>CM057463.1:25522500-28022500 GCA_030035585.1 Dugong dugon | reverse complement strand
AGATTATTGCAATAATTCAGCATGAACTGAGGGTAGTCTTCAAACCTTCCACTTTCTATATGCACTTTTCTTTTCCTAAATGCCTTCTACCAAACATGTATATATTTATTTTTAAGCATCGTCATATGTGAAGAGCATTCCCTAATCTCTCTAGCTCATTTAATGGACAGAAAAGCACTGTAAGGAAAGTATCATAACCCCTTCAAAAGTTACACGCATACAAAAGTAGTATTCATGTTTTCAAAGCCAGCATTCTTCAAAAACATTTATGGGGAAGATAGACATGTACATAGATAAATTAAAATACAATATAGTGAAGAACGTTAACAACAGCTGAACAAAATATTATAGAATCATTGCAGACAGTAATTTATTCCACAGAAGATTAAATTATCATAAACTCCAAAGACATAGAGTCTTATTAATTTACTGAGGCATTTTTCACTACTGCATATTGTTGTTTACGTGGAACCCAGTACTTGGAAGACTGCCAATTATAAAAAATTCATTGTTTTGTCTATGCTACTTAAGTGAAAAATAGTACATATATAATCCACTTTTGTAAATTCCTAGGGACAAAATTTTGCCATACACTCTTCTGTTTCTCAATTTGTCAGACAAAGAATACATGTTAATTATGTGATAAGCTGATAAAGAATTCAGCTTTTAAATATAGCTGAATTCTGTTACTGTCTTTCATTTGTATTTTTCTCTGCACTTACGTTGTTTATTATAAAAATGGTGCATGTTCATTTGATAAAAATTTTAAACCATACAAAACTATAGAATGCATCAAATGAAAGAACTTCTCTGATACCTCTTCCCACAATCTCATTCCCTGTAGGTAACCATTGTTAACTGGTGTGCGTCTTTTCAGACAACTTATTTGCCAAATATATGAAATTCCATCACAAAACTATTATATTTGCAAAATTTTTAAATATGATAAGATAAAGTGTTGGCCAGAAAGAAGAACTATACCATTTCTCACGCACTGCTGGTGGGAAAATTAGTAGAAGTTATCTAGTAAAACATACACACATTCTATAAACTTAGCAGATCCACTCTTTAGCATATACACTGGAGAATCTCTGGTTCTTGGGACTTGAGCTAGCAGCTTACCTGCTAATCTTGGGATTCTTCAGCCTCCACAGTTTGTGAGCCAGTGGCCTGCTTGCTTGTCTGCCAATCTAGGGATTTATCAGTTTCTGTAGCCTGTGAGCCAGAGGCCTGCTGTCTGACCTGCTGATCTTGGGTTCACCAGCCCCTGTAGCTACATGAGACAGAAGAAGCCTCAAGGCTGACCCAAGGACCTGGGACTTTCTAGCCTCTACATGAGCCATTTCCTTGACATAAATCTCTCTCTCTCTCTCCCCCTATATATATATATATACACTTCACTGGTTTTACTTCTCTAGAAAACCCAGCCTAAGACATTTGGTATTGAGTGTGGTTCTAGAGAAACAAAATTGTAAGGATGAGTGTCTTAGCCTGGGTTCTCTAGAGAAGCAAAACCAGTAAGGTGTATAAATATATATATAGAGAGAGATTATATCAAGGAAACAGCTCACGTGATTGTAGAGGCTAGAACGTCCCAAGTCCGTGGATCAGGGTAGAGGCCTCTCCCAAGTCACACAGCTGCAGAAGCTGGCAAGCCCAAGATCGGAAGGTCAGAGAGCAGGGCTCCCACTCATAGGCTGTGCAGATCGACGAATCCCAGGTTGGGCAGATAAGCTGACAGCTCAAGTCCCAAGAACAGGAGATGAGATGACAGGAAGCAGCCGCAGGATCCAGAGAGAGCAAAAAATGCAGGCCACACCCCCAAGGAGACTCCCTTTCATCTGATTGGCTACTCACAGTATATTCAATCATGGGAGTGATTACATTAAAACACTGAGAATCATGGCCTAGCCAAGCTGACACATAATCTTAACCATCACAATGAGTTTTCTAAATCAGTTCTCAAGTTTGGTTAGTCTTAAAGACGTTGATGACTCTGCTTCCAGTAATAAAGGGGGCACTACTAATCCATGGCATGAGGTGGCAATAGAAATATGCAAAATAACACAACCAATACATCACATATTGGTGAGAAGTGAGGCTGTGGGTGATCGCATATTTGATACCTTTCTACAATTTTGTCATAATGAGAAGTATAAAGAAGCTGGTTGGTTGGACAAAGTGATGAAAGAAAGAGATGAGCTCAGGGCTTCAGAGTCAAAGCTCAAGCACCACATAAACGACCTCAAAGTTTCTACTTGTGCCTTGAAATAAAGTTTTATTTCTTGTAGTAACAGAGCTGATATTGTCAAAAACCAAACCCAGAGTCTTATTGTAAGACTGGCTATACTACAATGCCAACTGAATTCCCAACCTTGAGCAGTGTCTGAAGTTAAAGTGAGGGCATTGACTGGAAAGAAAAGGGATCCTGAAACTTGGCATGGGGACATATGGGCAGAACTTCAATAAGTACACCTGGTTATTCACTTTGCTTGGAAGGAGAAATGCCCAGATGTGCAATTGTATACTGATTCATGGGCTATGGCCCATGTTTTGGCTGAATGGTCAGGGACTTGGAAGGAACATGTCTGGAAAATTGGAGACAAGGAGGTATGCAGAAGATGTATGTGGATAGACCTCTCTGAACAGGGCAAAGAAACAAAGATATTTGTGTCTCATGTGAATACTTACCAAAGGGTTACCTCAGCAGAGGAGGATTTTAGCAATCAAGTGGATAGGATGACGTGTTCTGTGGAAACCATTCATCCTCTTCCCCCAGCCACTCTTGTCATTGTCCAACAGGCTCATGAACAAAGTGGTCATGATGGCAGGGATGGAGGTTATGTATGGGCCCAGCAACATGGGCTTTCACTCACTGAGACCTACTTGGCTACAGCCACTACTGAGTGCCCAATCTGCCGGTAGCAGAGACCAACACCAAGTCCACTATGTGGCACCATTCCTCGAGGTGATCAGCCAGCAGGTAACAGTTTGATTACTCTGGACCACTTCCATCATGGAAAGGGCAGAATTTTGTTCTTACTGGAATAGATGCTATTCTGGATAGGGATTTGCCTTCCCTGCATGCAATGCTTCTGCCAAAACTACTATCCGTGGACTTACAGAATGCCTTATCCACTGTCATGGTATCCCACACAGTATCAACTCGAATCAAGGGACTCATTTCATAGTAAATGAAGTGCAGCAATGGACCCATGCTACTGGAATTCTCTGGTCTTACCATGTTCCCCATCATCATGAAACAGCTAACTCAATAGAAAGATCGAATGGCCTTCTAAGGACACTATTACGGTGCCAGCTAGGTGGTAATACCTTGTAGGGCTGGGGCAATGTTTTCCAGGAGATTGTATATGCTCAAAACCAGCATTCAGTGTATGGTGCTTTTTCTCCCATAGCCAGAATACATGCGTCCAGGAATCAAGGGGTGAAAATGAGAGTGGCACCACTCACTATTACCTCTAGTGACTCACTGGCAAAATTTAAAACATGAAATATTCATAAATACATTAACATCATGAAATATTTATAAATACATGAATACTATGAAAATTTTTTTTGCAGGGTGATATAATTGTGTTGTGTTCTGGTGGTGTTATATGAATCTATATATGTACAAAAATTTATAGAACTTTATACTACTAAGCTCTCAGTTTTACTGTATAATAATTTTAAAAAATAAAATTTAAGGTCACAAAATATTTTCATGAATTAATTTCATTGACCCTTCTCATTTCTTCTCTTGATTTCTCAACCACACTTGCCGTTATTGACAAATTCTTCCATTTTTACAATTTCAATTCACTTGACTTCTAACATCACAGTCTCCTGATTTTCCTCCCATCTCTCCTTAAAATATGCTTTGTAGAATCATGTTCCAATTCCACAAGGTTAAATGTCAGAGTTTTTCAGGATTCATTCCTAGTTTTATTTTCCTTGCTCTAAATTACATCATATTCTCCCATGTCTTTGAATACTCAACAAAAATATTGAGACTTTTCAATATTTGTATTTTGAGCCCATACTGATCCTCCATGTCATATTACTGAACAATATTTCTATTCAACCACTGGGTTGTTTCACAGGCTTTTTATAGTTAAAATATCCAAAGTGAACTCATAAATTTCCCCAGTCCCTTCTTTAAAAGCCTTGTTCTTTCTATTCTATCCTTTCCTATCTCTATGCAGCCTCCTTTCTGTTGTGCAAGTCAGAACTAAGGCTTCATCCTGGAAATCTTTTTCCTTACTACTGAATATTTCTCCTAAGTAGTTTCTGAGCTCCTCCACTGATCTACAGCAACATCATCATCTCTCACCAAGACTACTGCAGTAGTTTCCTAACTACTCTTCCTGCATTCACACTTGCTTGCTTCCAGTCTCTTGGCCAAACTCTAGTCATGGTAATAATTTCAAAATGCACTCCCTTTAAAATCTTTTACTAGCTACATATATCTATTAGGATCAAGATAAAACCCTTAATGTCTTACCTTAAGTAGTCTGTGCCCTTCTTGTTAGCTTCATCTCATACCACCTTTCTGCTCTCTCTTATTTTTTTAGTCAAATCTACCTTCTTTCTTCCCCAAATACATCAAGGGGCCTTCACATGTACCTTAACATAAGAGTCTTCCCTTTCCCAGAAGGCTCTTCTCTAGTCTCTTTTACCTAATTAATCCATACTTACTTGTAAATCTCAACCAAAATACCTAATTATCAGGGAAACTTTTCCAGACACATCACTTTCTCACCATGCACGTGCACATGTATACACACACTGTCAGGGCTGCCTCTTCTTTTCTTCATATAGCTTATACTGCTTTTAAATTACCAAGTTATTTGTGTATTAAAATTTATTTATTAGTTGATTAATGATTAATCATTAATCAAAATAATGATTAGTTTTCTCCTTCTGGATTATAAATTCCAGAAAAGCAACGGCCATGTTTATTTTTGCTCTCCCTTGTAACCCCAGGTTATAGAATAGTGTGTGACACATAGTAATAATTCAGTCAACATCACCCAGATATTCTTTCTTTACAGTAATAAGGCAAATTCTCTGTGTACAGATAGATTTTCCCATTTCTATTTCAATCTGATTTTAGCTGTGTTAGAGTCTTCTATCTCAAACTGAACTAATTTCCTCACAAGGGGATCATAACTAGGCACTGAATAGACCTCCCCTTCCTCCAATCTCTCAGTTAACAAGTCATCCTTTCCAATTTTTTATCTCAGTCTGCCACACCTTGGGCTTCTTCACCATAGATTCAGCCATGGCAAGCCTGTGATTCTAGTTCCCAAGTTTCATGGATTGAATTGTGTGCCCCAAAGGTATGTGTCAGCTTGGCTATGCCATGGTTCCCAGTATTGTGTAGTTTTCCACATTTTGTGATATTTTGTAACTCCTAACCTCTATGTGTTAATGAGGCAGCATTAGTGTGAGGTGTATCTTGAGTTGCAGCCTTACAAGAGGGTCATCCTTACTTAAGTCACATCCTTTGGACTTGGATTCTGTGCATTGAGAACCTCCTAGATCTAGAGGAAGACTGATGCCAAGACACATGGATATTTCCAAGGAATGCTGGGCCCACAGATGTTGAAAAGAGACAAGGAACTTCCCTCAGAGCTGAGAGAAAGAGAAAGCCTTCCCCTAGAGCTGGCACCCTGAATTCAAACTTCTAGCCTCCTAAACTGTGAGAGAATAAATTCCTGTTTGTTAAAATCATCTACTTGTGATATTTCTGTTATAGCAGCACTAGATAACTAAGTCAGAAGTTGGTACTTGAGAGCGGTGTTGCTCTAACAGATACCTAAAATGTGGAGGTTGTTTTGGAATTGGGTAATGGGTAGAGGCCGGAAGAGTTTTAAGGAGCCTAATAGTAAAAGCCTAGACTGCCTTGAAGAAACTGTTGGTGAAATTATGGATGTCAAAGGCAATTCTGGTGAGGGCTCAGAAGGGAAGGAGGAGAGCTTAGAGAAAGTCTTCATCATCTTAGAGAATACTTATGATGCCAACAACAGAAAGCTCGGCCCACAGATGTTGAAAGGAGACAGGGACCTTCCCCAGAGTCAACACAGAGAGAAAGCCTTCCCTAGAGCCTCCTAAGATGTGAGAGAGTAAATTTCTGTTTGCTAAAGCTGTCCACTTGTGGTATTTCCACTAGATAACTAAGACCCCACCCCTTTGAGTGTTATTATTTTGGTTTAGCTTTTCTTTCATTCATGGTGACTCTTAATTTGACTGGCCCTTCCCTCAATCAGTTTTAATTATTATTATTATTATTTTCTTGTAAAGAGTCCTGTAAGTTTCTGGCACGTACATGTATGGCACCTTCCCAAGTTTCAATCATTACTTACATTTGTTCTTGTTTTCAAATTTCTTTGGGAAGGGAAGTTAAAACATTACCTCTTATTTCCATCTTGAAACAGAAGTTCAAACTTATACATGTGTGCATTTATGTGAGCATGTGTTTGCTTGTGGATGAGTGTTTACCATATCATCTCTTAGTCCCTACTTGTTAGAAGTTAAATGTTAATGAATCGGAGTATGAATATACCACTCTTTACCTCAGTCACTCTTAACTGTTTTTGTTCTCCAACATACTTAAGTATCCCAGTACTTTATATGTTGCAGATCTTACCATGGTAATGAGCAACAAAGTGAGAAGAAGGGTCCTTTCTAGCCCTCATCACTTTATGAGAATCCTGAATGTGGGTATGAGCACTTTCAAAAGGCCAAATATCAGACACATTCTCCTCCCTCCTTCAAAGTCACTTTTCTAATGCACTGAGCAATCTCTGGTCATTTGGAATAGTCCAACACATAACAATATCTCATTAATCTTCAGAGAACACTGCTGTGATCATACCACTTCCTTGCTCAGAAACCATGTCTCTGAGTCAGTGACTCCCTATTGACGAGTAGCTAATTCCCAGATTCTTAATATGTTGGCATGTAAGTTTGCCTCTCTCTTGCCATACTGAACATCTACTATCCACAAAACACTACAATTGATTTGCTTTCTCTGGAGATTTTCCCTTAACACTTTTCTTGTTTGAATTGCCTTCTAATATTCCTGTTAACGCCCTCATTAGCCTTCACCCTCTCTGTGGGCTACCAGCCTGCCCAAATCCTTTCTGTAATTCCAAACCACCAAAGTCTGTAGTTCTTCTCTTATCATCTCAATATTAAGTGATTTTCTGTCCTCTGAATGCCTAATATGCTCATCATAGATTTAGCAATTAATCACTTACTTATTCTGGTTGTTTCCTAATGGTGTCTTCACTCTCATTTTAATCTATTACTGGTATTATGTTTTATGCTTATGTCTTGAGTTTCCAAATTGATAGCTCACAAGTGCTTTAAAAATAAGAACTGCTTATTTTCTTTGTATCCTCAAATGCACCCACTGCAGTGGCTTTTATATTATATGTGCTCATAAATATTTTTATATGATTTGATTTTACTCCAAATTGTTCCACAGGCTATGCAACTGTGTTCTGCACAATAATTGCTACTTTTTCAAGATGAGCCATGTCATCTTTTGAGCACGGTATGAAAAGCAGTTAACTGAATCGAGGCATTAGATAATTATGGCAGAAAGATGAGACAAGTGAAAGATGGGGGAGATAAAAAAGATCAGTAAGTACAGAAAAAAAGAAGAAAAAAGAAAACCTAAATAGACAATTTATCTTGTGTCATCATAACTTGTCAATCAACAGAAAAGACAATTTTGGCTTGAAGGAACCGTAAAAGGTGACCAAAGAGAGTCAAATTTTATGACCTTAAGGGAACATATAAAACAAAAGAAAATGGAGGTATGGCTTTTGCTTTTACAAGTTTGACACTGATTTTTAGTCATTAATGGGATGGTGGGCCATTTGGATCAATTCCTGAATTGAAGTTAGTAGTGAGGAAGTCATAAATTTATCTGCTATTTGCAAAGTCACTGAGATAAAAAAAACACAGATGAAGAGTAAACCAGGCACCCTTTCAAATATTGAACTAAGTGGAAAAACTGGAATTTTCTGGAATTACGAGATAAAGACAAAAATATTTCTTTCTGACTTCTGGCAAAGTGGCGCTCTAGGCAGACGCACCATGTCGTCCCTCCACAGCAAAGATCCAAAAAACTAAGCCGAACACAGAAGACAACGATCCTGAAACCCTAAAACATCAAATGAAGAGATAAAGAACTCAGCCAAGCACCAAATGGAGTGAGAAAACTGACAGAGAATAGACAGCAAGGAGAGATTCATGCAGAGGTCCCCTATCCGTCATCTTGGACTCCTATCAGAAACCAGTGAACCGGGGTATGAGAAAGCCGCTTCACGGAGCTTCCAGCAGGAGACAAAACAACAGGTAATCTGTGATATGCGCTTTCCCACACCCCACCCTTCTTCACCACCACTCTGCCTCCTCTGCTTCCTGCAGCCGCAATCTCTTGTCCAAGTAGCACCGGCTGCTTGGGTTCCACCAACCTGCTCTCTCAGTGCCATTTGTTGGCTGCTGGTGTTGCTTTTTTTCTGCTTCTTTTGATTTCTTCCTTACCTCTCACTACCTCCCCCTCCTTTCGCTCAAATACCTGCCTCCGTGTGCCAACTTTGCTTCATCCTCAGGGGCTGCGGAGCTCCGTTCAACTGTGGAGCTGCTTCCCGGTCTGGGCTGCTGCGCTGGTGGGATCCCGGGGTTTTGTTTGTTTGTTTGTTTTGAATTGTTTGTTTGTTTTCTTTTCCTTTTATTGAGTTCGGAGCCCATTCTGGCCAGGTGGTGCTGCACGGCTTGGAAACTACCCCTGTGGCTTGCACAGACGTGCAAAGGGATCCCTGAGGACATTTCTTTTTCCTTTGTTTTTTTTTTTTTCTGTTTTTTTGGGGGGCTTCTCTTGTTTTTTTTTTTTTTTAATTTGTTTTGTTTTCTTTTCCATCTTTTTCCCTTTTTGTCTTTCTTCATTACTCAGTTTCTCATCTCTCTATATCTTCCCTCTCTTTCTGTTCCCTGAATACCTGGTGTTGTATACCTCTATACCTTCTAGCCAGGCTGTACTACAACACCGGAGAACAACTTCCCCAGACCTCATAGCCTCATCGGTGGGATCCTTGGGAACTTTGCTGTTCTTTAACCTTTCTAATTTTTAATTATTCATTCTTTTCTGTTTTTTTCTTCCTCTTCCCCTTTTTGTTTTTCTCCATTTCATAGTTTCTCATCTCTCCACTCCAACGGCAAGCTCCCCTAGCATTCTTTTTTGTTTGTTTGTATGTTTTTGGCTCCTGTTCCTCTCTACTCTCTCCCATATCCATCTTAGCTCCACACATAACAATCTCCCCGCTACATCCTGCCTACCTGCACAATGCGCTTAACATCACACCACCAAGCAGCACAGGCACAGCCTACTGGAACCTACCCTACACTGATTATCAACCCACCCTGGTGGCCGTAGTGAGAGCCACAAACAACCCATCCCAGTAACTCCTCTTCAGCTAGACCTGCCCTGCCTTACCATGCTGAGTGACTGACCCTGCCAATTAGAGAAGGAGGCAAAAAGAATTGTGCCCACAGATGAGCAAACAACAAAGAACACACATCCCGCCTGCTCAGACATAGCCAAATTAAAAAAAAAAATAGAGATGAAACATATAAATATACAATCAATAAAACAAGAAAAATAACTACTGAATGCCCTGAAGACAGCACACAATATCAAAACATTTACAAAAACAGGACAGGATGGTTCTAGTAGGCATCCAAAATAAAACACCAGTGAAACAAAATGCACTAGAACTACCTGATAGGCAATTCAAATCTCTAATACTCAGAATTCTCCAAGAACTGAAGCAAAAAGCAGACAAAAATGAGGAAAAAATAGACAAATTCATGGAAAATACAGACAAAAAATTGGAATAATTCAGGAAAATAATGCAGGAACAAAATGCCAAAATAAATTCACAACTAGCAAGTATACAAAAACAACAATTAGAAATCCAAAAGATAAACAACAAGATTTCAGAAATGGACGGTGTCATAGAAGGGCTGAGAAGGAGATTTGGAATGGTGGAAGACAAGATCAGTGGAATTGAAGACAAATACTTGGATACAACTCTGTTTGAGGAAAACTTAGGGAAAAAAAACAAAGAAAAATGAAGACACCCTGAGAGTTATGTGGGATACAAACAAAAGCAAAAATTTGTGAGTGATTGGAGTTCCAGAACAGGGGAAGGAAACAGAAAACACAGAGAGGATCCTTGAAGAACCGCTGACAGAAAACTTCCCCAATACAATGAAAGATGAAAAGCTGGCCATCCAAGAAGCTCAACGAACCCCATATAGGAGAGATCCCAAAAGAAAATCACTAAGGCATATCATAATCACACTCGCCAAAACCAAAGACAGACAAAGAATCCTGAGAGCAGCTTGAAAAAAAAAGAAGTCACATACAGAGGAGAAATAATAAGACTAAGCTCAGATTATTCGGCAGAAACCATGAAGGTAAGAAGGCAACAGGATGACACATATAAAATCTTGAAAGAAAAAAATTGCCAGCCAAGAATAATATATCCGGCAAAACTATCATTCAAATATGATGGTGAAATTAGGTCATTTCCAGATAAACAGAAATTAAGGGAATATGTAAAAGCCAAACCAAACTTACAACTATTATTAAAGGGAGTGCTTTGATCTGAGAACAAACAACATCAGCTCACAGGTAGAATCTAGGATGCAGGATCATACCAGCCAGATACCAATCTAGGAAATGAACCCTAAGGACTATCCAAAACCAAAAGAAATACAACAGGGAATCAGAGGAGTTAATCAGTAAATGACAACAACATGAAAACAATAGAAGAGGGAATAAAAGGCATAGGTATACAACCTTCTAATGGAGAGGAAGGCAAGGTGATACCAAGTAATGGTAGACTGCTTCGAAATTAGAAAGATAAGGGTAAAATTCATGGTAACCACAAAGAAAGTTAACAAACATACTCAAAAAATAAACAGGAAAAACATAAAGTCTTAGCAAAAACAAAACCTACAATAACAAAAGAAATGAAAAAAATCCACAAACATAAGTAATTCAGCACAAGAGAGTAAGAAGAACAAAGAAAACTTCAGCACCACAAAAAAAGCACTATAAAATGACAGCAACAAACTCACATCTATCAATAATTCCACTGAATGTAAATGGACTCAATGCACCCATAAAGACATGGAGAGTGACAGAATGGATAAGAAAACAGGATCCATCAATATGCTGTTTACAAGAGACACACTTTGGAAAGAAAGATGTGAATTTATTAAAGGTAATCCACCACATAAATAAAAGGAAAGAAAAGAATCACATGATCATCTCAATTGACACAGAAAAGGCATTTGACAAAGTCCAACTCCTATTCCTGATAAAAACTATCAATAAAATAGGTATAGAAGGGAAATTTCTCAACATAATAAAGGTCATCTATGCAAAACCAATGGTCAACATTATTCTTAATGGAGAGAGGCTGAAAACATTCCCCTTGAAAATAGGAACAAGACAAGGATGCCCTTTATCACCACTCCTATTTAACATTGTGCTGGAAGTTCTAGCTAGAGCAATAAGGCAAGAAAAAGAAATCAAGGGCATCCAAATCGGTAATGAAGAAGTGAAACTGTCCCTGTTTGCAGATGATATGATCCTATACATAGAAAACCCTAGAGACTCCACGAGAAATCTACCGGAACTAATAGAAAGATTCAGCAGAGTAGCAGGATACAAGATAAACATTCAAAAATCAGTTGGATTCCTATACACCAGTAAGTAGAACGATGAAAATGAAATCAGGAAAACAATACCATTTTCAATAGCCCCTAAAAAGATAAAATACTTAGGAATAAATCTGACCAGGGATGTAAAAGACCTATACAAAGAAAACTACAAAACACTACTGCAAGAAACCCATAGGGATCTACATAAATGGAAAAACATACCATGCTCATGGATAGGTAGATTCAACATTGTGAAAATGACAATTCTACCCAAAGCAATTTACAAATACAATGCAATCCCGATCCAAATACCAACAACATTGTTCAAAAAGATAGAAAAACTAATCATTAGCTTTAGATAAAAAGGGAAGAAGCCCCGAATAAGTAAAGCACTACTGAAGAAGAAGAATAAAGTGGGAGGACTCACACTACCTGACTTGAGAATCTATTATACAGCTACAGTAGTCAAAACAGCCTGGTACTGGTAGAAGACAGATACATTGACCAATGGAACAGAATTGAGAACCCAGATGTAAATCCATCCACCTACGGTCACCTGATCTCTTACAAGGCCCCGAAGTCCATCAAATGGGGAAAAGACAGTCTTTTTAACAAATGGTGCTGGCAAAACTGGATAGCCATCTGCAAAAAAAAAGAAACAGGACCCATACCTCACACAGTATACAAAAACTATTTCAAAATGAATCAAAGACCTGATACAAAGCCTAAAACTATAAAGTTTATAGAAGAAAAAATAGGACCAACACTACGGGCCTTAATACGTGGCATTAACAGGATACAAACCATAACCATCAATGCACAAACCCCAAAAGATAAGCTAGATAACTGGGATCCTCTAAAAATCAAACACCTGTGCTCTTCAAAAGACCTCACCAAAAGGGTAAAAAGAGAACCTACACACTGGGAAAAAATTTTTGGACAGTACAAGTCAGATAAGGTCTAATCTCCATAATCTACAAGAAAATCCAACACCTCTACAACAAAAAGACAAATAATCCTATTAAAAAATGGGCAAAGGAAATGAACAGACACTTCACCAAAGAAGACATTCAAATGGCCAACAGAGACATGAGGAAATCCTCGCGATCACTAGCCATTAGAGAAATGCAAATGAAAACCACAATGAGATACCAATGAGATACTGGCATGAATCAAAAACGCTGGAAATAACAAATGTTGGAGGGGCTGCAGGGAGATCGGAACTCTTACACACTTCTGGTGGGAATGCAAAATGATACAACCATTTTGGAAAATGATATGGCGTTTCCTCAGAAAGCTGGAAATAGACATACCATTCGATCCAGCAATCCCACTCCTAGGAATATATCCTAGAGAAATAAGAGTCATCACTCGAATAGACATATGCACACCTATGTTCATGGCAGCATTGTTCACAATAGCAAAACGATGGAAACAACCTCTATGTCCATCAACAGATGAATGGATACACAAACTATGGTACATACACACAATGGAGTACTATGCAACGAGAAAGAACAACAATGAATCTGTGAACCATCTCATAACATGGATGAAACTGGAGAACATTATGCTGAGTGAAATAAGTCAATCACGAAAGGACAAATATTCTATGAGACCTCTATTGTAAAAACCCATGAAAAAATTCACATGCAAAATGTAATAATCCTTGTTGGTTACCAGGGATGGGAGGGGAGGTGGGGGAAATACTAAATAGGCAATAGATAAGTGGTATCTTGGGTGAGAGGTGAGACAGTACACAGTACAGGGGAAACTAACACAACCTGCACAAGGAAAGGTCATGGAGGCCCTATAGACACATCCAAACCCCCCGAGGGACTGAGTTGTTGGAGGGAGGGCTCTGGGGACCATGGTCTCAGGGAACATCTAGCTCAATTGGCACTACACTACTTATAAAGATAATGCTCTACATTCTACCTTGGTGAGTAGTGTCTGGGGTCTTAAAAGCCTGTGAGCGGCCATCTAAGATACTCCACTGGTCTCATCCCTTCAGGAGCAAGGGAAAATGAAGAGAACAGGCTACAACGAAAAGATTAGTCCAAGGACTAATTGTCCACAGCTACCAAGACCTCCACCAGACTGAGTCCAGTACAGCTAGATGGTGCCCGGCTACCACCGCTGACTACTCTGACCAGGATCACAACAGAGGGTTCTGGACAGAGCTGGAGAAGGATGTAGAGCATAATTCTAACTCACAAAAAAAAGACCAGATTTACTGGAAAGACCAGATTTACTGGCCTAAAGGAGACTGGAGAAACCCCGAGAGTATGGCCCCCAGATATCCTTTTAGCTCAGTGATGAAGTTACTTCCGAGTTTCACCTTTCAACCTTGGAGTGGACAGCTCCATAAAACCAAATGTGACTAATGAGTACAGTAGTCCAGGGACAAGGGCCGGAAGACAGAAGGGGACAAGGAAGCTGGTGATAGGGAACCCAAGGTTGAGTAAGGATAGTGTTGATGTGTTGTGAGGCTGTTAACCATTGTCATAGGGCAACATGTGTACTAATTGTTAAATGAGAAATGATGTTGTTATGTAAGCCTTCATCTAAAGTGAGAATAGCAGCACAATTGGAAGAGCATAGCTGATGTGGCTGAACTATGCATGTAGACATTTTTGAAATGGTGTATCTTTGACTAAGTATATTTTCATCAAAAAAAGGTCGAGAAGGGAGAGGGTTGACATGTTGTAGGGTTGTTAACCAATGTCATAAAACAATATGTGTACTACTGTTTCATGAGAAACTATTTGTTCTGTAAGGCTTCACCTGAAGTACAATAAAAAATAAATAGGGAGACCAGTGGCAAGATGGTGCTCTAGGCAGAAGCACCACGCCGTCCCTCCACAGCAAAGATCCGAAAAACTAAGCCAAACAGAGAATCGACAATCCTAAAACCCTAGAACATCAAATGAAGAGATAAAGAACTCAGCCAAACACCAAACGGAGTGAGAATACTGAAAGAGAACGGAGAACGAGGAGAGACTCATGCAGAGATCCCCTACCAGCTAACACAGCGTGGATCCACCATCTTGGACTCCTCTTGGAGACCAGCAAATGGGAGAATGGGAGAGCAGCCTCGCGGAGCATCCAGTGGGAGACGGAACAACCAGTAATTTGCGGTGTGCGCTTTCCCACCCCCCACCCCTCTCTGCCTCGGCTGAGGCTCCTCAGCTTCCCTTGCCAGGGTCCCTGGGCCCGGGGGCGCCGGTGCTTGGATTCCACGTGCCTGGGCTGGCAGCTCTCTGGGAGCTGTTTGTTGGCTGCTGGCATAGCTTTTTCTGCCGCCTCCCCCTCCTTTTGCTCGGGTGCCTGGTTCCGAGCACCGTCTTTGCTCTTTCCTGCGGGGCTGTAGGGCTGCGTTCGGGTGTGTGGCTGCTTCCAGGTCTGGCCTGCCATGCTGGTGAGATCCTGGGGCATTTGTTCGTTTGCTCCTCTGCTTCCTGTGGCCACAGTCTCTTCACCGGTGTCCGCCGGCTGCTTGGATTCCGCGTGCCCAGGCAGGAGGTTCTCTGGGTGCCGTTTGTTGGCTGCTGGTGTTGCCTTTTTTTCTTTTTTTTCCTCCTGCTTCTTTTGGTTTCTTGCTTGCCTCTTGCCGCCTCCCCCTCCTTTCACTCAGGTGCCTGGCTCCTTGCACCCTCTTAGCTACTTTCTGAGGGTCCCCAGAGCGCAGGCAATTTGTGATATATGCTTTCCACTCTCCACACTTCTTCACTCACACTCGGCCTCCTCTGTTTCCCACGGACACAGTCTCTTATCCAGAAACACCAGCCTGTACTGGCAGGCTCTCTGAGTGCCATTCATTGACTGCTGGTATTGCTTTTTTTTTTTTTTTTAATTTAATTTTTTTTCTTTTTTGATTAGTTTTGTTTTCTTTTCCCTCTTTTTCCCTTTTGTCTTTCTTCATTGCTCAATTTCTCGTGTATCTATCTCTTCCTTCTCTTTCTGATCCCTGAATACCAGGCGATGTATGCCTCTACACCTTCTGGCCAGGCTGTGCTGTGAAACCTGAGACCAACTCCCCCAGACCTCATAGCTGCATCGGTGGGATCCCTGGGAACTTTGCACTTCTTTAACTTTTCTGATTTTTATTTGTTCATTCTTTCCTTTTCTTTCTCTTCCCCCTTCTGGTTTTCTCCATCCCATAGTCTCTCATCTGTCCATTCCAACGACAAGCTCCCCTAGCATTCTTTTATGTTTGTATGCTTTTCACTCCTGCTCCTCTCTCCTCTCTCCCATATCCAGCTTAGCTTCACATATAACCATCTCCCCGCTGCATCCTGCCTACCTGCACTGTGCACTTGACATCACACCACCAAGCTGTGCAGGCACGCCCTATTGGAACCTGCCCAGCACTGACTACTGACTGTCCTGGTGGCTGCGGTGAGTGCCACAAACAACCTGCCCCAGTGGCTCCTCTTCAGCTAGACCTGCCCAGCTGTACCACAAGGACGAAACAAAAAAAATCTACAATCAATAAACGAGAGAAATATCTACTGAATGCCCCTAAAACAGCAAAAAATATCAAAACATTTACAAAAACAAGACAAGATGGCTCCAATAGGCGTCCAAATTAAAACACCAGATAACTCTCCTGTGGAAGAAAATGCACTAGAAGTACCTGATAGGGAACTCAAATCACTAATACTAAGAATTTTCCAAGAACTGAGGCAAAAAGCTGACAAACATGAGGAAAAAATAGACAAATTTATGGAAAATGCAGACAAAAAATTGGAAGAATTCAGGAAGATGATGCAGGAACAAAATGCCAAAATAAATTCACAACTCGAAATTATACAAAAACAACAATTAACAATCCAAAAGATAAACAACAAGATTTCAGAAATGGATGGTGTCATAGAAGGGCTGAGAAGTAGATTTGAAACCGTGGAAGACAGGATCAGTGGAACTGAAGACAAACACTTGGATACAACTCTGTTTCAGGAAAACTCAGAAAAAAGAACAAAGAAAAATGAAGAGACACTGAGAGTTATGTGGGACACAATTAAAAGCAAAAATTTACGAGTGATTGGCATCCCAGAACAGGGGGAGAAAACAGAAAACACAGAGAGGATCATTGAGCAACTGCTGGCAGAAAACTTTCCCAATATCATGAAAGATGAAAAGATGGCCATCCAAGAAGCTCAACGAACCCCATATAGAAGAGACCCCAAAAGAAAATCACCGAGACATATCATATTCACACTCGCCAAAACTAAAGACAAACAAAGAATCCTGAGAGCAGCTCGTAAAAAACAAGAAGCCACATACAGAGGAGAAACAATAAGACTAAACTCAGATTATTCAGCAGAAACCATGCAGGCAAGAAGGCAGTGGGATGACATATATAAAATCTTGAAAGAAAAAAATTGTCAGCCAAGAATAATGTATCCTGCAAAACTCTCGTTCAAATTTGATGGTGAAATTAGGTCATTTCCAGATAAACAGAAACTAAGGGAATATGCAAAAGTCAAACAAAACTTACAAGAATTATTTCTTTGATCTGAGGACAAACAGCTTCAGCCCTCAGGCAGGACCTAGGACCTAGGACGCAGGTTCATACAAACCAGATACCATTCTAGGAAATGAACTATCAAGGACTATCCAAAACCAAAAGAAATACAACAGGGAATCAGAGCAATCAATCAAAGGATGACAACAACATCTAAACAATGAAAGAGGGAACAAACGGCATAGGTACAGAACCTTCTAATGGAGAGGAAGGCAAGGCAATACCAAGTAAGGGTAGACTGCTTCAAACTTATAAAGATAAGGGTAAAATTCATGGTAACCACAAAGAAAGTTAACAAACCAACTCATAAAAATAAAGATGAAAAACATAAAGTCTCAGCAAAAACAAAACCTACAAAAACAAAAGAAATGAACACAAAATCCACAAACTCAGCACAAGAGAGTAAGAAGAACAAAGAAAACGTCAGCACCACAAAAAAAAGCACTACAAAATGACAGCAACAAACTTCCATCTATCAATAATTACACTGAACGTAAATGGACTCAATGCACCCATAAAGAGACGGAGAGTGGCAGAATGGATAAGAAAACAGGATCCATCAATTTGCTGTCTACAAGAGACACACCTTAGAAACAAAGATGTGAATTTATTAAAAATCAAAGGTTGGAAAAAAATATATCAAGCTAACAACTACCGAAAAAGAGCAGGAGTGGCAATACTAATCTCAGATAAAATAGACTTTAAAACAAAATCTACCATAAAAGACAGAGAAGGACACTATATAATGATTAAGGGGATGATCCATCATGAAGACATAACCATAATAAATATCTATGCACCCAATGACAGGGCTCCATAATACACAAAATAAACTGTAACAGCAGTAAAAGAGAAATTGACAGTTTCACAATAATAGGAGACTTCAACACACCACTCTCAGTAAAGGACAGAACAACTAAGAAGAAACTCAGCAAAGATACAGAAGACCTAAAGGGCACAATAAACCAACTTGACTCCATAGACATATATAGAACACTCCATCCAACCGCAATAAGTACACATTCTTTTCTAATGCACATGGAACGTTCTCCAGAATAGACCACATCTTAGGCCACAGAGCAATCCTCAACAAGATCCAAAACGTTGAGATAATTCAAAGTATCTCTTCTGACCACAATGCCATCAAGGTAGAAATTAACAGAAAGAGCAAGGAAAAAAAATCAATTACATGGGAACTGAATAATACCCTGCTTACACATCACTGGGTAACAGAAGAAATCAGAAATGGAATTAAAAAAATCCTAGAATCAAATGAAAATGAAAACACATCATACCAAAACCTTTGGGACACAGCAAAGGCAGTCCTCAGAGGACAATTTATAGCAATAGATGCACATATCAAAAAAGAAGAAAGGGACAAAATCAAAACATTAACCACACAACTCAAAGAAATGGAAAGAGTACAGCAAAAAAAAAAAAGCTCTGAGCCACCAGAAGAAAGGAAATACTAAAGATCAGAGTAGAAATAAACAAAATAGAGAAGAGAAAAACAATAGAAAGAATCAACAAAACCAAGAGTTGGTTCTTTGAAAGAATCAACAAAATCAACAAACCACTGGCCAGACTGACAAAAGAAAAACAGGAGAAGACGCAAATAACCCAAATAAGAAATGAAATAGGGGATATCACAACAGACCCAACTGAAATAAAAAGGATCATAACAGAATATTATGAAAAACTATACTCCAACAAATTTGAAAACCGAGAGGAAATGGATAAATTTCTAGAAACACACTACCTACACAAACTACAACAAAGTGATGTTGAAAATCTGAACAGACCCATAACAGGAGAAGAGATTGAAAAGGTAATAAAAAAACTCCCAATCAAAAAAAGCCCTGGCCCAGACGGCTTCACTGGAGAATTCTACAAAACATTTACAGAAGAGCTTGTACCAGTTCTACTCAAGCTATTTCAGAGCATAGAAGAGGAAGCAACACTTCCAAATTCATTCTATGAAGCCAGCATAACGCTGATACCAAAACCAGGCAAAGACATCACAAAAAAAGAAAATTACAGACCAATATCTCTCATGAATACAGATGCAAAAATTCTGAACAAAATTCTAGCCAATTGAATTCAGTATCATATCAAAAAAATAATACACCATGACCAAGTAGGATTCATACCAGGTATGCAAGGATGGTTTAACATTAGAAAATCCATCAACGTAATCCACCACATAAATAAAAGGAAAGAAAAAAATCACATGATCATCTCAATTGACACAGAAAAGGCATTTGACAAAGTCCAACACCCATTCCTGATAAAAGCTCTCAATAAAATAGGTATAGAAGGGAAATTTCTCAACATAATAAAGGGCATCTATGCAAAACCAACAGCCAACATCATTCTTAATGGAGAGAGGCTGAAAACATTCCCCTTGAAAACAAGAACAAGACAAGGATGCCCTTTATCACCATTCCTATTTAACATTGTGCTGGAAGTTCTAGCTAGAGCAATAAGGCAAGAGAAAGAAATAAAGGGCATCCAAATTGGTAATGAAGAAGTGAAACTGTCTCTGTTTGCAGATGATATGATACTATACATAGAAAACCCTAAAGACTCCACGAGAAATCTATTGGAAGTAATAGATAGATTCAGCAGAGTAGCAGGATACAAGATAAACATTCAAAAATCAGTTGGATTCATATACACCAGTAAAGAGAACAATGAAAAGGAGATCAGGAAATCAATACCATTTTCAATAGCCCTTAAAAAGATAAAAATACTTAGGAATAAATCTGACCAGGAATGTAAAAGACCTATACAAACAAAACTACAAAACACTGCTGCATGAAACCCAAAGGGATCTACATAAATGGAAAAACATACCATGCTCATGAATAGGCAGACTCAACATTGTGAAAATGGCAATTCTACCTAAAGCAATTTACAAATACAATGCAATCCCCATCCAAATACCAACAATATTCTTCAAAGAGATGGAAAAACTAATTATTAGCTTTATATGGAAAGGGAAGAAGCCCCGAATAAGTAAAGCACTACTGAAGAAGAAGAACAAAGTTGGAGGACTCACACTACCTGACTTGAGAACCTACTATACAGCTACAGTAGTCAAAACAGTCTGGTACTGGTACAACAACCGAGACATTGACCAATGTAACAGAATTGAGAACCCAGATGTAAATCCATCCACCTACGGTAACCTGATTTTCTACAAGGGCCCAAAGTCCATCAAATGGGGAAAAGACAGTCTTTTTAACAAATGGTGCAGGCAAAACTGGATATCTATTTGCAGAAAAATGAAACAGGACCCATACCTCACACCGTATACGAAAACTACTTCAAAATGGATCAAAGACCTGAATATAAAGCCTCAAACTATAACGTTCATAGAAGAAAAAATAGGACCAACACTTCAGGCCTTAATACATGGCATTAACAGGATACAAACCATAACCATCAACACAAAAAACCCAACAGATAAACTAGATAACTGGGATCTCCTAAAAATCAAACACCTATGCTATTCAAAAGACTTCACCAAAAGAGTCAAAAGAGAACATACAGACTGGGAAAACATTTTTGGACAGTACAAGTCAGACAAAGGTCTAATCTCCATAATCTACAAGAAAATCCAACACCTCTACAACAAAAAGACAAACAATCCTATCAAAAAATGGGCAAAGGAAATGAACAGACACTTCACCAAAGAAGACATTCAAATGGCCTACAGAGACATGAGGAAATGCTTGCGTTCACTAGCCATTAGAGAAATGCAAATGAAAACCACAATGACATACCATCTCACCCCGCTATTACTGGCACGAATCAAAAATACTGGAAATAACAAATGTTAGAGGGGCTGCGGGGAGATGGGAACTCTTATACACTGCTGGTGGGAATGCAAAATGATACAACCATTTTGGAAAATGATATGGCGTTTCCTAACAAAGGTAGAAATAGACCTACCATTTGATCCAGCAATCCCACTCCTAGGAATATATCCTAGAGAAATAAGAGTCGTCACTCGAATAGACATATGCACACCTATGTTAATGGCAGCATTGTTCACAATAGCAAAATGATGGAAACAACGTAGGTGCCCATCAAAAGAAGAATGGATAAACAAACTATGGTACATACACATAATGGAGTACTATGCAATGAGAAAGAACAGCAATGAATCTGTGAACCATCTCATAACATGGATGAAACTGGAGGACATTATCCTGAGTGAAATAAGTCAATCACAAAAGGACAAATATTGTATGAGACCTCTATTGTAAAAACTCATGAAACAATTCACATGCAAAATGTAATAATCCTTGTTGGTTACCGGGGATGGGAGGGGAGGTGGGGGAAATTGTAAATAGGCAATAGATAAGTGGTATCTTGGGTGAGAGGTGAGACAGTACACAGTACAGGGGAAACTAACACAACCTGCACAAGGAAAGGTCATGGAGGCCCCATGGACACATCCAAACTCCCCGAGGGACTGAGTTGTTGGACGGAGGGCTCTGGGGACCATGGTCTCGGGGAACATCTAGCTCAATTGGCATTACACTACTTATAAAGATAATGCTCTACATTCTACCTTGGTGAGTAGTGTCTGGGGTCTTATAAGCCTGTGAGCGGCCATCTAAGATACTACACTGGTCTCATCCCTTCGGGAGCAAGGGAGAATGAAGAGAGCAGGCTACAATGAAAAGATTAGTCCAAAGGACTAATTGTCCACAGCTACCAAGACCTCCACCTGACTGAGTCCAGTACAGCTAGATGGTTCCCGGCTACCACCGCTGACTGCTCTGACCAGGATCACAACAGAGGGTTCTGGACAGAGCTGGAGAAGGATGTAGAGCATAATTCTAACTTCCAAAAAAAAAAAAACGACCAGATTTACTGGCCTAAAGGAGACTGGAAAAACCTCAAGAGTATGGCCCCCAGACACTCTTTCAGCTCAGAGGTGAAGTTACCTTCGAGGTTCACTGTTCAGCCTGGGAGTGGACAGCCCAGTAAAACTAAGTGAGACTAACGAGGTACAGGAGTCCAGTGACAAGGGCCAGAAGGCAGAGGGGGAGTTGGAAGCTGATGATAAGGAACACAAGTTGAGTAAGGATACTGTTGATGTGTTGTGAGATTGTTAACCACTGTTACAGGGCAACATTTGTAGTAACTGTTAAATGGGAGGCTATTTTGTCCTGTAAGCCTTCATCTTGGGTGAGAATGGCAGCACAAGTGGAAGAGCATAGTCAATGTCACTTAAATGTGTATGTAAAAAGTTTTGAAATGGTGTATCTTTGGCTATGTGTATTTTCACAAAAAAAAAAAAAAAAAAAAAAAGCTGAGAATTCAGAGGGTTAAAAGGTTGTGGGGTTGTTAACCAAAGTCATAAAACAGCATGTGTACTACTGTTACATGAGAAACTGTTTGTTCTGTAAGCCTTCACCTGAAGTACAATAAAATATTTTTAAAAAATAAATAAATAAAAAAACAGAAAAAAACATCTTTCTGAGTTTTATATGCATATGTTCTCACTATTTTTTGTCACATAATCCTTTCTACCTCTATTTTACCTCTTTGTTCTAAAGCTCATGAGAGAAGCATTCAAAAATTATACCCGTCTCTATTACCAAAGAGGGGAGGGCACACTATATTTTGAAAATAGTTCTTAGCTGATATAAAAAATAGGGACAACTACTAAGAATGGTCAGCATACAGTAGACTTACAGAATGATATATATGGCTAAAAACAATACTCCTCAATATAACAAACTTAAAATATTCCAATCCGTTCCTTGACATTTTCACTCAGAATATTCTTTTTCATTTACAATAGTTTAATCCTTTTAAACATGATTTTATTTATTTTATTTTTTCCTTTGATTCATTCTAACTGAATGAATTGAGCCTAGTTTCAAATTGTAGAGTGGAGTATTAAATACAGCTGGTTAAACATAGTAGATCACCTTAATAAAAATAGAATTTAGCAACAAAAATGTAAAGTTGTGATCTTTTGGAATTATTAATATGGTCATATTTTAATGATAAGCAGCATTGAGGAACCTCTCCTAGATAGAATATGGAAACTAAGAGGCCTTATGTTTTCCTGTCATGATTGTATCGCTTTCCAATGTCCCCACATTACCTCCCATACACAAAGACACACACACATACACAAAGACACACACACACACAAAGACACACCCACCCACCCACACAGACACTCCCATCACCTAATTCTCACCACCTGCTTTCTCAGTTTGAAAAAGGTATTGGAAAGGGATAGTGCCTTTCTTTAGGGTCTTTTAATGGAGATGTTTTCATCCTCATGCTTCAGTACCCTCAGCCTCAGGAGCCAGGGGTACATTTCTAATTTGATGACACCAGGAACAAAGTGCCCAATGAGCACCGACTCTTCCTACTCACGTCCCTGCAGTGGTCCCCTGATTACTGTCCTGATTCTCTACAAGCAGCAGACAGCCTAGGTGAAATGGATTGTACATACATACAGGCTGAAGACAGCCTCTAGAAATGAATGCAGAGAAGTCTGCAGAGAGACACTAAAGCGTCTATAGACCCTATCAGTGATGAGAACCATTATTTTGCTCGAGGGTTTCCCAGGATATCAGTGTAGAATAAGTATGACCCAGAAAGTCTTATTGATCATCATATTGCTTTCTTGTGAGCCCTAATGATCCCTGACAAAAATGCAGTCTGGCAATCAAACTCCCCGGAGAGAGTGGGTGGCATCTTTAAAGAAGAAGCCTCAATGGTACTCAATAAAAATACTTATTTTCCTACCTTCTATTTGTTCAACTGTTGCTACCTATGTCTCATGAATTCAGATGAACAATCTTAATGGTTAAGTCCCAAGGATTTTATTTTTCTGCTTCTTTTCTCTGTCGCTTTTATTTCCAGTGAACTGTTTTTCCTTACAGAAGTCTATGTTGTTAAGTACTGCATACAGCATTCCCTGGAATCCCTCATTCTCTCTGACATTAAATGGTACAACTGCAGCTTCAAATATAAGCAAAGAAGGATTATGATCTTTCCATTATTTCAGAAATGAAATTGTTTTAATTTGAGCATTTCTGAAGTCTGAAAACAATTAACGTTAGCCCAGATAAGAGACATGTAGTGTGTATCCAGGGAAAATAAGTTTTTTGCTTGTTTCAAATACTATTTAGAGGTTATTGAACTACACCAGTATCCAAACATTTGAATGACATGCTAGAGTAACGCAAAATTATTTTACTATTAAAAATCATTTTTATTTATTATACTGTGTGTAGAAGTTTATATTCTATCATCAAGGAGGTATATTTCAGAACCCGATCGTTTGGGTCATATCTATATATCAAGTCCTAGACAAAGCAATCATCTTCAGCAAATTTCAGTCCTTTATTGATTTTTTTGAAACTGACTTTCCTCTAGGTAGTACCTGTCAGAAGACGTGAGCATTCACTTATTTGATACTCCAATGTAGCTCACCTCCACCATCCTCTTCCTGTTAATTACTTCTGTGCTATTCTTTATTCTCAATTCTTTCTTATTATCAGTGTAGTTTTTGATCATTTTGAAAGTTAGTATACAGAAATGTAAAAAGAATGTTCCAAGTCAATGGATAATTTTTGGAGTGCTCCATTTGTAGTAGCTTTGGGGGTGCAAATATTAAGTAAACAGCGGTCCCTCACCTTGAGATGCTCACTTTCTGCCAGAAGGGTTACTAACGAGTGATTCCAGTACATTGTGTTCTATGAAATTAACAAAGATATGCACAAGATTCTGAGAGCAAAGAAAAGAGATGTCTAACCCAGCCTGAAGGAGTAAGGGGTTAAAAAAAAACAAAAAAAAAGTTTTCCTGAGCTCTGTTTTGAATGATGATTCAGAGGCTGTGGAAGATGGAATGGATATTTGTCCTGGGCAGACAGAATGGAATAAGCAACGATCGGAGAGACAAGAAATACTATGCAGTTTGTCAGGAAGTACAAGTAGCTAAGAGAGGTTTTGAAGTGTGGTCATTGGCACTAGCTGCATCAGCATCTCTTGGGAACTTGTTAAAAAGGCAAACAAACCTTAGGCCACATCTCATACCCACTGAGTGAGGCCTAGGGATCTGTGCTTCAACAAGCTCTCCAGGAGGTTGTGACACACACTGAAGTTTGAGAACCACTGAGATAGAAACCAAGCATTATAATAAGATGTGATCTGAGATGGGCACTGGGATCAGGTCACACCAAGTATTGTGTGCCACACTAAGGACACTGGGTTTTATCCTGTTTGTCACCAAGGTGCCACTGAATGATTTTAAGAAGGGATGTCACATAACTATATTTGAGTTTTCAAGATACTATTTTAGTGATAGTACCAAAAAAAAAAAAAAAAAGTTAACATCTTCAGGTTATATTTAGTCTGATAATCTCGAGGGGTGTCCATTCCTCTGAATATGAGTTTTTTACTCACCTGGCTCAAATGAATATCCTACTTGATCCCTATGGCAGAAAGCTATTGCTTAAATGCAATGAGAGATTGCAGGCACTGCTTATCTTTTTTATGAGAAAATTTCAAAGAACAAATGAGTATAACTTGAAACTCTGCCCAAACGTTTATGGATTAACAATTTAACTTAATGTAACTGCTGATTTTAAAAATAAAGATTTAGAGTTCATCTGATCTAATGAGGTATATGCTGATGTATTTTTTTAAAACAGTTAATTAAGTATATTCTCACCAATGTTATTTTGGAGAATAAAATTTCTAAAATGACTCTCTGCAGATAGTATTGTTTTGCTGTTGTTTAGGGTATGTTTTTAATATTCCAATGTGATCAGTGTAGATGGTTGAAGTTTGTCTACAGGTAGAAACAGTAAGTCGAAGCACAAGGTAACCGGATGAGACAAAAGGATTTTTTTTCCTTATATTCAAATTAAAGAGAAGAAAATTTCTTTTATTATTATCTTTACAGATAAAATAATGAATCTTTAATATGCAAAGCTTTATTTACTAAGTCAATTTTTAATCCTTTGTTAGTGTTCAATGAAAAATGTCCCCTTCATAAATTTCCCTCATACAGTTTATTTTGAAGAATATTCAACCTTTTTATCATAAATATAAGTTCATCTTTGACTAATATAACTAATTTTCTTGTCTCTATTAATTTATGTTTCTGTACCAATAATTACTTAGTCAGCCTTTTCTTTCACCTAAATTTCTGCTAGTGCATTAGAAATCAAATACCATGGAAAATGCAAATGAGTAGTAACGGATATCAACCTAGCTCTGCTAGTTTTTGCATAATTTTATTTGCTTTTCCAAAAGTCACTTTCAGATACTTGTTCATTACAAGTAACAAAGTGGTTCCCATGTTGATGCCAGCTCTGAAACTATCCTTGCCTGGCGTCACAACTGAGGTACCTAATGGAAAACCATAATTAACTCAGCTTAAACCACTCAGAACTGAGTAATTTATGAAGTTACTTCTTCATGCATATCCATTTTCTATTTTCATCTTGGTTACTTAATATATACAACCAACCAAATAACAATGCTTATTAAACATTCCCCGTAACTAAAGTATGAATTGGTTTTCCTAGATATTTTAGCTACATTTCCAGTGTTTCCCTGAAAAATGATTATACTCATTTATACTTGCAATTACTCAAATGTATTTATTATTATTTTCAACAACTTTACGATTAAAAAAAAAAAACAACTGGAAAAGATCCACATTTGTACCCATTCCAAAGAAAGGTGACCCAACCGAATGTCGAAATTATTGAAGAATATCATTAATATCACAGGCAAGTAAAATTTTGCTAAAGATCATTCAAAAGAGGCTGCAGCAGTACATCAACAGAAACTGCCAGAAATTCAAGCCAGATTCAGAAGAGGACGTGGAAAGAAGGATATCATTGCTGATGTCAAATGGATCTTGGCTGAAAGCAAATAGTACTAGAAAGTTGTTTACCTGTGTTTCAGTGACTATGCAAAGGCATTCAACTGTGTGTATCATGACAAATTATTGATAACATTGTGAAGAATGGGAATTCCAGAACACTTAATTGTGCTCACGCAGAACCTGAACATAGATCAAGAGGTAGTCGTTCTAACCAAACAAGGGGATACTGCATGGTTTAAAGTTAGGAAAGGTGTGCCTCAGGGTTGTATCCTTTCACCATACCTATTCAATCTGTATGCTGAGCAAATAATCCGAGAAGCTGGACTATATGAAGAAGACTGGGCATCAAGATTGGAGGAAGACTCATTAACAACCTGAAATATGCAGATGACATAACCTTGTTTGCTGAAAGTGAAGAAGACTTGAAGCAGTTACTGATGAAGATCAAAGACCACAGTCTTCAGTAGGGATTACACCTTAGCAAAATGAAAACAAAAATCCTCCCAACTGGACCAAAAAGCAACATCATGATAAATGGAGAAAAGATTGAAGTTGTCAAGGATTTCATTTTCCTTGGCTCCACAATCAACACCCATGGAAGCAGCAGTCAAAAAATCAAAAGACGCATTGCTTTGGGCAAAGCTACTGCAAAAGACCTCTTTGAAGTGTTAAAAAGCAAAGATGTCAACTTGAAGACTAAGGTGTGCCTGACCAAAAGCCATTGTGTTTTCAATTGCCTCATATGCATGGGAAAGCTGGAATAAGAAAGATGGAAGAAGAGTTGATGCCTTTGAACTATGGTGTTGGCAAAGAATATTAAATATACCGTGGACTGCTAAAAGAATGAACAAATCTGCCTTGGAAGAAGTAAAACCAGAATGCTCCTTAGAAGCAAGGATGGTTAGACTGTCTCACATACTTTGGACTTGTTATCAGGAGTGATCAGTCCTTGGAGGAGGACATCATGCTTGGTAAAATAGAGGGTCAGCGAAAAAGAGGAATACCCTCAACTGGATGAATTGACACAGTGACTGTAACAATGGACTCAAGCGTAACAAGGATTGTGAGGATGGCACAGGACTGGGCGGTGTTTTGTTCTATTGCTCATAGGGTCACTATGAGTTAGAATCAACTAGACGGCATCTAACAACGGCATAAAGAGAAGTGAAGTTCTGATACATGTCACAACATGGATGGACCTTAAAATCATTGTGCTAAGTAAGTCAATCACAAAAGGACAAATTTTGTATGGTCCTTCTTATATAAAATATCTAGAATAGGCAAAAGTATAGAGAGTAAAGTTTATTAGTGTTTACCAGGGGTCGGAGGGAAGAGAAGAAGGGGAAATCATTGCTTAAGAGACACAAAGTTTCTGTTAAGGGTGAAGGGAACATTTGGAAATGAACAGTGATGGTGTTTGCACAGCATAATGAATGGAATTAGTGTCAGTCACTGAATTTTACATATAAAAATGGTGAAATGGCAAATATTTGGTTATATATTTATATTTGCCACAACAAAAATTAAGAAAAAAAAGATGATAGTAGGTTTATATATATATATTACTTCCTAGGATTAATTTCTCTTTTCCACGGTCTAATATGACTTTGTTCTGCCCTTGTCCCATACCCAGTGTATCACCTGCTCCTCCTCCAGTCACGCCTGGTGAAAAGCTATGCTAATGTTCCAGTTCTCTAAACAAGCTCATTTGAAAAGTGAATTGCAGCAGGAGGAACAGAGGGATGGGGAGGAGAAAAAGTACAGATTTATACCTGCAGTGCCAACACCTTAGGCAGATCCTAAGGAACATTTCTACTGAGTCAAGAATGTGCTGTTGGCATGGTAATATGAAAAGGCAGCAAGTGAGATTTTTCAGAGAGAAAAGGGCCCAAAATCAGCAGGTCAAGGTAATGAAAGATATTGAACACAAAGAAATGTCTGTGCTTACTTGCTCTTGTCTAGGGAGGGATTGAAATCTTAGTTGGTATAGGTGGCATAACTACGCAGTAAATAAAAATATTGTGTCACTTAGCAGACAGTGTAGAACAGATTATGTAAATTAAAGTGGTTAAATTTGAAGCACAAAAAGCTCCAATAGCAGAAGAACCCACGCTGATTAGTTATTCAAAAATCATGAACAGGGGTAAGGCCTAGGTTAAGTCTGGGATGACAGGTAGTAATTAGCATCAAGGTTCATAGTAACAAGGTTAAAATACAAAATAGCATTAAAAGTGACAGAACTATGAACAGATTTTTTCTTTGGGGCAGGGTACTGGTAGCTATATGTACTGATGCTGTAATAATGGACTTGCTACAAACATTCACCACATTTCCTGGAGTTTAGTCCTGTTTATCTCAGGACAGAGAACTTGTGTGAAGTGGCTGACTCTTGCAAAGTAGCTTTCTGACTAGCCACTTTAACTTCACAGGAGGGAAAATGAGCATCTCTCAGTGGATTCCTGTATATTTCCTAAAGGATTCTCTCTGCAGGTAGCCGTAGGTCTAAAAGTGACCACACAGAACCAACACTTACTTTGTTCATTGATATTAGAAGGAAAAAGAAGCAAAATATTTTCACAGAATGTAAAGAAAATAGAAACTATGCATAGAACATAAATTTTCTAAGAAAGCATTTCACATATTTCTGCTCTACCATTTGAACATGCTTCCTAATACTTCATTTTGTATTCTTCTCAGTAACAAAGTAATCATATCTGCTGGCTAACTCAGAACAGGTTAGACAATCATCAGGGTAGCCTTCCCCATTGGGCTTACATTTCAATGCACTTTTCTATATTGTGACTAAAATTGGTACCTGGACAATTTCTTACACTCTCAGGATTATAACCAGACTTATTTACTCATAGTTTCCCTGTATCTGGCGAACAAACAAAGCATTGTTTTTCCCTGCCCTCCAACCTGCTTATGTCCTTCAGCACATCTGATGTAATTGTGATTTTTTATATAGAGGCTACTGTGACAGTGTGACAATTCTCTGTTGAACTTCTGGTCAGTCAGTTTTTTGAATAGCTGTCATAACAATTGGTCTTTAAGTCTTCACTATTAATACAATTTTATCATATATCATTTCATTTGTTCTCTAAAATAAGTGTGTGTTGCAGGCAGGGAACATTTCAGAGATTGTATCAAGATTGCTCAAGATTGCACAGTTGTTAAGTTGTTAAAACTAGAACTTAGATTTTCCGCTTTCTATTTGCATCCTATTCCTTATAGTTTATAACTGCCCACAGTTTAGCTAGTTTTAATACAATATACAAAAGAAGTATAGAAAATTATAATTAATTTCAAGGTTCTAACTAGTTTAGGTAGCCCTGGTGGTGCAGTGGGTAAGAGCTTGACTGATAACCAAGAAGGTCAGCAGTTCAAATTCACCAGCTGCTCCTTGGAAACACTATGGGGCAGTTCTCTGTCTTATAGGGTCGCTATAACTCAGAATCAACTTGATGGCAACAGGTCTGTTTTTTTTGTTTGTTTGTTTGTTTGTTTTTGTTTTTTAAGAGGTAATTCTAAAGCCATGAAAAATTTGATTTGTACAAAATACAGTACAAACTGATTCAGTTAACACATGTAAAAAGAATTGGAGACAACAGAAACCGAATATGTTCATTTGTTCTATAAAGGCATGTTATTTAATAAATGTGGAATTGTTAAAAGGAGGTTATACCTCACAGAGTCTTGTAAAATAAGGAAGATAAAAATGAGATGAAAGAAAAGAAAGGAAGTTATGGAGGAGAGAAAGGAGGAAAATATCGGAAGGAAAGGAAGAAAATGAATAATTACTGAGTATTTAATATGTGACATATACTTTCATACACAGTATCACATATAAAAGGTACAGTTACATTAGCAAGGGCTAGTTAAGGTAGAGAGGTTAAAGGACATCTCAAGCAAGGAAGTTATAACTGACCTGGTGTAACAGTGAGTATCAGTGTGGCATCTGTGGAGTTCATTAAAGAAATTGCTTCACTGGATAGAGGATTCATGATAATAATTATTAGGAAATAAGTTGCATTAATTAGTGTGAGGTTGCACTTATTCTCAAGTTTCTAAAAATTTAGACATAAGAGTTCTCTATCAGATAAACATATGTTCTTTTGCCAGTTTAGTACCATCCCCCCTTCTTCTGCCATAAGCACCTTAAAGAGAAGGGATTCACCTCTTGCCCAATTTGTGTGATTAGAATGAAGTTGATCTTAATTGCAACTCTTCTTCAGGGATAGAGCATGTGTCCTCACCTGGCCGATGAGAACATTCTATAGATCAGAATTTTTTGGATGATGATCTTATGTCCTAAGGTATAGAAACGAGACTCACTTCTGAGACTTTTCCTTAAACTGCTAAAAGCAATGAGTTCTTCTCACAATGGTTGCTAAACAGGTAGAATGTTAGACAGGAATTAATGCTGATATTTTTGCCATTGCATTGTGAAATACTTCCTTAGAAAAAAGCTAAAACAGAAGAAAGAAGAAGAAAGAGGTTCAAGGACATAGATTTCCTGATGACATAATCTGAGCACATGGATCCAGCTGTACCTTAAGTCAGATGCTGGGGACTCTTCCACTATGTGAACTAATCAATCCTCAACCCTTACTTTTATACTATGTTTTTTTTAAGTCAGTTTTAGTTTATAACCAAAGAATCCTGAGTAACACAAGTTCATATTTTATATTCTAAGTACAGGATGGGAAGTTTATGCATGTTTTTGAGAGTTGGGGGAATTGATGAAAACTTCATTTTGGTGTTTATTTTCTTGGTATGCAAAAGGTATTAAAGGTGGATTAAAAGCTTAATATTGCTGAAATGGTTTATGCTTGAAATAATCAAGACTTGAACATTTGGAATCAACTTGAAGTGGTAAGGTCAAATCTGAGTAATCTTTGGGTATGAATTGACTACAAATCTAAAGAGATTGTGAAGAGTTCTATAAAACAAAATTGGAAGAATAATGTTATTTTGAAAGATAAGGGGAAGTTGAGAAATAGAATCAAATTATTTTGGTAGCTAAGATCTTTAAATTCCTTTAAAATTCACAAATTCTCTTTCTAAAACATACGTTTAATCTACTAACTGTAAGTTTGTCACGTCCAGTACTCAAGATACTTCGTTAATTTTCTCTACCCTTATCTTTTCCAGTTTTATACTGTTTGAAAACAATCAAATCAATAAATTAGAATTCTTTGTTCTTTACCTTTTAATTTTTAAAAAAATTCATTCAGTATTTCCACAAGAATGATATACAAGGTATACGTAATTTTTGAAGAACAAAAACAACAGCAAAAACAAACTTACGTAACTATTACCAAATTTGAGAAAGAAAACCTTCCCAATCTCATTGCCAACACTGTGTGCTACTCCGTGGTACTCTCTTCTAGTACCCCCTCCCTCCACACAGATAGCTACTATGTTGAGCTTCATTAAAACTTCTGAAAAAGTGCTGATTTGCCTATAGGGTCATTTACTTCTTGTTGAAGTAGATCCTTTAACAAGTCATTTTAAGAAGCATAATGAAGTATTACATTTTATTGATTTAAAAACAGATTTCTTATTTAGCTCTTATACTTGAGAAACCTCTGGGTGTTCAATTCCTAGCTGATAATTATCTGGTCTCAAGAATTTAAATATATTTCCACTATTATCTGGCTCACTTTTGTTTTTAGAGCCCGTAGTTATTCTAAATTTCTTTTACCTATTTGTAGACAATCTGTCTTTTCTTTCTGGCTGCTTTTAAAATCTTCTCTCTCTGTAGTTTTACCCAGCTTTTAATTCAACTTATAGTTAAATTTTGATTTTTTTATATCAATAATTTAGCTGGGTTTTCTCTAACTATCTAAGTTAACAAAACTGATCTTTAATTTTCCTATGCAAGATGTTCATCTTTCGCTCTCCTACTATCGAGTTAGCTATACTTTCTACTCTCCATGTTAATAGTCTGATGTTTTTATTATTGTGATATGTAAGTATATATCTAATTATTTTGGCTTATGTATCAAATTCTTATACTATATTATTTTTATCCTGTATATAATATTTTAATTCTTCTTATGATTCATTTGTCCCTGGGTGGTATATGGTGCAAATGGTTAAGCACTCAACTACTAACCAAAAATTTGGCAGTGCAAACTCACCCAGAAGCACCTCAGAAAAAAGGTCTGACAATCTACTTCTGAAAGCTCTCAGCCTTGAAAACCCTATGGAGTACAGTTCTACTCTGCACACAAGGGGCCTTGAAAACCCTATGGAGTACAGTTCTACTCTGCACACAAGGGGTCACCATGAGTTAGAATTGACTCAACAGCAGCTGGTTTTAACTGGCTATGATTAATTTAATACTACAACTATCCCATTCCTGTATTTTTTATTTTATTTCATGTTTCAGTTGACTGGAGTTTTTCTTGGTATGTTTTCAGGAAAGGAGGGTAGATTTTTCCATTTTCACTTATGAATAGCAACTTACCTGAGTAAAATTTTTAACACGAGCCTCCACTCCTACTTAATCTATGAGGCCAGCATTACCCTGATACTAAAGTCAGATGAAACACCACAAGGAAAGAAAACTACAGACCAATATCCCTTTTGAATATAGATGTAAAAATCCTTAACAGAATATTAGCAAATCAAATCCAGCAGCATATTAAAAGAATTATACACCATGACCAAGGGGGATTTATCCCAGGAATGTAAGTGTGGTTCAATATAAGCAAATTAATCAGTGTAATACATTACATTAATAGAAGAATAGGTATTTGTTAAAATCCAACACGCTTTCATACTAAAAATACTCAGTAAACTAGAAATGGAAGGGAAATTCCTCAACATGATAAAGGACATTTATGAAAAATTCATAACTAACATCATACTCACTGGTGAAAGACTGAAAGCTTCTTCTCTAAGACCAGAAACAAGATAAGGATGCCTGCTGTTACCACTGCTATTCAACATTGTAGTGGAAGTTCTAGAGCAATTAGGCACGAAAAAGAAATAAAAGGCATCCAAATCAGAAAGGAAGAAGTAAAAGTATATTCAGAGATGACATGATCCGATACATAGAACATCCCAAAGAATCCATAAGAAAACTATTAGGATGAATAAATAAATTCAAGAATGTTTAAGGGTACAAAATCAACACACTAACAGAAATTGTGTTTCTATACATCAGCAAATATCAATCTGAAAAAGTAAATTAAGAAAGAAATTTCATTTACAATAGCATCTAAAAGACTATAATACCTAGGAATAAATTTAATCAGGGATGAAAAAGACTAGTACCCTGAAAACTATAAAAAATTGCTGAAAGGAATTGAAGAAGACCTAAATAAATGGAAAGACATCCCCTGTTCACAGATTTGAAGACTTAATATTTTTAAATGTCAGGATTAGCCAAAGTGATTTACTGATTCAATGCAATTCCTATCAAAATTCCAAAAGCCTTTTCTTTTTTGCATAAATGAAGTCATTCCTTAAATTTACATGAAATTTCAAGGAACCCCAAATAGCCAAAATGATCTTGAGAAAGAATAACAAAGTAGGAGTCACACTTTCAGATTTCAAAACATACAATAAAGATACAGTAATGAAATCAGTGTGGTACAGGTATAAGGCTAGACATATAAAGCAATGGAATAGAATTGAGAGCCCAGAAATAAACCCATACATACATGGCCAATTAATTTTTGACAAGGCTTCCAAGTCCTTTCAATAGGGAAAGAATTATCTCTTCAATAAACGGTGCTAGGACAACTGAAATTCCACACGCAAAAGACTGAAGTTGGATCCATAACTCACACCATATATGAAAATTATCTAAAAATCTATCAATAACCTAAATTAAATATAAGAACAAAAACCATAAACATCTTAGAAGAAAACATAGGGGGAAAGCTTCGCAATCTTGTTTTTGACCACAGATTTTTAGAAATGACATCAAAAGCACAAGCAACAACAACAACAAATTGGACTTCAAAATTAAAAACTTCTGTGCATCAAAGGCTTTATCAAGAAAGTGAAGAGACAATCTAAAGACTGGGAGAAAATATTTGGTAACCATAAATCTATTAAGAGTTTAATGTCCAGAATATATAAAATATTTCTACAGCTCAACAGCAAAAATACTAACAATCCAATTGAAAAACGGACAAAGGACTTGAATAAACATTTCACCAAAGAAGATAATCCAATGATCAATAAGCATGTGAAAAGACGCTCAACATTATAAGTCATTAAACCAAACCAAACTCATTGCTGTCAAGTTGATTCCGATTCATAGCGATCCTATAGGACAGAGTAGAACTGCCCCATAGGTTTTCCAAGACTGTAATCTTAACGGAATCAGACTGCCACATCTTTCTCCCACAGAGCAGCTGGTGACTTCAAACTGCCAACCTTTCAGTTAGCAGCCAATTGCTTAACCACTGTGCCACTAGGGCTCCTTTCATAAATCATTAGGGAAGTGAAAATCAAAACCACAATAAGCTACCACTTCACATCCACTCAGGTGGCTATTATAAGAAAAAATTGAAAATAACGACTGTGAGCAGTGACGTTAAGAAACTGGAACCCTCGTGCATTGGTGGTGAATTTTTAAAATGGTACACAGTTTCTGTGGAAAACAGTTTGATGGTTCCTCAAAAAGTTCAACATAGAATTACCATGTGATCCAGCGATTTCACTCCTAGGTATATACCTAAAAACATTGAAAGCAGAGACTCAAACAGATAATTGCACGCAAGTGTTTATTGCAGTATTACTCAAAATAGCCAAATGGTAGAAACAACCCAAGTTGCAGTATTATTCGAAATAGCCAAAAGGTGGAAAAGCCCAAGTGTCCATGAACAGATGAATGGATAAACGAAATGTGGTGTAGCCATTCAATGGAATATTATTCAGCAATTTAAAAAAAGTGAAGTTCTGATGCATGCTACTAAATGAATGAAACTTAAAGACATCATGCTGAGTGAGATAAGTCAGACACAAAACAACAAATACTGTGCGAACCCACTTATACAAAATATCTAGAACAAGCAAATACACAGACAGAAAAGGGACTAGGGGAGAGGAGATGGGAGTTATTGTTGAAGGGTTATTGAGTTTCTCTTTAGAGTGATGAAAATTTTTGCAAATGGATAGTGATGATTGCTATACAATGTAGTGAATGTAATTAATGTCACTGAATTATACGCTTAATGATGGTTAAAATGGCAAATTTTTGTTACATATATTTTTTTTACCACAAAAAGTTTAAAAAAAGAACTTCCTTCCTGAAAAATGTCATTGTTTTTCTCAGCTCCACTAAATATCACCATCTGATATTTAGTGGATATCACCATCTGATATTTAGTGGAACTGAGTAAAAGTCTGAGGCTGTTATTATAAACTTTTATTTCTGCAAGAATGAATACAGAATTTTTTTCTTGTAATTGGGCTGCAAAATTGAGAACTGTCAAGAAAATAGGAAAAGAAACTAGGTGGAGTTTAGATCATGAAGATGTTTCTTTGACACAATAAAGTTATGGGATTTTATCCTTTAGGAGGCAGAGAATTACTATTTTTATTATTGTTATCCTCATTATTGGCACTATTATTATTTTAGTTCACCAGTTGTTGTTGTTAGGTGCCAATAAGTCAACTCATGGTGACCTCATGTGTTTCAGAATAGAACGTCTCCATAGGATTTTCTTGGCTGTAATCTTTTTAGATCATCAGGTCTTTTCTTCTGTGGAGTCACTGGGTGGGTTTGAATCACCAACATTTTGGTCAGCAGCTGATCACAAAATGCTTGTGCCACCCAGGATCCTTAGTTTACCAGAGACTAAGCTTATCTGAGGAAGCATCCAATTTCACATCTTATCTGTATCAGGTAAGTTACTGCTACATAGCAAGCCACATCAAAATTTAGTGGCCTAAAACACATACATATTCATTTAGCTCATGGATCTTCAGGTCAGCAACAATTTGGGTTGGTCTCAGCAAGAGATCCTTTGTTCTGGACTGGATTTGGCTAATCTCAGTTGTACTCAGTCAAGTAACCATGATCAACTGGTATATCAACAATGGCCGGTTAATTTATTACGGCCTCAGATGGGACAGCAGGGATAACTGGGACTTCTCTCCAAATGGCCTCTCGTTATCCAGCAGGCTAGCCAGATCTTGTTCACACAGTGGCAGGGTTCCAAGAGCAGTAAGAGGGCAAACCCCAATTTATAAGTACTTCTCAAGTCTCTGCCTGTATCATTTTTGCTGCTGTTCTCATTGACCAAAGGGAATCACATGGCTAAGCCCAAGACAGTGTACAAAAACTATCAAAAAGGGCATGGATAGAGGGAAGCATGAACAAATTAAGGCCATTACTACATCAATCCCCTACCATGTCCTTCATAGAATTCCAAAACACAAGTCTACCTGAATGTAAAATTCCTCCAGGGAGGGGTATGTGGTGGTAATCAATGTTCATTTAAAGCTGTCCAGGTGTCCTGCATTATATCTGGCCTCACGGAGTTACCTGCTTTCACCCCAAAAAAGCAATTCTTGATCTTGACTCAGCCACATTACTAGAAATGGAAGTTCTCATTTTAATTTCTAGAGTTGTGTATTTTTAGAAATATTTGTTATAAGAGAAAGTTTAAACTAAATAAAAAATACTTAAACTCTTTATTTAATATATCCATACCAGTTTTATCCATTATTTCAAATAAGTTTCATTTTATCAAATTTGGAAATAATAGAATTGTCTCATGGTTTCATTACCGATGTTCATTTTTCACATTGAGGAACAGAAAGGAGAAATTGTGACAGAAAATAATAATAAAGTAATAATTTCAGCCCACTTCCTACATGCCAGGAATACTGCCTGACCTTTACATGAATAATTGTCCTTTTATAAGGAGACTAATTATGTACTAGTATGCAAAATTCTGGAGCCCTGGTGACTTAGTGGTTAACAGCTCTGCTGCTAACCAAAAGGTCTGCAGTTCAAAACCACCAGCTGCTTCTTGGAAACCCTATGGGGCAGTTCTACTCAGTCCTATAGGGTCACTATGAGCAGGAACTGAGTCAACGGCACCTATCAACAAAAACATGCAAAATTCCAGGATTTCAGGCTTTGTAGTCCAAATTATTACTGTTGTTGTTGTCATTAAGTGACACTGAGTGTGTTCCAACTCATAGTGGCCCTATGGACAACAGAGCGAAACACTGCCCAGTTCTGCGCCATCTATACAATCATTGCTATGTTTGAGCCCATTGTTGCAGTAACTATCAATCCATCTCGTCGAGAGTCTTCCTCTTTTTCGCTGATCCTCCACCTTACCAAACATGATGTTCTTCTCCAGGGACTGATCCCTCCTGATAACATGTCCAGAGTATGTGAGATGAAGTCTCACCATCCTCCCTTCCAAGGAGAATTCTGGCTATACTTCTTCCAAGACAGATTTATTTGTTCCTCTGGCAATCTGTGGTATATTCAGTATTCCTCGCCAACACCATGAATCAAAGGCATACGTTCTTCTTCAATGTTCCTAATTCATAGTCCAGCTTTCACAGGCATATGAGGCAATTGAAAATATCTGCTTGAGTCAGTCCCACTCAAAGTGATATCTTTACTTTTCAACACTTTAAAAAAGTCTTTTGCAGCAGATTTGCCCAAGGCAATATGAATTTAATTTCTTGACTGCTGCTTCCCTTGGCATTAACTGTGGATCCAGGTAAAATGAAATCCTTGACAACTTCAGTATTTTCTCTGTTTATCATAATGTTGTTTATTGGTCCAATTGTGAAGATTTTTGTTTTCTTTAGGTTGAGGTGTAATCCATACTGAAGGCTGTAGTCTTTGATCTTCCTCAGTAAGTGCTTCAAGTCCTCTTCACTTTCAGCAAGCCAGGTTGTCTATGTACAGGTTCTTCATGAGCACAATTAAGTGTTCTAGAATTCCCATTCTTCACAATGTTATCCATAACTTGTCATGATACACACAGTTGAATGCCTTTGCATAGTCACTAAAACACAGGTAAACATCTTTCTAGTATTATCTGCTTTCAGCCAAGATCGATTTGACATCAGCAATGATATCCCTTGTTCCATGTCCTCTTCTGAATCGGGCTTGAACTTCTGGCAGTTTCCTGTCGATGTACTGTTGCAATTGTTTTTGTCTTATCTTCAGCAAAATTTTACTTGTGTGTGATATTAATGATATTGTTTGATAATTTCCATATTCTGTTGGATCACCTTTCTTTGGAATGGGTACAAATATGGATCTCTTCCCATTGGTTGGCCAGGTAGCTGTCGTCCAAATTACTTGGCATAGATGAATGAGCACCTCCCGTGCTACATCTGTTTATTGAAACTTCTCAATTGGTATTCCGTCAGTTCTTGCAGCCTTGTTTTTCACAATCCCTTCAGTGTGGCTTCGACTTCTTCTTTCAATATCATTGTTTCTTGATCATATATTACCTCCTGAAATGTTTGAAACTCAACCAATTCGTTTTGGTACAGTAACTCTGTGTATTCCTTCCATCTTCTTTTGATGTTTCCTGGGTAGTTCAATATTTTGCACATAGAATCCTTCAAAATGGCAACTTGAGACTGGAATTTTTTTCTTCCATTTTTTTTTAGCTTGAGAAATGCTAAAGGGAGAAGTGTATTTTTCCCTTTTGGTTTTCTAACTCCAGGTATTTGCACATTTCATTATAATAGTTTACTTTGTCTTCCGGAGCCACCCTTTGAAATCTTCTGTTCAGCAATTTTACTTCATCATTTCTTTCCTTTGCTTTAGCTATTCTATGTTCAAGAGCAAGCTTCAGAGTCTCTTCTGACATCCATTTTGGTCTTTTTTTCTTTTTTAATGAACTTTTGCTTTCTTCATGTATGATGTCCTTGATGTCATTCAACAACGGGTCTGATCTTCGATCATTACAGTTCAATGTGTCAAATCTACTCTTGAGATAGCCTCTAAATTCAGGTGGGATATACTCCAGGTAGTTGTTTGGTTCTTGTAGACTTGTTTCAATTTTCATCAGCTTCAACTTGAACTTGAGTATGAGCAATTGATGGTCTGTTCCACAGTTGATCCCTGGCCTTGTTCTGACTCACAATATTGAGATTTTCCATCGTTTCTTTCCACAGATGTAGTTCATTTGATTCCTGTGTTTTCTACCCTATGAAGCTGACATGTATAGTCAGCTATGTTGTTCAAAAAAGATATTTTCAATGAATAAGTTGTTGGTCTTACAAAATTCTGTCATGCAATCTCTGATGTCATTTTTATCACCAAGGCCATATTTTCCAACTACTTTGTTTCCAACTTTTGCATTCCAATCACCAGTAATTATTGCCATTAATTATCAATGCACCTCAATTGCATGTTTGATCACTTTCAGACTGCAGAAGTTGGTACTACTTAAAATATATATTTAATTAAGATATTAAAAGTTCCCTTTATTTGCATTGTCAGTTCTGATGGTTTTGTTGTTGTTCGAGATTAAAAAATTAAATAATTTATTTTTCTTACATAATCTTAGGTGGGAAAGATCTTATTTAAAGAAAATTTTATAATTTAAATGTATGTGTTAAATTCTACCTACCTTTAAAAATATCCTACACATGAATCTATGAAATGTTTTTCTTGCCTTTTTTTCTCCCTACCAATATGTTTTTCTCAATCCTGCCTTAAAAGTTGTTCTTTTGTCCCTAATTGGGATCTCTTTCAATGTCTTTGAAAAAATCTGTACAGAATTGAAAAAAAACTGTACAAAATTGAATTTAGTTATTCATTTGACTCATAGTCTCCTGAAAAGAAAATTAGCCTCATGAGTGAGAATTAGCACAAGATGTTTCAGAACACTTGTAATACTATACAGCATGGGAACCTGAGTACCAGCTTCTCAGGCAGTTGCTCGCAGGGTAGAGAACTGTTCTCTCTTTTTTATCTTTTGCTTGGATTACCTCAGGGGCTTTTAGCATTCAGTCTTTCTCTTCCCTTTTCCCTTGTGCTCCTAATAATTTGCTGTATCTTCACCATGACCCACAACTGTGGCTGATGATAATGGGAACTGTTCACCTAATATCTCCCTGCTCTGCACTCAGAACGAACTGTCTGGAGTCAAGGTACACAGCAGAAAAAACTTACTAGGAGGCTGTAACTCGTAGAATGTTGATGAAAGTAAAAGCCTGGGAAAGATAGGTAAAAGCAAACCATGATTTACACATTGTGTGTCGGTCAGACATCAGGGAAGGTAATGTTTCTTCACTCTCTGATAGCTTTGCTACTTTGGACCAGGTGGCTGCTGGTTAAGGCCTGACATGCAGCATGGGTCCAGACTTTCGAAAGCAGACCTTAATTAGTTATAGATGACTGATTCAAAAGAGCTGGAAGGTTAGATCAGGCCTCCTGCTTTAGATTTTGTTTTTTGTATTGGAGACAGAATGGATTAGGATTTTCAAGTGCAATTTCTCAGGGCCCTTGTGAACAGAGGGTCTCTTAAATTTACTCTTGTCAACCAAATTGGAAATTAATTAACTTGATTAGCAACAAGACTCTAAGAAATGCCTGCATTGAAAGAATATGAGATGATTTTATTACATAATATGTTGTGAATACTTACTGTGACCAGAATAACAAAGCAGTGTGGGGGATTTGAAAGCAAATAGAAGACAAATGCCCTGCCCTCAAGGTATTTGGGTCCATGTCAGATAAGTATTCAAGGAGCATTTTCTACAGAAGAGGTAAAAAATAAAGACTTGAAACTATGAGCCAATGCTTTTACAATTGTGAAAATAGTGAGATGAAAATTCAATAAAACATCACAATTACATATAGCTAAACACATATAGTGGGAGCAGCGCTGGTTCAGTGGTAGAAATCTTACCTTCCATGCCAGAGACCAGGGTTGATTCCTGTCCAATGCACCTAATCCGCAGCCACCACCCATCTGTCGGTGCAAGTTTGAGTGTTGCTGTGATAATGAACAGGTTTCAGCAGAGCTTCCAGACTAAGACAGATGAGGAAGAAAGGCTAGGTAACCTGTTTCTGAAAATCAGCCAGTGAAAACCCTATGGATCACAACAGTTTAATCTGCAACTGATTATGGGAATGGTGTAGGACCAGGCAGAGTTTCATGGCGTTGCATACCATGAGTCAAGAATGACACCTCCGCAGCTAACAACAAACATGTATATGTCTTTTAGGTTAGATTATGTTATATAAATGAGTCACTTTCTAGCTTACTATTTAACAGTTTCGATTTTTCAGAAAAGGAAACATGAAAATTTTGAAGACAGTAATTATAGAAACAGCAATTTTTTTTCACAAATTTACTACTAATAAAGAAATATTTAAAACTTAACATGAGAATTCCCTACTTATGTGCTTCTCCCCCAGCCTTTCCATTCTTTTTAATAGTATCATTGATAACAAGTTGTCTTAACCAGGGACATTAAGATTATGTTTGATTCATCCTTCAGCCTTATATCCCTTATCAACAGGAAACCATGTTGTCATACTGGCCAGCTCTGTACCTCCAAACTCCTCGGGCAACCACCCCTTCCTGTCTATCCCCACTGCCTTATTTCCAGCCCTCATCATGTGGTCTCCTGCATTCATCCTCTTGCAGTTCCGGTCCATCTACTCTACTGCCATCATGCTCATTTTAATTGTTTCTGATGAAACTCTATTACTTACAGAAAAAAAATTCACATTTCTAGTCATGGTGTATGAGGAACAATGGAAACTTAACATTTTTACCAGCATAGTCTATGACAATACTCTGAGGAAGTTATTTTTATATAATTTATTCAAGTTTAAGAAGTTCATTATCTTCCAAGAATACACAGTAAGTGAGAGGAGGTGCTGCTATTTGTTTAGCTTCATCTGCCTGACTACAAATCGTGTCTCATTAGTGTAAAGCTCTGGCCTACCTTTCCCACTTCATCCAATTTTCACTCACGGGCTACACTGCTGTTACACTGGAATCTCATTGCTTCTCTTTTTGTGTGGTCCACACATCATGTTGAGATAATTCAACAAACCAGCGCAGTGCTGGAGATGCTTACTCTTCTATGTAAAGAAATTTGGAAGACAGCTACCTGGCCAGTTGACTGGAACAGATCTATATTTGTGCCCATTCCAAGGAAAAGTGATCCAATAGAATGCGGATATTATCAAATAATATCATTAATATTACAAGCAAGCAAAATTTTGCTGACGATAATTTAAAAGTTGTTGCAGCAGTACATCGACAGGGAACTGCCAGAAGTTCAGGCCAGATTCAGAAGAGGACATGGAACAAAGGATAGCATTGCTGATGTCAAATGGAACTTGGCTGAAAGCAGAGAATAGTAGAAAAATGTTTACCTATGTTTTAGTGACTATGCAAAGGCATTCGACAACTGTGTGGATCATAACAAATTACGGATAACACCACGAAGAATGAGAATTCCAAAACCCTTAATTGTGTGCATGAGGAACCCGGACATAGACCAAGGGCACTTGTTCAAACAGAACAAGGGAATACTGCCTGATTTAAAATTAGGGAAGGTGTGCTTCAGGCTTGTACCCTTTCTCCACACTTACTCAATCTGTACATTGAGCAAATAATCCGAGAAGCTAGACTGTATGAAAAAGAGCACAAAATCAGGATTAGAGGAAGACTCACTAACAGTCTCCAATATGTAGACTACACAACCTTGCTTTCAGAAAATGAATGACTTGAAGCACTTACTGATGAAGATAAAAGACTACAGACTTCAGTATGAATTACACCTCTACATAAAGAAAACAAAAATCCTCAACACTGGACCAGTAAACAACATCACGGTAAACTGAGAAAATAACAAAGTTGTCAAAGATTCATTTTACTCGTATCCACAATCCAACGCCAATGGAAGCAGTAGTCAAGAAATCAAAGGATGTATTGCCTAGGGGAAATCTGCTGCAAAAACCTTTTTAAAGTGTTAAAAAGCATAGATGTCACTTTGAGGACTAAGGTGTGCCTGACCCAAGCACTGATATTTTCAGTTGCCTCCTACGCATGTGAAAGCTGGACAATGACTAAGTGAGACTGAAGAAGAATTTATGCCTTTGAATTATAATGTTGGCAAAGAATATTGACTATACCATGGACTGCCAGAAGAATGAACAAATCAGTCCTGGAAGAAGTACATCCAGAGGGCTCCCTAGAAGTGAGGATGGTGAGACTTCATCTCATGTACTTTGGACATGTTATTAGGAGGGACCAGTTCCTGGAGAAGGACATCATGCTTGGCAGAGTAGAGGGTCAGGGAAAGAAAGGAAGACCCTCAAAGAGATGGATTGACAGTGTCTGCAATGATGGACTCAAGCATAGCAATGATTGTGAGGATGGCACAGGACCAGGGAGTGTTTTATGAGTTGGAACCAACTGGAGGACACCTAACAAAAATAACTACAATACATCCTGTTATCCTGTCCCATCCCTACTTACCTTTGAAAAGTGATATCACATGTATCTTTATTTACTCATCTTCCCCAGAAACTCTTTTCAAAGAGACTTTATTTGATCATGTATTTGTATTTCCATAATATTTTACAAATCCTTCTATCAATATTTAGATTATATTATAGATATTTGCTTATGTGTTCATCTCAGAATTAAACTATATGTCTTATAGACCCAGCACTGTACGTTATTCTTTTCTAATATCCATGATGCCTGACATAATACATGGTTCATATTATGCCCTCAATAAATATATGTTGAATTAAAATATGTCAAAGAGAATTATAGATCGATTTCTTTTCAAAGTACTATTTGTAAGGAGACTGAGAAGGCAGTCCTTGTGATTAGCATACAGTAGTTTTGCTTCTTTTTTTTTTTTTCAGAGTCCTTAGCTCATTGAAAATACAGATATAATTATATTTACTATCTATGTTCAGATATACATATATTTCCCACTCTCACTGCCACCAAGTCGATTCTGACTCATAGCAACCCTATAGGACAGAATAGAACTGCTCCCATAGGGTTTCCAAGGAGCAGCTGGTAGATGCGAACTGCCAACCTGCTGACCTTTGGGTTAGCAGCCATAGCTCACCGTAGCTCTTAACCGCTGTGCCAACAGGCTCCATACATGTATATCCCTACATTATATATGTATATATACATATTTAAATATGTTATGTATGTAAATACTCTATACATGTACAAATTATTTATATATGCATATTTAGCACTCTATTCACATATGTATTCTATCAAATTTTATGTGTGAACTAATAATTACATACATTTTTATCCAGATTGCTGTTGTTAGGTGCCGTCGAGTTGCTTTTGACTCATGAGGACCCTGTGTACAACAGAGGGAAACACTGCTCAGTCCTGTGCCATCCTAATAATCATTGCTATGCTTGAGCCCATCATTGCAGATACTGTGTCAATCCATCTTTTTGAGGGTCTTCCTCTCTTTTGCTGACTCTACCTTACCCAGCATGATTTCTTTCTCCAAGGACTGGTACCTCCTGATAACATGTCCAAAGTACTTGAGTGAGACGAAGTCTCACCATCCTTGCTTCTAAGGAGCATTCTGGCTGTGTTTCTTCCAACACAGATATGTTTGCTCTTCTGGCAGTCCATGATATATTCAATATTCTTTGCCAACACTATAATTCAAAGGCTTCAATGCTTTGGTGGTTTTCCTTATTCATTGTCTATGTTTCAGATGCATATGAGGCTATTGAAAATACCATGGCTTGGGCCAGGCACACCTTAGTCCTCAAAGTGACATAATTGCTTTTTAACACTTTAAAGAGGACTTTTACAGCAGATTTGCCCAATGCAGTACATCATTATTTTCTTGACTGCTGCTTTCTTGGACACTGTGGATCCAAGTAAAATGAAATCCTTGACAATTTCAAAATTTTCTCTGTTTATCATGATGTAGTTTATTGGTCCAGTTGTGAGGATTTTTGCTGTTTTTATGTTGAGGTGTAATCCATACTGAAGGCTGTGGTCTTTGATCTTCATCAGGAAGTGCTTCACGTCCTCTTCACTTTCAGCAAGCAAGGTCATGTCATCTGCATATTGTAGGTTGTTAATGAGTTTTTGACCAGCATTGCTGTTGCATTCTTCTTCATATAGCCCACCTTCTCAGAATAATTACCTAGTATACAGATTAAATAAGTATGGTGAATGGATACAACCCTGATGCACACCTTTCTTGGCTTTAAACCATGTAGCATCTCCCTGTTCAGTTGAAACAACTATTTCTTGGTCTATGCGCAGGTTTCTCATGAGCCCAATTAAGTGTTTTGGAATTCCCATTCTTTGCAATGTTATCCATAATTTGTTATGAACCACACAGTCAAGTGCCTTTGCATAGTCAATAAAACACAGGTAACATCTTTCTGTTGTTCTTTTTTCAGCGAAGATCCATCTGCTATCAGCAATGATATCCCTTTTTCCATGTCCTCTTCTGAATCTGGCTTAAACTTCTGGCAGTTCTCTGTTGATGTACTGCTGTAACTGCTTTTGAGTGAGCTTCAACAAAATTTTACTTCCCTGTGATATGAATGATATTGTTTGATATTTCCACAGAAAGTTGGATCACCTTTCTTTGGAATGGGCACAAATATGCATCTCTTCCAGTCAATTGTCCAGGAAGCTGTCTTCCAAATTTCTTGACAGACTAGTGAGCACATCCAGTGCTGCGTTCGTTTGTTGAAATATCTCAGCTGGTATTCCGTCAATTCTTGGAGCCTTGTTTTTGCTATTCCCTTCAATGCAGCTTGGACTTCTTCTTTCAGTACCATCGGTTCTTGATCATATGTTACCTCCTGAAATGGCTGAACGTCAACAAATTCTTTTTGGCACAGTAACCCTGGGTATTCCTTCCAGATTCTTCCTGCATCTTCTGATATTTTCCCCTTAGAATGCTTCACTATTACAACTGGAGGCTTGAATTTTTCTTCAATTCTTTCAGCGTGAGAAATGCCAAGCGAGTTCTTCCCTTTTGGTTTTCTAACTCCAGGTCTTTGTACATTGCATTATAATACTTGGTCTTTTCCTGTCACCCTTTGAAATCTTCTGTTCACCTCTTTTACGTCATCATTTCATCTCTTCTCATTAGCTAGTCTGTGTTCATGAGCAAGTTTCCGAGTCTCTTCTGGCATCCATTTTGATCTTTTCTTTCTTTCTTTTCTTTTTAATGACCTTTTGCTCTCCTCGTGTATGATATCCTTGATGTTACCCACAACTCCTCTGGACTTCGGTTATTAGTGTTCAATGCGTGGAATCTATTCTTGAGATGGTCTCTAAATTCAGTTGTGATATATTCAAGGTCGTATTTTATCTCTCGTGGACTTGCTCTAATTTTCTTCAGCTTCACCTTGAACTTTTATATGAGGAATTGATGGTCTGTTCTGCAGTCAGCCCCTAGCCTTGTTGTGACTGATAATATTGAGCTTCTCCACCATCTCTTCCACAGATGTAGTTGACTTGTTTCCTGTGTATTCCATCTGGTGAGTTTGACATGTATAGTTGCTGTTCATGTTGTAGAAAAAAAGGTATTTACAATGAAGAAGTCCTTGTTCTTGCAAAACTCTATCTCGCAATCTTTGGCATTGTTTCTATCACCAAAGCCATATTTTCCAACTACCGATCCTTCTTCTTTGTTTCCAACTTTCACATTCCAATTACCAGTAATTATCATTGCATTTTGACTGCATGCTTCATCAATTTCAGACTGCAGAAGTTGGTAAAAATTTTCAATTTCCTCATCTTTGGCATTAGTGGTTGGTGTGTAAATTTGGATGATAGTCGTGTTAACTGGTCTTCCTTGTAGGTGTATGGATATTATCTTATCACTGACAGTGTTGTACTTCAGGATAGTTCTTGAAATATTCTTTTTGACTATGAATTCTATGCTATTCTTCTTCAATTTGTTTGTCATTCCCATTACAGTAGACCATATAATTGTCTGATTCAAAATGGCCAATTCTAGTCCATTTCAGCTCACTAATGCCTAGGATGTCGATCTTTATGCGGTTCATTTCATTTTTAATGACTTCCAATTTTCCTGAATTCATACTTTGTACATTCCATGTTCCAATTACTAATGAATGTTTGCAGCTGTTTCTCTGATTTTGAGTTGTGCCACTTCAGCAAATGGAGGTTCCAAAAGCTTTACTCCATCCACATCATTAACCTCAACTCTACTTTGAAGAGGCAGCTTTTCCTGAGTCGTATTTTGAGTGCCTTCCATCCTGAGGGGCTTATCTTCTGACACTCAATCAGACAATATTCTCCTGCTATTGATAAGGTTTTCACTGGCCAATTTTTTCAGAAGTGGACCGTCGGGTCCCTCTGACTAGTCTGTCTTAGTCTGGAAGTGCTGCTGAAACCTGTGCACCGTGGATGACCCCTGATAGTATTTAAAGTACCAGTGGCGTAGCTTCCAGGATCACAGCAACATGCAAGCCACCACAGTATGCCAACTGACAGACATGTGGGTTTTTTTCCAGATAATTTATCAAATAAACCACAGTCAACTCCAACAATTGCATTTCCTCTTTTGCATCTTCTCTTTACCTAGAATATTAATTTTCAGAGCCATTCCAAGGAAACTGGTAATAATCCATTGATATGATTCATTTTATTAAGAGAAAAATCCAAAGGGTGAAAATAAATAAATAATTCCTTTTTAAATTTGACTCTGTAGGAAATATAGCTTTGCTTGATCTTCTGTTTACTATTGACGAGGTCCTACATTCTATAAAGTTATATATAATTTACAGAAGATTGCTAAGAGTAAATACTTTTAATCTAGTAAAAATTAAAATAAATTCTATCCACTAGAAGAGATAACCCTAAATGTTATGATTACATTCCTTGTAATAAAAACTTGTTTGTATCTCTCCTTGCAAATTGGTTCCAGCATTCTTTTTTTTTCTTCCCCACTGATCATATGTAATAATCTCTTCTATCTTCCTTTGAACCAGATTATCTTCAATCTATTAGTCTGTTTTGCTTATTAATTAATTTGGTAGGCAGAATAATGGCTCCCCAAAACATCGGTGCCCTATTTTCTATAATCTGTGTACGTGTTACTTTACATAAAGAACTTTGCAGATGTGTTTAAGGTTACATACTTTAAGATGGGATGATTCTCCTGAATCTTCGGAATGGGCCCAATCTAATCACATGAGTTCTTAAGGGCAGCAAACCTTTCCCAGCTCTGGTCAGAAAGAGAGGGAGAGAGAGAGGTTCCACAATGTAAAAATGTCAGAGAAATATGGTAGTGGGGAGGACTCAGTAGCCCTTTACTTTTCTTGGTAAGTAAGGGCAACCATCCCTGCCAAAGACAAACCACTATAAACTAAGGGCCTTCCTCAGCTGACAGCCAGCAAAAAAACAAGAACCTTGGTCTTACAACCTTAAGGAAATGAATTCTGCCAACAACTTGAATGAGCAGAAAAGGGATTCTTCCCTAGAGCTTCCAAAAAGGAATGTAGGCTTGTTGATAACTTGATTTTGCCCAGGTGAGACCCATGTTGGAATTCTATCATACAGAACTGTGAGATAAGACATTTGTGTTCTTTTAAGACAGTCAGTTTGTGAAAATTTGGTATAGTAGCAATAGAATCCTAATAAAATGAGTTTAAAAATCTTTGATTATCAATATATTTTTATTAGAGTCACATTTTTAACTTTTAAAAATGATACTTTGACAATTTTGAAGCCTCCTTGAGTGTTCATGCCTACTCTGAAAATGACTTAAGTTAGCCTCTGGGATTCTGAATCAAAAAATACTCTAAAAATGTAGATTTGAGAACCACTTAGTCTCCTCCTTTTTCTGACTCAGAAATTAATGATTGAAGATCATTTCTAGGCTGTAGACAAAAATGCTCAGTTTTAAGGGTCTTCCGGAATGGAATCTATGCATGACAATTGTCTGGTCAGTGAGTGTGTAATGTTCCATTAGACCCAGCACAATAATCCTTAATTAAACAAGAAGAAAAGAAATCCCTTTGTTATATCTCTGATAAGACAATATATCCATTAAATGCAAAAAAAAAAAAAAAAAAAAGAAAGGTTTCTAAGCTGAGAGAAATTTAAAACTTGCAGAAGATCCTTTTACAAAATAGATCAAAGAAGTCCTTTTCTGAAACAGAAGGATGGCAACAATTTTGAGAAGTGCTGGAAGTGTTGATATAATCCTAAAAGGCAGTGGAATGATCTTATCTAGAGGCTTTTTCCTCTACTCTATGGGGAAGCATTTCACTATCTGCATAAGTAACTGGATATATATTACAAATAGATATGACTTGTTGATGTATTTATTTTAATTGGCTGAAGAAAAAAGAATTTTGAATATCAGCAAATGTGTATAAAAACTATTTACTAATTAACAGCATATAATTTCAACCAGATTTTGATTATTAAGATGGAAAATATCCTTATAATGTTTGAAAAATTGCCTCAAAAATACGTGTTACTTCCAATGTATTGTTCACTACACTCTTCTTGGAGTATAACAGCAAATCTTCAATAGGAATTTCTATTTCTTCTGAAGAATTATCTAGAATAAAATTATAAATGTCTATCTTATTTTCTCGCTATCCTGGGAAAAATACCTTTCACTGAATGCTTCCATTTTTCTTAATACTATTTTCTTAGGAGACCAAAAAATGTATACGTACATATATTTATTAATCTACACTGCTTTGTGCCAGAAACAACATTGTCTACCTTAAAAAAAGGAAATATAGACTTTTTGCACAAAACCCAAAATACCAACCCTGCAGCTGTCAGATCGATGCTGACTCATAGTGACCCGGTAACACAGAGTAGAACTATCCCATAGGGTTTCCAAGGAGCCACTGGTGAATTCATACTGCCAACATTTTGATTAGCAGCTAAGTTCTTAACCACTGTGCCACCAGGGCTCCTTTTGCACACAGGCCACTATATTCATAGGCAACTACATAAGGTGTTTTTTAATGAAGAAATGTATAACAGCATGCTTATATACATGTATTTTATTCTATATAATATCTATATCCTAATTTGGCAGTTAGGGAAATTTATGAATGACGGGAGTATGACTTAATTGGCTATCTAGGAAATTCTTATTAATCTAAGCCTTTTTGTTAGCAGGAATTCATCATCATTGAAAAGAAAAAAGAGAGAGAGAGAAAGGGGGAAAGTGAGTTTATTTTAACTGCATGGTATGAACATTTTCTTAAAGAGATCTTAACTTTACATTTGGTCTTCTTAAAAATGTACCATCATTTATTCTAGTGAATTTGGAATTAAAATGTAAGTTACTGTTCTTGGTCAAATACTGAAAATAAAGGAGATTTGAATTCCATTTCCCCTCACTCTGACAATAAGAACTTGGGATGCTTGTCTTTGTATTCATTTTGCCAAAGTAAAACGCATTCATATTCTCAAGGAAAAACAATGTAAACACATATTTCAGCCAATTGAAGTTACCTTCAGAACATTAAAAAAAAAAAAAGTGTTGAAAACCTGGTTTTGCTCTGAGTTGATGGTATTTTTCTTTCTTTCTTTCTTTTTTTTTTTTTAAACAACTTGTCTCATCTGAGATTTGGTGCTTCCTTTTTGTGCCTTGGTGGCAATGAAGTTTCTTAGATCAGTCTAATAAGAGGAAAGTCCTGATTTTGTCTGGTCGTAGGGTTAAAAATTATGTCCTATCTTCCTCATCCCGTGTCAGTCATATTATCCCTAACACAGAAGAATCACTCTTTTCGTTTGCCTCAGAGATTATTGAGAATTTAAAGGCATTAATGAGAAAGACAAAGAGTGAGGCAGTCAGAGAGACTGTCTGTCTTTGACCTTCAGAATTATCCTCTTAGGTACAAAGACAGCAGGAATAACTTTTATTGTTTATTAATTAGCTCTAAAGTAACAATACGGAATCCGAGATTCACATAAATGGGACTCAAAAATTAGTAGTGGAAGAAAATGTTTCTACTCTATAGGACACAGGACAAAAGGAAGAAATTATATAAAATAATAATAATGAAACTAGAAAGAATAAAACACTCCTGAGAAGCCCTTTTTCTGTATCCAAAAGCCTTTAAGTTACGTACACTAGAAAGGGGGACTGAATAATATGAAATTCAGTTGATGCTAGTAAATGATTAGAACATCATTTCATTTTTAATATCATAATTGTAAGAGAGGATGGATTCATGTTTTCGTATGTTTAGTAATTGCTTTAGTCTGAGTTCATTTACAGCATCATTTACAAAACACACATACACAGAAAAAAGAATTATTAGTTCTCTAGAAAACCTCTCAATAATTATATATAGTGCTATTAATTGAAGGTGTATTTCTCAAGACAAATGAAGACTCCTCCATGGTATTCAGTCAAGCACATATCTATCTAACGATATGTATTTTGTAGCAGAATTGATATGTCAGCATTTTGTATATAATTGAAAAGCTTCGGATTGCCATTACCTCTATGCTAAATAATATAAATTATCCTCGAGATTACAGACAAACAGATGCCTAATTATTTTGTATCTGGCACACATTGTAGAACTCTTATTAGAATAATCGAATTAGAGAAAATGCTTCCTTGTTGTTTGTCACCCTTCCTGACTTTTTTGAAAATCATTCATTTCCTAGAAGGTGGAGCGTAGACTCAATGGATGTGGAAATAAAATATATCTTAAGCACTGTTTGTGAATGCATGTTTTACATTTTATTTCCCAAAAGAGAATTGTATGAATTTATTAAATAAACTTTCCATTGACCAAATTGTTGTAAAATAAAAATATGCTTATTAGTCTGAAATATGATTGGGCTGAAAGAGAACTCAAAGGTACAGTTAGATTTTAGTTCTGCCAATATCAGTATTTCAGGAGAGAAATCTTTAGCTAGCAAGGCCTATCATGAACCAAGAATAAATAACGAATAATTCAAATATTGGGAGCATTTACCTTCTCTCCTCATACTCATACAATTTTATGGAGTAGGGTCATTTTTTCCCTCGTTTTGTTAATGGGTAAGCTGAAGTTCAGCCATGATAAACAAGTTGCCCATGATCATAGAATAAGAACATGGAGGGAACAGGATCAGACCTGTCCTATTTCACCTTGTCCACCTAACTTACCACAGTAAATGACTACCACCCAGTTCAACTATAGTGGCTCTGACACTGCTACTCTCATGGAAAACTGGGGTGATTTAAAATTAAGAGATTAAAATAAGATTTAGGGATAATTTTTGAACTTTGTTTATTTGTTATATTCTAACTATCCACAGAAAGAGCTCTGGTGATACAGTAGTTAACCTCTTGGCTGCAAACCGAAAGGTCAGCAGTTCCACCCCACAGCTTTTCCAATGGAGAAAGATGTGGCAGTTCGCTTCCATAAAGATTTGGAGACTTGGAAACCCTATAGGGCAGTTCTACTCCATCCTATAGGGTCACTATGAGTTCAAATCAACTCCAAGGCAACCAGTAATTATCCATACAAAATTAATATTGTTCTTTTTAATAAATCAATAGAATGGTTAGTAAGTGTCTTAGTTTCCTAGGGCCACCATGACAGAATACCACAATAAATGTGGGTGGCTTTAAAGAACATAAATTTATGTTCTCAAAGTTCTAGAAGCTAGAAGTTTGAATTCAGGACATCTGCAGGGCTATGCTCTGTTGGGCATAAGGAAAAATCCTTGCTTGTCTCCTTTAGTTTCTGCTAGCCCCAAGTGTTTTTTGGCGTTCCTTGTCTTGTAGACAAATCCTCACATGCTGTCATCCCCCTGCGCATGAATCTATTTCCACGTCTGTCCTTCTTTTTCATAAGAAGCTACTAAGAAAGGATTGAAGCCCTGGTGGCACAGTGGCTATGAACTCACCTGCAAACCAAACGGTTGGCAGTTGGAATCCACCAGCTGCTCCTTGGAAACCCAGTGAGGCAGATCTACTCTGTCTCATAGGGTCGCTGGGAGTCAGAATAAACTCCACGCAATATTTTTTTTTTTTTTAAGAAACGATTAAGTTTAGGACCCACCCTATTTTGGTATGGCCTCCTTTAATTTAATTTAATTTATAACATCTCCAAAGAAAAACCTATTTCCTCAAACAAGGTCACATTCGCAGGCAAAGGTGTTACAACTTTGACGTATTTTGAGAAGGGGACACAATTCTACCTATAACTGTAAGATTTTTCAGGATTCCATTTCTCCTGATAAACCTTCCATTGAAATTAAAGGAGACAGAGTCAGTCCTACGTTTTTAATATAATCATCAAATTATTGCTTTAATTTCACGGAGAATTTTATAACCATAACAATTGTTCCAGTTTCTTTGAATAAACAATGATTGAGCAGCAACTACATATGAAGTGGTAGTGAGGTTGATGTCGTGAGATACACAGCATATGTCATCAAAAACTCAGTTAACTAAACATTAGCATTTATTGCAGCATGTGGAATATGAGCAATTCTGTATCAGATATATGAAGTTCAGTGATGGCAAAGGTCATCTCTATTCTTCCGAGAACAGAGGTTTTAGAGCGGGCCTTGGATGATGGTTGGACAAACTTTGGACCAAGAAAGGTAGATGAAAGTGTAACAGGGCATTACAGAAAAAAAAATGGGGTGGGGGTACCTGAGAAAAAGCATAATAGTGGGAAATAATAGAACATATTCTGTAAAATGTGATGTGATTGTCCTGAAGAATAAGTAAACGGAAGTGACAGTGGGACCATGTCCTGGAGGCCTTTGCATGCCCTACTAAAGAATTAGATTTAATCATTGTCTTTGAGAGAGATGCAGCAAACAGCTCATATATTCCCACAAGTACAGCTGGAATCAGTCTAAAATTGTTACCAAAAATAATGGGCAGATATATTCAATTTTTATATTAGAAGGAAATACAGTGTCAAAAATAAGAGCAAGAAGGTCTGTATTATAAGGTTAGAATATCCACCACCTTGTCAGATAGACTTTAGTTACATAGTGTAGTTGGTTCTCCAGAGAGAGACTCTCACTGTCAAAATAAACACTTCTCTTCATTGGAAAGTTAAATGAATCTGTGCTTTCCTTTGAAAATACAGGTCATGGAAAGAGCTATAGGCATCTCCCACAGTGTCCCATTTTTTGTCTCATATATCCTTCATTTAAATAAATAATATGATAAATAAGAGACAAAGTGAGATTTTTTGGGGTGATTACACTATAGCTTAAAATGTCAATATTTATTTATGACTGTACTAAACTGTACTTTCAGAAGTACATTGTGCCTCTGCTATGTATTCTTTATATGATGCAAAATGTTTCCATTATAATGATGTTTATGATAAGAGGAGAAAAATACTTATTATATATGGTAGAAAAAAAGACACAACAGTGTACAGTTAGCATGCTCTACTAAACTTCATAAAAATGTAAAGAAAAACCTTGAAAGTTGTTATGGATTGAATTGCATCCTCCAAAAACGTAATTTAAAGTCCCAATCCCTGTACTAGTGAATGTAACATTGTTTGGAAATAGTTTTTCTTTGAAAATGTTATTAGTTAAGTTAAATGACGTTATAACATAGTAGGGTAGGTCCTAATCTCATCTCTTCTGAGTGGTGTCTTATAAAAAGGGAGAACAGACACGAAGACTGCAACACACAGGGGAAAGATGACATGTGAAGATACACAGGCAAGCAGCAAAGGATCACCAAGGATTGCCAGCAGAAACCAGTAACTAGGAGAGAGGCATGGAACATTTCTTCTCTCAGAGCCCTCAGAAGAAATCTATAAGGCCAATACCTTGATTTGGACTTCCAACCTCCAGAACTGTGAGACAATAAATCTGTTCTTTTAAGCCACTCACTTTGTAGTATTTTGTTAAAACAGCCCTAGAAAACCAAGACTCAGGTGGTGGCCAACGCAGCCAGGACTTGCTTACTTGCTCCCCTGTCCATTAGCAAACAAAACCTTAGGTGATGGCAATAGAGGTAGCTCAATTGACAGTTGTTCAGACCAAGGGAAACTTCCCCACTCCTGTCCTTTGTCTTCAAAGCCCTGGGTGTGGCTCAAGCCAGTCAAACCCAGTTTACTAGCCTGCATGCCAAAGCAAAAAATGCAATTTGTTTTACTGCTCCTGTGCGCCATGATAACCTAAGTAGTCCATAATGTTTGTATGTACCTCCTTGTGAGGGACAGTATAAAAGGTTCTGCCTCCCCTTATTCAGGGGACTTGATTTGAGGTGTGCACCTCCTTACTCCTTGCCTGAGCACTTGCAATAAATGCTCTTCTTCCTCCTCACCTTGGTGCATCTTAATTGACTAGAAACCCCACGGAGCAGGATCTGCTTAGGGTAACAAAAGGACCTCTGTTAGCACATTTAACATTCCTTTTTTAATTGTTGGGGTTACAGTTATTTGAATTTTCAATCCTACTCTTCTAATTTAAAGAAATCAGTCAAAAAGAGTCCAAAAGAGCTTTTAGTATATTTTTAATAAAATGCTATTCTAGCATTTTCAAGAAATTCATGTAGGTGTCCTTTAATTTCTCATCTTTCACTTGTCTCAGGAATACACACTTATATGCAAGTATTATATATTTAAGACTTTATTTTCCCTTTACCAGTAAAGTAAAGTGAGATGTTTGCTCATATTAAACACATAGAAAGACTCTACATTCTTTATCAGGCAAAAAAGACACACTAGTATAAACGTAAAACAGAGTTGATTGAGGGAAAACTTATGGGCAGAGAAGTAGCAGAGAACTTGTTATTCATGGGCTCTCATTAGATCAGCGAAGCTTAGACCAGCTGTGGCTCTTCAGGCTGCACTATGGGAAGAGCTCCTGGTAAGGGAACTACCTATTAAAGGAAAAGATAGGCAGGGGACATCACAACAAAGGTACAACAACAATGTTTGTCTTGTCAAGGAAAAAGCTTTGTTAAAAAGTCTGAGCCTCAGTGTTTCAATGAGCTGATCCAGACTTGCTGAAGGGCTTGTCGATTTATCAAAAGCGGAGGAACAGGGCCTCCAGGGTCATGGGATTTGTCTCTTGTCATCCATAAAGTATAGTTTGGGCAAATCCCCTGTCAACATAGCTGAGCAGCTAAACAATTTCTATGCATAACTGATTTAACATCTGATAGTTTAAACTAGGGCTTCCTAGGTGGCACAAATAGTTAAGCACTTGATTGCTAACCAAAAGGTTGGTGGTTCAAACCCACCCGGAGGCCTGGAGATCTGCTTGCAAAAGGTCACAGCCTTGGAAACCCTATGGAGCAGTTCTACTCTGTACATGAGGGGTCTGCAGGAGTCAGAACTAACTAACAACAGTAACAGTTTAAACTAGGAAAAACAGCTCAACAATGATTTAGCAGTAAGCCAAAAACTGGGATATGGGTATAAGTGGTGGATAAATAGTATTATCCATTACCTCTGGCTTCAGTGAGCTTATCGTTTCTCTATAGTTGGGAGATGAAATATGCATATGTGAAAACACTTCAGTAGTCACGATGCTGCAAAAATCCAAAATGAGTTGTGGAAATAATCACTGGTATAAATTTGTTCCTTAGCAATTTTATGTTGCAGTCATGCAACCTAATAAACACTCTCTAGTCATATAAAATTACATAAAACAACTTTTCACGACTTACTTAAGGTCAACATGAAATCTGTTGAATGCAATTTGAAACGATGGTTTTACTTTCTTATCTTCTGCTGTGTTTCACACTGAAATTACTATGAGGATGATAAATTAATGCGTGTGAGAGTAAGATAAAAGTGTTTCTTTTTCAACACATAATTAAGAGCCCTGGTGGTACAGTGGTTAAGAGCTTGGCAGGTAACCAAAAGATCAGCAGTTTGAATCACCAGCTGCTCCTTGCAAACCCTATGAGGCAGTTCTACTCTGTCCTATAACGTTGCTATGAGTTGGAATTGATTTGACGTCAAAGGGTACTGGTTTTGGTTAATCAGAGCTTTAGCAGTTTTATTCATTAATTAGATTGCCAAACTCTATTTTTATTTGTAAGAATGCAACATTTACTTACCTTGTAGAAAAGTCTGATATTTAAATTGATAAAGTTTTAGGAGTACGTTGTTAATATTTATTCATCTTGTAGATTTTATCTTTACATTTCATTTCCACCCATTGGCTGTTTGGATTCATAGGTCCCAACACAAAGGGCTACTTCAAATAATCTCAAAATGAACCATAACAACCTAGTAAGTTTAATTTTAATAAATTTTATATCCTGTTTCTGTATACTCATTAATACCTTGAACCTATAAAACTACTGAATTTGCTTTAGTTTTTTCCTGTCCCTAATTGGGAGTCACAAAGCACTAAAAAGGGTTAGTGAGCTTAGCTGCTAACCTAAGGGAAAGATTGGAAGTTTAAGTCCATCCATAGGCGCCTCAAAAGAAAGGCCTGGCAATCCACTTCCAAAATATCAGTCATGGAAAACCCTATGGAGCATAGTTCTTCCAGTCTGACACACATGGGCTCACTACAAGATAGAATCAACTCCACAGCAACCAGTTAGTTGGTCCCTAATTTAATCTAGTACTTTTTCAGATATTCAGTTAGTCATTATTAACAAAGCTTTTTTATTAAAATACAGTAAGAAAATGTGGATTGAAACAGTACCTAGCTTATAGTAGGTTCTCAGTGAAAATTATTTATTACATTAGTGAATGAAGACAAAAACAATATTATTGTAATTTCTTTTGAATCAGATGAGTTTTAGTTTTAGGGAAGTAACTCAAAGAAATAATTAAAATTATCTTGTATAAAAACTAGTTGTGTAATTAAGATAATATTCTGTAATAGGTTCAGAATACTTTTTGATTTTGGACACTACCATAAAGTAATTTTGATATGTTAGAGACTCTTTACTCACAAATAAGCCTCTCGCCTTCAAAAGAAACGTAGGCAAATCATTTATAAGTTCAATAAGAGATTGTGTTCTCAGATTAAAGATTCAGAGGTCATCTGCATACTATTAAGTTTTTTGAGTCTGAGTAATTTTACCACATATTTGTTCAAATGTATTGGAAGAAATTCCTTGCTAGAGATTATGCATTCCTAAAATACTAAGTACCACAGTGAAGAATCCACATTTAAAAAGCACAAAGAAACCAAATAAAAAATACACGCATTATCCATGAAAATAAAGTTGACTAACAGAATGTTGTTGTTGTTGTTGTTAGATGCCATCATTGAGTTGGTTCCGACGCACAGAGACCCTATGTACAACAGAAGGAAACATTGCCCGGTCTGCACCATCTTCACAATCGTTGCTATGCTTGAGCCCATTGTTGCAGCCACTATGTCAATCCATCTCACTGAGAACCAAAATACCAAACCCATTGCCGTTGAGTTGATTCTGACTCATAGTGACTCTATAGGACACAGTCGAACTGCCCCATATGGTTTCCAAGGAGCGCCTGGTGGATTACAACTGACAACGTTTTGGTTAGCTGACGCAGCACTTAACCACTACACCACCAGGATTTCCATCTCATTGAGGGACTTCCTCTTTTTCACTTTACTTTACTTATTTACTTCACCAAGCATGATGTCTTTCTCCAGGGACTGATCCCTCCCGATAACATGTCCAAACTATGCGAGACGTAGTCTCTCCATCCTTGCTTCTAAGGAGTATTCTGGTTGTACTTCTTCTAAGACAGATTTGTTCCTTTTGGCAGTCCATGGTATATTCAATATTCTTTGACAACACCACAGTTCAAAACTATCAATTCTTCTTTGGCCTTCCTTATTCATTGTCCAGCTTTCACATGCATATGAGGCGATTGAAAACACCATGGCTTGGGTCAGGCACACCTTAGTCTTCAAGGTGACATCTTTGCTTTTCAACACTTTAAAGAGGTCTTTTGCAGCAGATTTACCCAATGCAATACGTCTTTTGATTTCTTGACTGTTGCTTGCAGGGGTGTTGATTGTGGATACAAGTCAAATGAAATCCTTGACAACTTCAATCTTTTCTCCATTTACCCTGATGTTGCTTATTGGTCCAGTTGTGAGGATTTTTGTTTTCTTTATGTTGAGGTGTAATCCATATTGAAGGCTATGGTCTTTGATCTTCATCAGTAAGTGCTTCAAGTCCTCTTCACTATCAGCAAGCAAGGTTTCGTCATCTGCATAATGCAGGCTGTTAATGAGTCTTCCTGCAATTCTGATGCCCCATTCTTCTTCACAGAATTCAGTTTCTCAGATTATTTGCTCAGTATACAAATTAAATAGATATTGTAAAAAGATACGACATTGACGCACCCCTTTCCTGATTTTAAACCACACAGTATCCCTTTGTTCTGTTCGAAGACTGCCTCTTTATCTGTGTTCTGGTTCCTTATGAGCACAATTAAGTGTTCTGGAATGTCTATTCTTTGCAATGTTATCCATAATTCTTTATGATCCACACAGTTGAATGCCTTTGCATAGTCAATAAAACGTAAGTAAACATCTTTCTGGTATTCTATGCTTTCAGCCAGGATACATCTGACATTAGCAATGATATCCCTGGTTCCATGTCCTCTTCTGAATCCTGCTTGAATTTCTGGTAGTTCCCTGTCAATATACTGCTACAGCAGCTTTTGAATGATAATCAATAAAATTATACTTGCCTGTGATATTAATGATATTGTTTGATAATTTCTGAATTCAGTTGGACCACCTTTCTTGGGAATAGGCATAAATATGAATCTCTTCCAGTTGGTTGGCCAGGTAGCTGTCTTCCAAATTTCTTGGCATAGATGATTGAGCACTTCCAGTGCTGCTTCTGTTGGTTGAAACATCTCAATTTGTATTCCTTCAATTCCTGGAGCCTTGTTTTTTGTCAATGCTTTCAGTGCAGCTTGGGCTTCTTCCTTCAGTACCATCGGTTCCTGATCACATATGCTACCTCCTGAAGTGGTTGAAGGTTGACCAGTTCATTTTGGTATAATGACTGTGTATTTCTTCCATCTTCTTTTGATGTTTCCTGGGCCGTTTAATATTTTCCCCATAGAGTCCTTCACTACTGTAACTCGAGGCTTGAATTTTTGTTCAGTTCTTTCAGCTTGAGAAACACCGAATGTGTTCTTTTTGGTTTTCTATCTTCAGCTCTTTGCACATGTCATTATAATACTAAGAGAATAAAGGAGGAAAAAGAAGATAATGTTTATGTAAAAATGACTGAAGCACTCTGAATTCAATTAAAGCCATTGTCAGATATATAAAAAATTAGTACTATTTTGAAGGTAATAGATAGTGGGCAAAGAGTTTATGAATTGGTTAACCAGTCAAATTTTTAATTTAAACAGACTTGATTCAATCATAGACTCCATCTCTTATTAACCTACCACCTTTACCAAGCTAGTTTACCTAAGTTCCCTCATCTGTAAAAAGGAAATTATAATCAGTTCTCATAAGCAATAAATCTCAAGAAATATCAAGGACAAGGCTGAGTGCACAGAAAAGCCTTGGGAAAGAGCAACTGCTATTACTTTTATTTTATCAAGTATCAATCCTTTTTGTCAAAGTTGTCGCAAACCCCAAGCCATCTCTGAAGTGGCTGGGTTTCCACTAAAGAAGAAAATCAGCTCCTCCCCATGCACTCATAGGAGAATGTATACTGTACTAAAGAAGTACAACACTTTTCTTGGGATCTCAACAGGTCAATTTTTGTCATCATCCACAGAAATTCAAGAAACACTAGGTATATATCAAATCTGGTCAATATTAAATCTCAATTACTTTTTAAAATTTCAATATTCATTATTCCAAAAACAACAACAACAAAAAAGAACAAACAGATGAAGGTTTTTGTGGGCCATTTCCTGAAGTACATTTTAGAGTGCTGGAATAATTATATATCTACAACATTTTCTTTAATTTCATATTACCAGATTATTTTATTAATGTTACTTTTATATTTTTGTTACTTACCTTTAATGTTAAGTGTGTAAAGATAAAATGCAAATAACTTTCAGGTATTTGAACATTATTTTATTTAATAATCACAAAATTAAACATGATAGTTGATTATTACCCCAAACTGCAGAAGAGAAAACTGGGATCTGAGGAGTTTAAATAAATTTTCCTGAATCACATAGCTGGTAATTATGAACCCATTCTTATGCACTTGTGCCACTTATATTTGGAGAAAATGTGACATTAAGAGTGGGATGAAATTATATTGTTTCCTTTTTATTTTAATCAGACGACATGACCTTATTTAGATCTTCACTTTTGTTTAAGGAAAGAATGCATAATTCTTGCTTTTGAAATCTATGTTGTCTTACGTAGTTGCAGCAGCTAGTAAGTAGTTTAGATAGCTCAGTTGCCTTTGACACCTTTAACATCACCTGATATAAGTAAAAACTTTGTCTATTTACGCCTCAATGTGTCATTTCCTGCAGGTGCTGGGAACTTTCAGGCTGCTGTGAGAGAATCATCTGCAGTTGTTTACAGTCCGACAAAGCCTCTCTGATTGCAGTTAGTCACCAAAAAGGAACAGTGAACTCCATTTATCAGGAGAATTTTGGGTTGCATTAAAAAAACACAAATATTTTACAACAATATTTTTTTGTTAAGCATAGCTGTGTATTAATCAGCAGCACCACTGACTAACGTACAGAAGAATTATTGTGCAGAAATACGGACTTAAAAAAATACTCATTATAACATGGCTTATAGGGCAGTACGCTTCAGGAAAGGGGAATGAAGGGTGACTATCAAGAAGAGGAAAAATAAAAAATGTTTAACCATCATTTATTAAACGTCTGCAATGCGTTTAGGAGTCTCTGGGTGGCACAAACTGATAAGCACTCAACTACTGACTGAAAGGTTGGCAGTTTGAACCCACCCAGATGCACTTCAGAAGAAAGGCCAGGCAATCTCCTGAAAGTGCACAGCCTTGAAAACCTTATGGAATGCAGTTCTACTCTGAAACACATGGGGTTGCCGTAGGTTGGAACTGACTTAAGGGAAACTAGTTAGTTGGTTGCTGCTTCACATATCCTATCTAATTGCATCTTCCAATCATTCTGTTATACACTCCACCTAACAGATGAAAAAATTGATACCAATTAAAGTTAAATAACTTAATGTAGTCTGCTTGAGATGTGAGACGAGAAGTTTAAACGACGAGATACATAGAGGGAAAAAAAGTGAGAATAATAAAGAGAGAGATTGGTTGTTGATTGATGCTTTTTTTTTTTTTTTTTGCTTTACTTTGCTTTTTCTTCCTTCTACTTGTGCTATTATTTTTAAACTTAGCAGTTCTTTTTATTAGGTTTCTTGATTTTCATGTGAAATGTGTGTATATTTATAAATATTTCAGAAAAAAAGCAACTAGTAACTTACCATTCCAACTGCTTTGATTTCAGACCTTGTAAATTAAAATAGATATTCTAATAAATGAGGACTTAAAAATGCACAGACCCAGGTTCCTTATCATCATATTTTCCCCCTTGGCTAAATATAAGCTTATTTCTGAAATACAAAGTATACAAACTAAAAACAAAGAAAATCATTTATTGAAATGTTTCATTAGATCCGGGAAGGGCTCTGTCTCTATTTGTGTGCTACACATGATTTGTTGGCACCAAGGACTAACATGTTCCTAATACCAGAGGCCCTGTGGGAAAAATTGGCAGGTAGCATAGGCTGTGGATAATCATGGCTCACATGCGCGTACAGGTATTTGGCCTCTCAAGGTACCATGTGTAATTGTCAGTTAGCCAGCCACAGTCAGTGTTTGAGGGAAGGAGGAAATTCAAGAGCAGGAAAAGGTTTAACTTCACGAAACTACCTGATACTTTTATCTTCACCAGAACCAAATTTTCCTTTAAATGAATTGGTAAACCTGGCTTTTCAAAGGTGGGGGCAATCATCTCAGAACAGAAATGGCAGCATCAACATACATTCCCAAGAAGCAAAAGATCAGAATATAAAAAGTTTTTTCCTGGGAAAAATGTGTCAGGATGTGCACAATTTGTTCCTAGAAAGAATGTGTATAATTGAATTGGTTTAAGCCACTCACCTAGGGAGTAAAACTCACTCTTACCTAGCCAAACGCTGATCTTTACATTTCAAAGTCCTCCAAAACTGAAGCAGGATCAATCATTAACCCCCTACCTTTCCTTTGTTCTCTACGCATAAAAACTTCTAACTTGGTAGAGACAGTGGAGTGCTTCATATTTTCACTTAGTGCTATTCAACTCGAGCTGTATTATTCCTCAATAAAGCTAATTTTCTCTCACTCCTGACAGAGCACAAGATTTTCTTCCTTAACACATACATAATATTATCCAATTTTAAAAAAGGCTTTAAGGAGTAGGTAACAATTCATTAATTGTTATTCAGGGGCTAGATTCTTCCAAGTGCGTATACCTGTCTGAAAGAAGGCATAAATTTGGGTAAGAAAGTAGTAACTGGGTACTTAAGTATTGGATGATAATCATTAAAATCATCATCTAATATTGCAAAGAATGGGAATTCCAGAACACTTAGTCATGCTCGTGAGGAACCTCTACATAGATCGCTAGGCAGTCATTCAAACAGAACAAGGGGATACTGCGTGTTTAAAGTCAGGAAAGGTCTGCCTCAGGGTTGTATCCGTTCACCATACTTATTCAATCTGTATGCTGAGCAAATATTCTGAGAAGCTGGACTATATGAAGAAGAACTGGGCATCAGGATTTGTGGAAGAAACATTAAGAACCTGTGACATGCAGATGACACAACCTTGCCTGTTGAAAGTGAAGAGGACTTGAAGCACTTACTGATGAAAATTAAAGACCATAGTCTTCAGTATGGATTACACTTCCACATAAAGAAGACAAAAATCCTCACTAATGGACCAATAAGCAGCATCGTGATAACTGGAAAAAAGATTGAAGTTGTCAAGGATGTCATTTTACTTGGATCCACAATCAACACCCATGAAGTAGCAGTCAAGAAATCAAAAGATGCATTGCATTGGGCAAATCTGCTATAAAAGATCTCTTACAGTGTTGAAAAGCAAAGGTGTCACCTTGAAGACTAAGGTGCGCCTGACCCAAGCCATGGTGTTTTTAATTGTCTCATATGCATGTGAAAGCTGGACAATGAATAAGAAAGACTGAAGAAGAACTGATGCCTTTAATTATGGTGTTGGTGAAGAATATTAAATATACCATGGACTGCCAGAAGAATTAACAAATCTGCCTTGGAAGAAGTACAGCCAGATGCTCCCTGGAATAAGGATGGTGAGGCTTTGTCTTACATACTTTGGACACGTTATCAGAAGGGATCAGCTCCTGGAGAAGGACATAAAGCTTGGTAGAGAGTCAGCGAGAAAGAGGAAGACCCTCAAGAAGATGCATTGACACAGTGGCTGCAACAATGTGCTTGAGCACAACAGCGATAGTGAGAATGGCACAGGATCGGGTGGTGTTTTGTTCTGTTGTACATAGAGTCGCTAAGAGACGGAACCAACACAACAACAACAATCATTAAAAGTTGTAAGGGATATTCCTGATCTGCTGTTTAATAAGTGAGTAAATAAAGAACTGATATTTTGCCCATTTAACTGTCTGGAAATTACAGTTTTTGGAATGTATTTTCAGTTTCTGTATGTAATTTCTGGGAATTAGTCCCAGAATGGTATATGATCAGTCCCAGGCTCCTTATTGTCATATTTTTTTTCCTTGGCTAAATATAAGCTTATTTCTGAAATACGAAGTATACAAACTAAAAACAAACAAAATCATGTACTGAAATGTTTCACTAGATCTGAAAAGGGCTCTGTTTCTATTTGTGTGCTACACATGATTTGTTGGCACTGTGGACTAACAACATGTTCCTAATCCCAGAGTCCCTGTGGGAAAAATTTGCGTGTAGCATAGGCTGTGGATAATCATGGCTGACATGTGCTTACAGGTATTTGGCCTTTCAAGGTACCGTGGGTAATTGTCAGCTAGCCAGCCATGGTCAGTGTTTGCGGGAAGGAGAAACTCCAAGAGCAGGAAAAGTTTCAACTTCAAGAAACTACCTGATTCTTGTATCTTCATCAGAGTCAAATATTCCTTTAAATGAATTGGTAAGCATGCCTTCTTGGTTTCACTCACCCCTTTTTCAAAGTTTATTTAATTTCATTACTAAGGAAACTATAGCATAGCTGCTCTTCATCTGCTCCTAAAATCTGTACTCTCAAGATTTAGTACCAACTTCTCTTTGATTCTTGCTATCATTAATCTAGTTTTTTTTTTCCCACAATCTAGAAATAGATTGCTATAAATAGGGAAAGGAATGAATGAATTAGTGGATGAATGAAATAATAGATGAAGCTGCGATATTTATAACGCTTGTTTCACATAGGGGCTAATCATGTTAACTATTGCTCTTTCTGACACGGCATGCTGAGAAATTTCATTATGTTTCTCCCAGATGGATTTCTTCTTTTCTATTTCAGGTTGAAATGTCTTTTAATAGCATTTCTTGTCATTAGCTTTTAGGCATGCTAAAAGTTTTCTTCTCTATAAACAGTGAATATCGGGTACACTTTTGACTGCATGAAGTATTTATTTGCCTTTTAAATTTATTCTAGTAATATTACTCATGTGTGCTTCAATCCTTACTATTAGCTACATCACGCAAGTTTTCTATGAGCAATATAACTATTTCTTGTAAAACAATATCTCTTACAATATTGGAAAGAATACATGAAAAATTCAAGAGTTAATCATCAAAGATGTATGTCTATAAGTTAGAAAAAAAATAGTTCAAGTACTCTTGAAGATCATTTCTCATTCTGCCAAGGAACGACCATCATCATGAACACTGTAGGCTACATAATATGATCCATTTTTATTAGTCTCAGCTGAAGGTTTTATCAGGGTCCTGTTTTTCTAGTTTGCTGAAATGCACTGTAAGAGGAGTATATTTATTGTTTGAAGATATAAGTATGCCAGTCAATAATTTATCACTACTATCGTAGGCTAATAATGTGGAAAATATCTCCTGTAGAGTTTTACGTTATTACATTTAAAAACAGATGACTTTCTGTGGAAAGCATTTCTCTCATATGGAAGCTGCAAAAATTTTGCTGGGCATACATCATTTATTTTTCAAAAAGCTACTATTTGGAAGTGCAACTCTGCAAGGTCACTTAGCAGAATAGAGAGTGAAGCTTTTTGTACTTTGTAGAGATCTTCAAAAATTTAAATTAAGTTACTGGAATTCCTGTTTCTTTAAAAACAACCAGAAAATGTAATATAATAATGTGAAAAAGATAGAATTATACATAGATCTACAATCAGAGATAAATAATCTTAGCCTTTGTGTTTACCCTCTCAGAATTGTTCAGTATGTGTATATGCACGTCTTTTAAATGTAAAGAAACACGGTGTGCTGAAGACTGAATTTTCAGGGTTCTACTAGCTGACATGGAGGGAGCCTGACTGACACCCTACCATGCTAGAGTTTGCACAATTTAGTAGTCTATTCAGCGTATGTTGTAATTTTTATTTCAACTAGGGATTGAAGTCAAAGTTTGGATTAACATTTTCTTAGCGTTACTGAAAAATCCATTTTAGGTTGTGAGGACTTCAGCATAGCGTAGGCTGACATAATTATTCCGGGAGTTTTTCTCCTAACCTGCCCTTCTTGTAAGTTCATGAAGCTCAGCTTGAGGATGGGCATGCATGCATCAATTGTGTTTTTCCACCTGTCTAATTTCCTCAATTACTTAACTAAAGTGAAAGGAATGCCCAGAAGAGGTGCATTATAATGAATTTGCTCCATTAAACTTGAATTTCTGGCATCATTTTTGGAAAGAAGACGAAAGGAAGCAGATCAGTCTAACTTCATCTGACTTGTAATCAATATTAGAGATCCCTATGTAGAATAAATACCAAGATGCCAAAGTAAAACTGGATTGATTTTAAATTATACACTTCAGTCATCTACCTGGGGAAAGATCTAAAGACCCAAGCTTATCTACTAGACTACTGGGACTTGAAATCATTCCAGAATCTATCATTTACAATAGCCAGTAATTTGATACCCTGGTATGAGCAAGTCATAGTATTTGACACCAATAACATTTTATAATGCCATATGCAAAAGTCTTACCCTAATAATCTGAAAAATTAGCACAGAAAACACAAACATTTTGATAGATAAAAAGAAAGGAAGAAAAGTCAAAACTCAAGCTATTGGTTAAGGGGAGGAGGAAGATAATCGGGTTAGATTTTAAGTAAAAGTAATTCACCGTGAAACAAAACAATACTTCTAAATAAATATATACGCATTTGAAAACCATGTCTGGATTGTTTTAAAAGTAGCATCCTACCTCTTAGAATATAAGTCAATTTTATCTTGAGGATGATTCTATATGTAGGGTAACCCAGATTCATGGACCATTTAAGGACAGTGATATTATAAAAAGATAGATTAAACTTTCAAAAATTATGAAACTCATTGTTGCATAAATAATTTGAGATTTTTTTTTAAGTCTCACTAAGTTTCAGCTACTTTCATGCTTACTGCTTTTTTTTCCCTTAAGCGGCTAAATGAAATAGAGAAAAATTGAAGTGGATCATTTTGCATTCTCTTTTCCTGTAGAGCAGTTAAAGGGCATTATGATGCTCTTCTGGAGAGCAGAAGTTAATAACAGAACATAGTAACAATATTGCATTGTATTTTCAGTGTACTGAATATTCAAATTACAACAAATTTGAAACTGGTGTAAAAATACGGATTCAATGAAGGCAGACTACCCTTATTATTTATTATCTATAATTGCAAAAAAAAAATAAAAAAATCCAAAACCAAACAAATGATAATTAAAAACAAAACAAAACAAAAAACTTTTTTTCTTTTTGTATTGACCAATTCACATGCAACCACAATTTCAGACCTCCCCTAACTCTGATGCTTAGTCTGAGCATCAGTTGCACAGATCCCCATTTTAAACTGTGTAGGTACTATGTTCAATCTCCCCAGATCTGTGTGGAACCACATCAAACCAGAATTGCGGATCTTAGTTTCACCTGTATAACACATGCCATTAGTGCCCTGCCCAGTTCCCTTTTTGGGATTGGTACTCCCATCCCTCAGCTGCTGTTGAGTGTTGGATGCTAGCTGCACATAGCTGCACCCTTCCCATGAGTATTACCCTCCCCTGATGGGAATGGTCTGGAAATTTGTGCTCCCCCTTCACCCAACAGGCAACATGCAACCAGTGACTTACTGACAAGGGGAAAAACAGGCTGGCCCCTTGCTTGAAAGTGGGCCAGCTCAGTGGTATCATTCCTACTCCAGGGTTCCCTTAAAATGAGGCTGAGACCAGCCAATGCCTACACCCACATCTTTGCCTGGACTTCTCCCTGATCTATTCTGTATCCTTCACTCCCTAACAAGTGATGGAATCCAAGACTCTGCCCTCAGCATATCACTCGTGCAAGAATACATTTCTCAGGCTTTGCTTTTAGTGAACCTGATCTAAGACAAACTGATATCCTCATAAAAAAGAAAAAAAGAAAAAAAATCGATGTTAGTTGGTATTGAAATTATCCTTTTGGTATAATGTTTAGGAAGTTCCAGATGATTATGATTTTTCACATTCATTTATAATGATTTTTTTTTTAAAGAGATCAGAATATTGCTTTATTTTTAGGTCAGGTCTATTTTGAGTTTAAAGTTAACGTTGTGGCCTATAGAAAGTAATAATTAAAAGTCATTCGTAATATACTTTCATAAAAGTTGCAGTTATCTTTATTTTTTAAAATTTTTTCACATACAAAAATTTATACGTACATTGTTATGTGACTGTAATTGCTCCCCACATACTGTGACAGCACATTTCTTTCCACCACTGATTCCCCATGTCCATTCAACCAGCTCCTAACCTTCTCTGCCTTCCCATCTCACCTCCGGGGAGAAGCTGCCTGTTTAGACTCTTGTATCTACTTGAGCTAAGAGACACACTCATGAGTATCACTTTATGTCCAGCAGTTCCAGTCCAATCCCTGTCTGAAGAGTTGGCCTCAGAAATTGTTTTAGTTCTGGGCTGACAGAGAATTCAGGGGCCATGTTCTCTGGGGTTCCCCCAGTCTCAGTCAGACCATTAAGTCTGGTCTTCTTACTAGAATTGGAGTTATGCACCCCACCTTTCTCCTGCTCCATCTGGGACTCTCTGTTGTGTTTCCAGTCAGGGCGGTCATTGGTGGTAGCTGGGCACCATCTAGTCCTTCTGGTCTCAGGCTGATGAAGTCTCTGGTTTATGTGGCCCTGTCTGCCTCTTGGGCTAATACTTTCCTGGTGTCTTTGGTGTTCTTCATTCTCCTTTACTCCAGATGGTTGGGACAAATTGATGCATCTTAGATGGCCGCTTGCAAGATTTTAAGACCCCAGACGCCACTCACCAAATTAGGATGGAGAACATTTTCTTAATAAGATTTGTTATGCCAATTGACCTAGATGTCCCCTGAAAGCATGGTCCCCAGACCCCTACCCCTGCTACTCTGTCCCTCAAAGTGTTTGACTGAATTCAGGAAACTTCTTAGCTTTGGTTTAGTCCAGCTGTGCTGACTTCCCTGTAGTGTGTGCTGTCGTTCCCTTCACCTAAGATAATTCTTATCTGCTATCTAGTTAGTAAATAACCCTCCCCCTCCCTCCCCACCCTTGTAACCATCAAAGAATGTTTTCTTCTGTGTTTAAACCTTTTCTTGAGTTCTCATAATAGTGGTCTTATACAATACTTGTCCTTCCGTGACTGACTAAATTCACTCAGCATAATGACCTCCAGATTCCTCCATGTTATGTTTCATGGCTTCATCGTTGTTCTTTATCATTGCGTAGTATTCCATTGTGTGGATATACCATAATTTGTTTATCCATTCGTCTGTTGATGGACACCTAGGTTGTTTCCATCTTTCTGCTATTGTGAATAGTGCTGCAATGAACATAGGTGTGCATATATCTATTTGTATGACGGCTCTTATTTCTCTAGGATATATTCCAAGAAGCAGGATAGCTGGATCGTATGGTACTTCTCTTTCAGCTTTTAAAGGAAGTGCCAATTCGATTTCCAAAGTGGTTTTACCATTTTACATTCCCACCAACAGTGTATAAGTGTTCCAGTCCCTCCACAACATCTCCAGCATTTATTATTTTCTGTTTTTTGGATTAATGTTAGCCTTGTTAGGGTAAGATGATATCTCATTGTAGTTTTGATCTGCATTTCTCTAATGGCTAATGATTGTGAGCATTTCTTCATGTGTCTGTTAGCTGCCTGAATATCTTCTTTGGCAGAGTGCCTGTTCATATCCTTTGCCCATTTTTTAATTGGGTTATTTGTCTTTTTGTTGTTGAGGTTTTGCAGAACCTTGTAGATATTAGAGAATAGACACTGATTGGATTTGTCATAGCCAAAATTTTTTCCCAGTCTGTAGGATGTCTTTTTACTCTTTTCGTGAAGTTTTTCGATGAGCATAAGTGTTTGATTTTTAGAAGCTCCTAGTTATCCAGTCTCTCTTCTGGTGCTTGTGCATTGTTACTTATGGTTCATATTGTGTTTATACCATGTATTAGGACCCCTAGTGCTGTCCCTATTTTTTCTTCCATGATCTTTATCGTTTTTGATTTTATATTTAAGTCTTTGATCCATTTTGAGTTAGTTTTTGTGCATGGCGTGAGGTATGGGTCTTGTTTCAGTTTTTTGCAGATGGATATCCTGTTATGCCAGCACCATTTGTTAAAAAGACTATCTTTTCCCCCAATTAATAAATTTTGGGCCTTTGTCAAATATCAGCTGCTCATAGGTGGATGAATTTATGTCTGGATTCTCAATTCTGTTCCATTGGTCTATGTATCTGTTGTTGTACCAGTGCCAGGCTGTTTCGACTATTATGGCAGTATAATAGTTTCTCATATCAGGCAGTGTGAGGCCTCCCACTTTGTTCTTCTTGAGTAATGCTTTATTTATTCAGGGCCTCTTCCCTTTCCATATGAAGTTGGTGATTTGTTTCTCCATCTCATTAAAAAATGACATTGGAATTTGGATTAGGATGGCATTGTATCTGTAGATGACTTTGGGTAGAATTGACATTCTCACAATGTTGAGTCTACCTATCCATGAGCAAGGTATGTTTCTCAACTTATGCAGGGCTCTTTTTTGTTTCTTGCAGTAGTGTCTTGTCATTTTCATTGCATAGTTCTTTTACATCTCTGGTTAGATTTATTCCTAAGTATTTTATCTGCTTGGAAGCTATTGTAAATGGTATTTATTTGGTGATTTCCTCTTTGAGGTTCTCTTTGTTGGTGTAAAGCAATCCAACTGATTTTTTTATGTTTATCTTGTATCCTGATACTTTGCTGAAATCTTCTATTAGTTACAGTAGTTTTCTTCTGGATTCATCGGGGTTTTCTGTGTATAAGATCCTATCAGCTGAGAATAGAGATACCTGACTTCTTCCCTACCAATTTGGATGCCCTTTATTTCTTTTTCTAGACTAATTGCTCTGGCTAGGACCTCCAGCACAATACTGAATAAGAGTGGTGATAAAGGGCATCATTGTCTGGTTCCTGTTCTCAAGGGGAAAGCTTTCAAAGTCTCTCCTTTTAGGATGAAGTTGGCTGTTGGCTTTGTATAAATGCCCTTAATTATATCAAGGAAACGTCCCTTCTATTCCTATTTTGTTGAGAGTTTTTGTCATGAATGTGTGTTGGACTTTGTCAAATGCCTCTTCTACATCGATTGAGATCATGTGGTTCTTGTCTATTGTTTTATTTATGTGATGTATTACACTGATTTTTTTTTAATGTTGAACCATCCCTGCATACCTGGTATAAATCCCACTTGATCGTGGTGAATTGATTTTTAATATGTTGCTGAATTCTATTGCCTAGAATTTTGTTGAGGATTTTTGCATCAGTGTTCATGAGGGATATAGGTCTGTAATGTTCTTTTTTTGTGGTGTCTTTACCTGGTTTTGGTATCAGGCTTATGCTGGCTTCATAGAATGAGTTTGGGACTATTCCATCCTTTTCTATGCTCTGAAATACCTTTAGTAGTAGTGGTGGTAACTCTTCCCTGAAAGTTTGGTAGAATTCTCCAGTAAAGCCATCCGGACCAGGGCTTTTTTTTTTTTTTTTTTTTAATTGGAACTTTTTAATTACCTTTTCAATCTCTTCTTTTGTTATGGGTTTATTTAGTTGTTCTAGCTCTGTTTGTGTTAGTTTATGTAGGTAGCAAGTTTCTAGAAATGTGTCCATTTCCTCTAGGTTTTCAAATTTGTTAGAGTACAATTTTTCATAGTATTCTGTTATGAGTTTTTTAATTTCAGTTGGGTCTGTTGTGATATCACCCATCTCATTTCTTATATGGGTTATTTACTTCCTCTACTGTTTTTCTTTTGTCAGTTTGGCCAATGGTTTATCAATTTTGTTGATCTTTTCAAAGAACCAGCTTTTGGTGGTGTTAACTTTTTCAGCTGTTTTTCTGTTCTCTATTTCATTTAATTCTTCTCTAATTCTTTCTATTTTCTTTCTAATGGCGCCCAAGTGTTTCTTTTGCTGCTCTCTTTCTACTTGTTCCAGTTGTACAGTTAATGTTTTGATTATGGCCCTTTCTTCTTTCTGGCTGTGTGCATTTATTGCTATAAACTGACCTCTTAGAACTGCTTTTGCTATGTCCCAAAGGTTCTGTTTTCATTCTTGTTTGATTCTATGAATTTCCTTATTCCATCATTAATTTCTTCTATAACTCAGTAATTTTTTGAGCAAGGTGTTGTTCAGTTTCCAAGTGTTTGACTTTTTTTTCCTTGCTTTTTCTGTTGTTAATTTCTACTTTTATGGCTTTATGGTCAGAAAAGATGCTTTGTAATATTTTGATGCTATGGATTTTGTTAAGGCTTGCTTTATGGCCTAATATGTGGTCTGTTCTGGAGAATGTTCCATGTGCATTGGAAAAGAAAGTATACTTGGCTGCCGTTGAGTGGAGTGTTCAGTATATGTCTATGAGATCATGTTGGTTGATTGTAGCATTTAGCTCTTCTGGGTCTTTGCTGAGCTTCTTTCTGGATGTTCTGTCCTTCACTGAAAGTGGTGTGTTGAAGTCTCCTACTACTATTGTGGAGCCGTCTATCTCTCTTTTCAGTGCTGTTAGAGTTTGTTTTATGCATTTTGCAGCCCTGTCATTGGGTGCGTAAATATTTATTATAGTTACGTCCTCCTCGTGTATTATGTAGTGTCCTTCCGTATGATTTGTGGTGGATTTTACTTCAAAGTCTATTTTGTCAGACATTGATATTGCCACTCCTGCTCTTTTTTGAGTGTTGTTTTCTTGATACGTTTTTTCCCATCCTTTGAGTTTTAGTTTATTCGTGTCTTTAAGTCTAAGGTGTGTCTCTTGTAGGCAACATGTGGACAGATCATGTTTTTTTAATCCAGTCTGCCACTCTCTGTCTCTTTATTGGTAAGTTTAGTGCATTTACATTCAGTGTAATTATTGATAGGTATGAGTTTATGCTGTCATTTTGATGTCTTTTTTTGTGTGTTGTTCACAGTTTCTTTGTTCCACTTAATTTTCTGTGCTGAGTCATTTTTATTTATGTATTTTCTTTTCATCTTTTTCATTGTTGTTGATTTTGTGTTTGGTGAGTCTTTATATTCTTCTAGCTTTTTATTTTGACTTGTAAGATTGTTAGTTTCCTTTGTTGTTATGTTAATGTTTACCCTTATTTTTCTAAGTTTATATCAGTCTTTTTTTTCCTTTATCTTGCCTTGACTTCCTCTCCATATGAAAAATCTATGACTACATTTTTTAAGTCCCTCTTTTTTGTTTTAGTGTTGTCATCTTTTATATATTGATATGTTTCCCTATTTTCAGTGCTTTAGCTTTGATACACTTTTGTGACATCCCTATCTGGGTTGATATCTGGTTGCTCCGTCCTGTGTTCTAGTCTTGAGTTGTTATCTGATGTTACTGATTTTTTAACCGGAGGACTCCCTGTAGTATTACTTGCAATTTGGTTTGGTTTTTGCAAATTCCCTAAACGTCTGTTTATCTGGAAAAGCCCTAATTTCACCATTGTATCTGAGAGACAGTTTTCCTGGACACTTAATTCTTGGCTGGCAGTTTTTTTCCTCCAAGGGTTTATATATGTCATCTCATTGCCTTCTTGCCTGCATGATTTCTGCTGAGTAGCCCAAGCTTATTCTTATTGACTCTTTGTAGATGACTTTTGGTTTATCCCTAGCCGCTCTTAAAATTTCTCTTTAGCTTTGGTTTTGGCAGGTTTGATTACAATATGTATTGGTGACTTTCTTTTGGGATCTGCCTTATGTGGGTTTGATGAGCATCTTGGATAGAAATCTTCTCATCTTTCTTGATATCAGGGAAGTTTTCTGCCAACAAATCTTCTACAATTCTTTCTGTATTTTCTGTCCCCCCTCCCCCATTCTGGTACTCCAATCACTTGTAGGTTATTCCTTTTGATAGAGTCCCACAAAATTATTAGGGTTTCTTCATGTTTTTTATCCTTTGTCTGACTTTTCCTCACTTAAGTTAGCGTCAAGTGCTTTATCTTCAATCTCACTAATTCTGACTTTCATTGCCTCAAGTCTGCTCCTATGACTTTCTACTGAGTTGTCTAATTCTGACAATTTATTGTTAATCTTCTGGATTTCTGATTGCTGTCTCTCTATGAATTCTTGCAGCCTGTTAAATTTGTCATTATGCTCTTCTCTAGTCTTTTTAATTTCTCCTATTGCATGTTCTGTATTTTGCTTAATTTCCTTTCTAATTTCTTGAAGAGTTCTGTAGATTAATCTTTTGTATTCTGCCTCCAGTAATTCCAAGAAATTTTCCTCCTCTGGAAAATTTCTAGTTTCTTTATTCTGGGAATTTGCTGAAGCCATCATGGATTGCCTTTTTATGTGACTTCATATTGACTGTTGTCTCTGAGCCATCAATAAGTTATTATATTTATTTCTTTTATGTTTGCTTACTGTGTCCTAGCTTCTTGTTTTGTTTTGATATGCCCAAATAGGATGCTTGTATGAGATAGTTTGATTATTGGCATCTTTGAAGCTCTGATGTTCTGTCACCAGGTGGTTAGATCTATTACTAGTTATGTGAACTCAAGAGTCCATCCACTCCTTCTGTATGGATTCAGCTCAGATGCCCAGGTAGATAACCACCAAGTGTGTGGTGTAGGCTCTAACTTACAGTCCTAGACATGCATGGGTGATTGGCATAGGCACAGGCATTTGGCTGCAGCAGGGGGATGCACACTGAGCAAGGTAGTAGACTGACGGTTGCCCCTGAGTGTCCAGGAGGAAAGCATGTCCCTGTTCCCTACAGTGCATAAGTGGGTGGGTTTTGCAGCCAGACTATGGGCACCTAATGCAGTTTTCTGTAAGGACTGGGGAGCAGCTCTTATTCATGGGCCCCTATCGCAGGTGGCCAGGTGGCGTGGATGGAGCCACTAGTCCTCAGGCCCCAAAATGGGTAGGTGAAGACCCCCCTTAACGGTCAGAGCAGTGTCAAATGTCAAGAACCTGCCACTTCACAGCTGAAACAGTTGAAGTTAGACTTCCAGTATATACCCTGTTGTACTGCGGTAATGAGGGTCTACACCGTTGAGATGGGCCCACACATGTCTATGCAGGGGAAAGACACTCAAAGTCTGCGGATCCCTTACTGCTGTGCCTAGGCAAAGGATTTGTGCTTGCCCTGGGTTTCTGGCTTAGGGGAGATGGCAGTTTATTTTTTCCTTTGTTTGTTAATTTGTTCACTCTCCAAGGCAGGGAGAATGACTCTGGGTGTGTGACGGATACTATTCTGGCCCAGGAGACTTGGCAATTGCTGAAGCCAGTGCAGGACCCAGTGCAGAGCAGGGAGCATGGCGGTAAATGGAAGAGAGGTTTTTCCCTAAGGGAAGTGTTTTTGTCTGCTCAGTAAGGCATACCCAGTTACTTATCTTTCACGGAGCCAGGGCTGCTTCTCACTGGTTCTGGGTGGCTGTGTAGACTCTCTGAGGCTGGGTCTCTCCTGGTGCGGAAAATGTGCCTCCCAAGCACTGACGCTTGCCTGCCTCACGGCTCACCCTTGAGCTGATCAGGCCTGAAGTGCTCAGGCTCTCACTGGGTCAGGTCTGGCAACTTCTCGCTGCTTCCAAACTGTCTCTCCATCCCCCTCCCACTCAGTCTGGTTCCTCAACTCTGCCTTTGATGTTCAGGACTCCCAGTCTGCCATATATAATCAATTCACTTGTTTTTTTGGTCTTTGTTGTAAGAGGGTCCACCAGAAGCATCTGACTACTCCTCCATCTTGATCCTGCCCCTTACTTTGTTATCTTTAAAGGAACAAGGTTTAATCTTTCCCCACTGTATGAGTAAGAGAATTTAAGAGTACTAAACACAATTGCCAATTTTTCATAGAACACTCCTAGTTTAGTAGTTAGAATCAACTATGAATAGAAACATGCCACCAATTGTTCTATAAATTTGCTGGGTTAAAACTAGTGTTTTTGTCTCCTTAAATAATATAGATGGCTGTCCTTACTGAAAAGGAAATAAGTATGTGCTTGCGGCTCACAGACAACCATTCATCATTCTCTCATGCAAAAGATAGAACCCCTTGCCAGCACACCAAATCCAACGGCAGCTACAGTACCAGAAAATCAATTGACTGTATTAGAAAACTCAGAGGCTAATCAGAGCCCAATCTCAGGCGTGATGTACTCCAAGAGAAGCATTGCTTTAGGATATAACTCAATTCTCTGAACACCAGAGACTGCAGCTTAATTCAAGAATTTAGGGGAAAAATGATAGCCTTTAAAATATACATTTTGTTCTTTATTGCCTCCCAGAGAAGCTTCAGTGCTGTACTGTAATGAATAATGATAACATACGTTCTTAAAAACTGATGTTAGCTCAGTCATTATGCCCAAATAGAATGAGAGATCCTGCTGTGTGAAGCAGTGAGATGTCATTAGTAAGCAACATTTCTGCTAAAAGGCAGACGCATGTTGTTACTTGTTAAACACACTATTAATATCTGTAGAGGTAAATGATGATTGACGCTTTACTTTCATTGGCAGTTTGATTTTGTTGACATGTTTTAGCTGATCTTGAACTCTAAGTGAAGATAAACAGCCAAATTGAAATTTATTGTGTGGCAAATTTTAAGTCAGTTGAAAATTGACACTGTGTAATAAAAATGCATTTAGGTTAAATGGCTCAAAAATACAAGGCTCTGAACAGCACCTTATCTGAATATTTTGCCCTAGTATGAGGTTTTTCCCTTGGGAACTCAAAACACTTTGGAATACATCATCTTGCAATCTTTCTCAGTTTTCTTTAGAATAAGCAGAACATATTCCTAATTCAAGCATTTTTGCCACTGTGGAAATAAAGAATTTACACAAGAATTGTGTCATAAATATAGGTGTATAATATCATATCCACCTTCTCTTCTACTTGTATGTATTTTTGAATACTTTTAGGAGATTAACAAGTCTACAAGAATCGATTTTTATTTTTTGGAAAAATTTATTGTATTGCAACACAGTTCAGAATTGTACAAAAGAAACTCAAGTTTCAGTATTAAAGGGATGTTTCAGTTTTTCATGAACCTCTGATCTTAGTTAGGTTAATAATGTGAATGTAAATATTCCATAAATATTTGCATTTATTCTAATAGATGAAATGTCAAGGTCAATTTGAATCTAATAATCCTGGCAAAATGAAAGTAGCATCATGAAAAATGAAGCCCTGCTTAGAAACAAAAGCTAATTAAGATTTTTTTAATGCCCTAGAGACAGAAATGTACAGAGAGTAGTCACAGTTGGCTTAAGATTGGCAACTCTGTCAGATGTGACAGCACATTCAGCTCGTCCCACGCAGACACAATCCAGCATCTGGGCTGATAATTATTACACTTCATAACACTTCTTGGAAATGTTCCACGTATTAGGGTGCTTACAAAAGCAGGCCTTCTAGAATGCCATAGTTTTATATATTAATAAATTATTTATCAATATTTATTTATCACTTTACCTCTGAGTTATCGCTATTTTGGCATGCAAAAAAGATTACTGCATTTAAAGAAATGATATTTTCACCATATAAATATCTTTATTTCTTTTTAAAAACAAATCCCATAGTTTAAAATGCTAAAATTTAAAATTCTGAATGCACTGTCACTGTAGGATAATGCTAGTGAATAAACTCTAATAACTAAAATAAATGAAAGGATCTAAATTTAGCACAAAAGTTTGTTCTTACTATTTTACTATTTAACAATTTCGAGATGTCTTCTTTATTAAGGTTTTTAAGTCATTTTTTCAGACATACATATTTATATAGCACCCCAATACAATACTCATGACAAAAATATGTCTGCTAATTGATTTTTGAGGTGAACAAGAAAAAGATCAATTTGAAACTTCAGTGGATAGTTTTTTGGATGGATTCTAGTATACAATGAAAATGGTTGATTCAGATTTCTTTCTTGACAGAGAGTTAATGCAATATATTTAAAGTGGCAGTATAATAGGTACTGCCACTAGGTGATTTTGGGCAAGTTACTTCAGTGTCTGTGTCTACTAAATGGCAACAATAGTACTACTGTTTTTCTCATACAGTTGCTCTGAAAAGTAAATGACGTAAGGTATATAAGGCACTTTGGATAGTGCCTGGCACTGTTGTCCTTATAGGGTCACTATGAGTTGGAATTGACTTGACGGCAGTGGGTTTGGTTTTTTATTTTCTTTGTCATTATCATCATCATTAATATTGTTAAAGGTTGCTGTTACTAATAATGAGAAAGTATGACGTAAGGGAAGATCATGGGGCTTTGAAGCCAAACATCCAAACCCAAAAACCATATTCATTGCCAAAGAGTCTATTCCAATTAATAATGATCCTGTAAGACAGAGAAGAACTACGCCATAGGATTCCCGAGGCTGTAAATCTTTACGTAAGCAGACTGACACATCTTTCTCCTGCAGAGTGGTTGGTGGGTTTGAACTGCTGACCTTTAGGTTAGTAGCCAAGTGTTTAACCACTATGACATCAGGGTTTCTCCCAAAGCCAAACATACCTAGTCCGTTCTCCTGGGACAAGTACATTAACTTTTTGGAGCCTCAGTCAGTCCCCATTCTGCACAAAGGGAGTAATCAAGTCTAACATACCAGGTGATTGTGAAAATCATATACATACATACATACACACACACACACACATACACACACACACACACACATACACACACACACACACACACACACACACGTAAATACTGGCAAAAGCAAGTTCTGGTGAGAAGGAAGTAGTTCAGAAAATGATATCTTGAGGTACTTTTTTGGTTTCTATGTATAATAATACTGTATTTAAAAAATACTCTTGCCAGATTCTGTACGTGCATCTTTTCTTCTCTGCAGTGAAAGGAATTATGTGTTTTATTTTTATTCTTGCATGAACTTTTGCAAAACACATTTGCTTTTCTTGTACAATGGAGTATTTTTTTTCATTAAAACAGCCCTAGAGCTGCAAATAACCCTTCAAAGATTTTACACTTATATCATCCCAGTGCCAACCACAAGGCTATGGTGACTTTTACATAGAGTATTTCTCCAAGCAAGCACATGTTGTTTCACAGTTAAGATACAAGCTTTAGGCACTTATTTGTACATTCAGAGATTTCTGACTTGAAAGATTTGATTTCGTTATATAAAAGGAGATTTAATGTCAGAGACATTATAACTTTCTTAAAAAATAATAACCAGATATTTTGAAAGGCATTTGATAGAACTTTAATATTTGTAAAAAACGTGTAAGCACATACATATATGTTAATTTTATGTTGAATATATGATATTTAAATATGTATATATATCCACCGGGTGCTCCTTGGAAACCCTATGGGGAAGTTCTACTCTGTCCTATGGGGTCACTATGAGTCAGAATCAACTCAAGGACAATGGGTGTTATATATATATATATACAGTTAGTTGTGATCGAGTTGATTCTGACTCTTAGTGACCCCCATGTGTGCAGAATAGAATTGCTACATAGCGTTTTCAAGATGGTGACTTTTCAGAAGCAGATTGCCAAGCCTATTTTTTGAGGTGTCTCTGGGTGCATTCGAACCACCAACATTTTGGTTAGTACTTGAGTGCTTAACCATTTTCCAGGGCTTCGAACCGGTTCAAACCGGTTCAGTCATGGCTGATTATGCAAAGCAAGAACAGACCCGAAGTTTTACAGTTTGGCAGATTTGGCACAGTATCCAGAATGGGAAAAATTACAGGTCAAAGCCCAGAAATGGGAGACTCAGAAGAGGCATAATGAGCCCTTTCAAGAGCCTGATGCATGAGATTGGATTACTGACAGGACTGTAGGAGAGCAACACACATTCAAGGTGGCATAGTCGGCCACTATCTTTGAGCGGGGCACCGCCATCATTGAGTGGGGCAGTGCTGCTTCAGACTGTGCTCAAAATCTGAGGGCAAGAGATTTGGTTGCTATGCAATGTGTATGTTGTATTTGTTCTCTAAGAGGGAGATCAAGTTTCTAGTAGGGCTTCAACCAGTAATTTTTCCCATTCCAGCTATCTTTACAGTTCACCATAACTCAAAAAATTCAGGTCTGTTCTGGGTATGCTTCCTCCGCCATAACTGAACCAGGCAGAACTGGTTCAAAGCTCTACCATTTTTGCCACCCAAGGAGTCCTATATATAGAATTGATTAAGCAATAATACTTCTCATGCTTGTGTTAGAATTTGATGCATTGAATGCCTACTTTAAAAATGATTTTTAAGATCATCACCCATACTAGAGGTTATTAATCTTACTTGTGCTTATATATTAACTTTAAGATAGTTACTATGTAAAGAAAGAAATAGATAATATATAAATAAAATTTTAAACAATTTTAAGATACATATCATTCTAAGCAAAATATAAAGATTATTAAATCTTAGTCACAAACGATTTCCTGTTAATTGGCACATAATAATCCTTGTACTGTTGGTTGAATTCTTACTCTGTTCCTGGCACTGGGTTAAATTCTTTTCGTAAACAGTCACATTTAATTTTATTCTTGAAACAAATTCTCCTTTCTCTTTATTTAAATTCTTTCTCAAGCCTCATTCCACATTTCCAACTGCTAGTAAGCTCATTTGTCTAAATGTTTATTAGGCATATCAGAATCAGATTGTCTAAAGCTAGAAACTCTTCAGGTCTCAAAGTAATGCAGAAAAAACAAAGTTAATCAACTTTTGTAGGATTTTAAGACACTTTAGTTACTCTAGACATTTATATGCTACAATATGAAGATATTTTCTCTAATCTCCTTCCAGTTCTCTCTCACATCATATATAATCCACATGCCACAGCTTTTAGCAAAGACACACAGCCATATCTTCTGATATCTATATTCTTCATGTTGTTGTATGTTCTAAAGGTGACAGGTTTATTCCAAAAATATTGTTGCTAAATCTTTTAGATACAGGTAATAAAAACCAAACTTAAGTTCAACAGAGAATTTGCTAGCTTTTATAATAACTTGGAATCTTACAATGAATCTGGCTTTAGGCACTGCTGGATTCATGGAATCGATGATGTTGAGGCTACGTTTCTCTCATGCTACAACTCTATCCATGTGGTTGATGAGACGGCTGCTGGCATAACTAGACTCACCCTAACAGCTTATCAATGCCAGTGGGAAAATGACATTGTATTTCAATGGAAGAATATCTTTGAAAGAACTCTGGTTGTTCTCATTTTGTCGCAAATATTTATTTACGAAATGAATGCCTTTCCCTGGATCACTCAGTATACCTAAGGGATGATATACTGTGATTTGCCAAGCCTGCATAATGAGCACGACATTTTAAGTGGGGAGTGGTAGGGTCAGCTCAATTTGAAAACAAAGAAGAAGTTCCACAAGGATGAAGGCATTTACTATTAGAAGAAAAAAGGGTAGGATGGGTGTTAAACATCCCAAAACAATAGATAGCAAAACTACTAAATTTCCTGAGACCTGATATTAATTTACATTCTAGCGTTTTCCACAAATACCAGGAATTGATATAGCAAAAATCATAATAAACATGGATCTTATATACCAAAAAGGAGAACTGGTTCCTATCAAGAGATTCATGAAAATACAAACTGCTGATGTTTTAAAACATTTAACTATAGAACAAATAATCAGTCATGTGCACACCTGTTTTTCAGATTATCACCAAAGTTTGTCGCCACATTATGGTTTTACCCTTTAAAATAATTGACACAGCTTATAAGTTTTTATTACCCTACAGGTCCCTGTCCATCCATTTGATTTCTTTATAATTTACTGTGTACAAAACTGGCTGTTTGATATGAGGAATTTCTGACAGCCTGGATTTGGCTGATTTTATATGCATAGTACAATTCAGCATGTTCATTTTTCCTCTGTATTTTCAGCAAATTAGCAGCTGGATACAGAGGCTTGATCAGACTCAGGTTCACTTTGTGGTAAGGTTCTACTCAGACATATATGATTTCCATGAGCTGGAATCACTCAGTGGCAACTGGTACTGGTATACTTTTATAAAGACATGTTTCCCCCTCATATATTATTTGCTTATCCAGTGGTGTAGTTTTTAAAGGAAGAGTATACTTAATGCTTGATTATTTTCTTCTATTTACCAGTTATCAAAATAATAAATTAGTTTACTATTATGATTATCAATACTATATGCTAATGTGGCCAGGCTCTAGTCTCCAGTTATTCAATCAGTCATGTAGATGTTGCTGTGAAGGTATTTTGTAGATGTGATTAAAGTCTATAGTAAGGGAGACAACTGAAGATGGCGGCTTAGTCAGACACATCATGCCACCCATCTACAGCAAAGACCTGAGAAACCAAGTGAAACAGATACAGATGACAAGCATGGAATCCTGAGCATCAAAAGAAAGGATGAAGAATTAGACTGAACCCCAACTGAAAGGAGAAACTGAATGAAAACAGAGAATGAGAAGAGTACGGATCAGAGGTGTCCTGCCAACTGGCCAGGTGCAGTGTGGCCATCTTGAGACAAAGATACTAGTCACCCTGGGTGAGGAGCACAGGGAGACAACTTCATGGGATTTCCAATAGGAGACAGATTGTGTAGACTAATCTGGAGTGAAGCAAGATGAGCAAGATATGAACTGAATCTAAGAAGGGAAAGTACAGGAAGACGGGCTAGAGCCCCACGGATTTTGGTGACCACCGAGCAGGGAGGCAACCAGGAACCAGAGACAGGACACTCAACAGCATCAGTTTCCAACCATTAGGGTGGATGGTGCACATGGAGTGGAAGATCCATGGAGTGTCAGCAAGAGGTCCTCCACTGGACCAGACTCTGGGCAGCCCCCCTCCTTGCATTTGGACAAGGCCGGGTCCTGATGGCTAGCAGCAAGCAGCCTACGAGAAGTGGCCCGGCACTCACGCCCAGAAACTAGAGAAGCATGCTTCCCCTCCCCCTCTTCCTGGTGACCAGCAGCATGAGCCCCCCCCACCCTGGCTGCCCAGCCTGCCTGGAGACCACAGTACAAGTGACCCTTCCCCCTCAACCCCACTCAGCCCTTAACCAGTATGCTCATTCACCCTGCCTGCCACCCCTCTCAAGCCACCCTGTACACACGGAGAGTAGCAGCACACACTTCCTCGTCACCAGACAACCGGCAGCGGTGCACGCCAGTCCCACACACTACTCTTCTCATTCAACGAGCAGCAGTGTGCACTCCTGTGCTGCCAGACTGATGACTGATGGCGGTGCATGCCCGCCCTGTCCATCACCCTCTTACCTGCGATCCCACACACCCACTGAGTGGCAGTGTGTACTCCAATACCACCATAGAGATGACTGATGGCAGTGAGTGCCTGCCCCACCTGTCATTCCCACCACCACCCTGCCCACCTTGTGAGCATCAGTTCACTCCTGTACCACAAGACTGATGACTGGCAGCTCTGTCTGCATCCTGTTGCCACCCCCTTCACCCGGCAATAGGTGGCTAGTGCTCCTGTGCTACCAGACAATTGATCAGCAGAGCACACCCTCCCAGTTCGTCCTGATACATCCAAAAAAAAAAAAAATCAGGACAAACAAACAAACATACAATCAATAAATATGTAAATAAATAAAATAACACCTTAATGCCTTGGAGACAACAGATAATAACATATCACATGAAGAAACAGAATAAGATGGCTCACAAAAGTGAGCAAAATAAAAGGAAAGAAAATCTTCCTGAGGAAGAAATAGTAATAGAACTATTTGAGAATGAATTCAAAAGACTTTTATTTAGGATCCTCAAAGAGACCAAGGAAAAGAGAAAAAAACCCTGGAAGAATTCAGGACAACAACAAAAGATAAAAATGACAGACTCAATAGACAATTAGATATCATACAAAAAGAACAACTAGACACTCAGAAGATTAACAATAAAATATCAGAAATAGATACCACAATGAAAAGATGCAGAAGTAGAATTGTATCACTGGATAAAGAATCAGTTGAAGCAATAGAGAACAACTCCGTTGATACTAATTTGTTTGAGGAACAATCAGAAAAAAGAATGAACAAAAATGAAGAATGCCTAAGAGTTATGTGGGTTACCATCAAGAGGAATAATTGATGCATAATATGAATTCCAGAAGAAGAGGAGAAAAACAAAGCACAGAGAGAATTTTTAAAGATACATTGGCAGAAAACTTCCCAAATATCTTGAAAGACAAGAAGGTATCCATTCAAGAAGCCCAAGAAAACCCATATAGGATAGACCCCAGAAGAAATTCACCAAGATATATCATAATCAAACTTTCCAAAATCAAAGACAAAAGAAGAATCCTGAAAGCAGGTCATGAAAAAACGAAATATCACTTACACAAGGGTACCAATAAGACTAAGAACTGATTGTCAGAAATCATACAGGCAAGAAAGCAATGGGATTACATATATAAAATCTTGAAAGAACAGAATTGCCGACCAAAAATCATATATCCAGCAAAATTATGTTTAAAAAATGATGATGAAACTAAGACATTTCCAGATAAGCAGAAATCAAGGGAATTTGTAAAAAACAGACCAAACTTACAGGAAATATTAAAGGAAGTCCTTTGGATAGAGAACCAATGACATAAAACAACAACCTGAGGTAAAGACACATGAAAGCATCACCTAGATACCAACTCAAATAAAGATTTTACAGAAGTAAAATAAAGCAACAAAATTGCGTACAACAAGTCAGAGGTGTTAATCTGTGAACAATGACAACTTCAAAACAAAACAGAGGAATTAAAGGTGTATTTATAGAACTTCCACAAGGAGAGCAAGTTAAGGTGATTCCAAGATATAACAGACTGTTTTAAATTTAAGAAGATAAAGGTAAACTTCAGGGTAACTACAGGGTTAAGATTTCTGAAACCAAGATCAGAGTCTCATCTAGTGAGTGCTGAATTACAACGCAAATTGAATTCTCTACCTCACAAGGTGTCTTCTGTTAAAATTAAGGCATTGATTTGGAAAGAATAGGATCCTAAAATTTGAAATGGTGACATATGGGCAGATCCTGATGTTGCTGAGGACATCAAAAACCCTTAAATTCTGCTGAGTCTTCATTGCCGGTAGAAGAAGCCCTCTACCCCCTCTACCGTTGCCTGAGGAGATTAGCCCTGCTTTGCTTGAAGAACCTTTAATGGCCTCCCCTGAAGTAGCTGCCTTGTAAGGCACTGCCGATTCTCCTCAGGCCCCATTCCAGCCAACCCTCTTTGCATATAGACCTATAATTAGACCCAAGTCCCAAGAGACCCAGGTATCCATACACTTAGGGAGACTGGAATGTTAGAGTGAAGTTATCGTGTAAGACCTGCTCACCCATTCCAGAAAGGTCCAGACAACACACCCTTTACCATGAATGTGGGAAATAATTTATGAGGGGAGCCCAGAATCCATGAACAGCACTGTAGCCATTCTTCTCTGTAGATCAGAAATTAGCGTGAACTGCTACCATCAAACTGGAATCCCTAAATGATATAAAGATAATGGACACTAGGATAGCAGGGATCAGGAGTCTGTATTAAATTGCCAAAGACAAGGTGGATGTGGTTACCATAATATACAGCAGAATCAGAGTAGTAATCAGAATAGTCTGACTCTCAGAGATATACAGACTTAGATACTTGATCATGGTGTTCCTAGAAAATAAATAGATGGACAGTCTACTAAATTCTTACTTGGTCTGTATAATAGAAATAACTGTAGATCTAGTGAACAGCAGTCTAACCTGGATCACCAAAACAGAGAGTCATGGCCCCTCAATAATTTCCCTGGTTTAACCCAGATTACAGGCTCCAAACTGCTTGAATAAAAGGGAAGGTGGGTCCCCTTGAAGAAGAAGTATTCCACATTACCAAAATTTTAATGTTAATCTTCCTCCCAGCCTTCCTCATACAGACCTACAGCCATTTATCAGGATGACTATGCATTGGGAAAAGGAAAATGATCAGAATTTTGGGGGGATTACCGGACACTGGCTCTGAACTGACACCAGTTCCTGGAGACCAAAAGCATAACTGTGATCAGCCATTCAGAGTAGGGACTATTAAGGTGAGATTGTCAATGGAATTTAACCAAGATCCATCTCCCAGTGGGTCCAGTGGGTTCTTGAGCAAATACTATGGTAATTTCCCCATTTCTAGAATCCATAATTCTGCCACTAGAAAAATCTGTATATTGGTTCACTGACCTGTGAATTGAGAGCCATTTTAGTAGCAAAGGAAAGTGGAAAGCACTAGAACTGCCTCTATCTTCAAAAATAGTCAACCTAAAGCAATATGGCATACCTAGAAGTACTGAAGATATTAGTGCCACAATCAAGACATCAAAAATACAGGGATGGTGATTTTCACATCTCTTTTCAACTTGCTTATTTGGCCTATGCAGAAAACAGATGGATCTTAGAGAATGACAATGGATTATCATAAATTAAATCAGATGTTGACTCCAATTGTAGCTGCTGTTCCAGATGTGGATTCATTGCTTGAGCAAATTAACAAGTCCCCTGACACCTGGTATGCAGCTATTAATCTAGGAAATGCTCTTTTTCTCAATACCTGTTAGTAAAGACCACAAGAAACAATTTTCCTTCATCTGGCAAGGCAACCAATATGTCTTCACTGTCTTACCTCAGAGGTAAATCAATTACCTTTAATAGTTTAGTCCACAGTGACCATGATCACTGTTTCCTTTCCACAAGACATCATGCTGGTCCATTACATTGATTATACTATGTTTTTTGGGACCTGGTGAGCAAGAAATAGCAACTACTCTAGACATATGGCTAAGACATTTGCATGTTGCAGGGTAAGATATAACTTGGCAAAATTTGGGGGCCTTTCACCTTGGTGAAATTTCTAGGGATCCAGTGGTGTGGGGCATATCAATATAGTCTTTCTAAGGTGAAACATAAGTTATTTCATCTTACATAGCCTAGAACCAAAAAGGAGGTACCATGACTAGTGGACCTGTTTGGATTTTAGAGGCTACATGTTCCTCATTTGGGTGTGCTACTCAGACTCATTTACCAAGTGTCCCAAATAACTGCTAGTTTTGAGTGAAACCCAGAACATGAGAAACCTCTGCAACAGATCCAGGCTACCATGCAAACTGCTCTGCCACTTGGTTCATATTATCCAGCAGATCTGATGGTACTTGAAGTGTCTGTGGCAGATAGAGATGCTATTAAGAATATTTAACAGCCATCTATAGAGGAATCATACTACGGGATTTTAGGATTTTGAAGCAAAGCCCTGACACCCTCTATACATTACTACCTTTCTTTTGAGAAACAGCTTTTGGCCTGCTACTGAGTCTTGGTAGAGATTGAATGCTTCACCAGTGATCACAAGATTACCATGAAAATTGAGCTACTCATCATGAATTGGGTGTTTTCTGACCCACCAAGTCACAAAGTTGGGCATGTACAGCAGCATTCCATTTTTTTTATTTTTCCCATACAAAAATTTGTACATACATTGTTATGTGACCCTAATTACTCTCCCCGTACTGTGACAGCACACTCCTCCTTTCCCCCATGATTCCCCATGTCCATTCTACCAGCTCCTAACCCTCTCTACCTTCTCATTTCGCCTCTGGACAGAAGCTACCTGTTTAGTCTCTTGGTATCTACTTGAGTTAAGAGGCACACTATTCACGAGTATCACTTTATGTCTCACAGTCCAGTCCAATCCCTGTCTGAAGAGTTGGCCTTGTAAGTTGTTTTAGTTCTGGGCTGATAGAGAATACAGGGGCCATGCTCTACGGGGTTCCTCCAGTCTCAGTCAGACCACTGAGTCTGGTCGTCTTACTAGAATTTGAGTTCCGCACCCCATCTTTCTCCTGCTCCATCCAGGACTCTCTGTTGTGTTCCCTATCAGGGCGGTCATTGGTGGTAGCTGGGCACCATCTAGTTCTTCTGGTCTCAGGCTGATGAAGTCTCTGGTTTATGTGGCCCTTTCTGTCTCTTGGGCTAATACTTTCCTGGTGTCTTTGATGTTCTTCATTCTCCTTTACTCCAGGTGGTTGGGACCAATAGATGCATCTTGGCTGGCTGCTTGCAAGCTTTTAAGACCCCAGAAGCCACTCACCAAAGTAGTATGGAGAACATTTTCTTAATAAGCTTTGCTAGGCCAGTTGACCTAGATGTCTCCTGAAAGCATGGTCCCCAGACCCTTACCCCTGCTACTCTGTCCCTCAAAGTGTTTGATTGTATTCAGGAAACTTCTTAGCTTTGGTTTAGTCCAGTTGTGCTGACTTCCTTGTAGTGTGTGCTGTCCTTCCCTTCACGTAATTCTTATTTACTATCTAGTTAGTAAATAACCCTCACCCTCCCTCCCCACACTTGTAACCATCAAAGAATGTTTTCTTCTGTGTTTAAACCTTTTCTTGAGTTCTCATAATAGTGGTCTTATACAATATTTGTCCTTCTGTGACTGAATAAAGTCACTCAGCATAATGACCTCCAGATTCCTCCATGTTACAAGATGTTTCACGTCTTCATTGTTGTTCTTTATGGTTGCATAGTATTCCATTGTGTGGATTTACAATAATTTGTTTATCCATTCATCTGTTGATGGGCACCTAGGTTGTTTCCAACTTTTTGCTATTGTTAACAGTGCTGCAATTAACACGGGTGTGCTTATATCTATTCATGATGACTCTTATTTCTCTAGGATATATTCCAAGGAGCCAGATAGCTGGATCCTATGGTACTTCTATTTCCAGCTTTTTAAGGAAGAACCAAATCGATTTCCAAAGTGGTTGTACCATTTTACATTCCCACCAACAGTGTATAAGAGTTCCAGTTTCTCCACAACCTCTGCAGCATTTATTATTTTGTGTTTTTTGGATTAATGCTAGCCTTGTTGTGGTGAGATGATATCTCATTGTAGTTTTGATCTGCATTTCTCTCATGGCTAATGATCGTGAGCATTTCTTCATGTGTCTGTTAGCCACCTGTATATCTTCTTTGGCAAAATGTCTGTTCATATCCTTTGCCTATTTTTTAATTGGGTTATTTGTCTTTTTGCTGTTGAGGTTTTGCAGTATCTTGTAGATTTTAGAGAGTAGACACTGATCGGATTTGTCGTAGCCAGTTTTTTTTTCCCCAGTCTGTAGGTTGTTTATTTACTCTTTTGGTGAAATCTTTTAATGACCATAAGTGTTTGATTTTTAAGAGCTCCCATTTATCTAGTCTCTCTTCCGGTGCTTGTGTTTTGTTACTTATGGTTCGTATTGTGTTTATGTCATGTATTAGGGCTCTTAGCATTGTCCCTATTTTTTCTTCCATGATCTTTATAGTTTTCTATTTTATATTTAAGTTTTTGATCCATTTTGAGTTAGTTTTTGTGCATGGTGTGAGGTATGGGTCTTGTTTCAGTTTTTTGTAGATGAATATCCAGTTTTGCCAACACCATTTGTTAAAGAGACTGTCTTTTCCCTAACTAACGGACTTTGGGCCTTTGTCAAATATCACCTGCTTATAGGTGGATGAATTTATGTCTGGATTCTCAATTCTGTTCCATAGGTCTATGTGTCTGTTGTTGTACCAGTGCCAGGCTGTATTGACTACCGTGACGATATAATAGTTTCTAAAATCAGGTAGTGTGAGGCCTCCCACTTTATTCTCTTCTTGAGTAATGCTTTACTTATTCAGGTACTCTTCCCTTTCCATATGAAGTTGGTGATTTGTTTCTCCATCTCATTAAAAAATTCCAGTGGAATTTGGATCAGGATTGCATTGTATCTTTACAGCACTTTGGGTAGAATGGAAATTTTCACGATGTTGAGTCTACCTATCCCTGAACAAGGTATGTTTTTCTGCTTCTTTAGGTCTCTTTTGGTTTCTTGCAGTAGTGTCTTGTCGGTTTCATTGTATAGGTCTTTTATGTATCGGGTTAGATTTATTCCTAATCATTTTATCTTCTTAGGGGCTATTGTAAATGGTATTGATTTGGTGATTTCCTCTTTGAGGTTCTCTTTGTTGGTGTAAAGGAATCCAACTAATTTTTGTATGTTTAGCTTGTATCCTGAAACTTTGCTGAAATCTTCTGTTATTTCCAGTAGTTTTCTTGTGGATTCTTTGGGGTTTACCATGTATAAGATCATATCATTTGCAAATAGAGATACTTGACTTCTTCCCTACTAGTTTGGATTCCCTTTATTTCTTTTTCTAGCTTAATTGCTCTGGCTAGGATCTCCAGCACAATGCTGAATAAGAGTGTTGATAAAGGGCATCCTTGTCTGGTTGCCATTCTCAAGGGGAATGCTGTCAAAGTCTCTCCATTTAGGATGAAGTTGGCTGTTGGCTTTGTATAAATGCCCTTAATTATATTGAGGAATTTCCCTTCCCTTCTTATTTTGTTGAGAGTTTTTATCATGAATGGGTGTTGGACTTTGTCAAAACCAGCAGCATTCCATTTTTAAATATATACACAGCAGTCCTCCATTTTAAAGATATATGAGATTGGGCTTGAACAAACCCTGAAGGCAAAAAATGTGGAAATGGCCCAAATGTCCATGACCCCTACTCCTGCTATAATACCTTCCCTCCTCACCCACACTTATGACCTTATAGGCAGTATTCTACAACCAATTGACTGAGGAAGACAGAACTCTTTCCTGGTTTACAAATGGCTTTATACAATATATAGACACTACCTGTAAGTGAATAGCTGCAGCAATACCATTTCTTTCTGGGACAATCCTAAAGGTCAGGGGTAAAAAATAATCTCTCAGAGGAAGGAACTTAGAGCAGTGCACCTGCTTATTTATTTTGCCTGCAGGGAGACATAGCCTGAGATCAAAATGTGTATTGATACATGGGCAGTGGCCAGTGGAACTTGGAAAGAAGATGATTAGAAAATTTGTGACAAGGAAGTCTGGGAAAGTTGTATATGGATAAACTTTTTTAAAAAGGCAAATAATGTGCAGAGATTTGTGTCCCATGTGAATGCCCACCATAGATCAGCTTCAGCAAAGGAAGATTTTAATAATGAATTGGATAAGGGTGATCCATTTTATAGATACAAGTCAGCTTCTTTATCCAGCCACTCCCGATATTGTCTAATTGGATCATGAACAAAGTGTCCATGCTGATAGGATGGAGATTTTGCATGGGCTCAGCAATGCAGATTTCTACTCCACCCCCCAGGGCAACTTGACTACAACCACTGTTGAGTGCCCAATCTGCCAATAGGAGAGACCAACACTGAGTCCCTGATATGGCACCACCCCCATGATGATTGGCCAGTCACATAGTGGTATGGGGATTTCTTTGGGCCACTTCTATCATAGGAGGGATAGTATTTTATTCTTATTGGTATAGACAATCACTCTGGAGATGGATTTGCCTTCCCTTTATGCAATGTTCCTGCCAAAATACCATTCATAGACTTACAGAATGTTAATACACCATTATGGTATTCCACACAGCATTGCTTATGATCAATAAATTCACTTTACAGTAAATGAAGTGTAGTAATGAGCCTATACTCATGGAATTGGTATAATCGTATTCTCCATTATCCTGAAGCAGATAGCTTGACAGAATTTTGGAATGGCCTTTTGAAGACTTAGTTACAGTACATCACTGGTAGATTGATACTATCTGATATGAATAGTCCTTGTGCACTCAGTTTTTTTAACTGAGGCCATGAAGAGGAATAGAAGATCTTCAACTTGCCAGCTGTATTTTTATTTCTATTATCTTCTATTGAAAAGTAGTCATATTTCCTTGAATAATTGTGTTATTTGTACAGATATTCTCTAATAAGTGTTTGTAATAAACAGTATCAATATACTTTGAAATCAGAAGATAATTCCCACTCTACACTTTGAGACTTTTAGAACTATCAGCCAACAGTCTCCAAAATTTGATTAGAACAATTAAGAAGAGATGTGGCGTATTTAATCTTGCTATCAGTACAGAGGGTAATTAAACACATTTCAGTATATTAATTGTTCTATTTCTTTCATCTGTATTGTTTGCTATTGGTATTCAACTGACATGTGATGCTCCCAGTCTCCTTCCTTACTTCCATTCCAAGCAAATTTAAGTTTTTTAAAATTTGTATATTTTAGTATTTTCCCCAGGGGAAGATTGATGAGAAGTATCTTCCTCCAGAGCCGACAAAGAAAGAAAGCCTTTCCTTGGAGCTGACACCCTCAGTTTGGACTTCTAGCCACCCGTCTGTCAGTTTGTCATACAGTGGGGGCTTGCATGTTTCTGTGATACTAGAAGTTATGCCACCGGTATTTAAATACCAGCAGGATCACTCATGGTGGACAGGTTTCAGTTGACCTTCCAGACTAAGACAGACTAAGAAGAAAGACCCGACGATCTACTTCTAAAAAGACTTAGCCACTGAAAACCTTATGAATAGCAGTGGAACATTGTCTGATATAGTGCTGGAAGATGAGCCCCTCAGATTGGAAGGCACTCAAAAGACGACTGGGGAAGAGCTGCCTTCTCAAAGTAGAGTCGACCTTAATGACATGGATGGAGTCAAGCTTTCAAGACTCCCGTTTGCTGATATGGCACGACACAAAATGAGAAGAAACAGCTGCAAACATCCATTAATAATCAGAATGTGGAATGTAGGAAGTATGAATCTAGGAAAATTGGAAATCATCAAAAATGAAATGGAATGCATAAACATCAATATCCTGGGCATTAGTGACCTAAACTGGACTGGTATTGCCCAATTTGTATTGACAATCATATGGTCTACTATGCCGGGAATGACAACTTGAAGAGGAATGACTGCATTCATCGTCAAAAAGAACATTTCAAGATCTATCCTGAAGTACAACGCTGTCAGCTGTCAGTAGTAGGATAATATCCATATGCCTACAAGGAAGAGCAGTTAATATGACTATTATTCGAATTTACACACCAACCACTGAGGCCAAAGATGAAGAAACTGAAGATTTTTACCAGCTTTTGCAGTCTTTTGAAATTGATCGAAGACGCAATCAGGATGCACTGATAATTACTGGTGATTGGAATGGGAAAGTTGGAAACTACGAAGAAGGGTTACTAGTTGGAAAATATGGCCTTGATGATAGAAACCATGCCAGAGATCACATGATTGAATGTTGCAAGACCAATGACTTCTTCATTGAAAATACCTTTTTTCACCAACATAAATGGCAACTAAACATATGGACCTCGCCAGATGGAATACACATGAATCAAATAGGGGGAAGAGACAATGGAAAAGCTCAATATCATCAATCAGAGCAAGGCCAGGGCCAGTTGCAAAACAGACCGTCAATTGCTTATATGCAAGTTCAGGCTGAAACTGAAGAAAATTAGAGCAAGTCCACAAGAGCCAAAGTATAGCCTTGAGTATATCCCACCTGAATTTAGAGACCATCTCAAGAATTGATTTGACAAGTTGAACACTGATGACCGAAGACGAGATGAGTCGTGGAATGACATCAAAGGTCATCATACATGAAGAAAGCAAGAGATCATTAAAAAGACAGGAAAGAAAGAAAAGAGCAAAATAGATGTCAGAAGAGACTCTGAAACTTGCTCTTGAAAGTTGAGTAGCTAAAGCAAAAGGAAGAAATGATGAAGTAAACAAACTGAACAGAAGGTTTCAAAGGGCAGCTCGAGAAGACAAAGTAGAGTATTACAGTGACACGTGCAAAGAGCTGGAGATAGAAAACCAAAAGTGAGGAACATGCTTGACATTTCTGAAGCTGAAAGAACTGAAGAAAAAATTCAAGCCTCGAGTTGCAATAGTGCAGGATTTTATGGGGAAAATACTAAACGATGCAGGAAGTATCAAAAGATGGAAGGAATACACAGAGTCATTATACCAAAATGAATTGGCATACGTTCAGTCATTTCAAGAGGTAGCATATGATCCGGAACCCATGGTACTGAAGGAAGAAGTCCAAGCTGCACTGAAGGCATTGGTGAAAAACAAAGTTCCAGGAATTGATGGAATATCAATTGAGATGTTTCAACAAACAGATGCAGCACTGGAAGTGCTCAATCGTCTGTACCAAGAAATTTGGAAGAGAGCTACCTGGCCAACTGACTGGAAGAGATCCATATTTATGCCTATTCCCAAGAAAGGTGATCCAACCGAATGAGCAAATTATCAAACAATATCATTAATATCGCACACAAGTAAAATTTTGCTGAAGATCATTCAAAAGTGGCTTCAACAGTATATCAACAGGTAATTGCCAGAAATTCAGGCCGAATTCAGAAGAGGACGTGGAACCAGGGATATCATTGCTGATGTTAGATAGATCCTGGCTGAAAATAGAGAATACCAGAAAGATGTTTACCTGTGTTTTATTGCCTATGCAAAGGCATTTGACCATGTGGGTCATGAGAAATTATGGATAATATCGCAAAGAATGTGAATTCCAGAACACTTAATTGTGCTCATGAGGAACCTGTACACAGATCAAGAGGCAACTGATCAAACAGGACAAGTGGATACTGCGTGATTTAAAGTCAGGAAAGATGTGGGTAAAGGTTGTATCCTTTCACCATACCTATTCAATCTGTATACTGAACAAATAATCTGAGAAATTGGACTCTGAAGAAGAATGGGACATCAGGATTGGAGGAAGACTCATTAACAACCTGCATTATGCAGACAACACGACCTTGCTTGCTGAAAGTGAAGAGGACTTGAAGCACTTACGGATGAAGATCAAAGACCACAGCCTTCAGTATGGATTATATCACAACATAAAGAAAACAAAAGTCCTCACAACTGGAGCAATAAGCAACATCATGATAAGCAGAGAAAAGATTGAAGTTTTCAAGGATTTCATTTTACTTGGATCCACAATCGAAACCCATGGAAGCAGCACTCAAGAAATCAAAAGACACATTGCATTGGTCAACTCTGCTGCAAAAGACCTCTTTAATGTGTTGAAAAAGCAAAGATGTCACCTTAAAGACTAAAGTGCGCCTGACCCAAGCCATGGTATTTTCAACTGCATCACATGTATGCAAAAGCTGGACAATAGATAAGGAAGATCAAAGAAGAATTGACGTCTTTGAATTGTGATGTTGGTGAAGAATATTGAATATACCATGAAATGCCAAAAGAATGAACAAGTCTGTCTTGGAAGAAGTACAGCCAGAATACTCCTTAAAAGCAAGGTTGGTGAGACTATGTCTTACATACTTCGGACATGTTGTTAGGAGGGATCAGTCCCTGGAGAAGGACATCATGCTTCATAAAGTTCATGATCAGCAAAAAAGAGGGAGACTCTCAACAAGATGGATTGACACAGTAGCTACAACAATGGGCTCAAGCGCAGGACAGGGCAGTGTTTTGTTCCGTGGTACATAGTGTCACTATGAGTCAGAACCAACTCGATGGTACCTAACAACAACAATTGGATAGAGGGTGGATGGAAGAAGGAATGAATAATCAAATTGCCTTTAAGCAGGGAACTAGATCAAAAGGTCTCTTGGTATTCTTTAAATCTGGTGATTATAACAACTAGTCATGGAAAAGTCTCAATTACACAATATATGTTCTTGTGTGTAAATGATAAATCACTATAATCTGAAACCATTATCTTACTGAATTGTATGCCACTATGAAGTGCCATAGCTTAAAAATATGAAGCATTGTTTAAATGTTTAAAAATATAGCTATGGCTGCTTAAAAATGAGAGACCTTTAGAAAAAAAATATGAACATATTATATCTTCCTCATAATTAGGGTGATAGCTGATGAGCAATATTCTAGGAGGTAAATACTGTGAATCAAATAGGTATCATAATCAATAATGTATTAAGAGCCATAATAGGAAATAGATAATGAAAATCCTCACATAAAATAGGAAAAAAAAAAAGTGTATATGGACTATCATATACATAGGCCATAAGTTCAGCTCAAGATATCTAGTGATGTCCATTGTGTTAAATATTGTTGATGGAGAAAAGCAAAATGTTTTAATATTGTGTCTTCTCTGATACACCCTCTCCTCACGTATCAACATGGTAAGGTTCTGAAGACTAGGTTGTTAGGTGAAATCAGTGTTAAGTGAAAATGGAGGTATGACCACATCAGATTGCAAAATGGAAGATGACTACATCACTACAAAACTGCCAAATTAAATCATTACATAACTGCCAAACCACTAAAGAATCATGGCCCCATCAAACTGACACATAACCATAATCATCAAAGCCAGGATTCTTCTTGCCTCACACCTTGGCATTCATTATTTTTCATTACTGCCAGACGTACATCATTAACGGACAAAATAGTCGGATAGTATATTTTTTACTACTGTTGTAAATGTGAAATATCAGATAGCAACATAGTTGATAAGTGAGGGGAAGGCGTATATAGTAAAATTCAATAATTGTGCATTGAGTTGATAAATGAATAAATGGGTGAAATAATGGGGTAATAATATCTCAAAGATGGTTTTGAGCAAACATGCAATATTTGGTTTATCCAAGGATGCTTTCAATCTGCACAAGCATCATGAAGCCAATTGCCTTCATATTTCATTCTTATATGGCAAGAAACAAAAACAAAAATAGAAAGGCATTTGCTGAATGTTCTTTTTTTGTTCCTGTTGGTCCATTCAAGAAACTATTTGTTTCAACTCTTTCCTTTCTCCTTTTCTTCCTTCCTTCCTTTCTCCTTTTCTTCCTTCCTTCCTTCCTTCCTCTATTTTTCCTCAATCATTTATTAAGAGATTTCTATGTTCTGGCTGTTGGGCTTGTTGGAATATGACATTGTTGCCTGACCTTAAAGATTGGAGCATACTTGGAAGTTCATATTCTAGGGCAGTCCCAGTTTCGGGCAGAAAAGTAAGAAAAAATACTGAGTTAAATTGTTCGGATTCAAATACTGAAGGTGCTTACTATGAGAACTGAGGCATGAACTGGCACCTGCAATCTTAAGTGGATTGCTAATGGAACTAACAACATTCCTAGCAAAAACATGGAATTCGTACAGGGAATTCTGACTCAAGCAAGAGTGAACTGAGTCTCCAGAACATATTTCTCAAACTGAAGCTAGATGTTGTAACACAGGTTTTGTTTCTCTATTCTTAATTTTTTTAATGTTACTGTTGTTGTTAGGTGCTATCGAGTTGGTTCTGACTCATAGTGACGCTATGTACAGCAGAATGAAACACTGTCCAGTCCTGTGCCATCCTCACAATTGTTACTATGTTTGAAGCCATTGTTGCAGCCACTGTGTCAATCCATCTCATTGAGGGTCTTCCTCATTTTGCCAACCCTATGCTTTACCAAGCATGATGTCCTTCTCCAGGGACTCATCCCTCCAGATAACATGTCCAAAGTACTTTAGATGAAGTTTCAAAATCCTTGCTTCTAAGGAGCATTCTGGCTGTACTTCTTCCAAGACATATTTGTCCATTCTTCTGGAAGTCCATGGTATGTTCAATATTCTTCACCAGTAACAACACCATAATTCAAATGCACCACTTTTTCTTCGACCTTCTTCACTCATTGTTCAGCTTTCGCATGCATATGCAGCGATTGAAAACACCATGGCTCAGGCCAGGAGCACCTTAGTCCTTAAAATGACATTCTTGCTTTTTAACACTTTAAAGGGGTCTTTTGCAGCAGATTTGCCCAATGCAATGCATCTTTCGATTTCTTGACTGCTGCTTCCGTGGGCGTTGACTATGGATCCAAGTAAAATGAAATTCTTGACAACTTCACTATTTTCTCCGTTTATCACGATGTTGCTTATTGATCCAGTGTGAGGATTTTTGTTTTCTTTTGTTGAAGTGTAATTCATACTGAAGTCTTTGATCTTCATTAGCAAGAGCTTCAAGTCCTCTTCTCTTTCAGCAAGCAAGGTCGTGTTGTCTGCATAACACAGGTTGTTTATCAGTCTTCCTCGAATTCTGTTGCCACATTCTTCTTCATATAGTCCATATTCTTGGATTATTTGCTCAGCATGCAGACTGAATAAGCATGGTGAAAGGATACAACCCTGAACTACACTTTTCTGTCAGTATGTGTGTTTGTATGTTTGTGTATATGTATGAACACATACATACATGCTTTGATAGCTAAGTTGAGCCTAACCAAAGCCATGGTCTTTTCAATTACCTCATATGTGTGTGAAAGCTGGAAAATTAAAAAGGAAGACATAATGAAAATCGATGCATTCAAATTGTGGTGTTGGTAAAGACTATTGAATATACCATGGACTGCCGGAAAAATGAACAAATCAGTTTTAAATGAAATACAACCAGAATGCTCATTTGAAGTAAGGGTGGTGCTCACTTTGGACATGTCATGAGGAAAGATTGATCAGTCAAAATGGGAATCTTGTTTATTAGAGGGTCAGCAAAAACAACAGAAACCCTCAATGACATGGATTGACACAGTAGCCTCAACAATGGACTCAAACATACTAACAATCATGAAGATGGGGCAGTACTGGGCAACCACATTTTGTTCTTTTATATATAGGGTTACTGTGAGTCACAGCTAACTTCACAGCAACTAACAACAGCAGATAGATGGATAGATGATAGATAGGTAGATAGACAGACAGAGACAGAGATAGATATGTTTATCTATTACAAGGAGCCCCAGTGGCACAGTGGTTAAGAGTGTGGCTGCTAACCAAAAGATTGGCAATTCAGATCCACCAGCTGGTCCTTGGAAATCCTACGGGGCAGTTCTCCTCTGTCCTATAGGTTTGCTATGAGTTGGAATTGACTTCAAGGCAAAGGGCTTGTTTTGTTTTGGTTTAGATAGGTAAATTATAATCTCTGAGCAGTGGAGACAAGAAGATTAAAATAATCAAAGTGAAGTTTTGGTTTATAAAATTTGAGAAACTGGTCTGCTAAGTGCTAGATAGCCAGTTAAGATGAGACTCCATCATAAAAACAAATGTTCTCACTCTCTTGTAAGTATGGAAGAGCTCAGAAATTTATTATTAAGTAGTAACAATTTCTTGTGCACACACTGTGGGCTTAAAGCTATAGTGTTAAAATATGCTATTTGCCTCCAAGGAACATTGACTTGTCCAAGAATACAGAGCTAAAACAACCCCCATTGAACAATGGTGGTATACCTCGAAGTTGCAAGTTCTAGTGGAGGTGCTTCAAACTTTGGAAGTAAACGATTAATCATTATTAGACAGGGTAAATGTGAAAGGCTTCATAAAGAAAATGAATTTACTGGGCTTTAAAGAAGAATTTTAAGATTAAGGTTTTTTTTTTCTTTTCTTTTTTTTAGTATTCCAGGTGTTACCTTTATTTCAAAATGAAACAGAAATAAGACATGCTTTTGGATATAACAGAACTCTTCCCAAAATCAAAAGTATATTAGACCTTATAGAAGAGGAAATTGAGGTCCAGAAAAGGAAATTGAGATCCAGAAAAGGTTAGGGGACGTGTCTGGTTTTTTTTTTTTTTTCCCTTCTGTTTTTTTGTTAAAGTATCATAACATTTTCTAATACAAACTCACAGAAGCTAACTTAGGCTTCCTTCCAGTTCTATAACCCACTGTTCTGGCAAATATTTGAAATTATTGGATATATATATCTTTACTGACAAAAGAGAAATAAAATACAAAATAGACACCAGTGTCAGGCTTTATGTTGAAATATCTTGTCCACATTAAGATAAGAATATGAAAACATATGTTTTTGACATTATTAAAGCAGATAAGAATGAAATCTATTTCTATTGCTGTAATTTTATACTAGTCAGAGCTGAATCTAGGTGCCATGTATCATCAATGTTTTTGTGGTTGTTACCATCAAGTTGATTCCAGCTCATGGAGACCCCCTGTGTGTCTGAGTAGTATTTTCAATGATTGATTTTTCAGAAGTAGATTGCTAGACTTTTCTTCCTAAGATTAAATTTTAACTGAATTAAACATTTAATTTCTGCTGTAAATATTTTACAGTGATTTAGATTATCAAGTTAACATTTTTTTAGAAGTATTATCCTATCTATGTAGCTAGTGCTAACTTGAGCCTACATAGACATACTATGGAGTAGCAGGCAGTTTAGGCATATTATAAATATAATATGTAAAACTTCAAACAAGTTTGGGCTTGAGCAGGGCTGATTTAGGCACTGGAAACTATTCTTCAGGATATGAGTCATTCCCCTGCTTAAAACTTTTCAATAGACTCCCATTATATTTACAAGAAGAGTCAACAAAATTGTTCTCTTAACAAGATCATCAAGACATCTGCATGATTTGTCCTCTATTTATTTCTTCAGTCTCATCTAACATACTTCCCATCCTTATTCATTACGTTTCAGTCACACTGGCCTTTGGACTGCTTCGAGAAAATATAAAACTCTCTCTTACTTAAATCTATTTGCTTTTGTTGTTCTCTTTGCCCAGAAAATTCTTTCTCTAGCTTCTGTTAAGATAGATTTCCTTCATTCATTGAGGTCTCTGGTGACATTTAAGACCTAATTGCACACACACACACACACACACACTGTCATTATTTTCACCAATTATAGTGACAATACATTCTTAAGAGATATTATCTTTAAATATTACATCAATATTGCTTCTTTCATATTTTTCTTTAATTCTTTTTCATTGCAATTGTCAGGTGCCAGCTGATCTTATCATGCATACTATATTTTCCACATCCTAACATCAGTTATTTCAATAAAGAAATTTAACAGGGAGAGCTAAACAAACCCAAACCCGTTGCCGTCAAGTTGGTTCTGACTCATAGCGACCCTATAGGACAGAGTTGAACTGCCCCATAGGGTTTCCAAGGAGTGGCTGGTGGATTCGAAATGCTGACCTTTTGGTTAGCAGCTGAACGCTTAACCACTGTACTACCTGAGCTCCCTGAGGAGCTAGTCACCAAAATAATAGAAGAGCTGAAGGAGCAAATTGGTAGAAAGAAGAAACTGGGATTAGGAACAAAAGGACGACTGACAGTTCTATCATTATGGCTAATGGATAAAGGGAGGAGGTGATATTTTCTCCAGACTGCTGGTTTATAATCTTAGAGCAAGTCTCATCCAGAAGGAGATGAAGCCACAGTTGTCCATCAGATGCTAGGAACACAGGGGCGGCAGGAGACAGCTGGAGCCATGGAGAAGATGCAGCCCCTGCACCATACTCCACTTGAAACACTGAGCCAGGAAGAGAAATAGCAACACTACCTTCTTCTCTGGCCCTTCTCTAATTTCCTGCCAGTGTTTCCTATTGGCCAGCTTCAAGGCAGTGTTGGAAATCTAATCTGTAGTGGTATCTTTTTGTATTACAAAAGCTAACAGCAATACAAAGAACAGAGAAAGGTTAGGAATGGAATTGAAGAGAAACAGGCAAATGACTGGTTCATCTCGTACAATCTTTTTGATTATTTCAAATCTGTATAATAGTTGTAGAGCTGTATAACAATACCTGATAAAGACAATACAAAAATGTAAACCGTTTAGCATAATGTCTGGCATATTGTGAGTTTAGGGGAAAATGCTTATTCTCCTCTTTCCCTGTTCCTGCCTTTGGCAGAAAGGGCAGAAACTTCTTCCACAACTTTCTTGCAGCACAATTATTTGCTTATCCCCAAGGCAGAAGGAGTGTTAATCCGATTGGTCTCAACTTGACATTCTCTGGGCTGTATTTTACAGGTAAGTAGGTTTGTGGTGTCTGAAACATCTCTTTTTCTTTATTACTAATTCGAAAGATATATAAAAAAGGGCTCTGGCATTCTTGCTTGCATATCACACAAGCATACCTGGGTTCGGCCCAGTTTGTATGCTAGATACTCAGTTTTGCTGTCCTCTTCTTTGTAGTGCCCGGGCCTCTTCAGACTCAGTTTTCCCTGACATACACTTGAGGCTGAACGATTCAATATTGAGTATTATTACCTTGTGGCGGAGGTGATGCCACTTTAGGCCTTCAGCTAAGCCTTTCAACCTTGTTCTTCACTCCAGCATGTAAAACAAAACCTTGCAGCTGGCATTTTAAGCTCCTTGCACAAATTAATAAAATTACTATTTGCTTTATAGTTGGCTAAAGATCTTCAGGTGTATGTTTCTTCAGCCAGAACCCTAGTGTGTAAGAGAAAGGAGTGCTTGGCCTTGAACTGCTAAGAGTAAGTGCTAAATAAATGGAGCAGTTTTGCTGTTGTTGGAACAGCATGCTATTACAAGTTTTGAGCAGGGAGAGTAAAATGAAGACTACATATAATTTGTACCTTTTTCCAAATTTCCACAAAATTACTTGGAGGAATGGTGACACTTGGTTAATTTTTAAGATGAAAATCTTCTGAATATTGCCTTGAATTACGAATGTTTATCCACTCTGTGATGGTTCTTCTCAAAGAGAAAGATTGGAAGTTATTTTAAGAAGCAAAAATAATGGCAAAGAATACCATAGAAACTGCACATAGCAACAAGGAAAAATGGTGACTGAACAATGCTGAAAAATACAGAGATAAAAGCAAAGATCATGCACAAGGCATATTTACATAATGCTATTCTCAGAGTGAGGTTATAAATCTGAGAAACTAAAATGATATTGTTAAAATGTTAAATTTCAGAGTAAAATAGTTATAGGTACAGAAAAAACTGCTGTCCTGCACCTCCAATATTGATAAGCTTCCCTTTCTAATTCCTCACAAGGTAGGAGTAATTTCTAGTAAAACTGTTCAGAGATCTAAGACATTCACTGAGTCACATTTTACTAACAAGAAGTTGATTCACTCTCTTTATTTCTCTCCATGTGGCAGGAGTTCCCAGAAGTTGACCTTGTCAAGCGTTATTTTATTATTACAATTCTTCTGTGCAGGGAGCATAAAAAAATAAGTGGAGCCAGGGGTTATCATAACCAAACCAGTTACCTTACTTTCCTCTATGTATAGAAAAACATTTTAGGTAGACCCCTGTTCCACATAATTATTTTGATTCCTTGGGATACAAATATTTCTAAACCCACTTCTCTCATTTCTGCTGCTTTATGGCAGTGCTTAGTCATGCATTCATAAATATTCTCCTGACTTTGTTTTAAATCATTCTTTTTAATCCTTTAAATCACTACATCTGATATGAAGGATTAACCAATAATGTGTTTGTGTCACATAAAATTATATTCGAATTTTGGTAAACTAATTTGAAATTAATTCCATACTGTAGATAATGGATCTACTTAAAACACATAGCAAGTCTCAAAATGAAATTTAATGTATTTTAAAAATTTTTTTCTAAATATTACTTTTAAAAATTCTAAATTCAAGAGTCACTTATATAAACTGAATGTGTAAGACACTGTCATACTGGTTATGAAAGCCAGTTTCTCTTCTTAGAGACTAAAGTAGACTACATTTTTCAGCCTTCCCTGCAGTTAGATGTGACCATATGACTAGACAGTAGACAATGGAATGTGCGTAAAATGATGTGTGCTACCTCAAGATCTGCCATAAACCCCTCCAACATATGATTCACTGAAATACTTTGTGTTTTCAGCTGGCTGTAATGAAGAACACCCCTGTAGATAACTTAGAGGCCTGTGTTGAAGAAGATAGAGTCACAATATGCAACAAGCTAGACTTCTTGAACCACTACTTGAAGAGGAGTTACCTACTAATTAGGAACTACCATTTTGAATTTCATGTGTCATGCCAACAGATATACTTTATGTTACTACCATGTTAAGCAATTGGATTTTGGAGGTTTGTTTTTCCTCATAGCATTACTGTTATAAAGGTAATATAATAAAAATAAAATAAATCAATACATGTTTTAATAAATTCTCTGTAATAATGTTAAAGTCATCATGTATCTTAATCGCAAGAGATTAACTAGATGCCATTTCAATCAATGTCCTTGTTGGGAGACTATTATAGATGACATTTCTGCCTGTCTCGTTTCAGATTTTGTTCTGGACTACTTTATCAAGAATGTTTGTATAATAAACAGGCTTGAAAGACAATGTCTTTCAAGTGACAAGGTCTCCCTCCAGGGAAGACGTGTTTGATGTGCAGAATAATAAAATAATGTCCCCCATCTAGGGCAAAGGTTTGCAAGCAGTCTCTTTATATGACTGGAATTCACTAAGCTCAGGGTTCCTCAGGTGTAACACAGTCCACCGCAGGTGTGGCATACAGAAGGGCCCACCTCTGCATCACCCCTATGGGACTTAGGAGCAAAGGAACCAATGAGAACTTAAAGCACATGTTAACCGCTGTTCTGAGCAATAGATTCCTTTATCTCTGACCCAGGAGTCATGTGTCTTCTGCTCGTCTCTGTGTGGTAGGCAAACTTGTTAGCTTATAAGCAGGATAAAGTCTCAGACCCTTCACGGTTCTTGTCAGTCCTCTCTGGATAAATTTTTTGCTTTAAGTTAACTTAAGTACTATGATTATATTTACACAGAGACCAAATCATGCTTTCTGCTTTCTTATTTCTACTTGTCCACTCCAACAATTGCTATCTCCTGCTCTCCGCACAAATACACATAGATGCACTGGGTCTCTGTCAGAAAAGGATAGTAGAAATAGCAGCTTTAAGAACAGGAATCACATGTACTTAACAACAACGGAAATAAAACAATACTGATGGTGATAATGATAATGACAATTAGCAGTTAAAGCATTTTCTTTATGCCAATCATTATTTTCAGTACTTTTCAAATATTGACTAATTTAATACAGCACTGGTACAAGTAAGTTCTACTGTTATTTCCATGTACAGTTGTCTATAACTAGTTTTTGTTCCATTTTGTGTTGTGAGCAAGCACTATAAAATGTTTGTGCTATAGACTAGACTAGATGCATTAAGCAACACCACATATGAGCCACAGACCAGAAGTTTAGATGCCGTGAATTATGAAAGCTTCCAATCAACCTCATAACTTAGATGTCACCTTAGATGAAGAAGAGAATAAGAGAAGAAATCATCCATTGATAATGCTTTTAAGTGTTGTAGTCACCTGAAGTGACCAGGAAATCACAGAAAGAAAAAAAAAAAGAGAAATTTATAACGTCATGTTTTTGTTGATTTTTTTTTTTTTAATGAGGGCAAGTAAAATACATTCAGTCAGTTATCATGGCCTGCAAAGAAGTAGAGTAAGAATAGTGACTCCCATAAGTGTCATGAATACCAGGTCTACAAAGGACAGCAGGATCAGGAGTACAGATTACACAGTAAAGGAGAATTTGCAAGTGGCTCAGTATAGCCAAGATTAGGGAGACAATTGTTTTACTCAATTTTCTAAGTCTTCTCTATATTTTATTAAAAAGACGTAGATGTGGAGTACCATTGTATTCTGTTTTCCCAAAGTGTCACCTCCATAGCTTAGCAAGTTCTGTAGAAGTTTAGGCTTTTTTTTTTTTTCCTCTTTATCTAACCATCATCTGACTTGTGTACTAGGTAGGATTCACCCAAACTGATCTACTCACATATTTGGACTGAGGTTGCTTTCCTCTCTCTCAACCGTTCACAGTAGGATGAATCATGCTGTGATGTTTAGATCAGAAGGCCCCTTCGGACTCTTCCTTAAACTGCGTACCTCGTATCTATGCCTTTCCAGATAAAATATGAAGAGGGCTTAGCATAATGATTAAAACAATGTCCTTGCAAGTCTTACCTCTAACAAGCCACTTAGAAAGTAGGCTTTCCTTTTATTTACTGATCAATCTATATTCTCAGTTCTCCTGTAATTTGTAGACCTGGTGCTTAAGAAACTAATAGCAACCTCTATTTTTACTCCATTTCTAGTCATAACCATTGCAAGCTGAAATGATGAGGGCAAAATTTATCATTGATTTTAAGCCAAATGATTCCAGCTTGATTTATAGACATTCTTTACTCATTAAAATTCAAATTACCCAGCCTACATGATACAGATCCCCAGAAAAAAAGTTAATTTTGCCTGTTAACATTATATTGCAAAATTTTTATTTCATTTAATCTAAATTAATCATGATGCACAAAGACCCATCAAGACTGTTATGGTGATGATAATGGCACATTGAAAAACGTGCTCATACTTTCTAAGGGATGAAGGATAGGATGCTAATTGTTATGTTTAAAAATGAAGAACACTTTAAGAATAAAGTATTTAAGCTTTGGGAATATAATCCATTCAAAGATAATCACAAAACTACTACTCAGAGCACTACCTTCTGAGGTTCAACATGGCCCACCATACAAATTGCATTCTGAGTACATAATAATTTAACACATTTATTTAAATTCTCTCGTTTTACTGTTGAGAAATAACAGGAACCAATCAGACACAGAACTTTTGTGGTACATGTTTGTGTGTGTGTGTGTGTGTGTAGTGTGTATGTGTATTTCAACTTAAAATTGAAATAACTCAACAGTGGGTAACTACCTTGTAATAACTACAGAGATGATACAAAGGAAAGTAAGGAAGAGAGGGTGAATACCGTCTTCAAAAGACTGACAATCCATTCTGCAAAAGACCTACTTTATGAGATAGAGGGAATTTTTAGCAAGAAGTAATTTATGCTATCATTAAACGGAACTTGCAATTCAGGAAACAAGAGCTGAAAGATAGAGTATTACAACCACAGAAGAAAGTGATAAAGCAGTTTATAAAGGAAATAACTTGCATAGAAAATATTCAAGTATATAAAAAAGAAGTTAGAATGAATATGGCAGTGATGTGGAAAGCAGTTGTGAAAAAAAGCAGCACAGTTGATAGTAAAAAGGATATTATTTGGTGCCAGAAGTTAGCAGAGCAATATCTACAAGGTTTGAAGGAAAACATTGTAAATTCTGAACTGTATACCCAGGATATTGTGCTTCACATATAAAAGCATCATTAAGACATACTTAGTATGCAAGAACACGGGAGCTATAACTCTTCATTAATATTAATATATAGGTATCCAGGAGGTGATTCAAAATAAATCATTCTTCAATGAGAAGGACAATATTTAGAGAACTTTGTGGTAGAGTTCCCAACGTTAAAAAAACTCAGATAATTAATATAAGGTAAACATGCTTATTCCATCTCTCCTCCCAGTAAAATTTCTAAGTGTGCTTGGGACCTTCTGTGCTTGATGGTTTATGTGTAAATTTCTTCATTCCTAAAATAGAATGAAGGTAGGGAAACTCTTTCTTCATTAGATTTTTTTTCTCCTCTGCATCTCATTATCTTTAGACATAGCTGTAATAGCTGGAATTTCTCCATCTAATTTGCTCTCAGTCTGAGGTTAAAGCTAACACTAATCCTTGATGACATCATGGAGACTGATGTTCATCATAATATTCTTGGACCCTGAATCATCTGTAAGCTTTCGTAATGGAAGATCAATTTCCTAATTTTTAAGGCAATTTTAGTAAGATTTCATAAACTTACTTTGAAAAGCATCCTACCTGGTAAGATATGGTGTGAAAGGATTAATAGAGATAAGCATATCCACTAAAATGTAGACCTAAGTAAATAACTGTGATCATTTTATGAGGAAATTGAAGATATAGTTTATTTTTTGAAAATATCAGTTATATAAAAAATAATAAGCATAATTACTTGTCTTTAGTGATTCTGACAAAAATCCCAGAGACTAATTGCATTAAGAATAAGGGAAGAGAGATTGAAATAAGTGTTCATTGGTTTGTCAATGTCCTCACTGTCCACAGTAGGCAATTAGGACATACTTTTTTTTTTCTTCTGAAGTTAATAAACAAAAAAAAAAAAGACAAGTTTAAGTTATGGTTTAAAATAATAAAAGTTATTTCAAAGTGAATAAAAACAGCTTATAACTTTCATGAAGAAACAAATAGACAATATAGCAAAAAATAGAAAAAAAAAGACAATAAGGAAGTATTGACAAAACATCATGTTGCTTTAGACACATAAGACCTGACAGATGTACTATGAGGGGAAGATGGCTCTGATCTGCTGCCTGCTCCTTGCAAGGACTTGGGCAAATCACTTAATGTTTCTGGGCCTCAGTTTCTCATCTGTAAAATGGGAATAATAATAATAATACTTTCTATCTTATAATGTAGTGAAAGTTAAATGAGTTAAAACATATAATGATTAGAATGATGGCTGGCACATAGAAGCTCTCAGTGAAAGTTAATTATTAGTCTTATTGTGGATCTTAATAAAAAGGGCATATTGATTATGATTTGTTCTTGTATGACGAGCCTCTCAATATTATAAAGATGTCCATTTTCACTAAATTATTCTCTTAATTCAGTATAATTTCAGTCAAAATTTGAACAGATTTTCTTTTATATATATTTCTATATACTACATATATATTTATATATTTGATAAAATTTAGACCTATTTTTGGTTCTACTTATAGGCTTTTATCAAATTGTTTTAATTATTATAGTAGTTCTAGCTAGTAGAAGGAAAGAAAGCATTATATAGCAATAGAGAAAATATGGATTTTTTTTTTTCAATGAATGCTATTAGTCACTTGGAAAATAAATCTCTTACATGGATTATAACAATACCTCCTATGTCCTCTCCCTACTTTCACCCCCATGAGCCTTTGGATTATTCCTAACACTGTGTTAGGTTATGTCACCGCTTTGTTCAAAATTCCACAGCATTGACTCATTTCACTTAGAGCATACAGCCTGCAGAACTCTATGATTCGATTCCTCTTTCTTCTTTGATATTATCGTGTCCTTGCTCTCAAATTCAAAAGGTCACTATGACTTGGAATCAACTTGAGGGCAGTAAGTTTGGTTTTTTTTTTTTTTTTTTTTTTAATCTCCTTACTCACCAACTCCTGCTCACTCTTCCCCTTGGTATATCTGGAACACATCAGGCCTGATTTCAGATCCCTTGCCCTTGTTCTTTCTGCCTAAACCATCCCCTCTCAAAACTCAATGCAATTCAATCCCTCACCTCTTTCAGGTTTTGTACAATCTTACTGAGTAAGCTAATGGAAAAACTCTCATAAGCAATTACTGTTCTCTCATTAATGCTTATAAATTTAAATATATATATATACATATATACACACACACATATATATGTATGTGTGTGTGTAAATATATAGATACTGATTTTAGTTTAGTCTTTGTGAGAATATTTACTTGAAATAGCGAGGGAGGATTTAGACTATAACAGGGACACTGCAGTGGCAACCTAACTAATCTTGGAGTCTCTCTTATTTTTCCAAAGTTGTCTTTTCAAGTACTACTTGTCACATAGTTGATGTTACAAATAAAACCAACTTATCTAGTTCTCCAGTGGCATTGACATATATAGAGATAAACAAATCCACTAAAACAAAAACCTAATAAATAATGATGATGATTATATTGAGAAATGGATGCTATAGTTTTTTTTCTGAAAAGAGAGACACAAACACATATATACGCACATGTATGTATATATATAAAGTAAGCCTATTATATAATAAATGTAAGTATATATTATTTCAAAACACATTAACATTAATTTTAAAGCAAACACTTCAAACATGATATGAGGACACAGGAAATGAGTTTTTGTATTATTTCAATAGCAATTATTTATAGGTTTATCTAGCACATATAAATATCTGATGGTTTTATTACTATTTATAAATTTTGCCTATACTTAAATAGATTCTCCATTAAATTTGTGAGTGGGGGGTTGGCTTTTGCTCATTTCAGCAATGATATTTTTTAGTGTCTCATATCCAATGCTTATCATACTGACACAATGTATGGAACAATACACAGTTACATGGTAACATACGTAGGGAAGGCCATATTTGTACAATACATATATCCCTTTTCTCAGCTCTTTTCTAATAGGTATAATTGTATATGAAAATATGTGTAGGAATTTGTAACGGAAACAGTAGTTTGCATTAAAAAAATGCTAACAAAGTTTAAAACACTAGTGTATTTTTATAGAATAGATTGGAAACAGAAGGGATTCTGGCAACAGACTCATTGTTCTTTCAGTGGTCCCCTTACTGTAACTTTCTATGAAATCAACCAGCTGCTCACCATCTTCACAGGGGCCTGATTGGACAATGGATGCTTTGAGACACCTGCTGCACACATCATCGTGTAGATAAAACCTACTTCATTGTAAACCCAAAAGCTCCAGCCCAAATGCTTTCACAAAGATTTTGTTTTTGCTGGCACAGTTGAGATTTTTGCACTTGCCTGATGTTGCAATTTCACAGCAGCCTGGTAACTATATTACATCCAAACCACAAACTCACAAGTTAAACGGAGCCAAACTCTCAAGCCAAATAGGATTATTCTTTTGCCTGTGTTGTAAGCATTGCAGTTCTGTGGGGACACCAGACAAGTTAAAGTGTGTCAGGTAATGCAGGGTCCAAAAAGTTGGATTGCATAAATCCAAAAATTAAGCAAGTCATTTGTTCCATATTCATTTTCTTATATGCTTATTAACTTTTTTTGAGCACCTACTAATTGCCGGGAAACTACAGCTGTTAACAAAAGTGAGAAGGCCCTGCCCTCTAGTGGGAAGATAGACAATAAACAAGTAGACAGGATAAACACTGATTATGGTTAAGACTTTTTGATGGGGGTTCCCTACCGGAATTTTTCAGCATCACATTCTAGAAAAATAAGGCTTTTTCTTTTCTTAAAGATACTCGAATATTAACAAATCATCTTTTAATGCTTAATCAACAATATATTATCAACCATTCAGTGTTTCACACAACTATCAATTAAAAAAACAAAACAAAAAGACATTGTTAATGCATAGATGGAGAGTCATATATGGTATCTAAAGACCTGACTTTCATTCATATATGAAGAAGTTGGTGAAGATGACTCTTTTATATAAGGGAAGATTAAATAAGTACTTGAATGAAGAAATAAACCAATGAATTAATTAAGAAAAAATTAAATAGATATGCTTATTTCCATCTTTGATAGAATAAATCAACCAGTTCCAGCTAGGCTCCTTTTTCTCTGAATTTTATGTGACAAACAGAATTTTTGTATCTAGACTGAATACTGAAATAAGTTTCATGTTTTATTGAAACACTTGAATATATACAGTATTCACCATCTTAATAGCAAATTTCGAAGGCAAAGTATTTGAAAGCTTTGCGTTTTATGGTTTGGAATTTGTATTTAGACTTAATAAATCAAGCTACTTTTACTTGCGGCATATGCTTATATTCAATGCAATAGTTTACTTCTACAAGATAATGTATATGAGTGCAATACTTTCTTTTAACAAATTTTAAATTGTCCCTCTAATAACATTGCCCTGCTTTCAGTTTGCACACAAGTTACATATATTTAATCATATTCACACAAAACTATTTCTATCTGATATGTAAATATTCGATGTGAATACAAATGACATTCTCCCAATATTTAATATAGAGTTAAATACCCAATAGATAATTTATAATATTGAATTTTTATTTTTTAAAAAGTATCTTAAAGCATGAAACATTGTAAAATCAGTTTGGGGTTCAAAATGACAAAAAAATTTAAACAGGAGGCGGGGCAAGATGGCGCTCTAGGCAGAAGCACCACGCCGTCCCTCCACAGCAAAGATCCGATAAACTAAGCCTAACAGAGAATCAACAATCCTGAAACCCTAGAACACCAAATGAAGAGATAAAGAACTCAGCCAAACACCAAACGGAGTGAGAATACTAAAAGAGAACGGAGAGTGAGGAGAGACACATGCAGAGATTCCTTACCAGCTAACGCAGCGCGGATCCACCATCTTGGATTCCTATCGGAGACCAGCAAATGGGAGAGCAGCCTCGCAGAGCATCCAGTGGGAGACAGAACGACCGGTAAACTGTGGTGCGTGCTTTCCCACCCCCCACCCCTCTCTGCCTTGGCTGGGGCTCCCCTGCTTTCCGTGGCCAGGGTCCCTGGGCTGGGGGGTGCCGGTGCTTGGATTCCACGCGCCCGGGCTGGCGGCTTTCTGAGAGTCATTTGCTGGCTGCTGGCGAAGCTTTTTCTGCCGCCTCCCCCTCCTTTTGCCTGGGTGCCTGGTTCCGAGTGCCGTCTTTGCTCTCTCCTGCAGGGCTGTGGGGCTGTATTCGGGCGTGTGGCTGCTTCCAGGTCTGGGCTGCCACGCTGGTGAGATACTGGGGCCTTTGTTCGTTCGCCCCTCTGCTTCCCGTGGCCATGGTCTCTTAACCCCGAGACTGCCGGCTGCTTGGAATTTGCGCCCCTGAGTTGGGGCTCTCTGGGTCCCATTTGTTGGCACTGACTGCTGGTGTTGCCTTTTTTTTTTTTTTTTAATTTTATTTTTCTTCTTTTTTGATTAGTTTTGTCATCTTTTCCCTCTTTTTCCCTTTTGTCTTTCTTCATTGCTTAATTTATGGTCTCTCTATCTCTTCCTTCTCTTTCTGATCCCTGAATACCAGGTGATGTATGCCTCTGTACCTTCTGGCCAGGCTGTGCTGTGAAACCTGAGACCGACTCCCCCAGACCTCATAGCTGCATCGGTGGGATCCCTGGGAACTTTGCAGTTCTTTAACTTTTCTGATTTTTATTTGTTCATTCTTTCCTGTTCTTTCTCTTCCCCCTTCTGGTTTCCTCCATTCCATAGTCTCTCATCTGTACATTCCAATGACAAGCTCCCCTAACACTCTTTTATGTTTGTATGCTTTTTGCTCTTGCTCCTCTCTCCCATATCCAGCTTAGCTTCACACATAACCATCTTCCCGCTGCACCCTACCTACCGGCACCGTGCACTTGACATCACACCACCAAGCTGTGCAGGTATGCCCTATTGGAACCTGCCCAGCACTGACTACCAACCATCCTGGTGGCTGCGGTGAGTGCCACAAACAACCAGTCCCAGTGGCTCCTCTTCAGCTAGATCTGCACAGCTGTACCACAAGGACGAAAAAAACAAACAAAAAAATCTACAATCAATAAACGAGAGAAATGTCTACTGAATGCCCCGAAAACATCAAACAATATCGAAACATTTACAAAAACAAGACAAGATGGCTCCAATAGGTGTCCAAATTAAAACACCAGATAACTCGCCTGTGGAAGAAAATGCACTAGAAGTATCTGACAGGAAACTCAAATCACCAATACTCGGAATTTTCCAAGAACTGAGGCAAAAAGCTGACAAACATGAGGAAAAAATAAACAAATTTATGGAAAATACAGACAAAAAATTGGAAGAATTCAGAAAGATGATGCAGGAACATAATGCCAAAATAAATTCACAACTTGAAATTATACAAAAACAACAATTAGAAATCCAAAAGATAAACAACAAGATTTCAGAAATGGACCGTGTCATAGAAGGGCTGAGAAGTAGATTTGAAACCATGGAAGACAGGATCAGTGGAACTGAAGACAAACACTTGGATACAACTCTGTTTCAGGAAAACTCAGAAAAAAGAACAAAGAAAAACGAAGAGACCCTGAGACTTATGTGGGACACAATTAAAAGCAAAAACTTACGAGTGATTGGCATCCCAGAACAGGGGGAGAAAACAGAAAACACAGAGAGGATCATTGAGGAACTGCTGACAGAAAACTTTCCCAATATCATGAAAAATGAAAAGCTGGCCATCCAAGAAGCTCAACGAACCCCATATAGAAGAGACCCCAAAAGAAAATCACCAAGACATATCATATTCACACTCGCCAAAACTAAAGACAAACAAAGAATCCTGAGAGCAGCTCATGGAAAACAAGAAGCCACATACAGAGGAGAAACAATAAGACTAAGCTCAGATTATTCGGCAGAAACCATGCAGGCAAGAAGGCAATGGGATGACATATATAAAATCTTGAAAGAAAAAAATTGTCAGCCAAGAATAATATATACTGCAAAACTCTCATTCAAATTTGATGGTGAAATTAGGTCATTACCAGATAAACAGAAACTAAACGAATATGCAAAAGTCAAACCAAACTTACAAGAATTATTAAAGGGAGTTCTTCGATCTGAGGACAAACAGCTTCAGCCCTCAGGCAGGACCTAGGACCTAGGAAGCAGGTTCATATGAACCAGATACCATTCTAGGAACTGAACTACAGAGGACTTTCTAAAAACAAAAGAAATACAACAGGGAATCAGAGAAACCAATCAAAGGATGACAACAGCATCAAAACAATGAAAGAGGGAACAAACGGCATAGGTATAGAACCTTCTAAAGGAGAGGAAGTCAAGGTGATACCAAGTAAGGGTAGACTGCTTCAAAATTATAAAGATAAGGGTAAAATTCATGGTAACCACAAAGAAAGTTAACAAACAAACTCATAAAAATAAAGATGAAAAACATAAAGTCTCAGCAAAAACAAAACCTACAAAAATAAAAGAAATGAACACAAAATCCACAAACAAAAGTAACTCAGCACAAGAGAGTAAGAAGAACAAATAAAACGTCAGCACCACAAAAAAAAGCACTACAAAATGACAGCAACAAACTTCCATCTATCAATAATTACACTGAATGTAAATGGACTCAATGCACCCATAAAGAGACGGTGAGTGGCAGAATGGATAAGAAAACAGGATACATCAATTTGCTGTCTACAAGAGACACACCTTAGAAACAAAGATGTGAATTTATTCAAAATCAAAGGTTGGTAAAAAAAATATATCAAGCTAACAACTACCAAAAAAGAGCAGGAGTGGCAATACTAATCTCAGATAAAATAGAATTTAAGACAAAATCACCATAAAAGAAAAAGAAGGACACTATACAATGATTAAGGGGATGATCCATCATAAAGACATAACCATAATAAACATCTACGCACCCAGTTACAGTGCTCACAAATACATAAAACAAACTATAACAACACTGAAAAGAGAGATTGACAGTTCCACAATAATAGTAGGAGACTTCAACACACCACTCTCAGTAAAGGACAGAACAACTAAAAAGAAACTCAGCAAAGATACAGAAGACCTAAAGGGAACAATCAGCCAACTTGAACTCATAGACATATATAGAAGAATCCATCCAACCGCTGCAAAGTACACATTCTTTTCCAATGCACATGGAACGTTCTCCAGAATAGACCACATCTTAGGCCACAGAGCAATCCTCAACAAGATCCAAAATGCTGAGATAATTCACAGTATCTTCTCTGACCACAATGCCATCAAGGTAGAAATTTACATTAGAAAGAGCAAGGAAAAAAAATCAAACACATGGAACCTGAATAATAATCTGCTTACACATCACTGGGGAATAGAAGAAATCAGAGATGGAATTAAAAAATTCCTAGAATCAAATGAAAATGAAAACACATCATACCCAAACCTTTGGGACACAGCAAAGGCAGTCCTCAGAGGACAATTTATAGCAATAGATGCACATATCAAAAAAGAAGAAAGGGACAATATCAAAATATTAACTACAGAACTCAAACAAATAGAAAGAGAACAACAAAAAAAGCCTACAACCACCGGAAGAAAGGAGATAGTAAAGATCAGAGCAGAAATAAATGAAATAGAGAACAGAAAAACAATAGAAAGAATCAACAAAACCAAAAGTTGGTTCTTTGAAAAATCAACAAAATCGACAAACCACTGGCCAGACTGACAAAAGAAAAACAGCAGAGGGCACAAATAACCCAAATAAGAAATGAAATGGGGGACATGACAACAGACCCAACCAAAATAAAAAGGATTATAACAGAATATTATGAAAAACTATATTCCAACAAATTTGAAAACCTAGAGGAAATGGATAAATTTCTAGAAACATACGGCCTACCCAAACTACAACAAAGTGATACTGAAAATCTGAACAGACCCATAACAGGAGAAGAGATTGAAAAGGTAATAAAAGAACTCCCAACCAAACAAAGCCCTGGCCCAGACGACTTCACTGAAGATTTCTACAAAACATTTACAGAAGAGCTTGTACCAGTTCTGCTCAAGGTATTTCAGAGCATAGAAGAGGAAGGAAAACTTCCAAATTCATTCTATGAAGCCAGCATAACGCTGATACCAAAACCAGGCAAAGACATCACAAAAAAAGAAAATTACAGACTAATATCGCTCATGAATGTAGATGCAAAAATTCTGAACAAAATTCTAGCCAATAGAATTCAGTATCATATCAAAAAAATAATACACCATGACCAAGTAGGATTCATACCAGGTATGCAAGGTTGGTTTAACATTAGAAAATCCATCAACGTAATCCACCACATAAATAAAAGGAAAGAAAAAAATCACATGATCATCTCAACTGACGCAGAAAAGGCATTTGACAAAGTCCAACACCCATTCCTCATAAAAGCTCTCAATAAAATAGGTATAGAAGGGAAATTTCTCAACATAATAAAGGGCATCTATGCAAAACCAACAGCCAACATCATTCTTAATGGAGAGAGCCTGAAAACATTCCCCTTGAAAACAGGAACAAGACAAGGATGCCCTTTATCACCACTCCTATTTAACATTGTGCTGGAAGTTCTAGCTAGAGCAATAAGGCAAGAGAAAGAAATAAAGGGCATCCAAATTGGTAATGAAGAAGTTAAACTCTCCCTGTTTGCAGATGATATGATACTATACATAGAAAACCCTAAAGACTCCACGAGAAATCTACTGGAACTGATAGAAAGATTCAGCAGAGTAGCAGGATACAAGATAAACATTCAAAAATCAGTTGGATTCCTATACACCAGTAAAGAGAACGATGAAAAGGAGATCAGGAAATCAATACCATTTTCAATAGCCCCTAAAAAGATAAAATACTTAGGAAAAAATCTGACCAGGAATGTAAAAGACCTATACAAAGAAAACTACAAAACACTGCTGCATGAAACCCAAAGGGATCTACATAAATGGAAAAACATACCATGCTCATGGATAGGCAGACTCAACATTGTGAAAATGGCAATTCTACCTAAAGCAGTTTACAAATATAATGCAATCCCGATACAAATACCAACAATATTCTTCAAAGAGATGGAAAACCTAATTATTAACTTTATATGGAAAGGGAAGAAACCCCAAATAAGTAAAGCACTACTGAAGAAGAAGAATAAAGTTGGAGGACTCACACTACCTGACTTGAGAACCTACTATACAGCTACAGTAGTCAAAACGGCCTGGTACTGGTACAACAACAGAGACATTGACCAATGGAACAGAATTGAGAACCCAGATGTAAACCCATCCACCTACGGTCACCTGATTCTCGACAAGGGCCCAAAGTCCATCAAATGGGGAAAAGACAGTCTTTTTAACAAATAGTGCTGGCAAAACTGGATATCCATTTGTAGAAAAATGAAACAGGACCCATACCTCACACCATATACAAAAACTACTTCAAAATGGATCAAAGACCTGAATATAAAGCCTCAAACTATAAAATTCATAGAAGAAAAAATAGCACCAACACTTCAGGCCTTAATACATGGCATTAACAGGATACAAACCATAAACATCAACACAAAAAACCCAAAAGATAAACTAGATAACTGGGATCTCCTAAAAATCAAACATCTATGCTCTTCAAAAGACTTCACCAAAAGAGTCAAAAGAGAACCTACAGACTGGGAAAACATTTTTGGACAGTACAAGTCAGACAAAGGTCTAATCTCCATAATCTACAAGAAAATCCAACACCTCTACAACAAAAAGACAAACAATCCTATCAAAAAATGGGCAAAGGAAATGAACAGACACTTCACCAAGGAAGACATTCAAATGGCCAACAGACACATGAGGAAATGCTCGCGATCACTAGCCATTAGAGAAATGCAAATTAAAACCACAATGAGATACCATCTCACCCCGGCATTACTGACTCGAATCAAAAATACTGGAAATAACAAATGTTGGAGGGGCTGCGGGGAGATGGGAACTCTTATACACTGCTGGTGGGAATGCAAAATGATACAACCATTTTGGAAAATGATATGGCGTTTCCTCAGAAAGCTAGAAATAGACATACCATTCGATCCAGCAATCCCACTCCTAGGAATATATCCTAGAGAAATAAGAGTCGTCACTCGAATAGACGTATGCACACCTATGTTCATGGCAGCATTGTTCACAATAGCAAAACGATGGAAACAAACTCGGTGTCCATCAACAGATGAATGGATACACAAACTATGGTACATACACACAATGGAGTACTATGCAACGAGAAAGAACAACAATGAATCTGTGAACCATCTCATAACATGGATGAAACTGGAGGACATTATGCTGAGTGAAATAAGGACAAATATTGTATGAGACCTCTATTGTAAAAACCCATGAAAAAATTCACATGCAAAATGTAACAATCCTTGTTGGTTACCAGGGATGGGAGGGGAGGGGGGGAAATACTAAATAGGCAATAGATAAGTGGTACCTTGGGTGAGAGGTGAGATAGTACACAGTACAGGGGAAACTAACACAACCTGCACAAGAAAAGGTCATGGAGGCCCTATAGACACATCCAAACCCCCTGAGGGACTGAGTTGTTGGACGGAGGGCTCTGGAGACCATGGTCTCTGGGAACATCTAGCTCAATTGGCATTACACTACTTATAAAGATAATGCTCTACATTCTACCTTGGTAAGTAGTGTCTGGGGTCTTAAAAGCCTATGAGCGGCCATCTAAGATACTCCACTGGTCTCATCCCTTCGGGAGCAAGGGAGAATGAAGAGAACAGGATACAACAAAAAGATTAGTCGAAAGGACTAATTGTCCACAGCTACCAAGGCCTCCACCGGACTGAGTCCAGTACAACTAGATGGTGCCCGGCTACCACCACTGACTGCTCTGACCAGGATCACAACAGAGGGTTCTGGACAGAGCTGGAGAAGGATGTAGAGCATAATTTTAACTCCCTCCCCCCAAAAAAAGACCAGATTTACTGGCCTAAAGAATACTGGAGAAACCTCAAGAGTGTGGCCCCCAGACACCCTTTCAGCTCAGAGGTGAAGTTACCTTTGAGGTTCGATGTTAAGCCTGGGAGTGGACAGCCCAGTAAAACTAAATGGGACTAACGAGGTACAGGAGTCCGGTGACAATGGCCAGAAGGCAGAGGGGGAGTAAGAAACTGATGATAAGGAACACAAGTTGAGTAAGGACACTGTCGATGTGTTGTGAGATTGTTGACCACTGGTATAGGGCAGCATTTGTAGTAACTATTAAATGGGAGGCTGTTTTGTCCTGTAAGCCTTCATCTTGGGCGAGAATGGCAGCACAATTGGAAGAGCATAGTCAATATCACTTAAATGTGTAAGTAAAAAGTTTTGAAATGGTGTTTAAAAAAAAAAAAACACCAAATGAGACTAATGAGGTACAGTAGTCCAGTGACAAGGGCCAGAAGACAGAAGGGGACAAGGAAGTCCCCTGGTGATAGGGAACACAAGGTGGAGTAAGGATATTCTTGATGTGTTGTGAGATTGTTAACCATTGTCATAGGGCAACATGTGTAGTAACTGTTAAATGAGAAACTATTTTGTTCTGTAAGCCTTCATCTTAAGTGAGAATAACAGCACAGTTGGAAGAGCGTAGTCAATGTCACTGAACTGTGTATGTAGAAATTTTTGAAACGGTATATCTTTGGCTATCTCTATTTTCATCAAAAAAAAAAAAAAAAGGTTGAGAATTTAGAGGCTTAGTATGTTGTGGGGTTGTTAACCAATGTCATAAAACAACATGTGTACTACTGTTTCATGAGAAACTATTTGTTCTGTAAGCCTTCACCTGAAGTACAATAACATTAAAAAAAAAAATTTTAAACAATATTTCTAACTTGTCATTCATATGAAAGTATGAATGAATAATTTTACTTTCAAGGAAAATAGTACCATTTCATAGAATATATTTTTTAAATTAATAGTCTTTATTTCTTAGAGCAGTTTTAGGTTTACGGAAAAATTGAGCAGAAAATACAGAATAGCCATACATCTCTTTCCTACCACACCATATTCTTTGTCATTGACATCTTGCATTAGTGGGATACATTTGTTCTAATCAATGAACCAATACTGATATATTATTATCAAGTAAAATCAATAAGGTTCACCCTTTGTGTTGTACAGTTGTATGGGTTTTAATAAATGCTTAGTATCATATATCCACCATTACAGTATCATACAGAATAGTTTCCCTGCCCTAATGTCCTCTGTACTTCATCTATTCATCATTTTGCACCTCCTCCAGCTGAACCCCTGGCAACCACTGAACTTCTTGCTGTATCTATAGTTTGGCCTTTTCCAGTATGTCTGATTTGAAATTATACAGTATGTAGCCTTTTTAGACTGGCTTCTTTCACATAGCAATATGCATTTAAGGTTTCTCCATGTCTTTTCGTGGCTTTATAGTTCATTTTCTTTTATCTCTGAGTAATATTCCATTTTATGAATGTGCAGCAGTTTGCCCATTTGCTCATCCATTCACCTATTGAAGGACACTTCGGTTGCTTCCAGTTTTTGGTGATGATGAATAGAGCTGCTGTAAACATTAGTGTGCAGATTTTCGTGTCTGCCTAAGTTTTCAACTCACTGAGTACCTACCTAGAAGTGGCCTTGCTGGATCGTATGATAAGATTATGTTTAACTTTGCAAGACACTGTTAGACTGTTTTTCAAAGTGGCTGGATCATTTTGCATTCCCACCAGTAATGAATGAGAGTTTCTGTTGCTCCATATCCTCACCAGCATTTGGTATTATCAGTTTTTAGATTTTAGTCACTCTAGTAGTTATGTAGTGGTATCACGTTGTTGTTTCAATCTGCAATTCCTAATGGCATATGATGTTTTTTGGTGAGGTATCTGTTCACATCATTTGCCCATTTTTTGACTTGGTTCTTTTTGTTCTTATTGTTGAGTTTTAGAGGTCTTTGTATATTTTGGATACAAGTCCTTTATCAGAGATATGTTTTGCAATACTTTTTCCTAGTCTCTGACTTGGCTTTTCATTCTCTTAACAGTGCTTTTTGCAGAGCAGAAGTTTTTAATTTTAATGAAGTTAACCTTATCAATTATTTTTCTTTCATGGATCATGCTTTCTGTTTATAGGTGTGTTTCTTTGTGTGCTTCAGTTGTCTTTTACCAGCTGAAGTCTATACCTGTGTTTTGAAAGGATGGGGAGTGCAGCATGGCTTGGACAACACAGTTAGTGGAAGTCTTCTAGATGCTTTTTTTTTTTTTTTTTTGGAATGTTCAATCGCTTAAGCAACCTAAAGCAGACACACTAAATAGTAGGGAAAATAAACATGAAATTGCAGCAGAACAATTCTCATCCTTTCTTCCTCATCCAGGGAGCAGGGATTCACCTTGTTTTCTCTCCTCTGTTCATGCTTTTTATGGCTGGGGTTAGGTTTGAGAGAGGCTCAAAATTCATTTTAATATGGTAACTGATGAAGAAAAAATGACAATCCCCAGATGCCCTTTCAGTTGCAGACACATGGATGCTCCGCAGTTTGCAGGTCAACATCCATGTCCAACCACTTACTTTGATTTTCTGGTGCCAGAGATTTGTTCATGTTTCTCTTTTCAGTTGCCACCGCCTGTGCTTTCTACTGTGATTCCTTTTCTCTGGGAAGAGAATTAAATCTTGTGCTTTTCCCAAAGCTTTCTGCCACTACACTCTCACTTGCAGGGACTAATCTTACACACACAAACCACCCCCTCCACACACATTCGTACTCATAATCATAAATGCAGGGCATGGAAACAGGAGGTGATGACTTGAAAGGCAATAGGTTGTGCACCTACTTCTCCCCTAGAGCGTCATCTGAGAACGGGAGAGGACCAGCTCTTGAGATGTCCAAAACCCACTGCCCTTCCATTAAACACCACTCATTCCCATGCCCTGCTTTGCCATTGCCTACAGAGCTACATTCTACCATTTTAAAAACAAAATTTTATATTCAGTCAACCCTCATTATTCATAGATTCTCTATTTGCAGATTTGTCCCTCACTAAAATTTATTTGTAACCCACAAATCAATACTTGTGTTTTCTTGGTCATTCACAGACATGCACAGATGAGCGAAAATTTGAGTCTCCTGGAGTCCCTGGGTGGTGCAAACGGTTAACATGCTTGGCTGCTAATAGAGATTTGATTTCACCCAAAGGGAAGAAAGGCCTGGCGATCTACTTCTAAAAAATCAACTATTGAAAACTTTACAGAGCACAGTTCTACTCTGAAACACATGGGGTCACCATGTGTTGGAGTCGACTTGAAGGCAACTGGTTTTTACTGGTAGTGTGCATACTCCCAGCTGAGGTCAAACAAGATGACACTCTTGATGTATATATGTTACCAAAATATTTTACAGAATATTATAATATATTACATTTATGTAAGTAAGCTGCAAACATATTACATTTACACCATCCTCATCATTGGAACTATTTTGATGTAAAAACAAATTCTGTTAATTTAATAGAGAAAATTGGAAAATACTTCTTCCCCAACACACACACACACACACACACACACACACACACACACGATTCTAAAAGTAATGTTCTGAACAAATATTAAAATAATATTAACAGTAAGTTAGCCTTCCTAAATAAAACATGATCTACTTCCAATAAAATAATGCTAATAGAGTGGCTATTTATGCTTGGCTTTCATAGGTTTCTATTCCTGGTGTTTTTCTGTGCTAAATAGTGGTGTCCTTTAACTGAAAGACATGCCATCTGTATTGTAATAGTTACTAAACAGCTTTTTAATAGATTCCTTAATATTCAAACTACACAGGCAATGCCAATATAACATTATCATTCTTTGACTAATTTCTCCTATTTCCCTTATTATGGTTTTTATAGGAAGGCTCCAAGTTCTGTCATCATATGTTCTCTTCTGAATGAAAATATGTCCTCTGCATCTAAATGATGAGGTGAACATTTTACTTTGGAAGACATATTAAACACTTTTCACTGCTAGATGTATTTGTACATTGGTTTCTTAGAGCTACAGTAACATAATACCACAAACTGGGTGGCTTATAAGAACAGAGATACATTGTCTCACAGTTGTGGAGGCTGGGATTCTGAGATGGGAGTCAGTGTGTTGATTTCTTCTGAAGCTTTGAGGAAGAATTTGTTCCACACCTCTATCCTAGCTTCTGATAGCTCCAGGAGTTCCTTGGTTTGAAGTGGAAAGTCACATGCTGTCCTTCCCCTGTCTCACCCGTTTCTGTATATCTTCTCTTTCGTAAAGACACGAGTCATATAGGATCCACCCTACTTCAGGATGACCTCATGTTAACCTAATAGATAACATCTTCAACAATCCTATTCTACATAGGGTCACATTTATAGGTATAGGGGTTAGGACTTTAATGTATCTTTTTGGGAGACAGAATTCAACCCGTAACAATTAGTTCCTATGCTGCATAACAAATACCAAAAAATTAGCATCTTAAAACAGTATACATGTATTATTCTCTCTCCATTTTGAGGAGTTAGTAGTTCGTGTCCACTACTCAGGGCCTTACACAGTAGCAATCTAGGTGTTGACTATGCTGCTTTCCTTTCTGGAGCTTGAGCTCCTTTTCCAGGCTTATGTAGTTGTTGTGAGAATTCAATTCCTTGCTGCTATGTTGACTGAGTTGCCCATTCTCTTGATGGCTGTGAGTTGGAGGCAGCTCTTAGCTCATGACCAAAACCAAAAACCAAACCTGTTGCCGTAGAGTCGATTCCAACTCATCGTGACCCTATTGGACAGAGTGGAACTGCTCCATAAAGTTTCCAAGGAGCAGCTAGTGGAATCCAACTGCCAATCTTTTGGTTAGCAGTGGTAGCTCTTAACCACTGTACCACCAGGGCTCCCTCAGCTCTTGAAGGGCTCCTTAATTTCTTGCCTGCCATGTGGCTCTCTCACAGGATCTTCACAATGCAGTCATCTCTTCAAAACCAGCAGGAGAAACTCTTCCTTCAGTCAGCTAAAATGGAGTCATCCATAATCTGATCACGGGAGTGACTATCTCATTACTTCTACCAAATTCTAATGGCTAGAAGCAAATCACAGTTTCCATTGCATTCGAATGGAGAGGGTCATAAAAGGACAGGGATCATTGAGGGTCATCTTAGGATTCTGCCTACTACACTAGACAATTGCATAGTTACATTTAACTTCCATGAGATCTGTCCAGCTAGCTGCCTCATACTCTTCCATTCCTGTGTCTAGAGCTGAATCTACTATCATTGTATGACACTGTCTTACCCGAACTAGAAATCCAGCATATGTAGCCTGGTTTCCTAAATATTTGCCATTAATCTATGTAAGTCTGTCTCCTTAATAATAATATTGCTTAAGCTATACAGGATATTTTATGATTTATGAAGCATTTTTATGTAATTTTCTTACTTTATCATTTGAAGACTCCAGTAAGGTAAATAAAGATACATTTACTCAGAAGTTAAACAGTTACTAGCCCAATTTAGTATGTTATTCACTGAAGCCCTGAACTTACCTGTTGATTTTAACCTGAAAAATTTTTGTCTATTTCCAAATTGGGATAACCAGACAGTACCCTCAATGAGTCTTTTTGTTGACTAAGATCATCAGATCAATTATCCTTCATTCTGGTACTGTGTGGAAAGTATTGAAGTCAAAACAAAGTTAGTTTTTGGGCTTTCTAGAAATCTGAAAGTTTACCAACCGATCATCTGATATTTAAAACAAACAACCGAGGTGTTTTTTTAAAAGGCATGAAATAAAGATGATGATATGGTTTACAAGAAAAACAAATAGCAGCTGAGTATAAGACAAAAGTCAAGAAAGGAAGGCTAGTAAAGATGAAAGACAACAATGCTAGAAACAAGTTAGCAAAACTGAAAAAAAAAGTTTTTATTTAAATTTAGAGTGACTATCACTTCATTTCAAGAGTATATCCATTCAAAATTATCCGGCTGTGCATTATAAATACTGGCAAACCTTTTTTTTTTTTTTAATTTGTAAATTATTTGAAGAAATGCTGTCTTCCTTGACTCACATTGTTGTTACTGTGTGCTTTCAAGTCAATTCTGACTCATAGTGGTGCTATAGGGTAGAGTAGAACTGCCCCATAGGGTTTCCTAGGCTGTAATCTTTACAGGAGCAGATTCCCAGATCTTTTTTACTCTCCCCCAAGCCCCACATCACTGAAAACCTTTTGATTAGCGCTGAGTTTTTAACCATTGTGCCACCAGGGCTCCTTTCTTGCCTCATAGTCTGAGGCTATTGTTAGCTCAAAATCACCCTTCACAACTACATTTAAAAAAAAACTTCCATAAAACAAAAACAAAAGCAATAAAACAAACAAAAAACTACTTAATGATAAGGACTGAGCTATTCTATTATTGGGTACTTTTTTCATTTTTGTAAAAATATAGATAACATATTTGCCAATTCAACTATCATTAGATTTTAGCTCAAGAAAAACATCTTAGTTTAAATGAGCATAGAATGGCAGCAGCCCATACTAACAAACATGTAATAAATACTGTGATGAAAATGTGTAATTTATATTGTTATATGCATAGAGGACATAAACTGTTAATAAGGGAAAAGGGTGGGGGATTAGATGCAAATAGAAATGAATAAAATTTATATAATTAAATAAATTATAATTATTAAATTTGTCATTGGAAGAAAGAAAACTACAGACTTAGCTGATATACCCAGTATCCAGGATCTCAACATTGAATCTTTCACCCTATACTTGTGACCAGTTAAGGTTAAATGGCTGCTGTCTTGCAGTTACCAACAATTTTCCAAATTTCATCTCAATACTTGAATAGTCCACCAACTTGAGAGAAGTTGACTCAAGTCATCTCTAAGACCTAGATATTATTGCAACTCTTTGATAATAGAGCCTTGTGGAAAATTTTTTCAAAGTTGGATTCAAACTCAGCAGCCAATCTTTAGCTACTAGGAAAAAAAACATTGCTTATTATAGAAAGCACTGAAAGTCTCAAACACTGTGTATAATCACAGCTGTGTATATTCGAGGAGCCTGTAGCATTCTCTCAATAAACTTTCATCTCAAGTGGCCACTTTATTGCCTCACAGGTTTGGAGAAAGTTCCTCAGGGTAGGAAGTGTCTCAGAGGGAAGTGATTAAAATCCATCTATACCGCCCCGAACAACCTTTATTTGTTTGTAGCTATTATATTAAAACTATATGTAAGGCATGTTGTTGCTTTAACAACATAAAGCAAAACATAAATACGTGGCCACTACATGGTACAACTTTAGGAAACACCAAGAGATTATGCCCCTTGCAGCTATAGTGACGGTTCAATGAGAGTAACAGAAAACTTGACACTGTACAAATAATGATACACTTAATAACAATTTAGACAGTCGTAGGAAGAAGAAAGTTGGAAAGACATAAAATGTGCCAATTAAAAAAATATTCTTCCAGAATGTGAGGTCAATGGATGTTAACTATAGTGGATAAGTTAAGGAAAACATGTAGAAACACATTTCAAACAACATTTGGGGAGTGGAGTTGCTAAGAGAGCAAGGAAGCAATGTTGGTAACTCATGATTTATTATGACAGGGATCAATTGACAAAATGCAAGATGATAAATAAAGAAACACATTGTTTATATAAAACCAAAAAGACCAAACCTGTTGCCATCCAGTAGATGCCAACTTATGGAGATCCCACGTGTCACAGAGTAGAACTGCCTCATGGGGTTTTCTGGGCAGTAATCTTTATGGAAGAAGATCACCAGAACTTTTTCCCTCAGTTCCATTGGATGAGTTCAAAGTGCCAGCTTTTAAGTTAGTAGATGAGCATAAATCACTTGTGACATCCAGGGACCTCTGGTATTTATATATAAAGTATATTATACAAAGTAGTATTTTTGAATTACAAAATTCACCATAAAGAAAATCAAAATACAAATAGATGGGAAGAAAATATTTCTTTAATATATTAAATAAGTTGGTATAATATTCCTAACATACAAAAAAGATTTAGAAACTGATAAGAAAAAAATAAATCAAGAGAAAATTATTTAAAGGATACAGTATCTGATTCTGATCCAGAGAAATGAAAATCCAAATGACCAATAAAGAAATTAATAGTGACAATATGTTAAATTTTTTGAACCTCATGATTGAATTTAATTTTAAAATGGAATAACAATTTTTGTGGAACTGAGCCACAATGAAGGAAAATACACATTTGTAGAATTGAAACTTACACATTGATGGTGACATTGTGAGTATCTGTATTTGGAAAATAATCAGAAAATGTTTAGTAAGACTTTGACTATACATTTGAAAGTATTTTATACATTTATATATTTTAAAATACACATTTTGAGATTTAATAACATTTTTCTAATTATTTTCCAAATATATTTTAGAAATTTGCACTCCTAACCAATGTATAGGAGTCTTGAAGCAAACCAATTTTGAAAACTATATCATAATTATTATGAAGCACTAATACTTAAGAGCTTGCCTATCAGGATGTTTGTAGGTAAAAACCCAGAAGCAACCCATTTAAGTCTGTTAGTTAGAAATTGGTGAGGCAAATGACATTATATCAATGTTACTGATAGTTACGAAGCGATTCCAAAGATGACATCAGATATAGAGTTACTGGCCTTGAAGAATGGCCATTATTTATTGTAAATAAAAACAAATTTATAAATACTATTTTTCTTATAGAATAAGAGTCTGCATATTAAGCAGTGCAGGGCTGCTACAGTGCCACCTTGAGGTTGTTAATGTCTAAACCATATTTCTACTTTGTGTACTGCTAGCCCTAGGCTCATAGGGCTCTTCATTCAACCTCTCTAGTCATTCTTCAGGCAGAAGGGGTAAAAAGCTTAGATGGCAGGCCTGCTGAGTCTACCTGCTTTTAACAACTTTCCTCAAAGCCCAACCAGTGACATCTATATCCTTGTCATTCCCCAGAACTATGTCCTATGGTGTCCCTAACCAAAAGAAAAGTTAAGATAGTAAATATTTTAAAAGGGCACATTTGCCACTAGAAAAAAAAGAATTCTATTGGTAAAGTAGAAGAGAAAAATGAATATTGGATGGTGACTAGCAATGTCTGCCATTCCTATGGGGTGTGCACATATGTTTCATAGACTTATGACTGTGGAGATAAATGGGCAAAAAAATTAGCAATCTGCTATGTTTGATTATGTCATCGAGTAAGAACAGAGGCTAGAAGAGATTACATTTTACACAATTTTTGTATTGTTTCATTATTACAATAAGAAGACAAGATCTTTTTACTTCAAACAAAATTAGTAGAAATAAAAATTTGAATGAAAAAATCTCACAGACTGAAAAACAATTAAGAATTTACTTTAAATTGGGTGAAACCCTACAATAGGCCAGGTCTCTTTAAATTTGTCTGTTTAAGAGGTTATACTGATCATAATCACCAGAATACTAAAAAGAGAAACAATGAACAGTGGTTGCCCCTTGGGGAATGAATATGTGGCAAAAGGACAATGAGAAATATTGTTATGATTCTATATACTTCCATATATTTTTTAAAACTATGTGTATATAATAATTTACTATATAAACAATAAAAGTTTAAATCAATAATACTGAGATGAAGGAGAGAAAAGAATATGAACAAAGGCTCAGAAAGAGCCAGCCATATTCAGAGATGGCTAATATCTCACTTTGACAGGCTTAGAGGGAATATGCAGTGGAGGATTTGGAGATAATGCCTGGAAAAATAGTTGGGGAAAGATAATAAAGTAACGTGGAGTGACACCAGGCTAAAGAGTTTAAACTGTTCTTGCAGTCAGAGGAAATTTGCTTTTAAATGGAGACAGGCTGGAATAATGAAAATCCAACTTTCTGAAAAATTAATTGGAGACAAGGCTCAAGATTAGAAAGATTAGTGAAGTGTTCATTTAGTTATATTGAGGAAGTGATAATGGCTGAGTGTTCAGGGCGGTGATGCTACATTTATTGATATCTTTTCCTTGAAGGTAATATTGTTAACAAAGGAAGTCCTGCTAACACACTTAAAAAAGCTAAAAATACTCGGCCTCTTATGAGACCTGTAACTGTCTCATTATGGTTGGATATTGAGTATCAGTCAACAGGCAGTTTTTTGGACAGAAAAAGGACATACTACATGTTTTAAAATCAGAAAAGCTATGGGGCAGATTTGTATTCTTTCCCCTTTCTTGTTAATCTGCATGCTGAGCAAATAGTCCCAGAAGCTGGACTGTATGAAGAATGTGGCATCAGGATTGGAGGAAGACATTTAACCACCTGCGATATGCAGATGACATGACCTTGCTTGCTGAAAATGAAGATGATTTGAAACACTTACTAGTAAAGGAAAAGGACTATAGCCTTCAGTATAGATTATACTTGAATGTGAAGAAAATGCAAATCCTCACAAGTGGGCCCAGAAACAACATCATGATGAATGGTGAAGAAATTGAAGCTTTCAATAATTTCATTATACATGGATCAACAATCAACACCCATGGAAGCAGCAGTCAAGAAATAAAACAACATATTGAACTGGGCAAGTCTGTGGCAAAAGACCTCTTTAAAACCTTAAAAAGCAAAGATGTCACTTACATGACAAAGGTGCACCTGACCCACGCCATAGTGTTTTCAATCACCTCATATGCATGTGAAAGCTGGGTAATGAAAAAGGAAGACCAAAGAAAAATTGACACATTAAAATTGTGTTGTTGGTGAAGAATACTGAATATACTGTGTACTGCCCAAAGAGCAAACACATACGTCTCAGAAGAAGTATAGCCAGAATTCTTCTTAGAAGCGAGAATGGCAAGACTTCATCCTGCTTACTTCGGACACGTCATCAGGAGGGACAAATCCCTGGACATTATGCTTCTAAAGGTCAGTGAAAAAAAGTGAGACCTCAATGAGATGGATTGACACTGGCTACAACAATGGGCTCAAACACAGCAATTATTGTGAGGACGACACAGGACTGGGCAACATTTTGTTCTGTTATACTTGGGGACTCTATGAGTTGGAGCTGACTCAATGGCACATAACAACAACATAGAGAATGAGAAGGAGGAAGGCTACAGTCAGGTAGAATACACAGGTTGGGGCTATTAACTATTAACAAAGTCTTGTGGTTGTGCGGAAGTGTTCAGATTCCATCCAAAGGGCAAAAGTAGCCACTGAAATTCGTTATGACAGAGTTTTAATTTGACAAAAGTTTTCTGAAAATAGAAAGGGAAAATTAGGATAGGGGAAAGATCCATAGACCAGTTCGGTAACTCTTTTAAGAGTGCCAGAGAAAGATGATCAGAGAACAGCAGAACTAAAGAAAAGAGGGTGGACGTGACATGGGTACAAGAGACAAAATGAGGACAGTCTGTTATCTAGATTGAAAGATTACTGATGTCATACGTTTTGTTAATGAAATGAACATTCACTTCATCTAGACAGAGAAAATAACACTTATTTATAGTGAGTTGTATTTAATTAAAAATAGCCACTTCTGACTTCTTTTTTCCAGTTTTGTAAACTACATGTAAGTGTCATGGAACAAATGTTTGAAGGAATCTGTATTACAAAGAATGAGCATATGTTTGTATTTCACCGTGAACACATTGTATGAAGAACATCATTTCACACTATATAAGTGATCAGCATGCTTCTTCAAGAAAAAGCTTTAACTTAAAAGTAGAATAATTGCTATCTCTAAACTTCCTGAATAAAGGAAAACTTAAATGAAGAGTGTAAGAGTAAGTGAAGGGAGTGCATATATTGGTATTGGGTACTTTATTTATTTTAATGTTTAAATATTCAACAGAATACTAACATCTTAGGCTTATCAAAACACAGTGTAAATCATTCCATCAGCTAAGAGAGGCTAGGCTACCTGCGGTACAAACAACTGTAAATCTCAATAGCTTGCAACAAACTAACAAACAAAAATCAAAAACAAAGCTGTATTTCTCATTCTTGCTACATGTCCACCAGAGGTTTTGTAGCATACTAAGAACCATACTGCTGTATTTTTTAAAGCAATATTTAGGGATTTCATGAAACTGCATTCTATAGAAAAAGGCATTTGCCATATGCCATATACATTGCTGATGGCCTTCCTCTAGGACATACCTGGTTACCATGGAGCTTCCTGTGTCTGGAACATGCCGGGTTACCATGGCAGACAGGAGAAGAAATACTGCACATTGTCTAAAATAGCTTCTGCCTTGATGTTACACATGCTTTTCACAATCATATTTCATTTGCCAAAACAAGTAGTGTGGCTAGTGTTAGCTTCCAGGTAGGGATTTATGGTCCTACCAAACCAGGAGAAAGCTAGAATTATACCTCAACAGTACTTACATACATATTCCATAGTAATTGTCTTAGTTATCTAGCACTCCTATGACAGAAATACCACAAGTGGATGATTTTAACAAACTGAAAACATAAGTTCACACGAAAACTTGTACAATAATGTTCATAGCAGCATTATTCACAAAATCCAACAAAAAAAGAAGTGAAAAACAACCCAAATGGCCACAAATTGTAGCATATCCATACAAAGAAATGTTTTTCTTTTTGGCATGATAATAGTGTTCTAAAATAAGATAGTGGTGATGGTTTCACAGTTCTGTGAATATACTAAAAAACACTGTACTGTATACTTTAAAATGTAAATTTTGTGGTATGCTAATTATATCTCAATGAAACTGTTATTAAAAAAACTGGAATGTGATACATAATCCTCAGGAAGTTCTATTCACATTAATGAACACATATATATGTAAAACATCTATCATATCATGCCTGGTACCCAGAAACTCCTCAGTGCATGGTAGCTATTATTTCTACTATTATATTAATATTCTTTAAGGCCTGTAAAATGTCTTAACACTAATAAATGTATCTGGCTTTTTAAAAGGGTACACTTAGTAGCTGAAAGTAAAGGATGATGCTTGCTTTGATTTTCTTTATAATTTTCTTTACTTATGGCCTGGAAGGAAGGTCCCTGGGTGGTGCAAACAGTTTGCTCTCAGCTACTAACCCAAAGACTGGTGGTTCGAACTCGCTCAGCAACACTGGGAAGAAAGACCTGGTTATCTGCTTCGGTAAAAATTACAGCCAAGAAAACATTAAGTAGCTCGATTCTACTCTATAACAAGTGAGGCTGTCATGAGTTGAATCTACTCCATGGCAACTAACAACACACAATGGCCTGTATAAAAGAAAAATAAGCAGATGCTTATTGATATGCTGTACCACATTATGTAAAATTTTGGGTTTTTTTTTACCAATCATTCTAATTTTAGAGTTTATAAAAGCATATTAACTAAAACATCAGAAGTAACTACTTCAGATTGTACCATATACAAATCTTTATTCAGACTTTGTTTAAATTTAGTCTTCTAGAAGAAAATATTCCTCTTTGTAGCCAATAGAAATATTAAAATGTGGTATGTGCTTGTCCATCATACAGAGCATATAAATGGCTTGAATGCAGTAACTTTGCAATTAAAACTAAAATCTGTATATAAAAAAAAAAACTTTCAGAATGAAATGCAAGTTCCTTTTTCTTCAAGATTTCTAACTTAATTAAAATTTATATGAAGTCAAGGTGATACACATTGCATTTAATGTTTATTAAATTTTTTGTCATTGGCTGAACTTATCCTAAATTTAAGGAGACCTAGTGGTGCAGTGGTTAAGCACTTGGCTGCTAACCAAAAGATCAATGGTACTAACCGACTAGCAGTTCTGCAAGAGAAATATATGGCAGTCTGTTTCTGTAAAGATTACAGCCTTGGAAACCCTATACGGCAGTTCTACTCTGTCCTGTAGGGTTGCAATGCATCAGATTCGACTTGATGCCAATGGGTTTGGTATTTTTTAGTATATTCACAGAATTGTGAAACCATCACCACTGTCTTATTTTAGAACACTATCATCATGCCAAAAAGAAAAACATTTCTTTGTATGGATATGCTACAATTTGTGGCCATTTGGGTTGTTTTTCACTTCTTCTTTTTTTGTTGGATTTTGTGAATAATGCTGCTATGAACATTATTGTACAAGTTTTTGTGTGAACTTACGTTTTCAGTTCTCTTGGGTATATTCTTAGGAATGAAACTGCTGAAGTCATGCGGTAACTCTATGTTTAACTTTTTGTGGAACCATCCAACTCTTTCCGTAGTGGCAGTGCCATTTTACATTCATATCAGCAATGTATGAGGGATCTGACACTTGTAATTGTCTGTCTTTTTTTATTATTTTATTAGTGGATGTGAAGTAGTATCTCATTATAGTTGTGATTTATGTTTCCTGAAGGATTCATGACTTGAAATCTTTTCGTTTGCTTACGGGCCATTTATACAACTTCTTTGGAGAAATTTCTATTCAAATTCTTTGCTTACTTTTTAAAATTGAGTTGTCTTTTTATTGGTGAGTTGTAAATGTTCCTTGTATATTCTGGATACAAATTTTTATCAGATATGTGATTTGAAAAAAATTTTCTCCCATATTATAGGCAGTCTTTTCACTTTTTTGATGGTATCCTTTCGAGTACGAAAGCTTTTAATTTTGATGAAGTTCAATTTATCTGTTTTTTCCTGTATTGTTTGTGCTTGCTCTGTCACATCTTAGAAACTATTGCTGTTACATTTAGATTTACAGACACTCTGAGTTAATTTTGGTACGTGGTGTGGGGTGGGAATCCAACTTTATTCTTTAGCATGTGCATATCCAGTTGTTCCAGCAGCATTTTTTGAAGAGATTTCTTTTCTCCCCCTCATCGGCTGTCTTGGCACCCTTCTTGAATCACAGTCTAGCTTTACAGATGAACAAACTAAGGCTAAGAGAAGTCAAGTGACTTTTCCAAGAATATAGTATCATGTAAGTGACAGAGATAAGTTTTCAAGCCTGAACTGTCTGGCAACAAAGCCTTTCCACTATACTAGAAAGTTCTGGGCTCTGGATCCCAGGGTAGTGGGGTGGGATGGGAGGAGGCAGCACGTTGAATTATTACTTTGTTTATGAATCTTTATATCCAACAATTAAAGTCGGTGGACCGAGTGTATAAAAGCTCATCTACCATGATATAGAAAATTTATAATGTTTTCATGATATTAATATATGTGAAAATGATTTGAAAACTATAATCATTCAAATGCAATTTTAATAACACTTATCACTATCTGAAAGCTTCTTATTCATACACTTGTTGAAGTGTTTATCTTTCTTTCCCTTTCCACCTTGTTTGTCTGGTTTCCCACTCTATCCAATTGCAGTGAACAGTGGCTTGCACTAAGCAGGTATGCAATAAATTAGTGATCTTACAGTTATGTTTTTATTTTTGCTACATAAGTTGGTACTATGGGGTAAAGCCTACAGATGGATCAGTTGTGCACACACTTTTGAGTCAATTACATTACCTTATATTTAAATGTCAGCATATTGACATTTTATGTATTACAAAATGAAATAGAAATAAAGGAATAATTAATGAGAATCTTATGATGTTCTTAATGAAATAGCTATTAATGAACCCAAAAGATACCCAAAACTAGATTATGTAGCAACCTAATCACATAGAAACATTTGTAATTTGAATGTTTGATTATATTTGTTAGATCATTTAGCTGAAAGCTCTGTTACCATTACTGTTTTCATCATTGGTTTCAGTAGCTATAAATCAACATGAAACCACTCATTTTTACCCACTTAGAGATATACCCTAGCTCTTGAGCCAGCAGGTGACCCATTAAGTTAAAAGACTCATTAGACATAATCAATATGAGTCCAGCTCTCTTACTAGCAGAGGAGCCTTAATATTCCATATCTCTCTGGAAGAATTTAGATTATACATTTCATTTAAATCATATTTACTGGTGGAATTACATATTTTATCATAAGGTAAAAGCTGACTTTATTTTAATCATTTAAACTATATTAATGTTATCATTCTTAACTTGTTTATTTCACCAACTTATTTAGCAAATAAGATATGGGATATAAAATTCAATAAATATATATTCTTTTAATTTGAAGGTATTTTCTAATACAGAACTCAATAAACCACAAACAAAAATAATGAATAGTGAATAATGCAAGAAATTTCTCTTTACCTCTTTTAAATATTAAAATGTGTCAAAACAACCAATTAAAATTCTGGGGTTTTCAGCAATAACATTAGCTAAATACATTAAATGACATAAAATGCAGAGCTAACATAAAAACAAACACAATACTGGCTGGTGTAATAATTTAAATGAATTGATCTGGAATTCCAAAGACATTAGCTTCATTAAAACTTAGCTTTAGAAATAGAGTCTCATGATAAAATTTGTTCTCCTTTCAAAGTAAGATTTAGAGATCCTTAATCTCTCAATTAAAAAAAAAATTATAGTAAGAAATAAACCAGTTTATTTAACATTTAATTGAAGCGTAATCATTTGGAAAGCAATTACCACAAAGGAATAATATGCGGTGTCAAAGCTGTCCCTCTCCACTTGGGCCCAGTTTCAGTGAGTTCAGGGAGTTCAGGGCAATCAATGAAAAAAGACAATACCACATGATTACAATGCTGCACAATAAGTTGTTTATTGGGTTCCTGGCATTGACAATTCTCAAACAGAGGGCAAGTTTCTCAGCAGAAGGCCCTTCAGAGTCATTAGAAGGGAAGAGGGAAAGAGACTTATAGGGTAGAGTGAGTGGTGGTGGGGGGTACTTCTGTGAGTCTAGGCTATGTCCCTTACCAGCAAGGTGGCTAGTCTCTGGGTCAGAGAGATCTAAAGAACAGTAGTGACTTGGCATCCTTGTAACTACAGGGTTTTGTTTTATCTATGGCTAGCAAATGTTGGCACACTTTCATGGGGTATGCAAAGCAAGCAGGCTCTCAGAGGCTAAAAATCTGCTTATTGGGTTGATTCATAAAACAATTGGATGTATAAAATTTTGAGTTTGGCACCAGTGTGCTTTTGGGACTAACCAGCCCAGCCTGTTACAAAGAAATAAATAATTTGGAGCCAATACACTGAGACCATCTTTGGCTCATCTATACAACACAAGTGAAAAACTTCATATCTGACAGAGGGATCTACTGTAGTGGTCCTTATGCAGGTTCAAATTTTGTCATTTTAGTTCTTTATCATTTGCTAATTTTTATCTGAGTTCCATTCTTTATCAAGATTGACAGTCACACTTCCAGCAACATGGTGCTCTAGGCAGAAGCACCACGCCATCCCTCCACAGCATAGACCGGAAAAAATGAGCCAAACGGAGAAAACAGCAATCCTGAAACCCTAAACATCCAATGAAGAGATAAAGAAGTCAGCCAAGCACCAAATGGAATAAGAAACTGACAGAGAAGAGAGCGAGGAGACATACACGCAGAGGTCACCTATCAGCTAACGCAGCTCAGATACACCATCTTGGACTCCTATCAGAGACCAGTGAAAAGGGGGTATGAGAAAGCAGCTTCACAGAGCTTTCAGCAGGAGACAGAACAACTGATAAACAGCAATATATGCTTTCCCACCCCCCACCCTTCTTCACCCCCACTCAGCCTCCTCTGCTTCTCCTTGCCACAGTCTCTTGGCCAGGAAGCACTGGCTGCTTGGATTCCACCTGCCCACACTGGCCGACCCCCTGAGTGCCGTTTGTTGGCTGCTGGTGTTGCTTTCTTCCACTTCTTTTGATTTCTTCCTTACCTCTCACCACATCCCCCTCCTTTGCGCAAATACCTGGCTCCATGCGCCATCTTTGCTTCTTCCTGAGGGGTTGTGGAGCTCCATTCAAGTGTGGACTGCTTCCTGGTCTGTGCTGCCACGCTGGTGGGATCCCACGGCTTTTGTTTGTTTGTTTTCTTTTTATTTTCTTGAGTTGGGAGCCCTTTCTGGGTGGCTTTGAACCTACCACCTCAGTTTGCACAGATGTGCAGGGGGTTCCCTGAGGGCGTTTCTTTTTTCATGGTTTTTTTTCTGTTGTTTTGGGGGGTTTTTCTTATTCTTTTTTTTTTTTTTTTTTTTAATTTGTTTTGTTTTCTTTTTCCTCTTTTTCCCTTTTTGTCTTTCTTCATTACTCAGTTTCTCATCTCTCTATACCTTCCTTCTCTTCCTGTCCTCTGAATACCTGGTGCTGTGTGACACCTCTATGCCTTCTAGCCAGGCTGTACTTCAACACCTGGGAACACCTTGCCCAGACCTCGTAGCCACAGCTCCCTGGGAGCTTTGCTTTTCGTTTTTCTTTATAATTTTTATTTATTCATTCTTTTCTTCTTCTTCGCCTTGTTGTTTTTCTCCATCTCATAGTCTGTCATCTCTCCACTCCAACGGCAAGCTCTGTAGCACTCTTTTTTATTTGTTAGTATATTTTTGGCTCCTGTTCCTCTCTCCTCTCTCCCATACCCATCTTAGCTCCACACATCACAATCTCCCCCCTTAATCCTGCCTACCTGCACTGTGCACTTAACATCACACCACCAAGCAGCACAGGCATGGCCTACCAGAACCTGCCCTTCACGGACTACCACCCCGCCCTGGTGGCTGTAATAAGTGCCACAAACAACCCATCCCAGCAACTCCTCTTCAGCTAGACCCTTCCTGCTTTACCATATCTGAGTGATTGACTGTCATGGATTGAATTGTGTCCCCTGAAAAATGTGTGTAGCAACTTGGCTAGGTCATGATTCCCAGTATTGTATGATTGTGTTATCTAATGTGATTTCCTTATGTGTTGTAAACTCTACCAGTATGATGAGATTATATGTGATCTCCTCATGTGTTGTAAATTATATCACTGTGATGAGGTTATACTGACGAGGTTGACAAGATTAGTGTCTTAATGCAATCTTTTTTGAGATATAAAAGAGAGAAGCAAGCAGAGACACATGGGAACCTCACACCACCAAGAAAGCAGTGCTGGGAGCAGAGTGCATCCTTTGGACCTGAGGTTCCTGCCCCAAGATGCTCCCAGACCAATGAAAGACTGAGGCATCACAAGGACATTTCTCCAGAGCTGACAGAGAGAGAGAGAGCATTTTCCTGGAGCTGATGCCCTGAATTTGGACTTGTAGCCTACTGGACAGTGAAGACAATAAATTTCTCTCTGTTAAAACCATCCACTGGTGGTACTTCTGTTAGAGCAGCACTAGATGACTGAGACACTGACCCTGCCAATTGGAGAAGGAGGCAAAAAGTATTGTGCCCACAGACGAGCAAACAACAAAGAACACACAGCCCACCTGCTCAGACATATCTGAATAAAAAAAAAACAACAGCATGAAACAAATAAATCTAAAATCAATAAATGAGAAAAATAACTACTGAATGCCCTGAAGACAGCAGACAATATCAAACAATTTACAAAAAGAGGACAGGATGGTTCCAGTAGGCATCCAAAATAAAACACCAGATGACTTTCCAGTGGAAGAAAAGGCACTAGAACTACCTGATAGGGAATTCAAACTTCTAATACTCAGAATTATCCAAGAGTTGAAGCAAAAAGCAGACGAACATGAGGAAAAAATAGACAAATTCACTGAAAATACAAACAAAAAATTGGAAGAATTCAGGAAAATACCGCAGGAATAAAATGCCAAAATAAATTCACAACTAGAAATTATACAAAAACAACAATTAAAAATCCAAAAGATAAACAACAAGATTTCAGAAATGGACAGTGTCATAGAAGGGCTGAGGAGCAGATTTGAAACCATGGAAGACAGGATCAGTGGAATTGAAGACAAACACTTGGATACAACTCGGTTTGAGGAAAACTCAGAAAAAAGAACAAAGAAAAATGAAGAGACCCTGAGAGTTATGTGGGATACAATCAAAAGCAAAATTTTTGAGTGATTGGAGTTCCAGAACAGGGGGAGAAAACAGAAAACACAGAGAGGATCATTGAAGAACTGCTGACAGAAAACTTCCCCAATATCATGAAAGATGAAAAGCTGGCCATCCAAGAAGCTCAACGAACCCCATATAGGAGGGACCCCAAAAGAAAAGCACCAAGGCATATCATAATCACACTTGCCAAAACTAAAGACAAAGAATCCTGAGAGCAGCTCATGAAAAACAAGAAGTCACATACAGAGAGAAACAATAAGACTAAGCTCAGATTATTCGGCAGAAACCATGCAGGCAAGAAGGCAATGGGATGACATATATAAAACCTTGAAAGAAAAAAATTGCTGGCCAAGAATAATATATCCTTCAAGACTCTCATTCAAATATGATGGTGAAATTAGGACATTTCCAGATAAACAGAAATTAAGGGAATATTTAGAAACCAAACCAAGCTTACATGAATTATTAAAGGGAGTCCTTCGACCTGAGAACAAACAACTTCAGCTCACAGGCTTAATCTAAGATGCAGGATCATACCAGCCAGATACCAGTCTAGGAAATGAACTCTCAAGGACTATCCAAAACCAAAAGAAATATATCAGGGAATCAGAGCAGTTAATCTGTAAATGACAACACCATCAGAACAATAAAAGAGGGAATAAACGGTGTAGGTATAAAACCTTCTAATGGAGAGGAAGGCAAGTGATACCAGGTAATAATAGACTGCTTCAAACTTAGAAAGATAAGGGTAAATTTCATGGTAACCACAAAGAAAGTTAACAAACATACTCACAAAAATAAAGAGGAGAAACATAAAGTCTCAGTAAAAACGAAACCCACAAAAGCAAAAGAAGTGAAAAAAAAATCCACTAATAAAAAGAATTCAGCACAGGAGATTCAGAGGAAAAAGAAAAAGATTGACAGCCACATTTCTTGTATAAGAAAATTTATGTAATTTTTTTATGCAAAATATGACATAAAAGTCTAAGTCCCTGAGTTTGCAATTGCATCATACATTAAAAGTTTTTATCAACTAGAGAAAAAATAGTAAAAAGAAAAGAAAAGCTTTTACTTTCTGTGCCATCTGAAATGATTTCTTTGTGCAGAAGTAATTGACGCTGTATATATTCTGTGTAGTTCCAACAAACATGGTTGCCATTGAAATTTCTGTTAGATTATTAAAACCATGGCAGCCTATGAAGACATAATAGCTGAAAATGTGAAAATGCACATTTTCATGTTGGTATACTCCATTCGAGGAGCCCTGGTGGCACGATGGTTAATTGCTTTGTTGCTAACCGAAAGGTCTGTGGTTTGAACCAACCAGCTGCTCCACAGGAGAAAGATATGGCAGTCTGCTTCCATAAAGATTACAGCTTTGGAAACTCTATGGGGCAATTCTACTCTGTCCTATAGGGTCGCTATGTGTCAGAATCGACTCAGCGGCAACAGGTTTTTTAATACTCCATGATGGGATCTTCTGTGATCAGCCAATCAGTTAAAAAGGAGTTTCCTTGGGGATGTGGATTGTATTCAAAATATTTGGACTTTTGTGGCAAAGCTCACTGGCTTTTGCTTTGCTCCGGATCCTGCATTCAGCTCGTCAACTTCTGACTTCCTGTTCTTGGGACTTGGGCCAGCAACCTACCATCTTACCTGTCAGTTTTGGATTTGTTAGCCTTTGTAGCCGTGAAAGAAGAATTTAGGCATTCTACTACCAAGACTTCAACTGGAGTGTGCTTGGATGCATTCTAACTCTGTGGATGGGAGTCTAACTTCAGGGAACCTAGGCTGACGATGATGTGCGCTATTCTACTCATTCCTGTCCAGTTTATTCTGTGAGTAAGAAACGCCTGTTAATCATGCCATTGAAGTGTCTGTTGTGTGCTCTGCTCCAAAAGGTTCTTCACTAAGAACTTGTGAATACAGGGACATTGCAGGTATATTATCCACATATCTATATACTCACACACTTACAAATATATATTCTTTCTTCTACTTTATTGGTTTTCCATTGATTAATTTTAGTGAAAGTATTGTTGCACAGTCATTACGTGGAATACTATGCTGTTTGAAAAGATATTTAATTAATTATATAACTACTGACCTAAAGAGATATCTATTATGTGTTTTTAAATGACAAAAACAAGTGTTTATTTGCTTGAATATGAAGAATGTTGACAAAAAACATCTGTTTATGAAGACTACATTTTGAAGGACGGTAGAAGAGGAGGAATGCATGTATGGAGATTATTAACTTTGTACATCTTTTAATTCTTTCATAACTTACAATAGTCATGTAATACTTTTTATAACAAAACAAAAACAACTAAAACCTTTAAAAAGGGGAAAATATCATGAGTGGAGTTTTGTTGTTTTACTCAAGGCTTTTGTTTGCTAGTCATAGTAATCAATTCAAACCTTCTCAAATAAAATTGGATGGGGTGATAAAAATATAAAATCTTAGGGATCTCGTAGAAGTTGACCTAGTAAATAGAAAATCCTCAAATGAATAGGAATAAGGTACTGGGCATCAAGAACTTAAGCCACACTCTCTACCTCTTAGGGCCTTCTGGTCTCTTTTACTGTCACTTCTTTCTGCATGTTCTTTCTCTTGAATTTCTTACCATATTGTACTCCTATATAACATTTGTAATATGGCTTCTTAGGGCTCATTGTCATTACCACAGAGCATAGTTTCTTAGTTTTCAGTTTTCACATTCCTGAGAGAGAATTGATTGATCTATGTCTTCTTTATGAGCCAGGTATATTCCATAAATCACAAACAAGCTTATATTTCTTCTCCAGTCCAGAGTCACTTCCTGGTATAATCTGTAGTAGCTGGGAGTACTAATTTCTTACCCATTTCAAAGGAACAGTGGACAAAGATTTCCCCAGAAAGGAGTGTAGATAGACAGGTATGGATTCACAGCTCCAACAAGTGGGTTATTTAATATAAACCTTTTACATATGTCTGAGCAGTAAAATGAAATTAAAGCAGTATTTTAAGAATATGAATCAAATAGCCATCATGAGATTAAAGAAAATTTGGCTATAGAAATATAATTATTCTGATGCTATTAGCATGTATTAATGCCTATATGACCACAGATTTTCAAGATGCACAAAAATAAAGAACACCATTTGGGGGAAGATGTGAAGTTTAATAAAATTTTAAGAGGCTTAGAACTTCTTCCAAGAGAGAAAAGGTAAACTAGAATATTCTCAATGCTGTCTTTTCTGAAATTTAAACACATTGTTGGTATCAAAGTCTTGATATTTGACCCATGACATAACTTCAGCAACTAAATGTAAGTTTTGTGATTTGTTTCAGTGAGTCTTAAGACCTCAGGTCATTAATGCCTTTGAGGTATTAGCTTTAATTCTAGACCTTATCACGCACTTATGTAAAGATCTAATTATTTCAACTTCAAAAGTATCTACCCACTATACCCAAAATCTACTCGTAAGGGCAAATAAAACAAGCCACTTAAACTTAGTATTTTCTAACAAGGAAGAAAAAGTGTCTTCCCCCTACTCCCTCTTCCCTATGCTTGGTTTCATAGTTTGATACTTTCAAGTTCTTTTCATTACACTTTGGGTATATAGTAGTTGTTACATAATAGGAGTACAGAATGGTTGCTAAGACTCCGAAGTCACACTGCCAGAGTTTGTATCCAAAGCTTTCCATTAAGTAACTATGTGAGCTTGGGCAATTCACTTCACCCTCTATTGCTTCAGTTTTCTTGACTGTAACAAAAGAAAAATAACGCTTATATCCTAGGGTTGTAATACATTAAATGAGTTACTGAAAATAAAGTGCTTGGAAATGTCTTTAAATTTATTAAAAAAAAATCATTAAATATGTATTGATTTATGATATTAAAGATCCTACTTCAGACTTGATTTAGTTTCTCCTGTCCCATACCGAAATCCTGAGGTTCTTGTTCCAGTGAAATTCAGAGCAGAATCAGTTCTCAAGATATCATTCAGCACACACACACATACACACACACACACACACACACACACACACACACACACACACACACAGAGAGAGAGAGAGAGAGAGAACTCAATACACCCAACTGTAGGACAATCTATGAACATGAATATGTCTGTTTTCACAATTGTTGCTTCCTATCTTTATGATTAGAACTGAGGGCATGTTTATCTTTAGTACATCCACAAAAGGGGGAAAAACAGAAAAGTTTCATTCTTGATTGGATTATTAAAATTTAGACAAATTTCTTAAAATTTAGGACTAAAATCGCATTGTTTCTTTAGTGAAAATAAGTTTAATAGTATTTTAATGCAAAGAACATATATGCTTTTGATGCACAGATTATCTGTGTTCTTTATTTAAAAGTTGTGTTCCAAACCTAAATACTGTTAGTAACAATAACTATAATAAAATCCTCGATTCTTCTTTTCCTGAAGAGGAAACAATTATAATGATATTTTCTAAAAATACTGCTTATATTTACATATGTGAAGAATTTTAATCCTGAATTATTTAAAGACATCTCTAGCAAAGGTAAGGTTTGAGTTACCAAGGATAAACATTTATGAACTAGAGACGGGACAAAATGAAGGCACCTACTCAGAAACAGAACCACTCATAAATCAAAGTTACATGCTAAGTACACATATTAGAGAAAGCTGGGTAAAAGACAAAGCAAGAATACACTAGAACCTTCAATCAGCAACTTCAGTGTTGCTCAGAGACTGGAAACTTAGAAGCCAGCTGTCCTCATGGTTTGTCTGTATGTGAGAGTTCCCTGATGTTCTAGCTAAGGTGGACAACTCAGTACCTCTCATCTGGGATTATCCATTACACCTTTAGGTCTTTCTTTTGTCTTTTCTCTCTAAATGGAAAGTCCTTCCCTATTCACTCCATGTTCTTCCCATCATGAAAGGCCAATTCCTCAGTTAAAATTTTCACAATATTTAACTCTTTTTTTGAATCAGGTATTGTAATAATAGATTAACTATACCAGTTATGAAATATCCCTTTTTATCTCACAGTTTCTTGTATCTATGGATTATCTCCCTTATGAACTCTGAAAAAACAAGAACTGGATATTATTATTTTTTTATCTCCTGGAAATGCACAGCACTTTGCATATAGTATGAAATAAGTGTTTATAGAGTGAATAAAAGTAAACAGGTGAACATGGACTGCATGTTAGTAATATTCAACATATGTTAGCACTACCGAAAGAGTCATGTAAGATTACTCACAATTGTAAAACTGTCATGAGAAAATAGGTTCAGAGAGGTTAAATACCTTGACTAAACATGCTGAAGAAACCAGAATTCAAACTCAGGCCTACTATTTTCTAAAACTTCCTGTAGATTCCACGATGGCTAAATAAATTGCTTAAAGAAAGCAGATTAACGGATGAATGCCAGCTTAGGTAGGCGTCTCTAGTATGACGATAAAGTCTCTGCCCCCAGCCTTTTGATGTTCCATTTCTTTTTATTGAGGAGATGAATTACTACTGAGAAAGCATGCTCATAAAACTTTACATGGTATAAAATCGCTGTTTCTTGCTTCCTTTCCTCTATGCATGCTATTCATTCTGACTAGAATGCCATTCTTTCCCTTGAATGTCTAATAAATACTTACTCAATATTCAAAATCAAACTCCCAAGTCAACTATTCTGAAAGACCATCCCCACACACATTCTGTTCTGTAATCACAAAATGAAAAAAACAAAAACAAAAAAAAACTCCCTTTAAAAAAGTTTTTTGTTGTGTTTTAGGTGAAAGTTTACAGTGCAAATTAGCTTTTCATTCAAAAACTTTATACACGAATAGTTTTATGACATTAGTTGCAATCCCAGAAATGTGTCAGCACTCTCCCCCTTTCTCTTTTCACCCTGGGTTCTCAGTGTCCGTTCATCCAGTTTTCCTGTCCCTTCCTGCCTTCTTATCTTTGCTTTTGGGCAGGTGTTGCCCATTTGGTCTGGTTTACTTGATTGAACTAAGAAGCAGGTTCCTCATGTGTGTTATTGTTTGTTTTATAGGCCTGTCTAATCTTTGACTGAAAGATGGACTTTGGGAGTGGCTTCAGTTCTGGGTTAGCAGGGTGTCCATAGGCCATAGTTTCAAGGAGTTCCTCCAGTCATCATCAGACCAGTAAGTCTGGTCTTTTTTTGTGAATTCAAATTTTGTTCTACATTTTTCTCCCACTCTGCCCAGGACCCTCTGTTGTGATTCCTGTCAGATCAGTCCATGATAGCAGCCAGACACCATCCATTGTTCTGGGCTCAGGCTGGTGGAGGCTGTGGAACTTGTGGTCCATCAGTCCTTTGGTCTAACATTTCCTATGTGTCTTTGGTTTTCTTCATTCTCCTTTCCTCCTAATGTGCTGGGACCAATAGGTGTATCTTAGATGGCCACTCAAAAGCTTTTAGGACCCCAGACACTACTCATCAAAGTAGGACGCAGAACATTTTCTTCAAGAACTATGTTATGCCAATTGACCTGGATGTCCCCCAAGATCATGGTCCCCAGCCCTTAGCCTCAGTAACTAAGTCCCTCAAGGTATTTGGATGTGTCTAGGGAGCTTCTATGACTTTGCCTTGTTCAAGTTGTGCTGACTTCCCCTACATTGTGTGTTACTTTCCTTCACCAAAGTCAACACTTATCTACTATCTAGTTAGTGATTTCTTTTTTCCATCCCTCCCCTCCCACATAACCATTAAAGATTTTTTTTGTTTTTTTTTCTATGTGTAAATTTTTTCTTGAGTTTTAATAATAGTGGTCTCATGCAGTATTTGTCCTTTTGTGATTGAATTATTTCACTCAGTATAATGCTCTCCAAATTCAACCATGTTGTGAGATGTTTCGTGGATTCATCATTGTTCTTTACCCTTGTGTAGTAATCCATTGTGTGTATGTGCCATAATTTGTTTATCCATTCATCTGCTGATGGGCACTTAGGTTGTTTCCATCTTTTTGCTATTGTGAATAATGCTTCAATGAACATTGGTATGTCTATTTGTGTGACGGCTCTTGTTTCTCTAGGATATATTCCTAGGAGTGGGATTGCTGGATCATATGGTATTGCTCTTCCTTGCTTTTTAAAGAAGGGTCATATCATTTTCTATAGTGATTATACCATTTTAAATTTCCACCAGCAGTGCATAAGAGTTCCAATCTCTCCTCAACCTCTCCAACATTTATTATTTTCTGTGTTTTTCATTAGTGCCAATAATGTCTGGGTGAGAGGGTGTCTCATTGCAGTTTTGATGTGCATTTCTCTAACGGCTAATGATCATGAGCATTTGCTCACGTTTCTGTTAGCCACCTGAATGTCGTCACTTTGAATGTCTCCTCACTTTCAGCAAGCAAGCTTGTGTCATCTGCATATCACAGGTTGTTAATGAGTCTTCCTCCAATCCTGATGCCCCATTCTTCTTCATATAGTCCAGCTTCTTGGATTATTTTCTCAGCATACAGATTGAATAGGTATGGTGAAAAGATACAATCTTGATACACACCTTTCCTGACTTTAAACCATGCAGTATCCCCTTGTTCTATTCAAACAACTGCCTCTTGGTCTATGCAAAGTTTTCTCATGAGCACAGTGAAGTGTTCTGGAATGTCATCCATAATTTGTTATGATCCACATGGTCAAACGCCTTTGCATAGTCAATAAAGCACAGGTAAACATCTCTTTGGCCTTCTCTGCTTTCAGCCAGGATACATCTGACATCAGCAATGATAACCCTGGTTCCATGTCCTCTTCTGAATCTGGCTGTAGTTTCTGGCAGTTCCCTGTCAGTATACTTCTGTAACCACTTTTGAATGATCTTCAGGAAAATTTTACTTGCATGTGATATTAATGACATTGTTTGATAATTTCTGCATTAGGTTGAATCATTTTTCTTAGTAATAGGCATAAATATGGACCTCTTCCAGTCGGTTGGCCAGGTAGCTGTCTTCCAAATTTCTTGGCATAGACAAGTGAGCACTTCCAGTGCTGCATCTGTTTGTCGAAACATCTCAATTGATATTTAGTCAATTCTTGAAGCCTTGTTTTTCCACAATGCCTTCAGTGCAGCTTGGCCTTCTTTCTTCAGTACCATTGGTTCTGGATCTTATGCTACCTCCTGAAATGTTTGAACATCGACAAATTCTTTTTGGTATAGTGACTCTGTGCATTCCTTCCATCTTCTTTTGATGCTTCCTGCATTGTTTGATGCTTTCCCCGCAGAATCCTTCAATATCGTGACTGAAGTTTGAAGTTTTTCTTCAGTTTTTTCAGCTTGAGAAATACTGAGCATGTTCTTCCCTTTTGGTTTTCTATCTCCAGGTTTTTGCACGTCATTAAAATACATTACTTTGTTTTCTGGAGCTGCCCTTGAAATCTTCTGTTCGGCTCTTTTATTTCATCATTTCTTCCTTTCTCTTTAGCTACTGGATGTTCAAGAGCAACTTTCAGAGTCTCTTCTGGCATCCATTTTGGTCTTTTCTTTCTTTCCTGTCTTTTTAATGACCTCTTGCTTTCTTCATGTATGATGTCCTTGATGTCATTCCACAACTCATCTGGTCTTTGGTTATCAGTGTTCAACGCATCAAATCTATTCTTAAAATGGTCTCTAAATTCAGGTGGGATATACTCAGAGATGTACTTTGGCTCTTGTGGATTTGTTCTAATTTTCTTCAGCTTCAGCTTGAACTTGCATATGTGCAGTTGATGGTCTGTTCCACAGTCGGCCCCTGGCCTTGTTCTGACTGATGATATTGGGTTTTTCCATCATCTTTTTCCACAGATGTAGTTGATTTGATTCCTGTTTATTCAGTCTGGTAAGGTCCACTAATGTATAGTTTCCATTTATGTTGATAAACAGAAAACAGAAAGAGTGGCATGAATTGCTAATACTGAAATTGATGTATGATCTACAGAGGATGAATGGGTTCTATATCAAAGATACATCATTTCTTACAGAAAAATTTCTCCTAATTACATAATTATTTGAAAATTTACCAGTGAATTTTTATCAAAATATGTTTCTTGCTACTAATCTACAAGCCTTTTTTTCCCCCTAAGTGAACAGCCACTATTATTCTCTTTTTAATATTAGGCACACAAAGCTATTCAGTTTCTTTTTAGGGGGGAGGGGCTTCTTCTTTGCCTTACCTGAGACTCATACAATTCAATGAAATGCATGTACTTGTATTGAGTAAAAAGCCAATACTTAAAAGTTTACATAAACAATATTCTCTGAGGACAAACTATGACAAGAAATATCCTACTGTAAATACAGTATATGTTTAATATCATTATAAAGAAGAGTATTTTGAGTGTCTCATCAGCTCACTCAGTTAGATTTGTGTGCAGTAAAAACAAACATTTACCCTGTTGCTGTCGAGTCGATTCCAACTCATTGCGACCGTACAGGACAGAGCAGAACTGCCCATAGGGTTTCCAAGGCTGTAATCTTTACAGAGCAGACTGCCACATCTTTCTCCTGTTGAGCAGCTGATGGGTTCAAACTGCTGACCTTTCAGTTAGCAGCCAAGCACTTAACCACTGTGTCACCAGGACTCCTAAAACAAACATAGATAGGAACAAAAATAATAAAGTACAAAAGGTTATAATGTATAATAGTAACAGGTTAAATAATTGTGATTAATTATTTCACTGAATTACAACAGAGTTTTGCTATATTTAAAAGAAAGACCCAGAAAATTTAAATACAGTGTAGAATTCCAAAGTTAGCATTTGGTTGAAACCCTATAACTAAGATAAAATTGGGATAGTGGAGCACCAAAGGGGCAGTATTTGTTTCCAAGGGCTGCCTTAGCAAAATACCACAAACCGAGTGTCTTTAAACAACAAAATTTATTCACTCACTATTCTGGAGGGATTGGCAGGGTTAGTTCCTTTTACGGGCTCTGAAGGAGAATCCGTTCCATGCCTCCCTTTAGCTACAGGTTGTGTTTTCTGGTAAACCTTTGAGATCTTTGACTTGTGGCAGCGTGATGTGAATCTCGTCTCTGTCATCGCATGGCCTTCCTCCGTGTGTGAATGTGCCTCTGCATTCTCGCCTCTTCCTTTAAGAACATCAGTCATATTGGATTTAAAACCAAAAAAACCAAACCTGTTGCCAGTGAGTCAATATAAATCTTCAAAGCCAATTTTATGAGATTGGAAAACCATTAATACCCAAACCTTAGAAAGACAGTACACAAAATGAAAATGACTGAATAATCCTGTTCTTTAACATAGTCGCAAATATGTTAAACAAAATGTTAGTAAATTAAATCTAGAAATATATAAAAAGTATTCATGGATTTTAGTTCAAAATATTACATATTACATTACCATATTTTATATTACACTAACGTATTAATGGAGAAAAATACAACACATTAAAAGAGAATATTTAATGATCATTTCAATAAATGCAGAAAAAGTTTTCAGTAAATTTCAAAATACATTCATAACAATATTTATATGAAATTTTAAACAAGTAGAAATATAAGGAAACTACTTAAATTTGATGATTATAGGTAAAGGAATCCTACAGTAAACAATCTACTTGATGATGAAATGTTTAAAAGCTTTCTCTTTCAGATCTATAAAGGGCAAGAAACCCATTAACAGAACTGCTATTCAACATTATTGAAAACAAGTGACTTGAACGATCATTTAATAACAGAGGAAATAAAAATGGACAATAAACATATGAAATGTTGTTGAGATTTATAAAATTATTAGATACATTTAAATTAAAGCCAGAATGAGATTCACTTTGTCAAAATTAAAAGTCTGACAATACCAAGTGTTGACAAGGATATGTAGCACCATATAGTCTTGTAAATTTTTATATACTCTTGTAAATTGATACAGCTATTTTGGGACACATAAAGCATTATCTTGTATATTTCAAATTCATATACCACATACCCAGCAATGCAAAGCGTATATGGACGTATATATACATATGGCTATGCACTTTTGAAGCCCTGGTGGTTCAGTGGTTAAGAGCTCGGCTGCTAACTAAAAAGTCGGCAGTTGGAATCCACCAGACACTCCTTGGAAACCCTGTAGGGCAGTTCTACTTTGTCCTATTGGGTCACTATGAGTCAGAAACAACTTGATGGCAACAGGTTTATTTGTTTTTTAACGCACTTTTGGAACACTGACACATGTACAGTAAGGTACTTAGAAGCATCTCCGAAGTCCATCAATAATAGAATGAATAATGTTGTTGTTGTTAGGTGTCATTGAGTCAGCTCTGACTTATAGAAACCTATTTATAAAATAATGTAACTTTTGTTGCCTAGTCCTGTGCCATTCCCACAATAATTTATATCAGTGAATGCTATGTTTCAATTCAAAAACAAAAACCTAGAACTAAAAACAACAATAAGGATGAATTTCACCTACATAAGGTTGAATGAATTACACAAAAGAATACATACAATATGTCTTGTGAATATAAAGTTCAAAGGAGGTAAAACTAAACAATGAAGTTACAAACAAATTAATAAATAATAAAGAAAAGCAAGGAACAAAAGTGAATATAACGATTACTCCAGAGAGAGATGAGAAATTGGTATTGGTAAAGTGTATTTCTCACTGCTAAGTAAGTCAACTCTTCTGACAAAATAAGAATTTAATTTTAGTTCATCTGTAACAGAAAAACAATTATTTAGAGTGTATTCGCTAAATGTTCTAAACATATTAGAAATATTTTTGTAATAGGAAGGAGGTAAAGACTAACTGCAAAATACATTCACGTTCATATCTTTCTCTACAGCACTTTTAAAAAATCTTGTTTCATCGCATTCTAACACTCAAGGTATTTAACATAATCCAGTAATTTCTTCAAATTAAAACATGGTGGAAGATGAACAATCTCCACTTCTATTTATTGTTATTGACTCTTTTCCCTACTATTAGATTATTATTTAATGAATTTAATTAAGCTTGGAAACATTAAACTTGGGAAGTATTTAGAAGCATAAAAATAGTGTCTCTGTCCAAATATTAAGTTAATATAATTTTTTGTTGATAGTTTGCGTATATAAAGATGTGTTGATATATTTTGTGCAAATTGTAAGCCTCTTTTAAATATAATATGGGAAGCAGAGCATATGTGACATAGAACTATTCTTTCAAGTGATTTATGTTTTCAATTAAAAAATGAAACTTTACAGACACCTTGATGTTCTATCTAGTTATACATAATCACACAAAATTTTCTTCAAAGTTTCACTAGGTATATTGCTATATTCTCCAAAAATTAGTCAATTTCTATAATACATGTACTTTTCCAATATTTGCAAAACTAAACTGGTGGTAGTCAATTGTCTTCAGTTAATTTATGTACTGACGTTTTAAAATTTGTTTTTATTGTGATTTTTTAATGTCTGGATTCTAGGCTTTAAAACAATGGTTATTTCCGTTTTTTGAAGGACAATGTTCTTGAAATTTTGGACCAAGGCCCATTGTAGACTAAGAGTGTTCTTTTACAGCAAGAATATTGGTCTATGCAGCTATTCCTCATTTTTTATTCTTATCCTACAAGGTACAGTGTTTTATAGGTTATTATTTTTTCTATGACTGGTTTTGTAAGATACTTAAACTAGCAATAGATTATTACAAATTGGCATTCTTATAAAAGGAAATTAGTTCAAAGGCTGAAAAACTAAGGCAGTGTTGGAAATGTTCAATGAGTAATCCTATTTCTCATGCTATGAATTGAAATTTCTGATATTTTTTGAAGAATGCATTTTATCAGTGATTAGTACTGTCTTGTATTCCCAATGGAGGTAACTAATGCTCACCAAGACCTGGGGCATATATATCCTCTGGGAGTTCAGAATTGTCACTTTTAGGTAGGAGTGTTCATACACCAATAAGTGAATCTTCATGCTCTCTTCCTCAGAGTGGTAAGCCATGAAGACTTGTATTAAGAGGAATATAAGAGGTAATAGAGAGTCCATCATTCCATGTACCTGGGTGCCAATGATGAGCAAAAAATCCTGGTCACTTATTGAAAAGCCATAGACATTCTGAGATTGTTACTTAGCCTGCATTGACTAATTTTTGTGACCCTTCTCAATTACTGCTATACTTGCTTTTTAATGATACGTTATAAATAGTTAACACCAACTAACAATTTATTTTGTATGGTTTTTGGCTAAGCCCACATTGTAATGTAATTCAGCCTATATTATTCTAATAATCAGATTTGTGTAATAGGTTTTGCTGATCAGGTATGATTTATTAATACTCCTATGTTAGTCACGAATCCTATAAACCAAGCAGTCTCATTCTCTTCTCTGGCATTTAATAAGGTGTAATTCTTTGTGCTCTTGAAGTGAGGTATGGCCCTATGATGTGTTTTCTTGGCACAAGCTGTATGAGCCGGTATGTTTATCACCTTCTCTGTCAGCCTGGTTCTGAGACTGAGTACAGCATACAGCAAAGCCCAGGTCAACCCTGATGGACCTATAGGATGTACAAGAAATAAAATCTTTGTTGAGATTTTCACATTGTTTGCTATCACAGCATAACCTGGATTGTCATGACAATTACAGACTCTAAGGAGATAGATACGTAATTCTCAAAAGAAAATACTTACTTGTACAATGACACTTTCTTAGTAATATGCTGCCTTTGAATGTATCATGTTTCTTCAGTAACTTCAGCTATGCTCACAAAATAAGTATTTTGGATTTACGGAATATGGTTTATAGTATAATATCATACATATAAACTCAGCATTTTCCTATAAGTAGGGAGAAAATAATCCATATAAGTCATTAGCCATGATTTTATGGCAATATGAAATCACTATTCTCTAATATTTATTTCTGTATTTTTATATTGTAATGCAATCCTGATGCCATATTACATTGTTATATATAGACAATTTAGAACTTTTAATTATTTTTCCTCAACATTTTTTAATTTTACTTTTTTTATTGCTTTTCTTCTTCATCGCTTTTTTTTTTTAAATAAAGATTTCTCTTTTCCTGAAATGAGTTTGATTTGTAGTATCATCTGTCCCACTTAAAGGATTCAAGATAAAAAAAAGATGTTTAAAAAAGAAAAAAACAACTTTTTATTTACTTCCTAAGCCTTGCATTAATGTTAATTACTTTTATAATAACAGTGCTCTGTTGTTACCATTGCTGCCATTTGGTGAAGAAGTAAAGTTCAGAGAAATCATTGATTCAGCAGGTACTGGTCCATCAATGACAAACTTCAAAGTAAATTCAACTTGGTTTTGCCTGGCCAAGTAAGAAAACTGAGCTTTAATTTTGTTTAAAAGAAAAAGTATCAGATCATTCTTTACAACACTGGAAAACCATTGTATTACAAATCCTTTTTTGTTCTTGGCAGAGAACTTGACTCTAAGTGGAAGCTCATTCAAGCAGAATTGAAATATGCATATCCCAATGCATTGAAGCAATTTCTGCTTCACTATAACTGAAAACTCACTACATACCTATTTTCTAGAAGTGGATCTTATGGTATATGTATAGTGTTGCTGCCATAAAGTTATATAATATACAATACTGTTCTACTCACAACAAACCATTAAGATTCTTTTTGACAATCATTTATTACCCAAGATGTGGGATTTCCCAGTGGTCATGGTTTCAAATCTATAATAGAAAGTTATATAGACATTTTAATGTGTAATCAGAAAAGAAATGGAGCTAAAGCTCGGCAAAATAGGCTTAGTCTAGAGTCTTTCAGTGTTTATGTGTAGACTATCACACGAAGAATGGGTGATGAATTACTTATATACATTCCCAATTTTCTATCCATATTCTGTTTCTAAGCATGATTGTAATTTACATTATGACCGTGTCTGAATTCAGCATGATGTAATGGCTTCAATGACATCATACTCATTCTATATGAGCACTGAGTCTGTGTAAGCACTAAAGGCACTAACCGTAAGAAGGAAATTGGGGATGAAAAAAGGATCTAGAATTTCCATAAAGAGAATTATTGAGTCTCAGATAATTTCAAGAGTTAAAGAAAGTTCCCGGAAGCAGGAAGATAGCAGAGAAAGAGTGATATGCTTAGCATGAATTTACAGTAAAAATTCTCTAGTTTCCATAGTTCTGGTTAAGTATGATATCCGTGAGAATCTTTTTTTTTTTTCAGATCAGAGAAAGATAACAAATGTTTAAGCTATACATACAAGGCATTTTATATAGATGATTATTTTTCTTTGGTTCCCCAAGAGTAATTTTAAAGAAATATAGCATTTATAGAATTTCTCCCAAAAAATATATGGGGATAAATATTTCTAAATTGCTTATCTCTTCAGTTTTAATTTTTGTATAACATTCAATAAATTGGAATTTGACTATTATTTTGGTAAGTTTGCACATGAATAAGAGTCTCTAACACTTGGCTTTATAATTCAACCAAGTTTTTCTAATCTGAATTTTCATGTAAAGGTATATGAAGTGAGCATCAACACCATTACAATACAGGATAGGACATAAGTAAAAGAGAATGAACACATAGTTAAGTCCCTATTGATGTACTTATTTCCTGCCATGCTTTTCTGGTGGGTCTCTTAAATAGCTTAGCACTAGACAGATGACATAGATTTAGTACTTATTTCTTTAAATACTAATTAATTCAATTGGTTATTCAATGGTACACTTTCTAATATCATGCATATTATTCATATATATGTATGAATATATGCATAAAGGTTGTAAATGTTATAAGACTATTTCTGCAATGGTCAATGAGTTACAAAAAAGGTAAAGAAAAGCAAAACTTATTATTAATAAGTAGCAATTATGCTGCTGAAACACCAGAATGAACATCCTGTATTTATTGCTTTTCTATCCTCCTACCAAATTTTGCCGATTAGATACAGAAGGTCATAGGAAGATTAGAGGCACTTTTACAGGGGTAATTGTACCAAGAGCAATCCAATTATGTTTAAATGCTTCCGTGATGTTATCATTCTTTATGGAAGCCTCCCTTATAGGAGTTTCATTTAGGAGACAGAGCAGATGCTGCTTTCCATTTGCCTACTTCCCCTCATCCTACTAAGTCTGGATGTGGTCCAGTCAGTATATTATTCAGTACACACTGTCTGGGTACAAATTTCCTTAAGCAAAATTCATTGGCTACATATAGATGGTCAGTACTAATGTACAAGGGATTGAGAAACTATAAGCCTTTTCAAGTATATTCTAAATCATCAGCATAAAATGAGTAAACTATGTCTGTACTATACAATTTCAGCTTTCTAAATATTCTTATGTGAGGAATAATATTCAGCAAGTTGCTATGATTTGTTAAATTTGTTGCAGAAAATTATCGTTGACTTTCTTGATTCTTTTTTTCTGAGCTTCATTTATTCTAAATTATCAAGAAAAGTCATAAAAAGGTAACTATATTATCTAGAAAATGATCTTATTCTAAAAAAATCTGTAGTAATAATATATTGTTTTTTCTTTTTCCATGATAAAATACAATATAGACATTTCACTTTTTTCATGTTACTTCTCAGATTCAATTATATGAGAATAATTTGCCTTTTTTTCTGTAAAGACATGACAAAATATAGGTACCCACTAAGGATGCAAATCGTTGAAAAATAGATCAGGTGATTTTTTTTCCAAAATTGTAGAATTTATGCAATTTATGCCGTTACAACTTTACATACATAAGTTTCATTTTCATATAGTATATTGCATCCCATTTAAAATAAAGCAAATAATGTAAATGCACATAGTATTTAGAGATATAATTTTATTTCTGATGAAATTGTTGGTGATATGAGTTTGAAAAATACACCAAAGCCCAGTTTCTCAAAATCAGAGTTTTTGATATTCCTTCTCTTTAATTTTGGGTTAATGACTTAAAACAGCTCCTAAGACAAACTTAATGAATGATTACCACTACTATAGAAAATGGAAAGCTACATATTCTGTAATATGTTGATGATAAGATTTCATTTTTGTGATTGAGGAACTAGCAATTGCTGTCAGATGGAATGATTTAGGATTAACTATTCTAAAACTCAAATCATTTTTTGGCACAGGTTCTTCAATGTCTAATGGCTTATATCCAACAACTCTATCCAGCATGCTAACATGTTTAGTTACCTCAGGGTATATTTTACAACTAATTTAGCTTTTAATGGTTCACCAGGAAATCAAATTGCTTAAAATACAACGCCTTATAGGGCCTGGTGATTGATTGATATTTGTCATGAAAGTAGTTTAGGATAAAATTATGGAGACAATCCAGTGTGGTAGGAATTTTAAGAGTTCAATTATTTATGTTATATTGAGCAAATGAAGAATTACTTACTAAGAAAATACCAGGCCCCGAATAATGTATTTTTATGCAAATAACACACATATTCTAAGTTTGTCTTTGCCAAGTGTGTCTGTCCTCCTCCCATGAGATATTTTTGTAAGTGTGTCATGCTAATTTTTTTACAGCAACATGTGAAAAAAAAAATTGGCATAGCAGCACTTACAATAATACCTTGAGGAGGGGGGATGTGGTTGGCAAACCAGCGTAGAAGGTGTGCATTGTTATAAAAATAAGGTGTCTTCTCTCTTATTCATGTGCAAAAATGGGCTGGTCATTTATTCAGACAAAAGTTTTGGTTTTGTAATCTACTTTTCATAACAGATATCAACCACCCATAGTTGATTATTAAAGAATGTGGGCCTGCCTTTAAACAAGAGAATGACTATTAGGACTCTGCATTATCCGTAGACATACTTTCACTTCCCATGAAACTGCTGGTAATGTGAAATTGAAAAATACACTAAAGTTCAGTTTTCTGGAATCAGAGATTTTGATATTCCTTCTCTTTGATTTTGGGTCAATGACTTGAAACAGCTCTTAAGATAAACTGCATGAATGATTGCCACTACTATAGACAATGGAAATGTACATATTCTCCAAAAACTCATATTGTTTGTTCCTTAATATTAAGAAAAATAAAAACAAACAAACAAAAAGCCTCAGTTGCTAATAATGGGATTTTCCTTGGAGATCATGCTGTATCATATATCACTTTAGATGCTAGGAACAGTAACTTACAGCAAGCCAGACTGAGAGTTGTATTTGGACTTCAATGCTTTGGCATCTTGAGCAGTTGCTTTTATCGGACTTTCCTATGGCATCATGCGCTCAGCTTGATTTGTGGAATGCTGTAAGAATCATCATATGAAATTTGCCTTTATAATTATTGTATGGATTTTTTTTTTAAGGATACTGTCCATTACGCTATACAATGTTTCCTTCAACAGGCATCAGGGAAAATTGAATCTTAGTTTTGAATCTTGAATATTGGTTTTGAAAACTGAGAAAAATATTTGTGTTTTAAAATTAATTTGAATCTTAACATTGATGTATATTTGTCTTTGCTTTACTTTATGAGAATCTTAAAACTATATTTCCACCTAGAATTAGCAACATTTCAAGGGTTTCTGTTATCTTATCTGTGTACTAACTTTATATTTCTCTTCAAATTAGTACACCTACTCCTCACTTATTGATTATCTCGTTATCCTACATTTCACATTTATGAATATAGTAAAAAATCTACTATTGGACTATTTTGTGCTTTAATGATGTGCTTTAATGAATTCTGAGGTGCCAGGCGAGAGTAATGCTGGCTGTGATGGTTAAGGTTATGTGTCAACTTGGCTGGGCCATAAATCTCAGTGGTTTGGCAATTATGTAATGACGTAATGTGGCAATTATGTAACGTAATTTGACAGTTATGTAATGATGTAATTCAGCAGTTATGTAATGATGTAGTCATCCTCCATTTTGTGATATGATGTGGTCATCTTCCATTTTTGCGTAATGATTTCACATAATGATCTGGTCTTTGGAACTTAACCATGTCAATGAGTGATGAGTGGGAGTATTTTTATTTATTCTTTATTATAGACTCATGCTTGTCAATAGCTTTTCTTTTTTTTTTAAGTAGCTACTAAGATGCTAAGAGGTGAATATTAGCATAGAATTAGAAATTTTAAGAGTTTCTATTACTTTGTCCACTCACTAGCTTTATTTGAATCCTTTTTTGTTCAAAATTATCACCTTGATTTACTGTTATCTTAGTGTTCATTATGGCCAACAGCAGGGAGATAGGAACTCCTATGCACTGCTGGTAGGAATGCAAAATGATACAACCATTTTGGAAAATGATATGGCGCTTCCTTAGAAAGCTAGAAATAGAAATACCATACGATCCAGCAATCCCACTCCTAGGAATATATCCTAGGGAAGTAAGAGCTGTCACACGAATAGACATATGCACACCCATGTTCATGGCAGCATTGTTCACAATAGCAAAAAGATGGAAATAACCTAGATGCCCATCAACAGATGAATGGATAAACAAACTATGGTACATACACACAATGGAGTACTATGCAACGATCAAGAACAATGATGAATCTGTGAAACATCTCATAACATGGTTGAAACTGGAGGACATTATGCTGAGTGAAATAAGTCAATCACAAAAGGACAAATATTGTGTAAGACCTCTACTGTATCACTCATGTAAAAGTTTAACACAAAAAGAAACAATCTTTGTTGTTTACAAGGGATGGGAAGGGTGGGGGGAACTAAATAGATAAGTGGTAACTCTGGTGAAGGGTAAGACAGTACACATTACTGGGGAGGCCAGCACAACTTGTACAAGGAAAGGTCATGGAAGCTCCACAGACACTTCCAAACTCCCTGAGGGACTGACTTGCTGTGTGGAGGGCTGTAGATACCATGGTCTCAGGAAACATCTAGCTCAATTGACATAACACAGTTTATAAAGAAAATGTTCTACATTCTACCTTGGTGAGTAGTATCTGGGGTCTTAAAAGCCTGTGAGCGGCCATCTAAGATACTCCACTGGTCTCACCGCTTCGGGAGCAAGGGAGAATGAAGAGAACAGGATACAAGGGAAAGATTAGTCCAAAGGAGTGATGGACCACAGCTACCACAGCTTCCACCAGACTGGGTCTAGTACAGCTAGATGGTGCCCGGCTACCACCACTGACTGCTCTGACCAGGATCAAACAGAGGGTCTTGGACAGAGCTGGAAGAGGATGTAGAACAGAATTCTAAAAAAAAAGACCAGATTTACTGGCCTGACAGACTGGAGAAACCCCTAGAGTATGGCCCCCGGACACCCTTCTAGCTCAGTGGTGAAGCCCCTCCTGAAGTTCACCGTTCAGCCGGGGATTGGGCAGCCTCATAAAACCAAACAGGACTAGTGAGGCACAGCAGTCCTGGGACAAGGATTAGAAGACAGTATGGGACAGGAAAAATGGTGATAGGGAACCCAAGGTTGAGAAGGGACAGTATTGAGATGTCATGGGGTTGTTAACCATTGTCATAGGGCAATATGTGTACTAACTGTTTAATGAGAAACTATTTGTTCTGCAAACCTTTATCTAAGGTACAAAAAAAATAAAAGAATTATCTATGTGAGATCAAACTGAGAACAGCAACTCAAAAGATTTGATGGAAATCCTAGGGGACAGTGAGTTGAAGATAATGGTGCTGGAATAATTTGGAAAAGGATAGTGAGAATAGCAGCATAACTGGAAGAATGTAATCGGTATCACTGAATTGTACATGTAGAAACTTTCGAAATGGTGCAATTTTGGCTATGTGTATTTTCACCAAAAAAAAGGTCCTCAAAGTCGAGAAGGGATAGTGTTGACATGTAGTGGGGTTCTTAACCAATGCCATAAAACGATATGTGTACTGATTATTTAATGAGGACCTATTTGTTCTGTAAACCTTCATCTGAAGTACAATAAAAAAAAGTAAAAAAAAAAAATTAGGAAACAAATACATAAAACAGTATGTCCAGACAAAGTTTTTTTTATTAATTCATTGAGCAAAAATATGATGAACACTCATTCTGTGGCATGCACCGCGGTGGGTGTTGGATTGTAAATATGAGGAAGACACACTCAGTGTCTGTAAGGACTTCACAGTCCAAGAGGTAGATAGATGAATAAACAGCTTTACCAATTATCAATTACCAATAAAATGTAGTAAGTTAGACCTCAACAGAGCTAAACACTGGATGCTATGTGAAGAAGCAGCACATCTAATCTACTCAAGTTCAACAGTTTATGTCAAGCAAAAATTCCCTGGAGATGGTGCTTTAGCAGAGTCTTGTAACCAGCATTTAATAACTTTCTTTTTCTTTGAGGACACTTACTTATATTAAAGCTCCATGATTTCTAATTTTTGCTCCCCCAGTTCATTATAGTCCTATATAAAAGACAAATTAATCAAATCAGAGATCTGGATTTGTTACTTCAGCCATTTTTTCCTGTAATTTTTGTAACAATAGGAAGTATACATTGTACCTACAGAGCAAAAATTATTTCCAAGTTTGCATCTATCTAGTTACTCAGTACAGACATGAATTGAATTAATTATATCTTATTACATATTGGTATATAAAATTTGGTACATACATTATGTTTGGTGAGTCTTATTGTGATCGTGAAGATAAGTCAACCTATCATTAGTTACCAACTAACACACTTTTAATACTTTCAATTTATCCCTAAGTCAACATCCTGCAAAACTATGCTTGAGAAGCATTAGGTCACACATTTTCAGAGTCACCTTTTAGGACTAAACAACAACAACCTTCATTTTTTCGTAGAAGAAAGAAGAACCCTCAAATATGTCAGGCTGAAGAATTTGATTTGACTTAACAGCCTGAAGGAAATAATTCAGTAATAATTTATTTTGTATGCATACAAAGGTAATTTCCTCCATTCCTTAAATATTATAGGGTTTTTGCACTGTATAATTGTAGCCTAGAGGGAAAACAATGAATAATTTATTGATACATATACAACTTTATCTCTAAAATTTTTGTTAAAATCATATATAATTTTATTAATATGAAAATGTCTATAAATACTATTATAAAATTATGACCACATTGAATTTTAATTCTGTATTTACATCTATACAGTATTAAATTGTATAATGCTTAAGTTTTCAGTTGGCATTACTATATATTATCCTATTTAAAGGTAACAAAATTAGGGCAGCTTGGAAGAAAATATTAAAACTATGAATTTTCCAGCATTTAACTACTTTAATGTAGTTTATGATATTTTAACACGCTGATATTTCAAATACATATAACTTCTAATGATTTAATTTGTACAACTTACTCAGCTTAAATAAAACTATAAGTTGTATACCAAAGGCTTTTGGCACAGCATTACATTTTAATTTACTTTTCTTGTATTATGCACCTTACGTTCTTTTGTGATTTTCTCATTTTTACCACCTACAGTAATTACCATTCTTCATTTTTCTCATATACCACCTATTACCTAACATATAATTTTATAAACTATAATAATCAGTGAGGAAAGGAAACTGTTTAAAGTTTTCAGTTCTGATAATAAACTCAACCACTTGCTGATTTTTTTGTGACAACCGGTTGTACGTACTCATTATAATAAATTCAATATCACTGCTGAAGAAATGGTCATATGAAGATCAAACACTTAGTAAAGGAATATAATACTGGAAGCACACAGGATAAGAATCACTAGATGTTTATTGAGCACTTGCTGAGCTCATGTTTTTTGCACTCTGGATACAAACGCAAGAACGATCATCTCCCAATCTAGGTGAGGTTTCTTTCTGGCAATGTTTCTTACAGTTTGGTGCCAGGATGCATAGCATTGTCATCATATGGGAGTTTATTGTTGTTGTTATTTGTTGTTGCTGTCAGGTGCCATTGAGTCAGTTCCAACTCATAGTGATCCTATGTACAACAGAATGAAACACTGCATAGTTCTGTGCCATACTCACAATCATATCTATATTTGAGCCCATTGCTGTAGCTACTGTGTCAATTCATCTCGTCAAGGGTCTTCCTATTATTGCTGACACTCTATTTTACCAATTATGATGTCTTTCTCCAGGGAATGTTCCTTCCTGATAACATGTTCAAAGCACATGAGGCGAAGTCTTGCCATCATCTCTTCTAAGGAGCATTCTGGCTGTATGTCTTCCAAGACAGATTTGTTCGTTCCTTTGGCAGTCCATGGTATATTCAGTATTCTTCACCAACACCATAATCTAAAGGCATCAGTTCTTCTTTGGTTTTCCTTACTCATTGTCCAGCTTTCACTTGCATATGAGGTGATTGAAAATACCATGGCTTGGGTCAAGCACACCTTAATCCTCAAAGTGAAGTATTCGCTTTTTAACACTTTAAAGAGGTCTTTTGCAGATTCACCCAATGCAATGCATCGTTTGATTTCTTGACTGCTGCTTCCATGGATGTTGATTTTGGATCCAAGTAAAATAAAATCCTTGACAACTTTAATCTTTTCTCCATTTATCATGATGTTGCTTATTGGTCTAGTTGTGAGGATTTTTGTTTTCTTTACGTTGAGGTGTAATCCATACTGAAAGCTGTAGTGGGAGCTTATTAGACATGCAAAATTAAACCATGGATTTAGGGTTCAGTAGTCTGTGTTATAGCAAGCCCTCCTGGTGATCATGACTCACACTAAAGATTAAGAACTACTGCTTTTTGAGATGCTCTTATAGACCACTTTCCTATAATTCAGACCCCTTATCTGAATAAATGAGATTATCCAGGCTAATTAATACAGCGCTTTTCCAGTATCTTTTTCCAAACCAGACTGTAAGCTCCAGTGGAACAGGGACATCTTCTAGCTTGCTCATCATGAATCCTCAGGGTCTTGCACAGTGTGTGTCACTTAGCTGCTGCTCAACATATTTTTGATGAATGGCACATGCTTTGGAACTTGACTTTAAAAGGTCAGAGTTTACACAAATGCACAAATAGCTTACACAGGAAGATTATACTAAATACTAAAACCAAATATGAGGGAGGAATAGATTTGACCTTCTAGTTTATGTGCCTTAAACATTTCTCGCCATTACTTGTCATCATAACCTATTCAAAATCAATGCTAACGATGCCACATTTTTCTCAAAGGCATTTTCATAAATTTTCATCATACTTATGTTAATGTTTTATATTTATATAGTGCTAAATACAGTTTTAAAATGCTTTCACATCTATTGTTTCTTTTGATCAAATGGTGACAATATTTAAAAATATGAGCAATTATTTAGGCAAAAAAATAAAAATAAAAATGAAAAAGTTATCAACACAAGAAGTTCTTGTCTGAGAAAATAATATCATAAGACTGGAGCTTGCCTGAATCATATTCATAATGCTTTCTCACGTACTTCATTCTTAAACATAGTTAAAAAAAAAAAAGTGCAGCTAACTCTGAAAACACTTTCTTCCTTGGCTGATGCTCTGCTCATTTTCTCTGGTTCTTGATGAAAGTGTGCATAGACGATCTTAAGGAATTTCATGTATGCATAAGAATAAGGTGAATCATCTTAATTCTTTATTTACAGATTTTCTAAATTATACTCTAAAAGGATTCATAAAGCGTGTATGTTACTCTTCTTCATCTTTGCCTTTAAAGCACTTACAGGAAAAAGAATTACCAACACAAATTTCTGTGCAATTATCTATGACACCTTAGTATCAGGCCTGACCTTAACATTTGCAAGGCCAAAGAGCAGAAATGGGGCCCATACATCTAAATATTTTAATGTTACATAAAACTGAAGATAACAAAGAGTTAATGATTCTTCAATCTCCTACTTTAACAAATGCATCCCTCACTCCAGTAAAACAGAAATTACCTGTAAGGACATAATCCAATGCCTGAATGTGGCTATGCAATGCATCCCACTTCTCTTCCTATCCTGGCTCACTCTCACACTGCAAGGCCTGACACGCCAGCCTAGACTATTATATCTGCCCTAAGTCTCCAGAAACAATCTCCCGTTGGCTAGCACTTGGACCTAGAGGTACCCATAGTAGTGGTATGCTCCATCCTAAGGAGGACACATGCAGGCCCGGATAAAGGATTGGGTCTGGAATCACAGTGCACACAGGGACGAGTACCGTGGTCTGACAGGTGATGTATTGGTTCTGGTGCACACATCTCACTGGGCCTAGAGATGCCTCACCCCCTGCAGAGAAACACAACTGGGAGAAGACTAGACTGTGGCCTTGTAAGGTTCATGGTCAAGCAGAGTTTCCATTTGCTTGGGTCCTAGGGTGGAACTGTGCAGCATATGTATCTGGGGAAACATGTGAAGGTAACACATCCTACTTTTCCTTGCTCAATTCAATGAATTTACTCATGATTTCACACTTTTATGGAACAAATCGCTCCCAAATTCTTCACCAGATCATTTTACAAGGTGGATTTCGACCTGCCTTCTAAATACTTTTCACATTATTTTTGTTCATATTTTCTTATTATATTATAAAGAGTAGCATTCCCAGAGCAACCAAAGTGGAGTATAGGCATTGCTACCTTTATGGAAATCTTAAGTCTTCTTGAGTAAACCTCCACTGTCATATTAAAGCCAATCAAGTTTGTGTGAATAATTTACAGATCCTGTCTGTTTCTCTCTTTGTTCAATTCATCCCTGTCGCTCTATAACTTTGGATGTCCTGTTGATTTTCTCTTGAACTTAGTCTTTCTGTACCCACTATTTAACACAGGTGCTTCTTCCTTCATTCAATAGATTACTGCACACTCAGCATTCCACCAAACGGTAGCATTCAATCTTACTGAGTCAGATATCCGAGTTCTACTGGTAACTTTTCATTACAGTGTCTGCAGCAGCCTGATACTCAGATTATTTCTCTTCCATTACTACTAGCATGGAGGAAAGAATTGGGGTGTCCAGAGTGGGCAGAAAGGCAACACAAATCTATGAAAGCTATTTCTGACTTATAGTCACCATTATTCTATGCCTTTTTCTATAATTAAATTTCTATTTCACATTAATTTCATTGGAGAAAAGAGCCAATTTAACCACCCTAAATCAAATAATAAAGCTGGTAGTAGAATCACACAAAACTTTCTCACCTATCACAAATAAGCAGGCCAAAGACGGCGTTATTTTGCAGACAGCTAGTGTTTATTTCATACTGGGGATTTGTTGCTATTCTTATTTATTTTGCTATATTTTAACTGATGCTTTGAATCACACTAGTTGATTAGGATTTTAAAAAATTCTAACACTTTCTCTTAAATATTTGTTTGGTCTATTTCTCTTCAGGATTTAGATTTCACTAGAAAATAAATTCCAATGCTCTATCAGGCCATGTTCTCTAAATGTCCTGAGTAATATCATATAAACATGCTTTTCATGGGCCTGTAGTGGCTAAATTGCAAACAGGTGTCTTTTTCAGATCACCCTTATATACTGGTGCTTTCCAAAAATGATCATGGTTATTACCACCTCATTCTAAGGGGAAACAATCTCAACCCTTTCCACTAGTAATTTCTCTTTGATACTGCAACTTCTCTGGCTTTGTCTCTGAATGGAAAGGAAACAGATGGTGAATTTAGAAATGGAATTTCAGAAAGAGACATTTACAATTAGTTAATGACATTAGGGCAAAGCAGAAAAGCACAAAAGTCAAGAACATTGCAAAAGATGAAGAGGCTGAACAGGTATACAAGGAAATAAACACACACCTGGTACGTAAACAAAGCAAACAGTGATGCAATGAATAGTGAACACACGAAACTTGTGGGATGCAATCAAAAACACTCAGTATTTCACCATACTGTCCGTTTAACTTTGCTCGGTGGGGCTTATTTTTCACCTGCGTTTGGGTAAAAACTTAGGCAGCCTATGACTTTTTCGTTCACTCTTCGTGAATACAAATTCCTGTTAGCTTAAGTCACAAAACACAGTCTTATTTCAGTACAACAAATGATCAGTCCTATATATTACAAGCACACTTTCCAACTCCAAGAAATATTATAATCACTCCTCTTTTTTCAGGTAGACTCTATTGTAGATGGAAAGCCTACTTTCCCCTAGTCGGGGAAGTATGCCAATTGTAATGCCTGCTTTCTGGGCTTGGCTGAAGTATGAAGCTGACTCTTTCCTAGGGATGGGGCACTTTTGTGGTTTCTTTAGAGATTGTCCTTGGCCTCTTCACTTCCCCATCACTGAGGGCATCTGAACTACAGTTATTTTGATAGGAGTGATGCACCCTCTTCCTCTTGTAGCTTGAATTGATCATAGAAGAAAAACTCCTAGGGGTGATATAAAATAACTGATTTATTATAGGGATAATACAATTGTAGGAGCTGGTAGAGCTGCATCTACTGATGGGCCTGGAGTTACCACTGGTCAGCTAGACTGGTAGTCAAAAAGGAAAGCTGGACATGGATGAAAGTAGAGACAAACTGGAATTTGCAAAGCCCTTGAAGACAAGCTATAACCCACATCTAAGTCTCTACCTCCAGCCTTGATGTTACAGGTAACCTGCAGGAATATCTCATACTCCTTGGTATGGAGCTGCACTCGGCCAAAGACTTGAAGGAGTTGAAGGAGGAATTCTGGAAGACCTAGAAGGGTCTAGGTATGCCTCCATGCTAATTAGAGTGAACCAATAAATCAGCAAAAACGAGTACAAACTCTCTGGCCCCTGCACTGACCTTCAGACCAGTATATAATGGCTACAGCTTTACTTCTGCTTTCTGAATACCTTGCAAATTTCTCATGTGGCCAACACTGACCTGATACCATATGGGGAAGAGACTTCTAGGAAATGTAGACCCAGCTCAACTAATGTGATACAGTATAGGGCCACCACATAAATTACAATTTTTCTTTCCTACATAGATAGGAATATCAGGAAAACTTCAGCCTCTCTCTGTTGAGACTTGCTTAGACTCCAAATGGAAAACTTATTGGCCAAGATCTTGGACAACTGCACAGCATCTGTCTCACATGCTCTCTGCCTCTGTTTTGGCACAAATCAAGTCCATGTGAAACACACATCCAACAAACTCTGAAAGGAATTCCTAATCAAGACGGCTGCCTTTTCTTTATTCTGCTTTCAGAGCATCTAGTAGGCTACATTTCACACTATCTGAATGATCCCACTAAAACCCTTCCCACTAGTCTTGAGAAAGCAGAAAGGCAGGCATTCCATCCCCAGGAGTGGGGACTCAGAACACAGCATGGCTGTCTCCAGGGAAATCCTCGTTCTCAAATTCCCATCGCTAAGTACCTTCAATGTGGATGAGAGTTTTCAGAATCAGGTAACCAATTTTATAACATTACCCATATAAATATACATCTTGTTCTAGAACCTAGATTTGAAATAGTCAATGTTTTATATCTTGGTGTTTCAATGACAGTATCCAATGTAACTTCCTGTTTCAAGAAAAGTTAATTTATACCTACAGAAACAGCCTATAGAGGAGGCTATATTTCCCTACACATGTACACTTCCACTAAAATGACTAGTTATTTAAGTTTAGAGACAGGATGGCATAATGGTTTCTGGGCAACCTTCATTTTCCATTAAATATATTGAGTCTACTATCTATGATTTGTTGCATCAATCTTGCAAGAGGAATGTTAATGATAATATTTTAAATCTTAACTATAAATCCTCTTAGGACTCAAAAATTTTCCATGCACCCTGCTCTCTGTTTTATTTGTACTTTTAAAAGCAAATTTTATAGCAGCTCAGAATCCTGCATCCTCCTTTAACGGCAGCGTCATCATGCAATTGTTCATCAAAACTAATAGCAAACCCAACTCTGGCTTTAGAATCATAAAAATAACCTGCTGTCTCTTCAATATTGATGATCTGATAAAATAAAATCTGCCATTAAGCACATTCATTTTTGACCCTGTAGAGGGCTGAACTTTTTAACTTTCCAAACTTTGTCTACCTGTACATATAATATGTTAACTTGAAACAGTCTTGGAAAGGTTTGCAACCAGGAAAGCTGTCAGAAATACATAGAGGAATATGTGAAACAATGTAATGAAGCGGGATATAAACAGGAGTAATTCAAAAGCAGCAGACTAAAAAAAATAAATAAAGATTTAGGGCTCTAATAGTTTGTGATTTATTTTAATCTGTTAGTGTAGAATATAAAATCAAAATACAAAAGAACAATTGGAAAACATACCAAAGAAGAAAAATGATGATATAATCACCCATTTATCTAAACTCCAGTGGGCACTCTCAACAGTACTCAAATAGCAGTTTGCTGTTAGTTGTGAGGTGCCTTCTAGTTGGTTCCTACTCATGGAAATCCTATGTACAACAGAACGAAACATTGCCTGGTCCCGCATCATCCTCAAAATTGTTGCTATGTTTGAACCAATTGTTGCAGCCACTGTGTCAATCCATCCCATTGAGAGTCTTCCTATTTTCACTGGCCCTCTACTTCACCAAGCATGATGTCCTTTTCCAGGAAATGGTCCCTCCTGATAACATGTTCAAAGAAAGCTTCTAAGGAGCATTCTGGCTGTATTTCTTCCAAGACAGATTTGTTTGTTCTTCTGGCACTGCATGGTATATTCAGTGTTCTTCACCAACTCCATAATTCATATACATGAATTCTTCTGACATCTTTGTTATTCATTGTCTATCTTTCACATGCATGGGAGGTGACTGGAAAATACCATAGCTTGGGTCAGATACAACTTAGTCCTTCAAGTGACATTTTTGCTTTTTAACACTTTAAAGAGGTCTTTTGCAGCAGAGTTGACCAATGCAATGCATTGTTTGATTTCTTGACTGCAGCTTCCATGGGCAAACTATGCTCTCCCACAGAGCATCTGGTGGGTTCCAATTGCCGACTTTCTTGTTAGCAGTTGAGCACTTAACCATTTTGCCACCAGGGCTCCTCTTCTATTGGGGTAGGACAGAAAAGATCATTAGGATGAGTGGGGGAAAAAAAAAAGCTAGGTGGTTTTTCCCTTTCAGAATAATTCAGAGAATCATTTCTCAAACTTTGCTTCATAAACACCTTTCTCTTTAATAACTACTCTTAGAATCCACTTAGGAAATTTTTTAGTAGTTCAGTTATTTTTCATGGCATGCAAAAAGTGAATTTATACAATTTATTTAAGATCACTATAGTATAGAACATGTCTGTAAGTTTGGCATACTGTGGTGGCATCTGTGTTGCTATGTTGCTGGAAGCTATGCCACCGTTATTTCAAATGCCAGCTGGGTCAGCCATGATGGACAGGTTTAAGCAGTGCTTTCAGACAAAGATAGACTAGGAAGAAGGACTTGGCTGTCTACTTCTGAAAAAATTGGCCAGTGAAAACTTTATGCAGAGCAGCAGAACATTGTCTGGTATAGTGCCAGAAGATGAGCCCCTCAGGTTGGAAGGCACTCAGAGAATGACTGGGAAAGAGCTGACTCCTCAAAGTAGAGTCGACCTTAATGACATGGATGGAGTAAAACTTTCGGGACTTTTCAGTTGCTGAAGTGGCTTGACTCAAAACGAGAAGAAAAAAACTGCAAACATCCATTAATAATCAGAACATGGGATTTATGAAGTATGAATCTAGGAAAATTGGAAGTAGTCAAAACTGAAATGAGTTGCATAAAGATTGATTTCCTAGGCATTAGTGAGCTGAAATGGACTGCTATTGGCCATTTTGAATCAGACAATCATATGGTATCTTATGCCAGGAATGACAAATGGAAGAGAAATGACATCACATTCATTGTCAAAAAGAACATTTCAAGATGTATCCTGAAGTACAATGCTGTCAGTGATAGGATAATATTCATCTGTCTGCAAAAAACAGTTAATATGACTATTATTCAAATTTATAAACCAACAACTAATGCCAAAGATAAGGAAATTGAAGCTTTTTACCAAATTCTGCCGTCTGAAATTGATCAAACATGCAATCAAGATGTATTAGTAATTACTTGTGATTAGAATGTGAAAGTTGGAAACAAAGAAGAAGGATCACTATTTGGAAAATATGGCCTTGGTGATAGAAACCATTCCGGAGACCGCCTGATTGAATTTTGCAAGACCAACAACTTTTTCATGGAAAATATCGTTTATAAACAACATAAACAGTGACTATATACATGGACCTCGCCAGATGGAACACATAGGAATCAAATCGACTACATCTGTGAAAAGTGACAATGGAGAAGCACAGTATCATCAGTCAGAACAAGGCCAGAGGCCAGTAGCAGAACAGACCATCAATTTTTTATATGCAAGTTCAAGTTGAAGCTGAAAAAACTTACAGCAAGTCCATGAGAGACAAAATATGACCCTGAGTATATCCCACCTGAATTTAGAGACCATCTCGAGAATAGATTTGACATACTGAACCCTAATAATCAAAGACCAGATGAGTTGTGGAATGACGTCAAGGATGTCAGACATGAAGAAAGCAAAAGATCATTAAAAAGACAGGAAAGAAAGAAAAGAACAAAATGGATGTTAGAAGAAACTCTGAAACTTGCTCTTGAGCATAGAGTAGCTGAGCAAAAGGAAGCAATGATGAAGTAAAGGACCTGAACAGAAGATTTCAAGAAGACAAAGTATTACAATGAACTGTGCAAAGATCTGGAGTTGGAAAATCAAAAGGGAAGAATATGCTTGGCATTTTCTCAGGCTGAAAGAACTGAAGAAAAAATTCAAGCTTTGAGTTGCATTATTGAAGTATTCTATGGGAAAAATATTGAACAACGCAGGAAGCATCAAAAGGAGATGGAAAGAATACACAGAGTCACTGTACCAAAAAAAAAAAAAAAAAAAAATGGGTCAACATTCAACCATTTCAGGAGGCAGCATATGATCAAGAATTGATGGTACTGAAGGAAGAAGTCCAAGCTTCACTGAAGGGAATTGTGGAAAAAGAAGGCTCCAGAAATTGATGGAGATATTTCAACAAATGGATGCAGCACTGGAGGTGCTCATTTGTGTAAGTCAAGAAATTTAGAAGACCGCTTCCTGGCCAACCGACTGGAAGAGATACATATGTGTGCCCATTCCAAAGAAAGTTGATCCAACCGAATGTGGAAATTATCGAACAATATTATTAATATCACACAAAAGTAAAATTTTGCTGAAAATCATTCAAAAGTGGTCGCAGCAGTACATTGACAGGGAACTGCCAGAAGTTCAAGCCAGATTCAGAAGAGGACACGGAACAAGGGATAACATTGCATATGTCACATGGATCTTGGCTGAAAGCAGAGAATAACAGAAAGATGTTTACCTGTGTTTTTTTGACTATGCAAAGGCACTCGACTGTGTGGATCACAACAAATTATGGATGACATTGAGAAGAATGGGAATTTCAGAACACTTAATTCTGCTTATGAGGAGCCTGTACATATACCAAGATGCAGTCATTTGAAAAAAATAAGGGGATACAGTGTGATTTAAAGTCACAAAAGGTGTGGGTCAGGGTTGTATCCTTTTACCATTCTTATTCAATCTGTATGCTGAGCAAATAATCCGAGAAGCTGGACTATATGAAGAAGAATGGGACATCAGGTTTGGAGGAAGGCTCATTAACAACCTGCAATATGCAGATGACACAATCTAGTTTGCTGAAAGTGAGGGGGACTTGTAGCACTTACCACTGAAGATCAAAGACCACAGCCTTCAGTATGCATTGCACTTCAACGTAAATAAAACAAAAATCCTCAAAACTGGGCCAATAAAGAACATCATGATAAATGGAGAAAAAGTGAAATTCTCAAGGATTTCATTCCACTCAGATCCATAATCAACATCCTTGGAAGCAGCAGTCAAGAAATCAAAAGATGCATTGCATTGGGCAAATCTGCTGCAAAAGACCTCTTTAAAGTGTTAAAAAGTAAGATATCACCTTGAAGACTAAGATGCTCCTGACACAAGCCATGGTGTTTTTAATCACCTCATATACATGTAAAAGCTGGATGATGAATAAGGAAGACATAAGAATAAATGACACCTTTGAATTATGGTGTTGGCAAAGAATATTGAATATACCATGGACTTCCAGAACAACGAATAAATCTGTCTTGGAAGAAGTACAGCCAGAATGCTCCTTAGAAGTAAGGATGGCAAGACTTTGTCTCATGTTTGTTGCACATGCTATCAGGAGGGACCAATCGTTGGAGAAGGACGTCATGCCTGGTAAAGTGGAGGGCCAGCGAACGAGAGGAAGACCCTCAAGTAGATGGATTGACACAGTTACTGCAACAATAGGCTTGACCATAGCAAAGATTGTGAGGATGGCACAGGACCAGGCATTGTTTCTTTCTGTTGTACGTATGGTTGCTATGAGTTGGAACTGACTTGATGGCATCTAACAACAACAATAACAATAGATTTTTGGGGGGACACAATTTAATTCATACAACCACTAATTCCACCTAAGTTTATTCTAAAGAGTTCTCATGCATATGCACAAGGAGACCAGTATCTGAGCATTCATATATTCTTTGTATTAGGAATACTTGGAAACACTTTATATATCAATTAATAAGAGAAGTGATAAAATAATTGAGGAATATTAAATCAAAGTAGTGTATTGGAGCTAAAGTGAATGAGTTACAGTTACATATCAAATTAGTATCATGTATAAAAAATTAAAAGTATAAAATTTATGCTATATATTATGTATGGATGCACAACTATGCAATACAAAACATACATGAGAACATTTATAGAAAATTTATGAAAATTGTTATCTCTAAGAGGGGATGATAAGAAACGGGTTGGAGAAGACCCCATAGGGGGCCATGCTTATATCTGTAGTTTTTACTTTGTTACAAGTATCTGAGTCAAATAATAGAAAAATGTTTGATATATTTTGGTAATCATTATATGGGAATTAATTATATTAAACTCTCTTTGGTTTTGTATGTATAAAATATTTTGTATCAAAATCAAATTAACATATAATAAATTTATCTACTCATGTTATAACTTTAAGAGAAACAAAAGTGCCTTAAAAACCAGATTATTGGAATGTCTTCATTTTATTTTAAATATCAGTTATGTTAGTTGTGTGTGTGTGTGTGTGTGTGTGTGCGTTTTATTTTTATATGACGAAAGAAGATAGAGTGCTTCAAGACGTCCTTTGCCAGTATTTCTCTACAAACAATACATTGCCTGCTTTGATAACTTTCCAAATAAATGAAAATCCACGTTGAATTGAGTGTAATTAATCATCATTCTATTTCTTCTTTTAAAAGTGTTCATAGTATTATCAGCGTTCCTTTATTATATAAAAAATTCATCAAATGAATACAATTTAGTTGCTGAGGTATTATCATCTGCATGCCTTCATTAACTTTTTTTGTTTCAACATTAATCCTTTTCAGATTCCCTACCTTTATCCAGTGGTCTTTTATTGATACAATTACACAATATGAAAGAAAAAGAAAAAGAATTTAAAATAATGATAGTTACTACATCATGTTATAAAAGAAATGAAAGGCTGCTTTGAGTATGCTCTTTCAATCCCCCCAATGGTTGTACATAGACACTTGATACACTCAAGCTTTCTGTATTAAATGGGAAATTGTTTATATTATTAAAGATATTTACTGATTTTCAAGCGTAGAAATCCAAAAGTGTCTTTAAAGGGCTTTAATATCTTGATACCACTTGCCTTCCCTTCCAACATGTTATCAACTTCTTGGGTGACTTTACTCAGAAAACACTGACTGAGAGATAATTTCACAAAAGCAGACACTTCAAAGTTTAGAGAACATTGTTGTGTGATCACCTGCATGAGTTTAATAGTAAATAATAATTATTTAATATACAGGTCTAATGATGCACATGTAGTTAAGCTCAATCCACAGGCAAGCTGCTACAGCATGTTGTTGCTGTTAGTTGCCATTAAGTTGACCCTAACTCTTGGTAACCTCATGCACAAAGGAATGAAATGCTGCCTGGTTCTGTACCATCCTTGTGATAGGTTGTGGATTGTATCATCATGATCCATGCAGTTTTCATTGGCTAACTTTTTCAGAAGTAGACAACCTAGCCTTTCTTCCTAGTCTCTTAGTCTGTAACTCCACTGAAACCAGTTCAGTATCGCAATCACATGCAATCCACCTCTGACAGACTGACAGATGTGGTGATGGCTGTGCTTGAGGTGCATTGGCCATGAATTAAACCCAGGTCTCCCACATAGAATATGAGAATTGTATCACTGAACCACCACGGCCCTCATTTGAACAAATATAATGCGTGGATGTGAGTATGTGGGTGTGTATACTTTTTCATTCATTCATTCATTCATTCACTCATGTCTTCTTTCTTTTATTTATTCAAAAGCTGTTATTCCAACAGAGATGTTTACATGTAGTAAAAAAAAAAAAAAAAAAAAGGCATGTATACCAAGGGGAAATGCAAACCAAAACCACAATGATATACCACTTCACACCACCTAGGGTGGCTAAAATTAAAAAGACAGTTACAAATGTTGGTGAAAATGTGGAGAAAGTGGAACACTCCTACATTGCTAGTGAAATGTAAATGGCACAGCCACTTTGGAAAACATCAATTAGTTCTTCAAAAGATTAAATATAGAGTTACCACGTTGTTGTAGTTAGGTGCAATGGAGTTGGTTTCGTCTCATAGTGTCCCTATATATAACAGAATGAAATATGCCTGGGTCCTGCACCATCCTCACAATAGTAGGTATGTTTGGCATCATTGTTGCAGTCAGTGTGTCAGTCCATTTCATTAAGGTTATTCCTCTTTTGCGCTGATCCTTTAGTTTTCAAAGAATGATGTCCTTCTCCAGTGATGCTCCCTCCTGATATCAAGTTCAAAGTACACAAGATGCAGTCTAGCCATCTTCACTTCTAAGGAGCATTCTGGCTGTATTTCTTCCAAGACAGATTTGTTCGTTCTTCTGGCAATCCATGGTATATTCAATATTTTTTTGCCAACACTATAATTCAAATGTGTCCATTTTTCTTCGTTCTTTCTTTTTCATTGCATATTAGGCAGTTGAAAATACCATGGCTTGGGTCAGGTGCACCTTAGTCATCAAAGTGACTTCTTTTTTCTTTTTAAGATTTTAAAGAGATCTCTTGCAGCAGATTTGTCCAATGCAATATATCCTTTTATTTCTTGACCGCTGCTTGCATGTTGCTTATTGGACAAGTTGAAAGAATTTTTGTTTTCGTTATGTTGACGTGTAATTCATACTGAAAACGATAGCCTTTTATCTTCTTCAGTAAGTGCTTCAATTCCTCTTCATTTTCAGCAAGCAAGGTTGTGTCATCTGCATATCGCAGGTTGTTGATGAGTCTTCTTCCAATCCTGATGCCACATTTTTCTTCATATAGTCCAGTTTCTTTGGATTATTTGCTCAGCATACAGATTAAATAAGTACGGTGAAAGGATACAACACTGATTCACACTTTTTCTGATTTTAACCCATGCAGTATCTGTTCAAACAACCGCCTCTTAATCTATGTACAAGTTCCAAATGAGCAAAATTAAGTATTCCAGAATTCCCATTCTTTGCAATGTTATCCATAATTTGTTATGATCCACACAGTCTAATGCTTTTGAGTAATCACTAAAACAAAGGTAATCCTCTTTCTGGCATTCTCTGCTTTTGACCAAGATTCATTTGTCATCAGCAGTGATATCCCTCTCTCCATGTCCTCTTCTGAATTCAGCTTGAATTTCTGGCAATTCCTTGTTGATGTACAGCTACAGCCATTTTAGAATTACCTTCTGCAAAATTTTACTTGCATGTGATATTAGTGATATTGTTTAATAATTTGCACATTCTGTTGGATCATCTTTCTTTGGAACGGGCACAAATATGAATGTCTTCCACTCAGTTGTCTAGGTAGTTGTCTTTCAAATTTCTTGGCATAGTCCAGTGAGCTCTTCCAGGTTTACATCCCTTTGTTGAAGCATCTCAGTTGGTATTCAGTCAATTCCTGGAGTCTTGTTCTTTGCCAATGCCTTCAGTGCACTTCGGACATCTTTCGGTACCATCGGTTCTTGATCATATGTGACATCCTGAAATAGTTGGTATCAACCAATTCATTTTGGTACACAGACTCTGTGTATTCCTTCCATCTTCTTTTGATGTTTCAGTTTTATTCAAATTTTTGCCCTTAGTATCCCTCAATATTGGAACTCGAGGCTTGTATTTTTTTCTTCAGTTCTTTCAACTTGAGAAATTCCAACGATGTACTTCCCTTTTAATTTTCTAACTCTATATCTTTGCACATGCCATTATAATACATTACTTTGACTTTTTGAGCAATCCCTTGAAATCTTCTGTTTAGCAGTTTTACTTCATCACTTTTTACATTCACTTTAGCTACTCTATGCTCAAGAGCAAGTTTCAGAGTCTCTTGTGATAGCCATTTTGATTTTTTTCTTTGTTTCCTATCACTTTAATGATCTTAATGACGTAGATGGAGAACAGCTTTTGTCCCTTAATTTGCTGATGTGGCAGGACTCAAAATGAGAAGAAACAGCTGCAACATCCATTAGTATTTGGAATGTGGAGTTTAGGAAGTATGAATAAAGGAAAATTGGAAGTCATCACAAATGAAGTGGATTGCTTGAAGATCGATATCCTAGGAATTATTGTTGTTGTAAGGTGCCTTTGAGTCAGTTCCAACTCATAGCGACCCTATATACAATGGAACAAAACACTGCCCAGTACTGTGTATTCCTCACAGTTGTTGTTATGCTTCAGCCCATTGTTGCAGCCACTATGTCAATCCATCTCATAGAAGGTCTTCCTCTTTTTTTACTGACCCTCCACTTTACCAAGCAGGATGTCCTTCTCCAGGGACTGGTTCCTCCTGATAACATGTCCAAAGTACGTGGGACGAAATCTTGCCATCTTTGCTTCTAAGAAGGATTCTGACTGTACTTCTTTCAAGATAGATATGTTTATTCTTTTGGCAGGCCATGGTATAGTCAATATTCTTTGCCAACATCATAATTCAAAGGTATCAGTTCTTCTTCAGTCTTCTTTATTCATTGTCCAGCTTTCGCATGCGTATCAGGTGATTGAAAATACCATGGCTTGGGTCAGGCACATATTAGTCGTCAAAGTAGCATCTTTGCTTTTTAACACTTTAAAGATGTCTTTTGCAGCAGATTTGTCCAATACAGTGTGTCATTTGATTTCTTGACTGCCGCTTCCATGGGTGTTGATTGTGGATCCACGTAAAATGAAATCCTTGACAGCTTCGATGTTTTCTTCATTTATCATGATGTTGCTTATCGGTCCAGTTGTGAGGATTTTGTTTTCTTTATGCTAAAGTGTAATCCGTACTGAAGACTGTAGTCTTTGATCTTCATCAGTAAGTGCTTCAAGTCCTCTTCACTTTCAGCAAGGTTGTGTCATCTGCATATCACAGGTGGTTAATGAGTCTTCCTCCAATACTGATGCCACTGTTTTCTTCATATAGTCCAGCTTCTTGGATAATTTGCTCAGCATTCAGAATGAATGAGGATGGTGAAATTATGCAATCCTGACAACACATCTTTCTTGATTTTAAGCCATGCAGTATCCTATTCCTCTGTTTGAACGACTGCCTCTTGGTCTCCATACAGGTTCTGCATGACAACAACTAAGTGTTCTGGAATCCTCATTCTTAGTAATTTTATCCATAATTTGTTATGATTCACAGAGTCAAATGTCTTTGCATAGTCAATAAAACACAAGTAAACATCTTTCTGTTTTTCTCTGCTTTCATCCAAGATCCATTTGACATCAGCAGTGATATCCCTTGCTCCACATCCTCTTCTTAATCTGGCTTGAATTTCTGGCAGTTCTCTGTCGATGTACTGCTGCAACTGCTTTTGGATGATCTTCAATAATATTTTACTTGTGTGTGATATTAATGATATTGTTAGATAATTTCCACATTCTGTTAAATCACCTTTCTTTGGAATGGGCACACACAGTGGATCTCTTCCTGTCGGTTGGCCTGGAAGCTGTCTTCCAAACTTCTTGGCATAGATAAATGAGCACTTGTAGCGCTGCAACTGTTTGTTGAAATATCTCAATTGGTATTCCGTCAATTCTTAGAGCCTTGTTTTTCACCAATGCTTTCAGTGCAGCTTGGACTTCTTCCTTCAGTACCATTGGGTCTTGATCATATGCTACCTCCTGAAGTGGCTGAACGTCAACCAGTTCTTTTGGTACAATGACTTTTTGTATTCCTTCCATCTCCTTTTGATGCTTCCTGCTTCATTTAATATTTCCTCACAGAATCCTTCAAAATTGCAAATTGAGGCTTGAATTTTCTTTCCAGTTCTTTCAACTCAAGAAATGCCAAATGTGTTCTTCCTTTTTGGTTTTCTAACTCTAGGTCTTTACACATTTTCTTATAATACTTAAATTTGTCTTCTCGAGCTGTCCTTTGAAATCTTCTGTTCAGCTCTTTTACTTCATCGTTTCTTCATTTGCTTTAGCTAGTCGACTTTCAGGAACAAATTTCAGAGTCTCTTCTGACATCCATTTAGGTCTTTTCTTTCTTTCATGTCTTTTTCATGACCTTTTTCTTTCTTCATGTATGACATCATTGATGCCATTCCACAACTCATTGGGTCTTCAGTCATTATCGTTTAATAAATCAAATCTACTCTTGAGATGGTCTCTAAAGTCAGGTGGGATATACACAAGGTCTTACTTTGGTTCTTGTGGACTTTTTCTAATTTTCTTCAGTTTCAACTTGAACTTGCATATAAGCAATTGATGGTCTGTTCCACAGTTGGCACCTGGCCTTGTTCTGACTGATGATATTGAACTTTTCCATTGTCTCGTTCCACAGATGTAGTCGATCTGATTCCTATGTACTACATCTGGTGAGGTCCACGGGTATAGTTGCCATTTATGTTGGCAAAAAAAGGTATTTGCAATGAAGTCGTTGGTCTTGCGAAATTCTATCATGCAATGTCCAGCATCATTTCTATCACTAAGGCCACATTTTCCAACTACTATTCCTTCTTCTTTGTTTCCAACTTTCACGTTCCAATCGCCAGTAATTATTAATGCATCTTGATTGCGTATTTGATCAATTTCAGACTGCAGAAGCTGGTAAAAATCTTCAGTTTCCTTATCTTTGGCATTAGTGGTTGTTTCATAAATTTGAATAATAATCATATTAACTGGTCTTCCTTGTGGGCATATGAATATTGTCCTATCACTGACAGTGTTGTACTTCAGGATAGATCTTGAAATGTTCTTTTTGATGATGAATGCAACACCATTCCTCTTTAATCTGTCATTCCCTGCATAGGATGCTATATGATTGTTCCATTCAAAATGGCCGATGCCAGCCCATTTCAGCTCACTAATGCCTAGGATATCTATGTTTATACATTCCTTTTCATTTTTGACAACTTCCAATTTTCCTAAAATCATACTTCGTATATTCCAACATTTCTATTTTTATCAGATGTTTGCAGCTGTTTCCTCTCATTTTGAGTTGTGCCACGTCAGCAAATAAAGATCCCGAAAGCTTGACTCCATCCACGTCATAAATGTCAACTCTACTTTGAGGAGACAGCTCTTCCCCAGTTGTATTTTGAGTGCCTTCCAACCAGAAGGGCTCATTTTCCAGCACTACTTCAGAAATGTTTTGCTGCTATTCATAAGGTATTAGTGATCTGAAATGGACTTGTAATGTTCATTTTAAATTGGATAATCATATTGTCTACTATGCAGGGAATGACAAATTTAGGTAGAATGATGTTGCATTCATTGTCCAAAAGAAGATTTCAAGATCTATCCTGAAGTATGGCACTGTCATTGATAGTATAATATCCATACATCGACAAGGAAGACCAGTTAATATGACTATTATTCAGACTTACACACCAACCATCTATGACACAGAAGAGAGAATTAAAGGCTTTTACCAATTTCTGAAGTCTGAAATTGACTAAACCTGCAATCAAATGCATTGCTGATTAGTGGTGTTTGGAATGCAAAGGTTGGAAACAAAGAAGAATCAGTTGTTGGAAAATACGCTCTTGGTGATATAAACAATACCAGAGATTGCATGATCGAATTCTGGAAGACCAACAATTTATTCATTGGAAATATCTTTTTTCAACAACGTAAATGATGACTACATATATGGACCTCTCTGGATGGAATGCACAGGAACCAGATTGACTATATCTGTGGAGAGAGACGATGACAAAGCTCAATATCATCAGTCAGTACAAGGCCAGGGGCCAACTGTGAAACAGACCGTCACTGTTCATATGCAAGTTGAAGTTGAGGCAGAAAGAAATTAAAAAAAGTCCACAAGAGCCAAAGTAAGACTTAATTATATCCCACCTGATTTCAGAGACCATTTCAAGAACAGATTTGATGCACTGGACACAAATCACTGAAGACCAGAAGAGTGGCGAGATGACATCAAGGACATCATACATGAAGAAAGTAAAAGGTCATTGTAAAGAGTTGTCATACGATCCAGTAATTCCACTCCTAAGTATATACCCAAGAAACTTGAAAACATATGCCCATACAAAAATTTTGTATACAAATATTCATAGCAATATTATTAATTATAGTCAAAAAATGAAAATAATATAAATGTCAGTCAATTGATGAATGGATAAACAAATGTGGTATACTCTTACAATGGAAAATTATTTGAACATCAAAAAGAATGAACTTCTTACACATGTTACAACATAGATGAACCTTGAAAATATTATGCTAAGGACACAAAAATCTATATATTATATAAATCCATTTTTACCACATTTCCATAGTAGAAAAATCCATAGAGACAGAAAGTAGAAGTGTAGTTGCCAGGGACTGGGGCAGAGAGGAGGCAGGAGGGGATGGAAAGTTACTGTTAATGGGTTTCTTTTTGGAGTAATGAAAATGGTCTGGAATTAGATAGCAGTGATGGTTGCACACTTCTGTGAATATAAAAAAACAAACTAGTGAATAGTACACTAAGAGGATGAATTTTCTGGCATATGAATTATATCTCAATAAAGGTGTTATAAAAATAATGGGGGAGAAATAATAATAAAGCAGTGAAAGGAAATGAGGATGCAGACTTGAAGAAAGAATGGTGCTATTACAGATTGGATGGCCAGGGAAGCCCTTTCTAAAGAGGGGATATTTGATGGGAGACCTGAATGGTAAAGTTGGCCATGTGACTATGTGGAGAGGAATATCAAGGGAGAAAGGATTGTTGACTTCTGGTGCATTAGAGGGATAGCAAGGAGGCTGATGAGGCTGGAATGGAGTAAACAAGGAATAGAGTAGAGTAGCGGGAGATCAAAGTAAAGAGGTGGTGTGAAGCAGGGAAAAGCAGTTCATATAGAGCCTTGTATGAGCCTTCACACTAAGGGAATTTTGATTTTCTTAAAATTAAGCTGAAAAACTCTCAGGGGATTCTGTGCAGTGAAATGTCATAATCTGACTTACATTTTAACAGAATCAGTCAAACTTCTTTACAAGAATAGAATCTAGGGGGGCAGACAAAGGTAGAATTAAGAATAGGCTACAGCAAAATTTCCAGGACAGAGGCAGTGGTTGCTTGGATGAAAGCAGGAGTGTAAACTGGAAAATGAAGCTGGATCAGGGATATATTTTTTTCAGCTTTAAAAATGTTATTAATTTTCTTGTTGTTGATAGAAGGATATAAAGGATTTTCTGAACGATTTAGTGGGGTTGTGAGAGAAAGAGAGGCCTCAAGAGTAGTTCCTAAGTTTTGGGATAGAACACCTAGAAGAATGGAAATTCCACTAAGTGAGATGAGGAAAATCGTGGACATTTTGGTGGGGATAGGGTTAAAGAATTAAACTTTGGCTATCATGAGTTAAAATGAGGATTAGACTTCAAACTGGAGCTGTCAGTTTGGAATCTAAGTATATAAAGCATGAAATCAAGAGAGAAGACGCGACTGGTAATATTAACATCGGAGTCAAGCTGTAGAGGGAATTTGTGGCTGTAGAACATGTCTAGGAGTAAGGAAGAGAGAGAGACAAGAGGTCTGAGGAGTGAGCTCTCAGCATCAGCACCCTAAAATTTGGAAGAAAGGAAAATTGAGGGAGGGACAGTAACAGAGTCAATTTAAAGCTGTAAACTAGTATTCTTGAGCCTGGCCTATGTGTCTAATTTAAAGACATGTACTGATAGAGTTCTGAATGTGTTCACCAAGATAACATGAGTTTTCCTGGGAGAAAGTGAAGTCTTCTCTTTCAGGAAACCTCCATTATTGTGGTGAATCTGTATTTTAATTCCCACACATAGGTTTAAAAGGGGCACTGGTGATTCAGTGGTAGAATTCTCACCTTCCATGCAGGTGACCAGGGTTCAGTTCAGGGCCAGTGCATATCAACTGCAGCCACCACTTGTCTGTTAGTGGAGGCTTGCATGGTGCTATGACATTGAACAGGTTTCACTGGAGCTTCCAGACCAAGACAGACTAGGAAGAAAGATCTGGTGAACCACTTTCAAAACTCAACCTGTGAAAACACTATGGTTCGCAACAGTCCAATTCTCAACTGATCGTGGGAATGATATCGGGCTAGGCAGCATTTAGTTCTGTTCTGCAAGGGGTCCCCATAAGTTGGGGACTGACTTGACAAAAGCTAACAACAGTAGACACATAGGTTAACTCATTAACCCTCATACCAATTCAAGAAGTAATTATTACTCCACCAGTTTTGTAGTTGAGAAAACTGGGATGTGTGTCAGAGGAGAACATGTTCAGGAAAACAAGGTAATTTTCCCAAGATCACTGAGCTTTTGAAACATGGAAGTTAGGCTTGGATTTTAAGCTGTCAGACTCTAAGGGACAAAGAAGTTAAATGATTTGACCAATGTCACATGGTGAAATATTGGAAAAGCTAGAATTAATCTTAATTGTTAGTTTTTTTTTCATTGGAAACCTAATGATAACTGGAAAGTTCTAATTGTTTATGATTTGCTGAAGATTCTATTGCTGATGAGCAAGATGTTGAAGTAGGTAGCAGGATAAGCCCCACTACAAGGCAAAGATTAAGTATTTCTGGCCCTAACTTTGTGTCCATATTTAGGAGGTCTGGAACAGATAGATAAGAATTAGTCAATATAAAAAAAAAAAAAAGGCAAATAAGTATTATAATGGAAAATAAATAAATGTAGATATAAATTTTAAAATGTTAAATAAAATTGGAATGGAGGAAAACCTTACTAACAAATCACATCTACATAACAAGATATAACTCAGTAGGAAGCGGGCGTAATATTTTCAGAGTTTATGATTTGGCATTCAGTTTTCATTTTTAGTCTCTCTGTTTCAACTGTAATACATAAAATTCTTAGTATTTTTAGGATTATTTAAATTTCTTTTAAAAGACATCTATGGTGTCGTTACTGATGACAGTGAAAACTGGAAACTACACAAATGAGTATCAACAGTAAGATGGAAAAATAAATTGTGATATAATCATACAGTAGAATACTGTACAGTGCAACTATATGCCATAATATGGATGGATCTCACAAACATGATGTTGGACAAATGATGCAAGACACAAAAGAGTACACAGTGTATGGTTGGGTTTATGTAAAATGCAAAAACATCTAAAATACAAAAACAATCAAAGCTAATCTTTGTGATTGGAAATCAGAAAATAAGTTTTTGGAGGGAGTGAGCAATGATTAAAGCATGTCCAAGAGACCTCTGGAGTGTTGTAATGTTCTGTTTCTTCATCTGGATGCTGTTTACCCAGGGATATTGTCTATGGAAAATCATCAGTTTGTACACTTACATATGTGTAATTTTGTGTTTTTACCATACTTCAAAGAAAACGAAAACTATATTGTGAATAGAGTGAATGTTAGATAGGTATATCATGCTGCTATTGGAATTATTTCACAAAGCATACAAATGTATAGAGAAGCAAAGGCAATAAAGGAAACTTTAATTCTTCAGAGATTGATAAGGAGTTCAATATGGATGAAACATAGGAAAGTTGAGGAATGGTTTATTCTGAAGGATGGTAGAAATAATAAATGATTTAAGAAGGGATTTGATGTTATCAAATTAATACCAAAGACAGATGATTCTGACTCTGGCATGGTATGGGGCAAAAGATTCAAGATAGGAAAACCACTAAGAAGAATCCAAGTTAAAAATGATGAATCTGAAGTGAGAGATTTACTGTAGGTATGGAAATATGGGTGCTCAGTTGAGAGCTATTTAGTAAGTAGAACTGAATGGACAAAGTAGAGGAAGAGGAGCAAACAGAAGAATGGGACAGGTGACCCAGGACATTATTGTATTCTGGCTGCAAAGAGAGAAAAAGTTTAAGTCTTAAAAGAGGAATAGCAATCTGATAATAAGATGAGAAATAAAACCTGCTCAGTGGGTTTGGCATTCTGGTCTTGGTGAGAGCACTTTTATTACTTAGGATAATATCTAACATCAAGATGTATAAATTATCAAAAATAAATAAGTGCATTGAAGACGCATTATTATGAATACACCTCCTTCCAACAGCCATGTGAGTGAGCTGAGATGTTCCAGCCCTAATCATACCTTAGATAAAGGCAACTTTGGCTTACTGCTTGATGGTAACCTAATGGGAGATCCTAAGCCAGGATCACACAGCTTACTGCTGATAGGTTTCTGATCTTCATAAACTATGTGAGTGTGTTGATGGGAAAGTTAATAGTTTTGCCGTCAAGGTGCTAAATTTTGGGGTAATTTGTTATGCAGCAATAGATAACTGAGTCACTGGCAAACTTGTAGATTAATGGCCATGTAGGTGTTGTGTGAAAGATATATAAAGTATCTGAATGATTCATCTCATTATGTATGCTTAAATAAGTGTTTTTATAAATATATATATATGCACATACATACGTGGCAGCGTTGGCGATGCAATGTTTAAGCAGTGCTTGGTTGCTAACCAAAAGGATGGTGGTTCAAACCCACCCAGAAGCTCCATGGGAGGAAGACCTGGTGATCTGCTCCTGTAAAGATTACGCCTAAGAATCTTATGGGACAGTACTACTTTGTCCTATCAGGTCGCTATAAGTTGGAACCAACTTGACAGCACACAACAACAACATCTACAACACACATATACATATTTCTTTATAATATATACTATATATTGTGTATATATATATTATTACATATATGCATACGTTGTTAGAAAAAGAGCTAGAGGAGAGAGGTTTTGAAAGAAAAATGCACAAAAGAGATACAAAAGGGGAAATGAAACAAAATATTGTGCCATTTATGCATTCTTCAAACAACAGAAAGAAAAGGTTAATGAATAGTTACTTAATAAAATAAATAGAATAATGATTGAGACAATAAGGATTACTGTCCATGAAAACCCTAGAGCTTAATATCCATTTTCAGCCAAGTGATTAAGTGCATTAAATAAATATAATAAAGTACAAGCCACCATAAACATCTAAACTACTTGAAATATATACTCAAAAATGAAATCCACATCAGATGAAATTTTAATGTACTTGTTACCGTTCTGACTTTGAGAGGTTTAGAATAGTGCTGAATAGAAGGTGGGGGAGGAGTTGAAATAACTCTAAATGCTCAGATCACTCATCTGACAGGCTGCAATCACTCCTCTGTGCCTTCACAAGTGGAGGTCCTTAAAGTTTAGATCTAGACAGGAATTAAATCACAAAATAAGGAAGTATCCAAAATGTCAATCTACAGAATATAAGGAGTGTTTTAGGTCAATGCAAAGGTTATACTTTGCTCAGAGAAAAGAATTATTTTAATCACACTGTTATAATGTGATTTGGAAGGTTCACATAATATAAATGATCTGAAGTGTGACTACATAAGTAATGAAATAATGTGACTATGTAGCAAATATGCATATCCAGTTGGTTTCCTAAAACATACAAATCATGGCTGTGGGGAAAAGGATGAGGAAAGGAACAAGCAATATACCTTATAATTCAAAAATACTCCTAGTAGAACATTTTTTTTAGTTATCATCCGGCGTACGCTTTCAATATCTATGCTTTTAATATTTTTCAATGCTACCAGTAGTCGTTTATGTATTTTCATTTTGTTTTTTGTTTTCATTTTCTAGAAATAACCTTATCTCTTTAAGAACCAAGTTATGATGGATAAGATTATAAGAATATAAATAACAACGAAAATAATAGTTGCTAATGATATGATTCTTATTTCATTTAACGGGCACTCTTATTTTCGCTTTTATATTTTATTATGTTTTATCCTCATAACAACATTGAGATAGGTACTGTTATCCCCATTTTACAGATGTTAAAACAGAAACACAAAGGTTAAGTAACTTTCCCAGGGTCACACACACAGCTTTACCTCTTTCATTACTGTTGGGTTAATGGTATATGAGCCACTTTTTATGCCTCTGGACCTCAGAGGTAAGGCATTACTCTGGTACTAATGCATTTAGCGTCAAGGTGGGTCCCTTTTGAAACGCCTGAAGCTCAGCTGACCAGAGTTGAGGCCTCACTGTTGTGTAGGTTGAGCATCCTATTAGGTGATGCTTCCTGAATGCATTAGTTTTGGAAGCTTCTGTAAACTTTTGCCTTTTTTTCCTTTATTTCTGTGAGATAAGGCTTGCAAACATAATTATGGCTTTCTTGTGTGATTAGTTTGGGAGCCCTGATGGGTTTGTTTTGGTTTTGCTGTGTCATATTTGGAAAACCAGAGGCTCTCTATTAAACCTAGTGGAAAGGTGCTGGCAATAAATTATTTATATAGCTCTCATCTGTCATACCACAGATAGGCGCCCACACAGTGCCACTTGCCTCACTGTGGCTTATATTACCAGATCGTATTTCTCAAAATCCATATTACCAACCAAAAATTTAAATACATTCAATTGGTACTGAAAACACATGCCATAAAAAAAAAAAAAAAAAAAAAAAAAAAAAAAACTATGGAGGAAAAATGTAGAAATGAAAGGGTTACTTTATGCATTTGTTCATCTTTCTTTTTTCCTCCTAAAGTGATCCAATACAACCCGATAGATTTTCCAAAGTATCTTGGTATCTCTTAGGTATCCCTTAACAGGCAAGACTGTCAGCTCTAGTATGTCCTCATCTCTAAATTTCTCTGATATTCACAGTCAGTTATAGATCACCAATGGTCCAAGTAGAGTAAAAGAAGAAAAATTCCTTACTTTTTGTTTTGCTTGAATCTTGGAAGGAAAAAGAATAAAAAATAAAACAAAAATTCGGTAAAGGAAAGCAAAGTAAGATTCAAACAGAGAACTTCATCAGAATTTACAGTCAAAATGATTGAAAAACATCCTATACATTTCTCAGCAAATTCAATTAAAATTGGTCTTTTGTTTTAAATTGTCTTAATACAAAATGGGATAGGAAAAAAAAAATGCATATCTATGTTCATTGATCAGAAGTTGTGTAATAATACGTTGGTAGAGCCAAAAGCAATCTCATTTTACGCAGGAAGACAATCAGATCCAGAGAGTTTGTGAGTTGCTCAAGAGCACACCGTCTAGACTAGGCCATAGATCTTTTTTTACCTATTAAGTAATGTCTTTCATTCACTGTATTTTTTTTCTCACTGATTTCGTAGGGCTGCCATAATGAAATACCACAAACTGGGTGGTTTACAAGAATAAAAATGTATTGTCTCACAGTTCTGGAGGCTGGGAGTCTGAGATCAGGCTGCTTACTGTAGTGATGTCTTCTGAGGCTTTGAAAGAGAACCTGTTTTATGCCTCTCTTCTAATTTCTGGTGATTCTTGACTTAAACTACAGCATCACATGGTGTCCTTCCTTTTTTTTTTTTTTATTATTTTACTTTAGATGAAGGTTTACAGAACAAACAAGCTTCTCATTAAACAATTAATGCACTTATTGTTTTGTAACATTGGTTACTGACCTCACAACATGTCAACACTCTTCCTTCTCAACCTTGGGTTCCCTATTTTCACTGGAAGTTTTATAAATGCTTATCTTCAAGGCTTCTTGTTCACTGGTGCTGTGTCCAATATATTGTCATAAGTTCCTATTCTCACCATTTTTCTTGCATAAAAAGAAGAATACTTAGCTATGAAGCATCAGTTCAATAGAACATTTCAGATTACATTAGGCTTTAGTAGAAGAAGTCCTTAGGTCTGTTAGAATGTGGCCATATATTGTTCAAGGACTTTAATGGAATTTCTAGGTCATTGACACTTAACCTGATTTTATCAGAAAAAGTAAACATATCAGTATATACCTACAGAGGCATATTCAGACACGTGCATACCCATACATGAAACTTTTTTGATAAAATGTCATGGAATCATAGATTTCCCCAAAGTCTATCCATGAGCAGTGGCCTTATTTCTAGATCATTGTTGAAAAGTTTGTAGAACTATCACCATAATAGAAAGAAAGCATATATTTAGTTGAGGAGGTTACCACTTTTTATATTCTAGGTAGCTAATATATTGAATCTAATTCTGAGAGTCTACAAACCATTCACATTTATGTGAGATATAAATGGAAGTCTTCAGGAAAAATTGACAAAGATCACTCTTCTGATTTTTTTTTTTTTTTTAGTAGTAAGCAAAGCAAAGTGCTCCTGGGTTGAGAATATTTATTCTTATTTTACCCTTAAGCAAATATTTTAATTTTGAAATGGAAATCTCCAAACATAAGGGTCTGTAATGGAAGTGCGGACAAATACAATTCATATTTCTTTGTGAAAGAACTGAGAGTAGCAATTATAAAGCTAAGCTTTATAATGTTGAAATTGTCTCTATATTTTCTTAACCTCCTGGGAGAAAAGAATTAGAGAAAGACAATCTAGCTAAATAGACTAGGAAACAGCCCAGCTACATCTATGCTTCATTACCTGCCTTCTTTCTCCTCTCACATTTTCCACAAATGGCTTGATTATGTTTACCTGACATCCTCACACTTCCCTGCTGACTGGCTGTGGATGTTTTGAAGCCAAGACGGACAGTGTTTTCTACAAGCATTTATACTTCCTTGTAAAGAGACTAGTCTTTGTGAATACAAAGGCCAATATGCCCGTGACTGTAGTTTCCCAGAATTCAAAAGCACTTTCTAAAACTAGCCTGATACAATAGACAGACACTGGAAGCAAAATTGTTCTGGGGAGCAAATACTCCACATCAGCTAAGCAAACGTAGAGTCAGAGGTTAGGAATTCATGACATGAATAAGAAGCATCCCCCGCTACTCCCCCGCCAAAGGTTGATCAAATGCTGAACTCTTTTAAACTTTTAGAAGTCAGGCCTTTAGAAATATGGCTGCCATGTTTTGGTGCCCTTTATCCCCACATTCAGTAAGATAATGGACTCTAACTGTTGCAGGAAAATAAAGTGCTTTTTCTAAGATGAAGCTTTTTGCAAGCATAGTCTGGGATGAGAGCTAAGGAGAAATAACAAGCAGCAGAGCTGATTTTCCAGAGCTCCCTTTATGGACTCAACCGTAAATCTATAACTATGTGTAGGCTTTAGAGATTTCCTAGTTGCCCTCATAAGAAATAGACATCATTCTACTTTCTGACAGTTCAGGTAGTAGAAGTAGGCACATTTTCCCCATAGTCACCAGGTTATGAATCTGAGTAATTAATCTACTGATAATTAGATGTGATGCCTCAAATTAGAAACCAATATTACATGTGTGAATTAATGGCATTTCATTACGTATTACAGTCTCCATTAATAAACAGTGACTACATTAAGCTGTGCAGCCCTGAGATAACTCCGGAGAGTTTTGATCAAGTCCAGTTCCAGTCAAGGACTGTACAAGATGATGAATGTAGGAACCAAAATATAATGAATATGTCTTACAGGCAAAACTATCTAGAGCTTGCCAGTGAGTCAAATCCCTCTCATTCTGGAGACAGCAAAGCATTGCTGAATAAAATGTAAATGGGAATTTAAAATCCAGAGTGATTCACAGTCTCCACAAATTAGACAAGTCATATTTATGGATTTTTATTTAGATTGGTCACAAACGGACCCAGCTCATTGAGTAGAAGAAACTTGGTCCAGACCCATGAACCCTAAATCACTGAAATCCAAGCTTTGTTTAGCAAGTGATAAAACTGAATCAAAAGCAAAGCAGAAGCTGAATTTAATAGGCACCCCTGTGATTCTCCTCTCTCATTTGCAACCACCAGCTTCAATTGCTTGTTACAGCTGAAAAGGCAGCATTTATGCAGTGAATAAAAAGGCTGCCTCCCTACCTCTTCACCCTTCTTCTCAAATCATGCAATATTTCCAAACTCAGCCTGCTATTATAAATGAAAAGAAATGCTGTAGCCCTATCTCTGCATTAGTGAAGGAGCATAGAGGACAATTTAGGTCAGGTCAAAATGATTAACCAGAAGAGAGGCTCTTCCTCTCTGCCCTTACCAAGCGTTAGCCTTGGCCTGTCACTTCCAAGCAAAATTTCCATAGTGGCGGTGGGGAGGGGTGTGTGGAGAGTTGTAATAAAGTGGTTATTTTTCTGTTGGTAATGGTATACCCCATTTTGTGTCTAAGGTTGAGAAAGCAATTCATTTTTTCAAATTTGTAAGATCCCACTTCCAAATAGATTTTACTATTGTTCATTTAAACCATATTTAGACAAATGCATACATCTCATATTTAGTACTAAACATAATTTTCTTTATGTACATCTAAATTAAGTCTTACTTCTATATATCTAGGAGCCCTGGTGGCACAGTGGTTAAGAGCTCAGCTGCTAACCAAGAGGTTGGCAGTTTGAATACACTGGCCGCTCCTTGGAAACCCTATGGGGCAGTTCTACTCTGTCCTATGAGTTGCATTAGACTAGACAGCAATGGGTTTTGGTTATATGTATCTAAACAGTCAAGAAATCAAATGACATATTGCACTGGGCATATCTGTTGCAAAAGATCTCTTTAAAGTGTTAAAAAGCAAAGATGTCGACAGGGGCAAGATGGCGCTCTAGGCAGAAACACCACGCCGTCCCTCCACAGCAAAGATCCGAAAAACTAAGCCTAACAGAGAATCAACAATCCTGAAACCCTAGAACACCAAATGAAGAGATAAAGAACTCAGCCAAACACCAAACGGAGTGAGAATACTAAAAGAGAACGGAGAGCGAGGAGAGACTCAGGCAGAGATTCCTTACCAGCTAACGCAGCGCGGATCCACCATCTTGGATTCCTATCGGAGACCAGCAAACGGGAGAGCAGCCTTGCAGAGCATCTGGTCGGAGACAGAACGACCGGTAAACTGCGGTGCGCGCTCTCCCACCACCCACCCCTCTCCGCCTCAGCTGGGGATCCCCTGCTTTCCGTGGCCAGGGTCTCTGGGCTGGGGGGTGCTGGTGCTTGGATTCCGCGCGCCTGGGCTGGAGGCTTTCTGGGAGCCGTTTGCTGGCAGCTAGCGAACCTTTCTCTGCGGCCTCCCCCTCCTTTTGCCTGGGTGCCTGGTTCCGAGTGCCGTCTCTGCTCTCTCCTGCGGGGCTGTAGGGCTGCGTGCGGGCGTGTGGCTGTTTCTGGGTCTGGGCTCCCGCGTGGGTGGGATCCCGGGGCCTTTGTTTGTTCGCCCCTCTGCTTTCCGTGGCCGGGGTCCCTGGGCGGGGGGGCGCTGGTGCTTGGGTTCCGCGCGCCCGGGCTGGGGGCTTTCTGGGAGCCGTTTGCTGGCACCTAGCGGACCTTTTTCTGCCGCCTCCCCCTCCTTTTGCCTGGGTGCCTGGGTCCGGGTGCTGTCTCTGCTCTCTCCTGCGGGGCTGTGGAGCTGCGTGCGGGCGTGTGGCTGTTTCTGGGTCTGGGCTCCCGCGTGGGTGGGATCCTGGGGCCTTTGTTCGTTCACCTCTCTGCTTTCCGTGGCCGGGGTCCCTGGGCGGGGGGGCGCCGGTGCTTGGGTTCCGCGCGCCCGGGCTGGGGGCTTTCTGGGAGCCGTTTGCTGGCACCTAGCGGACCTTTTCCTGCCGCCTCCCCCTCCTTTTGCCTGGGTGCCTGGTTCCGAGGGCCGTCTCTGCTCTCTCCTGCGAGGCTGTAGGGCTGCGTTCGGGCGTGTGGCTGTTTCCAGGTCTGGGCTCCCGCGCGGGTGGGATCCTGGGGCCTTTGTTCGTTGGCCCCTCTGCTTCCCGTGGCCACGGTCACTTAACCCCGAGACTATCGGCTTCTTGGAATTCGCGCCCCTGAGTGGGGGCTCTCTGGGTCCCATTTGTAGGCACCGACTGCTGGTGTTGCCCTTTTTTTTTTTTTTTTTTTTCTCAATTTTATTTTTCTTCCTTTTTTGATTAGTTTTGTCATATTTTACCTCTTTTTCTCTTTTGTCTTTCTTCATTGCTTAATTTCTTGTCCCTCTATCTCTTCCTTCTCTTTCTGATCCCTGAATACCAGGCGAAGTATGCCTCTGTACCTTCTGGCCAGGCTGAGCTGTGAAAATTGAGACCGACTCCCCCAGACCTCATAGCTGCATCGGTGCGATCCCTGGGAACTTTGCAGTTTTTTAACTTTTCTGATTTTCATTTGGTCATTCTTTCCTTTTCTTTCTCTTCCCCCTTCTGGTTTCCTCCATCCCATAGTCTCTCATCTGTACATTCCAACGACAAACTCCCCTAGCATTCTTTTATGTTTGTACGCTTTTTGCTCCTCCTCCTCTCTCCTCTCTCCCATATCCAGCTTAGCTTCACACATAACCATCTTCCCGCTGCACCCTACCTACCTGCACCGTGCACTAGACATCACATCACCAAGCGGTGCAGGCACGCCCTATTGGAACCTGCCCAGCACTGACTACCGACCGTCCTGGTGGCTGCGGTGAGTGCCACAAGCAACCCATCCCAGTGGCTCCTCCTCAACTAGATCTGCCCAGCTGTACCACAAGAAAGAAAAAAAAAAAAAAATCTACAATCAATAAACGAGAGAAATATTTACTGAATGCCCCGAAAACAGCAAACAATATCAAAACATTTACAAAAACAAGACAAGATGGCTCCAATAGGCGTCCAAATTAAAACACCAGATAACTCTCCTGTGGAAGAAAATGCACTAGAAGTACCTGATACGGAACTCAAATCACTAATACTCGGAATTTTCCAAGAACTGAGGCAAAAAGCTGACAAACATGAGGAAAAAATAGACAAATTTATGGAAAATACAGACAAAAAATTGGAAGAATTCAGGAAGATGATGCAAGAACAAAATGCCAAAATAAATTCACAACTCGAAATTATACAAAAACAACAATTAGAAATCCAAAAGATAAACAACAAGATTTCAGAAATGGACGGTGTCATAGAAGGGCTGAGAAGTAGATTTGAAACCATGGAAGACAGGATCAGTGGAACTGAAGACAAACACTTGGATACAACTCTGTTTCAGGAAAACTCAGAAAAAAGAACAAAGAAAAATGAAGAGACCCTGAGAGTTATGTGTGACACAATTAAAAGCAAAAACTTACGAGTGATTGGCATACCAGAACAGGGGAAGAAAACAGAAAACACAGAGAGGATCATTGAGGAACTGCTGACAGAAAACTTTCCCAATATCATGAAAGATGAAAAGCTGGTCATCCAAGAAGCTCAACGAACCCCATATAGAATAGACCCCAAAAGAAAATCACCAAGACATATCATATTCACACTCGCTAAAACTAAAGACAAACAAAGAATCCTGAGAGCAGCTCGGGAAAAACAAGAAGTCACATACAGAGGAGAAACAATAAGACTAAGCTCAGATTATTCGGCAGAAACCATGCAGGCAAGAAGGCAATGGGATGACATATATAAAATCTTGAAAGAAAAAAATTGTCAGCCAAGAATAATATATCCTGCAAAACTCTCATTCAGATTTGATGGTGAAATTAGGTCATTTCCAGATAAACAGAAACTAAAGGAATATGCAAAAGTCAAACCAAACTTACAAGAATTATTAAAGGGAGTTCTTCGATCTGAGGACAAACAGCTTAAGCCCTCAGGCAGGACCTAGGACCTAGGATGCAGGTTAACATGAACCAGATACCATTCTAGGAACTGAACTACAGACGACTTTCCAAAAACAAAAGATATACAACAGGGAATCAGAGAAATCAATCAAAGGATGACAACAACATCAAAACAATGAAAGAGGGAACAAACAGCATAGGTATAGAACCTTCTAAAGGAGAAGAAGGCAAGGCGATACCAAGTAACGGTAGACTGCTTTAAAATTATAAAGATAAGGGTAAAATTCATGGTAACCACAAAAAAAGTTAACAAACCAACTCATAAAAATAAAGACGAAAAACATAAAGTCTCAACAAAAACAAAACCTACAAAAACAAAAGAAATGAACACAAAATCCACAAACAAAAGGAACTCAGCACAAGAGAGTAAGAAGAACAAAGAAAACTTCAGCATCACAAAAAAAAGCACTACAAAATGACAGCAACAAACTCACATCTATCGATAATTACACTGAACGTAAATGGACTCAATGCACCCATAAAGCGACGGAGAGTGGCAGAATGGATAAGAAAACAGGATCCATCTATTTGCTGTCTACAAGAGACACATCTTAGAAACAAAGATGTGAATTTATTAAAAATCAAAGGTTGGAAAAAACTATATCAAGCTAACAACTATCAAAAAAGAGCAGGAGTGGCAATTCTAATCTCAGATAAAATAGACTTTAAAACAAAATCTACCATAAAAGACAAAGAAGGACACTATATAATGATTAAGGGGATGATCCATCATGAAGACATAACCATAATAAATATCTATGCACCCAATGACAGGGCTCCAAAATACATAAAAAAAACTCTAACAGCACTGAAAAGAGAAATTGACAGTTCCACAATAATAGTAGGAGACTTCAACACACCACTCTCAGTAAAGGACAGAACAACTAAAAAGAAACTTAGCAAAGATACAGAAGACCTAAAGGACACAATCAGCCAACTGGACCTCATAGACATATATAGAACACTCCATCCAACCGCTGCAAAGTACACATTCTTTTCCAATGCACATGGAACGTTCTCCAGAATAGACCACATCTTAGGCCACAGAGCAATCCTCAACAAGATCCAAAATGCTGAGATAATTCACAGTATCTTCTCTGACCACAATGCCATCAAGGTAGAAATTAACACTAGAAAGAGCAAGGAAAAAAAATCAAACACATGGAAACTGAATAATAATCTGCTTACACATCAATGGGTAATAGAAGAAATCAGAGATGGAATTAAAAAATTCCTAGAATCAAATGAAAATGAAAACACATCATACCAAAACCTTTGGGACACAGCAAAGGCAGTCCTCAGAGGACAATTTATAGCAATAGATGCACATATCAAAAAAGAAGAAAGGGACAAAATCAAAACATTAACTACAGAACTCAAACAAATAGAAAGAGAACAACAAAAAAAGCCTACAACCACCGGAAGAAAGGAAATAGTAAAGATCAGAGCAGGAATAAATGAAATAGAGAACAGAAAAACAATAGAAAGAATCAACAAAACCAAAAGTTGGTTCTTTGAAAGAATCAACAAAATCGACAAACCACTGGCCAGACTGACAAAAGAAAAACAGCAGAGGGCACAAATAACCCAAATAAGAAATGAAATGGGGGACATTACAACAGACCCAACTGAAATAAAAAGGATTATAACAGAATATTATGAAAAACTATATTCCAACAAATTTGAAAACCTAGAGGAAATGGATAAATTTCTAGAAACATACGGCCTACCCAAACTACAACAAAGTGATATTGAAAATCTGAACAGACCCATAACAAGAGAAGAGATTGAAAAGGTAATAAAAAAACTCCCAACCAAAAAAAGCCCTGGCCCAGATGGCTTCACTGGAGAATTCTACAAAACATTTACAGAAGAGCTCGTACCAGTTCTACTCAAGTTATTTCAGAGCATAGAAGAGGAAGCAACACTTCCAAATTCATTCTATGAAGCCAGCATAACGCTGATACCAAAACCAGGCAAAGACATCACAAAAAAAGAAAATTACAGACCAATATCTCTCATGAATATAGATGCAAAAATTCTGAACAAAATTTTAGCCAATAGAATTCAGTATCATATCAAAAAAATAATACACCACGACCAAGTAGGATTCATACCAGGTATGCAAGGATGGTTTAACATTAGAAAATCCATCAACGTAATCCACCACATAAATAAAAGGAAAGAAAAAAATCACATGATTATCTCAATTGATGCAGAAAAGGCATTTGACAAAGTCCAACACCCATTCCTGATAAAAGCTCTCAATAAAATAGGTATAGAAGGGAAATTTCTCAACATCATAAAGGGCATCTATGCAAAACCAACAGCCAACATCATTCTTAATGGAGAAAGGCTGAAAACATTCCCCCTGAAAACAGGAACAAGACAAGGATGCCCTTTATCACCACTCCTATTTAACATTGTGCTGGAAGTTCTCGCTAGAGCAGTAAGGCAAGAGAAAGAAATAAAGGGCATCCAAATTGGTAATGAAGAAGTTAAACTCTCCCTGTTTGCAGATGATATGATACTATACATAGAAAACCCTAAAGACTCCACGAGAAATTTACTGGAACTAATAGAAAGATTCAGCAGAGTAGCAGGATACAAGATAAACATTCAAAAATCAGTTGGATTCCTATACACCAGTAAAGAGAACGATGAAAAGGAGATCAGGAAATCAATACCATTTTCAATAGCCCCTAAAAAGATAAAATACTTGGGAATAAATCTGACCAGGAATATAAAAGACCTATACAAAGAAAACTACAAAACACTGCTGCATGAAACCCAAAGGGATCTACATAAATGGAAAAACATACCATGCTCATGGATAGGCAGACTCAACATTGTGAAAATGGCAATTCTACCTAAAGCAATTTACAAATACAATGCAATTCCGATACAAATACCAACAGCATTCTTCAAAGAGATGGAAAAACTAATTATTAACTTTATATGGAAAGGGAAGAAACCCCGAATAAGTAAAGCACTACTGAAGAAGAAGAATAAAGTTGGAGGACTCACACTACCTGACTTCAGAACCTACTATACAGCTACAGTACTCAAAACAGCCTGGTACTGGTACAACAACAGAGACATTGACCAATGGAACAGAATTGAGAACTCAGATGTAAATCCATCCACCTATGGTCACCTGATTTTTGACAAGGGCCCAAAATACATCAAATGGGGAAAAGACAGTCTTTTTAACAAATGGTGCTGGCAAAACTGGATATCCATTTGTAGAAAAATGAAACAGGACCCATACCTCACACCATATACAAAAACTACTTCAAAATGGATCAAAGACCTGAATATAAAGCCTCAATCTATAAAATTCATAGAAGAAAAAATAGGGCCAACACTTCAGACCTTAATACATGGCATTAACAGGATACAAACCATAAACATCAACACAAAAAACCCAACAGATAAACTAGATAATTGGGATCTTCTAAAAATCAAACATCTATGCTCTTCAAAAGATTTCACCAAAAGAGTTAAAAGAGAACCTACAGACTGGGAAAAAATTTTTGGACAGTACAAGTCAGACAAAGGTCTAATCTCCATAATCTACAAGAAAATCCAACACCTCTACAACAAAAAGACAACCAATCCTATCAAAAAATGGGCAAAGGAAATGAACAGACACTTCACCAAGGAAGACATTCAAATGGCCAACAGATACATGAGGAAATGCTCGCGATCACTAGCCATTAGAGAAATGCAAATTAAAACCACAATGAGATACCATCTCACCCCGGCATTACTGGCACGAATCAAAAACACTGGAAATAACAAATGTTGGAGGGGCTGCGGGGAGTCGGGAACTCTTTTACACTGCTGGTGGGAATGCAAAATGATACAGCCATTTTGGAAAATGATATGGCGTTTCCTCAGAAAGCTAGAAATAGACGTACCATTTGATCCAGCAATCCCACTCCTAGGAATATATCCTAGAGAAATAAGAGTCATCACTCGAATAGACATATGCACACCTATGTTCATGGCAGCATTATTCACAATAGCAAAACGATGGAAACAACCTCGATGTCCATCAACAGACGAATGGATACACAAACTATGGTACATACACACAATGGAGTACTATGCAACGAGAAAGAACAATGAATCGGTGAACCATCTCATAACATGGATGAAACTGGAGGACATCATGCTGAGTGAAATAAGTCAATCACAAAAGGACAAATATTGTATGAGACCTCTATTGTAAAAACCCATGAAAAAATTCACATGCAAAATGTAACAATCCTTGTTGGTTACCAGTGATGGGAGGGGGGGGGGGAATACTAAATAGGTAATAGGTAAGTGGTAACTTGGGTGAGAGATGAGATAGTACATAGTACAGGGGAAACTAACACAACCTGCACAAGGAAAGGTCATGGAGGCCCTATAGACATATCCAAACCCCCCGAGGGACTGAGTTGTTGGACGGAGGGCTCTGGGGACCATGATCTCGGGGAACATCTAGCTCAATTGGCATGACACTACTTATAAAGATAATGCTCTACATTCTACCTTGGTGAGTAGTGTCTGGGGTCTTAAAAGCCTATGAGCGGCCATCTAAGATACTCCACTGATCTCATCCCTTCGGGAACAAGGGAGAACGAAGAGAACAGGATACAAGGAAAAGATTAGTCCGAAGGACTAATGGTCCACAGCTACCAAGGCCTCCACGGGACTGAGCCCAGTACAGCTGGATGGTGCCCGGCTACCACCAACGACTCCTCTGACCAGGATCACAACAGAGGGTTCTGGGCAGAGCTGGAGTAGGATGTAGAGTATAATTTTAACTCCCAAAAAAAAAAAAAAAAAAAAAGAAGACCAGATATACTGGCCTAAAGAATACTAGAGAAACCTCGAGAGTGTGGCCCCCAGACACCCTTTCAGCTCAGAGGGGAAGTTACCTTCAAGGTTCGATGTTAAGCCTGGGAATGGACACCCCAGTAAAACTAAATGGGGCTAACGATGTACAGGAGTCTGGTGACAAGGGCCAGAAGGCAGAGGGAGAGTAGGAAACTGATGATAAGGAACACAAATTGAATAAGGACACTGTCGATGTATTATGAGATTGTTGACCACTGCTATAGGGCAACATTTGTAGTAACTATTAAATGGGAGGCTGTTTTGTCCTGTAAGCCTTCATCTTGGGCGAGAATGGCAGCACAATTGGAAGAGCATAGTCAATATCACTTAAATGTGTAAGTAAAAAGTTTTGAAATGGTGTTTAAATAAAATAAGAATAAATAAATAAATAAATAAATAAATAAATAAACAAATGAGACTAAAGAGGTACAATAGTCCACTGACAAGGTCCAGAAGACAGAAGGGGACAAGGAAGCCCCCTGGTGATAGGGAACACAAGGTGGAGTAAGGATATTCTTGATGTGCTGTGAGATTGTTAACCATTGTCATAGGGCAACATGTGTAGTAACTGTTAAATGAATAACTATTTTTTCTGTAAGCCTTCATCTTAAGTGAGAATAACAGCACAGTTGGAAGAGCGTAGTCAATGTCACTGAACTGTGAATGTAGAAATTTTTGAAACGGTGTATCTTTGGCCATCTGTAATTTTCATCAAAAAAAAAGGTTGAGAATTTAGAGGCTTAATACGTTGTGGGGTTGTTAACCAATGTCAAAAAACAACATGTGTACTACTATTTCATGAGAAACTATTTGCTCTGTAAGCTTTCACCTGAAGTACAATAAAATATATATTAAAAAAAAAAAAAAAAAAAAAGTAACAAAAAAAAAAAAAAAAAAAAGCAAAGATGTCATTTTGAGGACTAAAGTGCACTTGACCCAAAGCATAGAATTTTCAAACACCTCATATGTGTGTGAAAGCTGGACAGTGAATAAAGAAGACTGAAGAAGAATTGATGCATTTGAATTATGTTGTTGGTGAAGAATATTGAATATACCATGGACTGCTGGAAAAATGAGCAAATCTGTCTTGGAAGAAATATAGTCAGAATGCTCCTTAGAAGTGAGGATGGTAAAACTTTATCTCACGTACTGTGGACATGTTATTAGGAGGGACCAGTCTCTGGAGAAGGACATCATGCTTGGTAAAGTAGAGGGTCAGGGAAAATAAGATCCTAAAGAAGATAGGTTGAAACAGTGGCTACAGCAATGGGCTCAACAATAGCAACAATTGTGAGGCTGGCACGGGACTGGGCAGTGTTTTGTTCTGTTGTACATGTGGTCGCTATGTGTTGGAACTGACTCAACAGCACCTAACAATAATAACAAAGTTAGTAAAAAAAAATGAAATGTAATGTTTTTAGTATATTCTAAACCCTTAAATTATTTTTTTTTCAGTTATCCCTCTGCCAATCTAATTTTTCCTTCTCTATTTCTTCTTCATATGTATAATATAGATGTATAATGCATATATATTATATATAATATAATACTATGTATGTATATATGTGTATATATAAATAATAGTTTTAAATATGGTGTTTTCTATTGCGACACATATCATAATCCCAGACACTAAATTGCTATTTAGCTGAACTTGAAAATGAGTAGTGGATCTCATAGTTGCCTTTGCTTGAGATAGCACGTCTCATTCTTTCAGTTTACTCACACATTTGTAGTCTTAAATGATATGAATCCACAGTTTTCTCCTCTAAAAACCAATACCCTTAATTTTAACTTTGCCAGTGCTTTTGTAAACACTGGTCTTTCAGTTAGTCAAATCTACAATGAAAAAGTAATCTCTCTCCCTCTTCTCTATTATTCAAAAATTGTAATTAGTTTTTCACTAAATTATTTATAAAATCTACTCACTCTATAATGTTTTACATCATAATCGCTAAATGTCATACAGTTTTTCTCTCCAAGAATCTAGGTGCTGACATTGTGATCTTGACTTTGAAGTCTCTAATCTGCCATTAGATTCTATCCACTCCAGTAAGAATCACCTTCATCAATTTCTCTTTCAGAAGCCAGCATATCCTTGTAATTGCATCTCAAATTAAATTTCTAGTCAAGAGATCCACTGGTGACTGCTAATTACTAAGTTCAACAAAACGATAAAGGAAGAGGAAAATTAAAGTTGTCCAGCACCTATTCTGTGTCACGCATTTTATATGCATCGTCTCATTGTAGACTCAGAAGAAACCTGAGGTGGAGGAAATATTACTCCTTTTAGACAAGTGAAGCAAGTGAGACTGAAATATACAAGAAATTTGCCTAAATTTCTAAAGCTGATAAGCTGTAGGCTCTTTTCTCTTCTCCCATCCATGCTCACTCTAAAGAGTGACAGGGTAATATGGGGATGGGGAGAGAAGAAATGACGTTTTGCTACTGCTAAGAAACAAGGATGCCATTGTTGAGGGTGACTGGGAGGGTATATTCGTTTCCTAAGTCTGTCATAACAAAATATCACAAACTGAGTGGCTAATAAGAATAGATATTTATATCCCATGGCTAGTAGACATAATTCAGGATGTCTTATCAAAGCCTCTAGGGAAAGATCCTTTCTTGTCTCTCCTGGCTTCTGGTAGCCCTGGGCATTCCTTTGCTTACAGCTCCAGCATAACTCATTGGGTCATGTCACATGGTCATCTTCCCTCCATCTATCTCTTTGTGTCTCCTTTCCCTTTTAAAGGGAAAACAGCCATGTAGGATTAGAACCCAACCTACTACAGTATGACCTTGAGCTAACTTAACTGTTAACATGTTAAATTACCTATTTCCAAATATCACATTCACAGACTCTAAGAGTCAAGGCTTCAATGTAACTTTTTAGGGGTCACAATTCAATCCATAACAGATGGTAGCAGTCGTCTGCTTATTACATTAATTTTCCCATTTATAGTCTCTAAATATGTCCCTCAATATTTGTACAAGGTAATTTGTGGGCGCTTGAGGGGGAAAAGAATATTTCAGGAGAAAATAGAAGGAAGCATTGGCCAAATAACCTATTTTCAGAGTATATACTTTTATTGAAAAAAATATATAACATCATATCAAGCATATCATATGAAGATTTAATAACATAAAGAACATGATTAAAAATCACTGAAATTACAAATTACACCATCTTGGTCAGGCATATCTTGCTGACAATTTTAATTTTTCAATATATTTGTTTATTCAAATTAAAGTGTACATTGCCTGTATTTTGAATGGTTCCTTTTAAGGGCAATGGGCGATAATAGTGTCAAACAATAGGCAACTCATATATAAACTAGGAAAGATAAAAACAGTAAAAAATGATAAATTAGTTTTAAGTCCACAAAATTGTATGTTTGTTTTACCCCCCTCCTCCCCAGTCCCTAAGAAAAGGTAATGGAAAACACTTGCTGCTAAGTTCAGAGCTCTTGTGTATGGCTTACAGGGCAATAAAAATGCCATCATGGTAGTTATTCAATTTGCATAAGTGTCCCAAATATCATACGTTCTTATTTATGAATGATATCATAAGAGTGGATAAAGAACTCATAAAACATACAAAAATAATAAAATGCTTAGATTTGGAGACTGAAGGAGTACCTAGCAAATGGGCTTTGGCAATATCACTTGGAGATAAGTGTGTTTGATATAAACACAGGAGATGTGAACAAATTTGGCATGTACTAAGATCAATCCTGTAATGTTCCAGTAGCGCCTGAAGTCCTCTTACTTCAGGAGGAGAGAGAATCACCATCAGCACAAAGCTGATTCCTATGAGGTAAAGGTCAGACATAGCCCCACTCTCCAATCTTTGTACTAGTTCTGATAAAAGCCATTCCTCCCATGGCACTCATTACTTCTCTTCTGGGTTTGATAATTTGATGTAATGGTCACACAAAACTCACAGTTATACTTACAGTTAAGTAGTTTACTAAGGAATTAACAGGCTACAACTTGGGATCAAAATCAATAGACTACAACTCAGGATCAGGATCAACAGGCCACAACTCAGGATCGGGTTCCGGAGTGGGATCAGGAAGCATGTAGGCAAAGTCTGGAAGGCGTCCCTGAAGAGGAGAGCACATCCTACCCTTCTTCAGCGTGGAATAGCTCTCTCAGATACTCTCAGCCCCTCAGGACAGGCTTCTTGGCCCTGCAATCCTCCTCTCAGCTATGCAGGCATCTCTGCCTTCAACCTCTACACTGCTAAGTGACCCAGCTCATAGTGTAACAGCTTTGCTCAGCTTTTCCAGGTGCATTCCTAGCAGCAGGATTCTGCTGCCTCAGGGCCCCTCTGGACCTGTTGCGACCAGCTCTGCAGCAAGGCCCCTTCTAGGCTCTTGCTGTCTTCAGTGTTACCGCCCTTGACTGGTGTTACAGCTCTTATAGGAGGTTCCTCACCTTCTCTCTCTGCTTCTTCTTTGTTCTCTCTTCTTGCCTCTCTTGCGTACTTTCCTTTCCTTCTTTTTGAAACCTCTTTGGCATTGGCTGCATATATAAGCAAATTCCTTAGCATGGCCCTCTCAGCAGGGGCACAAACTGACCAGTCCTTTAAGTGGTCCATAGTTATTTAATTTCTGTAGTCCATAGTCACTTCATTTGCATAGTCTATAGTATACTGCAACCACACGTCTGTCAGTTTGTCGTGCTGTGATGACTTATGTGTTGCTGTGATGCTAGAACTATGCCACCAATATTCAAAATATTTAAAATACTAGCAGGTTCACCCAGTGGAGCTTCCAGGCTAATACAGACTAGGAAGGAGGACGTGGCAATCTACTTCTGAAAAATGTGGCCAGTGAAAACTTTATGAATAGCAGCGGAACATTGTCTGATATAGTGCCAGAAGATAAGCCCCTCATGTTGGAAGGCACTCAGAATATGACTGGGGAAGAGCTGCCTCCTCAAAGTAGAGTAAAGCTTTTGTGACCTTCATTTGCTAATGAGGCACGACTCAAAATGAGAAGAAACAGCTGCAAACATCCATTAATAATTGGAACATGGAATGTGTGAAGTATGAATCTAGGAAAATTGGAAATCATCAAAAGTAAAATAGACCACATAAGGATCAATATCCTAGGAATTAGTGAGCAGAAATTGACTAACGTTGGCCATTTTGAATCAGACAGTCATGTGGTTTACTATGCCGGGAATGACAAATTGAATAGGAATAGCATCACATTCATAATCAAAAAGAACATTTCAAGATCTATCCTGAAGTACAACGTTGTCAGTGATAGGATAATATCCATACACCTAAGAGGAAGACTAGTTAATAAAAATATTTTTCAAATTTACACATCAACTGCTGAGGCCAAAGATGAGGAAATTGAAGATTTTTACCCACTTCTGCAGATTGAAATTGATCAAACATGCATTGAGGTACATTGATAATTACTGTTCATTGGAATGCAAAAGTTGGAAACAAAGAAGAAGGATCACTAGTTGGAAAATATGGCCTTCAACTATGTGGATCATGATAAATTAGGACAACATCGAGAAGAATGGGAATTACAGAACACTTAATTGTGCTCATGCAACATGGATCAAGAGGCAGTTGTTTGAACAGAACAAAGGGATACTGCATGCTTTAAAATAAGCAAAGGTGTGCGTCAGGGTTGTATCCTTTCACCATACTTATTTTATCTGAAGGCTGAACAAAAAATCCAAAAAGCTGGACTATAGGAAAAAGATCAGGATTGGAGAGAGAGTCAGTAACAACTTGCAATATGCGAATGACGCAGCCTTATTTGCTGAAAGGGAACAGGACTTGAAGCCCTTACTGATGAAGATCAAGGACTACAGCTTTCAGTATGGATTACACATCAACATAAAAAAAAAAAAAAATCCTTACAACTGGACCAATAAGCAGCATCATGATAAACAGAGGAAATACTGAAGTTGTCAAGGATTTCATTTTACTTGGATTCACAATCAATACTCATGGAAGAAGCAGACTAGAAATCAAGACACATTGCATTGGGCAAATCTGCTGCAAAAGCCGTCTTTAAAGCACTGGAAAGCAAAGATGTCACTTTGAGGACTAAGGAACACCTCACCCAAGCCATGATATTTTCAATTGCCTCATATGCATGAGAAAGCTGAACAATGAATAAGGAAGACTAAAGAAGAATTGATGCCCTTGAATTATGGTGTTAGAGAAGAATATTGAATATACCATGGACTGCCAGAAGAAGGAACCAGTCTGTCTTGGAAGAAATACAGCCATAGCACTCCTCGGAAGCAAGAGTGGCGAGACTTTGTCTCACGTACTTTGGACATGTTATCAGGAGGGACAAGTCCCTGGAGAAGGACATCATGCTTGATAAAGTAGAGAGTCAACGAAAAAAGAGGAAGCCCCTAAATGATACTGATTGAAACAGTACTTGCAACAATGGGCTCAAATATAGCAAAGATTGTGAGGATGGTGCAGAACTGGGAAGTGTTTCCTTCGGTTGTACTTAGTGTCACTGTGAGTCAGAAATGACTCCACGGCACTCAGCAACTCCAACAACATAGTATATTGACCAGTCCCTGAAAGGTGCATAAAGTATACCAATCACAGTGCAGGCTGCAACCCAGGGCCAGACAAAAAGTATCAAACCGTCGAGCTGTGTATACCTTGCCCAGGAAATGTCAATCAACCTGGACAAAAGTAACAAACTCTCTGGGGTAGAAAACGAGGGCAAAGGTAACTCCTCAGAGTTTAGGGGAAAAAATCTCTCAAGGAGTTTTTCCAGAGAAACAAGGCGAAAATAAATAAATAAATAAAGGAACTCATTTGACAACAAATCCAAATACGTCATTAGGCTCTGAGTAAAAGATTGACTGATTTCCTAGCACCCAGGCCCAGGTTTTCCTTAGAGCCTCTGGTGAGTATTTGTTGCTACTACATATTAACTTTGTACAGGCGGTGGCATGCTGATGTCATTGGAGAGTTCATGGATCCAGCAGGTCAGACACTAGGTGGAGTTAACTTCCAAGGGTTTCCACTCAGTCATATCACTCTGGTTCGTTTGATAAGTGCAGTCACTATCAAATGGTCGTGCTTTCCATTTATGTTTTATTAGCCTTTGCTAAGAGCAGTGGTCTTCTGTGATTTTCAACTCAAAGTGCCTCTACAATACAGTGTGGCCCTAGTGGAGGGCATCAGAAGGGAAGCAACAACCCTGGCATTCATTGTTGTAGGATACAAAAGGTGGTTTTCATATGTGGGTTTTCTTTTTGCCTCCAGATAGAAGATAAATAAAATATGAATTGTGTAATTATTAACATCAAAGGAAATTGAATTACCAGTTTAAGGAAAGAAATGAATCCCTTTACATTTTAATGAGAATGAACTTTTGCATAAAAGATTAATTTAAACTAGAAAGGAACATAAAGGAAAGAAGTAACAAGAGAAATTAAGTGCAAACTTTTATCTTAACTCATCAAATTAAAATATAATATTTAATAAGAATGCCAATAATTATAATAGTGACAAATATTTACTGAGCACTTACCATGTGTCAGCCAGTTCTAAATACTTGGCATATTTCATCTTATTTATCCTCAAAACACCAGAAAAAGTAGGTAATATTATTGTCAGTATTTTACAGATAAGCAACTAAGGCACAGAGAGGCTAAATAACTTGTTTGAGGTTACAGCTAGTAAGTTGTATACAGAGAATTATAAATGAGATTATAACCACATGGTTTAATAAAGCTAATTACCCATCTGTATTGAATACTCATTGGAATAATTAAAGTTAACAAGCATTAAGTGCATAGTACTTCATTTTTATCATCTAGTTTAATTCTGGCAACAATTCTATGAGATAGAGATTTTTATTTCTATCAATTTATAGACGAGGAAACTAAGGCTTAGAGAAGTTCAATAATTTCTTCAAAGTCACTCAACTAGTAAGCATTACAGCTAGGATTCAAACCCACCTACTTTAATTCTAAAACTTTTTTTTCACCTAACCACTATTCTATACAATCTTATTTTTCTTCCAACCTAAGAAATTATGTTATATCCAACACATAGGCACACACATACACACCAATTAGATGTTATTTTGTCATGGACCAATAAGAATCATGGTATGTGTAGGAAACAGGAATTTTATAATAGATTACTCGCCTTCTCCCTACTCCAGAGAAAGATTCCAAGTTTTATGTTGCAGTAAGAACTGGCTCAAGTTGCAGTCCAGTGGCACATGCTGCTTCAAGATTTTAGTGTGAAAAATAGAACATCAAAAATAGATTTCTATGTGAAGTATATTGTTCTACAGTTTGCCCCTAGAAAAACAAACAGATTCTATACAGTATAAATATATATCATTTAAATAATTCAGAATAGCTGAGAGGATTAAAATAATAAAAATAAGGTTGCTAACCTTTTGAAATAGTTGCTAGAACATGACTTTTTTTTTTTTTTTTTTTTTAAGAAAGCCAGTAATCCTCATACTTTCTTCCTACACAGTCCTTAAGAACTTACGGAAGTGCATAATTTTTTAGCCTCTTATTTATTTATACGAGATAATTCTGGCACATCTACTACCACTGACTCTAACAAATGTTACAATGCAGCAAATTAAAACATGCTTCATTTATTAAGTCTCAAGAATAGTGCTGTTTACTGAGCAACCAATTTCTGGAAATAATGTTTTTATGATAAGTAGCCTGACTTTCTTTAGAACTTAAAAACAAAAATGGAAATGTAGATCTAAGCTTCAAAATATGGGTGGCATTGTATGGTTCTTGCTGAACATCTTCTGTTTCAGCCACTATTGGATAAGGGCTTGGAGCCACATTATTTAATATCCCAATCCACCATAAAGGTTGGGTACTTCTCAGATTGCAGGCCTCTCCCCTTGTAAGTCACAAAATAAACTGCCACATGTCACTGTGACAGTAGTTTTAATACATATATATTAATATTTTTACATACAAACAAATACAGATATGTCATGGAAAAGGGAGGAGATCCTAAAGTTATTTTAAGAGAAAAGACAGGATTTTAAACAAAGTACAGGCTATTCCTGGGTTATGAATGTTCAACTCATACTTGCCCTTGCCCTCACTTTGAAATGATTGAATCAACCCCTACTCACAACACATTCTTCATCACAGTCACTTTCTTTTGCTGCATGTGCAGCTTTTAAATCATTGAAAAGGATTGGAGCCTCTTCTTGTACTAAAGTAAGGCTGTACTAAAATAAGAACTGTGTGGAGGGGCAGGGCCAAGATGGTAGAGTAGTCAGACAATTCTGGTGATCCCTCTTACAACAAAGACCCCCCCAAAAAAGTGAATCAATTATATATGACAATCTAGGAGCCCTGAACATCAAAGGCAAAGCTGAGGAATCAGACTGAGTGGCAGAGGGAGGGAGAGACAGTTCAGAAGCAGCAAGGAGTTGCCAAACCTGACCTGGTGGGAACTGGCACCCTGCAGGCCAGAATGGCTGGCATGCATGCTATAGCAAGCAGTGGCATTCGGGATGTGTTATCCACATTGGGAGAGACCGAGCGGTGGAGAGTCTACTCAAGCCTCCAGAATCAGTGAAAAGTGGCGCCCAGTCAGCAAAAGATAAATACATCTGTCTAACCTACTGCATGGATCAAAAAACACCCTATTTGGGAAGAACATCTCTCCCATTTACCTGCCCCCTCCCTGCTCTGCACTGGGCCCCAGGCTGGCTTCAGCGATTGCCATGTCCCCTGGGCTGGAAGTAGGACCCATCACAAGCCCTGAGCCATTATTCCCACCTTGGAGAGGTAACAAATTAACAAACAGGATAAAATAATCTACCAGCTCCCCTAAGCCAGGAACTCAGGGCAGGCACAACTCCCTAGGTACAGGCATAAGGGGTTCACAGACATTGAATGCCTTTCACCCCTGCATAGACATGTGTGGGCCCATTTCAACAGCACAGGCCCTCATTAGCACAGTACAACAGGGTATACACCTCAAGCCTGACTTCAACTGTATCAGCTGTATGGTGGTGTGGCAGGTTTGCGACGTTTGAAACCACTCTGCCCATTAAGCAGGATTCTCACCTACCCATATCAGGGGCCTGAAGACTGCTGGCTCAACCACACCACCTAACCTCCTGTGATAGGGGTTCAAGAATAAGTGGTGCCTGCCACTCCTTACAGCAAGCAACATTGGGTGCCCATAGTCCGGCTGCAAAACCCACCCACCTAAGCACTCTGTGGAACAGGAACACGCTTTCCTCCCAGACACTCAGGGGCAGCCATTAGCCCCCTGCCTTGCTCAGCACGTGACCAGCAACTGCAGCCAGATAGATACCTGTGCCTTACTCCAAATCACCACTGCCCATCTAGGACTGTAGATGAGAGACTACACCATGCACTTGGTGACCGACTACCTGAACACCTGAGTCAAATCCATACAAGAAAAGTAAACAGACCCCTGGGCTCACATACCTAGTAACAGATCTAACCACTTAGTGAAAGGACATTAGAGCTTCAAAGGTGCCAATAATCAAACTAGCTCACATGAGCAGCCTATTTGTGCATAAAAACAAAACTAAACAAAAAGCTGGGACACAGTAAGCAAACATAAAATAAATAAATATAATAACTTACTGATGGCTCAGAGACAAGAGTCAATATCAAATCACATAAAGAGGCACACCATGATGGCTTCAGCAAGCTCCCAAAACAAAGGATAAAGAAATCTTCTGGAGGAAGAGAATTTCTTGGAATTACCAGAGATAGAATACAAAAGATTAATATACAGAATTCTTCAAGAGTTCAGGAAGGAGATCACGCAAAATACAGACCAAGCCAAGGAACACACAGACAAAGCAACAGAGGAACTTGAGAAAATTATAGAGGAGCACAATGACAAATTTAATAGGCTGCAAGAGTCCATAGAGAGACACCAAACAGAAATCCAGAAGATTAACAATAAAATTTTAGAATTAGACAACTCAATAGAAAGTCATAGGAGCAGAACAGAGGAAAATAGAAGTCAAAATTAATGAGACTGAAGATAAAGCACTTGACACCAACTTATCTGAGGAAAAATCAGATGAAAGAATTAAAAAAAAATAAGCCTTAAGGATTATAGGGGACTCTACCAAGAAGAATAACTTATGAGTGATTGGAGTACCAGAACAGGGGAGGATAACAGAAAATACAGAGAGAACTGTTGAAGATCTGTTGGTAGAAAAAGTCCCTGTTATCATGAAAGATGAGAAGCTATCTATCCAAGATGCTCATTGAACCCCACATAAGGTAGATCCCAAAAGAAAGTCCTAAGACATATTATAATCAAACTTGCCAAAACCAAAGATAAAGAGAATTTTAAGAGTGGCTAGAGATAAATGAAAAATCATCTCCAAAGGAGAGTCAATAAGAATAAGCTCGGACTACTCAGCAGAAACCATGCAGGCAAGAAGGTAATGGGATGACATATACAAAGCCTTGAAGGAAAAAAATTGTCAGCCAAGAATTATATATCCAGCAAAACTTCCTCTCAAACATGATGATGAAATTAGGGCATTTCCAGATAAACAGAAGTTTAGGGAATTTGCAAAATCCAAACCAAAATTACAAGAGATACTAAAGGGAGTCCTCCAGTTAGAAAATCAATAACATCAGATGGAAACTCAAGACTAGAACACAGGACAGAGCAACCAGATATCAACCCAGAAGGAAGTCACAAAAATAAATCAAAGCTAAAATGCCGAAACTAGGGAAACAAAGACATCAATATGTAAAAGATGACAGCACTGCAAAAAAGAGAGAGACTAAAAAATGTAGTCACAGATTTTTCATATGGAAAGGAAGTCAAGGCAACATAAAAAAATAAAAGATTGGTTTAAATTTAGAAAAATAGGGGTAAATATTAAGGTAACCACAAAGGAAACTAATAATCATACACATCAAAATGAAAACAAGAAAAACATAAACACTCAGCAAACACAAAATCAACAACAATGAAAATGATGAAAAGAAAATGCATAAAGAAAAACAACTCAGCACAGAAAATTAAGTGGAACAAAGAAACTCTCAACAACACAAAAAAGACATCAAAATGACAGCACTAAACTCATACCTATCAATAATTACGCTGAATGTAAATGGACTAAATGCACCATTAAAGAGTCAGAGAGTGGCAGAATGGATAAAGAAACATGATCTGTCTATATGCTACCTACAAGAGACACACCTTAGACTTAAAGACACAAACAAAGTAAAACTCAAAAGATGGAAAAAAATACATCAAGCAAACACCAATCATAAAAGAGCAGGAGTGGCAATATTAATCTCTGAAAAAATAGACTTTAAAGTAAAATCCACCACAAAGGATAAGGAAGGATACTATATAATGATTAAAGGGTCAATACTCCAGGAGGACATAACCATAAATATTTACACACCCAATGACAGGACTTGAAAATACATAAAACAAACTCTAACAGCATTGAAAAGAGAGATAGATAGCTCCACAATAATAGTAGGAGACTTCAACACAAACCACTTTCAGTGAAGGACAGAACATCCAGAAAGCTCAGTAAAGACCCGGAAGATCTAAATGCCACAATCAGCCAACTTGATCTCATAGACATATAAAGACAACACTCCACCCAACAGCAGCCAAGTATACTTTCTTTTCCAAAGCACATGGAACATTCTCCAGAATAGACCACATATTAGGCCATAAAGCAAGCCTTAACAGAATCCAAAGCAACAAAATATTACAAAGCATCTTTTCTGACCATAAAGCCATAAAAGTAGAAATCAGTAACAGGAAAAGCAAGGAAAAAAAAAAAAGTTAAACATAAGAAACTGAACAACACCTTGCTCAAAAACAACTGGGTTATAGAAGAAATTAAGGACGGAATACAGAAATTCACAGAATCAAATGGGAATGAAAACACATCCTACTAGAACCTTTGGGATACAGCAAAAGCAGTGCTGAGTGGTCAATTTGTAGCAACAAAGGCATGCATCCAAAAAGAAGGGCCAAAATAAAAACATTAACTTTACAACTGGAACAAGTAAAAATAGAGCAGCAAAAGAATTTTGCTTAGGGAAATTGAAATTAATTATCTAGCTCTCTCAAGTGCAAGACCATAAGAACATTTTGATTAGGTAAAGGAGATGTTTACAATTTAAACTATCTCATAAACATAAGTGAATTACAGTCTTTAGTTATGGGAAGTCTGCACCAAGTAAGGTTAGCCATCAAATCTACCTTTATACTGAATAATCTTGGCTTACTTTCAAAAATGAAAAATATTCAGAGTGGTGGTTATTGGACTAAATTTTGTTTTATCCTCCTTAATTTTACTATGTAGAATCTGTGGTCAAAATGCAAATCTATTTTTGCTAATCAGGAAGCCTGATATATTTCTCCTATAATTTTTGCATTCTTGAAAAACTAGTTCAGAAATGTTAATCATCACTATCAATCACCTGTTGCTCATTTTAGTGAGTCTATTCCATCCTTTTCAGAAATTGGTAGAGATAAAAGGAAAAAAATAAAAATAAAAAAAATAAAAACTCAACAATCAAAGTGGCATGTGTCTACAATTAAATATCTAACATCCTGAAAACAATTTGTCCATTTACTTTCATCCTTTGGTTTTTTTCTTTGAAAAGAGGTCCAAAAGAAGGACTCAAATAAGGAAAAGTTTATTACACTCTTGCAGTGATAAATTTTTATATTTTCAAAAAATATTAAACTAAGATAAGGAAATCTGTATATCTAAGATTCCATTGTGAAGAATGGGAATTCCAGAACATTTAATTGTGCTCATGAGGAACCTGTACATAGATCAAGAGGCAGTTGTTTGAACAGAACAAGGGGATACTGTGTGGTTTAAAAGGCAGGAAAGGTATCCTTCAGGGTTGTATCCTTTCACCATACCTATTCAATCTGTATGCTGAGCAAATAATTCCAGAAGCTGGACTATATGAAGAAGAATGAGGCATCAGGATTGGAGGTAGACTCATAAAAAATCTGCCAATTGCAGGTGACTCAACATTGCTTGCTGAAAGTGAAGGGGACTTGAAGCAATTACTGATGAAGATCAAGGACCACAGCCTTCAATATAGATTACACCTCAACATAAAGAAAACAAAAACTCCTTACAACTGAACAAATAAGCAAAATCATGATAAATGGAAAAAAGATTGAAGTTGACAGGGATTTCATTTTACTTGGATCCACAATCAACATCCATGGAAGCAGCAGTCAAGAAATCAAATGAAACATTGTGTTGAGCAAATGTGCCACAAAAGATCTCTTTAAAATGTTGAAAAGCAAAGAAGTCACCTTGAAGACTAAGGTGCGACTGATCCAAGCCCTGGTGGGTTTTTGTTTGTTTGTTTATTATTGTAGTTTAAATTAAGTTTACATTTCATGTTAGTTTCCTTTACAAAAATTTATACATACATTGTTATGTGACCCTAATTGCTCTACCCATACTGTGACAGCACACTCCTCCTTTCCAACCCTGATTCCCCATGTCCATTCAGCCAGCTCCTAACCCTCTCTGCATTCCCATCGCACCTCTGGACAGAAGCCGCCCATTTAGTCTCTTGTATCTACTTGAGCTAAGAGGCACACTCCTCATGAGTATCACTTTATGTCCCACAGTCCAGTCCAATCCCTATCAGAAGAATTGACCTCGGAAATTGTTTTAGTTCTGAGCTGATAGAGAATCCAGGGGCCATGCTTTCTGGGGTTCCTCCAGTCTCAGTCAGACCATTAAGTCTGGCCTTCTTACTAGAATTTGAGTTCTGCACCCCACCTTTCTCCTGCTCCATCAGGGACTCTGTTATGTTCCTTGTCAGGGTGGTCATTGGTGGTAGCCAGGAACCATCTAGTTCTTCTGGCCTCAGGCTGATGAAGTCTTTGGTTTATGTGGCCCTTTCGGTCTCTTGGGCTAATACTTCCCTTGTGTCTTTGTTGTTCTACATTCGCCTTTATTCCAGGTGGTTGGGGCCAATTGATGCATCTTAGATGGTCGCTTGCAAGCTTTTAAGACTCAGGTGCCACTCACCAAAGTAGGACACAGAATATTTTCTTAATAAACTTTGTTATGCCAGTTGACCTAGATGTCCCCTGAATGCATGGTCCCCAGACCCCTACCCCTGCTACTCTGTCCCTCAAAGTGTTTTATTGTATTCAGGAAACTTCTTAGCTTTGGTTTAGTCCAATTGTGCTGACTTCCCCTGTAGTGTTTGCTGTCCTTCCCTTCACCTAAGATAATTCTTATCTACTATCTAGTTAGTAAATAACCCTCACCTTCCCTCCCCACCCTCGTAACCGTCAAAGAATGTTTTTTTCTGTATTTAAACCTTTTCTTGAGTTCTTATAATAGTGGTCTTAGACAATATTTGTCCTTCTGTAACTGACTAAATTCACTCAGCATAATGACCTCCAGAATCCTCCATGTTATAAGATTTTTCACAGCTTCATCGTAGTTCTTTAACATTGCGTAGTATTCCATTGTGTGGATACACCACAATTTGTTTATTCATTCGTCTGTTGATGGGCACCTAGGTTGTTTCCATAATTTTTGCTATTGTGAACAGTGCTGCAATGAACATGGGTGTGCATATATCTATTCATGTGACAGCTCTTATTTCTCTAGAATATATTTCAAGTAGCAGGATAGCTGGATCGTATGGTACTTCTATTTCTATCTTTTTAAGGAAGTCCCAAATTAATTTCCAAAGTGGTTGTACCATTTTACATTCCCACCAACAGTGTATAAGTGTTCCAGTCTCTCCACAACCTCTCCAGTATTTATTATTTTGTGTTTTTGTAGTTTTGATCTGCATTATTCTAATGGTGAATGATCGTGAGCATTTCTTCGTGTGTCTGTTAGATGCCTGAATGTCTTCTTTGGCGAAGTGCCTGTTCATATCTTTTGCCCAGTTTTTATTTGTCTTTTTGGTGGTGAGGTTTTGCAGTATCTTTTAGATTTTAGTGATAAGATGCTGATCGGATTTGTTGTAGCCAAAATTTTTTTCCCAGTCTGTAGGTTGTCTTTTTGACTCTCTTGATGAAGTCTTTTGACAAGCATAAGTGTTTGATTTTTAGGAGCTCCTAGTTATCTAGTCTCTCTTCTGGTGCTTGTGCATTATTACTTATGGTTCATATTCTGTTTTTGCCATGTATTAGGGCTCCTAGCGTTGTCCCTATTTTTTCTTCCATGATCTTTATTGTTTTTGATTTTATATTTAGGTCTTTGATCCCTTTTGAGTTAGTTTTTGTGCATGCTGTGAGGTATGGGTCTTGTTTCAGTTTTTGCAGATGGATATCCAGTTATGCCAGCACTGTTTGTTACAGAGACTGTCTTTTCCCCAATTAATGGACTTTGGGCCTTTGTCAAATATCAGCTGCTCATAGGTGGATGATTTTATGTCTGGATTCTTAATTTTGTTCCATTGGTCTATGTATCTGTTTTTGTACCAGTACCAGGCTATTTTGACTACTGTGGTGATATAATAGTTTCTAAAATCAGGTAACATGAGGCCTCCAACTTTGTTCTTTAGTAATGCTTTAATTATCCAGGGCCTCTTCCCTTTCCATATGAAGTTCATGATTTGTTTCTCCATCTCATTAAAAAATGCTGGTGGAATTTGGATCAGGATTGCATTGTATCTGTAGATCGCTTTGGGTAGAATTGACATTTTCTCAATGTTGAGTCTACCTATCCATGAGTAAGGTATGTTTTTCCACTTATGCAGTTCTCTTTTGGTTTCTTGCAGTAGTGTCTTGTAGTTTTCATTGTATAGGTCTTTTATTTCTCTGGTTAGATTTATTCCTAAATATTTTATCTTCTTGGGGGCTATTGTAAATGATATTGATTTGGTGATTTCCTCTTCGAGGTTCTCTTTGTTGGTGTAAAGGAATCCAACTGATTATTGTATGTTTATCTTGTATCCTGAAACTTTGCTGAAATCTTTTATTACTTCTAGTAGTTTTCCTGTGGATTCTTTGGGGTTTACTGTGTACAAGATCACATCACCTGCAAATAGAGATACTTTTATTTCTTCCCTACCAATTTGGATGCCCTTTATTTCTTTTTCTAGCCGAATTGCTCTGGCTAGGACTTCCAGCACAATATTGAATAAGAGTGGTGATAATGGGTGTTCTTGTCTGGTTCCTGTTCTCAAGGGGAATGCTTTCAAACTCTCTCCATTTAGGATGATGTTGGCTCTTGGATTTGTATAAATGCCCTTAATTATTTTGAGGAATTTCCCTTCTATTCCTATTTTGTTGAAAGTTTTTATCATGAATTGGTGTTGGTCTTTGCTGAATGCCTTTTCTGCATGGATTGATAAAATCATGTGGTTCTTGTCTATTGTTTTATTTATGTGATGGATTACATTGATTGTTTTTCTAATGTTTAACCATCCCTGCACACCTGGTATAAATCCCACTTGATCATGGTGAATTATTGTTTTGATACGTTGCTGAATTCTATTGGCTAGATTTTTGTTGAGGATTTTTGCATCAGTGTTCATGAGGGATATTGGTCTCTAATTTTCTTTTTTTGTAGTTTCTTTACCTGGTTTTGGTATCAGGGTTATACTGGCTTCATAGAATGAGTATGGGAGTATTCCATTCTTTTCTATGCTCTGAAATACCTTTAGAAGTAGTGGTATTAACTCTTCTCTGAAAGTTTGGTAGAATTCTCCAGTGAAGCCATCCGGGCCAGGGCTTTTTTTTTTTTTTTGTTGTTGGGAGTTTTTTAATTACATTTTCAATCTCTTCTTTTGTTATGAGTTTATTTAGTTGTTCTATCTGTTTGTGTTATTTTAGGTAGGTAGTGAGTTTCTAGAAATTTGTCCATTTGCTCTAGGTTTTCAAATTGTTTAGGGTACAATTTTTCATAGTATTCTTTTATGATTCTTTTAATTTCAGTTGGGGCTGTTGTGATATCACCCATCTCATTTCTTATATGGGTTATTTGCTTCCTCTCCTGTTTTTCTTTTGTCAGTTTGGCCATGATTTATTAATTTTGTTGATCTTTTCAAAGCACCAGCTTTTGGTCTTGTTAACTCTTTAAATTGTTTTTATATTCTCTATTTCATTTAATTCTGCTCTAATTCTTATTATTTCTTTTCTTCTGGTGCCTGAGGGCTTCTCTTGCTGCTCTATTTCTACTTGTTCCAGTTGTAGGGTTAATGTTTTGATTATGGCCTTTTCTTCCTTTTGTATACATTTATTTACTGCTACAAACTGACCTCTGAGCACTGCTTTTGCTGTGTCCCAAAGGTTCTAGTAGGATGTGTTTTCATTCTCATTTGATTCTGTGAATTTCTTTATTCCATCCTTAATTTCTTCTATAACCCAGTAGTTTTTGAGCAAGGTGTTCAGTTTCCATTTGTTTGATTTTTTTCCCCGTTTTTTCTCTTATTGATTTCTACTTTTATGGCTTTATGGTCAGAAAAGATGCTTTGTAATATTTCGATGCTTTGGATTTTGTTAAGGCTTGCTTTATGACCTAATACATCATCTGTCTGGAGAATATTCTATGTGCATTGGGAAAGAAAATATACTTGGCTGCTGTTGGGTGGAGTGTTTGGTATATGTCTATGAGATCAAGTTGGTTGATTGTAGCATTTAGCTCTTATGTCTTTGTTGAGCTTCTTTCTGGATGTTCTGTCCTTCACTGAAAGTGGTGTGTTGAAGTCTCCTACTACTATAGTGGAGCAGTCTGTCTCTCTTTTCAATGCTGTTAAAGTTTGTTTTACGTATTTTGGAGCCCTGTCTTTGGGTGCATAAATATTTATTACAGTTATGTCCTCCTGGTGTATTGATCCTTTAATCATTATATAGTGTCCTTCGTTGTCCTTTGTGGTGGATTTTACTTTAAAGTCTACTTTTTCAGAGATTAATATTGCCACTCCTGCTCTTTTTTGAGTGTTGTTTGCTTCATATGCTTTTTCCATCCTTTGAGTTTTAGTTTGTTTGTGTCTTCAAGTCTTTTAAGTTTGTTTGTGTCTCTTGTAGACAGCATATAGATGGATCTTGTTTTTTTAACCTATTTGTCACTCTCTGTCTCTTTATTCTTGCATTTAGTCCACTTACATTCAGCGTAAGTATTGATAGGTATGAGTTTAGTGCTGTCATTTTGGTGTCTTCTTTTGTGTGTTGTTGACAGTTTCTTTGTTCCACTTAATTTTCTGTGCTGAGTCATTTTATTTCTTTATATTGCCTTGATTTCTTCTCCATATGAAAAATTCTATGTCTAGAATTTTTAAGTCCCTCTTTTTTGTTTTAATGTCATCTTTTACATATTGACATCTGTTTCCCTATTATCAGTGTTTTAGCTTTTTTTTTTTTTTTTTTTTTTGGTGACTTCCCTTTCTGAGTTGGTATCTAGTTGCTCTGTCCTGTGTTGTAGTCTTGGGTTGTTACCCGATGTTATTGATTTTCTAACTGGAGGACTCCCGTTAGTATTTCTTATAATTTTGGTTTGGTTTCTGAAAATTCCTTACACTTCTGCTTATCTGAAAATGCCCTAATTTCATCATCATATTTGAGAGACAGTTTTGCTGGATATGTAATTCTTGGCTGGCAATTTTTTTTCCTTTAAGGCTTTATATATGTCATCCCATTGCCTTCTTGCCTGCATGGTTTCTGCTTAGTAGTCCAAGCTTATTCTTATCGACTCTCCTTTGTAGATGATTTTTTGTTTATCCCTAGCCACTCTTAAAATTCTCCCTTTATCTTTGTTTCTGCAAGTTTGATTATAATATGTCTTGGTGACTTTCTTTTGGGATCTACCTTATATGGGGTTCAATGAACATCTTGGATAGATATCTTTTCATATTTCCTGATATCAGGGAAGGTTTCTGCCAACAAATATTCAACAATTTTCTCTATATTTTCTGTCATCTTCCTGGTTCTGGTACTCCAGTCACTCGTAGGTCATTCCTCCTGATAGAATCCCACATAATTCTTAGGGTTTCTTCATCTTTTTAAATCCTTTTATTGATTTTTCCTCAAATAAGTTGGTGTCAAGTGCTTTATATTCAATCTCACTAATTCTGACTTCAGTTGCCTCAGTTCTGCTCCTATGACTTTCTATTGAGTTGTCTAATTCTGAAATTTTATTGTTGATCTTCTGGATTTCTGTTTGCTGTCTCTCTATGGATTCTTGCAGCCTGTTAAATTTGTCATTATGGTCTTCTCTAATCTTTTTAATTTCCTCTATTGTGTGTTCTGCATTTTGATTAATTTCCTTCCTAATCTCTTGAAGAGTTCTGTATATTAGTCTTTTTTATTCTGCCTCCAGTAATTCCAAGAAATTTTCCTCCTCTGGAAAATTTCTTGATTCTTTATTTTGGGAGCTTGCTGAAGCCATCATGGACTGCCTCTTTATTTGATTTGGTATTGATTGTTGTCTCTGAGCCAATAATATGTTATTATATTTATTTATTTTATGTTTGCTTACTGTGTCCTAGCTTCTTGTTTGTTTTGATATGCCCAAATAGGCTGCTTGTGTGAGCTAGTTTGATTATTGGCACCTTTGAAGCTCTAATGTCCTGTCACCAGGTGGTTAGATCTGTTACTAGGTATGTGAGCTCAGGAGTCCACTCACTCTTCCTGTATGGATTCAGCTCAGGTGCCCAGGTAGATAGCCACCAAGTGTGTGGTGCAGCCTGTCACCTAGAGTCCTAGACAGGCATGGGTAATTGGTGTAGGCACAGGCATCTGGCTGCAGCAGGTGGACACAGTCTGAGCAAGGCAGGGGGCTGACAGCCGCCCCTGAATGTCCAGGAGGAAGACATCCCTGTTCCCTAGAGTGCTTAGGTGGGTAGGTTTCACAGTTGGACTATGAGCACTCAGTGCTGTTGGCTGTAAGGGCTGGGGTGCGCTTCTTATTCTTGTGCCTGTATCGCAGGTGGCTATGTGGCGTGGGTGGAGCCACCAGTCCTCAAGCCCCTGATGTGGGTAAGTGAAGACCCTGCTTAATGGGCTGAGCAGTGTCAAATGTCAAGAACCTGTCCCAGCTGAAACTTTTGAAGTTAGTCTTCAGTTATATACCCTATTATACTGCAGTAATGAGAGCCTACGCTGTTGAAATGGGTCCACACAAGTCTATGCAGGGGAAAAGGCACTCAAATTCCATGGATTCCTTATGCCTGTGCCTAGGCAAAGGAGCTGTGCCTCTGAGTTCCTGGCTTAGGGGAGCCTGCAGTTTATTTTTTCCCGTTTGTTAATTTATTCACTCTCCAACACTAGGACAGTTGCTCAGGGTGTGTGACAGATCCTACTTCCGTCCCGGGAGACTTGGCAATTGCTGAAGCTGGTATGGGGCCCAGTGCAGAACAGGGCGCAGGGAGGTAAATGGGAGAGAGATTATTCCTGAAGGGCAATGTTTTTGATCCGTGTGGTAGACCGGATCAAGTACTTATCTGTCACTGATTGAGGGCTGCTTCTCACTGGTTCCAAGTGGCCAAGTAAACTCTCTGACTCTAGGTCTCTCCCAGTGCAGAAAACGTCTCCCAAGCACTGCTGCTTGCCTGCCTCACTGCTCACCCATGAGCTGAGCAGGCCTGAAGGGCTCAGGCTCTCACTGGGTCAGGACTGGCAACTCCTTGCTGCTTCCGAACCATCTCTCCCTCCCTGTGTGACTCAGTCCTGTTCCTCAACTTTGCCTTTGATGTTCAGGGCTTCTAAATTGTCATATATAATGGATTCACTTTTTTTTTCAGGTCTTTGTTGTAAGAGGGTCCACCGGAAGTGTCTGACTACTCCGCCGTCTTGGCCCTGCCCTCGCCATGGTGTTTTCAATCACCTCATATGCACGTGAAAGCTGAGGGATAAATAAGGAAGACCAAAAAACAATTGACATCTTTGAATTGTGGTGTTGGCAAATAATAGTGAATATACCATGGATGGTCAAAAGAATGAACAAATCTGTCTTAGAAGAAGTATAGCCAGAATGCTCATTAGAAGCAAGAATGGCGAGACTACATCTCACATTCTTTAGACATGTTATCAGGAGGGATCAGCCCTGGAGAAGGACGTCATGCTTGGTAAAGGAGAGGATCAACAAAAAAGAGGAAGACCTTCCACGAGATGGATTAATGCAGTGGCTACAATGATGGACTTAAGCATAACAATGATTGTGAGATGGCACAGGACCATGCTGTGTATAGTTTTGTTGTATACATGGTCACTTTGAGCCAACAGCACCTAACAACAACAAAAAGATTCCACTTGCTTTTGTTGAAATGTATTTTATGTACACATTGTATGTTAAAATCATCTTTATTTTAAGCAAAAAATAATCAGTTAAAATTATTTCAAAAGTTAATATTGTTTTAAAAATTATTACAGTATCATTTTTGTCAAATACATGTATCTCATTCATACTAAATTAAATGTTCATAGATTATTAAATTACTTTCTAATAAATTGTAGACAAAAGGGTGCCAGTTTTGGAGATAGGAAATCTGACACAGTAATTAATCCTGAGATCTAGAAATGAAAACCTTTATTTTCAAGTTTTAATTTCCTCAGACAGTGCCCTATTAGCTCAGAAATTCTGATATGGATTACTCTAATCCTAGTATGGATTTCTAGAAAGATAATAACTAATTAAAAAAAAATAATTTATTTCAATTCCCTTTGAAAGATGCTGTAATCATTCTTATAATTGTTATAATTATCCTCTTCCTTCTTCTTTCCCACATAATGCCTTGGAAAAAGACTATAGAAGATGAACATCTTACTTGTGATTTTCAGTCAGCCATCCTGTTCCCAATCGCTTCTCTCAAATTCTGCACAAGTCACATTGTATTCCATTCACGTTGCTACAATATCTGTGCTATTTCTTAAGCACAGTGGGCAATACAGTAAGAAAAAATAAAAAGAAACAAGAAATTGGAAGTTAAAATCCTGAAAAGAAAGAAAGAAAATTATCACAATTTCCAGACGATAGAATTGGGTACCTGAAAACAGAGGAAAAATAACTACAAATGGCTTCATACTGTAAGAGAATGTATATATGTAGATGCTTGCAAGACTCATTTAGAAGAAAAACAAAAACAAAAACAAAGTAGTTTTCCTCATATCCTGAGAAGAAAAATACTATAGGAATTAAAGTAGATGATACACCCAGGGGTGGATTAACAGTAAGCACAGTATGCACCAGCTTAGTAAACCAGGTAGTCATGGGCTTAATTATGTTTATTTAGTAATCTCTAGTGAATAATTTCTCATGTGTTTCACTACATCAAAGATGTGGTGAAAACCAGGTGAAATTGTGCACTACAGATTAGTAAATTAAGCACAATTAAGCCCATGTGTACCTTGCTTATTGGGTAATCCTTACCTGGCAAAATGATAAAATATTAAGAAACAAACTCACAGGAAAAAGGAAAGAATTCTATGAAGAAAACTTTAAAACATAATTGAGGAGCAAAAGAAAAAAAAAGGCTTGAACAAACGGTAATACATATTCTATGATTAGCTAGGAAAACAATATTAATTCAATGAGGCCCTAATTTGCAAATATATCATAATCATAGAAAATGCCAATTCTTTTTCCCTATGTGAGATAGTTGATTCTAAACTTATTCTAAAAATAAAATGAATAAAATAATTTAGCATCTGCACATGCTTGTTCTCACAGATCAATGGAAAAGACAGAGTACAAAGATAGGCATAATTAAAATAATGATTAGTGTGTGGGAAAAATACTTCTTACAATTCCACTTAATCTTAATTTACTCTTTTAACTTTCCAGGGAGGAATAGCATACACACAAAGGAGTACAGAAACAGTAAGTTGTACAACTCAATGATATTTTAGAAAATGAACAGTCCTATGGCCATAATTCAGATGAATATTACCACTATCTCAGTGGTTTTGTCCCCTCCTATTTATTACCACCTCTCAAAGTTAACCACTACTTTGATGTCTATCATCACGCATTTGTTTTGTCTGTGGTTGAGCTTTACATAACTAAAATCAAATAGTATGTATCATTTTATGTCTTGTTTCTTTCACTCAGCATTATGTCAGTGAGATCTATCATATTGTTGCATATAGCCATGGTTCACCATCCTATTGTTGGTGGACATTTGTGTTGTTTAAAGCTTTTTGAAAAACCGCCGTGAACATTTGTGAACAAGTCTGTTTGTCTACATATAATAGATTATAGAATATTTATCAATTTAGCTTTAGTAAATATTGCAAAAGTGTTTTCTAAACACTTGTACCAATTTGCATTCCAACAAGTAGTGTGTGAGAATAGCATTTGCTCCATATCCTCACCAACTCTTGTAATCATCTTTTTTTTTTTCTTTTTCCACTTTGGTGGTAGGCCATGGTAACATTCAATTGTGGCTTTATTTTTCTATCTCCCTGATGATTATTAATATTGAAATCCCTCACATATACTCTGATCATTTGGATATCATCTTTTGCAAAAGGCCGAACCTTACCTATTTTATAATCTTTGAGTTGTTTTTTTTTTTCTCGTCAATATTTAGGAATTCTGTGTTCATTCTGAATACAAGTCCTCTGTTAGATATAAAGATATCTTTCCTTGCTTTGGGGCTTACTTTTCTCTCTACTAATCTTTTCTCTTGATGAACCAAGGTATCTAGTTTTAGTGGAGTCCAGTTATCTATCTTTTACTTCAGTGCTTCTTGCAGCCAGTTTAAGGGTACCCCAAAGTCATAAACATATTATATATTTTTTTCTACAAGCATTAATGCTTTGTCTTTTAACTAGATCTAAATCCATCTGGAATTGACTTTTGTGTATGACTTTAGCTAGGTAGGTTTTTGTTATTTTTTTTTTTCTATACAGATATGCAATAAGTCAACATTATTTATTGAAAAGCACATCCTTTCCCACTGTATTAAAAGGCATCTTTGTCTTAAATCAGGCACGTTTCTGGATTTTTTTTTTCTATTCCATTAGTCTATTTGTCTGTTATTAAGTAGATACAATGGTGTTTTAATCATTGTAACATTACTGTAAGTCCTGAGGACAATTATATCCTCCAGCAATATTCTTTTCTTCAAGATTTTCTTCACTAAACTTGGTCCTCTCATTTTTGCAGAAATTGAAATTAGCTCATCAAAACTTCTGGAATTTTAATTAAGGTTGCATTGAATCTATAGTTCTATTTAGAAAGAAGTGACAAGTCTACAACATAGATTCTTCTTCCTTCGTTAACATTCCTTAATTTATCTAAGTAATGTTTTGTATGAGGTCTTGCATATGTTTCCTAGTTTTATTTTTAGATAAATTAAATACTTTTACAACTTTCATAATTGTTTGTTGTTTATAATAAAATTTGTATGTTAACATTTAATCCAGTGACCTTACTAAATTCACATAATTAATCCTAAATGTTTGTTTCTAGTATTATTTTGGATTTTCTATGTATGATATGGGGGCATTGGTAGTTCAGTGGTAGAATTCTCATCTTCCATTCAGAGTACCTGGGCTCAATTCCCAGACAACGAACCTCATGCACAGCCACCACCTGTCTGTCTGCAGTGGCTTATGTGTTGCTATGATGCTGAACAGGTTTCATTGGAGCTTCCAGGCTAAGATGGACTAGGAAGAAACACTGGTGGTCTACTTCTGAAAGTTAGCAAATGAAAATTCTATGGATCACAATTTTTGGATCTGAAACCAGTCATGAGGATACAGAGGATCAGGCAGCATCTCCTTCTCTTGGGCATGGAGTCTCCATGAATGGAGGCCAAACTGATGAGCAGCTAACAACAACAATAACGTGTACCATATAAAGTTATCTGCAAATAATAACTGTGCTACTTCTTCCTTCCCAATGTTTTTATCTTTGATTCCCTTTTCTTCTATATGGAACTGCCTTCAATGAAATATTGAAGAGAAGTGATTTTAGATAGATAGCATCTCTGTCTCATTCTCAGTTTCCCAGGGAAATCTTACAACATGTCACCATTGGAAATAATGTTTGCTGGAGTATTGTTGTTGTAATAAATAAGCTCCTTTATTGTATTAAGCTCTTTTCTATTCCTAGTTTGCTAATTATTTTTTTTAATGATGAATATTTGGTGACTTTTATCAAATATTTTTCTGCATCTAGTTGTATAATCATATAATTTTTCTCCTATTCTTTATTAATGGGGAGAATTACATTAGTTTATTTTTTTTTAATATTAAACCTCTCATGAATTTGTGAAATAAGGTAACACTGTCTTGATGTCAAGGAGCCCTGGTGGCGCAGTAGTTAAAGCACTCGGCTATTAACCGAAAGGTCAGTGGTTCGAACCCAGCAGCAACTCCATGGGAGAAAGATGTGTTAGTCTGTTTCTGTAAAGATTACGACCTTGGAAACCATATAAGGCAGTTCTACTCTGCCATACGGGGTTGCTTTGAGTCAGAATTGACTAGCTGCAGTGAGTTTGGCTTTGTTTTTTGGTCTTGATGTCATTTTTATGTATCATTGAATTGTTAATTTTTAAATGATTTTAGGCTTCCTGTTTATGAGATTGTTCTATCCTGAGACTCCATTTACCTGGCTTTTTCTGTATTTTCAATAATTTTTTTTCTGTGAGTTTCAGTTTAATGTTTTCTACTGAACCATTTTCCACTTTGCGCTCCTTGGAAACTCTATGAGACAGTTCTAACTCTGTACTATAGGGTCACTATGAGTTGGAATCGTCTCGACAGCAATGAGTTTTTTAGGTTTTTTTCTGATCTATCTAGTGTGCTGTTAAAACATATAGAATTTTAATTTGTTATTTTAGTTTTCTGTTTTCATTCTCTTCTGTAGATTTTAGCTCTCTGATGAAATCCTCTATTTTTTCTCTATTTTTGACCCTACAAATCTAAACTATTTTAAAAGCCATATTGTAACTGGACACTTCCAGGTGTGCTTGGCCTGGTTAGAAAGACGTGAAGTGGTGAAACCTAAAGGAGAAGCTTTATTTAATTGGCCAAGTAAATGAGCCCACTGGGACTTGTGTCGCCAAGGTGGCTTCTTGAACAATAGCTCAAGGGATTTATGTGGGTAAAGTAAATTGGGTCTGGGGTCTTCAGGAATGCCCCAAGGTGAAGTCAACTTGCTGCTGCTTTGGCTTATAAAGGCATTCCTGGGGTGGTCTAGTCTTCTGCGCCTGCTCAGTCTTGGAAGGGAGGGGGCACAAAGATGGCATTTTGCCCACGTATTGGGTGTAGACGGGGGGAGGGCTGTATGTTTTTCAGCATCTGACATCAATAGGTCATCCAAGGGACACGGTTGTCAGTACTACACATGTCAGGTGGGCCAAACCTGGTTCAAGACCAGTTTCGACTGGTCTTGAGACCCCAGTCTCTTGTTTTTCTTAACCAAGCCGGAACCAGAAGTATACCTAAATAAGGGGCTATCTTAAAGTCAGGGGTTTAGTTCCTATATTAGCTGATAAGGTTATAGCTTACATGCAGGGAGTTAGTTCCCATATCACAGAGGACGGCAGGCACCACCTCTTGCTTATTCAAGATGGCAGGCTTGCCGTCAACCTCAATTACCTATGTACCCAATGAATGGGTTTGTTTCTATTTTCTATACTTTAATTTTTGGTCATTGGTTCTTAACATCATTAATAGATTCTTAATATTAGTAGGGAAAAAAAATTGCCATCCAGTTGATTCTTACTCATGGTGACCCTATGTGTGTCAGAGAACTGTGCTCCATAGGATTCAATGGCTCATCTTTTGGAAGTAGCTTACCAAGTCTTTCCCCTGAGATGTCTCTGGATGGACTCAAATCTCCAGCCTTCCAGTTAGCAGCTGAGTGCTTAACTGTTTTAATATTAATATAATTTGCATATATTAATAGAAGCCCTTGATATTATATTTTTCCTAAAAAAAGATTTTCTTATGGCAAGCAGTTAATACCTCCTTTAATTAATATAGGATTGAAGTGAGATTTGCTTGTAACCTTCTTTACTGCCAAGCCTAAGCAACAAAGGAAACATTTAAAGATTTCTTTTTCCAACATGAGTTTTTCAAAGATTGAATTTCCTTTTAAATCCAAAAATTTTGTTACTCCAGAGTTTGGCAGAACCTAGTTCAACTGTTCAAGTGAAAAAACAATGCTTGTGAATTAGGTTAGTTTTGGCAACCATGTATATTTTTCAAAACACTCAACAACACTTGGATTAGTACTTCCTTAAATGTAGTACTGAAATTTACCTTTCAGCTCAAATATTTTTTGTGGAAACTCTTCCCCTGCTAAAAAAAAACAGATTTATGTATGCATTAGAAGACTTATGTGCTCTTTGTACAGTTTTTCAAACAGTTCTTTAATCATTCTCAAGTAAAGTGATCTTTCTTTAATAAAATCAGTCATTTTATAGAATCATCCAGACATTTTATTTTTTGTTTCATTTCCAAATATTTTTGACACCAATACTTCTCTGTGAAAAAAGCAATGTGTTATTATAATGTCAAGATTTTCTTTGATAACAAGAAGCAAAACCTCTCATGGAGTCAACCACTGACGCGATAACATCAGTAAAGAAGCCAATGCAGTTCCTCCTGGACAGAACTTTCTAGATATAAAAACAAAACATTAAATAGAGCTTGGCTTTTTCTTGTTTCAGCCGCACTTTCAGGTAGAAAAAATTGTTCACAGATTTACCAAATTTACAAATTTTATAAATGCTAGAGCTTGATATTTAATGGTGAAATCTGATTACTCATCCACATGAAAGTAGAAGCTGTTGTTTTTTCATTTATTATTCTGAAATCTCTTCAGCTTCAAATGATATGTCTACAGTGTTTCAACTTAACATACCATCGAAAAGTGGGGTCTTCAATTTATCCAGATGCCTCTTGACCTAACATTTTATCACTGCAGTTTAACTGGCTGGCATCATCGTCTCACCAATAATGTGACTTTTTTTTCCTTTTTTTCTGGACAATAAATCCTGTTACTAAATAGCTTGATTACTGAGCCTTTGAAGTGAATTCAACTGTCTATCTATATATTTAACACAAACTTTACTTAGCTCTTTTTTTTTTCTTTTTTTGAGATTCCAATAACCGTTTAAAATAGCTAGCACCTTTATTTATAGAAGGAGCCCTGCTGGCATGATGGATAAGTGCTGGCCTGCTATCTGAAATATTGGTGGTTTGAACCCACCAGTCCTTCAGCAGAAGAAAGGTGTGGGTAGTCTACTTCTGCAAAGATTCCAAATCAAAACCAAATCTACTGCACTCTAGTTGATTCTGACTCACAGAGACCCTACAGGGTTTCTAAGACTGTAAATCTTTATGGAAGCAGACTGTCACATCTTTTTTCCATGGAGTGACTTGTGGGTTTGAACTGCTGACCTTTTGGGTAGCAGCTGAGAGCTTAACCACTATGCCACTGTAAAGATTATAGCTGTGGAAACCCTATGGGGCAGTCCTACTCTGTCTTATAGTGTTGCTATGAGTGGGAATTAACTCCACAGCAATGAATTTTTTAATTTGTCCAGTGGCTGTGGTTTGTAGTTGTGTCTTTTCAATTTTGCTTGAGATATTGCTGCATCTGTAAGTTGTTTTCAACAAACTACACAACTTGGATTATCAGCCCATAAACACTATTGATAATTAGCTTTCACGATAAAGCCAGAAGTTTTTTGTTGTTGCAGTTGTGTTTCTTTATTTCCTTTGTTGCCCTGGTGTAGTGAAGATTCTTAGAAGATTGCAACTCATTATTACCAACTTCATCAGAAGTATCAACAGAAACAATCCTAGAACTATCCTCTTACATTTCACATCTCATGTTCGGAAACCACCATATGGGATCCTCACAAATATTTTAAATAGAAATAGTAATATAATAGGAAAGAACAGGATATTAAATAACTAAACAAAAAAAATCACACAAAATATAAAAACTTTACAATACTTCCAACCTACACTTCCATCCCTTATAACCTATGCAATCCGCATTTTGTAAAATTACAATAATAGCAATATAGCAGGAGGGCACATGATTTATGGTGCCTAAATATGTGGTTTTTAGAAGAAGGCATTTTCTCTGATTTTCTATTATAGCAGTGGGGCATATTTGCTCCTGTTATTCAATGTCAATTTTGTTTTTCGATACATAGTGCTTAAGAGAAGTTTTAAGGAAGTAATTCAGCAATGAGGGGCTTATATCATCAACCAAATGTCCTTCTTTTCCTCAATACTGCACTCACCAATTATCACAGCTTCCCATCCTCATTCCTTTTCCCAATATGATGTCAAAACATGAGAACATACTCGAAAGACTCAACTAAATGAATACAGTGTCCTAAAGCACACTGCCATATAGGGCTGAAGGACTGCTGATGAAATTGCTATAGGTGCTATCACTCTAAAGTCTATCATTGTACATCACCAAAGTTCAAAACCATTTTCATCATTCACGATCCCTCTCTGAACACCTAGTGATATCTTGTGAAACCCTATAGTTCTATAAATAACTGGTTGTTGTTGTTAGGTACGTTCGAGTGGGTTCTGACTCATAACAACTCTATGTAAAACAGAACAAAACACTGCCTGGTCCTGCTCCATCCTCATAATTGTTACTATGTTTGAGCTTATTGTTGCAGCCACTGTGCCAATCCATCTTATTGAGGGTCTTTCTCTTTTTAGCTGACTTTCTACCTTACCAAGCATAATGTCCTTCTGCAGGGACTGGTCTGTCCTGATAACATGTCCAAAGTACTTGAGATGAAATATTGCCATCCTCCCCTCCAAGGATCACTTCTGGCTGTACTTCTTCCAGGACAGACATATTGGTTCTTCTGGAAGTCCATGGTTTATTCAATATTATTTGCCAACACCATAATTCAACGGCATCAATTCTTTTTCAGCCTTCGTTATTCATTGTCCAGCTTTTGCATGCATAGAGGCAACCGAAAATGTCGTGGCTTGGGTCAGGTGCACATTAGACCTCAAGGTGACATCTTTGCTTTTCAGCAACTTAAAGAGAATTTTTGCAGCAGATTTGCCCAATGCAATACATCATTTGATTTCTTGATTGCTACTCCCACAGGCTTTGATTGTGAATCCAAGTAAAATATCCAACTTCAATATTTTCTCCATTTATTATGATGCTGCTTATTGGTCCATTTGTGGGGATTTTTGTTTTCTTTATGTTAAGGTGTAATCCATACTGAAGGCCGTGGTCTTTGATCTTCATCAATAAGTGCTTCAAGTCCTCTTGGCTTTCAGCAAGCAAGGTTGTGTCATCTGCATATGGCAGGTTGTTAATTAGTCTTCCTTCAATCTCGATGCTGCGTTCTTCTTCATATAGTCTGCTTCTCGGATTTTTTGCTCAGCATGCAGATTGAATAAGTATGGTGAAAGGATACAACCCTGACACACACATTTCCTGATTTAAACCACACAGTGTCCCCTTATTCTGTTGGAATAAATGTCTCATTGTCTATGTACAGGTTCCTCAGAAGCATAATGAAGTGTTCTGGAATCCCCATTCTTTGCAATGTTATCCATAATTTTTTTTTTTTTTTTAATGATCCGCATAGTCAAATGCCATTGGATAGTCAATACAAAACAGGTAAACATCTTTCTGGTATTCTCTGCTTTCAGCCAATATCTATCTGACATCAGCAATGATATCCCTCATTCCAAGTCCTCTTATGAATCTAGCTTAGCTTTCTGGCAGTTCCCTGTCAGTGTACTACTGCAATCATTTTTGAATGATCTTCAGCAAAATTTTGCTTGTATGTAATATTAATGATATTGTTCAATAGTTTCTACATTCTGTTGGATCACCTTTCTTTGGAATGGGCACAAATATGGATCTCTTTTAGTAGGTTGGCCAGGTAGCTGCCTTCTAAATTTCTTGGCATAGAAAAATGAGTGCCTCCAGCACTGCATCTTTTTTGTTGAAACATCTCAATGGGTTTTCAATCAATTTCTGGAGCATTGCTTTTCGCCAGTGCCTTCAGTGCAGCTTGGATTTCTTCCTTCAATACCATCATTCCTTGTCCATATGCTACATCTGAAATGGTTGATTGTTGATCAATTCTTTTCGGTACAGTGACTCTGTGTACTCCTTCCAGCTTCTTTTGATGCTTCCTGGGTCATTCAATATCTTGCCCATAGAATTCTTCAAAATTGCATTTTCAGTTCTTTCAGCTTGAAAATGCTAAGTGTGCTCTTCCCTTTTAATTGTCTAATATCAGGTCTTTGCACATTTCATTATAATACTTTGTCTTCTTGAGCAGCCCTTTCAAATCTTCTGTTCAGCTCTTTTACTTCATCATTTCTTCTTTTTGCTTTAGCCACTCTAAGTTCGAGAGAAAGTTTCAGAGTCTCTTCTGACATCCACTTTGTTCTTTTTTTTTTCTTTCCTGTCTTTTTAATGACTTTTGCTTTGTTCATGTATGATGTCCTTGATTGTCATCCCACAACTTGTCTGGTCTTTGGTCATTAGTGTTCAATGCATAAAATCTGTTCTTGAGATGGTCAGTAAATTCAGATGGGGTATACTCAAGGTTGTATTTTGGCATTCCTGGACTTGGTTTAATTTTGTTCAACTTCAGCTTGAACTTGCATATGAGCAATTGAAGATCTGTTCCACAGACTGTTCTAACTTGTTCTGGCTGATGATATTGAGCTTTTCAATCATCTCTTTCCACAGATGTAGTTGGTTTGATTCATGGGTTTTCCATCCATTAAAGTTCACATGTATAGTTGCCCTTTATGTTGTTGAATAAGTCATTGGTCTTACAAAATTGTATCGTGCCATCTCCAGAGTCATTTCTATCACCAAAGTTATATTTTTCAACCACTGATATTTCTTTGTTTCCAACTTTTGTATTCCAATCACCAGTAATTATCAATATATCTTGGTTGTATGTTTGATCAATTTCAGACTGCATAAGTTGGTAAAAATCTCCAATTTCCTCATCTATAGCATTAGTGGTTAGTGTATAAATTTGAATAATAGTAGTATTAACTGGTCTTCTTTGTACATGGGACACCATTCCTCTTCAATTTTGTCATTCCCGGCAAAGTAGACCATATGATTGTCTGATTCAAATTGGCCAAATCAGTCCATTTCAGCTCACTAATGCCTAGGATATTGACCTTTATCCATCCCATTTCATGTTTCATGACTTCCAATTTTCCTAAATTCATACTTCATACATTCCATATTCTAATTTTTAATGAATGACTGCAGTTGTTTATTTTCATTTTCAGTCAGGCCACATCAGCAAATGAAGGTCTCCAAAGTTTTACCCCATCCACCTCATTATGGTCAACTCTACTTCAAGTAGGTAGCTCTTCCCCAGTCACATTTTGAGTGCCTTCCAACCTGTGGGGCTCATCTTCTGTGTCTATATCAGACAATGTTCCACTGCTATTCGTAAGTTTTTCACTGGATAATTTTTTCAGAAGTAGATAGCCAAGTCCTTCTTCCTAGTCTATTTTAGTCTAGAAGCTCCACTTTTCCTGGTGGTATTTGAAATGGGTGACCCTGCTGGTATTTGAAATACTGGTGGCATATCTTCCATAATCACAGCAACATGAAAGCCACCACAGCATGACAAACTGAAAGACACATGGTGGGAATAACCAGTTAAACCCCCTAAAATTCTGTATCTCCACCACTGCAACCTTAACTGTTGAAACAGTGAAGCCATAGATTTATATTATTGATGTAACCATCTTCTAAAATCTAAAAAAATTGCTCAAGAAAAGATAATCATTTTTTCTTAATGTTGCAAAATCTAGTAATGGCAAAGATTATATAAATTTGGCGTACATATAAAAGAATAGATGAATAAAGATAAATAATTTTAACATAAATTGTTGTACACACATCATGACTTATAAACAGTACACTAAACCCTAGCTAACACTTGTTCTCTATTGCAATGTACTTGAGGAAAATAACAATCTCTCAAGGAAAAAGCTCAGCGTGATGACAATTTTTTTGGCGACAATGAAGAATATTCCTTCTAAAGGGATCTATGAAATCCCAAAAGGGCATGACGAGTTTGAAAAAGCCAGGTAAATCTTATATTCCCTGTTATAAATTGAATCATGTCCCCTTAAAATATGTGCTCCATTCCTGACCCTTATACCTGTGGACAGTAGAGATTTTCAAAGTAGAGATTTTCTTTTGTTATATTAATGAAGTAATACCAGTGTAGAGTGCATCCTAAACCTAACCACTTCTGAGTCATATAAAGATTGGAATAGACACAGAGACGGGCACAGGGGGAAGACAGATGCCATGGAATGCCAAGGAATTCCAAGGATTTGTGGAAGCTACTAAATGCTGATATAAACAAAGAAGTACCTTTCCAAGATCCATGCTCTGAATTCAGACTTCTAGCCTCCAGAAATGCGAGAAAATGAATTTTTGTCTTTAAAGTCACCTATTTGTTGTATTTCTGTTACAGCAGCATTGTAACTATAACGTTCCCTCTACCACTTTATACCAATTTGAGAATCACTCTTCTGGGACCTATGAATCCCATCTACCATATGTGCTCTACTTACAAAATATACGTATTTGCAAGAGTTATGTTGTCTCAATATCAATAAACAGACTCAAATGTAGAACTTCTTAGATCATATTGATAATATTAAGACTGGGTTGTCGATTATGATGAAAAAATATAACTTAAAAAACTGTGAGTAAAATGGAAAAAACTACACTTTTAGCTTTTTAAAGATCATGCCAGTCATTCCTGATAGTACAAGAAGTTTTGATTTTCAGAGAATCATGATGGAAGTAAGAGTTACGATTTTGTCATATTGTCACTGTATCTATTGTTCTTAACTTAGGAGGAAAAATGTAAGCGTATACATAGGATCAAGATCCTCTGCCTTCCATAGCATCTTCTACTCTCTATTATCAACTGATCATGTGCAGGTTGTGTGTAAATGGCACTTACATAGACAGTGAAAAGGAATTTATTTGAATCTTCCATTTAGTTCTCTGTAGCTATAAATGCCAACTTTCACTAGAGGTTAAATTATACTTATTTAATGTATAAGTTTCTTATGGCTTTTGTAACTAATTACCTCAAACTCAGTGGCATAAAACAATAGAAATGTATTGTCTCACTCTTTTGGAGGTGAGAAGTCCAAAAATTAAGGTGTAAGCAGGGTTGTGCTCTCTCCAAATGCCCTAGGGGGAACCCCTTCCTTGCCTTTTCCACTTGTATGAACGCCATGTGTTTCTTGGCTTGTTGCCACATCACTCCATTCTTTGTCTCCGTGATCACATTGTTTCCTCCCTTTTTCTATGTCTGTTTCCCTCTAGTTTTTGGTCTAATCTCCCTCTTTCATATAAAAATAAATGTGATTACTTTTAGGGTCAACCTGGATAATACAAGATAAACTCCTCTTCTCAAGATCCTTCAATTTATCACATCTACAAACAATCTTAGTCACAGATAATATTCATAGATTTCAGAGATTAAGACATAGATATATCTTTTCGGGGAGTCATCATCCACCCTAATTCATTCTGCCTTCTGACCTACAAAATTTTTTCCTGTCCCACATATGAAATGCATTCTCCTTATCCCAATAGGCTGTAAATAACCAATTATAGCATCAACTCTAAGTACAAAAAAAAATCTAATCTAAATATCATAAGTTCAATGGTCCCAAATCTAATTTAAGTCATCTAAATCAGGTATCCACCATTGGTGTGTCAGTTTGTTGCACTAAGATGTACTGCATATTGCTATGATGCTGGGCACTATGCCATTTTTATTTCAAGCATCAATAGGGTTAACCATGCTGGACAGGTTTCACTGGAGTTTCCAGACTAAGACAGACTTGGAAAAAAGACCTGGATATCTACTTCCCAAAATTAGCTAATGAAAATCCTATGGATCACAGAATATTGTCTGAGATTTCAACTCACTTTGGACTTATCATCAGGAGGGACCTATCACCGGAAGAGGACATCATGTTTGGGACTGACACAATAGACATAACAATCACTTCAAACGTACCAACCACCATGAATATAGCACCAAGCAGTCTTTCATTGTGTTATACATGTGGTTTTCTAACTCCAGGTCTTTGCACATTTCATTTTTTTTTTTTTTTTTAAAGGAAGACTACACTTGGTATTTCTCAAGCGGAAAGAACTGAAGAAAAAATTCAAACCATGAGTTGCAATTTTGAATGGTTATACTCGGAAAATAATGAATGACGGAGGAGGCATCAAAAGAAGATGGAAGGAATACACAGTCACTGTACCAAAAAGAACTGGTTGATGTTCAAACCTTACAGAAGGTAGCAAACGATCAAGAAATGATGGTATTGAAGAAAAAAGTCCAAGCTAATGGCATTGGTGAAAAACAAGGCTCCAGGAATTGACAGAATATGAATTGAGATGTTTCAACAAACAGATGTAGCACTGCAGATGCTCACTCATCTATGTCAAGAAATTTGTAAGACAGCTACCTGGCCAACTGACTGGAAGACATCCATATTTGTAGTCGTTCCAAAGAAAGGTGATCCAACAGAATGCAGAAATTATCAAACAATATTATTCATATTATGCACAAGTAAAATTTTGCTGAAGATCCTTCAGAAGCAGTTGCAGCAGTACATCAACAGAAATTCAAGCCAGATTCAGAAGAGGACTTAGAATGAGGGATATCATTGTTGATGTCAGAACGATCTCGGCTGAAAGCGGAGACTACCAGAAAGATGTTTACCTGTGTTTTATTGACCATGCAAAGGCATTCGACTGTGTGGATCAACAAATTGCAGATAACATTTCAGAAAATGGGGATTCCAGAACATTTAACTGTGCTCATGAGGAACCTGTGCATAGACCAAGAGGCAGTTGCTCAAACAGAACAAGGAGATACCGTGTGGTTTAAAGTCAGGAAAGGTATGCGTCAGCTTTGTATCATTTCACCATACTTATTCAGTCTGTATGCTGAGCAAATATTCTGAGAAATTGGATATATGAAGAAGAATGAGACATCAGGATTGGAGGAAGACTCATTAACAAGCTGCGATATTCAGATGACACAATTTTGCTTGCTGAAAGTGAGGAGGACTTGAAGCACCTACCGATGAAGATCAAAGACTACAGTCTTCAGTATGGATTACGCCTCAACATAAATAAAACAAAAATCTCCACAACTGTACCAATAATCAAAATCATGGTAATCAGAGAAAAGATCAAAGTTATCAAGGATTTCATTTTACTTGGATCCACAATCAACACCCATGGAAGCAACAGTCAAGAAATCAAATGACATATTGCATTGGGCAAATCTGCTGCAAAAGATCTCTTTAAAGTGTTAACAAACAAAGATTTCACTTTGAGGACTAAGGTGATCCTGACCCAAGCCATGATATTTTAAATCACCTCATATGCATGCAAAACCTGGACAATGAATAAAAAAGACCAAAAAAGAATTGGCACCTTTGAATTTATGGTGTTGGTGAAGAATTTTGAAGATACCACGTACTGCCAGAAGAACAAACAAATCCGTCTTGGAAGAAGTACAGCCAGAATGCTCCTTAGAAGCAAGGATGGGAAGACTTTGTCTCACATAAACGTTTGAACATGTTATCAGGAGGGACCAGTCCCTGGAGAAGGACATCATGTTTGGTAAAATAGAGGGTTAGAGAAAAAGAGGAAGACCCTCAACGAGATGAATTGACACAGTGGCTGAAAAGATAGGCTCAAATGTAGCAATGACTGTGAGGATGGCACAGGACCGGGTAGTGTTTAGTTCTGTTGTATATAGAGTCACTATGAGTCGGAACTGATTCGATGGCACCTAACAACAACATATGTGTGGTTGCCATGAGTGGAAGCCAACTCAACAGCAACTAGAAATCATTATAAATCAAGTATGGGTGAGATTCTGAGTATGATACATTCTAGGACAAAACTCCTCTCCATTTGTTGACCTGTGAAACTAGAAAACAAGTTACCTGCTTCCAAAACTCAATAGTGGGACAAGCATAAGATAACGGTTGTCAATATTTCAATTCCAAAAGTGAGAACTTGGATTAATAAAAGAATCAGTGACCCAAGCAAGTTCAAGATATAGCTGGGAAAATTCTATTAGGTTTCAAGGCATAAGAATAATCCTTTTGACTTGTGGCTTCACCCTCTTGGCCCACATCTCCTCTGGCCTCTGCACCAGTGTAAATGCCTTTGAGTCCTAACCTTCTAAATCTGTGTTCTCTGAGCCCAAGGCTCTTCCTCTTTCCTAAAGGATAGCACGTATTTACAGAAGAGTAGTTCCATAAGACTGCTTATGGATTTTCGACTCATAGTGACCCCATGTGACAGAGTTGTACTGCCCCATAGGGTTTTCTAGGAGGCAATCTTAACAAGAGCAGATCGCTAGGTCTTTCTTCCTTGGAGTTGCTGGGTGTGTTTGAACTGCCAACCTTTCGGTCAGCAGTCGAGCACTTAACCAATGTGCCACCAGGGCTCCTTTCTGACTCCAGAATCCTGGAAATAAGTAAGATATCCTTCTTTGATTTTGTCCTGTTCTTTTCTCTTTCATTCCAAACTGACAGTGTTTCTGTTGATGTAACAATCTCTTATAAGTCTCCTGTATATGTCAAGGAATTCACATCATTAGGCAAGAGGGTCCTTTATGATCTCCCCTGCAAAATCTCATCTCTATACCTGAGATGGTTGATTGATACATGAGTTGCATACCTAATCTCTTCTGAAAAAGGTTATCCAGCTATACCCTTGGCTTTCTCTCCAGAGCATGCTTTCTTAACAATGAATTTCCTAATTTTAATATATTTTTGCAATCTGGATAGACTGAGAATTCACCAAATCCTCAAGTGCTAGTTCCCTTTTTGCTCAACATATATTTCCTCAATTTATGTCTTTCTTTTGAACATACTGTAAGGAGCAAGAAGAAACCAGGCTGTACCTTCAGCACATTAGAAAACTCTCTAGTTACCTATCCAAGTTCATCATCTACAGATTCTGTTTTTCACACAACTCTAGAATGTAATTCAGACACATTTGCTTTTTTATACCACAGTATAATGATGATCTCTTTTCCTCCAGTTTCCAATAACATATTCCTAACTTCCTTCTGGGCCCTCACCAAAAGCACCTTTAACATTCATATTTCTACCAACATTCTGTTCATTACAACATATATATTCTCTAACACAATAGAAACTTTCTTTACCATGCTCCTCACTTCCTTTTGAAAGTTCCATATGCCTACCAATGTTCTGTCCAATGAATTTTAGGCTTTTCCTATAATGCACCTCAAATTTTTTCTAGCCTTTACCATTACTCAGTCCTAAAGCCACCTCAGCATATTTTGGAAGGGCAGGCTAAAAACTCTCAGACAGGAGCTGATGCTGTTGTAATCCGCAGAAAGAATTTCTTCCTCACAGGAAAACCTCAGTTCTGCTGTTAGTCTTTCAACTGATTATATCAGTCACATCCAGATTATCAAGAATAATCTGCCTTAAAGACACTTGATTGTAGATTTTACTTTCATCTACAAAATAGCCTCATAGCAACACCTAGATTAACGTTTGATTGAATAACTGGGTACTACAGCCTTGCCATAGGAGTCCTAGTGGAGCAGTGGTTAAGAGAGACAGCTACTAACTAAATGGTCAGTGGTTTCAATCCACCAACCACTCCTTGAAAATCCTATAGGGCAGTTCTACTCTGTCCTATAGGGGCACTATGAGTTGGAATTGACTCAACAGCAATGGGTTTGGCTTTTTTTCTTTTTTTATAGCCTTGCCAAGTTGACACATAAAACTGACTTTCTCAGTCTTCAGGTAGTCCCAGGCTTATCATGGGGTTCCATTCAGTCAATTCTGTCATAAATTGGTTCTGACATAAGTGGAATACCTTATTTTTTAGTTTTCATTATTATTGCCTTTCATTATCAGTATCTTTATAAATCATAACATTGAACATCTGCAAGCGCACATCTGAGAATGATAGCATGAGCAAATTATGCTTGGCTACACTGCAGGTAGTACATATTACTAACGATAAGATGTACAAACAAAAAACACATAGTCACAAATGGTTTGTTGTAACTCAAATATGTCATAAATCAGGGACTACCTGTACATACCAAACCAACTCGTTGCCTTCCAGTAAATTCTAACTTATACGGACCCTATAGGACAGAGTAGAACTGCCCCATAGGGTTTCCAAGGCTGTAAGTCTTTATAGAAGCAGACTGGCACATCTTTCTCCTGCAGAGCTGCTGTTGAGTTTGAACCACTAACCTTTTGGTTAGCAGCCCAGCACTTTAACCATTGAGCCACGAGGACTCCACATGTGTATACCCATTGCCATCAAGTCGACTCTGACTCATAGTGACCCTGTAGGACAGAGTAGAATTGCCCCATAGAGTTTCCAAGGAGCGCCTGGTGGATTTGAACTGCTGACCTTTTGGTTAGCAGCCACAGCACTTAACCACTACACCACCAGGTTTTCCACCTGTATATGAGCAGTGTTAAACAAATTTCAATATTAATGTGGTGCTATTAATTCCAGGTATAGTACACATTTTTATTTTTGTTTTATCTAAAATGTCAATAGTAAAGTTTTGAAAAGCAGAGAGGCTCTTATTCATCCATTTATTTCTCTATTCCTTTGTTGAGCAAATTTCTATGTGTGTGTACAGTGTATCTTGCACTGAGGTAAATACACTGAGGTACTCTGTTCACCTAACAGGTAGGATAATGAAGAAATCTGACTAGATGTGGTAGAAAGGTAAAGTTAATAGCAAGATACACGGTGAAGTTTTTCGGGAGTACCCTTGACATTCTCACTCAGTTTTTCTTACAATTGGTGTTTTTAAACAGAGTATTTAATTACATTTGCCTTAAAATCAAACCTTCCTTTTCTTTTATGGTTGATTTTGCCTTAAAGTCTATTTTATTTAATATTAGTATTGCCACTCCTGCCCTTTTTCAGTTACTGTTTGCTTGATATATTTTTTTTCTGTCCTTTGATTTTTAATATATTTATCTCTATCTAAGGTATATCTCTTGAACAGTATATTGATAGGTCATGCTTGTTTTATCAGTTGTGACACTATCTCTTTACAGGTACATTTAAGCCATTTACTTTGGTGTGATTATTGATATGTATGAGTTTATTGCTGTTGTATTGTTGTGTTTTTTTTGTGGTGGCAATGTTTTCTTTGTTCCTCTTACTTTCCTGTGCTAAGTTCCTTTCTTATCGATTTTCTTTTCTTTTCATTTCTCACTATAGATGTTGTGCTTATTGAGACTTTGTTTTTCTTATTTTTTACTCTGACGAGTAGGTTACTTTCTTTGTGGTTACCTTGAAATTACCCTTATGTTCCTAAGTTTGAACCAGACTTTTTTAATTGATACTGTCTTGACTTCCTCTCCATTTGAAAGTTCTATACCTACATAGCTTATTCCCCCTGTTATTATTTATGATGTCATAATTTACAGATTGATGTCTGTTTCCCTGTTTGAAGTCTTTTAACTTTGTTTTATTTTTGAGTGTTCTTTAATTAGATTGGTATTTGGCTGATGCTCTCCTGTATCCTAGACTCCAATTGTTGTCTGATGTTTTGGTTCTCTAACCAAAGGACTCCCTTTAATGATTCTTGTAAATTTGGTTTGGTTTTTACAAATTCCCTTAACTTCTATTTATCTGGAAATGTCCTAATTTTGCCATAGTATTTGAGAGGGAGTTTTAGAGGATATATTATTCTTAGTGGGCAGTTTTTTTTTTTTTTTCTTTCAAGGCTTTATATATGTCATCCCATTGCCTTCTTGCCTGCATAGTCTCTGTCAGTCAGAGTTGAGTCTTATTGTTTCCCCTTTGTAAGTGACGTTTTGTTCTTCTCAAGTTACTCTCAGGGTTATTTCTTTGTCTTTGTTTTTGGCAAGTGTGATTATGATATGTCTTGGAGAATTTCTTTTGGGGTCTATCCTACATGGGGTTCATTGAGCTTCTTGGATGGTCAGCTTTTTGTCTTTCATGATATTTGGGGGGTTTTCTGTGAGAAAATCTTCACAATCTTCTTTGTGTTTTCCATTTTTTCACCCTGTTCTGGAACTCTGATTGCATGCAGTTTTTTCGTCTTGATTGTATCCCACCTAGATCGCTTTCCTGAAGTCTTGGAGAGCCCTAAATATTATTCTTTTGAATTCCATATCGGGTAGTTCCACTGCTTTTTCTTCTACTGGAATGTCATGTTCTTCTTTATTTGGCCACTTGCTGGAGCCATCTTTTCCTGATTTTTTATGTTTTGATATTGTCTGCTGTCTCTGAGAAATAAGGTATCATTTTCTTTATTTATTGATTGTATATTTGTTTGTTTCATCCTGCTTCTTTGTTTTGTTTTGATATGTCAGGATAGGCAGGACAGGTGTACTTTGCTGCTTGCTTGTCTGTGGGCATGCTAGCTCTCACCACCTTGTCTGAGTTGGAAGGACAGCAGCAGGCAGGGTGAGCTCACTTCACTGTACACTGGTTTGGTAAGGTGGCTGAGGGTGGACTGCAGGGGTGCTTTTAACCTCCTGATGTTGTTCCAGCAGTATAAGAGCATTTGTAGCCCCTCACCAGATGGGTGAAGGTGTTGGACAGGGTGTAGTATAGGCTCACTTCCCTCCATTCAGCAGCTGGTTGAGTGGAGGGAGGGGGAGGACAATGTGAGCCTGGTGCAACTGCAGTCCTGAGCCAGAGATGCTTTAGGATGGTGACATAGCAAGGGCAGGCAGAAGAAGGGGTGATGTAAGAGGCTAGGAGGGGGGATCAAAGAAAAGAAAAGAAAGCGGTAGCTGGAGGGTGAGGGAAAGGCAGAACTGGGGACCTGTGGGAATGGGTACATGGGGGTAACGGGATGTAGAAAGCAGTGGCCAGTGGCTCTGTAGCCATGGCAGTGAGCTGTGGCCCAGTAGGAAGAGGAGCCATTGCCATCAAGTTGATCCAACCCATAGTGGCAATTATTATTATTTTTATTAGGCCTACCCAAATAGATTATAACCTCAAGATTGTAGGGAAAAACTCACAGATTTAATACATATAGCAATCTGTAACTTCATTTTCAAATATGGAAACCACTAGCCACATGTATCTGTTTAAATTAAATTTGAATTCATTGAAATCAAATAAAAGACTCAGTTCCTCAGTTGCACAAGCACATTTTGGAAGCTCAGTATCACCTTGTAGCTAGTGCCTACCATATTTTCATCACCACAGATAGTTCAACTGAAAAGCATAGGCATACCAGGGATACATAATCTCTTTTTTGAAACAAGATTCAGGTTACTGCATTCAAAACATATTGACTTTGCTACTATGGCAACTGCAAGACATTTCTTTCAATTTTCCTTAGAAAATTAACTAAATAATTCTAAAGAATAGAAGCATATAAATAACACTACAATTACATTTTCTTTTAGAACACATACATATCATACATTCATAGCTTTGTGCTTGAAGGTTATTAAAATGCAACTGGTAATTTATCCAGTGGTTTCTCAAAGGGCTTGCTCTCAGAGAGATAATTTCAAACTAATTCTAACTTTCTGGCTTTTATATATCTCAACTTACTCTCGGTAGTGTTATAATCAATAGAAACATGTCTAGCTTACTTGAACTTTCCAGGCTTCTTTTCACTCTGTACTGTAATAATGAACTTGGCTTCTCTGTGCTAGAGTCACTAGAGATGCAGGGGCAAATCAAATGTTTCTTGTGTTAAAAATAACTTTTACCTTCGATAGAAAGAACCAAAATCCTAGGACTAAGATGCATTCTTATAAAATTACATGGAAGAAAATGTGTAAAGAGAATTCTCTTGTGTTTAGATGCAGCCCAGTAAGTGCAACTATTTATAGAATTCTAAGAAGCTTCCAGAATCCCCAGTGTCCCAAGTTCCTCCTTGGAGTCAAGTTCATCACTCAGAGAAGATCAAGACTCATACAATGTTAGAATACGTTCATGAAACCTTATTCACAGTAAAATCCTAAAAACCCAAAATATTTTGGTAAGATTGAAGGCAACTCGTTTGGTCACAAAACTTAAACTGAACTAGATGGGGGGGCAGGGGTGTTTTTAGTCTTTATTTATTAGACTTTCTGATTAGTCTAAATATGCATACAATTTGCTGAAGAAATGCTAAGGTGTTTAGCTGTGGGATGTGGTTCTAGGCCCTGCTGGAAATATGATGTTCCAACTTTTTCAATGCAATATTGCTTTACTTGGGTATCAAAAATAAATAAATAAATAAACAAACACCAACCTACCTACCTACATACATAAATACATAAATAAATTGTTTTAAAAGGCAAAGAAAGTAATACTTATACCACTCAAAATGTTTAGTTTAACATAATTTAGAAAACAATGTATCATAAAAATCAGATTTCATAAATTTGAGAAAGTACTATGCAAGGAGCTATAAAACCCAATTTGGTCTTAGCCTAGCAGCAGTTTAAGGACTATAACAAATTCCCAAAAGCCTAGATTCCTCCTGAAGTCTGGTGTTATTTTTTACTTTGGTTAGTGTCTTAGTTATCTAGTGCTGCTGTAACTGAAATATCACAAGTGGGTGGCTTTAACAAACACAAATTTATTCTCTCACAATCTAGGAAGCTATAAGTCTGAATCCAGGGCACCAGCTCCAGGGAAAGGCCTTCTTTCTCTGTCAGCTCTGTGCGGAATGTCCTTGTCATAAATCTTCCCTTGAATCTAGGAGTTTCTCAGAGCAGGGGACCATGGTCCAAAGGACATGTTCTTCTCCTGGCTCTTCTTTCTTGGTAGTATGAGGTCTCTCTCCTCTCTGCTTGATTCTGTCTTGTATCTCTCAAAAGAGATTGACTCAAGATACAACCTAATCCTATAGACTGAGTCCTGCTTCATTAACACAACTGTCTCTAATCCCACCTTATTAACATCATAGAGGTTAGAGTTTACAACACATAGGATAATACATCAGATCACAAAATGATGGACAATCACACCATGCTGGGAATCATGGCCTAGGCAAGCTGACACACATTTTTGTGGGGCACAATTCAATCCATACAGCTAGTTTTTATATCACAAAGTTATATATCCTCCATTAAAGTGAACATGATTTGTTATCATACCATAACTGAAAATGTTGTATGAATTATATGTATTTTTTAATAAAAAAGAGTGAACAAAGCCCTTGAATTTTACTTACAATACTTAATTTTTGTGGCTATTACTAGTAAACATGGATGGCCATTTTCAATGGTAAGAAACAAGTCTCACTTTTTAACACAGTGTGTAATGGTATGGCTCAGATCCTTTTTTCAGGAAAGAACAAATGTATAAAAAAAAAAAAAGCTATTCTTTTTACACTGATAGTCATTCCTACCATAGTTCCAAAGATTATGCTGTCATAGAACATTTTTATCTCCCATCTCATTTAGTAAGTGTTTGGTTGCTAACTAAAATGTCGGCAGTCCGAATCTACCAGCCGCTCCTTGGAGATTCTATGGGGAATCAATTCGACAGCTACAGGTTTTGATTTTTTTATCTCATCTATAAACATTCAAACCTGAATTTACAAAATAGTCTAGCGGCCTCTAACTGCTGCAATGGGTCAAGAGTCATAGCTATAGAAGGTGGAACCACACAACTTTCAGAGTGGTTGACATTTCAGATAATGGAGGCATTGTTTCAAGTCATTCTCCCTTGGAGTGAGAGAAATTACACAGGTGCATGGAGGAGAGAATTTAAACTATGAAACTGTCCCTGCTGCAAGGGCACATAATTCTGAATTGTGTTTATGTGTATGAGTACATAATTCTAAGTTGTGCATGGATAAATAGTCCTTTAAATTGACTCTCACTGATACATATTTTTTTCTGATTTGGATAATACCCAATTTTGTAAATACTTACACTGAGCAATGTAAATTATAAAAATGTATCATAGATAATACTGAATTTAGTCCCACTCGCAATGTGAGGTCAACAGTGGAGTGATAGTTGCTTTATTGGAGACGTGATGGATACTTATTAAAAGGGAACTGAACAAAGTAAAAAATTAATATAAATAAGAAAACAATATGCGGACTTGTAAAGTTATTGTCTTCAGAGTTCATTTTTCCTTAAAACAAATACACTCAGTATAATTTATATTTGACAACATTTTGAACATAAACATTTAAATTTTATGAAACTAAGTCACCTTTAATGATAGTAATGACATATGATGCTATTTGAAAAATCAAAAATTTTCTGAGACACTCAAAACCTGTTACTAACAGCATATTAATAATCTTCTCAGTTTCAAATTCTAAAGTTTAAAATATTTCTCCTCAAGTCTTCTAAAGTATAGAAGTCTTCTAAATATTCTTGTAAAGTCTTCTAAAATATCAGAAATCTCCTGCTGACATAAAGTAGTAAATACAACGTTTGATTATTTTGGAGAAATCTCTTAAGTGATATAATGTCCAGTTAATATTATAAGGTTAAAAACTTACATTACAAAACTGAATTTGAATAAAAATTATCCACTGAATGTTACTAGTCTTATAAATAGTCAAGTCCCTTTTCTCCCATCAGTATATGGATGAGTCTAAATTCCACTCTAAGTATTCATGCTTTTGTTTTTATTTACCCAGTGTCTTTAGGTGGTTTTACAGAGTATAATATATACATAGCTGTTCCAAAATTACAGTATAGCATAAATTTTTAGAATGAACATCTTGAGCTCAAAATGTCACACTATTCTTACATTAATATTCCTTTTGCCACCATTATTGTAATTTCACTTTCAACTGCTTCCAGCGGGCATAAATTTTAGCGATGTAATTTTTGGTTCAATAAATGGAACAATTAGAGATGCCTCCAAACTTCATTGGTGGCCTCCTGAGGTAGTAATTGCTCATCAGTGAAAGCTTTAAACCAGCGTCTGGATGCTAAAAGACTGAATGAAAAACATCAATTTGGTGCTGCAATTGATGAAAACCATCAATTTGGTCTTAGAGCAGCAAATCTAAACGTTAGTCAGATAAGATTCAACTGGTAAAAAAAGCAGTTTCCCGTATTTTATCCCTTGTAATTCTAAATCGGAAAGTTTGGAAAGGACCTCAGAACTTGTATTTGTACTACGTATCTATGATTTACAGAGATGCAGTTGACCAAAGAACCACTTCTTGGGATCCCCTACCTCAAAGATCATTTAGTTAAAATCTCAATTTGCATATGAGGTAATGGAGTGCAATGGTTAAGTGAATTTGACATAAGTCACACAGTTAATTAGTTGCTCAGCTAGGCCTAGAATTAACATCTGAGTCCTAGGCCAGTATTTTTAAATTAGTTGTCAAATAAGTTGTGTGTAACATCTTTGTAAAATTCTAGCAGTGTACAGATTTTTTTTTTAATGGGGAAAATTCTAATGGATTATATAAGACTTAAATGTTTCTCATTATGGTGTTATTCTTATTTATAAGAACAAAACAAAGCTTATACTCTGTATGCTTATATTTCTTGTCCGCCTCAGTAACTAAGCCAATTTACAAACATAATTTTATTTTTACTTACTTAAGAAAAACTTACTAGAAATCAGTCACTATTCGAAGGACATTAATAATAATATTTATAAATACAAATAAGCAAAATTATACAACCAACTACTTTCACATTAGCCATATTAATTTAATGTTATAGATGATATCATTTTGCTGAATTAAGGTCCACAACATGGATATAGTGGAACTATTCTGATGCCTAGTCTTTTGAATGTACTTGCTCTACTAATGGGAGTCCCTGGGTTGTGCTACTGGTTATGCACTTGGTTGCTTATCAGAAGGTTGGTGGTCCAAGTCTACCTCTGACAGATCAGCCATTGAAAACCTTATGAAGCACAGTTCCACTCTGATACACATGGATGCCACCACAAGTTGGAATTGACTGATTTGGTTTGGTTTTGCTCTATACTAGTAATAATAATGTCTGACATTTAATTGAGTGCTTACCATGTGTCTTAGGCTGGGTTCTCTAGAGAAGCAAAACCAGTAAAGTGTATAAATACATATATATAGAGAGATTATATCGAAGAAACAACTCCCGCAATTGTAGAGGCTAGAACATCCCAAGTCTGTGGATCAGGGTAGGTAGAGGCCTCTCCCAAGTCAAACAGCTGCAGAAGCTGGCAAGCCCAAGATCGGCAGATTGGCGAGCAGGGCTCCAGCTCACAGGCTGTGCAGATCGATGAATCCTAGGTTCCGCAGATAAGCTGACAGCTCAAGTCCCAAGAACAGGAGATGAGATGACAGGAAACAGCCGCAGGATCCAGATCCAGGGAGAACAAAAAGCCAGAACATCTTATATTCAGATGCAGGCCATACCCCCAAGGAGACTCCCTCTCATCTGATTGGCTACCCACAGTGTATTCAATCACTGGAGTGATTACACTAAAACACTGAGAATCATGGCCCAGTCAAGTTGACACACAATCTTAACCATCACAGTCCACCCCTTGTCAACTTGGCACATGTACACATCTCCTTAAACCATACATAATCTCTGAATAAAGACAATTAGAAAGTCATACTTGTGCCTAACATGTTACAACTAACATGTGCATGATCGAAAACGCACTAGCCCCATTTACAGGTTATGTTTTATAAGCGAAGGAAACAAAAATATTTGATGCACACATACAAAGTGCAAACACTCATAACAATTACAGTCCCCATTTCTGCAACTGGTCACATGGCCATAAGTGATATTTAGAACTACCTTCTTCCACCACCCATTCTTTATTCCCTTTGCCCTCAGCAAGCACCTCGGCTGGTCGTGGTTCTTTGCCTGGTGGGGTGACCCAAATCTTCATTCCTGAAGGGTCTGTGTCATTAGTAGTCATGTCAGAATTAGGTTGCTGTAGCTTTCCATTGACTTTAATCACAGGGCATTGTAGTACTAAGAGACGTCCCAAGGAATCTCCTGCATTCCAGACATACTCTTCTTTACCTCCATTACATAATATCAATCTGATTTCCTCTTGGTAATCAAGATCAATCACACCAGCCAGTATGGTAACTCCCATCTTTGCCTGTTGATCCAGATGCATAAGGAGGCCAGAGTGGCCAGGTGGCATTCTTAACTTCTAGTTCAATGGAATCAGTGATGTGTCTCCAGGTGGGAGCATTCCTCCCTTTGGAACTAAGACCTCTAGGCCTGCAGAGCATAAGGTCGAGGGGACAGGAAGCAAAAATCTTGCAAGTAGGTTACTAGGGGTAATAGTGAGTGGTGCCACTACCATTTCCACCCCTTGATTCCTGGACCTGTGAATTCTGGCTATGGGAGAAACAGCACCATATATTGGACGCTGGTTTAAATCATATACAGCCTCCTGGAGAACATTGCCCCAACCCTGCAAGGTATTGCCACCTAGCTGGTGCCATAGTTGTGTCTTTAGAAGGCCATTCCATCTTTCTATCAAGCCAGCTGCTTCAGGATGTTGGGCAACATGGTAAGACCAGTGAATTCCATGAGCATGGGCCCACTGCCACACTTCATTTGCTGTGAAGTGAGTCCCTTGATCTGAGGCAATGCTGTGTGAGACCTGAGGTTCCTGGGCAGAAAAGCTCCCAGAAGGAAGGAAGATCGATGACATGACCTTCCTCCAGAGCCAACGGAGAAAGTTTTCCCCTGCAGCTGATGCCCTGGATTTGGGCTTGTAGCCAAATTGAATTTGGGACAGTGAGAGAATAAATTTCTCTTTGCTAAATCCATCCACTTGTGGCACTTCTGTTAGAGCAGCACTAGACGACTAAGACACCATGTTCGAGACACTGTTTAAGCACTTTTCAATAGTAACTCATTTTGTATTCATAACAATTGTGTGAAGAATGCACTATTATCCCCAATTTATCACTGAGGAAACTGAGATAGAGAATGGTGAAGTAACTTGCCCAATCAAGAAGAGAGGCCTGGCTCCAGATTCAATTTTCTCCACCAATTTTGCTCTATCATCTCTGACTATGGAGTGTCATAGTATAATTCAAACAACCCACAGTTTTATCTAGTTCAACTATAGTAAAACTGTTATTTGTATAGTATGTCTTGACCACATTTCATCTTCACTTGGTGCAAATTTACATGTTAATGGTGCCTCAGTCCTCTTCTTGATAGCCCTAGACACTTACAGCAGCACAATTCTTTGCTTATCATTGCTGTAATGTAAACTAAAGGCCTTGATTTACTAAATAATTTCAGAAATCAAAGTCCTTTTGTGAAAATGGTTTTAAATTGTGAATATAATTTTGGTCTTTGTAGCTGATAACATAATTTGAGTTCAACAGTGGATGCAGGAAAATTTATGTCATTTCGACATTAGGCTATGTTAACCTAAGGCCAAACAGGAATGTTTACCCAAACATTAAAAGTTAAATATTGACACTTAATCACTTGGCATATAGTAATGTAAATACAGGAATCACAATCATAGGGAAAAACCCAGATAACCCTCAATTTGATTATCATGAACAATAAAACACCTATTTTAAAAAATATATTGAAGAAATTGCAAATCTCTAAGAACACAATCAAATTCTAGAGACGCAAACTCCTAGTGAAAGAATTGGATAAAAAGACAGTATGCCCCAAAACCCAATCCAAACCCATCACTGTTGAATCGATTCCAATTCATAGTGACCCTATAGGACAGAGCAGACCTGCCCCATAGTGTTCCCAAGGCTGTAATCTTTAGGGAAGCAGACTGTCACATCTTTCTGTTGTGCAGTGGGTCATGGGTTCAGACAGAAGACCTTTTGGTTAGCAGCCCACTGCTTTAACCACTGCCAACAGGGCTCCTGTAAAAGACAGATCTCAAAATGAGAGAGTGTATGGATATGCAACTGCTCTATGACTGCAGACTTAGAGTCCATTTGGATCATCTGGGATTAAACTTTCAAACAACTGAGTCAAAAGGTCATGTAATGTTTTGGGTTTTTTTTTTTCTTTTTTTCCTTGCCTTTTTAAAAATTTTTTGTTGAGAATGTGATACACACATTCTGACTGCAAGATATAGCTCCCCAAATATTTCAGTGAGTTGATGACATTGGCCCTATGCTTCAATCCCTACATTTTTTAGGGAAATATGTAATGCCAGCAATTTACCCCTGAAGACCTCTCAGAGTCCTCCTGATCCAGTTCTCTCAGATGCTCCATGGCTTCTGTGAATTTCATCTTAGCATCTTGCCTACAGAGCATTCTCTCTAGTCTATGCTCCCAAATTCCAGGTTCATGGTTTACATTATATTGTTGATGACTGATGATAGCTCAATGAATCAAAAGAAATTAAAAAGGAAAGTTCAATCTTCAGCAAGAAAATTGCTGTGGGTGGGACTACCATTTAAGTTTTACATCAAATAATTAAATTCTTTGTCTTACAATTTTAAAAACACACAGTGGTGGAGTAAGGATATCTAAGGCATGCATTCTAGAGTATATATGCCATTGCTAAATCTATCATACAATACTAGGTATATAAATGCTCACTCAATCTGCATGTAGGACCTATTGTGCACTCCCCTGACCAGCAATTATTTCTAAGTAAGTGTCAAATTCATAGGAATATTTTCATTACTTATAAATTATATAATAAAAAGTATTATTTCTACTAATAATATTAGTTCAATAGAATATCTCAAGTATAGATATGTAGAGCCAACATGGAATGCAGGGTAGACTACTCTCTTCTACTAAGCCATTTGTATATCAAATTTTACTCTAGGAATAATAGTAGTCTTATTAAGCTTATTAAGAAGTGTTCTCCATCCTACTTTGGTGAGTGGTGTTTGGGGTCTTAAACACTTACAGGCGGCTATCTAAGATGCATCAATCTAAGATGCATCAATTGGTCCCAACCACCTGGAGTAAAGGAGAATGAAGAACAACAAGACACAAGGAAAGCATTAGCCCAAGAGACAGAAAGGGCCACATAAACCAGAGACTTCATTAGCCTGAGACCAGAAGAACTAGATGGTGCCCGGCTACCACCAGTGATGGCCCTGACAGGGAACACAACAGAGAGTCCCAGATGGAGCAGGAGAAAGGCAGGGGCAGAACTCAAATTCTAGTAAGAAGACCAGACTTAATGGTCTGACTGAGACTGGAGGAACCCCGGAAAGCATGGCCCCCAGATTCTCTATCAGCCCAGAACTAAAACAATTTTTGAGGCCAACTCTTCAGACAGGGATTGGACTCGACTGTGGGACATAAAGTGATACTCATGAGGAGTGTGCCTCTTAGCTCAAGTAGATACAAGAGACTAAATAAGCAGCTTCTGTCCGGAGGTGAGATGGGAAGGCAGAGAGGGTTAGGAGCTGGTTGAATGGACATGGGGAATCAGGGGTGGAAAGGAAGAGTGTGCTGTCACAGTATGGGGAGAGCAATTAGAGTCAAATAACAATGTATGTATAAATTTTTGTATGGTAAAAAATTAAAGAGAAAAATAGCTTTTGAAAAATTTTTGCTCCTATCATATTTGTCTCTTAAAACTAATCTTGCTAGATTTGATGCTAGCATTTATTTCTAATAAAAAATATATATATACTCATCCCAAGCCCTTTAAGGCCTTTTTGCCATCTTCCAATTTGATAAGCAAAGCATCTATCCCTATGTTAAACTTCCAATTAATGTCTCAAATATACCTAAAATTCAATATTTTAAACCAAATTTATGAGCTTCCCTGAAACCTGGTCCTCTACTGCAGTGAATATTAGCACCACCAAATTGCTAGAGAAGTCAGAAATTTAGGAGACATTTAAGGTACCATTCTTCCACTTAACCCTGCATAATAAATCTCTCACCAAACCACCCCCACCCCACCCCACCCCCCCAAAAAAAAGAAAAATAAATAAAGTACCCATTGCCATCAAGTTGATTCTGACTTACAGTGATCCTATAGGACAGAATAGACCTGCTCCATAAGGTTTCCAAGAAGTGATTGGTGGATTCAAACTGCTGACTTTTTTGATTGGCAGTCAGGTTCTTATCATTGCACCACCAGGGCTCAAAATCTCTCACCAGTCCATCTTAAATATCTTTTGGAACAGTTCACTTTCCTCCATTCCCGCTGCTACAACTCTAGACTAAGGAGCTCTTGTTTGGACTGAAACTATAGTTTTTTTAAATTGTGCACCTTGCTTTCAGGCCTCTCTCCAATTAATTATCTAAACTACAGATAGAGTGATATTTTGAAATGTAAATCCAGTCATATAACCCCCTACTTAAAATACTTAGGACAAAACTTAAATCCTGTGGTCCCACTCCCAGCAATTGCTGACTTTTCTTGTCTTACCTTCTCTCTTGTTCTCTGAGACCAGGCCACACTGTGCTCCCTTCTTCTTAGTATCATCTTTCCTCCCACATCTCCCACCCATGTATGCCAAGTTAATTTCTATACTTTGTTCAAATCCCAACTCCGACATCACTTGCTTTATAGTGTCTTTCCTTGATATCCCTGATGAGTTTAATGATCAATATTCCCTGGAGCCATGAGTATCTCTTCTTTGTAGCAACTTTCACAGTGATAATTTATATTTATTTCATGTGACTGATTAATTTCTGATTTTTCCATTAGATGGTAAATTCCATGAAGTACTCTTTATTCCCACATCATTATATCCCCAGGACTTAAAGTAGTATATTTAATAACATTTGTTGTATGTAGATTATTGAATATAAAAAGTTAAATACTGAAAGTTAGAGCAAAACATAAGAAAGGATCATCTACTGAGATTCTACCCAACATATCCTAACCTTCCAATATTACCTATAATTGGAAGATGCATCTCTGTCTTTGAGCACCTAATGAACTCACTATCTGTGAAATTCAGTCAGGGTTTTTCATACAGTTCCTCAACTGGAAGTTATTTGTGGAATGTCTGAAAGATCCCACTAGATCATAAATTCCTAGGAAAGTAGACATTGTTAAATATTTTTATCTCTGCTTTACTCTAAGTGCAGTATTTAACACAGTATTGTGAATATAATACACAGGCAAACATACACATTAAGTGACTATATAAATGAAAAACCACTGGATTGTTTTATACTTATCAAGGCTCTTCCATTGATTTCAAATTTGGCATCACAGTTTAACCCAGTGTGTGACTCTCTCTCTTGCCTCATTCCCTCCACCCCGTCTATTGTTCATATCAGTGAAGGCCAAATATAATTATGTAGTCATGGAGACAAGTCATTGTGCCTTAGTGACATGAGAAGTTGGTACACATTTCTTCTTCAATTCCCAACTGTGTTCACTTAGTTAAGTTTTTCACAAAGAAAATGATTAAAATATGTGTTTTATAAAAAATTCAAAAATAAAATTAAGTAACTTCAATATTGTTACACCTGTTGATTAGTTAATTGTACATGAAACAGTATAAGAGGTATCCATAATCAGAGAACAAAGAGCAATATAAAAAAAAAAAAAAGATAGGCAAAAATGGGATGCTTGTAAACTAGTAGTTTAGAAGTTATCATTAAAGTGGCTTTCAGATTTCTGCTAGTGAGGGTTTCTGTAAGTAACTCATTTTTATATATATACCAATTTAAGTTGGACTCTTATATTAAAACAAAACTCAAATCATTTTTATATCCTATGCCTCTAGAAAAAGTTTTACAATAAAAATGAAAGTGTGCTACAAGGTCTTTATTTTTATGTCTAAACTTGTCTGAGTACTTTTCTTGCCAAAGATTTATAAATCAGCATAGGTCTCTCAGGATGACCTTTAGTGGCACTCTTTGAGTTGTTTTCTCTTATTATTTCACTTTTTCCTTCTAGAAACTAAAGCCAACACAATCCTTTGTCTTTCTGTTAAAGAATGCTGAGAACAAGCAAAAATAACCTGGCTGCTTGCTTTAAGAAATACCTGCTCCTAGAAGTCTGTGAATCAACTAACAGCACACTTACAGAAACTAACATCTTGCTCATCAATACTTGTTTGAAGACCTCCCCTCACTGTGATCAACAATCCAAAAATTTTATGTCATAATCTCTATCTAATCCCAATCAATGACCTGCTTGTCAAGATCTGCCTTAAAACCACCCAGCCTAGGCCCTAACAAACCAAAAACCAGTAGCCCTTGAGTTGATTCTGACTCATGGTGACCCCATATGTTTCAGAGTAGAACTACACATAAGGTTTTCAATGGCTGTGATCTCTTGGAAGTAGACTGCCAGGCCTTGCTTCTGGGGAGCCTCTGGATGGATTAGAACTGCCATCCTTCAGATTAGTAGCCAAGTGCTTAACTGTGTGTGCCACCTTGGAATCTGGCCTAAGCCCTAAATCCCTTTAAATATGTTCCCCTGTGGTATTACTAAAACCTCATTAAGGTAATGTCTAATTAACTTGCTTGATCAACAAGTTTTTCTTGTGAAAAAGAGGTCAACAGTCAACATGTCTTTATATTTTCTTTCTATATTTACTGTTTAATATGCCTAAATATGCCTCTGATTTGGAATACTTGCCCAGCCTCCAACTTATTAACTGTATGAACTTGAGCAACTTAAATCACATCTCTCAGCCTATGTCTTGGTGAGCAAAATGGAAACCTCATAGGGTTCTTCTGAGGATAAAATGCATAAAGAACATCAGCTAACGTACCTCCAAGTTTATGAACTCATTTATTTCTCACAACAACTATAAAAATCATTATCTACACTCTATAGATGAAGAAAGTGAGTCAGAGAGAAGTTTAGTAACTAGCAAGATCACAGAGCTAACAACCAACAGCATCAGCATTTAAAACAAGGTAGTTCCATAGTTCCTGGCCTCACCCAACCTGCGCTTATCTTCTCAGCTATAGTACGTGACCTGGTTACAAAAGTACCGAACATGCCATACAAGGAAAGCAACTTAGAACTAACCGATCACTTTTGCCCACTGTTTACTTCTTTGTTCTCATACACTCCTTCCTGTATAACCTTTGCTTCTTTCGCTTATAGTTCAGAGCCCTAGTCTGCCTTTCAATCTAGATGCTGCCCAACTCATGAATTGCTAAATAAAGCCAATCAGTTCAAACAAATTTTAATGTTATGTTGAAAATTTCTTTTAACTCTTTGTCTTAGTTATCTAGTGCTGCTATAACAGAAATACTGCCAGCGGGTGGCTTTAACAAACAGAAATTTATTTACCTACAGTTTAGGAGACTGGAAGTCTGAATTCAGGGTGCTGGCTATAGAGGAATGTTCTCTGTCTGTGGGCTCTGGAGGACGGTCCTTGCTTCTTTTGAGCTTCTGCCCCTGGGCGATTTCATGTAGCTTGGCATCTCTCTTTCCCCATCTCTGCTCCCTTGCTTGCTTGTTTAATCTCTTATATCTCAAAAGAGATTGACTCAAGACACACCCAACACTAATACTCTCTCATTAACATAACAAAAACAACCCATTCCAAAATGGAATTATTTTCACAAGCAAGAGGTTAGGATTTACAACACATATTTGGGGGGCACAATTCGATCCATAACAACCTTATTAAGCCCTTTTTTCCCAAAGGTTGAAAATGGACTCCCTGAAGTTACAAATACATAAATAAATACATGCTATCCAAACCCTCTAATTCAAGTGTTTCTGTCTCCAAACCCCAACTGTTTCCAGTTTTCTCTACTCCTTGCCTTCATCTTAACACTGTTCTTTCTTCTGACATAACATCAACCATATAATTCTATTTATCTCCAGCTACTGCAAGCAGAAAACAAGCCCATCAAACATACAGTTTATTTCAGAAGTACAATTTTGCTCTGCTTTGAATCTAGATGGATATATGACCAGATGAATATATCAATCCTGGAAGACCTATTGTTTTATGTTGAAGAAGAAAAATGATGTCTCGTGGACTTCTGCTGCATCAAGGGGTGTGTTACTTTCTCTTGGAAGACTTGCCTCATGGCTCCTAAGAATCACATATTTTTGCTTTACCATGGACTGCTTTTTGTGCACCTGTTTTAGTATAACTTATGCTTTTGAAGGAAGTGCAAATCTGATCATATTTTTCTATGTTGTGTGAGGAACTATATGACCTCCTTTTTAGGGTAGAAAGCAGCAGTATATTTTACTAAGGAAAGAAAACATTTTGGTTTTGTCCCTACTTTTCTTGTCCAAAAAACAAATCTTTAGAAATTGAGTATTCCTCACCCGTCTACAGAATCAATGAGAAAAAAAATAAAGAGCTAAGTATCACAGTTGTTTATCATAGTCACTCTTCCTATAAAATTTCTTAATCTGATGTATATATGCGTCCCTGTTCAGGGTTTCCAATGACAGAGATCAAAGCTTGTGAACATTTACTCTGAGACTGAACATAGAGAAGTGGTCCATCTGGGACATTTTATGTGTGTCTAAATTCAGAAGATCATCACTCAGTGTACTAATTCTCACCGTGGTGTTCTTGGTATAGCAAGATGAAGAAAAAGATGAGTCATGGACTCAACAAGTTCAAAGAGCTCATCAGGGGAATTTGATAGCATGTAATTAGTGCTTTTCTCAAAACTCTAAAAAAGAACTTGTCTGTCTACTACAAGTGAACTATTGAAATTATTTGGAATAGGAAAAGTGGGACTAGTATAGCATATAATATAAAAAAAAAAAAAATGAACTGAAGGTCGTTAGATTTCACCATGTGAAATCTCTTAAATAAACCCTTTTCTGTCCTCTGGCCAGTCTGGTAAATGAGGCATGCAAGGTAATTATGAAGTTTGCCCTTTCTATGTGAAGTGAGAAATACCAGCTCTAGGCTTTTGTTATTTTATACTCACCCCCATTAGCATTACTAGCTGCACCTAATGGGCTGATGAATGAGGTATTGCTTCTGTGAGTGACTAAATGGCATTTAATGTTCTGTTCTAAAGTTTAAGAAATCAGGAAAAGGCAGAGCAGCGTTCGAGGAGTATTTGTGACCACAGGCTATAACAAGGAAGAATTAATTAAGAAAATGTTGACGTTTTTATAATAATGATTTTAAGGATATTTGCCTTTGTAGAGTACCAGCTTTACATTTTCAAGTAAAAGGCATTGTTTTGACTTGTAGCCTCTTGAAGCAGGCACTTGCTTGTTCAGTCACCGTTTAGGGTGAATCAGAGCTTACTAATTCAAATTCACTTAGTAGCAGTTAGTAGAAAGTTTGCCAATTACAGAATTTGAAATCCTAGCTTCAAATCCTAGCTCTTTGTGTGAACTTGAGAAGTTATTTAATTTTTCTGGACTTAAATCCTACCCTTTTCAAACTGCTTCCTTTGTGTGTACTGTACAGGGCTTCAAACTGGTTCATTCTGGTTTGATCCTCTGCTGAGAATTTGCATTTCTAGCAAGTTCCCAGGTGCTGCTGGTGCTGCTGGTTAGGAACCAATTCTGAGAAAACCACTGGTAGAGCAGCAGTTCTAGAATTTATTATACATAAGAATCACCTGGGTATTTTGTTAAACTGTAGATTCTGATTCAGTATACCTGGGGTGGAAATGCAAATTCTCGGCAAGGGTTTGAATCGGAATGAATTGGTTCCAGACTTGATTAACATTATCTGTAAAATGGACATGGTGGTGATGATTCAAAGAAATCAAGCATTAAAAAGCATAGCATTTAGCATAGAAGAGTAGATGTAAGAGAGAAGTCGAAAGCACAGGCTCCAGAGTCTCCCAGTCCTAAGGCCAAATCCTGCCTCTGCCTCTCACAAGATAAAGTCTGAAGAATTGTTTTACCTCTCGGTGTCTCAATTTAGACATTTGGAAAATAGGAATGATGAGGATAGTAGTACTTATCTTATTGGATATTTGGGATAATGCCTAAAGAGCACTTAGCATGATGCATGAGACAGTCAGCACTGAAAAACATTATACTACTGTTACCCAGTACAGGTTCTAAGGTATAGTTGGTGCTTAAAAGACACTTCTAGAAGGTAAACATGATTATTAATCCATTTGAATGGTTTCTTATAGCCACTTTTAAGTATAAAGCAGCTAATGTTGACTTCTCCAAATATCATTAATGAAACTTGTTGAAAAGACAAAACCGAGTTTATTACCTACTGCGGTTAAGAGAAAACACTACTGCAATAGATACTTAGAAGTACCTCAGAGAGGGAGGGGAAAGTTGGAATATTTATTACATTATTTAAGTGTAGTTCAAGGCAAGTCATGCCACTTAATTAAGGAGCTTGGTTAGAATTGGAGTCCCAGTGGCACAGTGGTTAAAGTGCTCAACTGCTAACCAAAAGGTCAGCGTTTAAATCCACTAGCTGCTCCATGGAAGAAAGATGTGGCAGCCTGCTCTTGTGAATATTACAACCTTGGAAACAATATGGGGCAATTCTACTCTATCCTGTAGGGTCGGTGTAGGTTAGAATTGACTTGACAACAGTGGGTTTTTGGTTAAGATTAAATAAGAATCAGGTTATCATAGTTTAAGGATTGGTAGACAAAGCATGGAGAAAAGTTAGAGTTAAGCCTTTCAAAGAGTCTTGGTGTATAAATTGTCATTTGAGTGAACGGGTATTTCTAGCAGTTCCTGGAATTAATAATAAAGGTATTCTCAATATTTAGCTCCCTGGGGACAATGTAATGTTGATAACAACAACAACAATAACAAAAACAATGGGATAGTAAAGACATGATAATGTAGATAGTGATCTATGTGGATGGTTTCATTTCTCAAAACTTATATCTAGTGGTAAATAGATCTTATCTTTCTGAGCTATACTTCACATGAATAAATCTGCTTCTCTCAAGAAAGTGCTGGTTTTTCAAACTGTGAACATACCCTTTGTCTTCTTTGTATTATTACTGAAGGATCTCATGCAATGGCCTCACTGCTGCTTTTGTCCACCACACAACACAGAAAATAAATTAGCCAATCCAACTTTTTTTTTGGAACGAATATTGATTCAGAAATGGTCATTGACATCTAAAAAATGGATTCAATCATATCTATTTATCTCACCTAGATTTTCATAATTATACCTCCCTTTGTTATGGCTCTCTGCTTACAAATAATTTTCAGGTACTGTCCTGCCTTTTCCCAGTTTCCTAAATGTTAGAACTAAATGCCATTTAAACAGCCGAAGAAGAAATATCCCATTTGTCAGTCTATTAGGTTGAGAAGTAATGCTAATAGGAGTAATTATAAAATAACAAAATCTATAGACAATGGCCATGACAATGGACTCAAACATACTAAAGATCATGAAAGTGGCACAGGACCTGGCAACATTTCCTCCAGTTATACATAATGTAGCTATGAGGTGGAGCCAACTGTAAGGCAACTAGCAGCAACAACAACAGAGCTGATACTTCTCTTTCCATGTTGAGATATAAAGGCAATATATATTATTGAGTCTATAAAAGAAACATTTATATTTTGGTTTGCAATTCATATAAACGTATTTCAATCCATCTAACATGTTACTAAATTCTGGCCAAATGCAGACATTTTCCTGGAATTAAAATAGTATGAGGATCCGGGCAACATGGTATAAACGCATTTTTCCCTGCTTCTCCTGCTAAATATAAGACAGAAAACCTAGAGATAATAGAAAGGCAATAAAAGGAGAGCAATGAAAGGTGGTAAGAGGAATACAAACTGGTTCAGCACCCCAGAACTGGAGAAACAACACAGTGACAATGTGTTTAACATCTCCCCTGCAACAGAAGAAGACAATCCCAATCTAGTGTTTGCACACCCCAAACCTAGCAACAGAAGGAAGCCCAGGTAGACTCACTTCTCTCTTGAATCAAATGGGAATTGGAGGTGACAACATCAGGCAAGCAGAGCACCACTGAAAAGGGAGTTGTTAGTAGGAGCCCCACTAAAAATAAATGGCCAGAAAAAGTTTTCATTACCTCTGAAGGGCTTGTAATTACCTTCTCCTGCTGAGAGCTATGGGGCCAGACAGGTGGCACCAGCCAGAGGAACCCATCATAATACGTGGCCTGTCACTTGACAACTCTTTGTCCCTATGGGCTTGAGAATCCCCTCCCTAGTCTAGAGATACCTGAGAGAAGGGATCCTCCCACAACAAGCAACTGGCCATGGAAGTTTCTTCATTCATGCTGGCTGAAGACTCCCTTATATACCTAGAGGAACACACCTAGAAGCATAAGGTGGCTCAGTCTGGGTAAACTCTGTACCATAAATTAGCACCAATGGGAGCCCCAGAGAGAAAAGACAAATTAGCAGACCAAAATAACACAATAAAACCAAAAATAAACCCATTGCCATCGAGTCAATTCCAATTCATAGGGACCCTATAGACTCTGAAAATAAACAGTATTTAGAACTACAACCCACAAATATAGGCCAGGACCTGTATACTAAATATAAACAGAGTGAATGCCAGCTAAACTAAAATATTAAGATAGAACTGAAATATCTCTAACATAATAGACAAAATGTCCAGGATAAAATAAAAAACGTTTACCAAGATCCTGGAAAATCACAACTTGAATGAGAAAAGGTAATCTAAAGATTCCAACACTAAGAAGAATCAAACGTTAAAATTATCTGACAAGGATTTTAAAGCAGCCACTATAAAAGTGGTTCAACAGTCAACTAGAAGTTCTCTTGAAAGGCAGGAAAAAAGAAAAAAGTCTCAGTAAAAAAATAAAAGTTATAAGAAAAGGTCACATGTAAATTATAGAAATAAAAGATACGATAACTGAAATTAAAAACAAACAAATAAAACCTTGCTGAATACACACAATAGAAGAGTACAGGTGACCGATGATAGAATCTGCAAACTTAAGGACAGATCATAGAATTCACCCAATCTAAACAATAGAGAGAAAATAAACTAAAAAAATAAATGAACAGTCTTAAGGACCAGTGGAACAATAACAAAAGATCCAACATTCATTTCATTAGAGTCATGGAAGGAGAGGAGAAAGAGTGAAGCTGAAAGAATTTTAGAAGACGTAATACCTGAAAACTTCCTTGTAGTGGAACATAAATTCAAATGACAGTGCTTTTCTCATCTGAAAACAGAGGCCAAAGAGAGTCACATAACATTGTTTAAGTGCTGGAAAAAAAAAAAAATGGTGGAATGGGAGATTGTCAAAATTATCCATATCTACCAAAATTATACTCCAGGAATAAATGGGAAATAAAAATATTCTCAGACAAAGGAAAATTGAAAGAATTTATTGATAGAAAACATATCCTTAAAGATTGGAGGACTGAAAAGGAACAAAGAACAATGGAAAGAATAGATATATGGGTACATACATGACTATCTTTTTTTCTAATGACCTTTATAAAAAAACTCTGATGACTGAAACTAAAAACATAACACCATCTGATATGACAAGGATATTTAAATGTGGGGTAGGAAAAAAGGAACAAAATAGAAATAAAGTTGCCTCGTTTCACTAAAAGTAGTAAAATGTAGATACCAGTGGACTGTGATAAGTCATAGATATATACTGTAATACCCAGAGCAACCACTATGAAAACTATACAAAAGACACATCCTCAAAAGACTACAAATAAATCAAGATGGAATCCATAAAAAAATATACAGAAAGTCCAAAGGGAGGCAAGGAAAGAGAAACAGAGAAAAAAGGAATGATGATTAAAAAGATCAAACCAACAGTATGGCAAAAGAATAGTATATGTGTATGTGTCAAAAACAGAGGCACAAAATACATGAAGCAAAAATCAGTAGAAATAAAAGGAGAAATAAACAGCAATACAATGATAGTTGAAGACTTTAGCACACCTTTCTTGGCAGCTGATGGGGCTGTTAGACAAATTCAGCAAGAAAATGAAAGATCTGAACAATACAGTCAATTAAGAGGATGCAATTCATATATATAGAAGGCACCACAGAATAGCAAAATGCACTTATTTTTTCAAGTACCCATGGAACATTCACTAAAACAGAACATTATATTTAATCATGTGTTGGTAAACTTACATGTCAACTTGGCTAGGCTATGATTATCATTGGTTTGGCAGATATTATGTAATCATCCTTCATTTTGTGGTCTGATGTGAGCAACCAATCAGTTGAAAGGGGAGTTACCTTGGGACTGAGGCCTACATCAAATATATGCGAATGGTCTGCTAAAGCTTGCCCTCTCAATCCTGCAGCTGACTCATCATTTTCTGACCTCTAATTCTTGTGATGTGAGCCAGTAGCCTGGCGTCTGACCTGCTGATTTTGGGTTTCTCAGCCTCTGCAACTACATGAGTCTGGAGAAACCTCCAGCCTGACATCTAACACACGGATTTGGGACATGCCAGATAGCTTGAGCTATTTCCTTGAAATGAATTCTCTAGATATATATATATGAATATGTATATACATTTCATTGGTTTTGCTCCTCAAGAGAACCCAACCTAAGATAGACCATTAAAAACAAGCAAACAAACTTAAAATAATAGAAATCATACAGATTGTGTCCTCTGATCATAATGGAATCAAATTAGAAACGAGTAAAAGAAGGACAACAGGAAAATCTCCATTCATATTGAAATTCAACAGCACATTTCTAAATAATCCACCAGCCAAAGAGAAAGTCTGAGTGGAATTTTTTAAGTATATAGAACCAAATTAAAATGAAAATAAGTCATACCAAAATATGTGGCATGCAGCAAAAGAGTGCTAAGGGAGAAATTCATAACATACAATTACTTTAGAAATGAGAAAAGTTCTCAAATAAATAAATCTAAGTTAATATCTCAAGAAACTATAAAAAAGAAAAATAAACACAAAGCAAGCAGAAGAAAGAAAATAACAAAGAGCAGAAATCAATGAAATTGAAAATAAGGGAAGCATAGAAAAAAATCAATGGGACAAAAAGATAGTTCTTTAAAAAATCAACAAAATTTATAAACATCTAGATAGAGGCGGGGAAAGATGGCGCTCTAGGCAGAAGCACCACGCCGTCCCTCCACAGCAAACATCCGAAAAACTAAGCCTAACAGAGAATCAACAATCCTGAAACCCTAGAACATCAAATGAAGAGATAAAGAACTTAGCCAAACACCAAACGGAGTGAGAATACTGAAAGAGAATGGAGAGCAAGGAGAGACTCATGCAGAGATTCCCTACCAGCTAACGCAGCACGGATCCACCATCTTGGACTCCTACCGGAGACCAGCAAATGGGAGAACGGGAGAGCAGCCTCGTGGAGCGTCCAGTGGGAGACGGAACGACCGTCAATAATCTGTCCATTCCAAAAAAAGCTCCCCTAGCATTCTTTTATCTTTGTATGCTTTTCGCTCCTGCTCCTCTCTCCTCTCTCCCATATCCAGCTTAGCTTCACACATAACCATCTCCCCGCTGCATCCTGCCTACCTGCACCGTGCACTTGACATCACACCACCAAGCTGTGCAGGCACGCCCTATTGGAACCTGCCCATCACTGACTACCGACCGTCCTGGTGGCTGCGGAGAGTGCCACAAACAACCCGTCCCAGTGGCTCCTCTTGAGCTAGATCTGCCCAGCTGTACCACAAGGATGAAACAAACAAAAATCTACAATCAATAAACGAGAGAAATATCTACTGAATGCCCCGAAAACAGCAAACAATATCAAAACATTTACAAAAACAAGACAAGATGGCTCCAATAGGCGTCCAAATTAAAACACCAAATAACTCTCCTGTGGAAGAAAATGCACTAGAAGTACCTGATAGGGAACTCAAATCACTAATACTCGGAATTTTCCAAGAACTGAAGCAAAAAGCTGACAAACATGAGGAAAAAATTGACAAATTTATGGAAAATACAGACAAAAATTGGAAGAATTCAGGAAGATGATACAGGAACAAAATTCCAAAATAAATTCACAACTCGAAATTATACAAAAACAACAATTAGAAATCCAAAAGATAAACAACAAGATTTCAGAAATAGACGTTGTCATAGAAGGGCTGAGAAGTAGATTTGAAACCGTGGAAGACAGGATCAGTGGAACTGAAGACAAACACTTGGATACAACTCTGTTTCAGGAAAACTCAGAAAAAAGAACAAAGAAAAATGAAGAGACCCTGAGACTTATGTGGGACACAATTAAAAGCAAAAACTTATGAGTGATTGGCATCCCAGAACAGGGGGAGAAAACAGAAAACACAGAGAGGATCATTGAGGAACTGTTGACAGAAAACTTTCCCAATATCATGAAAGATGAAAAGATGGCCATCCAAGAAGCTCAACAAATCCCCATATAGAAGAGACCCCAAAAGAAAATCACCAAGACATATCATATTCACACTTGCCAAAGCTAAAGACAAACAAAGAATCCTGAGAGCAGCTCGTGAAAAACAAGAAGTCACATACAGAGGAGAAACAATAAGAGTAAGCTCAGATTATTCGGCAGAAACCATGCAGGCAAGAAGGCAGTGGGATGACATACATAAAATCTTGAAAGAAAAAAATTGTCAGCCAAGAATAATGTATCCTGCAAAACTCTCGTTCAAATTTGATGATGAAATTAGGTCATTTCCAGATAAACAGAAACTAAGGGAATATGCAAAAGTCAAACCAAACTTACAAGAATTATTAAAGGGAGTTCTTCGATCTGAGGACAAACAGCTTCAGCCCTCAGGCAGGACCTAGGACCTAGGACGCAGGTTCATACGAACCAGATACCATTCTAGGAAATGAACTACTGAGGACTATCCAAAAACAAAAGAAATACAACAGGGAATCGGAGCAATCAATCAAAGGATGACAACAACATCAAAACAATGAAAGAGGGAACAAACCGCATAGGTATAGAACCTTCTAAAGGAGAGGAAGGCAAGGCGATACCAAGTAAGGGTAGACTGCTTCAAACTTAGAAAGATAAGGGTAAAATTCATGGTAACCACAAAGAAAGTTAACAAACCAACTCATAAAAATAAAGACAAAAAACATAAAGTCTCAGCAAAAACAAAACCTACAAAAACAAAAGAAATAAACACAAAATCCACAAACGAAAGTAACTCAGAACAAGAGAGTAAGAAGAACAAAGAAAATTTCAGCACCACAAAAAAAAGCACTACAAAATGACAGCAACAAACTTCCATCTATCAATAATTACACTGAATGTAAATGGACTCAATGCACCCATAAAGAGATGGAGAATGGCAGAATGAATAAGAAAAGAGGATCCATCAATATGCTGTCTACAAGAGACACACCTTAGAAACAAAGATGTGAATTTATTAAAAATCGAAGGTTGGAAAAAAATATATCAAGCTAACAACTACCAAAAAAGAGCAGGAGTGGCAATTCTAATCTCAGATAAAATAGACTTTAAAACAAAATCTACCATAAAAGACAAAGAAGGACACTATATAATGATTAAGGGGATGATCCATCATGAAGACATAACCATAATAAACATCTATGCACCCAATCACAGGCATCCAAAATACATAAAGCAAACTCTAACAACAGTTAAAAGAGAAGTTGACAGCTCCACAATAATAGTAAGAGACTTCAACACACCACTCTCAGTAAAGGACAGAACAACTAAAAAGAAACTCAGCAAAGACACAGAAGACCTAAAGGACACAATCAGCCAACTGGACCTCATAGACATATATAGAACAATCCATCCAACTGCTGCAAAGTACACATTCTTTTCCAATGCACATGGAACGTTCTCCAGAATAGACCACATCTTAGGCCACAGAGCAATCCTCAACAAGATCCAAAATGCTGAGATAATTCACAGTATCTTCTCTGACCACAATTCCATCAAGGTAGAAATTAACACTAGAAAGAGCAAGGAAAAGAAATCAAACACATGGAAACTGAATAATACTCTGCTTACACATCAATGGGTAATAGAAGAAATCAGAGATGGAATTAAAAAATTCCTAGAATCAAATGAAAATGAAAACACATCATACCAAAACCTTTGGGACACAGCAAAGGCAGTCCTCAGAGGACAATTTATAGCAATAGATGCACATATGAAAAAAGAAGAAAGGGACAAAATCAAAACATTAACTACAGAACTCAAACAAGTAGAAAGAGAAGAGCAAAAAAAGCCTACAACCACCGGAAGAAAGGAGATAGTAAAGATCAGAGCAGAAATAAATGAAATAGAGAACAGAAAAATAATAGAAAGAATCAACAAAACCAAAAGTTGGTTCTTTGAAAGAATTAACAAAATCGAGAAACCACTGGCCAGACTGACAAAAGAAAAACAACAGAGGGCACAAATAACCCAAATAAGAAATGAAATGGGGGACATGACAACAGACCCAACCGAAATAAAAAGGATTATAACAGAATATTATGAAAAACTATATTCCAACAAATTTGAAAACCTAGAGGAAATGGATAAATTTCTAGAAACACACGGCCTACCCAAACTACCACAAAGTGATATTGAAAATCTGAACACACCCATAACAGGAGAAGAGATTGAAAAGGTAATCAAAAAACTCCCAACCAAAAAAAGCCCTTGCCCAGATGGCTTCACTGGAGAATTCTACAAAACATTTACAGAAGAGCTTGTACCAGTTCTACTCAAGCTATTTCAGAGCATAGAAGAGGAAGCAACGCTTCCAAATTCATTCTATGAAGGCAGCATAATGCTGATACCAAAACCAGGCAAAGACATCACAAAAAAAAGAAAATTATAGACCAATATCTCTCATGAATATAGATGAAAAATTCTGAACAAAATTCTAGCCAATCGAATTCAGTATCATATCAAAAAAATAATACACCACGACCAAGTAGGATTCATACCAGGTATGCAAGGATGGTTTAACATTAGAAAATCCATCAACGTAATTCACCACATAAATAAAAGGAAAGAAAAAAATCACATGATCATCTCAAATGACGCAGAAAAGGCATTTGACAAAGTCCAACACCCATTCCTGATAAAAGCTCTCAATAAAATAGGTATAGAAGGGAAATTTCTCAACATAATAAAGGGCATCTATGCAAAACCAACAGCCAACATCATTCTTAATGGAGAGAGGCTGAAAACATTCCCCTTGAAAACAGGAACAAGACAAGGATGCCTTTTATCACCATTCCTATTTAACATTGTGCTGGAAGTTCTAGCTAGAGCAATAAGGCAAGAAAAAGAAATCAAGGGCATCCAAATTGGTAATGAGGAAGTGAAGCTGTCCCTGTTTGCAGATGATATGATACTATACATAGAAAACCCTAAAGACTCCACGGGAAATCTACTGGAACTAATAGAAAGATTCAGCAGAGTAGCAGGATACAAGATAAACATTCAAAAATCAGTTGGATTCCTATACACCAGTAAAGAGAACGATGAAAAGGAGATCAGGAAATCAATACCATTTTCAATAGCCCGAAAAAGATAAAATACTTAGGAATAAATCTGACCAGGAATGTAAAAGACCTACACAAAGAAAACTACAAAACACTGCTGTATGAAACCCAAAGGGAGCTACATAAATGGAAAAACATACCATGCTCATGGATAGGAAGACTCAACATTGTGAAAATGGCAATTCTACCTAAAGCAGTTTACAAATACAATGCAATCCCTATCCAAATACCAACAACATTCTTCAAAGAGATGGAAAAACTAATTATTAACTTTATATGGAAAGGGAAGAAGCTCCGATTATTAAAGCACTACTGAAGAAGAAGAATAAAGTTGGAGGACTCACACTACCTGACTTGAGAACCTACTATACAGCTACAGTAGTCAAAACAGCCTGGTACTGGTACAACAACAGAGACATTGACCAATGGAACAGAATTGAGAACCCAGATGTAAATCCATCCACCTACAGTCACCTGATTTTCGACAAGGCCCCAAAGTCCATCAAATGGGGAAAAGACAGTCTTTTTAACAAATGGTGCTGGCAAAACTGGATATCCATTTGCAGAAAAATGAAACAGGACCCATACCTCACACCATATACAAAAACTACTTAAAAATGGATCAAGGACCTGAATATAAAGCCTCAAACTATAAAGTTCATAGAAGAAAAAATAGGACCAACACTTCAGGCCTTAATACATGACATTAACAGGATACATACCATAAACATCAACACACAAAACCCAACAGATAAACTAGATAACTGGGATCTTCTAAAAATCAAACACCTATGCTCTTCAAAAGACTTCACCAAAAGAGTCAAAAGAGAACCTACAGACTGGGAAAAAATTTTTGGACAGTACAAGTCAGACAAAGGTCTAATCTCCATAATCTACAAGAAAATCCAACACCTCTACAACAAAAAGACAAACAATCCTATCAAAAAAAGGGCAAAGGAAATGAACAGACACTTCACCAAAGAAGACATTCAAATGGCCAACAGACACATGAGGAAATGCTCGTGTTCACTAGCCATTAGAGAAATGCAAATTAGAACCACAATGAGATACCATCTCACCCCGGCATTACTGGCACGAATCAAAAATACTAGAAATAACAAATGTTGGAGGGGCTGTGGGGAGATGGGAACTCTTATACACTGCTGGTGGGAATGCAAAATGATACAACCATTTTGGAAAATGATATGGCGTTTCCTCAGAAAGCTAGAAATAGACATACCATTCGATCCAGCAATCTCACTCCTATTTGTCACTCGAATAGACATATGCACACCTATGTTCATGGCAGCATTGTTAACAATAGCAAAACTATGGAAACAACGTAGGTGCCCATCAACAGATGAATAGATACACAAACTATGGTACATACACACAATGGAGTACTATGCAACGAGAAAGAACAACAATGAATCTGTGAAGCATCTCATAACATGGATGAAACTGGAGGATATTATGCTGAGTGAAATAAGTCAATCACAAAAGGACAAATATTGTATGAGACCTGTATTGTAAAAACCCATGAAAAAGTTCACATGCAAAATGTAACAATCCTTGTTGGTTACCAGGGATGGAAGGGGAGTGGGGTGGGGATACTAAATAGGCAATAGATCAGTGGTATCTTGGGTGAGAGGTGAGATAGTACACAGTACAGGGGAAACTAACACAACCTGCACAAGGAAAGGTCATGGAGGACCCATTGACACATCCAAACTCCCCGAGGGACTGAGTTGTTGGACGGAGGGCTCTGGGGACCATGGTCTCGGGGAACATCTAGCTCAATTGGCATGACACTACTTATAAAGATAATGCTCTACATTCTACCTTGGTGAGTAGTGTCTGGGGTCTTAAAAGCCTATGAGCGGCCATCTAAGATACTCCACTGGTCTCATCCCTTCGGGAGCAAGGGAGAATGAAGAGAACAGGATACAACGAAAAGATTAGTACAAAGGACTAATTGTCCACAGCTACCAAGGCCTCCACCGGACTGAGTCCAGTACAGCTAGATGGTGCCCGGCTACCACCACTTACTGCTCTGACCAGGATCACAACAGAGGGTTCCGGACAGAGCTGGAGAAGGATGTAGAGCATAATTCTAACTCCCCCCCCCCAAAAAAAGACCAGATTTACTGGCCTAAAGGAGACTGGAGAAACCTCAAGAGTGTGGCCCCCAGACACCCTTTCAGCTCAGAGGTGAAGTTACCTTCGAGGTTCACTGTTCAGCCTGGGAGTGGACAGCCCAGTAAAACTAAATGAGACTAACAAGGTACAGGAGTCCAGTGACAAGGGCCAGAAGGCAGAGGGGGAGTAGGAAGCTGATGATAAGGAATACTAGTTGAGTAAGGATCCTGTTGATGTGTTGTGAGATTGTGAACCACTGTTACAGGGCAACATTTGTAGTAACTGTTAAATGGGAGGCTATTTTGTCCTGTAAGCCTTCATCTTGGGCGAGAATGGCAGCACAATTGGAAGAGCATAGTCAATGTCACTTAAATGTGTAAGTAAAAAGTTTTGAAATGGTGTATCTTTGGCTATGTGTATTTTCACCAAAAAAAAAAAAAAAAAAAAAGATGAGAATTCAGAGGGTTAAAATGTTGTGGGGTTGTTAACCAAAGTCATAAAACAGCATGTGTACTACTGTTACATGAGAAACTGTTTGTTCTGTAAGCCTTCACCTGAAGTACAATAAAATATTAAAAAAAAAAAAATTTATAAACATCTAGAAAGATGGATGAAAATAAAAATAGAAAATAAACAAAAACCAGTACAGAAAAATAAACAGGGTATGTCACTATAGGTCTGCAACCATTAAAAGAATAATAAAGGAATACTATGAAAAATTGTCTATTGATATATTAGGCAATTTATAAACTATGGGCTAATTCTTCAAAATAATAAACTACTAAAAGTCAACCAAGATTTAATAGATAATTTGAATATTCATATAATCATTAAAGAAATTGAATTTGTACTAAAAAAAAACTCCCAAAAAAGAAATCTCCAGGTACAGATCATTTTATGGGTATATGATCCCCAACATTTAAAGAAGAATTAACAGCAATTCTACACAATGTCTTTCAGAAAATAGAAGGGGAGAGAATACATCACAACTAATTTCATGAGGCCAATATTACTCTGATAGCAAAAACATACAAAGACAATAAAAAAGAATGAAAGAAAACCAGAGCCCAATATTTCACATGAATTTATCCACAAAAATCCTCAAAAATAAAAAATAAAAGCAAATCAAATTCAACAACGTATAAAAAGATTTAGACACTACAGTCAAGTGAGATTTTTCCGGGTGTGTAAGGCTTATTCAAGGACTCTTGTTGGCACAATAGTTAAGAGCTAGCCTGCTAACCAAAAGGTCAGTGGTTTGAACCACCACCCTCTCCATGGGAGAAAGATGTGGCAGTCTGATTTACAGGACTTGGAAACCCTATGGGGCAGTTCTCCTCTGTCCTATAGGGTCACTGTAAGTTGCAATTGACTCGACAGCAATGGGTTTGGTTTTCGGTTTAAGGCTGGTTCACCATTTAAAACTCAGACCATGTAATTTACCATATCAAGAGGCTAAACTAGAAAAATCACATGATCATATCAATTGATACAAAAAAAAATTTTTAAAAATCCAGTACTCATTCAGGAGACAGAATTATCTTCACTTGATAAAGAACATCTGTAAAACCTGAAGCTACATCTTAATGATGAAAGACTGACATCATCTCCCTAAAACTGAGAACAAGACAAGGATGTCTGCTCTGATCACTCTTATTTAATATAATACTGGAAGTGCTGCACACTGGCAAGAAAAAGAAAAGTCACACAGAATAGAAAAAATAAATACAACTGTCCTATTTGCAGACGGTATGATTGTCTACGTAGAAAATTCAAGGAAACTAAAAACAAAAACAATGAAAAAAATCTCCTAAAACAAAAAGAGGGTTAGCAAGTTCTCAGGGGTACCAAGACACACACACACACACACACACACACACAGAAATCACAATTTTATATACAGATAATCTCTGACTTAGTATATTCCAGTTATGATGAATCACACTTACGACCACCTGTTTTTGTTTTTGGTATATTTTATCAGTAATAAATTAGGTAGACAGCTACATGGTCAAACAAATGGAAGAGATCCATATTTGTGCCCACTCCAAAGAAAGGTGATTCAACAGAATTCGGAAATCATCTAACAATATCATTAATATCACACACAAGTAAAATTTTGCTGAAGATAATTAAAAAACGATTGCAGCAGTACATCAACAGAGAACAGCCAGAAATTCAAGCCGGATTCAGAAGAGTACTTGGAATAAGGGTTATTACTGCTGATGGCACATGGATATTCGCTGACAGCAGAGAACATCAGAAAGATGTTTACCTGTGTTTTATTGATCCACTGAGGGGATCATAACAAATTATAGATAACATTGTGAAGACGAGAAATTCCAGAACACTTAATTCTGCTCATGAGGAACCTGTACCTAGACCAAGAGGCAGTCATTCTAATAGAATAGGAGGATACTGTGTGGTTTAAAATCAGGAATGGTGTGTGTCAGGGTGGTATCATTTCACCGTACTCATTCAATCTATATGCTGAGCAAATGTTCCAAGAAGTTGGACTATATGAAGAAAAATGCTGCGTTAGGATTAGAGGAAGATTCATTAACCACCTGCGATATGCAGATGACTCAACCTTGCTTGCGGAAAGCAGAAAGGACTTGAAGCACTTACTGATGAAGACCAAAGACTACAGACTTCAGTATGGTTTACACCTCAACATAAAGAAAACAAAAATCCTCACAAATGGACCAATAAGTAGCATCATGGTAAATGGAGAAAATACTGATACTTCCAAAGACATCATATTACTTGGATCCACAATCAACGCCCATGAAAGCAGCAGCCAAGAAATCAAACGACACATTGCTTTGAGCAAACCTGCTTCAAAAGGCCTTTTAAAGTGTTAAAAAGCAAAGAAGTCATATTGAGGACTAGGGTGTGCCTGACCCATAAGCCATGGTACTTTCATTTGCCCCATATGCATGTGAAAGCTGGTCAATGAATAAGAAAGACTGAACAATTGATGTCTTTGAATTATGGTGTTGGTGAAGAATGTTGAATATACCATGAACTGCTACAAGAACAAACAAATCTGTCTTGGAAGAAGTACAACCAGAAAGCTCCTTAGAAGTGAGGATGACGAGACTTCGCCTCATGTACTTTGAACGTGTTAACAGGAGGAAGCATTCCCTGGAATTGAAGAGAGAAGGACATCATTCTTGGTAAAGGAGAGGGTCAGCAAAAGAGAGGAAGACCCTCAATGACAGGGACTGACATACTGGCTGCCACAATGGGCTCAAGCATAGCAATGATTGTGAGGATGGCGAAGGACTGGGAAGTGTTTTGTTCTGTTGTACCCTGGGTTGCTATCAGTTGGAACAAACTCCATGGCACTGAACAATAATAACAGCAATCATTAGTGATATGTATGTATGTATTAAAATATATCTGTAATTTTATGTGTGATGTTTCCAACCCCTAAAGACAAACAAAGATTATATTTATAAAGATACTGATAATAAAAGGCAATAATAATGAAAACCAAAAAATTTGAGGTGTTTGGCTTATGTCAGAACCAACTTATGATGGAGTCACTGGAACAAAACCTTGTCATAAGTTGGGGACTGCCTGTACTACAATGAATGTGCAGAAACTGAAGTTCAAAACAAAATACCATTTATAATCAAAGAAAAGAAAATAATTAGGTGTACACATACCAAAATATTTACAGCATCTATATTCTCATTTATTACCTCAATAAAAATTTCAGTTAAAAATGATATGATAGTGGAGCTCATTCTTAAGAAGTTCAACTTAATACTTCCGGAGTTAGACAAAACCTTTATTACTTTCAGGGATCTTCATCAGGAGGCACAAATTTCTTTTACATATTTTCTCTGTATTTCTCTTCTCTTTTCTAACTCACATCTTCACCTCCTGTCCTTCCCAGTCCTACTTGTTGCTGGACATTCCCTCACTGTTATATGGCAAATGTACCAATTGCAGCATGTGGGACATGCACAAGTATTGGTTTTCAACCTGGAAAGCTTTTTAAATGAGACTTAAAACTGATAAAAGCCTAAAATTTTGACAGACAACATTATGGAGAATGGATATTACAGGAAAAAGTATAGACATGAGCATTGGCACAAAGTTTTGAAAGTGCATTCATTAAGTAACTATTTCTAATGCATAGAGCATAGGTGAGTTACTTGTTCAACAGTGGGGCAAAAGTAGATGTGAAAAGCAGGAAAACTTGAAGCGGATAGTAAAGGACTGTGACAGCATTCCTAACGATATGGACTTTATTATGTAAGCCAAGGAAAACCAGCATTAGATCTTCAACTGAGATGAATTTATAGATATTTAGGAAGCAGAATCTTAATAACTTGATGAAATGTTGAAATGAGAGGTTAATCAAAGAGAGGAGCCATAAAAGACTATAAAGATTGTAGCTTGAGGAATAGGAATCTCATATCGCTATTACGTGAGAAGAAAAGAAAACATAGGCTGAGAATTCAGTTTATGGGAAGGGAACAATAAAGTGATATTTAATAATTTTCAATAAAATAATTATTCATATGTTCAATAAAATTTCCAAATTTAAAAAAAAAAAAGCCTTCAATTACATACTATACAGAAATTAGTAGCTGGAATACCAAGAAAATTGTGGACAGAGCATTCATATTCAGTTTAACTCCTTGAAATAAATTAGTAAATATTTTTGCTAAATATCCAGATATTTTGCCTCGATAATTATATTATAATGAAAATAATACCGTGTATATCAAATAATGATATTACTGTAAAAAGATATTTGAAACTAAAGTCTACTCTTGGATGAATTTCTAAACATACTTATTTAAAATTTAATATACAGAAAACAATTTTCAGAAAATTTTGAAATTAATAATGGCTGTTAGCCAGCCATTCAACTTATCGAATCTATCGATGTATCTATCTATCCATTTATCTATATATGATTCAACTTTAAACAAAGTGATCCCAGTAATTTCCACTGTTTTCAGGTTCAAAATAGTTATTCCGCTAGTATATTTTGTGGAGAAGCTTAGTCCTCACTGGCCCTTAACTTTATTTCTTTTGTCCCAGGGGTAATATTTTCTCTAGTTACTGCTACTTCAGCTGAAAGAATCACTTCTCCCCTGGTAGGCTATTGTAGCTGTGCCAAACAGAATGAATTTTTTAAGAGGTTTGAGTATAAAGAATAGGTCAAGATATAAACTATGGCTAATCAGGTAATTAAGGAGTCCTGGTGGCACAGTGGCTAAAGTGCTCGGCTGCGAACAGAAAGGTCGGCAGTTGGAACCCACTTGCCCCTCCAAGGGAGAAAGAAATGGCAGTCTGCTCCTGTAAAGATTACAGGCTTTAACCGTATGAGGCAGTTCTACTCTGTCCTGTAGGGTTGAAATGAGTTGGAATTGACTCAACGGCAATGGGGATATCAGGTAATTAGGTAAGAAATAATACTCCTAAAACCATATGCTAAGGGAACCGTGTGTCAAGACAAAATAAATTTGCCTAATGTTTTAGATTAGACTGTGAGTTACTCTAGGGCAAATTTTATTTTAGTCACCATTACTTTCTCCTAAATCCACAGGGCAATTTCTTTTTTCTTTTCTTTTTTTAATTGGCTCTCAATATATATATTTACAGAAATTAAACATGAACTTTTCATTTTCAATCATTTTAGTTCATGGTTTTCCCATCTTCCTCTATTTATGTCCTCCTTCCTTTTCTTGTTTTCTCTCTCTTTCTGCATTGCTTTCACCAATTTATCAGAGTATCTTTTCCTTCTTCACCTTGTTTTATAAGTTTTGATTTATATCACAAAGGACATAACAAGCCCAAAACACAGGCAACTTAACACTTGCGCCCAAATGATAGTTATTAATGGCAGACAGAAAAAGAAACAGACCAAAAAAAAAAAAAAAAAAAAAAGGAGCAGGGAGAAAAAAAAGAGCAAGAAATGAAAAAGAAGCAAAAAAAAAAAAAAGAAGGGAAGAGATGGGAGAGTAAAGAAAGGAGGAAAATACCATGAAAAAATAGAAGAGCAAGAAAGAAGAATTAAATGAAAATAGACTAATTGAATCAAGAAAAAAAAGTACATGATTGGCTCTGTATGTAACAACCACTAACAATTGACTGCTTAGTCCATTTCATGATATCTAGACAGGAAAATGCCTATTCCTTAGATGTACTAAAGAAATAATAATAATACATCAGAAAAGTGCTAAAGGAATGCCATCTACTTTCATAAATAATAATAAATGATTTTTTAATCTTTTAAATGCTTAACATTATAGAGAATTTTCTAAATTTTGAGTCACAAGCTGAACATGTATGACAGGTAGTTTCTAAGTGACTACCTAGAGACATAAAAATAAATCAAAGGTGTTAGATAAAATAAGTGTTCTCTACATCTAAAATAATTAGATTGTGACACGTTATGTCCATGTGATTTAGAGCTGGTTTGGTGAATAGATGGGTCTGCCATGCCTAACACTGAAACCCACAAAACAGTGTTTCAAAACTTTTTGACCATCATCACCACACTTTGTTCCTGCCTCTTCTGTATCCTCTCAAATCATACAGCCAGAGAATGTTCTGCTCTGATTTCACAGAGCCAGGACCCTTAAGGGCAGAAACTGCTGCCTAAGCCATTAAACATCTTACCCTGATAGCCAACCCCTACTTAGCAACGATATGCCATGATGGACCCTCATGGACAGCTCCAACTACCTTGTCTCACAGTTTTATTATCTTGGTCACCAGTCAAGATGTCGACCTTTCTGGGTAAGTGTCTTCCCTAAAAAGGAGCCCTGGTGGCACAGTTGTTAAAGCGCTTGGCTGCTAACTGAAAGGTTGATGGTTCCACCAGCTGGCCTTCAGGAGAAAGATGTGGCAGTCTGCTTCTGTAAAGATTACTGCCTTAGAAACCCTATGGGCAGTTCTATTCTGTCCTTTAGGGTTGCTATGAGTCCGAATTCACTTGGCAACGGGTGTATGGTCTTCCCTACTACTCTTATTCTGATACTAATCTCCATTTTTTCTTCCCTTCTAATCATTTCTACTATTCCCTTTAAACCAAAAACAAAACCTATTGTCACTGAGTTGATTCTGATTCATAGCAACCCCATAAGACAGAGTAGAACTGCCCCATAGGGTTTCCAAGGCTGCAATGTTTACAGAAGCAGACTGCCACATCTTTCTCCTGAAGAGCGTCTGGTAAACCATCAGTCTTTCAGCTAGCAGCTGAAAGCTTAACCACTGTGCCCCTCTTTCCTCTAGAACCCTAATATCTTGTTTAAAAAAAAAAAAAAACAAAACAAATACTTCTGTCCTATGATCGATGTTTCCTCTGCTTCTTCAGAAGCTCTCACAGATGGAAGTAACTCATTTCCCACACTTCTGTTCCACAGATTAATGTTCTTTGGGCCCATTTAGAACATTCTGCATGTGCTCTCATGGCTAAAGTTTCCAACTTCGAGGCTCATGTCACTCTCTATCCCCTCTTTATCAGGATTACTCACTGACCTAGTTCCTAACCCTCATTCCTTGAAAATGTGTTATGTAGTTCTTTCTACTCCAAATCTCCCTACCATCTTAGATATCTTAAGAGGGCATGGAAATTATACGAACAGCTACAACAAAACCTCTTTTTTTCTCAACTTCCAATTTAGATACCCACTCTCATGGCCATCCCTTGACTCGTTTTGACTGTTCGACCTCAAAACCATACTCTTAATCACCTGGACTGTAACCAAATCTCTTAACTTTCAGGATCCCTCACTCATTCTCCCACTGTCTATTCTTGGACCTCACAACAGCTTCTTGCTTTCCATTCCTTTTATCTCTGTCTTTCCAACTTCTCCTTCTTTCCTTTCACTGTCCAGTTAGAGTCTAAGGTTTATTACTTGAACTATTCTCTTGTTGCTATTCACAACTGCATTTTCATTAGGCTCACATTCCTGGCAAATGACAAACTCTAAATGACTCAGTGTGTTGGCCTTTACCGCCTGCAACAAGGCTGCAGAGTACTGGTGGAAAAATTTTTGGAAACACTATAGATTTCTTTCTAAATTCAACTAAATAATCAACAGAGAGAAACACTGTTTCCCAAGTCAGTTAGCTACCTTATTCTTTACATTATTTATTTCCAACCTTCTCCAAAATCTCCTCTTCCTCATTTGAAGAGAATACAGAAGTGTGTAATTTTTTAACATGACCTATCAACTTAACTCTAGGAACATATAACTTTTCCTATTCTTCACCCATTTATCAAGGAAGAAATAACTATTATTCTGCCCAGGTTTAATTCCTTCAGGGTGCTCTGGATCCTTTCCTGACTTCTCAGTTTCTGCTATGTATTATCATACTTTCTCTTTTAATTTTTATTGCAGCTTTAATATTTCCTCAATTCTATGCAGCATTTAAACATGCTAAACAACAAACAAAATCTCAATAAAACTAAACCAAGCTAAAAAAAAAAAAAAAAAAAAAAAACAAGTTAAAATTCTTATGTCAACCTTTTGGTGAAGTGGCTACATTAAAATACTTTTGGAGTCAAAAGGCAACTTCCAACTGGCAAAATCAACAAAACCATTTTAGTGTTATGCACTCCATTAAGTATTCATTGTCATGCTGTCATCACATTTCTAATAATTTTTCTTCAAATATTTTGATATGATGTTATTTAGTGTTATTAAGAACATAAAAATATACGACTTTCATGTATTCATTTTGGTTTCTACTGCTTATTACTTTTACATGTTTTATACATAGATCTCCTCAAGAGGATTGGGATTAGGTAGCAAGAAACATTTACTCATACCTTGGCCAGGAAATCCTCTGGGCTCAATGTGTTACCAACAAAACTATCTATTCCAGAGGCTAGAACTATAGAAATGGGAAAATGAGAGGACAGCACTGTGGCCGTCTGTGGTATATTCAATATTTTCACCAACACCATATTTCAAATGCATTGATTCTTTTCTGTCTTTGTTTTTCATTGCCCAGCTTTTGTATGCATATGAGACAATTGAAAAGGCCATTTGATTAGTTTTTTTAAAAGTATTGAATTATGCTGGCACAGTACTCAACTATGAATTAAACCATCTGGTTTGTATTAGAGGTGATATCAGAATAACTAATTAGACAAGTGAAGAAATAAGGAGCAGTTCTTTTCTTAAAAAAAATCTTTGGAAAATGCATTGTCTTTTTCTCCAATTAACTGAGTATAAAGGAATCACAAATAATTCACTGATAAAATGGATTTGTGAATCTAAATACGACAAAATTAAGATGGCTAAAGTCATGTCAACAAGCTTACAAGGGCAACATCATCCTAGTTTGCCCAGGACTTTCCTGGTTTTATCACTGAAAGTCCTGCATCCTGGAAAACACATCAGTCCCAGGCAAACTGGAATAATTGGTCACCCTAATTTAATTAACCATTCTATAATGCAAATGAGACTTTTTTCACTCTTCTTTTTGGCATATGCCTCTAAGACAAATATTTTAATTTTGAAAGCACTTACAGAGTACTCCTTCTGAAAAGAAAAAAAAATGGTGAAGTTGGCTAATGTGAATTTCTCCCTATTACAAATTTAGAAAAAAATGCTGAATCTAAAAGAGAAATAATTTTAAATAAACAGTTGAACAAAATGAAACGAAAAAAGGAACAAGAACTTTCAGTGCAAAAAACTGAAAAATAGAATTATAAGTCATAACATAATGGAACTGAGTCCCAACAGCAGATTAGTCACAGATACAAGGCATGACAGCTAGCAGCTTGGATTTAACATGAGCACTGAGAAGAGAGATAGTTCCCTCTTCCCATATAAGACCAAAAGTTAGAAATAAATCCCCTATAAAATTGTTCCTCTGAAAAAGCTAATGCGTTTGTGTAAACTTTGACTACCCCACTGAGAAAGTCAGGAAACCAACAAGGAATTTTGTTATTTAGGGGTCAGTATATGACAGCAATAACAACAGGAGCCCTGGTTACCCTGTGGTTAATCACTTGGCTACTAACTGAAAGGTCAGCGATGAGAACCCACCAGCTGCGTTCTGAGGGGCAGTCTACTTCCATAAAGATTACAACCTTGAGAATCCTGCGGGTCAGTTCTACTCTGTCCTATAGGGTTGCTATGAGTCAGAATCAACTGGACAGCAATGGGAATATAACAACAATAGCAGCTAACAATAATACCTGATGAGATGACATGAGAATCTCTAAGTGTTAAATTAACATCTCAACTAGATTCGCTAACAAAAGATTTGGAAAAACCTGTGGGAAATAATAAATGAAATACAAAACCCTCTCTGTAGCAATGTTTCCACAGTCCAGGGATTACGGGACTCACAAAGAATAAGTACTTCTCAGTGAAGGTGAGTTCACAATCAAAAATTACAAACTGCAAGTGTAAACACAGAAACATGCCATCCACATTTCTCTTTAAGGAATAACTTTTCCAGATTCTGGAAATCCAGCCAATAGACAGTATCAACTGTCAGTTCCTTCAGAGTTTGCTAATGATGAAGACAGCAACTCTGCACAGGGTCATTTTCTTTACAGGGTAGCCCACATTTATTGATGAAGAGAGTCAGCAATATAAAATCCAGGCCATTTCAACCTGACAGGGGATAGTTAGGTGTTCAATACTTATTGCAAATTTCCTCACCAGGTAGGCTGAGGCTTTGTTGGACTTGGATTACAATTTCTCATCTTCCTTTGCCCAACCCAGATTCCTCTCCCTTTCCTTCATATATGTTGTCGTTAGTTGTCTTCCAGTCAATTCTGACTCATGGCGACCCCATGGGTGCAGAGTAGAACTACTCCATAAGGTTTTCAAGGTTGTGACCTTTTGGAAGCAGATCATCAGGCCTATCTTCTAAAGTGCCTCTTGGTTGGTTCAAACCACCAACCTTTCAGCTAGTAGTTGAGCACCCAGAGACTTCTTTCATATATATTGATCTCAAAAAAAGAAATCTACACTTATCTCTAAAACATCTCTTACACCCCAAATAGAGAACCAAACCTAATAGAGCTAGTCCTGGGACTGGTTAAAAAAAAAAAAAAAAAAAAACCAGATGATAAGATTACCTAAAGCCTGGTTGGCAATCAGTAATGGTATGTGAAGCACAAACAGACCCTGTCATAAACCAATAATCCAATAGTTAAAATATTCATTGATAGTAAACTTGGAGGACATACCAGTAGTGTGGAAATCACTAGCTTGAAAAAGAATGAACTAGAAGTTTCATTGTGTCAGACGTTTGAGATGTATGGAAAAAATGATAGCTATGCAGATAATGGAATCAAATGGCTATTGCTGAGCACCATTGATGCTTGACAGAAAGATAACGAACAATTCAGAGTAAACACGCTATTAAAATTCAGGCGTCAAAATCGAGGGGCCTCTTCTGTTACATACAAAGAAGCTCCTTGACTGATGGGCAAAGGAAGCTGAAAACCCACTTGCCCAACTAAAGGAAGTTTGTTTTGCCAATCAGGGACCTGGTTGGGAAAACCTGGCACCATGACACATGGAATGGAGACATCTAGCTGGATGCCATGAATATTTTGATTCCCCAGACTTCTCTGAAATTCCACCCTGCGTCTACTCATTAAGAGCCAGTACCTGCAGCCCTTTGTGGAAGACAGTGCAAAGGTCTTTGTGAGGAATACGTGCTCTCCATTGCAGGGCTCACCCCACCCTCCTCTCCTGTCCTCTAGGCCTAAAATATAGCTAAGTTGCAGCATAACCCAGCTGGGGACATGCTTAATCTGGAAAGGGAAGACAGAAACAATGCTCTAAAGGATCTACACAGTACGTACTTGCAGAAGCTAGGAATACCAGGGGGCCCATTTAAGGAGTCTAGGACAAAACTATGGAGACGAAAAAGTCTGACTTAGGAGTTCTTTAGGTATAGGACTCTAGGAGATGGTGCCAATTAACCACTAGGTTGACTCTTAAAAGAATGGAAAAAGAGATGATCTACTCTGAGCCAAATTAGAATTCTAGAATTGCCATAGCAGACAGTGGAAGAAGTAAATAAAAAGTTGAGGGATAAGACATGATCATATAGGTATAAGATATATGGCTAGATGATTATGTTCCACATAAGACACAGAAGACACATTATTTATTAAAACCTTAAGGAACGTGCTGGTGAAAAGGGCACCACAACATCACCAAGACATTCAGTAGGGTTCTCCTCTGCAGGCCAAGGCTGACGGTTGGAGAGGTTATTACAGAACCTGGCTTTCTCATAGCAAAGGCCTAGAAACCATCAAGTCCATATGCCAGTGCTTAATAACGAGAAGCCAGGAGGATTATTTTTGGTTAGTTTAATTTTGTTTTTAAAACAAGAAAGTTGCACTAAATACAGAACTAATTTAGATTTTCTAGCTCATCTTGGGTCAGTTTTGGTAAGACATGATCTACAAGAAATATATTTGCATAGTAAGGTATAACGTATCCTATTCTAGACTTAACTTGCTTTGTGATTACATTGAAATTTACCCTTATCTTCCTAGATTTGCACTGTGGTGATTCTGTGGTGATTTCCCTTCTTTTGTAGTCTTTACTCTAAATTTGTATTTTCTTTCCTTTTTTAAATCTTGATCAGTATCATTAAGATTATGCCAGTATGTCCTTTTTTTAAAAAAAATTCTGTTGATTTTTGCCCTTGTTATTTTTTCCTCCTAGTTTTTTTATGTTTAATTTGCTTTTCCTTTTCTAGTTTCTTAAAGTGGTAACTTAGAACATTGACTTCAGACATTTATGCTTTTGCAATATAAGCATTTTTTAGGCAATACATTTACCTCTAGGCATTGTCTTAGTTCTAGTCCATATATTTGATGGGTTGTATTCCTTTATCAGGAGCATTGGTGAAACAGTAGTTAAAATGCCTGGCTGCTAACCAAAAGGTCAGCAATTCAAATCTGCAAGCTGCTCTGCGGGAAAAAGATGTGGCAATCTGCTTCCATAAAGATTTACAGCCTTGGAAACTCTATGAGGCAGTTCCACTCTGTCCTATAGAGTCACTACGAGTCAGAATCAAATTGACAGCAGTGGGTTTTTTTTTTTGTTATTCTTTTAAAATATTATTAATTTAATATGTAAAAACAAAACCAAACTTACAAGAAATATTAAAGGGTGTCCTTTGGTTTGAGAACAAACAACGTCAGACCACAGCCTGAATCTAGGACTCAGTATCACACCAGCCAGTTACCAACCTAGGAAATGAACTTTCAAGGAATATTCAAAACCAAAAGACTTATGACAGGGAAACAGAGAGGTTAATTGGTAAATGAAAACAAGTCAGAACAATAAAAGAGGGAATAAACGGTGCAGGTATAGAACTTTCTAATGGAGAGGAAGGCAAGGTGATATCAAGTAAAAATAGACTGGTGCAAATCTAGGAAGATAAGGGTAAATTTCAATGTAATCACAAAGAAAGTTAACAAACCTACTCATCAAAATAAAGAAGAAAAACATAAAGTCTCAGTAAAAAACAAAACCTACAAAAACAAAAAAAAATTTTAAAAAATCCACAAACAAAAGGAATTCATCACAGGAGAGTAAGAGAAACAAAGAAATTGTCAGTACCCTCCCCTTCCCCCCCCCAAAAAAAAACCTACAAAATGACATATATAAACCCACACCTATCAGTAATTATACTGAACATAAATGGCCTAAATGCACCCATAAAGAGACAGACAGTGACAGAATGGATTAAAAAACAGGATCCATCAATATGCAGTCTGCAAGAGATACACCTTAGAAACAAAGATGTAAATTTATTAAAAATCAAAGGATGAAAAAAATGTATCGAGCAAACAGCTACCAAAAAAGAGCAGGAGTGGCAATACTAATCTCAGATAAAATAGACTTTAAAACAAAATCCACCATAAAAGACAAAGAAGGGCAGTATATCATGATTAAATGGATGATCCAGCATGAAGACATAACCATAATAAATATCTACATACCCAATGACAAGGCTCCAAAATACATTAAACAAACTCTAACAGCACTGAAAAGAGAAATTGACAGTTCCACTATAATAGTAGGAGACTTCAACACACCACTCTTGGTAAAGGACAGAACATCTAGAAAGAAACTCAACAAAGATACAGAAGATCTAAAGGTCACTATCAGCCAACTTGAGCTCATAGACATACATAGAACAATCCATCCCAACAGCTGTAAAGTATACTTTCTTTTCCAATGCACATGGTATGTTCTCCAGAACAGAAAACATCTTAGGCCACAAAGCAACCCTCAACAAAATCCAAAACACTGAGATAATGCAGAGTATCTTCTCTGATCACAATGCCACCAAAGTAGAAATTAACAACAGGAAGAGCGAGAAAAAAGAATCAAATACATGGAAACTAAATAACTCTCTGCTTAAAAACCACTGGGTAATAGAAGAAATCAAAGATGCAATAAAAAAATTCCTAGAATCAAATGAGAATGAAAAGACATCATACCAAAACCTTTGGGACAGAGCTCAGAAGTCCATTTATAGCAAAGATGCACACATCAAAAAGAGAAGGGACAAAACCAAACATTAGCTACACAACTCGAACAAATAGAAAAAGAACAGCAAAAGAAGCCTACAGCCACCAAAAGAAAGGAAATAATAAAGATCAGAGCAGAAATAAATGAAATAGAGAAAAAGAAAACAATAGAAAGAATTAACAAAACCAAAAGTTGGTTCTTTGGAAGGATCAACAAAATAGACAAACCACCAGCCAAAGTGACAAAAGAAAAACAGGTGAGGGTGCAAATTATGCAAATAAGAAATGAAATGGGGGACATTACAACAGATCAAACTGAAATAAAAAGGATCATAACAGAGTATTATGAAAAACTATACTTCAACAAATTTGAAAATCTAGAGATATGGACAAATTTCTAGAAAAACACTACCTACCCAAATTAACACAAATTGATGTTGAAAATCTGAACAGACCCATAACAAGAGAAGAGATTGAAAAGGTAATAAAAAAAACTCCCAACAACAAAAAAATCACTGGCCCAGATGGCTTCACTGGAGAATTCTACAAAACATTCAGAGAAGAGCTCACACCAGTACTACTCAAATTATTTCAGAACATAGAAAAGGAACGGATACTTACAAATTCGTTGTATGAAGCCAGCATAACCCTGATACCAAAACCAGACAAAGACACCACACAAGAAGAAAATTACAGACCAATATCCCTCATGAATATAAATGCAAAAATTCTCAACAAAAGTCTAGCCAATAGAATTCAGCATCTTATCAAGAAAATAATACACCACGACCTAGTAAGATTCATATCAGGTATGCAAGGATGGTTCAACCTTAGAAAATCAATCAAAGTAATCCATCACACAAATAAAATTAAAAAAGAAAAAGAATCACATGATCATCTCATTGGTTGCAGAAAAGGCATTCGACAAAGTCCAACACCCATTCCTGATAAAAACTCTCAATAAAATAGGTACAGAAGGGAAATTCCTCAACTTAATAAAGGGCATCTATACAAAACCAACAGCCAACATCATTCTTAATGGAGAGAGGCTGAAAACATTTCCCTTGACAACAGGAACAAGACAAAGATGTCCTTTATCACCACTCCTTTTTAACATTGTGCTGGAAGTTCTAGCTAGAGCAATAAGGCAAGAAAAAGAAATAAAGGGCATCCAAATTGGTAATGAAGAAGTAAAACTGTCCCTATTTGCAGTTGATATGATACAGTATGTAAAAAACCCAAAAGACCCCAGGAGAAAACTATTGTAACCAATAGAAAGATTCAGCAGAGTAGCGGGATATAAGATAAACACTCAAAAATCAGTTTCATTCCTATACACCAATAAAGAAAACGATGAAAAGGAAATCAAGAAAACAATACCATTTATAATAGCCCCTAAAAAAATAAAATGCTTAGGAATACATCTAACCAGGGATGTAAAAGATCTGTACAAAGAAAACTGCAAAACACTAGGGCAAGAAATCCAAAGGGATTTACATAAATGGAAAAACATACCATGCTCATGGATAGGTAGACTCAATTTTGTGAAAATGAAAATTCTACCCAAAGCAATTTACAAATACAATGAAATCCTGATCCAAATACCAACAACATTCCTTAAAGAGATGGAAAACTAATCATTAACCTTATGTAAAAAGGGAAGAAACCCTGGATAAGTAAAGCACTATTGAAGAAGAAGAATAAAGTAGGAGGACTCTCACTACCTGACCTCAGAGCCTACTATACAGCTATGGTAGTCAAAACAGCCTGGTACTGGTACAATGACAGATACATTGACCAATGGAACATAACTGAGAACCCAAGTGTCTATTTGAATGTAATGTAATACAGAAGTAACTGAAGTACCCATCATGAATCATTAATTACCAGGACTTGTTCTATCCGAAACCTTATCTTAATGTTTAACGTACAAGTTCCAAAATCCAACACCAAACCACCATTTCCATGTCCTAATTCCTAATTCACATTCTGTAGGCACTGTAAACCACAAATAGATGTAGAGTAATGTTGAGAGAGGATGAAATGCAGACAGCTCAGGTACCTAGAGCTGTGTTTTCAGAAACCAGTGCCTTTAGAGTAGACATTTTTTTCTTATTTTCATATACCTCAAAACTCTAACTTTAGGTGACTATGATAGATGAGAAATGAAATATACCTCAGCTGTCTTTTATTTGTTTTGTTTTGATATGCCCAAATAGGCTGATTGTGTGAGTTAGTTTGATTATTGGCACCTTTGAAGCTCTAATCTCCTGTCACCAGGTGGTTAAATCTGTTACTAGGTATGTGAGCCCAGAAGTCTGCCCACTACTCCTGTATGGATTCAGCTCAGGTGTCCAGGAAGACAGCCATCAAGTATGTGGTGCAGACTCTCACCTACAGTCCTAGACAGGCATGGGTGATTGGGGTAGGCATAGGTATCCAGTTGTAGCAGGGGGACACACTCTGAGCAAGGCAGGGGGCTGACAGCTGCTCCCAAGTGTCCAGGAGGAAAGTGTGTCCCTGTTCTCTAGACCTTGTAGGTGGGCGGGTTTTGCAGCCAGACTATGAACACCCATTGCTGTTGGCTGTAAGGACTGGGGGGCACCTCTTATTCTTGGGCCCCTATCACAGGTGGCTAGGTGGTGTGGGTGGAGCCACCAGTCCTCAGGAACCTGATGTGGGTAGGTGAAGACCCTGCTTAATGGGTGGAGCAGTGTTAAATGTCAAGAACCTGCCACTTTGCAGCTGAAACTGTTGAAGTTAGACTTCAGTTATATATCCTCTTGCACGCGGTAATGAGGGCCTATGCTGTTGAAATGGGCCCACACAAGTCTATGCAGGGGGAAAGGTGCTCAAAGTCCATGGATCCCTTATGCGTATGTCTAGGCAAAGGAGCTGTGCCTACCCTGAGTTCCTGGCTTAGGGGATCCAGGAGATTATTTCCCCCGTTTGTTAATTTGTTCTCTCTCCAAGGCTGGGAGCATGGCTTGGGGTGCATGACGGTTCCTACTTCTGGCCCAGGGGACTCGGTAGTTGCTGAAGCTGTCCTGAACCCAGTGCAGAGCAGGGAGCAGGGAGGTAAATGAGAGAGAGGTTTTTCTCTAAGGGGGATGTTTTGATCCTCGTGGTAGGTCAGACACTGATCAAAGGCTGCTTCTCGCTGGTTCTGGATGGCCGTAGACTATGCAGCTGGGTCTCTCCCAGTGTGGAAAATGCCTCCCGAGCACTGCTGCTTGCCTGTCTCACTGCTCACCCCCAAACTGATCCAGGATGAAGGGCTCCAGCTCCCGGCATGTCAGGTCTGGCAACTCCTTGCTGCTTCCGAACTGTCTCTCCCTCCCCCTGCCACTCAGTCTGATTCCTGTACTTTGCCTTTGATGTTCAGGGCTCCTAGAATGTCATGTATGATTGATTCATTTGTTTTTTTGGGGTCTTTGTTGTGAGAGGGACTACTGGAAGCATCTGACTACTCCGCTATCTTGGCCTTGCCTCATCTCGGCTCTCTTTTAGACTAATATATTTACTCTGTTTTAAGCATCAACTTTTATGTAGATCAATAATTGTTTTCTCAGTTCTACTCTTGTCTCATAGTTACAAAAACAAGCTCCTTCTACTACTGCATAGAACCTTAGTATTGCCTTCTGCTGTATTTTTAAAAGAATTATAAAGGAAAGTTAGTTAGAACTAGGATTATAAGACTAATATACTAGATATATTCATTTTAAAATATCCTTTCTTAAAAATAAAATTCTCACCCAGAATAGAGAACAAAAGAAAGCCTTTAAAATGTCATATAATGTATCGACATCATAAATATTATGTAAGATTCTGGGATCCAACTGTAAAACAGGAACCAGATATCAAATATATGTATTCTTTTCTCACTAAGAAACATCTTACTCAAATATCAGCTCAAAGCAGTCAAGCAAAAGTGAATAAAGTATAAAGGAAAATATGGTTTTTAATACAAAATGAGAACTCAAAAATGGAATGTCATATCCAGAAAATAAATTAGTTTTCTTAGGAATAGAAGATTTTCTGGGCCATTGTTTATATTTCCATATGTTCATATTTTTAAGTATACTCCATAATAGTGTATATCTGAATGAGAATATCTTAACATGAACCACAATATTCTAGCCTTTGCACTTTTACTCATAAGAGAAATACTTCTGTAACAAATAATGATAGGTTCTTTTCAAGTTTGGCATGATCTGGGTAATTTAAGGTGACCCTGTGTTTGAGGTCTGAGGTTTTACACTCTGAATCAATTCACCATAGTGAGATATAGGTTGAGTAGAGGGTATGCTTTTTTAAGTGGCAGAATGTATGAAAGAGAATTGTTGTTGTTGTGTGCTGTTGAGTTGATTCTTCCTCATAGTGACCCTGTATGACAGAGTAGAACCACCCCCATAGAGTTTCCGAGGCTGTAATCTTTATGGTTCTAATTGCTGACCTTTCGGTTAACAGGCTAGTGCTTAACCATTGTGCAACCAGGGCTCCTTTGAATGAGGATTGGACCTGAAAAACCTACAGGAAATGCAAGCAAGTTCTCAGGCACTTGAATTTTTTTTTTAAAAATGGAAGATGAGGAATTAGAAATTGATTCCTTTTAAAATATGGATATCCCTTAGAAAGTCTTCCCAGAAAGGTAACTGCTCTTCAATATGAAGACCACAGGTTTAGAGACTAAATATTAGAACATTGTCCAATTCCCACTTCTTTCCTGAAAGTGCAAGAAAAGATAATGAGAAAAAGGTGGACTTCCTCTTTTTTTTTTTTTTTCAAACAGGAGATATTTCATGTTTCTTTGGATGTTTTAATGTTTCACATCAGTACAATTGCTTATTTTTGGTTTACATCAGAAGACTGACATGACATAGTTTAGGAGTACAAGAATGGAAACACCTTTTCTTAAAGCTCAGTTGTAATGATTCTAATAAGACATCTACATTTTTATACCCTGTCTTAGTCATCTAGTACTGCCATAACAGAAATACCACATGTGGATGGTTTTAACAAACAGAAGTTTATTCCTTCACGGTAAGGTAAGCTGAAAGTCCAAATTCAGGGTGTCAGCTTCCAGGGAAGGCTTTCTTTCTCTCGGCCTTCTCATTGATGTTCCTCTGAACTAGGAGCTTCTCGGTGCAGGGACCCCAGTCCAAAGGACGTGCTCTGCTCCCAGCACTGCTTTCTTGATGGTATGAGGTCCCCCTGTCTCTCTGCTCACTTCTGTCTTTTATATCTCAAGACTTTGCCTCAGGACACAATCCAGTCTTGTAGATCAGGTCCTGCCTTACTAACACAACTGCCACCCATCCTTCTTCATTAACATCATAGAGGCAGGATTTACAACATACAGGAGAACCATACAGTACCAGGACTCATGGCCTGGCCAAACTGATACACACATTTTTGGGGGGACATAATTCAAACCACGACATACTCCTTGCTATCTGGATTTAGTAGTGTATTTTGTTGTTTTCTCTATCCCTGATCTCTTTATTCAATATTCTTTCAATTTCAGGTTATTCTTTAGTGTCAGTTTTGTGTGTGTATGTGTTTATCTTGTTTTGTTTTTTTAGTGCCAGTTCTTGATTTGTTGCCTTGTCTCCAGTCTACTACATGTGATTCTGTATTGCTGTGGTCAAAAACAAAATGACTGTTCTCTAAATCTCTAAAAATTTCAGGGCCTCTGCTTGAGACCGGTTGTTCACTTTTATTTCACTGATAAGGAACATCTTGACAGATTTGAGCAAACCAAAGAAGAAAATTCATTAGCACTTCTCTCTCCCTAATTCTGGCTTTCATTCTCATTCTGTATGCTTTTGATTATTATCACTTTAGTCAAAGAAAATATTTTTCTTAAACTTTCTTCAACCATATATAGATCTTGTTCCATTATAATTTTGGAAACATAATTTTGGAACCTAACTAAGATTAAAGAATAATTTTCAGGCAAAGTTAGAATCATGTCTCTCTTACATATGTAAAATGAAAATGTATCAAATATTTTATTTAACTTATTCATTGAATGAAGAAACTGTTAGCAAGTTACAATTGGTTCAAAGAAGAATTCAAAGAACGGATATATTTATAGATCCAAAATATGAAAATGAATTTGTAAATGGGTGCACAACTGGCTTCTAATACAGTTGGAGAAGGAGGTTAATTATACCTACATTGCACAGATTTTTTTTTTGCCTGTCTATATACAAGAATTATTTTATATTGCTATCAGTTGTCTGTAAGTTATTGTTGTGGTAAAATGACTTTAACCAAAGCCTTCTACAAGAAAGAGATTTTTATTGTGACATATCAGAAAACAAAAATGAGAAATTGGCTGCAAGTACTCAGGTTATAAACAGACCAAAATCCAAAGAAGTATGTGATGGTTGTGTGTCAGCTTGCCTGGACATGATTCTCAGTGGTTTGGCAGTCATATGATGCTGTGATCACTTCCATGATGAGATCTGATATAACGTAATCACCTCCATGATAGAATCTGCTATGAGTAGCCAGTCAGTTGAAAGGGAGTTTCCCTGGGCATGTGGACTGCATGGAATATAAGTGGACATTCTGGCAAGGCTCCTGGGCTTTTGCTCACTCTGGATTCTGCAGCTGGCTCCTGTCCATCTGAGCTCCAGTTCTTGGGACTTGAGCTAGCAACTTACCTGCGGTCTTGTCTGCCAGTCTTGGGATTTGTTGATCTTTGCAACCTCTGAACAAGAGCCCCGCGGTCTGACCTGTTGATCTGGGGTTCACCAGCCTCAGTGGCTATGCAAAACAGGAGAAGCCTATCCTGACCCAAGGACTTGGGACATTAAGCCTCTACAGACTTGTGAGCCATTTCTTGATATAGATCTCTCTATATACTTATACACTTTCCTGGTTTTTCTTCTCTAGAGAACCCAGTCTAACACAAAGTACAATCTATAAGTGCTTTTTATACAATTTTGACAGGTGCTGCTTCATTATGAGTAAGGTTCCTTCAACATGCCCTTTACAATCATTGGAACATGTACCTATGAGTCAATTACTTACAGACTATTATTGGCTAAAGTAAAGACAAAGAACTAAGGTTATTATTGGGTGAAGTTTTCCTGTTTTTTCTTCTCTAACAATTTGTTCTCTTGGCTCAGGGGTCCTGGGTCTGTCATATGATGGGAGTTTTTTGTTATGTGGGCTATCTGTGATATTGGGTAGATCTTTAACTCGCTTACTGGGGTAAATTATTATTTAGTTTTGATATGAATGCCCATAGTCCACTGAACCAGTTAGAGCACTCTGTCCCACTCTTTTGATGTAGTTTGTTATTGTTTGAGGCCTATAGATCCTGACAAACAAGTTGGCCTTTTGCAGTTATAGTCTGCTGTGCTTAGGATAATCTTTTATCATTACAGAGTTGTAAAATAATAGTTCAAAGGCAACAAAAGACACCACATCCCTATAGGATCAGATAAACTCAAAGGCTGTGTTCTAAAGAATGCATTCTTTTTCTATTGGAACCATTTGTGTCTTAGTTAACTAATGCTGCTATAACACATATACCACAAATGGGTGCCTTTAAAGAACTGAAATTATTTTCTCACAGATCTGGAGGCTAAAAGTCTGAATCAGAGTTACAGCCAGTAGATTCCTTCCTTGTTGATAGCCCTTGGTTTTCTGTGGTTGTTGACCATCCTCACATGCCATCTGTCGTCCCCAGTATGTGCTTGTCTCTGAGTCTAGTCAGCTCTTTTTTTACAACTCACTAGTGGTTAAATTTAGGACAATCTCTACACTGATGTTACTTCACTAACATAACAAAGAAACCCCTTTTCCTAAGTGGAATTACATCATCAGGTATGTTGTTGTTGTGTGCCAACTAGTTGATTTTTGACTCATAGGAACCATATAGTACAGAGTAGAAATTCCCCCATAGGGTTTCCAAGGCTGTAATCTTTATGAAAGCAGTACATCTGGTGGGTTCCAATCTCTGACCTTGAGGCTGGCAGCTGAGTGTTCAACCACTCTGCAACCAGGCTCCTTTCCACAGGTTAGGATTCTAACACATATTTCAGGGGGAACACAATTCAATATAAAACACATTTAGCAATCTTCTTCTAATGTCTTAAATTTTTCTTACACAAATATAGAGCATATTTTATTACCTTTACAACTTGACTAGTTTTGATACATATTATCAAAATAAGAATAGAAATATTCTTGACATCTTTTCAAAACAAATAATGATGAAACAGAATAGTAATGAACAAAAGAATTTCTTTAACTCCTTTTGTGTGTTATATATATTTTGGTATTTAATATCAGGAAACAGCACTAATATATATATGCAAAAATTACAAAATTAGCATATATTCAGGTCATATAAATATATGAAAAATGCCTGTCTTAGTTATCTAGTGCTGCTATAACAGAAATACCACAAGTGGATGGTTTTAACAAAGAGAAGTTTATTTCCTTACAGTAAAGTAGGCTAAAAGTCCAAATTCAGGGTGTCAGCTCCAGGGGAAGGCTTTCTCTCTCTCGGCCTTCTCATCAGTGTTCCCCCAGACTAGGAGCTTCTCCGCGCAGGGACCCTGGTCCAAAGGATGCACTCTGCTTCCAGCACTGCTTTCTTGATGGTATGAGGTCCCCAACTTTCTGCTTGTTTCCCTTTCCTTTTATCTCTTGAGAGATAAAAGATGTTGCAAGCCACACCCCAGGGAAACTCCCTTTACATTGGATCAGGGATGTGACCTGGGTAAGGATGGTGTTACAATCCCACCCTAATCCTCTTTAACATAAAATTAGAATCACAAAATGGAGGCCAACCACACAATTCTGGGAATCATGGCCTAGCCAAATTGATACACACATTTTTTGGGGGACATAATTTAAACCATGACAATGCCTATACTATTATATGCAAATAATGACTCAGTAATTATTTTGCCACAAGATGTGATTCTTGGAAATAGGAAAAGGTCTGTCAGTTACTCTTGAATGTGTCACTCTTGTGATGTCACTTATGAGCTCTTTTTCTCAGGCATGGTTAAAAATTCATTTCATAGATCAAGCTTGGACTCTGTGTGTAATCTCCACATTGCTCTATTAATACTCTCACTTTGCTATCCCATATAATAAAATAGCTGCTGTAAAACATAAGTTAGATAATATCAGGAGGAAATAAAGAAGAGACTTACTGAGAAGGTTTTATTAGCTTTGCAAAATGTTCTTCATCAGATATCTGTACTTCTCTAAGTTCAGGTTTTTCTTCTTCAGTTGATTTAATTATTGTGGATAAAATTTCATTGTAATCACTAACTCTTTCATTTGAATGACTTTTTTTTCATTTTTGTCCTTAGAGTGCATTATTTCATATAACATTATCTCAAATTGCAGGCCAGTGTGATGGCTGAAAACAGTGGACATTTAACTTGTAAAGCAGTATTTCTTCTGAATAGGATATACATTATCAGTTTTTAGAAATAGAGTTCCATGAGTTTCCTGAAGGCTGGGCAAGTGTGTCCTATAACTTAAAAAGCACAAAGTTTAAAAGTCATTTTATTGACTTGAACGACAATACACTTTACAAAGAGGCTGAAAGTGACTATCCACTCTTTTGCAAGTTGAAAGAAATAGTACACCACCAACTAAAGGGCTATGGACGTGGGGCCTTAGAAGATTTGAGTACCTGAAAAGACAAAGCACTGAGAAATACAAATGGTGAGCTGGATTAACTGAAGCAGAAAGTCATGTTTGGTAGTTCAGTTGCAAAGAAAAAAAAAAAAATCTGAAGCAGAAAGGCTTGTCAGTAGTTCAACCGAAAGAGAAACCCTTTAAAAGTAAGTAAGTGGGTAAAAGAAAGGGATTAGTAATAACAGCCAAAACGAAACAAAAAATATTCCATGAAAACATTGTCATTTTCACCACAGGTCTTAGTAAACTGCATCATTTTGAATTCCCCAATAATGCCTGCATGCTCTAGGGTAAACAAAAGTAAAAATGCAATACCCTAGGTTTTATTGCTTCAAATGATCCAACACATCACGAGGTAGTCTACCACTGTGTTAAATATGTGCTACATCTTGTCACAAATTGACCCTTCAGAGCACATTTAAAATACTTTCTAACTTGTAACTTTAAGCGGACATGTTCAGCATCCAAATTTATTAGTTCAGTTTAATAAAAATATTTCACTTATAATACTGTTTACTATGATGGCTAAATTAACACAGATATACACACATGGAAGGAATACACAGAGTCACTGCACCAAAAAGAATTGGTCATTGTTAAATCATTTCAGGAGGTACTACATTATCAAGAACCAATGGTTCAGAAGGAAGAAATCCCAGCTGCGCTGAAGACATCGGCAAAAAACAAGGCTCCAGGAATTGATGGAATACCAATTAAGATGTTTCAACAAATGGATGCAGCGCTGGAAGTGCTCACTCATCTATGCCTACTGGAAGAGATTCATATTCATGCCTATACTAAAGAAACCTGATCCAACTAATTGTGGAAATTATTGAACAATATCATTAACATCACATGCAAGTAAAATTTTGCTGAAGATCATTCAAAAGCAGTTGTAGCAGAACATGGACAGGGGACTGCCAGAAATTCAAGCCAGATTCAGAGGCGGACATGTAACGAGGGATATCATTGCTGATGTCAGATAGAGCCTAGCTGAAAGCAGAGAATACCAGAAAGTTGTTACCTGTGTTTTATAGACTAAGCAAAGGCATTCAACTGTGTGGGTCATAACAAGTTATGGATAACATTGCAATGAACAGTAATTCCAGAACACTTAACTGTGCTCATGAAGAACCTGTACATAAATCAAGAGGCAGCTATTGGAACAGAACAAGGAAATACTGCACGGTTTAAAGTCAGGAAAGGTGTATGTCAGGGTTGTATCTTTTCACCATACTTATTCCGTCTGTACGCAGAGCAAATAATCTGAGCAGCTGGACTATGTGAAGAAGAACGTGGCATCAGTATAGGAGGAAGACTCATTGACAACCTGTGATATGCAGATTACACAACCTTGCTTGCCGAAAGCAAAGAGAACTTGAAGCACTTGCTGACAAAGATCAAAGACTACAGCCTTCAGTATGGATTACACCTCAACATAAGGAAAACAAAAATCTTCACAAATGGGCCAATAAGCAACATTATGATAAATGGAGAAAAGTTTGAAGTTGTTGAGGATTTCATTTTACTTGGATCCACAATCAACACTCATAGAAGCAGTAGTCAAGAAATCAAAAGATGCATTGCATTGGGCAAATCTTTTGCCAAAGCCCTCTTTATAGTGTTAAAAAGCAAAGATGTCACTTTAAGGACTACAGTGCACCTGACTCAAGCCATGGTGTTTTCAATCGCCTCATATCCATGTGAAAGCTGGACATTGAATAAGGAAGACCAAAAAATTGCTGCCTTTGAATTATGGTGTTGGAGAATATTGACTATACTGTGAACTGCCAAAAGAACAAACAAATCTGTCTTGGAAAAAGTACAGCCAGAATACTCCTTAGAAGCACGAATGGCGAGACTACATTTCACATACTTTGGACATGTTATCAGGACGGATCAGTCCCTGGAGAAGGACATCATGCTTGATAAAGTAGACAGTTAGGGAAAAAAAGGAAGACCCTCAAACAGATGGATTGACACAGTGGCTGCAACAATGAACTCAAGCATAACAATAATTGTGAGGATGGTGCAGGACGGGGCAATGTTTCATTCTGTTGTACATAGTTAGGGTCGCTATGAGTCAGAACATACTCAAGGGCACCTAACAACAACATACACAAATATTCATTCAAAAGTAATTTCCTATTTTGTAAAAAATATTTAAGTAGGATTATATGGGTTATATTTCATTTTCCTATTTTCTTAAATTACAAAATTTGAGATATTTGCCTTATAAAAAGGAGGATTGAATTGACTCTTGTTAAAAGAAATAAACTAAGATTGTAAGTGAAAGACAGTTAAATCAGCAAATGGGTAGGCAGAACAGCTGGTAGTAATATAATGATTGCTCTACATTCAAGGTATCCCTGAACTTTACAGTGACCATTATGGAGGAGGTGATGGAGATATCAATAAGACGAACATACTGTAATATGAAAAAATTAGAACTACTAGGTTTTTAAAATGACAAAAATGCACAGTTTGGTATGCATATGTAGTTTATGTGATAAACCATACCTGGAGCAATACCTTGTTGTTTCATTACCTCACTATGGCTCTTCAAGACTGATAGGGCTCTATAGTGGAAAAATATCACAGATTTCCAAGTGACTTTGCGTTCTAATGGGAGCACTGATACAAACCCAAGTGAAGTCAGTATGTATACCCTAGAAAGTGGAATTCATGTTAGAAATATGAGAAAGAACTCCACAAATAAGTAGTGTTTATTAATTCAGTTATACAGTTTGTCACTTTATACATTGTTTAATAAACAAAGATTGATCACATTGTAAGGCCTTGTGATTCACCAATAAAATTGCTAGGTTTATTTTTACTTATCGTATTCTTATCTTATTACATCATTACTGCTGGTAAGTAATTTGTTTGAATTTCACATGTAGGTATAGGATTACTCATACTTAACTTATTCTCTAGTTCTTTACCTAAAAAAAATAAAATAAAATAATAAAACTTTATATAAGGTAATACAAGTTGTGAATTTCCAAGTTAATACATGGATATTCTTTAATTTAAAATATTAACAAGAATTTAATAATATGCCAATACGTATTACATGCTTATGGTTATATCTGTAAGTTAGATATAAATTGCAATGTGCCTTTTTGTTCATATAACAGTATTCATACTTGTGTAAGCCATTAAGAGTTTATAATATGCAATAAATATGTTAGTAGACAAAGATTCTATAGTGTTGCTCACTTTAAAGAGGAGAAAACAGAGTTTCAGGAGTAAAGAAACTTGTTAAATTATTTCAAGTCTTGTATTCTTCTTTTCTGTTACTTCTATTAGTTTTTTTTTAATAGTTTCTATTTTTCTTCTAAAATTTCCTATCTTTTCATTCATTCATTGCAAGCATATTTTTCTTGCCCATGTGAACACTAGTTGCTTGAAAGTTCTCGTTTGCTAATTCCAGTATCTGTGCCATCTTGGAGTGGACTTCCACCGATTTTTTCCTTTTGAAAATAGGTCACAGTTTTCTGATTCTTTATTTATAAAACAACATACAATGTATATTGTATTGTATCCTGGCCATTGTGATTTTATACTATGAAGACTCTAGATTCTGCTATTTTCCTCTAAATAGCGCTGATTTTTGTGGTTGTTACTGTTTAAGCAGGCATTTAACGTGATTGGATTCAAACTGCAAACTCTGTGTCCTGGGCAGCAGCTCAAATCTCAGTTCAATTCTTTATGTCCTTATTTATAGATACTGTTAGTTGTCTACTCCTCACATGCGTGTTTCAGATTTCAGCCCGGGATATAGGCAAAGTTTATACTCAGAATTGGATTCCTCCCTCAATTTCCAGAGACTGTGAATGCCTCAGACTGTTTTCTCGTTCTTCAGGGCAGAAAGAAGGTGGGTTTTTGCATTAATCATAACAGTTAAACAGGATCTGACGGCTGAAGGCTACTCACAAGACCTAACAAGATAGGTTGACAAATCTAGAGTTTGTTGCGGGAAAAGGATACAATATAGTAACAACATTAAAGTAAGGCTATGTACGCATCACAGCCAAAGGCTGCTTCACAGGAAAGGGTCCAAGCTCTGGAAAGGGAAGGTGAGCGTTCCAATTTTACTCCCTCTCTAAGAACATAAATTCCTTCTCAGATCAGGAACTACCATGTTCTCAGCACCTCAGAAGCAGGCAGCCCAAAATAGAATCTCAGCTGGGATATTTTAGACCCTGCTGGTCATGTAGATATATTTTACTACAACACAAAACAGTAAGAGAGAAAAAGAAAATTTAATCTGATACAGCAATAATGTATTTTATTTTATTAAAGAATCATGAAATAAAAAAGAAAGTGACCAAAATAACTAATTATTGACCACGTTTTATAGTTTTTGTATATGTTATCAAAATGAATATTTTTCTCTAAATACATCTTAGAGATCAATTTGTCCATGTTTTTTCAATATTTGATATATAGGTAGTCCCTAATTTATGACATGTTTGAGACACAATGAACCACACTTCCAATTGTCTGTTGTTTTTTTGTACATCTTATCTTTAGTAATATGTACCACATACGAAGTTAAAATGTATCTGTAAGTTTATATGTAATGTTTCCAACCCCCCAAAACAAGTAAAGATCAGATTTATAAAGATACTGATAATAAAAGGAAATACTAATGAAAACAAAACAAAAACAAGGAAGTATTTTACTTATATCAGAGTCGACTTATGACGGAGTCATTGGAACAGAATCCTGTCATAAGTTGGGGACTACCTGTAATAGATTGTGATATACAATGAAAATACAATAAAAGTGTATTTTTTCAAAAGTATTTGACAGCTACTATTCTAAAACATAGGTTGCTGTTTGTTGAAACCTTATGGGGCAGCTCTACTCTATCCCATAGTGTCCATATGAGTCGGAATTGACTTGATGGCAACTGGTTATGTGTTGATTAAGAAATTGTTAGTTGTTTTATAGAATGTCAGTGCAGTGTTATTGAGAAATCTAGTATAATTTTCCAATTATTGAACAGCAGAGAAGCTCACCTGAATTTATTTGCTGTAATCTTCCACTGTTCAAAACAAACAAGCCAAAGACCAAAAAAACAGCTTAACAGTGAGGAAGGAGAAAAAAAAAAAGAGACAGTAAAATGTAATTATTCCATCTGCATTTGAATTCCCATGGAATCTTTTTCCCTATAAAATGATTGGTTGATATTTTTATCAAGTACTTGAATGTAGTTCTATGATAAACTATACTCATAATTTTTTTATTAAATTATATTTATAAATTTATAAACCCTTTCTCTGTAACTATTCTTCTTGCTTTCAAAGTGGCAGGTAAATAGAGGTCAATTGATAAAGAGGACTCACAAGATCCAAAATGATGATGTTTCAAATCTACAGTTAACTGTGAGAAAAGAATAAAATATAGCAAGGGAATTGAAATAAGGATATACACCAAGCCAAACTTATGCAACAAGCAATCCAGGGAGGCCATTTGCAGGTGTCTCGTGTGCTGTAGCAGTACGCACTTTCTCATTTTGTCATATTGTGCTGGTGTGCATGTTGCTGTGATACGGGAATCTTTGCCACCAATATTTCAAATACCAGCAGAGTCACCATTAGTGGATAAGTTTCAGCGGAGCTTCCAGACTAAGAGTAGGAAGAAAGACCTGGCAGTGTACTTCTGAAGAAATTGGCCAGTGAAAAATTTGTGAATAGCAGCAGAACGTTATATTCTGATAGAGTGCCAGAAGATGAGAACATCAGGTTGGAAGGCACTCAAAATACAATTGGGGAAGAGCTACACCCTCAAAGTAGAGTCAATCTTAATGATGTGGATGGAGTCAAGCTTTCAGGAACTTCATTTGCTGATGTGGCACAACTCAAAATGAGTAGAAACAGCTGCAAAAATCCATTAATAATTAAAACGTGGAAAGTATGAAGTATGAACCTCGGAAAATTGGAAATCATCAGAAATGAAATAGAACACATAAACATTGATATCCTAGGTATTAGTGAGCTGAAAGACTGGAATTGGCAATTTTGAATTGAACAATCATATGGTCTACTATGTCGGAAATGAGACATTGAAGAGGAATGGTGTTGCATTTATCATCAAAAAGAACATTTCAAGATCTAACATGAAGTACTCTATCAGTGATAGGATAAAATCCATACCTACAAGGAAGACCAGTTAATATGACTATTATTCAAATTTACACACCCACCACTAAGGCCAAAGATGAAGAAGTTGAAGATTTTTACCAACTTCTACAGTCTGAAATTGATCAAACGTGCACTCAGGATGCATTGATAATTACTGGCAATTGGAATGCAAAAGTTGGAAATGAAGAAGAAGGATTGGTAGTTGGAAAATATGGCCTTGATGATAGAAATGACACTGGAGATCACATGATACAATTTTGCAAAACCAGCAACTTATTCACTGCAAATACCTTTTTTCAACAATACGAATGGCAACTATCCACATGGACCTCACCAGATGGAATACAAAGGAATCAAATTGACTACATCTGTGGAAAGAGATGATGGAAAAGCTCAGTATTATCAGTCAGAACTAGGCCAGGGGTCAATTGTGGAACAGATCATCAACTGCTCATATGCAAGTTCAAGTTGAAGTTGAAGAAAATCAGATCAAGTCCACAAGAGTCAAACTACTACCTTGAGTATATCCCTCCTGAATTTAGAGACCATCTCAAGAACAGATTTGACACATTGAACACTAATGACTGAAGATCAGAGTTGTGGAATGATATCAAGGACATCATACATGAAGAAAGCAATAAGTCATTAAGAAGACAGGAAAGAAAAAAAAGACCAAAATGGATGTCAGAAGAGACTCTGAAACTTGCCCTTGAATGTAGAGTAGCTAAAGCAAAAGGAAGAAATGATGACGCAAAAGAGCTGAACAGAAGATTTCAAAGGGCTGCTCCAGAAGACAAAGTAAAGTATTATAATGAAATGTGCAAAGACCTGGAGATAGAAAACCAAAAGGGAAGAACACATTCGGTATTTCTCAAGCTGAAAGAATTAAAGAAAAATTCAAGCCTCGAGTTGCAATATTGAAGGATTCTGCGGGGAAAATAGTAAATGATGCAGGAAGCAACCAAAGAAGATCCAAGGAATACACAGAGTCACTGTATCAAAAAGAATTGGTCGACATTCAAACATTTCAGGAAGTAGCATATGCTCAAGAACCAATGCTACAGAAGGAAGAGGTCCAGACTGTAATGAGGGCATTGGCAAAAGCAAGACTCCAAGAATTGACAGAGTACCAATTGAGTTTTCAACAAATGGATGCAGTGCTGGAGTGTTCACTAGTCTAGGCCAAGAAATTTAGAAGACAGCTGGAAGAGTCTTCATTTGGAAGACAATTTGGAAGAGATTCATATTTGTATCTATTCTGAAGAAAGGTGATCAAATAGAATGGGAAATTATCAAACAATATTATTAATATCATACACAAGTAAAATTTTGCCGAAAATCATCCAAAAGCAGTTGCAGCACTACGTCTACAGGGAACTGCCAGAAATTCAAGCCAGATTTGGAAGAGGACATGGAACAAAGGATATCATTGCTGATGTCAGATGGATCATGGCTGAAAGCAGAGAATATCAGAAAGATGTTTACCTGTATTTTATTGACTATGCAAAGGTATTTGACTGTGTGAAACATAACAAGTTATAGATAACATCGTGAAGAATGAGAATTCCAGAACACTTAATTGTGCTCATGAAGAGACTGTCCATAGACCAAGAGGCAATCATTCAGACAGAACAAGGGGTTACTGCCTGGTGTGCGTCAGGGTTGTATCCTTTCACCGTACTTATTCAATCTGTATACTGAGCAAATAATCTGAAAACCTGGACAATATGAATAAGAAGGCAGCATCAGGATTGGAGGAAGACTCATAAACAACTTGAGAGATGCAGATGACAAACCTTGCTTGCTGAAAGTCAAGAGGACTTAAAGCACTTACTGATGAAGAACAAAGACTACAGCCTTCAGTATGGATTACACCTCAACCTAAAGAAATAAAAAATTCTCACAACTGGACCAATAAGCAACATCATGATAAATGGAGAAAAGATTTAAATTGTCGAGGATTTCATTTTACTTGGATCCACAATCAACACCCATGGAAGCAGTAGTCAAGAAATCAAACACCACACTGCATTGGGCAAATCTGTTGCAAAAGGCCTCTTTAAAGTGCCAAAAAGGAAAGATGTCTCTTTAAGGACTAACGTGCACCTGACCCAAGCCATGGTGTTTTCAATCACCTCATATGCATGTGAAAGCTGGACAATGAATAAGGAAGAATGAAGAAGAATTGATGCCTTTGAATTATGGCATTGGCCAAGAATATTGAATATACCATGGACTGCTGGAAAAATGAACAAATCTGTTTTGAAGAAGTACAGCTAGAATGTTCCTTGGAAGCAAGGATGGGAAGACTTAGCCTCACATACTTTGGACATGTTATTAGGAGGGCCTAGTGCCTGGTAAAGGACATCATGCTTGGTAAAGTAGAGGATCATCGAAAGAGAGGAAGATCCTCAATGATATGGAGTGACACAGACTACAACAATGGGCTCAAGCATAACAATGATTGTGGGGATGGCACAGACTGGGCAGCGTTTCCTTCGCTGTACATAGGGTAGCTATGATACAGACAGACTCGGCAGCACCAGCAACACACAACAGCTTGTCTTCTCTCTGTGAGGGTTGTAGCAGGATGCACTTTCTCATTTAACCATCAACATGTGCACAGAAAACCTCAGAATCAGGGAGCCCAGCATGGAGCCTCATATGAGGTCTTCTATATTTTGCTATCAAATAGGCATAATCCTGCTACTTAACCATCTCCAGTGGAAGAGTCTCTGCAGTTTCACCACGATCAGATGTGAATCATCAATATCACTGGTATCAACACATAATGCTAAAAAGCTGGTACAAGCTATCTCCAAATGAGAAGCATGCATCTTGGCCCACTTTTCCAAGTTTCAGTATCCTTACAGTATCTTTCTGCTTTGTTCACTTTTCAGAACCTTTGGGTAGTTGTATTTTACACAGAGTTAGTTTTATGATGGAAGGCCACTTTGTTCAGAACATGTTCAGTCACCTAAAAGCAGAACTCCAACTTGTTCAAATTAACATGGCTGTTGTTATTTGCATTTGAGTTGGCTCCAATTCAGTGATCCATGTATAACAGAACAGAACCTTTCCCATTCCTGTGCCAGCTTCATGATTGTTGGTATGTTTGAGTCCAAGGTTGTAACTTTTGTGTCGATCCATCTTATTGAGGGGTTCTCTACTTTACAAAACATGGCTAGTAAGCAGTAAAGCCAGAAATAACACCCTGTTTCTAGTCCATACTATTTTCAGATATATTTTTTTAATTTTCTCTATTATATACTAAGATTTTATTTATCTACATTTATATAAGATTTATGTAAGATTTTATTTATCTACATTTATAAGGAGATATTTTAAAAAATCTTCAATCTTTTCATATTTCGTATGATTCAGCCTTTTTACTCATCTAAGATTTACTAATGAACAAATTACACTTGCTCGTATTGCTAAGACAATAATTATTACCATTAAAAATCTTCTGTGTCCAAATCAAATAATTATATAACAGCCACCATCTGTTGGTGAAACTGTGACAGGTAGTGTCCTAAGCAATTCCTATCCACTGTTCTGTTTAAGCCTTATGAGAGTCCTAAAAATAGGTAGTTTTATTATTTCTATTTATAGATGAGAAAACTGAGGCAATATCTGCTAAGAAATTTTTCTACCTAGTAATCAGCAGAGTGTGAATTGAATCCAGAGAAATGTAATTACATACATATATATATACACACACACACACACGTGTATATATATATATATATATATATATATATATATATATATGTATTTATGTATTTTTTAAGTTTTAACCTCTTCAACAAGCATGTCTCACTATTAACAAACCATGAGAGAAAGAAATATCTATTTCCCACTGAAGACATGTATAAATCATTCTGGTCTTATATTTTTCTTTCATTGAAAGTATTAATATTAAATCATAATATCTGTAAACTTTTACCACTACTGAACTTACATTTTGGGTTAAACTGTTAACATAGTTAAATAATCATGTTAAAATAAAGAAAACAAACCTGTTGCTATCAAGTCAATTTCGACTCATGGTGATAGTCATGTTGTGGGAAGGTAAATACTGGGCTGACAGCAACACTTATATATGGCCATGTGTGATGGCAGAAGTACAGTATAAAACCCCTGCCACAAAGGGTAGGCTCAAGACAACAAAGTAAATTATTATAATGAAATGTGCAAAGAGCTGGAGTTAAAGAAGGAAGAATATGCCAGGCATTTCTCAAGCAGAAGGAACTGAAGAAAAAATTCAAGCCTTGAGTTTTAATATGAAAGGATTCTATGGGCAAAATGTTGAAAGACACAAAAAGCATCAAAAGATGATGGAAGGAATACAGAATCACTGTAGCAAAAAGAATTGGTCAACTCTCAACCATTTCAGGAAGGTAGCATATGATCAAGAACTAATGGTACAGAAGGAAGAAGTCCAAGCTGCACTGAAGGCATAGGTGAAAAACAAGACTTCAGGAATTGATGGAATACTAACTGAGATGTTTCAACAAACAGATGAAACACTAAAAGCGCTCACTCATCTATGACAAGAAATTTGGAAGATAGCTACATAGCCAACTGACTGAAAGAGATCCATATTTGTGCTCATTCCAAAGAAAGGTATCCAATGGAAAGTGGAAATTAATCAAATAATTTCATAATACCAGAAGCAAGTTAAATTTTTCTGAAAGTAATCCAAACACAGTTGCAGCAGTACATCCACAGGGAGCTGCCAAAAATTCAACCTGGAGACAGAAGAAGATGTGGAACAAGGGATATCATTGCTGATGTCAAACAGATCTTGGCTGAAAGCAGAGACTACCAAAAAGACGTTTACCTGTGTTTTATTGACTATTGGAAGGCAGTCAACTCTGTGGCTCATAACAAATTATGGATAACATCGTGAAGAATGGGAATTACACAACAATTAATTGTGCTCATGAGGAACATGTATATACACCAAGAGGCAGTCATTCAAGTAGAATAAGGGCATACTGTATGGCTTAAAGTTAAGAGAGGTGTGTGTCAGGGTTGTATCTTTTCACCATACTTGGTCTGTATAGCGAGCAAATAATCTGAGAAGCTGGACTATGTGAGTAAGAATGCAGCATCAGGATTGCAGGAAGACTCATGAACAACCTGCGTTATGCAGATGACACAACCTTTGGAAGAAGTACAACCAGAATGCTCCTTAGAAGTGAGGATTGCGAGACTTCATCTTATGTATTTTGGACATGTTATCAAGAGGGACCAATTCCTGGAGAAGGACATCATGCTTAGTAAAGTAGATGGCCAGCTAAAAAGAGGTAAACCCTCAACGAGACGGACTGACACACTGGCTGTAGCAGTATTCTCAAACATGGCAATGATTGTGAAGATGGTACTGGATGGGGCAGTGTTTCCTTGTGTTGTACATAGGTTTGTTATGAGTTGGAACTGACTTGATGGCACTTAACAACAACAGCATCGTAAGGTAGGCTGGATACTACGCATTAAGTGCCAAAACTAAGGCAGGATATGGAAAACAAAGCAGTTGAATGTATAAGGTAAATATCGCCATGTCGATATAGCATACATAAATTGTCCTTCAAAGGTATTGCTTGTCACTTATACAGGTGGAATTGAACATTGAGAAGGTATTAAGTCTAAGTAATCTATACAAAATTTCTACTTCCTTGCTATCACAATTTAAGAAATAGTGCTCTAGGCCTCATAATCTGTATAGAAAATGGAATTGCATGTAACAAGGTAAATTCCATATGGCATGATACTAAGAAGCAGACATTATTCATTGAAATGAGATTTTGAAGTTTACCCATGATATAATAATGAAATAGATAAAATTATACAAATACTATTAAAACTCAATCTTCTAATATAGAGCATACCAATATGATATATTTGTAGAAAGAGCAAAAAAGATATCATTATAATGGTTAAAGTCACTAAGGAGGGAAGAGTGATTCCCACTCCTATAAGAACCTAGTAAGATAAGTTTAGCAGGTTGTCACTGCATAATGGGACATTATTTGGCCTACAGTATAGATAAATCTGTGAAGTAGGGAGATAATTTTGAATGAGCATTGTTATATTTGATCATTAAGACTCACATTTGGAGTCTTTTCTGTTGACATAATTGTTTTATGAAAGTAGTGTACATGTGGCAAGAAAATTGTTCAGGCACCAAAACGTGCAGTGCCCTTTTGGAAATGATTTAAAGGAAAAGTCTGATGAAAGTTAACAACTGAAAAATCTAAATAATTATTCCAGGGTGACCCTGTGCGATGCTTTCCTAATCAATGACATTTTTATTTCAACCCCCCCAGGAAAGGCCTAGAAAACAAAGAATTTCTCTGTAAGGAATGAGAACGCATATATTTTTTAAAAGGCAAAAGAAACGAATATTAAAAAGGATCCATTTTCTTCTTATCTAACTCATGTCATCATTCTTGGTGCTATCACAGCACAGGAGTAAAATAGAAAAGACAAAATTACGATAAAAAGTTTTGTACTCTAATTTTGCATATTAAAGCTTGGTTTTCCTAGTCTCATATCCTTAATGTAAGGAGAAGTTGACTGGAATTTATGAGATGTGAAAACTATGAAATAGGCAATTGGGCAATTGTGTGATGTCTTGGAACAAGTTATACAAACGAGACAGCACATATATATCACAAAAGTGAATGACCAAAAAGGACTGGCTATAACCACTATATATCTCCCTCTGTGGTTCATTATAATAGCCTGATTTTATCAAATATTCTCATACAGAAGAAATGAATCTTTGTTGACACAGACAAACTGAGAAAATAGATTTTGAATAATTACATGAACATTTATTAGAAAACACTAGAAACACTTTTTTTCAGTTGCACAAATAATTGCTTTCTGAGTAAAAATTAACATTGTGAATAAATGTCAATTATTCAGAGTAACTGAAGTAAGGAATAGATTACCAGGGTATAACTAATACCCTCTAATGTATTTTACCTTATTTTGTCCTTTGTGGTGATGGAACATAGCTGAAAATAATCCTCTCTTCACTTGGAGATTGTTATGAAGTTAATGCACACTCCTCTAGAATATACATTCCTAGTTCTCCTAACTTTACACCTAAGTTTGCTCTCAAATTCATGAATTGCTTTTATTAACATTTTAATTTGCTAAAAAAAGAAAAAAAAATGCCCTCGAGTCAATTCTGACTCATAGTGACTCTGTGTGTCAGAGTAGAACTGCTCCATAGTGTTTTCAATGGTTGATTTTTTTGAAAGTAGATCACCAGGTCTTTCTTCCAAGGTGCCTCGGGCTGGACTTGAACCTCCAACCTTTGGGTAGCTGCCAAGCATATCACTCATTTGCACTACCTAGGGTCTCCATTAACATTTTAGGCTATCTAAATGAAGACATTGGTGATTCATTGGTAAGAACTTTTATTTTCCATGCAAGAGACCTGGGTTCAATTCCTGACCAATATACCTCATGTGCAGCCGCCACCCAGCTGTCAGCAGAGGCTTGTATGTTGCTGTGACGAACAGGTGGAGCTTCAATAATAAATTAGACTAGAAAGGCCTGGTAATATATTTCTGAAAATCAGCCATTGAAAACCCTACAAATCACAACAGTCCCGTCCAAAATCTATCATAGAGATGGGGCAGGACTGGCCAGTTTTTCCTTCTGTTGTGCATGGAGTTGCTATGAGTTACACCTACTTGATGGTAGCTAACAAGAACAACAATATTTTCTCAACTTTAAAAATTATATATCTTAAAAGTGAATTCAAAACTCCAAAAGATGTGTTGTCTCAGTATGTTTATTTTACTCTGGGGATGCGTCAAGGAGCCCTGGTGGCACAGTGGTTAAAGAGTTCAGCTGCTAACAAAAAGTTCAGCAGTTTGAACTCACAAGCCTCTCTATGGGAGAAAGATGTGGCAGTCTACTACTGTAAATGATTTACAGCCTTGGAAACCCTATGGGGCAGTTCTGTTCCATCCTATAGCGTCACTATGAGTCGGGATCAACTCGACAGCAGTGAGTTTGGGTTTTAGTCCAAGATACATAAACCCGAAGGAAAATGTTTTTGATTGGAAAACAATGCATTCCTGATGATTTTCTTACCTTAGGAGTAGATGACTCATGTTGTAGAGAATAGATCTTCACAATCTTTATAGAGACAAAGCTATAAAATTGCTCAATAGCAAAGAAATGTCTTCTATGATTATGAGATATTGACAACTCTACAGGTAGAGTCCATGACCCATCTGTCGGTTTGTCATACTGTGGCGGTTTTCATGTTACTATGATGCTAGAAGCTATGCCACTGGTATTTCAAATACAGCAGGATCACCTGTAGACAGGTTTCAGCAGAACTTCCAGACAAAGACAGACTAGGAAGAAAGGCCTGTTGATCTAGTTCTGAAAATTAGCCAATGAAAACACTACGTGTCACAACAGAATATTGTCCGATATAGTGCTGGAAGATGACCTCGCAATTGGAAGGCAGTCAAAATACACAGTGGCTACAGCAATGGACTCGAGCATAGCAGGGGTCGTGAAGATAACACAGGACCAGGATAACGTTTCATTCTGTTGTACTTGTGGTTGTCATGGGTAGCAGCCAACTCAGTGACACCAACAATGTGTGTAGAATAGAAAGGAAGCTACTTGGTAAATTTTACATTTAGTAAAGTTCTATGAATCTGTCTTGAAAAATATCTAAAAATAAGTAAATATTCAGATCATATGTGTATCTTCTTTAAGATTAAAAACAATTTGGTTGAACAATTCACTCTGATTTATTTTCCAAATATTCTACCTTCTTTAGTGAATGCACTTAAAAATATCCGTTTTTTTACAGTTCATCTGAGACACCATCATGAACACTGTTTGTTTTGGGTTAATATAACAATGATTTAAAGGGACCTCAAGAGTTCTTCCGGTCCCTAAATGGCCTTCACTGGGGCTTTAAAAAAGATTATTATGCATAAATGTATGCAAATGTTTATTGATAATTTATATTCCAGAAATTAGAGTAAGTTTATAGGGAATTAAAAAATAAAGAAGACATGGTATTTACCCTTCAGAAACTTAAATGGCATGTAAAAGAATACAAGATTTTAACACAAAAAGCAATACACAAAACAATATCTGAAGGGATCATAAATAATAGCTACAGTGGAGAGTGTAAGAGGAGTTGAGGTGAAGTGCAGAAAGGAAATAAAGATCAGAACAATAGTTTTGGACATCAAAGGCACACAAGTCAATGGGTTACCTAGTAAAGAATCTAGAGAGAGAAGTAGATTAGAAGAATATAATAATCCATACGATCTGCTTAGATTAAGGTATCAGGATATGAGGAGTACTTGTAAATAAATGATACTGTAAAGAATTGGTAAACCCAATTAGAAAGGCTTGAAAAAATACAAAGTCATGAATCAAAGAAGAATATTTAAATGAGGAAATGAAAGTCAATAATGCTAAATGTTACAGTTACAGAAACGTCAAGGCAAATAAAATCTGGAAACAGACACTTTGATAATTAGAGGAATTTAGGGTCTTCAACTTTTATTAGGTTGGTTGGAGTGGCATGCAAAATACGAAGTATTTAGGAATGAGAAAGTGGAAATGTAAGTGACTTTGATAGATTTAACTTCTAAATTTAACTCTATTTGTAAATCACCCTGGCAGGCTGTAATTTAAGATAAGAATATTAACACTACCATACTGGTAGGTTTATTATGAGAATTAGGTGGGAATTAAAAAAATGAGAAAATACGTCAAGTAGGTGATAAACACCAACGAATCTCTTTGCTAGTGAGTGACACATCTTCTATCACAATAAGTGGCATTTTAAAAAGTTTAACCCCTTTCGTAAAGGTCTTGGATCTCTCTCTTCAAAATGTTAAGGTTTCTTCTCTGCTCATTTGGAAAGCTTTTCCAAGTTATAAATTTAAGAATCTATGATTACCTTTAAAGGGTAATAATATTTTTTAGCATTATTCTTATATACGTATACATACGTATATACCAAAAAAAAAAAAAAAAAAACTCCCTTGAGTCTATTCTGACTCATAGCGACGGTATAGAACAGAGTAGAACTGCCCCATAGGGTTTCCAAGGAGCGGCTGATGGATTTGAACTGCCGACCTTTTGGTCAGCAGCCATAGCTCTAAACCGCTGTGTCACCAGAGCTTCATACGTACATAGTTTTTTTAAAAAATTGACAAGCAGTTTAAGTTTGTAGACTATGAGAGCAAAGCGATAAATGATAATGTGAAGTCTCTATTCTGGGATTTGACGAACAAGTGGCAAACTTCCACTATGGAGGAAGTCTAATAATAAAACTTGTTTTCAATGCTTCCCGAGATTCTTTTTCCATATTTCCTCTTACGTCTCTGTCAAACCAACTTTAAAATAATTCCATTAGAGTTAATAATGGCTCTATCACACCACTTTCACTACTATTCTGAACAGACATTCTCGTCTCTCATTTCTCACAGAACTAAGTTTCCCTCCTCTGTTAGCCTTCGTTTTCTTCCCACAATGAGTATTCTGATTCTCATTGTGATTTCCCTATCTCAGCTCACTCTCTACCCGCTTTTTCATTTCTTTCTTTTTTTTTTTTTTTTTTATTCCAGAAACCTGGGAAACAGCCTTTATTTTTTTCCTCCTCCTCATCTCGCATAATAAACCACGATGCCTGAAACAGAGGTAGATGTGTTCAGACGAACAGGAGCCTTCGTGTTTTTTGTTTGTTGTGAGCTTCTGCAGCTTCATCCTTCTTTTCTCTGATGCCTACGCCATCTTCATGTTGTTGTTTCTTATATTTAGAAACTTACACAATATACTCCCTCTCATTTCTAAATCTTCGTTTATGGTGTTTGGTCACTTTCCTGTAACATCTTCACATTGTCTTCCTTCTTCGGTTGAAAAATTCCCACTTAGAAATTATATCTTAGCTCCTTCATTTATTCTGCTTCGAATAGTTCCTCGAGCTCCCAGAGCTAGGTTACATATCCCCCTTGTGGCCCATATTTTTGTGCCATTCATACCCTCTTTTAGAAACTTATCACACTGTGTTTTTAATGTTTGCATACTGTTATCTACCAACTGAACTGCATTGTCTATAGGTTTTAAACGTGCCCTGTTATTTTCATGTCTGTGACATTGCATATACTATCTCCTCTGCTTATGTCATATTATGCCCATCCCTTTTGTTTGATTAAATTTTGTTTATTCTCAGTCCTTGGCTCAGTTATAATCAGTTCTAGGAAATGTAGCCTAACTTTTCCAAGTGGAATTAATTTTTTCTCTAGTGTTTTTCATTGTCTCCTGTTCACCTTGTTAATTGGATAAAATTGGTTTAGATATATCAGAACGACCCATTTATTCTACATTTCTGATGCTTGACTCTCCCCACTTCTGCCGCACGTGCACACACACGCATATATACGATACCATGAGTTCCTTTAAGTTAACAACCATATTTTGTTTTATATATTTTTTTATAATTCTAGGGCCATGTGTATGATAAGTCTCACCCAAAACATTCATAGCGACTCTATAGGACAGAGTAGAACAGCCCCAAGGAGGGGCTGGTGGATTCAAACCAGCTCTTAATCACTGTGCCACCAGGGCACCCTAAGTCTCAAAAATAGATAGTTAATACATTTTAAATGAATGAATAAAAATGGGACAAGATACTGAACTCTTATGAGTTGAGTAAGTGGAATAGAATGTGAGGGCGAACTTAGAAGAGTTAAACTCAAAATATCTTTAGAATTTTGTTTGTTTGTTTCTTTGCATGTATTCTCCTGTTCACTCTCATAGTCAAGTTGCTTTTATTTCTCATTAATGTCTTTGCTATTTAGCAGGTTCATTTATCTTTGACTTACTTATTTAAATCAGCTGTGGGCCAAAACACTTGCTCGTAAAGCCTATTAAGCGTACTTGAGAGCAATATGACTCAGAGCACTTATGAGTAAAGAAAGGGTGTATATGTGGCGTGAGCTGAAATGCTTGGACTCTGCATCTCTTGATTGGCTGTAGTGTATGTGAAAGTGGAGTCATGTCTGTCTTTCTCATCATTATATCCAGTGACAAACAAGTAATAAATTCTGAATGAGTGAGTGAGTGAAATGAATGAATTCTCCTTGCTGATATGCTGCTTACAGATAACACAGCTTGTCAGATGAGTGCCCTCTGCATCCATGTGGGGTTATTGTATGTCCGTTTCATTCAGGCATGAACCACAATCCTGATAATGAAACACAGAGTTCTCTCACAAGTTATAGTCACTATGAAATTAGAAGAAAATAAGTAATTAAAAAAGTTAAACAGAAGTGAAAATACTCTGGGTTATAATTCATCTCCTAAAAAAAAAAAAAAAAAGATTTTGTTTGTGAGCACATGTTTGTTAACCAGTATTAACTGTGCTGAAATATAATCCCCTGCCATATGTCTTATATTGGCAACACCAGCTGCCATTATAGTAATAAGTTGGAGCATAAACATTATTTATTAGTATTTTTTAGATCAAAATGAGAAACATCTAAGGAAAAGCAAAAGCAACTCTAATATATCTCTTTTAGCTTGTACAGATGGAAGTTGAAATAAGTCTTTTGACCATTTCCAGACAAAATAGTCATAAACTTCTCTGCAGTAAACACTTTTTTTTTTGTCTCATTAATGGCTTAAAATAAAATATAGGAAAGCAACTGAATGTCATGATACTTCTCTTTGAGGCAAACATAATTTTCCACTATTCAATTTCTATTTTTCAACACATGTCCACTTATCAGAAAAAGTCAGAGTTGGAGACTTGAAGCTGATTGTAAAACCTAAAGGAAAATGACAGCAAGATGTCATCATAAACCACATTTGCTTGATCAAAATCGCTGCACATAAAATAGCTTTAAGAAACCTCTATTGTAACTTCAAACACATTCCTAACAAACCTTCCAAAAATTTCCTTTAAATCTTTTTCCTGTATACAGACAGATGGCTTACATAATAGTAGGATTACTTCAGGATTTGATAACAGACAGACTAATTAAACTAGGTTGGTGAGATTCTCAATGTGTAATGAATGGATAATGAATTGTATCTAAGAGTGGAATTTATTTTTTATTAGCCAAGAGTATTTCTTGAAATAATCAATTTTGAACTTTGTTTTTATAGGATGTAAGTGGAAAAAGCAAGCAGGTGAAAATACTCAGTTTCCTCATTTGTAAATTGAAGATAACTGAGCCTACTTTACTTATTGTAAATATTAAATCAAATAATTCACATAAAACCACTTATACACTTAGTACATAGTAGGCTTTTGCTAGTTTGTATTTCCAGTTATGTTTTTTCTACCAGGAAGCCAACTGAGTCTATCTATTGGGATTTTCAATTTGTTTTCTTTGTGTACTTTGTGATTATCAATGGAATTTTTCCTCCAAATTTAAAAATAAAAAGGTAATGAAACATATTTTAAATTTCCTTTTAAAATTATTAATTCATAATTCCACACAATTACAAGGGGGCTATACAAATTATTAGTGGGTAAAAAAAAAAATCAATATTAATAAATATTCTCAATCATCCTAAAATCTAAATATCAAAAACTGGAAATCAAACCAATGTCATTGACTATCAATTAAGAATTCTGTATCTAATAAAACTACTCCTTAAAACTGAAGTTGAAATTATGACATCGCCAAGTATACAAAATCAGAGATAATTCATTGCTAGCAGACCTTCCCTACAAGAAATACCAAAGAGCAACCTTCGAGATGAATTGAAACGATACTAAAAAGTAATTCAAATCTATACAAATAAATAAAGAGCTCCAGTAAAGGTAACTACATAAAAGACAGTAGAAGTGTTTTTTTTTTTTTGGTAAATATTTTTTCTTTTATCTGATTTAAAAAGCAACTGCATAAAGAAATAACTATAAAACTCTGTTGATGGCTTTATGATGTATAAAGACATAATGTGTATGACAACAAAAGCACAATGGAAGGGGTAAGAAATATAGCTATACTGGAACAAAATTTCCTATACTTCTGAATTTAAGCTGGTATTAATATGAATCTTTAGACTATTTTAAGTAAAAATATTAATTGTAATATCAAGGGTGACCACTAATAAAATAACTAAAAAATATAGTAAAATGTACAATAAGGGAAATAAAAGGATAGATTAGAAAATATCTATTTGGCACAAAGTAAGGCAACAATGGAGGAGCAGAGTAACAAAAAATATAAGACAAATAGAAAACAAACATGAAAGTGACCTACCTTTTCAGTACTTCCAGTAAATATAAATGAATTAAACACTCCAGTCAAAAGGAAGAGATTGGCAGAATGGATAAAAGCATAATCCAACTATATGCTGTCTACAAGAGATATTTTAGAGTCAAAGATACAAACAGGTAGAAGGTAAAAGGATACAACCAGTAATCCAAGGAGAGGTAGACTGGATATACTAATATCAAGCAAAGTGGACTTTCAGAGAAAAAATTTTTACTGTAGACAAAGAAAGTTTTTATAATGATGAAAGTGTCAATCCATCAGAGAAATATAACAATTATAAGTGTTGATGTACCTAACAATGGAAGTCCAAAACACATGAAGCCAAGGACCACAGAATTAAAGGGAGACATAAACAATTCAATAATACTAATTAAATACTTCAATACTCTACTTTTAATAATTGATAGAACAACTGGACAGGAGATCAGCAAGGAAATAGAAGGATTTAACAAATCTAGAAACCAGCTAGACCTAATTGATATGTATAGAACACTCTACCCAACAACAGCAGGATACACATTTTTCTCAAGTGTAGACAGAACGTTCTCCAGCATAGGTGATTTGTTAGACATAATTCAGGTCTTAATAAAATAATTAAAATCATACAAAGTGTGTTTTATGAAATGATAAATTATATTAGGAATCAGAATTAGAAGGAAATTTGAAAAAATTACAAATATGTAGAAATTAATCAGCACGCTCCTAAATAACCAATGTGTCAAAGAAGAAACCATAAGGGAAATCAAAACATGCTGTGAGAAAAATTAAAATGATAACAGAACATACCAAAGTATATTACACAGAGAGAATATTATAGCTATAAATATATTTATATATATTAATATATTACACAACATGCTAATATAATGTTTATATTATATATAAATATGACAAGAAAAAAATCTCATATCAATAACGTAACTTTCAATCTTAATAAAATAGAAGAGAAGAGAAAACTAAACCCAATGCCAGGATAAGGAGAAAATAATAAAAGCTATAAGGTCACTATGACTAGAATTGACTCAATGGCAACAGGTTTTTGTTTCATTTTTAGTTTTTTTTAGAGCACAAACAAATAAAATAGACAATAGAAAAGCAATTTTTAAAAATCAACAAAACTAACAGTTGATTCTTTGAAAAGATCAACAATGCTTTTTTGTCAAAATTGACAAACTGATTCAAAAATTCACATAGAAATACAAAGGATTCAAATAGGCTAATCAATCTTTAAAAAGAAAAACAAAATTGGAGGGCTCGAATTTTCTGATTTCAAAACTGTTTACAAAATCCTGATTTTACAAAATCAGGAGACTTTATTACAAACATATTGATATGATAGACATATCAATCAATAGAATAGAATTGAAAGTGTAGAAATAAACCCTTACATTTTTTGGTCAATTGATTTTTGAAACAGGTGCCAAGATAATTAAATGCGGAATGAAGAGTTTTTTTAATAAATTTTTCTGGAGTAATGTATACCTATATCCAAGAATGATGTTGGACTCTTACTACATCATATACAAAAATTAATTCAAAAATGAATTTTTTACCTTAATTTAAGAGCTAAAACTACATGGCTACTATAAGAAAATATAAGAATAAATCTTTGTGGTCTCAGATTTGCAAGAATTTCTTAGATAGAGCCCCCAAAACACAAGCAATAACGAAACAAATAGATTAACTGGACTTCACCAAAATTAAAAACTTTTGTGCTTCAATGGACACCATTAAGAAAATGAAAGACAACCCACAGAATGGAAAAAAAAATATTTGCAAATCATATATTTGATCAGAGACATATCTGGAATATATAAAGAACTCTTGCAACTTAACAATAAAAGGGCAAGTAATCCAAATAAAAATGAACAAAGGATTTGAAGACAGTTCTCTAACAAAGATGTACAAGTAGAAAATAGACACGTAAAAATTGCTCAACATCATTAATTATTAGATAAATGCATGCTAAAAACATAATGAGATACCACTTCACACCCCCATAGACCGTAAAACTAAACCCGTTGCCGTCAAGTAGATTCTGACTCATATCAACCCTATAGGACAGAAGGACAGAGTAGAACTGCCTCATAGGGTTTCCAAGGACCAGCCAGTAGATTCAAACTGCCAACCTTTTGATAAGCAGCCAAGCTCTTAACCACTGCGCCACCATGCTAAAATACAAAAGAGAGTCAATAACAATTGTTGACAAGAATATGGAAAAATTGGAACCCTCGTAATTGCTGGTAGGTACTTCAAATGGTGAAGCCCCTTTGGCAAACAATTTAGCATTTCCTCAAAACGTTAAACATAGTTACCATATGACGCAACAATACCACTCCTACATATATACCCAAGAGAAATGAAACATATGTGCACACAAAAGGTGTACATAAATAATCAAAGCAGCATTATTCATAATAGCCAAACTGAGTAAATAATCATATATCTACTAACTGGCAAATGGATAGATATGTGATATCTCCATATAAAGCAACATTGTTTTGCAATATAAAGGACTGAAGTTCTGATAGACTGAAGTTCTGATAGATAGGTGTACCATGGATGAACTTTGAAACCATTACGCTATATGAAAGAAACCAATCAAGAAAGATCACTTTTTGTATGATTCCATTCATATAAATAGTCCAGAATAGTTAAATTTATAGAAACAAAGAGTAGATTAGTTGTTATTGTGGGAGGTGGGGAGGGTAGAGGGTGTGAAGAAGGGGGAGATGGGGAGTGACTGCTCACGGGCATGGGGTTTCTTTTGGGGAAGATGATAATATCGTAAAATTACATGGCTGTGATGGCTGCACAAATCTATGAATATACTAAAAACGACTGAACTGTACAATTTAAAAGGGTGAATTTTATGAATGTGATTTATATCTCAATAAAGCTGTTATAAAAATTTTTCAGGATAACTCAACATATTAACAAAATAAAAGAAAAATTATGATTATCTCAGTAAACAAAGAAAAATCATTTAACAAAATCCAATATCTATTCTGATAAAAGTTCTGGAATAGAAGCGAACTTCTTTAAACTGATGAATATATCTGAAAACTTTACAGCTAACAGCATTCTTAATCATGAAGGTTAATGACTTCCCTGTTAAGCTCTGGAAAAAGGCAAGAATATCTACTTTTACCACTTCAATTCAGCATTCTAATGTAGGTTCTACTCATTTCAATAAGCAAGAAGAAAAAAATAAAGGAATCCAGACTGGAAAAGAGGTTAAACTCTTCTTGACTGAAGACAACAAGATCATCTACATAGAAAATCTAATAGAATCTGCAAATAAGCTGCTAGAACTAACATATAAGTTTAGCAATATTGCTGGTTACAAGATCAACATACCAAAATCAATAGTATATCTATATATTAGCAACAAATAATCAGAAATTTACATTTAAAAAAACCATTTAGCATCAGAAAAAAAATTGTATACTAAAGAATAAATCTGAAAAATTATATGCAAGATCTGTACACTGAAAACCACAAAACGGTGCTGAGACAAATTAAAGAAGACCTAAATAAATGGAGAGGTATACTGTGTTCATGGGTTGGAAGACTGGATATTTTCAAGGTGTTAATTTTCAAAAAATTGATCTAAAAATTGAATACAATCACAATCAAAATTGCAGATGACTCTTTTTTTGTACAAATCAACAAGTTTACTTTAAATTCATATGGAAGTGCAAAGTATCTAGAATAGCCAGAACAACACTGAAATAGCAGAAAAATTAGATGGCTAATATTCCTTCATTCCAATGATTAAGTATAATCATTCTGTTATACATAAGGTCTCCATGAGTTAGAGCGAACTCTATGACAACTAACAACAACAACAGTTACAAAGTAGTGTAGGGTTGACATAAAATAGACAAATAGGTCAATAGAACCAAATAGAGAGTCCAGAAATAGACCCAGCATATATGGATAACTTGATTTTTTTGACAAAAGTGCAAAGGCAATTCAGTGATAAATAGCATACAACAAATGTTGCTGGAATAACAATATTCCTAGATAAAATGAAAACTAAACAAGAAAATAATATTGATTCACACATTGCACCAGATTAAAAAAAATAATAATAACTTAAAATGGATCATAGACCTACATATAAAACCAGAACTTATAAAATTTCTAGAAGAAAATATTTGTGATTTCTCAGATATGACACCAAATGCACCATCCATAAAAGAACAAATCAGTAAAATTAATCCAAATTAAAAATTGTTATCTGAAAGACACAAATAAGAGAATAGAAAGACAAATTCTCGACAGGAAAAAAAAAATATTTGCAAGACCATGTGTCTGAGAAAAGGTATGTATCCAGAATATATAAGGAGCTAGGTATTGAGAGCTAAACTTGTCACTATTTAGAGGTGAGATGAAGACCTGAGTGATCTAGTTAGTTTTCTTACTGCCTCTTGGAGTTATCTAACTTCTCTGCACTTCAATTTTCTCACCTTTAAAATTGTTGTAAGATTGTTATGATAAGAACATTAATTGTTACACATAATAAATGTGCTTAAAATGTATTGACTCGTATAGGAAAAATGCTCAGTAAATTTTACCATGATTTATTTCCTCAAATGTTCTGCTCGTCTTCTATTCACTTTTGTTAGTCCAGGTAAGTTGACTAAGCTGCAATAAAAACAGCCCCATAATCACAGTAAATTTACACTCAAACAATTTGTTTTTCATTAGTTTCAATGTTTAATGAAGATTGAATGACAGTCTAGAACTGCTTCTATCCATCAAATGACTTGGAATCCAATTCACATCTCATGGTTCAGCCATCTCAGCTCTAGACCTCCACTAGAGGTCCTCAAGATAAAGAAAGAAAGAGCCAGTGAGTTGCATAACCCCTAAGTTTTTTTTATCCCAGAACAGACATACATCATATATGCTCAGAGCTCATTGACAAGAAGTAGTTACATAATGTAGCCTAACAGCAAAGAGCATGGGAAATATGGAGACACACATGAATATTTGGTGAGCATTAAATGTCTGTGCCCCAACAAAGATAACACATTCACTCGAGAACCAAGATGGAAATCTTCAATTTATTGCTGCCTTCTCCTCTTCCTTCTTCACCCATATATTTGCTTCAACTAGGTCCTCTCATTTATCACCACCCCCACTTTAATGTTTCTGACTCATGGTGACATCACATGTTACAGAGTAGGACTGCTCCATAGGATTTTCTTGGTTGTAATCTTTATGGAAGTAGATCACTAGGTGTTTCTTCCAGGAGACCAGGGTGGGTTCAAACTGCCAACCTTTAGGTTAGTAGTCAGCCATGAGTTGGACTTAATGTTTTGGAGATGAGCTTTTTTCTCCTCTTCACTACTTCTGCTTCTGCTCCCGTTGATTCTTATTCTATTCTATTGTTCTGTCTGACTCCAGCTATGTGCGCTATAATCTATCCTGCTTAGTACTTCCACAGTTATCTTTATAATGAAACGACTATTGGATATTTTTGAGTAAAAGTGTTTATTTTCTTACACATTCTGTAATTGTAACAGTCACCTTCTTGACTTTGGTGGTTATGCAAAAAGGAAAAGCAAACACTGGGTGGTCTGGTACTAGGAATTAAATGTTCTGGCCTGGAAATGATACATCTCATTCTCACTCACAAATCTTTGGTCAAAACTGTCTTAAAAGGCCCTTGTTATGAATTGAATTGTGTCCCCCCAAAATGTGTATCAATCAACGTGGCTTAGTATTGTTTTTTTGTCCACCATTTTGTGATCTGAGTTGATTATCTTATCCTCTATGATGTTAATGACCAGGATTAGTGGTAGTTATGTTAATGATGCAGGACTCAATCTATAGGATTAGATTGTATTTTGAGTCAATCTCTTTTGAGATACAAAAGAGAGAATCAAGCAGAGAGGAAAGGGATCTCATACCATCAAGAAAAAAGCACCAGGAGTGGAGTGTGTCCTTTGGACCGTGGGTCCCTGCACTGAGAAGCTCCTAGACCAGAGGAAGATTAATGATCTTGCCCCAGAACTGACAGAGAGAGAAAGCCTTCCCTTGGAGCTGGTGCCCTAAATTTAGACTTCTAGCCTCCTAGACTGTGAGAGAATAAACTTCTGTTTGTTGAAGCCATCCACTTGTGGTATTTCTGTTACAGCAGCACTTGATAACTACTATAGCCCTTAACAATCAAAAAAGCTAAACTGTACCTACCTCATTTCTGATCACTTTTATTCTGATTTCTTAATCTTTGCTTAAAAAAAATTCAGCAAATATTTATTGTGAACCTACTACAGGTCAGGGATTATACATCTCCATATGGACATTCTTGTTTTCATGCTTTACTCATATTTTCCCACAAATAATGTATTTCTTTGCTCATCTGAGACAAGAAAAAAATCCTCTAAGGTATGGTTTAAGTTTACCCTTTTTGGTGACCTCAAATATTTACTCTAACCCCACTCGAAGCTAGATTAACCCCATAGCATATTGTTCATTTCGTGGTACAGTATTAAGATCTGAATTACTGTAGCTATTGATTAGTCTATCTTACATTATAGACTGTTACCCCCTTAAGGATGAGGAACTGGTGTAATTCATCTTTGTATCCTCAGAATTTGGCACAAATTATGTACTTAACAAAGTTGTGAGTTGAACTAAAAGTTTGGCAACAATTCTATAGAGTAAATGCTTGAGGGAACACTTCAAAATTGATGTGCTAATTCTAAAGCTTTTCCACAATTAAACTTTCATGCCATAAATCACTACCCTATAGGTAAACTGAGGCAGATGCATTGGCTCAGGCAGTTCAATATCCACCCTAACCTCTTTTTAATGTGCCTTCTGATAATGCAGATGCTGAATTTCTAAAAGAAAGAAAAAAAACAAGATTCCTTGCACTCAGATTTCTAGTTATTGTTTACAACTGTAAATTCTGAAAAGAGAAATTGTGTACAAGGCATCCATTTGTGTGTGTTTTTGTGTATCTGTTTTGTAGCGCAGAAGTTGTGGTTCCGAAGCAAGAAGATGTAGTAGTGACTTCCCGATTCAGCAGGCAGTTTCCTGCTCATGGTAGGAAAAGCAGCCCCTTGGAAGTCCAGTTCTGTTATTGGATTGGAAGTATTCCTGGGATCTCAACCTAGAGTCCATTCCTATGGCCTCCCAATATTTCAATAAGATATTAAATACATTAGGATACGTTTTTTTTTTTGCTTTTACTAGATTGAGTGTGTTCTGTCCTTGCTACTAAACCCTGATCCGGTAATTGGCACCTGGTAACAAGCCTCAGGCACCTGGTGACAAACAGTGGTGTAGTGGTTAAGCACTCGGCTGCTAACCGAAAGGTCAGTGGGTAATTCAAACCCACCAGCCGCTCTGCAGGAGAAAGGTGAGGCAGTCTGTTTCTGTAAAGATTTACAGACTTGGAAACCCTATGGGGCAGTTCCACTCTAGCCTATACGGTCTCTGTGAGTCAGAATCAACTCGACGGCAAGGGATTAAGCTTCCTTTTGTTGTTTTTTTTTCAACAAGCCTCAAGGAAATTGGTATCTGACTTGGTTGTGTTTAAAGGCAATGAGGATCTTACTAATATCAGCATATGGAACACTCGTATTCCATGGTATGGTATATCAAGACAGTAAGTTAAATAATTACTTGTAATCTCCTAGGAGAAAGTGTCTATTGAAGACAAGAATTTGATGAATTGATTAGCTGCTGCCATATACACACATGACAAAAGTGAGACGAACGCATGGGTCTTGGAGTGACTGAACTGTGTCAACTGTGCTAAAGAGTTTACAAGAAGGAAAGGACAAGTCCAAGTTTTGAAGTTCTGTTCAAGACAATATCACAGATCCAGAGACTTTCTAGGATGGCCCTAAAACAATTATAATCTCTTATCTCATGTAGACACAGACTTAACTCCACGATAATCAGTGTATTAAACAGAATGAGCTAACCTATGCTGCATTAAAAAACACCCGCCCCCCCCAACTCTCAGTAGCTCAAAACAAAGGCACTCCAAACTGCATGTCCATTTGCTGTTGGCAGAGAGGCTACCTCATCACAGTCTCCAAATGACTAAGATTATTGAAGCAGCTACCTTCTTGAACATATGGCTGTGCTAGAGATAGAAGGAAACCCTGGAATGTATTGTACCAGCTGTTAAATCCTCTAGCCTGGAAATCATACACAGAATTTAATGCACAAGTGATTAACCATAACCAGTAACATAGTTCTACCCAACTTTAAGAGGTTCTGGAAGTTTGATGGTATTTCAAAAGAAGATAAAACTTGAAATATTTGGTAAACACCAGTAATAATTACTACCATCAAGCACAGAGTATGATCCTGTAGATTATGAAATTACAACATAGGAATCATTCACATTTCTTCAGGTGTCTGATTAAACAAAAATTATATATTTAATGGGAAATAATGGAGCCTCAAAAATCAAAATAGGGAAAACTTGTGTCGATTTAGTGGACTCTGAATTATTGAAATGCCTACTGAGATTTCCTTCCTAGTAGAAGTAGCTGCTCCTTCCCTGAGTGGTGAGGCTAATTCTGACTTGCCTTAAGACTAGTGATACTATTGTCTGACGTAAATATTTAGAGGAGATACCTATTCTTAAGCTCCACCACTACCACCCACTATACTACTCACTGCCCTGTAAGCACATCTGTAAAGTAAGATCTTATAAGGACCTGGCGATAAGCTTTATTCATCAAAGTCAGTTAAAGATTTTGATAACATATATCAACACAAAAATCAGGAAACTGCATTGGAATTATAGTGAGTGTGCTATATGAAGGAGAGAAACACAATTTTAGTTAGAATAAATATGTTTATAAGGCTGCACTTATAAAAGAATGTGTTTTTTATTTTTAACTGAGGAGTGTTAGGTTTCTTAAACATGGACTGATATTATGGCTTGTGCTAAATTGTCTAAATGCCAAAATTTTCATGGTATAATATAGAAGAAGGGATACTAAGTCTTAAAGAGTTCAGAATGTTGGAGTGGCCTAATGGTATGTGATCCATTTATGTGTCCAGTAATTATGACTCCTAAGAAAGCCCAGGGAGAGCCCTTTCAGCAAGGCACTGAGAAAATCATGGGTGAGGAAAGTCATTGCATTCTATTTGTAGTATAGTAATGAGAGTTGTATTGATATGGCTTTTGATTTCAGTGAGTATGATGAGATCTCAGAATTCAGGGGCCGAGTGGAAACATTTAATGGCCAGAACCAAGGGCATCATGTTTGTCATAATAGGTAGCAGGGTCAGAATAATAATGAGAATTTCTTCCCAATTGCCCATGGAATACCGAAGATTGAAATAGATGAGCAGTACGCTAAGAATCATGCTTAGTCTTTGTAATAGTGAATATTCTAAAGTATTAAAGAATAGTAAAATTGGGGCTCTATAATTCTCTAAGGGGACACGGTGGCATAGTTGTTAAGAATGCAGGCTGCTAACCAAAAGGTCGGCAGTTTGAAGCCACCAGCTGCTCCTTGGAAACCTATTCTTTCCTATAGGATCGCTATGAGTCAGAATTGACTCCACAACAATGGGTTTGGTTTTTGTTCTCACAAGTCTCTAAACTCAGTATCCACCTCTATTGTACTTCTACTCCTACTTCACTTCACACTTAGGCTCTTATAGGAAGTTTCCTATGACCAGTTGATTAAGAAAGAAAAAAAAAATAATACAACCTTGGTTTACAGATGGTTCTTTGTTACATGCTGGGAACAGTTACGATTATGGCTGTAATGCTACCACAGTCCACTGGCTATAACTAGAATGAGAAAGGGAAGAGAAATGGGAAAGGAAAGTTCTACCATCTGGCAGCAATTTGATATATATGGTTGACCACACTGCGTGGAAGGAGAATGGGCTGCAAGTATGGATCAACACTTATTCAAAGGCAGTGAATAATAATTTGTCCAGGTGGTCAGGGAATTGTAAAGAAAAGATTAAAGGCTAGATAGGTTACAGTTTTAAGGAAGAAATAGGTTTATGGATTTCTCAAAATCGACCCAGAATGAGAAGATATTTTTATATTGTGTGCTCCCCTTGGTAGGAGAAGTCCTCAATAATCAGGTTAATAAGATGGCACTTTTAATAGATATTTGTTATTGTCATAAGATGCTGTCAAGTTGGCCCCCAACTCATGACAACCTCACGCACAATGTAATGAAATGCTGCCTGGCCCACAACATCCCCATGGTTGGCTGAGAATCAGACTATTGTGATCCATGGGGTTTTCAACTGCCAGATTTCAGAAGTATTTCACCAGATATTTCTTCTTAGCCCATCTTAGTCTGGAAACTCTACTGAAACCTGTTCAGTATCATAGAAACACACAAGCCTCCAATGGGTGATGGCTGTGCATCAGATTCATGGCTGGAAATCAAATCCGGGTCTCCCATATGGAAGGTCAGAATTCTACCACGGAACCACCAATACCCCAAGCTTGCCTGGCTACTACTATTGAGAATAGCCAAAGCCAACAGCAAAGACAATGAGCTCACCAAATAGCAAACTATTTCTAGAGGATCAGTTGAGGCAGGCCTATTATGGAAGATTTTCTTAAAGAGAAACATGTTCTGATTTATTCTTTTCTGCATGCCATGATTCTGTCAGCAATACCACCATAAACTTACTGAATGCCTTATTTGGTATCAGGGTATCCAGCTTCTGAAAAATGAGCTCATTTCCAATCCAAGGGAATGAGGTAATTGTCTCACACTCATAGAACTCATCAATCTTGCTCTATCACCTTAAGCAGCTAGTGGAGTGGGCTCTTCAAGACTCTGTGACTATGATAACTAGAAATACTGTTTTGAAAGTATGAGGTCCTAGAGGATAGAGAATATTCTACAAATCAATGACAGATGTATGGTGCTGAGCTGATTCTTCCATAGCCAGAACACATTGACCTGGAATTGTTAAAGTATGAGTTACATCTGATACCTAATGATTGAGTCATAATATATTTTGTTTCTGTCTCTGCTTCCCTGAGCTCTACTGGTATAGATGTCATGGAGAAGAGCTTTCACCAGATAATACAATGATGGTGCTGTTGATTTTATCATTGAGATCGTCCCCTGGTCATTCTGGGCTCCTTGTGCAAATGGACCAGAAGGAAAAAAAGGTAAGATAATACTATGCCATCTTGGATGATTGACTCTAATTATCATAGGCAAATGGAGTTGTTTTAATACAATTGGGGTGAGAAGAAATATTTAATGTAGTTCCATCTGCAATGGCATTAGTTAAGAGAAGACTAGAGTAACCACATATAAGCAGGACCATCAAGGGTTAGACCCCTTGGCCACTCCAACAGGTAAAAATATATTCTGAAGAGTAGAGGTCCTTGCTGTGGGCAAAAGAAATGAAGACTAGGTGATGGCAGAAAGAATTTTATTCTAATTATAACTTTATGACTAGTGGCAACTGTGGAGACTGCAAGTATATTAAACAAAATTCTTTTGTTTCCCTGTTGTTTACCCAACTGTTATGTTTAGGAGTCTCTGGGTGGTGCAAACAGTTAATGGGATTGGCTGCTAAATAAAAAGTCTGGTAGTTTAAGTCTAACTAGATGTTTTGTGGAAGAAAGGCCTGGTGATCTACTTCTGAAAACTGGCCACTGAAATTCCTATGGAGCACAGTTCTACTCTGACACAGGAGGTCACCATGAGTCATAAATGACTCTGTGGCTACTGGTTAACTGATTATTGCCAGTGAATTAGTTTTATATTTATTCTCTGTGTTATAGGCTCTCAAGATGGGATGTTAATTAAACTAGAGGAGAAATGAACATCATGCAGAAATATGACTTTTCAATAATGTTTGGGTATCTTTTCACTTGTATGAGGGATGTTTGTATTTGTTAGCAAGTTACCAGATTTGTTCTTTTGAAATTTAAGGATGGAAGTAGGTTCTTGAGAAGTAACATAGAAACATAGAAGTGATTTGTTTATGACTCATTCCCAGAGGAAGACTACCCAATAAGCGAGGTAAGCATTGGCTTACTCGTGCATATTTACTAATCTGTAGTGAACAATTTCACATGAGTTTCACCACATTTGATTTTGTAGGGTTGAGAGAGAGAAAGATGCCAATCATACCTAGAAGTAGAATATTTGATGTGGTGAAAAATGTGAATTGTTCACTACAGATGATCTGGTAAGCAAAGTAAGTGCCATATTTTCCTTGCCTATTGGATAATCTGCCCCTGCTCATTCCAATTTCCTTCTGCACAAATTCCTATATAGCAATTACACAAAAGCTAAAAATTAAATTTTCTAATCTTCTTTGAAGATAGGATTTCAAATATCATCTACCAGTAAGCAGTTTCCATTGAGTTGATCAAGTACTTCAAATCTTGAGCAAAATTTGCATTTAGAGTTGAATTATGCGAGAAAGGTCTTGAGATATCCATTTCGTACATCATTGTTGTTGTAGAGGTGATGTGGAGTGACTTCCTGATGCAGAATGGGGCTTTCCTACTAATCATGTAAAGATCAACAGCTTTCTTGGCAGCCCAGTTCTGGGACATAGTTTTGGAAATAGTTCCTAAAAGATCATGCTAGAGACTGTTTCTTCTGATTCCTCCAAATGTCTGCAAGCAATTAATTCTCTACTGTAAATCCCTTTCTGCTAACACAAAATAGAGTGTATTTTCTGCCCTGCAAGTGAACTCGGAATCGTGTATTAACTGAATATTTAATACTGTCTGCAATAATCTCAGCCCAGAAATAAACAAGTGTAGAAATAATGCTGTTGTTATTTAAAATGTGTTTGAAGAGAGCCACTGTATATTGAAATTTAAGTTAAGTTCAAAACAACTGCACTTATATTGAACTTTAAAAGTTGCTGCCATTTTCTCTCCTGTGACTAACATAAAATCTACAATGAGTAAAGCAGCAACATTCATGGGATGAGAGCTAGCATTTGTTGAGTGCTGCCTGTGTGTCAAGCATGGCGTAGACACATCAATAGTATGAGATAATGTAATTGTCCTTGTGATGTAGATAAGAAGCCCTGATGGTGCAGAGGTTAAGTGCTTGGTTGCTAACTTAAAGGTTGGTGGTTTGAACACACCAGCTGCTCCAGGGAAGAAAGACCTGGTGATCTGCTTCCCTAAAGACTGCAGCCTTGGAAACCCTATGGGGCTATTCTAATCTGTCCTATAGTGTCACTCTGAGTCAGAACTGACTTGGTGGTGATAGGTTTGGTTTGGTTTGGTGATATAGATAAGAAACCTGAGGGTCCAAGAGCTTAAGTGGTATTCACAATAGCAAGAATATTAGACTTATTACAACACAGATCTATGTGAATTTTAAGTCATGGTTTTCCATGTGTCACGTATATTTCATTCTTTCTTCCTTTCCCACTATATGAAATTACTATACTTGAAGCTATTGATGATAGAAATTGTGAATTATTAACACAGACCTGGGTAAGTCAATCTTTTAGTTCCCAACACCCAATACTTTCATCATATCCACCTCCTTTTAAACCTACCTCCCCCCACAGAACCACAGAATCACACAAAAACAAAGTATAGACAGACAGATAGATAGATAGAGATATATAGATAGAGATTAAAAAAATATTATTTGATTTTTCTTCCGGACAATGTTGCCCTTAAAACATTTATGGGGATATATTTCACTTTAGAAAGTTTGTATTTGTCTATACTTGCAATATTGAGTAGAATTTCAATGCTTTACATGACAAATTATGACTATGATTTACTGTGAACTTCTCGTGATACTTCTTTCTTTCTGTCCTTTTGTTTTTCCTGGTTTGGGAGAAACTAAACAAAGTGACTTTTGTTTCAGAGAGCTTTCACAAGCAATAGATAACTTCACCCACCTCCTGGATGATTCAAGTCCATTCCCCACTATTAGACGTTTCAAACCCTTTGTGTCTGTCCACACCTGGTCTCTGTTCCCCTACTCACACCTTGGTACCAGACAAAGTGGCATTACCCTTTTTATTGAATCTACCTTTCATCTGCTTTTAAGGTTGTTCATTCTTCCTATATTTCCCTTCCACTTTTTTATGCCCATCCAAACAGTGCTGTATTAGTTCCCTAGGGCTGCCTCAACAAATTATCACAAGCTGAGTTGCTTAGAAACACATGCATTTATTCTGCCGCAGTGCTGGGGGTCAGAAGTAAAAAATCAAGGAGTTTCCTGAGCCTCTTTCCCTACAAAGGCTCTCAAAGAGGTTGTTTTCTTCACCCAATCTCCTAGAAGATCTTACAGCTAGTAAGGGAACAAACCAGCTCTAGAAAAATCTAATGTATAAGGAAAAACATTCAGAGATTTTTTTTTTTTATTTCTCTGATATCACCACTGTGCATCACTATACAACTATTTAGATAGTTAAAAGTTTAATAAATCAATATTTACATGTGATCAATTTGAAGTTTCCCAACTAGGTTATTTTTCATTCTGATCATTGAGAGAGAAATTAGAAATGATATGCCAACAAAATCATTTCACTTATTAAAACAAAAACAAACAAACAAAAAAAAAAACAGTTGCCATCTAGTGGATTCCAACTTATGGTGACCTAATGTGTGTCAGAACAGAATTTTACTCTGCAGGGTTTTCACTGGCTGACTTTTCGGAAGAAAATCCCTAGGACTTTTAACTGAAATGCCTGTGAGTGGACTCCAACCTCAAACGTTTTGATTAGCAGCCAAGACCTTTAACCCTTTGTACCACCCAGAGATTTCATTTCACTTATAGTCTCACTGTAGCTATTATTTGAAGAAAAAAAGAAAGAAAAAAAAGTGACAAGGCACAAACTGCCTCAGTGTATTATCTGATAATCTGGTAATAATTCTATCAGATAAGAACTAGACCTGGGATTTTTGTCTTGAACACAAGCATGAATAAAGTATAAGTTGCATAACTCAACAGATCATTTTTACTTAGCACTCTCTGCTTTATATTTCTCAGTGAGGGAAGGTGAATAGATAGCACTTACTACGGAACAGCATAATTTCAGGGAAGGAAAAGACATCAGAGGACATTTAATTCAGAAGCTCATCAAAACTAAGTTTAAAGTAAGACAACATCAGCATTTAATGCATACCTATCTTTCTGTACTGGACACTGGGAAAATGCAAAGGGAACAGTAGACAGGGTTTTCTCCTCAGGAAGATACTTCTTAAAAATATTTAATTTATAATCAGATCTTTAATGCTATTATCTTGCTACATGTCTTAGATTGTAATAAAAATGACTTGAAAGCCATTTTAAGGTGAAGTTATTATAATGCTCATCATTTGCTATAATTCAAAGGCTGAAATATATGAAAATTCTTAAATATGAGGTTATATTTTAACGTATGCTTTATGCAAATTAACATGTTTTTATATCCTTTCCAAGAACCTTAATAATGTGTTTTTTAATATTAAAAAATTACTTTGAAAGAGGACTTTCTACATTACTGGTCAATCATAAAGATAAATCCCTTATGTGGTAAAACTGTGCAATATTATGAAATTAATGGCAAGTATTTAAAATCCATGTAGGAATTAAAAAAGAATAGGGTGCTAATTTTAAAAATTATTTATCATCTGGTAGATATCTACATTTCTGAAAGAAGTAAGTCATTATGTTGACGTCAACCTCATAGTTTGACAATAATAAAGTGATAAAATCAAGGTAATGTTACATATTTGCGTATATATGTGCACGAATGCATACATGTGCATATAATTTATATCCCACAATGATCTCTTTGCTATTATGTTGTTGTTAGTTCCAGTCAAGTAGCCTCAGACTCATGGTGACCCTATGCACAAGGGAACAATACATCACAGGGTCCTGCACTGTCCCCAAGATCAGCTGCAGATCAGATTGTTGTGATCTATAAGGCTTTCATTGGCTGATTTTCAGCAGTAAATCTCCAGGTGTTTCTTCCTAGTCTGTCCTAGTTTGGAAGCTCTACTAAAACCTGTTTAGCATCATAGCAATACCCAAGCTGCCACTGACAGAGAAGTGGCAGCAGTGCATTTTAGGTGCATTGACAGGGAATAGAATAGGGTCTCCCAGATAGCAAGTGAGAATTCTACCAGTGAACCACCACTTCCCTCTTTGCTATTGTAGATATTATTTCTTATTACTCTAATATGACACTCTAATATTTATTTGTCCATATTTTCCTCTAGGCTACAAGTGCCTTCAGAATAAGAACAATACTTGTCTTGTTTACTGTTACATCACCAATAATTAACTTAGTATCTAGCACAGAGCAGGCACAAAATACTGTTGATAAATTCACATATCGTAATGTATTTATAGTACGTATTATGTCAGAGCCCTGGTGGTACAGTGGTTAAGAGCTCCAGCAGCTAACCAAAAAGTTGGCAATTCAAATCCACCATCCACTCCTTGGAAATCCTAGGGGATATTTATGCTCTCTTCTACAGGGATGCTATGAGTTGGAATTGACTCAATGGCAATGGGTTTGGTCTTTTTGGTTTATTATGTTGTTACACTTTAACTGGTACTGTAACAGTTCAAATGCTTAATTCTTAATTAAATACTTTAATTATATAATTTTACCCTTAAGTCTTAAAATTAAAATATAAACTTAAGCTATGAACTATGTGAAACTATTATTGAAAAAAACAAAATAAGGAGTGTTGAAAAATTATATAGGTAGTAAAAATGTTGATGCAATAAACCAAAAAATAATGCATAATCAAAGCCAGAAAAAAACAGATAAAAATATAAGCAATGAGGGAGCATGAAAGAAACAGCTTTGTGTACAGAATAATTCATTTGTGGTACTAAGTGACAATGACAGCAATAGACATTATGTTTATAAATATATGAAAAGAAGATTTAGGGGAAAATAATACTGAATGAGGTGCAAGGGTGATGAGAGAAAAGATAAAAATACGACTTACAGGATATAATTTGCTGACTTTGAACCCAAACAGAACTTTCAACCAAAGAATAAGTTTAACATTAATTTCCATAAAAAATGGGTAGAGAACGTTAGCTGGGATTTAAAAGGTAGTATATTAAAGTACAATGAAATGTGGATTAATGATAAAATCACAGAGTCCAACTAGATGTCTAAGGATAAGTCAATGCTTACACCAACTAAAACAGAGGGTATACATGTTTATCAGAATTTTAAGGGCAATTTTCCAGGCTAAAATATTTCCTATTCCTATTCCTGCTAGGTGCCTTGTATGGGCCTGCTACAAACTATCCAGTTTAGAAACGTGAAACCTATCTAGCAGATAAATGTTATGGGGTGGAGCCAACATGGCGCTATAGACAGAAGCACCACACCAACCCTCCACAGCAAAGACCCCAAAAACCAAGTAAAACAGAGACAAACGTCAATCCTGGAACCCTAGGCATCAAATAAAGAGTTAAAGAACTCAACCAAGCACCAAATGGAATAAGAAACTGACTGACAACAGAGAATGAAGAGAGTTATTAGTGAGGTCCCTTATCAGCTAATGCAGCATGGATACTTCATCTCGGACTCCTGTCAGAGACGGTGGTCAGGGAGTATGGGAAAGCAGATTCATGGAGCTCCAAGCAGGAGACAGAACACCTGGTAACCAGCAATACACACTTTCCCCCCACCACCCTTCTTCTCCTTACTCAGCCTTCGTAGCTTCCTGGTGGGCTGATTGGCCGCTTCCCAGTGGATGGCAACTGTGACACAGGAGGCACCGGTTCCATGCCATGTGGATTTGCCCTGCCCACACCAGCTGGCTTCTTCAGTGCCATTTCTTTGTTGCTGGTATTGCTTTTCTCGGCCTATTTTTGCTTCTTCCCTGCCTCTCACCTCCTCCTCTCCTTTCTCTTGAACACCTGACTCTGCGTACCATCTTGCTTGTTGACAGGCTGTGAAGCACTGCTCAACTGGGGAACTGCTTCCCTGGTTCATGCCACCATGTTCATGGGATCCCTGAGGGCTTTTTTTTTTCTTTCGTTTGTTTTCTCATTCTTTTTTTCTTTTTATTTTTCTTCATTTCTCGGCTTCCTGTCTCTTTCTACTTGCCTTCTTTTCTTGCCTCCCGAATACCTGGCTCTGTGTATCATCTCCATCTCTGCTAGCTGGGCTGTACTGCGTGGCTTGGGAGCTGCTTCCTTGGTCTGCACAGCTGCACTGATGGAATCCCTGGGGGTATTTTGTTTTAATTTTTATTTATATTTTTAAATTTTCTTTTTTTTTTTCCTTTTGTCTTTCTTCATTTCTCAGCTTCTCATCTCTCTATACTTAGTTTCTTTTCCTGTCTCCAGAATACCTGGCACTGTGACACCTCTGCCCCTTCTAGCCAGGCTGTACTTTTGTACTTCTTAGCCTGGGAGCCACTTCCCTAGTCTTCTAGCTGCAACTGTGGAATCTCTGGGGCTTTGCTTTCTTTTTTTTTTTTTTTTTTCTTTCTGATTTTTTTTCTTTTCTTTTCTTTTTCCTCCATTTCTTGGTCTCTCATCTCTCCACTCCAACAGCCAGCTCCCTTAGTACTCTTTTTTTTGGTTTGTGTGTGTGTTTTGTTAGTTGTTTCTTTTTGGCCCCTGCTTCTCTCTGCTCTCTCTCTTCTTTCCCATACCCATCTCAGCTCCACATATCACAACCTCCCCCCTCCTTCCTGCCTACCTGCATCATGCACTAAACGTCACACCCCTGAGAACCACAGGCATGGCCTACTGGAACTTGCCCTGAACTGATTCCTGGCCTGCCATGTCAGACCTAGTACGTGCCACAAACAATCCATCCCAGCCCCTCCCCTTCAGCTGGACTTGCCCTGCTGCACCATAGCTGAGCTACTGGCCCTGCCCATTTAACAAGGAGGTGAAAAGTATCATGCCCACAATGAGCAAACAACAAAGAACACAGCCTGCATGCTCAGACATAACCAAATAAAACAAAACAAACAAAAAAACAAAACAAACAAATCTATAATCAACAAATGAAGAAAATAACTACTGAATGTCCCAAAAACAGCAGACAATATCAAAACATATAAAAAAAACAGGACAGGACGATTCCAGTAGGCATCCAAAGTAAAACACCAGATGACTTTCCAGTAGAAAAAAAGGCACTACAACTACCTGATAAGGAATTCAAATCTCTAATGTTCAGAGCTATTCAAGAGTTGAAGCAAAAAGCAGATACAAATGAGGAAAAAATAGACACATTCATGGAAAAGGCAGACAAATTCATGGAGAATACAGACCAAAAAAAAAAAAAAAAAGGAAGAATTTAGGCAAATAATACAGGAACAAAATATCAAAATAAATTCACAACTAGAATTCATACAAAAACAATAATTAGAAATCTGAAAGACAAACAACAAGATTTCAGAAATGGACAGTGTCATAGAAGGGCTGTGGAGCAGATTTTAAACAATGGAAGACAAAATCAGTGATATCGAAGACAAACACTTGGATACCACTTTGAGGAAAAATCAGAAAAAAAGAATGAAGAAAAATGAAGAAACTCTGAGAATTACGTAGGATACAATCAAAAGCAAAAATCTGCAATTGATTGGACTTCCAGAACAGGGGGGGAAATGGAAAACACAGAGAGGATTATTGAAGAATTGCTGACAGAAAACTTCTCTAATATCATGAAAGATGAAAAGCTGACCACCCAAGAAGCTCAATGAACTCTATATAGGATAGACCCCCAAAGAAAAACACCAAGACATATCATAATCACACTCACTAAAACCAAAGACAAAGAAAGAATCCTGAGAGCAGCTCGAGAAAAACAATAAGTCACATACAGAGTGGAAACAATAAGACAAAGCTCCGATTACTCAGCAGAAACCATGCAGGCAAGAAGGTAATGGGATGACATATATAAAACCTTGAAAGCAAAAAAAAATTGCCAACCAAGAATAATATATCCTGCAAAACTCTCATTCAAATATGGTGGTGAAATTAGGACATTTCCAGATAAACAGAAATTAAGGGAAAATGTACAAACCAAACCAAAGTTACAAGAATTATTAAAGGGAATCCTTCACTTTGAGAACAAAGACCATCAGACTACATCCTGAATCTCGGATGCAAGATCATACCAGCCAGATACCAACCTAGGAAATGAACTCTCAAGGACTATTCAAAACCTAAAGATTTACAACAGGGAATCAGATAGGCTAGTCTGCAAATGACAACAATTCAGAACAATAAAAGAGGGAATAAATGGTGTAGGTATAGAACTTTCTAATGGAGAGGAAGGCAAGGTGATACCAATTAATAACAGACTGGTTCAAACCTAGAAAGATATGTGTAAATTTCAAGGTAACCACAAAGAAAGTTAACAAACCTACTTATCAAAATAAAGAAGAAAAACATAGTCTCAGTAAAAACAAAATCTACAAAACAAAAGAAATGAAAAAAAAATCCACAAACAAAAGGAATTCAGCACAGGAGAGTAAGAGGAACAAAGAAATAATTAGCACCACAAATACAGTGTTATGGACTGAACAGTGTCCCTCCAAAATATATGTTGGAATCCTAACCTCTACAGATAGGGATCTAATCTAATCTAATTGAATCTAATCTAATCTAATTGCCTTCATTAATGCAATAAAATATAAAGTAATCAATGAGTCTGAGGTCATACCAGTGAAAGGTGAATCCAAAACCTAATCACTTCTAAATTATATAAAAAACAACATAGACACAGAAACATGCAGGCAAATACTGGGGAAGACAGATGACATGTGAGAATTACCAAGAACCAAGGAACACCCAGGGCTACTGATAAGGATGGAATCCACAAGGCCAAGACCTTGATTTGGACTTTTATCCCCTAGAACTGTGAGAATATAAATTTCTGTTCTTTAAAGCCATCCAACTGTGGTATTTTTGTTATGGCAGTACTAAGAAACTAAGAAAGATAGTGTTTCCCTTTTGGGAACATCTCCAGGGGTGAAAACTCTGCAAATCTAAGAAGTTCATGATTTTCTCATTTCAATTTTCATTTGTATTAATTCAGGCCCATTTTCTCTTGTATTTAGGACATGTTATCAAACGGGACCAGTCTCTGAAAAAGGATATCATACTCGTTAAAGTAAAGAGTCATCGAAAATGAGGAAGACCCTCAACCAGATGGAATGACACGCTGGCTGTAACAATGGGCTCAAATATAGCAGTGATTGTGAGGATGGAGCAGGACTGGGCAGTGTTTTGTTCCGTTGTACATAGATTCACTATGAGTTGGAACTGACTCAATGACACTTAACAACAACAACATATTCTTTTATGTCCTCTGCAGGTAGGCTCAATAAATAAGTAATTTCACCATGAATCCATTTATTCATTAGTTTATTATTTCATTTGACAAGGATTCTGATGCTATCTCCTCTCTAATGTAAACACTAATAGAAAAGAGTATTTTGTTAAAAAATATATGTTATACATAATACATTTTAAAATCATAAATACCATTAATCAAGATAGGGCATAAAATACACATGAAAATGTTAGTAGCTCCTATTATTCTTTTCATGTAATTGAATTTTAAAGTGCTTTGGGTTTACAGAATTGAAATAAGTGTAGAGCATGGACTTATCATTTGAGTTTATAGAGACTGTGATTTTTGAGGCAAAGCAAACACAAATACACATGAAACAAAGATTAGTGTGGATTTTATAAAAAATAATGCAAAGTAGAGTTGTGCACATGGGTGGTGGAAAGACTCTGTGATGGTCCCCTATCATTCTTGCTTTCTGGTATTCATACCCTGTGTAATCACCTTCCTGTGATGGTAGACTGGTCATTTGCTTATAACCAATAGAATATGTCAAAGGATGTCACTTCCTAATTACATAAGATTATAACCTCCATCTTGCTGGCTGTAATGAAGCCAGTTTCCATGTTTGGGAGATCCACATGACAAAAAACTGAGAGTGGCCTTAATTACGATAATTGTTTACACAACAATAGATAACTAATGTAATAGGGAACTCATCTAAAGTCTTTGGAACTTGAGTAATGTTCCTGCATTTTAGTATTTTAACAGCTGCTATTTTGCCCACATCCTATGAATTTACAAAGAAGAGTCTTCATTTAGTCTAAATAATTGAATGCTATATAGAAAAGAAAGAGCATGTGCTAGGATTTATAGGATTATTCTGTGAAGGAGAAAGAAATAGCATGAGCAAGGTGACAACATGGAAATAAAGTGAGTGTGAATTAGCTTGATATAAGAAATTGAGTCACTGTTTAAATATGAGTTAGTGCATCCAGGAAGTGTAACTGGGTGAACATTTTGTATCTTTTGGCTTTTATACAGCTAGATAAGCCATATAAGTGTATCTATGCTTCTCTTGTGCTATTTAGGGAGCCCTGGTAGGTTTGTGTGTGTGTGTCTCACAGTACATCCTGCCATCCATGACAGGTGGAACAGATGGGCACCCACCAATACTGGCACCCAAGAATCTCCTGAGGGTTGTGGGACCCATGTATTTCCAAATAACATTTCTCAAAATCCATATTGCCAACCATAAATTTACACACACTCTATGACTCAGCATGCTTTCATAAATGAAAACACATGGTATCAAAAAAAACAAAAATTCAAAGCAGAAGTTAACACAAGGGATAATTGTGCATATAGTTAATATGGATATGCGTACTAACTTGGCTCTTTTCTTCTCTCATTTAATCCTCCAACAACTATACGCAGTAAACTCTATTTTCTTTCCTTTTCTAATAAAAGTAGATAAGAAACTTGACTATTGACTGACCAGCAAGTGGCAGAACAAAGACATGTATTTAAGCCGTGTGACCCCAGATACTGCTTTTTTTTTTTTTTTTTTTTTTTTTTTTAACCAACAGACAACATTGCCTTACTATGTATAGTAATGGGAGAAACACACCAATAAGTCAGATTGGTTCAACTGACTTATGCAGGGACTTGCATGCTAGGAGTTTCAAGTCATTTTGAAAGCAAAGGAGACTCATTGGAATATATAGGCAGAAAAATAAGATTTAATGAAATTTATAATTTAACAAATAGTTACATAATGTCATGTGTCCAAATATGTTAGTGTGACTTAACAGAGCCATTGGTCAAGGTTCCTAATGTGAGTTCAGTTTCACCAGCTACAAAAAAAAAGAAATAGTTAGATTCTCCTGAATAGATGTATATTCCTTTGAGACATCATTTACTGGTACAAAAATCGGCGTTGGAGACCAGAGATTTGTGTTCTAATTTCAGGTTTTCCACTAGCCTTCTCTTTGAATCTGTGTAAAAAACTACATCACTTTAAATCTTTACATCCTAACTTGTAAAACAAAGAGGCCAAACTACGTTGTCATACTTTAACGTCTGATCTTACGATTTTTATTCAAGGTTATGTATTTTCTATGAGAAGACTGAATTAGCGATCACAGTGATATTAAGTATTCATTTGAATATTTCATTAAAGAAAACAAAGTTGAGAAAATAGTTAATCTAAGTCATAATCTAAGGTTTGTTGCAAAGATTGTCTATGAGGACCTAGGTGAGAGGGTTATTATATGACCATTTAATGACTGGTGATAGGTTAAAAGTGGGCAGTTTTCATGTTATCTTTAATTATATATGAACAGTGTTTAATTACTCAATTATAAAAATAAACAGACTCAATAACTGGTGTCCTGATTCAGCATGCTCTGCTAACAGCTAGAATTACCCTGTTGATCATCAACAAATGCATTGAGATCATTCCTCTGGCAAATGTCTCCTTGTGCCAACCATCTCTTACCAATCCCCTCCCTCTGAAGTATTACTTAGATATTGAAGATTTGTCCAAGACCCAAGATGCTATCTACCATGAAAGAATCACCTAAAATCAGTCACCATAAATGGGGACGAGTAGATTTGAGAATACGAAAGTATACAAGGGTGATTGTACAATAAAATTGAAGTAGTAAATTGCTGAGAAACCTTCTGTGTTCTGCCTGATTTATACCTCACTATTATCAGTAATCTTTTCCCATCATATGTACTGCTTCTATTCTGAAAACTTCAAAAAACATACTCTAGTAATACTTTTAAATTTTTTGAAACTGCTGTTTTTAGGTTAAAAATACTCAAATAGCAATAATTGTATATGTTTCAAGTTAATATTTTGATTGCCCCTGATTCATGTCTTCAGTAGACATTGTAACTTATTTTAATCAGATAGAAATTATGACTAGCTGAGGAAAAACTGTTCCTGTGTTCTGAACTTAGCTTTGAGAAATAATTGAAAAAAAGGATGTTTAAATTTTTCATAATCATAAAGCTATTGGTTCATTCTATTTTCTGCCTTTTCACAGGAGGCTTTGAGTCTAATGTTAGCATTCTACGTTTTTAAGGTCACATATTTTTACTGATATTAGGCTTATCAGACAAAAATAATGTTGAGATGAAATAATATTTATTTACTATTCAAACTTTTCTAGCAAAAGGTAGTAAAATATTTTTCTCCTTTTACCATATTTAAAATTTAATTGCACAATTGCACAAATGAAAGAAAGAGAACTAAATGGGATGTCAGGAAGGGAAAAAACACATTTGTGCCCATTGTCTTAAAATTTTCTATTGTTAAATGATTCAAATCTGTTGACTACTAAGTAATGCTTTATAGAGTCACATTTGAGACAATTTCTGTTGTCCTATTCCTTTCACAGTAGTAACTCTGTGTTTTACTTAATTTAGTTTGTTATAATTAAAAAACAAACCTCTTGTACTTAATTACTTTTGTTTTGTTCTCAGATTCCCCCTCTTAAGTAATTGTATAATCAGCGATCAAGTGTACCATGCTTTTAGAACAGTTTGATGTTTATAGGGTATTTGTACCGCCTCATTTGGTGGGCTGGTCTGAATGAAGATAATAGAGTTGGTAGTAGATAAACGCAGATCTGGAACAATGCTTTCAATTATTTTAAGGACTACAACTCTTGCTGTTATATGTAACCCTCACCCACTGGAACAAAATACACATTAAATTTCAAAGTTAGAATGGGATCCATTTATATCTGAACAACACTTTAATTAAACATTTGAGATGCAGGTGTTTTGAAAGGCTTACATTTTTCTACTATGGTAGTATAAGGTGCAGCTAGAAATCAGGAAAGGCTTTAGATGTGACAGTATATGAGTCTTACAGATTGAGGATACTACAAACCCAGACCATTACTGTATCAGCATTAGAAAATAGGGTTACCTCTTGGGAAATGAAAAAAATCACTTAATTACTCTTTCCTATGCCTATGCTACAAGTCAGTAAATTTTTGCTGTGCACTTTTAAACCACTTATTTGTGAGAGAATATAAAATCTTATTGTTAAAAAACTGCTTATAGTATTTTTAAAATTAAAAAAAGTGTGAACAAAAAAAAAGTAGAAGAGAGAAGGAAAGAGAAAAGAAATATGTATGTCTGCATACCAAACTCAGCTCACTTGCCAAGAGCTTGAGACAGGTCATCCAAACTGTGGATCATAAATGTTGATTCTGTTAACACTGATGTTGCCCTTGAGCATTCTTTTCTTTGTTTCTAGAAAGTAAACAAAAATATATGTACCCTAAATACTGAAAACTCTGATGACATTCTTCTTAGAATCTTCAGCTAAGATCCTGGCTCAATGTTAGTTACCCCTAGCTTTTTCTGGGAGACCTGGTTAGCAGTATCAATGCTAGAAAAAAAATTAAATACAAACAAACCAAAATATTTCTTCAATATCATGGTATTTGGTTTTCCAGTCACATAACAAGCAGAGAATTATTCCTCTTTAAAAAGTTGCAATTGAAAATCTCTTCAGACAGAGAAGCCAAATTATTAGTCTTCATATTTATTTATTCTGATACATTATTCTCAAGGCATTTACACTTCTAAAGAAACTCTTATTTTATTCTTAAAAAAATCTTTAATCTGAACTTTTCAGTTCCTTTTAGTAGTCATTTAAAAAAAAGCAGCAAGACATTTCGATTCATTTTCTAATATAACACCACATTCTATTAAGTGGCACTAATTGCATTTGGAATGTAAATTAATTGAAAAGCCCTCACTATCTTTGCATAGTTGTTTGAACTGACACATTATCTTGGTAGTGTATTCTACGTGAGTAGTTTCTCTACACTGTCTTCATGTTCCGTGACCTAATATGAACAAATGTATGTGTGATTTGCCAGTGCATCACCACTGAAATGCTGTGATTCAATGTAGCCAAAGTACATTAAAATGACAATATAGTTATTTCCCAATTATCCCATAGTGGCCGAGTAACCACTGATTCAATGTAAAGTGTAATTGATTCCTAATTACTGTACTTTCATAGAAAGGCCACAGTCCATAACTTCATTGAATAGTGAAAACACAAATAACTATTCGTAAGGAAAGAATTAGCATATACTATATTCTTATTTACTTTCTGATCTGTAAATGTTTAGGCTCTGAGCTGTGGAAAGGCTGCACAGTCTGCAATATGTCATTCAGATATTCCCCAGGGAACAGAAAATTTGCCCATGATGTTCATTTAGGAGGGAGAAATGAAACTGTGGCAGTTTGATATTTGATGTGCGCTGCAGGGCTTAGCCCAGTTCTTGGATCATTTCCAGTACAGGGATGTAGAAGACAAAATATTCAACTCTGTGCATTGAGGGTACCTTCACTGCCACATGCACTCAGGCTTGTTAGGAGTCTCATGGAGGATGGGAGAGAAGAAATTATAAGAGTTGGAATTGACTCAAGGGCAACAGTGAGAGCATAGAGGAATTGAATCTATCTCCTGCTTAATATAAGGAATAAATGAAGACTATAGTTTCTAATCATGAATACTGCTCAAACAAGTTCTGTTCCACAGGAGTTCATGAGATAAAGGGAGGAATATTATATTTGATGTTTTGAAGAAATGATCAAACAAACAAAAGAAAACACACACACGCACACACACACATGAACACACACACACACAAGAAATAAAATAGGTCTGTCCTTAAATACTTAAATGAAGTTTCAGAATGTTCACGTTTACCAATGCTAGGGCTAATTTTCCTGTCTTGACACTGCCCTATTATAAAAAACTTGTTGCCGCTGAGTTGATACTGACTCATAGCCACCCTACAGGACAGGGTAGAACTGCACTATAGGGTTACCAATGAGTGGCTGGTGGATTTGAACTGCCAAACTTTCGGTTAGCAGCCAAACTCTTAACCACTGAGTCACCAAGGCTCTGCTATAGAGCTTGGTAAATATGTGATTTTTGTTATCTATAGCTTGACAAAAAGGTTCAGATGATCTGCAATCTTTGGACTGCAATGTAACTTTAAAAATACATATTATAAACTATTTGATTGATAGTAATAAAAATACACATTTGCAACCATCAGTGTTTTAACTTAGGGATGCCATCATTTCGTTGTAGACCTTGAAATAAACTCCTTTTTCAATGGTAAAATGTGTTATTTGATTAGAAATGTTGTAGTCATGCATCGGTCAGGTTTTAAGTTCAGACCTGTGCACATTAGCTCACATATGATTTTACAAGGAAATACAACACTATAGCATGTACCTGCTGTACTGAATTAAATAAGTGTCAGGCAGGCCACAGGCTCATCTGCTAGGCGTGGGCTCTTTCCACGGCATGGTAATTTAAGAAATAAGTAGTAACAAGGCGTGTAGTAGATACCCTTGGTGTCTTGCCCAAATTTCCTTTACTGCCTAGAGTGCTCAACTTCCAGCAGCTACATATGTTAGCTAATAAAAATTCAGACTTATCTCCTTCCTTAGAAAATTCTCCTTGGCCCCCTCTCATAGGAGTCCATGCTTCCCCCATCCCACCCAGCAAATCTCAACCAATGCTTGACTGCCATAAGGGTATAAACTCCCAGACACATTGTCACTGGTGCAACTAACTGTGGTCTATTTTGTGCTCAGAGTAAATCTGGTTTCCAGCTAAGCTTTCATTGTTGCTTAGCTTTTCCCCTGGCCTCTCCTAGCTCCCTTACTTACCTCATCCAACGTGCACTCCCCCAGTAAATGATGCGTACAAGAATCCCCATCTCAGTCACTTCTTTTAGGGAACTCTACTTAGGACAGTTGGTGCCAAGAATGGTCCTAGGAAGCAGATTCTAAGAATGGGATTCTGGAGATGAGCACTAGGCCTGCGAAATTGGCCAACTCCTTCTTCTTGGCAGATAGAGAACCACCTCCTCCCAGCTCCTTGTTTAAAACAATGTAGGAACCTCAAATGAGGCAGAAACATATAAAACAATGCTTATCCTCTTCAAGTTTTGTCCTCAACTACTCTCCTGGCCAACACTCTTAATTAGGGCAAACTATAGTATTCAACATAGAGCTTCTGTCATGCTAGTAAGCAAACTGATCATTTGATCATGGGGTGTCAAGAGATCATGTGCCCACAATGACTGGTGATGAACTGGGTACTGTCACACCCATCAAGTTATTTAGTTTTTCTACTTAGAAACAAGTAGTGTGAACAAAGTAGTGTGGGTAGATCCATGAAGAGGAAATTGTGACCTCATTTCATTGAACGTCTGTTCAAAGTGTCAAAGACCAATGGAAATTTTCTTCATTTCTTCTAGGTTATACTCATTACCATTAAAAAAAAATCCTATTATTATATGTTTTATATAGGTATTGATATTTTGAAGATAATTCAATGCCTATGTATACATATATATGTATATATATACAAATATATGAAGAAAATATCAATGCCTATATATACATGCATATGCAAACCCATTAAAAAAAATTGCAGTTGATTCCTACTCATAGCGACCCTATAGGACAGAATAGAACTGCCCCATAGGGTTTCCAAGGAGCAGCTGGTGGATTTCAACTGCTGACCTTTTTGTTAGCAGCCAGGCTCTTAACCACTGTGCCACCTGGGCTATATATATATATATATATATATGTATATATATATATACACACACACATATACACACACACACTGAATGAATAGTAAATTTACGGATCCAAAATGATCAAATTTTTCTCTTGTTTGATAGAGTCAATAACTCTGTATAGATTAAATTTCCTTCCCAACTTTAATGAATATAATGCAGTATGCTAGTATGCAGGATTACTAATGAAAAGTTTAAATTCTCTTTAACTGCCTTTTACTTAAAAACAGTCTAAATTTTCCTTTCTGGAAATTACTCTAGAAAGATAATCTTCTCAGCATTACACTGATCCTTTAAATTGAAGACTAATAAGTATTTTTTTTATTCTTTAAATTTATTTTCCTCTATTATTGTTTTGATTATATCTTTCTCTCTCTCTCTGCTTCTTTTCCTTCAAGTAGATGGCTGTAGCCTCTAGCCTTTAGATGGCTTAACTTTTCCTGTCATAATTACCATTGTTTGTGTTTTTTCTTGGCATTGTGAAGTATATTTCAAACTTATTATTAAGGAAAAAACAAAAAACAAAACAAAACAGCTCATTGCCATCGAGTTAATTCTGATGCATAGTGACTCTACAGGACAGAGTAGAATTACCTTAGAGGGTTTCCAAGGCTATAAGTCTTTATGGAGGCAGACCGTCGCATCTTTCTCCCATGGAGCTGGTGGTGGGTTCAAATGGCCGACTTTTGGGTTATCAGCCTAGTGCTTAAACACTGCACCACCAGGGCTCCTTTATTATTAAGATTACGTGCTTAATCTTTTGTCCTATGTATTCTACTATTCAGTCTGTTTATTTAATCTTTTAAATAATTTTATCATATTTTTAGTTCTAGGGACTTTTTATTCTCTGATGGCTCTTTCATAACAGCTGGTTATTTTCTTGGAGATACAATTTTTTTGCATTTCTCAAGAGACACTAATTTGAATTTTTAATATCCTCTTTTAGTGCCTGAATTATGTCTACTTCTTTCAGGTTCATTTGTTCTGTGCCTCCAATGTTGTCTGCCTATTTCATGCTCATAGTTGGTGTCAAAAGTCTGATGATCCTTAATTCATATTTATGAAAGAAAGTCTAGGTTAATTAAGTATGTGGAGTGGATTGGCTCTAGAGTTGTGAAGGCATATTTCATAAAATAGCCTCTCCCTTAAACAAAATGACTGCCAAAGTACTCTAAGTAAGTTGAAGAGCTTTGTCAACATGTAGGATTCTCTACAGGGTACCAGACAGTGGGTATAGGCATACTGGTGACTCCTTAATCCCTTTAAACCTAAACCAAACCCATTGCCGTTGAATCTATTCCAATGTAATCCCTTTCGGATAAGATTAATCTGGAAATAGTGTAGTGAAATTCATCTATGGGCTGATTATCTATTTTTTTTAATTCTCCAGGATTGATATGGAGCTCAACTATTCCTTTCTCTTTTTTATGGAAGTAGAGCTATTCCTTTCAGGGTTTTATGCACATGTAAGTGTCTTATGCAGGCTGCTGTCAGTGACTCTATGCATAAGGCAGGAGAAAGAAAGTGACTGCTCAGGTATCTCAACCTCTGGTCTTCAATTACTCATAAGATTGTCCTAAAGCCATCTTCTGGTCTTCAAATTTCTTGAATAACTCGGGTGGTTGGGTTGTGGTTTTCTCTGATCTGTTTCTCAAGAAATCTTGTCCTCTTTGATTCTTACCTTCTTAAATTTTCTCAACATTTTGTATCTCTTAATAAGAACTTTAATTTTTCCCAGCACTGCCTGTGTTCTCCATTTTTGTTTTTTTTTCTTTTTTGCTAAATTTATTGAGTTTAACAACTTAAATCAGAATTCTTACAGATAGTTCTATTGTTTATTATAATTTTCAGAGGCTTTACATATGACTGAACGAAGTGAATAAGTCCACTTAGCAATTATAAGTTGTAAAAAATATGCTTTAAACTGCAGATAAAATACCAGTAATAAAATTGAAAGTTAGTAAGCAATTTTAAATGAATGTCTACAAGAGTGATACTTGGCATGAGTGTTTTAGGGAATAATTAGAAACATAAGATACATTTGAAAAAATACATTTTTTTCCAGATATTTAAATCATAAGTTGTGAGAAAGCTCTTTATATTTACCTAGTTCCTCCAAATTGACTACTGGAGTTTCAATTATTAAGGAATGAGAAGAGTTGTTCGACATTATTAACGATTTTGCATTATTTGTCTTTAAAGCTTCTGAATTCTTTAAGTTAAAGAATATCATAAGATGGAATAATGCTCCCCAAAAACAATTACAAATTTCCAAGTATTTATCTGTCTGAATCACAATTTATTTGCTACAGTAAAATCAAATCAAAAACAGAAATATGCTGAATTGTAAAACTGCTATAAAGTGGCTACTCTCACTCCAAACAATAAACTTCAAATTGTTTTATTCCTTAAAAGATCCTCATCATTCTTAATGAACTATTATATAACTAAATGCTATAAATTTGAGCTTATAGTGCACACACTACCAATTTTATGTGTTTTATATATTGAGATTCTACTTAAAATTTCTTTTCAAAATGAAGAGTTTCATGACTAAACAAAATTTGAATACTATTGTTATATTCCATAATCAACCTCTTATACTTTAGGGTTTTAGTTATTAAATCTTGCAAACTGGTAATAATACTAAGTTTCTCTCGTTCTCACTTTTTGTCAGTATATCAATCTGTTATTAACTTTGATTTGATTTGAAAAGTATTTTAATAGCTACAAAAGAAATCAGTTATTTTTCAGCATTGGCTTTTCCCTGCAAAGGTTGAAATTATAAAATCATTTATTGTTGCAATCATGATAGGGGAAAAATGGATGGAAATTTGAGGACTTGATTTTTAATGTTATCACCTTTTGTACAGCACATTTATTGAGAAATTCAAGCAGAGCTTTCTAAAACAATCCTTGCAATTGAAGGATTAAGTATAAATAGCTCAGAATTATCCCCATTAATCTGGTTTATGAAATTTGAATTTTTCATGAGTTTATGAAAATTCTTGTTATATTAAAGTTGAGGGATGCTTTGCTAAATAGAAAATATATAAATATACATGTTTTTTTCCAGAGGTCATCGAAAGTATGTTTTTATCAAGATCCTTTACATTTAACATTCTAGGATTTATGATATGAATATTAAATATGCATCGACGTTTCTAAAAGGAAAAGTCTTCTGAACATGCAAATTAACTATTATCTTTTGCCTTGCTAAGTAATTAAAATACATCAAACAGTAGGGAACTGGTTCTTTAACAATGGTCTAGTAAATCATTTCTCTACAAACTTTTTTAAAGAAGTTGAAATTTAATACACTAGTTTTCAGTACATAAAGAAAACAAAGCTTCTTTGTATGCTAAACAGGTCTCATCTGTCTCATGAATTCCATTGGGAATGATGGTATATACTTTAATTTATTAGTTTAATATATTTCCTTATTTTCTGATTTCATGTATCTTTCAGGTAACTCGCTTTCAGGTGAATGCTAGTCTCTAAGCGCTCTTCCTGAACATGGAATTGGGATATGTAGTGAAAGGGAGGTTTGCACACCACAGTGGGTATGAGTAGGTAAGATTTCCGTTATTCTTGAGTCTTTTTGTGTTACTCTTCTTTTCCACTCCTCTCTATGATAAATTGAAATATATATATATATACATAAAGAGAGAGAGAGAGAGCCCTAGAGGCACAATGATTAAGTGCATGGCTGCTAACTGAAAGATAGGATATTTGAATCCGGTAGCCACTCTGCAGTAGAAAATCAAACCCATTGCCGTCGAGTTGATTTCAACTCATAGTGACCCTATAGGACAGAGTCGAACTGCCCCATAGAGTTTCCTAGGAGAGCCTAGTGGATTCCAACTGCCAACCTTTCGGTTAGCAGCCATAGCTCTTAACCACTACACCACCAGGGTTTACTCTGCGGAAGAAAAGACCTGGTGATATGCTCCCATAAATATTACAGCCCAGGAAACTCAACTGGACAATTGTACTCTGTCATGTAAGCTTGCTATGAGTTGGAATAAACAACGACAACATATATATAAATATATATATATGTACATATGTATATGTTCATATATATTTATGTATATATAAGAGTATATATATACATATACATAATATATATATGAAAAAAAAACCAATTGTTGTCAAATCAATTCCAACTCATGGCGACTCCCTGTGTTACAGGGTAGAACTGCTCCATAGGATTTCCTTGGCTATAGTCTTTAAGGAAGTAGACTGTCAGGGGCCAGACCTTTCATCCAAAGAGCTTCTGAGTGGATTGAACCACCAACTTTTGGGTTATCAGCTTATTGCAAACCACTTGCACCATCCATATATGTTAAATTTATATATATAATACATACATATGTATATATATTCTTTTTTTCCTACTGGTATTACAGGGCCTTCAAATCTGATGTTTCTGCTTCTACCATCTTTCCTTAGGCACTGGCTGTCCATCTCAAAACTTTGCTGTCTAACCTAGATGCCCATCAACAGATGAATGGATAAACTAACTATGGTACATACACACAATGGTATATTACAAGACAATAAAGAACAATGATGAATCTGTGAAGCATCTTACAACATGGATGAATCTGTGGGGCATTATGCTGAGTGAAATAATCACAAAAGAACAAATATTGTATGAGAGCACTACTATAAAAACTCATGAAAAGGTTTATACACAAAAAGAAACAATCTTTGATGGTTACGAGGGAGGGGAGGGGTGGATGTGGAAAAACCCTAAGTAGATAATAGATAAGTGGTAATTATGGTGAAAGGTAAGACAGTACACAATACTGAGGAAGCCAGCACAACTTGTTCAAGGTAAGGTCATGGAAGCTCCATGGATAAATCAAAACTCCTTTAGGGACTGAATTGCTGGGCTGGGGCTGTGGAGACCATGGTCTCAGGGGACATCTAGCTCAATGGGCATAACATAGTTTATAAAAAAAGTTCTATATTCTGCTTAGGCAAGTAGCATCTGGGGTCTTAGAAACCTATGAGTGTCCATTTAAAGATACGCCTTTTGGGAGCAGGGGAAAATGAAGACAGCTAAAGACACAAGGGAAAGATTAGTCCAAAGGACTAATAGACCACAACTTCTATGGCCTCCACCTACAACTAGATGGTGCCCGGCTATCATCACTGACTGCTCTGACAGGGAGCACAACAGAGGGTCCTGGGCAGAGCTATATAAAAATGTAGAACAAAATTCTATCTCACAAAAAAAAAAAAAAAAGACCAGACTTACTGGCCTGACAGAGGCTGGAGAAACGCCTAGGATATGGCCCCCAGACACTCTTTTAGCCCAGTAGTGAGGTCACTCCGGAGGTTCACCTTTTAGCCAAAGATTAGACAGACCCATAGGACAAAATGAGAATAAAGTGACACAACAGCCCAGGGGCAAGGACTGGAAGGCAGGAGGTGACAGGAAAGCAGGTAATAGGGAATCCAAGGTTGAGAAGGGAGAGTACTACCATGTCATGAGGTTCTTAACCAATGCCATAAAACAACATGTGTACTAATTGTTTAATGACAAACTAGTTTGTTCTGTAAACCTTCATCTAAAGTTCAATAAAATAAACAAATAAAAACCTTGCTGTCGAGTTACTTTGCCCTTTCCTCCCATGATCCTCATACCAAAACTCCTGACATTACTTAGCTGGCTTCTACATCCTCCATGGAAGAGCGGGAACTTCTAGATTCTTATGGATTCAAGGAAAGCTCATGAGTATGAGGTCTGGTTTTCTCAGTGTCCGGTATGGACAACTCAGGGACTACAACTTGGCCACACAGGTTCAACCACTGTTGATTAACTCCTAGACTTCACTCTCATTAATTTAGTAAATATTGCTCCTCAGCCTCCTTGTGTTAATGTGGACCATCATGACTGAAAACCTTCTCTTACAGTTGAAAATTGAAAAAGGGTTGAATTTTGGGCTTTTTCCTTATCTTAATGACCCATCCTAGGATTATGCTAGAAATTGTCCCAGTATGGGAACTCAGGACACATAATCTGATCATTTGTTTCTGAAATCTCATTCCCTCTTCTTGTTTCTATACTAGAAGCAATAAATTAACTTTCCTTTTTTTTTTAAAATTATACCTGTCTATATAATCTAATACTACGCCTTCTCTAATCTTTTCCTTATGGTTAAAATCAAAGGACATTATTTCAATATTTGCTTTTACTATGTAGAAGTAAGCTAAATGTTTAGGAGTCTCTTCTCTCTTTTTATAAAGTGTGACTCATACTATTATATTGCTACTGTAGATCCATAAAATTATTCATCCAGACTATAACTGAACCAGTAGTCCCTACCCTTTTCTCAAGGGATGAAATTCCACTGATTCAGTGGCTGAGAAGTTGCAATACAATTTACATCTTGTAAAAATACTATTATGAAGGAAGTTTTAAAACCTAATATCCTTGTTTATATTATACCAATCATTTAGTCATTACTGAAATAGCTTATAACTTTCCCGGATTTAGCCTGCAATATACATTCTTGACAGTTTCTTATTAAAAAAGCTACCCAGTTAAAGACTCTAGTCTTAGTATTTGCCTAAGGATATGACAATTATCCATTCTGCATCAATTTATTCCAAGATTACAACTATATATACCAAGATTACAACTACATATATATTTTAAACAACACCAAGTTTTGCTGTTTATAAATGAGAAAATAAAATACTCTAGTATGATTTCATGGTAAAATTATAAATAAAGCCAATTCTTAAGTGTTCCCCTATGTGAAGACAAAATCATATAAATATAGCAGTTCTTCCCAAATATATTTATGGATTTTAGAGAATAAGATAGAAATATTAACATACAACAATAAATATTTTTATAATGGCTCAAGGATTAACATATAATGGAATAATGCATATAACTAAAAAATGATGGATAGATATGTAGAGATGATAGATTAGATAGATAGATGAAATGTATGACTTTGGAAACACTACTATATAATGGAGTAAAATATTAATTTGTGATTATCTAAAGATTTGCATTTCAGACAAGATAGGCCAGGTTATCTTGAGGTAATAAACAATCCTAAAATATTTTTGGCTTAAACAACTGAAGTTTGTTACTCACTCATATTTCATGGACAGTGTGTTCATCAAGAGTCAGTGAGAGGGGCCCTGGGTTCATTGTAGACACTCAGGGACCCAGGATGAGAGAGCAACATCACCCTAAACACTGCTGGATGGCATGTAAGAGAAAAACAAGAAAGCTTTGAAGGGTTTCACATTAGCGATTAAATGGTCTGACCTAATAATACCTACCGCTCTGTTCAAAATCTTTTGGCCAGAAGGAGTCATTCAGACACACTCAACCAAAAGGCTGCCAGAAAGTAGCATTCTATCATAGACCCTAAAGCAATGAATATGGGAAATATTTAGTAATCGATATTCTTATTGATTACCATATTCTTATCTCATACCGTGAAAAGTTAAATCTCCACTTTATTATATAGTTAAATGTAAAATAAAATACAAAAAATTTGGAAAAGAAGAAAAGTGAGTAGTTATTTAAACTGTTGAGTATTAGGAAATGGCTGTTAGAGGAAAAGAGCTATTGAAGACAATAAAAAGGAAGAGTGAAAATTTATGTGCTTCAGAAAATCTTATACCAAAAGGATGAACGTGCCAAAATATCTATTTTAATATGGCCAAGAGTTAACATATTTTTCTTATAAAGATGTCTTATGAATAAATAAAATTGATGCACTCTATAGGAGATATAGGTAAGGGTATAAATAAACAGAAATTTCATAAGGACTTTTAAATGGTATATTACCACTTCCAACACCTGTCTGTCAGCTTGTTGTACTGTGGTGGGTTGCATGTTGCTCTGATACTGGAAGCTATGCCACCAGTATTTTAAATACCAGCTGAGTCATCCATGGTGGACAGGTTTTAGTGGAGCTTCCAGAATAAGACAGACTAAAAAGAAAGGCCTGGCAATCTACTTCTGAAAATTAACCAGTGAAAACTTCATGGGTCACAATAGGATGTTGTCTGACTTGCTTGTTTGAGACACATCCCACCAGGAAAGATCAATCACTAGAGAAGAACATTATGTTTAGTGAAGTAGAGGGCCAAGAGGACAAGAGAAACCCTCAATGAGATGAATTGGCACAATCGCTGCAAGAAAGACTCCAGCATGCTGATTGGCAATTGTGAGGATGACACAGAAACTGGCAACGTTTTGTGCTGTTGTACATAAAGTCACCATGATTCAAAGTTGACTCAACAGCAGCTATTTGTCTATCTAATTACCACATAAAAAATATTTCCAAAATTCTTAGTGAGAAAACATACAAATGAAAACAACGAAATTAGATTATTTTATTTAATAAAATGGCAGTTTTTATTTAACACATATTTTTCCTTCATGGGATACTCACACATATTGTTAGTTATACTGTATATTAGTACAAACTCAGTCAAAACACTTGTCAATAACCAGTGTAGTGAATTAAATAATGGCCCTCAGAATATATCTAAGTCTTACTGTCAGCTGCATGTGGATATTACCTTATTTGAAAATAGCATCTTTGCAGATGTAATTAGGTTAAAGGTCTTGAGTTGAAATCATCCTGGATCTGAAAAAAAATAACCCCGTTGGCATCAAATTAATTCCGACTCATAGCGACCCTATACGACAGAATAGAACCGCCCCGGAGGGTTTCCAAGGAGCCGCTGGTGGATTCAAACTGCTGACCTTTTGGTCTTGAATCTCTCCATTCCTCAATAAAACTTTACTTTCACTTTTAACATAGTGTAAGTCTGGTGCTTCACCTACAATAGAACAAGGAACTTCTTCAGAGCCTCCAAAAGGAACCAGCGTGTCAACACCTTGATTTCAGACTTCTGACCTCCAGAACTGTAAATTTATGTTGTTTTAAACCATTCAGTTTATGATAATTTATCATTGCACCCTGTCTTAATTTCTTAGTGCTGCTATAATCGAAATATCAAGAATGGGTGGCTTTAATGAACAGAAATTTATTTTCTCACAGTTTCGGAGGCCAGAAGTCTGAATTCCGGGCACTGGCTTTAGGGGAAGGCGTTCTCTCTCTCTGTTGGCTCTGGGGGAAGGTCCTTGTCTCTTTTCAGCTTATTTTCCTCAGTTTCTGGGCAATCTTCTTGCCCTCAGATTGTGCCTTCTTCTCTGTTTCTGATCTGTTTTTTCTACATATCAAAGCTGATCGGTTTAAAACACAGCATACACTGACATGGTCTCATCAGTATATTGCCAAATGGGATTATGTCCACAGGATATGGGTTTAGAATTCACAGCACACGTTTTTGGAGGACACAATTCAATCCACAACACAGCACTAGGAACTAATACAACTGTCAGTACCTTTAAAAACATTATCATATTTAAAACAGAAACTGTAGGCTTCAATTACATGGAAAGAAAATGAAAATAACAGTAATGATCTAAGATATTTGCAATAGTTCAATTAATAGAACTGAGGAATGGGAAATTTGTACTCAACAATGAGTGGTTGGTTTATTAATTTATAGTGTAAACATAGAGAATAATAGGCCAGGTATTGTGGTATGGTACTGTTTCAGAAAAGACCTTTCACATTTTTGAGTAAACAGTATGTTTAGAGGGAGAAGTAGTGTATGTTATCAAGAAGCCCAGTGTGTACCAGTATGAGGGTTCAGTTAACTCAACATATTGAGTTGAAAGTTTGGGCAGTGATATTATAATCATGTCATTGGGATTCTAGCTGGGAAATGTTTAAAAAATAAAAAAAAAAAGACAAGAATTTCAGAACTGAAGAGACCTATGTGACCCTGAGAAAAGAGACTCTGTCAGAGTATGGTAACGATAGGATAGTCTTTAACAGAAACTTGTAATTTGGAAAAGGAGCACTGGCGGCACAGTGATTAAGAGCTTGGCTACTAACCAAAAGGTCAGAAGTTCGAATCCAACAGTCACTGCCTGGAAACCCTATGGGGCACTTCTACTCTGTCCTATAGTGTTGCTTTGAGTTGGAATTGGCTTGACATCAATGGGTTTAATATGGAAAAGGAGCCCTGGCGGCACAGTGGTTAAGCACTTGGCTGTTAACCAAAAGGTTGGTGGTTCAAACCCATCAGGCACTCTGCTGGAGAAAGATGCAGCAGCTGGCTTCTGTAAAGATTAAAGCTTTGGAAACCCTTTGGGACTGTTCTACTGTGTCCTATAGGGTCACTATGAGTCGGAATCCACTCGAAGGCAATGGGTTTTGTTTTGTTTTGGTTATTATACAATCAGCTCCTGCAACAATATCTAGCACACAGTAGGCCCACAATAAATATGACTTATTGAATGAATACATGCATAAAATTTAAGGAAATTTTAATCAATAGTCTTCAACTCATAGATATGGTAATAACATTTATCACTTCCCTTTAAAACGACTTTCGCGCTCCATCCATAAGCATAGAAGCCAAAGAAATTTTGATAAAAAATCTACCTTATTGTCCTTCAGAGAGATATATTTTAATATAGTATAAAGAATGTTAGTAGACACTACATTGAGATATGAATAGATGATTAAAATTCCCAAAATAAAGAAAATAAAATATGAAAAATACAAATTTCATTCATATTTTCTTTCAAATTATCTTTACTTCCTCCTCTCTGTACCAGGAATACTAAATTAAAGGGATACTTGGCATAAACACAGTCAGTGATTCCTAAGAGGGTCAATTTAGTTTCCACCCCTGACCTGAATATTTTTTAGGTAATGTATAAGTTAGGTAACTTGTCACTAGGAAGTAATTTTGCGTTTCTTGTGAGTACAAAGAAGTAATTGTTATTTTGACTCTGACCACTCTTTCTATCTGCACTAGAAAATTTGCTGCTGCCACAGAACTTTACATATAATTAGAGATTTTGGTTATAATTATATTGTCACACATATATTTGTAATCAGAAAAAAAAAAAAAAAGAGTAGAGCCCTGAATTAACTACACAAAGTAGTATTTCTTTATTTTTCCAAGTATTTTTTGATGTTGTCAAATGTATTAGCCTTTTATAATAAAACATTCATAATAACTGGTTAAATTTATGGCAATATGGTAAAACAAAGGGATGTCTGAATTACCTAGTACTGCTATAACAGAAATACCAAAAGCGAGTGGCTTTAAAGAGCAGAAATTCATTTTCTCACAATTCAGGAGTCTAGAGGTCAGAATTCAGGGTCTGGCTTTAGCGGGTGGTCTTTCCATGTCTATTTCAGCTTCTTTTAGTCTCCAGCAATTCTTGGCATAATTTAGGATTTAAATGAGGTAATGCCTATGAAAATATCTAACATAATATCTACCATTTCCATATACCAGCTTCTTATTTCTCCCCTGAATCTCTCTCAAATCTTTTCATTTCCCCATTTTTCTGTGTCTCCTCTCCCACTGAACTAGTGTCAGACAGCTATCCTTTTGTATGGACCATTACAATTACCATAAACTAGTCACCCCTGCTCCAATTTATTCTCCAAATAACAGCCAAAATGGTCCTTTTAAAACATGCACGTCTGATTTTGTCATTATTCTACTTAAAACTCTTCAGTGGTTAACACTTTTTCCTTAGAATAAACTTTAAAACTATTAACAAAGCCTGCAAGGTCCTGCATGATCTAGCCCAGCCCACATTTTCTTGTTACTTATGCTCTAGGGTTACTGGACTCAGGTTTTCAAAGGTGCTTCATTCTTCTCTGCCTCAAGGTATTCACACATACAATTTCTAGTGTCTGAACATTCTTCTTCCTTTCTTTTCTTCACCAACTCCTGCTCAGTCTTCAGACTTAGACTTAACTGCCACTTCCCAGAGAACGTCCAAGACTCCTCAAACCAGTGTATTTTACATTCTATCTTGTACTTTGGAAACCCTGGTGGCATAGTGGTTAAGAGCTAAGGCTGCTAACCAAAACGTGGGCCGTTCAAATCTACTCGGGCGCTCCTTGGAAACTGTACTGGGCAGTTCTGTTCTGTCCTGTAGGGTCACTATAAGTCGGAATCAATTTGATGGGAACGGGTATCCTGTACTACTCCTTCACAAATTGACCAGACTTCTAAGCATTGTTTCAATCGACTTTCCCTTCCTAGCTTCCCTGTTAGGTGACATAACGTCAACGGTGGTCTATTTTTACTAACAAATGAAAACTGACATCTTAATCATCTACTTATTATATTCTGTTATATTGTAAAAGACTATACACAGACTAGAAACATCTAAGTCATCGATGACCTAAAATTTCTGTACGTTTCTTTTTAGAAATAAAATAAGGCAACTCAAAGTAAGCTCTTAGCGTGTTTTCACTCTGTGATCATAACATGAAAATAAGCTGCTGAAAGACTTCCCTTTGGAAGTGCCACAGAACAGACAATGGAAGAGTGACGTGAGTTCTCATTTCTCAGACTTCTGCATAAAAGCCTTTAAATTCATTGACAGCGGCAATATCTTTCATTTCCCCTATCTAAGAACAAAGCACCATTTCTCAGTAAACAAGCCTTCAGAGAACTCATATGTCTAAGTATATTTGATAGATAAATGAATAACATCAAAACTAATGCTCTACTTAATGGATGTACAACTTTTCTAGCATCCATTCATTTGTGTGTGAATGTACCTTAAGTGTAGGTGGTCTTCCAGTCAATTATATTTCAGCTGAGCATGACAGGAGGAATACACAACAAAACGGCCTCCTTGAGGAAGCAGTAATGGAGAACAACGGGACAGATACTCATGAGGGATTAGAATGCTGCCTCGTAAATCTGTAGCGATGCTGACAAGATTTCAGCTTTGAGAATGACAAACCTTTCATTTTACTCGCGCTGCAGGTTGAAAGATAACTAGGCTAATGGGCTCGTTTGGCTAATGCCATCATCTCACCAATGCATAATTTTTAAAAGAAATATTTATATATTGTTTCACATTGATCTACAAAATGATAATTCAAGTTATCCAAACTATTCTCACTGAATTTGTAAAAAAAAAAAAAATAATGATCTTAGGTAGTAATTTGCAGAAATTGTTAATACTACACTGGAAATTCGCATGCAGTTTGTAAGAATTTAGTCACAATTCAGCTAATTCTTCAGTCCTGGGAAAATATCAGTATACCTACAGCTGAGTGTGCACATGCAAACCACTGCATTTGTGTTGAGAATAAACTTATTTATAACCAACTACAAACAGTTGAAAGGATCTAATCCTGAATCTGACTTTCTGAAGTGAAGGAAATTTGACAAGGAGCCAGTATTTTCCAGACTATGTTATTAAATGTTGTTTTTAATCTGGTTAATTTATACAGTTACAGTGATGATTGGAGCCTTGGTGGCACAGTGGTTAAGAGCTCAGCTGCTAACCAAAAGTTCGGCAGTTCAAATCCACCAGCTGCTCCTTGGAAATCCTGTGGAAATCTACTCAGTCCTACAGGGTCACTATGAGTTGGAATTGAATTGACGGCAACGAGTTTGGTGTTTTGGGGTTTTATAGTGATGATTAATTAACCAATCATTTGGCTACTTCCGATCAATGATGTATACAAATGGATGTGGGTTAAAAAATAAAAAATCCAAACTCAAACAATTTAATGATGACTTTTGAAGTAGTACTTATGTGTTCCAGACTCTGCATTTTGAAAAGGTACTAAGCAAAATTACAACATGAGGAATCATTTCATTTAACACTTTAACTGAACAGGATTCAAAGTTTTAGTCCACTGAAAGCATGTTATCATCTAATCTCAAATTATTCATAAATAACAAACCACAAAATCTATAGAGGCAGAAAGTAGATTTGTAGTGATATAAGGCTGGGGTAGGAACTCTAGCAGCGCAGTGGTTAAGCAGTTGGATGCTAACCAAAAAGTCGGTGGCAATTGGAACCCGAATCTTCTGTAAAGATTTACAGCCTTAGAAATCCTGTGGGGCAGTTCTACTCTGTCCTATAGGGTCACTACTAGTTGGAATCAACTTCACAGCAAATGGTTTGGTTTTTGTTTAAGCCTGGGGTTGGAAATAGGGAATGAGTATAAATGGGCATGAAGTTTCTGTTTTGGAGTGATGGAAATGTTTAAAACTAGATTATGGTGATATCTTCATATACATATAAATAAATATATGACAAACATTTCAAATGGGTAAATAATGTCTCAATAATGCTGTTAATTAAAAAAAAAAAAAACAGAATATTCGTAAAGGGATTTGAGTCCTTGAGATTTCCTAATAGCCAGCATTATTTTTCAATCTCATGCCTCGTGGATGTTTTCTATGAATCTATAGATTAGCAGGTTAATATAAAGTGGATTTAAATGAGAAAACTATCTCTTTAGTACCCTTGAAGAACAGTGGGCAACATATGCCTCTCATTTGTCAAGAGGTATTGAAAAAGTGTTTGATGATCTGGTACCAAATAATTATGCCAAAATATTGAGGTTTTGTAAATCTTCATGCTAGTTTAAACCGTAGCAAGTGCTGAAAATCATCGGTTCTGTATTTCCAAATAAGTATACCATATTTGCAAACAATCGAAAGCACACTTGCTTCTCAGTCTATCATCACTAAAAATCAATCCTTAATATGTAATTTAAATAAAAATACCATATCAGAATTTAACTTCCCAGAAGCCTTATAAAATTTTTTAAGCAACTGATAGATACAAAAGAGAATAGCATCTTCTAGTACATTTTAAGTCTGCTGAGGGGAGGTTAAGCAGCTGATTAGTAATCCTTGTGTTAAAGTAAATAGCATACTTAGGAAGATGCAGAATTCTTAATCTAGAGTGAAAGTATTGCTTTTATTTTCTTAGTAATGTTATTTTTTTCCCAAAATAATGCACCCAAATGGCTTATAACTCCAGTGGTACACAAGGACACACAAAGGAAAGAAATAATGGCATCACCCCAATGCTTCCTGCCCCTCTACAACTGTTTTTTAATAATTTTCTGTGTTTAGTTAAGTTATTCTGTTGGTTTCTTCCAAATCTCTAGATTTTATGCATATAATGTTATGTATTAATTCATTAACTGTGGATTTTATATATTGATTTTCACCATGATAAGTGAGGATTTGGCATTTTAAGATTGCAGGAACATCATCTCTGTTCACAGGTTGCCTCATCCCTGTCTGTCTCTCAGAAATTTGTGGAAATTACTTATCAGTTGAAGGTTCCTGCTCATTGTTTCCATTATTATTTACTATCATTTTAGTAGGATCTTGGGCGGAAGAGAAGAAATCACATACGTTCAGTCTATCCGATTGGAAGGAACCCTGAAGTACAAATGTTTTATCATAAAGTCTTGTTTATTTTATTGTTGCTAGCTGCAGTTGAGTCGATTCTGACTCAGGGCAACCCTATGCGAGCAGAGTAGAATGCTTCGTAGGGTTTTCAAGGCTGTGAACTTTTCAAAGCAGATTGTCAGGCCTGTCTACCCAAGTGTCTCTGGGTGGGTTTGAACCTCCAGCCTTTTGGCTAATAGTCGAGTGTTTAACCATTTGTGCTGCCCAGAGATTCCTCATGTCATTAAGCCTCTATTTAATGAACCTCTCCCCCCGACACACACCCCCTACCCCAGTTCGTTGATTCAGCACGCTTTTGGTGTCCTACAGGTATTCTTCAGTAACAGTTAATTGTAATCTTCCTCCTCACATTCTTAGTGATAACAAGTCATAAATCTTACAGATCTTTCCATCTTTAAGCCTTCCAGATTTATCCTTTTCAGGTTTATTTCTACCCCATCTGTCTAATTCAGGCATGTATAATGTTCGCATAATGATAAAAGATTAAAAACTCATTTCTCCCAAATGTTTCTCATACCTGGCCAAAAAAAAAGATACTTATAAGACATTAGTTATTGATTGATTTTAACTGAACACTTGAAATCAAACAAGTATCATCCATATGAATACTATGTATGGAGAAATCAAATTGATGTACTTTCATTATCCTAAAAACGGATGAATTATTACTATACATAATTGTAAATTTTTCAATATTAGCAATAAGTGTCTCTTTTTTACCCATTTTGTTTGTTGTGATGAGGTGTGTCTTTTCAGCATAGAAAATGGATGGAATTTAACTGTGCTGTGATCTCTATTTATTGACTGTTCACTTTACAGTATATTAGGCTATATTAGAATAATTTAGGGGTAAAGAAAAAATCATACCTGCAAAAAGCTTCAGATGAAGTTGTATTATGTACTCTCCAATGAAACAAACTTTATAGAATTACATTTGCCTTTTCTCATTTAACATATATGACCAGTTATTAAGAAAAAAAAAAACTTTTGTGGGGCCACCAGTAAATGTCACTTAGTGCATAAATGAAGATGGGAAGAAAGAGAAAAAGTAGTTAGTGGAAGTGGAAAGATCAGTTGTAAAACTGTACTGCTCTTTCTGTTACATTTGCATACAAATTGATCTGGAAATCCATCAGCTGACTCCACTAATGAGGTCAAGAACAACATGCAGACTTAATCAAACTCTATTATGGCTTTTGTTGGTTAATTGTCTCTGGGGAAGAAAATTCCAAAATATGAAATCTTGCTTTCTATTGCGTTTCCTTCCTTTCTAGAATAATTCCTACCCATAAGATCATAATTAAATGTCATTTAGAAGTTCCCTCACTTTTCATTTTTACTCCAAAACTATTGATGTGTGTCATCTTTGTCACTTTAACTGAACAATGAGACATAATTGGCATGTACTGGAATTTGGACTGACAGTATAACATGAATGTATTACTTCAGAAGTTTGAGCAAAAATCTGAATATTTGAATTGAAATTCTTGCTCAGGAAATAGAGAAACTATGAATACATTAAAATTTGCTCTTGCTTCTCTATCCCTATTGTTTCTATGCATCCATGTCATAGACATACTTTATTTGAAGACACTATGTCAAATCATATTCTGAAATATGACAATTACAAAAAAAATGACATTCTACAATTTTCTTATTAGGTAAGATTTTAAAATATTGCATTAGATACTTCAAACATTATTTAAGTGGCTTTGCACGTATTTACATAATGTAAAATGAAATTGAGTGAGCAAAAAGCTTTAGTAAAGATCTCCTACCCTGTACATACTGGTTTTTTTCTTTTTTCTTTTCTGAGCCTAAACTTTCACTACTGATCCCAGTCTGTGTTCTTGACATACATTTTGATAATAAACGTTGGTCCATCCTCTAACAAGATTTCTTTCCATGGACATTAAGGTGATATGTGATAAGATGTAACCCACTCTTATTAAGTATTAATATTTTATAAACAAGATGGTATTGTGGAAGAAAATATAGACAACTTGATGAACATATCCTTAGTCAGTTTTATAGTAATGATGATTTCTGTCAACTCAGATGCTCTTTATGATAATTTGTAAATATAAGGTTTATGTATCAGAATTTTAATAAGCAGAAAGATCATATCTGGTTACCCATAAAAACTAATCACCAACGGGATAACCAGAACAGAAATAATGAGAAAGTTCGCTCATTGTGAAGACTAACCAATATCACTGATCAATTTGTGTAGAAATTGATGAATGAGAACCTAAACTGCTGTGTAAACCTTCATTGGAAATACAATAAAATATTATTAAAAAAAAAAAAAACTAATTCTATGAATGCTTACAAACTTTAACTTTTTTTAATTTCTTCAATTTATATACCTTCAAATCATGTTTCTAAATTTGGAGTAGTTGCCAAGGACACCACATTATTTTTTTAATTAGTTCTTTGTTTCCCCCAAACTTCTTCAGATGAATTGTTAAAGAAAAGCAGGTGTGACAATATTTATAACCATGATTCTATTAGAAATACTTGAAATTCATTTGGAGAAGACAAAGACAAAGACATCATCAATGTGATTTACAAATATCATCCGTGTTTCCATTCACTACTCTCTAAAGGTTTTCTTAAATTAAACTTCTCAAGGATAGAGATGTATTGAGATTTTTTTGTTCCGTTTCACATATCATTATTACAAAATAAAATGTTTACTGATGTGATATGTGCACCAGTTGGAGTTTACATGACAATGTGTGTTACTAATATATAAACAAATACAAGAAAAAGAAATAAGCATCTGTACAGCTGTTCCCCAATTAATGGGCATGGATCAAAAAAAAAAAAAAAAAAAGGCCATTAAAATTCATTCTGTGATAGAAATTGTTAACTTACATTATGAGAGATTAGATTCCTCCCTCAATTATAATTTACTATTATGAGAAAAAGAGGAAGAATTTCAATGAGATGGATTGACACAGTGGCTGCAACAATGAGCTCAAACATAGCAAGGATTGTGAGGATGGCACAGGACCTGGCAGTGTTTTTTTTCTGTTGTACATACTGTCACTATGAGTCAGAACCAATTTGATGGCACCCAACAACAACAACATTATGAGAAAAAGGTAATTCATAATCTGCTCGTGCTTTCAAAGATTGATAAAGAACCATTATGGATACGAAGACTGACTAAATAACTGTACAAATTGTACTTAATAATGCAGCCTATATGAATACTGCCCCCTGGAGTTGTGCATAGCATGGCCAATATAGGCATATACATCAGCCCTGAGCATGATATATCACCTTTCTTAGGATGAGTTTTACAGGAAGCATTTCCAAATCATTCTCTGCCTAATGCTTGTGCTCTAGGAGGCTGACTATGATGCACACCACTACCAAGGGTCTCATGATCTCCAGCTTTCAATGAAAGGTAATAGCAGGATGTTGGAGGATGGTAGAACAGAAATATCAACATACTTATTTTTCCAGCTTTATTCCTGTTGGACCACTGTGTTATCAGAAATTCTGTTCTTCTTTCTGTTGCCCCCGCTCAAGTCATATGGTTCTGGCCTAACATTTCTCCTTCCTCTTACCCCTTGAAGCCGAGGAGAATCAGTACATCCTACTGCTACAAATCTTTGGTGCTTTAACATCCTTGTTGGTTACATTAAGCTAGTTCTCAATTCTGTCAATACTCTCTTCTTTAAACATTCTGTAGTTAAGTTTCTAAGTGTACCATCTATTCCTTGCTATGACCAGGACTTGTACACTTTATATTAAACTATATATGATGGATTATATCTACATGGAGATATTTCTTTAGGAAAGAATGTGATAGTTTCTTTGTTAAATATTTAATCACAACAATGGCTACTTCAATGGAAGGTGTGATTGTCAGATAAATTATGAATCTGGATTGGCAAACACACAACGTGCATTCTCCACTATCTCTTTTGTGCACCTGGTGGAGACTTCCTTCCAATCACACCACTCCTTCCTGCTGAGTTAGGATGTGAACTTAGAATCTTTTTTCAATAAAGTGTTCCAGGCAATCTCTACTAATCAATATTTTGATGCCTGTAATTTTTGAGACTGCCCTCACCCCAGCAACATGAAACATGTCCTTTTGCTTTTTAACACGGTACTGACCCTCTTCAAAGAGTTCATTTTCATTGGTTACTGCACAAAGTATAAATAACTCTAACCATGGTATTTCCAATTGCCTCATTTGCATGTGAAAACTTGACAATGAATAAGTAAGACCGAAGCAGAATTGATGCATTTGAATTACTGTATTGGCCATGAATATTGACTATACAATGGACTGCCAAAAGTACTAACACATCTGCCTTGGAAGAAGTACAGCCAGAATGCTTCTTAAAAGCAAGGATGGCAAGACTTTGTCTCACTTACTTTGGATATGTTTTCAGGAGGGACCAGTCCCTGGAGAAGGACATCATGCTTGGTAAGGTAGAAGGTCAGAGAAAAAGAGGAACACCTTCAACCAGATGGACTGAAACAGTGGCTACAACAATGGGCTCAAACAAAGCAAGGATGGCACAGGACCAAGAAGTGTTTCTTTCTATTGTACGTAGGGTTGCTGGGTCGGAACCAACTCGATAGCACCTAACAACAGCAATCATGATCTTCTTTCACAAACTCCTCTCTCGTAACTTACTATGCTTTCTACACCTTACCCCAACTTTCTCCTTCACTCACCTCTCAATCTCTTTCACAGAACTTTCTGAATCTCTTTCTTCTTAACAAACTCCCTTTATGTTCAACCTCACTTCTGTTTGTCCTACCTTTTTGCCTTAACTGAAATGTGGATCTTTCTTGAAAATACTATTTTTTTTTCCTGGAATGATCTAAAATACCAGCTATGTAAATCGTTATGCTCCATCATCACAGGGCCAAATGTTGAGGATGTGCACTTCGATTCAAAGAGCCCTCTTCCAGACCTACCAGATTACTCCTATAGTCAAACTCGACTAATTTTTTTTTATGCCATTCAACTCTGCCCTCTCCCCCTTATTGATTAACATCTGTCTTTGGACCAAGTTTCCTTATTTACTGAAAATCTTAGCAGTTCAACTAGTTTTCTCTTCTACCCCAAATTCCATCATGTTGGATGGCCTTAGTACTCATATAGAAGAATACTATATGAAGTATTCTATACCAAGTATTTTAGAGAGACAAGATAGTGGAAGGATAAACATGGCTCTGCAGCGTGTCTGCTTGCCTGTTTTCTGAAGCAGACACCTCTAATCATAAGCTACAAGGCAAGTTATTAAACTCTCAGTGCCTTAACTTTCTTATCTGTGAAACAGGGATAATTTCAACAACTCACTTTAGGGTTGTTGATAGAAATAAATTAGAAAAAGTACTTAAAATGGTGACTGGGTCATAATAAACTCTCAATTAATATGCACTCTTATTATTATTAATAATTTATTTCTCATCATCAATGTCCCCACAACAAACCACACTCATCAACATACCTTGGAGCTTGTCATCACCCAAAATTGCTCCATGAATAAAAATTAAGAATCTCAATCTCTGATTACAATCCCCTTCTTTCAGGCTCACTTGCTCAATGCTACCCCTGTGGACGTTGTTCAGCTTTATGAAGACTTTCAGTTACTAATCTCATTATTTCTCCTGTATTCTCAGGAAATAGATCTTTTTTTTTTTTTTCAGTTTCTTCCTTGTCTGAATTTAATTTCTAGCTCCATCATTCAAAAATGATGCCGGTGATCAAATTATCGTAACCCTCTGTCTTTTTCCTAACACTTGACTGGGGAAAAACTACAGGTCTGGATGAAAGCTATATATCCACCTTGTTTGCTCTCAAGCAACTGAGGACTTTTGTATATATTTACAAAATAAGCATACTGGTTCACCTGTAAGTTAATAATCACTAGTTTCAATTAGGTCCTACAAATAGTTTTGCTTCTTAACTTATTAAGAAAATAGAATCGCCCATAAAACTTTCTTCAAATTTAGTGAAATTAAACCAAAACCAAAATCAAACCCATTGCCATCTAGTCAATTCCAACTCATGGCGACACTATAGGACAGAGTAGAACTGCCCCCTAGGGTTTCCAAGGAGCAGCTGGTGGATTCAAACTGCCAACCTCTTTGTTAGTAGCCAAATGCTTAACCACTTACAATCTTTCTATTTTAGTGTATTTTTCCTTCCCTGTATTATAAGAGAAACCCTGGTGGCATAGTGGTTAGGAGTTCGACTGCTAACCAAAAGGTCAACAGTTCAAATCCACCAGGTGCTCCCTGGAAAGCCTATAGGGCAGTTCTACTCTATCCTATAGGGTTACTGTGAGTCGACTCAGCTCAATGGCTTGCTACTGCAAGAAAGAAGCAATTCACTGCGCCTTAGGCCAATTTCTGCCCAGGTATTGTGAAACCACCCTCATTCTTTCTCAGGAGGCTTATTCAATCAGCTGTTTTTTTATTCTTGTTTTGCAAACTCTTTCTTTTCCTGGAGTCTTTCCATCAGTCTTTAAACATGTCAAGTTTCTTTCTTGAATCCCACAGTTTCGTCAATTATAGTCCTCTATTTCTCCTTTCCCACACAACAAAACTCTTTTGAAAGAGTTGTTAAATATTTGTTGGCTATTTAGGAGCGTTCTTTAACACTTTGCCTATACATATTCTGACAATGTTTCATGGTGATAGTCATGGTTTTACTGACTAAAAGAAGTTTTAAAAAATTTAGTATATCTTTCTTGATCTTTTTCTTGCTATTTTTCGTCATCTCCAATGACCACTGGCAAAGAAAAAAAAAACATAGAAAAATGTTAAAACAATAAGAACGACTTTACTTAAAAATATTTAAAATAAAGGTGAGGGAAGGACTAAAGGAAGGGAAAGGAAGGAAAAACCGTTACAACAATGGAGGGTACATCACAATGGAGAGAGAGGGAATTAAGCCTGAGTTCCTACTCTGTTGAAGTAGAGGTAGGGAAGGTTTTGAAAGTCTTAAGTGAGCCAGTGGAAAAATACTTAAGTACTGAAGGAGCCCTGGTGGTGCAATGGTTAAGTGCTAGGCTGCTAACCAAAAGGTTGGTGGTTCATACCCACCCAGCAACTCCGTGAGAGAAAGACCTGGTGATCTGCTTCTGTAAAGATTACAACCAAGAAAGCCCTATGAGGAAGTTCTACTCTGTCACATGGATTTCTAAGAGTCAGCAACCATGAGTTCAGAACTGACTGGGTAGCACCGAACAGCAATAACACTGAAAGTCTTTAAAAGGACATAAGCAATGGGAAAGAGCCCTGGTGGTTAAGCACTTGACTGCTAACCAAAAGGTCGGCAGTTCGAATCAACTTGCTGCTTCACAGGAGAAAGATGTGGCAGTATACTTCCATAAAGATTACAGCCTTGGAAACCTTTTAGGGCAGTTCTACCCTATCTTATAGGATCACTATGAGTCAGAATCACCTCAATGGCAATGGAAGCAGTGGGGTATGTTGATAATATGGAGTTTATAGTTAAGGGTAAATGGAACATGTTCTATCTGGATTCTGTAAAGTGAGACAGAGAGAAAGAAGTCAATGGCGTAGAGTCAGGAAGAAGTCAGGCTAAAGTTTAGTCAAACTTAGGGGAATGTTAATGCTGTCTTGATCAGCCCTTTTCCTGAACGCAAATGGGTGGGGGAATTCCCAGGATCACAGGGCTTGAATAAAATTCAACACTGTCACCATGTTAGGACACTCATAACATTTTCCACACCTCACTTGCTTGACTGCCATCAGCAGTCTACACTGTTGAACACTCCTTTCCTTTTGAGATTGTCTTCCCTTTGCCCAGATGATGTGACAGTCTTCAAGTTTCTTCCTGTTGGGAGGATGGTTTGCCTCCACGTCTCCTATCTGGGTCACCTAAGCAGAGGCCTTGGTCCCAGAACATTCTCTGATAAAGAGACTGGGAATTGGGTCTCTCTCTCCCAGTCCCTTATCCTTGTTGGAGAAGCCTTCCTGTTCTGGGTACATAGTAACTTTCTCTGTCTCTTGCGTATGTGCAGACACCACATGAGCATCTTGCCAAGTCCACTTTTATATGTGTTACCAGTGGAGAGGGAGCAGGGTCTCCTTTCACCACAGCACGAGACGGGTGTACATAGAATATCTGCCCTGCACCAGCCATGAGGGGGGACTTGTTGACCATGGGAAACCAGTGCCCACAATTGAAGCTGATCTCCCTCTGTCCATTATGTGAGTACACTCCCACACAACATTATTATAGTGTGTGGTTTGTGTTACTGTTGGCAACCTCAGGCCTTGGTACAACACTTTCTAACTAGTCCTTCTCAGTCACGATTGCATGCTTACTCTCCTCCATCAGGCCATTCATTTTAGGACTCCCCGAAGGAGAGTTATACACCCTCTTATTTACCTACCCTATAGTCTCTCAGCAGGTCACTTCATCCATAAGTTTGCCTTCAATTGTGACTGCTGTGCACGTAGTCTCAAACTTACCTGACGATAAGATTTTTTATGTTTTTGGAATTATCTCAAACTTTAAAAATCTAAAATAATAAGAGAGCTATTTCATAGTATGCAGTGATATAATTTTAAAGGCTTAAAAGCAGGATGCCACTTTTAAAAATAAATAGTGTTGCAATGGCAACACACTCTAAAGTTGTCCATTAATAAGGAATTAATTAGGAGATGCACTACAAAAGAAAAGCGTCCTTTTGAAAATGAATGTAAAAAGCAGTGGACTCCCACAGAACTATTTGGTCAAAGAGAAATTTAAAGAGTGTAAAAGTAGATGCTCATTTATTATGCTCTAAAACAGTGGTACGTGGACTTGCCTTGTACCACTTGACTTCTTAAACAATTTACCCTTCTCTTTCATCTTATTTTCACCAGAAACACAAAGACAAATTACCAGGAATACAGATGAAAGTGATGGAAATTTACTGTATAACACAACTCTCTGGTTCAGTGAATGAAGGGTGGGCAGGAGATATACTACTATGATTGATTCAGAAGACTGTATTTTTGCTGAAGACCAGGGGTTTCAGGCAGACAGTAAGTTTGATTACCCCTTTTCACCAAAGATACAGTGTATTCTATAAATCTAGAGTTTTCATGGAAAAAAATGTCTTGTAACATTTAATGAGAATACCACTAACTTCGATTTACATTTGTGTATGCAACTTTGTTTAAAAATGGGGCAATAAAGGCACGTGTAATGTCCAACCAGTAAAGAATATTCTTTCATTTGCAGCTGTCAATTAATTGAAAATCTGCATTAAATTTTCTGTTATTCACCTCATAGCCTTCTTGTTGCATACATTTAAAGAGCCTGAACATTTCTTGTGCCTGTGTTCCAGGCTACTTTTGGCCTGCAAACCTCACTAACCACAAATATCTTCCAAAAAACCTGTGCCTAGCTTTAGTTGGCTCACCAAAAAGAACCACTTGCTGGCTTCCTTTCTACATACACAACCAGCCCCACTCTGCTCCAATAGCGATAATCTGCTTTTTGATTCATAATCTTGCTTTTTAAAGATAAGTTCCATAAACATACGTCTCTCTCCATTCCCCTCATTGCCATGTCTAATCATTCCAGTATCAGTCTAGAACTCACTACTCTGAGAAACTTTCCGTGAATTCTTAGAATTAGTTAGGAATTTCTCCCTCTCTCTCACTCTCTGTCTCACTTTCTCATGCAACCCTCCACACACACACATATATACATACACACACAAACACACCAACACACTTCTGGGACTGATCAAGCTTGAGCTGGTAGGTTACCTTCTCTGGTAACATTTCTCAGGCAGGATTAAGGGCCTTTAATATGAGCTTCATGAGGCACTGGTGGTTCTGTGGCTCTGGTTCAATTCCCAGCTGGTGTACCTCATGCACAGCCACCACCTGTGTCTGTCAGTGTTGCTATGATGCTGAACAGGTTTCAGCAGAGCTTCCAGGCTAGGACACGCTGGGAAAAAGGTCCTAGCACTCTACTTCTGAAAATCAGCCAATGAAAACTCTATGTATCACAGAACTCCAATCCACAACCAGTCACAGGGATAGTACAGGACCAGGCAGTGTTTTGTTCTGCTATGCATGGGGATGCCATGAGTTTGGGACCCACTGGACAGCAGCTAACAACATAACAAATATGTGCTCCGATAGCCACTCCCCACAATTCTGTTACCATGGAGAATCACACTATAATATAAAGGCTTAATGGTCTATTACCCTACTACAATTGCAAGTTCCGTGAAAGCCAGCCACGGTACACCAATCTTCAAGGGCAACATCTTCAAATCTCTCTCTGGTTGGTCTTTTTATTACCTTCTCTTTGTGCGTCAAGTCTCTTTCTCTGTTTTTATAAAGATACTGGTGATGGCATTTAGGGTCAGTTCTACTTCTGCTTTATATATGTGTGAGTGCCTTAGTAACAATCTCAAAATTAAAATAATAATAATTACAAAATTTTGTTGTGAAAACTCAGTGAAGAAAGTCTGAGACACAGACTTTCAATTTTTTTCTCTAGTCTTTCTTTTCATGATTTCTTTGTTGACATAGATTCATATTTGAGACAACAAGAATCTATCCTCTTTATGACTCACTGCTTCTCTCAATTTATAAAGTTGCTTTTGCTGAAATTTAGTCTTCTCTTAGAATTATGGGATGAGCATTTTAAGCAAAAGAACACATAAATTGTTAAACATTAAATAATCAATAATTGTCTTTCAAAATGCAAAGGAAATGTATCATAATTAAACTGAGGAAATTTTTATGTTCCTTATATAAATAGGGGAACCTTGGTGGCACAGTGGTTAAGCTTTCAGCTGCGAACCAAAAGATCAGCAGTTTGAATCCACCAGCTGCTCCTTGGAAACCCTATGGAGCAGGTCTGTGTTGTCTTATAGGGTTGCTGTGAGTTGGAATCCACTCGATGGCAATGGGTTATATAAACAGGGAAATTTCTTGAAGATTATTTACTCAGCCTACTGACCAGCAAATTATAGGTGCTCAAGCAATGTCACATTAGTACATTAATACATTAAACAATACATATTAAATACAATATTTGTTATACAATAACATATTCTTAATTTTTGTTGGTATATGCCTTATTATCGACTCTACAGCAATGGGTTTTTCTTCAATGGGATGCCTTATTACTTTTCTGTCTCTATATTTTACACTTGGTAGATGCCCATATTAGGAGCTCAATAATTGTAAAATACATTTATCTTCTACAAAGATTGTATAAACAGGTTAAATAGAAACCTAAAGTCAAGGTGAGCTTAGACAGTGTGCCCAGAGAGTTATCATGATCCATGAGCTTTTGCATAATGAGAGAGATATTTAAGGTAGAGCACAGTAAAAATAAATAAATAATTATTCTTTTCAGACAAAAATGATTTTGATGCTTATTTGTCCACGGTCTTTAGAGAGAGAAAAAAGACATTGATTAGGACTAACAAGCAACTACACTAATCAGTTTTAGTTAGCACATTCTAGAAGAAGACCAACTATTTTATTTTTAAAAATTTGATTGAAAAAATTTTCAAATTTTTTTCTTAATATAAACAAAAAGAAGGATTTTGTTTAAAAAAAAATTGGTGTTAAACACTTGGTTGAAATTGAAATTATGAAAAATAGATTTTAAAAAACTATATTTCTGTTGTTATTTTACCAGTTTGGTATTCTTTGAGGAGCTCTGGTGGTACAGTGGTTAAACATTTGGCCACTAACCAAAATGTCATTGGTTCGAACACACCAGCCGCTCTACAGGAGAAAGATGTGGTAGTCAGCTTCTGTAAAGATTTACAGCCTTGGAAACCCTATGGGGTAGTTCTACTCTGTCCTAAAAGGTTACTATGAGTCCTAATTGACTCATTGGCAGTAGGTTTGGTCTGGGTTTTGTATTCTTTGATACATGGGGTTAAAGCGAGAGAATAGCAGGTTCATTCTGTACACACTTTTATAGAAGTTGAACAATTAAACTATTATATCAACACATAATGGTTGAGATCAGAGAAGTAAAAAGTCTAGTCAACCAAAGGAAGGGGAAATGCTTGACTGTAGTTGAATTGGTTTCAATAAGCTATTAAAGTATGAATGCTTACAGTAAGAAACAGGAGTAGTCAAAAACCAAGTCAGGAAAACAGTGTCCTTGGTGGTGGCTCTCTCGCATGTCCCTGAAAGGAGAGGTCTTGACATACATGTTTAAGAGAGACAGAAACTTATAGTAGAGTAAGTGTGCTGGATATTATATCCTGATATCACTAGTTATATGTTAGAATCATATAACTAATTTCCTTACTTCGAATTCCATGCTTACCAATTTGCCATTATCTAATAATCATTTGACTTCCCTTGTAAATTTTCCTTCAAGGAAGCAATGCATTGGAAACAGTATGTAATCTTTGCCCATTTTGCAGATATATCTTTCCTTGTAAATTAATACATTGTTAATATGAATGATATATTTATTTTTATTTATTATTATTATTTTTGAATTAATGTCCCTCCAAGACTAAACTGAATTCTGGAGCACTTAAAAAACAATTTTCTTTGGCTAAAAGAATGAGGGAAAAATCATGAATTATATTAAATCCATAAAGATAATGCAAACCTGTGACCTTTTTCTTGGTGAAAATATCTTTACTTTTTTTTCAAAGGTCAACATTTATTGATACTTAAGTTAAATACTTAGAAATTTAGTACATTTCAGTTTGTGGGATATTTTCTGTACCAAAACTTTGTCTTAACAGGGTAATATTAATCATTGCTAATTAATCGTTGATAAATTTTCAAATTTAAGAAGAACAACAATGAAACGTGTGGGAAGTTCTAAGAAGAACTGCCTGAATGTATAGGACCTGAATGACTTATAAATTCAGATTCCTGATACCCAGAAAGGGTATACTTGTTAGTAACAACCCTTAGTAATTTGTGCATGAAAAAAATCCTGTTCTTGATTAAGTATTTCACATATTACATTTAGATAAATTAAGCAAGTTTCATAAGTAAAAACTAATCTATTTCAAAATAAGTCATTATCTATGTAAACTGTTAAATGAAAATCAGGTAAACAAATGATGTTATGGCAATTTTAAAGCATAGATGCAAATTTTTTACACTTCTCCCATTGCAAAGTGAGATCCACATTTTCTTCCCACAAACGTGAATGGGAGAGAGACCAATAGCGTACAAGAAAAATAATGGGTTATAATGTTCAAGCATAGACGAGAAGACACCTTACAACTTTCACCTTGGTATATTGCAGTGCCACTGTTCAGAAACTCTCTCTGAGAATGTTTCATCTCAGAACTCAGCTGCCATGCTGTGAGATGCCCAAGCCACATAAAGAAGCTACATGTAGGTTTCTCCATTGGCAAATCCAACTACCCAGACTTTGAGTCATCTTATCCCAACTGTCAGCCATGTGACTGAAGAAGCCCTCAGCTGATTCTTGACTCTAGCCTTTCAAGCCACTCCCAGATGTTGAGTCTTCTCAGCTGAGGTCTCAGATGAAGGACAGCAGAGACAAGCCATACTTGCTATGTTAACGTGGATTTTTGACTTACAGAATCCATGAGAATAGTAAATGGCTATTATTTACACTATTAAGTTTTGGGTTGTTACCTATACAACTATAGATAACCAAAACAGATAATAATCACAGTAACAATACTAATAAGAGTATCAACAACAATATAAAGCACTTGTTTTATACTTACTATGTGTCAGGCACTGCTCTCATTATTTTACTTAAACACAACATGCCAACACATCAATTGCCATCAAGTAAATTCTGACTCATGGTGACACCGTGAGCACTGTACTCCATGAGGTTTTCAATTGCAAATTTTTCAGAAGTAGATCACCAGGCCTTTCTTCTGAGGTGCCTCTGGGTGGACTCAAACCTCCAACCGTTTGGTTAGCCGTTGAGTGCATTAACTATTTGCAACATCTAGGGACTACTTTTAGTCTGTGTAATCCACACAACATGCCTATGAAGTACATGCAATTTTTATTCTCAATTTAAAGTTGAGGATATTGAGGCACAGAGACTTTAAGTGATTTGAACAAGCTTACCAAGCCAATATGCTAAGAAGGAAAAAAAAAAGTTTTCTGTTTTTTTTTTTGTTGTTGTTGTTCAAAATAAGGATCAACTTCATGTTTCATAATACTGTTTTTGAAATAATATTGCCTCTATTGATTATGAGGCTTCTATATATAAGATTTTCTTTTCACTCGGAAGCAAATTATAATACTGTATGTTGCTATTAACTTTTATTTTTTTCATAATCAAGTCGGCCTAAGGCTCTGACTACATTAAGGAGATGACAGTACATCACTGTTACCTATACATTGTTTGAGTTGCCAAAATAATGGATTGTGTTTTTAACATTTACTTTTTTATTCATCAGAATAAGTGTTCCTTTGACATGCTAATGTTCTTCAGTAAAACTAGTTAAATAACAAATCATTTGACTTCACATTTCAACAGTATGGTTGACTAGGTAAATCACAGACTTTCCATACAGTAATATTTACGAATACTATATACAACACATTTACATATTCAAAGGTGAATGTAGAGAAAAGAAAAATTTAAAAAGAGAAGAGAGTACCAGGTGCAGGAAATGCAGAGGGAATTGAAAATCAGAGGAACAAACTTGCCATGCAAACTTTGGGAACAATGCAGGGTAGGGAGTAGAGGTTATTATCACAGTAATCAAGTAGCTGGGTCCTATGGGGTCAGGAGATAACACCATGACCTGGTAAGGGTGGGGAGTTTGAACGGAGTAGCCTGAACATAATAGGGGGAAATTTAGAGAGCTATAAACTACTGAATATTTTTAGGGGGTGATGGGTAGGGGAGGGATTTGCCCAAAGGCCCAATAAGTGATAAAAAGAATCTTGTTTGTCTGTCTCTGCATAGGCTGCAGGTAGAAAAACAAACAAAAAAAGTTCATTGGAATTCATAACAATGCCCTGTATATTACAAACTACTTTGTTTTTGAAATGATTCAAGGTGCAATAATTACAAAGTCTCCAAACCAAGAAAAGACTATGAGATTGGTCTGACTGGTCCTGTAGATAACCCTGAAGTACCTGGCAGAATCAAATACCAAATTGCTCTGGTCACACAAAGTAACTACTGAGAAAGTCCAGTAAAGAGAAGCTCACAATCGAAGCTGACAGGAAACCAACACCAAGAGTGTGAGTCTAAGGAATTGTTGTTGTTGTTAGTTGCCATGGAGTCAGTAATCCTAAAACATCATATAATAAAAAAAAATCTGTTAAAGAATGATAAAAAAGGACAAAAAAGATTAAAAAGGAGATTTATATCATTATAAGTAAAATGAGAAATATAAAAAAAGTCAAGTTTTTTTTTTAAAACTACTAAAATGAGGGACTTCTGGCAAAATGGTGCACTAGGCAGAAGCACCACGCTGTCCCTCCACAGCAAAGACCCGAAAAAACTAAGTCAGAGAAAATAGCAATCCTGAAACCCTAAAACATCAAATGAAGAGATAAAGAACTCAGCCAAGCACCAAATGGAGTAAGAAAACTGACAGAGAATGGAGAGTGAGGAGAGATTCATGCAGAGGTCCCCTATCAGCTAACACAGTGAGTATCTACCATCTTGGACTCCTATCGGAGACCAGCAAATGGGGGTATGAGAAAGCAGCTTCATGAAGCTTCCAGCAGGAGACAAAACAACCAGTAATTGGTGATATACGCTTTCCCACCCCCCACCCTTCTTCACCCCAACTCGGCCTCCTCTGCTTCCCGTGGCCACAGTCTCTTGTCCGGGAAGCACCAGCTGCTTGGATTCCACCCTCCCGCAGTGGCTGGCTCTCTGAGTGCCATTTGTTTGCTGCGGGGGTTGCTTTTTTCCACTTCTTTTGATTTCTTGCTTACCTCTCACCGCCTCCCCCTCCTTTCACTCAAATACCTGGCTCCGCGCACCATCTTCGCTTCTTCCTAAGGGGCTGCAGAGCTCCGTTCAAGTGTGGAACTGCTTCCCGGTCTGGGCTGCCACACTGGTGGGATCCCTGGACTTTGTTTTTTTTAAATTGTTTGTTTTCTTTTCCCTTTCTTGAGTTGGGAGCCTGTTCTGGCCAGGCAGTGCTACGCGGCTTGGGACCTACCACCTCAGCTTGCGCAGAAGGGCAGAGGGATCCCTGAGCGCATTTATTTTTCATAGGTTTTTTTTTTTTTTTTCTGTTTTTTGGGGAGCTTTTCTTGTTCTTTTTTTTTTCTAATTTGTTTTGTTTTCTTTTCTCTCTTTTTCCCTTTCCATCTTTCTTCATTACTCAGTTTCTCTTGTCTCTATACCTTCCTTCTTTTCCTCTTCCCTGCATACTTGGCGCTGAATAACTCTATGCCTTCTAGCCAGGCTGTACTGCAACACCTGAAAACAACTTCCCCAGACCTCGTAGCTGCGCTGGTGGGATCCCTGGGAGCTTTACTGTTCTTTTTCCTTTCTGATTTTTATTTATTCAATATTTACTTATTTTCTTTTTTTTTCTTTTTCTTCACCTTTTTGTTTTTCTCCATTTCATAGTCTCTCATTTCTCCACTCCAACAGCAAGCTACCCTAGCAGTCTTTTTGTTTGTTTGTATGTTTTTGGCTCCTGTTCCTCTCTCCTCTCTCCCATATCCACCTTAGCTCCACCCATAACAATCTAAGCACTACATCCTGCCTACCTACACTGTGCACTTAATATCACACCACCAAGCAGCACAGGCATAGCCTACTGGAACCTGCCCTGCACTGATTGCCAACCTGCCCTGGTGGCTGTAGTGAGTGCCACAAACAACCCCTCCCAGTAACTCTTTTTCAGCTAGACATGCTCTGCAGTACCATATTTCAGTGACTGACCCCGCCAATTGGAGAAAGAGGTGAAAAGTATTGTGCCCACAGATGAGCAAACAACAAAGAACACACAGCTTGCCTGCTCAGACATAGCCAAATTAAAAAAAAAAAAAGGACAAAAGAAAGAAATCTACTAACAATTAATGAGAAAAAAACTACCGAATGCCCAAAGACAGCAGACAATATCAAAACATTTACAAAAACAGGACAGGATGGTTCAAATAGGCATCCAAAATAAAACCCCAGAGGACATTCCAGTGGAAGAAAAGGCACTAGAACTACCCAATAAGGAATTCAAATCTCTAATACTCAGAATTGTCCAAGAGTTGAAGCAAAAAGCAGACAGAAATGAGGAAAAAACAGACAAATTCACAGAAAAGGCAGAAAAATTCATGGAAAATACAGATGAAAAATTGGAATAATTCAGAAAAATATTGCAGGAACAAAATGCCAAAATAACTTCATAACTAGACATTCTACAAAAACAACAATTAGAAATCCAAAAGACAAACTACAAGATTTCAGAAACATACAGTGTCACAGAAGGGCTGAGGAGCAGATTTGAAACAGTGGAAGACAGGATCAGGGGAATTGAAGACAAACACTTGGATACAACTCTGTTTGAGAAAAATTCAGAAAAAAGAACAAAGGAAAATGCAGGGAAACTGAGAGTTATATGGAATATGATCAAAAGCAAAAATTTGTGAGTGATTGGCGTTCCAGAACGCAGAAGAAAAGAGAAAACACAGAGAGGATCATTGAAGAACTGCTGACAGAAAACTTCCCCAATATCATGAAAGATAAAAAGCTGGCTATCCAAGAAGCTCAATGAACCTCATATAGGATAAACCCCAAAAGAAAATCACCAAGATCAAAGACCTGAATATAAAGCCTAAAACTATAAAGTTCATAGAAGAAAAAAATGGGACCAACAATACAAGACTTAATACATGGCATTAACAGGATACAAACCATAACCATCCACGCACAAAACCCAACAGATAAGCTAGATTTCTAAAAATCAAACGCCTATGCTCTTCAAAAGACTTCACCAAAAGAGTAAAAAGAGAACCTACAGACTGGGAAAAATTTTTTGGACAGTACGAATCAGACAAAGGTCTAATCTCCATAATCTACAAGAAAATCCAACACCTCTACAACAAAAAGACAAATAATCCTACTAAAAAATGGGCAAAGGAAATGAACAGACACTTCACCAAAGAAGACATTCAAATGGCCAACAGACACATGAGGAAATGCTCGCGATCACTAGCCATTAGAGAAATGCAAATTAAAACCACCATGAGATACCATCTCACCCCAGCATTACTGGAACAAATCAAAAACACTGGAAATAACAAAAGTTGGAGGGGCTGCAGGGAGATTGGAACACTTATGCACTGCTGTTGGGAATGCAAAATGATACAACTATTTTGGAAAATGATATGGTGTGTCCTCAGAAAGCTAGAAATAGACATACCATTCGATCCAGCAATCTGACTCCTAGGAATATATCTTAGAGAAATAAGAGTCATCACTTGAATAGACATATGCACACCTATGTTCATGGCAGCATTGTTCACAATAGCAAAACGATGGAAACAACCTAGATGCCAATCAACAGATGAATGGATAAACAAACTATGGTACATACACACAATGGAGTACTATGCAATGAGAAAGAACAACAATGAATCTATGAACCATCTCATAACACGGATGAAACTGGAGGACATTATGCTGAGTGAAAGAAGTCAATCACAAAAGGACAAATATTGTATGAGACCTCTAGTGTAAAAACCCATGAAAAAGTTCACACACAAAATGTAACAATCTTTGTTTGTTACCAGGGATGGGAGGAGTGGTGGGGAAATACTAAATAGGCAATAGATAAGTGGTATCTTGGGTGAAGGGTGAGACAGTACACAATACAGGGGAAACTAGCACAACCTGTACAAGGAAAGGTCATGGAAGCCCCATAGACACATCCAAATTCCCTGAGGGACTGAATTGCTGGGCGGAGGGCTGTGGGGACCATTGTCTCTGGGAACATCTAGCTCAATTGGCATGACACAGCTTATAAAGACAATGTTCTACATTCTACCTTGGTGAGTAGTGTCTGGGGTCTTAAAAGTCTGTGAGCGGCCATCTAAGATACTTCACTGGTCTCATCCCTTCAGGAGCAAGGGAGAATGAAGAGAAGAGGATACAAGGAAAAGACTAGTCCAAAGGACTAATTGTCCATAGCTACCAAGGCCTCCACCGGACTGAGTCCAGTACAGCTAGATGGTGCCTGGCTACCACCACTGACTGCTCTGACCAGGATCACAACAGAGGGTTCTGGACAGAGCTGGAGAAGGATGTAGAGCATAATTCTAACTCACAAATAAAAAGACTAGATTTACTGGCCTAAAGGAGAATGGAGAAACCCCGAGAATACGGCCCTCAGACACCCTTTTACCTCAGAGGTGAACTTACCTCCGAGGTTCACTCTTCAGCCTGAGAGTGGACAGCCCCGTAAAACCAAATGAGACTAATGAGGTACAGGAGTCTAGTGACAAGGGCCAGAAGGCAGAAGGGGACAAGGAATCTGGTGATAGAGAACCCAGGGTTGAGTAAGGATATTGTTGATGTGTTATGAGATTGTTAACCATTGTCATAGGGCAACATTTGTAGTAACTGTTAAATGAGAAGCTATTTTTTTCTGTAAGCCTTCATCTTAAGAGAGAATAATAGCACAATTGGAAGAGCGTAGTCAATGTCACTGAACTGTGTATGTAGAAATTTTTGAAGCAGTGTATCTTTGGCTATGTGTATTTTCACCAAAAAAAAAAAATGTTTGAGAATTTAGAGGGTTAATATATTGTGGAGTTGTTAACCAATGTCATAAAACAACATGTGTACTACAGTTTCATGAGAAACTATTTGTTCTGTAAGCCTTCACCTGAAGTACAATAAAATATATATAAAAAAAAAAAGAAAATCAGCAAGGCATAATATCATAATCACACTTGCCAAAGCCAAAGACAAACAAAGAATCCTGATAGCATCATGTGAAAAACAAGAAGTCACATACAGATGGGAAACAATAAGTCTAAGCTCAGATTATTCAGCAGAAACCAAGCAGGCAAGAAGGCAATGGGAGGACATATATAAAACCTTGAAAGAAAAAAAATTGCCTGCCAAGAATAATATATCCTGCAAAACTCTCGTTCAAATATGATGGTGAAATTAGGACATTTCCTGATAAACATAAATTAAGGGAATATGTAAAATCCAAACCAAACGTACAAGAATTATTAAAGTCTGTTCTTCGATCTGAGAACAAACAACTTCAGCTCACAGGCAGAGACTAGGATGCAGGATCATACCAGTCAGATACCAATCTAGTCCTCTTAAAGACTATCCAAAACCAAAACAAATACAACAGGGAATCAGAGCAGTTAATCTGTAAATGACAACAACATCAGAACAACAAAAGAAGGAATAAACGGTGTAGGTATAGAACCTTCTAATGGAGAGGAAGGCAAGGCAATACCAAGTAATAATAAACTGCTTTGAAATTAGAAAGATAAAGATAAATTGTCGAAGCCCCTCACACGGGGCACCATCTGTCACAGCAGCGATGGTTATTGGGGCAGCGGAGACAATAACCAATGCCACAACTCTTACAGAGAAGTGGGGCCAGGCAGGTCACTCTGAGGAGTCGAACCCAGCTTCAGTCCCAGGAGTTTATCTTATAGTCAATACAGCCAACCATGAAGCAAATAACAAAACAACGGGCTTTGGGTGAATAACAATAAGTTTTGGGCAAGGGAGGAGGAATTCAGGTAAAGAAGCCAATCAGTAACGGGTTTGGAAAAACAAGTTGTGACAAGTCTCAACTTGTTGGGGACAAGCCTCAACATGTTGTGCAGCATAGAGGCCTTTATACATCCATATTTTAATGGCACATATCCCCACAGTAAATTTCACGGTAACCACAAAGAAAGTTAACAAACATACTCATAAATATAAAGAGGAAAAACATAAAGTCTCAGTAAAAACAAAACCTATTAAAACAAAAGAAATGAAAAAAAAATCGACAAACAAAAGGAATTCAGCACAGGAGACTAAAAAGAACAAACAAAACATCAGCCCCCCCCCAAAAAAAGCACAACAAAATGACAGCAATAAACTCACATCTAACAATAACTACACTGCAGGTAAATGGACTCAACGCACCCTTAAAGAGATGGAGAGTGACAGAATGGATAAACAACAGGATCTATCAGTATGCTGTCTATAAGAGACACAACTTAGAAATGAAGACGTGAATTTATTCAAAATCAAAGGTTGGTAAAAAAAATATATCAAGCTAACAACTACCAAAAAAGAGCAGGAGTGGCAATACTAATCTCAGATAAAATAGAATTTAAGACAAAATCACCATAAAAGAAAAAGAAGGACACTATACAGTGATTAAGGGGATGATCCGTCATAAAGACATAACCATAATAAACATCTACGCACCCAGTTACAGTGCTCACAAATACATAAAACAAACTATAACAACACTGAAAAGAGAGATTGACAGTTCCACAATAATAGTAGGAGACTTCAACACACCACTCTCAGTAAAGGACAGAACAACTAAAAAGAAACTCAGCAAAGATACAGAAGACCTAAAGGGAACAATCAGCCAACTTGAACTCATAGACATATATAGAAGAATCCATCCAACCGCTGCAAAGTACACATTCTTTTCCAATGCACATGGAACGTTCTCCAGAATAGACCACATCTTAGGCCACAGAGCAATCCTCAACAAGATCCAAAATGTTGAGATAACTCAAAGTACCTTCTCTGACCACAGTGCCATCAAGGTAGAAATTAAGAACAGAAAAATCAATTACATGGAAACTGAATAATACCCAGCTTACACACCACTGGGTAATAGAAGAAATCAAAGATAGAATCAAAAAAATCCTAGAATCAAATAAGAATGAAAACACATCATACCAAAACCTTTGGGACACAGCAAAGGCAGTTCTCAGAGGACAATTTATGGCAATAGATGCAAACATCAAAAAAGAATAAAGGGACAAAATCAAAACATTAAGTACACAACACAAATAGAAAGAGAACAGCAAAAAAAGCCCACAGCCACCAGAAGAAAGGAAATAATAAAGATCAGAGCAGAAATAAATGAAATATAGAACAGAAAAACAATAGAAAGAATCAAAAAACCAAAAGTTGGTTCCTTGAAAGAATCAACAAAATCGACAAACCACCGGCCAGACTGACAAAAGAAGAACAGGAGAGGACGCAAATAACCCAAATAAGAAATGAAATGGTGACATAACAACAGACCCAACAGAAATAAAAAAGATCTTAACAGAATATTATGAAAAACTATACTCCAAAAATTTGACAACCTAGCGAAAATGGATACATTTCTAGAAACACACGGCCTACACAAATGACAACAAAGTGATGTTGAAAATCTGAACAGACCCATAACAAGAGAAGAGATTGAAAAGGTAATTAAAAAACCCCCCAAAAAAATCCCTGGCCCAGATGGCTTCACTGCAGAATTCTACAAAACATTCACAGAAGACCTTGTACCAGTACTACTCAAGCTATTTCAGAGTATAGAAAAGGAAGAACACTTCCAAATTCATTCTATGAGGCCAGCATAACGCTGATACCAAAACCAGGCAAAGAAGTCACAAAAAAAGAAAATTACAGACCAATATCTCTCATGAATATAGATGCAAAAATTCTCAACAAAATTTTAGCCAATAGAATTCAGCATCATATCAAAAAAATAATACACCACGGCCAAGTAGGATCCATACCAGGTATGCAAGGATGGTTCGACATTAGAAAATCAATCAATGTAATCCACCACATAAATAAAAGGAAAGAAAAGAGTCACATGATCATCTCAATTGACACAGAAAAGGCATTCAGCAAAGTCCAACACCCATTCCTGATAAAAACTCTCCATAAAATAGGTATAGAAGGGAAATTTCTCAACATAATAAAGGGCATCTATGCATAACCAATGGCCAACATTGTTCTTAATGGAGAGAAGCTGAAAACATTCCCCTTTAGAACAGGAACAAGACAAGGATGTCCTTTATGACCACTCCTATTTGACATTGTGTTGGAAGTTCTAGCTAGAGCAATAAGGCAAGAAAAAGAAATAAAGGGCATCCAAATTGGTAATGAAGAAGTTAAACTCTCCCTGTTTGCGGACGATATGATACTATACATAGAAAACCCTAAAAACTCCATGAGAAGTCTACTGGAACTAATAGAAAGATTCAGCAGAGTAACAGGATACAAGATAAACATACAAAAATCAATTGGATTCCTATACACCAATAAAGAGAATGATGAAAAGGAGATCAGGAAATCAATACCATTTTCAATAGCCCCTAAAAAGATAAAATACTTAGGAATAAATCTGACCAGGGATGTAAAAGACCTATACAAAGAAAACTACAAAACACTACTGCAAGAAACTGAAAAGGATCTACATAAATGGAAAAACACACCATGCTCATGGATAGGTAGACTCAACATTGTGAAAATGACAATTCAACCCAAAGCAATGTGCTAATACAACACAATCCCTATTCAAATATCAGCAACATTCTTCAAAAAGATGGAAAAACTAATCATTAACTTTATATGGAAAGGGAGGAAGCCCCAAATAAGTAAAGCACTACTGAAGAAGAAGAATAAAGTTGGAGGATACACACTACCTGACCTGAGAACTTATTATATAGCTACAGTAGTCAGAACAGCCTGGTACTGGTAGAATGACAGATACATTTACCAATGGAACAGAATTGAGAACCCAGATGTAAATCCATCCACCTACGGTCACCTGATCTTTGACAAGGGCCCAAAGTCCATCAAATGGGGGAAAGACAGTCTTTTTAACAAATGGTGTTGGCAAAATTGGATAGCCATCTGCAAAAAAAATGAAACAGGACCCATACCTCATGCCATATAGAAAAACTAATTCAAAATGGATCAAAGACCTGAATATAAAGCCAAAAACTATGAAGTTCATAGAAGAAAAAACAGGACCAACTCTACAGGCCCTAATACACGGCATTATCAGGATGCAAACCATAAGCATCAACATACAAACCCCGGAATATAAACTAGATAACTGGGATCTTTTAAAAATCGAACACCTACACTCTTCAAAAGACTTCACCAAAAGAGTAAAAAGAGAACCTACAGATTGGGAAAAAATTTTGGGATCATACAAGTCATACAAAGGTCTAATCTCCATAATTTACAAGAAAATCCAACACCTCTACAACAAAAAGACAAATAATCCTATTAAAAATGGGCAAAGAAAATGAACAGACATTTCACCAAAGAAGACATTCAAGCAGCCAACAGACACATGAGGAAATGCTCACGATCACTAGACATTAGAGAAATACAAATTAAAACCACAATGAGATACCATCTAACCCCGGCATTACTGGAACAAATCAAAAACACTGGAAATAACAAATGTTGGAGGTGCTGCAGGGAGATTGGAATTCTTATGCACTGCTGGTGGGAATGCAAAATTATTCAACCATTATTTAGAAAGCTAGAAATAGAAATACCATACGATCCATCAATTCCACTCCTAGGAATATATCCTAGAGAAATAAAAGTCTTCACTCGAATAGACATAAGAACACCTATGTTAATGGCAGCATTGTTCACAGTAGCAAAATGATGGAAACAACCTAGATACCCATCAACAGATGAATGGATAAGCAAACTATGGTACATACACACAATGGAGTACTATACAATGAGAAAGAACAATGATGAATCTGTGGAGCATCTCATAACATGGATGAAACTGGAGGACATTATGCTGAGTGAAATAAGTCAATCACAAAAGGACAAATATTGTATGAGACCTCTATTGTAAAAACCCATGAAAAAGTTCACACAGAAAAATAACAATCTTTGTTGGTTACCAGGGATGAGAGGGGTGGGGGGAAATACTAAATAGGCAATAGATAAGTGGTATCTTGGGTGAAGGGTGAGACAGTACACAATACAGGGAAACCAGCACAACTTGCACAGGGAAAAGTCATGGAATCTCCATAGACACATCCAAACTCCCTAAGGGACTGAATTGCTGGGCGGAGGGCTGTGGGGACCATGGTCTCAGGGAACATCTAGCTCAATTGGTGTAACACAGTTTATAAAGACAATGTTCTACATTCTACCTTGGTAAGTAGCATCTGGGGTCTCTTCATGTCTCTTCTATTAGATCTCTAGGGTACATTCCCAGGAGTGGGATTGCTGGATCATAAAATAGCTCTATTTCTAGTTTTTTGAGGAAGCATCATACTGTTTCCCATAGTGGTTGTACCATTTTACCCTCCCATTTTAGAACCCTACCAGCAGTGTATAAGGGTTCCAATCTCCCCACATCTTCTCCAACATTTTTGAACGGTGACATTTTAGCAGGTGTGAGATGATATCTCCTTGCAGTTTGATTTGTATCTCTCTAAATGGCTAATGATCGCAAACATCTTTTCATGTGTTTGTTGGCTGCTTGAGTGTTCTGTTTGAAGAAGTGTCTGTTCATGTCTGTTGCACATTTTTTAATTGGGTCATTTGTCTTTTTGTTGTTGATTTGTTGAATCTTTCTATGTATTTTAGAGATGATACCATTATAGGATATGTCATTCCTGAAGACTTTTTCCCAGTCTTTGATTTGTCTTTTTTTCTCTTTTGATAAAGTCTTTTGATGAGCATAAATGTTTAATTTTTATGAGGTCCCAGTTTTATCTAATTTGTCTTCGGCTGTTTGTGCATTTGTTCTTGTGTTTGATAATATATTTTTAAATAAATTGAGGTCCCATAATTTTGTCCCTGTATTTTCATCTAAGAACTTTATTTTTTTAACTTTAACATTTAGATCTTTGATTCATTTTGAGTTAGTTTTTGTGTATGGTGTGAGATATTGGTCCTGTTTTATTTTTCTGCAAGTGGATATCGAATTTTGCCTGCATCATTTGTTAAAGAGCCTTTTTCTTCTCCATTGAATGGACTTTGACCTCTCGTAGAAAATCAGTTGTCCATAGATGGATGGATTTATTTTTGGGTTCTCAATTCTATTCCACTGTTCTATGTATCTATCATTGAACCAGTACCAGGCTGTTTTGATTACTGCAGCTGCATCGTATATTTTGAGATAGCGGAGTGTGAAGCCTCCTACTTTGTTCTTCTTCAGTATCGCTTTGGCTATTCAGGGCCTCTTTCCTTTCCATATAAATTTGGTGATTTCCACTTCAGTAAAGAATATTATTGAAACTTGGATCTGGTTTGCATTGTCTCTATAGATAACTTTGTGTAGTATTAACATTTTCACAATATTAAGTCTTCCAATCCATGGGTATGGAACGTCCTTCCATTTATGTAGGTCTCTTTTAGTCTCTTGTAGTAGTGTTTTGCAGTTTTCATTGTATAAATCTTTTACATCCTGGTTAGGTTTATTCCTAGGTATTTTATCATTTGGTTAGGCTTATTCTTAAGTACTTTATCATTTGGAGAGCTATTGTAAGTGATAGCGTTTTCTTGATTTCCTTTTTGAATTTCTCTCTGTTAGTGTAAAGATGCCAAACTGATTTATGCGTGTTGATCATGGGCCCTGCAACATTGCTGAATTATTCTGTGAGGTTCAGAAGTTTCTTGTGTAATCTTTGGGATTTTCTGTGTATAGTATCATGCCATCTGCTAATAGGAATAATTTTGTTTCTTCTTTTCCAATTTGGATACCCTTTATTTCTCTATCTTGCCTTATCGCTCAGGCTAGGACTTCCACTACAATATTGAATAAGAGTGGTGATAATGGGCACCCTAGCCTCATTCTCATTTTCAGGGTGATGGCTCTCAGTCTTTTCCCCATTGGTAATAATATTGGCTGTTGGTTTTGCATATATACCTTTAATTATGTTAGCTGTTTCTCCTCTATTCCTGATTTGCTGAGAGTTTTTATCAGGAAAGTGTGTTGGATTTTATCAAATGCTTTTTCTATCTCAATTGTGATCATCATGTGGTTCTTTTCCCTTGTTTTATTTATGTGGTTGATTACCTTGATTGATTTTCCAGTGTTGAGCCACTCTTGCATTCCTGATACAAATTCCACTTGATCAGGATGTATAATTTTTTTAATACGTTGTTGAAGTCTGTTGGCTAGAACTTTGTGGAGAATTTTTGCATCTATATTCATGAGGGATATTGGTCTGTAATTTTCTTTTTTGGTGATGTCTTTCCCTGATTTTGGTATCGGTGTGATGCTGGCTTCATAGAATGAGTTAGTACTTCCTCTTCTATGGTTTGGAAAAGTTTGAGTAGAATTGATGTTAACTCTTCTCTGAATGTTTGATAAAATTCCCCAGTGAAGTCTTCTGGGCTAGGATTTTTTGTTGTTGGGAATTTTTTTTTGTTAATGACGTCTTCAATCTCTTCCTTTGTTATGTGTCTGTTCAAATTTTCTACCTCTATTTTTTAATTTCATGTTTGACTTCTTCTAAAACCTAATCATTTTTTAGTAGTGTGTTATTTAGTTTCCATGTATGTATTTTTCCCTTTTCTTTCTGTTATTGATTTCTAGCTTCATACTTTTGTGGTCAGAGAAGTTGCTTTGTATGATTTTAATCTTTTTAAATTTATTGAGGTTCATTTTTGTGGCCTAAATTGTGGTCTGTTCTGGAGAATGTTCCCTGTGCATTGGAAAATAATGTGTACTGTGCTGATGTTGGGTGGCGTGTTCTATATCTGGATGTTAGGTCCAGTTGGTTATTCAGGTCTTCTACATCTTTATTGATTTTCTTTCTAGTTAGTCTATCTATCATCCAAAGTTGCCTCTTGTAGGCAACATATTGATGGATCATCTTGTTTTATCCATTCTGCCATTCTCTGTCTCTTGATTGGTGCATTTAATTCATTGACATTCACTGGTTGGTTTGAACTGCTAACTGAAATGTCAGAGCTTCCAGGCCACCCAGAGGCACATTGGAAGAAAGGCCTGGTGAACTACTTTAGAAAAAGTAGCTATCAGAAATCTTATGGAACATAGTCATATTCTGACATATGGAACCACCATGAGTCTGAATCAATGGCAATTGGTTAACATTGTGCCCAAATGCAGAAGTTCAGCCTTCCCCTTCTCTCACAGACTCAATACTGTCTCCTGTGGAACAGACCTAGGCAAGGGATCTTCTCTACTCTTTTACACATGACCAGATAGGCTAATCAGGATGAGCTCTGAGGACAAATAAAAATTTTCCTTTCCTCATAAACAGGCTTGAGTTGCTGGTGCCAAGATTTACACTGAAGGAAGAAAGATAAGGCTGCATTAGAATTCAAGTCTAAGTTACACATTCCAGTTCAGTTTCTGCCAAAGAGAAGTGCAATGCTATTGATATCAGTGGACTCAAATAATCATAAAACATACTTTGATTCACACTCAGCTATGCACAGATCTCCCTTAGGAAGCCTGAGGAGATGATTGACAGGGAAATGTTTTACATTCTTGACAGGGAAATATCTTAAAACTTTAAAAATATTTTAACACCATTAATATATCGCCAGTATTTTTTTGCAGACCCGGCATAAGTAAACTCGTAGACTCTATGCAGAGAAATGTGAGTATTACAGTTCAATCTAAGCACCAAAAACTTCAAATAAAAATTCCCTAGAGAGCAAATTATTTAGAAAAGCTTACATAACAGCAGCAAATTTGAACACACTGAGTGATCCTTAATATTTAGCAAAACAGTGTTCTTATCTGTATGTTTAATTTTTTTGGTTGTTTGTTATTTATTTTCCCCCCAGGAAGTACAACTAGCTGAAGTAGGAATTATTTTCAAATGAGAGTATTTATTTTATGTATAGTTATACTTCTTTTTAATTAGAAGAACATGATCTGCTAATTAAATTCCCTTGGAAAACAAGGCTTACATTATTAGGAGATATATTTCTACAAGTAGTTCTACCATCTCTACCACTTAGAAAAATATTAAGAAGTTTTTCAAAACTCATCAGCGGTACTGGGAAGTATTAGGCTTTCTGTATATGCAAATTCTTTAGAGAATTTATAAAATGGTAAACAGGTTTGTGTTTGTTTCTTTATTTTCAGTATAGCAGGTGGCAAATGCAAAACCACTGGATATGTATAAGGACATTCTCTTATAGATATAGGAGTCCTGGTGGTGCAGTGGTTAAGAGCTACAGCTGCTAACCAAAAGGTTGGTTGGCAGATTGAATCCATCAGCCAGCTTCTCTGTAGAAACTCTATGGGAGCAATTCTACATAGGTAAAAAGGGAGGTGTTTAAATAGTTTCTGTCTGATCCCAGAACAGGATGGATGATGGCATATTAATTGTGGCAGAAGTGAGCAGCTGACAGGGCCAGATTATGGAATCTGCCCTGGGATGGATCACACACAGAGACACAGAACTGTAGCAGGTCTAGCCAAGTAGGTAAAATGTGGTATCAAAGTGAATGATAATAGATAGATAGTAAAATGATTCATTACAGAATTTTGTATCAGAGTGCTCCAACATGAGACAATGTGGGGATATATGTCATTTAAACATGGCTGCACTATTGACAACTGCAGCTCCCACAGGCCTCTATGCTGCATAGCATGTTGAGACTTGTCTCCAACATGCTGAGACTTGTCACGACTTGTTTTCCCAAACCTAATGTCCCGTTACTGATTGGCTTGTTTACCTGAATTCCCTCTCCCTTGCCCGAAACTTATTGTTACTCACCCAAAGCCCATTGTTCTGGTATTTGCTTCACTGCTTGTTGTATTGATTATAAATAAACTCCTGGGACTGAAGCCGAGGGTCGACTCCTCAGAGTGACCCTGCTGGCCCCACTTCTCTGTAAGAGTTGTGTTTGGTTACTGTCTCCGCCATCCCGACATTCACCACCACTGCGACAAGACACATCATTATTCTAATAGGCAGGCAAGCAATAGCAATAAGGAATCCAGAAACAAATGATATTTAAAAAATTAGAGCAGAAATCAGGAACAACATCAGGAAAGTCTTCAGAGGTGGGAGAAAAGGGAATTAATACATAAGGAGTGTGTCAGACACTGGAGTGGAAATTTATATAACTTGATTCATTTAATCCTCAATAATCATCTGAACTATTTTTTCCCCCCAGATGGAAAGGAAAAACGAACATCTTTTGTGAAAAAAGAAATCCTGGAAGAGAGAGGTTAATTATAGCTAGTATCATGTATTCAGACTCTGGTTTGACTCCCAATCCTTTGTACGATCTTCAACCCATTGAAAATGAAAATCAGTTTATATTTAACTAGCATACGAATTAATTAATCACCTCTAGGCTTGGCAGTTTGGAATGAATAAATATGAATTTTTCAAATGACATGAGTCTTAAATTTGTCCGAAGTATCGCTGTTATTCTGTTCCTATTACTTTACATTCTTTAAAACTACATAGGTAATATTAAGTATTTATCATAAGGCCATAGATAAAAATGAGGCATTACAAACTGTTTAGCAGAGTAGAACAGCCCCATAGAGTTTCCAAGGAGCACCTGGTGCCTTTTGGTTAGCAGCCATAGCATTTAACCACTATGCAACCAGGGTTTCCAATCACTGTTATTTGGTTCCTGTTAATTTACATTCTTTAAAACTACAAAGGTAGTATCAAGCATTTTTCATAAGGCCATGGCTGAAAATAAGGCATTACAAAGTGTTTAGGCTGAGCCTGATATATACACAGTGCATTTCAGCATTTGGGAAGACTCTTGCCCTATGGGATTAAGGTCCCAACTAATGTTGTTGATAAGTGTTATTTATGGAAACAAATAAACAACAAAAAGTTTCTTTGGTATGGAGAAGATAGTGCTATGTATTCATTAAAAAAAAAATTCATATTCCACCTGCCTGTGCATTTGGAAAACCATACTTCCCATCTACCTTTGCAATTAGATGGGTCCATGTTACCAATTCAGGCCAATGAATTGTAATTATTTCACTTTTGGGCTGAGGAAGTGAAAAACTCCAAAATATTTCAAAGAACTTGCTTATTCTGCAATAAAGACCAAAGAAGCCTCATTCTGTAATGATGAAACTACAAGATCAAAACAACCTGAATCACTGAGTCATCATGTGAAAGAGAGCTCCTTAAAGACTCAGATGGACTCAGAATGAACTTTGAGGAATTAATAAAATGTGAGGGGTTAAGAACTAATAATTTTTGATTCTCTGTTACCCAGGCTATTATACCCATAAACATATACAGGTATGTCTGAAAAACCTTGGATTTATCAATGATGCAGATGATTTTTTATTGGTGTACTTTTCAGAGATGCCAACATTGTAATGTGAATAGTAGATGTTTAGACTCAACAATCTGAGATACGCAGATGACACAATCTTGCTTGCTGAAAGAGAAGATGACCTGAAGCACTTACTGATGAGATAAAAGACTACAGCCTTCAGTATGGATTATGTCGGAACATAAAGAAAAGAAAAATCATTATGACTGGACCAATAAACAACATTATGATAAACGGTGAAGAAATTGAAGTTGTCAAGGGTTTCATTCAATAATCAATGCCCATGGAAACAGCAGTCAAGAAATCAAATGACTTATTGCATTGGGTGAATGTGCTGTGAAGTGTTAAAAAGTAAAGATAGCATTTTGATGACTAAGGTGAGCCTGCTCCAACCCATGGTCTTTTCAATCTCCTCATATGTATGCAAAACCTGACAATAAAAAACAACACAGAAGAAGGATTGACTCATTCCAATTGTGTTGGCGAAGAATATTGAATATACCATGGACTGCCAGAAGAAGAAACAAATCTATGTTGAAGGAAGTACAACCAGAATGCTCCTTAGAAGTAAGGATGGCAAGACTTTGTCTACCTCACTTTGGACATGTCATCAGAAGGGCCCAATCGCTGGCAAAGATATCATGCTTGGTAAAGTAGAGGGTGAGCAAAAAAAAAAAAAGGAAAAAAAGGGAGACCCTCAGTAAGATGGATTGACACTTTGGCTGCAACCATGGGCTCAAACATAACAACGACCGTGAGGATGGTACAGGACTGAGCAATGTTTTTTTCTGTTATACATAAGGTCGCTATTCTAAATTTATTTGATCAACCATCTGTTTGCACTGAATCAACTTGAGAAATTAGTTCTCCCAAGAATACACTTTGATAAGCAAAGCTGTTTTTTGGAGGGAGTGAGGATGATTTTGGAGGAGGTGGACTGGCCCAGGACAGAACCTGTCAAGAAGAAAATAGAATGAGAGCCCTCAAAGAACTGGGACTCTCGTTAATAAGCCAAAAACTTAGTCACTAAGTAAAGAAACAAAGTTGTTTTTAGAGATAAACGTACCTGAGTCAGACAAGAAATAAAGTCATCTTAATGTGGAATTACAGAGTGGAAGGTTAAAGTGCTTAAATATCTTCTAGCTAAAATTGGGGCAGTCTAGATTCTGTGCAAATGAGTGTGTATGTAAATGTGTATGTGTCAAGTGTGTGTGCAAATGAGTACCTTGCCCTGGAGTTGATCGTGACTTGTAGCGACCCTACTGGACAGAGCAGAACTGCCTCATAAGATTTCCAAGGAGCAGCCGGTGGATTTGAACTGCTGACCTTTATGTAGGTTAGCAGTCGAGCTCTTAACCACTGTGCCACAAATGTGTACAAGCGGTGCAACTTGCTCTACCTCTAGGGAGAAGAACACAATGTCATCAAAACCAGCTGAGATTGAAGAAAAATTCAGTTTAAAAACATCCCCTTTGAACTCTAAAGCTATATTCTGGATTAAGATAATGAGAGTTTAGTTGAATAAAAAGGGTAGCCTGATAGCTTAAACTGATTAATTGAGTTCTTTAAAAGCCTAAAGCATATCTGCTGTGCAAGCAAAAATAGTTTTGTGAGAAAAAAATGTATACCAATAAATAAAACCATCTGATAACTGTATATGTTCCTTTGGGTACCAAAATTTGGAAACATTTGGTTATTTTCTTTCAAGCAGTATACATAAATCTGGTCTCTAGATAATCCTCAAACAGAACACAGAAAAACAGATCATGTGGAATAAATAAGAAGCCTCCAAGTAGAGTCAAGGGTTTTGTTTTTCACTTTTTAGTTCCCAGCCCCAGTAATTCCATGACGTTATTCCTACCTATTATGAATATCACAAGGTTAGTCTCCTCACTTGAACATTCACTGAAGCAATAAATCAGTGGCTAATTGTACTTCACATTCTCCATGTTAAGTGTGGCTCATGATGATTTACATTATTTAGAACGATAAAAGTGAGATTAAACCATTTTCATAAACGATTAAAGTAAAGGGCATAGAAAGAATTTGTAGCATTTTAATGAAAAGGGTATCTTCTGCTGGGAGGCACTACCCCTGCTCAATCGCTCTCCTGGCGTTTCTAATGTTTTACCCTTTAGGGTCAGAGCAATTACTGCAATTCTCTGTGGAAGCAATATTTTTCCATGTTTTATCATCTCAGTATAGATGCATTTAAAATGGTGCAATGTCATCATCCTTGCTGTGATGGAAGATAAGCCTTCAGGTAAAACTTAGCATCATCCCACGAGATAAAATTTTTATAACATTTTCAGTTTAAAATTTGTCATGTACACTCTGCAATGTCACCATAAGTTTCTGAAAGGTGGCACGTATTTTTTAAAAAATTAGAAAATAATGGCTCTTCTCCTTTTCACCAAGGGGTATGTTTCAAACCAATAATAAGTTTATTGAAGTGATAAAAATGTGATTATTATCAAATAAATTAACATGCTTTCCATATCTTCTATACCATGCCATTACAGTAGAGGAAGTGATTCCAACTTTATATCTCCTTAAAGTCATATCACAAAAATTTTATTTCTATAATTTAGCATTCTACACACTGCTACAGAGAAAGAAAAGACAAAATAGAAAAACTTATAGTTAGAAGAAAGGTTTAAATTATTTGCAGTTTCCCAGTGTCTCAGTCATCTAGCGCTGCTCCAACAGAAATACCACAAGTGGATGGCTTTACAAAGAGAAATTTATTCTCTCACAGTCCAGTAGGCTACAAGTCCAAATTCAGGGCATCAGCTCCAGGGGAACACCTTCTCCATCAGCTCTGGAGGAAAGTCCATGTCATCAGTCTTCCTTTGGTCTGGGAGCTTCTCTGCACAGGAACCTCAGGTCCAAAGGACGTGCTCTGCTCCCAGCACTGCTTTCTTGGTGGTATGAGGTTCCCATGTGTCTCTGCTCACTTCTCTCTTTTATATCTCAAAAGACATTGCATTAAGACACTGATCTTGTCAACCTCATCAGTATAACCTCATCACAGTGATAGAATTTACAACACATGAGGAGATCACGTATAATCTCATCATAGTGGTACAGTTTACAACACATAGGGAAATCACATCAGATAACACAATCATACAATACTGGGAATCATGACCTAGCCAAGTTGCTACACACATTTTTGGGGGGACACAATTCAATCCATGACTCCAAGGGTTCTTATCTGTTAGCTTTAATTGATGGAAATGACAAGAAAATGACACATATTGTTTTGGCTGGAAGGGCAAAATATAATCTTGTGACCTTGCATCAGATAAGTAAAAGATAGCTAGTTAGCTAGATAGATAGATGCCATCCAGTGGACTCTGACTCATAGCAACCTTACGTAATAAATAAGACAAAATGTTGTCTGGTCCCGTGGCATCCTCATGATCACTAGCATACTTGAATCCATCTTTACAACTATTATGCCAATCCATCTCATTGAGGGTATCCCTCACCCTCTGTGGCTCTCTGCTGCACCAAACATGATGTCCTTCTCCAGCAATTGATCCCTCCTGATGATGTGTCCAAAGCAAGCGAGTCAGATAATGTTCTGCTGTGATCTGTAAGTTTTTCATTGGCTAACTTTTGGAAGTAGATCTCCAGGCCTTTCTTTCTAATCTGTCTTAGTCTGGAAACTCTGGGAAACTTGTCCACCATGGATGAACCTGCTGCTATTTTAAATAGAGATGGCGTATCTTCCAGCATCACATCAACACATAAGCCAATACAGTATGACAAAATGATAAAAATAAGGGGCACAAATAGGGTTAAAGAGAATCACTTGTACATCTTAACTTCCTACACAGTAGGTCACTCACCTCAGAACTGTTTGCCTGAAGGACTGATAGGCCTTCTGGGGGGAAAAAAATCTTCCTCTAAGAGAAAATGTCTTCAGAAAGCATTTGTTTCATATGTAATGTGTCAGTATCAGAGGGGAGATTTTGAGTAATCAATGTCTGTGTCTTAAATTTTCTTAACTCCTCTGCTCTTCTTTTTAAGATCACCTCTGAATATCAGAGAAGGGGCTAAAGTAAAGTCAAACATGAGATATGGTGTGCGCTTGGCAGAACCACTTTGGAGTTTATGGACTAGAGTATAACACAATGAGAAGAAAGGGTAAAGACTGTCTTGCCCTTCAGGAGTCTATTGGACCACTTTGGAGAATGAACCAGACCCAGTGTCTTGGACAAGAAGTAGAACATTAGTAGCACCTTAGAGTCTCCTCATTCCTTATCCTATCACTAAACACCCCCTATCCACCCCACCAAGGAAAGCCAATACTCTGACTTTTAACATATTGTTGTTTATCTATATGACCCACGTTTAATTCTAGGATAATAATGCCATATTTAGAGCTACTTACAGAGACAGGGCATCTCTCAAAGAAGAAGCTAAGAAATGTCTTGTTTTTCTATTTCCTATTTCAGAATAGGTAATTAGAATTTCACCTTTCAAAATTGATGTAAATTCTGGAAAAAAGATCTGGACATCTGACAACAAATCATATAAAGCAATTATGAGAAATTCTTAATAGTGTGTCTTTGGAAGTATCTCCACATGGGCCTTGGAAATCTATAGATTCAAAGGTAATTGATTGTACAAAGAAAGGCATGTAAATAGGAAAAAAAATAATGAAGAAAAGAAAAGGAAGGGGAATAAGAAACACAAAAAAGAAATGATATTTGTTTCATATTTTTTTATTTCCTTTTTCATTTGATTCATATTAGATTCCTTTAAATAACCTAGAGGCTTTAAAACACTTTGGGGATTAAAAAGAATCATATTCTGCCAAAAATATTTATTCAATTTTATTTTACAACCACTTACTGAAATGTTCAACCTTTATACCCCTCTGCAAGAAAATTTTCTCTTCAGTTGAAAAACAAGGAACAAAACCCACAAGCATCAGTATAAGTGAAAACATAAATCTACAAAAGAAGTACACTTTGTCCATATATTATAAACCTTTAAAGCAAATATTTTGTAAAGTATAGCAGGAAAAGACTTTTCAGATTTATTATAAAGAAACAATCAAAATAACAGAAAACATCAGATTAAATTTACCTCGTCTTCCCACCAATAAGCTATCAACTCATTTGCATTCATTTCCATAAAATTTGCCTTCCCTCTTATCACAATATATTGTGCACTGAATCCCATTCCACTTGTCTTTCAAGGACTTTTCTCCTGGAATGTTCTTTCTCTTCTGCATCATAATTTTCTCTCACTCCACTGCATTGTTTTCCTTCAGCATATGTGTGTTTTCCCACCCATGCATACATGTCTTGTAATCTTTCTTAACTTAAAAGCAAAATAATCAACACACAAATTTCAATCTTCACTTGATCCCTTTTTTTCTAGCTACAGCCCCATTGACATGTTCATCTTTATAGCAAACTCTACAAAATATTGTATACTTGATATATCCTTGTCCTTATCTTCCATTGTGTCCTCAACCCATGCAAACCATCTTTGTTCTCTGTAACTCCTCAGAATTTTTCCATGGGTATTAATGACCTTCACCTTGCCACACTCAGTGGTCAATTTTCAGTTAGTTCCCTCTCTCTCTCACAAGCATTGAACACTGTTAATCATTCTCTCTTGACTCCTAGGGTACTATATATTACTAGTCTTCTCTCTGCAGCTGTGATTACTCATTTTCAGTATCCTTTGTTGGTTACTCCTTTTTTTTTGTTCTTAATCTTTCCATTTTGGAGTGCCCCTTGGCTAAGTCCTCAGAGATCTTGTGTCTACACTCATTCTCTAGATGTTCTCATCCCATCTCTTGCATTGAAACACCATGTCTGTGCTGATGAATTCCAAATGAGTATCTCCAAAGCTGATCTTTTTTCAGAGCTTCAGACTCATATATGTTGTTGTTGTTACGTGCTGTCTAGACGATTACGACTGATAGCAACCCTATGTAAAACAGAACGAAACACTGCCAGGTCCTGCACCATCCACACAATCGTTGTTATGCTTGAGCTCATTGTTGCAGCCACTGTGTCAAGCCATCTTGTTGAGGTTCTTCCTGTTTTACATTGACCCTCTACTCATATATACAGCTATCTAATTGACATCTCTACTATTCTTGTCCAAAGTAAAAATCCTGTTTTTGCTCCCTCTGTTCAAACATGCTTTTACCCTGGTCTTTCTCTTCAGTAATTGCAACTCCACTCATCCAATTGCTCAGCCCAAAACCTTTAAGTCATCCCAATCTTGTCTCTTTCCAAAGTACTATACATTCACTTCAACAACATGTCTTTTCATCTCTGCCTTAAAATGTTAACCAAAATCTGGCCCCATTTTGGTACTTCCAAAACTACCCCACTGGTCTGAGCCTCCTCTCCCCTTGAAGACAGTGAGAGTGGATAACTAGTTTCCTTGCTTTCACTCTTGACGACCTAACTTAACAACTAAAGTTTTAAGAATGTAAACCTTATGAAGCTTTCCTGAATAAAACCATGGGATGGCTTTCTATCAAACAAAAAACATCTTAATCCAACACTTCCTCAAACAAACATTTCCCTGACTAATCTAAAATATCCACTGTCCACCTGTTTATCATTCCCTGTCATTATATTATAGTCCATTTGTTTATGTTTTCCTGTCTGTCTCCTCAATATAAGGTAATCTTCTTGAGGGCAAAAACTTTGTTTGTACATCTGGAGTAGTGTCTGGTGATATTTGCTGCTGAATGTGTTAGTGTGTGGAGTCACTGCCCCATACCACAGAGATTCCTCACATAATACTGTATGCCCTGAAGCAACCACTATCTTTGGTACTAAAATGTGTCCCACCCTGACTATCTACAATGCTGAGTTCACATAGGAACAAAACACAGTCTGGTCAAGGGCCCAATCATGTATTTTGCTTTTCTTTAATTTGTCTCTCAAAAGTTTTAGATTCAAGGACAATTTAAGAGATCAAAAATGTATCACCCATTTGTCTCCATAGGTTTTTTAGTGATATCAAGTTAAGCTTTCTTAAACTTGCTATATGTAAAAAAAAAAAAAAAAAGTATTTTTTTTAAAGAAATGGAGTATCTTGAAATCACATTTGAAAGTTTTCCTTTCTGGCATATCTAGATAGGTCACAGAGTTCAAGTTGCCAGAGAAATCTGCTATTTTTCCCTTTAGTACACATTCGACCTCCTACTAGATCTAGCTTTAGTGAAATCTTTTTTGATTAAAAGTGTCCTTTCATTCTGGTAAGATACATGTTTAAGGGTACATCAAAGTATACTTGATCAGCTGAAGACATTCTTTACAAAAATAGTTAATGCAACACTTTTATCTTAATGAGTAAGACAAGATTTCACAATACCTATCACCTAAGCATGCTGTTTTAAAATAGTTCACTTCACTGTTAATTTTCTGAGGGTGAACCAAAGGTCATCCTTACATTGGGAGACAAAGTTTTAGATTCCCTTAATATAATATTAAGTACAAGAAATGTAGACAATGGTCAAGTAAATCCAAGGGCAGTTCAAAATTTCCCAAAGGACTTACAAGGAAAAAAAAAAAAAAAGATATATATAGTACATTTCTAAAAGGTGTAGAAGTAATATAGAATCCTCACAATTCAGAATTCTTTGTGGTTGATAGGTGTCATGTTTTATTTTTAGAAGATTTAGTATTGATCTATTTGATTAAAAACTTACTGAACACCAGATATAAGCCATGCCCAATGCTAGGCACTGGGGATACCAACGTGAATTAGATATTGTCCTTGCTCATGAAAACTAAGGAAGGTAGCTACGTAACAAATAGTTACAATATAATTTAATGATAATGGTAATAATAAAGTCATATTAATCTTTTGCAGATGATTTTGTCCAGAGTTTGTAGATGCACATAGGGTGAGTGCAAGCACTCGCAGTAAGCACTGAGAGAGGCAAAAAAACTTCACAGAGAAAGTAACATTTATGTTGTGTTTTGAACAATGACCAAGGATTTGCAGAAAGAGAATGAAGGAAAGGATATCACTAGTGGAAAAAAAAGCCTCTGTGTAAAGTCATGTAATAAAAAAATAAATCTGAGTTGTCATGTGGGATATATGAGAATTTCAGTTCTGCTGAAACAAAAGCTTTTGGAGAAGGTAGGTATGATTAAATTGGATATAAGATCAGAGAGAGAAACTGAAGCGAATTCTTTGACAGGTTGCATGCCTTCTACATCATACAGTAGTTTTGGGCTTTATAGTGAAGGCAATGGTAAATGAATAAAAATTTTTTAGTCAGAAAAAAATGTGATTCTACTTTGTTAGGAAGATAAATCCCGTGACAGTGAGAATATATATAAAATTGGATAAAATGGTGTTGACAGGAGCATTTACCATGCTTTTGCAGTTGAAATGTATTAAGGGATTAGACCATAAAGAGTAGTAAAGATGGATCAAAAGAGGTGGTTACATTTGGTAAATATTTCTGATATACTTAAATGGATTTGTTGTCTGATTGGAGAAAGGGGGTTCAGGAGAAAATAGTTAATGATTAGTAGATGAATTTTGGCCTGGAAATCTGGATGAATAGAGTTATGCTTAACTAAAAAAGCTAGAAAGTTGGGTAAATATCTTTAAGAGGAATGTAATGGGCTCTGTTTGCCATATATTGGACTTGAAGTTACTGGGTGACATCTAGGTGTCCACCCCTTGTCATCATATACACTCGTTGAACATGGCACATAAAAATGATAAGAGTAGAGAGACCTCAGCAAATACAATCATACTTCTAATTGGTTAGAAATAGCTCTAGCCCTAAAGAGCTTTAAATTTAAACATTGTTGTCATTGTTAGGTCCCATTGAGTAGGCTCTGACTCGTAGTGACCTCATGCATAACAGAATGAAACGATGCCCAGTCCTGCACCATCCTCATTACTGTTGGTATATTTGAACCCATTGTTGTCAAACCATTTCATTGAGGGTCTTCCTCTTTTTTGCTGGCCCTCTACTTCACCAAGCATGAAGTCCTTCTTCAGGGATTGGTCCCTCCTAAGAACATGTCCAAAGTAAGTGAGACAAAGTCTCGCCAGCCTCGTTTTGAGGAACATTCTGGCTGTACTTCTTCCAAGTTTGTTTGTTCTTCTGGTAGTTCATGGTATATTCAATATTTTCACCAGCACCATAATTCAAATGTGCCAATTCTTCTTTGGTTTTCCTCTTTCAATTTAAACACTGCATAAGTGACAAGCATTATTATTATTATTCAGGGCAACCTTGAGTAACTCAAAGTTCTAGGTCGATATAACATTTTTTTAGTATAGTTTTTGAATTCTTTGGTTTAATTTAAAACTTTTTGATTCAAGCATTTCAAATCATTGGCTTTATCAAATGAAGCCATATAGCTTGGTTATGTAGAGTGCTGGTTCCTGATTCAGACAAAACTGGGTTTCAATCTTAATTCTACCACTGCCCAGCTACATAACTTTGGAGAAGTTACTAAATGTGAATGTATGATTTCATCTAGCTTATGTAGCACAATTAGAATTAAATAAGATACTTTAAATTAGGAACTTAACACAATAAGTCCTGATTCAATGTTTATTCTTATTATAACAATTAGTCTGGAGGCAGATGAAATTGGTATTATTTTCTATTTCCCCAAACAAATAATTTTTCTGTCTTGTGAGCATGCCTTACAAGAGATACAATGTACAGAGATATAATGGAGACCATAATTAATGTGAAAACTGCATCCTAGGAAATATCTGATTTTCTGTAAAGAAAATCTCTAAAGAAGAAATAGAAGTAAATATTTCTGGAAAAATTAAAAAACAAACAAAAATTATACTTTATTTGTTTCATAAACATTCTTTTTAGGAATGGCCTTCTTCTACTTTCAATGGTTCTGGTGAGCCTGCTAATTCAGAGTAAGTCTCAAAGCTCCTACCTAAGCCATGACCCAATTCAGAATCTGCCATCCAGATACACTTATGTATGACAATGGTTGGAACTGAATTGTTTACTGTATCATCCTAAAGAGATGCCTACTAAGTTTTTGCTGCTCATATGCTCAAGCCACTCTGATTCCTGTTATTTAGGCCTTATTATAGAATAATTATTTTGATTATCTGAAGTACACAATTCTTAAAATAAATCCTCTTTTATTAGGTTAGTTGAAATTAGAGTTTGTTGATGGTAACCAAAGTATCGTAAGTAATACAAAAGTTAATACCAGAGACAGGACTACAGAAAAAAGACCTTCAGGGAAAGTAGGATATTTAGAATTAGTTATCAAGCTCATACTGAATAAATGCAATTGAAGTCTCCATTCATATTCTGGATGGGACAGAATTAATCCACATCTCTTAGAACCAAAAGAGTTACTCAAGTGAACTCTATGCATCCTCATAGTTTAATGTCTCCTTAGATTGTTTTGGGCAACTGAACAAATGCGAAGATCAACATAAAGCGGAGGAAAAATGCTTTTGCCACAGAAAGGTGGTTGCTTTCAAAGAATATAAAAAGAAAAAGAGGACTTCCAGAAAAATGGCGCTCTAAGCAGAAGCACCATGCCATCCCTCCACAGCAAAGATCCAAAAAACTAAGCCGAACAGAGAAAACAACAATCCTGAAACCCTAAAACATCAAATGAAGAGAAAAAGAACTCAGCCAAGCACTAAATGGAGTGAGAAAACTGACAGAGAACGGAGAGCGAGGAGAGATTCATGCAGAGGTCCCCTACCAGCAAATGTAGCGTGGATCTGCCATCTTGGACTCCTATCGAAGACCAGCAAAGAGGGTATACGAGAAAGCAGCTTCACGGAGCTTCCAGCAGGAGACAAAACAACCGCTAATTTGCCATATACGATTCCCCACCCCCCACCCTTCTTCACCCCAGCTCAGCCTCCTCTGCTTCCTGCAGCCACAATCTCTTGTCCAGGAAACACCAGCTGCTTGGATTCCACACACCCGAATGGGCCAGCTATCTGAGTGCCATTTGTTGGCTACTGGTGTTGCTTTTTTCCGTTTCTTTTGATTACGTCCTTACCTCTCACCACCTCCCCCTCGTTTCGCTCAAATACCTGGCTCCGTGTGCCATCTTTGCTTCTTCCTGAGGGGCTGCAGAGCTCTGGTGATTTGTGATATATGCTTTCCCACTCCCTACACTTCTTCACCCACACTCAGCCTCCTCTGCTTCCCGGGGACACAGTCTCTTGTCCCAGAAACACTGGTTGCTTGGATTCCACCAGCCCGCACTAGCTGGCTCTCTGAGTGCCATTTGTTGGCTGCTGGTGTTGCTTTTTTTTCTTCTTTTGATTTCTTCCTTACCTCTCAACACCTCCCCTTCCTTTCCCTCAAATACCTGGCTCCGTGAGCCATCTTTGCTTCTTCCTGAGGGGCTGTGGAGATACGTTCAAGTGTGGAACTGCTTCCCAGTCTGGGCTGCCGCGCTGGTGGGATCCTGGGGCTTTTGTTAGTTTGTTTGTTCTGAATTGTTTGTTTTCTTTTCCTTTTCTTGAGTTGGGAGCCCTTTCTGGCCAGGCAGTGCTGCGTGGAAAGGACACTACCCCATTGGCCTGCACAGACGTGCAGAGGGATCCCTGAGAGCATTTCTTTTTTCGTTGTTTTTTGTTTTTTGTTTTTTTCCTGTTTTTTTGGGGGCTTTTCTTGCTCTTTTTTTTTTTTTAAATTGTTTTGTTTTCTTTTCCCTCTTTTTTCCTTTTTGTCTTTCTTCATTACTCAGTTACTTGTCTCTCTATATCTTCCTTCTCTTTCTGTTCCCTGAATACCTGGCATTGTATACCTCTGTGCCTTCTAGCCAGGCTGTACTGCAACACCTGAGAGTGACTTCCCCAGACAACATAGCTGCACCGTTGGGATACCTGGGAACTTTGCAGTTCTATAACCTTTCCGATTTTTATTTATTCATTCTTTTCTTTACTTCCACTTCCCCTTTCTGGTTTTCTCCATTTCATAGTCTCTCATCTCTCCACTCCAACGGCAAGATCCCCTAGAATTCTTTTTTGTTTGTTTGTAAGTATTTGGCTCCTGTTCCTCTCTCCTCTCTCCAATATCCATCTTAGCTTTGCACATAACAATCACCCCGCTGCATCCTGCTTACCTGCACCGTGTGCTTGACATCACACCACCAAGCAGCACAGGCATGGCATATTGGAACCTGCCTGGCACTGATTGCTGACCCACCCAGGTGGCTGTAGTGGGTGCCGCAGACAACCCATCCCGGTAACTCCTCTTCAGCTGGACTTACCCTGCCATACCATGTCTGAGTACTGACTCTGGAAATTGGAGAAGGAGGCAAAAAGTGTTGTGCCCACAGATGAGCAGACAACAAAGGGCACACAGTCTACCTGCTCAGACATAGTCAAATTAAAAACAAAAAAAGGGATGAAACAAACAAATCTACAATCAATAAACGAGAAAAATAACTACTGAATGCCCCGAAGACAGCAGACAATATCAAAACATTTACAAAAACAGACAAGACTGTTCCAGTAGGCATCCAAAATAAAACACCAGATGACTCTCCAGTGGAAGAAAATGCATTAGAACTACCTGATAGGGAATGCAAATCTCTAATACTAAGAATTCTCCAAGAACTGAGGCAAAAAGCTGACAAACTTGAGGAAAAAATAGACAAATTCATGGAAAATACAGACAAAAAATTGGAAGAATTCAGGAAATTAATGCAGGAACAAAATGCAAAAATTAATTCACAACTAGGAAATATACAAAGACAACAATTAGAAATCCAGAAGATAAACAAGAAGATTTCAGAAATGGACAATGTCATAGAAGGGCTGAGAAGCAGATTTGAAATGGTGGAAGACAGGATCAGTGGAATTGAAGACAAACACTTGGATACAACTTTGTTTCAGGAAAACTCAGAAAAAAGAACAAATAAAAATGAAGAGACCCTGAGAGTTATGTGGGATACAATCAAAAGCAAAAATTTGTCAGGGATTGGAATTACAGAACAGGGGGAGAAAACAGAAAACACAGAGGATCATTGAAGAACTGCTGGCAGAAAACTTCCCGAATATCATGAAAGATGAAAAGCTGGCCACCCAAGAAGCTCAATGAACCCCATATAGAAGAGACCCCAAAAGAAAATCACCAAGGCATATCATAATCACACTCACCAAAAATAAGACAAACAAAGAATCCTGAGAGCAGCTCATGAAAAATAAGAAGTCACATACAGAGGAGAAACAATAAGACTAAGCTCAGATTATTTGGCAGAAACCATGCAGGCAAGAAGGCAATTGGATGACATATAAAAAATCTTGAAAGAAAAAAATTGCCAGCCAAGAATAATGTATCCTGCAAAACTCTCGTTCAAATTTGATGGTGAAATTAGGTCATTTCCAGATAAACAGAAACTAAGGGAATATGTAAAAGTCAAAACAAACTTACAAAAATTATTAAAGGGAGTTCTTTGATCTGAGGACAAACAGCTTCAGCTCACAGGCAGAACCTAGGACACAGGATTGTACCAGCCAGATACCAATCTAGGAAATGACCTCTTGAGGACCATCCAAAACCAAAAGAAATACAACAGCAGATCAGAGCAGTTAATCAGTAAATCACAACAACATCAAAACAATAAAAGAGGGAATAAACAGCTTAGGTATAGAACCTTCTAATGGAGAGGAAGGCAAGGCTATACCAAGTAATTGTAGACTGCTTCGAACTTAGAAAGATAAGGGTAAAATTCATGGTAAACACAAAGAAAGTTAACAAACATACTCATAAAAAAAAGAGGAAAAACATAAAGTCTCAGCAAAAACAAAACCTACAAAAACAAACGAAATGAAAAAAATCCACAAACAAAAGTAACTCAGCACAAGAGAGTAAGAACAAAGAAACTTCAGCACCACAAAAAAAAAGCACTACAAAATGACAGCAACAAACTCACATCTATCAATAATTAAACTAAATGTAAATGGACTCAATGCATCCATAAAGTGACGGAGAGTGACAGAATGGATAAGAAAACAGGATCCATCAATAAGCTGTCTACAAGAGACACACTTTAGAAGCAAAGATGTGAATTTATTAAAAGTCAAAGATTGGAAACAAATATATCAAGCTCACAACAACCTAAAGAGAACAGGAGTGGCAATTCTAATCTCAGATAAAATAGACATTAAAACAAAATCTACCATAAAAGACAAAGAAGGACACTATATAATGATTAAGGGGATGATCCATCATGAAGACATAACCATAATAAACAACTACGTACCCAATGACAGGACTCCAAAATTCATAAAACAAACTCTAACAACACTGAAAAGAGAAATTGACAGTTCCACAATAATAGTAGGAGACTTCAACACACCACTCTCAGTAAAGGACAGAACAACTAAGAAGAAACTCAGCAAAGATACAGTAGACCTAAAGGGCAAACTCAGCAAACTTGACCTCATAGATATATATAGAACACTCCATCCAACCACTGCAAAGTACACCTTCTTTTCCAATGCTCACGGAACGTTCTCCAGAATAGACCACATCTTAGGCCACAGAGAAATCCTCAACAAGATCCAAAATGCTGAGATAATTCACAGTATCTTCTTTGACCACAGTGCCACAAAGGTAGAAATTAACAATAGAAAGAGCATGGAAAAAAAACCCAATGACATGGAAACTGAATAATACCCTGCTTACACATCACTGGGTAATAGAAGAAATCAGAGATGGAATCAAAAAATTCCTAGAATGTAATGAGAATGAAAACTCATCATACCAAAACCTTTGGGACACAGCAAAGGCATCCTCAGAGGACAATTTATAGCAATAGATGCACATATCCAAAAAGAAGAAAGGAACAAAATCAAAACATTTACTACAGAACTCAAACAGATAGAAAGAGAACAGCAAAAAAGCCCACAACCACCGGAAGAAAGGAAACAGTAAAGGTCTGAGCAGAAATAAATGAAATAGAGAACAGAAAAACAATAGAAAGAATCAACAAAACCAAAAGTTGGTTCTTCGAAAGAATCAACAAAATTGACAAACCACTGGCCAGCCTGACTAAAGAAAACCAGGAGAGGACACAAATAACCCAAATAAGAAATGAAATGGGGGACAGTACAACAGACCCAACCGAAATAAAAAGGATTATAACAGAATATTATGAAAAACTATACTCCAACAAATTTGAAAACCTAAAGGAAATGGATAAATTTCTAGAAATACACGACCTACCCAAACTACAACAAAGTGATGTTGAAAGTCAGAACAGACCCACAACAAGAGAAGAGATTGAAAAGGTAATAAAAAAAAAAACTCCCAACCAAAAAAAGCACTGGCCCAGATGGCTTCACTGGAGAATTCTATAAAACATTTACAGAAGAGCTTGTACCAGTACTACTCAAGCTATTTCAGAGCATAGAAGAAGAAGCAACCCTTCCAAATTCGTTCTATGAAGCTAGCATAACGCTGATACCAAAACCAGGAAAAGATGTCACAAAAAAAGAAATTTACAGACCAACATCTCTCATGAATATAAATGCAAAAATTCTCAACAAAATTCTAGCCAATAGAATTCAGCATCATATCAAAAAAATAACACAACACGACCAAGAAGGATTCATACCAGGTATGCAAAGATGGTTCAACATTAGAAAATCAGTCAATGTAATCCACCACATAAATAAGAGGAAAGAAAAGAATCACATGATCATCTCAATTGATGCAGAAAAGGCATTTGACAAAGTCCAACACCCATTCCTGATAAAAACTCTCAATAAAATAGGTATAGAAGGGAAATTTCTCAACGTAATAAAGGGTGTCTATGCAAAACCAATGGCCAACATCATTCTTAAAGGAGAGAGGCTGAAAACATTCCCCTTGAAAACAGGAACAAGACAAGGATGCCCTTTATTACCACTCCTATTTGACATTGTGCTGGAAATTCTCACTAGAGCAATAAGGCAAGAAAAAGAAATAAAGGGCATCCAAATTGGTAATAAAGAAGTTAAACTGTCCCTGTTTGCAGATGATATGATACTGTACATAGAAAACCCTAAAGACTCCACGAGAAATCTATGGAACTAATAGAAAGATTCAGCAGAGTAGCAGGATACAAGATAAACATTCAAAAATCAGTTGGATTCCTATACACCAATAAGGAGAACAATGAAAAGGAAATCAGGAAAAGAATACCATTTATAATAGCCCCTAAAAAGATAAAATATTTAGGAATAATTCTGACCAAGGATGTAAAAGACCTCTACAAAGAAAACTACAAAACTCTACTGCACAAAACCCCAGGGGTTTTACATAAATGGAAAAACATACCATGCTCATGGATAGGCAGACTCAACATTGTGAAAATGACAATTCTACCCAAAGCAATTTAAAAATACAATGCAATCCCGATCCAAATATCAACAATATTCTTCAAAGAGGTGGGAAAACTAATCATTAATTTTATATGGAAAGGGAAGAAGCTCTGAATAAGTAAAGCACTACTGAAGAAGAAGAATAAAGTTAGAGGACTCACTCTACCTGACTTCAGAGCCTATTATAGAGTTACAGTAGTCAAAACAGCCTGGTACTGGTACAACGACAGATACATTGACCAATGGAACAGAATTGAGAACCCAGATGTAAATCCATCCACCTACAGTCACCTGATCTTCGATAAGGGCGCAAATTCCATCAAATGGGGAAAAGACAGTCTTTTTAACAAACGGTGCTGGCAAAACTGGATATCCATGTGCAGAAAAATGAAACAGGATCCATACCTCACACCATATACAAAAACTACCTCAAAATGAATCAAAGACCTGATACAAAGCCTAAAACTATCAAGTTCATAGAAGAAAAAATAGGACCAACACTACAGTCCTTAATACACGGCATTAACAGGATACAAACCATAACCATCAATGCACAAACCCCAATAGATAAACTAGACAACTGGGATCTTCTAAAAATCAAACGCCTATGCTCTTCAAAAGACTTCACCAAAAGAGTAAAAAGAGAAACTACAGATTCGGAAAAAATTTTTGGCCAGTACAAGTCAGCCAATGGTCTAATCTCCATAATCTACAAGAAAATCCAACACCTCTACAACAAAAAGACAGACAATCCTATTAAAAAATGGGCAAAAGAAATGAAAAGACACTTCATCAAAGAAGACATTCAGATGGCCAACAGACACATGAGGAAATGCTCGTGATCACTAGTCATTAGAGAAATGCAAATGAAAACCACAATGAGATACCATCTCACCCTGGCATTACTGGCACGAATCAAAAACACTGGAAATAACAAATGTTGGAGGGGGCTCCAGGGGGTTCGGAACTCTTATGCACTCCTTGTGGGAATGCAAAATGATAAAACCATTTTGGAAAATGATATGGCGCATCCTCAGAAATCTAGAAATAGACATACCATTTGATCCATCAATTCTACTCCTAGGAATATATCCTAGAGAAATAAGAGTCGTCACTCAAATAGACACAGGCAGACTTATGTTCATGACAGCATTGTTCACAATAGCAAAATGATGGAAACAACCTAGATGCCCATCAACAGATGAATGGATAAACAAACTATGGTACATACACACAATGGAGTACTATGCAATGAGAAAGAACAACAATGAATCTGTGAAACATCTCATAACACGGATGAAACTGGAGGACATTATGCTGAGTGAAATAAGTCAATCACAAAAGGACAAATATTGTCGGAGACCTCTACTGTAAAAACCCATGAAAAAGTTCACACACAAAATGTAACAATCTTTGTTGATTACCAGGGATGGGAGGGCTGGTGGGGAAATACTAAATAGGCAATAGATAAGTGGTATCTTGGGTGAAGGGTGAGACGGTACACAATACAGGGGAAACCAGCACAACTTGTACAAGGAAAGGTCATGGAAGCCCCATAGACACATCCCAACTCCCTGAGGGACTGAATTGCTGGGCGGAGGGCTGTGTGGACCATGGTCTCTGGGAACATCTAGCTCAGTTGACATAACACAGTTTATAAAGACAATGTTCTACATTCTACCTTGGTGGGTAGTGTCCGGGGTCTTAAAAGCCTGTGAGCGGCCATCTAAGATACTCCACTGGTCTCATCCCTTCGGGAGCAAGGGAGAATGAAGAGAACAGGATACAAGGAAAAGATTAGTCCAAAGGACTAATTGTCCACCACTACCAAGGCCTCCACCAGACTGAGTCCAGTACAGCTAGATGGTGCCGGGCTACCACCGCTGACTGCTCTGACCAGGATCACAGCAGAGGGTTCTGGACAGAGCTGGAGAAGGATGTAGAACATAATTGTAACACACACACAAAAAGACCATATTTACTGGCCTAAAGGGGACTGGAGAAACCCTGAGAGTATGGCCCCAGACACCCTTTTAGCTCAGAGGTGAAGTTATTTCCAAGGTTCACCATTCAGCCTGGGAGTGGACAGCCCCGTAAAACCATATGGGACTATTGAGGTACAGTAGTCCAGTGACAAGGGCCAGAAGGCAGAAGGGGATAAGAAAGATGGTGATAGGGAACCTAAGGTTGAGTAAGGATATTGTTCATGTGTTGTGAGATTGTTAACCATTGTCATAGGGCAACATGTGTAGAAACTGTTAAATGAGAAACTATTTTGTTCTGTAAGCCTTCATCTTAAGTGAGAATAGGAGCGCGACTGGAAGAGTGTAGTCAATGTCAGTGAACTGTGCATGTAGAAATTTTTGAAATGGTGTATCTTTGGCTATGTGTATTTTCATAAAAAAAAAAAGTTGAGAAGTTAGAGGGTTGACATGTTGTGGGGTTGTTAACCAATGTCATAAAACCATATGTGTACTACTGTTTCATGAGAAACTATTTGTTCTGTAAGCCTTCATCTGAAGTACAATAAAAAAGAAAAAGAAAGAAAACTAAAATGAAATTTTTTTTCTTTGGACCTTTATGTGAGTACAGTGAAAGAGCTTCTTATTGCTTGCATAAGTTGTTGCTGAAAATAATATGAAGAGACTGACTGTAGGAGTTACTCTATTTCATTGACAGTTGGCTTCTAGGTGAAAAATTTAAGGCACTGATTATAATATTTAGGAGGATTAAAAGCATTTGGAGAATCTCAATTTGCCAAATCCCTTGAGAATGATCTCTACTGTGCCTTATCTGACTGAAGATGATAGGGTTTCCCCCATAGAAAAAAGTTAACTCTTCTCCTCCTACCATACTTCTCATTATTATTTACAAATTAACATGAGCATAAACTTACAAAAACATAGAATCAGTACAGCAGAATCATAAAAGTTAGAATTTCATCAGTATGATTTGCTGATGTTTTGAGGAACAGATTCTGGTTTATCATAGAGCATTGAAGGTGACAGCATACCAATCTCCAGTTCAGCAAGTGACCATGCCATCTGAAATGGCCAACATGGACCCAAGGGTGTCTATGCATCTGGTTATCTCACTCAGCTGTCAAATTGGGAATGCTAGCCACACTGTGATACCTGGCGAATTTGATATATGCAAGTGAGGCCTTAGCAGCTTCTGAAGGTACACACAAGTTTTATTAGTAAGTTAATATTCCTCGAGTATCTTTACATGCCGTATTACTTCTTCACTGACAACCACTGAAATCAAGAGAGTTCCTCGGGGATCAGTTAACTATGGGAATAGAAAACCTTTGGGCCAAATTACAGATGGCTCTGAAAATATGCAGAGTACAGCAAGAAGAGGACAACTGGAATATTATAGCCTCATTAATAGGAAGGTCTCTAAAGGCAAAAGAAAAATTTTCTGATTAGCCAAAAACTTCCATCATTATGTTTTCTTTTCCATTCTGCTTAAAAGCAGTAATGGCCTGGGGTCAAGGCCTACACCAATTCATGCATGGTGACTAATGGACTAGAAAATTAGGTTCTTGGAAGGCATGAGACTGATGAATTGGACAAGAAGTTTAATCTACACGTGTTTTTGGAGAATTTTTTATTTTCTCTCATTTTTTTAACCACTGTGTCCTCCATAAATCCATAACAGTCCTTAAATATGTTGGATTTGGAGAAAAGAGTCCCCATGACATTGTCTTTGCGGGCTTAATCTAAATACTATTTTAGATCGCCTTTGACAAGTCAGTGAGTTTGTTTGTAATTGTATGTGGGTCAGTTTTGTAGACAACAACAGGTTTGGAAGTAAATATAAGGGGGAAAATGTTCTGTATGTGTGTGCGCGCGTGTGTGTGTGTGTGCACATGTGTGTGTGCATGCTTATGCACTCATGCATAGTATATCACTAAAGGAACACAATATAAATAATACAAATAAACTGTGTGTATGTGTGTGTGTGTGTGTGTGTGTGTGTGTGTGTGTGTGTGTGTGTGTGTGTTAATTATCCGTCCAGGTTCAATTTCTTTCAGATGCCCTCTTCTGACTAATGTGATTCTGATAAACTGCCAATCTCAGAATTCTGGCTCCTATATACTGGGTAGACAGGTGGCTCAGGTTAGGGCAATTTCTTTCCCAAGAATGTGACTAAACTAGAGATAATCAACATGGAAGGACTTTTGTCTTGATTAAAACAATGTTGTTCTCTAAACATGTTAATTTTTTTTTAAATTTCTGTGATTCCTAGATTTACATGGTTCCTGCTTTTCCAAGGCTTTTGTTTGTTTTTACAATTTTTCTAATCTCTTCTTGATCAGTTTCAGTAATCACCCCTTTATTTGTCTAATTTAGTGGGAAAAGTTTTCTCTAAACAGTATCTCCAATTTTCTTAGAAAAACAGTTCGTATATTTTGTCATTAATATAAATAAAAATATGCTTATTTCTAAATACATAACACAAATATTTTATTATAATGTGGCTCTATAAGAAAGAAAACCCTGGTAGCGTAATGGTTAAGAGCTATGGCTGCTAAACAAAGGGTGGGCAGTTTGAATCCACCAGGCCGTCTTTGGAAACCCTATGGGGCAGTTCTACTCTGTCCTATAGGATCACTATGAGTCAGAATCGACTCAAAGGCAACACGTTTGGTTGTTTTTTTTTTTGGTATAAGAAAGGAAGTCATTAATTATTTCAATTGAGTTATAAATAATAGAATTTAAATATTGAACAAATACTAAATTTAACAACATGTGTTAAAAGAAGACACATTCATCCAGTTTCATTTCCACCTTTGTTATTATGAGGTATTAAAAATATTGAAAAGATAGCCAGTATCTTCTGTATATAATGTCTGTGATAGAAAAAAATCAAGTCAATAACTTAATTTCCTACGTCTACTGAAAAACTAGGTGCTGGGTGGCATAACAGTTAAGTTCTTTACTACTAGCTGACAGATTGGTGGTTCAAATCCATCTGTATGAGCTTTGGAATACAGGCCTAGCAATCTGCTTCTGAAAAGTCACAGGCTTGAAAACTCTATGGAGCAGCTCTGCTCTACGCACATGGTCTCGGCATGAGTCAGCATCGACTTGACAGCAACTAACAGCAACCACCACCTAAGAACCACTTAAAACATCTACCCTCCTTTCAATATAATTTGACAAATGATGGGAGGGAATGAAATTTGAAGACATTTATCCAAAATCTCCATTATCAGTTCTATCATAACAGAGCACAGTCCAATTTTCCTAGCTGTACCTAGGTGTAAAAAACTAATTTACCCAGAAGTTTGAAGTTTCTGAAATTCAGAATGAAAGACTGAGGTGAAAAAGTGAATCATCTTATTCCAAAAATATGCATCTGTAAATGAACCCCATAGACTCTGGCTTAACCTAGCATATAAGCCACTGCGTACAGCAAGTTCCCTGACAATCATTCACTGGACTGTATAGAAAAGAACTTGCCATCAATAATGATGTTCTCCAGAACAGCCAATCCACTTGGCTGTTACCATGGTGATACAGTGAAAATGTATTAGGAAGAAATGTGAATTGTCTACTTGTGGTAAGCATTCAGCTCTTTCTATCCACCCTGGTAAATTCCTTCTTTTCATTGGAATAATTAAAACATATTAAATCCAATATAAAGAAGTGTATTAAAATAACTTTCAAATCACATTTTAAAAAGCAAATATGCTTTGGACTGCCAAATGCTTTTTATTAAAATTATTTCTGAGAAGTCAGGAATTCAGTACACTATAATGTATAAAATAATTTGTTTGACAGACCACAAAATTGAAAATCTTATAGCAAAATGCTAACACTAATTAAAATATTCACATTTTTACAGTTGCCCTGGACGAAAAGGAGACATAGGTAAAGTTAGAAAGGCAATGGATTGTCTGTTCTTTTGTCAAAAGTATATATGGTTAAAGATTATAAAGTAGTATAAAGATATCCACATCAGAAAATCTGCCTCACAGTATTATAATCATGTTTCTCTATAAGTTTGGGGCTTTGTAAACTTATTAGAGACACATAAAATTTAAAACACATCTGGAATTCTGTTCTTTAACTGATGACATAGCACAAAGGTTTTCACAATTTCAGTACAACAACATTTTGCAGGTTTCTTTACAGCCAACTCTACATTGTGTTCTTTCACGCGCATCTTAACACACACATCTTATTATACAAAATTTACTGTCCACACTTCTTCACATCCTTAAAATCCTTGACCAATGCCCAAGATGGAAGCTTATGCTGTTAGTTTTGTTCCACTACCAACATTTTCTTGCTGAGCTTTCTTTCTTCTGATTCTTGATCCTAGATATTTCCGTGGTGAAGTCCAAAGCTCGCATCCGTGATTAAATTCTGCTATAGACATATCCTGTTCCTTTAAGCTTGAAGCCTAATGGGCATGGATTTTGCTGAAGAAATCCTTATACTGCACTACCACATATCCCTGGTTCCCCAGTGCCACTTCCAAACCAGTACTGCTCATTTCTCATGTCAAAATCAGTGTTCTTTGAGGCTTATGCCAGCAGGTTACACAAACTGCTATTCTTTCTCACTGCTGTCATTGGTGGGTCTTGTCATTTTCTCTCATTCACTGACAACTTTGTTACCTAGATTTCCTTGTCTTACTCTCCATTCAAGTTTTTACCATTATCCTAGGTGATTAAATATCCACATAACTTGATTCTCAGTTCTTTGACCTACTCCTTCCCAGTGAACATCCTGTTTGCTCCACCTGAGACACTGACCCCACAGCCGCATGCTGAATGGTCATTATTTAAGTTATTTTAACACTGAAATAATATATATATTTTAAAAGGCATTCTACTTGATTTAAAAAAACAAAACTTTGTTTTGGTTATTAATTGCCATTGAGTTGACCCCTACCTCATGGAAACCCCACGTACAACAAAATGAATTGTTGCCCAGTCCTATGCCATTTTTGCAATCTTTGGCATTCTCAAGGCCATTGTTGTGGCCACTGAGCCCTGTGAGGTTCATCTTCCATCATTATATCATACAATATTCTGTTGTGATCCATAGGGTTTTCGCTGGCCAATTTTCAAAAGTAGATCACCGGGCCTTTCTTCCTAGTCTGCATAGTCTGGAAGTTCTGCTGAAACTTGTCCACCACGGGTGACTCTGCTGGTATTTGAAATGTGGTTAATGGGCATACATTTCAGTATCACAGAAACATGAAAACCACTACAATACGACAAAACTATTATTTTTCTATCTCCTACCCTATATGGGTCATACAAGCATTACGTTACTTTGGTAAAGAAAGTAATTCTGTCTTATGAAAAGAGCTGTCCTTCCAGTGCCTGAATTTTGTGAGATGACTTCCACAGTTGAACAACCAATGCCTCAAGTCAATGCCAGACTCATTGTGTAATAATGCGGACAAGGGGCTGGTTTACTAGTGATCCAAATATGCCACCCTATTGGACCATCTACTTTACCAACCTAGTTTCAATGCAAAGCACTTATGATTTATGAGTCATCCACCTCTCTGTCTTCTAGATTATCTACATCCTATCCTAATAATACCTCTATTTTTTTTTCTTTTCACTAAGAATCAGTTAAATTGATCATAGTAGTGGAGGGCATGATCCCCTAGGGCCAGCCCCACATTTGAGATGTGCTCTGCCTTGCTAACAAGGACCTGTAGTGCCGTAGGACTAAGATAACATCTTGCGCTAATCCACCCAATCCCCAGGAGGAGGTTAAGACGGATAAGATTTTGTTTTTCTTGGATAGATCAACCAGTGTTCTTGGCTCAAGGTACATATTTCTAAGCATCATGTTTCATTCATCAGAGTTTTCAAAGAATGATTCCAATCACAAATCATTTGAAAGCACCTCCAAAATACCCTTTCAGATATTGCTACTTCTCTTCATCCTCATTGCTACTAATCTAACACAGACCATTGTTTTTATTAAGATTATTTCAGATTTTTACATTATTTATCTACCTCTAGACTGTTCCATATGACTGCTAGGCCTTTACATTTCTGTTCTACCTGCCTTCCTGGAGCACCCACCCATCATAACTAAGTCACATATCATTACTATTCAACGCAGGTATAAATCCCCTAGGACACATGCTCTTTCTAACTTTATCTCTCTAACTTTTCCTCCTCTGACCTCAACCAATCCCTCCTTTGTGCTCCTACTGGCCAGGCAGTTGCCTCATTACAACATGCATCTCACTATGTGACAATTCTTTCTTCAATTGCTGTATTCCCCTTAAGGTCCTCTAATTTCAATGAAGGTAGGAGCATGTATGTCCTGTTCCTTCCTGTGTCACCATAGCTAAAAGTACTTGATATAATAAATGTTTGCTTAAAAAAATCATAACTAAATGATTGAGCAAAGAAAAGTTCAGTAAGTTTGGAAATTTCTACACAATTTTATTTATTTGCTGCTTGATAAGCAGCTATAATCCTTACTTCCATCATCACTAAGATATATAAACGCCAAATTTCACATAGAAAAAGTGTCTCCTGTGGATCAGATTTTGAAGACAGTCTGATTCTCTATTGTATCTAGTGTGATAATTGAAACAATTTTGAAAACTGGAATGGGGGAATGGAACCTATTGTCAGGAAAAGTAGGCTTTTTTTTTTAATTTACTGTGCAAAATAAGGAATTATAAACTAATATTTTGTAGTGTTAGATCTCTTTTTAGTAAAGCAGCTAAATTATTATTATTATTTATTGCTACTTTAGATGAACAGTGAAAGTTAAATAATTTTTAGAACTACTTACTGTCTAAATATTGCACTTCAATAATTAATACTCACGTAAATGTTATTGGGAAAGAACCGTTGTGCAATTTTATCTAAACAACAAGCTGTTTACCCAATAAGGAATGTTCTTTTCCTGTGCCTATTATGAATCCTTCCCACTACTCCTGGATCATTCTGTCACTTGCTACATCTTGCTCTTAAATTCCCAGCATCTCTATATCTACCAGCTATTAACCCTCAGCTTGTAAATATCTTCACACACACCCTACCCCAACTGGAGTAAAATAAAAGTTTTTCTTCACTTTGCACCCCCAGTGCCAGATACTGGCCTATCTCTCCCACGTTGCTGGCTAAGCTTCTTGAAAACAAAAATATTCAACTTTTTCACATGTATTAGTGGATCTTTATGGAAATATAAACCCGCAACTATTTATTTTGTTCTTTTCTTTTAAATTGACCTTCTGCTTTGCCATCTATTTTCCTCTTAGGTTTTTTTTTTTTTTTTAACATCTTTAACATTTTTTTCCAACTGCTTTATAAGGTCATCTTCCTCCAGCTCTTATTTAAATATTGATGCTCCCAGAGTCCTGTCTTTGACTCCCTGCTCTTTCTACAATTTCCCACATTTTTCAAGGCTTTATCTAGTACCCATATACCGTTGATAGCAAAAGCATCAGCTCTTATTCTGACTTTCCATTTAAGACTTGTTCATTTGCTAAAATATGTATATACATTTATGTCATACTTTCCTGACAAGTTTTTTGAATGAACTGGGTTCTGTAGACAACAATCAGAAAGCAACTTCATCACACTCTGTAAACTCATTCTCTCCTCTTCTTTCAAGCATGATCAATCTCTTCTTAGCCTCCATTCTGATGCAACAGTTGTCTCAATTTCAATAATTTAACAGATTGATCTTATCCAAAAGTCCTATTGATCTGTTCCTGAGCTGCTTTCTGTCTACATCTCAGGCAGTGGCACATCTTTGACTGACACATTTTAGCATGAATCAGAACCACCTAGAGGGCTTCTTAAACAGATTGTTATGCCTTGCCTCACCTGCAATTTTCCCACTCAGTAGTGAGGTGACCATAATGGTGAGGTATGAGAATTTGATTTCTAACAAGTTCTGTGATGCTGCTGCTCTTAGTCTGAGCCCACACTTAAGAAACTTTTCTCTCATATCTCTTCCATATGCTGACTTTCACTGGGCTACTGTCGGAGGGAGAGAGATAAAAGAGATATTAGAGATCTCACAGTATGGGATAACTTGTAATTTGCTTTCAAGATTCTCAACTCTCTCTCAATATAGAACAATATTTGGTTCTTTGTTTTGTGAAATCCTCAGAAATTACTACACCTGTAACTGCCTTGTCATGCGTCTACCTCCCCTCCCCCAGCCTCACCTCTCTGATAGGAGCTTTTCAGTCCTTTTGTTCTATTGTTAAGTGTAGTTAAATCGATTTTGACGCATAGCAATCCCATGTGACAGAGGAGAACTTCCCCATACAATATTCTGAGCTGTAATCTTTTTGGGAGCAGATCACCAAGTCTTTCTCCCAAGAAGTTGCTGGGCAGGTTCAAAAACATCAACCTTTTGGTTAGCAGCACAGAGCTTAAACATTGTGCCACCAGGGTTCCTTTTATTCCTTTTAGGGTTATTAATTTTAAGATGAACCTAGGTTACCTACCTTCAGAATTCACATCAAATTCCCAGTGGTAGGCACATCTGCCCTACTTTCAGAGAAATACAGCTTTCTCCCACCATAGCTCTCTCTCTCTCTCTCTTTTTTTTTTTTTGCTTCAGGAATGTGTAATGAAAGTACTTTGTCTTTTGACTTATCCTGGAGGTGTCAGATCACATACCTCAACATCCTTCAAACTTCAGATTCTTTCCTTGAACCCTTACTTACTTGACTTGAGATGATGGTGAAGCACTTCTCTCTCCTCTCCCATCAAGAGGAGAGAGAAAATGCCACAGCATTCCAACAATGATTCACACCTCCCAAATTAACATTCTGTTATACCTACCATGTGTCAGACAGTGGGCTAGATTCTCTGGACAAAAAAGATGAATGAAGCAGCCTTTGCTCTGTAGGTCTTTAAATTTAGTAGGTCTAAAGCCATCTAAGTAAAGTAAATGTTACAGGTGCTATGATAAAAATGTAGGGGCTGTCTGGATGCAGAGAAAGAAGTGGGCAGTTGACTTGGGGTTTTATAACCAACTGGGACTATTACAGGCACCTCAAACTCAGCAGCTTACCACAACTCACGTTTCTTCCCCTCAGACCTGCTGGTCCTCCTCTGTACTTTATCTCTGATGAAGCCCCCATCATACACTCAGTCAGTTAAGACAAAAACCATTTAAAGTTCCACTCACTCTCAAACACTGTAAAATAATCAATATGTCTTTAAAGACTTCAGATAAATTATTTCTTTTATCCTTCCTAATAATCACCACCTATCTCTGTCATGTAATAGAGATTATTTCTGTCTGTAAGAGACAGAGTGAGTATTTCTTAATTTAATGTCCCCCAGATAAAACTGATTTGCTGTTAGTATCACATACTGGGTGGCTTAAAACAACAGTAATCTATTCTCTCAACATTCTTGAGGCTTGTAGTCTTAACTCAGGTATGAGCAGAGCCCTGCTCTCTCTGAAGTTTCTAGGAGAAGATCCTTCCTTTTTTTCCTTACTTTCTGGTGACCTCAGGCACTCATTCACTTGTAGCACCACAAGCCCCGCAGCCTGGAAGACACTCATAACTGGAGAAGAGCTGCCTCCCCAAAAGAGAGTCAACCTTAATAACGTGTATACAATAAAACCCTTGGGACCTTCATTTGGTGATGCGGCATGACTCCAAACAAGAAGTAACAGCAGCAAATATACATTAGTAATTGGAATATGGAATGTCATAAGTATGAATCAAGGGAAACTGGAAGTTGTCAAAAAGGAAATGGAACAGTTGAAAATTGATATCCTAGGCATTAGTGAGCTTGTCTGCTACGCTGGGAATGACAAATTGAAGAGCAATGGCATTGCATTCATCGTCAAAAAGAGTATTTCAAGATCTCTCCTGAAGTACAACGCTGTCATTCATAGTTAATATCAATATGACTACAAGGAAGACCAGTTAATATGACTATTATTTAAATTTACACACCAACCACTAATGCCAAGGATGAAGAAGTGGAAGATTTTTACTAACTACTGCAGTCTGGAATTGATTGAACATGTAGTCAAGATGTACTGATAATTACTGATGATTGGAATATGAAGTGGGAGGCAAAGAGGAAGGACCAGAAATTGGAAAATACAACCTTAGTGATATAAATGATGCTGGAGATGACATGATAAAGTTCTGCAAGACTAACTTATTCATGGTAAATGCTTTCTTTCAAACACAAAATGGGTCAGTATACATGTGGACCTTTCCAGGTGCACTACAAAGGAATAAAATTGACTGTTTATCAGTGGAAAGTGAGGTCAGAAAAGCTTAATATCATCAGTCAAGACAAAGCCAGGGGCTGACTAAGTAACAGACCATCAATTACTCAGTGCAAGTTTAAGTCGAAGCTGAAGAAAATCAAGGCAAGTCTACAAAGGCCAAAGTATGACCTTGAATACATTCCTCCTGAGTTTAGGGACCATCTCAAGAATAGATCTGATGCACTGAACATTAATGACCAAAACCCAGAAAAATTGTGGGAAAACATCATACATGAAGAAAGAGAAAGATCATTAAAAAGACAGAAAAGAAGAAAAAGATCAAAATAGAGGTCAGAAGGGATCCTGAAACTTGCTCTTAAGAGCAGGCTAGCTAAAGTGAATGGAAGAAATGATGAAGTAAAAGAGCTAAACAGAGGATTTTAAAGAGTGGCTGGAGAAAACAAGGAAGCATTATGATGAAATGTGCAAAGATCTATATCTATATTTATATATTTATACCTACATCATCTATGTTGGCAAAGAATATTGAATATACCATGGACTGCCAGAAGAACTAACAAATCTGTCTTAGAAAAGTACAGCCAAAACGTTCCTTAGAAGCAAGAATGGCGAAACTTCGTCTCATGTACTTTGGACATGTTATCAGGATGGACCATCATCAGGATGGACATCATGCTTGGTAAAGTAGAGGATCAGTGAAAGAAGAAGACCAACAATGAGATGGAATGACTCAGTGTCTCAATGGTTACTATGAGACCAAGCATAGTAACCGTTGTGAGGATGGAGTCTGACCAGGCAATGTTTCTTCCTATTGTACACAGGGTCACAATGAGTCAGAACTGACTCCACTGCACCTAACAACAACAACAACATGTCATTTATACCTACCTTCTATTAATTCTGTTTCTCTGGAGACCCTTGAATGATATATATATAACTTTTCAAAATATAATAATGTTGTATACTGCTTTACAGCTAAAAAAATGCTCATCATACGTGTTAGCTCCTATCACTTTCTCAGGTTTATAAGGACTAAAGGAAAGTTTTTATTATTGAGAAAAAATGAGACTCAGAAAAACTGGGATTTGAGCAAATTTACATTGCTAGTAACTGAGTGTCAGGACTCGACCTAATCAAGTAGGGTTTTTGGTTGTGTCTTCATTTCAATGATAGGAATCTTAGGGGAAAAAAGTTAAAATTTTGCTAAATGACAATAATAACATTATAAATTGAATAATATTTGAAATTTCAGTCTTATTATAATATCAAATTTTATTTTTTCCTATGGAATTGTACAATGGTTCACGAAACACTTGCAATGAACCATCACCTGAAACATTTGTTTTAAAGGCAGATTCTTGGCCCTTATTTACATGAGGTCTGTTTCAGTAAGTATCTTGTGGCATAGAATTTTTTTATTTTTTATTTTTAAAACATCCCCCAAATCTTCTTATGCATACTTCAGTTTGAAAAGAATTAGTAACAGTGCACTGAAAGTTAGAGACAGTCAAGGTTATATATATGTGTACGTGTGTGTGTGTGTGTAGGTGCAGTTACGTGTGTGAGCCCCCATATGAGTACACTTAGTTATATGTGTGTTATCTGTGTGTATGTGTGTCCATGTTTCATACTGGGGAAGGTAGCTGCTTTGGTCCCTAAAACAAAACTCGTTGCTGTGGAGTCGATACCAACTTATAGCAAACCCATGTGACAGAGTAGAACTGCCCCATAGGGTTCCAGCTTTTGGGTTCCAACTGCCAACATTTCAGTTTGCAGCTGAGAGCTTAACCATTGTTCCACCAGGGCTCCTTTGCTGCTTTGGTAATCATTTCCTTACTCATAAAAATGAAATTACCTGAAAGAGTCTTCCAGAAATGCACCATTATTCCTGAAATTTCACTCAGGTAATTTTTAGAAATAATATCCACTCAGTAATACACTTCCCACCCCTTACATTTTCCCAGATCAATACTATTACATCAGCTGTACCTTTCATGGATGTAGTACATTTCTTCAAGCATCTTAAACACGGGCACACAAGTTATATTAAGACATACATTTTACTATAATGGTGCCTAAAATGGATGGTGAGTTCAGATTGATTTTCTCACATTAGTTGCTTAAAATGGCTTTTATAAAGCAGATATATAATGGCATGGTTGTCCTCTGCCAAAATATCAAAGAGAAAATATTTAAAAAGAAATGATAGGAGGCATTCGAAAAGAAAACCTATATTCATCCTCCTCTAAGTGGCCTTTGGGACAGTTTTGTTTAAAAATGTTAATATGTTTTACAAGTTTTGGTTTATAGGTATTTTTAACAGTATGTCTTTAAGGTGCCAGCTCTTGGTAAGCTAATCATACTCCCTTTTCTTTTCTAAAAGCGTGAAGGCTGCCTGGTGTACCTTAAGGGGACTCACAACAAAATGAGTAGGAATCAGGTTTGCTAATAAGGCTCGACCTGAAATAGAAAAGAGAGATATATAATAATGTTTTGAATTTGAATAACATGTTAGCAAACAGCAATAGAAATAAATATCATTCAAACAGAAGGAGAGGCAGTTAAATCACATTATACAGTAGGAATTACAGAATTGCTGTGGAACTACAATGAGAGACATCACTTTATGAGGTGTTTGATACAAGACCGTATTGTGTCTCCCCAGCTAGGCTTCTCCATCCTTACAATCAGTGTTACTTCAATAGTGGGAAAAAGTAATTTGAAAGCTAGAATGTAAACTGAAAGGTAAAAGAATGTCTGAATCTACTAACAGAGAAAACCCATTCTTCTCTTTTGTCTGTAGAATCCTTACAAAAGTAAATCATAATGCTTGGGTAGCAAAGACAGCCTCTCAAGTGTTAAAAACTGATTTTAGAGGCCATGTTCTCAAACCTAAAGGTAATAAAACTAGATGCCAACAACAAAAACAAGCTTAGCATTAAAGAAGCAGAATGTTAAAACAGAATGATCTCTAAACTTAAAAAAGAGACAACATATCTTATCAATTACTTATAAAAATGAATTGTATTATTTTAAAATACCTTTCTATTCAAATATAAAATAAAATTGACTATTTATTATTTAGTTCATAAAGGGAAAAAAGATAAAAAAATAAACTGAAAATATTAAGAGTTGAAATGAATAAACAGAAAAGCTTAGATTAATTACAAACAGAAAATAAATTAATGTAAATTCCAAGTAGCTCCAGCTACTCTTCCCTTAAAAATCCATGTTTAATTAAGAAAAGAAAAAAAGATCAAACTAATATATATGGCCTCAGGATTGTAAAAGGAGATACAACTACAGACATGGAAATGTTCAAATAATTGTGACTATTCCAAATAAATTAATGACATCTTTAATGGTTTTCAAGCAAACTATTTATTGTAATAACTTGCCTCAGAAGAGATAAAATATTTAACATTCCAAAACTTTCAAAGAAAATATTTTCAAAGGTATGATTTTAAAAGATTCAAGGCCCGGGTAGTATTGCATGGGAATTTTAACTTGCATTCAAGGGACACATAAACTCTTTATACTTAAAAAATTTCACAATATAGAATGACAGGAAAAACTTCCCAGATTATTTTGTAATGCCGGCATGATGGTATTTTAAAAATTTCACAACAAGCACGCACAGAAATAGATGAAACGGACATTTTAATACCCACATTTGAATAGAGGCCCGAATAAATGCATATGTGCAATAGATGGAAAAATGTAGTAACTTTAAACTAGTCATCTGGCCATATAAATGCATAAATTTAATGTTATGTCAACCATGATTAAAATGGATTTTTTTCTAAATATAGTAAACAATTCTAAAGTTCATATGCAAGTATAAGAGTATGAAAAATGCAAAACAAATATTAAAAAAGAACCGTGAGAAGTACTTGCCCTTCTCTTACCATGCTGCTTTAATCAGAATAGCCTGTTACTTGTATGGCAAAATTCTAAGAGGTCAAATAAGAAATTAATCAGTGTTGCTATGGGGAAATGATACAAAACAAATGTGGCAGAACAAAAAAGTGAGGAACAAAAGCATTCCAAAAATGGTGCTAGGAAACCTAATATTCTATTTAAAAGAAAGTAAATATAAATTTTAACCTCATACATATAACAAAATAAATTTCAGATGGATTAAATTTCAAAATGTAGATATTAACAACCTTTAATATTTATATTAGATATTCATATTAGAAGAAATATGAGAATATTTATACCATCTGGAAGTAAAGAAGCCAATGTTAGCAATTTAGGAAGATTAAAATCATGAATGAAAGTTCTCACATAATAAATTACTTAATATAAAAATATTCTATATGACAAAGGACACCATAAAAAAAAAAAAAAAAGATAACAGGTTAATCCTAACCTTAATATTACCACCTGGGAAGAAAGGTCTGTTGATCTGCTTCTGTAAAGATTACAGTCATGAAAACCCTATGAAACAATTCTACTCTGTAATTTCTGGGATTGCCATGAGTTGGAATTGGCTGGAAGGCAAGCGGTTTAATTTAGTTTGGTTTTAGTCTTAATTTTAACCATACTCACTCTTAGAAGTTTCAAAATCCATTCCAGATCCTACAAGTACCTAATTGCTAATTTCAAATCAATATTATTACATTTTATCATATCTTAATATTTAAAAGATAAAAGCAGTCATTTAAGTTTTATGAGAAAATACCTTTACCAAAGGGATACACTTTAAAGCTGATGAAAAAAGATAGTAGACATAAGAAATCAAGAATTGTGAGAGAGCTTTGAAAATAGTGTCAATACTGTAGTTCAGAGTTTAACAACATGATGAAAAATTACTATTTTTGGACTTTTTTATTTTGGGTACTGAGACTTCCAAAATAAAAACATGTTTTTCATCTTTTAAGAGAGACACTTTTTAATTTAACTTTTTACTTAGAGATAATCGTGGATTCACAAGAAGTTCAAGAAATAATACAGAAAAAACTAATATACTTTTTACCCAGTATCCCCTAGGGTAATATCTTGCAACACTATGATATAATACTACAACCACAATGTTGATTTTGATGCAGTCAAGATACAAAACATTCCTATCACCACAAGGAACACTCATATTGCTCTTTCATAGCCACACCAAATTCCCTCCCACCCCACCTTGACCTTAAAACCTGGCACCACTAATCTGCTCTGCATTTCTATAATTTTGTCATTTGTTGTTGTTGTTAGGTGCCTGTTTTAGTCATCTAGTGCTGCTACAACAGAAATACCACAAGTGGATGGCTTTAACAAAGAGAAATTTATTTCTTCACAATCAAGTAGGCTAAAAGTCCAAATTCAGGGCTTCAGCTCCAGGGGATGGCTTTTTCTCTCTGTCGGCCTTCTTCTCATCAGTGTTCCCCCGGACTAGGAGCTTCGAGGCACAGGGACCCCAGTCCAAAGGACGCGCTCTGCTCCTGGCACTGCTTTCTTGATGGTATGAGGTCCCTCTGTCTCACTGCTCACTTCTGTCTTTTATATCTCAAGAGATTGCCTCAGGACACAATCCAGTCTTGTAGCTCAGGTCCTGCCTTACTAACACAACTGCCACCCATCCTCCCTCATTAACATCATAGAGGCAGGTTTACAACATACAGGAAAATCACACAGTACCAGGAATCATGGCCTAGCCAAACTGATACATACATTTTTGGGGGGTCATAATTCAAACCATGACAGTGCCCTTGAGTCGGTTCCCGTTCATAGCGACTCCATGTACAACAGAATGAAACACTGCCCAGTCCTGTGCCATTCTCACAATCGGTATTCTGCTGGAGCCCATTGTTGCAGCCACTATGTCAATCCATCTTGTTGAGGGTTTTCTTCTTTTTCACTGACCATCTACTTTACCAAGCATGATGTCCTTCTCCAGGGACTCAGCCCTCCTTATAACATGATCGAAGTATGTGAGATATAGTCTCGTCACCCCTGCTTCTAAGGAGCATTCTGGCTGTATTTCTTCCAAGACAGCCTTCTTTTTGTAGTCCATGATATATTCAGTATTCTTCACCAACACCACGACTCAAAGACTTCAATTCTTCTGCAGTCTTCCTTATTCATTGTCCAGCTTTCAAATGCATATGAGTTGGCTGAAAAGGTCATGGCTTGGATCAGGCTCACTTTAGTCTTCAAGGTGACATCTTTGCTTTTTAACACTTTTAAGAGGTCTTTTGCAGCAGATTTGCCCAATGCAATGCATCTTTTGATTTCTTGACGGCTGCTCCTATTGGTGTTGATTGTGGATCCAAGTAAAATGAAATTCTTGACAACTTCAATCTTTTCTCCATTTACCATGATGTTGCTTATTGGTCCAGTTGTGAGAATTTTTGTTTTCTTTATATTGCGTTGTAATTCACACTGAAAGCTGTAGTCCTTGATCTTCGTCATTAAGCGCTTCAAGTTCTCTTCACTTTCAGCCAGAAAGGTTGTGTTATCTGCATAACGCAGGTCTTCTTCTTATAGTCCAGATTCTTGGATTATTTGCTCAGCATACAGGTTGAATAGGTATGGTGAAAGGATACAACCGTGAAGCACAAATTTCCTGTCTTTAAACCATGCAGTATCCCCCTGTTCTTTTGAACGACTGCCTCTTGATTTATGTACAGGTTCCTCATAAGCACTATTAAGTGCTCTGGAATTCCCATTCTTCGCAGTGATATCCACGATCTGTTATGATCCACACACTCGAATGCCCTTGCATAGTCAATAAAACACAGATAAACATCTTTCTGTAATTTAAAGAATGTTATATAAATGGAATATATATTATATACTCTTTTATGTCTGGAAAATTCTCTGGAGAGTCATTCAGGGTTTAGTGCTATATCAATAGTTTGTTCCTTTTTATTGATGAGCAGTATTCCATGGTGTGGATAGATCACTGTTTAACCTTCACCTGTTGACGGTCATCTTGGATGTCTACAATTTTCGGCTATTATGAATAAATCCCACCATGTGTCTGTCAATCACCTCATATGCATGTGAATGCTGGACAATGAATAAGGAAGACCGAAGAAGAATCAATGCCTTTGAATTATGGGATTGGTGAAGAATACTGAATATACCATGGACTGCCAGAAGAATAAACAAATCTATCTTGGAAGAAGTACAGCCAGAATGCTCACATACTTTGGACATGTTATGAAGAGGGACCAGTCCCTGGAGAAGGACATGATGCTTGATAAAGTAGAGAGTCATCAAAAAAGAGGAAGACCCTCAACAAGATGAGTTGACACAGTGGCTGCAACAATGGGCTCAAGCATAACAATAACTGTGAGGATGGCACAGAACTGGCCAGTGCTTCATTCTGTTGTACACAGGGTCGTTATGACTCGGAACTGACTCAACGGCACCTAACAACAACAACATGAGTAAATTTGGAGCCCTGGTGGTGCAGTGGTTAAGAGCTCAGCTGCTAACCAAAAAGTCAGTAGTTCGAATCCACCAGCCCCTCCATGGAAACGCAATGGGGCAGTTCTACTCTGTCACACAGGGTTACTATTAGTCAAGTTGGAATTGACTCAACGACTTTTTTTTTTTTAATGAATAAATACAGTGTAAAAATTCATGCATAGGTTTTTGTGTGAACATAAGTTTTCTTTTCTATAATAACCAGGAAGGCAATTGCTGGATCATATGGTATTTGTATGTTTAGTTTAGGTTTTTTTTTAATCTACCACAGGTTAAATGACTGAAACATTTTACATACAAAGCAGCAATGTATGACCCATCCAATTTCTTCACTTCCTCATCAATATTTGATTTTGCAACTATATTTTAATTTTAGCTATTATAATGGCTATATAGCTAAGGCTATAAGTCAGAACCAACTAGTTGGCACATAACAACAATAACAATATAGCTATATCTCATTGTGGTTTTAATTTGCATTTTCCTAATGGCTAATGACATTGAACATCTTTTCATGTACTTAATGTTTCAACAAACGGTGCAGCACTGGAAGTACTCACTGGTCTATGCCAAGAAATTTTGAAGACAGCTACCTGGCCAACCAATCGGAAGAAATCCATATTTATGCCTATTCCAAAGAAAGGTGATTAAACCGAATGCAGAAATTATCAAACAATATCATTAATATCACACGCAAGTAAAATTTTGTTGAAGATCATCCAAAAGTTGTTTTGGCAGTACATCGACAGGGAACTGCCAGAAATTCAAGACAGATTCAAAAGAGGACATGTAATGAAGGATATCATTGCTGATATCAGATGAATTCTGGATGAAAGAAGACAATACCAGAAAGATGTTTACCTGTGTTTTATTGACTATACAAAGTCATTTGATTGTATGGATCACAACAAATTATGGATAACATTGCAAAGAATGGGAATTCCAGAACACTTAATTGTGCACATGAAGAACTTGTACGTAGTTCAAGAGGCAGTTGTTCAAACAGAACAAGGGGATACTGCATGGTTTAAAGTCAGGAAAGTTGTGCAAAAGGGTTGTATCCTTTAATCATACCTTTTCAATCTGTATGCTGAGCAAATAATCCAAGAACTGGGTCTTTATGAAGAAGAAAGGGGCGTCAGGATTGGAAGAAGACTCATTAATAGCCTGCAGTAAGCAGATGACACAACCTTACTTGCTGCAAGTGAAGAGGACTTGAAGCACTTACTGATGAAGGTCAAAGACTGCAGCCTTCAGTATGGATTGCACCTCAACATAAAACAAAAAAACTTGAAACTGGGCCGGTAAACAACATTGTGATAAACAGAGAAAAGATTTAAGTTGTCAAGGATTTCATTTTACTTGGATCCACAGTCAACCCCCTTGGAAGCAGCAGTCAAGAAATCAAAAGACGTATTGTATTGGGCAAATCTTCTGCAAAAGATCTCTTTAAATCGTTAAAAAGCAAAGATGTCACTTTGAAGACTAAGGTGTGCCTCACCCAAGCTAAGGTGTTTTCAATCGCCTCATATGCATGGGAAAGATGGACAGTGGATAAAGAAGACAGAAGAATTGACACTTTTGAATTATGGTGTTGGCAAAGAATATTGAATATACCATGGACTGCCAGAAAAACAAACAAATCTGTCTTGGCAGAAGTACCACCAGAATGTTCCTTAGAAGTGAGGATGGCAAGATTTGGTCTCACATACTTTGGACGTGTTATTAGGAGGAATAAGCCCCTGGAGGACATTGTGCTTGGTAAAGTAGAGGGTCAGTGAAAAGGAGGAAGACCCTCAACAAGATGGATTGACACAGTGGCTACAACAATGGGCTCAAACATAACAACCATCATGAGGATGGCACAGGTCTGGGCAGTGTGTCATTCTGTTGTATACAGGGTCGCTATGAATCAGATCCCACTCGACGGCACCTAGCAACAATAGGAACATATCCCCTTTGCTAAAACGTCTGTTCATTTCTTTTGCTCCTTTTATAATTGGATTTTTTTTTAAATTGTTGAATTTTGAGAGTTCATTACATATTTTAGATAGGATTTTTTTTTGTTTGATGTGTGGTTTGCAAATATTTTCTCCCAGGCTTTCACAGAAAAAAAGTTTTGAATTTTGTGAAATCCATTTTATCACTTTTTACTTTTATGAATCATATTTTGGCATCAAGTCTACAAATTCTTTGCTTTTCCTCAGATTCTGAAATTTTTCTTTTTTTTTAAAAAGTTTTATGTTTTGAAGTTAGATCTGTAATGCAATCTGAGTAGATTTTTTATAAGGTATGAAACTTATTTGAGGTGAATTTTTGCCTCTGTGAATGTCTAAGGTTATACTTCCTAAATGGAATTGCTTTTGCACCTTTCTTAAAAATCAGTCATATTTGTGTGGGTATATTTTTAGATCCTTTATTCTGTTCCATTGCTTTATCTGTGTATCTCTCAACAAATATCAAACTGCCTTGATTACTGTAGCAATATAGTTAGTCTTTAAACTGGGTAAATTTATTCCTCCCATTTTATTCTTTAACAATTGAGTTAGCTTAATTAATTCTTTGTCTTTTCATATAAATTTTAGAATAATCTTCTTTATAGCTATAAAACATCTTGCTGGGATTTCGATAGGAATTGTGTTAAACCTGTATATCAGTTAGGGAAAAATGATAATTTTACATGTGGAGTCTTGCATTCCATTGCAACAGTATATTTCCTTTTATTTCAATCTTTTGAAATTTATATCATCAGCATTTTGTAGTTTTTTAGCATACAAATCTTGTGCATGTTTTCTTAGATTTACATCTAAGCATTTTATTTTTTGAACAATTATAAATAGAATCACATTATTAATGTTGGTATCCATGTATTAATTATTAGCACATAGAAATTAAATTCATTTTCTTTTTTTTTTTTTAGTTTTTTTATTGTTGTAATTAAATGAAGTTTACATTTCAAGTTAGTCTCCCATACAGAAATTTTTTTTTTTTTTTTACGTACGTTGTTATAAGACCCCAGCCGGTCACCCTATTCTGTGACAGCACACCCCTCCGTTCTGCGCATGATTCCCCATGAACATTCACACAGCTCCTAGCTCTCTCTGCCTTCCCATCTCACCTCTGGACAGAAGCCGCCCCTTTGGTCTCTTGTATCTACTTGACTAATAGGCACATTCTTCACAAGTATCACTTTATGTCCCACAGTCCAGTCCAATCCCTGTCTGAAGAGTTGGCCTCGGAAATTGTTTTAGTTCTGGGGTGGTAGAGAGACCAGGGGCCATGCTTTCTGGGGCACCTCCAGTTTCAGTCAGACCGTTAAGTCTGGTCTTCTTACTAAAATTTGAGTTCTGCATCCCATCGTTCTACTGCTCTATCAGGGACCCTCTGTTGTGTTCCCTGTCAAGGCAGTCATTCTTGGTAGCCGGGCACCATCTAGTTCTTCTGGTCTCAGGCTGATGAAGTCTCTGGTTTATGTGGCCCATTCTGTCCCTTGGGCTAATACTTTGTGTCTTTGGTGTTCTTTGTTCTCCTTTACTCCAAGTGATTGGGACCAGTTGATGCATCTTAGATGGCCGCTTACAAGCTTTTAACACCCCAGATACCACTCACCAAAGTAGGATGCAGAACATTTTCTTAATAAGCTTTGTTATGCCAATTGACATAGATGTCCCCTGAAAGCATGGTCCCCAGTCCCCCTATCCCTGCTACTGTCTCTCAAAGTATTTGATTGTATTGAGGAAACTTCTTAGCTTTGGTTTAGTCCAGTTGTGCTGGCTTCCCCTGCAGTGTGTGCTGTCCTTCCCTTCACCCAAGATGATTCTTATCTACTATCTAGTCAGTGAATAACCCTCACCTTCCCTCCCCACCCCGGGTAACCATCAAAGAATGTTTTCTACTGTGTTTAAACCTTTTCTTGAGTTCTTACAATAGTGGTCTTATACAGTATTTGTCCTTCTATGACTGACTGAATTCACTCAGCATAATAAGTTCCAGCCTCCACCAGTTTATACTATGCTTCACAGCTTCATCATTGTTCTTTATCATTGCATAATATTCCTTTGTGTGGTTATACCATAGTTTGTTTATCCATTCGTCCATTGATGGGCACTTAGGTTGCTTCCATCTTTTTGCTATTGTGAATAGTGCTGCGATGAACATGGGTGTACACGTATCTATTCATGTGACGGGTCTTGTTTCTCTAGGATATAGTCCAAGGAGCGGGATAGCTGGATTATATGGTACTTCTATTTCTAGTTTTTTAAGGAAGTGCCAAATCGATTTCCAAAGTGGTTGTACGATTTTACATTCCCACCAACAGTGTATAAGTGTTCCAGTCTCTCCACAACCTCTCCAGCATTTGTTATTTTGTGTTTTTTGGATTAATGCTAGCCTTGTTGGGTTGAGATGATATCTCATTGTAGTTTTGATCTGCATTTCTCTGATGGCTTATGATCATGAGCATTTCTTCATGTGTCTATTAGCTGCCTGAATATCTTTGGTGAAGTGCCTGTTCATATCCTCTGCCCATTTTTTAATTGGGTTATTTGTCTTTTTGCTGTTGAGGTTTTGCTGTATCTTGTAGATTTTAGAGATTAGACCCTGATCGGCTTTGTTATAGCCAAAAATGTTTTCCCCAATCTGTAGGTTGTCTTTTGACTCTTTTGGTGAAGTCTTTTGATGAACATAAGTGTTTGATTTTTAGGAGCTCCCATTTATCTATTCTCTCTTCTGGTGCCTGTGCATTGTTACTTATGGTTTGTATTGTGTTTATGCCATGTATTAAGGCTCCTAGCATTGTCCCTATTTTTTATTCCATGATCTTTATCATTTTCAATTTTATATTTAAGTCTTTGATCCATTTTGAGTTAGCTTTTGTACATGGTGTGAGATATGGGTCTTGTTTCAGTTTTTTGCATATAGATATCCAATCATGCCAGCACCATTTGTTAAAGAGACTGTCTTTTCCCCAATTAATGGACTTTGGGTCTTTGTCAAATATTAGCTGCTCATAGGTGGATGAGCTTATATCTAGATTCTCAACTCTGTTCCATTGGTCTATGTATCTGTTGTTGTACCAGTATCAGGCTGTCTTGACTACCGTGGCAGTATAATATGTCTTAAAATCAGGTAGTGTAAGGCCTCCCACTTTATTCTTCTTCTTGAGTAATGCTTTATTTATTCAGGGCCTCTTCCCTTTCCATACAAAGTTGGTGATTTGTTTCTCCATGTCATTAAAAAATGCTGCTGGAATTTGGACTGGGATTGCATTGTATCTGTAGACTGCTTTGGGTAGGATTGACATTTTCACTATGTTGAGTCTACCTATCCATGAGCAAGGTATATTTTTCCACTTATGCAGGTCTCTTTTAGTTTCTTGCAGTAGTGTCTTGTAGTTTTCTCTGTAAAGATCTTTTACATCTCTGGTTAGATTTATTCCTAAGTATTTCATCTTCTTGGGGGCTATTGTAAACGGTATTGATTTGGTGATTTCCTCTTCAAGGTTCTCTTTGTTGGTGTAAAGGAATCCAATTGATTTTTGTATGTTTAATCTTGTATCCTGAAACTTTGCTGAACTCTTCTATTAGTTCCAGTAGTTTTCTTGTGGATTCCTTGGGGTTTTCTGTGTATAAGATCATATCATCTGCAAATAGAGATACTTTGACTTTTTCTGTAACTATCTGGATGCCCTTTATTTCTTTTTCTAGCCTAACTGCTCTGGCTAGGACCTCCAGCACAATGTTGAATAATAGTGGTGATAAAGGGTATCCATGTCTGGTTCCTGTTCTCAACGGGAATGCTCTCAAAGTCTCTCCATTCAGGATGATGTTGGCTGTTGGTTTTGTATAAATGCCCTTAATTATATTGATGAATTTCCCTTCTATTGCTATTTATTTTTGAGAGTTTTTATCATGAATAAGTGTTGGACTTTGTTGAATGCCTTTTCTGCATCGATTGAAAAGATCAAGTGGTTCTTGTCTTTTGTTTTATTTATGTGATGGGTTACGTTGATTGTTTTTCTAATGTTGAACCATCGCTGCATACCTGGTATAAATCCCACTTGGTCATGGTGAGTTATTTTTTTGATATGTTGCTGAATTCTATTGGTTAAAATTTTGTTGAGGATTTTTGCATCAATATTCATGAGGGATATCAGTCTGTAATTTTCTTTTTTTGTGGTGTCTTTACCTGGTTTTGGTATCAGGGTTATGCTAGCTTCATAGAACGAGTTTCGGAATATTCCATCCTTTCCTATGATCTGAAATACATTTAGTAGAAGTGGTGTTATCTCTTCTCTGAAAGTTTGGTAGAATTCTCCAGTGAAGCCATCCAGGCCAGGGCTTTTTTTTTGTTGGAAGTTTTTTAGTAACCTTTTCAATCTCTTCTTTTGTTATGGGTTTATTTAGTTGTTCTACCTCTGTTTGTGTTAATTTACGTAGGTAGTGACTTTCTAGAAATTTGTCCATTTCCTCTAGATTTTCAAATTTGTCAGAGTACAATTTTTCATTGTAACCTGTTATGATTCTTTTAATTTCAGTTGGGTCTGTTGTGATATCACCCATCTCATTTCTTATACGGCTTATCTGCTTCCTCTCCAGTTTTTCTTTTGTCAGTTTGGTGAATAGCTTATCAATTTTCTTGATCTTTTCAAAGAACCAGCTTTTGGACTTGTTAACTCTTTCAATTGTTTTTCTATTCTCTATTTCATTTAATTCTGCTCTAATTCTTATTATTTCCTTCCTTCTGGCACCTGTGGACTTCTTTTGCTGCTCTCTTTCTACTTGTTCCAGTTGTAGGGTTAATGCTTTGATTATGAGCCTTTCTTCTTTTTGGATGTGTGCATTTATTGTTATAAACTGACCTCTGAGCACTGCTTTTGCTGTGTCCCAAAGGTTCTGGTAGGATGTGCTTTCATTCTCATTTGATTCTATGAATTTCTTTATTCCATCCTTAATTTCCTCTATAACCCAGTAGTTTTTGAGCAAGGTGTTGTTCATTTTCCATGCGTTTGATTTTTTTTTTTCCTTGCTTTTTGTGTTGTTGATTTCCACTTTTATGGTTTTATGGTCAGAAAAGATGCTTTGTAATATTTCGATGTTTTGGATTTTGTTAAGGCTTGCTTTATGGTCTATTCTGCAGACTGTTCCATGTGCATTGGAAAAGAAAGTATATTTGGCTGTTGTTGGAGTGTTCAGTATATGTCTATGAGATCAAGTTGGTTGATTGTAGCATTTAGTTCTTCCGTGTCTTTGTTGAGCTTCTTTCTGGATGTTCTGTCCTTCACAGAAAGTGGCATGTTGAAGTCTCCTACTACTATTGTGGTACTGTCTATCTCTCTCTTCAGAGCTGTTAGAGTTTGTTTTAGGTATTTTGGAGCACTGTTGTTGGGTGCATAAATATTTATTTTAGTTATGTCCTCCTGGTGTATTGAACCGTTAATCATTATATAGTGCCCTTCCTTATCCTTTGTGGTGGATTTTACTTTAAAGTCTATTTTTTCAGAGATTAATATTTCCACTCCTGCTCTTTTTTGAGGTTTCTTGATATATTTTTTTCCATTCTTTGAGTTTTAGCCTGTTTGTGTCTTTAAGTCTAAGGTGTGTCTCTTGTGGGCAGCATATAGATGGCTCATGCTTTTTTATCCAATCTGCCACTCTCTGTCTCTTTATTAGTGCATTAAGTCCATTTACTTTCAGTGTAATTATTGACAGATATGACTTTAGTGCTGTCATCCTGATATCTCTTTTTGGTGTTGTTCACAGTTTCTTTGTTCTCCTCAATTTCAGTGTTGAGTCATTTTTCTTTCTTTATGTATTATTATTATTTTTTTTTATCTTTTTCTTTGTTGTAGATTTTGTGTTTGCTGGGTCTTTATGTTTTCTACTTTTTTATTTTATTTGTAGGATTGTTAGATTCCTTTGTGGTTACCTTAATATTTACCCCTGTTTTTCTAAGTTTATACCAGTGTTTTATTACTTTATATAGACAACTTCTCCTCCATATAGAAAAATCAATGTCTCCATTTTTAAGTCCCTCTTTTTTTGTTTTAATATTATCCTTTTTTTACATATTAATATCTGTTTCCCTATTTTCAGTGTTTTAGCTTTGATGTATTTTTGATTTGTATCTGAGTGAATATCTTGTTGCTCTGTCCTACGTTCTAGTCTTGCGTTGTTATCTGGTGTTATTGATTCTAACCGTAGGACTCCCTTTAGTATTTCTTGTAATTTTGGTTTGGTTTTTGCAAATTCCCTGAACTTCTGTTTATCTGAAAATGCCCTAATTTCACCATCATATTTGAGAGACAGTTTTGCTGGATATATAATTCTTGGCTGATAGTTATTTTCCTTCAAGGCTTTAAATATGTCATCCCATTGCCTTCTAGCCTGCATGGTTTCTGCTGAGTAGTCCAAGATTATTGTAATTGACTCTCCTTTGTAGATGACTTTTCTTTTATCCTTAGCTGCTCTTAAAATTTTCTCTTTATCTTTGGTTTTGGTAAGTTTGATTATAATATGTCTTGGTGACTTTGTTTTGGGATCTACCTTACGTGGGGTTCAATGAGAATCTTGGACAGATAGCTTCTCATCTTTCATGATATCAGGAAAATTTTCTGTAAACAAATCTTCAACAATTTTCTCTGTATTTTCTATTAACTCCCCCCCTTTCTGGTACTCCAATCACTCATAGGTTATTTCTCTTGATAGAGTCCCACATGACTTTTAGAGTTTCTTCATTCTTTTTCATTCTTTTATCTGATTTTTCCTCATATAAGTTGGAGTCAAGAGTTTTATCTTCCATGTCACTAATTCTAACTTCTACTGCCTCAATTCTGCTCCTATGACTTTCTATTGAGTTGTCTAATTCTGAAATTTTGCTGTTAATCTTCTGGATTTCTGATTGCTGTCTCTCTATGGATTCTTGCAGCCTATTAAATTTGTCATTATGTTCTTGAATAACTTTTTTAAGTTCCGCTACTACTATGTCTGTATGTTCCCTGGATGTTTCTGCATTCTGTAGAATTTCCTTTCTTATTTCTGGAAGAGTTCTGTATATTAATCTTTTGTATTCTGCCTCTGGTAATTCCAAGAAGCTCTCTTACTCCAGAGAATTTATTGATTCTTTATTTTGGGAGCTTGCTGAAGCCATCATGGACTGCCTCTTTATGTGATTTGATATTGACTGTTGTTTTTGAGCCAGCAATAATTTATTATAATTTTATTTTGTATTTGCTTAGTGAGACCTAGCTTCTTATTTTGTTTTGTTTTGATATGCCAAAATAGGCTGCTCGTGAGCACTAATTTGATTTTTGACACCTTTGGATCTCTAACTTCCTGTCACCAGGTGGTTAGTTCTGTAACTAAGTATGTGCACACAGGAGTCTGTTAAATTTTCCTATATGGGTTCAGCTTGGGTGTTCAGGCAGTTGGTCACCAAGTGTGTGGTGTAGGCTCCCACCCCCATTCCTAGAGAGTCATGAGTGATTGGTGCAGGCACTAGACTCTGGCTGTGGTAGGGAATCACGCACTGAGCCACGCAGGGGGCTGACAGCTGCCCCTGAGCATCTGAAAGGAAAGTATGTCCCTATTCTCTAAGGTGAGTAGGTAGGTGAGTTCTGCAGCTGGACTATGAGCACCCAACTCTGTTGGCTGTAAGGACTCTAGGGCACCACTTTTTCTTGGACTGCTGTAGCAGGTAACTTGGCACTTTAGGTGCTACCACCAGTCCTCAAGCCCCTGCTGCAAATTGATAAAAGTGCCTACTTAAGGGGCAGGGCTGTTTCGAGGGTCACAAATCTGCCAGTTCACAGCTGAAGCAGTTGAAGTTAAACTTCAGATGTTTGCCCTGTTGTACTGTGCCAGTGAGGACTAACGCTGTTTAGATGGGTCCCCACAAGTCTATACAGGGTTGTAAGGCACTCAGAGTCTGCAGACCCCTGATACCTGTGCCCAGCAAAGGAGCTGTGCCGTCCCTGTGTTCCTGGCCTGGGGGAGCCAGCAGCTTATTTGTTCCCTCTCCAAGGCCAGGAGAATGGTTCAGGGTGCCTTTTGGGATCTACTTCTGGACCAGCGGACTCTGGCCCAGCAGACTCCTGGTGCAGAGTATGGAGGGAGGAGGTACAAGGGAGAGAGGTTTTTCCCAAATGCGCCTTTTTTTTTTTTTTTAATCCCCATGAAAGGGTGCACGCATGTACTTATCTTAGACTCTTGGGAGCTGCTCTTCACTGGTTTGTAGTGTCCAAGCAGAATCTCTGCTGCCGGGTCTCTCTCCATGTGGAAACTGCTTCCCAAGCCCACGCAGCACCACACAGCTGTTTTCCTGCTTCACCGTAGGCAGCGGGACTACAGAGCTGTAGTTTCATCACCGCGGCTCTGGCCCTCCTCACCTCTTCCAAACGGTCTCCGTCTCCCGTATCACTCAGATGGATTTCTTAACCTTGCCTTGTTCAGGGCTTGCAGATATTCAATCAAATCACTTGTTTTTCCAGGTCTTTGTTGTAAGAGGGATATAGGAAGCATCTAACTACTCCGCCATGTTGACCACGCCCACTAAATTCATTTTCTAATAATATTCTTCTTGTATTCTAAAATCTTGCTGAACTCACTTATTATTTCTGGGAAATTTTTTTGAGACTAGTGTGTATTTTCTACGTAGACAATCATTCTATCTGCAAATAGGGGCATTATTATTTCTTCCTTTCAAATTTGTAGGCCTTTTATTTATTTTTCTTACTTTATTGCACTGAATAGAATTCCAGCACTATGTTGATTAAGAGTAGTAACTTATCCCTGCTCTGAGGAAGAAAACATTCTGTCTTTTACCATTAAGGATAATGTCAGATGTGGATTGTTTGTAGATGCTCTTTATCAAGTTGGCAACGTTTTCATGTTTTCTTCTATTTTTATGTGTACAAAACAAAAACAAAAAACCCGTTGCCTTTCCAGTCGATTTCCACTCATAGCAACCTTGTAGGACAGATCAAAACTGCCCCATGGGGTTTTCAAGGTTGTAAACTTTCTGAAAGCAGACTGGGATAGTTTTCTCCCGTGGAGAGGCTGGTGGGTTTAAATCATGGATGTTTTGGTTAACAGCTGAGCACTTAGCCACTGCGCCACTGGGGAGTCTTCATATATATGTATATATAGATAGATGTATATATATATGTGTATATATGTATATATGTGTGTATATATGTGTGTATATATATGTATATATACTTACTAATGGGTGTTAAAATTGACAAATGATTTTCTGCATGAATTAATATGATCATACCACCCTTCTTTAGCCTGTTAATATGGTGGATTACATTGATTGATTTTTGAATGTTGAAACATTCTTGCATCTTGGGAATTACCCCTATTTGGTTATGATATATAACTATTTTTATATATTGTTGAATTCTACTTGGTAATATTTTATAAGGATTTTTGCATCTATATTTATGAAGAAATTAGCTTTTAGTTTTCATTTTTGTACTGTCTGTGTCTTTTTGGTATCAATCAGTATTAATTTGCTATTGATGCTGTAATAAATTACCACTAATTTAGTGGTTTAAAACAACATAATTTATTCTCTTACAGTTCTGTAGTTTAGAAGTTCAAAATGAATTCTAAGAGACTAAAATCCCGTAAAGGGTTAACTCTCAAAGGTTTTGGCAAGTCTGGTCCTTCCTTCTGGAGGCTCTGAGGGGAAAATCCATTTCCTTGCCTTTTTCAGCTTTCATAGTACCTGTATTCCTTGGCTCGTGGCTTCTTCTTCCATCTTCAAAGTGCATCACTCCAATGTCTACATCCTTAATCACATTGCCTTCTCTTCTTCAACTTCGGCTATACTGACTTCCTTTTGACAGGACCTATGTGATCACATCATTAGGAACATACGGTTAATCCAGGATAATCTCCCCATCTCTGGATGCTTTACTTAATCATATCTGCCAAGTCCATTTTCCCATATAAGGTAGCATCTCCACATGTTCTGACGATTACAATATGTAAATTTTTGTGGGGCATCATTTAGCCTACAGCACAAGTTAATAATAGCTTCATAAAATTAATTGGGAAATGTTCCCTTCTCTTCTTTATTAGAATAAGGGTTAATTCTTTAGCCACTTGGTAAAATTGTCCAGTGAAACCATCTCAGCTGGGAGATTTCTTTTTGGAGCATTTAAAAATTATGAATCCACTTTTCTTAATAGTTATGGGATTATTCAAATTATCTATTTTATAATGGGCATTGTAATAATTTGTGATTTTCCAGGAATTAGTTCATTTCATCTAAATTGTCAAGTTTGTATGTGAAAAATTGTTCAATAATAGTATGCACTTATCATCTTCTTAGTCTCATTTTGTTTTATGGGTCTCTTTAATCTTTGGATGAAGGATGAAACTCAAGAGTGACTTGATTACTTAGCTAAAATGGTGTCTGGAGGCCACACTCTCAGAGTTTCTTTAGTCTCTGTCAGGACGGTAAGTCTGGTCCTTTTATGTGAGTTAGAATTTTGTTCTACATTTTTCTATAGCTCTGTCTGGGACCTTCTATTGTGATCCCTGTTAGAGCAGTCAGTGGTGGTAGTCAGGCACCATCTAGTTGTACTGGACTCAGTCTGGTGGAGGCTATGGTAGTTGTGGTCCATTAGTCCTTTGGATTAATCTTTCCCTTGTATCTTTAGTTGTCTTAATTCTCCCTTGATCCTGAAGGGGTAAGACCAGTAGAGTATCTTAGATGGTTATTCATAGGCTTTTAAGACCTCAGACATTACTCACCAAAGTAGAATGTGAAACACTTTCTTTGTAAACTATGTTATGCCAATTGAGCTAGATGTTGCCTGAGACCATGGTCCCCATAGCCCTCAGCCCAGTAATTCGGTCCCTTAGGAAGTTTGGACATGTATATGGAGTTTCCATGACCTTGCCTTGTACAAGTTGTGCTGGCTTCCCAGTATTGTGTACTCTCTTACCCTTCACCAAAGTTACCACTTGTCTATTGCCTATTTAGTGTTCTTCCTTCCCCACCCCTCCCCTCCCTTGTAACCGTCAAAGATTGTTTCTTTTTGTATATAAACCTCTTCATGAGTTTTTATAGTAGTAGTCTCATACAATATTTGTCTTTTTGTGATTGACTTATTTGACTCAGCATAATGCCCTCCAGATTCATCCATGTTTTGAGATGCTTTGCAGATTCATCACTGTTCTTTATTATCATGTAGTACTCCATTATGTGTAAGTACCATAGTTTGTTTATCCATTCATCTGTTGATGGGCATCTAGGTTGTTTACATCTTTTTGTTATTGTGAACAGTGCTTCAATGAACATGGGTGTGCATAATGTCTATTCGTGTGACAACGCTTATTTCTCTAGGATATATTCCTAGAAATGGGATTGCTGGATCTTATGGTATTTCTCCCCACATGTCTGTCAGTTTGTCATACTGTGGAGGCTTGCATGTTGCTGTGATGCTGGAAGCTATGACCCTGGTATTCGGATACCAGCAGGGTCACCCATTGTGGATAGGTTTCAGCTGAGCGTCCAGACTAAGACAGACTAGGAAGAAGGAACTGTCAGTCTACTTCTGAAAAGAATTAGCCAGTGAAAACCTTATGAATAGCAGCAGAACATCGTGATATAGTGCCGGAAGATGAGCCCCCAGGTTGGAAGGCACTTAAAAGACAACTGGGGAAGAGCTGTCTCCTCAAAGTAGAGTCGACCTTAGTAACATGAATGGAGTAAAGCTTTCAGGACCTTCATTTGCCAATGTGGCACCACTCAAAATGAGAAGAAACAGCTGCAAACTTCCATTAATAATTAGAATGTTGACTGTATGAAGTATGAATCAAGGAAAATTGGAAATAATAAAAAATGAAATGGAACACATAAACATCAATATCCTAGGTACTAGTGAGCTGAAATGGACTGGTACTGGCCATTTTGAATCGGACAACCATATGGTCTACTATGCCGAGAATGGCAACTTGAAGGGAAATGATGTTGCATTGATTGTTCGAAAGAACATTTCAAGATATATTCTGAAGTCCAATGCTATCAGTGATAGGATAATATCCATACACCTACAAGGAAGACCAGTTAATGTGACTATTGTTCAAATTTACGCACCAACCACTAAGGACAAAGGTGAAGAGATTGAAGATTTTTACCAGCTTCTGCAGTCTGAAATTGATCGAACATGCAAACAGGCTGCATTGATAATTACTGGTGATTGGAATGAGAAAGCTGAAAACAAAGAAGAAGGATCCATAGTTGGAAAATATGTCCTTGGTGATAGAAACAATGCCAGAAATCACATGATAGAATTTTGCAAGACCAACGACTTCTTCATTGCAAATACCTTTTTTCACCAACAAAATGGCAGCTATACACATGGACCTCACCAGATGGAATACACAGGAATCAAATTGACTATATCTGTGGAAAGAGACGATGGAAGAGCTCAATATCATCAGTTAGAACAAGGCCAGGGGCCGAGTGCGGAACAGACCATCAGTTGCTCATATGCAAGTTCAAATTGAAACTGAAGAATATTAGAACAAGTCCAAGAGAGCCAAAGTACAACCTTGAATATATCCCACCTGAATTTAGAGACCATCTCAAGAATAGATTTGATGCATTGAACACTAATGACTGAAGACCAGACAAGTTGTGGAATGACATCAAGGACATCATACATGAAGAAAGCAGGAGGTCATTACAAAGGCAGGAAAGAAAGAAAAGACCAAAATGGATGTCAGGAGAGACTCCGAAACTTGCCTTTGAATGTCTAGTACCTAAAGCCAAAGGAAGAATTGATGAAGTAAAAGAACTGAACAGAATATTTCAAAGGGTGGCTCAAGAAGACAAAGTAAAGTATTATAATGACATGTGCAAAGACCTGGAGATAGAAAACAGAAAGAGAAGAACATAGTTGGCATTTCTCAAGCTGAAAGAATTGAAGAAAAAACTCAAGCCTTGAGTTGCAATAGTGAAGAATTCTATGGCAAAAGTATTAAACAACTCAGGAAGCATCAAAAGACGATGGAAGGAATACATAGTCATTATACAAAAAAGAATTGATCTACGTTCAGCCCTTTCCAGAGGTAGCATATGATCAGGAACTGATGGTACCGAAGGAAGAAGTCCAAGCTGCACTGAAGGCATGGTGGAAAGAAAGGCTCCGGGAATTGATGGAATGTCAATTGAGATGATTCAACAAACTGATGCAGCACTGGAAGTGCTCACTTATCTGTGCCAAGAAATTTGGAAAACAGCTACCTCCCCAACTGACTGGAGGAGATCCATATTTATGCCTAGTCCCAAGAAAGGTAATCCAACCAAATTTGGAAATTACCATACAATATCATTAATATCACACACAAGTAAAAAATTGCTAAAGATCATTCAAAAGTGGCTGCAGCAATGTATTGACAGGAACTGCCTGAAATTCAGACCAGATTCAGAAGAGGACATGGAACCAGGGATATCATTGCTGATGTCAGATGGATCTTGGCTGGAAGCAGAGAATAACTGAACGATGTTTACCTGTGTTTTATTAACTATGCAAAGGCATACGACTGTGTGGATCATAACAAATTATGGATAACATTGGAAAGAATGGGAATTCCAGAACACATAATTGTGCTCATGAGGAACCTGTACATGTATCAAGAGGCAGTTGTTCAGACAGAACAAGGGAATACTGCTAGGTTTAAAGGCAGGAAAGGTGTGTGTCAGGGTAGTATCATTTCATCATACCCATTCAGTCTGTATGCTGAGCAAATAATCTGAGAAGCTGGAATATATGAAGAAGAACAGGGCATCAGGACTGGAGAAAAACTCATTAACAACCTGCCATATGTAGATAACACAACCTTGCTTGCTGAAAGTGAAGAGGACTTGAAGCACTTATTGATGAAGATCGAAGACCACAGTCATCAATATGCATTACACCTCAACATAAAGAAAACAAGAATCCTCACAACTGGACCAGTAAGCAACATTATGATAAACAGGGAAAAGACTGAAGTGTCCACGATTTTAGTTTACTTGGATCTACAATCAATACCCATGGAAGAAGCAGTCAAGAAATCAAAAGACATTGCATTGGACAAATCTGCTGCAGAAGACCTTTACAGAGCGTTGAAAAGCAAAGATGTCAGCTTGAAGACTAAGGTGCACCTGACCCAAGCAATGGTATTTTCAATCGCATCATATGCATGTGAAAGCTGGATAATGAATAAGGAAGACGGAAGAAGAATTGACAACTTTAAATTGTGGTGTTGCCAAAAAGTATTGACTATTCCATGGACTGCCAAAAGAACAAACAAATCCTTCTTGGAAGGAGTACAACCGAATGCTCCTTAGAAGCAAGGATAGCAAGACTAAATTTTACATACTTCGGACATGTTGTCAGGAGAGATCAGTCCCTGGAGAAAGACAACATGCTTGGCAAAGTACAGGGTCAGAGAAAAAGAGGAAGACCCTCAATGAGATGAATTGACACAGTGGCTGCAACAATGGGATCAAGCACTAAAATGATTGTGCGCATCGTGCAGGACCAGGCAGTGTTTCGTTCTGTTGTACATAGGGTCGTTATGAGTTGGAACTGACTCACTGGCACCTAACAACAACAACATGGTATTTCTATTTCTAGTTTTCTAAGGAAGCCCCATATCGTTTACCAAAATGGTTGTATCATTTTACATTCCCACCATCAGTGTATCAGAGTTACAATCTCCCGGCAGCCTCTCCAACGTTTATTATTTTCTGTTTTTTTGATTCATGCCAGTAATGCCGGTTTGAGATGGTATCTCACTGTGCTTTTGATTTGCATTTCTCTAATGGCTAGTGATCAGGAGCATTTCATCATATGTTTGTTAGCCACTTGAATGTCTTCTTTGGTGAAGTGTCTGTTCATTTCCTTTGCCTGTTTTTTAACTGGATTATTTGTCTTTTTGTTGTAGAGGTGTTGGATTTTCCTGCAGATTTTAGCGATTAGACTTTTGTCGGATTTGTAATAGCCAATTTTTTCCCCCAGTCTGTAGGTTCTTTAGGTTCTCTTTTTACTCTTTTGGTGAAGTCTTTTTATGAGCATAAGTGTTTAATTTTTAGAAGATCCCAGTTATCTAGCTTATCTTCTGGAGTTTGTGTGTTGTTAGCTATGGTTTGAATCCTATTAACGCTGTGTATTAGGGCCTGTAGCGTTGACCCTATTTTTGATTCTATGATCTTTATAGTTTTGGGCTTTATATTTAGGACTTTGATCCATTTTGAGTTAGTTTTTGTGTATGGTGTAAGATATGGGTCCTGTTTCATTTTTTTTGCAGACGGACATCCAGTTTTGCCAGCACCGTTTGTTAAAGACACTCTCTTTCCCCCATTTGATGGATTTTGGGCCTCTGTTGAAGATCAGGTGACCGTAGGTGAATGAATTTACATCTGGGTTCTCAATTCCGTTCCATTGGTCAATATATCTGTCATTTTGTATATTCATATTTGTCATTTTGTATGTGTAATGTACTGGACTGTTTCAACGACTGTAGCTGTATGGTAGGTTCTGAGGTCAGGTACTGCAAGTCATCCTACTTTTCTTCTGCAGTAGTGCTTTACTTATCTGAGGCTTCTTCCTTTTCCATATAAAGTTAATAATTAGTTTTTCCATCTCTTTAAAGAATGTTGTTGGTATTTGGATCAGGATTGCATTACATTGGTAAATTGCTTTGGGTACAATTGTCATTTTACAATGTTGAGTCTACCTATCCATGAGCATGGAATGTTTTTCTGTTTATGTAGATCTCTTTTGACTTCTTGCAGTAGTGTTTTGTAGTTTTCTTTGTATAGGTCTTTTACATCCCTGGTTAGATTTATTTCTAAGTACTTTATTTTTGTAGGAGCTATTGTAAATGGTATTATTTTCCTGATTTCCTTTTCAATGTTCTCCTTATTGAAGTATAAGAATCCAACTGATTTTTATGTTTATCTTGTATTCTGCTACTCTGCTGAATCTTTCTATTAGTTCCAGTAGTTTTCTCGTGGAGTCTTTTGGGTTTTCTACGTATAGTTTCTTATCATCTGCAAACAGGGGCAATTTTACTTCTTCATTACCAGTTTGGATGCCCTTTATTGCTTTTTATTGCCTTATTGCTCTACCTAGGACTTCAAGCACAGTGTTAAGTAGGAATGGTGATAAAGGGCATCCTTGTCTTGTTCCTGTTCTCGAGGGGAATGTTTTCAGCCTCTCTCCATTAAGAATGATGTTGGCTGTTGGTTTTGTGTAGATGCCCTTTATATGCTGAAGAATTTCCCTTCTATAACTATCTTATTGAGAGTTTTTTTCAGGAATGGGTGTTGGACTTTGTCCAATGCCTTTTCTGTATCAATTGAAATGACTGAGTGATTCTTTTCTTTTATTTATGTGGTGTATTATGTTGATTGATTTTCTGATGTTGAATCATCCTTGCATACTTGGTATGAATCCTACTTGTTCGTGGTGTTTTATTTTTTTGATATGATGCTGAATTCTATTGGCTAGAATTTTGTTGAGAATTTTTGCATCTATAGTCATGAGAAATACTGGTCTGTAATTTTGTTTTCGTATTGTGTCTTTGCCTGGTTTTGGCGTTAGGGTTATGCTGGCTTTATAGAATGAATTCAGAAGTATTGCTACCTTTTCTATGTTCTGAAATAGTTTGAGCAAGTACTGGAGTAAGCTCTTCTCTGAATGTTTTGTAGAATTCTCCAGTGAAGCCATCTGGGCCAGGGTTTTTTTTTTTTTTGGGTATTTTTTAATTACCTTTTCAATCTCTTCTCTTGTTATGGGTCTGTTCAGATTTTTAACATCATTTTGTGTTAATTTGGGTAGGCAGTGTATTTCTAGAAATTTGTCCATTTCCTCTAGGTTTCCAAATTTGTTAAAGTGTAGTTTTTCATAATATTCTGTTATGATACTTTTTATTTCAGTTGGGTCTGTTATAATGTCTCCCATGTCATTTATTATTTGGGTTGTTTGCATCCTCTCCTGTTTTTGTTTTGACACTTTGACTAGTCATTTGTTGATTTTGTCGATCCTTTCAAAGAACCAACTTTTGGTTTTGTTGATTCTTTCTATTGTTTTCTATTCTCTATTTCATTTATTTCTGCTCTGATCTTTATTATTTCCTTTTTCTGGCTGCTGTGGGCTTCTTTTGCTCTTCTCTTTCTATTTTTTCAAGTTGTGTAGATAATGTTTGATTTTGTCCCTCTCTTCTTTTTTTGATGTGTGTATCTGTTGCTATAAATTGACCTTTTAGGACTGCCTTTGCTGTGTCCCAAAGGTTTTGGTATGCTGTGTTTTCATTCTCGTTTAATTCTAGGAATTTTTTTTATTCTATCTCTGATTTTGCATATTACCCAGTGGTTTTACTTTTTATTTTTAAAATATTCTTTATATTTAAAATAAAGTTGCGATAAACATTCATGTATAAGTCTGTATAGATATAGCTTTCATTTCTCTTGGCATGGCAGGATTATATGTCAGGTATATGTTTAACTTTTTAAGAAACTGCCAAACTGTTTTCCAAAATGAGTGCACTATTTTTCATTCTCACCAGTTTTCTACATGTTCTGTAAAACTTGGTGTTGGTCTGTTGTTCTAACTGTAGCCATCTGATAGGTGTGTTAAGGAGTACTGATGGTGCAAATGGTTAAGCGCTTGGGTGCCATCTGAAAGGTTGCAATGGAAACCCACCCAGCTCCTTCTTGAGAGAAAGACTTGACAATCTGCTTCTGTAAAGATTACAGCCAAGAAAACCCTACGGGGCAGTTCCAATCCATCACACGGGGTCACCATGAGTTGGAATCACTGCAACAGCACCAAAAAACAACAATAGGCAGTAGGTATGTTAAGATAGCTCATTTTGATTTTAATTTGCATTTTTTTATGACTAATGATGTTGAGCATCTTTTCGATCCTTATTTGTCATATGTAAATATTCTTTGGTGAAGTGTTTGTTCAAATCCTTTGCACATTTTTCATTGGGCTGTTGATTTTCTTATTATGGAGTATTGAGAGTTCTTTGTACATTCTGGATAGACTATCTGCATCAGATATATGCTTTGCAGATATTTTCTCCCATCCTATGGGGTGTCTTTTTACTCTCTTAACAATGGCTTCCGAAGATCCAAAGTTTGAATTTTGATGAAGTCCAATTTATCAATCTAGTCTTAATGGATTGTGATTTTAGTACTGTACCCAGTGGTTTTTAAGCAAGGTGTTATTCAGTTTCTATGTAATTGATTTGTTTTTGCTCTTCCTGTTGTTAGTTTCTGCCTGGATGGTGTTGTGGTCAGAGAAGATACTTTCTATTATCTCAATGTTTTGTATTTTGTTGAGGGTTGCTTTGTGGCTTAAAATGTGGTCTATTCTAGAGAACATTCCATGTGGGTTGGAAAAGAATGTACTTTGCAGCTGTTGAGTGGGGTGTTCTATATATGTCTACAAGGTCAAGTTTGCTGATTGTGTCCTTTAGATCTTCTGTATCTTTGTTGAGTATCTTTCTAGATGTTCTGTCCTTTACCAAGAATGGTGTATTGAAGTCTCCTACTATTATTGTGGAACTGTCAATTTCTCTTTTCAGTGATGTTAGATTTTTAATAAATTTATATCTTTGTTTCCAAGGTTTGTCTCTTTTAGACAGCGTATTGATGGATCCTGTTTTATTATCCATTCTGTCGCTCTCTGTCTCTATATGGGTGCATTTAGGCCATTTACATTCAGTGTAATTATTGATAGGTGTGAGTTTACTGCTGTCATTTTGTAGTGCTTTTTTTAGTGGTGCTGACATTTTCTTTGTTCCTCTTACTCTCCTGTGCTGAATTCCTTTTGTTGGTGGTTTAATTTTTTCATTTCTTTTGGTTTTGTAGATTTTGTTTTTACTGAGGCTTTATGTTTTTCTTCTTTATTTTGATGAGTAGGTTTGTTAACTTTCTCTGTGGTTGCTTTGAAATTTACCCTTATCTTCCTAGGTTTGAAACAGTCTATTATTACTTGGTATCACCTTGCCTTCCTCTTCATTAGAATGTTCTATACCTACATCTGTTTATTCCCTCTTTTATCGTTCTGACGTTGTTGTCATTCACAGATTAACCTCTCTGGTTCCCTGTTGTAAATATTTTGTTTTTGAATAGTCCTTGGGAGTTCATTATCCAGGTTGGTATCTGGCTGGTTTGATCCTGTGTCCTAGATTCAAATTGTCATCTAATGTTGTTTGTTCTCAAGCCAAAGGATTCCCTTTAATAATTCTTGTAAGTTTGTTTTGGTTTTTACATATTTCCTTAATTTCTGTTTATCTGTAAATGTCCTAATTTCATCATCATATTTGAACGAGAGTTTTGCTGGATATATTATTCTTGGTTGGCAATTTTTTCTTTCAAGGTTTTATATATGTCATCCCATTGCCTTCTTGCCTGCATGGTTTCTGCCAAGTAATCAGAGCTTAGTCTTGTTGTTTCCCCTCTGTATGTGACTTTTTGTTTTTCTTGATCTGCTCTCAGGAGTCTTTCTTTGTCTTTGGTTTTAGCAAATGTGAGTATGATATGGCTTGGTGATTTTCTTTTGGGGTTTATTCTCTATAGGGTTAGTTGAACTTCTTAGATGGTGAGCTTTTCATCTTTTGTGATATTAGGGAATTTTTCTGTCAGCAATTCTCCAGTGATCCTCTGTGTTTTCCATTTTCTCCTCCTGTTCTGGAACTCCAATCACTGACAAATTTTTGCTTTTGATTGTATCTCACATAATTCTCAAGGTTTCTTCATTTTTCTTTGTACTTTTGTCTGATTTTTCCTTAAACAAAGTTGTATGCAACTGTTTGTCTTCAATTTTTCTGATCCTATGTTCAATTGTTTCAAACCTGCTCTACAGCCCTTCTGTGACACCGTCCATTTCTGAAATCTTGTTGTTTATCTTTTGGATTTCTAATTGTTGTTTTTGTATGATTTCTAGTTGTGAATTTATTTTGGCATTTTGTTTGTGTATTATTTTCCTGTATTATTCCATTTTTTTGTCTGTATTTTCCATGAATTTGTCTGCTTTTTCCATAAATTTGTGTATTTTTTCCTCGTTTTTGTCTGATTTTTGCTTCAACTCTTGGATAGCTCTGAATATTATAGATTTGAATTCCTTATCAGTTTTCTTGTACTGGAAAGTCATCTAGTTTTATTTTGGATGCCTACTGGAACCATCTTGTCCTTTTTTTTTATATGTTTTGATATTGTCTGATACTTTTGGGACATTCAGTATTTATTTTCTTCATTTATTGATTATAGATTTGTGTGTTTCATCCTGTTTTTTATTTTATTTGGTTATGTTTGAGCAGGAGTTTGTGGCACCTACTAGGGCGAAAAAGGCAGGCTGGGGATCAGTGCAGGGCAGTTTCCAGTAGTCCATGCCTGTGCTGCTGTGTAGTGTGATGTTCAGTGCACAGTGCAGGTAGGCAGGAGGGAGGGGAGAGGTTGTGATGTGTGGAGTTAATATGAGTATGGGAAAGAAGAAAGAGACGAGTTAGAAGCAGGAGTCAAAACAATCAAACAAATAAAATAAGTGCTTAGGGGGCTTGCTGTTGGAGTGTAGAGGAAAACAAAAAATGAAGAAAAACAAAAAAGAAGAAAAAGAGTGAAAGAATAAATAAATAAATAATTTTTAAGAAAGGAAATGCCCCCCAGGCATCCCACCAGTGACAGGGAAGTGGCTCCCAGGGTTTGGTGCACAGCTTGTCTAGAAGAAGTGGATATGGCACACAACTCCATGTATTCAGGAGACAGGAAAAGAAGGTAATTAGAGAGAGATGCGAAACTGAGAAACAAAGAAAGACAAAAAGGAAAAAAGAAAAAGGAAAAAAAAAATGCTCCCAGGGATCCCACCATTGTGGCTGTGCAGACTAAGGGAGTGGCTCCAAAGCCGCACAGTAAAACCCAGCTAGAAGGGGCTCCCCAGCCACAAAAATAGAAAGAAAACAAACAAAGCAAAACAGAAAAAAGTCCCATCTGTTTGATGCCGCGGTTTGTTGAAGTAGTTCCCCAGATGAGCAGCACTTCACAGCCTGTCAAAAAGAAGCAAAGATGGTACATGGAGCCAAATGTTTGAGAGAATGGAAGAGGAGGAGGTGAGAGGCAAGGAAGAAACCAAAAGAAGCCAAAAAATAAAACAGCAGCAACAACAAAATGGCAATGATGGAGCCAGTTGGTGTGGTTGGGGCAAATCCAAGCAGCAGGGAGCCAGCACCTCCCAGCCAACTGAGAGACTGCAGCCAGCTGGGAAGCAGCTGAGGCCCAGCAAGAGGAAGAAGGGTAGGGGGTGGCAAAGCGTGTATCATTGGTTACTAGGTGCTGTGTCTCTTTTGGGAGCTCTGTGAAGGTGCTTTCCTGTACACCCTGCCTGCTGATCTCCGACAGAAGTCCGAGATGGTGAGTTTGTGCTGCATTAACTGGTAGGGGACCTCTGCTGGCATCTCGCCTAGCTCTTTGTTCTCTGTCAGTTTCTTATTGCATTTGGTGCTTGGTTGACTTCTTATGTCTTCATTTGACACTTAGGGTTCCAGGATCGACTTTTGTCTCTGTTACTTAGTTTTTCGAGTCTTTTCTGTGGAGGGATGGTGTAGTGCTTCTGCCTGTAGTGCCATGTTGGCTCCGCCTCTTTTCAGACTTTCTTGAAGTTTGTAAATTTTTTTCAGAGAAACAACTCTCAGTTTTTCATTTTCTCCATTGATTTCCCTTTTTCAGTTTCCTTGATTTCTTCTCTTAACTTTATTACTTTATTCCTCATGCTTGGTTTGGGTTTATTTTGCTCTTCTTTTTCTAGTTTCTTGAGGTGGATCTTAGATGACTGAAATGAGGCATTTCCTAGTTTTTATAGTGTGCATTTAGTGCTGTAAATACTCATCTCAGCACTGCTTTAGCTGTGTCCCACAAATTCTAATATTTTTAATTTTCATTTTCATTCAATTCAACCTATTTTTTTGTTTCCCTTGAGACTTCCTCTTTAACTAATGGATGACGTAGAACTATGTTGTAAGTCTCCTCTGATACCTCACAGATGGGAGGTGAAAAAAGGCCTCATTACTACTGGGTGTGAGTTGAAGTGCAGTTTCCCCGCACCATCTCCACTAACAAGGTGTATGTGTGTGGAGGGAATGCTGGTTACTACCCAGTAGGGAAGGTATGAAAATCAGATTCTCTAGTCTAAATTCTATGACACCCTGTGTGTCTTGTTACAGCCTTGTGAGGAAGAAAGTCTGCAATAGCCATTTGATTTTTGCTAATGTTTGTGAGGATGCAGGGCATAGGGTGTATTCAGCAGAGTCCCAGCAGAAAAGAGATACGGCATACTCAAAAAGTTTATTGAAATGGATTTAATAAAGGGATTTTTTTTTAACTATGTGTATATATTTAAGGAAGACATTTAGGTAGGAAGATGAAACATTCCATGGACAGGCAACAGCTGTTGGATTGAACACAGCAAGACTTACAGCTACAGTAGAGTGCTGACCTACCGGTGCTGTATCCTTCAGTAAAAAAACCAGAACTGGTAACCTACAGCCTAGCACAAGGGATACAGAGGTATAAATGCAATGATGGTTCTTTCTTCTCATCTGCAGATCTGTTGAAATTGTCTATTGGACAAATGCTACTGTGAGGTATAAGGAAAGAGCACCTAGTTGATGAAGAATGAAGAGTCAAATACTAATGCACAAAAAAGGATAAAGAAGTGTGGAGGGAGAACCTCAAGGGCCAAGTGCAGAATATTCCACACAGAGCAAATTGCATACAGCAAACACAAGATAAATTCAATATATTCGCACAAAAATGATACTTTTGACTAGTTTAGAGAATAATTTAAATGGGGCAGCAATTATAGATAAAATGAGATCATGGAGGGCCATGGAGATAGGGTAAACACTCTCAACAAAAGTAGATGATGGGATTTGAGTAATTTACAAGCTAAGAAATGATTAAAGTACACGTAGTAAAAGAGATGGTACATCTAAGCTTAAAATATTCAGTACTCAGTTGTATTTTTAACGAAGAAAGTATTCTTCACAATGGGACAAAAAAGATAAATTTAATTAGCATAGGAAAATATGACAATTTACTTTGAAAAGCAGTTTTAATTAAAGCAGAAAGATAGTGGAAAGGTAGGAAGATTGATCTCACATTTTGTAGAGATGAATCTATTGTGGGCAAGATAAAATCCAGATGATATGCTGAATATGTCTTATTTTATTTCTAAGGTTCATGTAACTGTGGCATTTTTCTGATTTCCATATGCAAGCAGTAGGAAAAATAAAACATCTCAACCAGGAATCAGCCTTCTAGTGAGAGACAAAAACCACCTCATTACAACACATTTTTCTCCAATACAATTAGGTTCATTACAGCCACATCTTTTTTACAGGGAAAGAAACACCCAATAACATCTTGGCAGGTGCTGCATAATCATGCCTCAAACAACTTTCTGCAGATAAAAAGAAAGTAGTATTTGCTTGCATAAGGGAACTTATCTGCCTGAGTTGTTTTCCTATAGATGTTATCCTGGGAAAAGAAAGAAAATTGTTCATTCACTAGCAGCCTTTAGAAGCACTGTGATCTGGGGCAGCAAAGAGGCAGCAATAAAAGACAGAGTCATTCGCAATTCTAGAGATTAACACTGGAGTGGAAAATATATAAAATGACTGCTTGATCTCAAGGCTACCTGAATTATTATATTGCTATTCTGGATGTTCTAATTCCTGCATCTAGGAGGACTGCAAATCGGTATATATGCTTATACATGTGTAGATAATATGGTCAAATGCCAGCTTTCACTAACAGTGTTTGTATTAAGTTCTTCACATTGTTTAGGCTGGCACTATTTGTAGCTAAGAGCATCTACTAAATTATAAATTCTTGACAGTAATGACTATTTTGCATTCATCTTAGTATTCACGACTTGATCCTAGCCCATATGCAATATCTTAAATGCTTTTGATATTAAAGATCCTTTATTTCTAAGTTGTATTTACAGTTCAAAGCAGCTTAAGAATAGCAATTTATTATAAAATATCAATATCCAATAAGTTTTACTGTGGATTTGTTTTACTTTAGTTCCTTTTTATTATTATTTTTTGTTGTTGTTGAGAATATGCACAGCAGAACATACACTAACTCAACAATTTCTATATGTAGTTTCAGTTTTTTAACAAACTGAATGGAAAGAATGAAAATTTTGTGTTTTATTTGTGTGTGTGTGTATATATATGTGTATATATATATATATATACACACACACACACACATATATGTGTGTGGCTTTTTTCCACCAAAAATACTATAAGATAACTAACATGAAGTTTCAGTTAAGTGTAGAAATAGGGATACCCTGCACACAGGTTACCAATCTCACCCAGCCCAAGACCACAGCAGATTTTAAAACTTGAGCCTAGACCTTTTCTGTTGAGTCCAAACTCAGGATCGCAGCCTCTGTCAACACAGTCTTCCAGACAGGCACTTCCAATAAGTCAGTTGGTAAGCAATATGGAATCTTTTTATTGTCCTGGGTTCAAAGATATGTATCTTGTAGTGAAAACACGCACACATCTGTATACTCTTTTACTGACTATAACAAAACTCTATACTATGTTCTAACTAAACTGTGTTCTAACTAACTAAACAACTCAAGTATTATACCCAAGCTAGCTAAACTACCCTAAACCAGACAAAAGGAATTCGCATGTATTCCATTGTCAACATATTGTGCTTTTGGAAACTAGTATTGTAGTTTTAATTCTGATTTAGCTACAGGTGTTCATTTATTATGTGGACCTGTACTACTTAATTTATGTTTCTAATTTCTGTTTACTAATAATTTCTGGCTTGAAGAGATCCACTTATCTTTGCAACAAATATTTATAGAGTGCCTAGTATGGGTTAGGCCTTATGCCAGGCAACGGAGTTGTCCAAAAAGGCAAGTTATCTCTGGAGAAACAAGATTCAGTTTCCAGACTGCAGTTAGCCAGTCTCATTTTTTTTTTTTTTTACCATCCTATCCATGTATGTATCTACATACATATATTTTTTAATATTAGCAATCAATGATGACTCCATTTTTGCTAATCTATTTATTATTTATTTTATATTGATTTACTGGCAAATTTCTCAATTTTTGCCAAGTGAAATGAATGATTTCTGAATGTACATGTTGACTTTCAAGAAGGTATGTTCAATATGTTAATGGATTTATCATGGACTTAATTCTCTTCAAATTATAGTTTCTATAGGGGTGTGATGACTTAAGCTCTATACTGGCAGTGATTTCAGTTGAAACAGGAGTCTCAGGATGTGACAAAATTAAGTTAGGCAGGTAAATCATAGGTTTATCATAGCCAAAACAGCTAGAAATAAACATGGAATAGATTCTGAGCTTAGAAAGACAGGACTAGGGATAACTTCTAATAATGACAAGACTCCAGCGAGCAGCCTGAGGTTCAAGTTTGGGCCCCAGAGTTAATGGGTAGTGAGTACACTGAACAACAATGAAAGGAAGTCACACCTATATAATGGATAAACAAAATTATGGTTGTGTGTGTCCGAAGTGCCCAGCCAGGCCCCATGGGGACAAAAAGAAACAGGATTATTTCCATTCCTCAGTCCCATTGCTTTATTTGTCCAGATGATGGGCTGAGGTGCTACATTAGTGTAAGTGATAAGGCATGTGGTCTGAGCTCCTCTTGTAAAGATAAGGAATAGGCTTTTCAGAACATGTGGCTAGAGAAATAACAAGGTGAGACATTTTTTCTATATTCTAAATAGATTTTTAACTTTCTTTTCTCTTTAGCTCTCTTCATTGGTTCTCAATTGCTTTCCAAAACAATATTAAAGAAATATTCCCTCCTATCCTTTGCATATTTAAACATACACTTAGTTTCACTTTGTGATTTTACATCAATCTTTTTTTCTATTTGTGTCTGGTCAATTTCTCGTCAAATTGTTTTCATTTTCATCATGACAAAGAATACCCTACGATATACCCACCAAAATATCTTATTTCCCTATTTCAATACCCTTCAGAATATGCATTTATTGACCCTTATCTACAGTCATTTTAGACCCCACTAAGGTATAAAAGGAACCCTGGTGGCACAGTGGTTAAGAGATTGGCTGCTAACCAAAAGGTTGGCAGTTCGAATCCACCAGCCACTCCTTGGAAACCCTATGGGGCAGTTCTGTTCTAGATGGTCACTATGAGCTGGAATTGACTCGCTGGCAACAGGTTTTTGGTTAAGTTATAAAAGGAGCCCTTGTGGTACAGTGGTTAAGAACTTGGCTGCTAACCAAAAGGTTGACTGCTTAAATCTACCAGCTGCTCCTTGGAAACCCTGTGGGGTAGTTTTACCTGTCCTATAGGGTCACTATGAGTTGGAATTGACTCAGCAGCAACAGGGTTGGTTTTTTTGGAAGGTATAAAGAGATAGTTAATCCAATATTAATATATATCCAACATTTTTGCCCCAAGCCATGAGATCTATTAAATTCAATGTATAAACTTTGAAGAAAGTTGCAATCACTACCTGTCATTCTGTATCCTGCTCAGTTCAGGTTTTGTTCTTAACAGATCTTTATGTGTAGTATGAGAATCAGAATGATTATCTGGGCAGCTATTTTATATTTTATTAAACATAGTACCTGCCATCTAGAAATAGGTCATCTAAGAAGGAAGATAAAGTTCATGGGGAAATAACTATGACAGAAGGTAAAATAAGATAAGTACCTGAGAAGGTGCACAAACAGTATGTTATAGAAGTTCAAGAAGAACCAGACAAGGTTGAACAGGAACAGCCTTACTAAATAGGCTATATTTTATTCGTAAACTACAGCTCCTGAGTTTGAGGAGACAGCATTACCATATGTTTGCTCACTGTTTCCAAAAAGCTCATTGTTTGATCTCAAAATAAATATTACATAACCCAAGACAGAAATAAAACCCCTCAAAAAATAGTCCAAATCATAATAATTCTGACAAATTATGATATGCCAAACACCCAAAGCAATTAAACATATGAGTTCCCTACACTTGTGAAGCTTTGGTCCACTATCTTGCAGGTCCTAGGCAGGCTTCAAACCGGTTTGAACCCCTGCTGAGAATTTGCATTTCCATCCCAGATTTACTGAATCAGAATCTACATTTTAACAAGATACCCAAATGATTCTTGTGTATAATGAATTTTGAGGAACACTGCTCTACTAATGGTTCTCAGAATTGGTCCCTAACCAGCAGCCTTAGCATTGCCTGTGTCATGGATCGAATTGTGTCCCCCAAAAGTATGTGTCAAATTGGCTAGGCCATGATTCCCAGTATTGTGTTATTGTCTACCATTTTGTCATCTGATGTGGTTTTCCTATGTGTTATAAATCCTATCTCTATGATGTTGATGAGGTGGAATTAATGGAAGTTATGTTAATGAGGCAAGACTCAATCTACAAGATTAGATTCTATTTTAAGACTATCTCTTTTGAGAAATAAAAGAGAGAAGCAAGCAGAGAGACCTGGGAACCTCACACCACCAAGAAAGCAATGCCAGGAGCAGAGCACATCCTTTGGACCTGAGGTTCATGTTAGGAGAAGCACCTAGACCAGCAGAAGATTGAGGAAAAGGACCTTCCCCCAGAGCTAACAGAGAAAGCTTTCCCCTGGAGCTGGCACCCTGAATTCAGACTTCTGGCCTCCTAGACTGTGAGGGAACAAACTTCTGTTTATTAAAGCCATCCAGTTGTGGTATTTCTGTTATAGCAGTTCAAAGTCCTGGTTCTAGGACACGTAAAAACCTCAAACATCTTGTTATCAAAGGTCACAATGTGTCCTAAAAATGTTACTTCATTCATACAGCGAACTGTGGAGAGAATTTACCTTGAGCTTGCAGAGTGGAATTTCAGCAGCAGTCTTTAATCTCTTGATATATTTTTAAAGAAAATAAAAATTTTATACTGGTCTGGAGTGCCAGTCAAGTACTAAATTCAAGATGTTAGAAAAGCTATAAAAGCATCATTTGAGTTCAGTTCATATAAATCATTTACCAAAGTCTCTAGCACGCAGTTATCAACAGGCTATTGCTCCTATGCATTTTTTTTTTAATTATTGCTGACAAACACAGCAAAACATACACCAATTCAACAATTTCACATGTACAATTCAGTGACATTGAGTACATTCTTCAGGTTGTGCAACCATTCTCACCCTTCTTTTCTGAACCGTTCCCCTCCCATTGACACAAACACTGCCCTCTAGGCATTTTTGAGGTAGATCTTCCTAATAGTTCCCCCACTCATACCCCTACATCCATTCGGATCACTAATATTACATCATTTTCTCTCCTTTCTGGCACTTCTAGCTTTATTTTCTTCGGAACTCATATAAAACTTTTTTTTTTCTTCCTTCCCTTCTTTTACTTGGCTTTCTACCACTGCAAAACAATTCTTTATTTCCTGCCTTCTCCTCATTCACTGGTTACCTACACAGTTGGCAGTTGATATCCATGCTAGTCCCTTTGCCTAAAAGAAAGCAAGTAGAGGGGACATTAGTTACAACCTCCAACAGATTTCCTTTTATCCAACCTTTCGTACACCCTCCACACAGTTTGCACATGCCGTTCATATGAAAAGCTCTTCCTTTTCCTGTACCTTCTGCTTTGTGAATTTGTTGCCTAATTTGCCACAGACTTATATTCTCTTCCTCCTTTGAAAATCATCCTTTCCAACTTGTAAAATTGTCAGAAATGCACATAGAATCAAGTAAAATTTTATTTAATCTTCATACTAGGCTTGTGGATGAGATAGGACTCTTCTAATTTGTGAATAGAAAATTGAAGCCAAGAGAAGTTGAAACCTTTTAACAGGTTCCAAGTAAGTAACAAAATTAACACTGGAGCTCTCATAAGTGAATCCAAAACCAAAAACCTATTCCATTATCATTGAGTCAAATAGATGGCATTAATGCACCTACACAATTGCTTTCTCATAAGAATAATAATTGTCTAGTTCTCTTTCTACTGCCAACCACTATCTTATCAGACAGCTCTCAAATAATATAAAAACATTAAAAAAAAAACCTTACATCCTTTATATTCTTGGAGTTTCTACTGAGGCAAATGTAATTTCTTAGGAAGGAAATAAAACTTGAAGTTTCTTTTCACAAAGGCAATAACTAGGAGAAGTAGAAATTAAAGGAAATATTGTAGAAGAGACTCATAGAGAATTCAGCAAACTCTTTAGAGTCTTGCATGGTAGAGAATTGGATCTACAAAGAAAATTTTGACCTATTTATTAAAGGACTTTGGCCATTCTCTAAATAGTAACAAATCCCCATAAAGTCATTAAATTAAGTGAATATGCCACATGGCTAAATATTATGCTATTATGATGATTTAACTATAGTTCCAAGTCCACTGCATAAGAATCACCTATCTCCTGAGGAATTTATTAATTATAAAGTTCCCTGTGCCCACCCCTAGAAGTTTTTAATTAATAGGTTTAGGGAAGGGTCCAGGAATCTGTATTTTAAAATGCTTTCCGTGTCATTCTGATGTGCAGCCCATGCAAGAATGATTAATGCACATTATGCATTGCCACAGATTTGGTAAAAACACGGCTTTTGTAAAAAGTGGAATTTATTTAATTTCTTTGCAATTATCATTTCTTGTTTATCCCCTAGAGTAGTTTTATCATTTTCCTAAACTTCTTTTTTTTATTATTTTTCAGGTAAAGGTATGTTAGAAGGAGAGAGACGGATTGAGAATGTATATTAACAGCATCTATTGACTTATCCAATCCCTAGTAAACATTCATGTGGAGTCAATTACAGGAGTGAGGAGGGGAAAAGAATTAAAATTTAATGAAAGTTAATCAAAGAGAAGAACTTCCTTCAGGCTGGCCACGCATGTCTGTGGTTTGTCTCTCATTTATAATGCTGCAGCCTTTGGTTCGTAGTCAAGCTGTAATTCTGCCAGTTAATGTATCCAATTAACCCCACTAATGAGCTAATCAACAGTGTAAAATCTGTGTAAAATCACTAAGGGTGTATGATGAATGGAAAATGCACTGAACTCTCCCAATATAAAAAGTACTTTATTGCACTTGTTAAAGTGGCGCTGTCTTCTCCCTCTCTAAAGGGTAATTTATCACCAGGGTCCATAACAGTGCCATGCCCTGATAAGGCAGAGGTGGCAATAAACCCATCAGAAAATGATTACTCAGGAATGTGGAGCAATTACAATGTCTCCGTGTATCAGAGTCATAGGCTGGGGAGCAAATGTGCTTTTCTGTTGATTCAGGGTTCAAACAAAGGACCAGCAGTAAACTTGAAGGTGATCCATAACTTGTAAATGGATAGTGTTTTTACATACATGCATATTCATTTATAACACTCAGGAGCAAGTTATTTCTGGTATCACAAGCCTTCTAACACCTTTCTAATGTAAACGCGGGGAAGAATTCTTCCAGGAACTCCTTGCCACAAACGTGGAGCAACACAAAGTAGGTTCCTTTGGAGAATCTACCTACCAGTCCACCTACTGTGGATATGATTCTGGCTCATGGTGACCCCACATATGCCAGAGAAGAACTGTGCTTCATAGGGATTCAATGGTTGATTTTTGGAAGTAGATTGCCAGGCCTTTGTTCCAACAAAGTAGATTGCCAGGCCTTTGTGCCTCTGGGTGAACTCGAACCTCTAACTTTTAGGTTAACTGCCAAGTGCCTTAAACATTTGCACCACCCAGGGACTCCAGGAGCAATGTTTTCCCAAATCAGTCTTCTCTTATGGAAAGACTCTCATCAGCAAATTAATGCTCCTTTGCTCGTTTACCAAAGTAACATTCTGGAAAGGCTCATTCTCACAAGAGAGATCTGAGTTATCTTTGTGATGTGGGATCCAAAGTGTATATCCACAATGAAACTCAGTATTTGCTCTCTCTGATCTATCCTTTTATGTCTTGCTCCCTGGAATATGTTTGAAACTAGTTGAAAATCAAGAGGAGACTTCAAGCGAAGAAAAAGAAGTGACATTCCTTATTCATTTCTGCATAATCCTCTACCTATTTACTTCACGGACTAACCTAAACTCTGTCACTATTTTCTGTATTCTCATGCTCCTTTTTCTCTCAGTTGTGGTCTCCAAAACACAGAAATATACTTATTCTCAACTTTTTCACCTCAGAATATCCTTGCCTTTCCATTACTCCTGTTACCTTGCTTGTGAAGACATGACCCATCCTCTTCATAATGCTCTTTCCCCTGTGTTGGCTCTCCTAGCCATGCCCCATCAGTTACCTTGTTTGCATCTTCAATTTCTCCCTCCCCTCTTCTTTGCCATCTAATGAATATGCTTAAGCGTCTCCTTTAAGGCCTTTCTCTTCCACCCTGAATCTTCCCTCAAGTTACCATTTTCTTTTTCCTTTCACTGAAATAAATACTTCTCCTTTACTGCCACCTTTTTGTCAATGCACACATGGGTTTTACCTGATAATCTGATCCCTTGTTTTACTATCATATCAACTTAAACTGCTTTCTCAAAGGTCGCTAAAACTCTCAAATATTAAACTCATTGGTTCTGTGATGGTGCTCATCATATTTAACCTCCTCGAAACAATCGGAAACAGTTGACTACATTTGCTTCTGAAATTTCTTTACTCTCTTACTTTCTGCAACGCTGTATTATTATTCTCCTTTACTCCTCTGATTACTTTTATTAAAAGTAAACTTGGCTGACTTTATATAGCTGTTCTTTAGCTATATGTGTGTGTGTATATATACATATATCTATATATATTCTATAATGTTGTTCTATATATACATTTTAAAATATTTTAACAATGACTATACAGACAAGCTGAGCGATCTCTTTCTTGATCAATAATTTGACTATATCCTTTATATTGCAAAGTAAGCAACTTTATTTCTGAACTCCATTTCTGAACTCTTTCTTGAATTCCACAGCTGAATTTCCAAAATCTGCTAAAAATTTCAGTATCTCACATCTGATATTTGTAAAAATTAGCTTATTATATTTTACAACCCAATTAGCCAGGCCTCTTTAGTTGACAAGTGACGGAAATTTCACTTTAATTAACTTATGCTAAAGATGGATTTATTAGAAAAATACTGCTATGTAACTGGACTAACTACAGTCAAGAGTCTCTATGCTTGTCCTTGATTTATTATATGCAATATAAACTGACTCTTGACAGAGTAGGAAAAATGGTTATCAATAGCTCCTGATTTTCGTACTAGAAGCTTATACTTCCGGGTCTTCAACTGGATCATCATCCCTAGTTTATGTTCACAGAATTGTGGAGAATTCCTCTCACGACTCATGTCATGCCAGTTGAAAGAGATATGTGACCATTGTAAGCTCACCTAGGTGATGTGGGGCAGATATCTGTTTGTGGGATTGTTCTCATCCAGGTAACCACTGCAACTGATTGACATTACAACCCAGGTATGTTTTCTGATGAACAATGGCATCCACAAAATCACACAAACAGAATACCTCAGCATCATTTTTGCTATTTCCCTTCCCTCTAAAGTCAATCAGTAACCAGACCCTAATCGTTCCATGTCTACGTTGTCTCCCTAGTATTTCCATTTCCTGACTTGTCAATGTTGGTTGCTCTAGTTTAGACCTAACCTTATATCTCTCTTAGACCATGGTTAAATTTGTCTCTGAACTGAAACTCTAGTATTTTCAGTTCACTCTTTTCAGTCTAGTCAAAGACTATAATTATTTCCCTTAGCATAGATGAATGTTATAATTTCTCGCTCCCTTTCAAGTATAGCTACATTTCTCTACTAACCTTTAAGACAAAAGGGTATAAGAAAACTTTATAACAGAACTTGTTGGAAAACTTGTCAATATTCCCTGTCTTCAATTCCTCAACTCTCTTCTGTCTATGAACTCGTCAAATGAGTTTTTCATTCTCACCAATACATCGAATGAATCTTTCCGACTCACCCAAGACTGCACTGAAAGCAATGGCAAAAAGTAAGTCTCCGGGAATTGACAGAATACCAACTGAGATGTTTCAACAAACAGATGCAGCACTGGAAGTGTTCACTTGTCTATGCCAAGAAATTTGGAAGACAGCTACCTGGACAACCAACTAGAAGAGATGCATATTTTATGCTTAGTCCCAAGAAAGGTGATTCAACTGAATGTGGAAATTATCGAACAATATCATTAATATTACATGCAAGTAAAATTTTGCTGAAGATCATTCAAAAGTGGCTACAGCAGTATATCAACAGGGAACTGCCAGAAATCCAAGACGGATTCAGAAGGGGACATGGAAGAAGGAGTATCATTGCTGATGTCAGACGGATCCTGGCTGAAAGCAGAGAATACCAGAAAGATGTTTACCTGTGTTTTATTGACTATGCAAAGCATTTGACTGTGTGAATTCTAACAAATTATGGACAACATTGGGAAGAATGGGAATTCTAGAACACCTAATTGTGCTCATGAGGAAGCTGTACATCATTCAAGAGGCAGTCTTTTGAACAGAACAAGGGGATACTGTGTGGTTTAAAGTCAGGAAAGGTGTGTGTCAGGGTTGTATCCTTTCACCATACTTATTCAATCTGTATGCTGAGCAAATAATCCGAGAAGCTGAACTATATAAGGAAGAATATGGCATCAGGACTGGAGGAAGATTCATTAATAACCTGTGCTATGCAGATGACACAACTTTGCTTAAGGAAAGTGAAGAGGATTTGATGCACTTATTGACGAAGATCAAAGAACACAGCCTTCATTATGAGTTAAACTTCAACATAAAGAAAACAAAAATCCTCACAACTGGGCCAATAAGGAACGTCATGATAAATGGAGAAAAGACTGAAGTTGCCAAGGATTTCATTTTACTTGGATCCACAATCAACACCCACGGAAGCAGCAGTTAAGAAATCAAAAAGACACATTGCATTGGGCAAGTCTGCTCTAAAAGACGTCTTTAGAGTGTTAAAAATCAAAGATACCACCTTGTATACTAAGGTGCGCCTGACCCAGCCCATGGTGTTTTCAATAGCTTCATACGCCTGCAAAATGAATAAAGAAGACTGAAGACGAATTGACGCCTTTGAATTACGGTGTTGACGAGAAATACTGAATATTCCATAGAATGCCAAAAGAATGAACAAATCTGTCTTAGAAGACGTACAGCCAGAATGCTCCTTAGAAGCAAGGATTGCGAGACTACCTCTCACATACTTTGGACATGTTATCAGGAGGGATCAGTCCCTGGAGAAGGACATCATACTTGGTAAAGTAGAGGGTCAGGGAAAAAGAGGAAGACCCTCAATGAGATGGATTGACACAGTGGCTGCAACAACAGGCTTAAACATAACAACAATTGTGAGAATGGCCAAGGACGGGGCAGTGTTTCGTTCTGTTGTACATAGGGTCTCTATGAGTCAACAACACAATAAGGTAGAGGCCAAGGTATTTAAAATATTATATTTATTCACTTTATAGATTTTATTTAATTTTAATGTTTATCATTATTAATTGATTTCTAATTTAATAACTTATTTTAATGTATTTAATTTAGTTTTATTCAATTCTCTTTAGCCCTACCTAGATGAAAATAAAAAAATTCAGAAGTTAACTTGCCCAAGTCCACAGGTCAATAAGTGAAAGAATTAAGACTCCAAACACATTTTATTTAACTCCAAAGCTCAGACTTTTAAACTCTTCCTCCGTTTCTTCACCAACCCCCTCCTACTCTCTCCTTCTCCCTTCTTCTCCATAGCAGAAAGTCCCCCTCAGTAGGTGCTCTCTAAATATTTTTGGAACTGGATGTAACATTTGTGGAAGTTAGTGGCTTTGCCATGAAAATGCTGGAGGCAGAGAAGGTTAATTGAATATGATTCTCAAGGTGTCTGTGTTATTTCACTCCTGGGTACTAGCTGGCAAACTACATTTTTCTCCTTTCCTGCTGCTGCTTATAACCAGCCACAGGGGGCCTGCAAAACTTAGGGCAAAGTCAAACAACCCATTCAACCCATTCTAGGGAGGCTCTGCCGGATATTTATAGTGCTAAGTTGCTAGGAAAGAGATTACAGAGTTGGAAGATAGAAGAAAACTGGCTTCAAACACAGCAATATAAGTGCAGTGTTTAATGGTAAGAATACAACCTCTTTTATCTTCCAGGAAAGAATTATGTACAGCATGTGTGAAATATGTATGGGTTATCTAACAGATTCACGGGAATCCAACAGTACTGAAAGCAAAAAAAGAAAAAACACAATATTGAGAGGTGTCTTTAGAACTTTGTGTCTTTGCAGAACTTAAAAAATACAGTCAATGATGCTGAAATTAAGGATCAAATAGTGAAAATATGTCACAGTTAATAACTGTGACCTCCTCTGCATGACAAGATGAATTAAATAAATAATATGACAGTTATGGGTTACCTTTTTTGTCAACCAGGGTATTTGTGACTGATCTTTCTGTTAAGGGAATTCAAATCTACTTCCTATGTTTAAAAAGTGACTATTTAATATTTATATTTGAAAAAGATAAATAACCTCTTTCATTTTTAAAGTAATCTTAAGGTCCATAATTGTTTACATGGAACTTTCTCCGTGGTTTTATTGATAATGACAAGAAAGAAAAAAATAGTTGAACACTCTCATATCTGAAATCATGAAGTAGAAGAAAGCTCCTGGTCAAAGACAGATTTAGAATTCATACAAGGCTTCAGCATTAGGGAAACCTCAAACACTGAATCTTTCTTTTTTTTAATTGTAATTTAGATGAAGATTTACAGAACAAACTGTTTCTCATTAAATGGTTAGTACACATATTGCTTTATGACAATGGTTAACAACCTCACGACATGCCAACAGTGTCCCTTCTCATCTTCGGGCTTCCTATTACCAGCTATGCTGTTCTCTCCTGCCTTCTAGTTGTTGTCCCTGGACTGTTGTGCCCCATTAGTCTCATTGTGTATTATGGGGCTGTCTAATCTTTGGCTCAACAGTAAACCTCAGGAGTGACTTCACTACTGAGCTAAAAGGGTGTCTGGGGGCCATACTCTCAGGGTTTCTCCAGTCTCTGTCAGGCCAGTAAATCTGGTCTTTTTTTGTGTTACAATTTTGTTCTACATCCTTCTCCAGCTCTGTCCAGAACCCTCTGTTGTGATCCATGTCAGGGAAGTCAGTGGTGGTAGCCGGGCACCATCTAGTTGTACTGGACTCAGTCTGGTGGAGGCCGTGGTAGCTGTGGTCCATTAGTCCTTTGGACTAATCTTTCCCTTGTATCTTGTTTTCTTCATTCTCTCTTGCTCCAGAAGGGGTGAGACCAGTGGAGTATCTTAGATGGCTGCTCACAGGCTTTTAAGACCCCAGGCGTTACTTGCTAAGGTAGAATGTAGGACATTTTCTTTATAAACTATGTTATGCCAATTGAGCTATATGTTTCCCGAGACCATGGTCCCCACAGCCCTCTGCCAGCAATTCAGTCCTTCAGGGAGTTTGGATGTGTCTGTGAATCTTCCATGACCTTTCCTTGTACAAGTTGTCAAACACTGAAACTGTGATGTCACTGACACTATGCCAGCTCAGCTTTTGTTCAGACTTTGTAGAAAGAGTTTGTTTCTTTTTTCCCATTTTGCTTATGGAGCAGCACATTAATTCACTATAACAAGACCCTATAATCTCCCATTCAGTCCTGAGATCCTTGAGATTTGCGTATCTAAAACTACTTCCTCTAAGAAACTCTTTCCAATTACCCCCATGGTACCACATTGCTGTTAGGTGAAAAACTTGATGCTTTAACCTACAACCCTCTAGTTAAGGAAGCTTTTTCACATTTAAGAAAATTTAAACTTGTTTTGCAGAATATACCTCAATTTGGATTTGTCTAACAATTTCCTCAAGATAAGATTCAGGTTAAACATTTTTGTTATAAATACAGCATAAGTGATGTATTGTTCTTCATCATGCAGTGTATCAGGAGTCATATTGTGTATATTTGTTAAGCCTTTGGCAATGGAATATTTAATCACTTGGTTTTCGGGACGTCTTTTATATTTCTCCATCATAAAGATAAACTTTCCCTTTTAAAAGGTAAAGCATGTGGAGTGATTTTTAAAATATGTGTATATTCCTTTCCCCAATAAACTTTCTAAAATGTTTTCTTTTTAATAAAATTCTTGATTTAGACTAGTCTTAGGTTTGCAGAAATGTTTCAAAGGTGGTAAAGAAAGTTCTCATATATATCATACCCAGGTTCTCCTGTTTTAAAATCTTACATCAATATGGTACATCTGTAATAAGTAATGAACCAATATAAATACATCATTATTAACTAAAGTCAATGCTTTAGTTGGATTTCTTTAGTTTTTATCTAATGTTATTTTTCTATCCCAGGATTCCACCCAGGATATAGGCAGTCCACAGGTTACAAATGAGATCTGTTTGTAAGTCTGTCTTTAAGTCGAATTTGTAGGTAACTCAAAGCACATACGTATCGTTCTTATTTAGGATAGGTTAGTCAAATGTTTGTCTTAGTACATAGTGTATATTTTACCTTTCTATGCATATAAAACACTTAAGAAACACTTCCAAACCGTGCAGTGTTTCCATGAGTGTCACAAAGTAGTATGTGCATTTATTAAAAACCATTGTATTTAACTAAAACTTCTAATATAGCAGGCTTTATGGCAGTCAGTTTTTAAGTATTAGTTGTCTGTAAGTTGGACATTCATAACTGGGGGACGGCCTGTATCTCAATTACATCTGGTCATCATGTTTCAATAGGATTATATAGATTGTGGCAGTTTATCAGAACTACTTTTGTTTTTGATGACCTTTATAGTTTTGAGGAGTACTGGTCAGACATTTTGTATAAATGAATTTGTCTGATGTTTTTCTCCTGATTAGACTAGGGTGATCAGTTTTGGGTAGGAAGCTATAGAGGTAAATTTTTGTTCTCATTATATCATATAAAGTGTGAATGCTCTCAACACAACTTACTCCCCTTAATTTTAACATTGATGATCTGGTTCAAGTAGTATTTGTCAGGTTTCTCCACTGTAAATTTTCTCTTTTGCCAATTTCCATACTGTGTTCTTTGGAATGAAGTCACTATGTGCAGTCCACATTAATGGAGTGGGGAGTTATATTCCACCTCCTGGGTGGAGGATAATCTACATACAATATTTTTAATTCTTCTATAGATTTATCTATTCTCCTTCATTTATGTATTTATTCAGTGTTTTGGAATGAATTGTGTCCCCTAAAAATATGTGCTAACCTCTATGTTTGTGGTAATAATCTCATTTGGGAATGGGTTGTCTTGGTTATGTCAATGAGACAGGATTAGTGTAGGCTGTGTCTTGAGTCATCTCTTATGAGATATGAAAGAGGTTAAACAAGCAAGCAAGTGAGTAGAGATGGGGAAAGAGAGATGCCAAGCCACATGAAGATTGCCAGGAGCAGAAGCTGAAAAAAGACAAGGACCTTCCTCCAGAGCCAACAGAGAGAGAAAGCCCTCACCAAGAGCCAACACCCTGAACATGGAAAACAGGGCTGTATCGGTTTCAAAGGGTGGAGTCATGGCCTCCTAAGTTTAAAAGAATCAAATCTTCACCAACTCAATTCCAGAGTGTGGGGCTGCCCTTCACTAGTGCCAGGGATATGGGGCTACCACTCAAAGCTGAGGAGGCAGGGTGGCCATGTCCAAGGAGCAGATGAATGAGCCGGGGCCAAGGAGGTGGGGTCACCACTCAGATGGGCTAGGAGAATGGGACCACCTAAAGACTATAGAGCAGAGCTATCATTCCAGTGGGCATGGAAGGTGGGGCTGAAGCCCATGGCTGAGGGACCTCCACCCAGAATCCAGAGATCATGGCCAGCACCCATAGTCTGGAGGACAGGGCCCTTGTCCAGATGGTCCCAAAGAACAAAGGAATGTTTTCAAGCCTTAAGAGCTAAATGTAAATTGTTCTGCTGGGTTTTGGACTTACTCAGTGTCTGTTATTCCATCTTTGCCTCCAATTTATCCCATTTGTAATGGAAATGCCTACCTTGTGCTTGTCCCAGTATTGTACTTGCAAGCAGATAACTTGAAGTCTAGTTATCTGCTTGCAAAGTACAATACTGGAACAGGCACACAGTTGACATTTCACAGGTTCACAGAAGAAGAGGAATTTTGCCCCAGGATGGAATATTCCTCACGTCTCACCCATAATTGATTTAGATGATTCAGAAGATAAGATATTGGACATGGAGCTGATTTAAGACCTTTGGGATGTTGTGATGGGGTGAGTGTGTTTTGCATGTGGGACTAACATACATTTTGGGGGGCCAAAGGTGGAATGTTATGGATTAAATTGTGTCCCCCAAAATAAGTGCTGTAATTCCTAACATCTATGTCTGTGGTTATAATCCCATTTAGGAATGAGTTGTCTGTTATGTTAATGAGCCAGGATCAGTGTAGGCTGTGTCTTGAGTCAATCTCTTACAATTTATAAACGGAGTAAGCCAAGGTGGGGAAAATAGATGCCACACCACATGAAGCCAAGCAGCCAAGGAATAGAAACTGAAGAGATAAGGACCTTATGTTAATGAAGCAACATTAGTGTAGAGTGTGACTTGAGTCAGTATTTTTTGAGATATAAAAGAGATTAAATAAGCAAGCAAGAAAGCAGAGAGAGGGGAAGATAGATGTCAAGCTACATGGAGCTCTCTAAGGAACCTGTAAACAGAAACTGAGAAATAGGACCTCCTGTTGGAGCCTGCAGAGAAAGAAAGCTTTCCCCAAGAGCCAGCACCCTGAATTCAGACTTTCTGAACTGTGAGAAAATAAACCGTTTGTTAAAGTCATCTACTTGTGGTATTTCTGTTATAGCAGCACTTGATAACTAAGATGCTTTGTCATTTATTTGTATTAATATAGACTCATAAATATTTATTTTATACTTTGGGTTTGAATCCAATACTGCTGTTGTTGTTAAGTGCCGGCCAGTCAGTTCCAACTCATAGCCACACTGTGTACAACAGAATAAAAATCTGGCCCATCCAGTCCCAACCTCACAACCATTGCTGTGTTTGAGCTCACTGTTTCAGCCACTGTGTCAACCCATCTTGTCAAGGGTCTTCCTCTTTTTCGATGATGCTCTACCTTACCAAGCATGATGTCCTTTTCCAAGGACTGGTGCCTCTTGTGCAAAGTATATGAAACGAAGACTCGTCTTCCTTGCTTTCAAAGAGTGTTCTGGCTAAATTTCTTCCAGAAGTCCAGGTATATTCAATATTCTTCTCCAACAGCATAATTCACTGGCATCAGTTCTTCTTTGGTCTTCCTTATTCACTGTCCACCTTTCGAGTGTTTGAGGTAATCGAAAATATCATGGCTTGGATCAGGAGCACCTTAATCCTCAAAATGACATCTTTGCTTTTCAGCACTTTAAAAGACCTCTTTTGCAGCAGATTTGCCCAATGAAATACATAATTTGATTTCTTGATTACAGCTTACATGGGCATTGATTGTGGATTCAAGAAAACTAAAATTCTTGACAACTTCAATATTTTTTCCATTTATCATGATGTTGCTTATTGGTCCAGTTGTGGGAATTTGTGTTTTCTTTATGTTGAGGTGTAATCCATACTGAAGGCTGTAGTCTTTGATCTTCATCAGTAAGTACTTCAAGTCCTCTTGACTTTCAGCAAGCAAGGTTGTGTCATCTGCATATCACAGGTTGTTAATGAGTCTTCCACCAATCATGATGCCGTGTTCTTCTTCATATAGTCCAGCTTCTCGGATTATTTACTCAGCATACAGATTAAATAGGTATTGTGAAAAGACATAGGCCTGATGAGCACATTTCCTGACTTTAAACCACACACTTTACCCATATTCTGTTTGAACAACTGCCTCTTGGTCTATGTACAGTTTCCTTATGAACACAATTAAGTGTTCTGGAGTTCCCATTCTTTGCAATGTTATCCATAATTTGTTATGATCCACACAGTTGAATGCCTTTGCATAGTCAATAAAACACAGGTAAACATCTTTCTGGTATTCTCTGCTTTCAGCTAGTATCCATCTGACATCAGCAATGATATCCCTGGTCCCATGTCCTCATCTGAATCCGACTAGAATTTCTGGCAGTTCCCTGTTGATGTACTGCTACAACTGCTTATGAATTATCTTCAGCAAAATTTTACTTGCATGTGACTTTAATGATATTGTTTAATAATTTCCACATCCTTTTGGATCACCTCTCTTTGGAATGGGCAGAAACATGGGTTTCTTACAGTTTGTTGGTCAGGTAGCTGTCTTCCAAATTTCTTGGCATAGATGAGTGAGCACCTCCAGTGCTGCATCCATTTGTTGAAACATCTCAGTTGGTATTCCTTCAATTCCTGAAGTCATGTTTTTTGCTGATGCCTTCAGTGCAGCTTTGACTTCTTCCTTCAATACCATTGGTTCTTGATCATATGCTACCTCCTGAAATGGTTGAATGTCAACAAATTCTTTTTGATACAGTGACTGTATTTCTTCCATCTTCTCTTGACACTTCCTGTTTCGTTCAATATTTTTCACCATAGAATCCTCCAAAATTACAACTCAAAGCTTGAATTTTTTCTTCAGCTCTTTCAGCTTGAGAAATGCTGAGCATGTCTTTCCCTTTTGGTTTTCTAACTCCAGGTATTTGCACATTTCATTTTAATACTTTACTTTGTCTCCTTCAGCTGCCCTTTGAAATCTTCTGTTCAGCTCTCTCACTTCATCATTTTTTCCTTTCACTTTAGCTACTCGACGTTCAAGAGCAAGTTCTTTCTTCCGTGTCTTTTTAACGATTTGTTGCTTTGTTCATGTATGACATCATGATGTCATTCCACAACTCGTCTGGTCTTCAGTCATTAGTGTTCAATGCATCAAATCTATTCTTTAAATGGTCTCCAAATTTAGGTGGGATATACTTAGGGTCATATTTTGGTTCTTATGGACTTGTTTCAATTTTCTTCAGCTTCAACTTGAAACTGTACATGAGCAATTGGTGGTTTGTTCCACAGTTGACCCCCAGCCTTGTTTTGACTGATGATACTGAGTTTTTCCTTCATCTCTTTCCACAGATGTAGTCAATTTGATTCTTATGTTTTTCTTGTGGTGATGTTCACATGTATAGTTGCTGTTTATGTTTTTGAAAAAAAAGTATTTGCAATGAATAAGTCGTTGGTTTTACAAAATTCCGTTATGTGATCGCTGGCATTTTTTCCATCACCAAGGCCATATTTTCAAACTATAGCTTCTTCTTCTTTGCTTCCAATTTTTGCAATACTGTATTACTTATTTTATTGCTCAAACTGTTCAAGCTTTGGTCACCTAACAACTCATTCAGTTAGCTCCTGTCTCAATTTGACATATTCCATTGGTTTGTTTTTTTAAGCATTTCCTTACTTTCTGGCACTACAAGATGCTCCAAGATGCTCCAGGCACATTTTTGATGTGGTGAAATCCATGTGAAACTGTTCACTACAGATTAGTAAGTAAGCATAACTAAGCCTGTGCTTACTTTGCTGACTGGGTCATCTGCCCCATCACGGATTGTAAATTTGAAAAGAGGCTTTGATTTTGTATGTAAGTGCTGTGGGGTTGGGAGAGAGAGAGATGCCAGCCATACCTGGAAGCAGAATCTTTGATGTGGTGAAAAAACGTGAAATTATTCACTGCAGATGATCTGGTAAGCATAGTAAGCATTGTTCTTACCCTGTCTATTGGCTAATCTGCCCCTCTGCCCTGTGGTGTTATTAGTAAAGGTAGTGATTTTTGTAACTTGAGATTGTTGTCCTGGTTGGTTCTAGATCTGTCTAACCAGGTACCAGAAACGAAGAGATATAGGAGCCCATGAAGCAATCCAGAAATCCCTGATAGCCTTCTGTGTGCATGCTCAGCAGAGTCCAGAATGTGGCTAAGTTATCTCAAACTCCTAATTAGGAGGTTGTACTAGTGTGAAAAAGAGATATAAGAAAGTTGGGCATAAAGTAAAAGCCTGAGCATACGTGAATACTTTCTGGAATTTAAATGTACTTCCCAGCCCACACGGAGCCATCAGCTCAAGGTGGCTAATCAAGCCTTACTGGCTACTGTTGTTTGAGTTGTCTGACCAATCATGAGCTGATCACTAAGTTACACAGATACTTAGGAAGTGAAGCTTAAAAATGAGAAAATAATTGAGCATAAACATTAGCAGCTCCAAATTCATAAAAAAAGCAAATTCTGTAGATTTAGGACTGACAAGTTTCTAACCAATAACGAAGCAAGCAAACAAAAAGCAAAAATAAAAGCTTGCTGAAGGGAAAAGTCAGATCCAGAGTTTCTACAATATATTATCTAAAATGTCCAGTTTTCAATAAACATGCAAAAAAACAGGGAAGTGTGACTCATAGTAAAATATAGACACTATCTTTGAGGGGGGTCAAATGTTGGATTTAGCAGACAGAGACTTCAAAGTGGCTGTTATAGCTATGCTCAAAGAACTAAAGCGCACCGTGTTAAAACATTAAAGAATGATGACAATGATTCAACAGAGAATTTCAATAAATATATAGAAATATACATATATAACCAAATGTTTATGTATATATAGAAATGGACAATAACAGAATAGAAAACAACAATAAATGAAATGAAAACATTTCACTAAATGGCTCAACGTCATATTTGTGGTGATAGAAAAAAAATCAATAAACTTGAAAATAGATCAATATAAATTATTTAATCCAGAGAACTAGGAGAAACAAAACATTAAGAGAGACTCAGAGACCTGTGGGACAACATCAAGAATAGCAATATAAATGTAATGTGATGCCCAGATAGAGAGGAAAGAGGTAATGGGACAGAAGAATATTTGAAGAAACAATGGTCACAAATTTCCCACATTTGATGAAGTAAATAGTAATATACAAATCCTAGAATCTCAACAAACCTCATGTAGAATAAACCCAAAGAAGTAAAAAAACCTACATACATCAAAGTCAAATTGTCAAGACCCAAAGACAAAGAGAAAATCTTGAAAACAGCAAGAGGAAATCAACTCACATATACAAGGAAGCAACGATACAATTAACAACCGACTTCTCACTGGCAACAATAGAAACCATAAGACAGGGGATTCACACATTTCTTGCAATGTATTTCATTGACGCCAGAGCCAGAAATCTCATTGCTTCAATGAAAGTATATCACACCTATTGATGCCTTTCCTTATATATAATCTTTGGTTGGTTAATTTGAGAATTATATAATACATGCACACATACACCCACACACATATTCAGAATGAATACGTTATTCAGCATGCTGCTATTCCTTTTTTTTCTCATGCGTTTACTTTTGAGTTTCAGCAGTACTTATTCATTTCCCTTTAAGTCATCAATGGAGTCTAAATAGCCTCTTCATTGTTACAGGAGAACTGGAAATAGTTAAATACTTAGTGCCATCTCTTTACTACAAATAATAATGATTGCTTCATTTGCCAATCACTTCAGAGGGAAAACACATTTACATCTGTGTGTATATATATTACGTACATAAATTAAATGTTTTTAAAATACTGAGTTTTGAAGCAGAAAGCACAATTGAATTGGTTTTGTCTGACTGATATTTTATGGTTTTGGTTATTTTATTTTATATTATTATTTTATTTTGAGTTTGTCTTGTTCCATATGGAGAAAACTTCATCTGACTGATCCCAGTCCACCCCACCTCCACCAACACCACAACAAAGTAGGTGTCATGATCCTTCCCTGCTGTCTCATATACCAAACATGACTTTCACTGGAGATGTTTTATTCATTTAACGCTATCCTCAGTATTAGTTTTAACCTAATTAACATGTAAAACAATGTTTGTAAAGGGGCTACAGACATTATATTTTAGCAACTCAACAAATTTTTGGGAAGGCCTAGAAAAATTTGGACAATATATAGGAAAATCGGTCACCAGTATTACAGAGTGCAGGTCTCGATTCAAGGTTTCAGGAAGATTGCTAGCTATCTACTATTTCTATGATCCCATTTAACCCATCTCAGTCCACAGCTTTCAGTCACTTCTTACTGTTCCATATCTCAGGCCAGAAAACTTCTGTTCAAGGCAGACTGAGGTATGAATCATAGCACTGACTGAAGTCAGTAAATCTCTATTTTGTTACCCAGAACTCACCTCTTCTCCCTCAGAGCAATAAGAAAGTCTTTTCAGGCTAATGTGACTGGATAAATAGGAGCTAGAAATGAGAGAGCCTAGATTTAGTTTTGTGATTTTTTATCTTTTAATAACAGTACATTTGAACAGCAAGTATATTTTGAAAGTCTAAGAATCAATTAAGCTAATATTATGGTGATGATTTTGAAATATGGATTTTAGCCTACCTGGCAATTTAATTGCTAGTTAGAAGCAAATCCTGTCTTGTAGCAATAGGGTTAGTCAGTATTTCTCTAAATTCAGTACTAAGCTATTGATTCATGGCTGCTACGATATGAGGGCTTGCTGAAAGAGCAAGTGTTTCCAGAAAAGGTAATTTTGAACAATAAAATTATTTGAAGTAAAAAGTTGTTAAAGAACAAATACATTTAACTCACACTGAACCAGACTACTAGGAAGTCGGAAAACTGTAAACTTGATTAATAGCAGCTGTTTGGTTTAGGTTTGAAAATGCAGAAATCCAAGCTGTTAAAATGATCTTTTTACTACTATTTCCAAAACGTTTCTGTTTTTTTGTTTCAATAATTTCATTAGTAATAGTCTTCTGAACAAGAGCATATGATCTCATACATAATCAGATGTGGAGTTTTACTAAAGATAAAAGATATTTGAAATTAGTTGAGGCTATATCTATTGAGGCCTCAAATACTTTGATGTGGCTTTTGCTCTCTGTGGCTTATGAACATGTTTTCTCAACATTACCGCTACCTGCAACTCTCAGATAGATGCAAAGTTATCAGATAGGTAAAAATTGTCTTCAGTGTCTCAAGATTCTGAAATATATTCCAGTTTTTCTTTCACACCACTTGCCCACTCATTAACAACCTGCAATATGCAGATAGCACAACCTTGCTTCCTGAAAGTAAAGAGGACTTGGAGCACTTACTGATGAAGATCAAAGACTACAACCTTCTAGTATAGATCATGCCTCAACATAAAGCAAACAAAAATCCTCACAACTGGACCAAGAAGAAACTTCATGATAAGCAGAAAATATTGAAGTTGGCAAGGATTTCATTTTACTTGGATCCACAGTCAACAACCATGGAAGCAGCAGTGAAGAATTCAAACGACATATTGCATTGGGCAAATCTGCTGCAAAAGACCTTTTTAAAGTGCTAAAAAAGCAAAGATATCATTTTGAGAAGTAAAGTGTGCCTGACCCATACCATGGTATTTTCAATCACCTCATATGCATGTGAAAGAAAGCTGGACAGTGAGTAAGGAAGACTGAAGAAGAAGAATTGATGCCTTTGAATTATGGTATTGGTGAAGAATATTGAATCTAACATGGACTTCCAGAAGAACAAATAAATCTGTCTTTGAAAAAGTACATCCAGAGTGCTCCTTAGAAGCGAGGATAGTGAGACTTCATCTCACATACTTTGGACACATTATCAAGAGGGACCAGTCTCTGTAGAAGGACAACATGCTTGGTAATGTAGAGGGTCAGCAAAAGAGAGGAAATCCTTCAGCGAGATGGATTGACACAGTGCCTACAATGGTGGGCTCCAACATAGCAATGGTTGTGAGGATGGTGCAGTACCGGGCAGTGTTTTGTTCTGCTCTACGTAGGGTCACTACACATCAGAACTGACTTGAAAGCACTTAACAACAACAACAACAGCCCACTCTGTATACATTCCATTCCCTTCTCTGTCCATCAGAATTTCTAAAGTCTTCCTTTCTTAACTTATTTTACATTAAGGTAAAAAAAAAAAAAAAGAAACTGCAATGTAATCCTTCCTTGTAGTATTTGCATTTTTGCAATTAGCTGCATTTTGAGTAGTATCTATCATGCTTTCCAGAATATCTGAATTTGAAATGCAATTTCCAGGCAAGTGCCTATCAATGCAGAGATGTGACATAATCAAAATTTCCAGGGTAGTTATATTAGCACGAACATGGGAAGAGAGTAAAAGGAATTGTCCAGGCATGAATATTTTGAAGCACTCCTTAGATGATTGCGACATGTTCCTCCATACACTCATCTAAGCTTCTGCCTCCTCCACCCAACCATAAAACAAATGTGAATCAACACTATCACCTTCAACTTACTGCCTGCTGCCCCTACTCTCCACCTCCTGTTCTCAGAGAGTGTCCCAGATGATGACCAGTCTTCGCCAAGCGAACCGCAATAACTAAGCATAGGATGTGAAGTTCAGTAAAATAACAAGTGTTAGAAGAAAAGGACATGCTTAACTATCTGACAGAATACATTCCTTTAGGATAATTCTTCTATTTGGGTGTATGTTGATTTCTTTCTTTTCAGACATAATCTACAATAGTGCTTCTCAACCTTCAATGTAGGTTGGAATCCTCATGAGAGCTTTTTAAAAAAAATCAATGTATGGCCTCAATCTAACGATCTTCATGCAATTGATTTAGGGTGAACTCTGGAGATTGATTGTGTTTTTAAGCTACCAGAGTGATTCTGCTGTGGAGCTAAGGTCTAGAATGTTAAGGAGCCAAAAAGGGCACTTGACAAAGTATATGTTACTTCATTGTAGTTTGAAAGGCAATGCATGTTCATATTTATGTACTCTTTTTAAATTTTGTTTATATGCAATCTTCACATTTTATCCTCAAAATGTAGTCTATGTATGTGGTTTGAAATTTTACGAAAAGAGAAAACACTTAATTGACTAAATGAGGTCCCAAAGAAAGGTAGTTAGAGCCATATCTTGAAGTCCAACACCATGCTGTGTACTTTTAGTCTAGGATTCTTTGTAAAGAAACATGTTTCCTAAAGAAATTTCTGTTGAATATTGATCCTATTAAGTCCTCCCCTCCTCCCCAATGATAAGTTTGTTAAATAAGCTTGGAAAATACTTTAGAATATATCCTAATTTTGAATATTCATAATAAAATTGGGTATTTTAAATGCTCTTTGAAGTTCTTCAGTGAAGAAAATCTTTTGAAATGGTTTAGCCAGCATTTCCCTAATTTATTTGATCACAGAATGTGTTTTGTGGTAACACTTAGTAACATGTAGCAATTTTTAATCCACTGCCAAGCATTCACTGAAAATCACTGTCCTATATTATACTTCATATATGATGAAGTATCTGATGCATATATATATTATCTAATATATATAAAACATTCTTTCCTAGGATTTTGAATTGCAGGCAACATTAGCAAGGGTTCTTCAATTTTCAGAAGTTCATTTTTAAAATATTCATACTGGGTTATTTTACTTTAGTTGTCCTATAAGATCTGTTTCAGATACAGAGGAAGTGTCATGTTTTAAGTATGAGTTATTCTTAGCAGACTTTTTTTCATATAAATAATCAGCAATCAGTCTAAAAGATCACAAAGAGAAATTTAGTGAGAAAAAAAATAAAGCAGACAGTAAACAGATAAATAATACTTAAAAGCTATTGGTGATTCTGATCCTACAAGCTCCTATTTTTAGGACCCTAAAGTAAACTCAGTGAAATGAAACAATAAGGTACAATGTCATGTTTCTTTCCCTTAGACATTTTACACAGCAGGAGGGATCCAATAATGGTCGGATAGCTTTTGTTACTTCTGAATACCAAAGAGGAAAAGAATTGTAATTTAAACTTAATTTGATTTCCAGAGGCTTAGTCCAAAAATTCTGAAACTACCCATTTTCTTTTGCTACAAAATCTTCTAACTTCCATGGTGTCCTCAGTTGCCTCAATTTTTTTTTTAAATACATGGCAGATATTCGTTCTATCATTAGATATTCTTTATTAGAGGCTGATCCTAATGTATAGACTAATTAGCGTGTTACATTCAAAAGCTATCCAAGCAACTGAAGGCTTAGAAAATTATCAGCACCATAGTTTGGTGGGAAAAGAAGATATACATACGTTCACACCCATATGCATGCACATATAAAAATATTCCTGAGTAGTTTAACTATGATGGAAAAAAATCCATAAAAGCAAAGTTGCTTTTACAGAAACTATATCTATGTGAGCCTTTTCTCTTGTCTTGCTCCATGTGGGGTGGATCCCTGCAGAACACATCCAATTAGGTAAGGTTCTGTAAGAGCTGAGAAGTTAAATGTTTCACTACTTCTCTTTTATTCTGAGTCTTCCATCAACATTTCATAAAAGTTTATACCAACAGTCTGTTATAATCTTCAAAATTTGGTTTCTATAATTATTTGGACAAAATCAAGATCAATGGGAACAGAGCAGATGTTCTGAAAAGTGTTTCTGCAGCTGTATTAGTTTTTGTTGTTGTTAGGTGCCATCGAGTTGGTTTTGACTCATAGCAACCCTACATACAACAGAATGAAACACAGCCTGGTCCTGAGCCATCCTCACAATCATTGCCAAGTTTGATCCCAATTGTTCCAGCCACTGTGTCAGTCCATCTCATTAAGGGACTTCCTCTTTTTCTCTGACCCTCTACTTTATCAAGCATGATGTCCTTCTCCAGGAACGGTCCCTCCTGATAACATGTCCAAAGTACATAAGACAGTCTCGCCATCCTCTAAGGGGGCATTCTGGTTGTACTTCTTCAAATACAGATCTGTCATTCTTCTGGAAGCCCATGGTGTACTCAATATTCTTCATCAACATAATTCAAAGGTATCAATTTTTCTGCAGTTTTTCTTATTCATTGTCCAGCTTTCACATACATATGAGGTGATTAAAAATACCATGGCTTTGGTTAGGTGCACCTTAGTCCTAGAAGTGACATCTTTGTTTTTAACTCTTTAGAGAGGTCTTTTGCAGCAGATTTACCCAATGCAATATGTAGTCTGAGTTCTTGACTGCTGCATCCATGGGTGTTGATTGTGGATCCAAGTAAAATGAAGTCCTTGACAACTTCAATATTTTCTCCATTTATCATGATGTTGTTTATCGGTTAAATTGAGAGGATTTTTGTTTTCTTCATGTTGAGGCGTAATGCATACTGAAGGCTGTGGTCTTTGATCTTCATCAGGGAGTGCTTCAAGTCCTCTTGGCTTTCAGCAAGCAAGGTTGTGTCAGCTGCATATGGCAGTTTGTTATTGAGTCTTCCTCCAGTCCTGATGCCACCTTCTTCTTCATATAATCCAGCTTCTTGGATTATTTGCTCAGCATACAGATTGAATAAGCATGGTGAAATGATACATCCCTGACACATACATTTCCTGATTTTAAACCATTCAGTAGCCCCTTGTTCTGTTGGAATGGCTGCCTCTTAGTTACTTACAGGTTCCTCATGACCACAATTATGTGTTTTGAAATTTCATTTTTCACAATGTTATCCATAATTTGTCATAATCCACACAGATATCATTGCATAGTCACTAAAACACAAGGAAACATCTGTCTGGTATTCTCTGCTTTCAGCCAAGATCCATCTGACATCAGCAACAATATCCCTCATTCCAAGTCCTCTTCTGAATCTGGCTTGAATTTCTGGCAATTCCCTGTTGATGTACTACTGCAACTGCTTTTCAATTATCTTCAGCAAAATTTTAATATAAGTTATCCTATTAAAAATCTTAATCAGATATATTGATTTTTTAATCTCCCACCCATGAAAAGGCAAATAAAAGCATGGAAGAATAAGGACAAAAGGCAAGAAAAAATTATCGCATACCTACTATGTGTCTGCCAGAGTTCTAGATACTTTACAATATTGTACCATTTAATTCTTATAATTATCCTATGTGGTAAATATCTGACTCTCACTCAGATTTATCTTGAATGATGTGTTCTTAAAATCATGTCCTTCCTTTCTATGACCCAAGGTCAGCTGTGCCCCATCCCTTTTCTCACCCTTAGCCCTTTCCGCTAGGCGAACCTTAGTCCTAAAAGTGACATCTTTGTTTTTTAACACTTTAGAAAGGTCTTTTGCAGCAGATTTGCCCAATGCAATACGTAGTTGGAGTTCTTGACTGCTGCTTCCATGGGCATTGATTGTGGATCTAAGTAAAATGAAGTCCTTGACAACTTCGGTATTTTCTCCATTTATCATGATATTGTTTCTCTTTCTTTCTCCCGTCTTTGTTTCTCTCTCTCTTAAACACTACGCACAAACACACGTATACAAGATTTTACGCAATTGACAAACTTTTCTTGACAGAAACTGTGTGTTAACCATATACCTGAGTCTATGAGTGGCATAAGTGGTTAAGCACTCGACTACTAGCTGAAAAGCTGGCCTTCTGAATCCACCCAGCGGCACCTTGGAAAAAAGGATTGGAGATCTGCTCTAGAAAATTCAGTTTTGAACACCCGGTAGAATGTAGTTCTACTCTGCACAAATAGGCTTACTGTGAGTCACAGCAAACTCCATGACAACTAACATCAACAACCATATACCAGCCATCTTTTTATGTGCCCGAGGACTTGAGATTCTTTTGCCACCTTGCTTTTTAACAGGTTGCAGTTCTTCTCCCATATTTATACCCGTGACAGTTTTTCTGACTGTGCTATTAAAAAACAAATAAATAAATAATCCTTAGTGTCTCACATGTTTTTAGTTGTATTTTTTTCTCAGTGGAGAGAAAAGAACAATTATCTCAGTCTTGAGGAAAGTTAAAACAATATAAGACCCAAACATGTATTTACTTTTATTAGCATTGAAAATGGACTTAATGGTATTTGACTGAAGTTTGACTGGATCTCATGACCACTTAATGAACATTATCTTTTATCCAAACTCTGGGTTATTTTGTATCCTCTACTTGAGTTACAAGGAGCACTGGTGGTACAGGGGCTAAGAGATCGGCTGCTAACCAAAAAGTTGGCAGTTCGAATCCATGAGCCGCTCCTTGGAAACCCTATGGGACAGTTGTACTCTGCCTTATAAGGTAGGTGTGAGTCGGAATCAACCTGATGTCAATGGCTTCAGTTTGTTTGCTTTTGTTTTATTTTTACTTGAGTTACATAAAGGCAAATAGCATTCATTCCAATCTATTCAACTATATTTCACTGAACATATAATTTATTATCACCTGGCATATCGTAGCAGACTAATTTAGATCTGGAAAAAATAAAATATATCAGTATGTACTGAGTTTTATTTTGGCATTGGATATTATATGAGAACAAGGTACATATTATCAGGAGAAATCATAGAGAAGAGGAAGAAAATAATGTAATACAGCTTTAAGGTAGTTAATTCTCTTCCCAAACCATGAGAGAGTGAATACAAATGACCAAAATAAGAAATCATTGACCACATTTTATAGTGTGTTATGTATCATAAAAATGAATTGTGGTTTGCAAATAAATGTTTTTAGAGATCAATTTGTCCACGTCTTTTCAGTATTTGACATAATAGATTGTGGTACACATTGAAGATAAATAAAGCATATGCATACATATATATATGCAATTGATAGCTGTTATTCCAAAATATAAGTTTTTATGTGTTGATTAAATAAAAAAGCTAGAGATTTTATAAAACCTCTGTGAAGTTTTGTTACAATAACTAGTGTAATTTTTGAAATATTACACGAGAGACCCTTACAGGCATTCATTTAGTCTCCCATTGATCAAAACAAAAAAGCCAAAAATAATAACGTAGTATAACCGTGAGGAAGAAAAACACTAAAAAATATATAATTATTCTGTCCATCTTTGAACTTATACAACATGCTTTTACTATAAAATAGCTGACTTTTTTTTCATAAAATGAGGATAATACTTAGATAAGCTCATTGTATTCATGATCTTCCTTATTAAATTATATGTAGTAATTATATCTTTTCCTCAGCAAACATACCAAGATATATGTACCTAATTTAAGGAAAAAATCAGCTATAACTCAGAAAACTGGCAAATATTTGCTTAGGTAATTTTTCAATATATTATAAATATTAAAACTTTTTTTATTACTTATGAAGTATATGTATTGAAGTATAACACTTATTTTAGTGTGTCTGGGACCAATCAATTTCTGGTTTACACAAAATTTAATGAGCTTGTTTAAAATTTATACTTAAACATTAAAGCTTTTCTTATTTTAATTATTTGATTATATAGAGTAGTCAAAATATCATTTGCTTACAAAAACATACATGACCCAGATCATACAAACTAAATTTACTAGCTACACATATCTAATAATAGAGTACTGCACAATTCTAGGTCTGTAAATAAAAATAGTCATTCTAGTTTATAGCATACCAGAGAAATATCCTTTATTTTGATTTTAAAATTAAAATGAGAAGATAGCAATAAAGCTACAATGTAGACAACTTTTTAAAAATTATATCTAACCAACATATAAGGTATAGATTACTTCAACTGCAACACATGAAAGGCTAAAATAAATGAAAGATAATCAAATTTGAGCCCTTATTTAAATTATATATAAAGTTGAAAATAGCTTATGTACATTAATAATTCTGTATGTGTCATTTTAGACAATAAAACTTAAAAAATGTAACTGCTAGCACATCTCAATTTGGAACAACTGTTGGCATAATTATTATACTTGACCCATACCATAAATATAAATTTTTACACCAAAGAAACTGTATATCACAAACGGTGAAATTTTATGTATGCTAGGGTTTAGTTAACAGGAATCTACCTATGTCAGTTTCTTAGTTTTGACAAATGTACCATGGTAACATAAGGTGCAAACAATGGGGGAGCAGCACAAGATGAGAGGTACAGCAGAATTCTATGCATTATCTTCACAATTTTTTTTCTGTAAAATATTCCAAAATAAAAAGAATAATATTTACCTTGTAGGTGTATAGTAAACATTATTTGCCTGGGACATACCAAAAAACCCATTTCTGTCGAGTAGATCCTGACTCATAGAGACCCTAAAGGACAGAGTAGAACTGCCCCATAAATTTCCAAGAAGCAGCTGATGGATTCAAATTGCTGACCTTTTGGTTAGCAGCCGTAGCTCTGAACCACTGTGTCACTAGGGCACCAAGATATAAATATGCCTGGAACATAGTCAAAATTACTTAGTTTTAGCTAAATATCCATATTGTCAGTGCAGCTTTTCTTTCCTACTTCTTCTAATAAGGAAATTCCTTCTTTCCAGAGAGAAATGATTCCATGTATTTTGCATGAGGCTTACAACACTTCCTCCTTCTTTCCACCTCCAACAGGAAGATGGAGCCTATGTCCCAGGTCTGGCCAATAAGATGGCCCCATCTCCTAGGCTCAGTGAGTATTTCAGGCATGAGCAAGTAATTCAAGCCAGTACTATCAGATACTTCCTGAGCACTATTGGAAAACAACAATTTTTTCTGCTAAGGTTGCTAAACTTGTAGCGTGTGTGGCACCTGGTGTGCCTTTGCAACTAGGTGAATAGAGCTTTACTACAAATAAAACCAAATATATGAAATAAAAATGCTGAAAAAAGTACTGATGATATTGATACACCCCTGGTTCCATCTATAACTACAGTTAAAGCCACACTTTCGTTGTTCCAGTAATTTATGTTAATACGTTAACTTTATTGCTACAGCTATTGTGAATTAAGATTCTGTCTCTTGCAACGGGTAGAGTTATAACTATTACTTGTAGCTCTGCGTGTGGTTAGACAATGCCAGCTCTGTTTGATCTTGAGAAGAGATTAACCAGTTCTGTGGGTGGGAAACAATAAGATCAAAGATTGTCCCAAGCCTCGATCAGCAAATGATTGAAATGTTCATTTATTCAATCAATTTATATTGGGTAACCTTGCTTTTAGGAACCCTGGTGGTGCAGTGGTTAAGCACCTGGCTGCTAACCAAAAGGTCAGCAGTTTGAATCCACCAGCCATTCCATGAGAGAAAGATGTGACAGTCAGCTTCCATGAAGATTAAACAAACAGGCAAACAAAAAACCAAACCCATTGCCCTGTCGAGTGGATTCCAACTCGTAGCGACCCTAGATTAGAACTGCCCCATAGGGTTTCCAAGCAGCGGTTGGTAGATTTGAACCGCCAACATTTTGGTTGGCAGCAGAGCATGGAAATCCTATGGGACAGTTCTACTCTGTCCTGAAAAGTCCCTATGAGTCAGAATCAACTCAATGGCAACAGGTTTAGTTTTGGTAACATTGTTTTAGAAACATCACTTAATATTTCAGAAGCAGAAACAAATTACACGTGACTACAAGCAGGCATAGCCTATATAGTTGAACAACTACAGAAAGATTTTTGAAGGAAAAAAAGAAACAGCTGTTGCCTGTACCCACTCCCCATTAAAAAGGAAACTAAATAAGGAACTCTATGTGAAAAAGAATATGTTAAAAAGATAATGATCAAACATTTGTAATCAATTTATTACATAATCAGAACTAGAAGAACAAGATAATATATACTTTCCATCTGGTATAGTAAATGAAAAAACTATTATAACCAGGGAAAGATTATTTCAATAATGCAAGGATGACTCAACACTAAAAAAATTTTTAATTATTTATTATTAATTAATTATTAAAATAGACCATAAAAAGGAAAAAAAAATCAATATAATCATTTTAATTGGTGCTGAGAATAACAAACTAAGAAAAGTAAAAAAGTTCCTTAATTTAGTCAGGAAGATAACAGTAAATATCACATTTATTAGTGAAATAAAAAAGCAGCTTTATTTAAGTGCAGCATCCAAAAAGGATGCTTATGGCTACCACTTCGATTTTAAATTGCAGCAGGGTTTTAAAACAGTATAAAGAAATGAGGCATGGAAAAGCTTGTGAAGATTATCTGAACTTCATTATTGGAGAAAACCCAAACTACATGATCCAAGATAATGAATAAAAAACAATAAGAACTTAAAGCTACTTCAGTCAGTGTTAGATGTAAGATCAGCATACAATAATAAAAACTTTCCTACAGACTAGTACTTAAGAAACAGAAAATCTAATAGAAAAAAAAACACTACAATGTTGTTATAAAATACTTAAAACTGATAAGAAATATATTTTAAAAAAACTTTTATGAAAAGTAAAAACTGATAACTAGAAAATGTTATTGGAGACCATAAAATAACCTGAATAAATAGAGAGCTATACAATGTTCATGCATGAGAAGAAGTAATATTATAAAGCTGTCAATTCCATTCAAAATCATCCATATAATCAGTGATTTAAAAAAATACATAACTTACCTGGTACTTTTAAAATACAAATGGGACAACAATTTGCATATACAACTGAGAGTTTTGATTTTTAAAAAAAGTAAAAAAGTGGACTTGCTCTACAAGTTATCATAGAATATTATAAAATTATAATAAGTAAAATAATGCATCATTTGAAAATGATGAATAGATAAGTATAACATATTGAAGCATCAAAGTCATACATATATCAAACACATACAAATGAAAAGTTTGTAAATGATCAAAAAATATTTCAAATTATTGGAGAAAGGAAATATTTTAGAATTTTTTTTAGGAAAACTGATTATCTATTTGGAAAAATACATAAGTAAACTTTCAGATCATACCTTGCACAAAAATAAATTTCAGATAAATATGTAAATACTAACAATGGGAACATATTGGATATATAAATTTCATCTTTGGAGTAAGAAAGATTTTCATAACTGAAAAATGGAAACTGTTATGATTATACTACATTAAATTTATTATCTGCATCACAAATGGCAGCATGAAATCTTTAAATCATAAAAATAACAGAAAATGCATGTCCAGAATAAATAAAGAATTATTAAAATAACAATAAAGGAAAGACATAATGAGAAATTAAGAAAACAGGCAAAATGAAAATGCAAACAGTAACAGACAATATAAATAACTAATAAACATATATTTCAGTCTTTTTAATAATCTAATAAATTACTAATGTTTTCATCCATTTTTGATATAATTTTTTACTCATCAGATTGTCCAAGCTCAAATATTTTGATAATAGCAACTATTAGGAAAAGCACTGCACTGTCAAGAATGTGGGTATAATGGTCTCAGGGGACATCTACTTCAATTGGCATAACATAGTTTTTAAAGAAAATGTTGTACATCCTACATTGGTGAGTAGCATCTGGGGTCTTAAAAACTTGTGAACGACAATCTCAGATACTCCACTGGTCCCACCCCACCTGGAGCAAGGGAGAATGAAGAAAACCAAAGACACAAGGGGAAGATTAGTCCAAAGGACTAATGGACCACAACTATCACAGCCTCGACCAGACTGAGTCTGCACAACTAGATGGTACTGACTACCACCACCAACTACTCTGACAGGGATCACAATACAGGGTCCCAGACAAAGCTGGAGAAAAATGTAGAACAAAATTCTAACTCACAAAGAAGACCAGACTTACTGGTTTGACACAGACTGGAGAAACCCTGAGAGAATGGCCTCTGGACTCCCTTTTAACTCAGTACTGAAGTCACTCCTGAGGTTTACCCTTCAGTCAAAGATTAGACAGGCTTATAAAACAAAATGAAACTAAAGAGGCACAACAGCTCAGGGGTAAGGATGAGAAGGCAGGAGGGGACAGGAAAGCTGGTAACTGGGAACCCAAGATCAAGAAGAGGAGAATGTTGACATGTTGTAGGGTTAGCAACAAATGCCATAAAACAATATGTATATTAATTGTTTAATGAGAAACTAATTTGGTCTGTAAATCTTCATCTAAAGTATTATTTAAAAAAAAGTAAAAAAAAAACAACAACAAAGAATGTGGGTATAAATTGTTATAGTCATTTGGAGGACAATGTAGCAGAATCTGTTTTAATTTAAATATACAAATATAATAGTCAAAATTTTTGCTTCAGTATATGCAAGTAGTCACATAAAATATTTAGTGCAACAATGTTTTTAATATTAAAAAATGGAAAATACCCTAAATGTCCATCAATATGAAGTTGGAAATGCAAATTATAATTAATACATACTATGAAATGTTGTATTTGTTGTTAGGTGCTGTCTTAGTTATCTAGTGCTGCTATAACAGAAATACCACAAGTGGATGGCTTTAACAAAGAGAAATTTATTCTCTCACAGTCTAGGAGTATAGAAGTCCGAATTCAGGGTGCCAGGTCCAAGTGAAGCCTTTCTCTCTATTCGCTCTGGGGGAAAGTCCTTGTCATGAATCTTCCCCTGGTCTAGGAGCTTCTCAGCACAGGGTCCTGGGGTCTAAAGGACCCTCTCCCCTCTAGTTCTTCATTCTTAGTGGCATGAGATCCCCCGTCTCTCTGCTCACTTCTCCCTTTTATATCTCAAAAGAGATTGATTGACTCAAGATACAACCTAATCCTGTAGATAGAGTCCTGCTTCATTAACATACCTGCCTCTAATCCTGCCTCATTAACATCACAGAGGTAGGATTTACAATACAAAGGAAAATCACATCAGATAAGAAAATGGTGAACAATCACACAATACTGGGAATAGAGGTCTAGTTAAGTTGACACACATTTTGGGGGGACACAATTCCATCCACTACAGGTGCCTTCGAGCTGGTTCTGACTCATAACATCCCTATGTACAACAGAATGAAACATTGCCAAGTCCTGCACCATCCTCACAATCTTTGCTATGTTTGAGCCCATTGTTGCAGCCACTGTGTCAATCCATCTCCTTGAGGGTCTTCATCTTTTTCATTGACCCTCTACTTTACCAAGAATGATTGGCTTCTCCAGGATCTAGTCCCTCTTGATAACTTGTTCAATGTACTTGAGACAAAGTCTCTCCATCCTCACTGTTAAGGAACATTCTGGCTGTACTTCTTCCAGTTCAAATTTGTTTGTTCTTCTTGCAGTCCACAGTATATTCCATATTCTTCTCCAACACTATAATTCAAAGGCAATAATTTTTCTTCAGCCTTCCTTATTCATTGTCCAGCTTTCCCATGCATATGAGGTGATTGAAAATACCATGGTCTGGGTCAGGCGCACCTTAGTCGTCAAAGTAACATCTTTGCTTTTTAACACTTTAGAATTCTTTTGCAGCAGATTTGCCCAATGCAATATGTCATTTGAGTTTTTGACTGCTGCTTCCATGGGTGTTGACTGTGGATCCAAGTAAAATTAAATCCTTGACAACTCTAATATTTTCTCCATTTATCATGATGTTGCTTATCAATCCAGTTGTGCGAATTTTTGTTTTCTTTTTGTTGAGGTGTAATCCATACTGAAGGCTGGAGTCTTTGATCTTCGTTAGTAAGTGCTTCAAGTTTGCTTCACTTTCAGCAAGTAAGGTTGTGTCATCTGCATATAGCAGGTTGTTAATGAGTCTTCCTCCAATTTTGATGCCCCGTTCTTCTTCATATAGTCCAGTTTTCTGGATTATTTGCTCAGCATATGTATTGCATAAGTATGGTGAATGGATACATACCTGAAGCACACCTTTCCTGATTTTAAACCACACAGTTATCCCTTTGTTCTTTCTGTTTGAACAACTAGAGACCGCTTGTTATTTTATATATATATATATATATATATATATATATATATATATATATATATATATATATATAGGTTCCGCATGAGCAGTTAAGTGCTCTGGAGTTCTCATTCTTCACAATGTTATCCATAATTTGTTATGATCCATACAGTCAAATGTCTTTGCATAGTCAATAAAACACAGATAAACACCTTTCTGGTATTGTCTGCTTTCAGCTAAGATCCATCTGACACTAGTAATGATACTGTGAAATACGATGCAGCAATTAAAAAATGAGGGGTATGTCCCTTTCCAACTATGTAAAGACTGACAGTATGAAGATTGCATGTTTCAAAATCATATACAGAATGATATCTCTGTAAACATATGAAAAATGTACATGAAAAATATCATCATACACTGTTAATGTTACATGTATATGTATGCAAATACTTAGTAAATAATCTCCAATATTTCACACCAAACTGATAAAAAACAATACCTCTGAGAAGGGGTGGAACATGGGAATTGGACAAGGATCAGAGTGTAATTGCCAAAGGAAAATTTAGTTTTATCCACGTTATTTTAAGGCTTTAATTTTTCCCATGAAAATCACATCCATAATTAAGAACAAACTTTAGAATAAATATATTAATGTTTACTAGAATGCAAGTTTCATGAGATTAGGTTTTTTTTTTTTTTTTTTAACTGTTAAATCCCTGGGCTTACAGTATCTAGAAAAATAAAAATAAACTCAAACCAATACATAGAATAGCAGCTAGCTTAAATTTTCTTTTAGAAGAAGAGGAGAATTCTTTCTTTTTCTCTTTTCTCAGTGCCCAGGGAGGCAGTGCAGCTGAGGAGGCAAAAGTAGAATGGGGGGAGGGGGCATGTGTATACGTGTATGTGTGTATTACATACACGCATACACACCACCACACACTTGCATGCATTTCCTTGGTCATTCTACTGAGAAGGCCTAGAAGCAGTGACATTCCAGTAGAATGAGTACGCTAAGCACTTAGATGTTAGTTTTACAGGTACCATCCTCAAGTAAAGAAGCTAGGGCTCTGTTAAATGGTTGAATTGTGTGACCTCCAGAGAGATATGTTGAAGTCCTAATCCCCAGTTCCTGTGAATGTGAGCTTATTTGGAAATAGGGTCTTTGTAGAAGGAAGTAGTTAAGTGAACGTGAGGTCATACTGAAGTAGGATGGGCCTTAATCCAGTATGACTGGAATTCTTATTGAACTGGAAGAAGAGACACAGACACACAGAGAAGGTGGCTATGTGAACATGGAGTTAGAAATTGGAGTTATTCTGCCACATGTCAAGGAATGCTGGGGATAAGCAGAAGCTAGAGGAGGCAAAGAAAGATTCCTCCCCTAGAGCCTTCAGTGAAAGCATGGCCCTGCCAAAACTTTGATTTTGAACTTTGGCCTCCAGAATAGGGAGAAAATAAATTTCAATCGCTTTGAGCCACCTAGGTTGGTTTTTTTTTTTTTTCTTTCTTTCTTACAGCTACCTGAGGAAACTAACACTGGCTCCTTGGAAAAAATGAATGATGCCAGGACAGTGGCAGGAAAAGCACAAGATGAGCCTGGAACATCTTATTGGGCCAGTAGGTAAATAAGTACTCAGAGAAGGATGAGGACATAACACACACAGGAATCAGCTTTAGGGAATTCTCACTGATTAAAACTGGGACATTTTGACTATTAAAATAAATAAGGAAAACTAACAAGTTACTATCTATTAAATAAAATGAAATTTTTGGCATCCATATCAATATAAATATAATATGCATAAATCAATAGGAGAGAAGGGCAAGGCTCTTCCTTACAGTAGAATGCCAGCTAATAAATGCAGAAGTAATGCTTCGAAAAGACAGTCACCGTTTGAACACTCTCATTTTGGTGGTTGAGTCAGGCAGGAGTCATCAATGGATGCTAAAGCTGGTGGGTAGAGATTTGAGGATGAACAAAATATTGCATTTGAAAAAACTGGTGGGATTTTCTCAGACACACAGCACTTATCAATTACAAATGGAAAAATTAAGACTTTACAGTAGAACAAACTTGAAGATAGCAACTTAAGCAGGTTATGAAGTTTAACTTCATCATTAATGGTATGGGTTGACAACATGTGCTTCCTTATGTGATGCACTGAGTAGAACAAAGTTTTCTGTGGTTTTCCTGCAAAAAACGCATCGCCTAAACATCGGAGGAACCTAGGCTGAAGGACATCCTAAAGACTGAAAGGCCATTATTCTTTGTAGATACCTAGTTCCCAAGAGACAGAGAATGATTTAGAAAATGTAGCTGAATGAAGGAAACTAAAGAGACAGGACAACTTGTCCTGTCCAGGATCCTGGACCAGAAAGGAAAAGGACACACTGTAGGGATAATTGTCAAAATTTAAAGGTGGAAACAGCCTAAATGTCCACCACCAGACAAACAGATAAACAAAATGTAGTACATATGTACAATTCTTCCATAAAGAGAAATGAAATCCTGATACATACTACAACATGAATGGAGCTTGAAAATGTGTTGAGTGAAATAAGTTAGTCACAAAAGGACAAATACTGTATGATCTCATTTATGTGAAATATCTACAACAGGCATATCTATAGAGACCACAGTTCATTAGTGGTTACCAGGCTTGGGAGGGAGAGGGAAAGAGGAAGTCATTGCTTAAAGGACACTGTGCTTCTTTCTGTTAAGTGTGAGGGGACATTTGGAAACAGTTGCGATGGTTGCGTAACATGAAGAATGTAACTAGTATCACCGAATGGCACATGTAAAAATTGTTGAAAGACAAATGTTTTGTAATATATATACATATACATAGATATACACATATATTCACCATCATAAAAACTATAATGATGGTCTATGATCTAGATGGTAGTGATGTACAATTTTCTAATGTGGGTGGTTGCTTTGTGGTTTTGCAAGTTAGGCAGTAAAGTGGCCTTGTTTAACTGACATGCAAACAGTAGTATTTAGGGATGGTGGGGATTGTGTTCACAGCATGCTCCCAAGTAAGAGAGAGAGGGTGATGGAGCAAATGTGGTTAAATGTCAAAAACTAGGGAATCTTACAATATGGGGCAAGGTGATCCTTCTGTACCATTCTTCCAACTTTTCTATATATGTATAATTATTTCAAAATAAAATTATAAAAATTATATTAAAATATAGTAAAAAAGGATAAGTTAGGGTGAATACAATGTACACTGCTTAATATAGAGAGATGATTGATCTGCACAATAAGCTGAATAATATTTATTGTGTGCTCATGAATGTTTTGCATCCTGTGAGATAGTTAAGGAAAGAATAATGTATGATTTTCTGATAAAAAATCTTCCACTCTCTGTTGAGAAATAAAATTAAAGCTGATGTTATAATCAAAAACATCAATTAATCGCCATATTTTAAAATATTTGAAATATTACATATTTATTTACCTAAACCTTACATGTGTACTTATTTATTCCACGTAAACCCGTTGCCATCAAATCAATTTCAAGTCACAGTGAACCTACGGGACAGAGTAGAACTGCTCCATAGGGTTTTCTAGGCTATAATCTCCACGGGAGCAGATCGTCAGGTCTATTCAACCACAGAGCAGCTGGTAGGTTCAAACCACTAACCTTTCAGTTAAGAGCCAAGTGCTTAACCACTGTGCCACCAAGGCTCCTAAACCCATAGCCATTGAGTTGATCCCGACTCATAGCAACCCTATTGGACAGAGTAGAACTGCCCCCAAAGGGTTTCTGGGACTGTAAATCTTTAAGGAAGCAGATTGCCACATCTTTCACCCATGGAGCAGCTGATGGGTTGGAATTGCTGACCTTTGGGTTAGCAGCTAAGTGATTACCACTGCACCTCCATGAGTCTTTATTACATGTACTTTGCCAAAATATGTTTGAAAATATTTATGACAAATACACAGGATTTAAGAAAAAAAATAAAAGGAATAAAAGCAGGCTATTTGAGAATGTATATAATGATACACTATTTTGTGGTTCCTACAAGTATGTCATTGTAACTCAGAGTAGCTTGAGATAATTAATGTGTCTTGTTAAATATCAAAGAATTCTGCTTTAATTTTTGAATTTAAAGGTTTTAATAACTAAAGTAGCTTTAGTTGAAGGTAATTTCTGAGAAATATTGAAAGCTAACAGGAAAAACTTTAGAAACGGCTAGGTTACAGGCACTTTGACAACCAGGCAGAGAAGCTAGGGTTTGATTTAAAAGAAATGTGATATCACAATAATCCTGAGATATGAAAACAGAAGTCAGAATCCAGAAATAGTTGCTATGGCAGCAAAGGATGCTGTTCATCCTTTTAGTCTTTTTAATACCAAGATGCCTTATATTTTCACTTCTGGTCCCCTTACTGTTCTCAAAATTTCAGTAGGATTAGTTAATGGGAGGATGTGATGGGTATTTTGAAAACTGGAACATTAACTAGTGCCTTTTCTCCTCAATGTTCCTGACTGGATATAGCAAATCTAAGAGTATAAGCCTTACAATCATTGCTTTGTTGTGTTGGAAGTTACTTTTGTGCCTATTCATTTCACTCCATTGGCACAAAGCAAAATAAAGAATGCAGTGGAAAGAATCTTCATCACTGAAGGCTGCTTCAATTACTACTTGCATTTACATTTACTAGGTATGGAAAAATCTTGTTTGTTTGCTGTACACTGTGACCCTTTCTAGGCCCCTAGATGATTGGACCTAGTAGTGCACTAACCCCCTGTAGTTTACATCCTAGTTTTATGTGTTGCTGCTTTTATGGAGTGCTAAATTGCTTAATTAAATTTTACTGGTTTATTCTGCTTGCTCATTCATATCCTACTTAATCCAGCCTACAACATTTTCTTTCTTAAAATGAACATATGAAACCTTACAATGGATTTTTAGAGGGACATTTCGGTTGTAAAATGGGTAAGTGCTTTAATGTGTAAGGTGCTATTTGTTGAAAAAAATAACTGAATACTCCATGCAAATATAAAGTCATAAGTAACATTACCATGTTGGGTTTAACAAAGCTGTTGTTGGACGAGCAAAAATGGTATTGAGTGCTTGCTTTTACTAGGTGTCGTTATGGTTTATTTCTAAGCCTTTTTCAATCATGTTTATTTGGAAAATGATTTACTGCTGAAATTAAGAATTGTGCGTAAAATACTTCCTATAACAAATTCCTCATGTTGTGTAAGTAAGAAAAGGAGGCACCAGTTGGGTTCTTCTTTGGGAATCCCTTCTTATTTGGAGGTAGATGGATGTGAAATGTTTCCCAACCATTCATTTCAATTCTATTTTCAAATCTGTCTAATATCTCTTGGAACTTTTTCCTCTCTCTGCAGATGACCTCATACTTTTGTATAAAAATATTGACAATTTAAAATGAGCTCCTTTATTGTTTCTTATTCACATATTAAAGATTAACTGTAGCTTTGTCCAAACTCTTCTCCTCCACGCCCATCATCAATGATAATTTTTCATGATACTGAATCCTGTTCTGCTTCTGCTAAATTATCAGCAATTATATTCACTTTTTTTCCTATTCTTCATAATTATGTTGAATATTTTTGATAAATTATTTCTATCATTGGTTACACACAAAACACATTTATTAGAAGGGGTTGGAAGGGGAATGGGTTGAACTGTTTTCTCCAGTCCAGTTTAGAGGAACTGTGACAATTACAAGCTGGGGCTCTGTTGCAAGCTGCTGGGGATCAGATTGAAGCTTTGTCATTAAAGTTTTTTAATCTCATTGTACCTCTGTTTCTCATTTGTAAAAATATAGCACTCAATATAACTGAGTAATTATAATATTCAAATAAGCTAATATGTTAGAGTCTGGCCTTATATTAGATCTCATTTTATTAACACATTTAATATTATTGATAGCCACAAGCATTGGGCGTTCTGTGGATATAATCAGTACCTGCTAGTTGCATTAAGTGGCATTATTCACATTGTTCCACACTGCAAAATAACTGTAGTGTTTTGTAAAGTTGTACAGCCCAGATGCCCCATCAGCAACCAAGATCACCCTCTCCCAGGGCTCTCTGGTTGGCTGTCTGCAGAGCAGAGACCAGCCAGCCCTTTGGGCTTGACTTTCCACCACCTGCAATTGGAATGTACCCAGGTAACTGACAGAGGGAGGAACCAGATGACCCCCCACTGATCCAAGCTTTAAGCTATTGTCTGATCCTGAAGAAGTTGAAGGATGGAGTGATGGCTTGTGTGCAGGATATGAAGGTCTGAAACTCATGCCAGCTGGGATATGTGTGTGTGTGGTGGGGGACATCCTTGGAGAACTCACAGCACAAGCACATTTCCAATCTAAAAGAAAGTATTTCAATATTTTTACTGGCTTTATTGAGGCTGGCTGGCTGAATAGCATACTTTCTTTGTCCCAAAGATAACCCATCTAATCTTAATCTCCATGTGATTTTCTCCCCACATCTAGGGCCATGCCATATTGATCTTTGCTCCTCTTTTTCACACAGTTTAAGTCTATCCCACTATTTCAGACCATTCCTTTCTTCTTCAAAACTGTAGGGACTTTTCAACTTAAAAAAACAAAAATAATCTCATAACTACTCAAAGTATCTTATCTTACTCCTTTTCACCATATCCAGACTTGTTTGTTTGCTTGTTTGTTTTCTCAATATGGCTCCCTGGGCTGGGTGTCAGTCAAGCAAGGACTGGCCAGCACTTTGGGATGGAGTATTGATTTTAATGAACTCATTCCATCAAATAGAAATGGAATTCAACAGAGCCAGTGAAGTGGAGCTTTGCACCCAGTGGCTCAATTATTATTTTCATGTACAATTATTATTTTCATAGTTATTTCCAAATACTTAACTCCAAACATAAGTTCCTGAGGCTCTCTGTCTCTCTCTATCTATCTATTATCTATTAGAAAATAATCTCTTCACATGCATACCCTGCTGTCACTTCAAACTCATTATATCCAGAATGTATTGTGTTATGCTTAACTTAACGTCATCCTGTCTTTCCCACCTCTGTTAACACATCATTATTCTAATTATACAGGATAGAAATTTGGAAATTTTGGAATTGTGTTTGATTGCTCTCTCTGGCTTTTCCCTATGTTGAATTAGTTTTATTTTTACAATAGTTTAGTCTCTTAAATTTTTATTAAAAAATGTTTTTAAATCATATTTTAGACTCTCATTACCGTTTAGTTAAACTATTTACTATTCTTCTAACTTATTTTTATACAACCCACTTATTTCTCTTGAGTTCCAGACCTTCGTACCCTGCACACAAGGCATCACTACTCAGATACTCCTAGTCAGTTTAGGCATAGCAAGTCAAAACTGAAAACATAATTCTCCACTTAGCACATACACACACACAAATGTACATGTGCAAACACACACACACACACACACACACACGCATGCATCTTTCAAGTTTGCCATTACTATATTGCTCTTCATCTGAGTAAATGGCCCCTTTATGAACCCTGTGCAGCCCTGGTGGAGCTCAGTTGCTAACCAAAAAGTTGGCAGTTTGAATCCACCAGCCATTCCTTGGAAAACCTATGGGGCAGTTCTATTCTGTCCTATAGGGTTGCTATGAGTCAGAATTGACCAGATGGCAATGGGTTTGGCTTTGGTTTTGGTTTATGAACCGTGAAGAGTTCTGGTGGCACAGTGGTTAAGTGTTCAGCTGCTAAGCAAAAGGTCAGCAACTCAAACCCACCAGCTGATCCATAGGAGAAATACGTGGCACTCTGCTTCCATAAAGATTTACAGCCTTGGAAACCCTGTGAGGCAGTTCTACTCTGTCCTATAGTGTTGCTATGAGTTGCAATTGACTTGATGGCAATGGGTTTGGTTTTAGGTTTTACGAACTCGACTGTGATCTGATAGTTATCCTTGACACATCATCACTAGTACATAATCAGTTCACCAAGCCTGATCAAATTTACAGATTTGAGATATGTCTCATATTAGTATCTTACTAAAATGCAGATTTGATCATGTGAGTTTAGGATGGGTCTTGAGGTTGTACATTTGTAACAGGCTTCCAAGGGATACCAGTGCTGATGATTTAGGGCCAGGTGCTGAATAACAAGAGGCTGTGAGATTCCACACAAGCTGGCTCTTTTGCAATCTCTCAGAATTCATCTCATAACACCCTCCATCCAACTCACTCAACTCCAGGCATTCAACTGACACTCCAGAAAATGCCATGCCTTAGGAGTAAGAACATACTGTAATACTAGCACATGCCCTAATACAACTATAAAACAAAAATAGAACCTCCTTAACAAAGAATATTGAATATACCGTGGACTGCCAAAAGAATGAACATATCTGTCTTAGAAGAGGTACAGCAAGAATGTTCCTTAGAGGCGAAGATGGTAAGACTTTGTCTCACATACAAAGGCATGTTATCAGGAGGGATCATTCCCTAGAGAAGGACATCGTGCTTGGTAAAGCAGAGGGTCATCAAAAAAGAGGAAGACCCTCAACGAGATGGATTGACACTATGGCTGCAACAATGGGCTCAAGCATAACAACAATTATGAGCATGGCGCAGGACCGGGCAGTGTTTTGTTCTGTTGTACATGGGGTTGCTATGAGTCTGAACTGACTTGATGGCACTTAACAACAGCAGCAACAACAACAAAGAATAAGTTTAAGCCTGATAGGACTAAAGAATAGATCATTGATTTAAATGCCTGGCACAACAAAATACAATGTCCTTTAATGGGGGACAAAATAATCCAAACTGTCTATAATATCTAATTCCCTAGGTCTTGCAGAAAAGTTTAAAAATCAACAACAACAAAACTAGATGTGAATAAATAGGAAAGATCACTCATAGACAAAAGAAAGAGCAGTTAAAAAAAATTAACCCCCAAATGATGTAGATGTCATAGCAGAAAATAACTTTACAGGAACTATTGTGACTATGTTCAAGTACTTAAATGAAAATATGGGAGTATGAGGGAGATCTTAGCATAAAAATACATTTCATAAAAAATAATTAAATGGCAATTTTAGAATTGGAAATATAATATCCAAAATGTAAAATTCACTGGATAGACTTAAAAACAGATTGAATGTGGCAGAATAACAGTTCAGTGAACGTGAAGATATATCAATGGAAACTATTCAGTCTGAACAATAAAATCAAATCATAACTTTAAAAAAGTAGACAGAAGCTCATGACCACTAGGACAATAGCAGTGTATTTTACAACACATGTGATTGGCATTCTGAAAGGAGAGGAAAGACAGAATGGAGTAGCAAAAATATCTGAAGAAATACTGACCATATACGTCCCAAATTTGTTAAAATAAACAAGATCTTAGGGATTCAAGAGGCTCAGCGAACTCCAAGCAGAATATATGCGTGAAAGTATGCCTGGGCAACTTAAAATCAAACTCCTAAAAACAAAAAAAAAGAAAGAATATCTTGATATCAATTATCAATTGGCTGGTAAATGAATAAACAAATTATGGTATATCCATTTAAAGGAATTCTATTTAACAATTAAAAAAATAAAATATAAATATAGGCAGAAACATGGATGAATTTCAAAAATATTATGCTAAGGTAAAGAAACCAGACACAAAAGACAATATGTTGTATGATTCTATTTATAAGAAATCCTACAAAAGGCAAAACTTTAGGGCAGCAAGAAGATTGATGGTTGTCAGGGACAAAGGTTGAAGAAGGAATTGACTGAAAAGTGGCAAGAGGGAACATTTTAAGGCAATGGGAATATTCTATATCTACATCCTGATGGTGATTACATGACTGTATACAATTAGCAACATTCCTCAAACTTCACACTTAAATTGGGTACACTTTATTGCATGTAAGTTATATCTCAATAAAACTGTTAAGAAAAAGAAAAAAGAGCAGGAGCTTATGCACAGATATGTCGAAGTTTCTGCTCAATGTTAGGCAGTCTGTCAATACTACAATTATGCAAATTTCTAAAATAGCTATTTTTTAAACTTGTTAAAATTGTACTTTTTAAGTTAAATATTATTTCTTAATATTTTCAACATATGCATTTTGTGTCTGTTTTATTTAAGTCAATTTGATACCATTTTCTAAGTTGCATCAACCAATTTGCTTCATATTTGGGTGCCAAGTCAAAATTATGTACATATATGCACGGAAATGGGATGAATGGACATAGGTGAATATAAGATGTTTCACAATTGCGTGTCAAAATCATGTACATACATGCACGGAAATGGGATGAATGGACATAGGTGAATATAAGATGTTTCACAATTGCGTTAGTGGTGACTCAGTTTTCTAGTGTTTACAAATGAAATTACATTTTAAAAAATATATAAATTCCAACAATTTTTATCTGTAATATCTGAAACAAGATTTAAGGTTGCTGATCCATTTGTTTCACATTATTATCCATGTAGGCACTGTAGTTTTCTTCTTGTGATATGGAATAGGGGAAAATATATGAGTAAAAATAATAATGCTTATAAAAATAGAAAATTCTTAGATAGGTGCATATATTGGGAGAGAAATCTATAAATTCTTGTTGATTCTGGGTTTAATTATTTACTGATAATTCTATTTAGCATTTTATTTTATTTTTTTAATTGCTGGAAATAATACTTGATTATAGTGGATTTTAATCTTATGAAGGTAGTAACTCATAAAATAACCCATTGCCATTGGGTCCAGCTCATAGCGATCCTATAGAACAGAGTAGAGCTGCACTATAGGGTGTCCACGGCTGTAATCTTTACAGAAGCAGACTGACATTTTTCTCCCATAGAGAGTTTAGTGGGTTCCAACTGCTGAATACGCAGCAGAGGAGCACTTAACCACTGTGTTACCAGGCCTCCTATAACAATAATAGAAAATTTAAACATGAATCTTTTGATTTTTTTTTTTTTTTTTTTGCACAGTATTGATGAACCATTCAAACATGCTGATTCTGTTTCCTCATCTAAAGTGTAGGTACATATCCAACCTAGTTGAGAGTTGTGATAAAAATCAAGTCAAACTGGACATTGTATAGGGAAGAATTACATAACAGTGAGACACTGGATTTCACTCTTTCTATTAATAACTATTATAACTAATGAGTCACATAAGCTTATTTTCTTCATTAAAGTGTCAACAGAAATTGTTTGCATTATCTTTGACTGCATACATTTTACACAATATCCAACACTAAGCAAGAAGGTAGTATTTTTGAATAGAGGAATCAATTCCATTTTATCATTTTTCTTTCTGAGAAAATTTCTTTCAATAATTTCATTTCCTCTAACTATATTTTCTAAAACGTGCAAGATTGGAAAAACTGAAACCAATATTTTTTTAAATATTCATTAATTCATTAAATATAATCATGTGTCTACTGCATTGTTCTGTATACCTGGAGTACAGCGAGAACAAAACAGAAACAGTAAAAACAAAAACTCTGCCTTCATACAGCTTGATTCAATGAAGACAGTCCCAAAGACACATTAAAAATGAAGTTAGTGGGCACCTATACTCAATAAATTTCTCTATTAATTGTTCATGTTACAATACTCAATAAATTTGTCTATCAATTGTTCACATTACAAGCATTATCTTGCACCACAAATTTCTTCATTTCATTGTGTAAAAAAATATATATTTTTATCTAAGTGACTTTAAAATCTGTAGTGCAGAAAATTCTCCAAGATTGCCTAATGTGAGAAAACATTTAATCATTATTTTATAATCAACAAAGATGTTTATTTGATAATAGTTTAATGCAGCTTTGTATTAACTCTGGTAGAAAATGACTTTGTTCTACTAAAATTTACAATGTCAGAGTAACATTAATGACAGGGACACAATTGTAACACTTGACGTTTGCAAACCATTTCCTAAAATTCTTATTACATAAGGTAATTCCAGAGGACTCTGGCCCGTCTATGTGAATCAAAATTCATACATATAGTAAATCATCTAAAAGCAAATAATGCAATATTTATAGGTATGTTAGGGGAAACCTTGATGCAGTGATTCGTAGGATTTTTGTTGTTGTTGCTGTGGTTGTTTTGCACATGCAGAGCTTCGTTTTAATAGCCCTCTTCTTTTAAGGCTATAATTAATCAATTAAAGAGGAGACTTTAAAATCGGTACGTTACTCCAATAAGCATATCTGCAAGATGGTTTTTATTTTTTTTTTCAGAATTCCAAACTTCAAATAATGTAATTTTAGAACCAAAAAATGTAAGAGCTAATCTATTTCAACCCCTGCATTTAGCAGAAGGAGAAACTAATGGCCAATATGGTTAAATGTTTTATGCGTTATGAAGCTAATTAGTAGCGGCAGAACCAGGGTTTGAATCATTCTCAAGTTTCCCAGTTTCACACGTTTATAAACTCTTCAGTGTCTTTTAGCCTCCTTTGCTTTTTATTATCAACTCTTTAATTTGGTATGAAGGGAGTCCTTCACCTTTAAAGGATTACTGTGTGATTACATTTGAATGGACTTCACTCTAATTCTTTATTTCATCAGAGGACTAGATGACTCCCAATGTAACAGTGAGCTTTATCTAGGTTAACTGATCTTTTGTTTTGTTATAAATTGTTGGAAGTAGTTTTACATCTACTTCATAGCAGAAAGTCACTCATGGAATTTCTAAGCCATATGTTTAGACGCTTATCTCTCACAATTGTCTCTAGTGCTAATAAAACAACAATTTCACTTCTTTCTTACTTATTAAATAAAACAGATGAGATTAATAAACATTTAAACAGACAGTAGGGGATATTAAATTAGTAAATGGATAATTGGTGTTTTCTCTCTCTCACTCTGCATGTGTTTGTATGTGTATTGGATCAGTGTGGAGTTCCAGGTAAAGGCACGCTGGAGGTTTTTCTTTATCCATTCGTGGGAATCATTTAATAACTAGAAAATGAGGTTGTGCTTTGATTTATTTTGGCAATAGATTTGACCAAGGTTGCTAAGTAAGGGCTAATTTTACTTACATTGTAAAATTTCGTATGTGTTGACTCTCCTTCAGAAACATCACACCAGTTGTCAAAAGAATATTTATCCATTGGAAAGGATAAAACCTCTGAAGATAAAAGTACAGATTGTTTAATAGCCATATTCCCTATACACAAAATTGACATTAGGTAATAAAACAGCCTTCCATTTTTGACTCCTCACCATGTGGTCTCAGTATGTCTGTGAGCGAAGCAGACATTTATTACTTCATATGTCCTCTGATGCTTTGAGATTATCACTTAATTAACTCAGTATAAATAGATTGAACAAGTGGTGTAAATCCCAGTGGACACAACACTTAGTATTCTATGATGGATCCTCAAAAGAAATCCTAAAAATGAACAAACAAGAAATAGAGAAGTGACACCTGCTTCAAATCAGGATTTGGGTGCATGATAAACACTTTTTATTTTTTGTCACCTATTTTTCAGTGCTGGCTGGCACATTTAGAAATTATAAATAGACAGACAGATGTGTGTTGGACTATTTTACGACCTTCTCCAGGTTTCTAAATTTAGGGGAATGTTAAAAGGTTAGAGATTAATTTAAATTTCAGACACTATTGTAAATACTTGGTGTACTATGACTGAATTTAAGACAATTCAGCAAAAACATCATTTGTCAGTGAAGACATACTTTTTATGTTACAGGCAATAAAAAGCATGTGTGTATGATTTGTTGTGTAAGTAAAAGAAAGATATATATTAACTAGTGTTATTGAGGTTTACTATTTTTTTAAAACTATCAACAAAAATTCACATGGGTACTTTAGAATGGATGATATACAAAAATCTTCAGGGATGCTGATACTTAAGAACGAGAGAGACAGAGGCAGGCATGGATTTTGACTTATTTGTTAACCAGGAATCAAAGCAATTAATCAGTTCTCCCTGTGACTGTTTAGGAATATGATTAAACCGTTTCTGGGAGTACCCTACACAGTACACTTTAGAAATTGATTAGGTCAGACCAAAGAGTAGTACCTAGATGTTTTAACCCAATTGCACTGAAAAGGAAGCCAAAAAAATAATAAAGCAACTATAATAATATTATAGCAATACTATACCTTAGATGCATGTTACGGCAGTCAGCTTTCTAGGACTTCATTGTCAATAGACCTTTGTAAATGGAAATAAGTATTCATATCCATTGTTATCAAAACGACACTAGACGTTTTCTAGTTTAATACATTTTAAAGCATATAAAGGACAGTAAACTGAAATTTAATTTCATCGACCCTATCCATAATTATTTCAGAGTGTAAATGAACAAGTACATTTGTGTTTGCCTCTAATGTCAGAGAGTTGGCTTAATAAACGAAGCCTTTAGTAAGGGGCATCTCAATTTCATGGAGGTGTCTTCTAAATCTTTACAGAATGTCTCAGCTATAAATCATTTGAATATATCACAGCCTATTATGCAGAGATTTTTTTCCCACTGATACTTAAAAAATAAATACTGAGTATGGAAATGGCTTAAACAAGGGATGCTGAGAGTGCTTTGCTTGATCAAAACTACTGGTATGCTGACAGACGTGGTTTCTGGAAAGCCAGCTATTTCAACAAGCTGTTTGTATTTATTTATCCCGATGATCACAGGCTTTTATTTGAACTGGCTGCATGTTCATCATGTAATGAGCGATGTCACAAGATTGTTCTGGCAATATAGAATAAAAAATACTGTTTAGACTTTTATTCAAGACAATTATTTAATCAGTTATTTTTATATTCATGGGTTTTAGTGCTTTTTTATTATCCCATATCCTATTTCTTTTTTTTTTTTATTGTTGTGTTTTAAGTGAAAGTTCATAATTCAAGCTACTGTCTCGTACAAAAATTTCACATAGATTGTTATGTGACCCTAGGTGCTCTCCCTATACTGTGACAGCACACTCCTCCTTTCCACCCCTGATTTTCCCATGTCCATTCAACCAGCTCCTGACCCTCTCTGCCTTCTCATCTCGCCTCTGGACATGAGCCACGCATTAGTCTCATGTATTTACTTGAGCTAAGAAGTACACTCTTCATGAGTATCATTTTATGTCCTATAGTCCAGTCTAATCTTTGTCTGCAGAGTTGGCCTCGGGAATGGTTTCAGTTTTGGGCTAACAGACAGTCCGGGGGCCGTGTCTTCTGGGGTCCCTCCAGTCTCAATCAAACCATTAAGTCTGGTCTTTTTACTAGAATTTGAGTTCTGCACCCCACCTTTCTCCAGCTCCATCAGGGACTCTCTGTTGTGTTCCCTGTCAGGGCCGTCATTGGTGGTAGCCGGGCACCGTCTAGTTCTTCTGGTCTCAGGCTGATGAAGTCTGTCATTTATGTGGCCCTTTTTGTCTCTTGGGCTAATATTTCCTTGTCCGTATCCTATTTCTTGATTTGCATTCATAAGCTATATGTAAGACGACTGATAGTACTAAGCTTTTCCATCGTCGTTCTACCCTCAGTGAGATAGATTGACCCAGTAGCTGCAACAATAAACTCAAATATACCAACAATCATGAAGATGGCAGAGGACAGAGCAACATTTTATTCTGTTATACAAAGGTTGCCGTGAGTTGGGGCCAACAAAAAGGCAACTCACAATAACAACAACAACAAAGTTGGCCTTTATAAAGTTAATTAAATTACTAACACAGTAGACACTTTACATTGGTTTGAGTCTAAACGGACTCGACAGCATCAAGTTTGGTTTTTTGGTTTTGATTTTCCTTTCTCAAGTGATCAGGGAGGTATCTGTGGGAGTGCTACCTGTAGAAAAGGGTACTTCCTATAAGAATGGTATAAAGGATCAGCTTATGACAAGGTCTGAGAATAGAGGCAGTCAATGTTGCAATTTTCATTTTGACTCATTATCCTGATATATGTACGTCTGGAAGAAAGAACTTGACTGCCAATATGGCCCTGAATGCTGAAGACAAGCAAAGGGCCTAATTTAGTGCACAGAATACTGATGAACTCTCTTAAAGACATTGCAATCCCAACTATTGTTTTTCCCTGAAACAACCAGCTTATTGCTTTTTTTAATTTTATTTATTTTTATTTTTTAATATACATGATTTATTTCATTTTCATTGTTGTTGAGAATATACACAGCAGAACACACCAATTCAACAGTTTCAGCAATGACACTGCATTCTTCGAGTTGTACAACCATTCTCACCCCTCTTTTTTGAGTTGTTCTTCCTCCATTAACATAAACTCACTGCCTCCTAAGTTTCCTATCTAATTTTTCAAGTTGCCACTATCAAATTGATCCCATATAGCTTTTTGAACCCTCTTCTCCTGCAATTTTCTTTTCTAACCCTAAGTTAACCAAATTCATTGCCATGCATAGGCTTAGATCTCTCAGAGTCATGTATAGCCTTGGTTATAGACAGCCAGTAAGTGATATGCATGCAACATCAGTCCTCTACAGATTTCCTATGATTTTTATCTGTCCTCTGGAGGATGTCTTTTATTTTCCTGATTCCCAGTACATGAATGAACGAGCTGTAATACTGCTTGCTGATAGCCACACCAGTTTCTGACAATACACAGGTCTGAAGCTGCCAATTGTCTTCACTCCCACCTTTGAATAAACACTGAGATTATGATATCATGAGGTGGTTCAGTGATTTATCAGGATAATACTATCATGAGAATAAAGAAAAGTTATTCATATTTAATGTATTATATAAAATGTAATATTATTAAATGAAACATTGTACTTCTTTTAATCTTTGGGAAGATACACACATTTTGGAATTATTTTCTGTATTTTATTCAAGTATACCCTTCACCAAAGTAACTGGCTTAGATTTCCTTCCACAATTTTACTACTGGTCTTTGGCTGACTTATTGGGCCTTCCTGAGATTTGGTCCTGTCCTTTACTCGTCTGTTCAACAGTTTGTTGTTTTTTTTACCATTTGTTTCTTATAATAAGATTCTGAAATTGAACACATTATAACCCCTGACTGCGGATACCAAGCTCCTTTATTTTAATCCACTGGTCCTTTGCGTATAGACATAAAACCTGGTCCTGTAGTTTTAAAATGGCAAATCCCTTTTACCTCTCAAAAGGTAAACCTGGCTTTTCAGGGATTTCTCTATAATAAATTATAAACAAGCCAGTGATCTGTTCTAGGGTATATAGGATCTCCTGGCCCATTCCTAAAAGGGATTGATATTATTAATTCATCTCCTAATGTCAAGAGAGCTATTTCAAGCTGAATTAACAGCCCTTGTTGAGATTTTCGTTTGGTTTGTTTTCTGGAAAGAGGCATGGATTTTGATTTATTTCTTACAAGGTTATTAACTCAAAATAATAGTAACAATAAATGGTTTTAAATATTATCTATTGAAAGTGTCAGTTTTGTCCTGCACATTGTATTAGGTGTTTTATATATATTGTCTAATATAATCCTACAACAATTTTATTATTATTGTTATTACTATTATTGCTTTCACTTTTTAATGAGAAAACTAAGAATCACCTAAGTTTAGAGATGTCAAACCTAGAATGAATTGGAGCTATCATTGCATTTCTGGCCTACTTGACTACAAAAGTTAGGTTCTTTCCACTATGCCCAAAGTTTCAATTTAGCTCTGAGATACATTTTCCTTATGTGTATGGAAGCAATTTCTAGATTCCACCGAAGTAAACCAAAAGGTGAATCTATAACTAAAGTCTGCCTATAACCATAACACTAAAGGAAATCTACATCTGTAAGAAATCTTTAGGACTGAGATGGCCCATTGTCATAAACAGAGATAAATTCGTATTTTTAGCTTTGGAGAACTTGACAACAAAAATTATGCAGGTAGTTATATGGGATATATATCATCTAATGAGTTTTCCATAAATACAAAAAGTTTTTATCAGTAAACTTACAAATTCATCAGTGAGTTTGTAAGTTGTTTTTTGTTAATAAAGTTATTTTTTTTAATTGTGTATGCACTTCTTATTACACTGTTTATAAATATACATTTTAATATAATGACTTTGTTACAGATATACTACTGTTATAATGAGTTCTTGGAATTTAGGGGGGTTTGAGAGGTGCAACTCAATTACACTTTTTTCATGCTTTGAATCAACAGAGAAATAGATACAGGAACAAGGTAAAGATTTAAATAAATATCATTTTTCTTGCTGTTAAAGCTGGATTGGAAAATCTATCTAGCTTAAAGTTTAAATGTATGCCCTACAAGTCCATGCTGTGAACTGTATTTAACCCATAAATTGCAGATGGAACAGTTTTAGAGAGAGAAAGAGAGAGAAGATACAGAGAGAGAACACCAAGAAGTTGGCCTATGCATGAGAAGTGTGTGTGTCCTTTTTTTTAAATAATTTATTTTATTTGTTGTTGTTATTGAGAATATACACAGCAGAAAATATACCAATTCAATAGTTTCTACATGCACAATTCAGTGACATTGATTATATTCTTTGAGTTGTGCAACCATTCTAATCCTCCTTTTTTTGAGTTATGCTTCCTCCATTAATATAAACTCACTGCACCCTAATTTTTCAAGTTGCTTTTATCAATTTGATCCCATATAGATAGACCTTAAAACAGCATAATGCTCAAATCAGACATTCTTTACTAGTTAAGCTAAACTGTTGTTTGGTTTTAAGAAGATTTCAGGGGATATTTTTGGTTTACGTTTTAAAGATGATGAACCTTTTGGAGGTTCAACTAGCCTCCGAGGCTCCATAAAGACTAGATTGCATTATAATTTAAAATTCTGTTCTACACTTTACCCCTTTTGATCAGGATTATTCTACAGAATCTTTGATGAAAATGTTCAGTAATTGTTGCCAAGCGCCATCCAGTTCTTCTGGTCTCATGGTAAAGGAGGCAGTTGTTCATGGAGGCAATTAGCCATACATCCATTTCATCTTCCTATTTCTGATTCTACTCTTTCGTCTGTTGCTCCAGGTGAACAGAGATCAATTGTTGTGCCTTGGATGGCTGCTTGCAAGCTTTTAAGACCCCAGGCACTATGCAAGTAAGTAGCTAGCAGATAGAAGTCTTTTTTTTTTTTTTTACTGCATTAACTTAACCAATATTATGGTCAATGAATGTTGTTTTTCTCATTTGAGGATGAATAAGTGGGGAAAATACACAGAATGTCTGAAAATATTGCTTCATTACACTCCTACTTGGAGAGTAGAATGGCCATCTACCCATAGAAACATAGCAAAAGGAAAATAATGTTTCCCCAACAAACTGGGTGGGAAACTAAAACTATAAGTAGAGATGAGAATCACATGCTAAGAATAAATGAACTGAGGAACATTGGAAATTCAGGAACAAATAAGCTGAAACTTGTAATGAACAAGTTGATCTTCTAACTTGTTTGCAATATATACAGGTACCACAAAGGCTTAATTGAAGACGATTTATGATTGTAAGAGTGGGTATTAGGTAGTACTGTGTAAATGGGAGGAGCCCTGGTGGCGAAGTGGTTAAGAACTCAGGCTGCTAATCGAAAGATGAGCAGTTCGAATCCACCAGACACTCCTTGGAAACCCTATGGGGCAGTTCTACTCTGTCCTGTAGGGTCGTTATGAGTTGGAATCGACTCAGTGACACACAACAACAACATATAAATGGAAAAGAGTCTTGATTTCCCAGTTGTTAGGCACTTGGATGATAACCAAAAGGTTAGTGATTCGAACCCACCAGCCACTCTACAGTAGAAAGATGTGGCAGTCTGCTTCCATAAAGATTACAGCCTTGGAAACCCTATGGGGTAGTTCTACTCTGTCCTAGAGGGTCGCTCTGAGTAGGAACCTATTCAATGGCAACAGATTCCATAACTTAGAGCCATGAAAATCCAGAAACATGGCAGAAAATGTTTAAGTAATAAGGACAGGGAGAAAAACAGAAGGGATGTACTATAAAGCATCAGTATAGTAACGAGATAATTTCCTAATATCACAAATTTGTGTAGTGGGAAGAAATAATTTTAACCAAGACAATTAATGGTAAATAAATAGTAACTTGGTAATTAATAGTATTAATAACAAATAAAAAAAAGTTTATGATACAGAATAATGTAGAAGGATGTCACAGAAGACCAGATGGATCAATCCCATCAGACCTAATAGCATGGCATTGCTTTAATTTCTTTTGATCCAGACTTTCGCCTTCAGTCCTGTAGGCTTAGAAATTACCATTGTCAGCTCACCAAAATCATATCCACTCCTGTTATACTACCTAGTCAGAGCTTCTCAAACAGAAGATGCATAGAGTTATGATAGAAGCTCTCAATACTTAAATTCTTATAATTTGAAATGCTCCAAAAGAAGAAAACAAAGAGGAATGTCTATGAAAACCAAAATGACTTCCTCTGAATTCACATATATGTGATTTAGAACAAATTAAAGGAAAAGAGATATTATATGTGTCTTAATTGGGGAAATTAAAGTTTAAGACATATTGCCAAGAAACCAAATCATAGGCAACAGAAAGATAACCCCTGAAGGTAACAGAGGCAAGGATGACTAGTCCGTTCTTGTCTATGCCCTGCCAGTTTTGCTTTCCTCAGTCAGCTGCTTTAAACCCTTACACATAGGGAGGTGTATAATACTAAATACAAATTTATTATAGGCATTTAATACTAAAATGTTCAGGAAATCTAGCCTATGTTTACCTTTGTAATTAAGCAATGGTCCAAAAACAATGACCTAAAACCTCATTTCTCAGAAGCATGTTGTCTACTGGTTGATCAGCCTAATGGGCAGTTAGCTTAAATTCAACCTCCCTTTGAGTATTTTTGGGGCTATTTCAAGGCCTATTGTTTTTGTTGATATTGTATTTTGGATTGTTGAAGTCTCTTTAGGATTTTAAAGATCCTTTAACCAATAAATCTAGAAGCATTTTCCCACTTTTTTAAATATGGTTATATGAAATTTTTAATATTTCCTGATTTTTTTCTTATAGCTGTATTTTTATTTCATTTCTTCCTTCTCATTTGAATATTTTAACACATTTTTACTTCATTGGCTAAAGGGTTTTTCTCGAAAAATGATCTATTCCTAGCAAGAAAAAATTAAGTAACCTTTACAGCAGAATTTAAAAATGTATCCACTGCATTTATTCATTTGTTTATTTTTTTCAGTTTTATTCTATTATGTGTGCTTGTGTTCACTCCTTGCATTAAATAAATTAGTACCTGCCAATATTAATTTCTTTTAGTGATTTCTTAGGTATTGATATTCTGACAGAAAAAAAAAAAAGAAAATTGGATGAGTCAGAATGTTATCGAACTCCATTAAACCATATATTTCAAGACAATGAGAGATGAGAGGATACATTGAACATTAGTATCACCATTATGGGTAAATTTTTGCTGTTGCTTCAAAGCAAGTCATGATTGTCCACTTTGGATAGTCAATAGTTGGTCAACTCTTGTGCAAAGCTATATACAGCACAATATATACACCAAAAAACCAAACCAAACCCATTGCTGTTGACTCGATTCTGACTCGTAGAGACCCTATAGATATAAGAATTATAAATTACCAGGGATTTCTTATTCAGTTGTTCACAAATGTTGCATGTAATTAACTTTTCAATGATTAGTTGTACAAACAGATTTTGAGCTAAAGACTTGAGTTAAAATCCCTTGGGCCACTTTCCAAGAATATAACCTTAACATTCCCCCACCCCTACCCCGATCTATCCCCAGGCTCCCCAGGGAATCTATTAGAAGTAAAACATGTAACTACTGACCTTAATACATAACTTTGACCAGTATTGACTTTGCTACTAGCTTTGTTCTTACAGAAGCTGCCACTCTCAATGCAGCCAGTCTCCCCAGTGCTGGCGAAACAAGCTCCTCCATTTGGCACTGTGACATATTGACAGTAAATGGGATAAAGAAGGATTTTTTTGAGTCAGGCCACCTAAATTTGATTTGGAGTTTTAGGTGAGTCCGTTGTTCAAGGGAGATTCTCAAGGATTATCACCAGGCCGAGTCATGCTAGGTAATAGAAGAAGGGAGAGAGGGTAGGGGAGTGGAGCTGAGGCTTCAGTACCCAATCAGTAAAAGCCAGTAAGCATGGTTCTTCTGGATGATGGATGGGAAGTATAAACATCAGTAAAGAAAGGGAACCTATCCTGAGAACACGCACAGTTGAATGAGTCTAGTGTAAATCTAGTAGCAATTTAGTGTTAGAAAGCTTTATAATTTCTGAATATTTTGGCATATGCCCTGATGACTGCAATAGCCCAGTCGGACACTAACTTTCTGAGGGCCATCTCATGTTTTCCATAGAAAGATGGACAAATTGGGGGTGAGAGCAATCTGAGACCCTTACCTTCTTACCTGGCACCCCTCCCCTCATATGCCAGCCTATACCCATAACTGCATATGTTGTTGTTGATATGGGCCACCAAGTCTATTCTGACTCATAGCAATCCTATATAAAGTAGAACTGCCTTACAGGGTTTCCCAGGCTTTGTGGGAGCAGAGCTCAAGGTCTTTTCTCCTATGGAGCTGCTGGTGGGTTCTAACTGCAGACCTTTTTGCTAGCAGCTGAGCGCTTAACCATTGTGCCACCAAGGATCCTTATAACTGCATAGAGCCCTTTTTATAATGGCAGGAAAGGGAAGACTGGTGGTTAAGCACTCAGCTGCTAACTGAGAGGTCAGCGGTTTGAACCCAGCAGCTGCTCCATGGTAGAAGGATGTGGCAGTCTGTTCCTGTAAGGATTACAGCCTTGGAAACGCTATGGGGCAGTTCTGTTTCCTATAGGGTCGCTGTGAGTCAGAATTGATTCAATGGCAGTGAGTTTTACAACGGCAGGGAATACAGTTCCTTGTCCAACCCACTTGATGCTCCTGGGTAGCATTAGCAGAGGTAAGCCAATCTTGGCAAATATCCATAGCAAATCCAATTTTAGAAAAACATATGCAAAAGAGGGAAATATGGGCACTTAGCTTTAAAGTTTCAGAATAGTGTTGCTCTAATCGAAGATTGTTAAAAAGATTACAGCTTGAGGTTTGTGACAAATGAAAAGTGTGAGGTTTGATGATATTGAAACTGGGGTAACAAGGAGTCAAAGGAATCTGTTTTAGAGACAGATAATAATAAGAGGTTCATAATCCATATGACTAATATTTATTTACAAATTGTCTACTATTGTCATGCATTTAACCAGTTGCTCGTTGCTAGATATATAGCAATGAATAAAACTGATGGAATATAGAATACAGAGCTAACTAATATGATTATTTGCATCTTCTGTAAAAGGATGCCGGGCTTCATTTAAAAAAGAACTTACAAAGCAGAGCCCAAGATATAGAAGCTGATGAAGAAGGAAGAAGTTTTTGGGCTTGAGCAAATAACAACGGTAGTCCCTGGGTGGTGCAAATAGTTAACACACTTGACTGTTAATTGAGAGGTTGGCAGTTCGAGTCCACCCAGAAGTGCCTAGGAAGAAAGGCCTGATGATCTACTTCCAAAATATCAGCCAATGAAAACCCAATTGAACACAGTTTTTCTCTGACACATGCAGGGTCACCGTGAGTCAGAATCAACCTGAGAGCAACAGATTTTTAAAATTATAACTAGAACCTGTTGACAATTAGAGAATGCAAGAGGTATCAAAACACTGTCATCTTGACCTTCAACTAAGGGGAGAAAATTATATTCAGAAAAATACAGATTAGTAATCTCAACATCACTGATGCAACAAGTATTTGTTGAACTGGATTATCCCAGAAACTAGCCATAACTTATCATCTAGTGGGGGACATAGTAATGTCAAACATTAGCGAGATATAAAGCAAATACTAGGATGATAGACTATGCCTAAATATCACAGGACATGGAAAGAAAGTATATTAGATAAGCCACCAGTAACAGAATACTGAACTAAAGATGGTGTAAACACTGAGGACATTTGTCATATTACTAAAAAAGAATTACAGGTTAATTTGGTGGTTCAACAATGTTATGAAATATTTGGGCTTCTTCCATCGGTCTCCTCAACCATATAAAAAATAAAAAAACTCACACAACAGTCATCCAAAAACTGGAAGACAAAAGTGAGATTTCTCCTCACACATCTCATACCAGGAAAAAAACCTTTCTTGTTCTCCCTGGCATATTTCCCAGTTCTCAGGCCCACACCTAAAACCCCTCATTGACAAAAGAAACCAGAATCTCCATGATTGCATTGGGACAGTCATGGTCTAATCCTTTGGTATTGGGGAGAGGTCTATTCCTTGAGCATTTTGTTGTTTGAACCCTAAACAAAATCCAGGATCTGTTAGGAAGGGAAGAAAATGACTACTGTCAGGCCTTCTGCCAGAGAAATTTTACACACAACTGTCAACATTTTGCTTTGGACTTGTTGCATGTAGGTCTAATCCATTAGGCACAGTAGATACAGTACTTATGGCCCAAAGAATGTTTATATACCACAAAAATGTTTTAATTTCTTTAAAATCAGAAGGAAAAAAATGAATTTTAAGGTCAAAGAAAATGTTTAATGTATAACAATATTCGTTTTTTACCAGGGCAGCTGTAAACCATAGGTTTTAATATTTTTTCCACAGAGAAAGTGTCTCTAGGAAGTCATAACGTAGCCCAGGCTGCATGAGTGGTAGCATGCCACGTGCACGAAAAGAGGAAGTGAATTCAAGGTGGAGGGAACCGCATATGCATTTCACCTGGGAGAGGATAACATTGATCTTGTTCACCCCCATTTCAGAGGAGTTAATATCTGTACTCTCAAATTCCCAGATGGTTCTAGAATCATTATGTGTACGAGCAGACATCTGTAGTGAGGATACTCAGATTAATTTATTCTAAGCCAATTTCAAATTCAACTGGACATGTTAGATTTTCCCAGGGGTGTCTATGAAAATAATGCAGCATAACAATCTTAACAGCTTTTTCTCTGTTTTTTAAAATGATATATAATTATTGACAATAGAAAGGTTTGTCCTTTTTAGGCTAACTCTCTGCTTCATAAACCCTGTGTCCTACCCAAGTGTGCACAGTGCATAAACACTTTTTTTTCCCCCACTTTTTGACACCTTTTCCAAACTGATATATTTTCTAAGTGGCTATCTCTATATTTTTGCTGTCAAGGTCCTTTATATGCCAGCTGGTTAGAAAAGAAGCAGGCAAAGGTCGATTTGCTTTTTCCCAGAAACAAATCTGTCATATCACTGATGTTCCACTCCAGTAGCCTTGTGGGACTGAAAGATGCTGGCCCTCCTTCTTCAGGGCACTTTCTACTCAAATACACACACAACAGATTTTGTTCTAGATGAATTGGACATCAGGGTGGCAATCAAGTCTGTTATGTCAGAAAATAACTAGACGTTACACACACAAGAAACTTGCCCAGATATCCCCAATAATCAGTCCTTTGAATAACTTCTTAAAATATATCTGCATGCATCAAGGTTTCCTGGCCTTTATAGATGCAAGAGTCTTATTTTAGAGAGCAAAACTGCAGGGCTGGATGATCAAAAAGAATCAGAGCTTGTCTCAAAGAAACAAAAGCAGCTCAAACATGAGTAAATATGTGTCTTGTAATGAAAATATCTTTTTATAATACACTTCCCCACTCTTAGCTGTGAATTTCCATGGGAATTATTTCCAAAGACAAGTTGTAAGGAAGGCATCAATTAATCTGCTGAATGAATTTTTGAATCTGTTCTCAATGCTGAGACCCCCTCCTGGTGCTTGGTAATTACCCCAATATTTCCTGCATGCTTGTTTAAAAGGCTTCCTCTTGGGCTTCCTGTAAAGAAGGCCTGTCTCTGCTGTTCAGAAAGGCAGCCTGCCTTATCGCTCTGCCTCATTTCCATCTGCAGCTCGTGGGGGGTCCCACTAATCACTGTCATTGGAACATTGGATGAGCAGTCTGGGGACATAGATAGATGTGACACCAAAGGAGACCAGGGACTTTCCAGCAGAGCACGCATCTCCTTTAACTCATCATGTTCTCCCAGACGCAAAGCGAAAAAGAACTGCTTTGAAGTAACAGCCTGCACCTTAATTATACAAATACAGTGATCAAAATTATTATCACTCTTCTCAAAGGCCTAGGATTTAATAGAATGGTGTTTTGTTACCTTTGACAGAAAATATCTGGTGCTCCTGGACAGCAGAAATAACAGGGGAAAATACAATAGGAAGAGAAATAAAGCAAAAGGAAAGGGGAAATCGTTTCAAACAAAAATGCAACTTATAGGTGAATATAATTTAAAACCTTGGTAAAGTAGAGTGCCAGCAAAAAAGAGGAAGACCCTCAATGAGATGGAGTGACACAGTGGCTTCAACAATGGGCTCAGGCATAACAACAATTGTAAGGATGGCGCATGACCTGGCAGTTTGTCGTTCTGTTGTACATAGGGTCACTATGAGTAGAAACCGACTCGACGGCACCTAACAACAACAACATAATTTAATAAGCAACTGATGCCAAAGAAAAGATAAAAGCTGTGAAGTGTTGATTATAAAAGAACTTCAAAGTCACATTGATTTTTCTTACATCCTTAAGTAGTAAGCTTCAAAAGCCAAATGTGACCCACAACTTAGCTACACATGATTTACCTATAAGCAGAGAAAATAAAGCACAGTGCGTTTTTTTTCCCTATAAATAGATCCTCATGCTGGAAATATTTATCCTTCACTTTCTTAAATAATGATGTCTTTCATACTTTTGGAGACTGTGACATGTATAAATATCATTTTCCAAATAAGTAAGTTAGATATTCCTTGAGACTGGTCTTGAGGCCTCCGAGGACAAGTTAACTTCAGTTTTTTGTTTTTTGTTTTTTTATATTTTACTGTACTTCAGGTGAAGGCTTACAGAACAAATAGTTTCTCATGAAACAGTAGTACACATGTTGTTTTATGACATTGGTTAACAACCCCACAACATATAAAGCCTCTAAATTCTCAACCTTTTTTTTTTTTTGATGAAAATACAGATAGCCAAAGATAAACCGTTTCAAAAATTTCTGCATACACATTTCAGTGACATTGACTACGCTCTTCCAACTGTGCTGTTATTCTCACTTATGATGAAGGCTTACAGAACAAAATAGTTTCTCATTTAACAGTTACTACACATGTTGCCCTATGACAATGGTTAACAATCTCACAACACATCAAGAATATCTTTACTCCACCTTGTGTTCCCTATCACCAGGGGACTTCCTTGTCCCCTTCTGTCTTCTGGCCCTTGTCACTGGACCACTGTACCTCATTAGTCTCATTTGGTTTTTTTTTTTTAACACCATTTCAAACTTTTTACTATTCTCACCCAAGATAAAGGCTTACAGGACAAAACAGCCTCCCATTTAATAGTTACTACAAATGTTGCCCTATAACAGTGGTCAACAATCTCACAACACATCGACAGTGTCCTTACTCAATTTGTGTTCCTTATCATCAGTTTCCTACTCCCCCTCTGCCTTCTGGCCTTTGTCACCGGACTCCTGTACCTCGTTAGTCCCATTTAGTTTTACTGGGCTGTCCACTCCCAGGCTTAACATCGAACCTCGAAGGGAACTTCACCTCTGAGCTGAAAGGGTGTCTGGGGGCCACACACTTGAGGTTTCTCCAGTATTCTTTAGGCCAGTAAATCTGGTCTTTTTTTTGGGGGGGTGGGAGTTAAAATTATGCTCTACATCCTTCTCCAGCTCTGTCCAGAACACTCTGTTGTGATCCTGGTCAAAGCAGTCAGTGGTGGTAGCCGGGCACCATCTAGCTGTACTGGACTCAGTCCGGTGGAGGCCTTGGTAGCTGTGGACAATTAGTCCTTTGGACTAATCTTTTCGTTGTATCCTGTTCTCTACATTCTCCCTTACTCCCGAAGGGATGAGACCAGTGGAGTATCTTAGATGGCCACTCATAGGCTTTTAAGACCCCCAGACACTACTCACCAAGGTAGAATGTAGAGCATTATCTTTATAAGTAGTGTCATGCCAATTGAGCTAGATGTTCCCCGAGACCATGGTCCCCAGAGCCCTCCGTCCAACAACTCAGTCCCTCGGGGGGTTTGGATGTGTCTATAGGGCCTCCATGACCTTTCCTTGTGCAGGTTGTGTTAGTTTCCCCTGTACTGTGTACTATCTCACCTCTCACCCAAGATACAACTTATCTATTGCCTATTTAATATTCCCCCCCCCCCCATCCCTGGTAACCAACAAGGATTGTTACATTTTGCATGTGAATTTTTTCACGTGTTTTTACAATAGAGGTCTCATACAATATTTGTCCTTTTGTGATTGACTTATTTCACTCAGCATAATGTCCTCCAGTTTCATCCATGTTATGACATGCTTCACAGATTCATTGTTGTTCTTTCTCGTTGCATAGTACTCCATTGTGTGTATGTACCATAGTTTGTGTATCCATTCAGCTGTTGATGGACATCGAGGTTGTTTCCATCGTTTTGCTATTGTGAACAATGCTGCCATGAACATAGGTGTGCATATGTCTATTCGAGTGATGACTCTTATTTCTCTAGGATATATTCCTAGGAGTGGGATTGCTGGATTGAATGGTATGTCTATTTCTAGCTTTCTGAGGAAACGCCATATCATTTTCCAAAATGGTTGTATCATTTTGCATTCCCACCAGCAGTGTATAAGAGTTCCCATCTCCCCGCAGCCCCTCCAACATTTGTTATTTCCAGTATTTTTGATTCGTGCCAGTAATGCCGGGGTGAGATGGTATCTCATTGTGGTTTTCATTTGCATTTCTCTAATGGCTAGTGAACGCGAGCATTTCCTCATGTGTCTGTTGGCCATTTGAATGTCTTCTTTGGTGAAGTGTCTGTACATTTCCTTTGCCCATTTTTTGATAGGATTGTTTGTCTTTTTGTTGTAGAGGTGTTGGATTTTCTTGTGGATTATGGAGATTAGACCTTTGTCTCACTTGTACTGTCCAAAAATTTTTTCCAGTCTGTAGGTTCCCTTTTGACTCTTTTGGTGAAGTCTTTTGAAGAGCATAGGTGTTTGATTTTTAGAAGATCCCAGTTATCTAGTTTATCTGTTGGGGTTTATGTGTTGATGTTTATGGTTTGTATCCTGTTAATGTCATGTATTAAGACCTGACGTGTTGGTCCTATTTTTTCTTCTATGAACTTTATAGTTTGAGGCTTTATATTCAGGTCTTTGATCCATTTTGAAGTAGTTTTTGTGTATGGTGTGAGGTATGGTTCCTGTTTCATTTTTCTGCACATGGATATCCAGTTTTGCCAGCACCATTTGTTAAAAAGACTGTCTTTTCCCCATTTGATGGACTTTGGGCCCTTGTCGAGAATCAGGTGACTGTAGGTGGATGGATTTATATCTCAGTTCTCAATTCTGTTCCACTGGTCAATGTCTCTGTTGTTGTACCAGTACCAGGCCGTTTTGACTACTGTAGCTGTATAGTAGGTTCTCAAGTCAGGTAGTGTGAGTCCTCCAACTTTATTCTTCTTCTTCAGTAGTGCTTTACTTATTCTGGGTTTCTTCCCTTTCCATATAAAGTTAATAATTAGTTTTTCCATCTCTTTGAAGAATGTTGTTGGTATTTGTATCGGGATTGCATTGTATTTGTAAATTGCTTTAGGTAGAATTGCCATTTTCACAATGTTGAGTCTGCCTATGCTTGAGCATGGTATGTTTTACCATTTATGTAGATCTCTTTGGGTTTCATGCAGCAGTGTTTTCTAGTTTTCTTTGTATAGGTCTTTTATGTTCCTGGTCAGATTTATTCCTACGTATTTTATCTTTTTAGGGGCTATTGAAAATGGTATTGATTTCCTGATCTCCTTTTCATCGTTCTCTTTACTGGTGTATAGGAATCCAACTGATGTTTGAATGTTTATCTTGTATCCTGCTACTCTGCTGAATCTTTCTATTAGTTCCAGTAGATTTCTCATGGAGTCTTTAGGGTTTTCTATGGATAGTATCATATCATCTGCAAACAAGGAGAGTTTGACTTCTTCATTACCAATTTGGATGCCCTTTATTTCTTTCTCTTGCCTTATTGCTCTAGCTAGAACTTCCAGCACAATGTTAAATAGGAGTGGTGATAAAGGGCATCCTTGTCTTGTTCCTGTTTTCAAGGGGAATGTTTTCAGCCTCTCTCCATTACGAATGATGTTGGCTGTTGGTTTTGCATAGATGCCCTTTATTATGTTGAGAAATTTCCCTTCTCTACCTATTTTATTGAGAGCTTTTATCAGGAATGGGTGTGGGACTTTGTCAAATGCCTTTTCTGCGTCAATTGAGATGATCATGTGATTTTTTTCATTCCTTTTATTTATGTGGTGGATTACGTTGATGGATTTTCTAATGTTAAACCATCCTTGCATACCTGGTATGAATCCTACTTGGTCGTGGTGTATTATTTTTTTGATATGATGCTGAATTCTATTGGCTAGAATTTTGTTGAGAATTTTTGCATCTATATTCATGAGAGATACTGGTCTGTAATTTTCTTTTTTTGTGATGTCTTTGCCTGATTTTGGTATCAGCGTTATGCTGGCTTCATAGAATGAATTTGGAAGTGTTGCTTCCTCTTCTATGCTCTGAAATAGCTTGAGTAGAACTGGTACAAGCTCTTCTCTAAATATTTTGTAGAAATCTCCAGTGAAGCCATCTGGGCCAGGGCTTTTTGTGGTTGGGAGTTTTTTTATTACCTTTTCAATCTCTTCTCCTGTTATGGGTCTGTTCAGATTTTCAATATCACTATGTTGTAGTTTGGGTAGGCCGTATGTTTCTAGAAATTTATCCATTTCCTCTAGGTTTTCAAGTTTGTTGGAATATAGTTTTTCATAATATTCTGTTATAATCCTTTTTATTTCGGTTGGGTCTGTTGTCATGTCCCCCATTTCATTTCTTATTTGGGTTATTTGTGCCCTTTGCTGTTTTTCTTTTGTCATTCTGGCCCGTGGTTTGTCGATTTTGTTGATTCTTTCAAAGAACCAACTTTTGGTTTTGTTGATTCTTTCTATTGTTTTTCTGTTCTCTATTTCATTTATTTCTGCTCTGATCTTTACTATTTCCTTTCTTCCAGTGGTTGTGGGCTTTTTTTGTTGTTCTCTTTCTATTTGTTTGAGTTCTGTAGTTAATGTTTTGATTTTGTCCCTTTCTTCTTTTTTGATATGTGCATCTATTGCTATAAATTGTCCTCTGAGGACTGCCTTTGCTGTGTCCCAAAGGTTTTGGTATGATGTGTTTCCATTTTCATTTGATTCTAGGAATTTTTTAATTCCATCTCTGATTTCTTCTATTACCCATTGATGGGTAAGCAGAGTATTATTCAGTTTCCATGTGTTTGATTTTTTTTCCTTGCTCTTTCTAGTGTTAATTTCTACCTTGATGGCATTGTGGTCAGAGAAGATACTGTGAATTATCTCAGCATTTTGGATCTTGTTGAGGATTGCTCTGTGGCATAAGATGTGGTCTATTTTGGAGAATGTTCCATGTGCATTGGAAAAGAATGTGTACTTTGCAGCGGTTGGATGGATTGTTCTATATATGTCTATAAGGTCCAGTTGGCTGATTGTGTCCTTTAGGTCTTCTGCATCTTTGCTGAGTTTCTTTTTAGTTGTTCTGTCCTTACTGAGAGTGGTGTGTTGAAGTCTCCTACTATTATTGTGGAACTGTCAACTTCTCTTTTCAGTGTTGTTAGAGTTTTTTTTATGTATTTTGGAGCCCTGTCATTGGGTGCGTAGATGTTTATTATGGTTATGTCTTCATGATGGATCATCCCCTTAATCATTATATAGTGTCCTTCTTTGTCTTTTATGGTAGATTTTGTTTTAAAGTCTATTTTATCTGAGATTAGAATTGCCACTCTTGCTCTTTTTTGATAGTTGTTAGCTTGATATATTTTTTTCCAACCTTTGATTTTTAATAAATTCACATCTTTGTTTCTAAGGTGTGTCTCTTGTAGACAGCAAATTGATGGATCCTGTTTTCTTATCCATTCTGCCACTCTCCATCTCTTTATGGGTGCATTGAGTCCATTTACGTTCAGTGTAATTATTGATAGACGGAAGTTTGTTGCTGTCATTTTGTAGTGCTTTTTTTTGTGGTGCTGAAGTTTTCTTTGTTCTTCTTACTCTCTTGTGCTGAGTTACTTTTGTTTGTGGATTTTGTGTTCATTTCTTTTGTTTTTGTAGGTTTTGTTTTTGTGTAGACTTTATGTGTTTCGTCTTTATTTTTATGAGTTGGTTTGTTAACTTTCTTTCTGGTTCCCATGAATTTTACCCTTATCTTTATAATTTTGAAGCAGTCTACCCTTACTTGGTATCGCCTTGCCTTCCTCTCCTTTAGAAGGTTCTATACATATGCCGTTTGTTCCCTCTTTCATTGTTTTGATGTTGTTGTCATCCTTTGATTGATTGCTCTGATTCCCTGTTGTATTTCTTTTGTTTTTGGAAAGTCCTATGTAGTTCAGTTCCTAGAATGTTATCTGGTTCATATGAACCTGCGACCTAGGTCCTGCCTGAGGGCTGAAGCTGTTTGTCCTCAGATCGAAGAACTCCCTTTAATAATTCTTGTTAGTTTGGTTTGACTTTTGCATATTCCTTTAGTTTCTGTTTATCTGGAAATGACCTAATTTCACCATCAAATTTGAATGAGAGTTTTGCAGGATATATTATTCTTGGCTGACAATTTTTTTCTTTCAAGATTTTATATATGTCATCGCATTGCCTTCTTGCCTGCATGGTTTCTGCTGAATAATCTGAGCTTAGTCGTATTGTTTCTCCTCTGTATGTGACTTCTTGTTTTTCACGAGCTGCTCTCAGGATTCTTTGTTTGTCTTTAGTTTTAGCGAGTGTGAATATGATATGTCTTGGTGATTTTCTTTTGGGGTCTCTTCTATATGGGGTTCGTTGAGCTTCTTGGATGGCCAGCTTTTCATTTTTCATGATATTGGGAAAGTTTTCTGTCAGCAGTTCATCAATGATCCTCTCTGTGTTTTCTGTTTTCTCCCCCTGTTCTGGGATGCCAATCACTCGTAAGTTTTTGCTTTTAATTGTGTCCCACATAACTCTCAGGGTCTCTTCATTTTTCTTTGTTCTTTTTTCTGAGTTTTCCTGAAACAGAGTTGTATCCAAGTGTTTGTCTTCAGTTCCACTGATCCTGTCTTCCATGGTTTCAGATCTACTTCGCAGCCCTTCTATGACACCATCCATTTCTGAAATCTTGTTGTTTATCTTTTGGATTTCTAATTGTTGTTTTTGTATAATTTCGAGTTGTGAATTTATTTTGGCATTTTGTTCCTGCATCATCTTCCTGAATTCTTCCAATTTTTTGTCTGCATTTTCCATAAATTTGTCTATTTTTTCCTCATGTTTGTCAGCTTTTTGCCTCAGTTCTTGGAAAATTCCGAGTATTAGTGATTTGAGTTCCCTATCAGGTACTTCTAGTGCATTTTCTTCCACAGGAGAGTTATCTGATGTTTTAATTTGGACACCTATTGGAGCCATCTTGTCTTGTTTTTGTAAATGTTTTGATATTGTTTGCTGTTTTCGGGGCATTCAGTACATATTTCTCTCGTTTATTGATTGTAGATTTTTTTTGTTTGTTTTGTCCTTGTGATACAGCTGGGCAGATCTAGCTGAAGAGGAGCCACTGGGACGGGTTGTTTGTGGCACTCACCGCAGCCACCAGGACGGTCAGTAGTCAGTGCTGGGCAGGTTCCAATAGGGCGTGCCTGCACAGGTTGGTGGTGTGATGTCAAGTGCACGGTGCAGGTAGGTAGGGTGCAGCGGGAAGATGGTTATGTGTGAAGCTAAACTGGATATGGGAGAGAGGAGAGAGGAGCACGAGCAAAAAGCATACAAACATAAAAGAATGCTAGGGGAGCTTGTCTTTGGAATGTACAGATGAGAGACTATGGGATGGAGGAAACCAGAAGGGGGAAGAGAAAGAAAAGGAAAGAATGAACAAATAAAAATCAGAAAAGTTAAAGAGCTGCAAAGTTCCCAGGGATCCCACCGATGCAGCTATGAGGTCTGGGGGAGTCGGTCTCAGTTTTCACAGCACAGCCTGGCCAGAAGGTACAGAGGCATACATCGCCTGGTATTCAGGGATCAGAAAGAGAAGGAAGAGAGACGAGAAATTAAGCAATAAAGAAAGACAAAAGGGAAAATAGGGAAAGAAGACAAAACTAATCAAAAAAGAAGGAAAATAAAATTTAAAAAAAAAAAAAAAGCAACACCAGCAGTCAGTGCCAACAAATGGGACCCAGAGAGCCGCCACTCAGGGGCGTGAATTCCAAGCAGCCAGCAGTCTCGGGGTTAAGAGACTGTGGCCACGGGAAGCAGAGGGGCGAAAGAACAAGGGCCCTGGGATCTCGCCAGCATGGCAGCCCAGACCTGGAAGCAGCCACACACCCGAACGCAGCCCCACAGCCCCGCCGGAGAGAGCAAAGACAGCACTCGGAACCATGCACCTGAGCTAAAGGAGGGGGAGGCAGCGAGAGGCAAGCGAGAAACCAGAAGAAGCAGAAAATGCCACACCAACAGCCAACAAATGGGACCCAGAGAGCCGCCACTCAGAGGCGTGAATTCCAAGCAGCCGGCAGTCTCGGGGTTAAGAGACCGTGGCCACAGGAAGCAGAGGGGTGAACGAACAAAGGCCCCAGGATCTCACCAGCACGGCAGCCCAGACCTGGAAGCAGCCACATGCCCGAACGCAGCCCCAGAGCCCCGCAGGAGAGAGCAAGGACGGCGCTCGGAACCAGGCACCCAGGCAAAAGGAGGGGGAGGTGGCAGAAAAAGCTTCCCCAGCAGCCAGCGAACGGCTTTCAGAAAGTCGCCAGCCCGGGTGAGCGGAATCCAAGCACCGGTGCCCCCCAGCCCAGGGACCCTGGCCACGGAAAGCAGGGGAGCCCCAGCCGAGGCGGAGAGGGGTGGGGGGTGGGAAAGCGCACACCGCAGTTTACCAGTCGTTCTGTCTCCCACTGGACGCTCTGCGAGACTGCTCTCCCGTTTGCTGGTCTCCGATAGGAATCCAAGATGGTGGATCCGCACTGCGTTAGCTGGTAAGGAATCTCTGCATGAATCTCTCCTCGCTCTCCGTTCTCATTTAGTATTCTCACTCCGTTTGGTGTTTGGCTGAGTTCTTTATCTCTTCATTTGGTGTTCTAGGGTTTCAGGATTGTTGATTCTCTGTTGGGCTTAGTTTTTTGGATCTTTGCTGTGGAGGGATGGCGTGGTGCTTCTTCCTAGAGCGCCATCTTGCCCCGCTGCTAACTTCAGTTTTATATGTAAGAAGTAGATGCACATAATTTTATTCACAAAACTAAAAGACAAAAAAATTTAAAGGATGGGAACAATGAGATTTTTTGACTGACAAGCATTTGAACAAAATAAAATTAAGTAAAAGGTTAAGGAAAAATGAATAATTCCTTTTAATCTTAGGATATAAAATCTCAGTCTAATTCATTCATCTCAGCGATGTCTGAGTTCCAATATTTAAAGAGTTTGAGATAGCCTCTCATTTATAATGCCCGTGACTTCTAGAACATAAACTTAGAATATTATAAGTGCTAATATTCTACTTGTTATCATCCAAATGGTTTTTATTGTGTTAAATAAAATAAAATATTGGAAAATCTCTATTTTATTTAAAATGTAAATATAGATACATCATAGTTCAAAATTTTACCCATAGAATGGCCAGTCTTGAAATCACAGAAGCCTACACTATGTCTCATACCAGGAGGAGCCAGTCATAATAATAAGGTGGAACCTGAAAGTTGGGAACAAAGCTCAGTTAAGATTCAAAGATAGGACAGTTTTCTCAAACTGGAGCACGTAAAAGTGGAACCAGATCGTTCCTGAAAAACTTTGACTACCCAGAAACTAAACAGCCTTGCTATTTGTGAGAAATACCAAAAGAGGTGTGAGGCAGGGCCCCATCTTGCACTACAGATGTTGCAGTAGGGTGATATTTCCACTCACCTTCTCTGAAAGCTAAGCACAAGATGGCCTAGACTCAGCCAATCTGCCATTACTAGGGACTTTAAATACAAATGGGGGTGATATGAAGATGTAACAGGAAGAAGTGCTGCTTATACATTTCTGCAGCTGGTACACCAGGTTCTGACAGGTTCTGACTGGTAATACCTAAGCATGTGACAGGTTCTGACTGGTGTCTCTAGTGTCTTCTTTTGTTTCAACCTCTTGAGCCAACTCTGTGAGCTCTCATGTAGACTTCTTAAAAAGTCTGCTCAAGTTAGCAGAGATTTTATTTCTTTGTTTTCATCCAAGCACCCTGATTGGTACAAGACCAAATCTTCCTAAAAATTAGTGCTCCTTCAGCTGTTTGTGTGTATGTGTGTGTGTGTGTGTGTGTGCATGTGTGTGCATGTGCGTGCACACATGTATTCTCTTTACTGATGTGCTATTTGCCCAGTTTCACACGAGGAACCTCCCGATTCCAAAATACTTGAAAGGTGCAAAGCAGCTTCTGACAGTTGTAAATCAAAATGTAAAATTCAGCACAGATTCAGAGCTAACAGATCATCATTTCTGCAACTGGTCACGTGGTTGCAACTGGTATTTAGAACTAGCTTCTTCTACTACCCATTCTGTATTCCTTTTGCCCTTATGCAGACACACACACACACACACACACACACACATGCACATGCATGCCCAAATTAATTTTTGGTTCCTTAGCAAATTATTGACTTATGAGAAAACTGCCCAAAAAAGAAAAATGAGAAACACATACAATACTCGTCATTTCACCAATGCTTATATACTCTCCAGCATGAGATCAGAGAAAACTTGCCCTCATTTTCTCACATAGTAAACAAAAAAAAAAAAAAAACAAACCCGTTGCCATCAAGTTGATTCTGACTCATAACAACCCTATAGGACAGAGTAGAACTGTCACATAGGGTTTCCAAGGAGCGGCTGGTCAATTTGAACTGCTGACCTTTGGGTTAGCAGCCGACCTCTTAGCCACTGCGCCGCTTGGGCTCCTTCTCACATAATAGAAAACATTAAAAGAGGGAGAGGGTTATGCATTATCTCCTTGCTACTATCTTACTGTCTCAGGATTTGTATTTTCTTTGTCTTCTCCAGAGCCTTGCCATGACATTTAGTAATAGTTAGCTTTGCAAATAGTCTGCAGAGATAAAGTAAAATCTATCCTGTCAGTTGTTTTCTTTTTCAAAATTTTACACGTCATGTTTATTATCAAAAGCCTTTAATGATAAGAACATACCAATTTAAAATGTGAACATATAGGCTATCTTTTCCCATACTGACAAATAAGGACTCATCAATGATTCATGACCACGTTTAAGTAGAATGAGATTTGCTATCAGAGTAACCTCATGGAAACAAAATGTGATATAATACATAGACTAGTTGGAAACCTTTGCTTAATTCATTTTATGAACATGTATCGGGCATCTCTTAGACCTGCTGTAAACCAGATACTGTGCTACGTGCAAACAGGGCCCTTTAGTGCAGTCGGATCTCATCCCTACTTCATTCAGTTTTCTTTTCCTAAATCATCAACGTCTCCACTCTTCTCACTCTCGTCATCAGATGATCATGCTTCTTATTTTATTTTGAGAATAGAGGCACTCTAAATAAATTTTTTATAACTCTCACCATATTGATTCACCTGTCTCCATCTATACGCACAGATTCTACCCTCCCTTCTGTTACTATGGACAAACCATTGAATTTCCTTTTCGAAAGCAACCTCTTGACTATTGCACCACATAAAAGCCTTCCTATTGCTCCAGAAATTCTCCCCACTTTCTCCTGTGTCACTAAGTCTTTTGTCTCTACTGGATCTTTCTTGTTAGCATCAAAGATGCCACACTTCCTCACATGTTAATGGAAACCAGTCTTGATCTCATACAGTCCTCTGGCAAACAACCTATTCTCTACTCCCCTTAAAGCATAAATCCTTAAAAGAACTATCTATACTAATCTCTGATTTCTCTCCTTTCTTGAGAATCTATGTTAATCAGGCATTGCCTCTAGATCTTCACCAAAATGTCTCCATGTTATCAAGTTCACCAGTCAACTCCATATTGATAAAAGTCAATGCTCAGTTTTCAGTTCTCATCTGATTCGACCAGTTAGGAATATTTGTCATGGTTTCTCAGACCCTTCTTGAATATTTATCTCCTGGCTCCTGGGGCACCATTCTCTCCTGATTTTCATCCTACATCACTGACCATTTCTTTTGGTGAACCCTAATTTTATTGGGTTATTTACATCTCTCTGCTTTCTAATCATTTGAGTGTCCTACTGCTTAGCCCTCAGGATTTTTCTTTTAATTTATACTTACCACTTAGAGATCTCATTCAGTCTCATAGTTTTAAATACCGACTATATGGCTGTAGTCTGTCTTAGTTTGGAAGCTCTGCTGAAACCTTTTCAGCATCTGTCTTTGGCTGGGTTCTCTAGAGAAGCAAAACCAGTTAAGTATATAAATATACACAGAGAGAGATTTATATCAAGGAAATGGTTCACACGGTTGTAGAGGCTGGAACATCCCAAGTCCGTGGGTCAGGATAGAGGCTTCTCTGCCGGGGGCGGTGAACTTAAGATGAGCAGGTCAGATAGCAAGCCTCTTGCTCACAAGCTGTGAAGATCAAGAATCTCAAGATCGGCAGGCAAGATGGCAGGTTAGCTACTGGTTCAAGTACCAAGAACCGGAGGTCAGACAAACAGGAGCCAGCTGCAGGATCCAGAGTGAGCAAAAGCCCACGAGCTTTGCCAGAAAGTCCACTTACAATTCATTGCAGGCCACACTCTCAAGGAAATACTCTTTCAACTGATTGGCTACTCACAGCAGAACCCATCATGGAGGTGACCACATTATATCAAATCTCATCATGGAGGTGATCACATCATCATATGACTGCCAAACTACATCATAACTGCCAAATCACTGAGAATCATGGCCCAGTCAAGACAACACACAACCTTAAAGATCACACTCCACCCCTGTCAACTTTGCACTTTTACACATCTTGTTAAACCACGCATAATCTCTTAATATAGACAAGTATAAAGTCATTCTTGCACCTAAAATGATGCAACGATCACACATACAACCAAATATGCACTACCCCTGTTTACATCTTATATTTTATAAGTTAAGAAAGAAAAAAAAATATTTGATGCACACATGCAAGGCAGAAATAATCATAACAATGACAGTCATCATTTCTGCAACTGGTCACGTGGTTGCAACTGGTATTTAGAACTAGCTTCTTCTACTACCCATTCTGTATTCCTTTTGCCCTTAGCAAGTACCTCAGCTGGTCATGGTTATTTGCTTGGTGGGGTGACCCAAACCTTCATTCCTGATGGGTCTGGGCCATTAGTAATGTCAGAATTTGGTTGCCGTAGTTTGCCATTAACTTTAATCACAGCGCATGGTAGTACTAAGAGACGCCCTTAGTACTACGTCCTGCATTCCAGACACACTCTTCTCTAACTCCATTATGTAACATCAATCTGATTTCCTCTTGGTAATCAGGATCAATCACATCAGCCAATACGGCAACTACCTTCTTTGCCTGTTGATCCAGAGGCATAAGGAGCCCAAAGTGGCAAGGTGACATTCTTAGCTCCCGGTTCAGTGGAATCAGTGATGTGTCTTCAGGTGGGAGCATTCCTCCTTTTGGAACTAAGACATCTAGACACACAGAGCATACGATCGTGGGAACAGGGAGTAAAAATTTTGTGAGTGGGTCACTAGGGTTAATACTGAGTGGTGCCACTCCCATTCCCACCCCTTGTTTCCTGGGCCCATGAATCCTGGCTGCCATAATAGCCCTTACTCCATTTGTCAGGGATCCAATGTGGGGGTTCTGCCAGTTGCTAAGTTTATCTATTCCAGTTATGCATTCTGGAACTGGGGAAATCACTACAGGATGGGTTCAGGGACCCCACTGGACCTACTGTGAGAGAGACATGAGATAAGACTCCGTTAATAACCTGACTTCCATATGCTCCCACTCTGACTGGTGGGCCACAGTGACATTTTGGGTCTCCTGGAATTACTGTCAGTTCACAGTCAGCATCCAGTAATCCCCAAAAAGTCTGACTATTTTCTTTTCCCCAGTGAACAGTCACTCCCGTAAAAGGCCGTAGATCCCGTTGAGGAAGGCTGGGAGAAAGATTAACAGTATAAATTTTTGGCAATGTGGTGAGGTCCTTCCTCAAGGGGAACCAGCCTCCCCTTCATTCAAAGGATTGTGGGTCTTTAAACTCACTCAAGTCTGGGAATTGATTGAGGGGCCAAGTCTTAGTTATCTAGTGCTGCTATAACAGAGATATGACAAGTAAATGGCTTTAAGAAAGAGAAATTTATTTTCTCACAGTCTTCTAGGCTAGAAGTCCAAATTCAGGGCATCAGTTCCATGGGAAGGCTTTCTCTCTCTGTAGGCTCTGGAGGAGGGTCTTTCTCATCTATCTTTCCCTGGACTAGGAGCTTCTCTGCGTAGAAATCCCAGATCCAAAAGATGTGCTCTGCTTCTGGCACTGCTTTCTTAATGGTATGAGGTCACCCTGTCTCTCTGATCACTTCTTTCTTTTATATCTCAAAAGAGATTGGCTCAAGACACAATCCAGTCTTGTAGATTGAATCTTGTCTCATTAACATAACTGCTGTCTATCCCACCTCATTAACATCATAAAGGTAGGGTTCACAACACACAGGAAAATCACATCAGATGACAAAATGGTGGACAATCACACATACTGGCCTAGCGAAATTGATACACATATTTTTGGGGGACACAATTCAATCCATGACAGGCCATGATTCTCTATTCTGGTGATTTGAGTTAGACTGCTGTTCACTTGTCCTACAATTCTCCCTTTGTACAGATTAAATAAATATTTAGTAGATTTCCTATCTATTTCACTCATATGGACACCATGACTAAGTAGCCAATGCCATAAGTCTATACGAGCCAGACTATTCTGATATCTGTTTTGACTTCGCTGTCCATTACTATAACCACACCCACCTTGTTGATTGAGTGCCACCACTTGGCCCCTACCACCATGGGGTCCAATCAAGCTTATTGTAGTTAGGTGTCTTAATTCAGTTACCACTGTCAAATGTGACTTACATAAAATAGCGATCACAGCAGTCTTCAAGGATGCTAGGGCTCCCTTCACAAATTTGTTTCTCATCGTTGTGGTAAAAGTTGTACTCCATGTGTGAGTCTGTGAGTTTAACCTGATGAATAAACTCTTACAAGACCATTTCCTTAAGCCTTTGGATACCTTCTTCTACAGTATACCAAGGCAGGGCTGGTACTTCAACTTGATTTAGTGTAGGCCACCACATAATCTATGCTTCAGTGACTCAACCAAACAAACTATTAGATCTTTTCCCAACCTATTAAGCTGAAACATTGAATGAAGAATCTGTGCTTAGTGGGCCTATATCAACAAACTCAGACTGATCCATCTTTATGTTCCTTGCACCATTATCCCACACCCTTAATAGCCATTCTCACACATATTCCCCAGGTTTCTGTTTGTACATATTAGAAAAATCAAGCAGTTATTTTGGAGTGTAACGTACCTTCTCCTGGGTCACCCTTTGTACTGTACCTTTTGGGGCTCTCTGAGACTTAAGTCTAGTTATAGGTCTAGAAGCCAAGATGGGTGGTGGGAATGTGTTTTTAGAACATTCAGCCTTGTCTAATGAGGCATCTGCCTCAGGTGATGACCCAGACAATGACTAGGACAAAGGCTCTTCAGACACAGCTGGGTTAATCTCATCGTATAGGGGTGGAGGGGCTACTGGTTTTACTGAGGAGGGTGGTTTAGCACAGAAAGATGGAGTAATCTCTTCAGGTGGGAGTGAGAGGGCTGGTCTGTTGACAGAAGTGATTCAATGGAATTTAGGGGTTCAGTGTCCCCAGCTTCCTGATTATCTGCCCGTATGTCCCCATCCCAAGTTTCAGGATCCCATTTTCCCTAGCAGTGTCCTCACTTTAACTTGAGATGCCACTTGAGTTTGGCAATTGAGTTGGCATTGTAATTCAGCCACTCTTACAACAAGACTAGGGTTTGGTTTTCAGCAATATCAGCTCTGTTACTACAAGAAATAAGGCTTTCTTTCAAGGCACAAGTGGAAATTTTGAGGTCGTTTATGCAGAGCCTGAGTTTTGACTCTGAAGCCCTGAGTTCATCTTTTTCTTTCATCAGTTTGTCTAGTGAAAGTAGGACAAACCAACCAGCTTCCTTATACTTCTCATTATGACAAAACTATAGAAAGATATCAAACATGGAATCACCCAGAGCCTCGCCTCTCACAAATACCTGGCCTATTGAGGGCAATATTTTGTGTATTTGTATCACCACCTCACGCCATAGATTAGCAGGGCCTTCTTTACTAGTGAAAGCAGAATCATCAGCTTCTTTAAGACTAACCAGATTTGAGAACCCATTTAGAAAACTCATCCTTATAATATTGTTTCTCTAGAACCACTCTCGGTACCAAATATCTCAGGCAGGGTTCTCTAGAGAAGCAAAACCAGTAAAGCATGTACATATATATAGGGTTGAGATTTATATCAAGGAAGCAGCTCACGTGGTTGTAGAGGCTGGAGAGTCCCAAGTCTGTTGGTCAGGATAGAGTCTTCTCCAATTAATGTAGCTGCAGCGGCTGATGAACCCAAGATCAGCAGGTCAGACAGCAGGGTTCTTGTTCACAGGATGCGAAGATCAACAAATCACAATATAGGCAGGCAAGATGGCAGGTAATCTACTAGTTCAAGTCCCAAGAACCATAGGTCAGATGAACAGGAGCCTTCTGCAGAATCTAGATCAAGTAAAAGCCCATGAGCCTTGCCAGAAAGTCCACTTATATTCAATGCAGGCGATACCCTCAAGGAAATGCCCTTTCCACTGATTGGCTACTCACAACAGGGCCCATCATGGAGGTGATCACATTATATCAAATCTCATCATGGAAATTATCACATCATCATACAACTGCCAAACTATATCATAACAGCCAAACCACTAGAATCGTGGCCCCGTCAAATTGACACACAACCTTAATGATCACAGCATCAAAGAAACACACAAGCCTCCACTGACAGACAAGGGAAAGCTGAGCATGAGGTACATTGGCTGGTAATGGAACCCAGGTCCCCTGCACGGAATGTGAGAATTCTACTACCGAACCACCAATACCCCAGATTAAGGGGGACTAGGAAAGAAGGCCTCTAGAGCTACTTCCAAAACTCAGCCGGTGAAAACCCTATGAATAACAACTGTTCAATTTGTAGCCAATCATGGGAATGGCATAGGACTGGGAAGCATTTCATTCCATTGTGCATAGGGTAACTGTGAATTGGGGGCTGACTCAACGGCATCCAATAACAACCACATATGCCTATAACTTCAAAACTGAAGTTTCTTCCTGGATATCACCCTTGTACTCCAGACTAATATATCCAGCTTTTTACCTAATCTAACCATTTTACTGAATGATAAACATTCCAGACTTAACACACCCAAATAAAACTCCTGATTTTCCCCCAGATATGCTCCTCCTGAGACTTCCCTTCATCTGCCTCCTCCATTTCTGTAACTCTCCTTATGCACTATATCAGCAATTTGCTTTCAATGCAACAGTCAGAATGATCATTTAAGCAGATTATATCACTCTAAGATAATGTTTCTGAATTCATAACCCTTTAATCTCTTTTTTGCTGATTAAGTAGGAATCTCTGGGTAAAGCAAAGGGTTAATGCACATGGCTGCCAACGGAAAGAATGGAGCTTTGAGTGCACCAGAGGTGCTTTCAAAGAAAGCCCTGTTGATCTACTTCTGAAAAATCAACACTGAAAAGCCAAGGGAGTACAGCTTTACTCTGACACACATGGGATCGCCATGATTTGGAGTTGACTCATTGGCAAATGGTTACTGTTTCCCAGATCGTGTTCAACATGCTCTCACCTTTGCATTTATGTTCCTTGTATCCTGAATGCTCATCTCTCACATATTTGCTTGGATAACTCCATTATTTCCTTTAGGTCTTTGTTTATATATGAATTATGCTTTTGTTAGTGGCTATGTGTGACCTTGAGTAAATTATCTTAACTTTCTGCTGTTAATTTTTCTCATTTATAAAATATGGATACTACTTATTTTACAAGGCTATTTTAAGATTTAAATGAAAAAGTGCAGTGAGCGTTACTAAAAGCCATGTGAACAACATGTTATACTCTCAGTCCACAACATAACACACCCCTAGAGGTATGTAACAGCAGAGTCTATAATGCTCGAATTATATTAACATAAAGTTTATACCTGCACCTCTCCTTTTAAAACAAGAGACGGCAGATTTACTCAACTGCTTTGGAAATCAACCAGTAAGGAAAGATTAGTAACAACTCCAACAAGTAGTCAAAGTATTTTGACTAGAGCTAGAAAAGTCCATGTTATATATAAAAGAACAAAGTAAAGAGATCCTAAAGAGGATATTCCTAAAGTGAGGTGCCTCAGAAGAATTCAGTGATAAAGTATATTAAGTTCAACTCAAAATTTTTAGAATGTTTCAGAACCTATGTTCTGAAACCAGGTGACCTGAATCCAGGGTCATCATCACTTAAACCAGTAGTCACATTTAAGAACCAGTAGTGTAGTCTCTGAGCACGTGGACTTTGGTGGTAGATCATTTGGGCTCAGATTGACACTCTTCTACTTCTTAGTAAATAAGGTAACTTGAATCTATGTTTGGCTTATTACATAACCCCTCTAGTTGTCTAGTTTCTCTTTGCCTAACATTGAGATTTGTAAAGTGAGAATTGTGGGACTACCTACTATTTTTGGGAAGATTAAATAAATCAATGATATAAACACATAGAGCAATGCCTAGTTCACAGTAAGAAGTCAATGAATATTAGTTATTAGTAAAATTAAATCAAAAGCAAATCTTTTGTAGAATCCTCTAGGAGGAAATCAAGTCTCTCGAAGAATATTGTATAGGTAGAGTCTAGTGTAAATGGATGGCATCGCCTAGAGATAATGTTGCTAGCTCTAAGAATTTCCTTTGGCTCCAGTGATTCCAATGTATCAGAATCCCTTTGGGAAGAAAGATAGGATGCTGTCATGCTGCATGCCCAGCTGTCTCCCTTCAATCTCCCTCTTGTTTCAATGTCTTTAAGATTGGCAAAGAGTCAACTGGAATCAAAAATATGCTGAGCTCATTTCATTGAATGATGTAGTTCTAGATACAAGTTGAACCAAATCCCATTTTGGGGGACTAAGAAGTGTCAAAGAACCCATGTTAGTTGTGGCATGGCCTGAAACTTAAAATTGCTCTTTAGAACATCAGAGAAATTTGAAACTTTTTAAGCGTTACAGCTTCCTGGTGAGGCACTCAAATCTACCTAGAATTTTCTGTACTAATGATTTCTCAGGGACAGTATATTTTCCATGGGCCTACTCTTCTGCAAAGCAATCAAAATGATCTATTTTTGTCAAAACCAAAGTGTGGGGGCAATGGATAAATCAGCCAAGTCTTAGAGATACCATATTTCGCTTTTCACTCATAACTGAATTTTTGATAAAGTCAAGAAGGGAATGGCTGACATTTGTGGGTATGTAAGGATGGCTTTTTAAAAAAGCAAGTTTAACATCGATTCAGTTGCTCCTCACCAACCAAGTGTTTGGAACAAATGCAGATTTCAATTAGCTTAATATTATATTTTATATCTAGGGTTATCTAAAATGCATTTTTTTCTAATTTCCATTTCGTATCAAGCTGGCATTTTAGTGTGCTGTTGATATCTTTTATACAGGCTTCACTTTCTCTTGGCTAAAACCCAAGGCACTGGGTGCATGTATGAGTATATGTGTGTAATAGAATTTCAGAAAGTGATGCATCATCTCCATTTTTGCTTTCCTACAAACCATATACTACTTTAATTCTGACTATAGTGCCCATTTAGTTGTGGCTCATGTTCAGTAATTGCCTTTTGTTCTTTATGGCTATGAAAATTATTCCTTTACAAATTTTTGACATAAAAAGAATAACTTTAAAGATAATCCAGAGAGAAATATTCATAGGTGTAGGTTCAAATCTCTAATAAATTTACAAACTTCACTGATGAGTTAAAGGTGGTTTTGTTGATTTGAACAGAGGTTAATGTAATTTAAACGACTTTATGCATTCAGGTAAATTCAGGAAAATTTCTAAAGCGGTGAATTTGAGAGGCACTATGTCTGTGTGTTCCCTTTACTACAGTTAATTTTACCCAACAAAAACTAACCAATTCAGTATTTCATTCTAATTCTGATATCAGTAATCTTTTGTAAAGTATTAATTCAGTATTACTGTCTCAGATGACTTAAAAGTTATTTAATCTGTCTTCATAGCACACAAATATCTCAGAAGATACTTTCTTATGCATTCCATGAGTGCATGTAATTGTGAACTGAAACGAAAATTTTCAGGCTGCAGAATCCTCTTTTTTCCTTAAAAGTTTGAAGCTGGAACATCTATAGAGAATTTAAAAAAAAAATGTTACACTGAATTCCTATCCAGAGAAATCATTATGAATTTTGAGAGGTAGAGAAATAGAGAGTGATAAAATTTTAATCACATAAGTTGCAAATGCATTTTATTATCAAAATAAATATAAATAGAATGTGTTATATAAACAGCATGATTTTCTCTACTGAAAGAATAATGCCTGAAAACTTTCAGAGGAATGAGGGAATTTCTTGTGATAATAGACCCAGCTAGAGGTTATTTACAAAGAAATCATCAATCCATACAAATATAAGAAAAAACAAAAATAAAGAATGCCATGTGTATAGCCACAGATTTTGTTGAATGAAGTATGGCTCGGTAAATTTAGCTTACAGAGAACATAGAACATCACGTATTCTGAATGTCGGATTAGGGAGCACATAATGTTTTCTCTCAGGGCTGCCATTTTCTTCTCTCCAGTTCTAATTTGGAAATTACCTTATACAACCTTTAGGGTTTAAATGGTGATTATGCACATTAATCTCATCTCAATCTAAACTCTCACTTTGTGTTCTATTACCACTTATACAGATTCTCTTTTTTTAAATATTTTGACACAGTTTGAAGCAATATTTGTAGGGGAAACCTTTTTTTTTTTAATTTTAAGTTTTGAATATCACTTCCTTTTGAAGCTATTTCAAAAAACACTATTCACAGAACAAAGATAATGTTACCAGGATAATGTTCCTAATAATTATGCATTCCATAAACATTTATTTTTTGTCAATCTAGAAGGTGGTCTCTTATGCCCATCAGCAAATGCAAAGTTCCATAAGACCTTGTCCTTTTCTCTAAGAAATCTTACCAGGAATAAAATGGTTGTTGTTGATTCTCTGGTCCTCTGGGCTGGCCTAGCTCTGCCTCACAGGCTGCTAAAGTCATACCAGAAGAATACCCCATCTCTCCATCTCTGTTACAAGTAATGATTCCTGATAGTCTGAGTTGCAGCCATACCTGTTTCTTTGATTACTGCATCTTTTGAAACACACACATACACACACACAAGAACACAAACACACATTTTACTCCTAAAGAAACAACCAAATTTGTTGCCGTCGAGTTGATTCCGACTCATAGCAACCGTGTAAGGGGACAGCAATTTAAATCCATACTGAGAAAAAAAGACAAAAGATATTTTTTCCTTAAATTTCTTAAATTCAGAAAGCCACGTGATGGGTCAGAATAAAGTTTATTTTCTTTCCTACTTCTCTGTTTGGACATGTTGGACTAATAACTAGACTTTGTTGTATTTCAATTACGATTTTTGACTTTCCAGTGAGTGTCTTTGAAATATCCATTCTAATCAAGACGAATCTTTTTTCTCTTGAGCCCTTCTATTATATGAAATGCCAATGAGCACAACTAATGAGGTAATGTGAAGGGATAGAGCTATATGAATCGCTACATACTTTTGCTTCTGAATTAACAATAGCTTAGTGTGAGAAATTGTGTAGGGATATTGTGAAAAAGACCTGACTTCGAAGCCCAATACAGGCTACAAGACTAGAGCACCATGGTCAACTCTCCCTGCCCTAGACACAGGGCTTGGGAATAGAGGGTACAATAGATTATTTTTTTAAAGGCCCAAGACTTTATTTCATCCCAAATGTCACAAATTTGGGAAAATGTACTGCTGGAGGAAGAGAATAAGATTTGCATTTCTGCATTACACAGTTTGGTCTTGAGAAAACAAATGCTGTTTGTTATTAGAACAGTTGAGAAATTGAATGTGTTCTCATGTGGAAACCTTTTTATGAAAGGCTTTAATTCCTTCTTTACAGACTCTTAGGAAAGTTCACAGCATGCCAGTTATGTAATGGGCAGTAGCCCACGGCAAAACTTGACACAATGCTGAAAAACTTCAAAGAAGTCCACAAATTAAAACACAAGATGAAATGTCTCTGCTTACCCTAAATAGAAAACGGAAATGGTATTGAAAGCTGAAGAAATGAAGTCATAGATTAGAGAAATTTGTTACTTTAATTGTCCCTCCTAGCATGGTATAAAACCAAAAAATCCCAAACACATTGCCGTTGAGTTGATTCCAACTTATAGCTACCTTACAGGATAGAGTGGAATTGCCCCCATAGGGTTTTCAAGGCTGTAAATCTTTATGGAAGCAGATTGCCACATCTTTTTCCTGCAGAGCAGCTCATGGGTTAGCAGCCAACCTTTTGGTTAGCAGCCCGTGGCTTTAACCACTGAGCCACCAGGGCTTTTCTGAATAATCATTAATCATTAGGAGTTGACAAAATAAAGATGTCTGTATGGTAAACAAGTTGCATCTTATGTTAGAAATCTGGATTTATAACTTTGCTTACGTCCTAATGTAGTGACACATGGAGAGAAATACATATTGTAAACATGTGAGTGTGTGTAAAAGCTTAGATAGATAGATGATAGATGAATGATAGATATATCAATAATATATTCGCTCATAATCCAACATCATCAACAATTATATTTTCATATTACATGTCTGTTTTCAGCAAGCAACAGGGAAAAGTTGCAGTTATTTTTTATTTAGATAACGTATTTCCTAATGTATGCATTATCTACTTTAGTGTAGTGGAAGATGAAGTGACTCGTCTCATTGGCAATTAAAATTCACTGTTGTAATATTGCTGAAGAGAGACAATCAATTGCCATTTGAAAAAAAAAAAAAACACATCATAAAAAATTGCCATAAAACCTCAATCAGGCTCTGCCTTCAATGTAGCAATGTACAACGTTATACAGACAAATAATTTTGATTTAACAACATCACATCGGGCCACCACATTTGTATAACTCCTTAAGGCACTTTTCACAAGGAATATAATGTGAGTGGTGCCCAGTAGAATTGTGCAATAGGGCACAATTGCAGAGCACATAAATTGGCAAAAAGTGACAAGGATTTTGCAGTATCAATAATTTGTCTGATTAAGTTAGGGAAAAGGAGCCTAGTCTGGCTGATCAGTCTATTGTGAAACTTATGCAAGTTTTTTGAAGCTGCCAAGGTTTTAAGTGAAGGATATACATTATGTATTGTAAATGCAAATTCCTATTGGAATACCTTTAAAAGAGTCATTTAGGCTAATAGTAAGTGATTTCCTTGAGACAAAGTAACAAATTTTCCCCTTATTTTGAGTGAAAAAATTACTAAAGAATTTATAAATATGTCAGGATTGACCCTCAAACTTTTGTTTTTAGGGAGTCCATCATATTTCCAAATATTTCTCCAAGCAATGTATTTATTCCTTTTGAAAAAAAAATCTAATTAAAGAATAATTTACATGAAGAAGTGTGAACTAATAGTGAATTTACAGGTGACTAACTTCTATGAAGTTTTCACATCCATGAACACAAATCAGAACAAGAAATAGGACACTACATTTCAGAAGCTTCCGTCAAGCCTCTCCTGAAGACAACCGTCTTTCTCCCTAGGGATAACTAGTTTCCCAAAGATTATATTATTTTTTTTAACTTTATTCAATTGGACTTTTACAGCATTCATTCTTTTATGTCTGAATTAAAAATAATCATTGTGATACTAAGCCATGTTGCTGCAGATACCTGCAGGTTATTCCTTTTTCATTTCTATATAGTATCGCATTGTTTGGATATTTCACAACTTATTTACCCATTCTTGCGAAGAATTATGCTGTTGCCAATTTGTTGATAATTTCAAATCCTGCTATTATGAACATTTTTGAACATGTCTTCTGGTGCACAGATCTAACCATTTCTCAGGTTTACATACATAGGAATGAGATTGCTCATTTGTAGGGTATGCATATGCTCATATTTAGTACATCTTCCAAAAGTTCACCAAAATGGTTGTAACATCAGCTTTTTAGTGTGTTCTTAAATCCGTGGATAGGTACCTTGTATTACTTTTGGAAATTCCTGTACTGTTTTTCTTCAAATATGGCTTCTGCCTCTCTATTATTCTACACTCCCTTTTCTACTCCAGTTACAAACATTTTAGAGTCTTCCACCATTTTCCTTATGTCTCTTTCTTCATTTTCTGTATTTTCCAAACATTTTAAACTCTCTGATATAGTTTGGTAATTTTCTAATAGGCTATCTTTCAAGTCATAAATTCTTATTCTGTCTTATGTCTTGTTGTTGCTGATAGTTGGCCTCAAGTCAGCTCTGATTCATGCCGACTTTCTGTATGACAAAAGGAAATATTGCTCAGTCCGGCACCGTCTTCATGACCGCTGAGATGTTTGAGTGCATTTTGCAGCTATTTGGTCAATCCACCTCACTGAGGATTTCCCTCTTTTTTTGTTAGTCCTTTAGTTTACCTGGTGTCTTTTTCTAATAATTGATCTTTCCTGATGACATGTCTAACATAAGTGAGTGAAGTCTTGCCATCCTTGCCACTAAGAAACATTCTGGTGGTGTTTCTTTTAAGATTGCCTTGCTCATTATTTTGGAATTCCACTGAATATTAAATATTCTTCACCAACACTGCAATTCAAATGCATCAATTCTTCTGTCTTCCAATTTTCACATGCGTATGTGGCAATTGAAAAGACTATGGATTAGATCAGATGTAACTTAGTCATCAAAGTGGCATCTTTGCTTTTTAAAACTTTGCTGTTGTTGTTGTGTGCGTGGAATCAATTCTGACTCACAGCAACCCTGTAGGACAGAGAGAAATGTCCTATAGTAACCCCTAGGCTGTAATTTTTATGAGAGGAGACTGCCAGGTCTTTTCTCCAGTGGAGCAGCTTGTGAGTTCGAACAGCTGGCCTTTCGATTAGCAGTCAAGCACTTAACCATTGTGCTACCAAGGCTGCTTTTTAAAACTTTTAAGAGGTCTTTCGCAGCAGATTTGCCCAATGCAGTGCATTATTTGATTTCTTGACTGCTGCCTCAAAGGACGTTGATTGTTGATCCAAGCAGAATGAAACCATTGATAACTTCAATTTATCCTACATTTTTCATGATGTTGTGTATCAGTCAAACTTTCAGATTTTGCTTTCCTTAGGTTCATGTGTAATCTATACTAAGGGCTATAGTCTTTTGTCTTCATCACTAAGTACTTCAAGCCATCTTTATTCCCTTCAAGCAAGGTTGTGTCATTTACATATTACAGGTTGTTAATGAGTCTTCCTAAAATCCTAATGCTGTGGTCTTCTCATATAGTCTCCTTCTCAGATTATTTGTTCACCATAAGATTGAATAGGTAAGGATACAACACAGCTGCATATGTTTTCCAATTTTAAACCACGTAGTATGTGCTTGTTCTGTTCAAATGACTGTCTCTTGATCCCTGTACAGTTTTTCACATAAGCACAATTGTTTTGAAATTCCTATTCTTTGCAATGTTGTCCATAATTTGTTATGATCCAACACAGCTGAATTCCTTTGCATAGTCAATAATACACAGCTAAACATCTCTCTGTATTCTATCAGCAGTTCTAGCTGAATTCAGAAGAGAATGTGGAACAAGGGATATCATTTCTATTGTCTGATGGATCTTGACCAAAAGCCGAGAATACCAGAAAGGGCCAGGTCTAATGTATTGTTAAATCAATCTATCAAGTTCTTAATTCTAGATATAACTTGTATTTTTCTAATGCTAATGTTGTATTTACATGTCTGTTAGCTTGTCATACTGTGGGGGCTTGCGTGTTGCTTTAATGCTGGAAGCTGTGCCATCGGTATTCAAATACCAGCAGGGTCACCCAAGGCGGACAGGTTTCAGCTGAGCTTCCAGACTAAGACAGACTAGGAAGAAGGACCCAGAGGCCTACTTCTGAAAAGAATTAGCCAGTGAAAACCTTATGAATAGCAGCAGAACATTTTCTGACATAGTGCTGGAAGATGAGCCCCTCAGGTTGGAAGGAACTCAAAATACCACTGGGGAAGAGCTGCCTCCTCAAAGTAGAGTCGACCTTAAGAACATGGATGGAGTCAAGCTTTCAGGACCTTCATTTGCTGATGTGGCGTGAATCAAAATGAGAAGAAACAGCTGCAAACATCCATTAATAATCAGAACCTGAGCACTTCCAGCTCTGCATTCGTTTGTTAAAATATCTTGATTGGTATCCCGTCAATTCCGGTAGCCTTGTTTTTCAGCCATGCCTTCAGTGCAGTTTGGACTTCTTCCTTTAGTAGCATTGGTTCCTGCTCATATGGTACCTCCTGAAATGGTTGAACATCGACCAATTCTTTTTGGTATAGTGACTCTGTGTATTCCTTCCATCTTCTTTTGATGCTTCCTGCATCGTTTAATATTTGCCCCATAGATTCCTTCAACATTGTGATGGGAGGCTTGAATTTTTTCTTCAGTTCTTTCAGTTTTAGAAATGCCAAGTGTATTCTTTCTTCCCTTTTGGTTTTCTATCTCCAGGTCTTTGCAGGTGTCATTATAATACTTTACTTTGTCTTCTCAAGACGCCGTTTGACATCTTCTGTTCAGCTCTTTGACTTCATCATTTCTTCTTTTTGCTTTAGCTACTCAATGCTCAAGAACAAGTTTCAGAGACTCTTCTGATATCCATTTTGGTTTTTTGTTTCTTTCCTGTCTTTTTAATGACCTCTTGCTTTCTTCATGTATGATGTCCTTGATGTTCCACAACTTGTCTAGTCTTCGGTCATTGGTCTTCAAAGCGTCAAATCCATTCTTGAGATGGTCTCTAAATTCAGGTGGGATATACGTAAGGTCATACTTTAGCTCTTGTGGACTTGCTCTAATTTTCTTCAGTTTGAACTGACTCAAGCTTGTTTGCTGAAAGGGAAGAGTACTTGAAGCACTTAACTGATGAAGATCAAAGACCACAGCCTTCAGTAGGGATTACACCTTGACATAAAGAAAACAAAAATCCTCACAACTGGACCAATAAGCAACATGATGATAAATGGAGAAAAGATTGAAGTTGTCAAGGATTTCATTTTACTTGAATCCACAATCAACACTCATGGAAGCAGCAGTCAAAAAATTAAAAGACGCATTGCATTGGGCAAATCTGCTGCAAAAAAAGTCTTTAAAGTGTTGAAAAGCAAAGACGTCACCTTGAAGACTAAGGTGTGCCTGACCCAATCCATGGTGCTTTCAATTGTCTCATATGCATGGGAAAGCTGGACATTGAACAAGGAAGACTGAAGAAGAATTGATGCCTTTGAATAGTACTGTTAGAGAAGAATATTGGATATACCATGCGCTGCCAAAAATGAACAAATCTGTCTTGGAAAAAGTACAACCAGAATGCTCCTTAGAAGCAAAGATGGAGAGACTACCTTAGTCATTGCCTTAGTCGTTTAGTGCTGCTATAACAGAAATACCACAATTATTCACAGTAAGGTAGGCTGAAAGTCCAAATTCACAGGGTCATCTCCAGGGGAAGTCTTTCTCTCTCTGTTGGCCTTCTCATCAGTGTTCCCCTGGACAAGTAGCTTTTCCACGCAGGGACCCCAGGTCCAAAGGATGCACTCTGTTCCCAGCACTGCTTTCTTGGCGGTATGAGGTCCTCAACTCTCTGCTTGCTTCCCTTTCCTTTTATCTCTTGAGGGCTAAAATGTGGTTCAGGCCACACCCTAGGGAAACTCCCTTTACATTGGATCAGGGATGTGACCTTAGTAAGGGTGTTATACAATCCCACCCTAATCCTCTTTAACATAAATTACAAGCACAAAATGGAGGACAACCACACAATACTTGGAATCAGGGCCCAGTCAAATTGATACACACATTTTTGGGGGGACATAATTCAATCCATGACAGTCATCTAGTGCTGCTATAACAGAAATACCGCAAGTGGATGGCTTCAACAAAGAGAAATGTATCCTCTCACAGTCTAGTAAATTACCAGTCCAAATTCAGGGCATCAGTTCCAGGTGAAGGCTTTCTCTCTTGGCTCTGGAGGAAGGTCCTTGTCATCAGTTTTCCCTTGTTCTGGGAGCATCTCAGCGCAGAAACCTCAGATCCAAAGGATGTGCTCTACTCCCAGCACTGCTTTCTTGGCGGTATGAGGTCCTCAACTCTCTGCTTGCTTCCCTTTCCTTTTATCTCTTGAGGGCTAAAAGGTGGTTCAGGCCACACCCTAGGGAAACTCCCTTTACATTGGATTAAGGATTTGACCTTAGTAAGGGTGTTATACAATCCCACCCTAATCCTCTTTAACATAAAATTACAATCACAAAATGGAGGACAACCACACAATACTAGGAATCATGGCCCAGCCAAATTGATACACACATTTTTGGGGGGACATAATTCAATCCATGACAGAGACTAAGTCTCACATACTTTGGACATGTTATCAGGAGGGATCAGTCCCTGGAGAAGGACATCATGCTTGGTAAAGTAGAAGATCAGTGAAAAAGAAGAATACCCTCAACGAAATGGATTGATGCAGTGGCTGCAACAATGAGTTTAAGCATAGTGACGATTATGAGGATGGCACAGGACTGGGCAGTGTTACTTTGTACATAGGGTTGTAAGAGTCAAAATCAACTCGAGGGCAACTAACAACAACAGCAAAAGTGTATTTGAATTATTTTATATAAATTCTAATTTTCTGCTGAAATCCTTCATCTTTCCATATATTTTCTTAAATATATTAATTGCCGTTATTTTAAAATCCATGATATCGCCATATTTATATTACCTGTAGGTCTCATTCTACTGTCTAGTTTTTTAATTATTTTTCAGTCAGTTGTTCTTGTATCCTTATATGTTTGTCGATTTTTGTTTGAATGCTAGATATTGTGTACAAAAAATGTAGAGGTCGTTTTTGGCTCTAGAAAATGTTATCTTGTTTCTTTTCCTTGCTCCTGGCAATCACTTAGAATAAGGGCGAATTACTTTAATCCTATCAGGGATTGAATTGTTTTGAGTCTTGCTTTTAATATTTATGGGAGCAATTTTATATTCTGTTTCATCATGCCAACTGAAAACCTGGAATGTGTTCCAGGGCTTCACCACCATCCCCATGTGCCCACGTCTATCTATCCCTGTGAGTCTGCCAAAATAAGGGAAGGTCATGGATAGAGCTGGTTGAAGGTTTAAGACCTGGTTGCTTCTGCAAATAGGCAAATAACTCCAGAGTAAGAGCAGTTTCCAGCATCAAGCTCACTTCTTTTTGTTTCTTATCTAAGATACTGACCTCTAAAATTTTGGCTGACTTGATAGTTTTCTGATGTTTTAAAATTCATTTTCAACAGTATCTTATTCATGTTTCCACATTTTCTCAGCAGGAGAGTTGGTCTGATATCACCTGATCTGCTATAGCCAACAGCAGAAATCTAGTATACTTATTCTTCACATGAGCCACACTAAATCCACGCATGTATTATGCAACAAAAACAGCAATGTGGTGGAATATTAAAATGTATAACTTTTGATTAGTTAATAAATATTTATTTGATCAGTTCAATAAAACATTTTAAAGAAACTACAACCTGGCATTAAAACACAAATTTATTATTCTCATGACTTCTTCACATTGCTTTCTCAGGAGTCTCTCTTAATTACGTACTAGGTGCACCCACAAGCACGCACAGAATGGGTTGGAACACCCTGTCACATGCTCCTTTAGTGTCTTGCACAGCTCTTTTATAATATCCATCACTCTTGTCATTAAAAATTTAATTCTGACTTCTCTGCTGGTTCATAAGTTCTATGAGAGTAAGAATCACTATTACACCTATCATTTTTCACTGCTCTATCAACTGCTGTAATACAATGGTATAAATAAGAAGCATAAAATAAACACTTATCAAATAAAAAATCACCAACTGATGCTGCTTGTCAATCAAAACTGTATTTACATTAACCAATTAGAAGCAAGAATCACTTCCAAAATCATCTTGAGGATATTACAAAGCTCTAAGTGCCAGTGCTAAGACACAATGTTTCTCTAAGCTTTATTAAAACATTTAGGTGTGATTCTGTAAAATCATATTTGTGGACTCTAGGTGTACAAAATCATAATTTCAGATGGTGGGATCCAAAGAATCTGCATCCTTAACAAGGAATCTTGTGTCTCTATTTTTTTTACTGCTATATCCCAAGTGCCTAAAATCATTCCTGGAAGATAATAAGTGCTAAAAAAAAATTGGTTAAATTTACAAATGGCATTCTTATACACTAACATTAGAGATTACTACAGGACCCTGTGTGGTAGATCTTCTTGGGAACTATCCAGTAGAGTGCAAGCTCCTTGAAGACAGATTTTTTTTTTTTTTTTTGGCTTGTTATTTTTGCTTCACTCATTTTGGCATTTTCAAAATTGTAGTTAAACCTTCAATAAATATTTGCTGGAATGATTAAATAAATGTTTAAAGTAGATTGTCATGATTAAAATCCAAGTAATGACTTACTAGTAAGTTAGATCTGGGCAGCAGTTTATATGGTCTCCTAGTGTCAAGTATGTAGGGTGCTTCCTTTCTGGAAAGTAAAAATTGTCTTGGAAGTGTCCATGCCTGTGTATTTCACAACCTCAAAAGTTCTCATTCTGAGTCCAAAATATCCTATTAATATGATTTATTTAATGCCCACTAGAAAGACAACAACAACAGAAAGAGATTTACTTTATATAACTTTAATTTAGAGAGAGGAAAGCTTAGTTTCTTCTTGCATTATATAAAAAATAGGTAATAGAATTTGGATCAAAAGAATATGGGTAGTTTTAAAAATTTTTTAAAATCTTTTTATGATTGTTATTTATTTTCATTTTGTAGAAACCTAATGACAACCCTTAATAAATGTGAATTATTTTATAATTTATTAAATAATTTAAATATATAATAATAATGTCATTTATACAGTTTCTCCTTGCTATGGAGTCCCTTGGCGGTGCAAAGAGTTAACACACACAACCAAAAGGTTAAAGGTTCAAGTTCATGTAGAGGAACCTCAAGAAAGGCCTGGCAACCTTTTTCTAAAAAAGCAGCTATTAAAAACCCTATGGAGCACAATCCTACTCCGACACACATGGAGTCAGCAGCAACTGGTTGTGTGTTGGTGATGGTTCCTTATCATAGCCATAAACGTAAATTTGACAAGATCCTGGTATACTTATGAATTTTGCTATTACCAGTGAAATAAATTCAATTATTAAAATTCATAAAAATTAAATCTGTAGTATCAGTTACATATGAAAAATATATGACATTAGGAAATGTTATTCTAATTTACTCACATCACAATTGCGAATGAAAGAGATATTAATGAAAGTGTGAAGATAAGGGAAGACAGACACCAATGAGTCTACCTTGGTGATCAGAAGGTGAAAAGATTCTTCAGCCAGATTACCTTCACGTGAGACATATTCAGGTTAGTCAGTTATCCCATCAACTCAGTACCCCCTCCAAAATGGAATCTATGATAAATGCATAAATAACATTTAGAAAAAAATTTACAATTATTTCACCAACTATTTTGATACCCAAATTCATTTCACTTAACTATGTTATGTGACCTATCATACTAGGGTTAATTTTGAAAATCATATATTCTTACTCTGTGCCTGAGTATTAACCTATCACAACTCCTGATGTGTTTGGAGAGAGCTGAGACTCAGGAATTAGCCAAATAAAATATGAGAGTTTAAAAACAGAGGAGGGATTAAGATGGGGAGAAGCATAGGAACAAGTCAGGGATAGGGTGAGTATCAAAGATGAGAAAAAGTATGGAATGAAGGTCAGAGATAAGGCTCAGAACATTAGTACTTGTAGAACACTATTTTTGGTAATAAAAACAGACTTTGTTTGGTTTGCATTAAAGCTTTTAAGCAGAATTAACCATATCATATGTACAGTATTTCATCATAAACAAAGAAGGAGGTATAATGAAGGACCCCCTAAGTATTCAGAAATGAGACTGTTATTCTCTAAGAGTTAAAATATTAAAATATATACATAGAGAATAAGGTAAAGCTTCTGCATCAGTAAGTCTATAATAAATTCATAGATGAGAAATACAGAAATATCAAAGTTTAGGCAAAATGACTTAATGGAAGTCTCAGTGGAGCAGGACAAGAAAGTGATTTTGAATAATCAACTTAATGCTCTGTTCTTCAGAGAAGAGCTATGGTTAACAAAAAACACTCTTTCAAAGGATCCCAGAAAAAGTGCATTCAAATGGCCAGAGTCTGACCATGTGACTTCACATCTATTAAGTCTGGGAAAAGTTCCACATACCCAAAAGGGAGATGATTGCCTCAGGCTAGCGCAGCTTGATGACACCAGCCATTGCAATTATAAAACTAATTATCCTTGACCTGATTCTGCACTCAACAACCAAACTCCTGGTTAGAATTTGGCTTCTCAAGGAAGGCTTTCCTACAGAGACTCAATGCCCTGTCTAGCCATCATGGACATCACAGTCATATTGCTCATTACAAATCAGTATTTATGATTCTGGTTTATAGATGAATCTTTTAAAAATATGGATATTGTGGATTAATTATCAAGAGATTAAACTACTGGAGCTATACAGATAAAAATCATAAATCTACTCTGGTAACACTAAGAAGCAAACCTATCCAATGTATCAAGTTAGGCTTTTTTTTTTTTTTTGGATACTTTTTATTCAGGGTTAATATACTTTCAACAAAATGCAGAAATCCAAAATGTTCATTTGATGGATTTTTATTAAAAAACTATACTCCCAAGTATGCAACTCTCAAATCAAAACAAACTACTAAAAAGGTCCTCATACATGGGGGGGAACGCATTAATTCATTTATTTCCATTTTATGCTAACTAGCGCAATTGACGGGTTATAGGATATTCATTTTTAGTTGACATCTAACTCTATTAGAAAATATGAAACAATTTTTCATTTTATACTTCCATCAGAAATGCATGGCATGAAAGTTGCTAATTTCAGTACATCCTTAAAACATTTGTTTAGTCTTTTTTTTTTTTAATTCAGCCATTTTAGTGGGAATTTAATGGTAGCTCATTGTTTTGGTTTGCTTTTCCCTGATAGATGACGTTGAGCACCTTCCATGTGATTATTTTCTTTTGTAAAATGTGTAATCGAGTCTTTTAATTGGGTAGTTGGTGTTTTTTATTAAAAGCTGGAGGCTTTCTTTATATAGTCTGCTTAAAGGCACATTGCCAGAAAACTTTACAAATATTTTTCTCCCAGTTCTGTCTTGCTTTTTCACTTACTTAATAGTGTCTTTTAATGAGAGAAGTGCTCAACTTTAATTAAGTCAATTTATTATTATTTTTTAAATTGTATGTGCTTTCTTATCCCAAAAAATTTTGCCACCTGCTTAAGAGCTATTATGATATTCTCCTATAGATACAGTTTTAGCTTTCATATTTAGGTGTACAATTTTGACTAATTTTTGTGTATGGTTCAAGATACGGAAAAAAGGTTTTTGTTTTTTTTTTTATTTGAATATCTAATTGCTCCATCATCATTTGCTGAAAAGACTTTGCTTTCCCATTGAATTACTTTGCTGGCTTTGTTAAAATCAATTTTCTACAATTATGTGAGCCTATGTCTGGATTTTTTTCATTAATCTATTTATCTGTCATTATGCTAATATCACACCTTAATCATTTCTGTACTACTAAAGTACTTTTTGAAGCCAAACATCCTCCATCTTTCTTCCTTCTCAACTTTATTCTAATTTAGATAATTTGGATTTTCATATAAATTTTAAGTTTGCTTGTAAAAACTGTAACAAATTTAAAACTTATATGAAAATTCAAATTATCTAAAATATCCAGAATAATACTGAAAAGGAACAAAGCTAAAGGATGTTTGACTTCAAAGATTAACAGTACAGAAATTTGAGAAAACGCTCAAAAAGCACTGCAGAGATGATGACTGTGATTATATGGAACCTATAGAACGGTAACGGAAAAATTTGCATCTTAATAATATTGGGAACTCTAGGGAGTCACTATGAATTGGAATTGACTCCACAGCAACACGTTTGGGTTTGAGTATCTTTCATTGTATTATTTTTTAAGTTTTTTTTTATGTTTTTGATGTAGTTGAACACTTTTTCTATTATTTTCATCTTCAAAATTTGCATAATTTGTATAAATATATACAAATAATTTTTGTGTAGTGACCTTCTCTCCTGTAAATTTTCTGAATTTACTTACTAGTTCTAATAGCATTTGAGTGTGTGTGCATATGTATATGTGTTGTTTGTACATAAATTTCTTCAGTTTTTATTTGCACAATCTTGTAGTTGGCAAACAATAATTTGACTTTTTGCTGTTTGATTGCTATGGTTTCTGATCTCTTTTATTGTCTTATTGTACTAGCTAGGACATGCAGTATAAAGTTGGAATGCCGTAGTTAGATAGTATGTTCTTGCTTTGTCCAATCTTAGATAAAAAGAAATTAATATTTCACCCTTAAGTATGATGCTAGTTGTATATTTTTTTATAGATGGCCCTAGTAAGAGTTTGGAGGCTTCCTTATTCTAGCTTACTGATGGTTTTTATCATAAATAGCCATTGAATAATTGTCAAACACTCTTTTCTGAATCTCTAGAAATTATCCTATCAGTTTTCTCTTTTCTTCTGACTATATAGAATAGTAGAGTGATTGACTTTCTATTGTTAAATATATATATAACCTTCCATAACTAAGATAAATTTCTTTTTGCTGAATTTGATTTGCCAAAATTTTGTTAAGAATTGTTGTGACTCTGTTTATGAAAGGCATTGGTTTGTAATTTTCTTCTGTTACAATATACTTTTAAGGAATATTTGGTGTCATGCATGAGTTGTGACATATTCTTTTTTTTCTTCTATTTTTGAAAATGTTTCTATAAGATTAATATGATCATTTTGATTCCTTCTATATGTGATTGAAAAAAATGCACTAATGAGAATGTGTGGCTGTAGAGTTTATTTGGGGGTAAGTTTTTAATTACCATTTCAAATACTTTGACAGATACATTGTTGTTGTTGTTGTTACATGCTATCGAGTTGTTCCAACTCATAGCAATATAGTGCTATGGAATTTTCTATTTCTTATGTTAATTTGGTAAGCTATACACTTTAAGGAATTAGTCTGTTTCCTCTAGATAATTGAATTCATTAACACAAAGTTATTTATAATATTCTCTTTTTAGCCTTCCTGTACCCATAGAATCTGTAATCTTACATGTCTTTTTATTATTGTTGTCTAATCTAGTTCTGTTTTAGTCAGAGAATACACTCTGTATCACTTCAACATTTGAAATTTAGGGAAATTTATTTTATGACCTCTGATTTGGTGTTGAACACACTTTAAAATTGTGTATTCTGTAGTTGGTGAGTGTGGTGTTCTGTAAGTGTCAAGGTAAAGTTGGTTTATTTTGTTGTTTAAATCTTCTAATTCCTTATGGATTTTTGTTTAGTACTTCTATAAATTACTGAGAGAGACGTGTCAAATATTCAGCTATTTTGTCCATTTTTGCTTTGTGCATTTTTGAACTTCTGTTATTAGGTGAATAAACATTTATAAAAGAATATATTCTTTTATCTTAAAAATCTTTCTCATTTCTTCTGAAAATACTTTTTGGTATGAAGTGCATATCACCTGATATTAACGGAGTAGCACTATCTTTTATAAAATTAATGTTTTACTGTTGTCTTAGTTATCTAGTACTGCTGTAACAGAAATACTGCAGACGGTATTTAACAAACAGAAATTTATTCTCACAGTTTAGGAGGCCGTCGGGTCAATTCAGATGTAATCCCTTTGCTATCGTTGTTAGGTGCCATTGAGTCGAATCCAACTCACAGCCACTGTATACAATAGAATGAAACACTGCCTGGTTCCGTGCCATCCTCACAATTGTTGCTATGATGGATTGCCATTGCTGTAGCCACCATGTCAATCCATCTTACTGAGGGTCTTCCTCTTTTTCCCTGACCCTCTACTTTACAAAACATAATGTCCTTCCCCAGGGACTGGTCCCTGGAGATTATTTACATTCTACAAAATTTGTTTACATAATATAACATTCACCAACTCTTAGTGTATACTTCGAGGATTTTTAGTAAATTTGTGGAATTGTGAAGCTACTTTTAGAACATTTCATGTTTCCAAAATCATCCCTCAAGACTGTTGTCAACCTTCATTACTACCTTCAAGTTCAGGCAACAGCTGATCTGCTTTCTATCTTTATAGATGTCCCTTTTGTGGATGTGTCTTATAAATTTAGTGTAGTCTTTTGCATCTGGCTTTTTCTATAAGGATAATGTTTTTGAAGTTTATCCATGTCATAACATGTAACATTTTGCTTCTTTTTCATATTTTCCTTTTTCAGTCTCCAGTCAATGAACATTTGGATTTTTTTGTTTTTGCTTTTTTATGACTAACACTTCTATAAAACAAAATGTAAAAATATTTGTATAGGCACGCATTTTACTCGCCTTGTGTAGATTCCTAGGAGTGGAACTGCTGCGTCTTATGGGAAATTTGGGTACTACTGTTTAAGAAGCTGACAAACTGTTTTCCAAAATGACCGAATCGTTTTACATCCCAAACTGCAATGTATGAGGGTTCCAGTTTCTCCACATCCTTGTTTTCAGGCAAACTACCTTCAGCTTTCTGCCTTTTTTGGTTATAGTCCTTCTAATTCTAGTAGGTGTAAAGTGGTGTCTCATTGTGGATTTAAATTGCATTTCTTTAATGGTAAAGTGTTCACTGTCTTTTCTTTTTTTTTAATAGTTTTATTGCTCTCCTGAAAATTCAGATATGTTCATTCATTATGGTATTATACCCCTTCAGGTCAGAATTTCTCAGCTACCCCAGTATTGCCATCTTGAACGGAATGAATTTTTTGTTGCAGGGAGGCTGTTCTGTGCATTGTAGAATGTTTAACATCAAATTATGCCTCTACTCACCAGATGCCAGCAACACTCCTGCCAGTTGTGACAATCATAAATGTTTCCATACATTGTCAGATATACTTCACATAACTGCTTGTGAGTCACCTTCATTGAGAACCAGTGCTCTGTTTCTTTTATAGCTGCTGTAAATTTCATTTCTACTAATTTCAACATGATAGGGTAGATCTTCCTACTTCTACATGTGCACAAGGATATACTGTAATTACAGATAATACATTATAGAGTATCTGGCTTCTGTTATCTTCCACTGAGGAGTATTAATTTTTGTTTAGCAGTCAATTAAATTACTGAATTATCACGTTGGACTCATAGGAATTTAATTCTATGCTTTATTAAGGTAGGCTTATTTTAGATCTTCCCTTATCCCTAAAGTAAATCCCTTAGTTCAGGAATGTACTCTTTATACTTAATGCATGGCTCTTTTGGGCTTTTAGTGGAAAGCCCAAGGGATGACATGCACCTCCATATTGGTAGGATTCAAAGTCAAACTATGCCTCCTATGATATGGGAGCAACCATAATTTCTGATCAGATTTTTCAGCTTTTTATATTTCTTGCCACTGTGATCCTTGGCATCTCCCAACTTGTACAGTTCTCAAGACAAAGATTTGAAGGGAGGTTATCTGAATTTTTTGGGACTATCTATCTTTTCTGGTATTCCCTGAACCTTAATTTTCCAGATGTTCTGGTAGCCTTTAACTAAGTTTTCTGACACCTGTAGCTGATAGCATTGTGGATTTCTATTTGAGTTCTAGTCATTCTATACCAGATAGATTGGGATTGCCTCCAGGGCAAAAATCTGTATCAGTGTAGACCTCACAATAAGATACTGTCAGCCAGATTTCCCGTTTTTTGTTTATTTTATTTATTCATTTTTTGTCAAAATTTATGTCAGTTTCTTCCTGTTTTTTATCACTCTCCAGTGCCTTTAAATAGTGTGTGTGTGTGTGTGTGTGTGTGTGTGTGTGTGTGTGTGTGTATCTGTATATATATAGTTTCCCAGAGTTTATCATTGTTATCTGTGGATATTTTAGTTAGATAATACCCACTCTGACATAACTTGAAGATTTGTTGCCTACTACATATAAATATCATAGGTTATCTTTAATACTCAATCACAGGTATTTATTGTCAGAGGGCAGCAACAAAGTGTATGTATATGCTTAAAATTAACCAAAGGGAAGTTAGCCTTCTGTGCCTATTTATGACTTAATTAGACTATACCTAAAATCTTAATTCAAAATTAGTTTCCAAATATGTGTGAGTCCACTTCTGGACTCTCTATTCTGTTCTATTTCTCTATCTTTGAGTCAAGAATACACTGGTTTGATTATTGCAGCTTTGTAATAAGTCTTGAAATCAGTTAGTGTTAGGTACATTGTGAAGCTAAAGCTTTAACATGGGGTAGACTGACAAATTCAATTAAGAAAACACTTATGCCAGTTATTTTTTAGGTCTCAGTCAGGGTTTTGAACGCTTAAAAATAATACAAAAGTCTTATTTTTCCTACTGAAAATTAATTAAAATTAATCAATTGTAAATTAATAATAATATTGTTGAAATTTCTATGCCTACGTGTATTTAGAGGTTAGCTTCACGACAACCAATCAATTCCAAATGAGAAAACTGAATATAAAGTGATTAGCTTGTGCATACAGTTAATAAGAAGCAGAGTTGGGAATTGAATATTGGCAGTTTAAGCCAGAGTTGAGTTCTTAGCTACCTTACTTTCATTCATAATAAGACATCTGAAAGCTATACAAAAGCAAATGTTAAAATAATAAAAAAAATTTTTTGTTAACTTTACCCCTCAAAGATAATTGCTGTTATCTTGGGGTCCATTCTGTGCAATTTTTTTATTTACACACCAACAGTATAATCCTTTTTACAATAACTTACACTCCCACAACAGTGAACGGGACTCTTAACTGTTATAATAAATATTGGTCCATCTGGGCCAACAACATAATTATAATAATATATCAAGGGCTTATTTAACTCAAGGCTTTGAGAAGAAAACAAAAAGATTTTTGAAAAATAACAGAATCTACATTCAGTAATGAGAACTATATTCATAGAAGTATTTATATTTATGTACCAGAGTTCCTGGGTGGTGCAAATGGGTAAGTAATTTACTACCAGCTGAAAGATCAGTGGTTCGAATCCACCCAGTATTACTGGGTAGAAACCCCGGGTTCTTACTTGGCATGACTCGTATTGGCCAATAAACGAGAAACTGAGGTGAGAGAAAAAAAAAGGCACCTTTGATTTGTTGTACAAGGAAATGTAACTAGTCAGAGATTCCTGCTGCCAAGATTTCTCCCCAGGGGCAGGCAGGCAAATTACTTTCAAAGGGGTTTACAAGTAGGGAGTTCATACGAGTTACGTCAGCAACATTCTTAATCATACCACACAGGTGCAATGGGGTTTACATATAACCTCCAAGCAAAAGCAAGATTCTAATGCGAAGCTGTAAAGGAGGTGCGGGCAGAGCCCAGCAAAGGGAACAATTTTGCAATACAACACTGTAGGGGAGGAAGCCAGGTAAAGAATACAGCACTGTGTTCTGTCTCACCAGAGCACCTCAGAGAACAGGTCTGGTGATCTGCTTCTGAAAACTCTGTGGAGCGCTTCTGCTCTGCACACATGGGATAGTCATGAGTCAGAATTGGATCAACAGCAAGTAACAACAATGTACTTATGTATGGATCTCCTGGATGGTACAAAAGGTTAAGCGCTCAGCTACAAACCAAGAGATGCCTCAGAAGAAAAGACTGGTGATCTACTTCTGAAAGGTCACAGCCATTGAAAGTCCTATGAAGCCCAGTTCTCCTCTGACACCATAAGTTCTTGATTGCGACAGTTTTTTTTTGGTTGGTTGCTTTATATACGTACAATGATCAATAAAGGCTATAATGGCTTTTATATAAGCCTCAAGTTTTTTTTCTTACTAAGGCAACTGACACCGCCCATAATCGGCCAAATTTGCTTTAGAATATCAGCTTTTTTTCAGATCCTACAACTGAATTCCTGGTCTTCATATTTTTTTTTTTTTTTTACTTTAGAGAAGGCTAAATATTGCTTTCATTTTGTTTTTCTAAGCTGGGTGGGCATGTCTGAACTCTCTCCATGGGAAATCAATATTCCCCTACTATGAACAATTCTCAGGTACTGTGGGTGCCAGGCAGTGGGAAAAAATTCTTTCTGCTTAGACTTTGAACTAAACTCGGGTTCCCAGTTGTAGAGGCCAGACATATATCATTGTTTAGTCAACTTTTGTCTATGCTCGTCACTGCTATGCCTGTTACAAAAGCATAGGTTTCTGCTCTGGCCTTGAACAATAAAATTGGAATATTCTATTCAGCCTGATTATTGAGCAAATGAGATAATGTATATGGTAGTAATAGTATTTGTAGACAAGTATATTATTACTAATATAATTTCTTATGAACATACTATCACCTCAGAAACTGTTAATTTTTCAAAACATAGCATTTTTCAAGGCATCAATTTGGTATGATGAAGGCAGAAGAGGTATTAGATCAAAAATTTACAGTGGCTCAGTTGTTAAGAGCTCAGCTACTAATAAAAAGATTGACAGTTGGAATCCACCAGCTGCTCCTTGGAAACCCTATGGGGCAGTTCTACTCTATTCTATAGGGTCGCTATGAGTCAGAATCAACTTCATGGCAATGGGTTTGATTTGATTTTTGGTTAGTTTCATAAAATGGAGCTCATGATTTTTCCTTTATTTTAATTTATAGGAGTCCCTGGGTTGTGCAAACTGTTAACCTGCCCAGTTTCTAGCCAAAAGGTTGGAGGTTTGGTGATCTACTTCTGAAAAATCAGATATTAAAAACCATATGGAGGGACTTCTGGCAAAATGGCACTCTAGGCAGAAGCACCACGCCATCCCTCCACAGCACAGATCCGAAAAACTAAGCTGAACAGAGAAAACAACAATCCTGAAACCCTAAAACATCAAATGAAGAGATAAAGAACTCAGCCAAGCACCAAATGGAGTAAGAAAACTGACAGAGAATGGAGAGTGGGGAGAGATTCATGCAGAGGTCCCCTACCAGCGAACACAGAATGGATCCACTATCTTGGACTCCTATCGGAGACCAGCAAACAGGGGATACGAGAAAGCAGCTTCACGGAGCTTCCAGCAGGAGACAAAACAACTGGTAATTTGCGATATATGCTTTCCCACCCTTCTTCACCCCCACTTGGCCTCCTCTGCTTCCTGCAGCCACAGTCCCTTGTCCGGGAAACACCGGCTGCTAGGATTCCACACACCCGAATGGGCCGGCTCTCTGAGTGCCATTTGTTGGCTGCTGGTGTTGCTTTTTTCCACTTCTTTTGATTTCTCACCACCTCCCCCTCCTTTCGCTTGAATACCTAGCTCCATGTGCCATCTTCTTCCTGAGGGGTTGTGGAGATCCATTCGAGTGTGGAGCTGCTTCCCGGTCTGGGCTGCTACGCTGGTGGGATCATGGAGCTTTTGTTCATTTGTTAGTTTTGAATTATTTGTTTGTTTTATTTTCCTTTTCTTGAGTTGGGAGCCCTTTTTGGCCAGATGGTGCTGTGGGCAAGGAGACTACCCTTTCGGCTTGCACAGATGTGCCGAGGGATCCCTGAGGGCATTTCTTTTTTCACTGGTTTTTTTGGGGGCTTTTCTTCTTCTTTTTTTTTTTTTCTTTTAATTTGTTTTGTTTTCTTTTCCCTCTTTTTCCATTTTTGTCTTTCTTCATTACTCAGTTTCTCATCTCTCTATATCTTTCTTCTCTTTCTGTTCCTGAATACCTGGCATTGTATACCTCTGCGCCTTCTGGCCAGGCTGTACTGCAACACCTGAGAGTGACAACCCCAGACCTCACAGCTGCACCAGTGGGATCCCTGGGAACTTTGCAGTTCTTTAAGCTTTCTGATTTTTATTTATTCATACTTTTCTTTCCTTTTCTTCCTCTTCCCTTTTCTGTTTTTCTCCATTTCGTAGTCTCTCATCTCTCCACTCCAAAGGCAAGCTCTCCTAGCATTCTTTTTTGTTTGTTTGTATGTTTTTGGCTCCTGTTCCTCTCTCCTCTCTCCAATATCCGTCTGGGCTCCACACATAGCAGTCTCCCTGCTACATCCTGCCTGCCTGCACTGTGCGCTTAACATCACACCACCAAGCAGTGCAGGCATGGCCTATTGGAACCTGGTGGCTGTAGTGAGTGCCACAAACAACCCCTCCTGGTAACTCCTCTTCAGCTAGACATGCCCTGCCATACCATATCTGAGTGACTGACCCTGACAATTGGAGAAGGAGGCGAAAAGTATTGTGCCCACAGATGAGCAGACAACAAAGGACACGCAGTCTGCCTGCTCAGACATAGTCAAATTTAAAAAAAAAAAAAAGGGACAAAACAAATAAATATACAATCAGTAAATGAGAAAAATAACTACTGAATGCCCCGAAGACAGCAGACAATATCAAAACATTTACAAAAACAGGACAGGATGATTCCAGTAGGCATCCAAAATAAAACACCAGCTGACTTTCCAGTGGAAGAAAAAGCACTAGAACTACCTGAAAGGGAATTCAAATCTCTAATACTCATAATTCTCCAAGAGCTGAGGCAAAAAGCTGACAAACATGAGGAAAAAATAGACAAATTCATGGAAAATACAGACAAAAAATTGAAAGGATTCAGGAAAATAATACAGGAACAAAATGCCAAAATAAATTCACAACTAGATATTATACAAAGACAATAGTTAGAAATCCAAAAGATAAACAAGATTTCAGAAATGGATGCTGTTATAGAAGGGCTGAGAAGCAGATTTGAAATGGTTGAAGACAGCATCAGGGGAATTGAAGACAAACACTTGGATACAACTCTGTTTCAGGAAAACTCAGAACAAAGAACAAATAAAAATGAAGAGACCCTGAGAGTTATGTGGGATACAATCAAAAGCAAAAATTTGCAAGTGATTGGAATCCCAGAACAGGGGGAGAAAACAGAAAACATAGAGAGGATCATTGAGGAACGGCTGACAGAAAACTTCCCCAATAACATGAAAGATGAAAAGCCGGCCGTCCATAAGCTCAACGAACCCCATATAGGAGAGACCCAAAAAGAAAATCATCAAGGCATACCATAATCACACTCGCTAAAACCAAAGACAAACAAAGAATCCTGAGAACAGCTTGTGAAAAACAAGAAGTCACTTGCAGAGTAGAAATCAGACTAAGCTCAGATTATTCACCAGAAACCATGCAGGCAAGATGGCAATGGGATGACATACATAATATCTTGAAAGAAAAAAATTGCCAGCCAAGAATAATATATCCTGCAAAACTATCATTCAAATTTGATGGTGAAATTAGGTCATTTCAAGATAAACAGAAACTAAGGGAATATGTAAAAGTCAAACCAAACTTACAAGAATTATTAAAGAGAGTGCTTCGATGTGAGGACAAACAGCATCGGCCTTCAGGCAGGACCTAGGACGCAGGATCGTAAGAACTGGATACTAATCTAGGAAATGAACTCTTGAGGACTATCCAAAACCAAAAGAAATACAACAGGGAATCAGAGCAGTCAATCGATGGATGACAACAACTTCAAAACAATGAAAGAGGGAATAAACGGCATAGGTATAGAACCTTCTAACGGAGAGGAAGGCAAGGCGATACCAAGTAAGGGTAGACTGCTTCAAACTTAGAAAGATAAGGGTAAAATTCATGGTAACCACAAAGAAAGTTAACAAACCAACTCATAAAAATAAAGACGAAAAACATAAAGTCTCAGCAAAAACAAAACCTACAAAAACAAAAAAAATAAAAAAAAATCCACAAACAAAAGTAACTCAACACAAGAGAGTAAGAAGAACAAAGAAAACGTCAGCACCACAAAAAAAAAGCACTACAAAATGACAGCAACAAACTCACATCTAACAATAATTACAATGAATGTAAATGGACTCAATGCACCCATAAAGAGATGGAGAGTGACTGAATGAATAAGAAAATAGTATCCATCAATATGCTGTCTACAAGAGACACAACTTAGAAACAAAGATGTGAATTTATTAAAAGTTAAAGGTTGGAAAAAATATATCAAGCTAACAACTACCAAAAAAGAGCAGGAGTGGCTATTCTGATCTCAGATAAAACAAAATTTAAAACAAAATCTACCATAAAAGACAAAGAAGGACACTATATAATGATTAAGGGGAAGATCCATCATGAAGACATAACCATAATAAACATCTATGCACCCAATGACAGGGCTCCAAAATACATAAAACAAACTCTAACAACACTGAAAAGAGAAACTGACAATTCCACAATAATAGTAGGAGACTTCAACACACCACTCTCAGTAAAGTACAGAACAACTAAGAAGAAACTCAGCAAAGATACAGAAGACCTAAAGGGTACAATCAGCCAACTTGACCTCATAGACATATATAGAACACTCCATCCAACTGCTGCAAAGTACACATCCTTTTCCAATGCACATGGAACGTTCTCCAGAATAGACCATATCTTAGGCCACAGAGCAATCCTCAACAAGATCCAAAACGCTGAGATAATTCAAAGTATCTTCTGTGACCACAATGCCATCAAGGAAGAAATTAACAATAGAAGGAGCAAGAAAAAAAAATCAGCTACATGGGGACTGAATAATACCCTGCTTACACATCACTGGGTAATAGAAGAAATCAGAGATGGAATCAAAAAATTCCTAGAATCAAATGAGAATGAAAACACATCATACCAAAACCTTTGGGACACAGCAAAGGCAGTCCTCAGAGGACAATTTATAGCAATAGATGCACATATCCAAAAAGAAGAAAGGGACAAAATCAAAACATTAACCACAGAATTCAAACAAATAGAAAGAGAACAGCAAAAAAAGCCCACAACCATTGGAAGAAAGGAAATAATAAAGATCAGAGCACAAATAAATGAAATAAAGAACAGAAAAACAATAGAAAGAATCAACAAACCTAAAAGTTGGTTCTTTGAAAGGATCAACAAAATCAACAAACCACTGGCCAGACTGACAAAAGAAAAACAGCAGAGGGCACAAATAACCCAAATAAGAAATGAAATGGGGGACATTACAACAGACCCAACTGAAATAAAAAGGATTATAACAGAATATTATGAAAAACTATACTCCAGCAAATTTGAAAACCTAGAGGAAATGGATAAATTTCTAGAAACACATGGCCTACCCAAACTACAACAAAGTGATGTTGAAAATCTGAACAGACCCATAACAAGAGAAGAGATTGAAAAGGTAATAAAAACACTCCCAACCAAAAAAAGCCCTGGCCCAGATGGCTTCACTGGAGAATTCTACAAAACATTTACAGAAGAGCTCGTACCAGTTCTACTCAAGTTATTTCAGAGCATAGAAGAGGAAGCAACACTTCCAAATTCATTCTATGAAGCCAGCATAACGCTGATACCAAAACCAGGCAAAGACATCACAAAAAAAGAAAATTACAGACCAATATCTCTCATGAATATAGATGCAAAAATTCTGAACAAAATTCTAGCTAATAGAATTCAGTATCATATCAAAAAAATTATACACCACGACCAAGTAGGATTCATACCAGGTATGCAAGGATGGTTTAACATTAGAAAATCCATCAACGTAATCCACCACATAAATAAAAGGAAAGAAAAAAATCACATGATTATCTCAATTGATGCAGAAAAGGCATTTGACAAAGTCCAACACCCATTCCTGATAAAAGCTCTCAATAAAATAGGTATAGAAGGGAAATTTCTCAACATCATAAAGGGCATCTATGCAAAACCAACAGCCAACATCATTCTTAATGGAGAAAGGCTGAAAACATTCCCCCTGAAAACAGGAACAAGACAAGGATGCCCTTTATCACCACTCCTATTTAACATTGTGCTGGAAGTTCTAGCTAGAGCAGTAAGGCAAGAAAAAGAAATAAAGGGCATCCAAATTGGTAATGAAGAAGTTAAACTCTCCCTGTTTGCAGATGATTTGATACTATACATACAAAACCCTAAAGACTCCACGAGAAATTTACTGGAAGTAATAGAAAGATTCAGCAGAGTAGCAGGATACAAGATAAACATTCAAAAATCAGTTGGATTCCTATACACCGGTAAAGAGAACGATGAAAAGGAGATCAGGAAATCAATACCATTTTCAATAGCCGCTAAAAAGATAAAATACTTAGGAATAAATCTGACCAGGAATATAAAAGACCTATACAAAGAAAACTACAAAACACTGCTGCATGAAACTCAAAGGGATCTACATAAATGGAAAAACATACCATGCTCATGGATAGGCAGACTCAACATTGTGAAAATGGCAATTCTACCTAAAGCAATTTACAAATACAATGCAATTCCGATACAAATACCAACAACATTCTTCAAAGAGATGGAAAAACTAATTATTAACTTTATATGGAAAGGGAAGAAACCTCGAATAAGTAAAGCACTACTGAAGAAGAAGAATAAAGTTGGAGGACTCACACTACCTGACTTGAGAACCTACTATACAGCTACAGTAGTCAAAACAGCCTGGTACTGGTACAACAACAGAGACATTGACCAATGGAACAGAATTGAGAACCCAGATGTAAATCCATCCACCTACGGTCACCTGATTTTTGACAAGGGCCCAAAATACAAAAAATGGGGAAAAGACAGTCTTTTTAACAAATGGTGCTGGCAAAACTGGATATCCATTTGTAGAAAAATGAAACAGGACCCATACCTCACACCATATACAAAAACTACTTCAAAATGGATCAAAGACCTGAATATAAAGCCTCAAACTATAAAATTCATAGAAGAAAAAATAGGACCAACACTTCAGACCTTAATACATGGCATTAACAGGATACAAACCATAAACATCAACACAAAAAACCCAACAGATAAACTAGATAACTGGGATCTTCTAAAAATCAAACATCTATGCTCTTCAAAAGATTTCACCAAAAGAGTTAAAAGAGAACCTACAGACTGGGAAAAAATTTTTGGACAGTACAAGTCAGACAAAGGTCTAATCTCCATAATCTACAAGAAAATCCAACACCTCTACAACAAAAAGACAACCAATCCTATCAAAAAATGGGCAAAGGAAATGAACAGACACTTCACCAAGGAAGACATTCAAATGGCCAACAGACACATGAGGAAATGCTCGCGATCACTAGCCATTAGAGAAATGCAAATTAAAACCACAATGAGATACCATCTCACCCCGGCATTACTGGCACGAATCAAAAACACTGGAAATAACAAATGTTGGAGGGGCTGCGGGGAGACGGGAACTCTTATACACTGCTGGTGGGAATGCAAAATGATACAGCCATTTTGGAAAATGATATGGCGTTTCCTCAGAAAGCTAGAAATAGACGTACCATTCGATCCAGCAATCCCACTCCTAGGAATATATCCTAGAGAAATAAGAGTCATCACTCGAATAGACATACGCACACCTATGTTCATGGCAGCATTATTCACAATAGCAAAACGATGGAAACAACCTCGATGTCCATCAACAGACGAATGGATACACAAACTATGGTACATACACACAATGGAGTACTATGCAACGAGAAAGAACAATGAATCGGTGAACCATCTCATAACATGGATGAAATTGGAGGACATCATGCTGAGTGAAATAAGTCAATCACAAAAGGACAAATATTGTATGAGACCTCTATTGTAAAAACCCATGAAAAAATTCACATGCAAAATGTAACAATCCTTGTTGGTTACCAGGGATGGGGGGGGGGGGGATACTAAATAGGTAATAGGTAAGTGGTAACTTGGGTGAGAGATGAGATAGTACATAGTACAGGGGAAACTAACACAACCTGCACAAGGAAAGGTCATGGAGGCCCTATAGACACATCCAAACCCCCCGAGGGACTGAGTTGTTGGACGGAGGGCTCTGGGGACCATGATCTCGGGGAACATCTAGCTCAATTGGCATGACACTACTTATAAAGATAATGCTCTACATTCTACCTTGGTGAGTAGTGTCTGGGGTCTTAAAAGCCTATGAGCGGCCATCTAAGATACTCCACTGATCTCATCCCTCCGGGAACAAGGGAGAATGAAGAGAACAGGATACAAGGAAAAGATTAGTCCGAAGGACTAATGGTCCACAGCTACCAAGGCCTCCACGGGACTGAGCCCAGTACAGCTGGATGGTGCCCGGCTACCACCAATGACTCCTCTGACCAGGATCACAACAGAGGGTTCTGGGCAGAGCTGGAGTAGGATGTAGAGCATAATTTTAACTCCCAAAAAAAAAAAAAAAAAAAGAAGACCAGATATACTGGCCTAAAGAATACTAGAGAAACCTCGATAGTGTGGCCCCCAGACACCCTTTCAGCTCAGAGGGGAAGTTACCTTCAAGGTTCGATGTTAAGCCTGGGAATGGACACCCCAGTAAAACTAAATGGGACTAACGATGTACAGGAGTCCGGTGACAAGGGCCAGAAGGCAGAGGGAGAGTAGGAAACTGATGATAAGGAACACAAATTGAATAAGGACACTGTCGATGTATTGTGAGATTGTTGACCACTGCTATAGGGCAACATTTGTAGTAACTATTAAATGGGAGGCTGTTTTGTCCTATAAGCCTTCATCTTGGGCGAGAATGGCAGCACAATTGGAAGAGCATAGTCAATATCACTTAAATGTGTAAGTAAAAAGTTTTGAAATGGTGTTTAAATAAAATAAAAATAAATAAATAAATAAACAAACAAACGAGACTAAAGAGGTACAATAGTTCACTGACAAGGTCCAGAAGACAGAAGGGGACAAGGAAGCCCCCTGGTGATAGGGAACACAAGGTGGAGTAAGGATATTCTTGATGTGCTGTGAGATTGTTAACCATTGTCATAGGGCAACATGTGTAGTAACTGTTAAATGAAAAACTATTTTGTTCTGTAAGCCTTCATCTTAAGTGAGAATAACAGCACAGTTGGAAGAGCGTAGTCAATGTCACTGAACTGTGAATGTAGAAAATTTTGAAACGGTGTATCTTTGGCCATCTGTAATTTTCATCAAAAAAAAAGGTTGAGAATTTAGAGGCTTAATACGTTGTGGGGTTGTTAACCAATGTCAAAAAAAACAACATGTGTACTACTATTTCATGAGAAACTATTTGCTCTGTAAGCTTTCACCTGAAGTACAATAAAATATATATAAAAAAAAAAAAAAAAAAAACAATAGAAAGAATCAACAAACCTAAAAGTTGGTTCTTTGAAAGGATCAACAAAATCAACAAACCACTGGCCAGACTGACAAAAGAAAAACAAGAGAGGACACATATAACCCAAATAAGAAATGAAATGGGGGACATTACAACAGACCCAACTGAAATAAAAAGGATCATAACAGAGTATTATGAAAAACCATACTCCAACAAATCTGAAAACCTAGAGGAAATGGATAAATTTCTAGAAACACAAGGCCTACCGAAACTACAACAAAGTGATGTTGAAAATCTGAACAGACCCATAACAAGAGCAGAGGTTGAAAAGGTAATAAAAAAAAAAAAAACTACCAACCAAAAAAACGCCTGGCCCAGATGGCTTCACTGGAGAATTCTACAAAACATTTACAGAAAAGCTTGTACCAGTTCTACTTAAGCTATTTCAGAGCATGGAAGAGGAAGCAACACTTCCAAATTCATTCTATGATGCCAGCATAACGCTGATACCAAAACCAGGCAAAGACATCACAAAAAAAGAAAATTACAGACCAGTATGTCTCATGAATATAGATGCAAAAATTCTCAACAAAATTCTAGCCAATAGAATTCAGCATCATATCAAAAAAATAATATACCATGACCAAGTAGGATTCATACCAGGTATGCAACGATGGTTCAACATTAGAAAATCAATCAATGTAATCCACCACATAAATAAAAGGAAAGAAAAGAACCACACGATCATCTCAATTGATGCAGAAAAGGCATTTGACAAAGTCCAACACCCATTCCTGATAAAAGCTCTCAATAAAATAGGTATAGAAGGGAAATTTCTCAACATAATAAAGGGCATCTATGCAAAACCAATGGCCAACATTATTCTTAATGGAGAGAGGCTGAAAACATTCCCCTTGAAAACAGGGACAAGACAAGGATGCCCTTTATCACCACTCCTATTTAACATTGTGCTGGAAGTTCTAGCTAGAACAATAAGGCAAGAAAAAGAAATCAAAGGCATCCAAATTGGTAATGAATAAGTTAAACTGTCCCTGTTTGCAGATGATTTGATACTATACATAGAAAACCCTAAAGACTCCACGAGAAATCTACTGGAACTAATAGAAAGATTCAGCAGAGTAGCAGGGTACAAGATAAACATTCAAAAATCAGTTGGATTCCTAAACATCAATAAGGAGAATGATGAAAAGGAAATCAGGAAAACAATTCCATTTATAATAGCCCCTAAGAAGATAAAATACTTAGGAATAAATCTGACCAGGGATATAAAAGACCTATACAAAGAAAACTACAAAACACTACTGCATGAAACCCCAAGGGATCTACATAAATGGAAAAACATTCCATGTTCATGGATAGGCAGACTCAACATCGTGAAAATGACAATTCCACCCAAAGCAGTTTACAAATACAATGCATTCCTGATCCAAATACCAACAACATTCTTCAAAGAGATGGAAAAACTAATCATTAACTTTACATGGAAAGGGAAGGAGCCCCAAATAAGTAAAGCACTACTGAAGAAGAAGAATAAAGTTGGAGGACTCACACTACCTGACTGCAGAACCTATTATACAGCTACAGTAGTCAAAACAGCCTGGTACTGGTACAACGACAGATACATTGACCAAGGAGCAGAATTGAGAACCCAGATGTAAATCCATCCACCTACTGTCACCTGATCTTCGACAAGGGCCCAAAGTCTATAAAATGGGGAAAAGACAGTCTTTTTAACAAATGGTGCTGTCAAAACTGGATATTCATCCCCCAAAAAATGAAACAGGACCCATACCTCATGCCGTATACAAAAACTACTTCAAAATCGATCAAAGACCTGATACAAAGCCTAAAACTATAAAGTTCATAGAAGAAAATGTAAGACCAACGCTTCAGGCCTTAATACATGGCATTAACAGGATACAAACCATAACCATCCACGCACAAAACCCAATAGATAAGCTAGATAACTGGGATCTTTTAAAAATCAAACACCTATGCTCTTCAAAAGACTTCACCAAAAGAGTAAAAAGAGAACCTACAGATTGGGAAAAAATTTTTGGACAGTACAAGTTACGCAAAGGTCTAATCTCCATAATCTACCAGAAAATCCAACACCTCTACAACAAAAAGACAAATAATCCTATTAAAAAATGGGCAAAGGAAATGAACAGACACTTCACCAAAGAAGACATTCAAACGGCCAACAGACACATGAGCTAATGCTCATGATCACTAGTCATTAGAGAAATGCAAATTAAAACCACAATGAGATACCATCTCACCCCGGCATTACTGGCACGAATCAAAAATACTGGAAATAACAAATGTTGGAGGGGCTGCGGGGAGATGGGAACTCTTATACACTGCTGGTGGGAATGCAAAATGATACAACCATTTTGGAAAATGATATGGCTTTTCCTCAGAAAGCTAGAAATAGACATACCATTCAATCCAGCAATCCCACTCCTAGGAATATACCCTAGAGAAATAAGTGTCATCACTCGAATAGACATATGCACACCTATGTTCATTGCAGCATTGTTCACAATAGCAAAATGATGGAAACAACCTAGATGCCCATCAACAGATGAATGGATAAATAAACCATGGTACATACACACAACGGAGTACTATGCAACGAGAAAGAACAACAATGAATCTGTGAACCATCTCATAACATGGATGAAACTGGAGGACATTATGCTGAGTGAAATAAGTCAATCACAAAAGGACAAATATTGTATGAGACCTCTATTGTAAAAACCCATGAAAAGGTTCACACACAAAATGTAACAAACTTTGTTGGTTACCAGGGATGGTAGGGGTGGTGGGGGAAGTACTAAATAGGCAATAGATAAGTGGTATCTTGGGTGAAGGGTGAGACAGTACATAATACAGAGGAAACCAGCACAACTTGTACAAGAAAAGGTCATGGAAGCCCCATAGTCACACCCAAACTCCCTGAGGGACTGAATTGCTGGGCGGAGGGCTGTGGGGACCATGGTCTCGGGGATCATCTAGCTCAATTGGCATAACACAGTTTATAAAGACAATGTTCTGCATTCTATCTTGGTGAGTAATGTCTGGGGTCTTAAAAGCCTATGAGCGGCCATCTAAGATACTCCACTCGTCTCATCCCTTTGGAGCAAGGGAGAATGAAGAGAACAGGATACAAGGAACAGATTAGTCCGAAGGACTAATGGACCACAGCTACCAAGGCCTCCACCGGCCTGAGTCCAGTATAGCTAGGTGGTGCCCGGCTACCATCACTGACTGTTCTGACCAGGATCACAACTGATGGTTCTGGACAGAGCTGGAGAAGGATGTAGAACATAATTCTAACTCACACACACACACACACACACAAAGACCAGATTTACTGGCCTAAAGGAGACTGGAGAAACCCTGAGAGTATGGCCCCCAGACTCCTTTTTAGCTCAGTGGTGAAGTTATCTCCGAGGTTCACCATTCAGCCTGGGAGTGGACAGCCCCGTAAAACCAAATGGGACTAATGAGGTACAGTAGTCCAGTGACAAGGGCCAGAAGGCAGAAGGGGACAAGGAAGCTGGTGATAGGGAACCCAAGGTTGAGTAAGGATATTGTTGATGTGTTGTGAGATTGTTAACCATTGTCATAGGGCATCATTTGTAGTAACTGTTAAATGAGAAACTATTTTGTTCTGTAAGCCTTCATCTTAAGTGAGAATAGGAGCACAATTGGAAGAGCGTATTCAATGTCAGTGAACTGTGCATGTAGAAATTTTTGAAATGGTGTATCTTTGGCTATGTGTATTTTCACCAAAAAAAAAAAAGGTTGAGAGGTTAGAGGGTTGACATGTTGTGGGGTTGTTAACCAATGTCATAAAACAATATGTGTGCTACTGTTTCATGAGAAACTATTTGTTCTGTAAGCCTTCACCTGAAGTACAATAAATATGTAAATAAGTAAATAAAAAAACATCAAAAAAAACCATATGGAGTACGGTTCTACTTTGACACACACCGGGTTACCAGGAGTCGGAGTCTCCATGAGGCAGGTCAACTGTATTTTTTTTTTTATGGTTACAGTTTTTTAGGGAAAAATAAAACATTGACTTATTTTTCAGTCAATATATAAAATCATTTCATGTATATATGTTAAGGTCTGCCATAGTTTTCTATGTTTATGTCCTCCTCTGGGTGGGGAATCAGGGGGTGCATTCCTCCCTGCTCATCACTGTTTCCAAACAAAGCCACCAAAATAACACTTCCAGAACTGACAAAACTAATAGAGATAATCAGCTTTCAAATGAAAACAACTTTTTATGTATACAATCAGTGATGCCTTACTTAGTATTTTTATCTTATATAAAAGTTGAAAAACATTTAATAAAAGACCTCTCTCAAAGTTTAACTGTTACTTCTCTAAGAATGATGCAATTTAAATAATCAGAAGGGGCTTTTTAATCTACGTATTAAAAACTCCTACATCTATTAAAAATCCTTGTGTTCTGGATTGTTGTGACTAGATTAATTTATCTTGATAGCTTGAGATTTTCTCTTTTAAATGGCTGATGTTGTATGAGAAGTAAACGTTAACCTTTTCACAGAGATGTTTTTCTAAATGTGTACTTCTGTGACAAGTACTAAATTAAGACATTTAAAAGTAAGAAATGATTATGTTGTACCTATCCCCAATGTGTCCAAAGTAAAAACAATAGAAAATATTAAAATTATAAATATTTACATATATGCAGAAATTATCATTTTAAAATAGTTTTTTAGATGTATTTTAACTCTATTGATTTTTTATGTACTTCTTTCTTTTGGTTGTCAATGTTTCTTGGTGCCCCACTTTGCAGTTGTCCTAATCAGACACTTGGCCTGATTTTTGGGTGGTCCAGGCTGTGAGGTGTGTTATACAGAAAATTCTCCTTAACATTTTGGATGATTAAATGTATTTACTTCAATGATCCGTGTTCAAGATGAAAGATGTTACAAGATATATATTTTCTGATTAGAAAATGTGTTCATACAGACATTTAGCTTGTGTTAATCAGGAAATAAAAGCATTTAACACATCTTTGGGGCTAACCATGTAATTCCATACTCCTGTTTTCACATGCATAATTGTTATACAGATAGTTTGGTAGCCAAAATACAGTACAATGTTTCCTACAAACTATGTGAGCCTTACTAAAATCCTCTTAAATAAATTATTTAAAAAACACCAGCCACAATATATGTTAAGCATCTTAAAAATGGAAATGGAAAATTACATACTTAGAGATAGGGCATAAGAATCTGAATGAATCATTTGGGAAAACTTCCAGCATAGCACCTTCTTAAGAGAGCTTTTCTGTCATAATAGTAATGATGAGCTTAATTCCTCTGGGTGCATAAAAATCACATAAGTCTGGTATTGTAATTTTAGATAAATGAAAGTGTTGTGAAGGGGTGTAAATTGGCTCTTCACACACACCTCCACAGCCCATGGGAGAAGAGATGAGCCTGAAACAACATCCTTCTTGAGATTATAATGCTCAGCTTGTGAAGCTTATGTTTCACGTAGCAGGGAAAATACGCCTACCAGAAAAAAATCTTTGTTAACCTTCTGTTGTGACTTTGCCTCACACCAGCAAGCAGTGAGATGCAGTCACTCACACAGCAAGGGCTTGTGTTTGAATAGAAATTGAACATCCCCAAAGGGTGAGAAAATGTCTATTTGCACCTTCAAAATGGAATTGTAAGCCTGAGGCCAAAAACACAGCTTTATAAGATATAAATTTGACACAATTGACCAGCTCTGCCTCTTTCAAACTCTTCCTCAATCTTGGAGATAACATGTTTTAGTACTTCTACAGGCTTAATTACACCTCCAGTCTCTTTCACTAATTTTTCTCTTCTTCCCGTTTGATAAATATTCGCTTTGGCTCCTCTAACTGGCAACTGGGCAGTTTTATTTAGAAGTTCTATGCTCATTAACTAAAGTCTAACTAAGCTTAAAATCTTTCTTCTCACACTACTTAGCACTCCCGATTTCACTGTCAGCGTCAAAGGCATCATCGTTTTATTTGTTATACAAATCCAAAATCTCAGAAATATATTTCAATCTCTTTTCACTCTCTTGAAGATATCTCATTAGGTCAGATTCTAAGTCAATTATTTTCATAATAGTAACAACTTTATTATCTCTTCCCCTATATTTTTAGTACCACTTTCCTATCAATATTTAATGCTTAGATTATTGGACTAGTCTTGTAACTGGTTTTCCTGCCGTCAGTAAAACCATCTTACTCTACACATTACCATCAGATTGATTTTCCTTACGGTGTTTTATCAGGGTCTTATCCTTGATCAAAACAAATCTAAAAGGCTTCTAGATAACATTCATAATCTCTACTCTAATAATCAATATCCTCCTAGCCAAATACAAATCTTGTCTTACTCCTTTTCCCTGTTTTCAGATATAGGATTCCTGCTACCCACTTGACCTCTCTCACATTCTCTCCATTGCCAGATCCTACCTAATCTTAGAAATTCAGCGCTATATTCAGCATACACTGATCATTGCAAATATTCAACCTCTAACACGTTGTTTATACCAGGGACCAGCAAACTATGGCCCATAGGGCACTTCCACCCTGCTACCCTAGGGATGGAGCTCTGGTGGTGCAGTGGTTAAGAGCTGTGGCTGCTAACCAAAAGCCTGGCAGTTTGAATCCACCAGCTGCTCCTTAGAAACCCTATGGGGCAGTTCTACACTATCCGATAGGGTCATTATGAGTCAGAATTGATTTAATGGCAACGGATTTTTATTTTTTTATTTTTTTACCCTAGGGATCACAAAAGAATATTGTCCAATATAGTGCTGGAAGATCAGCCTCTTAAATTGGAAGGCACTTAAAATACACAGTGGGCACAACAATGAACTTGAGCATACCAGTGATTGTGAAGATGGTACAGAAACAGGCAACATTTTGTTCTGCTGTCCATGGGGTTGCCATGAGTCAATGCTGACTACCAACAACAGCAACCTGTTTTGTATTGCCTATAAGCTAAAAATGCTTTTTAGATACTTTTAGAAGTTTACTGACCCCTGATCTATACCACTATTTGCAAACTAGCATGTGAATGTATTTTCGGGGGTCATTGGGTTTTCTGTCAGATTTTATTTTGTGCTTTTATTTCATTATTAAAAAAAATTCTGAATCATCGGTTTAAACTCTTTTTAACTGAGTACTGCTATGTAGTTTGAGAGCTTGTGTTCAGATTCCAGTTTACAGGCAACAAAGGTCAACCTAAGTGGCAGTGTTACATTTTAAATATTTTCTCAGGCATACCCTACCGCTATTAGGCTGGCAAGTCTCCATCTTCAAATGCAATCTTCAAATGAGCATTTGAATTGCATAATCATAGACTAAGACTTTAGCCTCTTAAATCAGCAGCAATTTCCAATTGAAATTTATATGCACAGATTAAGACATTAGCTTCTTAAATCGGAGCTTCTCAAGTAGAATTTTGTGGAGCTGGCTTCTTAGGATATAGTCTCAAAAGTCTAGGCTTAATCAAGCTGTGAGGAACTCTCGCATTCCTTGGGGACTTATGCATTGCCCAAACTCTCTTAGTTCTTGAAACTTTGCCCTCAAGGAGAGTGCAGTCTTACGCTTCTTTGGGGATCCACAGTAGAAGTCAATGTACATTTACCCATATCATTCATGTATTTTTAATTTTCCTAAGTGATTCGCTCATATCTAGAGTGCAAGTAGTGGACAAGTTTGATCTAAAGGGGAGTCCCTATAGCAGCCCTTTGAGGGACACTTCAGAGCTGCCCTTCGGCACAGAGTTCAATATTGCTGTTGAAGTCTTTATATGAAAATGGACAGGGAGCTGGCAAGAGGTCAGAGAAATTTCATTATGTTTTTTCTCAAATAGTCATTTTACTGTTTCCCAGACATAATATCCAAACCCAGAGTATTGCTCCACAATCACCACTCAGTCTTATCCTATATTCCAAAGCTAGAAGAAAACAAAAACGAAAAACATCTAAATGGAAAAATGTTGTAAAAGACTAAGAAGACCAATGAGGAAAGCATCTGAATATAGAATAAACAGAGAGCAATATAATGTAAGAAAGAGTTTAACTCTGTAACACATTGGGTCACTATTAATCAGAATCAACTTGATGGCAATGAGTACACACACACACACACACACACACACACACACGTTTGAGAAGCACTGCTTTAATTTAAAATATCTAAATCCTAAATAGTCTGCCTAGACCCCTTTTAAGGATTTTGTTTATAAAAGAAAGCAAAGGATGCCCTCTATCCCATGCAAATAAAGTAAAAAGGATTTGACAACAATTTCAAGAAAGAGCAGTTTATCACCTAAAGGGACAGAGTTCATCATGAAAAAACGAGAAACTACAAGGAAGATTATAGTCCATTAGCATGTATCATATGGCATATTTTTTATATTCCATGTAGCATTGGTTTTTAACTGTTTTAGTTTGTACCAATGAAGGAAATTAGTTAGTGTTGTTGTTGCTAGGCGCCACTGAGTCAGTGCCAACTCATAGCTACCCTGTGAACAACAAAATGAAACACTGCCCGGTCTTGCACCATTTTCACAATCATTGCTATGTTTGAACCCATTGTTGCAGCCACTGTGTCAATCTATCTTGTTGAAGGTCTCCCTCTTTTTTGCTTATCCTCTACTTTACCAAGCATGATCACCTTCTCCAGGGACTGGTCTCTTCTACATAACATGTCCAAGGTACCTGAGAAGAAGTCTCACCATCCTTGCTTCTAAGGAGCATTCTGGTTGTGCTTCTTCCAGGACAGATTTGTTCATTCTTCTGGCAATCCATGGTATGTTCAACATTCTTCACCAACGTCACAATTCAAAGGCATCAATTCTTCTTCGGTCTTCCTTATTCATTGTCCAGTTTTCACATGCATATGAGGTGATTGAAAATACCATGGCTTGGGTCAGGTGCCCCTTAATCCTCAAAGTGACAAGTTTGCATTTTAACACTTTAAAGAAGTCTTTTACAGCAGATTTGCCCAATGCAATATGTCATTTGATTTCCTTTTTTTTTTTTTTATTGTACTTTAGGTAAAAGTTTACAGAGCAAATTAATTTCTCATTAAACAATTAATACACATATTGTTTTGTGACTTCAGTTGCCAACCCTGTGACGTGGCAACACTCTCCCTTTCTCAATCTTGAGGTCCAATTTCCATTCATCTAGGTTTCCTTTCCCCTTTTGCCTTCTTGTCCTTGCCCCTGGGCTGGTATGCCCATTTAGTCTCATACGCCATGTTGACCTACATGTATTGTTTATTTTATAGGCCTGTCTAATCTTTGGCTGAAGGATGAATCTCAGGAGTGACTTCAGTACTGATGTAGTTTGATTTCTTGACTTCTGCTTCCATGGGCATTAATTGTGGATCCATGTAAAATGAAATTCTTGACAATTTCAATCTTTTCTCCATTTATCTTGATGCTGCTTATTGGTCCAGTCATGAAGATTTCTGTTTTCTTTATGCTGAGGTGTAATCCATAGTGAAGGCTGTAGTCTTGATTTTCATCAGTAAGGGCTTCAAGTCTCTTTGCCTTCAGCAAGCAAGTTTGTGTCATCTGCATATTGGAGGTTGTTAATGAGTCTTCCTCCAACCCTGATGCTGAATTCTCCTTCATATAGTCCAGCTTCTCAGGTTATTTGCTCAGCATACAGCTTAAGTAAGTATGGCAAAAAGATACAACACTGGTGCATGCCTTTTCTAACTTTAAGCCAATGAACAATGTTAGTAAATACCAACGTTTTCTTTCTTCACATACAAGAAAAAAACTACATAGCAAGGATAATATATTATTATTAGTGTTATTGACTTGATATAAATTGTTAAAATATTTAAAAGTTGATTATTTAAATACTTCTGTTCTGCTCTATTTCCCAGAATGTTTAAATATTTAGAGCTCCTCTTTTAAAATTATCTTACAGCCTGTGATATATTCTGATAAAAATCCCAAATTTTGTTTTAACTTTCATCAAATTTTAAATGAATTTGATTTTTGAAAACAGAATCTTTGGTGCTATTAGTTGATATAGCAATTTAAAATTCAATTTCTGAGAAGCATATTTATAGCTGAACGTATTTATATCTTAGGCAACAACTTGAAAAAAATAAATTATTTAAAGTAATATAGCTAACTGCATACCAGATCTTATAATTTCTGTACTACTTTAGTGAAGAAAGCATCATGTATTAAGAAATATGGATAAATTAATCCCCAAATATATGAGTGATGTACATAAAATAAATTTTTCTTCTATTTTTCTTTCCCTTCCACTTAATACCTAACCATTGCTCATAATGAAAGGATGTTACATAGCAATAAAGTTAATTAGATAACCCTTTAAACATAAAAGTCCATTGAAAAATTCTCCACAGATTCCATTAATTCATCTCAAGTGCTATACTGGGTTATTAAGGAAAAGGTAAGACTATGCAAATTTCTGTAATAAATTGCTAGCTTGTTGTTTTTTTCTATTTTTATATGATTGTTTGCTTTTATTTGGGCTGGGGGTAGGGATTCTCAATAGTCAATAAAATGTGGAGTTAAGTGCTCTGAGAATTATGCCATGTTACTTTCCTGAAACTAGACATAGATTCTAGATTAGAAAAAGAACAAAGAGGGAATATTTTACAGCATTTATACCACCTCATTCCCCACCTTCAAAAAAAAGATAAAAGGAAACATTTTCTGTTATTTCTCTGTGGTAGTTTTCTTCTTCAAAAAGCAGGTAATGTGGGGGCCTGTAAATACAGCAAATCTTTAATGTTTTTCTACTGAAATAGTACAAAACCCAAAGTACTTGTCTAACAAAAATGACATTTTTTGAGATATTTGTTAAACAAAAAATGGAATTAACAAAAATGAAACTGGGCCATGTGATATCTGTCCTATTTGGAAGAAGACACAAAATAAAACAAACAAACTACATATCTGGGCACCACATTTTCCACTCATGAGCTTAGCGGATTTACTTTTCAAACTACCTTTACAATAGCCTAGGTAGGCATATAATTTTGCTACTCTAAATGATACTTTCTCTTTGAAAAATAAACCCTATGGCTACTTAGTCCCATCGAAATGGTTCAGTGTAGCATACTAATTTCTAGAGGCCTAGTACATGCAGAGTTGATGACTACAGGGGATGGAAGGCCTAAAAAGATCCTAGAAGATGAAAATCAAGTTGTTTTAACAAATATTTTTTCTTTTAAACCTCAAGTTATATCTCAACACTTCAGTGACAAAAAATCTGGTTTACTAAGGAACGTGCTTAATAGCCAAACACTTTAGGCCATGGAGTTAACGTTAGGTTACATACACCTCACACCAAATATTACCTCGATCTGTTAAATAAGCCAGTGTGAAATTAGAAAGAACTACTAGATCTGCTTTTAGTGCCTAAAGTATCACAGTATCACACTTAGTAGAAAGAAGTCTTATCTTCCCCTTAGTTACTGTCATGCCACACAGATTTTTTAAATGTTAACAAAAATAAAGAAAAAAAATCCTTGAAAATATATTATCAGAGGGAATGAACATAAAGTATTGAACATGTGTTCAAGTCGTTCCTCGGGCAGAACTTAGCTGACTTCTTCCATGTGCAATATGTCATCATCTACTTTGAGGGGCAGCAATTCTTCAGTGACAACAGTGCTGGTATCATCAATAGTAGGGTCATATTCATCAACACCCAGACCAAGTTTGATCATGCTGTAGATCCTGTTAGCATGTGTTTGGGGATCTTATAGACTAAAGCCAAAAGACAAGACTGTGGTTCTGTAGAGTAAGATGACCAGATCCTTCACAGACTTATCATTATCACCAGCTTCATCCTTTTACTGTAAGGTCTACATGTGTTATTGGTTATTTTATAGGCCTGGCTAATCCTTCGCTGAAGGATGAATCTCAGGAGTGACTTCAGTACTGACGTATTTTGATTTCTGGACTTCTGCTTTCATGGCATTAATGGTGGATTCAAGTAAAATGAAATGCTTGACAATTTCAAAATTTTCTCTGTTTATCCTGATGCTGTTTATTGGTCCAGTTGTGAGGATTTTTGTTTTCTTAATGTTGAGATGTAATGCATACTGAAGGCTGTAGTCTTGATCTTCATCAGTAAGTTGCTCAGCTCTCTAGCTCCATGAGTTGGCTAGTCCTATGGGCTAAGTAAAGAAAAAGAAAAAACAAAACAGCAACAACAAGAAGAAATCGTTTGTGCCTCTCTTGTCCTGGAGTCACTAGGCCTCTGAAAGCCTGCATCTACAGCTTACTCTAGCCAGAGCAGACCAGGAAGACAACTTTTTTTCTAGGTTATTTTGAAAAACCAGCATGGCAGGGGTCAAAACATCCAGTGTTCCAACGAAATATACACTACTTACATACACACACAAAAGACCAAAACAGATGCAGAAGAGACTCTGAAACTTGCCCTTGAATGTAAAATAGCTAGAGTGAAAGGAAGAAATGATGAAGCAAAAGAGCTGAGCAGATTTCAAAGGGCTGCTTGGAGAAGACAAAGTAAAGTATTATAACGAAAAGTGCAAAGACCTAGAGTTAGATAAATCAAAAGGGAAGAACACTCTTGGCATTTCTCAAGCTGAAAGAACTGAAGAAACAATTGAAGCCTCAAGTTACGATATTGAAGGACTGTATGAGCAAAATACTGAACTACACAGGAAGCATCAAAAGAAGATGGAAGGAATACATAGAGCCACTGTACCAAAAAAAATTGCTCAATGATCAACCATTTCAGGAGTTGGCATATGATCAAGAACCAGCAGTAGTGAAGGAAGGTAGTATTGAAGCTGCACTGAAGGCATTGGTTAGAAAGAAATCTCCAGGAATTCATGCAATACCAATTGAGATGTTTCAATAAATGGTTGCAACTCTGGAAGCACTTACTCATATATGCCAAGAATTTGGAAGACAGCTGCCTGGCCAACTGAGCAGAAGAGATCCATATATGAGACCATTTCAAAGAAAAGTGATCCAACAGAATGTTGGAAATTATCAAACAGTATCATTAATATCACATGCAAGTAAAATTTTCCTGTAGATAATTCAAAAATTGCAATAGCACATTGACAGGAAACTGCCAGAAATTCAAACCAGATTCATAAGAGAATGTGGAACGAAGGATATCATTGCTGACGTCAGATGGATCTTGGCTAAAAGCAGAGACTACGAGACAGAAGTTTACCTGTGTTGTTTTGACTGTGCAAAGGCATTCGACCGTGTGGGTTATAACAAATTATGGATAACATTGCAAAGAATGCAAATTCCAGAATGCTTAACTGTGCTCATGAGGAACTGTACATAGACCAAGAGGCAGTCATTCATATAGAACAAGGGGATACTACATGGTTTAAATCAGGAAAGGTATGCATGGGGGTTTTATCCTTTCACCACACTTATTCAATCTGTATGCCAGGCAAATAATATGAAAATCTGGACTATATGAAAAAAGAACATGGCATCAGGATTGGAGGAAGACTCATTAACAACCTGCCTTATGCAGATGACACAACCTTGCTTGCTGAAAGCAAAAGGACTTGAAGCACTTACTGATGAAGATCAAAGACTATAGCCTTTAGTATGGATTATAACTCAACATAAAGAAAACAAAAATCCTCACAACTGGACCGATAAGCAACATGCTGATAAAGGGAGAAAATATTGAAGTTGTCAAGGATTTCATTTTACTTAGAACCACAATCAATGTTATGGAAGTAGCAGTCAAGAAATCAAATGACATATTGCTTTGGGCAAATCCACTGCAGAATTCCTTTCTAAAGTGTTAAAAAGCAAATATGCCACTTTAAGGACCAATATGTGTCTGACCCAAGCCATGGTATTTTCAATCACCTCATATGCATGCCAGAGCTGGAGAATGAATAAGGAAGACTGAAGAAGAATCGATGCCTTTGAATTACAGTGTTGGCAAAGAATATCGAATATACCATGCACTTCCAGAAGAACCAACAAATCTGTTTTGCAAGAAGTACAGCCAAAATGTTCCTTAGAAGCAAAGATGGTGAGACTTTATCTCTCATACTTTGGACATGCTACCAGGAGGGACCAGTCCCTGGAGAAGGACATCGTGGTTGGTGACACAGAGGGTCATTGAAAAAGCCAAAGAACCTCAACGAGATGGACTGACACAGTGGCTGCAACAACGGGCTCAAACGAAGCAGCAATTGTGAGGATGGTGCAGGACCAAGCAGTGTTTCGTTCTTTGTACATGGGTCACTATGGATCAGAACTGACTCAAAGGCACCTAACAATGATAACAACAACAACTCTTTTCACATCTTTTAAACTCATTCCAACTACATATTTTAGACTGTCAATTTATATAACAAATGGAGTGCTTGACTGATACCAAATTCATGTTTCTAAATCAGGTTTATGCTTGATGCATGTGGTACAATGAATGCTATATCTCTATTTGCAATGTAAAACAAGCCATGAGAAACAATTTATATCAAATAATTTTCCCCAAAATAATTGATTTTATTCAAGTCAGTGTCAGAGTCTAAATAAGTTTCACAGCAGGTTGTTCTTTCAATTGCTTACCCAGTTACAATCTTTCTTTTGCTCATTTGTAGTGTTACTGACACATTTGCAGTCCACTTTTTATAATTGAAAGTATAAACTGCAGGGAGAGAAGACCAAAGATTGGGGTGTAATTGAAACTAATAACTAACCATTTCAGGCCAGAGAAGCTGTAGAAATTTTATTATGTGCTAGAATCTGTTGTTTAACAAGAACTAACACAGAATGTTATTCTTAATGCTTATAAAGTTAAGAGATGGATGTCACATGTTTCAGGAAATTAGTCATATCTTCTACATTAAGCAAGTATGAAAACACGTGGGTGTGCATGTACATAAGCTCACACTCCTACTTCACAATACTCATACCCTCCAACCTTAAAGAACTAAATTGACATACTAAAAATTATCTGCTTCCTGTGTTCTTTACATATAATGTTTCTGATTTTCTCACTAGCGTATATAAGCGGTGGGTTATAATTATCTATTGCTACAAAACAAATTCTCCCATAACTTAGTGGCTTAAGTCATACACACTGATTATCTCACAGTTACTGTGCATCCGAAATTTATACTGCATAGGTAGGTCCTCCTGCTGAGAGTCTCTCAAAGGCAGCAACTGAAGGTATCAGCTGAAGCTATAGTTACCTAATGGTTCATCTGAGGAAGAATCGTCTTCCAAGCTCACCCTCAAGGTTGGTGGCAGGATTTAGTTCCTCACAGGTGTTTTGAATGAGGACCTCAGTTCTTTGCCAGAGGTCCCCCTCAGTTCTTTACCATGTGACCTTCTCCAAGGGCAGCTCATAACGTGGCAGTTGGCTTCCAAGTAAATGAACAAGCAAGACGGCAAGAAAGGGTGAATAAGACAGAAGTCACAGTCTTTTTGTAATCTAATCTTGGAAGTGAAAGTCTACTTCTTTTGCCACATTCTATTCATTAGAAGCAGGTCACTAGGCCAGTCCACACTCAAGGGAAGGCGAGTACACAAAGGCATGAACACCAGGAGGTGAGGTCTTAGACATCTTAGAGCTGCTTAGCTCTCAGTGCATGGCATATAGTCTGTTGTTGTTGTGTTCCATCGAGTTGATTGCTACTCATAGGGACCCTATATGAGTAGAACTGCCCCACAGAGTTTCCTAGCTTGTAATCTTTACGGGAGTAGATCGTCGGGTCTTTTCTCTCATGCAGCATCTGGTAAATTGGAACTGCCAACATTTCCATTGTGCCAAGAACTTAACCACTGCGCTATCAGGGCTCCTTATATAGCCGGTACTTAATCAATATCTGCCAAATAACTGAACCCATTTTTCTTATTATAAAAAATCTCTGAAAAAAAGTGAAGGAATCCAAATGATACCAAAACAAAATACACTTACATGCTAAGATATGACTTCACTTCTAAAACTTCTGGATTAGTTCTAAATAGCATATCTTAGCTTTAATCATTTAATGCAATGAAGAATTCAATCTAATGTGTCTAATTATTACTATTCAATGCCTGCCTTAGTTTGATGACTTGTCAAAAAAGTGGTAAGTTATTTACAAAGAAATCTACTTACTATAGATAACCACGTATTTAGTATAGTAAGTTAATATTAATATCATATTTTTATGTGAAAATATTGATGATGGTTACTTTAATGCAGTACTTCCTGAACAACCAACCTTGAAATGAATAGAAAAGTGTATCCTCAACATCAAAATTCATGCATGGGTACATGTATGTATTTAAACATGTTTATGCTAAATTTCAAATACAGATATTCCAATGCGCAAGTATCAGAAAATTAACATTTATTTGAAGTAATGAATATATGGTTGTTTTCTACCTATGTAGAAATTCACTTAAATTAAGTTTTCCTCAACAATTTAAAAAATACTGCTACCAGACACACTGTGCTCTTTTCTTTAACCATAAGACTTTTAAATTATGATTATGTATATTTAGAATCAGTTGTCCTTGAAGAAGAGACATTAGAGTTAATCTTTGCCTGTTTAGCTAGAATGTCTTTGAAACCCTAAGAGCCAAGAGATTAAAATTACTTTTTGAACCCCTCAGAAATTTAATATATATCTATTATTCTAAAGCATTTAATATGACTGACTTAGAGGAAAAGAAATGTAAATATCAATTGAGGAAGGAGATTAATTTTAAATGCTACTCTGTCAGTAACCAATACAATCCATCAAATTTTTACATGTTTGCTTTGAAATGGAAGAGCGGACAAACTCAAAAGATAACGTTATCTGCCATTTAAATCTCTAAGACCCATGATATTTATGTTTCTAATTCTAATATGCATAATTTAATGCTATTTTCTTGTTACTAGCATTTAAAATATTAAAATGTATCCCCAGGTCTTCTGATTCCTGATTGATGTTCATGGAATTTTGTTGATAAAATATAAATTTGGTATGGTAATTTACACAAAATAATCAAGTAATAGTACTTAAGGGTCAAGACGTCATAAAGATGCCAGATTTAAAAAAAAAAAAACAATATTTTTATAGCTCTTTATACTTCAGAATTTGCTTTTATTTACACACAGTAACTGTTCAAGGTAGATATTCCTGACCCCTATAGTGGGCTGAATGTTGTTGTTGTTAAGTTGCGTCGAATTGGCTCTGATTTGTAGCAATTTTATACATAACAGGAGGAAACTTTGCCCAGTCCTGCACCATTTTCATGATCATTAGTATGTTCAAGTCGACTTTTGTGTCCATTGTGTAAATCCATCTCATTGAGGGTTTCCCTCATTTTTTTATCATCCTCTACTACCAATCTCAGTGTACTTTTCTATCGATTACTCTTTCCTGATGTGTCCAAAGTAAGCAAGCCAAAGTCTTGCCATGTTCACTTCTAAGAACATTCAATTCTAAGACTGATTTTTTTGTTCTTCTGGCAGTCCACGGTATATTCAATATCCTTCACCAACACCACAGTGCAATGAACAGTGTGTCCCAAAAAAAGATATATCCAAGTCCTAACCCCCAGTACCTGTGAATGTTAGTTTATTTAGAAATACAGTCTTTGCAGATGTCATTAAGGATCTCGAGATGAGATTATCCTAGATTTAGGATGGGCCCCAAGTCCAATGACTGATGTTCTTATAGAGGAATGATGGGGGTATTTGAGACATAGTGAGATACAGAGGGGAAGGCCATGTGAAGATGGAGACAGAGATTGGAGTGTTGCATCATCAGGCCAAGGAAATCCAAGGACTGCCCATGGCCACAAGAAGTCAGCAGAGAGGCATGGAAGGTATTCTCCCTAAAAACTTCCAGAAGAAATCAATGCTACCAACACCTGACTTCAGACTTAATGGCTTCAGGATCAGTGAAAAAGAGGAAGATCCTCAATGAGATGGATTGACACAGCAGCTGCAACAATGGGCTCAAGCATAACAATGATTGTGAGGATGGCTCAGGACCAGGCAGTGTTTTGCTCTGTAGTGCGTAGTGTCACTATGAGTTGGAACCAACTTAATGGCACCTAACAACAACAAAAATACAATTGTGAGAGAATAAATTTCTGTTGTTTTAAACTACCAAATTTGTGGTAATTTGTTACGGCAGCCCTAGGAAACCAATGCAACCCCATTAAACAGACACACTAAAACACAGAGATTCTTACTTCCCTATAGGAAAATAATTAACTGGCTTGATACATGTATCACTGTCTTAGAGGCAAGAGTAAAACTCTCTTTTAAAAGATGCTACATCTCCAGTTCTCTTCATGCTACAGAGTACTTCAGTGTTTGGATGAAGTAGTCATCTTTAACTTTGAGTTGAAAAGTGGATTAAAAAGACAGATGCTTAATGTGAATGAGCTTTGTTGTTCTGTGCCATCTTCATGATCCTTGTTATGTTTGAGCCCATTGTTGCACCCACTGTGTCAATCTATCTCTTTGAAGGTCTTCCTCTTTCTCGCTGACCCTCTACTTTACCAAGCATGATGTCGTTCTCCAGGGACTGGTCTCTCCTGATAACATTTCCAAAGTATGACAACCTTGCTTCTAAGGAGCATTCTGAATGTACTTCTTCCAGACAAATTTGTTCTTTGTTTTGGCAGTCCACAGTGTATTCAATATTCTTCACAAACACCATAATTCAAAGGCATCAATTCTTCTTCAGCCTTCCTATTCATTGCCCAACTTCACATACATATGAGGCTATTAAGAACACCATAGCTTGGGTCAGGCGCATCTTAATCTTCAAGATGACATCTTTGCTTTTTAGCACTTTAAAGAGGTCTTTTGCAGCAGATTTGCCTAATGCAATGCGTAGTTTGAGTTATTGACTGCTGCTTCCATGAATGTTGATTGTGGATCCAAGTAAAATGAAATCCTTGACAACTTCAATTTTTTTTCTGTTTATCATGATGTTGCTTATTGGTCCAGTTGTGAAGATTTTTGTTTCTTTATGTTGAGGAGTAATCCATAATGGAGGCTATAGTTTTTGATCTTCATCAGTAGGTGCTTCAAATCCTCTTCACTTTCAGCAAGCAAGGTTGTGTCATCTGTATAAGGCAGGTTGTTAATGAGTCTTCCTCCAATCCTGATGCTACATTCTTCATATAGTACAGGTTCTCAGATTATTTGCCTGGCATACAGATTGAATACATATGGTGAGAGGATATAACCCAGACACATTTCCTTTAAACCACGCAACGTTCCCTTGTTCTGTTCAAACAACTGCCTCTTGATCCATGTACTGGTTCCTCATGAGTACGATTAAGTGCTCTGGAATTCCCATTCTTCAAAATGTTATTGAAAATATCATGGCTTGGGTCAGGCTCACCTTAATCCTCAAAGTGACATCTTTGCTTTTTATCACTTTAAAGAGGTCTTTTGCAGCATATTTGCCCAATGAACTATGATGTTGCAATACGTGTGTGTGTGTACTTGCTGTTATGCACTAGGGAGACTTTCTCTCTCCTTTGTTTGTTTTGCCCTGTTGTGAGAGAGTCTTTGAGAGGACTCTGTGGCAAGGAAATTCAGGTGGCCTCTAGGAGCCAAGAGAAGTCTCCAGTGAGCAGCCATCAAGAACAGAGCAAACTCAAGTCTACAGCTGTGAGAGATTAATGCTACCAACAACCTGAGGAATCTTGGAAGTGGATCTTTCCCAGTAAAGCCTCTGATGAGAGCATAGTCCTGGCCAATATCTGGATTGCAGCCTAGCGAGACCTAGAAGCAGAGAACCCAGTTAAGCCCAGCCAAGACTCTTAACCCACTGAAACTGAGATATTAAACATATGTTCTTTTAAGCCTCTAAGATTGTGGTCATCTGTAATGCTGCAATAGGAACTAACACAGTAGCCAACTTTTCCAACACTGTAACTAATGCATCCTTTATCCTTGATCTACATTGCTGGCTTTTAGTGTAAATTAAAGTATGTTAAACTCTAGACTCTTTTTCTGTTCTACCTATTCATTTCTGTTTTGATTAGCCCACCTATTGTAGTGGTGGTTTATTCAAAAACCACCTCACTTTCCTGCTGTAACATTGGAAAGTATTTTCATGGTGATTAAGTTTTTATTTTTTAGTAGAATTCAGATCCAGATCCATGTCAGTTAACTACTGTTTTATGGTTCACATGTGAAATTCACTAGTATGAACAAGCATTATAACAATGAGAAGATGTACTTTGCAGTTGTGTTACAAGCTAATTTTTGGATTAAAAAGTTTTTAAGTTGTTGATTGCCTGTAGTCAAGGAGTAGTTACTGTAATAAGAAAGCTGACATTATGTGAAACGTTGAATATGAGATGTAGCTGTTTAAGGGCTCTTCCAAATGACTGAGATGTCTTTGCCCAATATTTCTACTTTAAAAGCCTATTATTGTAAAGATGATAATGATGTTTGGCTTTTTATCTCAGTTTTGTTCTTAATCAATCAGTCTAATATCCTTGTTAATGGAGAGTCTGGCAGACATCTCTATTTTATTCCATTAGTTTGGCAGCTTTAACTTATTCTCTATAGAAGAGACTTTTTTTTTCCACTCAGCTTTTTCCTTTTTTTTGAGCAAAAGCCCCAGTCGTTAGGGTTTTGCAACCTCTTAACAGGTTCTCCTGTCCATGCCCTCCTCCTCCTTGAAGCTGTCACCTAAAATTAATCAGCAGTAAAACAACTTTCCCCAGCACCCCTTGATAAAGGATTTTGTAGAATGTGTATTTGGTACATACTAAATGAAGACCATAGTATTTTCATGGGTCTATAAAAGGTCTAAACTATTTGTGTTGGCTATAAATTTCTCTATACTTTTTGATTCTTGAAATCATTGAAGACATTTGAAATTCAAACTTTAAGAAAATGTAGCTAGTCTAGAGAAGCTGTCAATGTATAATTTATGAAATCAGACATACATAACTTGCTGGCTACACATGCATGCTCTACCACTTACCGACTGCACGATTTGGACATGCAATTCAATTTTTTGGAGACTCAGTTTCATCATCTCTAAAATGGGCATCATTGTAGTGCTTCTTCATATGGTAGATGAAATGAATTAAGGAGATGTATTTTTAGTGCTTTTCAAAGGTTTGGAGTATATTTTGTGCTCAATAAATGGCATTTATTACTATCAATATGACTCTTAATAAGAAGGCATTTTCAATAACAGTGATTCTCAACCAGAGTGATTTTTGTCCCCCCAAGGCGCATGTGACAGTGTCTGGAAACATATTTGTTGTCACATCTGGAGATATGGAGGAGGGAGTTGTACTGACATCTAGTAAGTAGAGGCCGGGAATGCTTCCTAACATCTTATGATGCATGGGACAACCTCCTACAACAAAGCATTACCCATCCCAAAATAGCATTAATGCTGAGAATGAGAAACTCTGCCATAATTCTGTTTACTAATGAACCATTCTTCTTTAATACTAAGGATGTTTTATTTGAAGATCATGTTATCAAACATCTTCATTGTTCTTTTTTTTGTGTGTGTGATATAGTCATACCTATGTTCCTGAAGGCTAATTCACTTACAGCAAATTGAATGGCTTTGTTATATAAAATATTAAATATAGAACACAAACCTGAATAAATATTATCTTGTGATGTCTCTTTTTTATTTTACCAAATGCATTATTCACTATAAACCAAATGATGCTTGTGAACTTTATTTAGATATGTTTATAAAAGAATCAGATCAACTTCAGTTATTATTAGTAAGTTATTTGAGCATCTGTTTAAGTATATTTAATGCAACTAAATCCCATACCAGTGTTATGTTTAAGCAAAATAAGCTGCATCAGCTTATTATTGCATAAAGTGGTAAATTTTTTCCCAACAATGACAAGCTAAATAGTTGCAGGGTTTAGCAGTTGTGTTTAATCAGTACAATAAATCATTATTAGTGTACACTTTATAGTGATCAATCTCATTCAATTTTATGGCCAGAGATGATCACAATAAAATGCATTAGTAATCATCCAGAAACTTAAGAAAATAGGCTGTTAGCTCCCATTTTAAGTCACTAATATTATCCATTACTAATGCTTAGTTGAATATTTTGGATATTTTTTCAGTTTAAATTAATGATGATTGACACAAGTGGTTATATTTAAGCATATTATATGCAAGTCAAACATATGTTCTGTACTAATCTGTGTGTTAACTTGAAATTTTTAATTTATTTTATCTCTTTAACCACAAAAGGTATACATATATAAACATCTTCTCATTTATCGACATAGTTAGTTTCCAAAGACCAGGTCATTATGTGAAATCCGCCTTATGTGAAAATGGAGGATGACCACATCAGTTCACAAAATGGAGGATGACTACATCATTACATAACTGCCAAATTACATCATTATGTAGCTGCCAAACCATTGAGAATCATGGCCTAGCCAAGTTAACACACAACCTTAACCATCACAGTCAGCATTACTCTCACCTCACACCTCAGCATTTGTTACTGTCAGATGTACGTTGTTAATGTGCAATATAGTCAGATAGTAGACTTTTTAGTATTGTAGTAAATGTGAAATATTGGATAACAGGATAATTGATAAGTGAGGAGACCCATTAAAAAAAACCCATTGTCGTCAAGTCAATTCCAACTCATAGAGAACCTATAGGACAGAGCAGAGCTGCCCCATAGGGTTTCCAAGGAGCAGCTAGTGGAATTGAACTGCCAACATTTTGGTTAGCAGCTGAGTCCTTAATCACTGAGCCACCAGGGCTGCATATCCACAAGATAAATATCTCAATGGATTGACTCAATGTCCTTTTCTCAGTGACACTTTTCCTGGTAATTCCCTTTAAAACAGCAGGCTCTACCACACACATAGCCCCACATAGAATTCCTTTATATGACTTCCTTGCTCTATTTTTTTCCATAGGATATATAACTATCTAATATACCATAAATTTTAGTTCTCTAATTTAACTATATTCTCTTTTCCTGTCTCTCTCCAATTGCTGTTTAAGTATTTGAGCTCTGGGGTCTGATGTCCATGGTATTAATTACAGCTCTCCCTGTTAGTAACTGTGGAACTGGGGCCATATAAGATTTTTAAGCACAGCAAGTCTATGGCTTCACACAGGGCAGGGAGATATTCAACCCCTCTCTGCCCCAGTATCTGTGGGAATAACAATGTTACCTACTTCATAGGATTGTTAGGAGGTTTAAGTGAGTTAATGTATATAAACGTACTTAAAAACACTTTGCTGTCAAGTCATTTCCGACTCTTAGTGATAGTAAATACTATGTACATGTTAGCCTTAATTATTAATCTTCATGTAGACAGAGGTTTGTTTTTAACTACTACATCTCCAGAACCTATAATATTCCTAGCACACAGTAGGCAGTCAAAAAGGCTTGCTCAAATAATGAATATCACTCTAGCTCACAGAGAAACTCTCTGATTTTCTATTTTTGCACAAAAATCTTATTATGGTCTTTTGAAAACCGTAATATCCTCCAACTCTTTCTTCCTATATTTGGGGAAATGGAGAGTAAAGAAAAGGCAGCAACATTTGCAATCGCACTGGAGGGAAAAATTTTTGACGTTGCACTTTAGTTTCCTTATTATACTTTTTTCCCTAACCACTTTTGTCATTTTCATCAAAACATGGTTGAAATGACAGAGTCTATAACAGATACAACAAAGTAAATGAACACAAAAATGCTGTAATTGTAAAAACAAGACAATTTCTTGCCAAGGTAAATCGCAGCATATTGGATTAAAAATAGCTTTCTACTTAGACAGTATGTAATGTGAAAATTGAGTTGAAGTACACGTGTAACTAATAGAAAAGGAAAGCATTCTGCTTTGTAGCTGACAAACCATCTGCTTGGGGTTTGTGCTTGATTTATTATTGAATCTCATAGAAGACACAATAAGTAAAATTAGACTTACAGCAAACATCAATTTTTTCTTTCCATTTATACTTGTGAATGAGTATTTTTATTCAAATGAATTAAATTGCTCAAATTGCAGCTAAAACAAATGTAAGCATAAACATTTTTAGATTACATTTTTTACTTTCTTTGATTTCATACATCTTATCTGGTGGTTGCTATGAGTCGGAATCAACTCGATGGCAACAGGTTTGGTTTTTAGTTAATATGGTGGTACTGAAAAGTTAAGATGTAAATTTAGTACCTCATTAAATTCGCACAACAGCCATACGAGTAGGCTTTAAAATAATATTTTACACTTCACAAAATTGAAGGTGAAATGGTTAAGTAATACGCCCTTTGTAACACAACAAACATTAAAATTCAGGACTTGAAATGGGAAATTCAATGCTTTCACATTATCCCAAGCCTCTTCTTCACAGCCAGAACCAAGCTCACATAGATTTTACCACTAATGCAGGTCTTTAATTTAGATTTAAGATGGATTCTTATATTCAAATTTGCATAATGAATTTTTGTTTCTGGCCATGAAGAAATAATGAGGACAGAACTTAATCTCTCATTTTAAACAACTAAAAAACTGTACAAATTCATGGACAATTTCTAGACATTGGACAACAGTACTGAAGGACTATGATCCTCAAAGAAGAAACATAAATCATGTGAGACATACAATCCCCCATCTTTCTGTCTAGAAACAATTTCCAGACTACAGATGCATGAAAATGTACACATATCTTGGTCATGACTGAACTGAGGAGCTGGATATAAGATTTTTGTGAGTCTGAGTCAGGTAGAAGGGTAGCCCAGAGTTCTATAAAGGAGGGAGCTATATTGAAAAAGTGCCCTGTAAATCTAGGGATTCTTGAGTCTTTGCTGAGTACTAAGCTGTGTATGCATGGAGCAAAACACCACTAGTCAGTGCAAAGAAAGACGAGATGTGTAAGCATAATAAGTCTAAGGGTTCAAGCTCGACCCAACAGAATGGAGACTCCTTGGTTATCCCTCATGCCATTCAGTGGAGATCCAATAGAAGCCATGCCTTAATAGTGTGGCTGAGCTTTCTGTGAAGTGAATGCTCTTCCATACCCGCCATAGCAAAGTTTAAAAAAAAAAAAAGCTACAAAATTAATGCAAAAAAAATTCAGGCAAAACAAACCCAACATTATTTAAAGAATAACAATAAAATCATAATGCTCAACATCTCATCTAAATTACTAGACAAATCAAGCAGCCGGAAACTGTGACACATAATCTGGAGAAAAATCACTTAGCAAAAACAGACCAAGACTTGATAGAGAAGAAAGAATTAAGAGAAGGAAAAAAAAGAGAAAAGAGCTATTATAGTTATATGAAAGTATTTAAAAATAACTAGAAACATAATGAAGAGAGAAATAGAACAGGTGAAAAAGACCCAAAGACAAATACTAGTGATATAAGCTATACTATCTAAAACTAAAATTTATTAGGTAGGGCTTAAAGTAGATTAGATATTGCAGGAAAAAAAAAAATTAATAAATTTGAAAGCATAGCAATACAATCTATCCAAAATGAGGAACAGAGAAAAAGACTAAAAACGTGAACAGAACCTCCAGACATATGGAAAAATTTCAAGCAGTGTAAAATACATGTAATTATAATTCCAGCATAAAAGGTAGTACAAAGAAATATTTTAAGAAATAATGACTAAAAATAGCCAAATTTGATAAAAACTATAAACCTACTGATCCAGCAGCTCAGTGAGTTGCAAACAAAATATACATGTGCACACATACACATACACATACGTGTGCACACACAAATATCACATCAACACATTTTATAACCAAATTGTAAAGAACCAGCAGCAAGAAAAAACAATACACATTAGGTACAGAAAAGCAAAGATAAGAGTGACTGGGCTTTCTCATCAGAAATATTGGAAGCAAGAAGATAATGGAAAGATATCTTCAAAGTAATGGAAAAAAATACAAAAGAAAACTGCCAATCTAGGATCCCATACCCAGCAAAAATACTCCTCAAAAATAAACTCTTTCAGAAAAATGAAAGGTGAGATAATTAATTACTAACAGCCCAAAACTAAGAGAAATGTTAAAGGCAACTTTTCAGGAAAAAAATTATACAACACGGAATCTTGGATATTCCCAAAAGAATGAAAAGTGACAGAAATTGTAAATATATATGTATATATATATATAAAACCAAAAAAACAAACTCATTGCCCTTGAGTCAATTCCGACTCATAGCGACACCATGTACAACAGAACAATACACTGCTCGGTCCTGCGCTATCCTCACAATTGTTGCTATGCTTGAGCCCATTTTTGCAGCCACTGTGTCAGTCCATCTCATTGAGGGTCTTCCTCTTTGTCACCGACTCTCTACTTTACCAAGCATAGTGTCCTTCTCCAGGGACTGATCCCTCCTGATGACATGTCCAAAGTATGTGAGATGCAGTCTCGCTATCCTTGCTTCCAAGGAGTGTTCTGGTTCTACTTCTTCCAAGACAGATTTATTCGTTCTTTTGGTAGTCCATGGTATATTCAACATTCTTTGCCAACACCACAATTCAAAGGCGTCAATTCTTCTTTTGTCTTCCTTATTCATTGCCCAGCTTTCACATGCATATAAGGCAATTGAAAACACCATGGCTTGGGTCAGGAGCACATTAGTACTCAAGGTGACATTTTTTCTTTTTAATACTTTAAAGCGATCTCTTGCAGCTGATTTGCCCAATGCAATGCATCTTTTGATTTCTTGACTGCTCCTTCCATGAGTGTTGATTGCGGATCCAAAGGAAATGAAATCCTGGACAACTTCAATCTTTTCTCTGTGTATCATGATGTTGCTTTTTGGCCCAGTTATATATATATATATATAACACATGTATATATATATATATAAAATTTTATCTCAAGGAAATAAGCTCACACAGCTGTGGAGGCTGGCAATTCCCAAATCTGTGCATCAGGCATTGACTGGAGGCTTCCCTTACTGATGTGGTTGCAGGGGCTGATGAATTCCAAATTGGCAGGTCAGACAACAGACAGCTGGCCCACAGGGCTGTGGAAGCTGGCTAATCCCAGAAACAGCAGGTCAGATGATAGGTTACTGGCTCAAGTTCCAAGGAGGTTAGATGATCACAAGCCAGATGCAGGATCCAGAGCAAGGGAGACCCTTGTCAGAATGTCCATATATATTGAATGCAGGCCACACCCAAAAGGCAACTCCCTTACATCCAATAAGGTGGTGACTTGAGTCATGCTCTTTAGTAAGGCTGTGGCTCCAGATGCACCCACCCTAATCCTGCCTCGTTAACACATAGAGGTTTAGGATTTACAACACATGAAAGGTAGGATAATTACACAATACCACACAATGGAGGACAATTACATCAGATCATAAAATGGAAGACGATTACATCATTACACAACTGCCAGATTACATCACTACATAACTGCCAAACTACATCATTACATAACTTCCAAATCACTGAGAATCATGGCCCAGCAAAGTTGACACACAGTCTTAACCATCATTCTAGGGATACAGAAGGACATTTCATATTGATAAAGAGGTCAATTAATCAATAAGGCATAACATCATTCATGTTTATATATCAATAACAGAATTGCAACTTCTATAAAGCAAAAACTAATAGAAATGAAAATAGAAAGAGAAAAATTCATAAGTATAGCTGGAGATTATCGTACACCTACTTCAATAATTGACAGAACAAGAAAACATAAAACCAGTAAGAGTATAGAAAAGCTTAAACAATATCAACCAAATTGACCTAACTGACATTTACAGGACACTACAATGTAGAATAGCAAAATACACATACTTTTTCAATTATACATTGACATTTAACAAAATAAGCTGTATGTTGTGCTATAAAATAAGTCTCATCAAACTTAGAAGAACTGAAAATTATACATAGTATATTGTCTGACTGCAGTGGAAATAAATTGAAAGCCAATAACAGGAAGGTATGTGGAAAATACCCAAATATTTGGAAATTAAGTGAAACAAGTCTAAATACTCCATGGTCAAAGAAGAAACTGAAAGCAAAATTAGTAAACTAACAGCTGAAATCAATGAAATCGATAAAATTTCAGCTCCACTGATTAAAAAAAAAAAAAAAAAAAAACACAATGTAAGACACCTTACCAATATTAAGAATGAAAGAGGAAACATCACTCTGGAGTATACAGGTAAATAAAAAATATATATATACAATTTTACATCAATAAATTAGAAAAACTTAGATGATATAACTCATCTAAACAGACTCAAGGAAACTAGAAATTTCTAATAGCCCAGATCTGTCACAGTACCTAAATTGTTAAACAAAGCTTCCCCACAAAAGAAACTCTAAACCCAGGTGACTTCACTTGTGAATACTATCAAGCATCTAATGAAAAAAATCATTTGAAAAATGTACAAATTTGTTCATAAATTAGAGGAAGGAGGAACATTCTATAAGGCCAGAATTATCCTAATGTCAAAAGCAGGCAAAAACATTACCAGAAAAAAATTACAGACAAGTATCCATCACTTGAAAATAGTTTTAAATATTTTACAAAGAGAATCTAGAATATATACAAAAAAAGGATAATATAACAGGAACAACTAGAGTTTCTCATTTAAACAGAACAACTGGGGTTTACCATACAAACAGAATAACTGGAAAAAAAAAAAAGAAATGCATGATTATCTCAATAGATGCAGAAATAACATTTGAAAATTTCAAGGTTCATTTCTAATAAAATCACTCCCAGCACACTAGAAATATGAAGGAGAGCCTAAGAATCATCTATGGCACATCTACAAAAATGATTATACTTAATGAAGACTAAACTGTTTTCTTCTAAGATTTGGAACAAGTCAAGATGATTACTCACATCCCTTTTATTTAAGATTGTACTGAAAGTCATAACCAGTGCATTAAGTTAAAAAAAATACATTTCATACATTTCTAAAAGAAAGAAATGAAACTCACTTTATATGCACACAACATGAATATACTAAGGAATCTCTAAGAATCTACAGAGCTAATTTTGAATTTAACAAGGTCACAGTATACAAGATCAATATACAAGAATAAATTATATATATAATAAATGAACAATTGGATATTAAATTAAAAATAACAAAATATTTACAATAGAATCAAAATATAACATTATGGGAATAAATTTAAAATAGTGTTATAAAAAATGTCAAAACATTGCTGAAAAAAATTAAAAACTTAAATATATTGAGAGTTATATCATGTTCATAGATGGGAAGGCTACATATTGTTAACATCATTTCTCACTATTTATGGATTTTACGCATGCAAAAAATTGCAGTGGACTTTTTCAATAAAAAATAAAAAGATGATTATTAAGTTTATGTGGAAAAACAAATGGTCTAGAATAGCTAAAACAACTATTTTTTAGAAGAAAAAAACAAGCAAAACTGAAGAACTCCTACTCCCTGGTTTTAAGACTTATAAAACTACAATGGAGTCCTGGATGGTGCAGATGGTTAATGCACTCAGCTGCTAACCAAATGTTTGGAAGTTCAAGTCCACCCAGAAGCACCTGAGAAGGAAGGACTGGTGATCTACTGAAAAATCAGCCCTTGAAAACGCTACATAGCACAGTTCTATACTGATACACAGCACCTGGTTGTTGTTTTAAGCTATCATAATCAAGACAGTGTTGTCAGCATAAGGATAGATACATAAATCGATGAAACATAACAGAGAGTCGATAAAATGATTAATACATAGATAGGTAGGTATATAGACAGATAAAAAGAGAGATCTAATTGATTTACGAAACAGGTGAAGGGACAGATTGTACAATAAGCAAGGTATACATGGGCTTAATTGTGCTCACTTAGCCGTAGTGTACAATTTCACTGTGTGTGTATGTGTACACTACAGATTAGTAAGTAAGCACATTGAAGCACATGCATACCTTGCTTACTGTAAGCCGATGCTTACTGTGGTTACTGGGTAATCTGCCCCTGCACAGATGCCAAGGTAATTCAATGGGAAAATGCAGCTTCTGAAACAAATGGAAAACCATTCATAAAATGAGACAGCTTTGGAGACCTCTAAGGTTTCTTCTTTGATTTTTATAATGGCATTAAACAACTAAGCTTGACTATATGAAAGAACTTATTAATTCTGACGTCAGTGCCATAGTAACTTTTAGGCTTGGGGCAGAAATTTGTTAGTGCATGTCAAAGTTACCAGATATTAACATTTATTATGCTAACTTTTCTTTAAAACTGACTTTGCCATTTGCCATTTTTCAGTGAAGTGAAAACTTCCTATAGAGATAAATGACTTTAGCACATGAGCCCTATTCAAAAATGATATAAATGAGAGTTTTTATTCAGAGTTCTAAAAGTCAAAATTGTCCTTTCTGAAGGGAAAAGTGAGCTTTAGCTTAAAAAACATACAACATACTAATCATGTATTTTTTTCATTGCTGCTTATTTCTTGGAAGAGAATTTCTTCTGGATGTCTCAAAGAAAAATATTATTAATTATTGAGTTCACCTAATTTCTGCATTTTTTTTCTGTTTTATGCTTCTGGGATACTGCTAATATAATTACCAACCTTCTGCATTTTAGCTCTTTCCGCCATCTTGAAGCCTGTGGAGGCCTGCTGGGAACAGGACTTCTAAACCGGCAGATATGCGTGGAAGGCTGTGGTCCAAGGTCGTTTTGCTAGCTGTCAACGTGGTCTTGCACAGAGCTCTTCTTAAAATTGAAGGTGTTTATGCCCGAGATGAAACCGAATTTTATTTAGGCAAGAGATGTGCTTATGTGTACAAAGCAAAGAACAACACAGTGAGTCTTGACGGCAAATCTAACAAAACCAGAGTGATCTGGGGAAACGTAGCTAGTGCCCATGTAAACAGTGGCATGGTTCATGCCAGATTCTGAAGGAACCTTCCTGCTAAGGTCATTGGACACAGAATCCATGTGATGCTGTATCCCTCAGGAATTTAAACTTTTTGAAAAATAAATAAATAAAATTGTGGATTTGTTTAAAAAAAATCTGCATTTTAAAATAATTTTATATAAAAACTTCTCATTTTTTTCCTATGTAGAAAACCACTTACTGGGTATGTTAATTTTTGTAGTTAGGAATAATGTGTCTTTCTTAAAGATGACTTACATAGAAGAATAAAACTATAATTTAAGGCTTGAAGAAAACGTGGCAAGCATTTTAAACTTGGAACCAGTTTATTCTTGCTTATAATATGTAGAGATGTGAAGTGTTTAAATTCCTTGTCAAATTCACTGATTATGCACACACCATTCAGAAACTTGGAATGGGACATCAAGGGAGTCCCACGGTAGTCGGAGACAAAATAAAGCTTTCCTGATACCTCCCTACTAAATCCAGATCTTTTAATAAATCATTACATCTGACTTTGCATCCACAATGTCTAACATAAATAATCAAAATGTATTTTCAGAAAAATTGAAAGAAACAATTGTCAAATCTGCTACTTCTTTGCTCTATGTTCCACGATCTTTTCTGCCACCTCCAAGTGAATCTGCTTTTCTTCTGGAAAAATATTTTTTTCAGAAATATAAGTGAATGTTCTGGTGTAGGTTCATGGTGTCGTGCTTGTGTGCTGAATGAGAAAGCTCAGATATAAATGTGATTTGTCATGCTTTCTTACGTTCAAATTTACTAACTCATTTTAATTAAAAATATATACTTGATCATTTTTCTACTTAGGTTGTGACTTATAGTTTAAAATGGATGCCTGTTAACTGACTCAGAGCAGACTTCTAACTTGCACAGAAAATAAATGTGAAGATCAAGAAATGAAACAAAAACAATAACAAGACTGAGCATCAAAAACTAAGGCAACGTGCTGCTGAAAACAAGACACATTTTCTCTAATTTGAATTTTTCTAATTTCATTTGTATGCTTACCACCCTCATAGGTTGGTTGGTTTGTTTGTTTTTGTCTCATTTGCAAACCACATATATTATTTTTTACTCAATACATTTCTTGAAATAAGATTGACTTTTTAATTTAGCCTGGAACTAAACAATAAAAATTTTTTTATGTGTCTTTTTTTTTTCTCTCAAGGCACCCATATTTCTACTTTAGAATACTTAATAAAATTTGGATGATGTTGATTAAACACACTTGTCACTGCACATGTACTTCCTGTGTACATCCCTAAGTTCTTATCATCTCTTTTGAAAATCTTATGTAATTCCTTTTGTGAGATCTAAGATAAAACAGTAATCTTTCCAGCTTATTATAATGGATATGGAATTAGTAGGAAATCAGAAGATATCTGTCATTTATGATTACTCTAGTGAATGAGTGTCTGACTGCACACAGTAGAAGAGTATATTTGGAATCTGAGAAAAGACTGTATCTATAATCACTTTGGTACTTGAAATAAACACTTAGGCTATTAGCTTATTACTAATTTTTTTATGCATTCCTTTTCTGTCCCCATCTTAAATGCACAAAAATGTTCACAAAAATACAGTTCTGTAATGACTTTCAACTCCACATTCACATGTTCCATGCATAAGCCAATTTTTTTAATATGCTTAAAGAAGAGCCAAGATAGTGGATTAGTCAAACACACCATACAATCCCTCTACAGAAAAGACCCCAAAAAACAAGTGAAATAGATGTAAATAACAATCCTAGAACCCTGAACAACAAAAAAGAAGAATAAAGAACAGAATTAAACACCCACTGGAAGTAAAAATTGAACAAACAGTGAACGAGGAGTAACAAGAAACAGAAAGGCTCTACCAGCCATCCTGGTGCAATGTGGCCATTTCAAGACAAAGCCAGTAGCAACCCTGGATGAGGTACACAGGGAGGCAACTTCATGGCATTCCCATAAAAGAAAGAGAAACTGTAAGACAGACTTAGAGAGAAGCAAGGTGAGCAGATCATGATCCAGATCTAAGGAAGGAAAACACAGAAAGGAGAGTGAGAACTACAAGGATCCTGCCATCCACAGAGCAGGGAGGGAGTCAGGATCCAGAACCAGATATAATCACAAGCGGTGGTCCCTGACCTGTGAGGTGAGTGGTGCTGACGAGGATGTGGAACTACAGAGTATTGTCAGGAAGTCTCCCACTCAACCAGACCCTGGGCAGCCCCCCTCTCCTGATACTAGGTCAGGGGCTTTCTCTCCTTTCACAGCAATGTTTAGCACAACATAGCTAGATAAAAGAAATGATAGATATGTATTTGCAGTTAAGATATGTACCTGTTTTCAAGTTTTGTGGGTATAGACAACTAAAAGTAGATTTGCTGGGTCATATGGTAGTTCAGTGTTTAACTTTTTAACAATTCCAAACTGTTTTCCACAAAAGCTGTTCCATTTTGCATTCCCACCAGCAATGGATGAGGGTTCCAATTTCTCCACATCTTCGCCAACACTTATTTTCTGTTTCTTTTATCTTAGCCATCCTAATGGGGGTGATGGTATCTCATTGTGGTTTTGATTTGTATCTCCTGATGGCTAATGAGGAGCCATGGTGGCACAGTAGTCAAGTGCTTGGCTGCTAACTGAAATGTCAGAGGTTCTAACCCACCAGAGGGAGGAAGATGTGGCAGTCTACTCCCATAAAGATTTGAGCCTTGGAAATCCTATGGGGCATTTCTATCTGCCCTATATGCTCACTGTGAGTTGGAACTGAATCAACAACAATGGGTTTGGTTTTCTTGTTTGGATGGCAAATGACGTTGAGCATCTTTCAATGTGATTGTTGGCCATTTATACACAGTCTTTGGTGAAATTTCTATTCAGGTCCTTTGCTTATTTTTTGATTGGGTTGTTTGTCTTTTTCTTGTTAAGTTGTGAGGGTTCTTTATGTACTCTAGAAATTAAGCTCTTATCTGACACATGGTTTCCAAAACTTTTCTACCAGTCTGTAGGTTTTTTCTTCACTTTGTTAATAAAGTTCTTTGATGAACAGAAGCTTTTTTTTTTTTTTAATTTTCATAAGGTCTCATTTTTCTGTTTTGTCTTTTGTTGTTTGTGCTTCCACTATCATATTTAAGAATCTGTTGTTGAAGACTAGGTCTTACCCCTATGTGTTCTTCTAAGTATTTTATGGTTTTTCCTCATACACTTAAATTGTTGATCTATTTTGAGTTGTTTTTTCATATGGTGTGAGGTTTGGGTCTAACTTTATTCTTTTGCATGTGGAAATTCAGTTGTCCCAGCATCATTAAAGAAACTATTCTTTCTTAATTTGATGAATTTAGCACCTTTATCAAAGATTAATTGACCATAGAGGTGGACACTTAACTCTGGGCTTTCAATTCTGTTCCATTGATCTATATGTATATCATTATATACTTGAGGTGCAGTGAATTACTTAATATAGCCCTTCCAGCCATGCGTGGTCTTTGTGATTTCCACAAAATAATTGGGTGGGATTATGCAAATGAGGTGCTTGTGGCCCACCAAGGGAATTAGACTTCTTGCTAATAATGCAAATAAGGTACATGAAAGACTTACATGGGTGGGACCATGCAAATAAAGTGTATGAAAACCTAACGAGAGAATTGCTCAGTTTTTCCATCCTGCTAGGCTTAAAGGGAGCCAATCCCAGAATTGGAAAGGGAAGCATCAAGAGGAAAGGTGGGAGTGGAGTGCGTTCTTTGGGCCCAGGCTCTCTGTGCTGAGAAACTCCTAGACTCAGGAGACAGAGAGAGAGCTGTAACACCAGAAATGGCAAGAAGTGGTAGCAGAGAAATGAGACAACAGAACAAGGAGACCAGCACAAGATGGCACAGTGGGCTTCCCAGCCCACAGAGTGAGACAGCTACAGTGAACATGCCAACCCACTAAGAGAGAGAGCTGAGCGCCTTTGGGCCTGAGGCTTACTGGCTGAGTGAGGTGCCTCCTGCCTCTGGGCACTTATTGGTGGAGCTAAAGAGCTTTCTAATACTTGCCCTCACAGGGCAGAAGCCAAAGGGCCAATGTGCTGAGGGGCCAAGAGCCAAGAGAAGAGACCTGTCCTGAGGGGCCTAAGGAATCTTCCATGGCCAAGAGGAGCTGAGAGAGCTGTCCTGCACTGAAGAAGAGAGACTTCGATTACATGCTTTCCTGATCTTGATCCCGAGTTGTAGCCTGTTACTTCCCTAATAAACCCCATAACTGTGAGTATGATCTGTGAGTTCTGTAGCCTGTGGCCATTGCAAAAATTACCCAATGTAGCAGAAAAGAGAGTGTTATGGGAGGGATGGCTGATGTCAGATTGGTAAAAAGGTTGGAGAAAGGAGCTATGTCTGACTCCACCTCGTAGAAATCAGCCTTGGGCTGCTGACGATGATTCTTCCAGCTCATGAAGTTAGAGGAGGTCCAACACAACGCTGCCATTTTTACAACAACAATGTTCATTACAGCACTATTCACAACATCTAAAACATGGAAACAATCCAAATGCCCATCATAGATACATGGATAAATAAAATGTGGTATATATATGCAATGAAATATTACTCACTTTAAAGAGAAATGAAGTCCTGATACATGCTACAAAATAGATGAAGCTTGTAAACATGTTGAGTCAAGTAAGTCAGTTCACAAAGACAAATATTGTATGATCACACTTACATAAAATAGCTAGAATAGGCAAATGTATAGAGATCAACATTTAACAGTGGTTACCAGGGGTAGGAGGGAGGAGAAAGGGGGAATTCTTGTTTGCTGATGTCACATGGGTCTTGGCTGAAAGCAGAGAATACCAGAAAGATGTTTTACTGAGTATACAAGGCATTTGACTGTATGGATCATGACAAATTATGAATAACATCGCAAAGAATGGGAATTCCAGAACACTTAATTGTGCTCATGTGGAACCTGTACATTGTCATTCAAACAGAACAAGAGGACACTGAGTATTTTAAAATCAGAAAAGGTGTGCATCAGTGTTGTATCGTTTCACTTAGCTAATCTGTATTTGAGCAAACAATCCAAGAAGTCGGACTATATGAAGAAGAATGCAGCATCAGGATTGGAGAAAGATGCATTAACAAGCTTTAATATGCAAATGACACAACCTTGCTTGCTGAAAGTGAAGAGGACTTGAAGCACTTACTGATGAAAATCAAAGACTACAGCCTTCAGTATGGATTACACCTCAACATAAAGAAAACAAAAATCCTCCAACTGGACCAATAAACATCATGACAAATGGAGAAAAGACTGAAGTTGTCTAGGATTTCATTTTGCTTGGATCCACAATCAACACCCATAGAAGCAGCAGTCAAGAAGTTGAATGACATATTGCACTGGAGAAATCTGCTGCAAAAGACCTCTTCAAAGTGTTAAAAAGCATAGATGTCACTTTGAGGACTAAGGTGCCCCGACCCAAGCCATGGTATTTTTAATCACCTCATATGCATTCGAAAGCTGTATAATAAATAGGAAGACTGAAGAATTGATGCATTTGAATTATGATGTTGGCAAAGAATATTGAATATACCATGGATTGCCAGAAGAATGAACAAATCTGTCTTGGAAGAAGTACAACCAGAATGCTCCTTAGAAGTGAAGATATACTTTGGACATGTTATCAGGAGGGATCAGTCCTTGGAGAAGGGACATCATGCATGGTAAAGTAGGGGGTCAGCAAAAAAGAGGAGGGCCCTCTTGACATAATGGCTGCAAGAATGGGCTCAATCATAGCAACACTTGTGAGGATGCCGTGGGACTGGGTAGTGTTTCCTTCTGTTGTACGTATGGTCTCTACGAGTTGAAAGTGACTGTAGGGCACCTGACAACAACATTCAGTTTCTGTTTATGGTGAGAGAAAAATTGGCAACAGGTATGGGTGATGGTTAAACATCATGATTGCTATAACTGGTGTCACTAAATAGTACACATGAAAGATGTCTAATTGGCAAATGTGTTATCTATATTTTAGGACAATAAAAAGGCGAAAGTCTGCTTTTTAAACATTTTTCTTGCTAAGCTAGAAATAAATGACATTCACTAAAACTCCAATTTTATTTACTATGTTTCACTTGGGTTAAACGTATTTCAGACAGAAAGAAACAATTTCACCAACTGAAAAATATATATTCTCTTTTAATTTAAATTTACCATCTTAATAATTGAACATTTTAGACCTAATTTGCCTTGAATTTTTGCTATAGTTTCAGTATTATTCTGGGAAAAAAATGATACACAAAAAGTTTCTATTTTCTAGTTGTTTCTATAAATAAGTTAGCATAGCCATTCTCTAATACACAGATATACACACAAATAAATATATTGTACACATATTGACTGTACATGATTTATAATTATATAGTATAAATATATTTTTATCTATTTTTGAAAAGCATTTTTCATTTCTCTTGTTTTAAAGATAAATTACAACCCCTTTTACTACATTCTGTTACACTATGAAAACATCACCTGAAAACAGTGTTTCTCTATTTCAGCTACTAAAAAGTTTTATTATTTCACAGATAATAAAACACTTCCCAGTATATTTCTGTGTTCAGTTTAAATGATCTAGGGCACATACCTTTCGAGATGTTACACATTATCTTTTAAGAAGAATGTACTAACGATGATGGAATGTGAGGATGTCTTGCATATATATATGTGCAAGAATGCAAAAATTTTTTGTGAACTCAGTTTAATTTTCACAAGCAGAAGGAAAGGACAGGCATCGTTTATGTGTGTGTGATTTTTGTTATTGTTTTGTTTTATTTTTGTTTGGTATAATTTATTTATCAGTTAAGAGTTCAAGAATTCTGGGTACCCTAATGACCTAGTCCAATCCTCCCCTACTTTCCATTTCAGACCTATGGAAAGATTGAAAGAATAAACATCTCTAAACACTTTTGCTAGATTCACCAAATGTTAGCATATTCCACATTTATTCTTCCTCTTTTTCTCTCTCCCTCTCTCTCCATGTGTGCATGTGTCTATCTGCTCACCCATCCATCTATCCATCTATATCTATCATCTATCTGTTTCTAAATGATCTGACTTTAGTTTGTGAATATTATTACACTTACCTTTAAATACTTCAACATACATTCTCCTAGGAAACAAAACACCATGATCATACATAATAAATAAAACATCAGTGAAATATCATAAAGTTTAACGAAGATATAAAGTCTATATTCAAAACTTCCTAGTTATCCTGATAATGTTCTTTCTGGCTATTTTGGTGTTGTTATTTTTTCATTGCTTAAATCAAGGATCCTATAGAAAATAATGCATGGAAGTTTGTTGTTATGATTCCATAGTCTCCTATAAAACAGTCCTGAGCTTCTTTCAGTGTTTTATATCATTAATGTTTTTGAACAGTCCAGAAAAGTTTTTATGCAAAATATCTCTCTGATTCTTTCCACATAAATAGATTCAAGTTAAGTATTTCTGGCAAGAGTGCTATTTAGGCGGTGTTATGCACTTCCCATTGCACTAAATCAAGGTCATTAATGTTTGTTTATCCCGTTACTGGGGATGCTAAATCTGGTAAAGTCAATGTCCATCAAATTATTCCATTATAGAGTTCCAGCAAAATGGCGCTCTAGGCAGAAGCACCACACAGTCCCTCCACAGCAAAGATCCGAAAAACTAAGCCATACAGAGAATACAACAGTCCTGAAACCCTAAAACATCAAATGAAAAGATAAAGAACTCAGCCAAGCACCAAATGGAGTGAGAAAACTGACAGAACGGAGAGCGAGGCGAGATTCATGCAGAGGTCCCCTACCAGCAAATGCAGCGTGGATCCACCATCTTGGACTCCTATCGGAGACTAGCAAATGGGGGTATGAGAAAACAGCCTCACGGAGCATCCAGTGGGAGACAAAACAGCCGGTAATTTGCGGTGTGCGCTTTCCCACCCCCCACCCCTCTTCGCCCTGGCTCGGCCTCCTCTGCTTCCCGCGGCCACAGTCTCTTGACTGGAAAGCGCCAGCTGCTTGGATTCCACACACCCAAGCGGGCGGCTCTCTGAGTGCCATTTGTTGGCTGCTAGTGTTGCTTTTTTTTTCCTGCTTCTTTTGATTTCTCACTTGCCTCTTGCCACCTCCCCCTCCTTTTGCTCGAGTGCCTGGCTCCGAGCACCATCTTTGCTTCTTCCTGAGGGGCTGCGGAGCTTCATTCGAGTGTGGAGCTGCTTCCCGGTCTGGGGTACTGTGAGGGTGGGATCCCAGGTCTTTTGTTCATTTTGAATTCTTTGTTTGTTTTCTTTTCCTCTTCTTGAGTTGGGAGCCCTTTCTGGCCAGGCAGAGCTGCGTGGCAAGGAACTCCCCTTCGACTTTCACAGACGTGCAGAGGGATCCCTGAGGACATTTCTTTTCTTGCTGGTTTTTCTTTTTATTCCTTCTGTTTTTTTGGGGGGCATTTCTTGTTTGTTTGTTTTAATTTGTTTGTTTTGTTTTCCCTCTTTTTCCCTTTTTGTCTTTCTTCATTGCTCAGTTTCTCATCTCTCTATATCTTCCTTCTCTTTCTGATCCCTGAATACCAGGCATTGTATACCTCTGTGCCTTCTGGCCAGGCTGTGCTGTGACACCCGAGAGTGACTTCCCCAGATATCATAGCTGCATTGGTGGGATCCCTGGGAACTTTGCAGTTCTTTAACCTTTCTGATTTTTATTTGTTCATTCTTTTCTTTCCTTCCTCTTTCCCTTTCTGTTTTTCTCCATTTCATAGTCTGTCATCTCTCCATTCCAACAACAAGCTCCTCTAGCATTCTTTTTTGTTTGTTTGTATGTTTTTCGACTCCTGTTCCTCTCCGCTCTCCCATAACCAGCTTAGCTCCACACATAATCATTTCCCCGCTGCATCCTGCCTACCTGCACCATGCGCTTGACATCACACCACCAAGTAGTGCAGGCACGGCCTACTGAAACCTGCCCAGCACTGATTACCAACCCGCCCTGGTGGCTGTAGTGAGTGCCACAAACAACCCATCCCAGTGGCTCCTCTTCAGCTAGACCTTCCCTGCTGTATCATATCTGAGTGTCTGAACATGCCCATTGGAGAAAGAGGGGAAAAGTATTGAGCGCACAGACGAGCAAACAACAAAGAGCATGCAGTCTGCCTGCTCAGACATAGACAAATTTTTTTTTTTAAAAAAAGGATGAAACAAACAAATCTGCAATCAATAAACGAGAGAAATAACTACTGAATACCCCAAAAACAGCAGACAATACCAAAACATTTACAAAAACAGGACACGATTGTTCCAGTAGGCATCCAAATTAAAACACCAGATGACTCTCCTATGGAAGAAAATTCATTAGAAGTACCTGATAGGGAATTCAAATATCTAATACTCGGAATTTTCCAAGAATTGAGGCAAAAAGCTGACAAACATGAGGAAAAAATAGACAAATTCATGGAAAACACAGTCAAAAAATTGGAAGAATTCAGGAAGATGATGCAGGAACAAAATGCCAAAATAAATTCACAACTAGACATTATACAAGCACAACAATTAGAAATCCAAAAGATAAACAACAAGATTTCAGAAATGGATGATGTCATAGAAGGGCTGAAAAGAAGATTTGAAACTGTGGAAGACAGGATCAGTGGAACTGAAGACAAACACTTGGATACAACTCTGTTTCAGGAAAACTCAGAAAAAGAATAAAGAAAAATGAAGAGACCGTAAGAGTTATGTGGGACACAATCAAAAGCAAAACTCTGCGAGTGATTGGAATTCCAGAACAGGGGAAGAAAACAGAAAACACAGAGAGGATCATTGAGGAACTGCTGAGAGAATCCTTCCCCAATATGATGAAAGATGAAAAGCCGGCCATCCAAGGAGCTCAACGAACCCCATATAGAAGAGACCCCAAAAGAAAATCACCGAGGCATATTATATTCACACTCGCCAAAATCAAAGACAAACAAAGAATCCTGAGAGCAGCTTGTGAAAAACAAGAAGTCACATACAGAGGAGAAACAATAAGACTAAGCTCAGATTATTCAGCAGAAACCATGCAGGCAAGAAGGCAATGGGATAACATATATAAAATCCTGAAAGAAAAAAATTGTCAGCCAAGAATAATATATTCTGCAAAACTCTCGTTCAGATTTGATGGTGAAATTAGCTCATTTCCAGATAAACAGAAACTAAGGGAATATGTAAACGTCAAACCAAACTTACAAGAATTATTAAAGGGAGTTCTTCGATCTGAGGACAAACAGAACCTAGGACGCAGGATCGTAAGAACCAGATACAAATCTAAGAAATGAACTATTGAGGGCTATCCAAAACCAAAAGAAATACAACAGAGAATCAGAGCAGTCAATCGATGGATGACAACAACATCAAAACAATGAAAGAGGGAATAAACGGCATAGGTATAGAACCTTCTAATGGAGAGGAAGACAAGGCGATACCAAGTAATGGTAGACTGCTTCAAACTTAGAAAGATAAGGGTAAAATTCATGGTAACCACAAAGAAAGTTAACAAACCAACTCATAAAAATAAAGACGAAAAACATAGTCTCAGCAAAAACAAAACCTACAAAAACAAAAGAAATAAAAAAAAAAAATCCAAAGACAAAAGTAACTCAGCACAAGAGGCTAAGAAGAGCAAAGAAAACGTCAGCACCACAAAAAAAAAGCACTACAAAATGACAGCAACAAACTCACATCTATCAATAATTACGCTGAATGTAAATGGACTCAATGCACCCTTAAAGAGATGGAGAGTGACAGAATGGATAAGAAAACAGGATCCATCAATAAGCTGTCTACAAGAGACACACCTTAGAAACAAAGATGTGAATTTATTAAAAGTCAAAGCTTGGAAAAAATATATCAAGCTAACAACTACCAAAAAAGAGCAGGAGTGGCAATTCTAATCTCAGATAAAATAGACTTTAAAACAAAATCTACCATAAAAGACAAAGAAAGACACTATATAATGATTAAGGGGATGATCCATCATGAAGACATAACCATAATAAACATCTACGCACCCAATGACAGGGATCCAAAATACATAAAAAACCTCTAACAACACTGAAAAGAGAAATTGACAGTTCCACAATAATAGTAGGAGACTTCAACACACCATTCTCAGTAAAGGACAGAACAACTAAGAAGAAACTCAGCAAAGATACAGAAGGCCTAAAGGGCACAATCAGCCAACTGGACCTCATAGACATATATACAACACTCCATCCAACCAACCGCTGCAAAGCACAATTTCTTTTCCAATGGACATGGAACATTCTCCAGAATAGACCACATCTAAGGCCACAGAGCAATCCTCAACAAGATCCAAAACTTTGAGATAATTCAAAGTATCTTCTCTGACCACAATGCCATCAAGGTAGAAATTAACAACAGAAAGAGCAAGGGAAAATAATCAATTACATGGAAACTGAATAGTACCCTGCTTACACATTGCTGGGTAATAAAAGAAATCAGAGATGGAATCAAAAAATTCCTAGAATCAAATGAGAATGAAAACACATCATACCAAAACCTTTGGGACACAGCAAAGGCAGTCCTCAGAGGACAATTTATAGCAATAGATGCACATATCAAAAAAGAAGAAAGGGAAGAAATACAAACATTAACTAAAGAACTCAAACAAATAGAAAGAGAACAGCAAAAAAAGCCCACAACCACTGGAAGAAAGGAAATAGTAAAGATCTGAGCAGAAATAAATGAAATAGAGAACAGAAAAACAATAGAAAGAATCAACAAAACCAAAAGTTGGTTCTTCGAAAGAATCAACATAATTGACAAACCACTGGCCAGCCTGACAAAAGAAAACCAGTAGAGGACAAAAATAACCCAAATAAGAAATGAAATGGGGGACATTACAACAGACCCAACTGAAATAATAAGGATCATAACAGAGTATTATGAAAAACCATACTCCAACAAATTTGAAAACCTAGATGAAATGGATAAATTTCTAGAAACACATAACCTACCCAAACTACAACAAAGTGATGTTGAAAATCTGAACAGACCCATAGAAAGAGAAGAGATGGAAAAGGTAATGAAACACTCCCAACCAAAAAAAGCCCTGGCCCAGATGGCTTCACTGGAGAATTCTACAAAACAGTTACAGAAGATCTTGTACAAGTACTACTCAAGCTATTTCAGAGCATAGAAGAGCAAGCAACACTTCCAAATTCATTCTATGAAGCCAGCATAACGCTAATACCAAAACCAGGAAAAGAGGTCACAAAAAAAGAAAATTACACACCAACATCTCTCATGAATATAGATGCAAAAATTCTCTACCAAATTCTAGCCAATAGAATTCAGCATCATATCAAAAAAATAATACACCACGACCAAGTAGGATTCATACCAGCTATGCAAGGATGGTTCAACATGAGAAAATCCATCAACATAATCCACCACATAAATAAAAGGAAAGAAAAGAATCACATGATCATCTCAATTGACGCAGAAAAGGCATTTGACAAAGTCCAACACGCATTCGTGATAAAAAACTCTCAATAAAATAGGTATAGAAGGGAAACTTCTCACCATAATATAGGGTGTCTATGAAAAACCAATGGCCAACATCATTCTTAATGGAGAGAGGCTGAAAACATTCCCCTTGAAAACAGGAACAAAACAAGGATGCCCTTTATCACCACTCCTATTTAACATTGTGCTTCAAGTTCTACCTAGAGCAATAAGACAAGAAAAAGAAATAAAGGGCATCCAAATTGCTAATGAAGAAGTTAAACTGTCCCTGTTTGCAGATGATATGATACTATACATAGAAAACCCTAAAGACTCCACGAGAAATCTACTGGAACTAATAGAAAGATTCAGCAGTGTAACAGGATACAAGATAAACATTCAAAAATCTGTATACCAGTAAGGAGAACAATGAAAAGGAAATCAGGAAAACAATACCATTTTCAATAGCCCCTAAAAAGATAAAATACTTAGGAATAAATCTGACCAGGGATGTAAAAGACCTATACAAAGAAAACTATGAAACAATACTGCATGAAACCCAAAGGGATCTACATAAATGGAAAAACTTTCCATGATCATGGATAGGCAGACTCAACATTGTGAAAATGGCAATTCTACCCAAAGCAATTTACAAATGCAATGCAATCCTGATCCAAATACCAACAACATTCTTCATAGAGATGGGAAATCTAATCATTAACTTTCTATGGAAAGGGAAGAAGCCCCGAATAATTAAAGCACTACTGAAGAAGAAGAATAAAGTTGGAGAACTCACACTACCTGACTTCAGAACCTACTATACAGCTACAGTAGTCAAAACCGCCTGGTACTGGTACAAGGACAGATACATTGACCAATGGAACAGAATTGAGAACCCAGATGTGAATCCACCCACCTACGGTCACCTGATCTTCAACAAGGGCCCAAAGTCCATCAAATGGGGAAAAGACATCTTTTTAACAAATGGTGCTGGCAAAACTGGATATCCATCTGCAAAAAAATGAAACAGGATCCATACCTCACATCATATACAAAAACTACTTCAAAATGGATCAAAGACCTGAATATAAAGCCTAAAACTATAAAGTTCATAGAAGAAAAACTAGGACCAACACTTCAGGCCTTAATACATGGCATTAGCAGGATACGAACCATAATCATCAATGCACAAACCCTGATAGATAAGCTAGATAACTGGGATCTTCCAAAAATCACACACCTATGCGCTTCAAAAGACATCACCAAAAGAGTAAAAAGAGAACCTACAGACTGGGAAAAAATTTTTGGACAGTGCAAGTCAGACAAAGTTCTAATCTCCATAATCTACAAGAAAATCCAACACCTCTACAACAAAAAGACAAATAATCCTATTAAAAAATGGGCAAAGAAAATGAACAGACACTTCACCAAAGAAGACATTCAAATGGCCAACAGACACATGAGGAAATGCTTGCGATCACTAGCCATTAGAGAAATGCAAATTAAAACCACAATGAGATACCATCTCACCCCGGCATTACTGGCACGAATCAAAAATACTGGAAATAACAAATGTTGGAGGGGCTGCGGGGAGATGGGAACTCTTATGCACTGCTGGTGGGAATGCAAAATGATACATCCATTTTGGAAAATGATATGGCGCTTCCTCAGAGAGCTAGAAATAGACATACCATTCGATCCAGCAATCCCACTCCTAGGAGTATATCCTAGAGAAATAAGAGTCGTCTCTCGAATAGACATATGTACATCTATGTTCATGGCAGCACTGTTCACAATAGCAAAACGATGGAAACCACCTAGATGCCCATCAACAGATGAATGGATAAACAAACTATGGTACATACACACAATGGAGTACTATGCAATGAGAAAGAACAACAATGAATCTGTGAAGCATCTCATAACATGGATGAAACTGGAGGACATTATGCTGAGTGAAATAAGGTCAATCACAAAAGGACAAATATTGTAGGAGACCTCTATTGTAAAAACCCATGAAAAAGTTCACACACAAAATGTAACAATCTTTGTTGGTTACCAGGGATGGGACGGTTGTGTGGGGGGAAATATTTAATAGACAATAGATAAGTGGTATCTTGGGTGAAAGTTGAGACAGTACACAATAAAGGAGAAACTAGCACAACTTGTACAAGGAAAGGTCATGGAAGCCCCATAGACACATCCAAACTCCCTGAGGGACTGAATTGCTGGGCGGAGGGCTGTGGGGACCAAGGTCTTGGGGAACATTTAGCTCAATTGTCATGACACAGCTTATAAAGAGAATGCTCTACATTCTACCTTGGTGAGTAGTGTCTGCGGTCTTAAAAGCCTGTGAGCGGCCATCTAAGATACTCCACTGGTCTCATCCCTTCGGGAGCAAGGGAGAATGAAGAGAACAGGATACAAGGAAAAGATTAGCCCGAAGGACTAATTGTCCACAGCTACCAAGGCCTCCACCGGACTGAGTCCAGTACAGCTAGATGGTGCCCGGCTACCACCACTGACTGCTCTGACCAGGATCACAGCAGAGGGTTCTGGACAGAGCTGGAGAAGGATGTAGAGCATAATTCTAACTCACAAAAAAAAAAGACCAGATTTACTAGCCTAAAGGAGACAGGAGAAACCCTGAGAGTATGGCCCTCAGGCACCCTTTTAGCTCAGTGGTGAAGTTACCTCCGAGGTTCACTGTTGAGCCTGGGAGTGGACAGCCCTGTAAAACCAATGAGACTAACGAGGTACAGGAGTCCAGTGACAAGGGCCAGAAAGCAGAAGGGGACAAGGAAGCTGGTGATAGGGAACACAAGGTTGAGTATGGATATTGTTGATGTGTTGTGAGATTGTTAACCATTGTCATAGGGCAACATTTGTAGTAACTGTTAAATGAGAAACTATTTTGTACTGTAAGCCTTCATCTTAAGTGACAATAACAGCACAATTGGAAGAGCGTAGTCAATGTCACTGAACTGTGCATGTAGATATTTTTGAAACAGTGTATCTTTGGCTATGTGTATTTTCACCAAAAAAAACAAAAAAAAGAAGTTGAGAAGTTAGAGGGTTGATATGTTGTGGGGCTGTTAACCAATGTCATAAAACAACACGTGTACTTCTGTTTCATGAGAAACTATTTGTTCTGTAAGCCTTCACCTGAAGTACAATGAAAAAAAAAAAAAAAAACTCATGTCCTTGCCACATGTAAAACACGTTTACCGCATCATATCATCACAGAGAGAAAGACTTCCCGTAGAGCTTGCACCCTGAATTCAGACATCCAGCTTCCAAAACTATGACAGTAAATTTCTGTTTATTAAAGCCATCCTTTTGTATTTCTGTTATAGTAGCACTAGATAACTAAGACACATAGTATTGAGAATATTCTGGTTCTCACAGAGAAATAGCTGTTAATGCATTTTAACAGCTCACCTTGCAATCTAAAAATACCCCTCTATTTTATATTGGTCTCCTTGTCCAACTGTCTGAGCTCATCATCTATCAATTTTTCACTTGCTCCCTTGGCTCTGGCCCCATAGACCTCTGTTATTCCTTGATGAGTAATTCTCCCTTTTAGGGCTTTCACACTTCTACTGACCAAAAAACTAAGAAATCCTCAAAGCTTATGACCGCCTTTGAGTTACATGCTCAAATGTCCTTTTATGACAGAAGCTTTTTCATACTGCTTACCAGGCCCAATTTGTTTTTCATATAACCTAATCACCACCTCACGTCTCGTATATGTATTTTCTAATTTGTTTATTGATTGCTCTATTCTCCACTAAATTAAGCCCCATAAGAGCAGAGATTTTGTCTATTTTATTTACTTCTATGTCCCCAGAGCCTAAGGCTCTTCTGTGAAGGTAGTAAGCACTTAACAAATACCACTTCATGTGTTTATTGGATGACTGAATGATGAAAACATGCCCTGGGCTGATGTATATAAACTTTGCTTATATACATCTTGTAATACTGCGTATGTTGTACGTGTTTATTTGTACAAACCCTACACAACTTGAGTTTCAAAACAAAATAAAAACAGTCAGGGATATTGGTATTATTATTCATAATACTTTTTACTTTTCCAAAAGATTCTAAATAAATGAATAGCCACAATAGGAAAAAAATAGCACAAACTTTAGCTAAACTGAAAGCATAAATTTATACGTGTTGTCTCCAGTGTGTTAAAATTTGCTGATTTAAGTGATTTACAGCTTTATTTGAAATTTTAAAATATTTTATATTTTTATGATATTTGATTTATATATTTGTTGAAATCTCTTGAAGTATAAATAGTAGAACTATAAAGCTTCAGAGAAACAAGTGGTAAGCCACTAAAATAGAGGAATCTATGTCTCAATAGAAGATAGTTTTTATTTAATCAGCTAGAAAAGTAAGAAAGCAGGCTGTGGTGTGGGCAATTTTCTGTGATAAAACTGTCGAGGACTCACTCCTAAAGAGTGGTGCTCTCATAAAACAAAAGGACCTCAGGAGGGTCCTTCCATCTTGGAGAGAGTACACTCTTGGCTATGACTGTTTGGCAAACATTCACAGCTCCAAATCATTACACACCGATTAGATTTTAAAACTAGGCCTCTATGACTAACACTTGTTCCTGTATCATTAAAAAAAAAAAAAAAAAAGTGATTCAAAAGGTATTTATTGAATGTCTACTATGTGCAAAAAGCCAGAATGTCCTGAAGGGGGTTCAAAATTAATATTGCATATCATTCATTCAACAATTACATGTTGAGCACCTTCCGTGTGCCAGGTACACCTCAAGGCAAAACAAAGAACTGCTACCGCTACAGAGCCTGTGGGATTTAGAGAAGATATACTAGAAGAGAGAAAAGTATAGGTATGGTACTTTGGGAGCACATTTACAGTAAGAATAGTAATATGAGCAAAGGAGCAGAGGTGAGGACAAGCAGGATGGTTTCTGAGAAGAGCTCAGGTCCTTTGTGTTGGCTGGAATGTAGGTGAGCGGTGGGAGACAACTACAGAGAGGTAAGTGGGATTCATATTGTGCTGCATCTTGAATACCAAGTCAGAAGACTTTGTACCACATTTTCTTGTAAATGAGGAGCCAGTGAAGGTTTTTGTACAGGCAAATAATTCTTATAGCTAAGAATGAAAGAAAGAAAAGAACTGTAATATTGTATATTGATATTATTTAAAAACATTAACTTGGCTATGTTTTGTTTTCATTTCAAAAGCCCTATAGCAGATGGAAACTTGTCTCTTCACAAGCTGCTAGGAGAAATAAAAGAAAGAGAAAAAAATGCAGAAATTACCTTAGCACCTCTGACTCCTTTTTACAGTTTGATTTTTTTTTTTTTTAATAACAGAGATGAATGCAGGTAGAGAAAATGCAATCATTTTGTATGGAGAGCTAGATCCTGTACATGTTACTAGTTATGCGGTTGAGCTCTTTGACTTAACATTTTGAAAGAAACTGAAATGACTCTGTCAGGCATTGTAGACCATACCCAGATCCACACAATGACCAGCCTCTGTGCCATAGGGAGCAGTGATGGATTTGGGCATCTAATATTTATATTCACTTCAACTTGTTTGCTCATTTTTCATTGTCAGAGCCCACAGAGATGAAAGAAACTAGTTTCATTACTGATGACTTTTAAATGCAGACAAGCTTGGGCAGAAATGCAGGGAGGAATGATATCAGACAAACACGTGCTCTAAAATGAACGTTACCTCCAACTAGTACTTGTTAAAGAGCACTGATATAAACATCACTGCAGATGATGCCCTAACAAGCCACCTTCTTTATCTGCCTTTCACGTACAAACAGAGGTGGATTACCCAGTAAACAAAGTAAGCATGGACTTACTTGTGCTTACCTACTAATCTGTAGTGAATAATTTCACACAGGTTTCACCACACCTATGAAACCCATGTGAAAATTTTCACTACAGTTTACTAAGTAAGCACAAGTAAGCCCGTGCTTACCTTGTTTACTGGGTAATCCATCCCTGTCAGGGGTTGCAAATTTGAAAAGAAGCTTTGATTCTGTAGCAAGGTGATGAGAGGCTGGGAGAGAGACACATGCCAGTCATACCTAGAAGCAGAATCTTTGAGGTGATGAAAAAATGTGAAATTGTTCACTATAGATGATCTGGTAAGCAAGGTAAGCACTATGCCTACCTTGCCTATAGATAATCTGCTCCTGCATACAAACATGTATGTCAAACTGTCCTTACTAAAGACTTCGTGGCAGAACAATTAAACAGATAACAAGTTTGACTAAAATCAATTTTATCTTTTACTCACACATACAGACAGTCTGAACCACAGATTTCTTTTGGATGAAGGCCTAAAACCTTCACATATGACTGTGCTTACTACTCTAATGTAGTATTCATTTATCTAAGGAGATTTCTTGAAAGGACAGAAGCTTCAGAATGAAAACAGTAAATGTTCTTGTTTCCAAGCATCCCCCTAATAATTTGTATTATCTTGACAGACTTGGAGAATTCTTTTCCTAGTTACCTTCGTGACCCTTGCTGAAGTAAAAGAAAATGAGAAAAAGTTCAAGTTTAAAATATTCCTACAAGAAATCTAACTTAAAGAACTTTTTATCTACACATGATAAAAGAATAATTTAATACAAAGAATTCCTAGCAATGCTAATATAACTTCCTGAAAATCATCAGGCTAAAACAATCATTTGCCCTATATTATCATTTCAGCTTTTTTTTGTATCTGAGCCCCTTAAAGTAAATGACATGGCATTTCTTTCACTAAAAAGCTCTTCTTGACCATTCGATGAAACATACATTAAAGTTTTGTGGAAGTCACTGCTAATAACCTTGCCCTTTAGCCCTCTGCTTGCAGAGATAATGAGTTGGGGTTTGCTGATTATTTCATCTCTGTTTCAAACTCCAACATGGTTTGGGTATTGAATGACTCGGTCCAGTAAAACATACTTCTCTTTCTTTATTCTCATTATAGTTAGGAAGCAAAATCTCACAAGCTAACTGACATAAGAATCCTGTATGGCTAATTGAAATATGACCTATCAATTGGGAAGATTGTCTTTCTTTCCTTCTTTTGTTAAAAATCACATTAAAGTTGTGAGGCAGGCCAACAGATCCCGAAAAGTTCCAGGTGCTCTTCTTTGGGCTTCCTTAGCCTTTACTAAATGCTGTCTCTAGAAAAATAAGTGTAAATACATTATAACCTCTTCTTGATTATTTTCTCAAAGCATTCCTCTAACTCTAAAACTCAGGTAGAGGTAAGAGGGAGTATATGCTTTTAAATTGTTAATTACTTTTAAATATAAATTTAGTTTTTGGAAACAGTTATAGTTACAATAGAAATCTCTTGCTTTAAATACTGAGATGCTATAAAGTCTAATATCACCTGTCTAGATTCAGTTTGGTGGTTCAAACCTATCCAGAGGAGCCTTGGAACACAAGCCTAGCACTCTGCTTTCAAAAGGTTACAGACTTGAAAACCCTATGGAGCAGTTCTACTCTGCATACTTGGGGTCGCCATAAATCAGAATCATCTTGGGGGTAAGTAACATCAAGAACAACAGATGCTTTATATTATGATATTGTATATATTTATTCCAAAACTCAGTTCAGTCAGTGCATGACTTTGGGACAAATGGATGGGTTTATTCATTCACACATTTGTCAGTGCCCTGTGCTATATTAGGCGGTGTAGACACAGAGGCAAATAATATATGGGGTGTACCTTTAAATTGGAGAGGCAGAAAAACACAATAATTATAACCCGTTGCCGTCGAGTCAATTCCAATTCATAGCAACCCTATAGGTCAGAGTAGGACTGCCAAATAGGGTTTCCAAGCAGTGGCTGGTGGATTCGAACTGCCGACCTTTTTGTTAGCAGCCAAACGCTTAACTACTGCACCACCAAGGCTCCAAAATTATAACACTGTGTTCAAATTTGTAATAGAAATAATAGGCACATATGTATAACATATGCAGTTACAGAATACTTCTAGCTCTAAAATTAGTCCAAGAGTTGCTTTATGATAAAGATTTTGTTTTCACTAAAGTTATTAGTATTCATGTTTAATTTTAAGAGTACCTGAATTTTCACACATACCCTGGAATTTCACAAATTTTATATTCCAATGCAGGCATTCAAATTCTTCCAAATCATTCCAAGCTCTGCTTTTAGTCCTCACAAAGAGGTGCCCACTGCACAATTTTCCAAGCTTACTTTTGTCAAGGGAAGACTTGGAGTGAGACTATGATATTCCTGTCTCCAGTCCCCTCCCAGAACGCTAAAGCAGCTGATTTTTAATAGCCAAATTGTAGTTATGAGAAATTATGCACTATTTCACAGTCTCGAGTCATGCCATAAAAAGATTGACCTGAACTCCTGGAATAAATCCTAGAGAAATAAGAGCTGTCACACAAATAGACATATGTACACCCATAATCATGGCAGCATTATTCACAATAGCAAAAAGATGGAAACAACCTAAGTGCCCATCAACAGATGAATGGATAAACAAATTATGGTAAAAACACACAGTGGATTATGCAACGATAAAGAACAATGATGAATTTTTGAAACATCTCACAACTTGGATGAATCTGGAGGCATTATGCTGAGTGAAATGTCAATCACAAAAGGACAAATACTGTAGGAGGCCATTATTATAAAATCCTAAGAAACAGTTTACACACAAAACAAAACAATCTTTGATGGCTATGAAGGATGGGTAGGGTGGGGAAGGGAAATCACTACCTAGATAGTAGACAAGTGGTAGCTTTGCTGAAGGGAAAGACAATACACAGTATAGGGGAAGTCAGCACAACTTGAACAAGGCAAAGTCATAGATGCTTCCTAGACACATCCAAACACCTTGAAGAACTGAGTTACAGGGACTGAGGGCTGGAGACCATGGTCTCGGGGAACATCTTTGTCAACTGGCATAACATAGTTCATAAATAAAATGTTCTGCATCTTACTTTCATGAGTAGCGCCTGGTGTCTTAAAAGCTTGCTAGTGACCATCTAAAATACATCTATTGGTCCCTTCACGTTCGCAGCAAAGCAGAATGGAGAAAACAAAAGACACAAGGAGATTAGTCCAAAGGACTAATGGACCACATAAACCACAGCCTCTACCAGCCTGAGTCCAGAAGAACTAGATGGTGTCTGGCTACCATCACCAACTACTCTGACAGGGATCACAGTAGAGGGTCCTGAAGAGAGTGGGAGAAAAATGTAGAATAAAATTCAAATTCACAAAAAAAGACTAGACTTACTGGTCTGACTGAGACTGGAGGAACCCCCGAGACTATAGCCCCTGGACACTCTGCTAACTCAGAACTGAAACCACTCCTGAAGTCTACCTTTCAGCTAAAGGTTAGACAGGCCTATAAAACAAACAATAGCACATGTGAGGAATGTACTTCTTAGTTCAATCAAATCTATAAGACCAAATGAGCAACACATGCCCTAAACAAAGACGAGAAGGCAGGAAAGGACAGGAAAGCCAGAGGAATGGACATGGAGAACCCAAGGGTGCAAAGGGAAAGAGGGAGAGTGCTGACACTTTGAGGGGATTGTAACCAATGTCACAAAACAATTGGTGTATAAAATTTTTCATGAAAAACTAATTTGTGCTGTAAATTTTCACTTAAAACACAATAAAATTAAAAAAAGAAAAAAAAAGAAAAAACATTGGCCTGACGTTAAGTAGTCTCTCAAGGATTTTAGTCTCTCAAGGATTTCTGGTTATACCTGGTAGTGTAAAGGCAGGTCTTTGGTAAACTCATTGAGATAATGTCTTCTCTTCTGGCTGCTTTCCACTATGGTGGTTCAATGATGGTGGCATTGCTGCCCATTCTGCTGGTGGGTACTCATCTCCATTCTCCAGTTCAGGTGGTCATTTGGAACATTAACTGATGTGTGTCAGGGACATCTACACACTTGGGAAAAGACTCTGAACTGCCTTGCTGCTATTGTTGTTTTTAGTTGCCCTTGAGTCATTTCCTACTCCTAACGACCCCATGTACAACAGAACAAAACATTGCCTGTCCTGCTCCATCTTCATGATCACTGGTATACTCGAGTTGCAGTCACTGTGTACTCTGAATGCCTTCCAACATAGGGCGCCGTTCTTCCAGCACAATATCAGATGATATTCCGTTGTGATCCACAGGGCTCTCATCGGCTAATTTTCTGAAGATCACCAGGCCTTTCTCATAGTCTGTCTTAGCCTGGAAGCTCTATCGAACCTGTCCACTACGGGTTACCATGCTGATATTCAAATACTGGTAGCACAGCTTCCAGCATCTTAGCAACACACAAGCCACCACAGTACAACAAACTGACAGACAAGTGGTGAGTTCAGCTGCCAGGCAATAGTGATTCTCTCAAGTTGTTCTGAAAATGCCTGAAAGTTCCTTCCTACTCAATTCAGTCAGACAGGAGGGGAACTGTATTACCTCCCAGAGAAGCCTATCCTTCTCTACTTGCCATTTGTAAACAAAAGGGCATAAACATTCTCGCTTATGTTGCCAGAGATCACTAGTGAAAAGGTTTACCCTTGATCCGCAAGACTAAATACCACTATAAGCTTCCTTGAGGGCCGTGGTGGTTAACTGGCAGAATTCTCACCTTCCATGCAGGAGAACTGGGTTCAGTTCTGAGCTAATGCCTTTAAGCTCAGCCAACACCCATGTGTCATTAAAGGCTAGCTTGTTGCTATGATGCTGAACAGGTTTCAGTGGAGCTTTGAGACTAAGACAGAGTGAGAAGTAAGGCCTGGAGAGCTACTTCTGAAAATCAGCCAATAAAAAATACTATGGATCACAACAATCCAATCAACAACCAGTCATGGAGAAGGGAAAGGCTAGGCAGCATTAGACTGTTAGCAATTGCTGTGGAGTCAATGTCAACTCATGGCGACCCAATGTATTGCAGAGTAGAACTGCATTCCATATAGTTTTCAAGGCTGTCAACTTTTGGAAGCAAATTGCCAGGCATTTCTTCTGAGGTGCCTCTGGGTGGGTTCAAACTGCCAACCTTTCTGTTAGTAACTGACCACTTAACCATTTGTGCCACCCAGGGACTCCTATATAAAGAAACAAAGAACTCTGTGTAAACAATCACTGAATTATAGCAGAGCCTAGAGAAATGGATATTCCTGAGTTTGGCCATGTTGTCTCACTTCTGAAGCTCTGCACATACAACGGGTCCCATCCTCATTGAGACTCCTTTATTTCCTTCTTATATCTTCAGCCCCAGCTTAAATGTATCTTTCTCCAGATTTTTCAGATTCATGAAAGAATATTAGATATTCTTGTTCTGTGCATTGACAGCAATTTTATTTTCATTACCACCACCCTCATCATACTTTTATTGTACTTAAACTCTTTTCCTTCGTAAAAGCCATGAAGACAGGCGTCTAGCCTAATGTCTTCATCATTGTAGTCACATATTGAGTATTCAATAAAACTGCTTTGAATAAATAATGAATTCGTCAGTAAATCCAATGACACCAACATCACGTGATTCATATAAATTACAGTTGTATTATGTTCAAAGACAGCACAGAGATACACAAAAATTAAAAGTTGTAAAACGTATGCAAGCAATTTATTCTCTCTCGCTTTATGTAAAAATAAATATAGAAAAAATATTAAAAATTTGTGAATCTTGGTAAAGAATTATGTAGTTCTTTTTATAGCTCTTACAACTTTTTATGTTAGTTTGAAGTTGTTTCAAAGTAAACAGTCAAAATTTTTAATAAAAATTTAAAACCCTGGAAAGTGTAAAATTCAACATTAAATGTTATTTATATCATCCATATATATTGTTCTTGGAAATACTACTAAGTGAATTTGTGTGTATGGGTGTACAGATAAAGGTCAAATCTCTTTATAAATGAATTTGAATTACCAAAACATTCCATTCCATATACACTCTGAATAAGAAATAAGACTATTCTATTTGTTTAATTAGATAAATACAATCAGTGATTAATTGAAGCATGAATGTAAAGATTTTATGTAACTATCAGAAAAGACATGATTGACATAAATATATTCACCAAATTTTTATGAGTTTTGAAGTGAAGTAATAATTCAAATTCTGACATGCATTAGCCATGTGACCATGGACAAGGCTCTTCACATCTTTATTAATGAAATGTATTTATTAAAATACCAGAGCAAAAGTTCTACAAAAAGTAATTTTTTAGAGATATTCTTCTCTTTTATGACCTACAAGTTCTCCGGCTAAGTAATACCCACCCAATGGATATTGCTGAGAACTACTACATATGGTGCATTTATTCTTATCTTTAACACAGCCTTACTAGAAGTAAGCAGAAATCCAAGCCTAAACCAGGGAAAAAAAATTTTTTTTCTTAGAGTTATTAAAGGAATACATTCCTTACCCCCTCCATCCTGAAACTCAAGCAGTAAAATACTACTAGTTTTGAGGTTATTTGAGAGCTATTCACTTTCCTTAAAACATTTTAAGTGAGTACAAAAAGTCCAGATTTAGGGTAAGAGATTTGAGACTTCGTCCGGAAATACAGAATACTCCGTGGGTTTTTATTTTCTGTATATTTTTTTACCAATGAATTCTATTTATTCTAAGTTTAAATATAATCTTTTTTCAGTACTAAATATATTTTTATTTAAAATATAAACCAATTATCTGAAACGAATATAATTTTTTTTTAATTTTCACTTTTCAGCATTACAGGATCAAATGTGCAGATTACACAAATAAATAAAACAACTATTTTGGGCAAAAGTATCTTTTATTCATAAAATTTTTTTTAAAAATTGACTAAAGTTTGGTGATTGACCAGCATTTTGTCTTCTATCCTCAAAAATATTTATATACAAAAGTCATATTTACTATGAACTCATGTTCTTAAAAATTAACTTATCAATTTATATAGTGTTATAATATTTGAAATTTAATTTTAATCCCAGAAACCTTATATCTCAAAAGATAAAAATTTTAATTTTGGAAACAGGTGGGGTACAATCTTGGATGATTTCTGGTATGAGTTTTCATTTTTATCCATACAACACCTTTTTGCAATGTATATTTAACCTATTCAGAAATTACTTAATTTAGTTTTTGAAGATTTTTGTTTGTTTTTTTAAATAAGCTTTATTGACTGACTACTAGGCCAAGGTATGTTCTAAATACATGTAAGGAAGAAAAATCTTTTTAATAGTTCTTTGATGTAGATTTGATTATCATACTAATTTTATAGTGAGAAATCAAGAAACACTGTCTAACATTAAAAAAAGAGAATTTTTTTTTTTAGGGTCTCATATAACCCAGGTTGAGTTCACGGCATAAAATCAACATCATTCATTGCAACCAAGGTCCCGCTTTGATTTAATTTAATTATATTTTATTTTTCTATATCGTCCTTCATCTCCAGTCTCATTACATTCACCTTCCATTCTGCCTCTGGTATACTGAATATATGATTTTTCCAATCATTGCCCATTTGTTTATTTAGATATATATGTATCCTTGAAAATATATAGTGTTTGGTGAATGTTTTATACACAATATTATATGTGTGTGTATGTTTGTGTGGAGCCCTGGTGGAGTACATGGGTAAACATTTGGCTGCTAGCCAAAAGGTTGGTAGTTCGAATCTACTAGCCTCTCCTTGGAATCCCTATGGGATATACAGTTCTACTCTGTCCTATAGGGTTCCTATGAGTCAGAATCAATGGCAACAGGGTTTTTTGTTTTTTTTTTTTTTTTGGTATGTTTCTGTGTGTGTATGTGTGTGTCTGGGTATATATATATACATATATATACTGCTAATGTCAAAGATGAAGAAATCGAAGATTTCTACCAACTTCTGTAGTCTTAGACAGATCAAATATGCAGTCAAGATGCATTGATAATTACTGGCAATTGGAATGTGAAAGTTGGAAATGAATAAGGATTGGTACTTGGAATACATGGCCTTAGTAATAGAAATGACGCTGGAGATCACATGATAGATTTTGCAAGACCAACAATATCTTCATTGCAAATACCTTATTTCAACATCATAAACGGTGACTATACACATGGACCTTGCCAGATGGAATTCACAGGAATCAAATTGACTACATATATGGAAAGAGACAATGGAAAAGCTCAGTATCATCAGTCAGAACAAGGCCAGGGGCCAACTATGGAACAGACCTTCAACTGCTTATATGAAAATTCAAGTTGAAGTTGAAGAAAATTATAACAAATCCACAAGAGCCAAAGTACAACCTTGAGTATATCCCACCTGAATTTAGAGACAATCTCAAGAATAGATTTGATGCGTTGAACACTAAGGACCAAAGACCAGACGAGCTGTAGAATGACATCAAGGACACTATACATGAAGAAAGCAAGAAGTCATTAAAAAGACAGGAAAAAAAGAAAATACCAAAATGGTTGTGAGAGGAGACTCTGAAACTTGCTCTTGAATGTCGACTAGCTAAAGCCAAGGGAAGAAATGATGAAGAAAAAGAGCTGAACAGAAGATTTCAAAGGTGGCTTGAAAAGGCAAAGTAAATTATTATGTGCGAAGATCTGGATATAGAAAACCAAAAGGGAAGAACATGCTCAGCATTGCTCAAGCTGACAGAACTGAAGAAAAAATGTAAGCCTCGAGTTGCAATATTGAAGAATTCTAAGGGGAAAATATTAAAGGACACAGAAAGCATCAAAAGAAGATGGAAACAATCCACAGAGTCACCATACCAAAAAGAATTGGATGATGTTCAACTATTTTGGAGGTAAAATATGATCAAAAACCAATGGTACTGAAGGAGAAGTCCAAGGTGCAATGAAGACACTGGCAATAAACAGAGTTCAAGGAATTGATGGAATACCAGTTGAGATGTTTCAACAAACGGATGTAGCACTAGAAGTACTTCCTTGTCCATGCCAAGAAATTTGAAAGAAAGCTACCTAGCCAACTGACTGGAAGAGATCCATATTTATACCCATTCCAAAAAATAGTGATCCAACAGAAGGCAGAAATTATCGAACAATATCATTAATATCACATGCAAGTAAAATGTTGCTGAAGATCATTCAAGAGTGGTCACAGCAGTATATCAACAGGGAACTGCCAGAAATTCAAGCTGGATTCAGAAGAGGGAGTGGAGCAAAGAATATCATTGCTGATGTCAGATGGATCTTGTCTCAGAGCGGAGAATACCAAAAAGATGTTCACCTGTGTTCTATTGACTATGCAACGGCATTCAACTATGTAGATCATAACAAATTACAGATAACATTGAGGAGAACGGGAATTCCAGAACACTTACTTGTGTTCCCAAGGAACCTCTACATACACCAAGAGGTGTTATTCGAACAGAACAAGGGGATACTGTGTGGTTTAAATTCAGGATACGTGTGCATCAGGGTTGTATAATTTCATCATAATTATTCAATCTGTATGATGAGCAAATAATCCGAGAAGATGGACTACATGAAGAAGAATGCAGCATCAGGATTGGAGGAAGATCCATTAACAACCTGTGTTATGCAGGTGACGTAACCCTGCTTGCTGAAAGTGAAGAGGACTTGAGGCACTTACTGAAGTAGATCAAAGACCATAGCCTTCAGTATGCATTACACTTCAACATGAAGAAAAGAAAAATTTTCACGATTCAACCAATAAGCAACACCATGATAAATGGAGAAAAGATTGGAGTTGTAAAGAATTTCATTTTACCCGGATCTACAATCAATGCCATGGAAGCAGCAATCAAGAAATCAGATGATGTATTGCATTGGGCAAATCTGCTGCAAAAGACCTTTTTAAAGTGTTAAAAAGCAAACATGTTGCTTTTAGGACAAATATGCGCCTGACCCAAGCCATGGTGTTTTCAGTCATCTCATATGCATGTGAAAGCTGGACAGTGAATAAGGAAGACCAAAGAAGAATTTATGCCTTTGAATTGTGGTGTTAGCGAAGAATATTGCCTGCCAGAAGAACGGACAAACCTATCTTGGAAGAAGTACAGCCAGAATACTCCTTAGAAGCAAGGATGGCAAGACTTTGTCTCACATACTTCGGACATATTATCAGGAGGGATCAGTCCTTGGAGAAGGGCATCACTCTTGGTAGAGTAGAGCGTCAGTGAAAAAGAGGAAGACCCTTAACGAGATGGGTTGACACAGTGGCTTCAACAATGAGCTCAAGCATAATAACGATTGTGATGATGGCGCAGGGAACAGGCAGTATTTTGTTCTGTCACTATGAGCGAGAACCAACTCAACGGCACCTAACAACATAACAACATATGTATACATATACATACATATACATGTGTGTCTATACATATATATATATAAGCATATATATGTATATATGTGTGTATATATACATAAATATATATATATTTGTGCTAACTATTCTATTATATGCATACACCACATTATATTTACCTTTTTTTATTTTTATTTTTATTGTTGTAGTTTAAATAAAGTTTATATTTCAAGTTAGTCTTCCATACAAAAATTTACACATACATTGTTAAGTGACCCTAATTGCTCTCCCCATACTGTGACAGCACACTCCTCCTTTCCACCCGATTCCCTACGTCCATTCAACGAGCTCCTAACTCTCTCTGCCTTCCCATCTCATGTCCAGACAGAAGATGCCCATTTAGTCTCTTGTATCTACTTGAGCTAAGAGGCACACTCCTCACGAGTATCACTTTATGTCCCACAGTCCAGTCCAATCCCTGTCTGAAGAGTTGCCTCTGAAATTGTTTTAGTTCTGGGCTGATAGAGAATCCAGAGGCCATGCTTTCTGAGGTTCCTCCAGTGTCAGTCAGACCATTAAATCTGGTCATCTTACTAGAATTTGAGTTCTGCACGCCACTTTTCTCCTGCTCCATCAGGGACTCTCTGTTCTGTTCCCTGTCAGGGAAGTCATTGGTGGTAGCCAGGCACCATCTAGTTCTTCTGGTCTCAGGCTGATGAAGTCTCTGGTTTATGTGGCCCTTTCTGTCTCTTGGGCTAATACTTTCCTTGTATCTTCGGTGTTCATTCTCCTTTACTCCAGGTGATTGGGACTGGGACCAAGTGATGCATCTTAGATGGCTGCTTGCAAGATTTTAAGACCCCGGATGCCACTCACCAAAGTAGGATGCAGAACATTTTCTTAATAAGATTTGTTATGCCAATTAACCAGGTAGTCCCCTGAAAACATGGTCCCCAAATCCCCCACCCTGCTACTCTGTCCCTCAAAGTATTTGATTATATCCAGGAAACTTCTTAGCTTTGGTTTAGTCCAGTTGTGCTGACTTCCCCTATAGTGTGTGCTGTCCTTCCCTTCACCTAAGATAACACTTGTCTGCTATCTAGTTAGGGAATAACCCTCACCCTCCCTCCCCACCCTCGTAACCATCAAAGAATGTTTTCTTCTGTGTTTAAACCTTTTCTTGAGTTCTTATAATAGCGGTCTTGTACAATATTTGTTCTTCTGTGACTGACTAAATTCACTCAGCATAATAAGTTCCAGCTTCCACCGTGTTATACGATGTTTCACAGCTTCATCATTGTTCTTTATCGTTGCATAGTATTCCATTGTGTGGCTATACCGTAATTTGTTTATACATTCATCCGTTGATGGGCACCTAGGTTGTTTCCATCTTTTTGCTATTGTGAACAGTGCTGCAATGAACATGGGTGTGCATATATTTATTTGTGTGATGGCTCTTATTTCTCTAGGATATATTCCAAGGAGCAGGATAGCTGGGTCATACAGTAGTTCTATTTCTAGCTTTTTAAGGAAGCACTAAATCGATTTCCAAAGTGCTTGTACCATTTTACATTACCACCAACAATGTATAAGTGTTTCAGTCTCTCCACAACCTCTCCAGCATTTATTATTTTGTGTTTTTTGGATTAGTGCTAGCCTTGTTGGGGTGAGATGATATCTCATTGTAGTTTCTCTAATGGCTAATGATCGTGAGCATTTCTTCATGTTTCTGTTAGCTGCCTGAGTATCTTCTTTGGCTAAGTGCCTGTTCATATCCTTTGCCCATTTTTGAACTGGGTTATTTGTCTTTTTATTGTTGAGGTTTTGCAGTATCTTGCAGATTTTAGCAATTTTTTTTTTAGCAATATTTTTTTTTCCCAGTCTGTAGGTTGTCTTTTGACTCTTTTGGTGAAGTCTTTTGATGAGCATAAGTGTTTGATTTTTAGGAGCTCCCAGTTATCTAGTCTCTCTTCTGGTGCTTGTGCATTGTTACTTATGGTGTGTATTGTCTTTATGCCATGTATTAGGGCTCCTAGCATTGCCCCTAATTTTTCTTCCATGATCTTTAGCATTTTTGATTTTACATTTAAGTCTTTGATCCATTTTGAGTTAGTTTTTGTGCATGCTGTGAGGTATGGGTCTCGTTTCAGTTTTTTACAGATGGATATCTAGTTATGCCAGCACCATTAGTTAAAGACTGTCTTTTCCCCAATTAATGGACTTTGGGCCTTTGTCAAATATCAGCTGCTCATAGGTGGATGAATTTATGTCTGGATTCTCAATTCTGTTCCATTGGTCTATGTCTCTGTTGTTGTACCAGTACCAGGCTCTTTTGACTACCATGGCAGTATACTTGGTTCTAAAATCAGGTAGTGTGAGGCTTCTCACTTTGTTCTTCTTCTTGAGTAATGCTTTACTTATCCGGGGTCTTTTCTCTTTCCATATGAAGTTGGTGATTAGTTTCTCCATCTCATTAAAAAATGTCGTTATGAATTTGGATCGGAATTGCACTGTATCTGTAGATTTCTTTGGGTAGAATTGACATTTTCACAATGTTGAGTCTTCCTATCCATGAGCAAGGTATGTTTCTCCACTTACGTATGTCTCTTTTGGTTTCTTGCAGTAGTGTCTTGTAGTTTTCATTGTATAGGTCTTATACTTCTCAGGTTAGATTTATTCCTAAGTATTTTTTCTTCTTGGGTCCGCTGTGGATTCTTTGGGGTTTTCCGTGTATAAGATCATATCATCGACAAATAGAGATACTTTGACTACTTCTCTACCAATCTGGCTGCCCTTTATTTCTTTTTCTAGCCTGATTGCTCTGGCTAGAAACTCCAGCACAATGTTGAATAAATGTGGTGATAAAGGGCATCCTTGTCTGGTTGCTGTTCTCAAGGGGAATGTTTTCAAAGTCTCTCCATTTAGGATGCTGGCTGTTGGCTGTTGGCTTTGCATAAATGCCCTTAATTGTATTGAGGAATTTCCCTTCTATTCCTATTTTTGTTGAGAGTTTTTATCATGAATGGGTGTTGGACATTGTCAAATGCTTTTTCTGCATTGATTGATAAGATCATGTGGTTCTTGTCTTTTGTTTTATTTATGTGATAGATTACATTGATTGTTTTTCTAATGTTGAACCATCCCTGAATACCTGACATAAATTCCACTTGATCATGGTGAATTGTTTTTTTGATATGTTGCTGAATTCTTTTGGCTAGCATTTTGTTGAGGATTTTGCATCACTGTTCATGAGGGATATTTGTCTGCAATGTTCTTTTTTTGTAGTGTCTTTACCTGGTTTTGGTCAGGGTTATGCTGGCTTCATAGAATGAGTCTTGGAGTATTCTATCCTTTTCTATACTCTGAAATACCTTTAGTAGAAGGGTTTTAACTCTTCTCTGAAAGTTTGTAGACCTCTCCAGTGAAGTCATCTAGGCCAGGCCTTTTTTTTTTTTTTTTTTGGTTGGGAGTTTTTTAATTACCTTTTCAATCCCTTATTTTGTCATGGGTTTATGTAGTTGTTCTACCTCTGTTTGTGTTAGTTTAGGTAGGTAGTGAGTTTCTAGAAATTTTTACATTTTCTCTAGGTTTTCAGATTTGTTAGAGTACAATTTTTCATAGTATTCTCTTATGATTCTTTTAATTTCAGTTGGGTCTGTTGTGATATCACCCATCTTATTTCTTATAAGGGTTATCTGCTTCCTCTCCTGTTTTTCTTTTGTCAGTTTGGCCAGTGGTTTATCAGTTTTGTTGATCTTTTCAAAGAACCAGGTTTTGATCTTGATAACACTTTTAATTGTTTTTCTATTCTCTATTTCATTTAATTCTACTCTAATTCTTATTATTTCCTTTCTTCTGGAGCCCGAGGGCTTCTTTTGCTGCTGTCTTTCTACTTGTTCCAGTTGTAGGGTTAATGTTTTGATTATGGCCCTTTCTTCTTTTTGGATGTGTGCATTTATTGCTATAAACTGACCTCTGAGCAATGCTTTTGCTGTGTCCCAAAGGTTCTGGTAGGATGTGTTTTCATTCTCGTTTGATTCTATGAATTTCTTTATTCCACCCTTAATTTCTTCTGTAACCCAGCAGTTTTTGAGCAAGGTGTTGTTCAGTTTCCATGTGTTTGATTTTTTTTCCTTGCTTTTTTTCTGTTGTTGATTTCTACTTTTATGTCTTTATGGTCAGAAAAGATTCTTTGTAACATTTCGATGCTTTGGATTTTGTTAAGGCTTGCTTTATGGCCGAATATGTGGTCTATTCTGGAAAAGAGAGTATACTTGGCTGCTGTTGGGTGCAGTGTTCAGTATATGTCTATGAGATCAAGTTGGTTGATTGTAGCATTTAGCTCTTCTGTAACTTTGTTGAGCTTCTTTCTGGATGTTCTGTCCTTCGCTGAAAGTGGTGTGTCGAAGTCTTCTACTACTATTGTGGAGCTGTCTATCTCTCTTTTCAGTGCTGTTAGAGTTTGTTTTATGTATTTTGGAGCCCTGTCATTGGGTGTGTAAATATTTATTATAGTTATGTCCTCCTGGTGTATTGACCTTTTAATCACTGTATAGTGTCCTTGTTTATCCTTTGTGGTGGATTTTACTTTAAAGTTTATTTTTTCAGAGACTGATATTGACACTCCTGCTTTTTTTGATTATTGTTTGCTTATATATTTTTTTCCACCTTTGAGTTTTAGTTTGTTTGTGTTTTTAAGTCTAAGGCGTGTCTCTTGTAGGCAACATATAGATGGATAGTGTTGTTTCATCCAATCTGCCACTCTCTGTCTCTTTATTGGTGCATTTAGTCCATTTACATTCAGTGTAATTATTGATAGGTATGAGTTTAGTGTTGTCATTTTTATGTCTTTTTTATGTGTTGTTCACAGTGTCTTTGTTCCACTTAATATTCTGTGCTGAGTCAATTTTCTTTCTTTTAATCTTTTTCATTGTTGTTGATTTTGTGTTTGCTGAGTGTTTATATTTTTCTAGTTTCTTATTTTGTCTTGTAGGGTTGTTAGTTTCCTTTGTGGTTACCTTAATATTTACCCCTATTTTTCTAAGTTTATATGAGTCTTTTATTTCTTTATATCGCCGTGACTTCCTCTCCATATGCAAAATCGTTGTCTACATTTTTTAAGTCCTTCTGTTTTGTTTTAATGCTGTCATCTTTTACATATTGACATCTGTTTCCCTGTTTTCAGTGTTTTAGCTTTGATTTCCTTTTGTGACTTCCCTATCTGGGTTGATATCTGATTGCTCTGTCCTGTGTTCTAGTCTTGGGTTGTTATCTGATGTTATTGATTTTCTAACCAGAGGACTCCCGTTAGTATTTCTTGTAATTTTGGTTTGGTTTTTGCAAATTCCCTAAACTTTGGTTTATCTGGAGATGCCCTAATTTCACCATCATGTATGAGAGATAGTTTTGCTGAATACATAATTCTTGCCTGGCAGTTTTTTTCCTTCAAGGCTTTATATATGTCATCGCATTGCCTTCTTGCCTGCATGGTTTCTGCTGAGTATTCTGAGCTTTTTCTTATTGAGTCTCCTTTGTAGATGACTTTTCTTTTATCCCTAGCCATTCTTAAAATTCTCTCTTTATCTTTTGTTTTGGCAAGTTTGATTATAGTATGTCTTGGTGACTTTCTTTTGGGATCTACATTATGTGGGGTTTGATGAACATCTTGTATAGATATCTTCTTATCTTTCACAATATCAGGGAAGTTTTCTTCCAGCATGTCTTCATGAATTCTCCTGTATTTTCTGTTTATCCCCACCCCCGCCCCAGTTCTGGTACTCCAATCACCCATAGGTTATTCCTCTTGATAGAGTCCCACATAATTCTTAGGGTTTCCTCATTTTTTTTAAATCCTTTTATCTGATTTTTCCTCAAATAAGTTGGTGTCAAGTGCTTTATCTTCAGTCTCACTAATTCTGACTTCCATTGCCTCAGTTCTGCTCCTATGACTTTCTACTGCGTGTTCTCATTCTGAAATTTTATTGTTAATCTTCTGGATTTCTGATTGCTGTCTCTCTATGGATTCTTGCATCCTGTTAAAGTTGTCATTATGCTCTTCTCTAATCTTTTTAATTTCCTCTATTGTGTGTTCTGCTTTTTGCTTAATTTCCTTCCTAATTTCTTAAAGAGTTCTGTATAGTAATCTTTTGTATTCTGCCTCTGGTAATTCCAAGAAATTTTCCTCCTCTGGAAAATTTCTTGATTCTTTATTTTGGGAGCTTGCTGAAGCCATCATGGATTGTTTCTTTATGTGATTTGATAGTGACTGTCACCTCTGAGCCATCAATAAGTTGCTGTTTATGCTGTTTATTTATTTTATGTTTGCTTACTGTGTCCTAGCTTCTTGTTTTGTTTTGATATGCCCAAATAGGCTGCTTGTATGAGCTAATTTGATTATTGGCATCTTGAAGCTCTAAAATCCTATCATCAGGTGGTTAGATCTGTTACTAGGTATGTGAGCTCAGGAGTCCTCCCACTCCTGTATGGATTCAGCTCAGGTTCCAGGTAGACAGTCACCAAGTGTGTGGTGTAGGCTCTCACCTACAGTCCTAGACAGGCATGAGTGATTGGTGTAGGCACAGGCATCTGGCTGCAACAGGGGAACACCCTGAACAAGGCAGGGGGGCTGATGGTTGCCCCTGATTTGTCCAGGAGGAAGGCATGTCCCTGTACCCTAGAGCATGTGGGTGGGTGGTTTTTGTAGTTGGACTATGAGCACCCAATACTGTTGGCTGTAAGGAATTGGGGGCAACTCTTATTTATTCTTCAGCCCCTATTGCATGTGGTTAGGTGGTGTGGGTGGAGCCACCAGTCCTCAGGCCACTGATGTGGGTAGTTGAAGACCTTCCTTAATGGGCAGAGCAGTGTCAAATGTAGCTAACCTGCTACTTCACAGCTGAAACAGTTGAAGTTAGACCTCAGGTATATACCCTCTTGTACTGCAGTAACAAGGTCTTACGCTGTTGCAATGGGCCCACACAAGCCTATGCAAGGGGAAAGGCACTCAGAGTCCATGGATCCCTTATGCCTGTGCCTAGGCAAAGGAGCTGTGCCTACTCTGGGTTCCTGGCTTAGGGGAGCCGGCAATTTATGTATTTATTTTTTTATATCTTTTAAAAAAATTTTTTTTTTATTGTACTTTAGGTGATGGTTTACAGAACAAACAGTTTCTCATTACACAGTCAGTACTCATATTACTTTACGACATTGGTTAACAAACCCACAACATGTCAACATTCTCCCTTCTTTACCTTGGAGGATGTCTTAGTCATCTAGTGCTAGTGGATGGTTTTAACACAGAAAAGTTTATTTCCTTACAATAAAGCAGGCTAAAAGTCCAAATTCAGGGTGTCAGCTCCAGGGAAAGCCTTTTTCTCTCTGTCGGCCTTCTTCTCTTTGGTGTTCCCCCAGACTAGGAGCTTCTCTGCCCAGGGACCCAGGTCCAAAAAACGCTCTCTGCTGCCAGCACTGCTTTCTTGATGGTATGAGGCCCCCTGTCTCACTGCTCACTTCTGTCTTTTATATCTCAAGAGATTGCCTCAGGACACATTCCAGTCTTGTAGATCTAGTCTTGCCTTACTAACACAACTGCCACCCATACTCACTCATTAACATCATAGAGGCAGGATTTGCAACATATAGGAAAATCACAGTACCAGGAATCATGGCGCAGCCAAACTGATAAACACATTTTTATGGGGGACATAATTCAAACCATGACAGAGGACGTTTTTCTTTTTTGGTGAAAATATACATAGCCAAAAAATTTCGACATGTACAATTCAGTGACATTGATTACCTTCTTCCAGTTGTGTTGTTATTCTCACTATCTGTCTTAGTCATCTAGTGCTGCTATAACAGAAATACCGCAAGTGGATGGTTTTAATGAAGAGAAGTTTATTTCCTTACAGTAAAGTAGGCTAAAAGTCAAAATTCAAGGTGTCAGCTCCAGGGGAAGGCTTTCTCTCTCTTGGCCTTCTCATCAGTGTTCCCCCAGACTAGGAGCTTCTCTGCACAGGGACCCAGGTCCAAAGGACGCGCTCTGCTCCTGGCACTGCTTTCTTGATGGTATGAGGTCCCCCTGTCTCACTGCTCACTTCTGTCTTTTATATGTCATGAGATTGCCTCAGGACACAATCTAGTCTTGTTGATCAGGTCTTGCCTTACTAACAAACACAACTGCCACCCATCCTCCTTCATTAACATCATAGGGGCAGGATTTACAACACACAGGGAAATCACACAGTAACAGGAATCATGGTCTGACCAAACTGATATACACGTTTTTGGGGGGACATAATTCAAACCATGACACTATCCTTTTCCAAATTATTCCATTACCATTATCTTCAACTCACTGCCCCCTAGGCTTCCCATCAAACCTTTTGAGTTGCTGTTGTCGATCTGATCTCACACAGATAATTTTTTTTGTTTTGTACTTTAGATGAATGTTTACAGAACAGAATAGTTTCTCATTAAACAGTACACATATTGCCCTATGACAATGATTAACAACACCAGGACATGTCAACACTGTCCTTTCTCAACGTTGGGTTCCCTATCTCCAGCTTTCCTGTCCCCGCCTGCCTTCCAGTCCTTGTCCCTGGACTGCTGTGCCTCATTAGTCCTGTTTTGTATTATGGGGCTGTCCATGCCCCAGCTGAACCGTGAACCTTGGGAGTGACTTCACCACTGAGCTAAAAGTGTGTCCGGGAGCCATATTCTCGGGGAGGCAATTTATTTTTTCCCCTGTTTGTTAATTTGTTCACTCTCCAAGGCAGGGAGAATGGCTCAGGGAGTGTTACAGATCCTACTTCCAGCCCTAGGGACTCAGCAATTGCTCAAGCCAGTCTGGGACACAGTGCAGCGCAGGGAGCAGGGAGGTAAATAGGAGAAAGGTTTTTCCCTAAGGTGGGTGTTTTTGATCCGCACGGTAGGCTGTAAACAAGCACTTATCTTTTGCCAAGCGAGGGTTGCTTCTTACTGGTTCTGGGTGGGCAAGTAGACTCTCTGGCCCTGGGTCTCTCCTGGTGTGGAAAATGCGCCACTGCTTGCCTGCCTCACCGCTCACCCATGAGTTGATCAAGACTGTAAGGCTCAGGCTGTCACCAGGTCAGGTCTGGCAACTCCTCACTGCTTCTGAACCGTCTCTCCCTCCCCCTGCCATTCAGCCCAGTTCCTCAACATTGCCTTAGATGATGTTCAGGGCTCGTAGATTGTCTTATATAATTAATTCACTTGTTTTTTCAGGTCTTTGTTGTAAGACAGTCCACAGGAAGTGTCTGACTACTCCGCCATATTGTCCCCGCCTCCTATATGTACTATTTTTCATACCAGGGGACACCTGGTTGGCTTGTCATTCTCTGCTACAACAGGCAAAAATATTTTAAACATTCTTAAATAAGTCATCTTATGTTTATTTATGACTGATGGTTGGAAGAAACTTCTATCTCATCTTCCTTTCTTCTTTTTGTCTCTCCTTCACATAAAATCATGCTTCCTTTGTGGACTGATGCTTCTGCCAGAATCTCTTGATTCTGTCACAGGTATTTTTAATAATGCATGTCTTGCATATAGTTGTATGGTTAATACCGTCTTATCATCTTCTCCTCAAACATCTGAACTACACAAACTATGATATAATGACTTTTGTTTAGTTGGTTGGTTTTAATTTCCAGAATTTCTATATAACTCATTTTAAAAATATTTTTTCCATTTCTCTGTCAAAGTCCTTCTTCTGTTCACTCATGTTTTAACCTTCTCCTCTATATTCTTTAGCATATTAACTATGTTTCAAAGTCTGATGATCTCAATTCATGGATCATGGATTTCTGTTCTGATCCTATTTATTAATATACTGGTTAGTTATGAACTACTTTGTCTTGATTTTTTTTTCATGTCTTGTCATTTTTGCATGAATGGCAGAAACTGTGTGTAAAAGAACAGCAGAGGCTTAGATAAATATTATTTGTACCTGGAAACATACAAACCTCTTCTGTCAGGCTGTTAGTGTAAGAGTTCGAGTCAATCTAATTAGGAGTTAAGTAGTGTTTGAGTTTTATGTTGTGCTAGTACCTTCGCTATACCACAAACTTCAAATGTCTTGATTGGTGAGATAAGTGCTCTGTGTGGGGTTTAATGTGGAACCTAGTATGCTGGAATTTTTCACAGTGTTTCTGTTCTCCTCTTAGATTTCAGCAGGCCCTGTATACCTACACCACATGTGTTGCCATTCTCCAGTTCCAGCAATAAATTGCTGTTGCTTTTTACTTGAGCTCTGGTGGTGCAGTTGTTAAGAGCTTGGCTACTAACCAAAAGTTCAGCAGTTTGAATCCACCAGGTGGTCCTTGGAAACACTATGGGGCAGTTCTACTCTATCCTGTAGGGTTGCTATGAGTCAGAATTGACTGGACAGCAAAGAGATTGGTTTTTTTTTTTTTTTTTTTGATACCTATGAATGTAATCCCAAGTAAGAATAGAGATTTCTTTGTTATTTTAATGTTCCATGTTAGGTGTGTCTTAAGCCAATGACTTTTTTTTTTTAATTGTACTTTAGATGAAGGTTTACAGAACAAACAATTTTCTCATTAAACAGTTGGTAAACATATTGTTTTAAGACATTGGTTAACAACCCCATGACATAGCAACACTCTCCCTTCTAGGCCTTGGGTTCCCTATTTTCAGCTTTGCTGTCCCTTCCTGTCTTTTAGTACTTGCCCCTGGGCTGTTGTGCCCCTTTAGTCTTGTTTTGTTTTATGTGCCTGTCTAATCTTTGGCTGAAGGGTGAACCTCAAGAGTGGCTTCATTACTGAGCTAAAAAGGTGTTAGAGGGCCATACTCTCGGGGTTTCTCTAGTCTCTGTCAGGCCAGTAAGTCTGGTCTTTTTTTGTGAGTTAGAATTTTGTTCTACATTTTTCTCCAGCTCTGTTCAGGACCTTCTATTGTGATCCTAGTCAGAACAGTCAGTGATGGCAGCCAGGCAGCATCTAGTTGTTTTGGACTCAGTCTGGTGAAGGTTGCGGTAGATGTGGTCCTTTAGTCCTCTGGACTAATCTTTTCCCTGTATCTTTAGTTTTATTCATTCTCCATTGCTCCTGAAGGGGTGAGACCAGTGGAGTATCTTAGATGGCCACTCATAGGCTTTTAATACCCCAGACGCTACACATCAAAGTAGAATGTAGAACATTTTCCTTATAAACTATGATATGCCAGTTGAGCTAGATGTTACGGAGACCATGGTCTCCACAGCCCTCAGTCCAGCAATTTAGTCCCTCAGGGAGTTTGGATATGTCTATGGAGCTTCCATGACCTTGTCTTCTACAAGTTGTACTGGTTAAGCCAATCACTTTTAGATATAAATGGAGCAGCAGACACATGCCACAAGAAGATCACCAAGAAACTGAGGAATAGAAATTGAAAAGAGACAAGGACCCTCCCCCAGAGCAGATAGAGAAAGTCTTTCCCTAGAGCCGGTGCCTTGAATTCGGACTTCTAGCCTCCTAAACTGTGAAAAAATAAATTTCCATTTGTTAAAGCTACCCACTAATGGTATTTCTATTATAGCAACACTAATAAACTAAGACAATAAGTGTAACCCAATTTGAGACTCAACTAACTCCAATTCTAATACTTAAGCATATCTCAGAATATCTGACAAATCAGATCATGATGACTCAAAGCCTACTTAAATAAGGAATTTAACAGTCTCCTGGGAATACACTGGAAACCCTGGTGGCATAGTGGTTAAGTGCTATGGCTGCTAACCAAAAGGTTGGCAGTTCGAATCCACTAGACGCTCCTTGGAAACCCTATGGGGCAGTTCTACTCTGTCTTATAGGGTCACTATGAGTCAGAATCACTCAATGGCAATGGGTTTGGTTTCTTTTTTGGTTTGGCAATGCATTTATGCTAAAGGAAGAGAGTGAAGCAGATAAATCTGACCCTGTAACAAAACCTTAGTCATCAGAAAGGAGTTGCAATCAGAGTTTCACATAGAAGATAACTCAAAGTTATCTTCTGAGATTTCTTCAAACTCTTCAGGAATTGGTCCAAGATTTCACTGAAATTTACAAACATTTAGAAGCTGTATGTATAAAAATCCTAACAGAGACAACTCTAATATTTTGCACCTTCTGCTAATGTGAAAGGAGTAGATACATCCTTTGTAGCCACTCTGATATGATGTTTACCGTTCATCCCTTAGATTGTCAAAAAATGTTTATTGAATAAAAAATGTATTATTAACTTGTTCTTCTCTCCAGTCAGCAAAGTCTGATGGCTACAGACCACATAAGTCTGAGACAACTCTCTCATGATATAGTTCTTAGATGATATATTTCTTAAGAAAATAATATACAGGCACACTGCACCTTATATATAAATAATAGATTTTCACTCTTCTTGTGCTCATGCCTGCCCTTGCTTCTCTTTCCCCACAATCTGGCTTAGAATCCAAGCACAAAATATCATTCTCTTATCACAGCAATTAATTTATGTTGATTCTTGTTTCCCTCATTCTTATGATTCTTAACAAAAGACACAGAAAAGTGGTGTGTGTGTATCTGCTGGGAGGAAGTGACAATGGCTACAAATAAAAACCCAAAGACTCATTTCGCAAAAACAGTTTTGTAACGTATTACAATATAAGCACTAAAGCTTTGATACCCCTGAGGATTAGACTAACACTCAAGCAGGGAGAGAAGAAAGCTGCCAGCTTTTATAAGGCTTATGAATTGATGTTTTCAAACTAAGGTCTTTAAAGAACACAAACCCCAGTAGGTACTGAAAGCAGCAATGGTGTTACCCAGAAGGAGGCAATGACAGCGACGTGTGACAGGAAACAGCCTAGTGGGAGGAGACAGAACCCACTAGAATGGCCTCAAATGTGGACACTTAAGGGGGGAGCAGCTGTTAGGAGAGGCTGCCAGACCACTGAAGAGAAATAAAGGTGAATGATGGATAATTTGTGAGCACATGTGAAACACACCCTGGGGACTCTCGGAATTAATTGGGATGGGGACACTTTTAAGGGTATTGGAGGCCTTGCAATGGTAATTGGGGAAATTGTCAAGAAATATTAATTTAAAATAGGAGGCACATTGAAGACATTAATTGAGATATATTAATTATAAATCCTTTGTTTTTACTACAATTTAAACCTTTAAGTGGTGGTAAGAGAGAGCATTCTAAGTATCATTATCTTTTTCAAAATCATTGCTCTTCTTTACACTCTTCCTTTCTCCCTAGCATAGCGCTTAATACTATTTTTATAGAAGTAAAGAAAATGATAGAGCTGAAAGGGATTTTAGCTATCATTTCATGGCACCACCTCCTCATAATACAAGGAGATAATCTGAGCTAAGTATGTTATCCAAAATCAGCCATCTGGTGGCTGAGCAAGAATTACTAATTCATAACATTGTACTGCCCCGGCATGGTGCTTCCAGTAACACTAGGCTATAACCTGTAGGACACTGTAGCTTTTTAAAACAGCTATTTTTGACATGAGAAATCCGTTTCAGAAAGTAAATTTTACAGATGATGAGGCCATAAATATTAAGGAGTTGACAAAACCATCAGGACTAAAAAAAAAAAAAGAAAAGGTAATCTAAAGCCTCAACCCCATATGCAAAAATTATAAAGGAAATGTTTGAGATTTAATTTGATGATTTTGACCTTGTTGACTCATTTTGAAAATATATGAAATAACAGTGATGTAGTAGACAGAAAAATTTATTTTGTGAAGAGATTTATTTGGAGAGTTATTGCCATGTTGTGTGATTTCTTGGGGTAGGAAGGTACCATCTAAAGCCTAATCACTGGGCTTTGTTGGGGCCACTCAGAGATCTTGAAATGGGTTCTCTGCATTGAGAGACAGAGGACTGAGGCCTGACTCAAGTATGTGGGGGGAAGGGAGGGGAGAGCTAGTGTCCTAAGGCAGCAGGATAGATGTGACTGTGTGGTGATTGTGTTAGGACCACGGCAGGTGGTCTCTTGTCAAGTGATGTATTAATATTAGTGTTTCCTAGACACAATCACTGTTCTATGTAGAAGTTTGAGTGAATCTTATTGTTGTTGTTAGGTGCATTTGAGTCAGTTCCAGCTCATAGTGACCCTGTGTACAACAGAACGAAACACTGCCAGGTCCTGCGCGTGCTCACAATCGTTGTTATGCTCGAGCCCATTGTTGCAGCCACTGTGTCAATCCATCTCATCAAGGGTCCTCCTCTTTTTCACTGACCCTCTACTTTACCAAGCATGATGTCCTTCTCCAGGGAGTGATCACTTCTGATAACATGTTCAAAGTATGTGAGATGTAGTCTTGCCATCCTTGCTTCTAAGGATCATTCTGGTTGTATTTCTTCCAAGATAGATTTGTTTGTTCTTTTGGCAGTCCAGGGTATATTCAATATTCTTCGCCAACACCATAATTCAAAGGCATCAATTCTTCTTTGGTCTTCCTTATTCTTTGTCTAGCTTTTGCATGCATATGTATGACTTAGGTCATGTGCATCTTAGTCTTCAAGATGACATCTTTGCTTGATTGAGTGAATCTAGAACTACTGCCCAAAACGACCACAAAAGATACTGAAGGGAACCCAACCTTAAGAATCTGTATGGAGTTGTCCACCAGTGATCTAAGGTTGACCCTACCATTATAAGGAATGGAACATTTTGCCTAGAGGTAAAATATTTTTGTTGATTGGATTCTCCCAGTAACCCTCAAGAAGAAACCAAGAAACAAGCAGTAATATCAAAGTTAACCATTTTCCAACTCTAAAGAATGTAAAGCTACTCAGTTAAGTAAAAACACCTTATCCCTATCTACTTACCGTCCCCCTATTAGACATTAGAACAGAAACGAAAGCTAGACAGTGAAAGAGGACGTGATCAAGGAGAAAGAGAACAAATTTTGACCAATTTTATTTTCCTGAGTCAAGTATCCTAAAGCTATATATATATATATATATATATAGTCTTTGGCATAGGAGAGAGAAAGAAGAAAATTTAACTTTGAGTTAATATGGAAAAATTGCTGATATGTTAAATTAATCACAGCATAATTATTGAAACGTTTGTGTGGGACACTTAAAATTACACTTGAAATCAATATTTCTAAGAATAAATAAAGATCCCTGGTTGCTCAGTGGTTAAGTGCTTGACTGCTAACTGCAAGGTCAGCGGTTCAAACCCACCAGCCACTCTGCAGGAGAAAGATGTGGCAGTCTGCTCCCATAAAGGTTACAGCCTTGGAAGCCCTGTGGGGAAGTTCTACTCTGTCCTACTGAGTCGTTATGAGTCAGAATCGACTCGACAACAATGGATAGTAGTAGTGGTAGTAAGAATAAATAGGAAAGCTATGGGATAAACTGAAGTTTTGTGCATAAACATTGGAAGACAGCTCACTAAAAATATTTGGAAGGGAAATAGAAGAAAAAACAATTGAAATTACATTTGAGTGACATCCTCAAAAGTTATGTATTCAACATATCTGTTTTATAATTTTAATGCTTGAAACTTACTTGCCACAAATGTCTGAATATCTCTTACTAAAGCTGTCTCTTCCTCTTTATGCATACTGCTCCCTTAGATTGAGCATTCATAATTTCTCATTATTAAAGAAATCTTCCAATCTATTCACACAGTCTTCTGGCTTTTTCTACCCATCCCACTTTTGCCTCTAAAACTCTGATTCAACCTTCAAAAGTTTGCTGTATGAATTTCGTCTAAAAAATAAAGATCTATCATGTTACTGCCCTTCTAAAAATCACTCAATGTTTGTCCCACTGATTTCAAGATAAAATTCATTATCCTTAGTGTAACCAATAAGACTCTTTATCATCTAGTCTCTGCCCACCACCATTAGCAACCAATTCTGCTAATTCTCTAGACCTTTAAAGTTCATCTCAGGTAGCATCATTTCAGTAAAACCATCTATGACTTCTCTGGCAGTCTTAGGTGTTTCTTTCTCAATATTTTTATAAAACATATCCTAATGTTTTGCATTTCTTTAAAACTTCTTAATGGCAGAAAAGATCTCTTTTTATCATTCTATATCTCAGCACCTAGTACAGTTCTTGCCACAGATTAGGCATTTAAGACAAGTTGACTTGTACATATGTTGTACATGGCATTTTCTATTTCCATTTATTTGTTGTTAGTATATAGAAATACAATTGTGTTTTTTATACTGATCATATATCTTGTAACTTTACTAAACTTACTTATTACTTCTTATAACTTTTGTAGATTCTATCGGATTTTCTAAGTAAAAAATGTTGTCTGCAAGTAGAGAACATTTTACTTCCTCATTACAAGTCTGGATTCTTTTCATTGATTTTTCTGGCTTTATTGCACTGACCAGAATTTCCAAAAAATATCTTAAATGGAAGTGACAAGAAAGGACGTTCTTGACTTGAGTTCAATCTTAGGAAAAAGCTCTGATTTCTTAAGTTTATGTATTTCACTGGCTTATAAATTTCTCAAAGGACCACCTTCTGTTTCATTGATTTTCTCTATTTTTGATTTCCACTCTGATCTTTATTATTTTCTTTCTACTTCTTGAGGATCCCAGGTGGCTCAGTGGTTAAAGTGCTCGGTGCTAACCGAAAGATTGGCAGTTCAAACCCACCAGCTTCTGTAAAGATTTATAGCCTTTAAAACCCTATGGAGTAGTTCTGCTCTGTCCTATAGGGTCGCTATGACTCAGAATTAACTCAAGAGCAACGGATTTTTTTTTTATTATTATTCTTAGTTTGGGTTTTATTTGCTCTTCTTTTTTTGAACATTTTAGGGTGGAAGATGAGATGATTTATTTGAGAACTTTCTTTTATAATGTAGACATTTCTTGCTGTATATTTCCCTGTAGGTGATAATTTAGTTGCATCTCACAAATTTTAATATGTTGTAATGACATTTTTTATTCAGTACAAAATACTTTCTAATTTGCCTTTTTATTTTCTTCTTTGATCCATAGGTTATTTAGCAGTGCATTGTATAGTTTCAAATAGTTGGGAATTTTCCAGATGTCTTTCTCTTGATTTGTAATTTATTAATAAGTGTGCTCAAAGAACATACTTTGAATTTAAATTCTATTAAATTCATTGAGACTTGTGTTATGGCCTAGCGCATGGTCTATCTTGGCAATTATTCCATATGCCCTTTGAGAAAATAGACATCCTGCTATGGTTGGGTGGAGTATTCTGTAAATGCCAATTATGCCAATTTTGTTTACCGTATTGTTCAAGTTTATTATATACTTCCTGATTTTCTGTCAACTTTGTCTATCAAGTATAAAGATAAGTGTGTTGAAGCATTCAACTATTTCTGTCATTTATTGCTTTATGTATTTTGAAGCTATTATTAAGTATATAAACTTTAGGATTATTATGACTTCTTCATGAGTTAACCTCTTTGTCATTATGAAACAACTCTCTTTATCCCTGCTAATATTATTTACTCTGAAATCAATTTTGTCTGATCTTAAAATAGCCATTCTATTTTCTAAAATTAGTATTAGCATGATATATCATTTTCTATTCTTTTCATTTTAAAATATTTTTGTCTTTAGAAATGTGGGGTTATTTTGTAGGTAGCGTGTGGTGAACTGTCGCTTTTTTATCCAGTCTGACACTGTCTACCTTTTAATTTACATTCAATATGATTGTATAATCAGCTTTAAGTCTCTCATTTTACTGTTCTCTCATATCTTTTCCATATCTTAGTGTTACTGTTTTTCATTGTCTAATGTTCAATGTCTTGAAAATCACTCTTTCATATATTTTGCCCTTTTATAATTCTAATGATTTTAGAACAAGTAATTCTGGCCCATGTTTCTACATCAAAAATTCCATTCAAGTCACACATTGCTCTTTTATCTTGGGAATCTGACACTCATTGCTTCCAAGATTACTGCAGCAGGGAAGGCATAGTTCAGTTTTAAGGTCATTTGACATGTAGACAAAGTTAGCAGATGACTATATAATATGAGTCATATGTTCTCACAAATATACCATGTTACCCAGATTTTCACTGTTATCTTATTAAACTCTGGATTAAAAAGTTCTTTTTTTAAATAAAAAGAAATTACAAATATAAAAAATAAATAAATAATAAAAATCATTATAATCATTATTCATAACCTCTTGAAATGGATCTGTTTGGGGAATACTTATGCTATTAACAGTTGTCTTAGACAAACCAAGAAGGAAATGAGGGCTTGTGTCATCTGCATGCTGCAGGTTGCTAATGAGTCTTCCTCCAATCCTGTTGCTACATTCTTCTTATATAGTACATAAATTATTGAATTATTTGCTCAGAATACAAATTGAATAAGTGGACGTTTACAATCCTTTTCCAGTTTGAGAGTACTCAGTATCCCCTTGTGCTGTTCAAACTACTGCCTCTTGATCTGCGTGTAGGTTCAGCATGTGCACAATTAAGTGTTCTAGAATTCCAATTCCTTATTGAGTTGTTCATAATTTGTTATGATTCACACAGTGAAATCTCTTTCTGTAGTCAATAAAACCTAGGTAAACATTTTTCTGGTGTTCTCTGCTTTCAGCTAAGATCCATATGACATCAACAGTGATATCGCTGTTCCTTCTGAATCTGCCTTGAACTTCTAGCAGTTTCCTGTTGATGTATGGCTGTAGAAGTTTTTGAATTATCTTAAAAATAATTAGGCTACTATGTGATATTAATGATATTGTTCTATAATTTTTGCATTCCATTTGATGGCTTTATCTCCCCTGATAACATCCAATAAATGCATACTTATGTTAGAATATATAAGTAGTTATTTAATTGGAGAAACATACAAAGGTTAAGCAATAAAGATAAAATAAATACAAGATATATGTGATTAGTATTGAAGAGAAACAACTTGGAATAGAGCAGACAGTAGCATACAGTAGAGCTGGAGGATAATATAGTTCACATCCAGAGGGATTGAAGTAGGGTATTTGGCTTCTTCTGGGATGTGGATAAAAATGCAAATGAAACCATTGGACTAAATCCTTGGAGTAAGATAAATGCGCTTGAAGATGCAGATGTCAATTTAGACAGTGATGGTGATCAGTGTGATTTGATAATTGAAAAGAGACAGGAAAGGCAGAATCTGAAATAGTCTACATTCAAGTCCTGTGATATGTCATTATTTGACTCAATTAACTTAAATTACTGAGATATAACTGAATAAGGTATATCATGAGTTATGAGTCATCCAAGCACATGCCATTTGGTAAGGAAATTCAGCATTTTGTTAACTGTAAATTGAGAGTTAATGGGAGTCTTTAAACAACATTTGAGCCCAGAAACACAGCCTTCTATTTTCTTAAGGAAGACTAATGGCTTAAAATGGCACCATGTCTCACTAGTTAAACAACAAAATGAGAAGACAGGGAATGTAAATAATGATTCATCTCACATTAGGTGAGCAATTAACTTCAGTTTCCTTGGGTCTAAAATGGAACAAATAATACTCAAATACTTTGTGGGATATTGTAATGAGAAACTCAAAATGTATACTTGAAAATAATCTCAAAAAGTTCTAGATAACATTAACAATATTTTAAAGTTCATCAGTCAAATGCAAAGCATCCTTTGAGCTTTATGCTAAATTATTGTTGTTATTAGGTGCTATCTAGTCATTTCTGACTTATATTGACTCTATGTACCATAGAATAAAACACTGTCCAGTCCTGCACCATCCTCACAATTGTTACTATGTTAGAGCCCATTATTTCAGCCACTGTGTCAATTCATCTCTTTGAGGGTCTTCCTCTTTTTCCCTGACGCTCTACTAAGGATGATGTTCTTATTTAGGGACTGGTCCCTCCTGATAACATGTCCAAAGTATGTGAGACAAAGTCTCGTCATCCTTGCTTATAAGGAGCATTCTGAATGTACTTCTTCTAAGACAAATTTGTTTGTTCTTCTGGCAGTCCATAGTATATTCAATATTCTTCACCAACACCATAACTCAAAGGCATCAATTCTTCTTCAGCCGTCCTTATTCATTGTCCAGTTTTCACATGCATATGACGCAATTGAAAATATCATGACTTGGGTCAAGTGCGCCTTAGTCCTCAAAGTGACATCATTGCTTTTTAACACTTTAAAGAGGTCTTTTGAAGCATATTTGCCCAATGCAATACGTCGTTTGATTTCTTGACTGCTGTTGATCATGAATCCAAGTAAAATGAAACCCTTGACAACGTCAATATTATCTTCATTTATCATGATGTTGCTTACTGGTCAAGTTGTGAGGATTTTTGTTTTATGTTGAAGTGCAATCCATACTGAAGACAGTAGTCTTTGTTAAATTGTTGAGCTAGTAACATAAAATCTTATGTGAATGTGTGATACTTTCTTCACCTTTCTAGATATGATGGCTGTCAGGTGAAACCAAATTTATTAAAAGAATTTTAAAGTTTAAAATTTAAGACAGAGTGGATAGAACAATTGTTCAATGGATCAGAAGCATCCTGGAACAGATCCACACATACACAGTCTCTGGATTTATTAAAACTAATTCCATAGTGCAGTGAGGAAAGGATGGTATTTTTAATAAATGGTACTGAAAAAAAATTAGATACAATATGGGAAAAATATGTCTTGACCATACCTATAGCGCTATACTAAAATCAGTCACAGTTGAACTATGGACATAAATGTAAAATGTAAAACAATTAAGCTTCTTATAGGAAGCATAGAAGAATATTTTCATGACTGAGAGTAATCAAAGATTTCTTACACAGGACAAAATAAAATTTAACCTTAAAGGAAAAGATTGATACATTGGACTACATTAAAATTATGAACATCTATTATCAAAAGATCTTATTCAGAGAATGGAAAGTAAGCCATAGGATAGAAGAAAATATTTGTAAATCATGTATCTGACAAATAATTTACATCTAGAAAATGTAAAGACTTCTAAAATGAATGAGATTAAAAAAATATGAAGAATATAGTAAAAAATGAGTGAAGTGATTGCATTTATACTTCACATATCTCTAAATGGTAGCTAAACACGTTTAGCCTCATTGGTCACTAGGTAACTGTAAATTAGATCACAGTGAAATAGTTTCCAAAAGATGACTAAATTTAAAAGATGACAACACCAAATGTTGACAAGGTTGTAGAAAAACTGCATCCTCATACAATGCTGAAGAAAGTATAAATTGGTATAACCACCCTTGTAAACTTTTGGCAGTATTTACTAAAGCTGAAAGCATACTCTATTACATAAGCATTTCACTACTAGGAGTGTAAATATGTGCAGCAAAGGACATATTCAACAATATTCATAGCACATAACTAGGTTTAATCAACCCAAACCGGTAACAACTCAAATGTCCATCAATAGTAGAAAGGATAAACTGGGGTGTTTTTTTAGTATGGAAAAATATCCAGCAATGAGTCATAACAGATGATTATTACATGCAAATGTATGGATAAATTTTAGAAACATTATTGCGAAGAAAATGTCAGACATGAAAGAGTACTTCTGTATAATTTCATTTTATACAAGAAAAAAAAAGCCATAATTAATCCACAATGAAAGAAATTAAGATACTGGTTACCTTTGGGGAGGAAGAAGGTAGTGACAGGAAGGATATGACAGTGGGGGCTATGGGTTACATTAATGCTTTATCTCTTGATCTGGGTGATGGTGAAATGACTGTATTCATTCATGAAAACTAACTGAGCTGGTTATGGATTTTCCTTCATGTATATTATTCTTTAATATAACATTCTCTTAAAATTCAGAGTGATGACTTTCCAAAAATGTTTTAGGTTATTTTGAAGTTTTTGTAGCTTAAAAAATACAGGCATACATGTCACTCTTCAGCTCAGAACACCCCAGAATCAGCATCTCACTCAGAGTTAAAGCTGAAGTCTTTTCTTGGGTTACACCATCCCAGCCTCCAATACCTTTCTGAATTGACATTTTATTGTATTTACCTTTGACCCCACTGGCCTCCTTGCCATTACTCTCATATCCCAAGCTTACTTTCCCTTTTGGGCCTTTGTAGAACCTCACAGTTTACTCTCTCACAAAACAGTTCTCTGATTGTATATCATTTTCTCAGCGAGGGCTTCCTGTCCTCCATGTCTAAAATAGTAACCTTCCTCCACACTGTCATTCCACCCTATCCTTTTCTCCTTCATTCTTTTTAGGTAATTATTTGCCACCATAATTATTAGTCCAAACAATAAAGCCAATAATGTTGGTGAAAGGTTGGCCGATCAAACCCACCTAGAGGCAGCTCAGAAGTAAGTCCTCTTGACTTGCTTCTGAAAGGTCATCACGTCTTGAAAAGAGTATGAAGTAGTTCTTCTCTGCACACGTGGGATCACCATGAGTCCAGATCACTCACTGGTAACTAACAACAACAGCATACTTATTAGATGTTTTTCATCTGTCCTTACACACGAATATATAAGCTCTTTGAGGGTATTGATTTTATCCGTTTTTATCTTCTTTTACATTCCTTACAACTGGGATATACCTGGAATACTGCCTGATATGTAGTAGGTATTCAGGAACTATTTGGTAGAAGGAATGAATGAATTGGTTTTTCTTTTCATTTTAATTATTAGACTGCCATATTACTCTGTCACATAACTTTTAGTAAAAATATAATTGTGAAATGAAAATAATTTCTGATTTGTTCTAAACTAAGAACAAAAATGAAGGGAAGAGCCCAAGACAGTACAGTGCTTACTAACATTAAACAAATGTTTTGACTTCACACTTCTCAGTTTAACAGATCACAGTGATGTCCACAGCACAATTTGGAAGAAAAATGTTGTTGTTTTTAGGTGCCTGTGAGTCAGTTCCAACTCACCGTGACTCTATGTACAACAGAACGAAATACTGCCCAGTCCTGCACCATCATCACAGTCTTTGTTATGCTTGAGCCCATTGTTACAGCTACTGTGTTAATCCATCTCTTTGAGGCTCTTCCTCTTTTTCGCTGACCCTCTACGTTAACTAGCATGATGTCCTTCTCCAGGGATTGGTCCCTCTTGATAACATTTCCAAAGTATGTCACACGAAGTCTTGCCATCCTCACTTCTAAGGAGCATTCTGGCTGTACTGCTTCCATGACAGATGTGTTCGATCTTCGGGCAGTCCATGGTATATTCAGTATTCCTCACCAACACCATAATTCGAGGGCATCAATTTTTCTTTGGTCTTCCTTATTCACTGCCGAGCTTTCACATGTATATGAGGCAATTGAAAATACCATGGCTTGGGTTAGGTGCACCTTAGTCCTCAAAATGATATATTTTCTTTTTAACACTTTAAAGAGATCTTTTGCAGCAGATTTGCCTAATGCAATACCTCATCAAAAAAATACTACAGCAAAAAAAAAAAAAAAGTCATTGTTTATTTCTTCTCAAACTGTTGTTGTTGGGTGCCATCAGGTTGATTCCAACTCATAGCGACCCTATGTACAACAACAGACCAAAATACTGCCTGGTCCTGTGCCATCCTCACAATGTTATGCTTGAGCCCATCCTTGCAGACACTGTGTCAATCCATCTCGTTGAGAGTCTTCCTCTTTTCTGCTGACCCTCTACTTTACCAAGCATAATGCCCTTCTCTAGGGACTGATCCCTCTTGACAACACGTCCAAAGTATGTGAGACATAGTTTTGCCATCCTTGCTTCTAAGAGGCATTTGTTTGTTCTTTTGGCAGTCCATGGTAGATTCAATATTCTTCACCAACACTGTAATTCTAAGGCATCGATTCTTCTTCAGTCTTTCTTATTCACTGTCCAGATTTTGCATGCATATGAGGTGACTGAAAACACCAAGTTATTTCCTATTATGTTGGTGCACTGTTTCTTTCAAATAATAAACTTGTTTAAGGAATATAATTTGAGATAAATTACTTGAATTGGAGTTCACTATAATCAATGAGGTATTATGGAACAGTGAAACAAAGTGGTGTTTAGCATTTGCCTATCTTCTGTCACATAAAATTATTTTGTATCCTCTCAAATATGATCTGTTTAATCATTCAGTATAATTTACAAGCTGTTTCCTCTCTGAGGTCAAGACAAGTGTGGATTTGACTGTTTGACAGAAAAATCCTTTCTCCAATTCTATATACTTTGTCCAAATCAAATCTTCTTGATCCTTCTGCAAATATATTGTATACGTCATTTTGTTAAAAAGTTATAAATTGTGTTTTATTAGCATGAATACAAATTCTACATACATTTGAAATAAATTTTTTCTTTTCTAAGGAGTCCTATCAAAGTGCTCTAAGCCCAACCTTTTAATTCATGAGTTATCGTGCATGGGTATTTCTCATTCATAGCTGGCTGATTTGTTTCTTCACTATAAAAGCTCCACCATAAGCACTCAGACTGTCCTTTTCCCCTTCATCAGAATTGGTCCACAGTTTGCTACATAGCATTTCCATGGAGCTACAGATAAACACGGCAGGTCACCTTCTAGTGATTTATTATTTTATTAGGATTTGAAATCATTACCATGGAAGAGTGCTCCCCAGGTTATTTTGCTAAATCAAGATTTAACTCGGTAAGACTCTCTTACCTGGGTCCCAGCTTGCTAAACTTTTGTCATATTCATCTGTTTTGTTTCTTTCTGCACTTAAACCTCTAGCTCATAAGACTCTGGTTTCACTTTTTCTGTTCTCTGGGTACCCCAACAACTTCTCTTAATTCTCCAACTCCACTTTGCGTTTTTGCCTCTATTGTCTTTTAGTTTTGCTATTGTGTTTGGTCTTTCATAGTGTAAACTAGAAACACTCCCTAAATACTGGATATTTCCACAGTCCCGTGTCCATATATTGTGAATCATAATGGGGTGGGGGGGATTAATGCTTAAATTTGCATTGAGCAAGGTATGCACGGGCTTAATTGTATTTACTTGCTAATCTGTGGTGAACAATTTAACATGGGTTTCACCACGTCTTTGATGTGGTAGGAGACAGCTGAAATTGTGCACCGCAGATTGATGAGAAGGCACAATTGGACCTTGTTTATTCAGTAATCCGGACCTGATGTATTTAGAGATCAGAAAATCAAGTAACTGTGAGATTAAGCTGCTAGGATTCTATGTTTGGCATATGGCTCCATCCTTAGAATCGTAGACTTCATGTGAGCATAATCGGCTGTCTTGTTTACAGTGATATCTTAGTGACTACTTCAGTTCCCATCGCTAGACAGTGCTTAAAAAATGTTTGTTCAATGATTAGATTTGCTTGCTTCTGTTTGGGACTCATCACATAGCAAATCCATACTTTAGCTATCCTTAACTATCTTTTTACTGCTATTGATTATTAAAATTGCTGACTAAAATAATTTCAATTGAAATGTATCCTTTGAATACTCTTCTGAGCATAGTATAGAGCTTTAAATAATGGGATAGTACCATGTTGTTTCCTGTTAAAATATACCTCTTCTTCATACAATATTATAGTTCTCCAATAGGGTAATATAAAAACACGTCATTTTCTGTTCATCATTTTATCGTCCTTATGGAAAAAAGAAAAAATAGTAATTTTCAAATAATTAGTAGTGACACTGAAGAAGATTATAAGGGGGAAGTGAATTAAAATATAACTTCCTATAAATTATTTTGACAGACATTAACATATAAAAAATCATTTGGCAAACATAAATGCTGTCATATTGAAAGTAACAGCATCGTCATTAACCTGTAATGAAAAGATGCTTGCAAGAACAAAATATTACATTAACTGACTTGTCAAATAGAACTCATATGTTCTTTGGGGAAATTGCCCTAGACTGATACCTAGGAAAAAAGAAAAAAAAGGATACAGAATTTCATTATTTTTAAAACGTTTTGAGCTAGGTATGTGAACAATATGAAAGAATTTTTACTCCTTTAAGAAAAGGATTTAAACCCAAGAGAAATAAAAAAAATGCAAGAAAGTGCGGCAGAGGATTTATATACTCCTTTTGCCCTTTTTAGTTAATTAAGTGACCTCAATAAAAGGGAGGACATTCATTTTTAAATCCCAGGATCTCAGAACCATAGACTGTATCTAAAAATAGAAACCCAAATGGTCATCTCTGCTACCAGGCGAAAGGCGAATTCATGGGTGGATTAATTTAGTTTTTTTTGTTCAATCTTTTTTTCTATTAACTTTTTGTCTTTCTGCTACTTATTAGTTCTCTTTTTAGAAAAATCTGGGAAAGTGAACTCTTCTGACTTAATTTTTCAGCTCTAATCAGAGAGAGCGGGAGAGAGAATGATTGAGGTAAAACTCTTGGCTGAAACTAAAACTAAGCACGTGGATTATCTTTGCTCTCCCTGATGACTATTAGCCCATAAAATTAATCAATTATTTTAGGATTAAGGGCCTTTATTACAATCAAGTGTGAGAAGAAGAGATTGTAAAAAATAAAAAAATTAAAAAAGAAAAAAAAACAGGAAAGGAGTTTAAAGTTTTTTGCATTATTTTTGTCATAAAATGAAATCCTTCAATCCATGTCTAACAGATGGGTCCTAAAATTCGGCTTTTAGGGGGAGACCTGTGCTAAGTCACAGGGCTGCCAAGGGCAGCTCCCAGCTGTGGAAATTTCTAGGTAGCGCCAAGGAGAAGACTTCTACCAGGTCTACAGAGATTTGGAGCCTGTATGAAAAAAGCTTACAGAAATCTAGGAGACTAAAAAGGAAAGTGGGCAGGAGGTGGGGGAGTTACTACACAGGGCCAGAAAACAAGAAGAGGTTTGGCATATGACAAATTGATTCAAAAGTTGTTTCAACAAATCATTCGTGAACGTGACTTTCTTATGGGTTTGTATCTTATGGGACCTATGTGTATTTTTCAAAGAACTGAGCCAAATGGGATGGTGTTCTATTATTACTTAGTGAAAGGCTTTGTGATATTTAACTTTGTATTTCTGTGAGTGCTTACAGTGTTTTGTAAGTAAGTGCTCATTCAGTATTTGTTTAGTTTAATTTAATTATTGATAGAGTCTCCAGGAGCCATGCATGGGTCAAGCCAGGAAATACTTCTGTTTGTTTGTTCGTTTTTAATAACACTGATGCTTTACATTCTAAAAGTTCGGATTTACTAAAATAACAAAGATATTTATTTAACCACTCAGGATAATATAAAAATAATAGTAAACCTGTCCAAATATAATTTATAAAGTTTCCTATCTTTTTTACATATTTAACTTTGTTATGTAAGTAATTTTTTTTATTTGATTAATTTTAATTGATACTGGTGAAATACTATTTATATAATTAGAAGGAAACTAGTTCTAGGACAAAATTTTATCATTCTTAAGAGATAATGTTAATAACACTATTTGTTTACTTGTAAACAGAGAGTAGTGTTCCATAATAATATGGAATAACTAAGAAAAAATACTGTAATTTCAATTAATTCCTTGCTTTGTTGAAAAAAGAGGAAATTTTACAGTACCGTAGGGTCGCTATGAGTCAGAATTGGCTCGATGGAAGTGGGTTTGTTTTGTTGTTTTTTTTTTTAATATCATAAAAGTGAATCTTGAATGTGTAAATATTTTATTTTTCTAATGGGTAACTTACAGTATGTTATTGATGTATCATCACTTTTAAGGTTCTTTTTAAAAAATATTTTATTGTTTAGGCTGATATCAAAATAATTATTACTATACATAAAATATCACACTCCCACATACATCAAAATGGTGTTGATGTGCCTCAGTTTGACTCATTTTCCTCTTTTGCCATGACCTAGCCCACCTCATAAAATATTATTTAATTATCATATAGCTATCATGTAATTAGCCTACTTCATTAAAACATAGAAATATCAAGACTCTAATATAAAAACACACTTAATTCAAAAATTACAAGGGCTTAGTAATTTTTTCTGCAGAGGCTGCACTCTCACTACGACAGGTTTATTTGCCAAAGGCTTAAATAATATACATGTATTGACTATTCTTGAGAAACCTATTACATTTCATTAGCAGAGAGGTGAGCATTGACTGGAAAAATGTTACATTTAGAGTGAATTTTGCCCTTGGGTCACACTTTAACCAGCCCCCATTTCCAATAATGTTAACTATTTAATGCACATCATTTTTTTTTGCTGTTGTTTGTAATAAGTGAGATGTTCTCCATTAAATCTAAAGTTGATTGATGTCAGAAGGGTGTAGTGATATATGAACGCGTAATCTTTTTTGACATAAAAACTTGATCTTTATTTATTTTCTTTGTCTTGTATCTACTTTATTGGAAGAACTCAAATGATTTATTATAAGAGTCTGAGAAAAGGTTCATGCTCACTTCCCAGGCCTAAATGCAGAATTCCTCCCAGGATTGAATACAGGATTTCTCCCTCCTGGCTAGGAGGTAGAGAACAGATTGTTTAGTTTCTAACAAAAAGACCTCTCCACTTCTTGAGACAGAGAAAAAGAAAGAGAGGGGAGACAAGTAGAAAGAGAGAGAGAAAACAAAAAAATGAAACCTGTTTCCATCAGTCGATTTCGACTCTTACTGACCCTGTAGGACAGAGTAGAACTGCACCCTAGGGTTTCCAAACAGCATCTGGTGGATTTGAACTGCTGAACTTTTGGTTAGCAGCCATAGCTCTTAACCACTACACCACCAGGATTTCCAAGAGAGAGAGAAAAACATTTTATTAAGTGCGTTTTGGTCCACTTTTTTCTTCTTTCTTCTATTTTTTTTTAAGTAAAAGGCTATTTTAAGAATGGAGAAGGAAAAGAAGATGGGAGCCTCAAGACCTGAAACTCCTGAGCTCAGGGAGGAGACCTCCTGCGGGGCTGCCACACAGAGATTTGGTATCAGTGCCTCAGAAACTTAGAGAATGACTGTTGTTGCTAATCAATCCTCTAGGTTTCAGGAGTGTGGGAACTTCATATTGCCCATATGGTGTGCCTTGCCAGTTGACCTCTCCCATACCAAAAATAGTAGGAGAGATGTTAGACACACCTTGCCAGATTTCCTTCTCCCTATTTCTAGTCATCTATGAAGATTCCTTTTGCAATGCATCTCAAGATATCCATAAGACTAAAGTGTACACCCTGTTCCAGATTTATTTCTGCATGAAGTAGCTATTGTTTGAACCATGTATATAAAATGGAATCTGCTATTGCTTTTATGCCTGAGCAAACAGCAACTATATCTCTCACTGAACTTAAGAATTATCACCAACTGGGTGATTACAATCTGACTCAGTCAGAAAAGGTGTGTCATTCAAGTACAAGTTGTATCTCAAATGACTAAACTCCATTTCTGACTCGCTGCCTGGCTTGCTATTCATCCCAGTCTTGGAAGATCTGACCACACTACCCATGTTGCTAAGAAAGAGATGTTATCCAAATATTTGGAGTCACTCTCCTCAGAAAGGACATGGATCTAGTAGGTGTTAAACACTTCCTAGACTCATTTCCAGAAACATTGGTGGCATAGTGGTTAAGGGTCACATCTGCTAAGCAAAAGGTCAGCAGTTCAAATCTACCAGACGCTCCTTGGAAACTCTATGGGGGCAGTTCTACTCTGTTCTTTGAGTTCACTATGAGTCGGAATTGACTCGATGGCAATGGATAGACTCATTTCCAGCACTCCCAATTACACTGGGAGGTCGAAAGTCATCCTGAGTCTTAAGCCAGTCTGAGTCTGATATGCTTTTCATATACCCGTGGAGAAGGGGTGTACGTTTTGTTCTTTTAGCTACCTAGAGAGGTGTTGCAGAAAGGTATCTTAATGAATTACTGAAAGCATCATCTTCTATTGGATTTTTAATAGCTTTTCAATTTTAAAGAGAATATGTGTAGGTATCTTTTCAATTTAAAGGGTCTAAGACAGCAAGGTCAGTGTCACAAAGCAGCAACAGTGCTTATAAGGGAAAAATAAATTGAATAACTTTTTAACATTTTTTTTTGGACAGAGTGACTTCCTTGATCCCCTTCTACAACATACGGGATTTTTCCAGCTTCAGCTCTGCCCAAGTCAGCTACTACTTGGCTTTACTGTAGCAGCATTCCCCTCCACTCTCCTAACAACTCATCTCACTCATCCTACGAGACAGACATACAATCCCAAAGCCTTCATGAACTGTGGCTGTTTATATGCCCCAAATTTGCATCTCAAATATTACCTTTGTTCTATTATACTAGATAACCCAGCTGTAGTAAATGCTGTGGAGCACTGCCCATAGACTTTCTTCACAACCAAGGTACAGCTGGGAACGTTGGTCATGGATTACTCACAGCCAAGTCCCTCCAGAAGACTTGCCCTCAGCCTAAGGGAGCTGCATCTCCCATGGTTCTGCTCCATCTCCTTTGATTGTTGGGCAACGTGGGCTATAAAGAAGCCTGGTCCACTTGAAACATCTCTGAGAGGACATCCTAACTTCAAGACTTCCCATGGAATTGGCAAGTACTCTGCTGTGACTGCATCACAGTATAACTTCTCCCTCTGTTCAGTCCTGCTTCCTCACTACCTTAAAAATGGTGTTCCCCAACAGACCTCTGGCACACAAATCTCTGACTCAGAGTCTGCTTTCCAGAGACCCTACCTGATGACATTATCTTTATTTACACCCACTAGATTCATTTTTCCAGTTTCAATCATCTAATAATTCATTCCTATATGTAAGGCAGAGCCCTAGTGTCACAGTGGTTAAGAGTTTGACTGCTAACCAAAAGGCTGACAGTTCGAATTCACCAGCTGCTCCTTGGAAACCCTATGGGACAGTTCTACTCTGTCCTATAGGGTCTTTATGAGTTGGAACTGACTCAGTGGCAATGGATTTGGTTTTTTGGTTTTATATGTAAGGCTTGGTTGTAGAGGCTAGGTGCAAAAGTGATATTTGTAATTGGGTAGCTGGTGAATTAATCTTCTCACAGTTTATCCAAGGTAAAGTGGAATCCAGAGCATTGTATAGAAATACAAGCTTCAGGGTTCTATTTTTAGGTGAAAAGTACCAGGCAAAGCCTAAGCCAAAGTCATGATTACATAGGCTGGGCTTCAGGATTGTGCTCCTGGAAACTGAAGCAAATTAGAAGATGTATCAGTTTCCTGTTTCTGCTGTAAACAATTACCCCAAACTTAGTGACTTAAAGCAACACAAATGTATTATCTTATAATTATGTACATCAAAAGCCCAAAATGGGTTTTACTGGGCTAAAATCAAGGTGTCAGCAGGGCTGCATTGCTTTCTGGTGACTCTAAAGGAAAATCCATTTTCTTGCCCTTTCCAGCTTCTAGAGGTCACCTGCATTCCTTGGATTGTGGTTCCTTTCCATATTTTAAAGTCAACAGTGGATGATCTAGTCTTTCTCAAGATGCAGTCGTTCTGTTCTGGCTCTTCTGCTTCCCTCTTCACAATTTAAGGACATTGTGATTACACTGGGTCCACTTGAGTAATCAAGGTGTCTCAGTTATCTAGTGCCACTGTAACAGAAATACCACAAGTGGATGTCTTTAACAAACATAAATGTATTTTCTCACTGTTTTGTAGGCTAGAAGTCCAAATTCAGGGCACCAGCTCCAGGGGAAGGCTTTCTGTCTTTGTCAGCTCTGGAGGAAGGTCTTTGTCATCAATCTTCCTCTGGACTAAGAGCTTCTCCATGCAGAAATCCCGGGTCTGAAGGATGCGCTCTGCTCCTGGTGCTGCTTTCTTGGTGGTATGTTGTCCCCCACATCCCTGCTCACTTCCCTCTCCTTTTCTCTTGTAAGATAAAAGGTGGTGCAGGTCACACCCCTGGGAAATTCCCCTTATGTTAGATTAAGGATGTGACTGGAGCAAGGGTATTACATCCCACCCTAATCCTCCTTAACATAATCTAATCTTGCCTCATTAACCACAGGCAGAGATTAGTATTTACAACACATAGGAAAATCACATCACATGACAAAATGGTGGACAATCACACTCTACTGGGAATCATGACATAGCCAAGTTGATGGATGTTTTGGGGGGATACAATTCAATCCATGACACTATACCCTTTGGCCCCCAAAACTTCATGTCCTCATCACATGTAAAATATATTCACCCCATCATATTATAGCAAAAGTCTTAAATCAACTCCAAGTCCAAAATCCAAAAAACTTCTCTTCATCTGTGAAATCTAGAATATAAATTATCTGCTTCCAAGGGTACAATGGCACAATTGGCAGGCACAAGCTAGACATTTCCATTACAAACGGGAGATATTGGAGGGAAAGAAGGCATAACATGTACCAAACAAGTTAGCAGAACATATTACATTAGTTCTCAAGGCTTGAAAATAATCCTCTGTTCTTGGAGACAATTTACACAATGGCCCTATCCTTCAGACTCTAGGCCACACTCTCTGGATTCTGAGTAGAGGGCCCTCGGCCCTGGGCTTCAGCTCTGCCTTCCATGCCCACTGGGACGGCAACTCTGCCCCCTCGGCTTTAGGTGCACCATTCTCCTAGTCCATCTGAGTGGCAACTCCACCCTTAGAAACACCAGAGGTCAAGGCCATATCTTTTGAGATTGAGGCAGGTCAGCTTCCTGTGTTCTTTGTCTCTTCAGCTTCTGCTTCCTGGTTGCTTGGCCTCTCGGCCCTTAGGCCTCATGCCAGCATCTGCCCTGCTGGGGCAAGTGTTCCAAAGCTCTGTAGCTCCACCAATAAGTGCCTAGAGGCACCCCACTTCACCAGTAAACTTCAGAAAGAAGGAACTCAGCTCTCTTGCTCCGTGGGTGGGCTCCAGTGCCTTCTGGCACTAGTCTCCTGGCACGGCTGCTGCCAGTACTCTGCTGCGGCCAGTCCTCTGCTGCTGTTTCTCACCATTTGTGCTTTTTCTGGTGTTAACAGTTCTCCTTGCTTCCTTCTCAGTCTTCTATCCATTCATAGTTTCAAAACCGCTTCCACATTTTAGGTATCTGTTAGAGCAGCACCCCACTCTGGGTACCAAATTCAGTCTCAGTTATATGGTGCTGTTATAACAGATATATCACAAGTGGATGGCTTTCACAAAGAGAAATTTATTTTCTCACAGTCTGGTAAGCTAGAAGTCCAAATTTAGGGCATCAGTTCCAGGGGAAGACTTTCTCTGTCTGTTGGCTCTGGAGGAAGGTCTCTGTCATCAATCTTTCCATGGACTAGGAGATTCTCCAGGGTCCAAAGGAGGTGCTCCTGGTGCCACTTTCTTGGTAGTATGAGGTCCCTCCATCTCTACTCACTTCCCTCTCCTTTTATCTCTTGTAAAATAAAAGGTGGTGCAGGCCACACCCCGGGAAAACTCCCCTTACATTGGATTAAGGATGTGACTTGAGCAAAGGTGTTACATCCCACCCTAATCCTCCTTAACATAATCTAATTTTGCCTCATTAACCACAGGCAGAGATTAGTATTTACAACACATAGGAAAATCACATCACATGACAAAATGGTGGACAATCATACAATACTGGGAATCATGATGTAGCCAAGTTGACAGATGTTTTTAGGGGACACAATTCAATCCATGACACAAAAGTAATCTCCTATTTTAAAATTAGTCAATTAACCCCAGGAGCCCTGGTGGTGCCATGGTTAAGAGCTTGGCTGCTGACCAAAAGTTTGGTGGTTTGAATCCACCAGCTGCTCCTAGGAAATCTCATGGGGCAGTTCTACCCTGTCCTATATGGTCAGAATCGACTCGATGGCAATGGTTTTCTTTTTTTTTTTAAACAAAAACCAAACCTGTTGCACTGAGTGGATTCTGACCCTATAGGACAGAGTAGAACTGCCCTATAGAGTTCCAAGGAGAGTCTGATGGATTTGAACTGCCAACCTTAATTCCACCTGTAACCATAATTCCTGTTTGCCTTGTCACATAACGTACTCACAGGATGTGAGGATTAGAGTGTTGACTTCTTTGGGGGCCAATATTCTGCTTACCACAGGAGGGCACTCATAAGAACTGACATAACACTTCGGATTTCTATGGGAATATAGATGACAAACTCTCATCATGCAAAGTACCTGGCAGTTCTAGACAGAAGGGATAATTCTAGACATAACCAAGCTTTTGTGAATGTGACTTCTTACAAATTATTACACATGATAGCTCTAAGATTGGATGATGTTTGACCTCTAAGAAGACAGTCTACTGTTTATAGCTGGAGAGGGTGAAATAGGCAGGGACTAAGACGTGATAATTAATAAGTATAAAATATCCCCAGCTACCAATTTCATTTTTGTTATCTTTTTCAGTATTTTTGAAGAGATTCCAGGATTAAAATAGCCCTCTCTTATTTTTAAAACTTAAACTTACTTTTGCAGCAGTCTGTTCACAACACTGAACAATGAAGCTTAAATGATTTAAGGTCTCTTACTTTTAAGTCTTGAAAGTGGCTGTTGCAGAAAAGTGCCCCAAAACAATAAGGCACTGTACTTAAACAATGTAGAGTCAGATTTGTTGTATGCTGGTATAGCAGCTATATTCCATCATCAGTTACAGAATCCACAGGAAATAGACACTGTCAACTTTCTTCTTAACTTATCAACTATGAAAAAGTTCATGATAAGTGGATCCTAGAATTTCTCCTGGTTTCTGGAACACCTGTGGTTGTTTTATCTTAGTTTCTTTGCTGTAGGGCACTTTTCATCATATTGTCTCTTCAGTTTGTTTCCTTACCAAGATTTGAAGTGATAATATACACCTTTCTTTAATATATCAGGCTGCAATGAAAGTGGCTAGTCATCAAATTTAGTTAATATTTTTCTATTCTTCTAAGCTTGGCAGAATTTAGTTTTCTTTCAGGATAATACTGCCCAAGGTCAAAAATTTATTTATAATAAAGTGATTCATGAAGGACATATTTGATATATCTAAAAGATTTTAATATTACAAGGAAGAAATATTTATTTTGTGGGTGCCTAGGAAATTATTGAAGTGTAATTCTCTGTATAAATACTGTGGTCAAGAGCTCTCCTTTATACTTCACATTCATCATCTTTCTTGAATTATCTTCATGGCTTCCTTCCGTCTCAGAGTGTCTTCACAAGGAGCCCTTATTGTTTCACTTGAAATTAACACTCATTTAGGCAGAAGACATTTTAAGCAAATCAAATTGTTTTGGGTTCATCAATATTGAAAACACTGAATTGCCAGGAAAAAGGTCAGTGGTGGGATGAGGGGGTTGTGGTACAATGGGTATCTTTATATGGCCTTTCTGGCCCTAGGTTTATAATTCTCCCAAAATGATTAGTTGGCTGGCTGACCTTTACCCAGGTTGGTTAGGGAGTCCACTTTGAAGTTAACAAAGTGTACATGGGCTAGGTGTAAAAATGCTGGAACACAAAGCCTTAGACGGGGCTTCCTGGTCGATAAGAGCTAGGAGAGGGGAGTGTCCTTTGGACACAGAGCCTGTACTACAACCCTCTCAGACCGAGTAAATCTACGACGGTGACAGAGTCAGGGGTTGCCATGGTACCAGAAGAAGAGACAACTAGCAGAAGCAGACAGTGGCAGCAGAGTGTAAAGACTGACCCTGGATGAGAGCTGAGAGAAGCGACCAATAGCCTAGCCAGCCAAGTGATGTCATTGAGTTTTTTGTTTCAAAGTTTCAAGTCAGGTGAGAATGGGTATTGGTTTTTGATAAGGGTAAGCGAGTCCCCTTTGAAATGCAATCAGGTCCCCTTTTAACCACTGAAGTCCCTGCTGGGACCTCTCCTAAACCTCGCCCTTTGCATAGCTTCATTTCTGTTTATAGCCTTCTGTCATTAAAGTTATTTTTGAAGTTATGTTGTTTCCTTAAATTCTCTGTGACCATTCCAATAAATTAATGTATCCAATAGAGAAAAAGTGTTGTAGGGGGAATAGCTGGTATCAGAAATGGTGGGAAAGTTGGAGAATGAGGGGTTTCTTTGACCTCCACCTCATAGGAACGAGCTTCGTGCTGATTCTTACAGGCAGTTATTCTTATAGGGGGTGAAAGAATTGACCATGTCTTAAAAGACAAATAATTTTGGCATGAAAGCCCTAGTCCATTCTCTGCATCCCTGACAGGAGTCTGATTTGTCACTGAAAACAGCAATCCTCAGGAGTTTCTTTGATCCTCTATGAATAGTTCGTGAGTTTCACAACGAGGTTATTAATTAAATTACTCCTCCAAAAACCAAATCCATTGCCATCAAGCTGATTCTGATTCATGTCGACTCCATTGTTACAGGAAAGAACTATGTCATAGGGTTTTCTTGACTGTAATTTTTGTGTAAGTAGATCACCAGGCCTTTCTTTCACAAATCACCCCTAAGCCACTGAAACCCATAACTAGCTGAGTAAAAAAACCTTCATACATCTACAAGCGATCCCGGCTAACCTGAATCCTTTGTGATGGGTGGTTCTGATGCTGTGGTTGAAAAAAATGTACACTAGTGTTTCTTATTGGTTTGCCTTTTTTGTTTGTTTGTTTCTCCTTCCTTTGAGTTTAATCTGTTGCAATGAGAGATTATCACTCAAAATCTAAAAGAGCTTGAGTCCTGCTTGATATAAACTGAAGGAAGTGAGAGAGTGAAGAGGTAGGCTAAGATGAGAACTGGAGAAATGATTCTTATTAGGACATTGTCTTCTCTCAGAAAGTATTTTATAATATTTGGAATTTGGAATTTTTGTTTATCACAATAATTGGTAGATTCTTCCAGCAATTTTGTGAGCAGAAGTCAGGATTGTTAAAAATCTACATCACATGAGTAGTTAATTCAATCAAGTATTGTGTTATACTCTGTATTTTTTTAATAGTCTACTGAATATTCATATGTTTTAATATGTTTATAATTGAAAATTTAATTTCACTTTCCATATACATTCAAAGTTTATTTCCAGAGTTTGTACATTTTGTTGACTAGAAGTGCAACTATTATGTAAACCAAGGTATGACTGCAATTGATTTGTTTGAACATTAGCAAAAATTGTTCATTAATTTCATAAACTCCTACTACCCAAGCCATTGCTAATTGTGGCAAGGGAATATACAATAAAATTTGTTTGTATCAGTCTGCCTTTATATTCATGATAGGAACAAATATCTGACTACTTCATTATTTTTTCTGTGATATTTAAATATTCAGTTATCCCTGAGTATTTAAATATCTAAATGCATATTTCTTAAATAAAAATTATTTTTATGTTTCGGGAATTGCACAACAGAATCAAAAAGTCTACATAGGCAATTTGTGTCAGGATATCTGTCACTTAATTTTGTGAATGGGTCCAACAAGGAGGAAAATGAATTTCCAATTCCAATAGGAATTTGTAAACTATAATAGTTAACATAACTTTGGAAAAATGGGTAAATTCAGGAGCCAAACTGTAATAACTAGAATACACAATAGAGAGAATGAAGAAAGGAAGCTTAAGACTATAGAGAAGGGAAGGAATCTATTGTCTAACTGTAACAAAATATCAGGGTTATCAGAAAAGCTCTGTGAGTGTTAGAATGTGGTCTACTAAAATAATTATTATTTTGGGGACCTTGAGCAAGTTCTATGAGTTAAGTCTCATTTTTTTTTAAATTTGTGCTATATCTATCTATCTATATATATATATATCCTTATAGGGTTACTGAGAAAAATAAATGTGTCTAATTTTTTATTCAATGAATGTTTATTATCTATTATGTAATCCTTCTAGGCAATGGGGCAAACTCCAGATTATCAAAATAGGAAAGCATTCCTGCCCTCAAGAACCGATATTCCATTGAGAAAAGAGAACCAAAAAAGCAGATTATTTCCTATGTAATATAGTAATAAGTGTCAATGAGAAAAATTAAGCAGGGATGTAGTAGAGGAAATACAAGGAGGGACTGAAACTAAAATAGGGTAACTGGAGAAGGCCTATTAGGAAAGAGAGAGTTGAGGGAGTGGGCCATACAGATATCAGGGAAAGAGTGCTACATGCAGGGGAATAGCAGATTCAAAATTCCTGATGCAGGGCTGTACCTAAAGTATTTGAGAAAGAACTATGTCACTGTGGTTGGAGTAAAATGAGCAGGATCTGAGAGGAAGCAGTTGAGTTTAAAGAGGAAATAGGAGGCCAGCTCATGTAAGGCCTTGAAGTCAGTATAAGTACTTTGGCATTTGCTCTGAGTGAAGTGGAAATCTCCAGAAGGGTGTTGAGCATAAAAGAGCATTGATGTCATGTGCAATTTATTAGAATCCTGCTGACACCTGTGCTGAGACTAGACTACCAGTTGCCATTGACTAGATTCCAACTCATGACGACTCCACATACGTCAGAGAAGAACTGCCGTTCGCAGGGTTTTCAATGGTTGATTTTTCAGAAGTAGATCGCTAGGCCTTTCTTTTCAGGCATCTCTGGGTGAACGCTAATCTCCAAACTTTTGGTTAGCTGTCCAGCACATTAATCATTTGCACCACCCTGGGACTCTGCGAATAGACTAAAGAGGTAAATGTGCAATTGGGAAAACCTGTTAGGCTCCAACTGATCTGATCCAGTGAAGACATTCATGAAGGCAGCCTATGCCAAGTGGTAGAAGTAGAAGTGGTAATAAGTGGTTGGATTCTAGCTATAATTTGAAGGTAGATCCAATAGGCTTGTCTAATGGAGTGGATGATGTTTGTGACAGGAAAAGAAGAATCTAAGATGACTTCATAATTTTTGGACTAAGCTACTGGAAGGATGAAGTTGCATTGGCTGAAATAAGGAAGCAGCTGCAGCTTCAGTGGGGGTTTCTAGTTCCTCCCTCTCTCTCTTCTTTACTTCCCTTTTTTAATCCAGTTTGATGGGCAGTTATCAAGATAAATGTTTAACAGTGATAATACTCTGGCATTTATGCCCAGGGAGAACTGCATACTTATGTGCATGAGAATACTGCCACCTGACTTTCTTTTTTGATTCCTTTCCTCCAACCCTACAGCAATTTCATTTGCCCTCTGGGTGACAAGCCAGTGCTATTTTCACTGGCAGCACTGTAAGTAGTATTCATACTTGCTCATGAATGTTCAGAAGTGACCTTCATGCCTAGCACATTTTCATCTTCTCCCAAATTTTCTTTATTTGTGTATTAAAGGACTCCACAAACCTATATCACCTGTACCTGATGATACTTTATAATTTGGTTCTGGATTTACTGATTTATATTTTGTTCCTTCTCATGTAGCCTGAGAACTGAAAGAATATTTCTTTTTCTTCTAATGTTAACATAAACCATAAAATCCAGATGGTGGCTGGTGTGGAATGCCAAAGAACAACAGACCTGTGCTTAGTGATTTCATGCCATACTGAGACTCACTCATCCTTGATTTTATTTCCACCTTTGTGATTGAGTTTTGTTAAGAATTTCAACAATCCAAAAAGCCTGTGTTAAAAGCTCATTTACTCTTCTTTAATATAGAAATAATAACGACCAACCAGGTATATGCATCATGGTAGTTTAGTGTAATGCACAGTGCTTCATACATTACATGAGTTTTAGATTGTGATTAGACTTTCTTCTCACAGTGTCATTTAATTTCCTAGTTTGAGGCAGTGAAAGTTCTATTTTAAAAGCTTTTAAAGGGCACATCCCTAGAGGAGGTAAGAATGTATCTCCTTCCTCCTCAGACACATGTTGCTGTGAAGTACCTACTGTGCAATGGGGTCATGGTGTGTGGAGAGGGAGTGCAGGTAGGCACAAAGCGGTCAGCTGGAACCCCCTTAGTAGCCTGCTGTTTCTTGTTCCTTCCTCCCAGTGACTCTAAACCCTCAAAGCAAGGACCTAAAATAGGAGTAATAGCTAACATACATTGAATGATTACAATGTGCTACATATCATGGTCAACTTTTTTATATACACTAAGCATTTATTCTTCACATTAATCCCAAGAGGTTTGTAATAAACCAAGTACAAGAGGCATTAAATTACTTATCCAAGGTCTTTTAGATTCCAAACATAGCACTTTAAACTGAAAGTGAGATATGATTTCTCATCTCTCACCTGTACATTTAGTACTCAGGGGTCATCTTCGAAGTAATAGGAAATATGCTGTCAAAAGTCAAGCAGAATTTGAAAATCCCTAAATGAAAGGTTTAATGGCTCACATTAAGCCACTCTCTCTGTTAATCATAATTCTAATATCAGGGTTATCTTCTAGTTCTAAGTCATTCATACCATTGTTATGATCTAAATCCTGAGCTTGTTTCTAAGGCATGGCACCCTGTCTGGCACTGGCTAGAACTCACATATATCACAGTCATATGCCTAACCTTCAGTTTCTAGGTCTGCTCTTCTTATGCAGTTCCAGATCCTTCTAATTCTACCAGACTGACTCTGGCTATTTGACTCCCGTGAGTCCTCTTTCTTGCCTAGATTTATTATTATATACAATAAAACTTGCAAAAGCCAGAACCTGTGTGTCTTAGGCTGGGTTCTCTAGAGGAGCAGAACCAGTAAAGTGTATAAATATATATATAGAGAGATTTGTATCAAGGAAACAGCTCGTACAATTGTAGAGGCTGGAACGTCCCAAGTCCATGGATCAGGATAGAGGCTGGCAAACCCAAAATCAGCAGGTCAAAGGGCAGGGCTCCTGCTCACAGGCTGTGAAGTTTGACGAATCCCAAGATAGGCAGGCAAGACTGCAAAGCTTCTCCTGATTAATGTAGCTGCGGGGGCTAGTGAACTCAAGATCTACAGATCAGGGAACAGGACTCTTGCTCACAGGCTGTGAAGATCTACACATCCCAAGACTGGCAGGTGAGCTGCTAGCTTAAGTCCCAGGAACCAGAGGTTAGATGACAAGAGGCAGCTGCAGGATCCAGAACAAGCCAAAAACTTTGGCAAAGTGAGCAGGAAGGAAGTAGGTGGTGGAAAGCAGAGAGATGAAGGCTGAGGGGGTGGTGAGCCACCACAGGCCCCGCCCTCACTGGTACCATTCAGCAGATTCCATCATGGGGGTGATCACATATCAAATTTCAACAGAGAAGTGATCACAACATTATACAACTACCAAAACACTTGAGAATCATGGCCCAGCCAAGCAGACACACAATCTTAACCACCGCACTGTGTAAAGTAGACATCTGTCATAGAAGGAAAACTCAAATATTTCCCACTAAAATGAGTGACAAAAAAGTGATAAGACTCCACCCTGTCAAAGGCAGAAAACTTGCAAGACCTGGAAAAACAAGGCAGTCCCGTTGCGCTCCAGCTCTCACAACATTCATTGTATAATTGGATTCCTTTTAGACTTACTTCAACAACCTAATGGATCTTTCAAATCTCTGGATTCTTAGTGCTTCTGATGCTGTCTGTAATACATTGTTTTAATTTTCTGCAAATATTTAATCTATAGGTCTTGTGGATACAACAGAAAACAAGACAACAAATTGCTGTACCCTTGTAGAGATAATAGTCTAGCAAGGGAACAAAACACAAACCAAGGAAATGAGAAAATAAACTTATTGGAAGTTATCACAGTGCTATTAAAGAAACAAACAGAGCACTCTAATGGGGGAAAGCATGGGTTAGGTGGATATTGATTTAGTGGTGTAGCTGGGAAAGGCCATTCTAAGGAAATGACATTTATATTGGAATATGAGGGAAATAGAGGGAAGAATATCACAAGGAAAAGAATCTGCATGTGCATAGATGCACAGGTAGGAAAGAATGTCTTACAAAGAACTGAAAAAAAAAAAGACAAGCGTTGTGGTTTGATAAGTAGAATTTGATGAAGTTAGAAAGATAGGTGGGAGCCATATCATATATGCACTATGGTTAAAAAAAAGTCAGATTGTATTTGTTTATATGCATCATATTTGTAAGAGCAGATTTAGGTTTTAAGAAGATTTCTTTAGCTGCTTTATGAGAAAATAAATCAGAAATGACAAATACATACACGAAGAAACCAATACCATGCCAGTGTTATAGGCAATGAAAGTTAGTGGCATACATATATATGGTTCAGCTACGGTGAGGATAGTGAAAGAAAGGGCAATTCTGAGATTACTTACTTGAATAATCAGGAAGGTAGTAATGCCATTTAATTAAATGAGAAGAACTAAGGAAATTAGAAGTGACTTGGGAAGTAAAATCAATAATTTAAATTTAGACATGTTCAGTTTAAGACGTGTAAAACAACCAGGTAGAATTGTCAATTCACAATTGTATATATGAGTCTTTAGTTCAGAGGAGAGGTCTAGGCTATAGATAAAAATTTCAGCATATTCAGTAGGAATGAGTGACAACCTAGGGAAAGAGTATAGGAAGAGAAGAAAAGAGGATGTGAGACAGAGTTCTGACTAACTCCAGCATTAGATGTGGAGGAACAGAAGTTACTAAAGAAGACTCAGAAGTGACCAGTGAAATTAAAGATAATCCAAGAGAGTGTCTCTGAAGCTAGATGTGAGTAGAAGGATGAGATCAAGTATGCTGAATGTTGCTAAGAGTTTCGGTATAATGATGATGCTGTTAATTTCCAATTTTGACAGCCTCATTATGCCAATACTCTTTGCTTCAGTACTGCATTATTTTAATCTCGGTAAATAATCAGAGTAGTGTCCGTATTTCTCAGAGGAAATCTTCCTGAAGTAGAGGGAGCAATTGAGTTAATTATGTGATTAGCAAGATGCTTGCTACATTTTATTTTATTTAAAAAATAATAACAAAGCAGAAACATGTTGAAAAGAGTTGGTTTGTTTTAAGACAATGTTTCTACCATATAAATTTTAGAAACCTATAAAGGGTTGCTATGAGTTGGAATTGATTCAATGGCAATGGATTTATATAGACATTATATTTATTGAAATTTGGCATATTGGTTATCCCTTAAATATACATATGATTCATTTCAATTAACTAGTTTTCTTTCATGTTTCATACCCATGAGAAAAAATGGCACAAAAGATTTGAGACTGATCATAATACCTTAGTTTTTACTTGGATTTGCAACTTGCTTGGTTTTGGGGCTGGAATTTCTCCTAACAGCATTACCTGTTTCTTATTACAGGAATAATTACTGTTAAATCTATTATCTGATATTGTGGATGGTATTTAAGAAGGAGAAGACACACAGATATCTATTATATAATCACTTCATGAAATAGACATGATCTTGAAAAATCATATTGTAAGTGGAATGATAAAAATTCTTCTTTAAATAATTTATTTTTTTGTTGTTGAGAATATAAACAGCTGAACACACATGAATTTGACAATTTCTACACGTACAATTCAGTGACATTGATTACATCCTTCAAGTTGTGCAACCATTCTTACCCTCCTTTTCCAAATTGTCTCTCCACAATTAACATAAACTCACTACACCATAAATTTCCTGTCTAATCTTTGGAGTTGTTATCTCCAATTTGATCCCATATGGATAGTTTTTAACAGAGCATAATGCTCAAGACAGACATTATTCACTAGTTAAGATAACATATTGCTTGGTTTTAAGAAGACTGAGGGGATGTTTTTGGCTTAAGGTTTAAAGATTATCTTAGGGCAATAATTTAGGAGGTTCATCCACCCTTACAACTTCTTCAATCAATTATGCTCTACAAAATAAATCACAATAGCAGAACAATTTTAGAGAATAAGGGTTAAAGAAGATAGTTAGCTATAATACAGGTTGCTCTTTGGCTGGGTGCACAGATTTGCTATACTGTAACCCCCACACCCACCCCAGCTCACCATCTCCATAGCTACTAATGGACATAATAGCTACTAATACACACAAAGGATGTACCTTGGGGGAGATGACTGCCCTCTGAGAGACCTGAAACAGCTATTGTTTTATCTTAGTGGGGTGAAAAAGGAAGAACTGTTCCCTGATGCCAGTAAGACTAGAATAGCTGATCAGGAGACGGTCATCCACCCTGAAAACGGGTTATGAGTAATATCCATTGCCACATGAGGCCATCCCCTTTTATTGACTCTTTTCCTTTTTATTACTCCTTTCCCCTCTTTCTGTACATGCTGTTTTTCACAACGTTATTGTAGCTTGTTAGTATATTAACCCCGGGAGAGAAAAGCTTCAGGTTTCTTCTCCCATGGTGCCAAGTGGGGAATGCATGGATGCAATTATAAATTTACACCCTGGGAGGGGAGCTTAACTGTGAAATCTTGGCTGATGATGACGTTTGCTGTTCTACTCATCCCTGCCTTGTTTATTCTGTGAGTAAATAAATGCCTGTTAATCACACCATTAGAACAGTGTCTGGTATGTGCTCTGCCCCAAATGTTCCTTCATGCTAAGAACTAGTGAAGATGGTACCTCACAACTTTCAATGTATTGCTAGTTCTATTCTTTCTATCCATGAACTCCATGCAGGCAGAGTCCATACCTATTACCCTCAGCAATTAGTACTGTATCTGCTATATAGAAGTCTTTCAAAAATATTTGGTAGTGAATTAAAAAAATGAATACATGCAAAGTTCCCAATTTACAGAATTTATTATATCCCATCTATGGATTTACTTTATACTACTTGCGTATCAGTTGCATTTGGTCACACTTAGAACACTGTAATTTTTCCCAACTGTAAACTCAAATGGACTTTCACACATGCACACACACACGCACACACACACAGAGGAAGAAGAAAGAGTAGCAAAAGAAGAAGGAGGATGAGCGGGAGGAAGGGGGAGAAGGAGGAAAAGGAGAAGAAGAAAAAAAATAAACTTCAAAACTTACTATCCTACCTGTATCTGCCCAGATGATCTATGGTTGGTTCAAAAAAGTGTTTTACTATGTATTCATCTTTGTTGTTTTTAGTTCCTGTCAAGTCAGCTCCTATTCATGCTGGCAAGGATGTGGAGAAACTGAATCACTCCAGCTGATGGGGAGGTAAAATGGTACAACACTATGCAAAACACTTTGACAGTTCCTTAAAAAAACGAACATACAATATAAGACCAAACGGTCAACAATTACTTTAAAACAAAGATGAAATTGTAAGGTGACAGGGAAACTAGGTTAATGGAAATAGAGCAACCAGAACGGAAATAATAACAAGGTTCACCCAGTGTGAAGAATGTAACCAATGTTACTGAATAATTTGTGTACAAATTGTTGAATGGGAACCTAAACTGTTGTGTAAACACAATAAACCAAAAACACAATAAAATATTATTTAAAAAACAGAAAAACAAAAACTAAATATGCAACTATCATGTTGTTGTTGCTGTTAGGTTCCCTCCGGCCAGTTCCCAACTCATAGTGACCCCATTTACAACAGAATAAAATGTTTCCCAGTCTGTCCCATCCTCACAATCGTTGCTATGTTTGAGCCCATTGTTGCAGCCACTGTGTCAATTCATCTCATTGAGGATCTTCCTCTTTTTTGCTTACCCTCTACTTTACCAAGCATGATGTCCTTATCCAGGAATAGGTCTCTCCTGATAACATGTACAAAGTAAGTGAGACAAAGTCTCACCACCCTAGCCTCTGAGGATGGTTGTACTTCTGGCTGTACTTCTGCCAAGACAGATTTGTTTGTTCTTCTGGAGTACCTGGTATATTCAACATTCTTCACCAACACTATAATTCAAATGCATCAGTTCTTCTTCAGTCTTCCTTTTTCATGGTCCAGCTTTCGCATGCATATGAGGCAATTGAAAATACCATAGGCTTTGGTCAGGAACACCTTAGTCCTCAAAGTGACATCTTTGATTTTTAAAAGTTTAAAGAGGTCTTTTGCAGCAAATTTGCAAATCTGCTGCAACTATCAAATGACCAAGCAATTGCACTCTTTATCATTTATTCCAGAAAAATAAAAACTTACGTTCATTCAAAAGCCTGTACGCAAATGTTCATAGCAGTTTTGCTCATTATAGCCCAAATCTAGAACTGACTGGAATGTCCTTCAGTGAGTGGGTGTTTACGTATCCTGTTTAAATCCCTATGATATATCCATACCATGGAACGCTACTAGCAATTAAAAGAAATGAATTCTTAAACATGTAGCGACTTGGGTGAATCTTCCAGGAATTATGCTGAATTAAAAAAAAAAAAAAAAAACCTAAAAGGTCAGATAGTGTATAATTTAAATAGATAGATGTTGTTGTTGTTGGGTGCCGAAGAGTTGGTTCCAACTCATAGTGACCTGATGTACAACAGAAGGAAACAGTGCCTTGTCCTGTGTCATCCTCATAATCATTGTTATGCTTGAGTCCCTCACTGCAGCAATGGTGTCAACTCATCTCATTGAGGATTTCCTCTCTTTCACTGACCCTCTACTTTAAGAGTGTGATATCTTTCTTCAGGGACTGATCCTTCTAGATAACATGCCCAAAGTCAGCAAGATGAAGTCTCACCATCCTCGTTTCTAAGGAGCATTATGGATGTACTTCTTCCAAGATATATTTGTTCATTCTTCTGGCAATCCAGTTATATTCAATATTCTTAGCCAACACTGTAATTCAAAGACATCAATTTTTCTTTGGTTTATCTTATTCATTGTTCAACTTTCCCATGCATATGGGACAATTGAAAATACTGAGGCTTGGACAAGGTGCAGCTTTCCTCAAAGTGACGTCTTTGCTTTTTAACACTTTAAAGAGGTCTTTTTGCAGCAGATTTGCCTAATGCAATACGTTGTTTGGTTTCTTGACTGTTGTTTCCATGAGTGTTGATTGTGGATCCCAGTAAAATGATATCCTTGACAACTTCAGTATTTTCTCCTTTTATTATGATGTTGCTTATTGGTCCAGTTGTGAGGATTTTTGTTTTCTTTATGTCGAGATGTAATCCATACTGAAGGCTGTAGTCTTTGATCTTCATCAGTAAGTGCTTCAAGTCCTCTTCACTTTCAGCAAGCAAGGTTGTGTCATCTGTACATCACAGGTTGTTAATGAGTCTTCCTCCAATCCTGATGCCAACTTCTTCTTCGTATAGTCCAGTTTTTTGGATTATTTGCTCAGTATACAGATTAAATAGGTATTGTGAAAGGACAGAACCCTGATACACATCTTTTCTGATTTTAAACCACATGGTATCCCCTTATTCTGTTCAAATGAATACTTCTTCTATGTATGGGCTTCTCAGGAGCACAATCAAATGTTCTGGAATTTCCATTCTTCACAATTTAATCCATAATTGGTTATGATCCACACAGTCAAATTCCTTTGCATAGTCAATAAAACACACATAAGCATCTTTCTGGTGTTCTCTGCTTTCAGCAAAGATCCATCCGACATCAGCAATGATATCCCTCATTCTACATCCTCTTCTGAATCTGGCTTGAATTTCTGGCAGTTTTCTGTTGATGTACTGCTACAACCGCTTTTCAATGATCTTCAGAAAACTTACTTTTGTGTGACATTAATGATATTGTTCGATAATTACCACACTCTGTTGGATCACCTTTCTTTGAAATGGGCACAAACACAGATCTCTTGTCAGTTGGCCAGATAGGTGTCTTCCAAATTTCTTAGTGTAGACCAGTGAGTGCCTCCAGTGCTAATTAGTTTGTTGAAACATCTCAATTGGTTTTATGTCAATTCAATAGATAGATAGATAGAGATATATACATATATATATAATACAGTCATCAAATTGCTTTTGACTGACAGTGACCTCACAGATAGATCTATATAGTATAGTTCAAGAATTCACAATGATCTTTATATGACAAAATTATAGAAACAATCACAATATGCTTCAAAGATTTTGTTGAGTTTATTTAAATTAAGAATACAGCATCTCGGAGAGGGGGCAAGATGGCGCTCTAGGCAGAAACACCACGCCGTCCCTCCACAGCAAAGATCCGAAAAAACTAAGCCTAACAGAGAATCAACAATCCTGAAACCCTAGAACACCAAATGAAGAGATAAAGAACTCAGCCAAACATCAAACGGAGTGAGAATACTAAAAGAGAACGGAGAGCGAGGAGAGACTCAGGCAGAGATTCCTTACCAGCTAACGCAGCGCGGATCCACCATCTTGGATTCCTATCAGAGACCAGCGAACGGGAGAGCAGCCTTGCAGAGCATCTGGTCGGAGACAGAACGACCGGTAAACTGCGGTGTGCGCTCTCCCACCCCCCACCCCTCTCTGCCTCAGCTGGGGATCCCCTGCTTTCTGTGGCCAGGGTCCCTGGGCTGGGGGGTGCTGGTGCTTGGATTCCGCGTGCCTGGGCTGGCGGCTTTCTGGGAGCCGTTGGCTGGCAGCTAGCGAACCTTTTTCTGCCGCCTCCCCCTCTTTTTGCCTGGGTGCCTGGTTCCGAGTGCCGTCTCTGCTCTCTCCTGCGGGGCTGTAGGGCTGCGTTCAGGCGTGTGGCTGTTTCTAGGTCTCGGCTCCCGCGCGGGTGGGATCCCGGGGCCTTTGTTCGTTCGCCCCTCTGCTTTCCGTGGCTGCAGTCCGTGAACTGGGGGGTGCCGGTGCTTGGATTCCGCGCGCCCGGGCTGGCGGCTTTCTGGGAGCCGTTTGCTGGCAGCTAGTGAACCTTTTTCTGCTGCCTACCCCTCCTTTTGCCTGGGTGCCTGGTTCCGAGTGCCATCTCTGCTCTCTCCTGCGGGGCTGTAGGGCTGCGTTCGGGCGTGTGGCTGCTTCCAGGTCTGGACTCCCGCGTGGGTGGGATCTCGGGGCCTTTGTTCGTTGGCCCCTCTGCTTCCCGTGGCCACGGTCTCTTAACCCCGAGACTACTGGCTTCTTGGAATTCGTGCCCCTGAGTGGGGGCTCTCTGGGTCCCATTTGTAGGCACTGACTGCTGGTGTTGCCCTTTTTTTTTTTTTTTTTTTTCCAATTTTATTTTTCTTCCTTTTTTGATTAGTTTTGTCATCTTTTACCTCTTTTTCCCTTTTGTCTTTCTTCATTGCTTAATTTCTCGTCTCTCTATCTCTTCCTTCTATTTCTGATCCCTGAATACCAGGCGATGTATGCCTCTGTACCTTCTGGCCAGGCTGAGCTGTGAAAATTGAGACCGACTCCCCCAGACCTCATAGCTGCATCGGTGGGATCCCTGGGAACTTTGCAGTTCTTTAACTTTTCTGATTTTTATTTGGTCATTCTTTCCTTTTCTTTCTCTTCCCCCTTCTGGTTTCCTCCATCCCATAGTCTCTCATCTGTACATTCCAACGACAAGCTCCCCTGGCATTCTTTTATGTTTGTACGCTTTTTGCTCCTCCTCCTCTCTCCTCTCTCCAATATCCAGCTTAGCTTCACACATAACCATCTTCCCGCTGCACCCTACCTACCTGCACCGTGCACTAGACATCACATCACCAAGCGGTGCAGGCACGCCCTATTGGAACCTGCCCAGCACTGACTACCGACCGTCCTGGTGGCTGCGGTGAGTGCCACAAGCAACCCATCCCAGTGGCTCCTCCTCAGCTAGATCTGCCCAGCTGTACCACAAGAACGAAACAAAAAAAAAAAAAATCTACAATCAATAAACGAGAGAAATATGTACTGAATGCCCCGAAAACAGCAAACAATATCAAAACATTTACAAAAACAACACAAGATGGCTCCAATAGGCGTCCAAATTAAAACACCAGATAACTCTCCTGTGGAAGAAAATGCACTAGAAGTACCTGATACGGAACTCAAATCACTAATACTCGGAATTTTCCAAGAACTGAGGCAAAAAGCTGACAAACATGAGGAAAAAATAGACAAATTTATGGAAAATACAGACAAAAAATTGGAAGAATTCAGGAAGATGATGCAGGAACAAAATGCCAAAATAAATTCACAACTAGAAATTATACAAAAACACCCACTAGAAATCCAAAAGATAAACAACAAGATTTCAGAAATGGACGGTGTCATAGAAGGGCTGAGAAGTAGATTTGAAACCATGGAAGACAGGATCAGTGGAACTGAAGACAAACACTTGGATACAACTCTGTTTCAGGAAAACTCAGAAAAAAGAACAAAGAAAAATGAAGAGACCCTGAGAGTTACGTGGGACACAATTAAAAGCAAAAACTTACGAGTGATTGGCATCCCAGAACAGGGGGAGAAAACAGAAAACACAGAGAGGATCATTGAGGAACTGCTAACAGAAAACTTTCCCAATATCATGAAAGATGAAAAGCTGGCCATCCAAGAAGCTCAACGAACCCCATATAGAAGAGACCCCAAAAATAAATCACCAAGACATATCATATTCACACTCGCTAAAACTAAAGACAGACAAAGAATCCTGAGAGCAGCTCGTGAAAAACAAGAAGTCACATACAGAGGAGAAACAATAAGACTAAGCTCAGATTATTCGGCAGAAACCATGCAGGCAAGAAGGCAATGGGATGACATATATAAAATGTTGAAAGAAAAAAACTGTCAGCCAAGAATAATATATCCTGCAAAACTCTCATTCAAATTTGATGGTGAAATTAGGTCATTTCCAGATAAACAGAAACTAAAGGAATATGTAAAAGTCAAACCAAACTAACAAGAATTATTAAAGGGAGTTCTTCGATCTGAGGACAAACAGCTTCAGCCCTCAGGCAGGACCTAGGACCTAGGACGCAGGTTCACATGAACCAGATACCATTCTAGGAACTGAACTACAGAGGAATTTCCAAAAACAAAAGATATACAACAGGGAATCAGAGAAATCAATCAAAGGATGGCAACAACATCAAAACAATGAAAGAGGGAACAAACAGCATAGGTATAGAACCTTCTAAAGGAGAGGAAGGCAAGGCGATACCAAGTAACAGTAGACTGCTTCAAAATTATAAAGATAAGGGTAAAATTCATGGTAACCACAAAAAAAGTTAACAAACCAACTCATAAAAATAAAGACGAAAAACATAAAGTCTCAACAAAAACAAAACCTACAAAAACAAAAGAAATGAACACAAAATCCACAAACAAAAGTAACTCAGCACAAGAGAGTAAGAAGAACAAAGAAAACGTCAGCATCACAAAAAAAAGCACTACAAAATGACAGCAACAAACTCACATCTATCAATAATTACACTGAACATAAATGGACTCAATGCACCCATAAAGAGACGGAGAGTGGCAGAATGGATAAGAAAACAGGATCCATCAATTTGCTGTCTACAAGAGACACAACTTAGAAACAAGATGTGAATTTATTAAAAATCAAAGGTTGGAAAAAAATATATCAAGCTAACAACTACCAAAAAAGAGCAGGAGTGGCAATTCTAATCTCAGATAAAATAGACTTTAAAACAAAATCTACCATAAAAGACAAAGAAGGACACTATATAATGATTAAGGGGATGATCCATCATGAAGACATAACCATAATAAATATCTATGCACCCAATGACAGGGCTCCAAAATACATTAAAAAAACTAACAGCACTGAAAAGAGAAATTGACAGTTCCACAATAATAGTAGGAGACTTCAACACACCACTCTCAGTAAAGGACAGAACAACTAAAAAGAAACTCAGCAAAGATACAGAAGACCTAAAGGACACAATCAGCCAACTGGACCTCATAGACATATATAGAACAATCCATCCAACTGCTGCAAAGTACACATTCTTTTCCAATGCACATGGAACGTTCTCCTGAATAGACCACATCTTAGGCCACAGAGCAATCCTCAACAAGATCCGAAATGCTGAGATAATTCACAGTATCTTCTCTGACCACAATTCCATCAAGGTAGAAATTAACACTAGAAAGAGCAAGAAAAAAAAATCAAACACATGGAAACTGAATAATAATCTGCTTAAACATCAATGGGTAATAGAAGAAATCAGAGATGGAATTAAAAAATTCCTAGAATCAAATGAAAATGAAAACACATCATACCAAAACCTTTGGGACACAGCAAAGGCAGTCCTCAGAGGACAATTTATAGCAATAGATGCACATACCAAAAAAGAAGAAAGGGACGAAATCAAAACATTAACTACAGAACTCAAACAAATAGAAAGAGAACAACAAAAAAAGCCTACAACCACCGGAAGAAAGGAAATAGTAAAGATCAGAGCAGAAATAAATGAAATAGAGAACAGAAAAACAATAGAAAGAATCAACAAAACCAAAAGTTGGTTCTTTGAAAGAATCAACAAAATCGACAAACCACTGGGCAGACTGACAAAAGAAAAACAGCAGAGGGCACAAATAACCCAAATAAGAAATGAAATGGGGGAAATTACAGCAGACCCAACTGAAATAAAAAGGATTATAACAGAATATTATGAAAAACTATATTCCAACAAATTTGAAAACCTAGAGGAAATGGATAAATTTCTAGAAACATACGGCCTACCCAAACTACAACAAAGTGATATTGAAAATCTGAACAGACCCATAACAAGAGAAGAGATTGAAAAGGTAATAAAAAAAACTCCCAACCAAAAAAAGCCCTGGCCCAGATGGCTTCACTGGAGAATTCTACAAAACATTTACAGAAGAGCTTGTACCAGTTCTACTCAAGTTATTTCAGAGCATAGAAGAGGAAGCGACACTTCCAAATTCATTCTATGAAGCCAGCATAACGCTGATACCAAAACCAGGCAAAGACATCACACAAAAAGAAAATTACAGACCAATATCTCTCATGAATATAGATGCAAAAATTCTGAACAAAATTCTAGCCAATAGAATTCAGTAGCATATCAAAAAAATAATACACCACGACCAAGTAGGATTCATACCAGGTATGCAAGGATGGTTTAACATTAGAAAATCCATCAACGTAATCCACCACATAAATAAAAGGAAAGAAAAAAATCACATGATCATCTCAATTGATGCAGAAAAGGCATTTGACAAAGTCCAACACCCATTCCTGATAAAAGCTCTCAATAAAATAGGTATAGAAGGGAAATTTCTCAAAATAATAAAGGGCATCTATGCAAAACCAACAGCCAACATCATTCTTAACGGAGAGAGGCTGAAAACATTCCCCTTGAAAACAGGAACAAGACAAGGATGCCCTTTATCACCACTCCTATTTAACATTGTGCTGGAAGTTCTAGCTAGAGCAATAAGGCAAGAGAAAAAAATAAAGGGCATCCAAATTGGTAATGAAGAAGTTAAACTCTCCCTGTTTGCAGATGATATGATACTATACATAGAAAACCCTAAAGACTCCATGGGAAATTTACTGGAACTAATAGAAAGATTCAGCAGAGTAGCAGGATACAAGATAAACATTCAAAAATCAGTTGGATTCCTATACACCAGTAAAGAGAACGATGAAAAGGAGATCAGGAAATCAATACCATTTTCAATAGCCCTTAAAAAGATAAAATACTTAGGAATAAATCTGACCAGGAATATAAAAGACCTATACAAAGAAAACTACAAAACACTGCTGCAAGAAATCCAAAGGGATCTACATAAATGGAAAAACATACCATGCTCATGGATAGGCAGACTGAACATTGTGAAAATGGCAATTCTACCTAAAGCAATCTACAAATACAATGCAATCCCGATACAAATACCAACAACATTCTTCAAAGAGATGGAAAAGCTAATTATTAACTTTATATGGAAAGGGAAGAAACCCCGAATAAGTAAAGCACTACTGAAGAAGAAGAATAAAGTTGGAGGACTCACACTACCTGACTTGAGAACCTACTATACAGCTACAGTACTCAAAACAGCCTGGTACTGGTACAACAACAGAGACATTGACCAATGGAACAGAATTGAGAACTCAGATGTAAATCCATCCACCTACGGTCACCTGATTTTTGACAAGGGCCCAAAATACATCAAATGGGGAAAAGACAGTCTTTTTAACAAATGGTGCTGGCAAAACTGGATATCCATTTGTAGAAAAATGAAACAGGACCCATACCTCACACCATATACAAAAACTACTTCAAAATGGATCAAAGACCTGAACATAAAGCCTAAAACTATCAAGTTCATAGAAGAAAAAATAGGACCAACACTTCAGGCCTTAATACATGGCATCAACAGGATACAAACCATAAACATCAACACAAAAAACCCAACAGATAAACTAGATAATTGGGATCTTCTAAAAATCAAACATCTATGCTCTTCAAAAGAATTCACCAAAAGAGTTAAAAGAGAACCTACAGACTGGGAAAAAATTTTTGGACAGTACAAGTCAGACAAAGGTCTAATCTCCATAATCTACAAGAAAATCCAACACCTCTATAACAAAAAGACAACCAATCCTATCAAAAAATGGGCAAAGGAGATGAACAGACACTTCACCAAGGAAGACATTCAAATGGCCAACAGACACATGAGGAAATGCTCGCGATCACTAGCCATTAGAGAAATGCAAATTAGAACCACAATGAGATACCATCTCACCCCGGCATTACTGGCACGAATCAAAAATACTGGAAATAACTAATGTTGGAGGGGCTGCGGGGAGACGGGAACTCTTATACACTGCTGGTGGGAATGCAAAATGATAGAACCATTTTGGAAAATGATATGGCGTTTCCTCAGAAAGCTAGAAATAGACATACCATTCGATCCAGCAATCCCACTCCTAGGAATATAACCTAGAGAAATAAGAGTCATCACTCGAATAGACATATGCACACCTATGTTCATGGCAGCATTGTTCACAATAGCAAAACTATGGAAACAACCTCGATGTCCATCAACAGCTGAATGGATACACAAACTATGGTACATACACACAATGGAGTACTATGCAACGAGAAAGAACAACAATGAATCTGTGAACCATCTCATAACATGGATGAAACTGGAAGACATCATGCTGAGTGAAATAAGTCAATCACAAAAGGACAAATATTGTATGAGACCTCTATTGTAAAAACCCATGAATAAATTCACATGCAAAATGTAACAATCCTTGTTGGTTACCAGGGATGGGGGGGGGGAATACTAAATAGGTAATAGGTAAGTGGTAACTTGGGTGAGAGGTGAGATAGTACATAGTACAGGGGAAACTAACACAACCTGCACAAGGAAAGGTCATGGAGGCCCTATAGACACATCCAAACCCCCCGAGGTTCTGAGTTGTTCGACGGAGGGCTTTGGGGACCATGATCTCGGGGAACATCTAGCTCAATTGGCATGACACTACTTATAAAGATAATGCTCTACATTCTACCTTGGTGAGTAGTGTCTGGGGTCTTAAAAGCCTATGAGAGGCCATCTAAGATTCTCCACTGATCTCATCCCTTCGGGAACAAGGGAGAACGAAGAGAACAGGATACAAGGAAAAGATTAGCCCGAAGGACTAATTGTCCACAGCTACCAAGGCCTCCATGGGACTGAGTCCAGTACAGCTGGATGGTGCCCGGCTACCACCAATGACTCCTCTGACCAGGATCACAACAGAGGGTTCTGGGCAGAGCTGGAGAAGGATGTAGAGCATAATTTTAACTCCCCCCCAAAAAAAAGACCAGATTTACTGGCCTAAAGAATACTAGAGAAACCTCAAGAGTGTGGCCCCCAGACACCCTTTCAGCTCAGAGGTGAAGTTACCTTCGAGGTTCGATGTTAAGCCTGGGAATGGACAGCCCAGTAAAACTAAATGGGACTAACGAGGTACAGGAGTCCAGTGACAAGGGCCAGAAGGCAGAGGGAGAGTAGGAAACTGATGATAAGGAACACAAATTGAATAAGGACACTGTCGATGTATTGTGAGATTGTTGACCACTGCTATAGGGTAACATTTGTAGTAACTATTAAATGGGAGGCTGTTTTGTCCTGTAAGCCTTCATCTTGGGCGAGAATGGCAGCACAATTGGAAGAGCATAGTCAATATCACTTAAATGTGTAAGTAAAAAGTTTTGAAATGGTGTTTAAATAAAATAAAATAAATAAATAAACAAATGAGACTAAAGATTTACAATAGTCCACTGACAAGGTCCAGAAGACAGAAGGGGACAAGGAAGCCCCCTGGTGATAGGGAACACAAGGTGGAGTAAGGATATTCTTGATGTGCTGTGAGATTGTTAACCATTGTCATAGGGCAACATGTGTAGTAACTGTTAAATGAAAAACTATTTTGTTCTGTAAGCCTTCATCTTAAGTGAGAATAACAGCACAGTTGGAAGAGCGTAGTCAGTGTCACCGAACTGTGAATGTAGAAATTTTTGAAACAGTGTATCTTTGGCCATCTGTAATTTTCATCAAAAAAAAGGTTGCGAATTTAGAGGCTTAATACGTTGTGGGGTTGTTAACCAATGTCATAGAACAACATGTGTACTACTATTTCATGAGAAACTATTTGCTCTGTAAGCTTTCACCTGAAGTACAATAAAATATATATAAAAAAAAATTAAAAAAAAAAAAGAATACAGCATCTCTTAAATAGTATGCAAACCATAACTAACAATGCACAAACACCAGAATAGAAACCAGATAACTGGGAGCTCCTAAAAATCAAACACTTATGCTTAGCAAAACACTTCATCAAAAGAGTAAAAAGAGAACCTACAGACTGGGGGAAAAAAATTTGGCTACGACATATCTGATAAGGGTCTAATCTCTAAAATCTACAAGATATTGCAATACCTCAACAACAAAAAGGCAAATAAGTCAATTAAAAAATATGAACAGACACTTCACCAAAGAAGACATTCAGGTGGCTAACAGATACATGAGGAAATGCTCATGATCATTAGGCATTAGAGAAATGCACATCAAAACTACGAGATACCATCTCACTCCAAGAAGGCTGACACTAATCCAAAAAACACAAAATAATAAATGTTGGAGAGGTTGTGGAGAGATTGGAACACTTATGCACTGCTGGTGGGAATGTAAAATGGCACAACCACTTTGGAAAATGATTCGGCACTTCCTTAAAAAGCTAGAAATAGAAGTGCCTTACAATCCAGCAATCCCACTTTTTGGAATATATCCTAGAGAAATAAGAGCAGTCACATGAATAGATATATGCACACCCATGTTCATTGCATCACTGTTCACAGTATCAGGAAGATGGAAACTACCTAGGTGCCCATCAACAGCCAAACGGATGAACAAATTATAGGACATGTACACAATGGAATACTCTGCTACAGTAAAAAATAATGATGAATCTGGGAAACATTTCACAACATGGATGAATCCAGAGGCAATTATGCTGAGTGAAATTAATCAGCTGCAAAACGACACATATTGTATGAGATCACTATATAAGAACTCAAGAGAAAGTTTGAACACAGAATAAAGCATTCTTCGATGTTTATGAGGGTGGGAAGGGAGGGGGAGTGGAATTCACTAACTAGATAGTAGACAAGAATCATCATAAGTGAAAGGAAGGACAACATACAATACAGGGGAAGTTAGCACAACTGAACCAAAGCAAAAGCTAAAAAGTTTCCAGAATACAACCAAACACTTTGAGAGATTGAGTAGCTGGGGCTGGGGTCTGGGGACCATAGTTTCAGGGGACATCTGGGTCAATTGGTGTAACAAAGATCATTAAGAAAATGTTCTGCATCCCACTTTGGTGTGTGGAGTCTAGGGTCTTAAAAGCTTGCAGATGGCCATCTAAGGTGCATCAATTGGTCCTAACACACCTGGAACAAAGGAAAATGAAGAACGCCAACGACACAAGGAAAATATTAGCCCAAGAGACAAAAGGTCCACATAAACCAGACTCCATCACCCTGAGACCAGAAGAACTAGATGGTGCTCGGCTACCATCAGTGACCGCCTTGACAGGGAACACAACACAGAATCCCTGTGGGAGCAGGAGAAAAGTGCAGAGCAGAACTCAAATTCACATTAAAAGACCAGACTTAATGGTCTGACAGAGAATGGAGGAATCCTCCAAGACTATGGGTCCTGGATGCTCCGTTAACCCAGAACTAAAACCATTCCCAAAGCCCTCTCTTCAGAGAAAGATTAGACTGAACTATAAAACAAAAAAATAATACTCTTGAGGAGTGTGCTTCTTAGTTCAATCAGATACATGAGGCCCAATGGGCGACTTCTGGCCGCAGGCAGAGTGAAAAGTCAGGAAGGGACAGGAACTAGCTGAATGGGCAAAAGAAACCTGGGGTGGAAAGGGGGAGTGTGCTGTCACATTGTAGGGATGGTAACTCATGTCACATAGCAATATGTATAAATTTTTGTATGAGAAATTACCTTGAGCCGTAAACTTTCACCTAAAGCACAATTAAAAAAAAAAAAATCTAAAAATGTATCCAAAAAAAAAGAATATTGCATCTCTGATGTGTACTTCAAACACATCTATCTACTAAACTGTTAGGTAAAACCCTATCTGTTCTGATATGCCCATTTTAAAACTTTTTAATGAACATTGAAATTATAAAATTAGTATCATAACTTTATATCCTCTATATTTATACATTAAAATATATATATTATTGAGCTTTTTTTTTTTTACCATCTTGAAGGCAAATGAAAAGCAGTATAAATAGCAGAATGTTAAATGTCTGTTTATTACTGAACCTTCTTGTGTTTCTCCAATTTTTTTAGCTGTCAAATTCATATAGACATAAAAAAGCATAAAAAATAAATAAGACATTTGTATCCCAAACAAGAACTCCAGTTTTCACAGTGGGACTGAGACTCATACATAAATATATTTAATGCATGATATGGCGTAGGAAGTGCTTTAACAGCAGTACCACAGGAGTTTGCTGTTGTTGTTAGCTGCCAACTCATAATGACCCCGTGTAACAGAGTAGAACTCCCTCAGAGGGTTTTCTAGGCTGTATCTTTTATGGGAACAGATTGCTACATCTTTCCCCTGCCCATGGGAGTTTAGAGGGAGCAATTTCTTCTGTCTTGGTAAGTTTCTGAAGCTTGGAGATGGGTCAGCTAATGATAGGCAGGCAGATCAGTGACTTGCAGACATATGGGGCAGAGCAATTCCAGCAAAAACAACAAAGTGGGATCTTTGAAAAGGTTTAGAGGAAGTTTTTTTGAATATGAAATAGGAAGAGACAAGATCTGAGAAAAGAAGAATATCTAGACAGCTATTTTGGAAGTGGAAGAAGAGACCTGGAGGATTTCTTCAAGAGCAAAATTCTTGTGAATTTTGTGTATTTATGTAACAAGAGAGTATAATGATGACTCAGTATTTATTTAATTTAGATGATCTTAGAGACCAAGTATGAGTCATTAACGTGTTGGAAAGTGGAAGAGAAAGTGGAATGATTTGGAGAACCAATCAGTGGAAAGCGTGAAGACCACCAGGAGAAGTTTGTGTTGTTTTCACTTAGAAAGGTGATTTTCCTCTTTTCAGGAATAAAACCATAACTGTAAGAGACCCTGTGACCCTGCTAAAATTAAATAATGAAATCTCAGCTCCAGTAAAGCTGGCAGAGGGGGATATGTGGGATATAATGCCAAGGCCAAAGGAGGAAGGGGTTAATCATCTGGTGGGTCTTGTCAGCGGGTGTGAGATTTCCTAGCCCAGGCAATAGACAGACCTTGTGAAACTGAGTGTAAACAGTTAGGGATGAGGCTCCCAGGCTCTCTGTTAGCCAAAAACTAAAACCATTCCCCAGACCAACTCTTCAGACAAAGATTAGACTGGACTATGGGACATAAAATGATACTTGTGAAGAGTGTGCTTCTTAGCTCAAGTAGATGCGTGAGACTAAATGGGCAGCTTTCATCCAGAGGTGAGATGAGAAGGCAGAGAGGGTCAGGAGCTGGTTGAATGGACACAGGAAATCCAGGGTAGAAAAGAAAACTGTGCTATCACACTGTAGGGAGAGCAATTAGGGTCACATAACAATGTATATATAAATTTTTGTATGGAAGACTAACTTGAAATGTAAACTTTCACTTAAAGCACAACAATAAATAGAAAAAAAAAAGTTAAGGATGAGTTTTCAGCCTTGGGTGCTGAGTCTTCCTCCTAATGAGGCAGCAACATAGTGGGCAGCTGCATTAATGATCACCTGAGACTTTATAGGATGGAGACGTTAGTAAGGAAAGTAGGAAAAAAAATGGTGAAATAAAGCAGATGATTTTCATGGAGTAGGAAGGAAAATGAGAAAAATAAAAATAAGTAGAGGTAAAAGAAACTGTTACAAAACAAGAAAGGCTGACTGATGAAGGCAGATATACTCTACACTCTTATTTGTGAGTTTGGGAGACAGAAAGCAGGGGAAAGGGAGCTATGATAAAGAAACTATGAACAATTTGAGAAAACTAGAAAATACCAGGGCTATTTATAGAAGAAATTCGAGAAATTCTAAGGTACAGAAATATCACAAGAATAAGTATAGAGCAAAGGTTGAGACCAATAGAAAAAAATGATTAATAAAAAGAAGAAAAAAGTTTGAAGAGAAGTGAAACACGTGTGATAGTAATAATAAAAACTAGCATTTGTGTAAAACTTATTCTGTGCTAAGAACTGTTCTGAGTGTTTTACATATGTTGTTATCATTAGGTACCTTCAGGTCAGTTTTGACTCATAGCAACCCCATGTGATAGAGTAGAACTCCCTCATAGGGTTTTCTAGCTGTAATCTTTACAGGAGCAAATTTCCAGGTCTTTCTTTCACGGAGTCACTGGGTAGATTTGAACTGCCAACCTTTTGCTTAGCAGCTGATCACTTAACTCTTGTGCTGTTAATATTTATAATAATGCTAGGAAGAGGGAACTCTCCTCTTTTAATGTATAGAAGAAATGAGGAACAGAGAAAATAGTGTTTCTGGTTATACAGCAAATATCATTGCAATTCCACACCAGGCGGTCTAGCTCCAGAGTTCACATTCTTAACAAATAAGAATACTGTCTCTTCCTAAATTGAATGGAGTGTCATGAGAATATAAAGGCTAGATGACACAAATAAAGATTAAAAAGAAACAAAAACAGGAGAAATAAGAGAATGAGATTGTGGGCTATCCGTATTTTGGGAGACCACATATGTGTTGTATTTCCTTTCTTTTTTTTTTAGTTTGTTACTAGATTATAAAGGAATAATAAATATTTAAAAATATTTTGAAAACGGGTAGAAATAAGTTGAATAAATGGGTGAAAAACCATTTGAATAATGGTGTAATTTCTACAACTGGTATTAGAGAAACACCTCTAAAATATACTTCCTTCAGTGAGCATAAAAGGTATTTACAGTCCCTCAGTTATCCTTGTAATATTAATACCTACTTATTTAGGTATTACTGAGCCCTGAATAATAATAACACTTCATTTTCATAATTTTGTAGTTGCCAGTGTAGATTATTATCCAATTTTTTAATTTTATTATCTTTCTCAATAGATTTAAAGCAAAATGCAGTATGAAGCAACAGAAATCTATACTTGGGTGTAGTACTTTCCCAAATTTGAGCATAAAGCATAGACAATCAGAAAAACAGGTTAACATATTCTACTATGTTATAATATCTCATCTTCTCTTAGTTCCTGTAACAGAAACTTCAGAATATCTCCAATGACTTTTAACACTTTATTTTATACTTTGCTTTTATTTTTGTCTCTGGGTTCAAGAATGTAGAATTGGTGTAAAAATACAAATCTTATAAAATGAGAAAACAAATGTCTTGATAATCAACTTCAGAAAAAAAATTCATTTTCTGCTTTGGAGATATTTTCTAGTAAGTCTAGAATATTGTTTGATGTAGTTATCTCTTGCGAGTGAGAAATGAAAATTTAGAAAGAAAACTTTATTCAAATGTCGTATTTCCATTTATTTCCTCATTTTTAAATCTCAGGGAACACATAGCTGGTGAAAAAGAAACTTTTATTGAAAACAAAAATAGTTTTCAATTAAGTTTAGATATTTATAAATCACAAATTGTCTATTTTATTTAATATTAAATTCTGGGATAATACTCTGCCTTCAAAATACTAAAGTTCTATTTTCATACTTTGATTATGTCTTAGCAAATATCTAGGCTTTAGTGTATTAAATATCCTGCTTTTTAAAATGATCGTTTCAAAGGAAAATTCAGAAGCTTTGAAAGGTACTCAAAGTACAGACAGATTACTGATGCAAACTCAATCTCTTTTACTGCACAGTGTAATAACCTTAAATCACCTCACATATGGCATTTCACATTTGATGGCCAGTAAGCTGTGAACTTTCCCCATGTATCACAATTACTACAACACCTGGATCAGATTTCTTTGTGATGATGCACTGCTATAACACTGGAAAGTGATGAATAGCTTTCAGAATCTCTCATTTCTTACTTGGAATGTGATGTCCTACTGATGGCGTATTGTACTGTATTTTAGAAGCTTTCAAGACTCAGATTTAATACCAACTGCTTTAATCTTAACTACTGCTCTAGAATAACCTATATATGCATCTGAGTTCAGAAATGAGTGTTTCTTCTGATTTCTTCTTTTATCTAGAGCACTACTTCTATCTAGAGTATTATATGTATTGATTCCAAAAACACATTTAGATCTAGATTTGGCTTACACAATTTTAATGGAAGAGATATTTGGGTACTTTCATTTTTTACCCTTAAGTAGGACAGGGTAGAACTGCCCCATAGGGTTTCCAAAGAGTGGCTGGTGGATTCAAACTGCTGACCTTTTGGTTAGCAGCCAAGCTCTTAACCACTGTGCCACCAGGGCTCCCCTTAAGTAGGAGGAAGCAAAAATATGGTTGAATGATAGAATACATAAAACTTTGAAATAATGCAATATATTTGTACTTGCTAATTAAATACATATGATAATAGCTAAAATGCACATTGTTCTTATTTTTAGCTATTATTCTTCCTAGTCTGTCTTAGTCTAGAAGCTCCATTGTAACTTGTTCAGCATCATAGCAACATACAATCCACCACTGACGACAGATGGCTGCACATGAGGTACATTGTTCAGTAATCAAACCCAACTCTCCTACACAGGAGGCAAGAATTCTACCACTGAACCACCAAAACTTCAAGGTGCTTAATACATGCCAGGTACTTTCCTAAGCGCTTCATATATCTTAGCTTAGTTAACCCTCATAATAATCCTAGGTAGGTATTACTCTACTAAAATTTCTCCCTTTAAGGGCACATCAAAGCTAAGGGACTCCTTTACTGGGTCCACAAAGAGGCACAGATGCAAACTGGCAGCAGAGGAACAGCTTTCCCAGACACTGGAGTATTTGAAAAGTGAATGGTGCCAGGAGCAACATTCCAGTGGGTCTTGTCCTTTGCTATCAAATTGGAGTATGTATACCTGCCTTTTGAGTGGTAGTAGAGAGAACTGATTCGCTGTAACAATGTGCACTTCTACCAAGAAATTCCTTCAACAGGTTACTACAGAGCTGGAATACCAAAATACGTTTCATAGGACAATACTTCCATACGATTTTTAAAATTCATTTAATAAATATTTGAATCCCCATGAAATCCCTGTGTCAGGTACTATGTTAATAGTGACTGCTTGAGAAGAAGATTCTGGTAGAAAATAAGTACAATGTGTCTGGATCTTATGACATAAATACAAGTGTACAATACATATCATATTTATCTATTTTAAAAGTCAAACTAAATCCAATTGTGAGCCACCATCTTGGTTTGTCAGGAAACTCAATCATAGTCATTATAAGGGGTCTTTTGACTAGTACTTGCCCCTATTCCCAAATTGCACAAGGAACACAAGAGACTTAGATGGTTTTGGGAAAAAGCAAGTTCAGTCCATCATGACAACTGCTGTCATCCTCATTGTCCAAGCTCACATGGCCCACTGACGAGAGGTTACTCCATGGCTCTTGCATCAAACTTTGGCCATAAGACTTAATTTATTTTTTCCTAATGCTGAAAGACCTGGGCCAAGCGTCCCACATCATTATGTGCACCATAGGCATAATTGTCCTCTGGGTTTTGTCATTGTAAAGAGTGATATCAGGAAATGAGACATGCATCCTTGTTAAACCCAAAACTTGCTGATTTCAGGTATAGTTTCCAGTGTGAGAAAATTTCACACTTATATTCTGTTTCAATCTCTTTTTCCTTTAGGACACTTACTGTACTCGTTTTAATAAGAAGCTTTTAAACAGAGAAAGAGAAGAGAAATAGATCATCTTGAAGGATCTTCTACTTTGGGCCAAGGAATGAGAAAGAGTACAAAACAGTCTGACTGCTAGCCTGAATCAGAAAAAAAGAACATTACAGAAAATTACAGATAAGTTAATACCTCAATAAATTATTCTGTCACAAAAATTAAACACATTACTTTCCTGTAGGACTACTCAGAGTCTTTAATCTACATCCATTTAACAATGATCTAAATATGGGATATATTTTGTAGTTTTTCCCAAAAGTCTTTGTCTATGAAAATTTTATTTTTCTTCTCTGAAGATCATCATTGAAGAAATAGTTTGTTGGCATAGCAGTTAAGTGCTACAACTGCTAACCAAAAGGTCAGTAGTTCGAGTCCACCAGGCGCTCTTGAAAACTCTGTGGTGTAGTTCTACTCTGTCCTGTAGGGTCACTATGTGTCGGAATCCACTTGAGGGCAAGGGGTTTGGTTTTTTTCTGGTTTATTAAGACAAAAAAGAAAGATACGTATTCTATTCTTTGTCCAACTCTTTGTGGATCTTGCTAAATTCAAAAGTGTCTCAACTGCTCATTCCTTGACATGTCTGAGGTTCTTGACATTTGGATTTCCTGAACTTCACAGTTTTCTCACCTACCTCATCTCCCAGAGAGCATGAAGGTAGATAGCCTGTTATTGTGATTTTATTTCCTATTGTTAGGCGTTTTATTTCTATATTTTTCTATTTTTAAAAAGAAGATGGAAATTTTATAAAGAAGGGTGATGTGTGCTCTTTTTGAAGCTCTTTCAGAGGTAATCAATAATGTATTTTACTCTAAAACCTGCTCTTTACAGAAGAAAGTCCTGTGTCTTCTCAGGATGAACAAAGCAACAGGTGAGGGGAGATGAGCTATTTCATTACGCAGCCTTGCTTTATCTGAGGGATGATAAAACAGAGGGCAGGCAAGCTTCCTTATTCTGAATCACTGGACTTTTTGAGAGCTAAACACAAGAGAAAATGAAAGCACCTCTTTTATTCTTAAACTCTGAGGAAAATAAGACTCAAAAGACCAAGAGCACTGAAGAAATTTGTTAGCATGTAACAAAAAGAAATCACTGGTGAATTCTCTGGATTAAGAATAAGTGATGTATTGAAACACTGGATAGTTTAAAATCCCAAATTTATAACTTGAATTCAAAAGTGTAGCTTTTTTCTTTTTTTTTTTAATGGTAACAAGAATAAGTATATGAAAGTGCTTATAGTTTGACTTAGGTCATTTAGTAAGTTTTGACTCAGGGGGAGAACCAAATAAAGCAAGAAAGGAAAAAGATATAATTTTTTTGTTATTTGGCCTAATCGCCTTTTAATCAGATACTTAATGACTATTTACTGAACGTGAAGGCCCTTAATGAGGCGCTTAGGACACAGTGTTGCTCAGGAAGATGTGGGCCCTGCCTTCATAAATTTCACAGCCTAATTTGGGACAGACATTATAAAACACAATTCTAGGTTACGTGAGTTTAAAGCGGTGTGAAAGTAAAAAAGGAGTCTATCCTCAGTCTGGGGAAAGCAATTAAGGCGAGACTTGCCAGAAAGAGAGGAAGCCAAGGGCAGGGAAAGCTTTCCAGACTAATGGAACAGGCTGGGAGGAGCCTGAAGAGGACAAAACTGAACCTTAGCAGGACCTTACATGTATTCATTTTGTTCTGGCGAAAGATTAAATAAATGTTAAGAACTATTGCCTTATAGATTTTGTGCTTTTTCCCTTGTTCATGAAATTTCAGCCACCTATTTTTATTTTCTCCTAATCAGCAGGTTTTAAATTTTTCCAACTTTTCTAAGATGTGAAGCACAAGTGAAAGTGAACATTATAAAATATGAAGGTATTTTTTAAAAAGAAAAATCAATTATTTGTCTTCGATCAACATCTTATCACTGCATCATTCCCTCCCTTCACCCGAAATCTATACTCACAAAACGGCATTTAAGCGTAATATGCCATTTGAGGTGATGTGTGAAAAAAAAAAAACAAAAAAAACGGCAGTTTTGTTCAATCTCAATCCTATCAAATGATTCAACATGACAGTCCAGGTCCCTAGACATATCTCTGACAGCACCCCTATCTCAGTGGCCCACTGCCACCCTCCTGAACACCCCAGACACACCTGTTCTTGTTATGACTGTCAACCTACACATTCCTGCAGTGTGGAACCACTCAAGCTTTCTAATGTCTGACCAAGTAGCTAATCCAAGCCACTTACATTCCAAGTTCCTTCATTATTAGAAGTCTTGGAGGCTTTTGCTCAATTCCTTCTTAGTAGCTGTTACTACTGACTCTGCATTGGAGATTTTATTCTCCCGAGTTAGACTGTGAAATGGAACGCCTTCTACAAAGATCGGCCTTCCTCACCCCATCCTTGATGGCCCTGAAAACAAGCACACAGACCCTGACATGTATCTTTATTTCTTTCTCTATAGCACTTACCACAATCTTTAACTATACATGTTTTCAAAATGTGTTTGGTGGTTTACTTTCTGTTTTCCTCATTGTTTCCAGCATTTTGGGGAGCTGAAGTACCTTATCTGTCTAGTTTCACCTCTGTATCTCCAAGTCTGGCATGTAATAAATGCTCAATTAAATATTTGTTCAATAAATTAATGAAGGAAAGGATATTTCTGTCTATAAATATCCCAGTGTTTAGCATACTGTAAATATTTATTAAATGTTTAAAAATTTCAAGAGCATTGATAAAAATTACTTACCATAAAACAAACAAATAGGAGTTAAAATAAAACAACAAATAAACATAGAAGACTTAAAAATGCTTTAAGGTCTTATAAAATTTTAACAAGTGTGTGTCCTCTTTTTTTTTTTTTTTTCCTATTTTCTTCAATAAATGCAAACTCAGTTCCCTGTGGACTTCTCTTACGTGATTAGGGTTCACGTCCTCTTTCTTACTTCACCTTTCAGGACCTGTTCCCTCTTCTCATTTCCCAGAATCAATTAAAGAGGAATAATTTGAGTCTCTAAACCTAAATGGACAGTTAGATTTACTTAGTATCTCAACTTATTTTCCCAACTTAGTGGCACATACACAGATTTGCTTGTTCTTCTGTTCTCCCAGAAAGCAATGTGAGGTCTTTCTTGAAGGCTATCTCATTCTTCCTCAGATGGCTAACATAGGGTTATCTTGGGAATAGCACCTTGTAGACAAGGTTCCAAGAGTCCTATGGATGTTTCAAAAATCATCCAGAGGATTTGAGATGCTTGCTTATAGCAATGGTTTGGGAAGAGCTAATGGCTTTATTAGTTCCATCGCATCAATATTGAGTACTGTATTGATTTTTCCTATTACAGTCCAAGGCATTGCTGTCAGAATAACAGGAAAGAATGCTTTGCTAAATTGAATCAACTGAAAAACTTCTTTCATTACAACTGATAAACCCCCCTTCTTAAACTGGATATCATTCCCATCAAATCCTGGTACCTAAGCTGCTAACAAACAGAAGATGCTCAAATCATTATTTCCATATTGAAATAATATGAGTTGTGCTGATAATATTGACCACAAAGATGGGGACTCACCCATCTAGGATTTTCAGCATATTATTTCCTTGAATTTCCTCAGATAACTTCATAGAGTACAGCAAAGTTGGCATACCTGTATTTGGGATAATCTGAAATATAGGGCAGGAATTCTTAACGTAAAGTAAAAATATTAATTACGTTATCGACATAGCAAGCTGACAATCCTCTAAATTAAAGAATCTCTAATCCAAGAATACAATATTTGAAGAATGTGTAGAATAAATCTACTTAAGCTTTCTTAACCCTCTTCCTTTCCATCATCTTTCCTATTGTTCCATGCTTTTCCACTGTACTCATGGGGTTACTCATCTTTAGAAGGTCAGCAACAATTCCCTACTTGGCTGTCTCACTTGTTAGTGAACATTGTCTACTTTTAATTTGTGGCTCACCTTGCTGATTTTATAACATAGATGAGGGAAAAAAAATGTTTTTACATTGTCTAGTTTTCTTTTTCTCTCCCCACTCCTGGAAATCTCTGCTCCATCTACCAGTTGACATACCATTTCTAATCTCTCTAGGTAGCCTTTTCTGCCTAAATAATCCATTGATTCCTTTCACCCTGGGATAGCCTATAAAAACACGACAGTGATGGTTGCTGCTTATAGTTTTGTGTCTGTTTTTACTATTTTAGTGATGCAGATTCTCTTTTTGGAACTGCTTGTTCTTGATAATCCTTAATGAAATGACATTTTGTGCCAGGACTGCTGCATATATTTTCTGTTGGGCACCTTGATTAATGGTAAAATTTCTTAATAATCAAAACAATTTCCCAATCATTTTGGGGAAACAATACATAATGAGTTACTTTTGTGCAAACTCTGGGAATTATATTTGCTATTGCTTCTCAACATCTACCAAACAACAAGGAATCCTTGGCTTACAAGTGTAGAGAGATATTAAACATGTTGCCATGGAAATAACTATTTCTATTTTGAGAACTAATATACACTTTTCCACCCCCAGTCTTCTTCACCCCCACTTGGCCTCCTCTGCTTCTTGAGGCCACAGTCTCTTGGCCAGGAGACATTAGCTTTAGACCTGTGGTGCTTGCATTCCACCCACCCACACTGGCTGACTCTCAGACTGTCATTTGTTTGTTGCTGGTGTTGCTTTTTTTCTGCTTCTTTTGGTTTCTTCCATACTTCTCACCACCTCTCCCTCCTTTCTCTCAAATACCTGGCTCCGTGTGTATCTTCGCTTCTTCATGAAAGGCTATGAAAAGCTGCTCGACTGTGGAAATGATTCCAGGCCAGCGGCACCATACTGGTGGGATCCCCGGGGCTTTTTTGGTTTGTTTTGATTTGTTCTGTTTTGATTTGTTTGTTACGTTTCTCTTTGCTTTCTAGGCTTCAGAGCCCCCTCTAGCTGTGCTGTACTGTGTGGCTTGGAAGCTACTTCCTCAGTCTGCACAGCCACAAAGTGGTATCCCTGGCAGCATTTCCTTTTTCTTTTTTTGTTTTGTATTTGTTTTTGTTTTCTTTCCTCTCTTTTGCCCTTTTTGTCATTCTTCATTTCTCAATTTCTTGTCTCTCTGTACTTACCTTCTCTTCCTGTCTCCTGAATACCTGGTGCTGTGTGACACCTCTACCCCTTCTACAAGGCTGTACCTCACTGCCTGTGAGCCACTTCCCCAGTCTTCGCAGCTTCATTGGTGGGATCCCTGAGGCTTTTCTTTTTTCTTCTTTTCCTAATTTTTATTTTATTTTACCCTTTTTTTTTTTCCTGTTGCTTTTTTTTTTCTCCATTTCTTGATTACTCATCTCTCCACTCCAATGGCAAGCTCCCCTAGCACTCTTTTTGTTTGTTTGTTTTTGGCTCCTGTTTATCTCTCCTCTTTCCCATACACATCTTAGCTCCACACATCCCAATTCCCACCTCCTTCCTGCCTACCTGAACCATGCACTGAACATCACACCCTTGAACAGCAAAGGCACAGCCAGCTGGGACCTGCCCTGCACTGATTCCCTGCCCACCCTGTCAGTCCTAGTATGTGCCACAAACAACCCATCCCAGTAACTCCCCTTCAGATGGACCTGCACTGCTGCAACATAGCTGAGTGACTGACCTTGCCCATTGGATAAGAAGCTGAAAAATATCATGCCAACAGACAAGCAAACAACAAAGAATGCACAGCCCACCTGCTCAGACATAACCAAATAAAACAAAAAAGTAGAATGAAACAAACAAATCTGCAATCAATATATGATGAAAATAATTACTGAATGTCCCGAAGACAGCAGACAATATCAAAACATATAAAAAAAGGGACAAGATGTTTCCAGCAGGTGTCCAAAATAAAATACTAGATGACTTTCCAGTAGAAGAAAAGGCAATAGAGCTACCTGATAGGGAATTCAAATCTCCAATATTCAGAGCTATCAATGAGCTGAAGCAAAAAGGAGACAAAAATGAGGAAAAAATAGAAAAATTCATGGAAAATAAAGACAAACTCATGGAAAATACAGACCAAAAAATGGAAGCATTCAGAAAAATAACACAGGAACAAAATGCCAAACTAAATTCACAACTAGAAATCATACAAAAATAACAATTAGAAATCCAAAAGATAAACAAGACTTCAGAGATGGACAGTGTCATAAAAGTGCTGAGGAGCAGGTTTGAAATGATGGAAGACAGGATCAGCAAAATTGAAGAAAAACACTTGGATACAACTCTGTTTGAGGAAAAATCAGAAAAAACAATGAAGAAAAATGAAGAAACCCTGATAATTATGCGGGATACTTTCAAAAGCAAAAATTTTCAAGTGATTGGAGTTCCAGAACGGGGAGAAAACAAAAAAGAGAGGATTATTGAAGAACTGCTGACAGAAAACTTCCTCAATATCATAAAGGATGAAAAGCTGATCATCCAAGAATCTCAATGAATCCCATATAGGATAGACCCCAAAAGAAAATCATGAAGGTATATCATAATCACACTCGCTAAAACCAAAGACAAATAAAGAATCCTGTGAGCAGCTCAAGAAAAACAAAAAGTCACAGAGGAGAAACAACAAGACTAAGCTCAGATTTTTCTACAGAAACCATGCAGGCAAGACGGCAATGGAATGACATACATAAAACTTTGAAAGAAAAAAAATTGCCAGCCAAGAAGAATCTATCCTGCAAAACTCTCATTCAAATGTGATGGTGAATTTAAGACATTTCCAGATAAAGAGAAATTAAGGGACTATGTAAAAACCAAACCAAATTTACATGAATTATTAAAGGGAGACCTTTGGTCTGAGAACGAACAACATCAGACCACAGGCTGAATTTAGGAAACAGGATCATACTAGCCAGATACCAACCTAGGAAATGAACTCTCAAGGACTATTCAAAACTAAAAAAACTACAAGAGGGAACCAGAGAGGTTAATCTGTAAATGACAACATCAGAAAGATAAAAGAGGGTATAAACAGTGCAGGTATAAAACCTTCTAATGGAGAAGAAGACAAGGCAATACCAAGTAATAACAGACTTGTTCAAACCTAAGAAGATAAGGGTAAATTTCAAGGTAACCAAAAGCAAAGTTAACACACCTACTCATCAAAATAAAGAAGAAAAACATAAAATCTCAGTAAAAACAAAATCTACAAAAACAAAAGAAATGAAAGAAAAAAAAAATCCACAACAAAAAGGAATTCAGCACAGGAGAGTAACGGGAACACCACAACAAAAAGCACTACAAAATGACAGCAATAAACTCACACCTATCAATAATTACACTGAATGTAAATGGCCTAAATGCACCCATAAAGAGACACAGAGTGACAGAATTGATAATAAAACAGGATCCATCAATATGCTGTCTAAAAAATACACCTTAGAAACAAAGATGTAAATTTATTAAAAATCAAAAGATGGAAAAAAATATATCAAGCAAACAGCTACCAAAAAAGAGCAGAAATAGCAACACTAATTTCAGATAAAATAGACTTTAAAACAAAATCCACCACGAAGGACAAAGAAGGACACTATATAGTGATTAAAGGGATGAAGCATCATGAAGACATAACCATTATAAACATCTACACACCCAATGACAGGGGTCCAAAACACATAAAACTAACTCTAACAACATTGACAAGAGACATTGACAGTTCCACAATAACAGGAGGAGACTTCAACACATCACTCTCGGTAAAGGACAGAACATCTAGAAAGCAACTCAGCAAAGATACAGAAGACCTAAAGGGCACAATCAGCCAACTTGACCTCATAGTCATATATAGAACACTCCACCAAACAGCTGCAAAGTACACATTCTTTTCCAATGCACATGGAACATTTTCAGCAATGGACCACGTCTTAGGCCAGAAAGCAACCCTCAACAAAATCCAAAACATTGAGATAATACAAAGTATCTTCTCTGACCACAATGGCATCAAGGTAAAAATTAACAACAGTAACAGTAAGGAAAAAAAATCAATTACATGGAAACTGAATAACACCCTGCTTACAAACCACTGGGTAATAGAAGAAATCAGAGATGGAATCAAAAATTCCGAGAATCAAATGAGAATGAAAATACAGCATACCAAAAACTTTGGGACACAGCAAAGGCAGTCCTCAGAGGACAATTTATAGAAATAGATGCATACATCGAAAAAAGAAGAAAGGGACAAAATCAAAACATTTACTACAGAACTTGAACAAATAGAAAGAGAACAGTTAAAAGAGTCCATAGCCACCAGAATAAAGGAAATAATAAAGATCAGAGCAGAAATAAATGAAATAGAGAATAGAAAAACAATAGAAGGAATCAACTAAAACAAAAGTTGGTTCTTTGAAAGGATCAACAAAATCTACAAACCACTGGCCAAACTGACAAAAGAAAAACAGGAAAGGACACAAATAACCCAAATAAGAAAGGAAATGGGGGACTTTAGAACAGACCGAACCAAAATAAAAAGCATCATAACAAAGTATTATGAAAAACTATACTCTAAAAAATTTGAAAAACTAGAGGAAATGGATAAATTTCTAGAAACACACTTCCCACTCAAGTTAACACAAAGTGATGTTGAAAATCTGAACAGACCCATAACAAGAGAAGAGATTGAAAAAGTAATAAAAAAACTCCCAACCAAAAAAAGCCCTGGCCCAGATGGCTTCACTGGAGAATTCTACCAAGCATTCAGAGAAGAGCTTGTACCAATACTACTCAAACTATTTCAGAACATAGAAAAGGATCGACACATCCAAATTCATTTTATGAAGCCAGCATAACCTTGATACCAAAACCAGGCAAAGACACCACAAAAAAAGAAAATTACAGACCAATGTCTCTCATGAATATAAATGCAAAAACTCTCAACAAAATTCTAGCCAAAAGAATTCATCATTATATCAAAAAAATAATACACCACAACCAAGTGGGATTCATAACAGGTATAATAAAGATGGTTCAACATTAGAAAATCAATCAACGTAATCCACCACATAAATAAAAGGAAAGAAAAGAATCACATGATCATCTCAATTGATGCAGAAAAGTCATTCAGCAAACTTCAACACCCATTCCTGATGAAAACTTTCCATAAAATAGGTATAGAAGGGAAATTTCTCAACATAACAAAGGACATCTATGCAAAACCAATGACCAACAACATTCTTAATGGAGAGAGAACAGGACCTAAACAAGGATGCCCTATATCACCACTCCAATTTAACATTGTGCTGGAAGTCCTAGCTAGAGCAGTAAGGCAAGAAAAAGAAATAAAGTGCATCCAAATTGGTAATGAAGAAGTTAAACTATCATTCTTTGCAGATGATATGATACTATACATAGAAAACCCCAAAGACTCCAGAAGAAAACTACTGCAACTAACAGAAAGATTCAGCAGACTAGCAAGATACAAGCTAAACATAGAAAAATCAGTTGGATTCCTATATACAATAAAAAGAATGGTGAAAAGGAAATCAGGAAAACAATGCCATTTACAATAGCCCCTAAAAAAATAAAATACTTAGGAATAAATCTAGCCAGGGATGGAAAAGACCTATACAAACAAAAGTACAAAACAGTACTGCAAGAAACCAAAAGAGATCTACATAAATGGAAAAACATACCATGCTGATGGATAGGTAGACTCAACATTGTGAAAATGACAATTCTACCCAAAGCAATCTACAAATACAATGTAATCCCGATCCAAATACCAACAATATGCTTTAAAGAGATGGAAAAACTAATCATTAACCTTACATGGAAAGGGAAGAAACCCCGGATAAGTAAAGCACTACTGAAGAAGAAGAATAAAGTACTAGGGCTTGCACTACCTGACCACAGAATCTACCATACAGCTACAGTAGTCAAAACAGCCTTGTAGTGGTACAACAACAGATACATTGACCAATGGAACAGAATTGAGAACTCAGATGTAAATCCATCCACCTATGGTCCCCTGATCTTCGACAAGGGCCCAAAATCTATCAAATGGGGGAACAGACAATCTTTTTAACAAATAGTGCTGGCAAATCTGGATGTCCATCTGCAAAAAAATGGAACAGGACCCATACATCAAGCCATATACAAAAACTAATTCAAAATGGATCAAAGACCTAAATATAAACTATATAGTTCATAGAATTAAAAATAGGATCAGTGCTAGAAGCCCTAATACACGGCATTAACAGGATACAAACCATAACCAACAACACCCAAATTCCAGAAGATAAGCTAGATAACTGAGATCTTCTAACAATTAAACACTTATGTTCATCAAAAGACTTCACCTAAAGAGTAAAAAGAGAACCTACAGACTGGGAAAAAAATTTTTGGACACTGCAAGTCAGACAAAGTTTTAATCTCTAAATTCTACAAGAAAATCCAACACCTTTACAACAAAAAGACAATAATCCAATTAAAAAATGGACAAAGGGACACTTCACCAAAGAATACATTCAAGGAGCCAACAGACACATGAGGAAATGCTCACTATCACTAGCCATTAGAGAAATGCAAATCAAAACCACAATGAGATACTGTCTCACCCCAGCATTACTGGCATGAATCAAAAACACTGGAAATAACAAATGTTAGAGAGGCTGCAGGGAGATTGGAACTCTTATGCACTGCTGGTGGAAATGCAAAATGATACAACCATTTTGGAAAACGATATAGTGCTTCTTTAGAAAGGTAGAAATAGAAATATCATATGATCCAGCAATCCCACTCTTAGGAATATATCTTAGAGAAATAGGAGCCGTCACATGAATTGCCATATGCACACTCCTGTTCATGGCAGCATTGTTCACAATAGCAAAAAAAATGGAAACAACCTAGATGCCCATCAACAGATGAATGGATAAACAAACTATGGTACATACATACAATGTATGAGACGACTACTGTAAAAACTCATGATAATGTTTACAGACAAAAAGAAACAATCTTTGATGGTTACGAAGGATGGGAGGGGTGAGGGGGGGAATATGAGATAGATAATAGATAAATGGTAACTTTGGTGAAGGGTAAGACAATACACAATACTAGGGAAGCCAGCACAACTTGTACAAGGAAATGTCATGGAAGCTCCATAGACACTCCAAACTCCTTGAGGGACTGAATCGCTGGGTGGAGGGCTGTGGGGACCATGGTCTCAGGGAACATCTAGCTCAACTGGCATAACACAGTTTATAAAGAAAATGTTCTACATTCTACCTTGGTGAGTAGCATCTGGAGTCTTAAAAGCCTGTAAGCAGCCAGCTAAGATACTCCACTGGTCTCACCTCTTTGGGAGCAAGGGAGAATGAAGAAACTAAGATACAAGGGGAAGATTAGTCCAAAGGATTAATGAACCACAACTACCACAGTCTCCACCAGAATGAGTCCAGAACAACTAGATGGTGTCCAGCTACCACCACTGACTGCTCTGACAAGGATCACAACAGAGGATCCTGGACAGAGCTGGAGAAAAATGTAGAACAAAATTCTAACTCACAGAAAAAGACCAAATTTACTGACCTGACAGAGACTGGAGAAACCCCGTGAATATGGCCCCTAGACACACTTTTAGCTCAGTAATTAAGTCACTCCCGAGGTTCACCCTTCAGCCAAAGATTAGACAGCCCCATAAAACAAAATGAGACTAAAGGGGCACAATGGCCCAGGAAAAAGACTAAACGCCAGGAGGGGACAGGAAGGCTAGTAATAGGGAACCCATGTTTGAAAAGGGAGAGTGTTGACATGTTGTGAGTTTGTTAATCAATGTCATAAAACAATATGTGTACTCACTTTTTAATGAGAAACTGTTCTGTAAACCTTCATCTAAAGTACAATAAAAAAACCAAAAGAAAAAAGAAAAGGCAAACGTATAGAGACCAAGGTTTATTAGTAGTTTTCAGGGGCAGGAAGTAGGAGAGGCTGGGGGGCTATTGCTTATGGAGTGCTGAGTTTTGGTTTATAGTGATGAAAAAATCGCATTGATTAAGGATAGGGTTGTACAGCTGATTATTGTTAGCACTGTCAGTAAGTTGTACACCTACAAAAAGTTGAATTAGCAAAAGTTGTATGATAGATATATTTACAACAAAGACAAAAAGAAGAAAACAAAGAAGAGTAGCTACTGGTGCTGCTTATGTACAACCGAACACCTCATTTGATTTGGTTTCTGGTTTGGAGGTTTAGGGTGTGGTTTCATGGGACATCCAGTTAACAGCCCTAATAATGTGTTTAGTGTTTCTGTTCTACCTCCTAGCTGTTTGCTTAGCGCCTGGGATCTTAAAAGCTTGCAAGCAGCCATTGAAGTTGCAACAACTTGTCTCTATTTGCCTGGAGCAGTAGTAAAAAGGAGAGTCAGCAATAGGAGAAGGAAATGGAATATGTGGCTAATTGCTTCCATGAACATCTGCCTGTTTTGCTATGAGACCAGAACCAGATGGTACCTGGCTACCATTACTGAACATTTTGACGAAAGATTCTATAGAAGAATCCTGATCAAAAGGGGGAATATTGCAAAAAAGAATTTAAATTCTCATGGAATCTAGACTATCTGGAGTTATTGAGGCTGGATGAAACTAAGATAATCTTAGAGAGATAATCCTTAAACCTTAAACATTATACCCAGAATATCCCCTGAAGTCTTCTTTAAACCAAACAATAGTTTAGCTTAATGGTAAAGAACATCTGCCTTGAGCATTGTGCTCTTTTAAAGAGCTATCTACCTTGATCAAATGGACAACAGTAACTCAAAAGTTTACATAGGTAACTTGAGGGGCAGTGAGTTAATGTGGGAGGAACAGTTTGGAAAAGGAGGGTAAGAATGGTTGGACAACTTGAAAAATGTAATCAATGTCGCTGAATTTTACATGTAGACATTGTTTAATTGGTGTATGTTTTACTGTGTATGTTTTCAATAATAATTTTTTAAAAAGTGGTGAAACAAGGAGACCCTCTTAAAGAAAAAGACAATATAAATTGTGTAAATAAGTAAACACTCAAATAAGAACAAACAAATGCTACTTATTCAGAGCTTGCTATAGCAAAGGAGTCAGCCACTATCACTAGCGTTTGGCAGATTTCAAAGGCAGGCAGGAGAGTGGGAAAGCTTGGTAGTGGAAAAAAGAAAGTCTTCATGTATGCTCTGATTGGAGGCTGTTGGAGTGGGGAAACTGGAAGCAGGCTACCTAGAATCTGGGAATCATATGTGTTTGGTTAGGGGAGCATATATTTGACTTTCTCTGGTTGATCTGTGTTAGAAGCAATTGGTGATTAATCAAGTCCAGGCTATTTTGGGTGCATTATTACAGAGATTGTTGTTTGACTTCCTAGACTGGTAGCTTCGGATAGTAGTTTGACCTTCTGGTTGCTGCAGGCTGTGGGTCAGAGTTCTATTATTATATATGGTCTGGCCATTGTCCATTTTCATATTCAGTCTCTCTAAATACAAAATAAAGTATGAAAAGGAAAAATTTTAAAGTGATAAATAACAATAAATTCTGATTTAAGAATAATTGACAAATACAAAAATATCTTAAAATCAAGAAAACACTCATTTTAATATTAAACACCTAATAAACTCATAAAATATTCTTTTCTTGGTTTTTGGCTCTAAAACTCTTTAATTTTTTTCATATGGCAACATTTTGTAATTTTATTTTTTTTGTACATTATGGAAAGATCATTCATCCTTTCTTCCACTTTAGGTGAATGAAATTAGTTATTTTTGTTATTGATAGTTGATATGCATAAAAGCTCCCCTCGCTCTCAGGAAAAAAAAACATTTGCCATTGAGTAGATTCAGACTCATAGCTGACCCTGTTGGACACAGTAGAACTGCCCCGTAGGGTTTCCAAGGCTGTAAATCTTTACAAAAGCAGACTGCCACATCTTTCTCCCACGGAGTGGCTTTTGGGTTTGAACCACTGATGACTTTTTGGTTAGCAACTGAGTGCTTAACCACTGCACCAGCAGGCATCCTCTGCATAAAAGATAGACTTTCTAAATCTTTAGCATTGCTACAATATTTTCCCTGAAATTTTGAAAATTCTCTTTTATGTTATTCTCATCAAAAAGAAAAACATATACATGATTAATTTGATTGTAAACATGCATTACGGAGTACTTTTTTATGGGAGAAAACTCTCTTTTGACAAGGTGTAGATGAGAATAACATCCCTTGTATATGAGTTTACATATCCAAACATTGGAATCAATTTCAACAGACAGCTTCTGGCTCTTGTCTTGAAGTATTTGTTTCCTTCAGCTCCTCATCACTCCAGTGTTTGATGCTATGGAACACATTCACACTGTGGTATGACCTCTGGTCTGCATCTTCTTGTCACGATGCTAGGTAGGTGGTAGGGTATTTCTGGAGCCATTCCTACATCACAATGAATAGGAATAACTTAATTATTAATTAAGTTATATTTGGGGAGGTGTACAATCTTTGATCACTTCCTTGTATGACAGTAACTCGCAATATCATTTTCTAAAGAGAATGCATTAAAATCCTAAACATAGTCAAAGAAATACAAAGTAAAAGTATCACCAACTTAATTCTACTTAGCTAGAACCCAAAAATGTCTGTAGCCACTTAAATTATACTTGATGCAGGGGAAGTTTAACAATAAAATATCCCATTTATCTGCTGTTTTACTAATTTTAAATTCACGAATACTGCTGTGGAAATAAACTATGGACAACTTAAAAGAAACCTGAAGAAGATTATGATAGGACTATAGTAGTTGATTTACAGCCAACCTAAGGTACACTGAACATCTGACATTGTTATAAAGCTTTCAGAACCTTCATTTGCTGAGGTGACACAACTCAAAATGAGAAGAAACAGCTACAAACATCCTTTAATAATTGGAACATGGAATGTTCAAAGTATAAATCTAGGAAAATAGTCATCAAAATGAAATGGAACACATAAACATCGATATCCTAGGTATTAGTGAACTGAAATGGACTGCTATGGGACATTTTGAATCACACAATCAGATTATGATGCCAGGAATGACAAATTGAAGAGGAATGTGTTGCATTAATTGTCAAAAAGAACAATTCAAGATCTATCCTGAAGTACAACACTGTCAATTATAGGACAATACTCATACACCTACAAGGAAGACTAGTTAATATAACTATTACTCAAATTTATGCACCAAATACTAAGGCAGTCTGAAATTGATCAAACATGCAATCAAGATGCACTGATAATTACTGGAGATTGGAATTTGACAGTTGGAAACAAAGAAGGATTGGTTGTTGGACAATATGGCCTTGGTGATAGAAATGACCATGGAGATCACACAATAAAATTTTGTAAAATCAATGACTTTTTCATTGCAAATACCTTTTTTAACAACATAAACTGCAACTATACAGGTGGACCTTGCCAGATGGAATATACAGGAATCAAATCGACTACATCTGTGGAAAGAGATGATGGAAAAGTTCAATATCATCATTCAGAACAAGGCCAGGGGCCAACTGCAGAACAGACCAACAATTGTTCATATGAAAGTTCAAGTTGAAGCTGAAGAAAATTAGAGTAAGTCCATGTGAGCCAAAGTATGTCCTTGAGTATATCGCACCTGAATTTAGAGACCATCTCAAGAATAGATTTGACATATTGAACCCAAATGACCTAACAACAGACAAGTTGTGGAATGACATCAAGGACATCATACGTGAAGAAAGCAAGAGGTCATTAAAAAGATAGGAAAGAAAGAAAACACCAAAGTGGATGTCAGAAGAGACCCTGAAACTTGCTCTTGAACATCAAGTAGCTAAAGTGAACAGAAGAAATGATGAAGTAAAAGCGTTGAACAGAAGATTGCAAAGGGCAGCTCGAGAAGACAAGTAAAGTACTGTAATGAAATGTGCAAAGAACTAGAGCTAGAAAACCAAAAGGGAAAAAGACACTTGGAATTTCTCAAGCTGTAAGAACTGAAGAAAAAATTCAAGCCTCAAGTTGCAATATTGAAAGATAGTACAGGGAAAATGCTAAACGATGCAGGAAGCATCAAAAGAAGGTGGAAGGAGTACACAAAGTCATTTTACCAAAAAGAATTGGTCGACATTCAACCATTTCAGGAGGTAGCGTCTGATCAAGAACGGATGGTACTGAAGGTAGGGGCACAAGCTGCTCTGTAAGTATTGTTGAAAAACAAGGCTACAGGAATTGACTGAATACCAACTGAGACGTTTCAACAAACAGATGCAACACTGGAAGTGCTCGCCCATCTATGCCAAGAAATTTGGAAGATAGCTACCTGCTCAACCGACAGGAAGAGATCATATTTGTAACCATTCCAAAGAAAGATGATCCAACAGAATGAAGAAATTATCGAACAATTTCATTAATATCACATGCAAGTAAAATTTTGCTAGATATCATTCAAAAGTGGTTTCCGCAGTATATTGCCAGGAACTGCCAGAAATTCAAGCCAGATTCAGAAGATGACATGGAACAAGGGATATCATTGCTGATGTCAGATGGATCCTGGCTGAAAGCAGAGAACACCTGAAAGATGTTTACCTATGTTTTATTGTCTATGCAAAGGTATTCAACTGTGTAGATCATGACAGATTATGGATAACATTGTGAAGAATGGGAATTCCAGAACACTTAATTGTACTCATGAGGAACCTACACTTAGACCAAGGGACAGTCATTTGAATAGAGGTAGGGGATACTGTGTGGTTTAAAGTCAGGAAGTGTATGCATCAGCGTTGTATCCTTCCACCATACTTATTCAATCCGTACGTTGAGCAAATAATCCGAGAAGCTAGACTATATGAAAAAGAACAGGGTATCAGAATTGGAGGAAGACTCATTAACAACATGTGATATGCAGATGACACAACCTTGCTTGCTGAAAGTCAAGAGGACTTGAAGCACTTACTGATGAAGATCAAAGACCATGATTTTCATTATGGAATACACCTCAACATAAAGAAAACAAAAATCCTCACAACTGGACCAATAAGCAACATCATGATAAACGGAGAAAAGATGAAGTTGTCAAGGATTTCATTTAACTTGGATCCGCAATCAATGCCCATGGAAGCAGCAGTCAAGAAATCAAAAGATGCATTGCATTGGACATATCTGCTGCAAAAGATCTCTTTAAAGTGTTAAAAAGCAAAGATTTCACCTTGAAGACTAAGGTGTGCCTGACCCAAGACATAGTTTTTCACTGGCTTCATATGTATGTGAAAGCTGGACAACGAATAAGGAAGATGAAAGAAGAATTGACGGCTTTGAATTACGGTGTTGGCGAAGAATATTGAATATACCATGGACTGCCAAAAAGAACGAACAAATCTATCATGGAAGAAGTACAGCCAGAATGCTCATTAGAAGTGAGAATAGTGAGACTTCATCTCACATACTTTGCACATGTTATCAGTAGGGACCAGTCCCTGGAAAAGGACATCATGCTTGGTAGAGTAGAAGGTCAGCACAAACGAGGAAGACCCTTAACGAGATGGATTGACACAGTGGCTGCAACAATGGATACAAGCATAGCAAAGATTTTGAGGATGGCACAGGACCGGGCAGTGTTTCGTTCTGTTGTACTCAGGGTCTCTATGAGCCAGTACCGACTTGATGGCACCTAACAACAAGCAAACTGCAATATTTTGCCAATTAATATAGAAGCTATAGCTATAAATTATGTAAATATACTGGTATATATTTTTAAATTCTATACTCTTAATTATTTTAGTACCAATTTTCATTCTCAAAAGTGTCCAGCTTTTTAAATTTTATTGTTTTAGGTGAAAGTTTACAACATAAATTAGTTTCTCACTGAAAAATTCATACATAAATTGTTTTGTGACATTGGTTGCAGTCCCTGCAATGTGTCAGCACTCTCCCCCTTTCCACTCCAGGTTCCCTGTGTCTATTTGTCCAGTTTTCCTGTAACTTCCTGCCTTCTTGTCTTTGCTTTTGGGCAGGAGTTGCTCATTTGGTCTCCTGTACTTGACTGAAGTAAAAAGCATGTTCCTAACACGTGTTATGGTTTGTTTTATAGGCCTGCCTACTCTTTGGCTGAAAGTTAGACTTGGGGAGTGGCTTCTGTTCTGAGATAGCAGAGTGCCCTGAGGCCATAGTCTAGGGGTTCCTCCAGTCTTTGTCACACCAGTAAATCTGATCGTTTTTTGTGAATTTGAATTTTGTTCTACATTCATTTCCCACTCCGTCAGGAACCCTCTATTGTGTTATTCCTGTTAGAGCCATCGGTGGTGGTAGCCAGACAGCTTCTAGTTCTTCTGGGCTCAGGCTGGTGGAGGCTGTGGTTCAGCTGGTTCATTAGTCCTTTGGATTAATATTTTCCTTGTGTCTTTGATTTTCTTCATTCTCCTTTGCTCCAAACATGATGGGACAAACAGATGTATCTTAGATGGCCACTAGTAAGATTTTAAGACCCCAGATGCTACTCACCAAAGTAGAATGTAGGACATTTTCTTTATGAACTGTGTTATGCCAATTGACTCAGATGTCCCCTGAGACCATGGTCCCCAAAAAGTGTCCTGCTTTTGATGATATAAATGATATGAGCACACTAGATAAAAATAATAAACTAATCAAAATCCTGAAAAATAAAATTTGTCATCTTCATGATTCTCTACTTATATTTCTTCTTTAGAAAAGTATCTAAATCTATGTACCATTATCTTATGCTATTACTTCTGTCAATTGACTTGTTTCACAAACCATGGATGAATTTGGGTTGGAAAATGCCATTTCCCATCATCCCTAATGCATCCATCTACCTACATTGGGACGTTTTTAAAGGGGAATATTAAAACAGTTTTCCCTTTCGCACAAAGTGTAAACCTCTGCCCCTGAGCTAGTCCCCCTGAATGTATAAGCCTTCATAATGAATGACTGTTATATGATATATTTCAAGACTTACAGTGTGAAATCCTGACCTACCTGTTATTATACAAATTGTAGATTCAGTAATAGAGTCATGAAAATAAAACCTGGCCAACACGTCAAAGACCTGAAGAAAATTAGTAAGATTTGGGCTACAGCTGTGTGAAGAAACTTCATGAAATTTCCATTTTCATAAATTGTTACTTGTTTTCTGTGTTTATGAAAGAACTCTTAGACTAAAACCTGTAAGCAAAGGAATATTGGGTGGAATCTATTCAAGTCTTATCTTCCACTTGGAACTGATCTAGGTGAATTTTTTGTTAGAACTTTTTCAAGGCTAAAGTAGTTTGAAAACTTCAATAAAGTGGAGACTGGCGAGAACAGATTTTAAATAGATTTGACAATGTGAAGTTGACTGGAATTTTGAGAAAGAAATTTTATTATGCTCATGTTTGGTGGCACATTAAAATTGTGAATAGTTTACTAATAAATTCTGCATAAGTTTACAGTCACTTCTCCTGGCATCGTGGGATCACCTAGATATACTCATACATTAAGTATACCAGCAGGTATCCAGGAAGAAGGGATGCAACTTTTCTAAATGCATATCGCAGGCACAGTATCAGATACAAAAGGTGAGTCAAATTAAAAAGAAGGTTCTGTGCAGACGAAATCCAGGCTTAACCTCAGATACTGGAGGATCTTACACGAAACTGATGTTAAGATTGTTCAACTAGTTCAGTTTATCAAAGTCTGATATTTAGGGGAGCTGTGCTCAACATTACTAATTTGCACATCCACAGTATGTTTTTATCATTTTCTCCTAAAACAACACCATTACATTATAAAGAAGCTGCTATTAAAAGGCTAAGTTAGATATTAGCATGTGATAAAGCAGATATACTAGGAGCCCTGGTAGCATGGTGGTTAAAGTGCTTGGCTGTCAACCAAAAGTTCTGTGGTTCGAACCCACCAACCACTGCAGGGGACAAAGATGTAGCTGTCTGTTTCCATAAAAATTTACAGCCTTGAAAACCCCACGGTGCAGTTCTACTGAGACCTAAAGTGTTTCTATGAGTCGGAATTTACTTGAAGGCAATGGGTTTTGGTTTTTGGAATCTTTATGGAAACAGATCACCAGGTCTTTTTTTAAAGAAGATATATCCGACAAATCTGTTATATTGATTGGATTAACTAAAAAAAAAAAAATCTTAAGCAAAATATGACTAATGGAGAATGTTATGCAAAACACAATAAAACATTCCCCCCCAGGTACTGTTGTATTTATCTATTTCCTTTCTTAATCAAATTTGATGACACTGTCTTGACTTCCTTGTCTCTCATTTTCTTTTAATCAACTTCTGTTTAGTTCTGTCCCCATTACTTGATTGAAACAACTCTTGTTGAAGTTGCTACCAACAATATGTGTTGCAAAATCCAAAGAACCAATTTCTATTCTTATCTTATTCACTTTTTTTGCATGTGGTTTTACCCTACCACTGTTTGTACATTCTCACACTCCTGAGCTGGCTACTGCTTCTTTTCCACATGACACTAAATATTTGAGTTACTACAGCTTGATTCTGAGTTCTATCCTGTAATTTTGCTCTATCCCTGAAGTGTTCTCACATATTTTAATGGCATTAAATAAAACCTTCATACTAACATTTGGAAAATCCACATTTGTAAATCAGAGATCTCTCAAAAGTAAGCTCTTGTATTCAAATGTATTCTCGTCGTTGCCTGTTGAAGTGTCATTCAGGTATCTCAAATGTAATATGCCCTAAAAGGAACTCTTAGAGCCCTGGTGGCATAGTGTGATAAGAGTTCAGGCTGCTAACAAAAAGGCTGGCAGTTCAAATCCACCAGCCGCTCCTTGGAAACCATATGGGACAGTTCTACTCTGTCCTATGGGGTAGCTATGAGTCGGAACCAACTTGACAGCAACAGGTTTTTGTTTTTGTTTTTTTTTTTAAAGTAAAAAGAAAGTTTTATTTGGCATATATTCAAAAGGACAAAAGTGGGAAGTGGACAAGCATGCTGCCACAGCCATGTCTGCCTGAGTCCAAAGAATATTACAGAATAGGTAAGAATGGGAAAACGGACAAGCATGCTGCCACAGCCATGTCTGCCTGAATCCAAAGAACAGTTACAGAGCCATCAGTATATATCAACATCACAAAACGGGTAAAATCATTGAAAACATCACTTTTTCACTGATTGGCTAGACATTATAATCTTACATTTTGAATCATCTTTCTTAACAATCACTGGTATGGGTTTCAGTTATGAAAGTCACGAGGGTCTTCATTGGTCCAACAAATTTCTATTCACTAAACGCTAATAGAAAAAGATAAGAGTGGAAAGTCTTTTGTGTTCTGTTTGATGGGCTTTTGTGAAAACTTTCTTAAGATGTTTTCCAAGATTATCTTACCTATTGTCTTTATACCTCAGGACCCAGTTGATGTGTCCTTGTGAATCCTTGTGAGCCCTTGTGAGCCCAGCTTCAGCTGGGTAACATTCTGTATGCTCAAGGAGAGGGAATAATAACTCCAATATTATTTCCTAAATCAGTCCCTCCTTTTGATCAGAGATTGGAGATAACACATCGATGATCAATACCTGGACTTAGTCAAGCTCCTAGATGGCGGCCATTGCAAGCTCTTAACTCACGGTGCTGGTTTTCCACTGGATACCATCTGGTTCTTCACCAGGTTATTAAGTAAGAGCAATTTTCCCATCAATAGCATTGCCAGAGTGAGCAGACTCAATGTACATCAACATTTTTGCCTGAGGCCTTCTTTTGCCTTTTACATGTGTAAGACAATAGAGGATAAATTTTATAATGCCTAATACTATCAGGATGTAGATTAAGAATATTACTATTCCTTGCAGTAGTGATCTAGCCCATGTACTTATTCCTGATGGCAATCAACCAAATAGATCTGATGTTTGTAAGGGTGTGACAATGTGTAATCAAGTAGCTTGCTGTCTAATTCTATGTATATCTTGTCTACAGCACAGACTACACTTTCTTGGACTAATAAAAAATATCTGAGATTATTTTGTTATCTCATGTCACCTTGGCTTATGTGCTTCTGTCTCATCTGTTATTTGTCCCGTAGTGACTGACAAATTTTTCTTAAAGATTTCTCCAACTCAGATATACCATAAGTAGGAATTAAAGCTACCAACCATACCCTGAATGTTGGATCAATGGGTTTTCTTTTGACTTTCATTTTACAATTTTAACATCACCTTTTCAATATTTACTAACATTGTTACTATGGATACTTAAAGATAATCCTAAAGTTCTCAGAGTGCATTGTCCACACATTCATCAGCTATCTAAACAAGCGATTGCCACATAAATTCACTATCAGTTGGAAAGGATCATCTAAATTAGTATAGTTGGATCTATCTCACAGAAATATATATCTATAAAGAGCACTCAAAGTTTGTCTAGAGGAAACAAAAAATATAGAAAAATTTACATGTGACAAGTTTTCATTAGAGAACTAATGATTAGCAAGATAATACAGGATAGACGTTTCCTGTAGGAGGTCTTCAGTTAGTCTGTTTAAAACATACTAAGTATTCTTCCCAAGGGAAAGCTGCCCCTCCTTAGTTTAGCTATTAACAGTCATGAGTCACTTTCTCAGAAGCAGAAATGGAACCAAAGACAAAACGGAGTCTGAGCCATGAGGTCAATCTCCTCTGAAAATCTGGTTTCTTTAAGATACATAATTTTCTGCATTGTAAGACGGTGAAAGTTTGATTACAAACATTAGACAGGTATTTCATATGACATTGTCTTAAAGACTGATTAAACTAATTACTAATTTACCCTACACATAACTCTGTCTGATCTTTGAAGCTAGTTTTCTAAAACAGACTGAATTCTTAAAAAAAAAAAAAAAAGCTCAATACCCAGAGCAGAATGGTCTTACTAGTTTACTTGGACCATTGTTTGACTCAAAGTATCTTCAGGAACCAGTTTTTTTCTCAAAGCTCAAGGTTCAAGAGGACACCCAAAGGCAAATATCCTGTGTGGGTTGCCTCAACCTCCCTGAAAGCCAGAAATCTGGATTCCAGGAGAATTATATATGACTCTCTCATCATTCTTTCCTTTGGATCATGATCTTGTTATAGAATCTTTTATCAAAAATGCTCAACAAATGATAATTGGACATCGTCTGGTTTTTAAGATCCCAGGCATCATACAGCAAACTAGGAAATAAAACAGAAACACTAACAATTATATTAGGCCACTTGCCTGAAATAACCAATGAAACCATGACCCTAAGGTCTTTGAACCAAGGAAACAAATCCCATGAGGTGTTTGTCTCTACATAAGCAGCATCAGTAACTGATTTTCATGTGCCTCAACAGCAACTACATTCTGCAAAACCTCAGACTGAGTATTAGTATAAATACAGCAACATTTATATATTGAGGCACAAACTGTTTCTTAAGAGACTAACAGGAAATCTAATGCTGTTCTATTTTGTAAAATCATAGCTCAAATTTCAGACAGTTCTCTGGTTATGATGTCTGCAACTTGGCTAAGTTTACCAACAAGAACTTCTAATTCAAGAGTTACCATATCTAAACCCATTAGTTAGATAATTTAGGAGAAAGGAGAATGATTTCTTATATCCAGAAATTAGGACCTTAAAATATCAGCAATATTTAAAAAAGCATATTTTCCTTTAGTTTACTCAGTCTTATGTAGTCAATTTCTGTTCCACGTGATTCTGGATCAGCCGCGGTCTGCGTACTCATCAGCTTCTGCACAGGAGCTCTGGAAATTTTGTTCAGTCTAGTCACAGTCTTTTTAGCAAGTCCAATAGAGTCCATCTTTTTGTTGAGATATTTTGGTCAAACTTTTTCAGCAAATCAGCAAAGTAAAAACTTATCTGCAGATGACAAAAGTTATTATGGCCATGATTAATTGATAAACATAATATTCTTAATAGTGAAAGAACTGATAGAAATTAATTTCAAGCCCAATACAAAGGCCAAATAAAATCAGTTAAAAAAAAACTTTAGATAAAAATATTTCTAAATATAGCCATTAACCATATTCAAACAGGTTCAGATATAATGCATAATAATTTTGAGACAAAATACTATATAGTCAGGATATACCAAAAATATACCAAGATTATCAAATCTCTAAATACCTGAATAGTAATAAAAAAAACTTTATAGGTAAATGATGTGAATTCTTTAATCAAACCATTGGCTTTGATAATGCTAGATTTAAAAAGATAAAATTGCGACCAAGTTAGCAATAAAGAGATAATAATAGAGGTCACTGTGAAACAATACTTAAGTTATTTAACCAAAGATCTTAAAGTAAAACCCTTAACTTTCTAAAAGCCATAAGGCTTAGTATTCAGACTCAGGGATCTTATTCTAATGAGAGGCCAAACCTTTGTCTTCCTGGCAGACTGCACAAAGAATAAATTAACATTTTAACTCAGAAATTAAAGAAAATTTTGTTATTTTAACTGCAAGAAACACAATTCTTTGTTTTATACGCTACTTAACATTAGAACTCCTAAAAATCTCATAAATTAAACCATTAAACTTTAGTCAGGCAGATGAAACTTGACCATATAAAATAAATTTCTTTTTCAGTAAACCTCTTAAAGGTTGCCTTTGTTATATATCTCTTACAGTGTATCCCTTTAAATGGCAAAAATGAACACTTATTTGCAGACTTAAATATATATATCTATATATCCTTTTGAGGCATAAAAAGGCAAAGTATATGAACTTAAATTATGACAAATTCTATTAACTTAATAACATCAATAAGCTACCTAAAATACCTTTGGAATTATTTTAAGCCTGTAGACCACAAAACGTAACTGTTGTTGAAAGAAAAGTATTTAAACATTCTAAGATTTCATTCAACTTTTACTACGTCTCATATTTTCCCCGATCTAATTTTAGCCCTTAAAGATTTTATCAACTGGCTTTGGAAATCACAAAGTCTCCGCTCACTTGACCAATTCATTGATATAGATATAACCTTAAGTATTTGGTACTGCTGGAAACATTTTTCCAGGCCACTTCAGGTGTGTCTCAGTGCGATTTCTATTTTTTTTTAATTTCTTAAACTTCCCCTATAATGGAGAGAACTTGTTTACAGTTCTATGATTAGGATCTACCCAATTTCTGATAACTATAGCAAAGCAGCAATTTTTCTTATCTTTTGTCTTAAAAGAGTCTCTACCTAGCTGGAAAGGGGTCTTTCAAAAGCATCCCTGGAGCTACAGGACCTTGGAGACTGGGAGGTGGGGAGGCCTGATGGTGCCCTGCCCTCACTCTCTTGACTCATGGAAGACATTTACATATGTTTAAATTGATGGAGGTGTTTGGAAAGACAAAAATAGCTAATTTCTTTCTTTTTTACTGTTCTGGAACTTTTACTTTAAGACAAAACTATCCTTTTTCCTTAAATAAAACACATTTCATATAATATCTAGCTTAAGTTACTTAAAAAGGTTTCGCTTTTAAGATTGACATAGTATAAAACATAAAGATCTTAGTGTACTTTTCAAATAGACCAATTTATATCAAAGTTTCTCCAAGTAGCTATTAAAAATCTAAATCACAAGACAGACACAAGATGCAGTTTTTTCTGGACGAAGAAGGAACTGAGGTTCTATGACTAGCCTTACAAAAAACAGCAATTCTTAGCTATAGCCACTAATCTAATACAAGACAAACTTAGACACAACGTTCTAGACCAGAAGCAAGCTCTTAGAACAAAAGGAGACAGAAAGACCACATAAACTCACCAGATAATACCACACAAAACAAGGATATGGGATCCTAGTTTCTAAAAGTGTATATAGCAATTTTTGGTAAGATCGACTCAATTCAATGGAAAAAACAGGTACAGAACTACCACTTCTCCCTTAAATGTCAAAACACAGGTCAGGAGCTGCCACCTCCGCCTGAGAATTTGGCAAAACGGGCAAGAGCTGCCACCTCTCCCTGAGAATTTGGCAAAGCAGAGTGCTATTTTCCAGGTTTTCTCTGAGCAACAGAAGGGTCCGAATTTTGCAGCTTATAGTTAACTCACAGCTCTTTGAAAATAGGATTACCTCTTCAAACGCCCAAATCCAGGCCTAAACTGCAGTTCACTTAAAGAGTTACTAAATGTCTCTCTTAACCAAATGATCAAGCAAAAATCTAAGATTCTCCTTAATCAATCAACTGGTTTTACAAACAAATATGCCAAACAAAACTTAAGGAAACATGAGAAAGAGAACAACAAAAAATTAGCAAAGCTTCGTTTTCTGAGAGCACTCGAAGGGACATGGAGAGGGAACACGTGGGTCCAGAAGATAGGAACTTTCTTTGGCGGATTCTGCTCCGCAGTCCAGTTCTCTTCGAAGTTGACTGGATTCGTAGCTTCAGATCCTGCTCACAGCGCCATTAACTGTTGTAGAGGAAAAACATCACAAAGTTTAGTAAAGTAAAAAGGAAGTTTTATCTGGCGTATATTCAAAAGGACAAAAGTGGGAAGCGGACAAGCACGCTGCCACAGCCATGTCTGCCCGAGTCCCCAGGTTTGGTTTTTAAGAGGAACTCTTACCCCTGTTCTTGACTCTATTTCTTTTTTCTATCTCTCTCTAAAATTTACCTCTCCCCTTGTTGTCGCCCTTGCCGCCAAGTCGATTCCAACACATAGAGACCCTGTAGTGACCCTATAGGCTTCTCCATATCAGTAAATGACACTACAATTAACCCATCTGGTCAAGCCACAAACCTGAAAGCCATCCTGATTCCTCTGTTCCTCATCCCCCATGTCTAATGCTGCAGTGCTGGTTATAGCCCCAAAATACATCTCAAATGCATCCACTTGTCTTCAGCTTGACTGCCACTTTGGTAACCCAAGACATTGTCAGTTCTCAACTACTAAAATAGCTTTGTAATGAATCTTGACACCTATTTTTACCTTGCTAAAATCAATTCTGCATGTAGCAGCTAGCTTGATAGCTTGATTTTTTTTTTTTTTTAAACTTAAATTAGACCATACCATTCCTTGCTTACGTTTTTTGATGGGAGTCTCATTGCAATTAAAATGAAACAACTATCTTCCCATGCCTTATGTAATCCTTTGCGATCAGATGCTGCCAACCTCTCCATCCTCATTCATACCTCACTTCCTTTCACTCTCTATAGTGCAGTTCCATTGTTCCCCCCAACCCTGCCCCGGCTTTTCAAACATACCAAGTTCTCTCTCAGCTCAGTGCCTGTACACTTTTTTTTTCTTCTTTGTCTGGCATGCTTTTATTCCTACTCTTAACATGACTGTCAATTAATTTAATTAATTTTTGCTGCTCATTAAAATTAAATTAAAAAAAACAGGCATTTTTCAGGGCATTACTAACTTATTTAAATAACTTTGAAACTACTTTCCTATTTTACTTTTAAGTGGTGTTGGACAGATATCTTAAGAGGAGAAACAAATATCACTAGGCTCTCGACTGAAGAAGTATTTTTTGCTGCTGTTATATACACTAAGTGAACTAAGAATTATTATGAGCATCAGAACCTTGAAAGACAGAGATGGACATAGTAAACAGAAAGACATCCGTGATTCTGTGTTCCTACTCAGTATAAAGATAAATGTACAAAGAAAAACCACAAGAGTCATGGCTAACTTTTTGAAAAGGCTGCTGTCTAGCAGAGTTATAAAAACTGCTTACAGTTGATCTATTTTCTTAGTAGAGAAGGAAGAAAACAAAGCAAGTGAAACAAGTTTTAATATACTCCCATACTCGTTTGCTTTCTTCCGTCTCCTCAAGTATCCTTTAAAGATACATATTTTAAGACAAGAACAAAATTTATTAGTTAGTGTATTAATTTCTTAGGGATGCCATAACAAAGTACCACAAATTGAGCGGCTTATGAGAACAGAAATTTATTGTCTCAGAGTTCTGGAGACCAAGAGTCTGAAATCAGGTTTTCGTCCATGTTGAATTCTTCTGAGGGCTCTGAAGAGAATCTGTTCCTTTTCTCTCTCCTAGCTTCTAGGTATGGCCAGCAATCTTTGGTATTCCTTGACTTGTAGATGCATCACTCCAAATCTCCACCTCAGTCTTCACACAGTTATCTTCACTCTGTGTGTGTTTGTGTCTCTTCTCTTTTTATAAGGACAAAACTCATATTTTATTTGGACCCATCTTACTCCAATATGACCTTAAGTTCACTGCTACCATCTTAAAAGACTCTATTTTCAAACAAGACCACATTCATGGGCCCCAGGGGTTAGGACTTCAGCGTTTTAAAGGATTTACTAAATTTTCCAGAAATAAAGAGCGTATTTGTAAGTCTAAATTATAAAAATGTAACTGTCTATAAGGTACACTGGTGACTTCCACAGATTTATTCACACTCACTACATCGATAATGCTCAAATAAGGTTGCTATATAGAGGAACAACCATTTTGGGTTTAGACATATCTCAATTATCCTACATTTCCCATAATGTTCTTGCAGATAATGCTTGCATTCCAGTCTCTATCTAGACTTTTTCTGAACTATACTGCTCTTTCTACCCATACCCATTGTGGCCACTTGATTGCTTTTGCCTTATCTTTTTGGAAAATAGTTCATAAGTAAACATTTTTCTTCTCAATCACATCCTTAATTCCTTGAGAACAGTAATACTGTGTTTTTAGTTTGTTTGTTTGATATCTTTTTCCAATACTACCTAGTTTTAAGCATACACTTTATAGGAAAGAATATGATTCATTCAGCAAATGGCTCCTGAGTGCTTCCATGAGCACATAATGTAGCACAGTACACTAGGAGTATTTAAAGGAATATATATTAATCACTTAATATATGTCAAGTTTTATTATTTGTGTTTTACATTAAATAATCCATTTATGGTATTTTTACCCAAATAATGCCCATCTTCTATGTTTGCCAACCACTTTCTCCCCACCTTGAGGTATTTTCTTAAGTGAACTATGCTAATTTTTTTAACAGCAAAATGCAAAAAAAAAAAAAAAAGAACAGCGTTTATGAAAATCCTGGGGGTGGGGTGGGGGAGAGCGTATAATTGGCAAACAATGTAAAAGTACATGTTATTTGCATAAAAATGCAGTAATCTTCATTGTAAAGTTATGACATACCAAAACTAAAAAAAGAAACCTGTTGCCATCAAGTCAACTCTGACTCATAGCGACATTATAGGACAGAGCAGAACTGCCCCATAGGGTTTTCAGGCTGGTGGATCTGAACCACTGACCTTTTGGTTAGCAGCCAAGCTCTTAACCACTGTGCCACCGGGGCTCTCCTAAGTTGTGACATAGTCATTATTATTATCCCTTCCCAATACACAGATGAGGAAACAGAGACAAAGCCATATCAAGTAGCTAGCTAAGATTATACAGAGTGTAAATCGCAAAGCCAAGATTTGTATCCAAAGAGTCTCATTCCAAAGTCTTTGCTAATAAGAACATCGCTCATTGCAACCACAATCTTGTGAAGAACACAAACAAGTAAACAAGAAATTATGATAAAATATAAGTATTTTAATAGTGAACATTTAATGTAGACATGCTTGCCAGAGAAAGTTGGCCTGAAGGAAGAGATATCTAAACAGAGACCTGAAAGGGGGCGGAGGGGGGAAGAGTAGAAATAACACAGGCAAAATGAGGGAACCACATTCCAGGAAGAGAAAAAGAGGCTGTGTAATGTGTAGAGTGAGAATAGATCAAACGATGCTCTTTATGCCTGGGCATTGCCCTTGATAGGAAACATATTTAGAGATGTAGCTGAAAGAAAGTCATGTGTGTCTATACTTATAAACTTTCCTGTGTATGGGAAAGATCTGAAGACAATATTCCAAAAGTGATAACTGCACAGCCAAAGAAGGAGAGAGTTGTCTTTCTGTCACAGAGACTACATTAGTACTCTTACAAGTTGGATGCTTGAAAATTGTTGACTGAATGGATAGATGAGTTATTTTATGAGATGCACTGAGTATAAGAAAGAACAGGCAGCTAGACCAGGTGAAATAAACTAAGAATATAAAAGAAAAGAAAAAGAAAGATGATGAAAGAATATGCAGAAGTCACATCCAGAAAGAGAGGTAAATTAAATAGATGAATTTTAAAGTATTTAGATGGCTTTATTATGAATAAAATTATTTAGATGGCTTTATTATGTATATGTTAATCTTATTATGTATAGGTGGTGCAAATGGTTTGCACTTGACTACTAACCTATAAGTTGGCAGTCCAACCCACCCAGAAAGGCCTGGTTATCTGCTTCCATAAAGAGTATAGGCAAGAAAACTGTATGGAACATTTCTACTGTGTAACACATGGGGTCACTATGAGTCAGAATTGACTCCATGGCAAAAACAACTGTGACATATATTTTTATATATCATAAAATTTATACATAAAAAAGCCAAATCCACTGTCTTCGAGTCAATTTTGACTCATAGCAACCCAATAGGGTTTCCAAGCCTTTAAATCTCTACAGAAGCAGACCGCCACATCTTTCTCCTGTAGAGCTGCAGGTGGTTTCAAACAGCCAATCTTTTGGTTAACAGTCAATCACTTCAACCACTGTGCCACCAGGGGTCCTTTTAATTTTATACATTCTTTCAAAAGAAAAAAATTGCCATGGAGTCGATTCTAATTCCCCGTGTTACAGAACTGAACTGCTCCATAGGGCTTTCTTGGCTGTAATCTTTACAGAAACAGATCGCCAGATCTTTTCTTTCATGGTACTTCTCGGTGGGTTCAAACCAAGAAACTTTATGTCAGCAGTTGAGCACAAACTGTTTTTGCTACCTAGGGACCTTTCTATAAATATACAAATGCTATTTTTAATATACATATGTAAAATTGTATTTTACTTTTCAAATAATATGTACATAAATTACACATATATATAAATTTTACTAAGCATTGTGAGTTTGGGTCTTTAATTTGTTTCTTGCTGTTGTATAACTGTGTTTCTTCATTAAAGCCATTTAAAATAGATTTACAAAGTACATATTACATACTTGTTACCAACAAAGCCACATCTCCTACATTTTCCAAATGTGTTTCTGAGAAAATAATACACTTTGATTATTATGCAGTATAAAGCATGAATGTTCTAAAATTATAAACATGGAGGGGCGGAGCCAAGACGGCAGTGTAGTCAGACGCTTCCTATATCCCTCTTACAACAAAGACCTGGAAAAACAAGTGATTTGATTATATATGAATATCTAGGAGCCCTGAACAAGGCAAAGTTGAGGAATCGGACTGAGTGGCGGGGGAGAGGGAGATGGTTTGGAAGAAGCCAACAGCACCAGAGCAGCGGCAGTGGGACGGGAACTCTTCAGCCACGCCAGCAACTCGTCAGCCACACCAGGTCCACCGTGAAGCAGGCAAACAGCTGTGTGCGCACTTGGAAAGCAGTTTCCACATCGAGAGAGATCTGGCAGCAGAAATTCTGCCTGGACACTCCGAGCCAGTGAAAAGCAGCTCCCAAGTGGCTAAAGATAAGTACACACGTGCGGCCTTTCTCAGGGATTAAAAAAAAAAAAAAATCCCATTTGGGAAAAGCCTCTCTCTGTTTTACCTCCCCCCTCTGCACTTTGCACCAGGAGTCCACTCGGCCTGAAGTAGATCCCAAAAGATGCCCTGACCCATTCTTCTGGCCTTGGAGAGGGAAAAATAAGCTACTGGCTCCCCTAAGCCAGGAACACAGGGTTGGCACAGTTCCTTTGCTAGGCACAGGCATTAGGGGTCCACAGACTCTGAGTGCCTTACACCCCTGTATAGACTTGTGGGGACTCATCTCAGTAGCATTAGCCCTCACTACCACAGTACAACAGGGCAAACATCTGAAGTTTAACTTCAACTGTTTCAGCTGTGAAGTGGCAGATTTGCAACCCTTGAAACAGCCCTGCCCCTTAAGTAGGGACATTTACCATCTGCAACAGGGGCCTGTGGACTGGTGGCATCAGCTAAACCTCCTAGTTGCCTGCTACAGAAGTCCAAGAAAAAGTAGTGCCCTCGAGTCTTTACAGCCAACAGAGTGGGGTGCTCATAGTCTGGCTGCAAAACTCGCCTATCTACTCACCCTAGAGAATAGGGACACGCTTTCCTTTCAGACTCTCAGGGGCAGCTGTCAGCCCCCTGCCTGGCTCAGCGCATGATCCCCTACCACAGCCAGAGTTCAGTGCCTGCACCGATCACCCATGCCTCTCTAGGACTGTAGGTGAGAGCCTACACCACACACTTGGTGACTGACTTCCTGATCACCTGAGCTGAACCCATATAGGAAAATTTAATGGACTCCTGTGGGCACATACTTAGTTATAGAGCTAACTACCTGCTGACAGGATGTTAGAGCTTCAAAGGTGTCAATAATCAAACTAGCACACACGAGCAGCCTATTGGGGCATATCAAAACAAAACAAGAAGCTAGGACTCACTAAACAAATACAAAATAAAATTATAATAACTTATTGATGGCTCAGAGACAACAGTCAATATCAAATCACATAAACAGGCAGTCCATGATGGCTTCAGCAAGCTCCCAAAATAAAGAATCAATAAATTCTCTGGAGGAAGAGAATTTCTTGGAATTACCAGAGGCAGAATACAAAAGGTTAATATACAGAACTCTCTTAGAAATTAGAAAGGAAATTCTACAAAATGAGAAACTTCCAGGGAATACACGAAGTAGTAGCAGAACTTAACAAAGTTATTCAAGAACATAATGACAAATTTAATAGGCTGCAAGAATCCATAGAGAGACAGCAATCAGAAATCTAGAAGATTAACAATAAAATTTCAGAATTAGATAACTCAATAGAAAGGCATAGGAGCAGAATTGAGGCAGTAGAAGTTAGAATTAGTGACATTGAAGATAAAGCTCTTGATGCCAACTTATTTCAGGAAAAATCAGATAAAAGAATTAAAAAGAATGAAGAAACTCTAAGAGTCATGTGGGACTCTATCAAGAGAAATAACCTACGAGTGATTGGAGTACCAGAATGGGGGGGATAACAGAAAATACAGAGAAAATTGTTGAAGATTTGTTGACAGAAAACTTCTCTGATATCATGAAAGATAAGATGCTATCTATCCAAGATGCTCATCGAACCCCACATAAGGTAGATCCCAAAAGAAAGTCACCAAGCCATATTATAATCAAACTTACCAAAACCAAAGATAAACAGAGAATTTTAAGGGCAGCTAGGGATAAAAGAAAAGTCATCTACAAAAGAGAGTCAATTAGAATAAGCTTGGACTACTCAGCAGAAACCATGCAGGCTACAAGGCAATGGGATGGCATATATAAAGCCTTGAGGGAAAATTACTGCCAGCCAAGAATTATATATCCTGCAAAACTGTCTCTCAAATATGATGGCAAAATTAGGGCATTTCCAGATAAACAGAAGTTCAGGGAATTTGCAAAAACCAAATCAAAATTACAAGAAATACTAAAAGGTGTCCTACGGTTAGATAATCAATAACACCAGATAACAACGCAAGACTAGAACACAGGACAGAGCAACCAGATATTGACTCAGATAGGGAAATTGAAAATACATCAAAGCTAAAACATTGAAAATAGGGAAACAGATATCAATATGTAAAAAAGGACGACATTAAAACAAAAAAGAGGGACTTAACAAATGCAGACATTGATTTTTCATATGGAGGGGAAGTTAAGGCAATATAAAGTAATAAAAGACTGGTATAAACTTAGAAAAATAGGGGTGAATATTAAGATAACCACAAAGGAATCTAACAATCCTACAAATCAGAATAAAAAAGTGGAAAAACATAAAGACCCAGCAAACACAAAATCTACAACAATGAAAAAGATGAAAAAAAAAATACATAAAGTAAAATTATAAGCATTAATTTCTTTCAAAATAGGGACGACTGCTTGCTTACAAAATTTTATAAAAAATACATTATGTACTCTTAAATGTTGGTCCCTTGAATCAATAATCCTATATAGAATATTAAAGAAGCTCTGGTGATGCAATGGTTAAGAGCGCGGCTGCTAACTTAGAGGTTGGTAGTTCAAATCCATCCAGTGGCTCCAAGGGAGAAAGACTTGGCGATCTGCTCCCATAAAGAGTACAGCTTAGAAAACCCTATGGGGCAGTTCTACTCTGTCACATGGCCCTGCTAGGAGTCAGAATCGACACTACCACAACTAACAACATTAACAACATCTTGAGTGTTCAGCAGAAAAAAGAAAAAGAAAAAACTGAAAAGATATGCAAAGCATATTCATCTTTTAGCCATGGAATTTAAGAATCTTTAAGAACATTATGCAAAAATTGCTCTCTGGATATCTAACAATCATACTTCGTTTCGTAGCTTTGAAAGTTCTTACTAATGCTTCAAAGAATTTGGCATATTTGGCATCTGAGAGGAGGACCCCAAATTTCATACTCAGCTTTTCTCAGAATTCTTTGAACCCAAGAAATAAATTACTCCACCAGGAGATTAGTTTCCTTATCCATTCGTTGCTCATGTATTAAGCACGGCCAATGTAAAGGTGATTCCGCTATCAGGGAATCCATCGAGTAACATATAAAAGATCCTCTGACCATGTTTTAATCTTTTTCAGATAAAAAACCAGTGCAGCTTGAGTCTGGACCTGAATATCTTCTCAAATACACCCAGGAGGAAAAGCCTGATGGACAGAGAAAAACCGGTGTGAAGGAGGAGTCCGAGATGTACTTTTAGAATAATGCTCTCACCAGCCCAGCTTGTTGCACAATTCCAGCAGGCACAGTCCCATTCTTGTCTATGTAAATGAAGCTCCCTGGAGTTGTGCAGTTCACAGCATGTGCAGCCACACCTGGCAGCCCTGACTAGGACTTTGATTTGTGCTCCAAATATCAATTTCAACAAGTTCATAATAGAAACATGAAAGGATCAAACAAATAAAGGCTATGCCTCTTAGTGTTGGAAGCAGCTGAATTTTCAAGATAAATAGAGAAAAAAATTCCATTATGAAACCCAACATTTACATTACAGACCATTAACGATTAGTTTAAGAGACAGCTCTTGAGCAGCCATGCCTGCTGAGGGACATGGAGCCAAAGTTCTGTGAATGATTTCATCTTGCTCTCCAGTAAAGCTTTTAATTATGGATACTTTTCAAAGTGCATTCCATTAATTAGCCATTTGTTCAGCAGGCTGTTTCACAGGCCTCATTCTTCCAGCTTCTTGACTCTGTGGCCAGGCAGTCACTACAGCAAGAGTAAGAGTTCAGATGTTTGAAAACAGAAATCAATGATCTTTTGCCAGTGTGGAGAAGACGGATATGAGCATAAGGGAAAGAACGCATTGCTCTGCAAAACATTGCTTTATTTCTCAAACACAGAAGGAGGGCAGAGAGGGAAAAAATTGCACAGAGTGGCTTCTCAGGCTTAAAATAGAGGTTTACAAAGCAGTTCCATTTTTTTCTACCGTATATCAGTACTTTAATATTATTTGGATAGGAAACTGATTTAACTAAATTACTCTTAACTGAATTCAGGGCATTTTAGTCACGCAAACAGGAAAGAGAGTGGAGTAGCATGAGAGTTACTAGGGTTTGAGGCAGAGATGAAATGTTCCACCTACCTAGCTGCCCACTAGTACCATTACTTTGCCCATACACCATTTTACTCTCTTCAGAGAGACACACAATCCAACTTTGGAAGTTAACTTTGTAAAGCCATAAGATAGTGGAAAAGTCTCACAGTTTCAAGCTCCCCAGTGAAAATGCTGGACCTTTCTTCTTCAAACTATCTCCTATTAAATATGGTTTCAATTCCCAATGTAGGGACCCAAAAGCCTTGGTTTGGAAATGTTTTTCAGTGGTATAATGCTTATTTTGCATAAGCACGGATGTGTTACAGGAAATCTGGCGACCAAGAAACCTGAGAGAAACTGGAAGCTGGGAAGGTAGGACTATTGCAGAGGCCAAATGTGATGTGAAATGCCAGTACTTGCTAAAGCAAAATTCAGCATCTGCCTTGTGCAGTTCCTGGCAGCCATCCCCACTACTTTAAACATGTCTCTTTAATATCCTCCCTATACATACAAGCAAATACTTATAATGAGGCAAAGACGAGGCTACCTCCTCTAAGATATAAGATCCACATTTCCTGGCTTCATATTGTATTGTATTCCTTGAATGTGTGGAACATTGATTCAGGTATTACCCATAGAATTCTGTGGGGGTGAGCTTAATGCAGAAGGGGTGTACAGGTAGAATCTCAAAATATTTTTTTTAATATGGAATATTAAATCAAGTGAGAGAAAGATATATTTAGTACATTCCTTCTTGTCAAATCATTTCCATCTGAGTCATACACAACATTGGTTGTGGCTTTTCTGGAACAAGATTTCTTAGTTTGAGAGTCTCTCAGTATTTTAAGCCCAGATTTCAGAACTGGACTCTGCCAATGACTCTGCTCATAGCTATATGCATGGAAGGTAAACAGACTGTGAATCCATGAAAGGCCAACCCTGGTGCTCAGATGTTCCCACGAACAGAAGGCTTGTGCAGAGTTCACAGGCTTGATTTTCCCTGGCATTAGCAGTCAGAGGCTTTAAACATAGACTAATTCTCTCCTTTCTGCATTCCTATTTGTTTTGCCTGAAGCTGGTGCAACCAAAGAGGAAAGAGTGTTTGTGCCTTTTGCCTACCTGCGTATCTACACTAGGTAGGTAATAATAAGAAAGGATCTTGTATGTAAAAAGTGGCACGTAGGTTCAAAGAGTTTATTAGACATGGTCATTTGGACAAATATTCCAACAAACGTGTTGTGAGGGAAGGATAATTACCTCCATTTTCTAAATGAAGAAACGGAGGCTCAAAGACAAAAGAAGGTTTGCTCAGGATCAAAAACAAACAAACAAAAACCATTAGAATGGAGGTTTCAAATCCAAGCACTACCTTTTTAAATTCAGTGTTCAATTTATTCATCTTATTACATATCTCTATGGAATTTTTACTTAAAATTAAGAGAATTCTATATCAATTTTGAAAATTAAGGACTTACAAAAATTTCCTTGTGATCCAAAAGAAAAAAAGGAGTAGATATGCCAAAAGCTAAATCATCCTTACATGTTTTTTGGGGGGACCTCTTTTTTCATTTGATAAGGGTGCTGAAAAACTAGAGAATATTCGTAGATTAGAGGATGATTCCTTGGAATGAAAGATGATAGAACTAATTTTCTTTTAGCTCATCAAAATATATCCTATGAATTAAGTGGCTGCCGTTGTTAGTTGCTGTCAAGTTGACTCTGACTCATAGGAACCTCAGGTGTAACAGAAGGAAACGTTGCCCCTCCTCTGCCATTTTCATGATAGTTGGTATGCTTGAGTCCATTGTTTCGGCTATTGTGTCAAACCATCTCATTTCCCTCATTTTGCTGACCCTTTGCTTTACCAGTGATGATGTCCTTTTCTAGTGATTGATCCTTCCTGATGAGATGTGTCCAAAGTAAGCAAGCTGAAGTCTTACCATCCTCCCTACTAAGGAACATTCTGGTTGTATTTCTTCTAAGACTGATCTGTTTGTGTGGCTTCTAGGCTGAAGCTATATTTATGGTGTTGAGCCCAACACAGATGCATCCTTTTTGTTCCACAAAACTAAGTCATGATGGTCATCAGTTTATTTAGTGCAGTGACAGTGAAGCTCACTGTCAAGTACAGTTTGGTTTACTCACAGATTTCTCTCTTTTCTCAGCTTCTTAAAGTTTTCATTTTACCCCTTAGGTAATTTTAGAATTATCTAACTTCAGTTTCAAGATGTTATGTAATATTATTTTTTCATAAATAGTGTTAAAAAGATATTATTGCATAGGTGAACATACAAAAAAAAAGTCCTTCTTTATAGAATGTTCATTCTTTGCAGAAAAAAATAATTTCTTTCAAATAATTTACTTACGCTTTCAATACCAATGCTTTAGAAGTGGATTTTAAAAAATATAAGTAAACTAGCATCCACTGTGTTCTTGCTCTTGATGTCTTACTTTATCTCTTTTCTGATTTCTTTTTGGATGTTGCCTTATAATTGTCTTGTCTTTACCCTGAAATTTCCCTTAGGCCTGTAAAAATACATAATCTTAAAAATACAAATCTGACAAGTGAAGGGGGCAGTGGTGGTTCAGTGGTAGAATTTTCACCTTCCATGGAGACCAAGGTTTGATTCTCGGTCAGCGCACCTCAAGCTCAGCCACCACCTGTCTGATAGCAGAGGCTTGCGTTTGGCTATGATGCTGAACAGGTTTCAGTGGAGCTTCAAGACAAAGACAGACTAGGAAAAAAGGCCTGGCAATCTACTTCCAAAAATCAGCCTCAGGTAAACTGTATGGATCACAGTCATTCAATCCCATTGTGAATGGTGTCACCATGAATAGCGCCTGAATGCACAGCTGCTAACAACAACAAAAGCAAAATTTAAATCAAGTATCCTTCTCTTTACTGCTTTACTTCTCAAATTATTGCTTTATTTTTCTCCTATCCCTTTATTAACGAATATATTGAAAATGCACTTCCCATTATTCCTGACTTTTTTACCTCCTATTCTGCTAAGAAGGAGCTCTGGTGGTGCAACAGTTAAGCACTCTGCTGTTAACCCAAAGATTGGCAGTTTGAATCCACTCACTGGCTCCGTGAGTAAAAGACCTGACAATCTGCTCCCGTAAAGATCACAGCATAGAAAACCCTATGGAGCAGTTCTATTCTGACACATAGGGTTGCTATGAGTCCAAATTGACCTGATAGCGCCTAACAACAACATTCTGCTAAGAGTACTACTAATGCCGTCAGCATCTGATTTGCTGTGGTCACCAGTAACCTTTTAATTAGCAGATGATGTATCTTCTTTTTTATGAACATTCCCTCTGTAATCTCAACCATATGATGATGACTCATAGATCTGTATCTTCAGTGCTTACCCCCCTTTTGCCCATTTCTTTCTGTCACCATCTACTGACCATTGGTTTACCTCTAGCATATCTTACAATACCCTGATTTTACTGGTCTGATTTATACAATACCTCAGTATTTCTTACTTCAATAACAATCACCCTCCTGGCCTCATTTGCATCGCTCATTACTTTCGTATCTTTCTAAAATACTAATCTAAGTGTAACATTCTTCTATTGACATCTCTATATTAAAAAGAAAATTTATGAAGTCAATATTGTTATGGGATAATATTACATAAAAACACAGAGTAAATATATTATATACACTGTTAGAATAGTTAGGTAAATATTATGATTGCATGTAGATGGCAAAACATGAACATCTGAAAAGTAGAGTGATATGATGATTTAAAAATATATTTTATAGTTTTTTTCCCTATTGACTTTTCAGTATAATTGACTTTTAAGTATAAATTTAAAATTAAATAGTAAAAATATGTATTTAATAACTGTGTTTCCCAAGGTACATTGTCTAACTACTTCAGCACAGAAGAGAAAACTCTTTCAAGGCCAAACTCAATCTAATTTTTCCCAAAAAATAAAAATTGTATCCAGGCTTACCATGCTGTTCAGTCTTTTGAAACTATGTCGTTCTGATTCATCTTTCTATTTCTGGTACATGATGCCCATCCTTCAAAGCTTGGGTTCATTTCTGACCTAGCTCCTACTCAACTTTTCCAGACAATGAGGCTCTTTATCATCCTTTTTTATAACATTGTCTTTCAATTTTGTGGCACCTGGTGCCCACCACTGGATACAATGACTTCCTTGAATTGAAGCATTGTAAGTTTTCAATTTTAAATCCCCATTTCTACCACTGAACTTCCCCACAATATTTTCTTCTCCTCCACAAAACTTATCATCCCTCTTACTCTGAACCTCAGTTCATAGCATAGTGTCTGGATTGGGGCTGGCACTGGAACTGGATGTCTCTGCTAAAAAGCTGTATCCTTGAGACTTTTGGAGCCCTGATGGTGCAGTGGTTGAGAGCTTGGCTGCCATCCGAAAGGTTGGCAGTTCAAATCTACCAGCCACTCCTTGGAAACCCTATGGAGTAGTTCTACCCTGTCCTATAGGGTCGCTATAGGTAAGACTTCTATTTTTATTTTTTCCCATAAAAATTTTATACATACACTGTTATGTGACGCTAATTGCTCTCCCCATACTTTGACAGCACACTCCTCCTTTCCACCCCTAATTTCTCATACCCATTCAACCATCTCCTAACCCTCTCTGCCTTGCCATCTCCCCTCTGGACAGAAGCTGCCCGTTTAGTCTCTTGTATCTACTTGAGCTAAGAGGCACACTCCTCACAAGTATCACTTTATGTCCCACAGTCCAGTGCAATCCCTGTCTGAAGAGTTGGCCTCAGAAATTGTTTTAGTTCTAAGCTGATAGAGAATCCAGGGGCTGTGCTTTCTGGGGTACCTCCAGTCTCAGTCAGACCATTAAGTCTGGTCTTCTTACTAGAATTTGAATTCTGCACCCCACCTTTCTCCTGCTCCATCCAGGACCCTCTGTTGTGTTCCCTCTCAGGGTGCCATGGGTGGTAGCCGGGCACCATCTAGTTCTTCTGGTCTCAGGCTGATGAAGTCTCTGGTTTACGTGGCCCTTACTGTCTCTTGGGCTAATACTTTCCTTATGTCTTTGGTGTTCTTAATTCTCCTTTACTCCAGGAGGTTGGGACCAACTGATGCATCTTAGATGGCCGCTTGCAAGCTTTTAAGACCGCAGATGCCACTCACCGAAGTAGGATGCAGAACATTTTCTTAATAAGCTTTGTTATGCCAATTAACCAGATGTGCCCTGAAAGCATGGTCCCCAGACCCCTACCCCTGCTACTCTGTCCTTCAAAGTGTTTGACTGTATTCAGGAAACATCTTAGCTTTGGTTTAGTTCAGTTGTGCTGATTTCCCATGTAGTGTGTGCTGTCCTTCCCTTCACCTAAGATAATTCTTATCTACTATCTAGTTAGTAAATAACCCTCCTCCCCCCTCCCCACCCTCTTAATCATCAAAGAATGTTTTCTACTGTGTTTAAACCTTTTCTTGAGTTCTTATAATAGTGGTCTTATACAATACTTGTCCTTGTGTGACTGACTAAATTCACTCAGCATAATGACCTCTAGCTTCCTCCATTTTATAAGATGTTTCACAGCTTCGTCGTTGTCAACGTTGCGTAGTATTCCTTTGTGTGGATATATCATAATATGCTTATCCATTCGTCCATTGATGGGCACCAAGGTTGTTTCCATCTTTTTGCTATTGTGAACAGTGCTGCAATGAACATGGGTGTGCATATATCTATTCGTGTGCAAGCTCTTATTTCTCTAAGATATATTCCAAGGAGCGGGATAGCTGGATGGTATGGTACTTCTATTTCTAGCTTTTTAAGGAAGTGCCAAATCGATTTCCAAAGTGGTTGTACCATTTTACATTCCCACCAACAGTGTATAAGTGTTCCAGTCTCTCCACAACCTCTCCAGCATTTATTATTTTGTGTTTTTTGGATTAATGATAGCCTTGTTGGGGTAAGGTGATATCTCATTGTAGTTTTGATCTGCATTTCTCTAACGGCTAATGATCGTGAGCATTTCTTCGTGTGTCTGTTAGCCACCTGAATATCTTCTTTGGTGAAGTGCCTATTCATATCCTTTGCCCATTTTTAATTGGGTTATTTGCATTTTTGTTGTTGAGGTTTTGCAGTATCTTGTAGATTTTAGAGATTAGATGCTGATTGGATTTGTCATAGCCAAAAATTTTTTCCCAGTCTGTAGGTTGTCTTTTTACTCTTTTGGTGAAGTCTTTTGATGAGCATAAGTGTCTGATTTTTAGGAGCTCCCATTTATCTGGTCTCTCATCTGGTGCTTGTGCATTGTTACTTATTGTTCATATTGTGTTTATTCCACGTATTAGGGCTCCTAGTGTTGTCCCTATTTTTTTCTTCCATGATCTTTATCGTTTTTGATTTTATATTTAGGTCTTTGATCTATTTTGAGTTAGATTTTGTGCATGGTACGAGGTATGGGTCTTGTGTCAGTTTTTTGCAGGTGCGTATCCAGTTATGCCAGCTCCATTTGTTAAAAAGACTGTCTTTTCCCCAATTAATGGACTTTGGGCCTTTGTCAAATATCAGCTGCTCATAGGTGGATGAATTTATGCCCAGATTCTCATTTCTGTTCCATCGGTCTATGTATCTGTTGTTGTACCAGTACCAGGCTATTTTGACTACTGTGGCGGTATAATAGGTTCTAAAATCAGGTAGTATGAGGCCTCCCACTTTTTTCTTCTTCTTGAGTAAAGCTTTACTTATTTGGGGTCTCTTCCCTTTCCATATGAAGTTGGTGATTTGTTTCTCCATCTCATTAAAAAATGCTGGTGGAATTTGGATCGGGATGGCATTGTATCTGTAGATCGCTTTGGGTAGAAATGACATTTTCACAATACTGAGTCTTCCTATCCATGAGCAAGGTATGTTTTTCCACTTATGCAGTTCTCTTTTGGTTTCTTGCAGTAGTGTCTTGTAATTTTCATCGTATAGGTCTTTTACGTCTCTGGTTAGATTTATTCCTAAGTATTTTATCTTCTTGGGGGCTATTGTAAATGGTAGTGATTTGGTGATTTCCTCTTCGAGGTTCTCTCTGCTGGTGTAAAGGAATCCAACTGATTTTTGTATGTTTATCTTGTATCCTGAAACTTTCCTGAAATCTTTTATTAGTTCCAGTAGTTTTCTTGTGGATTCTTGGGGGTTTCCTGTGTGTAAGATCATATCATCTGCAAATAGAGATTCTTTGACTTCTTCCTTACCGATTTGGATGCCCTTTATTTTGTTTTCTAGCCTAATTGCTCTGGCTAGGACCTCCAGCACAATGTTGAATAACAGTGGTGATAAAAGTCATCCTTGTCTGGTTTCTGTTCCCAAGGGGAATGCTTTCAAAGTCTCTCCATTTAGGATGATTGGCTGTTGGCTTTGTATAAATGTCCTTAATTATATTGAAGAATTTCCCTTCTATTCCTATTTTGTTGAGAGTTTTTTTTTTTTATCATGAATGGGTGTTGGATTTTGCCAAATGCCTTTTCTGCATCGATTGATAAGATCATGTGGTTCTTGTCTCTTATTTATGTGATGGATTACATTGATGGTTTTTCTAATGTTGAACCATCCCTGAATACCTGGTATAAATCTCTCTTGACCACGGTGAATTATTTTTTTGATATATTGCTGAATTCTATTGGCTAGAATTTTGTTGAGGTTTCTTGCTTCAATGTTCATGAGGGATATTGGTCTGTAATGTTCTTTTTTTCTGATGTCTTTACCTGGTTTTGGTATCAGGATTATGCGGGCTTCATAGAATGAGTTTGGGAGTATTCCATCCTTTTCTATGCTCTGAAATACCTTTAGTGGCAGTGGTGTTAACTCTTCTCTGAAATCTTGGTAGAATTCTCCAGTGAAGCCATCCTGGTCAGGGCTTTTTTGTTGTTGTTGCTGGGAGTTTTTTAATTATCTTTTCAATCTCTTCTTTTGTTATGGGCTTATTTATTTGTTCTACCTCTGTTTGTGTTAGTTTAGGTAAGTAGTGAGTTTCTAGAAATTTATCCATTTCCTCTAGGTTTTCAAATTTGTTAGAGTATAATTTTTCATAGTATTCTATTATGATTTTTTTATTTTCAGTTGCATGTATTGTGATATCACCCATTTCATTTCTTATATGGGTTATTTGCTTCCTCTCCTGTTTTTCTTCTGTCAGTTTGGCCAGTGGTTTATCAGTTTTGTTGATCTTTTCAAAGAACCAGCTTTTGGTCTTGTTAACTCTTTCAATAGTTTTTCTATTCTCTATTTCATTTAATTCTGCTCTAATTCTTATTATTTCCTTTCTTCTGGAGGCTGAGGGCTTCTTTTGCTTCTCTTTTTCTACTTGTTTCAGTAGTAGGGTTAATGTTTTGATTATGGCCTTTTCTTCTTTTTGGATGTGTGCATTTATTGCTGTAAACTGATCTCTAAGCACTGCTTTTGCTGTGTCCCAAAGGTTCTGGTAGGATGTGTTTTCATTCTCATTTGATTCTATGAATTTCTTTATTCCATTCTTAATTTCTTCTATAACCCAGTAGTTTTTGAGCAAGGTGTTGTTCAGTTTCTATGCATTTGATTGTTTTTCCTTGCTTTTTCTGTTATCGATTTCTACTTTTATGGCTTTATGATCAGAAGGATGCTTTGTAATATTTCAATGCTTTGGATTTTGTTAAGGCTTGCTTTATGGCCTAATATGTGATCTATTCTGGAGAATGTTCCATGTCCATTGGAAAAGAAAGTATACTTGGCTGCTGTTGGGTAGAGTGTTCGGTATATGTCTATGAGATCAAGTTGTTTGATTGTAGCATTTAGCTCTTCTGTGTCTTTGTTGAGCTTCTTTCTGGATGTTCTGTCCATCGAAAGTGGTGTGTTGAAGTCTTCTACTTCTATGTGGAGCTGTCTATCTCTCTTTTCAATGCTGTTAGAGTTTGTTTTATGTATTTTGGAGCCCCATCATTGGATGCATAAATATTTATTACAGTTATGTCCTCCTGGTGTATTGACCCTTTAATCATTATATAGTGCCCTTCCTTATCCTTTGCAGTGGATTGTACTTTAACGTCTGCTGTGTCAGAGATTAATATTGCCACTCTGGCTTTTTCTTGAGTGTTGTTTGCTTGATATATTTTTTTCCACCCTTTGAGTTTTACTTTGTTTGTATGTTTAAGTCTAAGGTGTGTCTTTTCTAGGCAGCATATAGACAGATCGTGTTTTTTTATCCAATCTGCCACTCTCTGTCTCTTTATGGGTGCATTTAGTCAATTTGCATTCAGTGTAATTATTGATAGGTATGAGTTTAGTGCTGTCATTTTGATGTCTTCTTTTGTGTGTTGTTCACTGTTTCTTTGTTCCACTTAATTTTCTGTGCTGAGTCATTTTTCTTTATGTATTTTGTTTTCATCTTTTTCATTGTTGATTTTGTGTTTTCTGAGTCTTTATATTTTTCTAGTTTTTTATTTTGACTTGTAGGATTGTTGGTTTCCTTTGTGGTTACTTTAATATTTGCTCCTAGTTTTCTAAGTTTATGCCAGTCTTTTATTTCTTTATATCGCCTTGACTTCCTCTCTGTATGAAAAATGTATGTCTACATTTTTTAAGTCCCTCTTTTTTGTTTTGATATTGTCATCTTTTACATATTGACCTCTTTTTTCCTATTTTCAGTGTTTTAGCTTTAATTTCCTTTCGTGACTTCCCTATCTGGGTTGATATCTGGTTGCTCTGTCCTGTGTTCTAATCTTGGGTTGTTATCTGATGTTACTGATTTTCTAATCAGAGGACTCCCTTTAGTATTTCTTGTAATTTTGGTTTGGTTTTACAAATTCCCTAAACCGTTTATCTGGAAATGCTCTAATTTTGTCATCATATTTGAGAGACAGTTTTGGTGGATATATAATTCTTGACTGGCAGTTTTTTGTTTTTTTTTTTTCCTTCAAGGCTTTATATATGTCATCCCATTGCCTTCTTGCCTGGGTGGTTTCTGCTGAGTTTTCTGAGCTTATTCTTATTGACTCTCCTTTGTAGGTGACTTTTCGTTTATCCCTAGCTGCTCTTAAAATTCTATCTTTGTCTTTGGTTTTGGCAAGTTTGATTATAATATGTCTTGGTGACTTTCTTTTGGGATCTACCTTATGTGGGGTTCGATGAGTATCTTGGATAGATATCTTGTCACCTTTCATGATATCAGGGAAGTTTTCTGCAACAAATCTTCAACAATTCTCTCTGTATTTTCTGTTATTCCCCCCGTTCTGGTACTCTAGTCACTCGTAGGTTATTCCTCTTGATAGAGTCCCACATAATTCTTAGCGTTTCTTCATTTTTTTAATCCTTTTCTCTGATTTTTCCTCAAATAAATTGGTGTGAAGTGCTTTATCTTTAGTCTCACTAATTTTGACTTCCATTGCCTCAATTTTGTTCCTATGACTTGCTATTGAGTAGTCTAATTCTGAAATTTTATTGTTAGTCTTCTGGATTTCTGATTGCTGTCTTTCTATGGATTCTTGCATCCTGTTAAATTTGTCTTTATGCTCTTCTGTAATCTTATTAATTTCCTCAATTGTGTGTTCTGCGTTTTGCTTAGTTTCCTTCCTAATTTCTTGAAGAGTTTTGTATATTAATCTTTTGTATTAATCTTTGGTAATTCCAAGAAATTTTCCTCCTCTGGAAAATTTCTAGATTCTTTATTTTAGGAGCTTGCTGAAGCCATCATGGATTGCCTCTTTATGTGATTTGATATTGACTGTTGTCTCTGAGACATCAGTAAGTTATTATATTTACTTATTTTATGTTTGCTTAGTGTGTCCTAGCTTCTTGTTTTGTTTTGATATGCCCAAATGGGCTGCTTATATCAACTAGTTTGATTATTGGCACCTTTGAAGCTCCACTGTCCTGTCACCAGGTGGTTAGATCTTTTACTAGGTATATGAGCTCAGGAGTCCACCCACTTCTCCTGTATGGATTCAGCTTGGGCGCCCACATAAATAGCCACCAAATGTGTGATGCAGGCTCTCACTTACAGTCCTAAACAGGCATGGGTGATTGACGTAGGCACAGGCATCTGGCTGCAGCAGGGGGACACATTCTGAGCAAGGCAGAGGGCTGACAGCCACTCCTGAGTGGCCAGGAGGAAGGAGTGTCTCTGTTCCCTAGAGCATGTAGGTGGGTGGGTTTTGCAGCTGGACTATAAGCACCTAATTCTGTTGGCTGTAAGGACTAGGGGGCACGTCTTATTCATGGGCCCCTCTCGCAGGTGGCTAGGTAACGTGGGTGGAGCCACCAGTCCTCAGGCCCCTGATGTGGGTAGGTGAAGACTCTGCTTAATGGGCAGATCAGTGTAAAATGTCAAGAACCTGCCACTTCACAGCTGAAACAATTGAAGTTAGACTTCAGGTATATACCCTGTTGAATTGTGGTAATGAGGGCCTATGCTGTTCAGATGGGCCCACACAAGTCTATGCAGGGGGAATAGCACTCAAAGTCCATGGATACATTATGCCTGTGCCTAGGCAAAGGAGCTCTGCCTACCCTGGGTTTCTGGCTTAAGGGAGCTAGCAGTTTATTTTTTCCCTTTTGTTAATTTGTTCACTCTCCAAGGCAGGGAGAATGGCTCTGGGCATGTGACATATCCTACTTCCAGCCCAGGGGGTTCAGCAATTGCTGAAGCTGGTCCGGGACCCAGTGCAGAGCAGGGAGCAGGGAGGTAAATGAGAGAGAGATTTTTCCCTAAGGGGGGTGTTTTTGATCTGCGCAGTAAGCTGTATGCAAGTACTTATCTTTCGGTTGGAGGGCTGCTTCTCACTGGTTCTGGGTGGCTGTGTAAATTCTCTTGTGCTGGGTCTCCCCAGGTGTGGAAAACATGCCTCCAGTGCATAGCTGCTTGCCTGCTTCACCGTTCTGCCTGGAGCTGATCAGGCCTGAAGGGCTCAGCTTCTTGATGGCTCAAGTCTGGCAACTGCTCACTGCTTCCGAACCTTCTCTCCTTCCCCTGCCACTCAGGCCGGTTCCTCAACTCTGCCTTTGATGTTCACGGCTCCCAGATTGCCATATATAATGGAATCACTTGTTTTTTCAGGTCTTTGTTGTAACAGGGTCCACTGGAAGCATCTGACTACTTCACCATCTTGGCCGCACCTCTCTAGGTAAGACTTAACTGTTAAAAGTTGAAAAAGGAGCAGCATCATAAAATAAAACTCAAATCAAATTGTGACCTCCTATCTAATGTGTTAGCAGCTCCAGTTGCACAGTGGTCAAAACGCTCAGCTGCTAACCAAAAGGTCAGCAGTTCAAAACCATCAGCTGCTCTGTGAGAGATAAATATGGCAGTCTTCTCCCCTAAAGATTTACGGTCTTAGAAACCCTATGGGGCAACTCTACTCTGTCCTATAAAACCTGTTGCCATCAAGTCAATTCCGACTCCTAATGACTCTATAGGGCAGGGTAGAACTGCCCCATAGGATTTCCAAGGAATGCCTGGTGGATTCCAACTGCCAAACTTTTGGTTAGCAGCTGAGCTCTTAACCACTGTGACACCAGGGCTCCACTATGTCCTATAGGGTCAATATAAGTCGGAATCGACTTGATGGCAATGGTTTTATTTATTTATTTATTTATTTATCTAATCTAATATGTGAGGAGCCCCGGTGGTGCAGTGGTTAAGAGTTTGACAGCTAACAAAAAAAAAAAAAAAGGTTGGCAGTTTGAATCCAGCAGACTCTGTTGTAGAAATATGTGGCAGTCAGCTTCCATAAATATTTGCAGCCTTGGAAACTCTATAGGGAAGTTCTACTCTGTCCTATAGGGTTGCTATGAATCAGAATCCACTGGATGGCAAAGGGTTTTTTTTTTTTTTTTCAATCATCACAATAACAGGTGCAGGTTAAGTAGAGAGTATTAGTTTCCCAAGGCTGTCATAAAAAAGTACTACAAAGTGGGTGGCTTAAAACAACAGTTAATTATTGTCTTATAGTTCTGGAGGTTGTTGTTGTTACTGTTGTTAGGTGCTGTTGAGTTGGTTCTGACTCATAGCAACCCTGTTTACAACAGAACAAAACACTGCCTGATCCTGAGCCATCCTCACAATCCTTGCTATGTTGGAGCCCATTGTTACAGTCACTGTGTTAATCCATCTTGTTAAGGGTCTTCCTTTCATTCACTCACCCTCTTCTTTATCAAACATGATGCCCTTCTTCAGAGACTGGTCCCTCCTGATAGCATGTCCAAAGTACTTGAAATGAAGTCTCTCCAACGTTGCTTCTAAGGAGCATTCTGGCTGTACTTCTTCCAAGACAGTTTTGTTCTGCAGGTTAGAAATCCAAACTCAATGTGTCCTCAGGATTGTGCTCTCCCTGAAGGCCCTAGCAGAAGACCACTCCTTGCTTCTTCCTGTGGCAATTAACGACAACAAAAAAACTGTCAATCCCTGGTGTTCCTTGGCTTCTAGATACAACACTCTGATCTTACCTCCATTTTCACATTGCTGTTGTCTCTCTGTGTGTCTTCTCTTTTTATAAGGACACCACCCATTGGACTAGCACCCACTCTTCTCCAGTATAAAACCAGTTGCCCTGGAGTCATCTCCGACTCATGGCAACCCCATGTGTGTCAGACTAGAACTGTGCTCTTTAGAGATTGTAATGGTTGATTTTTCAGAAGCAGATCACCAAGACATTCTTCTGAGTTGCCTCCGGATGGACTCAAACCTCCAACCTTTTGATTAGCAGTCAAGAACATTAACCATTTGCACCACCAAGGGACTCCTACCCTAGTAGGACTTTATGTTAGTTGATAACATCGTCAATGACTCTATTTGCAAACAAGATCACATTCACAGGTACCAGAGGTTAGGGTTCAATATATCTTTTTGGAGGAGTCAATGTAATCCCTATGAAATCCCCATCCCTTCACACAGTGAAGCCTGATTTTTGAAATTATTTTTTATTGGGTGGCATTTGACTTGGTTAACAACAAGAATATTTTTACGTAATCATAGACATTGAATTTTCTCAGCCAGAAAATACTGCAAGTATAAGCAACATTGCTTGGAGGTTACAAGACCAAATCATGAGAACTTAGTTCTAATGACAGCTTTCCCTTTTGTGTGCTGTGTAATTTTGTCTTAAGTGGAGCTATACCGCTGTATCTCTGTGCCCTTCATCTACAAGGAAATGCAAATGCACTCTGTCTTATACTTGCAAGTACACAGAAACAATAAAGCACATTTAGGTCTCCATAAACCTGGGTAGTATTATGATTGTAAAGCACTTCCCTTTACACAAAAACTCTAAATATGTGATAAGTTTTTGCCCTTCCAATACACAACTTATATAGCTATACTCTTTTCATCTCACCAATTTCTCCTTCCTTGGTCTTTTCAAACAGTGCGTTAATGTCCCTTTTATTTTCATGTAACTTAAGTCTGCATGGAACTCTTCCTTCCTTCATCCTCATGTGTTCTGTTACTTCAACATCATCATCTCCATCATTTATTGTCTGACTGTCATGTGAAGGGTGTTGCCAAATGACAGAATAAAGTGGGTGTGGGGGGAAAATCCACTTTTCTCCCACAGATTCAGAAGCGTGATTAATGGCGCCTTATAGATCAGTGTTTAATCATGATGAGACACAGAAGAACCTCTTAAAAGGGGACTTACTTTTAAAAAGAAAATATAACATGTTGGACCTCCCTTTTCTACTGCCAAGTATTAATAATGTCACATCTTTCTTCTTTGTCAATGCAAGGTGACAGATAAGCCTATTTCTACTTGAGAGGCATATGTGACACTCCTTTCAATTATGGGAGTTATATGTGCTGACATATCCTAACGCACTTGTTCTTCTTCCCACTTGTCCCGGTAAGGGGGAAGAACGTTCTTCATTTTAATCGCATTGCTCTCCCCAGTTCACAAGAGCTATTTGACAGGCTTTAAAAGCTGAAACTAAAGTGCACACTGTGTTATTTTAACCAAGTTCATTCTTTTAAGCGTAGTAACAAAAGAATTGCAGGGCAATTTATTCCGATCACTTTAATAGATGTCACACATACTTTAATCGATACCCTGCTTTTCATGATTCACTGCTGTTGTTCGTAAGTACAGAGCACAAGCTCTTAAGAGGTTCTTCTCCAACAGCCAGTTCCACCACCAATTCAAAAATTACTTTGCGAGATCTATCATGATAGTTAATCTGATCCATTGAGGACCTGTTGTTATTAAAAATACTTGTCTTTTTATCCAAATAATTACCATGTTAACTTGTGTTATATTCTTTTCCCCCTTTGTTAACTTGTGTTATATTCTCCCTTGCATTCTTTGTGTGGCACTAAAGAATGTTGAGAAATGAGATTATGAAGCTCACTAAATAAAATCTGGTTTTCATTTTTGAAACATTGTCTCACATCTAGCTAGATCCTCTTAAATGTGATTATTTTAACAACCTGAGATGGACTGAGCCTAAAATACTCTGCATAAGGATGCAAGGTGTGCTGGGGAGGATGATAGAAAGACCTTTAAAAAAAAATGATAATTTATCAAAAGCATAAAAGACAAGGGAGATTGAGGAACTGTTACAGCTCAGAAGAGACTAAGAAGAAATAACAAGTACATGAAATGTGGGATCCTCAATAGGATCCTGGAACAGAAAATGTTTAACAGTGACAAAATTATGAAATTCAAATAAGGTCTATAATTTAGTTAATACTATTGTACCAAAGTTAAATTTCTATTCTTGGCCACTCTACTGTGGTTATGTAAGATGCAAGCATTGGGGGAAGGAAGTGGGATAAAGGATACAAGGGAATTCTTTGGATTTTGTATGTGTGTTTGTGTGTGCAATTTTTCTTTGAGTCTAAAATCAGTTCAAAATAATTTTTTTGTTAAGAAAATTAAAAACTTATGCACAAACTAAGATCATGTTCCAAAAGTTTTAGTTGAAGATTGACTTTCAGGGAATATGGAGGATCTTGAGAATGAAATTATTTGACTAATACATGGAAAATATGTTTCCATGATAATCAAGAGTTAGTTTTTTGCAGAACCACGTAAATGAATTATCTAATAATAAGCTCTGGAAAATAGCAGAATGAAGACCCAGGTTTGGAAATTAGACAGGAGGGAACCATGGTCTCTAATGTTTCTATCACCATTACCAGAAAGGAAGTTTTAATAAGCAGCAGATCATCTGTAGTCATTCTGTGAGAGGTTTGTTTTTTTTTTTCCACAATTACAGTTTGTCCTTATTAAAGGCAAAAATATACTCTTGGTCACACTATCTTTCATTTGGAGGATTTATTATAACACCTAGCAATATTAACACTTAGAGGGATAAAAAAATGCCTCACTTTTGAATTCTCAGATAAGATGCCAATGTAAAAAGCCCTCAGGGAGTCACATAAATTCTCCTATGCAGAGATGCCATAAAGTTAACAGAAAATTTTTGGATATCCTTGATTAGAATTGCTGAAAAACAAGTATCTATAATTAACAAGCGTGTCTGCTAACCAAAATGTCGGCACTTCAAATCCACCAGCCACTCTTTGGAAACCCTATGGGGCAGTTATACTCTGCCCTATAGGGTTACTCTGAGTCAGAATCGACTTGATGGCAATGGGTTTGGTTTGGTTGGTTTTATAATGATCAAAGTTTAGCAATAGCATATTGGATTTGTTTAGCATAGGAGATTTTCAAAGTGTTTTGATATATATATATATATATATATATACATATAAAATGCCATTATGACATCACTATACAATATCAATATGCCCATTTTTTTATATGAGAAAAGTGAAATTTCACTAGGTTTGTTGATTGAATAAATTACATATAACATTAACTGATATTTGGCTTGAGTGTATAATGCCAAGGACTTGGTGAATAGCCTGATCTCTAAGAGAGAAATTCTAGCTGGTTTTCATGTAGGACTGAGGCCTGATGTTATCACGTTTTTCAGATTTTTGAGGGGAACTAGAAATTTTATCAAATAAAATTTTATCAACCAAAAGATCAGTCTCTTGTTTTTACTCTGACTCAACTGGTAATGTCATTTTTTTAAATATACATTTCTGAATATAATTTTGCATTAATTTCTTTATCAGTTTTCATTTGAAGACTTAAATGCAGGTTATAATTTGAGCTACTTTACTATATCTGTTGTGATATATAGAACACTTTATATAAATATTATGTGATGTATCTTAATATTTAAGGTTTGCAAAAACTTATTTTTTTTTAAATAAAGCACAATGTCTGCAAAAATTCTAGAGAATCTTTGAAGACAAAAATCTGATATATCTCTCTACTATGTCATTGGTTTCTTACCAGAATCAAATGAGAACACACATGCAGAAGTAGTGATGTTTTATAAAATGCCCTTCAAAGGTAAAAAATCTTTATTACTTTTGTATTTTCCATTTACTTTGTCACAAAATGCTGTGTGTCCTGGAACGTTTGTCCTGGTGGTTCATAAATACCTCAGTATTTTATCCTAGGTGAGTAAAAGACTGTATGCAGACTATAAACCCAGAGCTGAGTTAGCGTCTATGGATTTGTGTCTTTGTGCTTAAAAACAAATATGAGGAAATGAGGTTATTATTGGTAATGGTATTAAAAATACTGTTCCGTATTTGTAAACAAGTATAATGAAGTAGATAACATTGTGAATCTCAATCTAGTCTTAAAATCAGAGCTGATAAAGAAATGAATGCATATTGTATGTAGGAACATGTATTTCATAAATGACGATTGTCAAATATGTCAGAACAGAAATAACAAGAGATCAATATTTTTCTCAATAAAGTAACCAATTTGCTATGTGATTAAATTAATAACTATATAATTTATTTATATTGCTTTCTCAAATACATAGAAACAAGAGAAAACTAATGGAGAAAATTAAGCAAATGTGTACTGTCATTGCATTTCTTTGCATGGCAACTGTAAGAAGTAGGAGTGTATTTTCTGGAGATATACTTGGATATATGGCTCTGGGACCAAACCACAGCCCCTCACAGCTCATACGGTCTCTCATAATGAACTCCTTACACCTTCAACCCCTCCAAGAAAGGACAATCTGCATGGGGTATTGCATGTGGCCGTCAAGTCAATTCCAACTCATAGTGACCCTATAGGACAGAGTAGAACTGCCCCATAGGGTTTCCAAGGAGCAGCTGGTGGATTCGAACTGACGACCTTTAGAATGGCAGCCAAGTTCTTAACCACTGTGCAACCAGAGCTCCATTTACCTCTTAAGCTATTAATATCTAAAATTGATTTCAATTTATTAACAAGTAATTTTTTTTTTATTTTGTGCTGTCAAGGAACATAGCTATTTTTCAGGTAGAAAAGGAGATTCTACTCTGTGTTGCCTGCTGCTGTATGTTATTTTAACATATAAGGGATATTGTCTGTATGGGTTTTGATAGTACCCAAGAGAGATCTATTATTCTCTTGACTTTTTTTTTTAATTCTTAAATGAACTTGTTGCACCTATAACTGTATAAATTACATACTAAAAATAAATATTAATCAATAGTGCATTTAACTCTCAATCTCCCAATGTGTCTTTTCTTAAAAATGCAATTACTATTACCTAAAAATAGCCTTTGTTTACAAATTGTAGTCAATTTTAGGTATTAATAGCAATACTTCATTGTTAACCATTGTTTGGAAACAACTATGTATCAGAAACTGGGCTAAGCATATCATGCACAGTATTTCATTGGTGAAGGGTTAAGAGCAAAGACTCTGTAGTCAAGTGATCTGAGGTCAAGTCTTGATCCCACCATTTCATAGCTGAGTGACTAACAAGAAGTTATGTAACCTCTCTGTGTCTCAGTTTGCATATCTGTAATATGGATCCCATGTATACGGTTGTTAAAAGAGTTAACTCTGTTAATTACAGCATATGAATTGGTGTCTAGCACATGTTATTCTTAGGTTCCGTCGATTCCACTCCAACTCATAGTGACCCTATGTATAACAGAAGGAAATATTGCCTAGCCTTGAGCCATCCTCACAGTCGTTGCTATGTTTGAGCCCATTGCTGCAGCCACTGTGTCAATCTATCTCATTGAGGGTTTCCCTCTTTTCTGCTGACCCTCGACTTTGCCAAGCATGATGTTTTTCTCCAGTGATTGGTATTTCCTGACGATTTGTCCAAAGTAAGCAAGACAAAGCCTCACCATCCTCACTTCTGAAGAACATTCTGGTTGTACTTCCTCCACGACAGATTTGTTCCTTCTTCTGACAGTCCATGGCATATTCGATATTCTTCACCAACACCACAATTAAAATGTGTCAATTCTTCTTTGATCCTCCTTTTTTTATTGACCAACTTTTGCATACATATAAGGCCATCAAAAATACCATGGTTGGGATCAGGCACATCTTAGTCATTAAAGTGACATCTTTCCTTTTTAAGATTTTAAAGAAGTCTTTTGCCATAGAGTTGCCCGATGCAATACATTGTTTTATTTCTTGAGTGCTGCTTCCGTGGGCATTGATTGTTGATCTAAGTCTGGCACATAAGAAGCACCAAGTTGTTGATAACTCTCATTATTACATATTTTAATTGAAGACATATTTGTTTGCTTTATTTTGTTTTCAGAGTCACTGTAGTAGGCCTAGAAGCAAAGTTTGCAATGAGAAGAACTAATTTTCAATCCCAGATCCAAATTTTCAAATTCTATTAACTATTGTGACCTTAGTTGGACTATATGTCCCCACTGAGCCTTAATATCTTGTCTATCTGTAAAATGTAGTTACATCTGAAAAATAAGCCTACTGCTATTTACAAGTAGAATAATGTAAATAAAAACTACTCATAAGATACAAAATCTTTAGGAAAATATAAATATCTTCTCAGCTACATATAGAAAAATGAGGGTTTATTGTATCTTACCTTTCTTCCATAGTATCTCCCCTACTTTTCATATCCTATCCCAGCCAACAGAAGCTGTCAAAATTAAATACCCAAATCACAATGGTCCCTATATATGTTCAAAAGTAAAATGCACCTAAGACACCTAACAAGAAATACTTAAAGCGGTGACTTTCTTGAGGAACAATCTGCAATTTATAACAAGTTCTTCGTTGTGTAAAAATCAAATAATGGTATACATTTGCCAGTTCACTGGGTTTGGGAGGAGGGTATGACACATAGCATTTTATCAAGTTTGAGATTTTCTCTTGTATATATTTTCCTGAGTTTCCTTCTTGCTGCTCTTTGCCTGCTAGGGAAATTGAATATGACAAAACAAACTGCTGAATATCAAATACACATTAATTAAAAGCCTCGGACTCAGCCATCCTTTCTATTTGGCAGCAGTTTTTCTGAAGGATACAGGCACTTGTGGTTTCACATTTATATTGTACTGGTACAATATTGTCTTTTTTTTTTCCCTGATATTTAATGGCTATGGCATCAAACAGAAATGTTTCAGACTAAGGCATCATTCCCCAAGGAGAGCAACTTGTAACTAACGTTTCCCACCCTGGGTATAAGGATCTTTCAGTCACTGTGTAGGGTGTTACCAATCCAAATAGAGATTTCTGAAAACAACTGGAAGTATTCTTAACTTGAGATGGAATTAGGAAAAAAAAAAATCTAAATTGAATCATATAGTTAACCAAAACTTAGTTTGTTTGTGTTTTCCCCCCAGCAACTCTGGAAACCATATAATGATGTCTGATGTAAAAAAAATTAGTGATTAAATAACTAGTGGAAATTCTTTATCCAATATTATCAATAAACATTTCTTTCTTCAGTCCATTAGAGGAAATGGAAAATCAATAAGTCAGAATTTACCTGAAATTCTTTTCAGTGGAGACCTATCATTTGATAGTGTTTTGGAATTACATTTAGTTAGGCAATTCTCTCAATATTTTCATGCAATGTTCTCCTGAGAGTAGAGAAAATAGTTCTCCAGATGCTCTGGAGTGAGAGAAGTATGAAATTTCTTTTAAGTTTTCTGTTTCATTTGATAAATGTATATGAATTTTGGATTGTACTGCTTAATATAAATGAATCTCTTTTCAAAAGAAAATTAAAAAATAAAAGTAATGAACACCAGGAAGATGTCATGTTTATCATGCTTCAAGAGAGTATTCTTAAATTTTAATGTCCATACAAATTGCCTAATAAACTCACTAAGATACAGATTTAGATTCCATAGTCATGAAGAGGGCCTCTGATTCTGCATTTCTGATAAGCTCCCATGTGAAACTGATGCTGCTGGCCCTCAGATCATATTCTGAGCTGTAAGGTTTTAAGGGATATATATATATACATATAGATAGATATATATAGGCTTGGAAGACTGCCATGTAAATGCATTACAAAGGTGTAAAACTCTAAAGAAATAGAAATATGCAGGTAATACATAAAGCAGTGATTTTTGCATTATAAACCAAACATGAAAGTTTCTCTCTTCAGTTACAGTTTAGCTACTTACATAAATAATTTCAGTTTCTCCGAAGCTAATGGATGTCACCCAGTATGCACATAGGCTGCAGTTTTATTTCCTTGTTATATTGAACTGAACAGGCTGTTTCTTGGACTTTTCTAAGTAATGCACCTCATTCTACCAATGAAACCAGTTCTGCCATTCTGGCCACAGTGGTGGGACTAGGATCATAGTGATTTTGAATAGTCCCAAATATACTTGTATTTTCCAGGTCTGGGTCATAGATGTTCATCTATCAGAAATCACTTATCTTTTTCATAGTACCTTTAAAATTGATACTTTTAGGGGAGGATTGAGTGACTTTAAAAAATCTACTAATTTTTAATATTGGTAGAATACTTAGAAAGTGTGAGAAAATTGTTCCACAAAGCTATACTTTTCTCCAAATCTTTAAATAGCTTCTGATAGCTTAGCTTGTGCAGTTAGATCAGTGACAGCTAAGGAAGGAAGAAGTTCAAAGAGTGGCTCAATCAAACCACAAAACTAGGCATATGGAAAATTGCATTTTGTTACTTTGAGTTATATAAGCTATTACCTGAAGATGTATGCACATATTTATTTTCTATGTTTATTAATTTGAGGTTCTTAACTTCTCTTTTATTCTTCTATAACCCCTTATTTAAACAAGTTGGTATTTTTGTTCCATTTCTTTAATCCTTAGATGATATTTTTCACAGTGAGGTTTTCCTCATCTCATTTTAATATCAATTAATATACATGAAGTGTGTCCACTTGTGAACCCCAGTGTATCAGTCATGCTCCAAAGTAAAATTATTTATGAGCCCTCTGGAAACATGAAACCAAACTAGATAGCATTGACTCAAACGAATACAGGACTGACATGCATACATCAGATAGCAATGTGCAGTGGATGATTACGCTGTTGATTATTTTTGTGTTTTCATGCACAACAAATAATAACAGGTGTGCTGTAGACCAAGGTGTTTAACCTGGAGTCCAGAGGCCCATGAACCGATTTGACGGACCCATAAACTAGATGAAACTGGGTGCAAAATTTGTGTATGCATGCACACGTGCATATTTCTTAGAAGAGGATCTGTTGCTTCCAGCAGCTTCTCAAAGGGGTTTTAAGTCACCAGATAATATTAAGAATCACTGTTTTGTGGTTGTTATTAGCTGCCATCAGGTCAGCTCCAATTCCTAGCAATCCCACGTACAATAGAACAAAATGTTGCCTGGTCCTGCACCATCTTCCTAATCATTAGTATGCGTGAGTTCGTTGTTGTGACCGCTGTGTATTTTGAGTGCCTTCCAACCTTGGGGGCTTATCTTCCAGAATATTAGACAATATTCTGTTGTGATCCATACGTTCTTCATTAACTAGTTTTCAAAAGTAGATCATCAGGCCTTTTTTTCTAGTTTGTCTTAGTCTGGTAGCTCCACTAAAATCTGTCCACTATGGATGACCTTGCTGGTATTTGAAATACCTGTATAAAGGTTCCAGCATCATAGTAACATAGCATGCAAGCCACCAGCACAGATGAGTGGTGGATCACTATTTTAAACCAAGATATACCTGGTTTGACATTTAGCTGTGTGTTTTAGCAGACTAAGAAGAAACACAAACAGTGCAAGTTAAGGCCAGTACCTAGTGAGTGTTCCAAACCTTGCAGCAGTCCTAAAGATCTTCAAGAGGTAGAGAATGCTAGCATATTTTGAACTACTGTATGAGTCAGGCACTGTGTCACATGCTTTTCAGATCTCATTTAATTTTAACTACTATTATGTGAGATACTTCTTTCACTCCACAGGTGAAAATTTGAAGGTCAGAAAAATTAAATGCTTAGCAATTAGAGCTAACATTTATTGATGCAATTATCATGTACCATGTTCTGTGCTAGTCGCTATTTCATGCATTATTTCATTTAATTCTCACAGCAACCTTATGAGGAAACTGCTATTCTTATTTTAGAGATGAGTAAGCCAAACTTTAATAAATTTACGTAGCTTACCCAAAACCACTTGATAATGGGAAAAGCAGAAACAAGATATAATCAAGCAATATCTGAAACAAATTATATGCCCATAATTAATATTTTATACCAGATTTGACTAAAAATCATACTATTTTTACTAAAACACAACTCCCAAGAAAGCAATAATGATAAATCACATTTATATCCTACCAAAATGGATTAACAGCAGGAGAGAATGAATTTCTTAAAAGAAGATCTTTAAGAGTTAGGCCAAACTCTTAAGTAGAGAGATAAGTTAAAAATAGTCTTACATGCTTAGAACTTCAGAGCTGAAGAGAAAGACCCTTAATACAATCTAGTTCAACCACCCTGTCATGTTGAGTGACCTCTATTTCATCTCTATTAAGTCAGCATTTAGCCTTGCTTAAAATCCTCTATGGATAAGAAAAGAAACTCATTATCTCTCAAGATAGATTATTACATAATTTTAATAGTTATCATGGTCCAATATATGTGACCAAGTATTTCCTGAACTGGAACATAATTTAACCAGGCTGGACAACCTATGCCTCAACTCAATAAAGCAAGTAGATGTTCTCAATGTTTTCATTCTTCTTGATTATCCAGCTACTTTTACTTATGTTCATATATCTTCTTTCATTTCAAGAATTTTTTCATTGACAGAAAATATTGATCAAAATAGAAGTCAAAGATCTGTAATCTTTCTCATTGACTGCAGTAGCAAGTCTATCCCTTTCAGTTTCTTCTTTTTTTGATATTTTATTTTATTTTATTTTTTAATTGTACTTCAGGTGAAGGCTTCAGAACAAATAGTTTCTAGTGAAACACTGGTACACTTGTTGTTTTATGACATTGGTTAACAACCCCACAACATACCAACCCTCTAAATTCTCAACCTTTTTTTTTTCTTGGTGAAAATTCACACAGCCAAAGATACACCATTTCAAAAATTTCTACATGCACAGTTCAGTGACATTGAATACGCTCTTCCAATTGTGCTGTTATTCTCACTTAAGTGAAGGCTTACAGAACACAATCATTTCTCATTTAACAGTTACTACAAATGTTGCCCTATGACAATGGTTAAAAATCTCACAACACATCAACAATATCCTTACTCAACTTTGAGTTCCCTATCACCAGCTTCCTTGTCCCCTTCTGCCTTCTGGCCCTTGTCACTGGACTCCTGTACCTCGTTAGTCTCATTTGGTTTTACGGAGCTGTCCACTCCCAGGCTGAACAGTGAACCTCAGAAGTAACTTCACCGCTGAGCTAAAAGGGTGTCTGGGCGCCATACTCTTGAGGTTTCTCAACTCTCCTTTAGGCTAGTAAATCTGGTCTTTTTTTGTGAGTTAGAATTAAGCTCTACATCCTTCTCCAGCTCTGTCCAGAAACCTCTGCTGTGATTCTAGTCAGAGCAGTCAGTGGTGGTAGCCGGGCACCATCTAGCTGTACTGGACTCAGTCCGGTGGAGGTCTTGGTAGCGGTGGACAATTAGTCCTTTGGACTAATCTTTTCGTTGTATCCTGTTCTCTTCATTCTCCCTTGCGCCCGAAGGGATGAGACCAGTGGAGTATCTTAGATGGCTGCTCACAGGCTTTTAAGACCCCGGACACTACCCACCAAGGTAGAATGTAGAGCATTGCCCTTATAAGCTGTGTCATGACAATTGAGCTAGATGTTCCCCAAGACCATGGTCCCCACAGCCCTCCGCCCAGCAATTCAGTCCCTCAGGGAGTTTGGATGTGTCTACGGGGCTTCCATGACCTTTCCTTGTACAGGTTGTGCTAGTTTCCCTGTATTGTGTACTGTCTCACCCTTCACCCAAGATACCACTTATCTATTGCCTCCTTAGTATTCCCCCCCCCCCGCCCTCCCAATCCTGGTAACCAATAAAGATTGTTACATTTTGTGTGTGAACTTTTTCATGGGTTTTTACAATAGAGGTCTCATACAATATTTATCCTTTTGTGATTGACTTATTTCAAGCAGCATAATGTCCTCCAGTTTCATCCATGTTATGAGATGCTTCACAGATACATTGTTGTTCTTTCTCATCGCATAGAACTCCATTGTGTGTATGTACCATAGTTTGTTTATCCATTCATCTTTTGTTGGGCACCTACGTTGTTTCCATCATTTTGTTATTGTGAACAATGCTTCCATGAACATAGGTGTGCATATGTCTATTTGACTGACGACTTTTATTTCTCTAGGATATATTCTTAGAAGTGGGATTGCTGGATCGAATGGTATGTCTATTTCTAGCTTTCTGAGGAAGCGCCATATCATTTTCCAAAATGGTTGTATCAGTTTGCATTCCCATCAGCAGTGCATAAGAGTTCCCATCTCCCCGCAGCCCCTCCAACATTTGTTATTTCCATTGTTTTTGATTCATGCCAGTAATGCTGGGGTGAGATGGTATCTCATTTTGGTTTTAATTTGCATTGCTCTAATGGCTAGTGATCACGAGCATTTCCTCATGTGTCTGTTGGCCATTTGAATGTCTTCTTTTGTGAAGTGTCTGTTCATTTCCTTTGCCCATTTTTTAGTAGGATTATTTGTCTTTTTGTTGTAGAGGTGTTGGATCTTCTTGTAGATTATGGAGATTAGAACTTTGTCTGACTTGTACTGTCCAAAAATGTTTTCCCAGTGTGTAGGTTCTCTTTTTACTCTTTTGGTGAAGTCTTTTGAAGAGCATAGGTGTTTGATTTTTAGAAGATCCCAGTTATCTAGCTTATCTGTTGGGCTTTGTGCATTGATGGTTATACTTTGTATCCTCTTAATGCCATGTATTAAGGCCTGAAGTGTTAGTCCTTTTTTTTCTTCTATGAACTTTATACTTTTAGGCTTTATATTCAGGTCTTCGATCCATTTTGAAGTACTTTTTGTATACGGTGTGAGGTATGGGTCCTGTTTCGTTTTTTTGCAGATGGATATCCAGTTTTGCCAGCACCATTTGTTAAAAAAACCGTCATTTCCCCATTTGATGGACTTTGGGCCCTTGTTGAAGATCAGGTGACCGTAGGTGGATGGATTTACATCTGGGTTCTCAATTCTGTTCAATTGGTCAATGTATCTGTCCTTGTACCAGTACCAGGCTGTTTTGACTACGGTAGCTGTATAGTAGGTTCCGATAGTCCTCCAACTTTCTTCTTCTTCTTCAGTAGTGCTTTACTTTTTCGGGGCTTCTTCCCTTTCCATATAAAGTCAATGATTAGTTTTCCCATCTCTTTGAAGAATGTCATTGGTATCTGGATAGGGATTACGTTGTATTGGTAAATTGCTTTGGGTAGAAATGTCATTTTCACAATGTTGAGTCTGCCTATCCATGAGCATGGTATGTTTTTCCATTTATGTAGATCTCTTTGGGTTTCATGCAGTAGTGTTTTATAGTTTTGTTTGTATAGGTCTTTTACATCCCTGGTCAGATTTATTCCTAAGTATTTTATCTCTTTAGGGGCTTTTGAAAATGGTATTGTTTTCCTGATTTCCTTTTCATCGTTCTCCTTACTGGTGTATCCAACTGATTTTTGAATGTTTATCTTGTATCCTGCTACTCTGCTGAATCTTTCTATTAGTTCCAGTAGACTTATCGTGGAGTCTTTAGGGTTTTCTATGTATAGTATCATATCGTCTGCAAACAGGGACAGTTTCACTTCTTCATTACCAATTTGGATGCCCTTTATTTCTTTTTCTTGCCTTATTGCTCTAGCTTGAACTTCCAGTACAATGTTAAATAGGAGTGGTGATAAATGGCATCAATGTCTTGTTCCTGTTTTCAAGGGGAATGTTTTCAGCCTCTCTCCATTAAGAACGATGGTGGCCATTGGTTTTGCATAGATGCCCTTTATTGTGTTGAGAAATTTCCCTTCTACACCTATTTTATTGAGAGCTTTTATCAGGAATGGGTATTGGACTTTGTCAAATGATTTTTCTGTGTCAATAGAGATGATCATGTAATTCTTTTCTTTCCTTTAATTTATGTGGTGGATTATGTTGATTGATTTTCTAATGTTGAACCATCCTTGCATACCTGGTATGAATCCTACTTGGTCGTGGTGTATTATTTTTTTGATATGATGCTGAATTCTATTGGCTAGAATTTGGTAGAGAATTTTTGCATCTATATTCATGAGAGATATTGGTCTGTAATTTTCTTTTTTTTGTGATGTCTTTGCCTTGTTTTGGTATCAGCATTATGCTGGCTTCATAGAATGAATTTGGGAGTGTTGCTTCCTCTTCTATGCTCTGAAATAGCTTGAGTAGAACTGGTACAAGCTCTTCTGTAAATGTTTTGTAGAATTCTCCAGTGAAGCCATCTGGGCCAGGGCTCTTTTTGGTTGAGAGTTTTTCTATTACCTTTACAATCTCTTCTCTTGTTTTGGGTCTGTTCAGATTTTCAACATCACTTTGTTGTAGTTTGGGTAGGCCGTGTGTTTCTAGAAATTTATCCATTTCCTCTAGGTTTTCAAATTTGTTGGAATATAGTTTTTCATAATATTCTGTTATAATCCTTTTTATTTCAGTTGGGTTTGTTGTAATGTCCCCCATTTCATTTCTTATTTGGGTTATTTGTGTCCTCTCCTGTTTTTCTTTTGTCAGCCTGGCCAGTGGTTTGTCGATTCTGTTGATTCTTTCAAAAAACCAACTTTTGGTTTTGTTGATTTTTCTATTGTTTTTCTCTTCTCTACTTCATTTATTTGTGCTCTGATCTTTACTATCTCCTTTCTTCCAGTGGTTGTGGGCTTTTTTTGATGTTCTCTTTCTATTGTTTGAGTTCTGTAGTTAATGTTTTGATTTTTGTCTCTTTCTTCTTTTTTGATATGTGCATCTATTGCTATAAATTGTCCTTTGAGGATTGCCTTTGCTGTGTCTCAAAGGTTTTGGTATGATCTGTTTTCATTCTCATTTGATTCTAGGATTGTTTTGATTCCATCTCTGATTTCTTCTATTACTCACTGATGTGTAAGCAGGGTATTATTCAGTTTCCATGTAGTTGATGTTTTTTCCTTGCTCTTTCTAGTGTTAATTTCTACCTTGATGGCATTGTGGTCGGAGAAGGTACTTTGAATTATTTCAAAGTTTTGGATCTTGTTGAGGATTGCTCTGTGGCCTAAGATGTGGTCTATTCTGGAGAACGTTCCACGTGCATTGGAAAAGAATGTGTACTTTGCAGCGGTTGGATGGAGTGTTCTATATATGTGTATGAGGTCCAGTTGGCTGATTGTGCCCTTTAGGTCTTCTGTATCTTTGCTGAGTTTCTTCTTAGTTGTCCTGTCCTTTACTGAGAGTGGTGTGTTGAAGTCTCCTACTATTATTGTGGAACTGTCAATTTCTCAATTCAGTGATGTTAGAGTTTGTTTTATGTATTTTGGAGCCCTGTCATTGGGTGCGTAGGTGTTTATTATGGTTATGTCTTCATGATGGATCGTCCGCTTTATCATTATATAGTGTCCTTCTTTGTCTTTTATGGTGGATTTTGTTTTAAAGTCTATTTTATCTGAGATTAGAATTGCCACTCCTGCTCTTTTTTGGTAGTTGTTAGCTTGATATATTTTTTTCCAACCTTTGACTTTTAATAAATTCACATCTTTGTTTCTAAGGTGTGTCTCTTGTAGACAGCAAATTGATGGATCCTGTTTTCTTATCCATTCTGCCACTCTCCGTCTCTTTATGGGTGCATTGAGTCCATTTACATTCAGTGTAATTATTGATAGATGAGTTTGTTGCTGTCATTCTGTAGTGCTTTGTTTTGTGGTGCTGACATTTTCTTTGTTCTTTTTATTCTCTTGTGCTGAGTTACTTTGTTTGTGGAATTTTTTTTTTTTCCATTTCTTGTATTTTAGTAGGTTTTGTTTTTGCTGAGACTTTATGTTTTTCCTCTTTATTTTTATGAGTATGTTTGTTAACTTTCTTTGTGGTTACTATGAATTTTACCCTTATCTTTCTAAGTTTGAAACAGTCTACCCTTACTCGGTATCGCCTTGCCTAGCTCTCCATTAAAAGGTTCTATACCTATACTTTTTATTCTTTTATTGTTTTGATGTTGCTGTCATTTACTGATTAACTGCTCTGATTCCCTGTTGTATTTCTTTTGGTTTTGGATTGTCCTCGACAGTTCATTTCCTAGATTGGTATCTGGCTGGTATTATCCTGCATCCCAGGTACTGCCTGTGAGCTGAAGCTGTTCGTCCTCAGATCGAAGAACTCCCTTTAATAATTCTTGTAAGTTTGGTTTGACTTTTATATATTCCCTTAATTTCTGTTTATCTGGAAATGACCTAATTTCACTATCAAATTTGAACAAGAGTTTTGCAGGATATATTATTCTTGGCTGACAATTTTTTTCTTTCAGGATTTTATATATGTCTTCCCACTGCCTTCTTGCCTGCATGGTTTCTGCCGAATAATCTGAGCTTAATCGTATTGTTTCTCCTCTGTATGTGACTTCTTGCTTTTCACGAGCTGCTCTCAGGATTCTTTGTTGTCTTTGGTTTTGGCAAGAGTGAATATGATATGGCTTGGTGATTTTCTTTAGGGGTCTCTTCTATATGGGGTTCGTTGAGCTTCTTGGATGGCCAGCTTTTCATCTTTCATGGTAGTGGGGAAGTTTTCTGTCAGCAGTTTCTCAATGATCCTCTCTGTGTTTTCTGTTTTCTGCCCCTGTTCTGGAATTCCAATCACTCACAAATTTTTGCTTTTAATTGTGTCCCACATAACTCTCAGGGTCTCTTCATTTTTCTTTGTTCTTTTTTCTGAGTTTTCCTGAAACAGAGTTGTATCCAAGTGTTTGTCTTCAGTTCCACTGATCCTGTCTTCCACGGTTAAAATCTGCTTCTTAGGCCTTCTATGAAATCATCCATTTCTGAAATCTTGTTGTTAATCTTTTGGATTTCTAATTGTTGTTTTGTATAATTTCTAGTTGTGAATTTATTTTTAACCTTTCTGCTTTTTATTTATTCATTCTTTTCTTTTCTTCCTCTTCCCCTTTCTGTTTTTCTCCTTTTCATAGTCTCTCACCTCTCCACTCCAACAGCAAGCTCCCCTAGTATCGTTTTTTGTTTGTTAGTATGTTTTTTTGCTCTTGTTCCTCTCTCCTCTCTCCCATATCCGTCTTAGCTCCACACATAATGATCTCCCCACTGCATCCTTCCTACCTGTACTGTGCACTTGACATCACACCACGAAGCAGCATAGGCACGGCCTAATGGAACCTACCCTGCACTGATTACCAAACCGCTCTGGTGGCTGTAGTAAGTGCCACAAACAACCCATCCCAGTAACTCCTCTTCAGCTAAACCTGCCCTGCAGTAGCATATCTGAGTAACTGACCCTGCCAGTTGGAGAAGGAGGCAAAAAGTATTGTGTGCACAGACAAGCAAATAACAAAGAACACACAGTCTGAATGCTCAGACATAGTGAAATTTTTTCTTAAAAAAAAGAGACAAAACAAACAAATCTACAATCAATAAATGAGAAAAATAACTACTGAATGCTCCAAAGACAGCAGACAATATCAAAACATTTATAAAAACAGGACAGGATTGTTCCAGTAGGTGTCCAAAATAAAACATCAGATGACTCTCCTGTGGAAGAAAATGCACTAGAACTACCTGATAGGGAATTCAAATCTTTAATACTCAGAATTCTCCAAGAACTACGGCAAAAATCTGACAAACATGAGGAAAAAATAGACAAATTCATGGAAAATATAAACAAAAATTTGGAAGTATTCAGGAAGATAATGCAGGAACAAAATGCCAAAATAAATTCACAACTAGAAAATATACAAAACAACAATTAGAAATCCAAAAGATTAACAGCAAGATTTCAGAAATGGATGATTTCATAGAAGGCCTAAGAAGCAGATTTTAACCGTGGAAGACAGGATCAGTGGAACTGAAGACAAACACTTGGATACAACTCTGTTTCAGGAAAACTCAGAAAAAAGAACAAAGAAAAATGAAGAGACCCTGAGAGTTATGTGGGACACAATTAAAAGCAAAAATTTGTGAGTGATTGGAATTCCAGAACAGGGGCAGAAAACAGAAAACACAGAGAGGATCATTGAGAAACTGCTGACAGAAAACTTCCCCACTACCATGAAAGATGAAAAGCTGGCCATCCAAGAAGCTCAACGAACCCCATATAGAAGAGACCCCTAAAGAAAATCACCAAGCCATATCATATTCACTCTTGCCAAAACCAAAGACAACAAAGAATCCTGAGAGCAGCTCGTGAAAAGCAAGAAGTCACATACAGAGGAGAAACAATACGATTAAGCTCAGATTATTCGGCAGAAACCATGCAGGCAAGAAGGCAGTGGGAAGACATATATAAAATCCTGAAAGAAAAAAATTGTCAGCCAAGAATAATATATCCTGCAAAACTCTTGTTCAAATTTGATAGTGAAATTAGGTCATTTCCAGATAAACAGAAATTAAGGGAATATATAAAAGTCAAACCAAACTTACAAGAATTATTAAAGGGAGTTCTTCGATCTGAGGACGAACAGCTTCAGCTCACAGGCAGTACCTGGGATGCAGGATAATACCAGCCAGATACCAATCTAGGAAATGAACTGTCGAGGACAATCCAAAACCAAAAGAAATACAACAGGGAATCAGAGCAGTTAATCAGTAAATGACAGCAACATCAAAACAATAAAAGAATAAAAAGTATAGGTATAGAACCTTTTAATGGAGAGCTAGGCAAGGCGATACCGAGTAAGGGTAGACTGTTTCAAACTTAGAAAGATAAGGGTAAAATTCATAGTAACCACAAAGAAAGTTAACAAACATACTCATAAAAATAAAGAGGAAAAACATAAAGTCTCAGCAAAAACAAAACCTACTAAAATACAAGAAATGGAAAAAAAAAAAATTCCACAAACAAAGTAACTCAGCACAAGAGAATAAAAAGAACAAAGAAAATGTCAGCACCACAAAACAAAGCACTACAGAATGACAGCAACAAACTCACATCTATCAATAATTACACTGAATGTAAATGGACTCAATGCACCCATAAAGAGACGGAGAGTGGCAGAATGGATAAGAAAACAGGATCCATCAATTTGCTGTCTACAAGAGACACACCTTAGAAACAAAGATGTGAATTTATTAAAAGTCAAAGGTTGGAAAAAAATATATCAAGCTAACAACTACCAAAAAAGAGCAGGAGTGGCAATTCTAATCTCAGATAAAATAGACTTTAAAACAAAATCCACCATAAAAGACAAAGAAGGACACTATATAATGATAAAGCGGACGATCCATCATGAAGACATAACCATAATAAACACCTACGCACCCAATGACAGGGCTCCAAAATACATAAAACAAACTCTAACATCACTGAATTGAGAAATTGACAGTTCCACAATAATAGTAGGAGACTTCAACACACCACTCTCAGTAAAGGACAGGACAACTAAGAAGAAACTCAGCAAAGATACAGAAGACCTAAAGGGCACAATCAGCCAACTGGACCTCATACACATATATAGAACACTCCATCCAACCGCTGCAAAGTACACATTCTTTTCCAATGCACGTGGAACGTTCTCCAGAATAGACCACATCTTAGGCCACAGAGCAATCCTCAACAAGATCCAAAACTTTGAAATAATTCAAAGTACCTTCTCCGACCACAATGCCATCAAGGTAGAAATTAACACTAGAAAGAGCAAGGAAAAAACATCAACTACATGGAAACTGAATAATACCCTGCTTACACATCAGTGAGTAATAGAAGAAATCAGAGATGGAATCAAAACAATCCTAGAATCAAATGAGAATGAAAACAGATCATACCAAAACCTTTGAGACACAGCAAAGGCAATCCTCAAAGGACAATTTATAGCAATAGATGCACATATCAAAAAAGAAGAAAGAGACAAAAATCAAAACATTAACTACAGAACTCAAACAATAGAAAGAGAACATCAAAAAAAGCCCACAACCACTGGAAGAAAGGAGATAGTAAAGATCAGAGCACAAATAAATGAAGTAGAGAAGAGAAAAACAATAGAAAAATCAACAAAACCAAAAGTTGGTTTTTTGAAAGAATCAACAGAATCGACAAACCACTGGCCAGGCTGACAAAAGAAAAACAGGAGAGGACACAAATAACCCAAATAAGAAATGAAATGGGGGACATTACAACAAACCCAACTGAAATAAAAAGGATTATAACAGAATATTATGAAAAACTATATTCCAACAAATTTGAAAACCTAGAGGAAATGGATAAATTTCTAGAAACACACGGCCTACCCAAACTACAACAAAGTGATGTTGAAAATCTGAACAGACCCAAAACAAGAGAAGAGATTGTAAAGGTAATAGAAAAACTCTCAACCAAAAAGAGCCCTGGCCCAGATGGCTTCACCGGAGAATTCTACAAAACATTTACAGAAGAGCTTGTACCAGTTCTACTCAAGCTATTTCAGAGCATAGAAGAGGAAGCAACACTCCCAAATTCATTCTATGAAGCCAGCATAATGCTGATACCAAAACAAGGCAAAGACATCACAAAAAAAAGAAAATTACAGACCAATATCTCTCATGAATATAGATGCAAAAATTCTCTACCAAATTCTAGCCAATAGAATTCAGCATCATATCAAAAAAATAATACACCACGACCAAGTAGGATTCATACCAGGTATGCAAGGATGGTTCAACATTAGAAAACCAATCAACATAATCCACCACATAAATTAAAGGAAAGAAAAGAATTACATGATCATCTCTATTGACACAGAAAAATCATTTGACAAAGTCCAATACCCATTCCTGATAAAAGCTCTCAATAAAATAGGTGTAGAAGGGAAATTTCTCAACACAATAAAGGGCATCTATGCAAAACCAATGGCCACCATCGTTCTTAATGGAGAGAGGCTGAAAACATTCCCCTTGAAAACAGGAACAAGACATTGATGCCATTTATCACCACTCCTATTTAACATTGTACTGGAAGTTCAAGCTAGAGCAATAAGGCAAGAAAAAGAAATAAAGGGCATCCAAATTGGTAATGAAGAAGTGAAACTGTCCCTGTTTGCAGACGATATGATACTATACATAGAAAACCCTAAAGACTCCACGATAAGTCTACTGGAACTAATAGAAAGATTCAGCAGAGTAGCAGGATACAAGATAAACATTCAAAAATCAGTTGGATACACCAGTAAGGAGAACGATGAAAAGGAAATCAGGAAAACAATACCATTTTCAAAAGCCCCTAAAGAGATAAAATACTTAGGAATAAATCTGACCAGGGATGTAAAAGACCTATACAAACAAAACTATAAAACACTACTGCATGAAACCCAAAGAGATCTACATAAATGGAAAAACATACCATGCTCATGGATAGGCAGACTCAACATTGTGAAAATGACATTTCTACCCAAAGCAATTTACCAATACAACGTAATCCCTATCCAGATACCAATGACATTCTTCAAAGAGATGGGAAAACTAATCATTGACTTTATATGGAAAGGGAAGAAGCCCCGAAAAAGTAAAGCACTACTGAAGAAGAAGAAGAAAGTTGGAGGACTATCGGAACCTACTATACAGCTACCGTAGTCAAAACAGCCTGGTACTGGTACAAGGACAGATACATTGACCAATTGAACAGAATTGAGAACCCAGATGTAAATCCATCCACCTACGGTCACCTGATCTTCAACAAGGGCCCAAAGTCCATCAAATGGGGAAATGACGGTTTTTTTAACAAATGGTGCTGGCAAAACTGGATATCCATCTGCAAAAAAACGAAACAGGACCCATACCTCACACCGTATACAAAAAGTACTTCAAAATGGATCGAAGACCTGAATATAAAGCCTAAAAGTATAAAGTTCATAGAAGAAAAAAAAGGACTAACACTTCAGGCCTTAATACATGGCATTAAGAGGATACAAAGTATAACCATCAATGCACAAAGCCCAACAGATAAGCTAGATAACTGGGATCTTCTAAAAATCAAACACCTATGCTCTTCAAAAGACTTCACCAAAAGAGTAAAAAGAGAACCTACACACTGGGAAAACATTTTTGGACAGTACAAGTCAGACAAAGTTCTAATCTCCATAATCTACAAGAAGATCCAACACCTCTACAACAAAAAGACAAATAATCCTACTAAAAAATGGGCAAAGGAAATGAACAGACACTTCACAAAAGAAGACATTCAAATGGCCAACAGACACATGAGGAAATGCTCGTGATCACTAGCCATTAGAGCAATGCAAATTAAAACCAAAATGAGATACCATCTCACCCCAGCATTACTGGCATGAATCAAAAACAATGGAAATAACAAATGTTGGAGGGGCTGCGGGGAGATGGGAACTCTTATGCACTGCTGATGGGAATGCAAACTGATACAACCATTTTGGAAAATGATATGGCGCTTCCTCAGAAAGCTAGAAATAGACATACCATTCGATCCAGCAATCCCACTTCTAAGAATATATCCTAGAGAAATAAAAGTCGTCAGTCAAATAGACATATGCACACCTATGTTCATGGAAGCATTGTTCACAATAACAAAATGATGGAAACAACGTAGGTGCCCATCAACAGATGAATGGATAAACAAACTATGGTACATACACACAATGGAGTACTATGCAATGAGAAAGAACAACTGTGAATCTGTGAAGCATCTCATAACATGGATGAAACTGGAGGACATTATGCTGCTTGAAATAAGTAAATCACAAGAGGACAAATATTGTATGAGACCTCTGTTGTAAAAACCCATGAAAAAGTTCACACACAAAATGTAACAATCTTTGTTGGTTACCAGGGATGGGAGGGGTGGGGGGGAAATACTAAATAGGCAATAGATAAGTGGTATCTTGGGTGAAGGGTGAGACAGTACACATTACAGGGGAAACTAGCACAACCTGTACAAGGAAAGGTCATGGAAGCCCCATAGACACATCCAAACTCCCTGAAGGACTGAATTGCTTGGCGGAGGGCTGTGGGGACCATGGTCTCGGGGAACATATAGCTCAATTGGCATGACACAGCTTATAAAGACAATGCTCTACATTCTACCTTGGTGAGTAGTGTCTGGGGTCTTAAAAGCCTGTGAGCGGCCATCTAAGATATTCCACTGGCCTCATCCCTTCGGGAGCAAGGGAGAATGAAGAGAACAGGATACAAGGAAAAGATTAGTCCAAAGGACTAATTGTCCACAGCTACCAAGACCTCCACCGGACTGAGTCCAGTACAGCTAGATGGTGCCCGGCTACCACCACTGACTGCTCTGACCAGGATCACAACAGAGGGTTCTGGACAGAGCTGGAGAAGGATGTAGAGCATAATTCTAACGCACAAAAAAAAAAAAAAAAAAAAGACCAGATCTATTGGCCTTAAGGAAACTGGAGAAACCTCGAGAGTATGGCCCCCAGACACCCTTTTAGCTCAGTGGTGAAGTTACCTCCGAGGTTCACTGTTCAGCCTGGGAGTGGACAGCCTTGTAAAACCAAATGAGACTAACGAGGTACAGGAGTCCAGTGATAAGGGCCAGAAGGCAGAAGTGGACAAGGAAGCTGGTGATAGGGAACCCAAGATCGAGTAAGGATATTGTTGATGTGTTGTGAGATTGTTAGCCATTGTCATAGGGCAACATGTGTAGTAACTGTTAAATGAGAAACTATTTTGTTCTGTAAGCCTTCATCTTAAGTGAGAATAACAGCACAATTGGAAGAGCATAGTGAATGTCACTGAACTGTGTATGTAGAAATTTTCGAAATGGTGTATCTTTGCCTATGTGTATTTTCACCAAAAAAAAAAAAAAAAAAAAAAAAGGTTGAGAATTTAGAGGGTTAATACGTTTTGGGGTTGTTAACCAATGTCATAAAACAACATGTGTACTACTGTTTCATGAGAAACTATTTCTTCTGTAAGCCTTCACGTGAAGTACAATAAAATATAAAAAAAAAAAAAAAAAGAAAAAATCAGAAAGTTTAAAGAACTGCAAAGTTCCTAGGGATCCCACTGGTGAAGCTATGAGTTCTGGGGAAGTCGCTCTCAGGTGTTGCAGTACAGCCTGGCTAGAAGGCATAGAGGTTTACAACACCAGGTATTCAGGGAACAGAAAGAGAAGGAAGATACAGAGAGACAAGAAACCGAGCAATGAAGAAAGACAAAAAGGGAAAAAGAGGGAAAACAAAACAAAACAAATTTAAAAAAAGAAAAAGAAAAAAAAGGCCCCCCAAAAAACAGAAAAAAAAACCAACGAAGAATGAAATGCTGTCAGGGATGCTTCTGCATGTCTGTGGAAGCTGAAGGGGAGTCTCCTTGCCACACAGCTCCGCCTGGCCAGAAAGGGCTCCCAACTCAAGAAAAGGAAAAGAAAACAAACAAACAATTCAAAACAAACAAACAAACAAAAGCCCCAGGATCCCACCAGTACGGTAGCCCAGACCGGGAAGCAGCTCCACACTCGAATGGAGGTCTTCAGCCCCTCAGAAAGAAGCAAAGATGGCGCACGGAGCCAGGCACTCGACCGAAAGGAGTGGGAGGCGGCAAGAGGCAAGCAAGAAATCAAAAGAAGCAGAAAAAGAAAAGAAAAAAAGCAACACCAGCAGCCAACAAATGGCACTCAGAGAGCCAGCTAGTGCGGGCTGGTGTTTCTGGACAAAAGATTGTGTCCGCGGGAAGCAGAGGGTGCCGAGTGTGGGTGAAGAAGGGTAGAGTGGGAAAGCATATATCACAAATTACTGGCACTCTGCAGCCCCTCAGGAAGAAGCAAAGATGGTGCATGGAGCCAGGAACTCAAGCGAAAGGAGGGGGAGATGGCAAGAGGCAAGGAAGAAATCAAAAGAAGCAGGAAAAAACAACACCAGCAGCCAACAAATGTCACCTAGTGAGCCGCCCGCTCGGGTGTGTGGAATCCAAGCAGCTGGCACTTTCCAGTCAAGAGACCATGGCCGTGCAAAGCAGAGGAGTCCAAGCCAAGGCAAAGAGGGATGGGGGGTGGGAAAGTGCACACTGCAAATTACCTGTTGCTTTGTCTCCCGCTGGACGCTCCATAAGGCTGCTTTCTCGTACCCCATTTGCTGGTCTCCGATAGGAGTCCAAGATGGTGGATCCGCGCTGCTTTAGCTGGTAGGGGACCTCTGTATGAATCTCTCCTTGCTCTCCATTCTCTGTCAGTTTTCTCACTCCATTTGGTGCTTGGCTGAGTTCTTTATCTCTTCATTTGATGTTTTAGGGTTTCAGGATTGTTGTATTCTCTGTTCGGCTTAGTTTTTCGGATGTTTGCTGTGGAGGGATGGCGTGGTGCTTCTGCCTAGAGTGCCATTTTGCCTGAACTTTCTATCACTTTCTTGATTTTCCTGTTTCATATATGATTTTTAAAAGTCTTCTTTTTTTTTTTTTCTTGCTGTTTTTAACATTATGTGTACAACACTTCATTTATTCATCAAACACTTATTAAGCTCCCTACTTTGTATCAGGTACTCTGTGAGTCAGAATCGACTCAGCAATGGGTTTGGTTTTTGGTATTAGGTGCCAAAGGTATACAGACACATTTCCTTCCCCCAAGGAGAGCACAATCTAGTTGAAGAGAAAGATCAAGGAAAATACACGAACTCTGTCAGTGGAAAAGACAGGGTGTCTATAAGGTATAGAAGAATGCCACCTAACCCAGGCTGTAGGTGTCCCAGAAGAGACGAATTCTTGTATGCTTATTTGAGGCTTGTCCTTTCTGACATCATTCTTACCACCCCATGTCAGACTTCTGTGTTTTTCCTGGGTTCTATGACCTTCTTTCAATCTTTGCTCATGTCTGACCTCTGACCCTTTTAAACTTTGTGATTTTTCTGGCAGTTCCTCATATAGTCAGATGGTTTTTCTTTGGTAAACTAACCCTCTCTTACCCATTGAAATTATCTGATTGCAGGGTTAGGCTTGCATTTCTGATAACATTCTTACCATTTAGAGGCCCCAAGACACATTCTGATTCATGAGTCTCATGTTTGTTATGTTGATAAAATTATTCTTCCTCCTAACAGCCCTATTCTTTTATTTTATGTTTTCTTGTGTAATGAATTTTGACAGTCGCCCTCAGATAGGTGGTCCATTGGCATGTAATAAGTGAGTAGATCAGATGAGGAGAAATCATTGGCAATGAATTAGGAAGAAACTTAACACAAATTGCTAAAAGTAATATATTATTTTCCCTAATGTAAAAAAAAAAATACAAAGAATAAAAAACTTCTGATGTTTAATCAATGTCTTCAAGTTTTGATCAGCATTTATCATGGATCTTGTATTCCAGTGGTATCTTAAGTTTGTTTTGAATTATTTCTATTTTTTTAAACCTTGAGTAATTTAATATTGTCTTTTTTTTTTTTTTTTTTAATAATATAGTTGGAATTGAAGCTTCCAAATGTAATGAAAACACAACCTCTGGTAGGAATGGTAGAAGATTTTCAAACCCTGTGGCCCTGCTTATGCCATCTGAAGTCCCTTCAATAGGGAAGGGTCTTTTAAACTATATTTCATACAGAAAAAAATAAAACCACTAGGAGTCTAACCATCACCTTCTTTGATATGTCACAACAATTTAAGTTTCAGAGAAAAATGAGCTTTTTTGTCCAAATAGTAATGATAGTATAGTAATCTGGCTTCACCTACTTTCTTTCTTCCAAATAACTCAAAGAGCTTTTGTGAATATTATCTGATCCCAAAGATAGGGAGGTGCAAGTTTTATGGCCACTATTTTTTCCTTTTGAAACGTTGCTATTCTCAGTGTTTCTAAACAAGGCAACTCTCTTATCTCCCATACCCATAAAAATGGCATAATATTTTGCTTTTATCTTTTTTTTTTTCCCCAAACATGTTGTTACCCAATATCATTTTCTGCCTTTCCTAATAGTCCTCTGACCGGTATCATCACCACCATATTGTTAACATCCTCCACAGGAACTAATCTCTTTTGGAGACAGCTTTCTGCCTGCTGTATTCTGTATTTCACTCATTATTTACTCTGAGCTGCATCATCTTGCAAAGGTCACTGAGGGACACAAAACAACTCACTTGGGATAGGTTGTGAATATTAAAATTAATAATACAGCCATTATATTGTAAATGATAGTAAAATCATTTTTCTATATGTTGTTGTTGTTATCTGCTGTTGAGTTGGTCTGCAACTCATGGAGACCCCATGTGTTACAGAGCACAACTGCTCCATAGAGATTTCTTGGCTGTAATCTTTTTTTTCACAGAAATGAATCTCCAGGCCTTTCTTCTGTGGAGCCACTGGGTGGATTCAAACTAGCAACCTTTCATTTAGCAGCTGATTACAAAGCGCTTGCACCACCCAGGCTCCTTTACATTTTTATATAATTTAGGTTTCTTTTAGAGGGAATAGAAAATCAACTGTCCCATTGTCTTGATTTAGGCCCTTGTGACAATTTGTCTTCACCCCTAAATGGGCTAAACATAAATGTGATCTGGGAAAGAGTACTATTCTATCCACCTTCCTGCCCTGACAGAATCAAGGTAATGTGTGGAGGCTCCCCTTCATAAAGTAAATTCTGCGCCATGTTGTCCCCTCAAGCAGAAAAAGGAAGTTCTCTCCTGAGTCTAGAAACATAACTTTTCTAAATCTCATTACAATGTACTCTCTTTGAGAACAGTCAGGGAAGGGGTGGAAGATGACAAAATAAACTCCAGAAAGGCACTAAAGCAAGCAATCTGGTGTCGTTAATGTGAGAGCTGTCAGGAATGTAGCTTGTAATAATATAAGAAATAATGCTTTTTTCAGAGCCTGGACTTACAGCTTCACCAGTAAGCAGGGAACTGACATTTACATTGAGATGTAAATTGCAGCCAGTGACACTGCTCTTTTATGTAAGATGGGTTTATTTTGGTTTTGCGAAAATATAAATTGAAATCCTGTGTTTTCTCTTAGGAAGACTCACTGCATAGAAGGGAAAACTTAAACTTGAACCTGACACGTTAGGAAAATGCACAGGGCATTTCGCTGCCAAAATGTGAATATTAGTTCTGTCCAAATGTAAGCCTGTTTAAGAGGAAATGTAGATTAGTAAGATTATTTCTAAGTTGTCTTGGAAAGGTCATTGTTTTTGAGGCAATGGAAAGTCTCTAGGACAGTAAAGTCTTCCAAGCAGAAATAGGCAGGGACTTCTCCATTATCCCTGAATATTAGGTAAACAGTTTCCCAAGTATGCACCCTTGGGACAAGCGAAGCATTTCATAGAACTAAAAGACTCAACAAGACTTTGAAATAACATTTAATTTATATTTTTCTCTCTCAGTACAAATAGATTATGGGTTTTATCTTTATCTTACAAGTTCTTAGAGAAAATGATTCTTTAATTCCCGTGGTATCGTATTAAAGTACTCATAATCTTTATAAAAAGGGAGCTAAAAAGACTAACCGTAACACTAATTCCTTCTATTTAGTACAAGGAATAAAATTTTCCTCAGTGGAAACCCAAAACAATGATCAATCACCATATCCTGCACATTTATGTTTGCCCCTTTAACACCCTTGGCATAGTTCTATAATCCCCAGTTAAGTTGGAATAACAATGTTCACAGAAGATGTTTATCACTACCTTAGAGACAGTGGCAATTCTTTTGCTGGTGTTGGTTGATCAGACCACCTCCATTGTCTCTTCTGTTCTTTGGTACCCTGCATCTCCAGGAAAGTTCTACACCAATCATGCCACAGTAAGGTGCTCCAAAAGAACATGTAACACTCTCAAGTTACCTCTACCTTGATCAAGATAATTAGTCATTCATTCAGCTAATATTATTTTAGTCATTGCCACGTATCAGGAATTATTCTTGACACCAGACAATAAATTATACTCAATCTTTGCTGTGTAATTTACATTCTAGTAGAGGGAGGCAGATGATAAATGCATCTGAAATTTATTTTGTTATTATTAGATAGTGTGCTAAATAGTGATAAATATTATGGAAGAAAATAAACAGGCTAAGAATAGTGTGACCCTATAAATCATTGTGCAAACTGGGAGAATTTTGAGGTAAAAAGAAGGAAGAAAGACAACAGAATAGGTATAAACCAGAATGGTCCCAGATAACCCAGGGATATAATCTCCCTAGGTTAGGGTGATGAGAAATGTGGTAAGGTAAAAGGAAATGCTTTATTTCTAGGGTCCAGAGACCGGATGGTTAGCTGGCTAGCCAGCAGATACTGAGTGGCAGGAACTATTTAGAGCATATTGCCCATAGTAACTCATTTAATTCTTATAATGACATTTTGAGTAGGTGCTATTATTTCTTTTATTTTATCAGTTAGGAAACATATGCATAGAAATTTGGGAAAGAAATTTCCTCGGGAACCCTTCTTTTAACAGCCCTTGCTTCTCTTATTTTCTCTGGATGCTTTTCTTCATTACCCTGAAGTGCTCATGCCCACTGTTTTCCCTCTCAAGGTGGCCTCTGTATATGGTTCAGTAAGATGCCTAGATGATTTTATCATGCTTGGTAAGACATCCAAATATGGTAAGCTCAAATAAAGATGCTGAAATCTGACCGTAATTACCGTGCTGGTGAAGCTGGGAGAATATCATTTTTATAGGTCCTCCTCAGTGATTAATGTCTTTGAACAAAGTGCCTGGTTCTTTAGTCACAGAAGTATGTTTCATTTATCCCCATATCTTTCTGTATTGAGATTCTGATGCATTACCTTCAATATTTTATGAATTTTTTTTCATATCTCATACATTAAGAAAAGAAAGAATATAGTCAGTTGTTAGACAGTTTTAGTTACATAATCAAATCTTCACATTTATACTGAGGTATTTGCAAGCAACAGTGTACCTTGGAATATTTCCTTCAAGTATAAATTATTTTAGAAGATTATTCCCCTAATTAGACTATCGGAAATAAACACATGCTTACCACGTATCAGTCAGTGCACATTGACTTGTTCGCTATACTTAAACACTAAAAACACAAATAAGAAAATAACGAAATATTTATTGTTGTAGTTAGTTTCCATCAAGGTGGTTTGACTCATGGCAACCTTATGTAAAACAGAATAAAAACACTGCCCGGTCCTGTACCATCTTTATGATCATTAGTAGGCTGGAGTCCACTGTTGTGGCTATTCTGTCAATCCATCTCATTGAGGGTTTATGTCATTTTTGCTGACCCTCTACTTTACCAAACATGAAGTCCTTTTTTAGTTATTGGTCTTTCCTGATAACATGTCCAAAGTAAGTGTTATGGATTAAATTATGTCCCCCCAAAATATGTCTTGTAAATCCTGACCTCTACGCCTGTGGTTATAATTCCATTTGAGAATGGGTTGTCTTTGTTATGTTAATAAGGCAGGATTAGTGTAGGGTGTATCTTGAGTCAATCTCTTTTGAGATATAAAAGAAATTAAACAAGCAGCTAGGAAGCAGAGATGGGGGAAGAGAGAGGCCAAGCCACATGGCCCTTCCGCCAGAGCTGAAGGAGAGAAAGCCTTCCTGTAGAGCCAATGCCCTGAATTAGTGCTGCTATACCAAAAAACCACAAGTGGATGACTTTAACAAACAGAAACTTATTTTCTCACAGTTTAGGAGGCTAGAAGTCCAAATTCAGTGCACTGACTCTAGGGGAAGGCTTTCTATCTGTCGACTGTGGAGGAAGGTTCTTGTCTCTTCAGCTTCTGCTTCCTGGTCCCTTGGAGATCTTCATGTGTCTTTCCGTCTATCTTAACCTTAACCGGTGTCTCCTCTGCTTACTTGATTAATCTCTTTTATATCTCCAAAAAAGATTAACTCGAGACACACCAGACTCTAATCCCACTTCATTAACATACCAAAGACAACCCATTCCCAAATGAGATTATAACCACAGGCATAGAGGTTGGTATTTACAACACATACTTTGGGGGGACATAATTCAATCCATAACAATAACTAAAACAGAATTTGGTATAGGAAGAGTAGGTTACTGCTGTGACAGAGATCTACAATGTGGAAGTGGTTTTAGAATTGGCTAATGGGTAGAGGAAGAGTTTTAAGGTGACTAATAATAAAAGCCTAGATTGCCTTGAAGACACTGTGGATAGAATTATGGACATCAAAGGCAATTCTGGTGACAGCTCAGAAGGGAGTGAGGAGAGCTATAGAAAAAGTCCCTGTCGTCTTAGAGAATACATATGGCACTAGCAAAAGAACGTTGCTAGAAATGTGGATGTTAAATGTGCTTCTGGCAAGGCTTTAAAAGAAAATGAACATGTGATTGACAATGGAGGAAGGGCAATGCTTTTTATGTACTGGCAAAGAACTTGTCTGAATTAAGTTCAAATGATTGGTGGAAGGTAGAATTTGTAAGTGATGAAGTTGGATATCTGGCTAACGAGATTTTTAAGCAAGATTTTAAAGGGGCCATGTGGTTTCTCCCTGCAGAAAAATGCGACAGGAAAGCAATGAATTTAAAAATGAACTATGCAAAAAGAAAACAGAACTTAAAGATTTGGAAAATTCTGTTGTACAAACTAAGGACATGTATCCTAGAGTGTTCACCAAGAAAGTGGCTATACAATCGTTTGTTAAAGAGATTAAGCCTATGTCATGGATTGAATTATGTCCCCCAAAAAAAAATGTGTGTATCAGTTTGGCTGGGCCATGATTCCCGGTATTGTGTGATTTTCCCTGTGTGTTGTAAATCCTGCCTATATGATATTAATCAGGGAAGATGGCTGGCAGTTGCGTTAGTGCGGCAGGACTCAATCTACAAGATTGGATTGCGTCTTGACGCAATCTCTTGAGATATAAAAGAGAGCAATGAGCAGAGAGACGGGGACCTTATACCACAAGAAAGCAGTGCGGGGAGCAGAGCGTGTCCTTTGGACCCGAGGTTCCTGCGCAGAGAAGCTCTTAGTCCGGGGAAGATTGAGGATGATGAGGACCTTCCTCCTGAGCCAACAGAGAGAGAATGCCTTCCCCTGGAGCTGACGTCCTGAATTTGGACTTTTAGCCTACTTTACTGTGAAGAAATAAATACCTCTTTGTTAAAGTCATCCACTTGTGGCATTTCTATTATAGCAGCACTAGATGACTAAGATAGCTTGTGACTGATGAATCTAACCAACTACCACAGCAGAAAATCTATCAGTTTAGGGGACAGAGAGAGTGAAAGCAAAGAATGCTGTCTGTCTCTTGGAATTCTACAGGCAGCAAACAGGCCAAAGGAGCTACATCTGTTGTCTTCCAACAAAAGAAAAGGACTTTCCCTGGAGCAGCTCAGAGATCAGCAAAACTGTTGAAAAGAGCACTGGAAGCTGGGCCTTCTTGGTTGCAAAGTGTGGGGCCACGGTCTCCTAGATTTCAAAGGCTAGGGCCACAACCTCCTAGGTTTCAAGAGTCGGATCTTTTCCTACTCAGTTCCAGAATGTGGGGCTACCATTAAGGTATGCCAGAATGATGGGTTGCCATCAAAGCTGAGGGGGTGGGGCTGCAGTGCCCAATGTGTGGAATAATGGGGCCTACCAGGGCTGAGAGAGTGGGGTCGCCAATCAGATGGACTAGCAGAATTGCCTTCACAGTGGGCCTGGATAACAGAGCCAAAGCCCAGAGCAGAGGGGCCTCTACCCTCTACCCAGAGTCCAGAGGGCGTGGCTAACACGCAGAGTCTGGAGGGCAGGACCATTGCCTAGATGATCTCAGAGAAAAGAGGATTATTTTCAAGTCTTGAGAGCTAACGTAATTTGTTTGGCTGGGTTTTGTACTTGTTTGGTGCCTGTTGTTTCTCATCTTCCTCCAATTTCCCCCATTTGTAAACGGAAATGCCTACTTTGTGCATGTTCCACCATTATACTTTGGAAATAGATAACTTGCAGTCTAGATTTCACAGGTTCACAGATGAGGATTAATTTTTTTCCCCAGGATAGGATATGCCTAAAGTCCCACCAATATTTAATTTAGATGATTGAGAAGATGAGATTTTGGACTTTGAGTTAATTTAAGACTTTTGGGATGATGTGATGGGATGAATGTGTTTTGCACATGTCAAGGACATGAATGTTGGGGAGGCAAAGGGTGGGATGTTATAAGTTGAATTATGTCCCCCCAAAATATGTGTTGTAAATCCTAACTTTTATGCCTGTGGTTTTAATCCCATTTGGGAAAGAGTTGTCTTTGTTATGTTAATTGGGAAGGATTAGTATAAGATGTATCTTGAGTGCATCTCTTTTGAGATATAAAAGAGATTAAATAAGCAGTGAGGAAGCAGAGATGGGGGAAGAGAGATGCCAAGTCACATGAAGATCACTCAGGAGCAGAAGCTAAATGAGACAATGACCTTCCTCCCAAATTGACAGAGACAGAAAGACTTCCCTTAGAGCCAGCACCCTGAATTTGGGTTTCTAGGCTCCTAAACTGTGAGAAAATAAATCTCTGTTTGTTAAAACCTTCTACTTGTGGTATTTCTGTTATAGCAGCACTAGAAAACTTTAAGACAGTAAGCAATACAAAGTTTCGACATCCTTGCTTCTAAAAGACATTCTGGTTGTATTACTTCTAAGACTGACTTGTTTATTCTTCTGCCAACACCACACTCTTCTGTTTTTCTTCTTCTGTTTTTCTTTCTCATTGTCCAGGTTTCACACACATATGAGGCAATTAATAACATCATAGCTTTGGTCAGGCACGTCTTTGTCATCAGTTTTACTTTGTAAACCTTTAAAGAAATATTATTTATATATTATTAAAATAATAAATATTCTGATAAGGCCCAGTGTTGGAAGAGTATTACCGCATGTGACTGTGCATAATTTCTTGGTGGCATTATAACTTGTTCTACTCCTTTCAGGAACCAATTTGACAGTACTTTTTTTCTAAAGAAAAAAAAAAAGAATTCATAATTTTATTCTCAACCCCTAGGAAATTTATTTTAAGGAAAATAAACAAATAATAGATAACTCTATTGGCATAAGTAAGCATTAGCTGGGGACAAATAAATGTTTCAAAACAAGGGGATAAATTAATACTTTAAGTTACATCATATCTATGAAATATTTTGTGGACATTAAAAATAATATTTTGAAAGGTGTCTTAATTTCTTAAGGCTGCAATTACCAAATACCACTAAGAGGGTGGCTTTAAAGAACAAGAAGTTATTTTCTCAGATGCAGGTCATCTATAAGACTATGCTCTCTCTCTTAGCTTTAGGGGAAGCTCCTTCCTTTCTGTTACAGCTTCTGTAGCTCCTATTGTTTCCTGGTGTTCCTTAGTTTGCAGACAAATCCTCATATACTATCTTCCCCCATGTGTAACTCTGTTTCCCTGTCTTCCTTCCTCTGTTATAAAACACTAGTCATATAGGATTAGGGTGCCACTTATTCCAGTATGACATCACCAACTGATAAAACCTGCAAAGAAAAACTTTATTTCCCCCAAAAAGGTCATATTCGCAGATACAGGGGTTAAGATTTCAACATGACTTTTTTGGGGACAAAATTCAATCCACAACAGAAGGCTCTGTGAAATCAAAGAAAAGCAACCTAATATTGGAATACTAAATTATAAAAGAAAAAGTACAGAATTTTATTTGTTATAAAAATACATTCATGCAAACCATGTTTATTAATGGAAATTGGAAGAAGACATGGCAAATTGTAAATAAAGTAGATTTAATAGATTATGGGATTGTGAGGCAGTTTTAATAAATATTATTATCAGAAGATTGTACAATAAGTAGTAATTAAAAAATTGCTGAGCACAAGATTTATTCATGCTTTCATAGAGTCACCAGAGAATCAATTTAGAGTCCTTAATTTTCTAAGAGCCTTCTAATTTAAATGGTACTCTTTTTGTGTTATACTTGGATTGGTATAAGATCTTACTTATCAGCTAACCATTTCAAAGTTATGCATAATGAATTGAAGAAAGGGACAACATTGCAGTAGAAAGATTGTTAAAGGGCTTTGATGAAATCTGTAACAAGTATAGACTCTGATGAAGTAGTTTAACAAAAATAGTTTTCAAGTAGAAACCTATGGCTTGACATCCAGTCCATTACATATTTTGAAGGATGTCTGGAAAAGTTGCTGACGCCTGCAGAGAGATCCATGATACTGAGACAAATACCTCTGATGGTAGTTCTTCACTGATAAAATTTGAAGGTTATTTGTACCCTACAGCTAGGTTTTAAATTAATCACTCTGAAGCTCTGATAGACTTTACCATATGGATGGATATATATATATATATATATATATATATATATATATATATATATATATGTGTGTGTGTGTGTGTGTGTGTGTGTGTGTGTGTGTGTGTGTGTGTGTGTGTATATCTGTATATATGTATATACATATATATATATATCAAAAACAAACAAAGAAGTTACCATCCAGTCAATTCTGACTCATAACAACCCTACATAGGACAGAGTAGAACTTCCCCATAGGGTTTCCAAGGAGCAGCTGGTGGATTCGAAATGCCAGACCTTTTGGTTTGCAGCCGAGCTCTTAACCACTGCTCCAACAGGGATACAAACCTAGGAATGAACCAGGTAGCTTTAGATCTTCAGGCTAACACTCTCACAGCTGAGCTATTTCAGCCCTTTTACACACACACACACACACACACACACACACGTACATATACATATATATATATATATGGAAATCCTGGTGGCATAATGGTTAAGAGCTACGGCTACTAACCAAAAGGTTGGCATTTCAGATCCACCAGGCGCTCCTTGGAAACTCTACGGTTCAGTTCTTTTCTGTCCTATAGGGTCGCTAAGAGTTGGAATTGACTCGACCGCGATGGGTTTGTTTTTATATATATATATTTGTTGTTGTTATTGTTAGATGCCATCAAGTTGGTTCCTATGTACAACAGAACGAAACACTGCCTGGGTCTGTACCATCCTCACAATCGTTGTTATGCTTGAGCCCATTGTTGCAGCCACTGTGTCAATCCATCTTGTTGAGGGTCTTCCTCATTTTGGCTGCACTTCTTTCAAGCCAGATGTTTGTTTTTCTGGCAGTCCTTGTTCTTTGCCAACACCACAATTCAAAGGCATCAATTCCTCTTTGGTCTTCCTTATTCACTATACAACTTCCACATACATATGAAGCAATTGAGAATACCATAGCTTGGGTCAGAGGCACCTTAGTCCTCAAAGTGACATCTTTGATTGATTTCATGACTGCTGCTGCTGTGGGTGTTGATTGTGAAATCATTGACAACTTCAATATTTTCTCTGTTTATCATGATGTTGCCTATTGGTCCAGTTGTGAAGATGTCTTTTTTCGTGTGTGCATGTGTGTGTGTGTGTGTGTGTGTGTGTGTGTGTGTGTGTGTGTGTGTTTTATGTTGAGGTGTAATCCATACTGAAGGCTATAGTCTTTGATTTTCATCAGTAAGTAATTCAATTAGGACAATGTTAAAATACCCAACCCCAAAATCTCAAGAACAACCTGTTTTTAAAAAGTCACAGCCTTAAAAACCCTATGAAGTAGTTCTACTCTACACACGTGGGGTTGCCATGAGTCAGAATGACTTGATCCTTGGCATTCCTACTAGACTAAAGATCAGAACAAGAGTGACCATGATCATGAATTCCATAGAAACCAGTTAGAGTCCCATTGTATGCCTCTAGATGTATGTGTATCAGGAAATGATTTATGAGTGCATTACTGGATTACAAGACATTTTGTTATAAAATCCACACTGATGTTTATAGACAATTTGAGCTAAATAGCTAGTAAGAAAGCAAAATTAAAAGTTCAAAGTAAATCAATATTTTTGATGTAATAAAAGTAAGAGCTTTCTAATATATTTAACCTAGGCATGTAAGCTTTACTAATAAGAACATTTACTTAGCCTTTTCGATTAGGTTTTATTGCTAGATAGATTGTGAAACTATAATAAAACCTTGTTGAGACTTTATAAACAGCATAAAATGTACTGATGAATGAATCACCTTACACACAGTGCATGATTGGTGATAGTAACTACTTTTTAAGGACCTAGGCAAATAGATCTAATGGATAAATAGACAGCAATTTCCTAAACAGGAGTCTCTGGGTGGCACAAACGATTAAGCACTTGACTACTAGCCATAAGCTTGGCTGTTTAAACCTTCACAGAGGTGCCTCAGAAGACAGCCTGGTGATCTACTTTTCAAAAAGTCACAGATTTGAAAATCCTGTGAAGCAGTTCTACTCTGAACACATGGGACTGCCATGAATCAGAATGACTTGAAGACAACCAAAAACAAGAGTCACAGTTCCCTAAACACTGTATTAAGTACGATGGTATGATAAAAAATGTGAATTTATTTAACAGTCTGTGCTTTTGAGGACATGTTATAGGAATAAATATATCCCTCAAGGGATATGTTGTAAGTGACACATTACAGTGCAGAAAGTTAATGATAGAGGAGTTCATGATATTTGGTTGGTAAAAACATATTTAATGAGAAAGGGTGAATTTGGGTTAGACTTTAATAAATTAGCAAGAATCTGGAGAAGTAAAGAGGAGTTCCTGGGTGGGGCAAACAGTTAGCATGCTTGGCTGCTAACCAAATGTTGTAGGTTCAAGTGCACTCAGAGGCACCTCAGAAGAAAAGCTTGGTGATATACTTCCAAAAAATCAACCACTGAAAAATCTACGGAGTACAATTCTACACTGACACACAGAAGGTCGCCATGAGTCAGAATCAACTCAATGGCAACTGATTTTTTGTTGTTTTAAAAAAGGAGAGAGGAAGTGTTTTAATGGTATGTGGCAATACTCCAAATTGATGTGCCTGGTTGGAACAGGATAGCTAACCATAGTTTGAATAAAACTTCATATTGTTAAGTACTCCATTTTGAATCAGACCATTTAGCCTGACCAAAGCCTCTGACTCTGCATTCCTGAGAAAGGCATCCCAAAACTTTAACCTCTCTTAGCAAATAACAGTGGGAGTGAGAATGTGGTTGTTCTGGGAAGGGTTCGCTGATGCTAAGAGAGATTATGGTGTTGGTGGTCTCTTGTTTCCCCTCCCAGGTTTGCTGATGTTAAAAGAGATTGTGGTGTTGATGGTCTCACGATACTTCTCCCTATTTTACTATTAGTCATATACCATCTTACCATATATAAGACTCACCTCTCTCTCAGAAAGTGGAAACACTTGGTAGCTTCCTCCCTGCCCTGTCTTTTCTCAGTTCATGAATTGTATTATCCTCCATAAATCTCTTTGCTTTTACTTTAACAGAAGTGAGTGTTCTTACTCTAAGACAGGAGACACTATTTGCAAAGACTGCAGGCAGTTGACAGACTGGAAGGAGATTATAGCAATAAAAAAATAACAATGTTTGAAACCTAGAATATTTAAGGAACTAAGACAAACTATAAAGAACCAGATAAGAAACCTAATAAAAATAGGCACTCAAGGGAAAACCCAGTACACAAAGGTATGTTCAACCTCATTAAAATAGAGAAATAAACGAAAAACTCTAGTGAACAGCCCCTGCACAAACATCAATTTAGCAAAAATCAGAAAAAATGGATAATGTCAAATATTGGTGAGAATGTTATGAACCAAGCACCCTAAGACGTTACTGATGGAAATGTAGCTCCTAGTTTTCCACTGGTCAAGAATAATGGGCTGAGTAGTTGGGTGGATCCCAGGAGAAACTTGCTTTAGTGTTTCACGAAGCTGAGGGACTGGCACAGTGAGGAGGGACAATCAGTGTTTCGTATATTCATCCCAGTTATTTCACAAGGATTTTTTTAATCAGAAGAACCAAGATGTTGGTGTCACTTGCATTTTTAATCTAACTACCTTAGGATCTGTGTGCTACCTGAGGAGTTGCATGAAAACTCACTGCAAGTTCTTCTTCCAGCTCCTGTTCTGCTCAGTCCATTCCCAGAGCATATTCTGAACCTCGTCTCTCTCTCCCCTTTAAGCCTACTCTTGGAATTTGGCATAAAATCTCATCCTCAACCTCAACACCGAATCAAAATCACCATTTCTTGACATACTGATTCTACTATGATGGCCAATTGTCCATGTTGCCATTTTATTTCTGTGGTACAATGTACCCTTTACTTCCTATCCTTAAGCATTCAAGTATTTGCGGAATTGTAGAAATATTGGGTTGTATTAACAAACATTGCTTTACTGAGGGCAATAATGGGGGAATGAAAATAGAAAAGGCTCAGCCATATAAGCCATATGTATGAGAGAGAAAGAAACAGAGCCATTCTAATAACGTATATAGCAATCAGAAAGAGAATTAAATTAATTTTGCATGTACTCTGGAAAATCACAAAAAATAGACTGATATTTAAAAATTATTTTTAAAAACTAAAGACAAATGGTATATCTTTGATTTAATTTACTTTATTGATGCATACTAATAACACTGTAAAATGCCTCCCTTATTTTCCTGTTTTCTTGAATCTTCTTTCTTTTTCTTTAACTGATCTGGACAATGAATTGTTCTTATCGAATGAGAGATCAGAACTACTAACACTGCTTGAGTAGACTCTTGTCATATCACTATGAAAAGGAGATATCAGGACACTGCTCAAACTGTCACAAAAAAACATGATTATTGACTTTCATGTGAGTTACTTAAATATTATACCTAATTACTATGCAATACAATAATGATTATGTAGACCATTAAGTGTTTCATTAACATTTTATGTCTTCTACTTGATTAGTACAGCAAATTCTACTTATGTGTGCTCAGTGTTCATAGTTTATTAAGCGTGCAACATGACTTTCTGCACATAGAGCTTGATCTCCTCTGGTTCAATCATAAGGACATTTTAAAAAATATAATTTATTTTAACCTTTTTTTTTTTTAGGATTATGTTGGAGTATAGAGTAGGCACCACCAGATGAAAAAAAAAATCCAGATATTTCGTATTAATGTAATGCAATTAAAATAAGCATTTTGGTAAAATGAATACTTTGGATATTGTGATAAATAGGATTGTGTCTTTTAGCATCTCAGCTTCCTAACTTAAGAACTTACTGGCATCCCTGCCAATGCTCTGACTGTAAGGTATAAAGTTCATTTAATTTGAGGTTTTGTTAACTGGAAGCTTGTAATCATAATGGCGAGAGTGAATAGAAGCACATCCTTCTAAACAACCAGAAGTGAGTTAAGCTCTGTCTCTATACTCACAGAAGGCTTATAATACTTTTTTCATCTCCTTTAACAAATGCAAGAGATAAAACTCTATTTTACAGAAAAGAAAGCTTAATGTTCTTGATGAAATATTCATTTCATGTAGTTGGTTTATGATTATAAACTCTTATTTCAGGACCCAATTTCCTGTCTTCTTTTTTTGACACCACAACAAAAATTGCCAAATATAAACCATGTTGAAAGGATGACAAATTGATATTGAATAATTACTTTATCAAATTAAGAGTTCAGCTGCAATTCATTTGACCCCTCAGTTTGTAAAACCTAGTTCTTGCTTAGCCTTGGAATTTCATGATCAACTTTAACAACATGGATCAATAATCTGTATTCATGCTAGTTGTTCTAAATTCCTTTTATTTATCAGTTTTTCTGTTATCCTGCTTTGCTAGTGAGCTGATCTCCTTAATTTCCCCACAAGTTTTTGCATTTTTTGTAATGATTTTAGATGACCTGTAACTTTTCACTATTCCCTTACAATCTCATTTTCATTAATGTTTCACTTATGTTGGAATTGATTCTCAACATTTCCTGCAGATTGAGTTGCTCCCTTATTGACTTTTTTTTACTTGGCTACTTATATTGATAAAAAAGAGTAATTGTTTAATTTATTGCATTCCTAAAACATCTTTTCTTCATCACATCTAGCGTAATGCTATAAATCCCATTGTTAATCAGGAGAAACACTGTGCAGAGGATAGAAGGAGCATATGGAAACTCTCTGGACTTTATGCACAATTTTCCTTAAACCTAAAACTGTTCCAAAAAATAGTCTATTTAAAAAAGAGTTAAAAGAAAATAAGAATCAGAGGTAACAGCTCCTCAGGCCCAAGAAGATAACAAAAAGTCCTAAAAATAGAACAATAATAATGGGATTTGGTTTCTCAGGACATTTGTATGTATATCTTTTTTTGAGATCCATGAAATATCTCAGTAGCCTTACACTAAATTTTCTACTCCTTTTCATCCTCTTCCTTGTTTGTTTTCTTCTTTTTCAAACTAATACAAATGGCTTAATCACAAGAACTGTGATTAAGATGGACAACCAGTTTGTGATAAAATCAACAATGATTTTTTAAATTTACTGTTTCATATCTCCATTCTTAAGCATTTTGAAGAGATAAAATCAATGCCTTTACTTTTAATTTGCTGTCCCTTCATGAATCAAATCATCCTTTATTTCTGAGCTGCATCGAATACACTATCTAACACAAACATACAAATTCAGATGATGCCAAAATGTAGGGTTTGATTTTTATTTATTATTTTAATTAACCTCTTAAAATCAAAGGCTTACAAATCTAGCTATTAAAAGTCTGAAATTAGCTATATTGTGACACATCTGGAAATAGCTCAAAGCACATCAGCTAGGAAAATGGTTCAATATAATTAGTATGGGACATTTATTAAAGAAGGGAATATGGTGCTTAGAACTTAAATTTCATGGCATTTGATGTAGGGGTAAATCTGTAAATATTTCTTGTCCTGTCGTCTGATAAAATGCAAAAAGGACCTGTATTATGGGCATTTTGGAAGCTCAGTGAGTAGGAGCAAATCAAGTAAGGACAGAGTTATGGTATAACAACTCAGGAGACCCACAGTCTTGTGAGATATAAAGTCAATACCCTGAGCAGTTACCCAGCTTAGCCATTGCCTCCATGGTGCTGCCAAAGAGTACTGAATATATGATGAACTACCAAAAGAACAAACAAATCTGTCTTGGAAGAAGTACAGCCAGAATGCTCCTTAGAAGTGAGGATGGTGAGACTTCATCTCATATACTTTGGGCACATTATCAGAAGGAACCAGTCCCTGGAGAAGGACATCATGCTTCATAAAGTAGAGGGTCAGCAAAAAAGAGGAAGACCCTCAAGGATATAGATTGACATACTGGCTGCAACAGTGGGCTCAAACAATTGTGAAGATGGTGCAGGACTGGGCAATGTATATAGGGTCACTATGAGTCGGAACCAACTCGATAGCACTTAATAATAACAATAGCCATTGCCTCAGTTTAATCAGGAGAATCTATGTATATAGTCCACCTCACAGTGACCTGGACTTCCTCAAAATAATGATTTGGATCATGAATAATATATTCTGTCCCTGATACATGATTTCCTTTTATGACAAAAGTTCAAAAACAAGCAAAATTTTAATTCTGACACAGAAAATATATCTCAGGAACAATAATAAAAGAGTGTTATGAAAGTATTTTTAAAGTGTTTTGTGAGAAGCAATACTGAAAATGAACAAAAATTATAACTACCTCTTTTACTATTCTAGAGGGGAAATGATATAATGATACTAATGTATGCACAAATTTAAGGATGATTTGTTTTAGGTAATGAAATTGTTGTTTCAATTCTGTGTGACAAAATTTTCAATGAGCTAATCAGATCTGAACATTTTAAAATAATAATTATACAAAGATCAGACATATCTAGCTGAGGAATACATGGAAATCTCTTTAAAGTAATTCATAAATTCCTCCAATTCATAGGCTGAGACTATGAAGCACAAATACAGTTACATTTACTGAAAACATATATTCTAAAGATGTTCCTTAATGTATAACATTGGCTGCTTGCACGTTTTAAAAATATTTGTGTTTATAGGGGAGCTGTCACCTAAATTTCAATGAAGGTACACAATCCCACTGGATAACAACTTGCCTTTTATTAATACAGTTGTAGTTTTTTGCACTATGGCACTATATTCATCAAAGTTTTCCTATGCAACTCACAAAAGCTTAGTATTATTTGAGCCTAAAGTAAATATCTTTATAAATTCTACATAAACAGAGTCAGCCTTAAAAGCATTGTCCAATTACAGTGCTTTAAGGAGCCCTGGTGGCACAGTGGTTAAGCGCACTCCACTGCTAACTGAAAGGTTGCTGGTTGGAACTCAACAGCCACTCCACAGGACAAACATGTGGCAGTCTGTTTCTGCAAAGATTATAGCCGTGGAAACCCTGTGGGCAATTCTACTCTGTCCTATAGGGTTGCTATGGCTCAAAATTGACTGACTCGACGGCAACAGGTTTTGTATGGTTGAATGAAGGGCAATGTTGAATAGAACACAGCATCTGCTATGCAAGCTTGTCCTATGTCCTCCTCCCACCCGGGCTCATAGTTTAGTCTTCTCAAGGAGAAGGGAAGGACAACCTACAATACAGGGAAGTCAGCACACCTGGACTAACTAACCAAAAGCTGTTTCCTGAATACAGTCAAACACTTCAAGGGACAGAGTAGCAGGGGCAGGAGTCTGGGGACCATGCTTTCAGGGGACATCTAGGTCAATTGGCATAACAAAGTTTTTTAAGAAAATGTTCTGCATCCCACTTTGGTGAGTGGCATCTGGGGTCTTAAAAGCTAGTGAGTGGCCATCTAAGATGCATCAATTAGTCCCAACCCAACTGGAGTAAAGGAGAATGAAGAACACAAAAGACACAAGGAAAATATTAGCCTAAGAGACAGAAAGGGCCACATAAACCAGAGACTTCATCAGCCTGAGATCAGAAGAACTAGATGGTGCCCAGCTACCACAATGACTGCCCTGACAGGGAACACAACAGAGAGTCCCTGATGGAGCAGGTGAAAAGTGGGGTGCAGAACTCAAATTCTAGTAAAAAGACCAGACTTAATAGCTTAATTGAGACTGTAGGGACTCTGGAAGACATGGCCCCTGGGCTGTCTGTTGGCCCAAAACTAAAACCATTCCCGAAGCTAACTCTTAGACAAAGATTAGACTGGACTATGGGACATAAAATGATACTTGTGAAGAGTGTGCTTCTTAGCTCAAGTAGATGCATGAGATTAAATGAGCAGCTCTTGTCCGGAGGCGAGATGAGAAGGCAAAGAGGGTCAGGACCTGGTTGAATGTACACAGGAAATCCAGGGTAGAAAGGAAGAGTGTGCTGTCACAGTATAGGGAGAGTAAGTAAGGTCAGAAAGCAATGTATGTATAAATTTTTGTATGAAAGACTAACTTGAATTGTAAACTTTCACTTAAAACACAACAATAAATTAAAAAAAAAAAAAAAGAAAGGTATAGTGATGCTGGAAGATAAATGAAGCCAGATCATGAGGCCATTAGAAACCACAGCAAAAGTCTGTGCTTTATCCTGAAACCACTGGAGAGCTACTGAGAATTTTAACTGGGGAAATGATATGATCAGTTTTGCATTGTAGGATGATGACTCTGGCAGTAGATCATGAGAAAGGATCAGAGTATGGAAGATGGGAGGCAGAGAGGCAGTTTTGGAAGTTGTTGCAGAGTTGTAATTGTACCAAGACTGATGATAGTTGATAGTTGTGTGAAATCAAGACAGAGGAAACAGCAAACATGTAAGAGAAAAGTAAGTTTCAAGATCTGTTAAAGATTTGTTGATTGATTGAATGAAAGTATAAGGCAAGGAAAATATTCTTATTTAGGCTTCTCGGTAAATAAAAGCATGCTGGCCATGCAGGAGGATCCACATGGACCTCAGTGAGGTTAAGCTCATGGCTAGGTATGTGTGTAGTGCAAACCCACCAGAATACTCAGGCACAAGGAAGATGCTAACAGTGGTACGGAGCAGGAAGCCTTCTGCCTTTCGTAGTTCTTCCAAGAAAAATTCCAGCCATAATACTGTTTACTTCAAGATTTATGAGAGACCACAGATCTTCATGGGCTCTTCTGTGAATTCCCGTCCTACCTCTGTAGCATCCAAAATCTGCTTAAGAAACCAAGTCCATTTCTCTGCGCACACTGCTTCCTCTGAAGCTGTCTCAAGCAACTGCTTTTTGGTGTTCTTTACCACACCACTGGTGCCACTGTGAGTGGAGGTGGGGTTGATGTCCTCTTTGCTTCTTATTACCACTCTCAGATCGTTGTCACTCTCTCTTCTCTAAAAAGTCACCCAATACCACTCTTTGTTACAGTCATATTGTCTTTGTTGTTAGGTGCTTATAGAGTCAATTTTTGACTCTTGTGACCCCATGTGACAGAGTAGAACTTCCTCATAGAGTTTTCTAGGCTGTAATCTTTACAGGAACAGAACCCCAGTTCCTTCTACTGCAGAACTACTGGATAGGTTTGAACAGCTGACCTTTCAGTTAGCAGCCGAGTGCTTAACTGTTGCGCCACCCAGGCTCCTTAAACCTATTGTCTTCGAGTCAATTGCGACTCATAGCAACCATATAGGGCAGAGTAGAATTGTTCCATAGGGTTTCCAAGCCTGTAATCTTTATGGAAGCAAACTGCCACATCTTTCTCCCTTGGAGTGGCTGGTAGATATGAACCACTGACCTTTTGTTTAGCAGCTAAGGGCTTAACTACTGCACCACCAGGGCTCCTTACAAACCCTATATTATTCTTTGAAGATTTTAGCATCAGAGTCCCCATCATTTTCTCCAGACTAATCCCACCATTAGCCTTGATAATTTTAATGTCCACATAAGTGGAGCTTCCAATAGCTGGGCCTCTCAGTTCATTGACTCCGTCTCCCTGAACAATCTTGCTACCATTCTACCTCTGTCAACTACCCTCACGTTTAGACCCTGGAACTTAACGTTATGAATAACTTCACCCTTACCATTATCTCAGTCCCCCAGTGGTACAAACAGTTAACATGCTCAGCTGATAACCAAAAGGGTGGAGGTTTCAGCCAACCCAGAGGTGCTTTGGACGAAAGACCTGGCACTCTACTTCTGAAACATCAGCCATTGAAAACCCCATGGAGCATGAGGTACACATGAGGTAACCATGGGTTGGGATTGACTCAACAGCATCTGCTGTTTGTTTGTTTGTTTACCATTATCTCAGTTTTAAGCATCTCTATTTTTACACTACCTTCTATCTTTCAGTTGACTCTTTCTAACTTCTCAAACCCCAAAATTCTTTGACCTAACCAGAACCTACAGTCCGTTCTTTTTACCACATTTTCACTCACTTCTTTTAGGTCTTCACTTCACCTCCTCACCCAGGTTAGAGTCCATGGCCCATCATAATAATCATTTTTTTGCATATATCCTCAACTCTCTTACCTGACTCTTCCTCTATTGTACTAAAAAATTTGTATTTAGTCTAAACCTGCCTGTGGGCAGGTAAATGAAAAATGTGTCATCATGCTGACTGGTCTTCTTTAAAGCCCACAGCACCTACCTCAGGTAAGCTTGGGTGCTGCTCATGTTCTTTTCAATTCTCTAAGACAACTTTAATCATTCTCATTTATTTTCAAACCTCCAACATCTCTTCCCCGCTCTTTACTCTAAGTGAGTTTTCTTCTCTTTATTCCACAGAACCATAGAAGCCTGCATACCCTCCCAGAGCCATATTTCCCAATCTACCTGTATCTGGAATCAGACACTGGCTTTTCTCCTGTTACAGAAGATGAAGTTCTTCCCTGGATCCCAACACCTCTCACTTATTTACTCATAATCTATCCTCATGTTCTCAATAAATAATGCTTTCACTGACCCAGGTTCTAAGACAAAATGCCTTTTAGCCCTTCTTGATTCTTCTTTCTGTTACCTTATGCATCTAAATCCTATGAACTCTATTGCCAAAATATATTCCCAGGCAATTCACTTTGGACAACCACCTCTGCCACTACTCTAGTCCAACCACTATTACCCATTGCCTAGACTGCCATTGTGATAGCCTCCTCACAGGCTTCTCTGGTACTGATCATGCCCCATGCCCAGAGCTTGTTTTCTATGCAGCAACCAAAGTCATTTTTTAAAAATATAAATGTGAACACCCACCAATGACTTTCCTTCATACTCAGATAAAATCCTAACCCCTTTCCACGGACTATAAAGTGTTACAAGGCCTGGTCCCTGTCTTTCTATCAACTACATACAACTCTATAATCCGTGAATTCAATTTAGAAATAATGGTCTTTTTGTTGTTTCTCAAACCATCATTTCTGTCTCAGAGGTTTTTCCCCCTCTATCTGAAGATGTCCATAAGACTAACCTTCCCAGTTCATTGAGGGCTTTGCTTAAATGTCACTGTAACAGTCAGGGTTCAACAGGTGAAGCAGGAGAGAAAAAAAGAGAGAAAGAGAGAGATTTATCACAGAAAATTAGCTTATGCAATTGTAGGGGCAGGCTGAGGAAGCCCTATGTCTTGCAGGGCAAACCGTCAAGAAGAGAAGGTCACAGCAGATTGGAAATCCACAGGCATGAAGCTGTTGCCAGGAGGCAGAATTTCTTCTGTCTCTTAAGAAAGCTTCACCTCTGTGCTGGTCAATTTCAATTACAATTTTTTTTGTTTGCTTATTTTCTTCCTTTTAGTTCCAATGGGCAGAATACTGTAAATCAGATTTCTATTTGTAATTAGTTTGTTTTTATTTCATATGTATCTTTAAAAATACAAACCACATAGTTAATAAATCTGTTTTTTCACTGTTACTCCTTAAAGGGAATGGCCCATATACATCTAAAAACAATAGGGCTACAATTCTTTATTTTATCTTCAATATTAGTAACTTTTTTTTTAAATTGTGCTTTAAGTGAAAATTTACAGCTCAAGTTAGTTTCTCATACAAAAATTAATACACACGTTGTTTATGTGACCCTAGTTATAATGTGACAGCATACTCCTCCTTTCCACCCTGGATCCCCCGTGTCCATTCAGCCAGCTCCTGTCTCTTTCTGCCTTCTCATCCCGCTTCTGGACAGGAGCTGCCCATTTAGTCTTGTGTATATACTTGAACTAAAAAGTTCACTCTTCACAAGTATCATTTTATATCTCATAGTCCAGTCTAATCTTTGTCTGAAGAGTTGGCTTTGGGAAAGGTTTTAGCTCTGGATTAACAGAGTGTCTAGGGGCCATGTCTTCTGGGGTTCCTCCAGTTTCTGTCAGACCATTAAGTCTGGTCTTTTTACTAGAATTTGAGTCCTGCACCCCACTTTTCTCCTGCTCCATCAGGGACTCTCTGTTGTATTCTATGTCAGGGCTGTCATTGGTGGTAGCCAGGCACCTTTTAATTCTTCTATTCTCAGGCTGATGGAGTCTCTGGTTTATGTGGCCCTTTCTGTCTCTTGGGCTAATATTCTCCTTCTGTCTTTGGTGTTCTTCATTCTCCTTTACTCCAGGTGGGCTGGGACAAATTGATGCCTATTAGATGGCCACTCACTAGCTTTTAAGACCCCAGATGCCAGTCACCAAAGTGGGATGCAGAACATTTTCTTAATAAACTTTGCTATGCCAATTGACCTAGATGTCTTCTGAATGTATGGTCCCCAGATCCCCGTCCCTGCTACTCTATCCCTTGAAGTGTTTGGTCGTGTTCAGGAAACTTCTTAGCTTTTGGTTTAGCCCAGTTGTGCTGACTCCGCCTGTATTGTGTGTTGTCCTTCCCTTTACCTAAGATAATTCTTGTCTACTATGAAGTTAGTGAATTCCCCTCTCCCTTCCTCCCCACCATCGTAACCATCAAAAAATGTTTTCTTCTGTGTTTAAACCTTTTCTTGAGTTCTTGTAATAGTGGTCTCATACAATATTTGTCCGTTTGCAAACTGACTAATTTCACTCAGCATAATGCCTTCCAGATTCACTCATGTTATGAGATGTTTTGCGGATTCATCATTGTTCTTTATCTTTGCATAGTATTCCATTGTATGAATATACCATAATTTCTTTATCCATTCGTCCGTTGATAGGCACCTAAGTTGTTTCCATCTTGTTGCTATTGTGAACAGTGCTGCAATGAACATGGGTGTGTATATGTGTATTTGTGTGATGGTTTGTATTTCTCTAGCTTATATTCCAAGGAGTGAGATTGCTGGATTGTATGGTACTTCTATTTCTAGCTTTTTAAGGAAGTGCCAGATAAATTTCCACAGTGATTGTACCATTTTACATCCTCCCCCCCCCGCCCCGAGCAGTGTATAAGTGTTCCAGTCTCTCCACAACCTCTCCAACATTTATTATTTTCTGTTTTTTGGATTAATGCTAGTCTTACTGGGGTGAGATGGTATCTCATTGTAGTTTTGATTTGCATTTCTCTAATGGCTAATGATCCTGAGCATTTCTTCATGTATCTGTTAGCCTCCTGAATGTCTTCTTTGGTGAAGTGCCTGTTCATATACTTTGCCCATTTTTTAATTGGGTTATTTGTCTTTTTGTTGTTGAGGTTTTGCAGTGTCTTGTAGATTTTACAGATTAGATCCTCATCAGGTATGTGAGGCTACAATTCTTAATTCAATTTACATGCAGAACATAGTGATATTCTAATAAGTGACAGGCACTAAATAGATGATGTGGGAGACACAAAAAAAAAGCCCCTGCTTTTTCAGATCTCATATTTATTACATATGTAAATCTTCCCCTCATTTTTCTCTGAATTTACTAAGCACAAATTCCTTTTGTCATACTTACGTTTCTTTTGCAATTTATGTTCAGCTAACCATACTCTCACAAACCCGTTTAAAACATTTACCTTTGCACAGGGGTCCTGTACAAACTATTGCTGATGTGGGAGATTAGGCTGTGTAAAAATCATAACCCAAAGTAAAGTAAACAAACAAACTCTGGGTCCCTTGGAAGGGAAAAAAGCTGTGGATATGCTGAAAATAATTACGGCATCAACCTATTCTATGGGTAGAGAATGGATGCATTACTCCTATGAAGCAGTAAGTTGGACCCTTTCAAAGTTGCAGTCTCTCAGGCCATTCAGGACCCATACAAAATGAAGCCACCGTATATAAACCGTAGCAGACAGCCTAGAAATCAATCTACCTGTGCATCACACTCACCAGGAGGATCTGGTAGACTGAGAATTTTTCCAGAAGAAAACATATTAGGTAACAAATGGCTCCATTGATTATACGCAGTGTGGGGAATAGGAGATGTTAACAGAGACTTATACGATACCATCAAGGTACTAAAATTCTCAGCAGAGCAAAAGTCAGAGTTCCGGAATAAATGCTTCTCAGTGGCCTTGCATGTTGCACCAAATGTCTGCTTAAACACAAGTTCAAAGTTTGCACAACTGCCCAAAACCTCCTAATTGTTACTTTCTGGACAGGTTCGTCTCAAAGTTTTGTATTTGTTGCACACTTTCCAATATAGTCATTTCTTCCATGAGTCAAGTTTCACAATGCAAATTGGGTTGACTTCATCAATAAATTTTGAATAACAATTATTAAATGCTATTTTATAGAATGGGGATTATATACCTGCAACACTTGTTTTGTGCTAACGTTTACAAGAAAAGACTCTTAAGCAAAAAATCAGATGCAATCAGACAGTGGGCTTCTCACTAAGATTTATTTTATGTAGGTGTTAACTTATAACAATTAAAAATAAAATAGTCATTGAAACACCCTGTGAATTATTGGCCAGCCCAGTATGGAAATAGCGTTCTTTTATTGTTAAGAAAGGAGCACAATTTTAAGTCCTCTTTTCTTTTATATGAGACACACCAGGATAAATAGAGATTAATATGTAAAATATTTCTAGAAACATCAACATAAAATTTACATGAATATGTTATAGAGGCCTTCTCTGGCCATCAAAATTATAATAGCTAATATTTTGTGGGAGCTTATTAACCATCCTCTTAGTCACTGCTTTAAGAAATTTGCATGCATTTGCATGGTCTTTTAATCATTAAACAACTCTATAAAGTGAATACTATTTATTATTCCCATTTTATACATGAAGGAGTAATACACAAAGAAATTAGACAACTTACCCAATGTCACAAAGCTGGAAAGTGGGGGAACCAGAATTGCACTCACGCTGACTTCAGAAGATCTTAACTACTATGTAACACTCCTTTATAAGCTTATTTGGTATGCCCATTATTTTACTTCATTGAACCCTTTTCTTGTTGCTTATAGCATTCATCATAATTTGTAATTATACATCTAATTTTTTTCTTATTTGTTTAGTATCTGTCTTTCCCTCTGCTCTCTAACTCATAATAGACTGGGCTACTTGTAGATCTGCAATGTTTAGCACAGAAAAAAAAATCAAATATTCGTTGACTATATAAATAGAGGAATGAATGTAAAAAAAAAAATTAAAGAATATCTTGCATGACATTATTACCTTTTTTTCTAACCAAAACAATTATTTTGACACTAAGTTAACCTAGGAAACTAATCATCACTTTGGGGGGACACCTCTGAAAAGATTTTGTGCACCCAGTAATTGTTCTCTGCACCTAATCAACCTCAGCTGCATTTCATTGTCTAAGTAGAATTGACTACTTCTCATTTATAATCACAAGACCAAGTTTGTGTATGCTCTATTAAATCCATACTGCTTCACTGCTTTTAAACCTGACACTTCCCAGACCTCTAACTTCTCACTCCTGGCAAGTTCTACCCTGAATCACGTTCACAATGATTTCAGCTCCTCAATGCATATGAGAAACACTACCACAACAGTATTGGCCTCAAAATGACAAAAGTAAAATTCACACACTCATCAAACCCATGAAGGGAAATTTGTGGTTATGTTTAAAAAGAGTAAAAAGTGGACCTCAGAAATTAAAAATTAGAAAGATATGAGAAAAAGGCAAGATCTTGCAGATATTAAAGGAAAACATCCCTCACGGTATGCCCAATTTAGTCAGTGACATTTTCCTCATTACTATCAACTCCTCAAACCCTCACTTTCATGAGTTTTGTTATTTGAGAACACCCTTTGTTCCTTATTAGACTGTAACTATCTGAATGGAAGTATTGTCTTCTACATGTGTAAAAATGTGGAGAATGTTGTTGCCTTAAATGCTGGAATAGTGGTAACAGTCATAAAATATATATCTCTGGGGCTGTACACAGTAGAAAGTATAAGGGCTGTATACAGTTTAGTAGAAGGAGCCAGGGTACATAAGCAGCAAGTGGGACGAGACACTTAACAGGGGATTAGTGTGGCAGTAAAGGGACTGTGTGAGTGAGAGAAAACGGAAGGTTTTTTAGGTGCTGCTGAGAATGGAAACATTTGAGAAGAGGAAGACATGTTGGAAGCAATTGTTAAGAAGCTATCTGTGTGATTCAGCTGCACCTAATATTTATGAAAACCTTTAATAATATCTAAATTATTTTATGAGGTCTCGGAGGTCAGGCTGCTGGATTTTTTTACATGTATCTGCAAGTTAGGGTGAAAGAGGTGGGGAGCTTTCTGGGGCCTACACATGATTCCATTACCTAGTACTTTGTATAGAGTAAATGTCTTAAAATTGTTTTTTGACACAATAAATTAATGTGAAAGTAAGAGGAGTAAGAATTGCTGTTGTTGTTGGGTGCCCTTGAGTCAGTTCCAACTCATAGAGAACCTATATACAAGAGAAAGAAACACTGCCCGGTCCTGCACCATCCTCACAATCATTGTTATGCTTGAGCCAACTGTTGCAACCACTGTGTCAATCCATCTCGTTGAGGATCTTCTTCATTTTCCCTGACCCTCTACTTTACCAAGCGTGATGTCCTTCTCCAGGGACTGATCTTTCCTGATAACATGTCCAAGGTATGTGAGATGCAGTCTTGCCATCTTTGCTTCTAAGGAGCATTCTGGTTGTACTTCTTCTAAGATAGATTTGTTCTTTCTTTTGGTAGTCCATGGTATATTCTACATTCTTCTCCAACACAACATTTCAAAGGCATTAGTTCTTCCTCGGTCTTCCTTACTCATTGTCCAGCTTTCGCATGCATATAAGGCAATTGAAAACACCATGGCTTGGGTCATGCGCATCTTAGTCTTCAAACTGACATCTTTGCTTCTCAACGCTTTGAAGGGGACATTTGCAGCAGAACTTTCCATCAGCACTTGTTGATAGTAAACTGAACTTAAAATTTGAGGCAAATTAGCCCCTTTTCAGATTCAATTCAAATCTATATCATATAGGTGACCCTAAGCCATAAACCAGAACTTGCCCTCCCCCCATTATGCAGCTATTGATGTAATAAAATTGAAAACAGTTATTTGTCCACTGTGTTGCTTTCTAGTATAAATTGTTACTGTCTCACAGTCCCAAAGATTTGTTTCTTTTCTCTGGAGGAAAGATCAGAGTTTATCAGGTTACAATGATCATAATGAAGATGTAACTGAGTCGCCTAGAACTCTCAATCTGAGATCAGATTTGACCTTTTAAACCTTGTAACTGGTAGCAAAATCCCAAGATTTGTAAAAAAAAAAAAAACCTTGTCAAACAGAAGTTACTATGCACTGCTGCCAATATCCTCCACCTCCTTGCAAATCAACAGGACCTGTCTTAGCTGAAAAATGACCAAAACCTATTTATTAGCCACAATATTGAATTACTGTTTCATCCATTTTGGAGATTGTTTTAGATCATTTGATTATTCTACAGGTCAAAGTTCAGCAACCTATGGCCCATGAACTGAATACCATTTACTTAAGTTTTAAAATTGTGTTTGTAAAAACATTTAGATCAGAAACCTTTCAAAAACAGAGTCTCTGAAAATCAATTTGCTTCTGCTAAACACTAACAGAGTACTATGAATGTTAAGGGATTCCAAAATGTGTGTGTGTGTGTATCCCAAGATTTGGATTCAATTATTTTCCTAGCTCACTAAGAACTTCTCAGAGTACAGAAATATAGCTCATGCCTTGTATCTGTTAGACTTTGGCATGGCTGTTTATAATTGTTCTGACAGCTAAGAAACAGATCTAGAAAACTAGCACCATTAGGACTATTGTCCTAGTTTGCCTTCATAATTTTTCATCCATGCATACCATTCATTCATTTATTCAACATATACTTGTAAGGCCCTATTAAGTAGCAATCACTGTGCTAATTTCACTGAATGCAATAATTAATAATATGTAACAGTTTCTCATAGCAAGCACGTAATTTGATAGAGAAGAAAAACATGTAAAGCGTAATACAACAGAGATTGCTACATGCTAGTACTTAAATCAAAGAGGATGAAGGGATGAGCACAGCCTCAGGTAGCAGAGATAACGTTTTAGTTGAGCTTTGAGGTATAAATAGGAATTTTCCAAAGGCACAGAGAAAGAACATTATCATAAGAGGAAAAAAGAATATATGATTGCTCAGAGACAACAAAAAAGCATGGAATATGTCTTAGTTATCTAGTGCTGCTATAACAGAAATACCAGTGGATGGCTTTAACAAACAGGAGTTTATTCTCTCACAGTCTAGTAGGCTAGAAGTTTGAATTCAGGTAGCCAGCTCCAGGGGAAAGCTTTCTCTCTGTTGGCTCTGGGGAAAGGTCCTTGTCACCAATCTTCCCCTGGTCTAGGAGCTTCTCAGCACAGGGACCCCGGATCCAAAGATGCACACTCCTGGCTCTTCTTGCTTGGTGGTAATGAGCTCTCCCTATCTCTCTGCTTGCTTGTCTGTTTTATATCTCAAAAGAGATTGACTCAAGATACAACATAATCTTGTAGATTGAGTCCTGCCTCATTAACATAACTGCCTCTAATCCTGCCTCATTAACATCATAGAGATAGGATTTATAACAGAGAGGAAAATCACATCAGATGACAAAAAGGTGGACAATCACACAATACTGGGTATCATGGCCTAGCCAAGTTGATACATTTTGGTTGGAGACAACTCAATCCATAACAGAATTTTTGAGGATATGGGTTGCTTCTAATTCTCGAATGGATAGTCAAGCAAACAGACGTTACTTACCTTCTTTACTCCAAGATCATTAAAAAATCATTAGAAAACACTGCAGTATTCTCAAGGTGAAGTATTCAGAAATTATAATCGTTCATGGAGAATAATTTAGTGGTACAGACAGAAAACGTATTAAAAGACCTTTAGCAATATAAGGAGTTCCTGAGTAGTACAAATGGTTAACGTACTTAGCTGCTAACTTAAAGGTTTGAGGTTCAAGTCCACCTACAGGCATCTCAGAAAAAAGACCTGGTGATCTACTTTCAAAAAATCATCCATTGAAAACTCTATGGAACCCAGTTCTACTATGGCACATGTGGAGTTGCCATGAGTCTAAGTTGACTCGGCAGCAACTGATTTAGCAATAAATATTAGTATTTGAGATTACACCTTATGAGATGTTTAAAAGAGAGAGAGGGAATGAGAAAAAGAGAGAGAGAGAGAGAAATCACTGATGGTTAGGGAAGAACTTTGAGGATAATGTGGGATTTAGGCAAGTGACAAAATATGTGGATGGGCATTGTCAGAGTGAAGTATGCCCAAACAGGGATGCCATGTTGCACAGGACTATAAAACAAAGCCACATTGAAATTTTTCTCCAGGAAAAACCATTTACATAGACTAAAATGTAAATATGTCATTGACATTTTATCTTCTGGAGTTGTTCTCAGCAGCCAACACAAGACAGCACGTGCTATGTGGAATATCCTGTGAAAGCTCGACCATAGGATTTCCAATTTAGAGCATCGGAGCTTGTTTATAGCCCAAGGAACCAATACTTTTCTTGAGTTTGGGATCAGGCCACCCTAACACTGAATCTCAAGAGAGTCTTGAAGGTCACTTGCTTTCTCTGTCTTGCTTTTGCTGATTCAGCTCCTAGAATTTTCATTTCAATTTTAAAAGCAATAAATCAGCATATCTCGCCAGAGGAGTTTTAACCTCTTAAGATGCAATCAGATTGCTCAGTCAGAATGACTCCTGAAAATTGATCCACACATTGCTAAGAATGGAATAGGACTTTCATGTTTTTAAGGAATATATCGCTGATTTATAGGATTAATGCTACTCTGATCCTGCGGGATTGAGTAGTGCTAATGTAATTACAAATATATGAGCTTAAGTATACCAAATAGAACAGAAAGTAGTCCATCAGTAATACTGACCAATTGCTACATAGTTAGATAACCAATGTAATCAATATGTTTGCTCATACATTGTTTTGTAATTATCCTTATGCCAGTTTGAATGTTTATCTTCTCTGAACAATGTTAAGAACCATAGAAGCATAAAATTCATCTTTAATTTCTGAAGTACCTCCCTTGGTGCATCGAATAACAAACCGAATGGTTGAAAGTTGCCTTTTAGTGCCACATATTTCTTTTGTCCTGATTTTTCTGGTTTAACAGACCTACACAAATGATCAGCAGATAATTTTCAGCAAAATTTACTCTTTTAATAAAACAACTTATATTTCAACATATTAATTTTCTCCTTCAGTAAATGTTTCAAAGCAGTAGCATTATCAACGTATTGCTTCTCAGTTTTTTTTTTTGTTGTTGTTGTTTTGTTTTTAATCTTAATACTGTCCTATTTCTGTGGTCAAGGCTGGCCGAGCTTAACAAGAGAATCCTAAAAAGATCATTTATCTCTCTGCTTGAACATTGAGAGAGTAGAAAATGACTACCTCTCTTGAGACTCCTCCTTCCCCTTTTATGAAGCAGTATCTACCTAATTAATTTAATCAGACCATCACAAAGATTAGCCAAGTAACATGTCCCAAGTGTCTGGAGTCGTTTAGAGAAAGGCATTATGTATACAGAAGAAGCAGCTTGATTCTATCCATGCATTATCCTCATAGACCTTAAGCTAGCTGCCCTGCTTTAAGCTTGGTTGCTCATAATCAAGTGAGCATAATGTCAATGGAGTAATCATGGGACTTAGATAAAAGAACAAGTGAATTGGCAACCACTAAAATCACTAAGTATTATGTGAAGAATATCTGGGACATCTAAGAATAGCATCATTTTTATTACAGGATTTCGCACTAATTTCTCCCCTCTTCAACAGCTGAATGCTATGTCAAATGTAATCTGTGCATGTTTTGCAAAACTAGCAAGGCAGTTAACATCCATTTCTGCCCTGCTATAGAAAGGAATGCAAACCTCCTTTATCGTAAGTGGAGTAATCAGATAAGTGTATTGGAACAGTCCTTGCCTGTAGAATTTTGTATTGTTATGAATAGAAAATAAGAATAGCTGTTGTTGTTGTTATTATCATCAACTCATGTAGTGTTTCAGTGCAATATAAATGGGCAGAGGGAATTGAATAAAAGAGGGTGGTGAGCAAGCCTGGAAAAAGACAGCTGCAGTGCATTAAACTGTAGTCTAATTAGTTCTGTTTTTCTCAGCAATACTTAAAGGAGAATTGCAGGCATATTCCAGAGGAAAGCCCAAGCTGTGCCAGGTATTTTGAATTGAAGTATTATAGTCTTCTCTACATTAATTATTTTTCCATGTGCTTTCTATAACCAATGGGGGAAGGGAAGGAAGAAGTAGACCCCCTCCTGGATACCAAAAAAGTTGGTAGCAAAAAGCCTTAATAATATGCAGAATCCTCAATAACATGCTCTCTCTTTGATCTTGCTCTGTAATTATGGAATGGACATCTTAAGGAAGGAGACAGAAACATGTCTGAAGAATAATCTTCTAGTATCACTATGCCAGAAGTGATTTTCATCCCATTAAAAACCATACAGATTCCTTCCTGGTACCTCAAGAACTGTGTAAGTTGAAGTTGATACTGGGAGAAATTTTTCTATTGTTAATAGTTTTGACATTTTGAAAATGAAAAACAAAGGCAAGCATCAATGTTGCATGGGATAAGAGAGGGGTGGCTCCTACTGACTCCCTAGAGCCCAATATTAAATATCCAGAAAGTTTATGAACTGGTTGTCAAACCACTGGTAACTTGAAAATGGGCTTAGAGGTAGTGTTTAGACAATGGAAATTGATAAATACTGTAAATCAGCCCTCCAGTTTACCATCATCCAATTGTGCTGAACAAACAGCTACAGCAATACAGTCAGCCATTTGACTTTGTATTTTAATAAAGACATTCTTGAGTGACTGTAAGATTGTGGGCACCGTTTGGTTATCCTTGTGATGATCATTACAGAAACTCAGAAAGGCAATGAATAACAGCAGGAAAACACAGCAGAAGAAAATGCAAGAAAAAATGTCTAGAAGTGGTTCAAAAATGATCTCCAACCACCCATAACTGATACCCATGCCTAAATAAGAAACTTTGTCTTTAAAGACCACCATACATGATTGTCTGTTTCAATTAAGTGTTGCATAGAATTGCATGTAATTTAACCACATTGTCTCCTCATTCTCTATCCTTCAAAAATTATCTTCATGGTGTTCAAAAGTCCAAATTTCAAAAAAAATTGAAATTTGATTTTATTTAACCTAAATCAACCTGAACCATTTGGAGGTCATTGCCTGAGGCTTATCATGACAGTAGCCTACATGGTACCTGTGCATAGTAAGTTTCATATTCATACCCACTAGTGGACAGTTGCAAGACAAACAACCAATACAGATTTGAAATCATAGTTAATGCTTATACACTGTTTACTATGTGCCAGATGCTGCCCTATCCACTTTAGATGTGTTAACATACTCAGTGTTCATAAGACCAGTGAAGTAACTGCAGCTGTTTTCCAGATGGAATAAGCAAAAAACAACAACAAAAGAACAAAAATCTGAGTTACACGTTGTCTAACATATGAGAGAAGTAAGTTGAAGTAGGGCTTCAAACTCAAAATTCTGACTACAGAAGCTAACAGTTTAACCACTACATCAACACTACTCATAAAACCATGACATTTGTGGCGTTTTAAAGTGCTACTGGCTAAGAATGTTCCAGTTCAATTGCTCTTGCTACTGGAGTGAATGGTGTATTATATTTTTATTTCTTATATATAAAGACATTGGAAAAGGTATATGGCAGTGTTTTATCATTTTACCTTACTTATTCAATCTGTATGCTGAACAAATAATTTGAGAAACTGGACTATATAAAGAAGTACATGACATCAGGATTGGAGGAAGACTCGTTAACAACCTGCAATATGTAGATGATACAATCTTGCTAGCCGAAATGAAGACAACTAGAAGCAACTTGAGTATTACCGATTAAGGCCAAAGACTACAGTCTTCAGTTTGAATAATATCTGAATGTGAAGAAAATGAAAATTCTCACAACTGAACCAATAAACAACATCATGATAAATGAAGAAGAAATTGAAGTTGTCAAGGATTTCATTCTACTTGAATCAATGGCCATAGAAGCAACAATCAAAAAATATAACAATGTATTACATTGTACAAATCTGCTGCAAAATAACTCTTTAAAGTTTTAAAAAGCAAAGATGTCACTTTGATGACTGAAGTGCACCTGACCCAAGCCATGGTTTTTTCAACCACCTCATATGCATATGAAAGCTAGACAACGAAAAAGGAAGACAGAAGAAGAATGAATGCATTCAAACTATGGTGTTGGCAAAGAATATTGAATATACATGGACTACCAGAAGAACGAATAAATCAGTCTTAGAAGAAATACAATCAGAATGTTTCTTAGACATACAGATGATGAGACTTCAACTTCTTGCTTTGGACACTTTATCAGGAAAGACCAATCTCTAGAAAAGGGCATCATGTTTGATAAAGTAAATGGCCTGTGAAAACAAGGGAAACCCTCAGTGAGATGCAGTAACACAATAGCAGCAACAACAGACTCAAACATACTGACATTCGTGAAGATGGTGCAGGACCAAGGAACATTTTGTTCTATTATACATAAGGTTACCATGAGTCAGAGCCAACTCAACAGCAACTAACAACAACATTTATAAAGAATGTTCATTTATATGCAAGTATTTTAATGTCTATATGAAATGCTATGATTATTACTGTCACTTGCATAAATGTGGATTTAATCTAATTCACTTTTACTCAATAAATGATTGAAGACTTGCTAGAAACTACACACTCTACTAGGAACTAAGAAGAGCAGAAATGTATTTAACATGATACCTGCACCAAATATTATTACAATAGAAGTTGAGGGGCAACATTTATACACTTGGAACATTTGGAGTGTAGAACAAGATAATATAAAATGAAGTGCTTCTTCAGGAAAGTTCGTATAAGATACAATATTATATCTACTTTCAATCCATAAAGATTCTTATGAACAGAACATAAGGCAAAATAATTAGACACTAGTGAAATAAATGAGAAGTAAAATGTCACTTTGTTATAATATGCTTTCATAGAGTTATATAAAGGATGAATAAAATAAATTATGACAAAAATCAAAGGGCTTCTTAGGAAAGTAGATACTAAGGGAAAAAGAAAAAAATCTTAGCTAGATAAGAAGTGAAGGAAACATTACACAGAATCCTGAATAAGAGAGGTGCATAATGGAAGAAGAAAGCAGAGCTAAAAGTACAATATATGGCTGAGAATATAAGGGAGACATTTTAAATTGGAAACTCAATAGGTGCCACTATTTCTGTCAGCAGACCGAGGTAACTGGGCTGACAACATTGACAACCCTCAGAGTAGATTTAAAAAAACAAAAAAGTATGGCTTATATTCAGTGAAAAAGAATATTTTACTGTAAAACTAATGATATATATTTTAACAATACATTACTTTTGATGATTGCTAAAAATTAATTTCTATTTTAATTAAAATACACACAAAATTATTAAATTTAAGGGATCATGAGATCAACTTGTTATACAGTGTCCATGTTAATGGAATGATGGAGGAGAGTCGAGGATTAAGAGAAAAATGTGTACCCACGGTGTCATTTTGAGGCAGAAATTAATTCAACCAAGAAAGGAATGATGGCATTGAGATTTAGTGAAAAATAAATAAATAAATTGATAAGAATAAAAAAATGAACCTTATGTCCTTTCCAGGCCCAGAGATGTACTCAAGAAAATAAGGCAGAATAGCATGTTTGAGAACAAAAATTATAGGGGAATCAGGCAACTTTCATGATAGGGGTGGATGATTCTGACCTCATAAAGTCGTTAACTGATAAACAGATATCAAAAAGCAATGACGAATTCTTGCAGCCTATTATGAAATTGATTTTTATTTTTAGTCATATACATACAGTGATTAAGTTAATGGATAATCTATTAGTTCGAGAAAGTAACCCTAACTTTTGCAATAGATATATCCAGGAATTACTGATTCTTAAGAAATAATTTTTTTTTAATCTATCTATCTATCTGGAGCCTCGGTGGCACAGTGATTAAGACCTTGGCTGCTAACCAACAGGTTGGCAGTTCAAATCCACCAGCTGCTCCTTGGAAACCCTATGGGGCGGTTCTACTCCTTCCTATAGGGTCTCTCTGAGTCAGGATCGACTCCACAGCAATGCGTTCGTTTGTTTGTTTCTTTCTTTATCTATTTATCTAACTACATAAGTCTATATAAAATCAAAAAACTAAACTCGTTGTCGTCAAGTTGATTCCAACTCACTCATAATGACCCTATATATATATATATATATATATATATATATATATATATATATACATATACACACACACACATACTATAAATAATCCTTTTGTTTCTGTACACCTGTACCATTCCAGATGGACAGTTTGGCTTTTTTTTTTTTTCTTTTTTTAACCAGGAATTATGTGATAATGTCATAGAGAAAAGTGTACAACAAATAACTTGATACCATCCTTAGATATTTTTCATCAAAATTGTGTCCCAACTGCACTCAGTTTTGCTGAAGTCTGCTTACTCCTTGAGACTACCTCTCCCAAATTCCTCACACCTTAATTATACAAATATATTTATGTGACAAGACAAGCCCATGGCCATGGATTTCTCCATTCCTCTTTCTGCTGACATCTTTAGGCCTCAGAAAAAACCACCACCACCACCACTGAGGCCTGATATTTGTTAGAAAGGTTAAAAAGATAAATTCTGGGCAAATTTCCCCCTCCTCAGGAAGTCAGGGGGGCATGATGCAGTAGGATGTTTGTTTGCAGGGTTAAAAATGTGCAGTTAGTCACTTAGGCTGGGGGTATGAAATAGCTGGGAGGGGTAGTTTTCTGCGTCTCCTCAGCTACGGTGCAAGGGGCACACATAGCATAAGCTTACAGTCCACCTAAGTGGACCTACCTGGCCAGGGGAGACCAGCAATAGATAGGCTCCCATTTAAGACCTTCACCTGTAGCAGAAAATGGGGTGTGCAAGGAAGAGTCATCAACTCTGCCTAGACAGCTTTTGAGGGGGGACTACTCATTATGAAACTTTTCTGGTTGTGTGCCATCAGATTCTTTTAAGTAATAAAAGCAACTTTCCATGTACTAATGGGTATTCAGGCACTGATCAAAAGGAAGGGATGTTTAAGCAGCAATCCATATTAATTATTGGTGCCCTTTTTCTAATGACCTCCTGGCTATGTAGATATGGGGTACTACCTGTGAGCACCACGCAGATTTGCAGAGTTGTCTTACAGTTATGGCATAGTAGAACAGGACATGTTGTCTTATAATTTACATTTGGAGCAGTGAATTACTGAATAAATGTGTAAGTGTATCTTTTTGTATTAATCATAAGCAGGGAGCTGGGGAGAGAGAGAGAACTGGCAGGCTGACAGATCAAAGAGCACTGGTTCCTACAATAATTGGGCAAGTAAGGATGACACGTTATACAATATGGCAAATTAGAGTCATGTCTGGAATTTTTCTGAAACTGTTAAGAAAAACGTACTCTGTTCTGGTTTTCTCAGACAGGATATTGCAGGATAGTGGATAGAGAGGAAACTTGTTGCCATCATATATATAGAAAAAATCAGAATGAACCCTACAAAATTAGATAAAATAACCAAAAGATAAAAGGAGAGGAGAAGAAAGAGAAAAGCTGAATCCTGATTATTCCAGGACTGAAGCCATTTTTAGACTTTTCAGTTATTGAGCTAGTAAATTCCTATACTTCGCTACTTCAGCAATTCAAGTAAAGGGTTGTATACGTGATGGATGCTGTATCTGTTTGAGAAGAAAATCATAAAAGTTTATGAGATAAATATGTATGTAATAGAAACAAAATTCAGTAATAACTATTGAATTTTTAAAAGCAATATTTTAAGAAGGTTATTGTTGCAGGTATTATGGATTGAATTGTGTCCCCAAAAAAATGTGTATTATAAATCCTAACCTCTATGCTTGTGGTTATAATCCCATTTAGGAATGGGTTCTCTCTGTTATGTTAATGAGACAGTATTGGGGTAGGATGTGTCTTAAATCAGTCTCTTTTGAGATATAAAAGAGTTTCAACAAGCAAGTGAGCAAGCAGAGATGGAGTAGAGAGATGAGAAGCCATATGAAGATCGCTGAGAAGTAGAAGCTCAAAAGAGTCAAGGGCCCTCCTCCAGAGCTAACAGGGAGAGAAAGTCTTCCCCTAGAGCCGGCACCCTAAATTCGGACTTCTAGCTTTCTAAACTGTGGAAAAATAAATTTATGTTTGTTAAAGCCACCCACTTGTGTTTTTGTTATAGCAACACTAGATGACTAAGACATTAGGTAAGACATTTTTTCATTTCTACTCTGTGACTACTAAATGTTAATTTTAGAGCTGAGATTTATAAACTGTAAATTAAAAGTAATTATTGAAGGTTACTTCTAACTCAAAATAATAATAATAACTGTAGATTAGTTATTGTCTTGGTTTGAGTTCTCTTGAAAGCAGAGCCTGAACCGAGAACTTGGGTGCTAGTATTTTATTTGGGAGGTGATCCCAGGGAATGGGATTTAGAAAGCTGGGTGAATGAGACAGGGAAGTAGGGAAGGACAAAAAAAAAAAGGGGGGGGGAATTATTGAACTTGTCAGAGTCCTTAGGTAGTGCAAATGATTAACTAGCTCGGCTGCAAGCTGAAAGGATGGGCGTTAAAATCCACCCAGAGGTACCTAGGAAAAAAAGTCTGGCAATCTACTTCTGAAAAACCAGTTACTGAAAACCCTATGGTGCACAATTCTACTCTGACACACATTGTGCCGCCATAGCAACTGGTTTATTGAATTTGTCTTCATTTGGACAACTGGGGTTCAATGCCACTTGGAACTCTAACAATCATATTGCATGTACTCAAAATTTTTGCCTAAAAGACTGGAAGCTGAGGATTTATCCACCACTCCCTGATTCTTACTGGTTGAAGCCCCCACCTCCTTCCCCTGAATAACACTCTCACAAGCTCCTTTAGGCCACATCAGCATGTGGCTCAAGAGAGCTTGTCTCTGCTGCTTAAAGACAGAATCTGAGATAGAAGGTGGGAAATCCTTAGCATATAAGTGAAGAGCTCATACAGCTGCAAGTGGAATCAGAGGTAGCATCCAGGGACCTAGCACAGGGTACCTCCAGATTTGGCTACAGTCCGTATTTCACAAAATAGAGTGACCTTAAAGTGAACGTGTTAGCATTAGGTCTGAAATTTGATACGGATTTGGTAAATGCAAAGAGAAAGCATAATGCAAAATCTATATTAACGCCTGTAGAATATAGATAACATTTTTGTCCTTATCAATTAAAGTTCTGCACACATCTCTCCAAAACAATTTTCAGTTCCCAAAAGATTCAATTTCCGGCATGACTGATAAATAGAATTATTTACAAGCAAAGAATGAAAATAAGTTAAAAAGATCAAATTATTATATATAGCTATAAATATGGTTATGGTTTGTCTCTGTCTTCATTAGAAGTTCTTACAGACACCACCACTATTAACAAATATGTAAGTTCCCTTAGGCTAAATTACTTTTAATGCATACTTCAGGAGGGCAATTTCCTTTGGGCAGTAGAAAAAGATGAATGTAAGTATGTTTCATGACAAATGCAGGGATTTCTTACAGTTTTTAATGGATCTACATATAAAGGTAAAGTAAATTGTGTAGTGCTAAATTTAAAATTTATACAGCTATCAAGATTGTAACATTTCAAGACAAATTTTAACTGTAGAAATTTAAACTTTGTTCTGTTTTCTTTTATAGTTATAAGAGCTTTCATAAGCAACAATAATAGTTCCAAAATGTTTTTAATATTTGCAAAGAAGTAAGGATAAAACAAGCAAACAATTAGAGCCTTCTGTTGGGTGAGCCACTTATTAGTAGCTCAGTATTTCTGAATGGTATTTTTTGAGTGCTATTAACTGTCACTCAGATCACCATTCTTTTCTGAATTACATTGAGTTCAAAAGTTAATACTATTTCCAACCAGAACATTGATTAGGCACACCCCCTAGGATAATTCAACCTGAAGTAAATTAAGGTAAGCAATTTTACATATCACAGGAAAATTATGGAACAGAGTTAGTATTTAAAAATGCTATAAGATTTTTATTCAAAATACTTGAGATTGATTCTGTAAAATTTTTCTATTAACGTTCAGTAGCCTCACACAGAGATTACAATACTACATATAAGATGACTCAGGGAACTACCAACATATTCAAGTATATCTGTATAGGTTTTTCACATATATTGTTCAATTTTATATCACCCTATGTATAATGAACAGTATGACAAGCTTTGACAAATGCATTCCTGTAAGTACCACCACCATCAAGATATAGACTATTTCCATAGCTTCAAAAAGTTCCCTGTGTCCTTAGGCAGTCAAACTCCCACCCCTCCAACAGCCCTGGCCCCAGACAACCACTGTTACATTTTCTGTCACTATAGATTAGTTTTACCTGTTAAAGAATTGCATACAAGTGGAATCACGTGTATTATAATCTGTTTCTGTCTGGCTTCTTTTGCTCAGCATAATGTCTTTGAGATTTATTTATATTGTTGTATGTATCTGTATTTTGTTGCTTTTTATTCCAAATAAGAAATTTACATTGTAATGATAACCAGTCAATGTTTTACAACTGACTTTCTGGGGTGGGGAAGCACTGATTTATAGTTTGTTCACTTCTGTGGTGATACTACTCCTATCATTGCCGATGACACCATAGCAACAGGACATCTACTAGCTAGCAGAGTTCCTGAAAATTTAAAAATTGGCTCTAGCTGCCTGATAACAAGCTGGCTCTAACATATCAATATATATATATAACACAATTGTCGGTTACCTGACTCTGGTTGGTTGTTTCCATTTTTTTTTTTTTTTTTTTGGCTATTGTAAATATAGCTGCAAACAGCATTTATGTATAAGCCTTGAGGTGACATATATTATTCCTCTTGAGGTAATACCTAGGAGTGGAATTACTGGTTCATATGGTGACTTCTCTTGCTAGAGCTGCTACAACAGAAATACCACAAGTGGGTGACTTTAAAGAACAAAAATTTAATTTCTCACAGTTTAGGAGGATAGAAGTCTGAATTCAGGACACTGGTTCTAGGGAAAGGCTCTCTGTCTGTGGGAACTAGGAGAAAGAATGGGATTAGCGATATAGATTTGAACATTGTCATTCTGTTTCCCTCTCACCTAGGAAACGAGAAGAAGCAATTAAAGAGTAAGACCCTAGTATTTCCTCTCCAGATTGGTACATGTGCACACCTGTGTATAGGGTATGTTGGGGAAGGTATAAAATGGGGAATTACTGAATTGAGAGTTTAAAGGACAGGAGTAAAGGGTGTGGATTACCTCTCAGAAGGTAGAGCAGAAAGGAGAGTTTCTGAGGAGACTGATGTGCTAGGAAAGTGGTAAAACCCCTTAAGGAGGTCCTAAAAATAGAGAGAAAAAATAGTCTGGGAATTATTTGTCCTCCTTGTTAAATAATAAGCCAGAGAATCCAATCTGCTCTTGGGAACTAGGTGCTCAGAGGGTACACAGTTGCTGAAAGCAATGGTTGGTCAGTTGGTCTATCTCCAACATGAAGAAACTCTGGAAAAGTAGACCACAAGCAGAGTTTACTAATCTTATGCTGATAAATAATTCCATTGTCTAGTCGCCGCTTAATTCTGAAACACATCAGCACTGATCGAAGCTTATTTCTAAACTACGGAGGTTTTCACTTCTTTTTAAAGTGTCCTGTCTTAAAATATGCCAAAATCTAGACATTACTCACTCTCTGGAATAGACTGTGCTTAGATTTATCTGATTGCAATGAACACAACACTTCAGAGTACCAACAGGCAAAAACTGATCAAAGGATATCACATAGACATTTATTATCTGTTGAAACTCAAACAACCTCCTAATATTACTTGTACAGCTTTCAGTTTTCTCCCTGAAGGGGGAAACTTCATTTTTGTCAGGTGAGTCCGTGCTCTGATAAATAGTTGTTTGATGATCACAATCAGGGAGAAGGCAAGAAGGGACTGGAATGACGGTCCAACAACTGAGAAAATAGTATTCTGAACCTTTTATATTTCTTCTAAGGAAGAAGATTTTGCTTCCACCTATAACCCAATCCATTGAATAGTGTCCACACAAGTTTTCGTTTTACTTCATTTGTGACTATTTTCTCCTTAATTTAGTAGAGAGGAATACATATATAAAATGGGCAAGCCATCTGGGTTTCTATCAAAGGAAGTTTAAATATGGAATTTGCATATGTTATTTATTCACTCTCACTGAAAACATGTAAATGCCTTATGGGAAAGGGTGCTCTTACTGAAGAGTGATGCTTATAATGTTGGTGTCTTCTATTCCCGTAAAACGGAACAATCGTTATGTGATTGGTGTCAGGGAATTTCAAGACACATTTGAGGAGAGCCCCCAGTTTCCCAATAACCATCTATATAATCATGTAAAGTGAATACTTTTCCTCAACACTTGGGATCTGTCCAAAACTTTACTTTCCTTAGATTTATTTTCTTATTTGGACCTGAGTCCCTCCCCAGATTGCTCTTCCTGCAATAATTTAAAGCTCTAATCCTTAAGGAAATCTGATGAGCATGTCCAGGTGCTTTAGCTTGAAATCTCTGTCGATATCCATCAGAAGTTCCTGTCCCTCCTCGTGAATATCCGTATTTTCTCTGCTTTGCCTCCTCACTTCATCCTCTCTTTCCAGTTCAGCACAGGGGTGATAGTTGACGTCCAATGAGCGTATTAGATAGCCGCAAGTGTGTAGAAAAGAGCAAAGGAAAAATTGAAAGTATTAACATTTATGAAGAATAACAGAGATGGAGAAAAAAAATAATCATACAAGTAAGAGAAAAACACCTGGAAAAGTGATGTAGGAAAGTGAGTTTATTAGAGAAGTGATGAAAGTTAAGATAGGTGAGGTAGCTGATGCCAGATCTTAGATGCCCACCCCTCTCAAAGGGAGGGGTTTGAGTTTAACTCTATAGATAACGGACTATAATGGAAACTTTTGAGCAAAAGGGTGTTTTAGAGCGGTTAATCTGAAAGACATTTGTAGTATGGATTTTAGTACAGGTAGAATTTGTCATACGGCTATAATTTACTTTAAAATGCTTTCTTAGAAGTGTTGTGTGTGTGCATGTACGTGTGTATAAGTAAATTAACTTCAAATTATACTTTATGAACAACTGGTTAATTTGAATGATCCTAAACAGGAACGTATGCTGTAGATACAATTAGCTGACTTGAGTTCAAATTCTAGTAGCCACTACAATGTTATCCGTTATCTTTAGCTCCACCTGCTCTTGCAGGTTTGTTAGCTAATAAAAGAGATGTTAGAAATAAATAATTTTTTAAATTTTATTGTGCTTTAGGTGAAAATTTATAGCACAAATTAGTTTCTCATTCAAAAATTTATACACAAATTGTTTTATGACATTGGTTGCAATGGCCACAATGTTATCAGCACTCTCCCCCTTTCCATTCCGGGTTCCCATTGTCCATTCGTCCAGTTTTCCTATCCCTTCCTGCCTTCTCCTCATTGCTTTGGGGTAGGTGTTGCCCATTTGGTCTCTTATACTTGCTTGAACTAAGAAGCATATTTCTCACCTGCGTTATTGTTTATTTTATAAGCATGTCTAATTTTTGGCTAAAAGGTGGAATTCAGGAGTAGCTTCAGTTCTGAGTTAGTAAGGTATCCTCCAGTCTCTGTCAGGCCATAAATCTGGTCTTTTTTTGTGAATTTGAATTTTGTGCAACATTTTTCTTTGCTCTGTCCGGAACCTCTGTTGTGATCGCTATCAGAGCAGTCGGTAGTGGTAGCCAGGAAGCATCTAGTTCTGGACTCAGGCTGATGGAGTCTGTGAGTTATGTGGTCTATTAGTCCTTTGGACTGGTATTTTCCTTATTTTTTTTTTTTTTGTTTGCTTCATTCTTCTTTGCTCTGGATAGGATGGGACCCATAAATGCATCTTAGAAGGCTCCTCACAAGCTTTTAAGGCCCCACACTCCACCCACGAATGTAGGCTGTAGAACATTTTCTTTGTGAACCATGTTATGACAATTGACCTAGATGTCCCCCAAGATGATGGTCCGAGCCATTAGGGCCAGTAACTCAGTCCCTCAAGGTGTTTGGATGTGTCTAAGAAGCTTCTATGACTTTACCTAGGTCAAGATGTGCTGATTTTCCCTATATTGTGTGTTGTGTTTCCCTTCACTAAGGTTAACATGCGTCTACTGTCTAGTTAGTGATTTCCCTTCCCCATCACTCCCCTCCCTCAGGACCATCAAAGATTTTTTTTTTCTGTGTGTAAATCTTTTCTTGAGTTTTTATAGTAGTGGTCTCATACAATATTTGTCCTTTTGTGATTGACTTATTTCACTCAGCATAATTCCTTCCAGATTCATCCATGTGGTGAGATGTTTCAGGGATTCATCATTGTTCTTTATCATTACATAGTATTCCATTGTGTGTATGTACCATAAATTGTTATCCATTCATCTGTTGATGGGAAATTAGGTTATTTCCATCTTTTTGCTATTGTGAATAATGCTGCAGTGAACATAGGTTTGCATATGTCTATTCGTGTGACTGCTCTTATTTCTCTAGGATATATTCCTAGGAGTGGGATTTCTGGATCATATGGTATTTCTATTTCTAGCTTTTTAAGGAGGCACCATATAGTTTTCCATACCGGTTGTGCCATTTTACATTCCCACCAACAGTGCATAAGAATTGCAGTCTCCCGACAACCTCTCCAACATTTGTTATTTTCTATTTTTTTGATTAGTGTCAGTAATGTCAGGGTGAGATGGTATCTTATTATAGTTTTGATTTGCATTTCTCTAATAGCTAATGATCGTGAGCATTTCCTCATGTGTCTGTTAGCCACCTGAATGCCTTCTTTGGAGACATATCTGTTCATATGCTTTACTCATTTTTTAAGTGCATTATTTGTCTTTTTGTTGTTGAGGTATTGAAGTAGTCTATAGACTTTGAAGATTAGACCTTTCTTGGATATGTTGTAGCCAACATTTTTTTCCTTGTCTGTAGGTTCACTTTTGGTGAAGTCTGTTGATGAGCATAAGTGTTTAATTTTTAGGAGCTCCTGGTTACCTAGAGTTTTAGTCATCTAGTGCTGCTATAACAGAAATACCACAAGTGGATGGTTTTAACGAAGAGAAGTTTATTTCCTCACAGTTAAAGTAGGCTAAAAGTCGAAATTCACGGTGTCAGCTCCAGGGGAAGGCTTTTTCTCTCTGTCGGCCTTCTTCTCATCAATGTTCCCCTGGACTAGGAGCTTCTCTGCGCAGGGACCCCAGTCCAAAGGATGCGCTCTTCTCCTGGCACTGCTTTCTTGATGGTATGAGGTCCCCCTGTCTTACTGCTCACTTCTTTTATATCTCAAGAGATTGCCTCAGGACACAATCCAGTCTTGTAAATTGAGTCCTGCCTCACTAACACAACTGCCACCCATCCTCCCTCATTAACATCATAGAGGCAGGATTTACAACATATAGGAAAATCACACAATACCAGGAATCATGGCCCAGCCAAATTAACACATACATTTTTTGGGGGGACATAATTCATTCCATGACACCTAGTTTATCTTCTGGTGTTGGTGCATTATTCGTTATGGTTTGCATTGTATTTATGTCATGTATTAGTGCCCCTAGTATTCTCCCTGTTTTTTCTCCCATGATTTTTATTGTTTTAGGTTTGATATTTAGGTATTTGATCCATTTTGAGTTAGTTTTTGTGTATAGTGTGATGCATGGGTCTTGTTTCATTTTTTTACAGATGGACATCTGCTTTTGCCAGCACCATTTGTTAAAAAGACTGTGTTTCTCTCATTTAATGGACTTTGGTCTTTTGTCAAAGATCAGTAACCATGGGAGGATGGATTTACTTCGGGGTTCTCGATTCTGTTCCATGACTCTATGTATCTATGGTTGTACCAGTTCCAGGCTGTTTGGACTACCATGCCTGTATAGTAGTTTCTGAGATTAGGTAGAGTGAGGCCTCCTACTTTGTTCTTTTTCTTCAATAATGCTTTGCTTATCCCGGGTCTCTTTCCTTTCCATGTAAAGTTAGTGATTAGTTTTTCCATCTCGTTAAAGAGTGCTGTTGGTATTTGGATAGGGATTGCATTATCTCTGTAAATGCAATTGACATTTTCACAATGTTGAGTCTTTCCATCCATAAGCATGGTATGTTCTTCTATCTATGTAGTTTTCTTTGGGTTTCTTGGCAATAGTGTTTTGTAGTTTTCTTTGTATAAGGTCTTTTACAACCCTGGTTAGATTTATTCCCAAGTATTTTATCTATTTGGAGCCCTGATGGTGCAGTTGTTAAGAGCGGCTAACCAAAAGGTTGGAAGTTCGAATCCACCAGCCACTCCTTGGAAACTCTATGGAGTATGTTCTACTGTGACGTATAGGGTCACTATGTATCAGAATCTACTCAATGGCAACGGGTTTAGTTTTGGTTTATCTTTTTAGGGGCTATTACAAATGGTATTGTTTTCCTGATTTCCTTTTTGAAGTTCTCTTTGTTGGAGTATAAGAATCAAACTGATTTTTTTATGTTAATCTTGTAATCTTCTGCTGAATCTTCTATTATATCCAGTAGTTTTCTTGTGGAGTTGTTGGGGTTCTCTGTGTATAGAATCACATCATCTGCAAATAGGGACAGTTTTACTTCTTCCTTTCCAATTTGGATGCTCTTCAGTTATTTTTCTTGCCTTATTATTCTAGCTGGGACTTCCAGCACAAGGTTAAATAGGAGTGGTAACAAAGGGCATCCTTGTCTTGTTCCCCTTCTCAGGGGGAATGTTTTCAGCCTCTCTCCACTGAGAATGATGTTGGCTGTTGGTTTTGCATATGCCCTTTATTATTTTGAGAAATATTCCTTCTATTCCAATTTTTTATCAGGAATCGGTATTGGACTTCATCAAATGCCTTTTATGCAGTGATTGAGATGATCATATGATCCTTTTCTTTAGGTCTATTAATGTGGTGGATTAAATTGATTGATTTTCTCATGTTGAATCATCTTTGCATATCTGGGATGGTTGTGGAGTATTATTTTTTGGTATGATGCTGCATCTACTGGCTAGAATTTTGTTGAGAATTTTTGCATCTATATTCACGAGATATATTGGTCTGTAATTTTCTTTTTTTGTGTGGTTTCTTTGCCTGGATTTGGTAGCGGGGTTATGCTGGCTTCATAGAATGGATTTGGGAACATTCCTTCCTTTTCTATGTTCTGAAATAGTTTATACTGGTGTAAACTCTTCTCTGAATGTTTGGTAGAATTATCCATTCTGGCCAAGAATTTTAGTTGCTGTTGTTGTTAGGAGTTTTTTATTACCTTGTCAGTCTCTTCTCTTGCTATGGGTCTGTTCAGATTTTCTATCTCAATTTGTATTAGTTTAGATAGGTACTGTGTTTCTAGAAATTCGTCCATTTCCCCTAGGTTCTCAAATTGGTTGGACTATAATTTTTCATAGTATTCTGTTATGATCATTTTTCTATGATATGTTTCATTCTCATTTGATTCTAGGAATTTTTTGATTCCCTCTTTGATTTCTTCTATTACCCAGTTGTTTTAAAGCGACGTGTTATTCAGTTTCCATGCATTTGATTTTGTTTTCCTTGCTCTTCCTGTTATTGATTTCTACTTTTATGACTCTATGATCAGAGAGAAGGCTTTATATTATTTCAGTCATTTAGAATTTACTGAGAATTACTATGTGACCTAAAATATGGTCTATTCTGAAGAATGTTCCATATGCGTTGGAAAAGAATGAATACTTTTTTCTCTTTTTGTTTTAATTGTACTTCAGGTGAAGGTTTACAGAACAAATAGTTTCTCATGAAACAGTAGTACACATATTGTTTCATGACATTGGTTAACAATCCTACAACATGTCAACACTCTCCCTTCTCCACCATTTTTTTTTTTTTTTTTTGGTGAAAATATACATAGCCAAAGATACAGCATTTCAAAAATTTCTACATGCACAGTTCAGTGACATCGACTACGCTCTTCCAATTGTGCTGCTATTCTCACTTTAGATGAAGGTTTAAAGAACAAAATAGTTTCTCATTAAACCGTTAGTACACATGTTGCCCTATGACAATGGTTAACAACCTCACAACACGTCAACACTATCCATACTCAACCTTGGGCTCCCTATCAACAGCTTTCTTGTCCCTTTCTGCCTCTAGCCCTTGTCCCTGGACCGCTATGCCTCATTACCCCCATTTGGATTTATGGGGCTGTCCAGTCCCCGGCTGAACCTTGGAAGTGGCTTCACCACTGAGCTAAGAGGTTGGCTGGGGGCCATACTCTCAGGGTTTCTCCAGTCTCCTTTAGGCCAGTAAATCTGGTCTTTTTGTGTGTGTGTTAGAATTTTGTTCTACAACATTCTCCTGCTCTGTCCAGAACCTTTTGCTGTGATCCTGGTCAGAGCAGTCAGTGGTTGTAGCCGGGCACCATCTAGCTGTACTGGACTCAGTCTGGTGGAGGCCTTGGTAGCTGTGGTCCATTAGTCCTTCATATTAATCTTTTCCTTGTATCCTGTTCTCTTCATTCTCCCTTGCTGCCAAAGGGATGAGACCAGGGGAGTATCTTAGATGGCTGCTCACAGGCTTTTAAGACCCCAGACACTACTCACCAAGGTACAATGTAGAACATTGTCTTAATAAACTGTGTTATGCCAATTGAGCTAGATGTTCCTCAAGACCATGGTCCCAACAGCCCTCCGCCCAGCAATTCAGTTCCTCGGGGAGTTGGGATGTGTCTATGGCGCTTCCATGACCTTTCCTGTACAAGTTGTGCTGATTTCCCCAGTATTGTGTACTGTCTCACCCTTATCTATTGACTGTTAAGTATTTCCCCCCCACCCCTCCCATCCCTGGTAACCAATAAAGGTTGTTACTTTCTGTGTATGAACTTTTTCATAGGTTTTTACAATAGAGGTGTCATACAATATTTGTCCTTTTGTGATCGACTTATTTCACTCAGCATAACATCCTCCAGTTTCATCCATGTTATGAGATGCTTCACAGGTTCATCTTTGTTCTCATTGCGTGTACGTACCATAGTTTGTTTATCCATTCATCTGTTGATGGGCATCTAGGTTGTTTCCATCTTTTTGCTATTGTGAACAATGCCGCAATGAACATAGGTGTTCATATATCTATTCGAGTGACTACTCTTATTTCTCTAGGATATATTCCTAGGAGGGGGATTGCTGGATTGAATGCTATGTCTATTTCTAGCTTTCTAAGGAAGCGCCATATCATTTTCCAAAATGGTTGTATCATTTTGCATTCCCACCAGCAGTGCATAAGAGTTCTGATCTCCCCACCGCCCCTCCAACATTTGTTATTTTCAGTGTTTTTGATTTGTGCCAGTAATGCCGGGGTGAGATGGTATCTCATTGTGGTTTTAATTTGCATTTCTCTAATGGCTAGTGATCACGAGCATTTCCTCATGTGTCTGTTGGCCGCTTGAATGTCTTCTTTGGTGAAGTGTCTATTCATTTCCTTTGCCCATTTTTTAATAGGATTATTTGTCTTTTTGTTGTAGAGGTGTTGGATTTTCTTGCAGATTATGGAGATTAGACCTTTGTCTGATTGTACTGTCCAAAATTTTTTTTCCAGTCTGTAGATTCTCTTTTTACTCTTTTGGTGACGTCTTTTGAAGAGCATAGGTGTTTGATTTTTAGGAGATCCCAGTTATCTAGCTTATCTTCTGGAGTTAGCATGCTGATGGTTAATGGTTTGTATCCTGTTAATGCCGTGTATTAAGGCCTGTAGTGTTGGTCCTATTTTTTCTTCTATGAACTTTATACGTTTGGGCTTTATATTTAGGCTTTGATCCATTTTGAATTAGTTTTTGTATATGACATGAGGTATGGGTTCTGTTTCATTTTTTCTCAGATGGATATCCAGTTTTGCCAGCACCATTTGTTAAAAAGACTGTCTTTTCCCCATTGATGGACTTTGGGCCCTTGTCGAAGATCAGGTGACCGTAGGTGGATGGATTTACATCTGGATTCTCAATTCTGTTCCATTGGTCAATGTACCTGTAGTTGTACCCGTACCAGGCTGTTTTGACTACTGTAGCTGTATAGTAGGTTCTGAGACCAGGTAGTGTGAGGCCTCCAACTTTATTCTTCTTCTTCAGTAGTGCTTTACTTATTCAGGGCTTCTTCCCTTTCCATATGAAGTTACTGATTAGTTTTTCCATCTCTTTGAAGAATGTTGTTGGTATTTGGATCGGGATTGCATTGTATTTGTAAATTGCTTTGGGTAGAATTGTCATTTTCACAATGCTGAGTCTACCTATCAATGAGCATGGTATGTTTTTCCATTTATGTAGATCCGTATGGGTGTCTTGCAGTAGTGTTTTGTAGTTTTCTTTGTATAGGTCTTTTACTTCCCTGGTTAGATTTGTTCCTGAGTATTTTATTTTTTTAGGGGCTATTATAAATGGTATTGTTTTCCTGATTTCCTTTTCATCGTTCTCCTCTTTGGTGTATAGGAATCTAACTGATTTTTGTATGTTTTATCTTGTATCCTGCTCCTCTGCTGAATCTTTCTATTAGTTCCAGTAGATTTCTTGTGGAGTCTTTAGGGTTTTCTATGTATAGTACCATATCATCTGAAAACAGGGAGAGTTTAACTTCTTTATTACCAATTTGGATGCCTTTATTTCTTTTTCTTGACTTATTGCTCTAGCTAGGACTTCCAGCACAATGTTAAATGGAAGTGGTGATAAAGGGTATCCTTGTCTTGTTCCTGCTCTCAAGGGGAATGTTTTCAGCCTCTCTCCATTAAGAATGATGTTGGCTGTTGGTTTTGCATAGATGCCTTTTATTATGTTGAGAAAATTCACTTCTATACCTATTTTCTTGACAGTTTTTTGTCAGGAATGGGTGTTGGACTTTCTCAAATGCATTTTCTGTGCCAATTGAGATGATCATGTGATTCTTTTCTTTCTTTTTATTTATGTGGTAGATTACATTGATTGATTTTCTAATGTTGAACCATCCTTGCATACCTGGTATGAATCCTACTTGGTCGTGGTATATTATTTTTTGGATATGATGCTGAATTCTATTGGCTAGAATTTTGTTGAGAATTTTTGCATCTATATTCATGAAAGATATTGGTCTGTAATTTTCATTTTTTGTGGTGCCTTTGCCTGGTTTTGGTATTAGTGTTACGCTGACTTCATAAAATGAATTTTGAAGTGTTGCTTCCTTTTCTATGCTCTGAAATAGCTTCAGTAGTACTGGTACAAGCTCTTCTGTGAATTTTTTGTAGAATTCTCCAGTGAAGCCACATGGGCCAGGGCATTTTTTTGGTTGGGAGTTTTTTGATTACCTTTTCAACCTCTTCTCTTGTTATGGGTCTGTTCAGATTTTCAACAGCACTTAGTTGTAGTTTGGGTAGGCCATGTGTTTCTAGAAATTTATCCATTTCCTCTAGGTTTTCAAATTTGTTGCAGTATAGTTTTTGATAATATTCTGTTATGATCCTTTTCATTTCAGTTGGGTCTGTTGTAATGTCCCCCATTTCATTTCTTATTTGGGTTATTTGTGTCCTCTCCTGTTTTTCTTTTGTCAGTCTGGCCAGTGGTTTGTCAATTTTGTTGATTCTTTCAAAGAACCAACTTTTGGGTTTCTTGATTCTTTTTATTGTTTTTCTGTTCTCTATTTCATTTATTTCTGCCCTGATGTTTATTATTTCCTTTCTTCCGGTGGCTATGGGCTTTTTTTGCTGTTCTCTTTTTTTTTATTATTATTAAATATTTTATTGTACTTCAGGTGAAGGCTTACAGAACAAACAGTTTCTTATGTAACAGTAGTACACATGCTATTTTATGACTTTGGTTAACAACCCCACAACATTTTAACCCTCTGAATTCTCAGCTTTTTTTTTTTTTTTTTTTTTTTTTTTTGGTGAAAATACACATAGCCAAAGATACACCATTTCAAAACTTTTTACGTACACATTTAAGTGACATTGATTATGCTCTTCCAATTGTGCTGCCATTCTCACCCAAGATGAAGGCTTACAGGACAAAATAGCCTCCCATTTAACAGTTACTACAAATGTTGCCCTATAACAGTGGTTAACAATCTCGCAACACATCAACAGTATCCTTATTCAACTTGTGTTCCTTATCATCAGCTTCCTACTCCCCCTCTGCCTTCTGGCCCTTGTCACTGGACTCCTGTACCTCGTTAGTCTCATTTAGTTTTACTGGGCTGTCCACTCCCAGGCTGAACAGTGAACCTCGAAGGTAAATTCACTTCTGAGCTCAAAGGGTGTCTGGGGGCCACACTCTTGAGGTTTCTCCAGTCTCCTTTAGGTCAGTAAATCTGGTCCTTTTTTTTTTTTTTTTTTTTTTTTGGGAGTTAGAATTATGATCTATATCCTTCTCCAGCTCTGTCTAGAAACCTCTGTTGTGATCCTGGTCAGAGCAGTCAGCAGTGGTAGCCAGGCACCATCTAGCTGTACTGGACTCAGTCCGGTGGAGGTCTTGGTAGCTGTGGTCAATTAGTCCTTTGGACTAATCTTTTCATTGTATCCTGTTCTCTTCATTCTCCCTTGCTCCCGAAGGGATGAGACCAGTGTAGTATCTTAGATGGCCGCTCGCAGGCTTTTAAGACCCCAGACACTACTCACCAAGGTAGAATGTAGAGCATTATCTTTATAAGTAGTGTCATGCCAATTGAGCTAGATGTTCCCCGAGACCATGGTCCCCAGAGCCCTCCGTCCAACAGCTCAGTCGTTGGGGAGTTTGGATGTGTCCATGGGGCCTCCATGACCTTTCCTTGTGCAGGGTGTGTTAGTTTCCCTTGTACTGTGTACTGTCTCACCTCCCACCCAAGATACCACTTATCTATTGCCTATTTAGTATCCCCCCCCCCCCATCCCTGGTAACCAACAAGGATTGTTACATTTTGCATGTGAATTTTTTCATGGGTTTTTACAATAGAGGTCTCATACAATATTTGTCCTTTTGTGATTGACTTATTTCACTCAGCATAATGTCCTCCAGTTTCATCCATGTTATGAGATGGTTCACAGATTCATTGTTGTTCTTTCTCGTTGCATAGTACTCCATTGTGTGTATATACCATAGTTTGTGTATCCATTCATCTGTTGATGGGCACCTACATTGTTTCCATCGTTTTGCTATTGTGAACAATGCTGCCATGAACATAGGTGTGCATATGTCTATTCAACTGAGGACTCTTATTTCTCTAGGATATATTCCGAGGAATGGGATGCTGGATCGAATGGTATATCTATTTCTAGCTTTCTAAGGAAGCGCCATATCATTTTCCAAAATGGTTGAATCATTTTGCATTCCCACCAGCAGTGTATAAGAGTTCCTATCTCCCCGCAGCCCCTCCAAAATTTGTTATTTCCAGTATTTTTGATTCGTGCCAGTAATGCCAGGGTGAGATGGTATCTCATTGTGGTTTTAATTTGCATTTCTCTAATGGCTAGTGATCACGAGAATTTCCTCATGTGTCTGTTGGCCATTTGAATGTCTTCTTTGGTGAAGTGTGTGTTCATTTCCTTTGCCCATTTTTTAATAGGATTGTTTGTCTTTTTGTTGTACAGGTGTTGGATTTTCTTGTAGATTATGGAGATTAGACCTTTGTCTGACTTGTACTGCCTAAAAATTTTTTCCAGTTTATCGGTTCTCTTTTGACTCTTTTGGTGAAGTCTTCTGAAGAGCATAGGTGTTTGATTTTTAGAGGATCCCAGTTATCTAGTTTATCTGTTGGGTTTTGTGTGTTGATGGTTATGGTTTGTATCCTGTTAATGCCATGTATTAAGGCCTGAAGTGTTGGTCCTATTTTTTCTTCTATGAATTTTATAGTTTGAGGCTTTATATTCAGGTCTTTGATCCATTTTGAAGTAGTTTTTGTATATGGTGTGAGGTATGGGTCCTGTTTCATTTTTCTACAAATGGATATCCAGTTTTGCCAGCACCATTTGTTAAAAAGACTGTCTTTTCCCCATTTGATGGACTTTGGGCCCTTGTCGAGAATCAGGTGACTGTAGGTGGATGGATTTACATCTGGGTTCTCAATTCTGTTCCATTGGTCAATGTCTCTGTTGTTCTACCCGTACCAGGCTGTTTTGACTACTGTAGCTGTATAGTAGGTTCTGCAGTCAGGTAGTGTGAGTCCTCCAATGTTATTCTTCTTCTTCAGTAGTGCTTTACTTATTCAGGGCTTCTTCCCTTTCCATATAAAGTTAATAATCAGTTTTTCCATCTCTTTGAAGAATGTTGTTGGTATTTGGATCGGGATTGCATTGTATTTGTAAATTGCTTTAGGTAGAATGGCCATTTTCACAATGTTCAGTCTGCCTATCCATGAGCATGGTATGTTTTTCCATTTATGTATATCCCTTTGGGTTTCATGTAGCAGTGTTTTGTAGTTTTCTTTGTATAGGTCTTTTACATCCCTGGTCAGATTTATTCCTATGTATTTTATCTTTTTAGGGGCTATTGAAAATGGTATTGATTTCCTGATCTCCTTTTCATCGTTCTCTTTACTGGTGTATAGGAATCCAACTGATTTTTGAATGTTTATCTTGCATCCTGCTACTTTGCTAAATCGTTCTATTAGTTCCAATAGATTTCTCGTGGAGTCTTTAGGGTTTTCTATGTATAGTATCATATAATCTGCAAACAGGGACAGTTTCACTTCTTCATTACCAATTTGGATGCCCTTTATTTTTTTCTCTTGCCTTATTGCTCTAGCTAGAATTTCCAGCACAATGTTAAATAGGAGTGGTGATAAAGGGCATCCTTGTCTTGTTCCTGTTTTCAAGGGGAATGTTTTCAGCCTCTCTCCATTAAGAATGATGTTGGCTGGTGGTTTTGCATAGATGTCCTTTATTATGTTGAGAAATTTCCCTTCTATACCTATTTTATTGAGAGCTTTTATCAGGAATAGGTGTTGGACTTTGTCAAATGCCTTTTCTGCGTCAATTGAGATCATCATGTGATTTTTTTCTTTCCTTTTATTTATGTGGTGAATTATGTTGATGGATTTTCTAATGTTAAACCATCCTTGCATACCTGGTATGAATCCTACTTGGTCGTGGTGTATTATTTTTTTGATATGATACTGAATTCTATTGGCTAGAATTTTGTTCAGAATTTTTGCATCTATATTCACGAGAGATATTGGCCTGTAATTTTCTTTTTTTGTGATGTCTTTGCCTGGTTTTGGTATCAGCGTTATGCTGGCTTCATAGAATGAATTTGGAAGTGTTGCTTCCTCTTCTATGCTCTGAAATCGCTTGAGTAGAACTGGTACAAGCTCTTCTGTAAATCTTTTGTAGAAATCTCCAGTGAAGCCATCTGGGCCAGGGCTTTTTTTGGTTGGGAGTTTTTTGATTACCTTTTCAATCTCTTCTCCTGTTATGGGTCTGTTCAGATTTTCAATATCACTTTGTTGTAGTTTGGGTAGGCCGTGTGTTTCTAGAAATTTATCCATTTCCTCTAGGTTTTCAAATTTGTTGGAATATAGTTTTTCATAATATTCTGTTATAATCCTTTTTATTTCGGTTGGGTCTGTTGTAATGTCCCCCATTTCATTTCTTATTTGGGTTATTTGTGCCCTCTGCTGTTTTTCTTTTGTCAGTCTGGCCAGTGGTTTGTCGATTTTGTTGATTCTTTCAAAGAACCAACTTTTGGTTTTTTTGATTCTTTCTATTGTTTTTCTGTTCTCTATTTCATTTATTTCTGCTCTGATCTTTAATATCTCCTTTCTTCCTTTGGTTGTAGGCTTTTTTTGCTGTTCTCTTTCTACTTGTTTTAGTTCTGTAGTTAATGTTTTGATTTTGTCCCTTTCTTCTTTTTTGATACATGCATCTATTGCTATAAATTGTCCTCCTAGGACTGCCTTTGCTGTGTCCCAAAGGTTTTGGTATGATGTGTTTTCATTTTCATTTGATTCTAGGAATTTTTCAATTCCATCTCTGATTTCTTCTATTACCCATTTATGTGTAAGCAGAGTATTATTCAGTTTCCATGTGTTTGATTTTTTTTCCTTGCTCTTTCTAGTGTTAATTTCTACCTTGATGGCATTGTGGTCAGAGAAGATACTGTGAATTATCTCAGCGTTTTGGATCTTGTTGAGGATTGCTCTGTGGCCTAAGATGTGGTCTATTCTGGAGAACATTCCATCTGCATTGGAAAAGAATGTGTACCTTGCACCAGTTGGATGGATTGTTCTATATATGTCTGTGAGGTCCAGTTGGCTGATTGTGCCCTTTCGGTCTTCTGTATCTTTGCTGAGTTTCTTTTTAGTTGTTCTGTCCTTTACTGAGAGTGGTGTGTTGAAGTCTCCTACTATTATTGTGGAACTGTCAATTTCTCTTTTCAGTGCTGTTAAGAGTTTTATTATTTTTTTTTTTTATGTATTTTGGAGCCCTGTCATTGGGTGCATAGATATTTATTATGATTATGTCTTCATGATGTATAATCCCCTTCATCATTATATATCATCCATCTTTGTCTTTTATGGTAGATTTTGTTTTAAAGTCTATTTTATCTGAGATTTGTATTGCCACTTCTGCTCTTTTTTGGTAGTTGTTAGCTTGATATATTTTTTTCCAACCTTTGACTTTTAATAAATTCACATCTTTGTTTCTAAGGTGTGTCTCTTGTAGACAGTATATGGATCGATCCTGTTTTCTTATCCATTCTGCCACTCTCCGTCTCTTTATGGGTGCATTGAGTCCATTTACGTTCAGTGTAATTATTGATAGATGGAAGTTTGTTGCTGTCATTTTGTAGTGCTTTTTTTTGTGGTGCTGAAGTTTTCTTCGTTCTTCTTACTCTCTTGTGCTGAGTTACTTTTGTTTGTGGATTTTGTGTTCATTTCTTTTGTTTTTGTAGGTTTTGTTTTTGCTGAGACTTTATGTTTTTCGTCTTTATTTTTATGAGTTGGTTTGTTAACTTTCTTTGTGGTTACCATGAATTTTACCCTTATCTTTCTAAGTTTGAAGCAGTCTACCCTTACTTGGTATCGCCTTGCCTTCCTCTCCTTTAGAAGGTTCTATACCTATGCCGTTTGTTTGCTCTTTCATTGTTTTGATATTGTTGTCATCCTTTGATTGATTGCTCTGATTCCCTGTTGTAATTCTTTTGTTTTTGGATAGTCCTCAATAGTTCATTTCCTAGAATGGTATCTGGTTTGTATGAACCTGCGTCCTAGGTCCTAGGTCCTGCCTGAGGGCTGAAGCTGTTTGTCCTCAGATCGAAGAACTCCCTTTAATAATTCTTGTAAGTTTGGTTTGACTTTTGCATATTCCCTTAGTTTCTGTTTACCTGGAAATGACCTAATTTCAGCATCAAAGTTGAATGGGAGTTTTGCAGGATATATTATTCTTGGCTGACAATTTTTTCTTTCAAGCTTTTACATATGTCATCCCACTGCCTTCTTGCCTGCATGGTTTCTGCTGAATAATCTGAGCTTAGTCGTATTGTTTCTCCTCTGTATGTGACTTCTTGTTTTTCACGAGCTGCTCTCAGGATTCTTTGTTTGTCTTTAGTTTTGGCGAGTGTGCATATGATATGTCTTGGTGATTTTCTTTTGGGGTCTCTTCTGTAGCGGGTTCGTTGAGCTTCTTGGATGGCCAGCTTTTCATCTTTCATGATATTGGGAAAGTTTTCTGTTAGCAGTTCCTCAATGATCCTCTCTGTGTTTTCTGTTTTCTTCCCCTGTTCTGGAATGCCAATCACTCACAAATTTTTGCTTTTTATTGTGTCCCACATAACTCTCAGGGTCTCTTCATTTTTTTTTTTGTTCTTTTTTCTGAGTTTTCCTGAAACAGAGTTGTATCCAAGTGTTTGTCTTCAGTTCCACTGATCCTGTCTTCCACGGTTTCAAATCTACTTCTCAGCCCTTCTATGACACCATCCATTTCTGAAATCTTGTTGTTTATCTTTGGATTTCTATTTGTTGTTTTTGTATAATTTTGAGTTGTGAATTTATTTTGGCATTTTGTTCCTGCATCATCTTCCTGAATTCTTCCAATTTTTTGTCTGTATTTTCCATAAATTTGTCTATTTTTTCTTCAGGTTTGTCATCCCTTTGCCTCAGTTCTTGGAAAATTCCGAGTATTAGTGATTTGAGTTCCCTATCAGGTATTTCTAGTGCATTTTCTTCCACAGGAGAGTTATCTGGTGTTTTAATTTGGACGCCTATTGGAGGCATCTTGTCTTGTTTTTGTAAATGTTTTGATATTGTTTGCTGTTTTCGGGGCATTCAGTAGATATTTCTCTCGTTTTTTGATTGTAGATTTTTTTATGTTTCGTCCTTGTGGTACAGCTGGGCAGATCTAGCTGAAGAGGAGCCACTGGGAAGGGTTGTTTGTGGAACTCACCGCAGCCACCAGGACGATCAGTAGTCAGTGCTGGGCAGGTTCCAATAGGGCGTGCCTGCTCAGCTTGGTGGTGTGATGTCAAGTGCACGGTGCAGGTAGGCAGGATGCAGTGGGGAGATGGTTATGTGTGAAGCTAAGCTGGATATGGGAAAGAGGAAAGAGGAGCAGGAGTGAAAAGCATACAAACATAAAAGAATGCTAGGGGAGCTTGTCGTTGGAAAGGACAGATGAGAGACTATGGGATGGAGGAAACCAGAAGGGGGAAGAGAAAGAAAAGGAAAGAATGAACAAATAAAAATCAGAAAAGTTAAAAAACTGCAAAGTTCCCAGGGATCCCACCGATGCAGCTATGAGGTCTGGGAGAGTCGGTCTCAGGTTTCACAGCACAGCCTGGCCAGAAGGTGCAGAGGCATACAACGCCTGGTATTCAGGGATCAGAAAGAGAAGGAAGAGATAGAGAGACGAGAAATTAAGCAATGTAGAAAGACAAAGGCGAAAAAGAGGGAAAAGTAAACAAAACTAATCAAAAAAGAAAAAAAATGAAATTAAAAAAAAATAAAATAAAAAGCAACACCAGCAGTCAATGAATGGCACTCAGAGAGCCAACCAGTGCGGGTTGGTGTTTCTGGACGAGAGACTGTGTCCGTGGGAAACAGAGGAGGCCGAGTGTGAGTGAGGAACTGTGGAGAGTGGAAAGCGTCTATCACAAATTGCCTGCACTCTGGGGACCCTCAGAAAGGAGCTAAGAGGGTGTAAGGAGCCAGGCACCCGAGTGAAAGGAGGGGAAGGTGGCGAGAGGCAAGCGAGAAACCAAAAGGAGCAGGAGGAAAAAAAGAAAAGAAAAAAAAAAAAGGCAGCACCAGCAGCCAACAAACGTCACCTAGTGAGCCACCCGCCCGGGCACGCGGGATCCAAGCAGCCGGCAGACGCCGGTGAAGAGACTGCGGCCACGGGAAGCAGAGGGGCTAACGAACAAAGGTCCCGGGATCTCACCAGCGCGGCAGCCCGACCTGGAAGCAGCCACTTGCCCAAACGCAGCCCCACAGCCCCGCAGGAGAGAGCAAAGATGGCTCTCGGAACCAGGCACCCAAGCAAAAGGAGGGGGAGGCGGCAGAAAAAGCTACGCCAGCAGCCAACAAACGGCTCTCAGAGAGCCGCTGGCCTGGGCACGCGGAATCCAAGCACTGGCGCCCCCTGGCCCAGGGACCCTGGCCACGGGAAGCAGGGGAGCCCCAGCTGAGGCGGAGATGAGTGGGGGGTGGGAAAGCACACACCGCAATTTACCAGTAGTTCTGTCTCCCACTGAATGCTCCGCGAGGCTGCTCTCCCGTTCTCCTCTTTGCTGGTCTCCGATAGGAGTCCAAGATGGTGGATCTGCGCTGCATTAGCTGGTAAGGAATCTCTGCATGAGTCTCTCCTCGCTCTCCGTTCTCTTTCAGTATTCTCACTCCGTTTGGTGTTTGGCTGAGTTCTTTATCTCTTCATTTGATGTTCTAGGGTTTCAGGATTGTTGATTCTCTGTTAGGCTTAGTTTTTTGGATCTTTTCTGTGGAGGGACGCTGTGGTGCTTCTGCCTAGACTGCCATCTTGCCCCCTCTGTTGGAATAACTCTGCTGTTCTCTTTTGATTTATTTGAGTTGTGTAATTAATGTTTTGATTTTGTCCCTTTCTTCTTTTTTGTTGTAAATTGTCCTCTGAGGAGTGCCTTTGCTGCGTCCCAAAGGTTTTGGTATGATGTGTTTTCATTCTCATTTGATTCTAGGAAATTTTTGATTCCATCTTTGATTTCTTCTATTACCCAGTGATGTGTAAGCAGGGTATTATTCAATTTCCATGTAGTTGATTTTTTTTCTTTCCTCTTTTCTGTTGTTAATTTCTACCTTGATGGCATTGTGGTCGGAGAAGATACTTTGAATTATCTCAACGTTTTGGATCTTGTTGAGGATTGCTCTATGGCTTAAGATGTGGTCTATTCTGGAGAACGTTCCATGTGCATTGGAAAAGAATGTGTACTTTGTAGCAGTTGGATGGAGTGTTCTATACATGTCTATGATGTCAAGTTGGCTGATTCCACCCTTTAGGTCTTCTGTATCTTTGCTGAGTTTCTTTTTGGTTGTTCTGTCCTTTACTGACGGTGATGTGCTGAAACCTCCTACTATTATTGTGGAAATGTCAATTTCTCTTTTCAGTTTTGTTAGAGTTTGTTTTATGTATTTTGGAGCCCTGTCAGTGGGTGTGTAGATGTTTATTATGGTTATGTCGTCATGACGGCTTGTCCCCTTAATCAGTATATAGTGTCCTTCCTTGTCTTTTATGGTGGATTTTGTTTTAAAGTCTATTTTATCTGAGGTTAGTATTGCCACTCCTGCTCTTTTTTGGTAGTTGTTAGCTTGATATATTTTTTTCCAACCTTTTCTTTTAATAAATTCACATCTTTGTTTCTAAGTTGTGTCTCTTGTAGATAGCATATTAATGGATCCTGTTTTCTTATCCATTCTGTCAATGTCCATTTCTTTATGGGTGCATTGAGTCCATTAGCCTTCAGTGTAATTATTGATAGATGTGAGTTTGTTTCTGTCATTTTGTATTTTTTTTTTTTTTTTTTTTTGGTGGTGCTGACATTTTCTTTGTTTTTCTTACTCTCCTGTGCTGACTTGCTTTTGTTTGTGGATCTTTTTTCCATTTATTTTGTTTTTGTAGGTTTTGTTTTTGCTGAGACTTTATGATTTTTCTCTTTATTTTTGTGAGTATGTTTGTTAACTTTCTTTGTGGTTACCATGAATTTTACCATTCTCTTTCTAAGTTTGAAGCAGTCTATTATTACTTGGTATCGCCTTGCCTTCCTCTCCATTAGAAGTTTCTATACCTACCGTGTTTATTCCCTCTTTTATTGTTCTGATGTTGTTGTCATTTACTTATTAACTGCTCTGATTCCCTGCTGTATTTCTTCTGGTTTTGGATAGTCCTTGAGAGTTCATTTCCTAGACTTGTATCTGGCTGGTATATTCCTGCATCCTAGATTCTGCCTGAGATCTGAAGTTGTTTGTTCTCAGATCAGAGAACTCCCTTTAATAATTCTTATAAGTTTGGTTTGGTTTTTACATATTCCCTTAATTTCTGTTTATCTGTAAATTGTCCTAATTTCACCATCATATTTGAACGAGAGTTCTGCAGGTCCATGATTCTTGGCTGGCAATTTTTTCTTTAGAGGTTTTATATATGTCATCTCATTGCCTTCTTGCCTGCATGGTTTCTGCCGAATAATCTGAGCTAAGTCTTATTGTTTCTCTTCTGTATGTGGCTTCTTGTTTTTCACGAGCTGCTCTCAGGATTCTTCGGTTGTCTTTGGTTTTGTTGAGTGTGATTATGATATGCCTTGGTGATTTTCTTTTGGGTCTATCGTATATGAGGTTCTTTGAGCTTCTTGGATGGTCAGCTTTTCATCTTTCATGATCTTGAGGAAGTTTTCTGTCAGCAGTTCTTAAATGATCCACTCTGTCTTCTCTGTTTTCTCCCCCTGTTCTGGAACTCCAATCACTTGCAAATTTCTTCTTTTGATTGTATCCCACATAACTCTCAGGGTCTCTTCATTTTTCTTTGTTCTTTTTTCTGAGTTTTCCTCCAACAGAGTGGTATCCAAGTGTTTGTCTTCAATTCCACTGATCCTGTCTTCCACCATTTCAAATCTGCTCCTCAGCCCTTCTATGACACTGTCCATTTCTGAAATTTTGTTGTTTATATTATGGATTTCTAATTTTTTTTTTGTATAATTTCTAGTTGTGAATTTATTTTGGCAGTTTGTTCCTGCATTTTTTTCCCTGAATTCTTCCAATTTTCTGTCTGTATTTTCAATGAATTTGTCAGCCTTTTCCATGAATTCGCATATTTTTTCCTCATTTTTGTCTGCTTTTTGCTTCAACTCTTGGATAATGCTGAGTATTAGAGATTTCCATTCCCTATCAGGTAGTTCTAGTGGCTTTTCTTCCACTGCTAAGTCATCTGGTGTTTTATTATGGACACCAACTGGAACCATCCTGTCCTGTTTTTGTAAATGTTTTGATATTGTCTGCTGTCTTCGGGGCATTCAGTAGTTATTTTTCTCATTTATTGATTGTAGTTTTGTTTGTTTTGTCCTTTTTTTTATTTGGCTATATCTGAGTAGGTGGGCTGTGTTCTTTGTTGTTTCCTCATTTGAGGGCATGATACTTTTCACCTCCTTCTCCAATTGGCAGTGTCAGTCACTCAGGTATGTTACAGCAGAGCAGGTCTAGCTGAAGAGGAGTTACTGGGACAGGTTGTTTATGGCTCTTACTACAGCTACCAGGGTGGGTCAGTAATCAGTGCAGGGCAGGTTCCAGTAGTCCGTGCCTGTGCTGCTTGGTGATGTAATGTTAAGTACATGGTGTAGGTAGGGAAGATGTAGGGGGTAGATTCTTATGTGTGGAACTAAGATGGATATGGGAGAGAGGAGATAGGAACAGCAGTCAAAAACATAGAAATAAACAAAAAAGAGTGCTAGGGGAGATTCCTGTTTGAGTGGAGAGATGAGAGACTATGAAATGCAGAAAAACAAAAAAAGGAAGAAAAGAAAAGAATGAATAAATAAAAATCAGAAAGGAATAAGAACAGCAAAGCTCCCAGGGATCCCAGCAGTGCAACTATGAGGTCTAGGGAAGTTGTTCTCAGGTGTTGCAGTACAGCCTACCTAGTAGGCATAGAGTTATTCAGCACCAGGTATTCGGGGAACAGAAAGAGAAGGAAGGTATAGACAGACGAGAAACTGAGCAATGAAGAAAGACCAGAAGGGAAAAGAAAACAAAACAAATTAAAAAAAAAAAAAAAAAAAAAGAACAAGAAAGCCCCCGAAAAAACAGAAAAAAAAAAAAAACCCACAAAAAAAGGAATGCCGTCAGGGATCCCTCTGAGCATCTGTGCAAGCCGAGGATGTAGGTTCCAAGCTGCACAGCACCCGCTGGCCAGAACATGCTCCCAACTCAAGAAAAGGAAAAGAAACAAACAAACAATTCAAACAAACAAACAAACAAAAACCCCAGAATCCCACCAGCATGGAAGCCCAGACCGGGAAGGAGTTCCACACTCAAACGGAACTCTGCAGCCCCTCAGGAAAAAGCAAAGATGGCACACGGAGCCAGGTATTTGAGTGAAAGGAGGGGGAGGTGGTGAGAGGAAAGGAAGAAATCAAAAGAAGCAGAAAAAAGCAACACCAGCAGCCAACAAATGGCACTCAGAGAGCCAGCCAGTGCGAATGGGTGGAATCCAAGCAGCTGGTGCTTCCCAGACAAAAGACTGTGTTTGCGGGAAGCAGAGGAGGCTGAGTGGGGATGATGAAGAGTGGGGAGTGGGAAAGCATATATCACAAATTACTGGTTGCTTTGTTTCCTGCTGGAAGCTCCATGAAGCTGCTTTCTCGTACACCCTATTTGCTGGTCTCCAATAGGAGTCCAAGATGGCGGATTCATGCTGCTTTAGCTGATAGGGTACCTCTGCGTGAATCTCTCCTCACTCTCCTTTCTCTGTCAGTTTTCTCACTCCATTTGGTGCTTGGCTGAGTTTTTTAACTCTTCATTAGATGTTTTAGGTTTTCAGGATTGCTGTTTTCTCTGTTTTGCTTAGTTTTTCAGATGTTTGCTTTGGAGGGACTGCGTTGTGCTTCTGCCTAGAGCTCTATTTTGCCAGAAGTCTAAAGAATGAATACTTTGCCGCTGTTGGGTTAATTGTTTTATGTATGTAGATGAAGTCAAGTTGGTTGATGGTAGCCTTTAGATCTTCTATATCTTTGTTGAGTTTTTTCTAAATGTTCTGTTCTTTACTGAGAGTTGGTGTGTTGAAGTCTCCTACTACTATTGTGGAACTATCAATTTCTCTTTTCAGTTCTCATTATGCATTGAATTGTGTTCTCCAAAAATGTGTCGAATTTGCTAGGCCATGATTCCCAATATTGTGTGATTGTTCATCATTTTGTCATCAGATGTGATTTTTCTATGTGTTGTAATCCTACCTCTATGATATTAATGAGGCAGGATTAGAAGCAGTTATGTTAATAAGGCAGGACTCAATCTACAAGATTAGGTTGTCTCTCAAGTTGATCTCTTTTGAGGTATAAAGCAGAGAAGTGAGCAGAGAGATGGGGGACCTCATACCACCAAGCAAAAAGAACCAGGAGTGTGTGTGTCCTTCGGACCCAGAGTCCCTACACTGAAGTATTCCTAGACCGGGGCAGATTGTTGACAAGGATCTTCCTGCAGAACCTCCAGAGAGAAAGCTTTCCCTGGTGCTGACACCCTTAATTTGGACTTCTAGCTTACTAGACTGTGAGAGAATAAATTTCTCTTTGTTATAAACATCCACTTGTTGTATTTCTGTTACAGCAGGACTAGATAACTAAGACAGTGCTGTTGAAGGAGTTTGTTTTGTGTATTTTGGAGTGGTATTATTGAGTGGGTAGATATTTATTAGGGTTATGTCTTCTTGGTGGATTGCTCCTTTAATCACTATATAATGTCCTTCCTTGTCTTTTATGGTTGATTTGCCTTAAAGTCTATTTTATCTGAGATTAGTATTGCTACTCCTGCTTTTTTTTGGCTACTGTTTGCTTGATGTATTTTTTTCCATCCTTTGATTTTTAATATATTTATGTATTTGTGTCTAAGATGTGTCTCTTGTAGACAGAATATTGATGGGTCATTTGATTTTTATCCATTCTGCTACTTTCTGTCTCTTTACAGGTGCATTTAATCCATTTATATTTAGTGTGATTTTCAATAGGTATGAATTTATTGCTGTCATATTGTTGTGCTTTTTTTTTTGTGGTACTAATGTTGCACTTGTTTCTTTTACTTTCCTGTGCTGAGTTCCTTTTGTTTGTGGATTTTCTCTTCACTTTGTTCATTATTATAGCTATTGTTTTTACTGAGTCTTTATGGTTTTCTTCTTTATTTTAATGAGTAGCTTTTTTACCTTTCTTTGTGATTAACTTGAAATTTACCCGTATCTTCCTAAATTTGAACTAGTCTTTTATTACTTGATATTGCCTTGACTTCCTCTCCATCTGAAAGTTCTATACCTACATCATTTATTCCACTTTTATTATTTTGATGTTGTCATCATTTACAAATTGACATCTCTGGTTCTATGTTTTAAGTCAGTCTGTTAACTTTGTTTCTTTATTGAGAATTCTTTACCTGGTTAATACTGTCCAGTGACCTAGACTCCAGTTGTTGTCTGATGTTGTTGGTTCTCTAACCTAAAGACTCTCTTTAGTATTTCTTGAAAGTTTGGTTGCATTTTTCCCTCAATTTCTGTTTATCTGGACATATCCTAATTTCACCGTCATATGTGAGAGAGAATTTTGCAGAATATATTATTCTTGGTTGGCAGGTTTTTTTTTTTCTTTTAAAGTTTTGTGTACATTTTCCCATTGTCTTTTTGCCTCAATAGTTTCTGCCAAGTAATCAGAGCTTAGTCTTACTGTTTCCTCTTTGCAAGTGACTTCATTTTTCTCAAGCTGCTGTCAGGATTTTTCTTTGTCTTTGGTTTTAGCAATTGTGATTATTATATGTCTTTGTGACTTTCTTTTGGGGTTCTATCCTATATGGGTTTCATTGAGCTTCTTGGATGGTCAGCTTTTTATCTTTCATGATGTCTGGGAAATTTTCTGCCAGCAAATCTTCAACAATCTTCTCTGATTTTCCATTTTCTCCCCCTGTTCTGGAACTCTGAACACACACAAATTTTTGCTCTTGATTGTGTGTCACATAATTCTTAGGTTTTATTCATTTTTCTTCATTCTTCTCACTTATTTTCCTCAAAAAAACTGGCACACATGCTTTTGTCTTCAATCTTGCCGATTCTGTCTTCCATTGTTTTTAATTTTCTTCTAAAACCCTCCATTGAGTTGTCTATGTCTGAATTTTTTTTATCTTTTGGTTTTCTAGTTGCTGTTTTTGTATGATTTCTAATTGTTTACTCTTTTTGACATTTTGTTGTATTATTTTCCTGAATTCCTCTATTGCTTTGTGTGTGTTTTCCTTAATTTTGGCTGGTTTTTTTTTTGTTTTGTCTGTATTTTTCATGATTTTGTCTATTTTTTCCTTGATTTTGCCTGTATTTTCCCAGATCTCTTTCGTAATCTCTTGGAGAGCCTTAAATATTAGTCTTTTGAATTCCACATCAGGTATTTCCATTTACTTCTACCAGAAGGTTGTCTGATTCTTTATTTTGATCACTTGCTGAAGACATCTTGTCTTTCTTTTTTATATGTTTGATATTGTCTGCTATCTCCAAGACTTTAGGTATTATTTTCTTTTCTTATTGATTGTATGTTCATTTGTTTCATCCTGCTTTTTTGTTTTTTTTTTGTATATGTCAGGGTGGGTGTTCCACATGTGCTTTTATGCTTACTCGTCTGTGGGCACAATAGCTCTTATCACCTTGTCCAGGTGGTCAGGGCAGCAGCAGGCAGGGAGAGCCCACTTTGCTGTACACTGATTTGGTCAGATATTTGAGGGCAGATTAGTCAGGCCCTATATATCTCCTGATGATGACCCAAAGGTGTGGGAGCATTTACAGCTGCTCACCAGGTGGGTGGGGGTGTCGTATTAGGAGTGGTATAGGTTCACTTCCCACTGCCTAGCAGGTGGTCGAGTGGAGGAAGAGGAGGGGCAGTGTGAGCCCAGTGTGGCAGCATGCATGAGTGCCAGGGGCTGGGTCCAGGAGGAAGGAGTGAGAGGTTGTGTACAGGGCTAGGTGGAAGGGAGAAAGAAGAAAATATAGAGAAAGATAAAAAAAAAAATGGGGTGACATGGCAGAAGCCAGCGGTCAGGGAAGTGCAGACCTGGGGTGCGACAGGACTAGGGTGAGGTGTGGCTTGGGGGTAGGTGAGAAGAGAAAGGAAAGAAGAAAAAGAAACAGAAACAAATAGTATGGTAGGGGCTGGTGGGTCAGGATGGGCAGGCCAGTGCTATGGTGGCACTCTATCTACAGCTGCACAGCAGGGGACAGCGGGAATGGGGGGAGGTGATGTATGGGGCTAGGTAGGAGGGAGAAAGAAAAAAATGGCAGTGTGGTGGGAGTCAGTGGGTTGGGTTGGGGCAGACCCAGGACAGAGTGCCAATGTGCCAGCGCCTCTCTGGTTGTGGCAGCTTCGCAGGGGCCACTGGAAAGGGGGAAGAGGTGATATTTGGGGCTAGGTAGAGGGAGAAAGAAAAGAAAATGGTGATATGGTGCGAGTTGGTGGGTGGGTGTAGGGTGGACCCTGAGTGGCGGGCCAGTGTGTCAGTGGCTCTCTAGTCATGGAAGCACAACAGGGGCTAGTGGGAAGAGGTGGTGCATGGGGCTAGGTGGGAGGGATAAAGTAAGGGAAGAGAGAGAAAAAGAAAAGAAAAAAAAAGAGGGCCATGGTGGGGGCTGGTGATTGGGGACAGGGTTGACCCAGGGGCTGGTGGAAAGGGAAAGAGAAGGAAAAGAAAGAAAAAAGAAAAATAATTGCAGCATGGCAGGAGTTGGCAGGTGGTTGCTGGGTGGACCCAGGGCAGGGGCTGGTGCACCAGTGAATCTCTAGTTGCAGTGGTGTAGCAGGGGTCAGTGGGAATGGGGAGGAGGTGACATACAGGGATACGAGGGAGAGAAAAAGAAAAGGATGAAAGAGAGAGAAAAAAATAGCTGCCCTATGGGGGACAGCGAGTGGGGGTGTGGTGGGCCTAGGAACCAGTGGGAAGGGAGGGGAGGTGGCATACGGGTCTAGGTGGGAGGAAGAAAGAAAAGAAGACAAAAATAAATAAATAAATAAAAGCTATGTGATGGGAGGGGGCGGGATGGCCCCGAGGGCATCTCTTGTTGTAAACTCCAGTGGTGGTGGCTGCCAGGATGGAGGGTTCTTGCTGTTACTTACCAGAAGGGTGAGGGGTGGGAAAGCATGTTTCTCTTGTTACCAGGTATTCTGTCTCCTGTTAGGAGGTCCATGAAATTGCCTTCCCGTACTCCCTGTCCGTGGTCATTGCTGGCTGTGTTTTAAGATGGCCACACTGTGCCATGTCAGTTGGCAGGGGGTCTCCATTCCATATTTCTCCTCTTTCTGTTTTCTGTCAATTTCTTCTTCCATTTGGTATTTGATTTAGTTCTTTATCCCCTCATTTGATGTGCAGGATTCCAGGATTAACATATTATCTGTTTTACTTAGTTTTTTGTTTTTTTGTTGTAAAGGAACAGCGTGATGCACCTGTCTAGGGCACCATGTTGGCTCTGCCTCCGGTACCAATTCTTATTCAGAAATAATTTTTTGTTGATGATGTATCCTATTCAAAGTATATTGATGAGCCCAGTAGCATATACCTTTCAAAGTAGCATACTAGACCCACAACTCTTGATTCAGTCTTTGGTTCCAATATTTAATAAAGGATTCTGTTGTTATATTTCAACCAGAAGGATAACTGAATTCTGATTTTAGAAAATTGTCCCATATGCCTTGAGTTAACATTTCATGCAAGATTCGCACCAGTATGCCTAAAATAATAATGGGCTGGGCTCCACTGAATGCATAAGAGAAGATTACATGACTCTTTTTGCCACTCTTTCCTAACAAACATTTGTATAAGTAGCATAATTCTGAGACTTGGCTTTATTTTTATCTTTTATCTAACTTTTAATAAAATTATAAAGAAGAAAACTTGCAGTTCTTACCTAACTAATTATCGTAGGCCATTTATACTTGTCTGTCTGTCTGTCTGTCTATATGCATATATATAAAGCCTAATAATTGTGAATGACCAAATTGGGTTGGGGCCAGCTTGCAACAGAATGAAGACTTAAGACCAATTCAGAAAACACAGCAATAGTATGTATGCGAGACAATGATGGTCTAGGTTATACATGGGAATGAAAATATTTGGAAAAAGCTAGACTCAAAATTACATTGCAGATTTTTAACCAAAAGAATGTTAACCTCTAATTCAATGAAAATGTCTAATTTAAAAAATGAAAATAATTCAACAACATTAAGTTAAAAGTATTATTATAAAATGTAAAACATATTTCAAAATGTTATTCAGGAATTTTGATTAAAATGATAAGAATTAGTAAGAAAATGAAACTAGAATAATAAAGAAAAAAAAAAAAAAGAAACCCCAACATTGTTTCTGGGGTAAAAACAAAACAAGATAGAATTTCAAAGATTGCCAGTGGTTTATCTAGCAGCATATTACAGGCAGTCTAGAAGATTATCCAGCATTGTGTGGGATGATGGAACCACATTGTGTTATGAAAACACAGCTGCACATCCTGTTCTATGTAAAATGCTATGCTAGGATGACATATTGTATCTAGGTGCAATGTGTACTCAGTTTATTCTTATAAAGGACAATTTCATATTTTGCCATTTCTAGCAGAGTTAAGCTCATTCTGAAAATTACTCTAAACTCCAGAAAAAAGAAAGAAAAATTTGCATTGAAGTACTTTCTTAACAAATGTAATTCTATATTCAAAAAAAAAAAAAAAAAAGTAAATATCATGTATCTTACTCTATAAGTCCCTTACTCAATGGGATTTTTCTCAGATTTTAACTGGTGCAATGGTAAGCAGAAAAAAAAAAAAAAAACTACCTATATGAGGTGACTTCAAAGGCCTGTAAAGTCCCTTTTTGTGTCCCCCCTACAAAGCATTTCTAAAATACTTAATATTATTATTATGCTTTGACATGAAGAAATTAATGGAGACTACACTCTGGCATATGAAATTATGCCTGGAGCTTTGTAGGTATCAAGAAATCATGTTGAATTACAATGCATATATTAGAATAAAAAGTAGAGTAAAAGAGAATTAGCTCCTTTTCACAAATCTATACATATTAGTTTATTGCATTACCTATAGTTTCCTGTGGAGCCCTGGTGGCATAGTGGTTAAGAGCTCGGCTATTAACCAAAAGGTTGGCAGTTCAAATTCACCAACCACTCCTTGGAAACCCTATGGGGCAGTGCTACTCAGTCCTATAGGGTTGCTATGAGTTGGAACCAACTTGATGACACCTAACAACAGCAAAATAGTTTTTTGTGGACTCAAACATAGTAATGAGTTAGTTTTTGTGCATGGTGTGAGGTATGGGTCTTGTATCTTTTTTTTTGCAGGTGGGTATTCAGTTATGCCAGCACCATTGTTAAAGAGACTGTCTTTTCTCCAATTAATGGACTTTGGGCCTTTGTCAAATACCAGCTGCTCATAAGTGGATGAATTTACTTCAGGTTCTCAATCCTGTTCTATTGGTCTATGTATCTGTTGTTGTACAAGTACCAGGCTGTCTGACTACCTGGTGGTATAATAGGTTCTAAAATCATGTAGGGTGAGGCCCTCCACTTTCTTCTTCTTCTTCAGTAATGCTTTACTTTTATCTGGGGCCTCTTCCCTTTTCATATGAAGTTGGTGATTTGTTTCTCCATCTCGTTAAAAAATGCCATTGGAATCTGAATCAGGATTGCATTGTATCTGTAGATTGCTTTGGGTAGAATTGACATTTTCACAATTTTGAGTCTTCCTATCCATGAGCATGGTATGTTTTTCTGTTTACATAAGTCTCTTTTGGTTTCTTGCAGTAGTGTCTCATAGTTTTCTTTATATAGATCTTTTAAGTCTCTGGTTAGGTTTATTCTTTAGTATTTTACCTTCCTGGGGGTTATTGTAAATGGTATTGATTTGGTGATTTCATTTCCACAGTTCTCTTTGTTGGTGTATAGGAATACAACTGATTTTTGTATGTTTATCTTGTATCCTGATACTTTGCTGAAAACACATGGAACACTTTACGAATATGTGTGTCATCCTTTCACAGGGACCATGCTAATGTTCTCTGTATTGTTCCAGTATTAGTATATGTGCTGCCAAAGAGAGCACAAGTGAGCCAATTTGTTGAAGTAAATCAATCTCTCTCTCTCTGTATATATATATATATTTTTTTTTTTCATACATACATTGGTTCTGTTTTTCTAGAGAACCCTGATTAAAACAACAGGCATGTCAGGAAACTACCAGAGACAGAAGACAGAAGCTTCTGAAAAAGTCAGAGTAGTGGTTCTCAACTGGGGGAAATTTTGCCCTTCAGGTTATATTTGGCAATGTATGAAGATTATTTTGGTTGTTACAGATCAGTGAGGGGGTGGTCCTAGTTTCAGCTGGGTAGGGACAAAAGGATGCTGCTAAACATTTTCCAAAACAGGAGAACTCACAGGTATACAACAGAGAATTGATCAGTCCAAAATGTCAGTAGAACTTAAGTTGAGAAACCTTCTATTATAGGAGCTCAGAGAGGACCTATTTCCAAAATCCTGAATGGAAAACCTCATAATTCCCAGGGTTTCAGATGGAATAAATAGTAAGTAATGGGGAGATTTCCACAAGACTAAATGCTACTCTAGTTTAGCCTAACAAACTTACAAGCAGCAACCCCCACCCAAATATATTAAATTGTTTCCAAATAACTTAATCATATTGCAAAATAAAGATCAAGAACATTTTCTAAAAAGACCAGACTCATTAGTCTGACAGAGACTGGAGAAACCCTGAGAGTATGGTCCCCAGATGCCCTTATAGCTCAGTAATGAAGTCACTCCTGAGGCTCACCCTTCAGCCAAAGATTAGACAGGCCCATAAGATAAAATGAAACTAAATGGCACACTAGCCTAGGGGAAAGGATGAGAAGGCAGGAGGGGACAGGAAAGCTGGTAATGGGGAACCCAAAGTTGAGAAGGGATGAGTGCTGACTTATTGTGGGGTTGGCAACCAATGTCACAAAACAACATGTGCATTAATTGTTTAATGAGAAACTTGTTTGCTCTGTAAAATTTCATCTAAAGTACGATCAAAAAAATTTAAAAAAAAAAAAAACATTTTCAGGCATACAAAATATCCGGCACACAACAGGTAGAATTCATAATATTTGGAATCCAATAAAAAATTACCAGGCCTTCACAGAAATAGAAAAATTGAAACATTATACGGCTCCAAATTTGATAAGAAATATAAACCTGAATATCCAAGATGCTCAACAAACCCCAAGCACAAGAAACGTGAAGAAAATGGCATCATGGCACATCATAATCAAATTACTTAAAACAGATGGTAATGAGAATATGTTAAAAGCAGCCAGAGAAAAAAGACACATGACATACAAAAGGACTAATACAAGGTTGATAGGTTTCATATGAGAAATAATAGAGAAGATATTGAGAAAACATATTGAAAGAGTTAAAAGAAAAATACTGTCAACCTAGAATTTCACCCAGCAAACATACATTTTAAAAACAAGGGTGAAATAAAGGTTATTTCAGACACACAAAAACTTGAATAATTCATCACTTGTAGAACCACACTACCAGAAATTTTAAAGAAAATCATTCAAGCAAAAGAACACTACCAAATGGAAACTTGGATAAGGAATGAAGAGAACTTGTAACAGAAAATCACTGGTAAATACAATTTAAAAATTCTTATTATTTAAATTTCCTTAAAATAAATTCAACTATTTAAAAATAAGAGCAATGTGCAGTGGTGCATATAATATACATAGAAATAACATACTTGAGAACTATAGTACAAAGTCTAAGAGTAGAGAAACGGAAGTATATTACTGCAGTGTAGTATAATTTAATTTGAAAATATGCATGGAAAAGTTAAAGATGTGTACTCTAAACACTAATGAAATCACTAAAATAACAAGAATGAAGAGTTACAGCTAGTAATGAAACAAAGGATCAAACATAATCATAGAAAAACCTCAGTTAATCCAAAATAAGGCAACAATATATAAAAAGGTGATATATAATGAGCAGGTGGGATTTAGCCTAGGAACGGTAGATTGAGTAAATATTAAAAAATCAAATGAAGAAATTCACCATACTTATAGACTAAATGAGAAAAACTACATGATCATCTCAATAGATTTTAAAAAATTGAGAAAATTAAACATTCATTGCTGATTTAAAAATCTTAGCAAACTAGAAATACAGTGGAATTTTTCTACCTTCATAAAGGATGTTTACATAAAATCTACAGTTAATATCATATTTAACAGTGAAAGACTGACTGATTTTCCCCTAAAATCAAAAATAAGCAAACATTTCTAGCTTTATTTAATGTTTTACTCGATTCTACCCAGTACAATAAGGCAATAAAAAGAAATAAAGTCAGGATTTGCTAGGAAGAAGTAAAAGTGTCTTTGTTCACAGAGAGCTTGATAGCCTATGTAGAAGATATGATGGAAAAGTCAAAAAAGCTATTAGAGTTTAGAGAGGTTGTAAGTTACAAAATGAAAATAAATTTTATTTCTATATACTAGCAACAAACAGAAATTGGAAGTATAACAATAGTAGCTGTAATAGCATAAGAAAATATGAAATACTTGATGATAAATCTGACAAAACATGTGCAAGACCTGTACACTGAAAACTACAAAACATTACTGAGAGAAATTAAGAAGACCTAAATAAATTGAGAAATATGCATGCTCAGTTGTCAGAAGATTTACTATTGTTAATAAGCCCATTTTCTCCTATTTGAACTATAGATTCAATGCACTCCTAATCAGTTCCAGCAGGGGTTTTACATAAATTGACAAGTTCATTTTAAAATACATATGGAAGTGCAAAGTACCTAAAATAGACACACACATATACATAAACACAGACCAAAAAAAAAAAAGTTGGAGGACTAACTTAACTTGACTGCTAAAATTATTATAAAGCTATAGTAATTCAAACAGTGTGGCACTAGCATCTAGATAAACAGATAGATAAATGAAAAAGCATAGAAAGTCCAGAGATAGATCCAAACATATTTGGACAATTTAGTTTTGATAACAGTGCAATTCAGTGGGAAAATGACAGTCTTTTCAACTAATGATGTTGGAAAAAGTGGAATCCGTATCTGTCTATCTCTTGCACCAAAAATAGTTTATAAACTTAATGCAAGCTATAAAATCCATAAAATAAACATAGGAGGAAACCTTTGTGATCTTGGTTTAGGAAAATATTTCTTTAGTACACCAACAAAAGTGTGATTCATAAAATTTAAAAAAATGATATATTGAACTTAATAAAAACTGATTTCTCCTCTGTGAAAGACGTTGTTAAAAGAATGAAAAGACAAGCCAGATACTGGAGGAAAAAATTTTACAGAGTATATATATAATAAGTACCTTGTATACAGAATACATAAAAAACACTCATACTCAATAACAATAAAAAAAATTAAAAATGGGCAAAAGATTAGAACAAACACTTCATTAAAGATAATATACGGATGACAAATAAGCACATGAACAGATGTTCAACATCAATAGTTAACTCAGGAAATGAAAATTAAAATCACAAGGAGATGCCATTACACACCTATTATAATGGCTAGAATTTAAAAGACTGACAATGCGAGGTATTGGAGAAGATATGGAGAATCTACAATTCTCATACATTGCATGGAAATGGTGCAACACTTTGCATAACGATTTGGCAGTTTCCTAAAATGATAAATATACACGTACCAGATGACCTAGCCGATTCATTCCCAGGTGTTTCCCAGAGAAATGAAAACAAAGATGTGTACACAAATATTCATAGCAGCTTTATTTATAATAGTGCAAAACTGGAAAGAAGTCAACTGTCTATCAACAGATGAACAAATAAAGAAATTGTAGTATATTCGTGCAATGCAAAACTATTCACCAATAAAGAGACATGGACCGTTAGTACACACAACAGCATAAATGAATCTCAAAATAATTATGCTGAGTGAAAGAAACCAGATAAAAAAGAGTGCCTATTGTAGTTTTGATCTAAACTTCTAGAAAACGTAAACTAATCTGTATAGAGAGAAAGCGGATACATGATTGCTGGGATGAGTGTAGACTGCCAAGAGTGGGAGAGGGAATCACAAAAGAACACGATGGGTATGTTCGTTGTTTTGACTGTGGTGATGAGTTCACAGATACGTATTACATACCAAAATTAACATATTTTATAGTTTAAACATTAGCAATTTATTATATGTCAATTAAAACTCAATAAAACTGTTGTAAAAAATATGATTTTTTTTCCTCTGAGATGTTTACATAAACCTGTAGGCTCTCCTGTGACAGCATCTTGCTACATAGATTATGTTCCCTTTAAACTTATCATAAGAATAGATGCATTAAAGAAGAAAACTATGTGGCACAAAGTCAAAAGATGTAGTTAAAAAATGATAATTTTATGCTCTTGAGAATCACAGCAAATACAAACATGAAATAGAACAGTAGTTCCTAAAATATTGAGTTCAAAATTACAGGAAATCCTACAAGGGAAAAACATCATTAAATCTGACTGCAAATTGACCTGCAAATTGAAAAGCCGAATCAGGAAATGCTAAGTTTCTTAAAATGTTGTTTATATCTGCCTTTGGAGAAGGATATATGTTCCAAAATACTACAGGGAGAACTTTAGTCATTTAGATGTAACTGAGAAAGTGGTTAGAAAGAGATTAGAATGCTTGAACATATTCAGAGGGTTCTCTATAAATAGTAAATATCCACAGGTTCTAAAGAGAGCCCTGAGCATAATGTGAACGACCCTCGTAAATGTCCAGGCAGTGAAGGAGACCTCCTGGACCAGTAATCAATATACGTGCAGTAAAACGACGATTATTGCTAAGGAAACTAATGGACTGAATTTCTACAAATAAGAGGTCTAAATGAACGTATAAACCACCTGCAAGATGCTTAAAGCCAGAAGCTGAAGGAATAGGGTCTTATTCAAGTTTTTTTTTTTTTTTTTTCTTTCTTTTAACCAATACCATGCTGGTGATACTCAACAAATCCTGGCTAAACTACGTTTTTTTGGAAATCATAACAGAATCTAGTTTTTTAGCAAACCTAAAGATTTCATGTCAGGCAATATTTGTGTAATAAGAAAAAAAAAATCTCTGGCAGCACATTTCTGCTCTTCCTTCAGTTAGATTAATAAAGTGGGCACTAGGCAACACAGGAGAAACCAGATACAATAGAGGCATCACCAGGACAACCAGAATAGAGAGGTTTATTAGGACAGAGGTTAACAAGCTATAGAGTTGAAGCATGACAGAAAAGCAATAGAATCATAGAGAAGGGAAATAACCTCCAAATTAGTAAATCAATCCGATGCGAATATTTGAAGGCCCTTCGTAATTCCAAGGTGATACACTACTTAGAATAGCAATAACGCAGAGTAAGGAAATAATGCAAGAGTACAAAACTAATAAGCCGAGAAGCTGTGGGATTTCAGTAATAAAATGGCAGTGAAATTTCCAAAGGTCAAAAAATAGCAAGAAAAGTGTGGAGAAAAGTAATCTGATGAGCGGTTGCCAAGACGATGGGAAGACTTAAAATACTGTTATATAAAATGTTGGAGAAGGTTAGCTGGGGGAGTGAAGAATACTCAAACCAAGTCTGAGCAGCCATATTACAGGAATATTGGTGATGGGCAGGGACAGAGTACCCAATAAGCAAGGTAAACACAGGCTTAGGGCATCAACAAAACAGGGGCACCAATTGTCCAAAGCAAAGAACCACAGATGCCAAGCAAACAAGACACAAGGAAAAGCGAGCACCACAATGGAAGGAAGCTGATATGGCATTAAGTGAAACCGATACCAGCTCCAGTGCGTGAGACTGTGCCAGCTGGAAATAAAGTTCACGCAGGGTCACTAGGGCACCCACGCACAAGTTTAAGCTATGCCGCCCTACCACTTCAACACCTTCATTGACATCTGTCTCCTACGGTCCCCTCCTGTGTAACCGAAACTCCATATCTTGGTGGGTCTCTTGGCAGTATACTATTTCTTTCTAATAAACAAGAGGTGGGGCTGGGCTGCGGAGTCTAACTCTTGCTACATTCATCCAGTCTGCAGCTGGATCCAACATGAGTGGTTACTGGGCAAGGATTATATTAATAGATAACAAGTCTCTGACCCATTTTGAAAGAACCATCTTGTAAATCCACGCATGCTGATCCAGCAACTCCAGCCAGGAGGGCTGGCAATGCTCTTTGCCATGACAGAAACACAAGGCTATGCTCTTGGGCATGTCCTGGTAAACAACCAATGGGAACGCCAGCCCAGAGGATTTGCAAAATCGAGGGAACTCAAACAAGTTGACCATTACAATAGATTGAATCAAGTTACTTTTTAACTGTATAACATTTATGGATAGAGTTATGTCCTAAGTTTTGTGTTTAATTGCTAATATTATAGTTGCATTTAAAAAGAAGTTCCATCATGGATAGTTAAGACACAAACACATATACATGCATATATATAACTTACATATCCTATTTGAGTGTGTGAGTAAGCAGAGGAACAGGGATCACAGATTATCAGTGTTTAGGGCCTTCACATGCCTTAATCTGGCTCTCTTGATGGCGCATACATGCCTATTAGTATAGGGTTAGAGCAGATTAGAAGTTGAAAATAAATTTTATTTCGATCCATATATAAAAATGATTTGCCTAGAAGCATAAAGAACGAAATTTATGAGTAGCCAGAAGGTGGGAGCCTAGCTCTGTAATTTCAACCCCTTTCCGTTACCCCATGTTGAAAGCACTCCATAAACTGCTCTTAATCACACTTTGTATTAGTTTTCTAGGACTGCCATGACAAATTACCATGAACGGTGGCTTAAAACAATAGACATTTACTCTCTCACAGTTCTGGAGGCCAGAAGTCTGAAATCAAGGTGTCAGCAGGGTCACACTCCCTTCAGAGAATCCCTTTCTTGCCTTATTAACCTCTGGTGTCTGAAGGCATTCCTTGGTCATGACCATATCACTGCCATCTCTGCTCTGTGGTCACATTGCCTCTTCTCTTCTGTGCCTTCTTCCCTTGGTGTCTGTCTCTGTTCTCCCTCAGCTTCTCTCTTATAAGGATACATGTGATTGTATTTAAAGATCACTAGAATTATCCAGGAAACCCAGGTGGTGTAGTGGTTAAGAGCTACAGCTGCCAACCAAAAGGTCAGCAGTTCAAATCCCCCAGGCACCCTTCACAAACTCTATGGGGCAGTTGACCCTGTACAGGAGTCCAGGGGTAGCACAAACGGTTGAGTGTTCGACTACTAGCAAAAAGGTTGCCAGTTTGAATCCGCCCAGAAGAACCTCAAAAGATAGGCCTGGCAATCTGCTTCCAAAAGGTCACAGCCTTGAAAACCATATTAGCAGTTCTATTCTGCACACATGGGTAACTGTAAATGTGAATTAACTTAATGGCAACTAACAACAGACTTATCCAGAATAAGCTTCTCCTCTCACCATCTTTAACTTAATTACATCTTTAGCATTTAAGGTAATATTCACTCTTTTGCCCTATAAGGCCATATTCACAAATTCTGAGGATTAGGATGTGGACATATCTTTTGGGAGGCCACCATTCTACCCATTACACATCAATGTCCAGGTCCATAAAACTCAATTTGAAAGCCTCAGTATGACTACATGATTTCTGGGTTTCTTCCAACATTTACATTCTATGCTTTTACTCATAGATGTTGTAATTTATACATAACAATTAATGCAAAAAATACACTTAAAGGCAACTACAGGCAAAAATCATCAGTATAAAACATTTTACCTAGAGGGAAGAGTTCAAATTATGCCCTGAAATAGGAATGATACTTTGCTTCAGAAACTCACCTAACACTTGTAAAAGTTTACAGTCACGCTCTGCAGAGCACTATTGCATTCACAGTGAGAAAGCACAGTCTTTAGGCTGCTGAAGAGTGATTTCTACCTTGTTTGCAGAGGTATGCTGGCAAATGTTAAATGATCAACATTATGAGGAAAAAACTGGCGTGTGTGTGTGTGTGAGTGTGTACACACACAAACATAAATACATACATATGCATATATACACTTTTCTTTGTGTGTGTATATATACACATTTATTATAAATATCACTGATATAATGGGTATGTAAACACAATTTATAAATAATAATAAAATACAGTCATTCTTATTGTAAACACGTCGCCAATTGATTTTCACGAATGCTTTCATTGATTTTTGCTGAACTTTTGAATCCGTAGCCAAACTATTGTTTCATTGGCAATGTGTGTATTTCTGATAAGAACGTTGGTTGATGTTTTATTTGGTTCATATTAACAAGTAAGTTGAAGGTTAAACAAAATACTGGAATGTCACTCGTTCACCAATGTGAGTATTTTTGCTAAGTAAAATAATAGCTTTGAATACTGAAACATTTCTTCATTTTGTGTGTGTGTGTGTGTTCTTCACAATATAAAAGCTACAGATAGGATATACGTATAAGCTCAGTTGGGATTATTAACACTTTCTTTGTCTCTTCCTTAAGTCAGGACAATGCACAAGATAACACATCAAGTCCTGATTTATAGTATTTTCTGATTCCCTTGGTGTAAATATTCCCATCGTGGCTGATTTCAAGCCGCTAATATGAAATTACTACATGCAGAGTTGGGAAGAGCTTTACATTCAAAAGCAGTGGCAACAGTACATCCACAGGGAATTGTCAGAAATTCAAGTCAGATTCAGAAGAGGATGTGGAACGAAAAGACATCATTGCTGACGTCAGATGGATCTTGGCTGAAAGCAGAGAATACCAGAAAGATGTTAACCTGTGTTTTATTGACAATGCAAAGGCATTTAACTGTGTGGATCATAACAAATTATGGATAACATTGCAAAGAATGGGAATTCGAGAACACTTAATTGTGCTCATGAGGAACCTGTACTTAGACCAAGAGGCAGTCATTCAAACAGAGCAAGGGTATACTGCCTGATTTAAAATTAAAAAAGGTGTGTGTCAGGATTGTATCCTTTCACCATACTTATCCAATCTGTATGCTGAGCAAATAATTCGATAAACTGGACTATATGCAGAAGAACGTGACACCAGATTTGGAGGAAGTCTCATCAATAACCTGCGATATGCAGATGGCACAACCTTGCTTGCTGAAAGCTAAGGGAACTTGAAGCACTTACTGATGAAGATCAAAGATTACAGCCCTCAGTATGGATTGAACCTCCACATAAAGAAAACAAAAGTCCACACAACTGGACTAATAAGAAATATCATGATAAATGGAGAAAAGACTGAAGTTGTCAAGGATTTTATTTTACTTGGATCCACAATCAACACCCATGGAAGCAGCGGTCAAAAAATCAAACAACGTATTGCATTTGGCAAATCTGCTGCAAAAGACTTCTTTAAAGTGTTAAAAAACAAAGATGTCACCTTTAGGACTAAGGTGTGCCTGATCCAAGCCATGGTATTTTCAATCGCCTCATATGAAACCTGGACAATGAATAAAGAAGACTGAAGAAGAACTGATGCCTTTGAATTATGCTGTTGGCAAAGAATTTGGAATATACCATGGACTGCCAGAAGAACTGTCAAGTCTTTCTTGGAGGAAGTACAGCCAGAATGCTCCTTAGTGGCAAGGACGGTGAGACTTTGTCTCACGTATTTTGGACATATCATCAGGAGGGACCAGTTCTTGGAGAAAGACATCATGCTTGGTAAAGTAGTGGGTCAGCCAAAAAGATGAAGATTCTCACAAGATGGATTGACACTGTAGCTGCAACAATGGGTTCAAACATAGCAATAATTATGAGGATGGCACAGGACCAGGTAGTGTTGTACATATGAGTCAGAACCAACTCAAGGATACCCAACAACAACAACAAATGCAGAGCTGAAAAGAGAGATGCAGCTTTACATAATTATATAGTATTTCCAGGGTGTAGATTGTTGTTGCTATTAGGCTGCAACTCATGGTGACCTCAAGTACAACAGAACAAAATGCTACCCAATTCTGCACCATCCCCATGATTGGCTGTTGGTAGGACCATTGTGATTCATAGGGTTTTCATTGGCTGATTTTCAAAAAAGTAGATTGCCATGCCTTTTTTCCTAGCTTGTCTTAATCTGGAAGCTCCTCTGAAATCTGTTAAGCATCATGGCAAAATGCAAGCCTCCAATGACAGGTGGTGGCTGTGTATTAAGTGCATTGGCCAGGAATCAAACCCATGTCTCCTGTCTCCTGCATGGAGGGCAAGAATTTTACCACTGAACAACCATTACCATAGAATAACGTCAAGAGACTAGATTATGGTAAAATGTAGTAGTGTAATTAAGAATTGATGAATCTTTATATTTATCTTCCTGGTTTTTAATATTATATTTAAATTTCAAGTTTATATATTTTAATTTTCAGTAATGGCTGTGTTTAACAACTGGCTTGCAAAATCCCTGAAAATTTAAGTTGACTGTAACAAGTTATTATGAGTCTACTACATAGACATGATGACTGAGAATCAGAAGAAGTATTTTCAGATCTTTACATCAGTTATCCAGAAAGTCAATGATAAGTTAGCACTTTTAGTCAGAACGAATGCATTTTAAAGCCTTCAACCTTTTCTACCACTACTGATACATCTCCCAGGCAAGCCTGGCTCCAAAGAAAAACACCAAGTTTTATGTTAAAAGGTCTCAATAATTCCGTTATAATGAGAACAAGAAGCCAACTTTCCTGCACTACATTTCTGAAAAGTTTTAGCTTCGCCTGCCGATATATCTCAAGGTGGATTTCTTAAGAGGGAGCTTACTGATGAGTTCTAATTATGCTTAATTCCATATTCACCAACTAATTCACAGTTTTGTTGTGTAGCATTAGTCAAGTCACTTCCTTTTCCCTGGCAGTTCCTTAATCTGCAAAATGTAGATGTCCTACCTCACAAGGGTGTAGTAAAGTATAGCAATTTAAAAAAAAAATTACTTATCAAAAATGCAATTACACCATTAAAAACAGTAATTAAGAAAATTAGTAGGGAACTATGACAACCCCTTTGGAACCAAGTCATTCCTTTTCTTTTTTTTTTTTAAATAAGGAAAGGAGAATAAAACAGGAGCCGCAGCCTCATCATGATCTTTTACATCCTCTCTCTGGGGAGGAAGGAATCATGTAACAGTTACCCTCTCACAGAGAAAAAGAGAGAGAGGCATGTGATCCCCAGTCTGTTTCTATTACCATAGCATCTGCAATCATTAGGTTCGAATGGCATTTTTAGAAATTATTTTCTGAAAAAGAGTCCCAAGGAAACAATGATTATCATTTAATGAGATTCACAGTGGCACAATGAATACCACTCCTCTTTCCCACCTGAGTTCTGAACTGTTTGAGAAAGGCAGATGGGCACCAAAATATCATCGTTATTACTGATAGTGGAGAACGTGGTTTTTATCAGAGAGTAAGTGGGCTTTCTAATACTGAATACCAAAATAAAACTGACTTTCCCACCCTGTCAAAAGCAGAAGGGGCTTACTGCAGACTTTTGTCCCAGAACTATTGTTGTTGTTAGCTGCTGGCCATATCATTATAAACAATAGGATTTTCACTGGCTGATTTCAGATGCAGATCACCAGGTGTTTCTTCCTGGTCCATCTTAGCCAGGAAGCTCCTCTGAAACCTGTTCAGCATGATAGACACATGCAAGTGTAGTGGCTGCACTTGATGCTAACTGGCCAGAAATCAACCTAGCTTTTCTGTATGGAAGGTGAGAATTCTACAACTGAACTATCACTACCCTCAGTTCTGGAACTAGGCCTCTTGATAACTTTTAGCATGGGGCCTCAAGACAGAATACACACTTCCCAAGAGAAAAGATAAAGGGCTAGGCCCCAGCTTGTCCTTCTAAACTCATCTATCAGGTAAGTCCCTCCTCTTCACATGGGGATAAACAGGTAATGCAGCAGAGATAGTACTGGAATGTTATGCTAATGAAGCTCCCTCTATATGGAAGGAAACTTCAGGAGAGGAGAAAGTTCATTCTTCCTGACCCCACCCATTATCTTTCAAAATTATTGGTGTAGAATAAAAAGGAGAGGTAGGAGTTGTCCATTAGGTTTGTTCTTCTCCTTGTTACTGCATGGAAGCCCCAGGCTCTGCTTGGTATGATCTGAATTGGCCAATAACAAGAGACTGAGACGGGAGAGCACAAAAGGCACCTTTATTTGGTTGTGCAAGAAAAGTTGTCAGTCAGACCTGCTGCCGCTAAGACTGGTCTCCAAAGGTGAGGGGCAAAGTTACTTTTAAGGGGTTATAAATAGGGAGTTCATACAAGTTACATCAGCAACATTCTAAATCATACTACACAGGCGCAGTGGGGTTTACATATAACTTCCAAGCAAAGGAAACAGAATTTTTAATGCAAAACTGTGGGAGAGGAAACCAAGCAAAGAAAACAGGAATCCAATGCAAAGCTTCTTAAGGCTCTGCCTTTTTCAGGGAGAAATTTGGGAGCGTGGAAAATCACACTTCCATATAGTTTGCCCCTAATGGATGCCAAACCCAATATTAGATGCTCAGAGAAGTTCAACAACTTAAGTAAGGTCACAAAGCCAGCAGTGGTATATGACTAGAATATGTGCTCTTAGAAGGCAAAGATTATACCTTAATAACTACTTAATCATATATAACTTAGTAACAACCTGGCACATGGAAAATATTAGTAGATACTTGTGGAAAGAAGGAAGGAAGGAAAAAGAATTGAAGAAATAAATTCAACCACAGTTTTGTCTGACTCCAAAAACATAAGTTCTCTTACCACACTACATTGCCTAGGTAAGGGTATTATAAAAGGGCTTTATAACTCTTGGAATCTTATTAAACAGATAGCAAGGATGTACTCTCTCGAATGATAATATTCTTAAAAACAGTAAGTCTCTGTAAGGGCAATGTGCTCAGTGTTTCAGCTAGCTCAGATATCATACTGGCAGCATGCTAAGATGATATATAATCTCTTGGGTCCTCAAGCCAGGCTGAGAAAAACAAAACGCATGCCATCTAATGCATAATGGTGTTTATAATCATACTTAAGATCAGTATGTTCTGCCATAAATAATCATGTAACTATAAGCTTTCATTAGCATAGTTTAGGCATCCTCTCTCAACAAAATATACAGGGCTAAGGTTGTCATTTTTTTGCTGTTAAAATTTATTCTTACAACACTGACAGGGATAGATACATGGGATTAACCCCTTTAACTCATTTACTCAAGAGATAATTCTTGATCATGTCCATGGCTGGATAAGCAAACAATAAATGCCATTAAGAAATCACAGGCAATGCATTGATCAAAAAAAAATCAGGTAAATAAAAAAATCAGTCATGATGTTCAAGAAGTCTTTCTGCTTTTACATTTCCGGTGATTTAGGTATTCTACTGAAGAAGGAAAGCTAAGCCCTTAGTAGATGCAATGAGCTACTTAAATATTAGAGTGAAATTTTAAAGTGCTTTGTATTAGAGGATCAGATACTAAACCATCTTTTCAGTCTATGTATTCAGTAAATGTCTATCTCTCTTTTGTTTGAAGATACTAGAATAAATGTCTCATTGGACCTGCATTTTAGATTCTACTCTGTTGATGACTCAGGCACATGATGGCTCTCCTCTGGGTCTCAGTCACCATATTTTGTCCATTGGGATGACAGTAGCTGATTATATGAAAACAAGGTCCTGAATCAAGTGACCTCTTCTCATCCTTTATAACCTTAAATATCATGATCTATGATTATGTGTAAAACATTTCAATTTCAGACAATTGGGGCCCAAGGTAGTGAAGTGGTAAAATTGCTGTTATTATCAATGCTGCCTTTGTGCAACCACCATAGCTTCAGGAACTATGTTATTTTCCTCTGACGAGACTATCAGCTGCATCAACATCTGCAGCAGTAATATGAAGGATCATGCCTAAATTAAGCCTGCTCTTCCACTCCAGTCAGGCCAGTTTCCTGCAGTGCCAAGAACATTCCACAATTATACCAGCATTTCAATTTTGTTTTCACAACAGTTGTTCGAATCCTACTCAGTCCTTAAGTCCCACCTCCTCAGCAATATTATTTTTCTATTACTGCCAAAACAAATTACCACAAACTTGGTGGCTTACAACAACACAAATTTATTATCTTTTAGTTCCTTAGGTAAAAATTCCTACATGGTCTCACATGGTCTCACTGGTTTAAAATCAAGGCATTGGCACAACTGTGTTCATTTTTTAAGGCTCTAGGGAATAATCTATTTCTTGGCCTCGAGGCACTCATGTTCCTTGGCTTGTGGTCTCCTTCCTCTATCTTCAAATCCAGCAATAGTACATCTCTCTGACCTTTCTTTCTTAGTCATATCTTCTTCTGACCACAACCAGAAAAGAATTGTGAATTTAAAGACCCATGTGATACTTTAGGATAATCTCCCTATCTCAAGGTCATGTCCTTCATCACATCTTCAAAATCCTTTTTGCCATGTAAGGTAACAGAGTTACGGGTTCCAAGGATTAAACCAAAACCAAAACCAAACCCATTGCTGTTGAGTCGATTCTGACTCATAGGGACCTTATAGAACAGCGTAGAACTGCCTCATAGGGTTTCCAAGGAGCGGCTGGTAGATTTGAACCGCTGACCTTTTGGTTAGCAGCTGAACGCTTAACCACCGTGCCACCAGGGTGCCTCCCAGGGATCAGAACAAGGGTATCTTTGGAAAGGGGGTGTTATTTGGCCTGTCACTTCTTCTATGCAACTTGCCATAACCGTTCCAGAACTCACTTATTAAACTGTACCTTGCACTATTGAAGTCAGTGTGCCAAATAATTTAGCGATTTACTGATTACAGCCTTTTTCATATCTGATGGTTTCGAATGTGGTTTTGTAATTGTAAGTTTCCTGAAGGCAGACTTTTCTGCATCTGTCCTGTGTTTTCTCTCCTTATCCTCATCATGTTCATAGTGTTTAGCACACAGCAATTAGCAGGTTTTTAAGTTTAATATTTCTTTAAAAGTAAACAGCATATTTTAATTTGCAAGGAAGTTTAAGTTACATTTTTTTAACCCAGACTGAGCAGCAGAAAGATGAAGTAAACACCCGAAGTATCCATGGAGTAAGACACAACATTCAGGACCTTATAGGCCATACAATCAACCCATACTCTATCTATCACCTCAAGATAAGAAATGCTTTGTAAGTAATAATCTTCAAGTTGCCTTAGACAAAAGGCAAGGGCAATGTGCATGGCTATATAGTTCTTATGATTTCCAATATGAAAATACACCATTTTCATAAACCATATTCATATGCCATTATGAAAATATTTTAATGAAAGACTCTTAAGAACAATTGAAGAATATTCTAAGTACCTAGGGACACTATGGTTTGGTATTATGTTTTTGTTCCTTTAGGTTCTTATCCTTGCATACTGCTCTGATTGAGCATGGGGTAAGGTAAAAGTAGCTTTTGGCAATGAAGTCTTATCATCCAAATCAAAACCAAACTCGTTGCCGTTGTGTCGATTCCAACTCATAGCGACCCTATAGGATAGAGTAGAACTGCCCCATAGTGTTTCCAAAGAGTGGCTAGTGTATTCAAACTGCCAACCTTTTAGTTAGCAGCCGAACTCTTAATCACTGTGCCACGAGGGCTCTGAAGTCTTACTATAGCCCTCCCCATTTCCTGTCATTGTTTTAACGTTACCCAATATAAAAAGCTGATTATCAGCTTCCTCTGAGGACGCTTGGTTCCTGTACTGCTTGGTCATCAAAATCTGACTGGTACCGAGAATTTTCCAGATCAATATTTAAATGCGGTTGAAGTTAATCAGTGATTCCTCAAGAGCAGTTTATAACTGGGATAAAAGAGACAAAACAAACAAACAAACAAAACACATATTGCTTCTAATTGCAAACAGTAAGAAAGATAATAGAATCAATTTCCTAAGTGATCTGGTATACAGGGGTTGTTAGAATAATCTCACTTGATTTGAGGACATAGAGCCCATATTCAATTAAAAAGTAGTAAAGTCTTACGTGTACATACACAGTCTGAATTTAAAATTCCATAAAATACTGAAGCAAATATATTCATGATTAATTTATGAAATGGCTTATATGGAAACTGGATAAAATTAACAATAGTAGTTTCGGTCTATATAACTCTTACTCTAACAACAATAAATTTTCAGTCAATAAAAAAATAGGCAACACTGATATAGCCTATCCAAACCAAACCAAGTCCACTGTCGTCAAGTCGAGTCAGACTCATAGCAACCCAACAAGACAGAGTAGAAGTTCCCCACAGGGTTTCCAAGGCTATAAATCTTTACAGAAGCAGACTGCCACATCTTTCTCCCACGGAGTGGCTAGTGGGTTTGAACTGCCAACTTTTTGGTTAGCAGGCAAGCACTTTAACCACTTCACCACCAGGGCTCCTCAGATATAACCTATGGAAAGTAAAAACCTTTTTTAAAAATTTTATTTGATAATAAATAATTTTTTTTTAAAAAGGACAGAATATACTACTTTTTTATATCTTATTACACATATGCACATCCTATTAGAAAACACAGTGCTATGACAGGCCAGCTCACAAACCTGAGGGAACAGGAACCATAGGATAGAAAAGAAATATATACAACTGTAATTCTATGAATGATACCTTTAGAGAGAAATGTATTTATACTCCACAATCCCTATGTATAATGAAAGTGGATTATCTTTTAACCTCTAAGAGTAAAATAAAAATAGAATAACTAGGAGGAGGCGGGGCAAGATGGCGCTCTAGGCAGAAGCACCACGCCGTCCCTCCACAGCAAAGATCCGAAAAACTAAGCCTAACAGAGAATCAACAATCCTGAAACCCTAGAACACCAAATGAAGAGATAAAGAACTCAGCCAAACACCAAACGGAGTGAGAATACTAAAAGAGAACGGAGAGCGAGGAGAGACTCATGCAGAGATTTCTTACCAGCAAACGCAGCGCGGATACACCATCTTGGATTCTTATCGGAGACCAGCAAACGGGACAGCAGCCTCACAGAGTGTCCAGTGGGAGACAGAATGACCAGTAAACTGTGGTGCGTGCTTTCCCACCCCCCACCCCTCTCCGCCTTGGCTGGGGCTCCCCTGCTTTCCGTGGCCAGGGTCCCTGGGCTGGGAGGTGCCGGTGCTTGGATTACGCTCGCCCAGGCTGGCGGCTTTCTGAGAGCCGTTTGCTGGCTGCTGGTGAAGCTTTTTCTGCCGCCTCCCCCTCCTTTTGCCTGGGTGCCTGGTTCCGAGTGCCGTCTTTGCTCTCTCCTGCGGGGCTGTGGGGCTGCATTTGGGCGTGTGGCTGCTTCCACATCTGGGCTGCCGCGCTGGTGAGATCCCGGGGCCTCTGTTCGTTCGCCCCTCTGCTTCCCGTGGCCACGGTCTCTTAATCCCGAGACTGCCAGCTTCTTGGAATTCATGCCCCTGAGTGGGTGCTCTCTGGGTCCCATTTGTTGGCACTGACTGCTGGTGTTGCTTTTTTTTTTTTTCTTTTTTCTTTTTTTAATTTTATTTATCTTCTTTTTTTGATTAGTTTTGTCATCTTTTCCCTCTTTTTCCCTTTTCTCTTTCTTCATTGCTCAATTTCTCATCTCTCTATCTCTTCCTTCTCTTTCTGATCCCTGAATACCAAGCGATGTATGCCTCTGTACCTTCTGGCCAGGCTGTGCTGTGAAAACTGAGACCGACTCCCCCAGACCTCATAGCTGCATCGGTAGGATCCCTGGGAACTTTGCAGTTCTTTAACTTTTCTGATTTTTATTTGTTCATTCTTTCCTTTTCTTTCTCTTCCCCCTTCTGGTTTCCTCCATCACATAGTCTCTCATTTGTACATTCCAACGACAAGCTCCCCTAGCATTCTTTTATGTTTGTATGCTTTTTGCTTCTGCTCCTCTCCCCTCTCTCCCATATCCAGCTTAGCTTCACACATAACCATCTTCCCGCTGCACCCTACCTACCTGCACCGTGCAATAGACATCACACCACCAAGCAGTGCAGGCATGCCCTATTGGAACCTGCCCAGCACAGACTACCGACCGTCCTGGTGGCTGTGGTGAGTGCCACAAACAACCCGTCCCAGTGGCTCCTCCTCAGCTAGATCTGCCCAGCTGTACCACAAGGATGAAACAAAAAAAAAAAAAATCTACAATCAATAAACGAGAGAAATATCTACTGAATGCCCCGAAAACAGCAAACAATATCAAAACATTTAAAAAAACAAGACAAGATGGCTCCAATAGGCGTCCAAATTAAAACACCAGATAACTCTCCTGTGGAAGAAAATGCACTAGAAGTACCTGATAGGGAATTCAAATCACTAATATTCGGAATTTTCCAAAAACTGAGGCAAAAAGCTGACAAACATGAGGAAAAAATAGACAAATTCATGGAAACTACTGACAAAAAATTGGAAGAATTCAGGAAGATGATGCAGGAACAAAATGCCAAAATAAATTCACAACTAGAAATTATACAAAAACAACAATTAGAAATCCAAAAGATAAACAACAAGATTTCAGAAATGGATGATGTCACAGAAGGGCTGAGAAGCAGATCTGAAACCGTGGAAGACAGGATCAGTGGAACTGAAGACAAACACTTGGATACAACTCTGTTTCAGGAAAACTCAGAAAAAAGAACAAAAAAAAAAAAAATGAAGAGACCCTGAGAGTTATGTGGGACACAATAAAAAGCAAAAATTTGTGAGTGATTGGCATTCCAGAACAGGGGGAGAAAACAAAAAACACAGAGAGGATCATTGACGAACTGCTGACAGAAAACTTTCCCAATATCATGAAAAATGAAAAGCCGGCCATCCAAGAAGCTCAACGAACCCCATATAGAAGAGACCCCAAAAGAAAATCACCAAGACATATCATATTCACACTCACCAAAACTAAAGACAAACAAAGAATCCTGAGAGCAGCTCGTGAAAAACAAGAAGTCACATACAGAGGAGAAACAATAAGACTAAGCTCAGATTATTCGGCAGAAACCATGCAGGCAAGAAGGCAATGGGATGACATATATAAAATCTTGAAAGAAAAAAATTGTCAGCCAAGAATAATATATCCTGCAAAACTCTCATTCAAATTTGATGGTGAAATTAGGTCATTTCCAGATAAAAAGAATCTAATGGAATATGCAAATGTCAAACCAAACTTACAAGAATTATTAAAGGGAGTTCTTCGATCTGAGGACAAACAGCTTCAGCCCTCAGGCAGGACCTAGGACCTAGGACGCCGGTTCACATGAACCAGATACCATTCTAGGAACTGAACTACAGAGGACTTTCCAAAACCAAAAGAAATACAACAGGGAATCAGAGAAATCAATCAAAGGATGACAACAACATCAAAACAATGAAACAGGGAACAAACGGCATAGGTATAGAACCTTCTAAAGGAGAGGAAGGCAAGGCGATACCAAGTAACAGTAGACTGCTTCAAAATTATAAAGATAAAGGTTAAATTCATGGTAACCCCAAAAAAAGTTAACAAACCAACTCGTAAAAATAAAGACGAAAAACATAAAGTCTCAACAAAAATAAAATGTACAAAAACAAAAGAAATGAACACAAAATCCACAAACAAAAGTAACTCAGCACAAGAGAGTAAGAAGAACAAAGAAAACTTCAGCACCACAAAAAAAAGCACTACAAAATGACAGCAACAAACTCACATCTATCAATAATTACACTGAACGTAAATGGACTCAATGCGCCCATAAAGAGACGGAGAGTGGCAGAATGGATAAGAAAACAGGATCCATCAATTTGCTGTCTACAAGAGACACACCTTAGAAACAAAGATGTGAATTTATTAAAAATCAAAGGTTGGAAAAAAATATATCAAGCTAATAACTATCAAAAAAGAGCAGGAGTGGCAATTCTAATCTCAGATAAAATAGACTTTAAAACAAAATCTAGCATAAAAGACAAAGAAGGACACTATATAATGATTAAGGGGATGATCCATCATGAAGACATAACCATAATAAATATCTACGCACCCAATGACAGGGCTCCAAAATACATAAAAAAAACTCCAACAGCACTGAAAAGAGAAATTGACAGTTCCACAATAATAGTAGGAGACTTCAACACACCACTCTCAGTAAAGGACAGAACAACTAAAAAGAAACTCAGCAAAGATACAGAAGACCTAAAGGACACAATCAGCCAACTGGACGTCATAGACATATATAGAACTATCCATCCAACCACTGCAATGTACACATTCTTTTCCAATGCACATGGAACGTTCTTCAAAATAGACCGCATCTTAAGCCACAGAGCAATCCTCAACAAGATCCAAAATGCTGAGATAATTCACAGTATCTTCTCTGACCACAATGCCATCAAGATAGAAATCAACACTAGAAAGAGCCAGGAAAAAGAATCAAACACACGGAAACTGAATAATAATCTGCTTACACATCACTGGGTAATAGAAGTAATCAGAGATGGAATTAAAAAATTCCTAGAATCAAATGAAAATGAAAACACACCATACTAAAACCTTTGGGACACAGCAAAGGCAGTCCTCAGAGGACAATTTATAGCAATAGATAGACATATTGAAACAGAAGAAAGGGACAAAATCAAAACATTAACTACAGAACTAAAACAAGTAGAAAGAGAACAGCAAAAAAAGCCTACAACGAAAGGAAGAAAGGAGATATTAAAGATCAGAGCAGAAATAAATGAAATAGAGAACAGAAAAACAATAGAAAGAATCAAAAAAACCAAAAGTTGGTTCTTTGAAAGAATCAACAAAATCGACAAACCACTGGCCAGACTGACAAAAGAAAAACAGCAGAGGGCACAAATAACCCAAATAAGAAATGAAATGGGGGACATTACAACAGACCCAACCGAAATAAAAAGGATTATAACAGAATATTATGAAAAACTATATTCCAACAAATTTGAAAACCTAGAGGAAATGGATAAATTTCTAGAAACACACGGCCTACCTAAACTACAACAAAGTGATATTGAAAATCTGAACAGACCCATAACAGGAGAAGAGATTGAAAAGGTAATCAAAAAACTCCCAACCAAAAAAAGCCCTGGCCAAGATGGCTTCACTGGAGATTTCTACAAAAGATTTACAGAAGAGCTTGTACCAGTTCTACTCAAGCTATTTCAGAGCATAGAAGAGGAAGCAACACTTCCAAATTCATTCTATGAAGCCAGCATAACGCTGATACCAAAACCAGGCAAAGACATCACAAAAAAAGAAAATTACAGACCAATATCTCTCATGAATATAGATGCAAAAATTCTGAACAAAATTCTAGCCAATAGAATTCAGTATCATATCAAAAAAATAATACACCACGACCAAGTAGGATTCATACCAGGTATGCAAGGATGGTTTAACATTAGAAAATCCATCAACATAATCCACCACATAAATAAAAGGAAAGAAAAAAATCACATGATCATCTCAATTGATGCAGAAAAGGCATTTGACAAAGTCGAACACCCATTCCTGATAAAAGCTCTCAATAAAATAGGTATAGAAGGGAAATTTCTCAACATAATAAAGGGCATCTATGCAAAACCAACAGCCAACATCATTCTTAACGGAGAGAGGCTGAAAACATTCCCCTTGAAAACAGGAACAAGACAAGGATGCCCTTTATCACCACTCCTATTTAACATTGTGCTGGAAGTTCTAGCTAGAGCAATAAGGCAAGAGAAAAAAATAAAGGGCATCCAAATTGGTAATGAAGAAGTTAAACTCTCCCTGTTTGCAGATGATATGATACTATACCTAGAAAACCCTAAAGACTCCACAAGAAATCTACTGGAACTAATAGAAAGATTCAGCAGAGTAGCAGGATACAAGATAAACATTCAAAAATCAGTTGGATTCCTATACACCAGTAAAGAGAACGATGAAAAGGAGATCAGGAAATCAATACCATTTTCAATAGCCCCTAAAAAGATAAAATACTTAGAAATAAATCTGACCATTAATGTAAAAGACCTATACAAAGAAAACTACAAAACACTGCTGCATGAAACCCAAAGGGATCTACATAAACGGAAAAACATACAATGCTCATGGATAGGCAGACTCAACATTGTGAAAATGGCAATTCTACCTAAAGCAATTTACAAATACAATGCAATCCCAATACAAATACCAACAACTTTCTTCAAAGAGATGGAAAAACTAATTATTAACTTTATATGGAAAGGGAAGAAACCCCGAATAAGTAAAGCACTACTGAAGAAGAAGAATAAAGTTGGAGGACTCACACTACCTGAGTTGAGAACCTACTATACAGCTACAGTACTCAAAACAGCCTCGTACTGGTACAACAACAGAGACATTGACCAATGGAACAGAATTGAGAACCCAGATGTAAATCCATCCACCTACGGTCACCTGATTTTTGACAAGGGCCCAAAATACATCAAATGGGGAAAAGACAGTCTTTTTAACAAATGGTGCCGGCAATACTGGATATCCATTTGTAGAAAAATGAAACAGGACCCATACCTCACACCATACACAAAAACTACTTCAAAATGGATCAAAGACCTGAATATAAAGCCTCAAACTGTAAAATTCATAGAAGAAAAAATAGGACCAACACTTCAGGCCTTAATACACGGCATTAACAGGATACAAACCATAAACATCAACACAAAAAACCCAAAAGATAAACTAGATAACTGGGATCTTCTAAAAATCAAACATCTATGCTCTTCAAAAGACTTCACCGAAAGAGTCAAAAGAGAACCTACAGACTGGGAAAAATTTTTTGGACAGTACAAGTCAGACAAAGGTCTAATCTCCATAATCTACAAGAAAATCCAACACGTCTACAACAAAAAGACAAACAATCCTATCAAAAAATGGGCAAAGGAAATGAACAGACACTTCACCAAGGAAGACATTCAAATGGCCAACAGACACATGAGGAAATTCTCGTGATCACTAGCCATTAGAGAAATGCAAATTTAAACCACAATGAGATACCATCTCACCCTGGCATTACTGGCACAAATCAAAAATACTGGAAATAACAAATGTTGGAGGGGCTGCGGGGAGATGGGAACTCTTATACACTGCTGGTGGGAATGCAAAATGATACAACCATTTTGGAAAATGGTATGGCGTTTCCTCAGAAAGCTAGAAATAGACATACCATTCAATCCAGCAATCCCACTCCTAGGAATATACCCTAGAGAAATAAGTGTCGTCACTCGAATAGACATATGCACACCTATGTTCATGGCAGCATTGTTCACAATAGCAAAACGATGGAAACAACCTCGATGTCCATCAACAGATTAATGGATACACAAACTATGGTACATACACACAATGGAGTACTATGCAACGAGAAAGAACAACAATGAATCTGTGAACCATCTCATAACATGGATGAAACTGGAGGACATTATGCTGAGTGAAATAAGTCAATCACAAAAGGACAATTATTGTATGAGACCTCTATTGTAAAAACCCATGAAAAAATTCACATGCAAAATGTAACAATCCTTGTTGGTTACCAGGGATGGGGGGGGGGGGATACTAAATAGGTAATAGATAAGTGGTAACTTGGGTGAGAGGTGAGATAGTACACAGTCAGGGGAAACTTACACAACCTGCACAAGGAAAGGTCATGGAGGCCCTATAGACACATCCAAACCCCCTGAGGGACTGAGTTGTTGGAGGGAGGGTTCTGGGGACCATGGTCTCGGGGAACATCTAGCTCAATTGGCATGACACTACTTATAAAGATAATGCTCTACATTCTACCTTGGTGAGTAGTGTCTGGGGTCTTAAAAGCCTATGAGCGGCCATCTAAGATACTTCACTGGTCTCATCCCTTCGGGAGCAAGGGAGAAAGAAGAGAATAGGATTCAACGAAAAGATTAGTCCAAAGGACTAATTGTCCACAGCTACCAAGGCCTCCACTGGACTGAGTCCAGTACAGCTAGATGGTGCCCGGCTACCACCACTGACTGCTCTGACCAGGATCACAACAGAGGGTTCTGGACAGAGCTGGAGAAGGATGTAGAGCATAATTTTAACTCCCCAAAGAAAAAAAAGAAAGACCGGATTTACTGGCCTAAAGAATACTGGAGAAACCTCAAGAGTGTGGCCCCCAAACACCTTTTCAGCTCAGAGGTGAAGTTACCGTCGAGGTTCCATGTTAAGCCTGGGAGTGGACAGCCCAGTAAAACTAAATGGGACTAACGAGGTACAGGAGTCCGGTGACAAGGGCCAGAAGGCAGAGGGGGAGCAGGAAACTGATGATAAGGAACACAAATTGAATAAGGACACTGTCGATGTGTTGTGAGATTGTTGACCACTGCTATAGGGCAACATTTGTAGTAACTATTAAATGGGAGGCTGTTTTGTCCTGTAAGCCTTCATCTTGGGCGAGAATAGTAAAAAGTTTTGAAATGGTGTTAAAAAAAAAAAAAAAGAATGAGACTAATGAGGTACAGTAGTCCAGTGACAAGGGCCAGAAGACAGAAGGGGACAAGGAAGTCCCCTGGTGATAGGGAACACAAGGTGGAGTAAGGATATTCTTGATGTGCTGTGAGATTGTTAACCATTGTCATAGGGCAACATGTGTAGTAACTGTTAAATGAAAAACTATTTTGTTCTGTAAGCCTTCATCTTAATTGAGAATAACAGCACAGTTGGAAGAGCGTAGTCAATGTCACTGAACTGTGAATGTAGAAATTTTTGAAACGGTGTATCTTTGGCTATCTGTATTTTCATCAAAAAAAAAAAAAAAAGGTTGAGAATTTAGAGGCTTAATATGTTGTGGGGTTGTTAACCAATGTCATAGAACAACATGTGTACTACTATTTCATGAGAAACTATTTGCTATGTAAGCTTTCACCTGAAGTACAATAAAATTTAAAAAAATTGGAATAACTAGAAGACATAAAAATTTAGATTTTTCAATAGAAAAAAAAATCTCGTGTGTATCTCGTGTGATGAATTGAACCGGAGCGAGCCCCGTGAAAGATTTTCAAAAATTCAAATTGTTCTCTAGAGATGCTTGGTAAAAGTATTCATTTTCTGCTTTGCAGCGTCATCATGCTAGGAGGAAGTAATCTCTTTGTTCTTTACTAAGACTGGGGATAAAGAAAAAAGAGTTTAGTGAATTCCTCTCTCAGAAATAACTGTCAAGTGATAAACACCATTTACCATCGCAGGAGAGAGAAGAGGCCAGTACTATTAGAATGTTTTAAGTTTTGTGACTTCTACTTGCTTGTTATTTTTGTTGATAATAATAACAACAATTTGAGGTCCCTTTCATTCCTTTGATCGTTTATTTATTCATTCATTTAGAAAATATCATTGGAGTTCCTCATATCCATTCTAGGCACTGGCAGTAGAGTAGTGATAAAAGTGGACCTGGTCTTTGCTCCTACCAAATCTCTGTCCCACTGGGAAAAGACACATAATAGACATGTAAGTAAATAACATGCTGAGACTTCTAAATGGTGAAAATGCTATAAGTAAAATAAAACAATCTGATACAACAGAGAATGTCAGCAAAAGCAGGGTATAGCTGAATGGAGCGGGGGCTGTATGAACAAAGAACGGCTTTGTGAAGTAACATTTGCATTGTGAATCAATTATACAATTAATTCCACAAATATTGATTAAGCAATAGTAATATACATACTAGATACTGCTCTAAGTTCTGGGTATACACCAGAGAACAAAATAGGTAAAATCTTTACTTCATGGTGCTTAAAGCTTAGCTGGGGGTTGGAAGGTGGACAGAAAATGCATAAATAAATAGATAAATAGCATACTTACCAGCAGTGACAAATGCCGTGTAAAAACAAAATAAGACAGTATAGGGAAACATAGATTTACAGAGTCTGTGCATTATAAATTTTGAATAATAATCCCCCATAAACCATAGAAACTATTCTAATTTATATTCCACAAGCACTGTATGAGAAGGAATATTTCCACATACACTGGCCAAGTCACTGTATTATCAAAATATTTTATCATTACTAATCCAGCAGGTGAAAATGCCATGCCACTGTAATTTTAATTTTCATTCCTCTATTTATGCTTTATTTTTAACCCTCTTCAATTTTTACTTATTTGTTTTTAATGCTTATAACCCATTGCCATCAAGTCAGTTCTGACTCATAGTCACCCTATAGGACGGGGTAAAACTGCCCAATAGGGTTTCCAAGACTATAAATCTTTATGGAAACAAACTGCAACAGCTTTCTCCCATGGAGCAGCTGGTGGGTTTGAACTGCCAATTTTTTGGTTAGGAGTTGAGTGCTAACCAGGGCTCTTACTTTTAACTACCAACATAGTCTTTTAAATTAATTACTTTTCTGCTCATTGATATTTGGAGACTACTTCTTCCTTTGATGCCCATTTTTATTTTATTTCATATAATTCATTTATCTTTTTGCTGAAATAAATCCTTTAGCAGTTTTTTTCAGTAAAAACCTGATTATGTATGTGTCATGGATTGAATTGTGCTCCCAAAAATATGTGTCAACTTGGTTAGGCCATGATCTCTGGTATTGTGTGGTTGTCTTCCATTTTGTGATTGTAATTTTATGTTAAAGAGGACTAGGGTGGGATTGTAACATCCTTCCTAGGGTCACATCCCTGATCCAATGTAAAGGGAGTTTCCCTGGGAAGTGGCCTGCATCATCTTTATCTTATAAAACATACAAGGAAAGGGAAGCGAGCAGAGAGTTGGGGACCTCATTCCACCAAAGAAAGCAGCACTGGGAGCAGAGTGCATCCTTTGGACCCAGGGTTCCCACACAGAGAAGCCCCTAGTCCATGGAAGATTGATAAAAAGGCCAACAGAGAGAGAAAGCCTTTCCCTGGAGCCGATGTCCTGAATTTGGACTTTTAGCCTACTCTACTGTTAGGAAATAAACTTCTCTTTGTTAAAGCCATCCACTTGTTGTACTTCTGTTACAGCAGCACTAGGTGACTAAAACAGTATGTATTACTCAGGAATAACCACTTAGTGGGTTTGTTTGCTTTTTTCCCTAAAGACCTTTGAAAATATGACCTCCTCCCTTGTCTTCTGGCTTCTGCAGTTGGCAATGACATATCTGCTTTCTGTCTAATTATTGATTCTTGAAGGAAATCTTTCTCTTGTCTCTGGTGACTTTGAAATTTATTTTTATCTTTGAAGTTCCATAGTATTAGTGTAACATGTTTAAATGTGGATTTGTTTTTATTCATCCTGCTCAGGACTTTGTGTGCTCCTCCAATATAGAAAACGCCTTCATTACCACTTAAAATATTTATGCCCTTCTATCCTACTTACTATTGCTAAGATGTTCTATGAGAATTATTTGGTGCTTCTCATTCTATTCACTGTACTTCAACTACTCTTTCATATTTTCCATTTCCTTTCCTTTATATGCTATTTCTCCAAGATATTTCTTCAAATTCACTTATCCTCCCGCTTGACATGTACTCTGTTTAATTGACCCATTGATAAATACCTGTTTATAGATATCAATTTCATTTTGAGAATATTTAGGATTTTTAGCAATTGGTCTGTCATATATTTATATATTCTTAAATGATAAGTCTAGTTGGTTGAATACTGTCCCCTCAAAATTCATGTCTTTCCAAGAACCTCAGAATGTGATCTTATTTGGAAATAGGGTCATTGCAGATGTAATTAAGTGGGATCATACTGCAGTTGAATAGACTCTTAATTCAATATAACTGGTGCCCTCATACAAAGAGGACAAGAAACACAGAGAGAGACACACACATAGGGAGAAATCATGTGGCAATAGAGGCAGAGATTAGAGTCATGGGTCTATAAGCCAAGGAATACCAAGAACTATCAAAAACATCAGAATCTAAGAGAAAGACATGGAACACATTCTCCCCCAGAGGCTTTAGAGAGAGCAAGGCTCTGCCAATACCTTGATTTTGGACTTCTAGCCTATAGACCTATTGGAGAATAAATCTCTGTTGTTTTAAGTCATCCAGTTTGTGTTAATTTGTTATAGGAGTGCCAGGAAGCTAATATAGGAAGCAATAAGATATGAAAATATAATAAGCAATAACATGAAAATATGGGTAAAAGACTTATTATGTTTTAGGAACAGACGACAGGCCAGTGCATGAGAGAACAAGTGGTTTAAAATGAGGTCTGAGAGGTAGGTAAAAGCTAGACCATGCAGGGTAGTATCAGCCATTATAAGGATTTTTTATTTCATCCTAAATATAAAACCAGAGTTTTAAGTCAGGGCCTTCTGTGGTTTGATTTATGTTTAGGAAGATAGTTTCTATGAAAATGGAAGAGGGAATAAATGGGAAGCTGGGAACAGTGACAGGAGGCTATTTTAGAGGTGCAGAGATTATGGTGGTTTGCACTGGATTGCTGTACTGAAAATGAAGATAAGTGCAAAATGATCCTCCGTATATGCCAGCCAGTACTCATAGCTTTCATACATTATTATTTTTAATCTTCACAACAATTGTTAACTTATAATTATTCCAACTTTGCAGATGTTGGAATTGAGGCAAAATCATACTAGATAGCTTGCTATGTTCACACAGCTGCTATACAGTATGTATATTTTCAGAAAAGGTATATATTTATAGAAGCAATATATGAATATGCAGACCTAGGCATGTACACCCACACTCACGCATGTGTGCACGTGCACACATGCGCGCACACACACACAAACTCAGGATGTTGCTTTCTGGTAATCTCTTATTGACTGGTACCAGTCAAACGGTGCATTTCCTGGCCTAGACTTATGGAAATCCTAAAGAAACTGAAAAATTACCAGTCGACATGATAGATGACAGGACTCTGAAACAGTGTTCACTTGACTGCTGTGACTGTAATCGTTTTCATTCAGTGATAAAGCGCAAGCCTATATCTGAGAATATCTTATTCAGTGTTCACCAGCTATAAAACCAAAAACAATATTCTCTCTCATCGATAGCTCTACAGAAAGAAAAAGAAGCTCTCTAAATAAGGGAGATGGAGGCATTACCGCAAGCTAAAGCCCTGGCGCTCTGCCCAGAAGTCCGTGTTCATCTGAAAAAAGCACACTTATTCTTTTTCCTGTGGAAGATGAGAAATGGTAAAAAAAATCCAACCATGCTATATCAATAGCTCACATTCTGAAGTCAGAAAGCCTGGGTTCAAATCCCCTGTGTGCTTCTTGCTAGTCAGATGAGCCTGGATAGAATCTTACAAAGCCTCAGCTTCCACAAAATGGTGAGAATAATTTTACTCCTATTAGACATAGGTGAGGATTAAATGAGGATAACACTTGAATGCTTCACAATTATACGTGATCAATAGTAACAAATTTTAAAGCACTCTCTTAATATGAGACGTAGTAATTAAATTATGATTCTGAAATGGGAGTGTCACTGTTTATTGATCTGGGTACCAGACTCTCGACTAAAATTATCTGTTGGGTCTCACTCAATATATATGACTATTTTTAAAGGTATTTGATTTTCTTTAAATCCAGGGCCTTATAAACAGTCATTTTTAACTGAAACCATACCATAGAATAAACTACACTCCATTTACTAGACAATTATTAACTTAAACATAAATATGTATTTAAGAAGCTACAAATACTATTTAATATGGCACTTATATTGATTTTCTGTTTCTCTTTTCTTGAATTAGCAGGGCATTTTAGCTAGAAATCTCTGAGGTATATCTCTCCTCTGGTTACATGTATATCCCTGTCTTTCAATGTTGAATCATGTGTTGTCCAGAATAACTCTCTTAGGCATTCAATTTGTTGTTAGGATTTTTAATACTAATTTGTGCAATTTTTTAATACTTCCGTCTTCAGTAACGACACTGTTCAGTGTTAGAATATAAGGAGTTTTTTTTCTCTACTTCAGCACTTTCTCTGTAAAATGCTGACTACAGATGCTTTGCTCTTATTACAGAGGACAGATCCCAGGAAATGACTAGTTCCTTTACTTGCAAGGCACCATAGTTTCTGTACAGTATCTCTTGGATTAGAATTCTAGATTCTACGATCTTGCCTCTGGGTCATCATGAGAATAGGAGAGATTTTTATTACTGCTTGATTTTTGACAAGGACAAAGCTGTTTTCAGGTGGGAATAACATCTAGGTAATTAAAGTGCTTCCTGGGGAAAAAAATTGACCTCAGTCTAAAGAATTTATTGGTTTGCATAGCATTTCAATGTACCCTAGCATGCATCAATGTTTTCCTGAAGTCACTGTGAGTTTAAACCTGTATTAATCACTTATTGCCTAACTTTTAGTTTTTTGTTTAGGTTGTACTTGTACATATATTGCAACATTTGATCCGCATAATCACCTTGTGAGCAGGAGTGGGCAAGTAGAACCCCAGGAAGAAACCAAGCCTTGAGTCTTGAGTGATCCCCTGAGGATGACTCTGATGGTGACAGAGGAGCCAAGATCTGGAGCAGAATGTGGATCTGTATCCAGAACTTATTTCATATGCCACAATGCCTTCATCACATATACTGTTTATTGAACACCAGTTAGTTCATGATGTTCTTGTTTTTAATCCAGTAAACTATAGCTCACCAGGGGTGTAAAAATAGCATGGTCGGTGGGGTTCCTTCTAACCTCCTCTAACTTCACAAGGGGGAAGGAGAATCAAGATCAATAGCCCAAGACTGATTTCTGTGAGGTGGAGGTCAGACATGCCTCCTATCTCTACCATCTTTACCAGTGCTGACACCAGCTGTCCCTCCCATGGCACTCTTTACTTCTCTGTTTAGTTTGATAATTTGTTGCAATGGCCATACAGAAATCACAAACAATACTCATGATTATGGAGTTTATTAGGAAAGTAACAGGTTACAATTCAGGTTCAGGAAAACTCAGGATACAATTCTTCCATCGGGACAGCCTCTTCTCACCTGTGCCCACAGTCACACCTCTCTCTGGCCCCTTGGCCTCTGCCCTGCTGGGGCAAGTGTTACAAAGCTCTTTTAGCTACTCTATCAGCAAGCCTCCTGCCGGAAGGCACTCAGCTTTCTAGCTCTGTAGGCCGGTAAGCCCACTGCGCTGTCTCCTCCCAGTCTCTTTGTTCTGCTGCCATTTCTCTGTCACTGCTTCTCACCATCTTCAGTGTCATAGCTCTCTCTTTCTCATCCTTTCTCAGTCTCCTGGTTCCAGGAACTTCTCAGTGCAGGGATCCTAGATCCAAAAGATATGCTTCCCTCCTGGCTCTTCTTCCTTGGTGGTGGTGAGATCCTCTCCTCCCATCGCTGGGATGGCTCATTTTAATCCTTGCAAGATGGCAAAACTGACCAATCCCTTCATTAGGGTTCCATAGACTTTATTTGCATGATGCCACCCCCACATGGGTGCTATGAACTTTATTTGCATTATTAACAAGCTATCCAATCACCTTGGTGGGCCACAATTATCTTATTTGTATAGTCACCCAATCACTTGGGTGGGAGTTACAAGACCATGGTGAGAAAGGCCATATAGCAATCCATCACACCCCAAGAGGAACTGTACTTTTTCTCTTTTCAGACATCAGAAGTTCTATATGACGTTTTACAGATTTGGGCATATAGTAAGTAAATAGTATTTGCTCTTGTTCTTATATAGTGATATATGTAAATAATAAAGCACAAAATACAGTATTATTTCTTTAAAAACAGTTATTCATCATGATGATGCCTAGCGTAAATTGGGAGGGAGGAACAGCTTGATAAAATGAAGTAAGCATGGGCTTTAGACTTAAGGAGACATGAGCTCAGTTCAAGCCTGCCTCTTATTAATCTGTTAAAATGAAATAAGCTTGGGCTTTAGACTCAAGGAAACATGGGCTTAGTTCAAGCCTGCCTCTTCTCAGTTGTTTGACCTTGGCAAGGCGTTTGCCCTCTCTGATTTTTAGTTTCTTCCCCTGTAAAATGGGGATTATGACTTCTAATCTGAGAGATTGTTTTGACTATTACAGAGTACATAAAGCATCTAAAAGACTGCATAGCACACACCTAATATTCAATGAATATTAAACATTATGAAAATTAATTGACAATATAATTCGGAAAACCTGGGGTATGGGGGGTATAGAGAAACCAGAAAGATTTTCCAATGTAACAATAACAAAAACGAGCCACTGTCAGACCTGGAAAAATAGCCAGTGTCACAGCACTATTGTTTACTCTCTTCCAATCAGTTCAGCAGCCAAGTAGGCTTATTTTTAAAAAAAGTTCAGGAGAATACATTCTCTGTATTACAGAGAATTAAAACTCAGGGAGATATTATATACATTTATTCTTCAGATAGAGGCACTGTATTGGTAGTAAATCGATGAAAGAAAAAATTCACTTTATCGTTTATTATCATGATTGAAAAAATAGACTAAAGAAAATCTACATATTTCTAGTATCTAAACATACAATCTTTTTAAACATAACTTGTCTATAAAATAAAGACATTATACTAGTAAATAGTCACCAATGTATCCATGTTGGCATCCCATAATTGAAGAAGGTAAACAATAAGGCAATATTTTGAATTTGATAGGCAACTTGGAAGTTAATAGTATTTTGTGGGGATTGTGAATTATAAACTTAATTAAGTAGAGTTACTGATTTACATACTAGGAAGAAGGTAAAATCATTGCTGCTCACTTTAATGTTTGATGAATTGATGAGTCCTTTCAGCCTTGAACATGAGTACTGTGTGCCAGGAAGCTAGAAAATGGGAAATTATGAGTCAATTATATTACTTTAAAAAAAAAAAAAAGAACTAACCATAATCTCTTACCTCCAAAAATATGCCCCACCTACTGTGCTATAAACCAGAAGGTGTCCCACACAGAAGGGGAGGGTGACTCTCTAACATGGAAGGGTCATTTTGGATTCCCTTCTACAGGAAGAGCAAGTAGGGAATTTTGTCCCATTACTTGGATCCAAGGGACTTACTGTTACTCTCTGAGAAGGATAAATGGAGACGCTGTAACTGTACTATAAGTTTAACATCATATTGGTCTCTGTGGGCATTAAAGTCTTCTCTCCCTGATTTCTTATAATATCTTTGGAATATACTGTGTGTGTGTATATATATATATATGCACATATATATATATATAATCTTTAGATTAATTTTTATTAGTCAGTTAACAAAGTATAAAAATAACCCACAGCATTCCTTTAAATGGAAAAAGTTATATTTCTATATTTTTATAGAAATAACTTTCTCAAGTTTAACTTACTGCTGTATCATTGCTATAATTATACAACACATAATAAGATGGAATTCAGACCTAGAACATATCTTAAAGGAGGCTTAACCAGCACGAGATGTCTGCTTAATCATAGATCTGCAATTCTTAGTCTTGGAATTGAAAAAGCCCCAGTAGGAAGGCTTGGAAAGGCTTGGCTTAACATTAAGCCAAAGAATACGTAAGAGCTTACAATGCGTGATTTAAAAAAAAAAAAAGTTCGCTGCTTATGACTTGCAAATGTTTCAAGTGTTTGACATCATCTTTACACTGGCACCATGATAGGACATGACAACAAATATAGCAGCAGTTGCTTTCACTGTGAACAGATGTCATCAAACATCAAATCTAAAAGTTTCCTGTTTATGTGATTAATGGTGGCTCAAACCTATCTTCACCCAGGAATGAGAACAGAGAACTGAAGTAGTCATTAAGAATTCAAGACTCATGATTTTATGCACTTTTTAAAGACGATTAATTTTGGCATCTGAACTCATAATTTTAGTATATTTACAAGAAGAATCCAGGGAATTCTATCATCTGTTTGTTTTTAATTGTGCTTTAGGTGAAAGTTTTATAGCTCAAGTTAATTTCTCATTCAAAAATTTATACACATATTGTTTTATGACATTAGTTGCAATCCCCACAATGTGATAGCACACTCCCTCTTTCTACCCCAGGTTCCCTGTGTCCATTTGACCTGTTCCTGTCCCTTCCTGCCTTCTTATCCTGCTTTTGGACAGAAGCATTATTTTCTTTAGCTGCTGTGAATACGTTAAAATAAATTTAAATACACTTATAATTAAATTCTGAGTATAATAATCTCAAAAGATTGACCACTCTCTAACAAATGACATAATATTCTTAAATATTTTCAGTATATAATAGATATTAACTACAAGAGTATTGCTTTTATATTACCTTTTTAAAATATGTATATATTTTTTCTCACTTAGCTGTAGTACCTGTGTGTAAACTTGCACTGATTTATCTAAAATGATATGAGGAAACCATATGATGCATTTAAATATGAGAGAATGGTGATTTCTGAGCCTGCATTTTCCACTGAAGTATCAAAAGAGTCTTATGCAGTGAAGTGCCCCTTCTGCAGCCCTAAAATAATCCATTTTTCTTAACAGTGTAGTTTTTGTACTGTATATCAGGTCAGAGATCAGCTGACTTCATTGAAACTGGCTGTATCAAAGCACAGAGGACAAGAAGGCGATAGCAAATGGGGACACACATATGTGATTTGGAGTTCACCAGAACTGCTTTCCAAAGACAGTCTGACGTGGGAAAATTCATTCCTCAAGAAACAGCGACAGAACTATTGGTGTGAACAGTGTGCAATTTATTTTGTAGATAAATGTGGCTTCGACTATGATGTCATCAGTTACTACTTTAATTGAAAACATTTCCACACTCCTAAAAAGAAGAAAATTCTAATAATTTCCCCAACAGAAAATTGTTTGTTGTTATTCTTTGTTAAGTTCACGCAAGCTAAAAATGACACAAATTAAATTTGTTATAAAAATAAAGCAGAAATCATCATATTTTCATAAAGTATTACTATGATGGGATGAGTTACCAGAAAAATGTCAAATCTTTGTGGTATTTTAACGTTTAAATCCTTCATAGACTCTTACAATTGAATCCTAAAAAAAAAAAAAAAAATAGTAAATACACACACACACAAACTGGTGAGTTGAAGAAGCACAATTAAAGAAATATAATCAAATACATCTTTATGTCTTTTCATTAATAACTCTCACAGTCCTTTCAGGATTCATGCATATATAGTTTTCCTTGTTATTCTTAATACTAAAAAACATTCTATGCTCACTTTATACCCAAAAACCATTTGAATTATGAAATTAGAAATGTCCAGGAGAATACTTTAAATCTTCACGACTCATTCAAAGTTTTTGCTACTTCTTTTCCCTAAGCTCCAGCCTTCCCACCTATATGTTACCCCTAGTACTTCTGACTGGCAAGTAGGCTGCCTCTGTTTTTCTAAAAGAGTGCCATTGACATTTTTTCCCCTATGCTACTGATAATTCCATTTCAGACTTGTAGCACTTTTGGGGATGGATTTTGGGGAGAGAGGAGGGAAAAATGGAAAACATAAAATTGGTGTTAACTGATAATTTTTGATCACATGCCTCAGTTTTTCCAGAGCAGCTGTTCTATTTTTCTGGGAGTAGTACCTTTCCTAATCTCAACCATGATCTTCTATGACTCTGTTTTCTAGTCATTTTGACTGGCCCACTGTGGGTAATTGACCCAAGTCAGGCCAATCAATATCATCCACTGGCAATTTATATCAAATTTGAGAAAAATCAGTAACACTAAAATTACCATACAGAATTTAGAAAATATAATTGATCAAGTGTATTACCTTCTAAAGAAACTGAACTCGAATAATAGTTATGGAGGCATTTGAGGCCATGTTTTAATTATTTCTGTGGCTCAGATGCCATTCCTGACCTTCCCACACATGGGTTGCTCAATTATTTCTTGTTTTGTTTTGTTTTTTAAACTGATAAATTACATTTTCTGTCTAATGTAGTTGAAGTTAGGGGTTCTTACCTTGAAATCAGTACATTGCTTACATGTTGAAGGTCAATTTATTATTTTAATATTGTGTCCAACATAATACTAGCTGATGCTTTTACTGAATGGCCAAAGTTGGGGATAATTATGAGTTTAAAACAGATCACCTAAAATAAATTAATGGGCCCTATTTTGTGAATATAGTTAGAAGAGAGAGAAAGAAATAAACGAGCATCATAATAGAAATGGTTAATGTTAGAACACACACTCACACAAACATGTCACGTACATGAAAATAATTTATAAAACTGTTTCAAATGGGAGGCTACAGCTGAGTGGTATTATGTTTTACTAAGACAGGAAGAAAAGAACTAAGTGTGTAGTTGATAAGAATTTCTTAAGGACATCTTCAAATATTCTCATTAAAACATTTTTTAAATTACTTTACATAGGAGATGAAGATGAGAATGAGTGCTCTTTATTTGGTCCCCAACCCCCAATTCGATGCCAAGAAGATAGTGGAAAAGATAAAATTATCTGATTTATGGTTTTTTTTTTTTTTTTTAGCACGGCATCTAATCTTCTTGGTTCTGAAAAATATTTTAGAGCAAATGCTTATTCTTCTACCTTTAGCGATTTCAGAGCATTTTCCTTCATTTCATTAATATCCCTCCAACAGCTGCCCAGTGCTATTTTGCTCTTCTGTTTTCTTGTGGCGTTGAGACTTCTATTACTTCTGCTCAATTCTAACCCTAAGCCTAATACTCTATATTATCATTTTCTTATTCAGGGTTCTCTATAGAAATAAACAGATAGGTAGAAAACATTTATTTTAAGGAATTGGCTCATGTGATTGTGAGGGGCTGTCAGTCTAAAATCTGTAGGTCAGGTGACATACTGGAGATTCCTACAGTTTTGTGTTCCAAAATCCATAGGTCAGGTGATGGGAAGAATGAATATTGAAGTAGTTCTAGAAAAATGCCCATTTATAGTCTGGAGGCAGAATACACCCTAAGCAAAATTCCCTGTTTGGTCTTAAGCACTTCAACTCGTTATATGAGGCCCACTCACATTATGAAAGGTAATCTGCTTCACTTAAGTTAACTGATTTAATCATATGTAACTACTTAATAACAGAGTCTAGACTAGCTTTTGACCAAACTACTGGGCACTATAGCCTATCCAAGTTGACACATAAAATTAACCATCACATTATTCACAATAGTTAATATATCATAGTAGTAATCAAATGTGAATCTAGTAAATAATTATTTATAGATATTAAAACTAAAGTGTCTTATTTTGCAGGCAACATGCTGTGGATATAATAGTTCATCTTTTTACCACACTTTTTATTTTTGTTATTTTATTTTTATTATCTAAACAATAAAGGATTGGTACCTCCATAGTTTTCCAATAGAGAAAGATCACATAATTTTGATGATATTGCAATGAATCTTTGAAAGGACTTTATAGAATTAGTAGAATTAGTCTCTAACTTATTTAATATTTATTGAGCTTGTGGTGCACATCTGTCTTCATTCCAAAGTTTGCGTAATCATAAAAGAAATAGAAGTCATGATCTGGAGATGGCATATTGTAAACAAACAAACTACGAGAGAGTTTCAAATATGCTAATGGAAAAAATAAGCACAAAATACTTGTGTTCTGGGAAAACCAATGTGTAGCTGTTTTGAAATACTGTTATTCTGTGGTGTTCATCCTTATTTTAAAAATCCATAAAAATATATTAAAAAATTGGAGTCCTCTGAGAAAAACTTTACCTCTGAAATAAAAGTAGAGGGGAAAGAGCTAATAGGTAATGATATATTCATTAGAGAAGAAGGAAAATAAAGAAATGAGTGAAATAAAAGAAGGGAATAAGACTCTGGTGGAGGTAAACCTGCCCTCCTATTCAATTAAAGCCATTCTGTTTGACATTTGAAAGTTACATGGTTGAAGATAAAAGACATCGGTAGTTAACTATTGTTTTTATTTCCATTTGGATGTGGAAGATAATAGCAGCTATAGTAAGGGATATTTTTAAAGAGCCAAACTTTAACATAGATGAGCTAAGGTGAGAAGCTGAACTCTCCTTGAAGGAGTAAGCATTATGAACACTTCCTTTAGTGAAGTAATTCACCTGGCAGCAGGCTTTACACTGAGACTATTTCAAAGCAAAAAACAATGCAGGTAAGCAGAAGTGGGCTGCAATGGTACACTGCATTTAGTTTCTCACCCTATGACCAAAAAGAGAAGAATTCAAGCTTATTTTATATAACAAATTAAGGTAGTTAATTTTACTTAAGTTAAATGTAGATTAAAAAGTTGCATATCTTATTTGTTAATAAATCATTCCCAATACATCTCTCTGATTTATTTAGCTATCAGATATATCATGTTCTAATTTCTACTATGTGTTTAAATATTTGCTATGTGATTGTGGAAAGAATATCTCAGTGGCATGTGGAAGTGAACACATGCTGTTTGTCTTCCTAGTATTTTTCCTCTGGGAAGCCTCCCCACCCCTATCTATATTTGTGCATAGGGCCTACTGTCATGGTGACATACCCTGCCTAGACCCTGCCTCCACCTTCACCCCTATTACCTGGCCCCAGCAAAGTGTAATCACCTGATCCACAGTGGCCAATGAGTGGGGCCACTTTATACAGTTTGTTGAGCACATGGGTGTCTGGCCAAAGAGATGAGTGCAGGGTGAAACCTAGCCATGCTTTTCTCCCCAAGCTGTGTACCTTGGCATGGGGTGTATATGTCTGGAGAAAGGTCACCTTTTCTCATTCCCATAAAGGCTCCATCTGCTTGCTAAGCTGTTCACCTGCAGGGCTCTATCTACCTCATGGAGGAATCATTTGCTCGTTTGTACAGATTCTGGAGCCATATGGGCTAGCACAGGCCCTGCCAATGACAGAACTTATACTCCTTGCCTCAGTGACTGTTTCATGGATCAACCCAAGCTCAAAGCTGCTCAATTAGAATCCTCCCCTGGACTTTCATAAGACAGTAAACTGAAAATGCTGTATTTACTGGCTAAGGTTGCTAAACTGAAAGGATGGTCATAGCCATATTCCTCACTACACTGACAGTACCTATTTGCAGAACTAATCAAACATTCAGAAGAAGGAGAGTTGGGAGATGGAAAAGAGAGATCATACTCTGGGTTGAATCCCTGGTTCCAGCCCTCACTACAATCTCTATCAGCATTTCCAAATTGCAGGCACCAATGGATTTTTTTTTCCTTCATTATCTCGGTGCAAGTTAAGTTTTTGTCATGTTCAGATGAAAGAGTTCAGATATACATGGTGGTATACCCTATGGAGTACAGTTCTACTCCGACACACACGGGGTGGCCATGAGTCAGAATTGACTCCAGGGCAACTGGTTCATTTTGTTTTGTTTTGTTTTTTTAATGCTTATTAGTTGAGTTGTTTAAGTTACAGATGAATGAATTTACGAGCTCACTACTGAAAAGCTCTATCGGTAGACTGGAATCAGAATCAGCTTGATTCATATTTAGACCTAATTGCCAGGAATCGCTGTCACTCCAGAATAGGGAGGAATGCCTCTTTTTCTAGCCCAAGTCTTTACGGTAGCTATGATTGGCATTTCTTAGGTCCTGAGCCTAACCCTCACCGAATCTCATCGACAAGGGAAATGTGAGGCTCCTACCAGTGCGGTCAGGACCACATGCTTAACCCTGGAGCTGAGAGTGGGGGAAGCATCATCTGACCACACACAAGGAAGGTGAGGGGGACAATTACTAGGAAAGGGATAATAGATAACAGATAGGTAAATATCTAGGTCTAATGAAGAGAGTAAGTAGGTTGGCTAGATGACAAGGAGGAGATCTATTTGGCAGCCTGAAAAATTAGGTTAGAAAAATAAGTAGGCTAAGTCCAGGAAATGTTAAAGTACTTTAAATATGAGACATTTGAGCATCATTATTGCACACACAAATGGAGCTTACATACAGAAATTTTTTTTTAGAACTGGATAAATGTCTGTGAAATGATGTGTCTGTTTTGAATAGGGTAATCATGTAATGTATTCCAACCTAGGATATTTCTGAGAGTAAAAGAGGATGTTTTTAATGAATACATGGAAAAATAGGCATACATTAGGACTTTCCTCTAGAAAACTGGGGCAAATGGTCAACCGGCTTCTGAGTAAACTGATCAGAAACAGTAGCTCACACATACATTTAATGTTTAGTGCCATATGACTCTGTTATCATAGCCTGAATCAATTCTAAGAATCTGTGACTAAGACTCAGGCTAAACGCATGGCTGAACATAACAGGGAGCAGGTGATTGGCAGGAAAATCTACTGTAGAGTGGGATACTTTAGCACATGGTAACCTACAAAGATCACTTCCTTGAGAAGTGAGATGCAAGGTACATAGAGTAAGACCAGTCAGAATGGAGCAGGATTTACAAGAAACTTACAGACAATGCAGTGTTTTAGTTGGTGTAGCTAAAGTTCTGTAAAAAGTTGTTGTTGTCAGGTGCCATTGAGTCAGTTCGAACTCACAGTGATGTTGTCTACAAAAGAACTAAACACTGTCTGGTGTCATTGTTATGCTGGAACTCTTTGTTGCAGCCACTGTGTCAATCCATCTCATTGAGAGCTTTCCTCTTTTTTGCTGACCCTCTAATTTACCAAGTATGATGTCCTTCTCCAGGGACTATTCCCTCCTGATAACATGTCCAAAGTACGTGAGATGAAGTCTCGCCATCCTTGCTTCTAAGGAGCATTCTGCTGTACTTCTTCCAAGACAGATTTGTTTGTTCTTCTGGCAGTCCATGTTATATTCAATAGTCTTCCCCAACACCGTAATTCAAATGCATGAATTCTTCCATCTTATTCATTGTCCAGCTATTGCATGCATATGAGGTGATTGAAAATACTCTGGCTTGGATCAGGAGCACCTTAGTCTTCAAAGTAACATAAAAAGTAGAAGCAAAATATGTTTCAACCTATGGAAGTTTATATCTCATTCCTGTGACAGTCCTAAGCAGCTGTCTTATTCAATGGTATGCTTTCTTCACAAAGTGATTCTGAGAAGTAGGACTATTTCACTTTGTGGCCCTGCTGCCCCTAAATTGCTCACCAAAATTGTATCAGCCAGTAGGAGGGACAAAACAATGCAGGAACCATAGCTTACTGAGGTTCTTGGCCACAAGTGGCTCACATCATTTCCACTCACAGTCCATTTATGAGAAGTAGTCATTGGAGAACCCTAGAATCAAAGGAGAGGTAGGGTACTGGGAAAGGTACTATGGCTGGGACACCTGTATACCAAGTAAGGGACTTTTGGAGGTCTTCTAGTCATCTGAGCCACAGGCAGTAAGAAGAGCCCCAAGAAAACAACCCCCAAGAATTAGATAGAATGGACAGCTCTGAATGGGTCACTTAAGCAGAAACAAAGAAATGTGAAATGAGCCTTCTCAGACTAGTCTTTAAATATTAATGCTGAAAAGTTTTCTCACTCCAGTGCCCTCTATTGCTAAATTTAACTGGAATCCAGCTGACAAGAGTCTGGGTAATGTGGTTTGCAGAATACAAGAACGTTAGGAACTGAAATTGAACAGAATTTCACATTCTGTTCTCTACTTATTTTTCTAGCCTCAGCCCTTGACACCACTCCATCCCTTGCACAATTTGTTCTTAATCCATGGGACTCATTTTAGCTCCCCAAGGCACTCTCTCTGACTTCTTAGGGGTGGGCCAGAGAAGAGATCAGCCTTTTGGCTTTCTTTTCCCCCTTGCCTAAGTATCTCCTGATTATGCTTTGGGCCTCAGCTTGGATTTTACTTCCATAAGAAAGTCTCTTTTCGTCTCCAAAATCTAAATTAGGTGTCCTTAATATATAAGCTCTTAATAAGCTCTAAATCCCCAAGACAGAATTTATTTTAAAAAAATTAAAAGCATAATGTAAAAATAGATTATGATTCCCTATTTACCTGTCTATGTCCTGAACCAGATTATAAATTCTGTGAGAGCAGGGTAGAGGTCGTCTACCTACTAGTCATCACTGTATGCCCAATGCTGGGCACAGAGGAGGTGCTCGAGTATCAATTGATTATGTAGCTCAATAAACAAAGGTATCTGAGTCAGGGTATGACAGTGATCAACAGAGAGCAGTGCAGGCCCCTTCTAGGGATGACTGCATGGATTCGGTTCAAGCCTCATTGCTCTTGGCTCTTGAAAGGCAAAAGACGTTGTTCACATTTTCCATGATATCTGAATGTGTGATTGCTTCCGTGGTTTTGTTGCTACCTTCTTTTACCTACACCCTCACAGTCCTAGCTCCTTGACTCAGGCAACCCACTTCATACTGTATGAAACAGATCAAAGAGAAAGAGACAAAAAACAAACAAGCAAGCAACAACAACAACAACAACAACAAAAAAAAAAAAACCAGGAACCCAGAAAATAGGCTATTGTAACCATTTAGGTGCCAGGTTATAAGGAGAAATAGATTAAATATGAGGGGAATTGAGAATGAGGATAGCGTTTAAACATGAGAATAGTTTTAATTTATAAATATGTTAAATATGATGCTTACCAGGAAGTTACTAGAAAAGTTTATTACAGTCTGGTTTAGATACCTCTCATTTAACAGTAAAGAGGCAATTCTGCCTTGGATTTTCAAGAAAACAACAAAAAGATTAGTTGGAGAAAAAGCTAAAACCATGTTCTGGAATAAAAAATGCATATATCACTAATAGTTATTTTAAATAAAACATATACCTAGGATTGCAAATAAGACACATTGTGGTTTGGGCTTTAATTATTATCTCCTCATCTATTGGGTAAACTCTCAAGCACAAGTAAGTCAGGTGGTGTCTCTGTCCTCATCTCTATTCTTATTTCCACATACCATTTCTGCTGCTGTAAGCTAAGATGACTCTCTACTATAACGTGCTATTATTGCTCTATGTTACATGGATTGCTCCTTGTTATGACACTCCATTTGTTTGCAGTTTTCCCTTTTAGTTCATAGAGATTTTCTTCTTCAACTATATTTTTTTTTGCCTCTGATATTTCTAGTCCTAACTTCTTTACACAAATTTATAATAATGAAACTCTTGAGGGTTTCTAGCATGACTGACTCAATGTGTGAATATGCCGTGCTAGTAATCTGCCCTCTCCACTGTGTTGGAAGGGATTTTAATTGCTCCTTTGAGTAGAACATCTTCTAGAGTAGTCCATGGAGAACGTTTCTTGATATACAATGCCCTTCCCCCACAGTTGTTTTTTGTCTCTATACTACAGCTATTAAGCTGAGCAGCTAGAGATAAAATCTCTTACTCTGTAATAAAACGCTGTCTTACCAGGCCTTTGCCTATAGTATATTGGTTACATATATTCTCAATATTAAAGAAAGAACCAGAGTAAAATTGAAGTAGAATTTTCTATAAAAATCATCAGTTTCAAAAGATTGCAGAGTTCGGTCATCAGAAAACAAAAACAAAAATAAGCTCATACGTACTAAATAGAGTTTTTTATGTTTTCTTCAAATACCACTTGAACAAATTCATCACTAAGCCTGCCCTTATGAAAAGGATATTCAAAATCAATATACATATGCAATAAAATATAAACTTACCATTCATTTTCTTTGTTTTCAGATATAAGATTCTAACATGCATTTTACTTGAACAATTTGAAAGTAGCTTTATGTAAATCAAATAGGTCCTCAAAGAAGAGAAAGTAACCTCGAAAGTAAAGTCTGAGGTCAGCTGGTATTATTTCCCAGGAAATAAATATTATATCTCCCTTACCTTTTCACTCAAATACAAAGCAATTGTGTAGCCCAGAAAACCAATAACAAATAAAAATATAACCACTTAGTTCATAGCTGGAGTCCTCAGTTGGAGAGGAGTTCTGTTGAGGGAGTTGATTTTATGATGCTCTTTGAACAACAGAAAATGTACTTTCCAAAAAAAGAAATGGCAGTGTCACCAGAAAATTCTAACTAGATAGAATCTAGAGACAGTTTTATCAAATGGGGATAAACATAGTTACCTCATACGGCTGTTGTGAGGATTAAATGAGATAAAGTATATAAAGTATCTAAGAGCAACTAGTACATAGCAGCCATTCCACTAATGTTACTGCCTCAGTGGCATTCTAGTATGAAAACATTCGTATAAATAAAAGGATATTTGAGTATGCTGGGATCCCTGGGTGGTGCAGACAGTTAATGTTCTTGGCTACTAACTGAAAGATTGAAGGTTTGAGTTCACCCAGAGGCACATCAGAAGAAAGCCCTGGGTGGCTACATCTGAAAAATCACACATTAAAAACTCAGTGGAACACAGTTCTATTCTGACACATAGGGGGTCACCATGAGTCAGAAAGATGTTTGGTCACAAGGAAGAATGAACAATTTTTGGTATCAGAATTAGTACCAAATTAGTCATTCTCATTTATTGAGTGTCTATAATTAGTTTAAAATTTATTCTAGGCTCAAAGGGCACAAGAATAAAAAACTCATGGTTATGATGTTCAAGAGTTAACTATTTAGCTGGGAGGAAGATATGAAAAAAAGTTATAAAAAATCTACCTTGGTGGTAATGGCTACACAACATGATTAGTGTAATTGATGTCGCTGAATTGTACATGTAAAAAATATTGAATTAGCAAATGCTGTATTATATATAAGGAGCCCTGGTGGTGCAGTGGTTAAAGTGCTCACTGCTAACCAAAAGGTCAGCGGTTCAAACCCACCAGCCACTCCATGGGAGGAAGATGTGGTAGTCTGTATAAAGATTTACAGCCTTGGAAACCCTGTGGGGCAATTCCACTCTGTCCTATAAGGTCGCTATGAGTTGGAATCAACTCAGCAGCAGTGGGTTTGGGTGTGGGTATTATACATGTATTTTTTAAAACAACAACAACAAAAATCGCCATGGAGATGTGAAGTAGAAATGATTGTAGTAAGTCAAACAATTCCAGAGACACTGAGGATCCAAATGCAACAGCAAATTGAAATTGTTTCTAATTGGCAACATGAAGTCATGCTGAGTCATTAAAATACTGTCTGGGGATCCTTAAATCTCCCTTGGATGGAGTAGCTTGGATTTTTGGGCTGAACTGTGATAACTGGAAATAAGCAGGGTCAACAAATGTCTGAATGAGGAAGTCATTACAAGGTCCCTTCTCCAGGGTTTCCCCTGGTCCTGACGAGAAAGGGCACAGTGTTTTTTGGCAGGTGATTTATTTTTTCCTAACTACCAGCATCTCCTGGTGGAGCAGTGGTTAAGAGCTATGGCTCCTAACCGAAAGGTTGACAGTTTGAATCTACCAGCTGCTCCTTGGAAACCCTATGGGGGGGTTCTATGCTGTCCTATAGGGTTGCTATGAGTTGGAATTGACTTGATGGCAGTGGGTTTTGGTTTAGTTAAAGCTAGAGTCCCTGGGTGATGCAAATGGTTAATGTGCTTGGCTCCTAACTGAAAGGTTGGATGTTCAAGTCTACCCAGAGGCCTGGTGATCTACTTCCAGAAAAAAAATTAGCCATCGAAAACCCGGTGGAGCACAGTTCTACTCTCACACACATAGGGTCACCGGGAGTCAGAATCAACTTGGCAGCCACTAGTTTGGGCCTTTTTGGATAGTTAAAGCTTGAATATTTTGGCTTGCTAGTAAAATTCTACAGAGAGAGATACTTTTCTAAGCTGAACTCAAATATCTTCTTCCTGTAACCCTTCTCACAAGGATTAGGTAAACTTAATTTATAGATATTATAAAAAGAGCTTGTCACATTATATTATGATGAGTTGTTTCTCTTTCTTTGTTTTTAAATATTCTACACACTAAGTGGAGACAATTTACTTGTCTACTCCTAAATGTGGTATCTCTTTAGTGAATCAAAGTTAAATTTGACTTTCAGATAAACAACAATATTGCTTTGTGTAGAAGGCCCACACCATGAAGTGCATCATATGTAATAGAATAGACCATTGTTGGGGAGCCAACATCAGGATAAGATAAAATTCAGGCAGCAGAGGATGGTATTAGGAGCATACACTGGCAATCACTAAGCGGCTGCCCAGAAAGAGTGATGAGTCTTGTCGGACAGGGGAACAGAGCCTGCAGGGTAAGAGGTGGGCAGACACAATTGACAGAGTATAACAGAGCAGTTTTGCAGTCTACACAACCCAGAGGTTCTGCATACAGGTAGAGGTGGAGGTGGAGCTTGGCAACTAGTCATGAGCTAGAGGTTCAGGGACAGTACTCTGGTCCTGGGACATGTGATGAAAGCTTAAGATGTGCTGCAGATGGTGGCTAAATAACTCCAGCTGTGGGTATTGGCAAAGGAGAAAAAGCAAGTCAGTTTTTACCTGGACCAGGAAAGAGGAGCAAAGACTCAAAGACCAGGCAGAGGGTTGGGACTAAAAGAATATAGAATATAGTCTAGATCCCCCATTTAAAAAACAAAAGAAAAAAAAAAAAACTGTTGCTATCAAGTCAATTTTGACTCATAGCAACCCTGTAAGACAGGATAGAACGGCCCCAGAGGGTTTCCAAGGAGTGGCTGATGGATTCAAACTGCCAACCTTTTGGTTAGCAGCCAAGCTCTTAACCAGTATGCCACCAGGGCTCCCATAGATGCCCATATCTAGGCAAGAGATGTGACAGTGAGTTGGGGATAACAAGCTGCAAAGCAATACTGTTGTAATTGGTGTTGACAATATAGGCTTTCTGAGCCCAGAGGGCAAATACCTTCTCCCCTCCTACCAAGGACTAAAAACAGTCTCAGCAGAGAGGAGGCCAGCAAAAACCCCTGGTTAGAATGAGGTATGAGATTGCCAAAGTCAAGACAGTTATAGCAAAACATACATATTTAGAAAGGTAGGAATAACATATAGTTTGCAAGTTTGAAGTTCAATGATGGAATTTTGATGTTTCTGAAAAGTTTTTGATTCCTGGCCTAGCCAAATTATTATAATTATGATTCATAAATATAAGGATATTAACACCAAACCCATTGCCAATGAGCTGATTCTGACTCGGAGTGACCCTACAGAACAGGGTAGAACTGCGCCATAGGGTTTCCAAGGCTGTAAATCTTTACAGAAGCAGACTGCCATGTCTTTCTCTCCTGGAAAGGCTGGTGGGTTCCAACCACTGATCTTCTGGTTAACAACCAAGTGCTTAACCACTGCACCACCAGGGTGCAGCTACACATGTAAATATAGCTACACATCTGGTTTACCTTATATAAAGAAAAAAAAAATATGATGATACAGAGAAAACAGGTGTCATGCCTAGTGTCTCAAGGAACTCATTCTCTTTTCAGGCTCTGTTCAGCCACTAAAACTTTACAGTCAATCATTAAAATGCCTAGGCTCTGGGCAAAGATCCTAGGAGATAATGCTGTAAGCATGAGAGAGCAGGTGAGAGAGCAGGTGATCCTTTGGCATCAACAGTAAGATGAAATCATTAGTATAAACTTAGAACTACCCTTGAGTTCTTGTGAAAACCAGAGAGAATCTATACATATTTGAAGTATTAGTAATACAATATATTACCCTTAATTAAAAGTTATCAAAAAAGCTTTGCTGATTGCAGAAAAAAAAAAAATTGATCCAACATTAGTTAGGGGCAGTTCTTCTCCAAGTGTATTCCTGGAACAAGCAACACCAGCATCATCTGGGAAATTTGTTAGAAATGCAAATCCTTAGGGCCACCCCAGAACTACTGAATCTGAAATTCTTAGGGAGGTGTAAGCAATCTGTTTTAACAACCCCTCCAGGTGGAAAGTTGCAAGATTTAATAAATAAAAGTACGGGAATCATAGATAAATTTGAATTTCAGATCATCAATATATGGTTTTTTTTAAGTGTGTGTTCCATGAAATATTTGACACATAATTATGCAAAAAATGTTATTTATCTGAAACTCAAATTTAACTGTGCATCTGTATTTTTTTCTGATAACCCTACTGGGTGACTCTGATGTAGGTTAGAGTTTGAGAGCTACCCTTTTGGGTAAAAAAAAAGAGCAAAATAAAAAAAAAGTGTCTCCTATACCCGTAAAACAGAAGGCTCAATCTAGCTGCTGGCAGGTTGAATATGGTCCTAAAATATTTCAGTTTGACCCAATGAATTTGTTTTTATTTGTTCCTTGAGTTTTGATGTCTGAATTAATTGCTAGTATTTAAAATGTTGTGAAATTTCATGTAAAATCACCATCTGGATCATAATCAAGGATGGAAACAACTGGGCCTATCAGCAGATACTTTCCAGTGGCCCAGAGTCCCTGTCACTCACTACTGTATCTCTATCATGAGTGTAACAAGTAACTGGTTCCATCGAATCAATTCCAACTCATGGCAACGCCATGTGTGCCAAACTACAACGGTGCACCATAGAATTTTCAATGGCTGATTTTATTTTATTTTGGAAGTAGATCACCAGGCCTTTCTTCTGAAGAACTTTTGGGTGGATTTGAACCACCCATTATTTGGTTAGTAGCTGAACATGTAACGATTTGCACCACCCAGTCAACCCATCCTGAGACTAGGTGTTGCTTATCATTTAGAGTTGTGGCTGTACTGTTTGCATAATCTCAGGTTGAAATGACATTACTTGACAGGGTCCTCTTAGACATGTGAGCTTGCGACTGTCCTTTAAAGGTTTTTTCCCACATATGGACCCTCTGGAATATAAAACATCTTAAATTGACTTTGCATGGGAAAGAGGGGTGTTATGTCATTGGGAATATCTCCCAGAAAATGAGTTAGTAGAATTAAAAATCAGTGTTGTGATAGAGTCAGTCTGAATATACATTAGAGTCTGAAATAACCAATCTTAACTTACATAAGTGCCAATTTAGAAAACAATTATTGCTTTTTCATTTAAATTGAAAATATTGCTAACTGATTCTCTTGGTGAAAATGCAAATTCCCAAGTGATAGTTTCTTATTGAGAAAAATAATACTAATATAAAAACTGACAGGGATTTTTATCTACGGAAGTATTAACACTGGAGAATATTTAGGAACAAAAACAGAGAAGCTGAGTTCTAATCTTTTATGCTGAAACTGAATGTTCAGCCCTGTCTTGAATCCAGGTCATGTATATGCAACCTAAGGCTTGTGATTTGCTAGTCATTTCTCTAGACCAGGAACTAACCTGTGGATGGATAGACTCAGAGGCTAACACGATGTTGGATTTTGGTTCCTGGCACAACTCAAGAACTGCTTTGGCTGTTGAAGCCACCTGGTTTGGGCAGTTTTTTGAATTATTTTATGTAATTAAGGAAAGTGCACCTAATTTGCCCTTAATCCAACTTTGTGCCTTCGTGATTTGAATTCTGCAAGGTCACTTTCTTTCAAACTTTATGCAGCAATGTCCCTTTTACTATCTCCAAAGCTTTCCCAGAATAAATCTCTCCCTCTCCAATCCTTGCTTGGAGAGCATGTGCAATGCTTTTGTGACATATGGGCCTGTCTACAATAATTAATTCCTAGTTTGTCTGACCCAATTGCTCCATGTTGGCGACTCTTGTTATTTTATTAAAGGCAACATCGTTAAATACGAGCAGGATATTGCCAAAATAGTGAGGTTTTTTTTTTTTTTCAAAGCTGCACACATTTTAGATTTTCTCTGTTTTTATCAATTATTAAATTTTCTGTATTCATGCAATATTTCCTGGCCTGTGATCTCAAATGCTCTTGCATGCTCCAATTTAATTTATCTTTTTACATTGTATTGATGATTAGTTGCATTCTGAATCTATTGTGGAGGTGGAAATTAGAATCAATGTTTTTTCCCCCTGCTGTAATATACTCCATTTTATTTCTACTCTTTGGGAAGTTACAAAACTGGAGTGTTTTCTACTTTATGTGAGGTAGATCAGTGTTCCCCTCTGCTTCGTTGGTGAGGAAGGGTATGTATTCCACCTTGAACTCCCTAGCCTCACATGGGTAGGTCTATCTCAGATCCACCCGGGCTTTTTTTTTTTCCACCTGCATCCCTTGACCAAATTCCTTCAGAGCAGTGGATTGTATTAAAATTTAGTTTTGACATAGAGTGAACTAACAATTCAGGAGTTTACAAAACCTGATAGCTGATGCTCTGTGACAGTATGCAACAAAGAAACATCCCTGAGTAGATCAGAATTGACTCAACTGCAACAGGTTTTGTTTTTTAGATTTGAGAGAAATTTTTAAAGCAGTTCCCTAAATCTTAGTGTGTCATAAACGAAAAACCAAATCCTCTGCCGTGGAGTCCATTCCAACGCATAGCGACCCTAGAGGACAGGGTAGAACAGCCCCATAGGGCTTCTAAGGCTGAAACCGTTACAGAAGCAGACTGCCACATCTTTCTCCCCCGGAGCGGCTGGTGGATTCGAACTGCAGACCTCTGGGTTAGCAGCCTGAGCTCTTAACCACTGCACCACCAGGGCTCCTACTGTGTCATCTAAAACCGATTGCTGTGAAGCCGACTCCAACTCATAGCGATCTTATAATACAAGTAGAACGGCTTCATAGGGTTTCCAAGGAGCAGCTGGTGGATTTGAACTGGTGATCTTTTGGTTAGCAACTGTATCACTTAACCACTGCGACACCAGGAGGCACTAATTCTACATGCCTAATGCTGTCCCTTCTGCATCAAAATATACTGGGAGTGTATAAACAGTAAAATGGTTAGATATAAATTAACAGTATACTCATATTTGAATTCTAATATATTAAGGTTTTAAAACTCGTATGGAATTTGTACAGCCTTCATTGGGAATTTTTATCTAAAGCAGTTAGTTACTCTAGATGAGACTTCTCAATTAAAAAAAAATAATAAGTGAGCTCAAAAAGAACAGGTATAGAAGTGGGGGAGATAAAGCATATCAATCTCTCCTCTTTATTTCCCTCTCCTCCAGTATCATAAAACTGAAAAAAAAAAATATGTTTTAAACATTTTCATTTGAATTTCATATTCTATAAGTCCTGGTGTCATGTGAATTTCTCACCCATTAAAAGCAGAGTCCTGATGGTTCAGTGAAAGGGCAGATACATGCTAGAACAAGAAGTAATTTCTCAGCTTTGTCAGATTAGATTTTACACCAAGACAATAGCTTGGAAAGCAGGCTTTGTTAAGGGATGGGGGAGGGGATTCTAAATTCCTTTAGATCATCCTTTTGTTTTCTTAAGTATAAGAAGAATGCACTTCCACTTAGGTCTAATGTTACTGCCATAGGAATCAGAGAATAGGAACTGAAGCCTAAAAGCTTGCAGCCAATCCTTTCAGTCCCAAAATACTGTAAGGAAAGACAGTATTAATATGTCAGATGGTAGCACCGCAACACTACCCTCTTACTCCAAACCTGTGAGGATTGAGAGCTTTAGAAACTTCCAAAAAGTTACCATGGAGCCTAAGACTTAGGGGCTAGAGGCACGCATCCCTGAGTGTACCTGGGAAGACTGCAAGGTCTGAGAGAAGCCTGCATAAGGCCACTTTCAGTGCTGTGGGTAATTGTGCAGCACCATTAGCATAAGGGGCAGAGGGAAGAGAAGCAAGCAGTGACAAAATGGTTTTCCCAAACGGAGAAATATTTTCAAATAAGCTAAATGTCAAGGTCATGAGGTCCATCTGTGTATCTAGGTCTTCGGGAGATTGTCTCAAAGACTGCTCCGACCACTCCACTTCTGAGGCTCATCCACATTGAAGTTAAGGCAGCATGACCGGGCAAAGGCAGAGCAGGGTTCAGCCCTTCTGTCCATTCAGTTCCTATGTGATGAGGACAGGTTTCAAAAAAAAAAAAAAAAAATCCCACTAACCCTTTAGACAGGCCCAGAAGCTAGCTGAACTTGTTACACTCAGTGGGAGATATATAGATATAGGTATAGATATAGTTATGGATATGGATATAGATATATAGATATATCTATAGTGTGTTGTCTCCAGCTCCATCATACCTTTCTGGAAATTTCTAAAGCATTCATACCCTGCTGGTGTGAGTTAAATTGGTACTATCACTTTGGGAAATAGTTTGTAATAGTCTATAAAAGTTGAAGATTTTTGTGTCCCTGTCCCAGTAACTCAACTTCTGTGTGCATAGCCTAGAGACCCTGTGCACAGGTGCACCAGGTTATAATTCCAATAATGTTTCCAGCAGCAGCATCTATAATTATCCAAAACTTGAAAAATTGCCCATTACATATTAAAATTAAGTTTGATAGGTTGATGCAGTGCAGTATAATACAGTTAACTTTAAAGGTAAATTTGATAGGTTCATACAATGGAATACAATCCAATAATAAAAATAAATAAACTAGAGCTACAGGTAACAATATGGATGAATTTTGCAAATATAATATTACATGCACAACAAGCAAGACATAAAAGGTTACTTACCATATGTCTTTGTATAAATGTTATTTATACACATGTTAAAAGCAGGGAAAATGTAACTATAAATTATATTGTTTAGGGTTATATTTTTCAGTGATAAATCTATATAAAAAACAATAAATTGTCATAATTGTCAGGATAGCAGTTACCTCTCTGAGTTAGGAGTTGAGTGTGATTTGTAATTGATGCACAGGGCCTTCAAGGGTGCTGGAAACGTTCTTTCTTGACCTGGGTGGTGGCTACATTGCTCTTTGCTTTATAATCATTCTTCAAATCATTTATTTATGTTTTCGTTTATGTTATTTCTTTAAATTGTTATGTTTTACAATTAAAACAGTAAGAGTTTAAAATCATGGGGAGTTTTACAGAAGTAAGGCATCATAGAAGAGCTAAATTCTTCTTGTAGCAGTGGACTGTCTGGCCTGGCACCACATGGCTGTCACAGCCCGACTTCAGGACCTCCACAGCCACAGGGAGAACTAGATGGAACCAACTCAACCAGAGAGGACTGTCAGGCCATTTTGAGCCAAGGGAAAGACCAGACCATGAAGTGTACCAGTTGCTGTCTTCAAAAAAGAAATGACAGCCAAATATCCGGTGGGCAGGGATTTTAGCTAGAACCCAGACCAGCCATTCTTCAGCAGAATCCAATGATTATTCAGAGGATACCATATTTATAAATGATCGCCAGCCCCCTTCATTGCCGTATCTCCTTCCCATATACTTGAATGCTATCTAGAAATAAGCAATGGTAGAATTTTGAGTATTTTTATTTAAAGAGATGAAGTGTTTACCTAACAGGACTATTTAAATTATTGCATCCACAATGTTTCCCAAACTGGACTAAAATTTAGTTGTTTTTCCACCATGCTGAAAAGTATGCAACTGTAAGGAAATTTATACCAGTAAAACAAAATAAACTACATTTTCTTTTGACATCTGAATGGAGTATGAGTAAATCTTTGACCTGACAGTAAATATTTGCACACATTCAAAGGAAAACGGGGAGGAAAGAAGCAATCTGCGCTGTTTTTGAGCATTTAACCTAGCTTAATTGGATCAATGTTGAACTCTAGCTTATCCTACTAATTAATTGCCGTTGTAGAAAATTATCTCACCACTTGGATTCTCAAGTTTGTACAGCTCCTAAACTTGGTCTGGCACAAGGAGGTGTCAGTTTGCATGTATGCTGTGGTTTACATGCAGAACTATACTTGATTGTGATTAACACCCTAGAGAACATCAAAATATGAATATAGGCATTCACAGTTAATTGAAGTATCGATATCCCTTAATAACATCATTGGAATGGTGAAGTGAAATAAGTAAAGTAACTAAAGATACTTGTGAATCTTTGAGAAAAAAAATGTAATAATCTTAAAAGGCAAGTCCATCCCTTATATGACATTCTGTTAGTTATTCTGTTTAACACAAGTTACAGGTATGCATTGCTTAATGTCCATTTGGGCAACTTCTGATGGCATATATGCCTGTGGTCCCAGGCATATATATATATATATTTTTTTTTTTTTTTTAAGGGGAAGCAGCTCTCCTTTGGTTTATTATTTCCCCTTAATGGTTTTAAAGACCACAAACCTAGACTCTTGCAGCAATGGACCACGGGTGGGATACAGGCAGGTGATGCAGAGGACATGGCTCTGGGCTGGCTTTCGGATTTTGTCCATTGGGCCGGTGGCGGGAGGTCTTCAGGCCCAGGCTGCTTCTGCTGCTTGGGTGGGTGGAACAGTGGGCAGGGCTGGGAGTGCTCTGCTGCCTCCGCACTCACTTCCTCTTGCTCAGCTCTTACTGCTGCCCTTTCAGTCACTGTCGCCACTGCCTGTGCCTCCAGCCTGTATCAGCAGCTCCAGGAGCAGCAGCAGCAGCAGCGGCAACAGGGACTACTGCATGTGGGCTTCCGTAAGGTTTTAATATGGTGTTCACACAATGTCCAAATCACATGACGTCCTATTTCACAGAATGTATCATCGATCTGAAACAACCCATACCAGTATAAGAATTGTAATATTATTAAAAGTCTCATAAATAGTATTCTGAGTTAGAATAGAGGCTCTCTATGAGTAACCACAGAGGAATCCTGGTGGCACAGTGGTTAAGTACTTGGCTGCTGACTGAAAAATCAATGCCACTTCTCTAAAGAAAGATGTAGCAGTCTGCTTCTGTAAAGATTACAGCCTTGGGAACACTATGGGCAGTTCTGCTATGTCCTATAGGGTTGCCATGAGTCAGAATTGATTCAAAGGCAATGGGTAACCAAATGCACATTTAATCACAATGTAGCTGTAATGGAATGATGTTAGCTATTAGAGGAGGCTCATTTGGGACCTCCTCTAAAATAGGGATCCCATTTAATATAGCTTTATACTTTTCACAGCATATGGTAAGATTTCAATCAATATTTGAATGAATGAATGAACAAATTACATGAAATGGCACATTTTAGAGTTTAGATTTAGAATAAGATGGTAATTAATTTCAAGAATTATTTTATAAATTCAAATTTCAATGAAATTTTAAATAAAAATATGTGTTCCCATATAGCTGCATTAACTTTTTAATAATTCATCTATAAATTAAACAGTCTGAAAAGTCTGTTACATCAGTCAATGATTAAAGACCCTTGTTTTCTCTACATAGTCATGAATCTTGCTATTTTAAAATTTTTTGCCAGGTTTTCAGACTGTTGCTTTTGTTTTGTTTTGTTTTGTTTTTACTTCCTCAAATAATAAAAAAAACACATATATCTGATGATAAAAATATTTAAAATTTTTCAAATAAGCTGATCTATATTGTGAATTGTACATGTAAATGATGTGATAGGAGTTTGATATAAAACTTTACCAAGAAGAACAGAGGAAGAAGGAGAGTCAGGAATAGGAAGAAGAAATGAAATGTGTGGCTAATTGCTTCCATGAAAAATTGCCTCCTTTGCCATGAGACCAAAACTGGATGGTGCCAGGCTACTCCTACTAAACATTTTGATTGAAGATTCTGTAGTAGAATCCTGATGAAAACGGGGAAAATGCAGAACAGAATGTCAAATTCTCATGGACTCCAGTCTTTCTGGAGCCATGAAAGCTAGATGAACCCATGAAACTATTGCCCTGAGATACTCTTTAAAACTTAAACCAAAAATATCCACTGAAGTCTTCTTAAAACCAAACTATAGTTTATCTAAACTAGTAAAAAATGTCTGCACTGAGCATTATGTTCTTTTAAGAACTATGTATATGGGATAAAATTGACAACTTAAAAGATTAGATAGGAACCTTAGGGGGCAATGTTGTTGTTGTTAGATGCTGTCAAATTAGTTCCGACTCGTATCAACCCTATTTACAACAGAACAAAACACTGCCGGATCCTGTACCACCCTTGTGATTGTTGTTATGGTTGAGCTCATTGATGTAGCCACTGTGTCAATCCATCTCGTTGAAGGTCTTCCTCTTTTTCACTGACCCTCTACTTTACCAAGGATGATTTCCTTCCCCAGGGACTGATCCCTCCTGATAACATGTCCAAAGTATGTGAGACAAAGTCTCGCCATCCTTGCTTCTAAGAAGCATTCTGGCTGTACCTCTTTCATGACAGATTTGTTGGCTCTTTTGACAGCCCATGGTATATTCAATATGGGGGCAGTGAGTATATGTTAATGAAGGAGAGACAACTCAGAAAAGGAGGGTGAGAATTGTCACACAACCATTGATTACAAGAAAGTAATCAATGTCACTGAATTGTACATGTAGGAACTTTTGAACTGGTGTAGGTTTTGCTGTGTGTATACTAAACAACAAAGTAAATTAAAAACAAATAAATAACTTCACAGAGAAAAGAATGAATCAAGAGGTCAGGAGTAGGAATGTGGTGAGATTCAGACTGATAATCAAAGCAAAGGATAAGCAAAAATAAATGGGCAGAGGCTCCTTAATCTCTAGGGGATATGCAAATACTCTAATTCCTGATCAGCAGGAGTGAGTCCAGAGATGAGTGAAAACAAAAGATAGTCCAAGTAGACTGATCAGGTTTAGAGGTCTAGTGATGAATCATATCAAGCAGAAATAGAATCGCTAATATTGTCCCTACTTTAACATTCCATGAAAAGTTGGGAAGGCTAAGAGATAGGTGCCAACAGTCAGGTTGAGACAGAGTATGCAATTGTCATAAATATTAATTGTGAGAGACTTTTCCAGAAGTCATTCCCCATTATAGTACAAACAGTTGCAATGCAAATGTCAGTAAGAACAAGGTTCCAAATTAACTCAGCAATCTCTCCCAATATTATTTGTTATCATATCTAAAAAGCTGTATGTTACTTTATTTGTAAATTAGCTGGTTTGTTAGCTAAAAAACTACATCAGTATCTACACAAAACCTTGAAGGAATTTTTGTATTATAGAGTCTGAAACTAGCTTAATCATATTTGGCTAGTTTCCCTAAAAGACCTGAGAGGTACAGATTCTAAGAGGCCATATTCATAACCCTGCACATTCATAAATCATTCATAAATGATGTAAGAAGGCAGAAAAAAGAAAATGGAAATAGGCTTACCACATCAGTAGATAATTTTTCATAAATTTCTCAGTTTATTTAAAGTTTTTAACACTATTATTTTTATGAATACTATTAAAATCTTGCTTTAGTAAATTATAGCTTATTTTTAACATTAATATTTATTGTGGTTCTCAAAACTATTCTTTAACATATGCAGACAGGAATTCTCATCAGTTGTCCTGACTCCACTGCACGTTGTTTCCTAATTTTTAAAAAGTGTATCCTGAACGTTAGAAAAAGCATTTGCTTTAATATCTATTCTGTCTGATACTAGTGTAACCACTCCAGCTTTTTTATGGTTGCTGTTCGCATGATGTATCTTTTTCCATGCTTTAGCTTTCAACCTGTTCGTACCATTGAATCTAATGTGTGTCTCCTATAGACAAAATATAGTTGGATCTTCTTTTCATTTTGCTTTGCTTTTAATCCTTCCTGACAGTCTCTGCCTTTTGATTGGATAGTTTAATCCATTCACATTTAATGTTATTATAGATATAGTTGGATTTATGTCTGTCATATTACATTTTGTTTCCTATATTTTCACTTCTTTTTTGCTTTCTTTTAAGTGAATGAATTCTAGTGTAACATTTTAATTTCTTTAAAAAATTTTCCCTATATATTTTTTGTTATTTTCTTAGTAGTTGTTCTAGGACTTAGCATATACATCTTAATCTACTTAATCTACTTCAATTTATACTAATAATTCCAGTGAGATACATAAACATTATTCTTATATAGCTTTAAATCAGTTTTCTCCCTTGAGCTTTTATTGTTACACATATTACATCTATATATGTTACAGATGTAACTATTCATTGTTATAAGTATCATTTTACCGTATACAACTTTATGGTTGTTAAAGAAGCAGAAAAATAAAGGAGGACAAGTACATATTTTAGAATTAATTGTATTTACCTTCTAATTTCCCATTTCTGGTTCTTTACATTTGTTTCTACGAATTCAAGTTACCCTTTGATGCCATTTCCTTATTCCAATACAACTCTGCTCTCATCTACCTCCTTCGTGCTGTCATTGTCAAATGTATTATATTTCTATATCTTATAGACCCTATAATACAATTACATGTGTATTGTTTTATATAGTTGCTTTTTAAAGAGTTAAGAAAAGAATAAAAAAAGTGTTTATATTGTCTATTATAAGTACATAATTACATTTTTACCAATGCTCTTTGTTTTTCCCTGTGGATTTGAATTTCCATCTGTTTGTTTTCAGCCTGAGTAACTTCCTTTAATATTTTTTGTAAGGTGGGCTGATAGCAACAAATTTGTTTTTGTTTTCTTTGAGCACTTCTAATATGTCATTCCACAGCTTTCTGGCCTCCATTATTTCTAACGGGAAGTCAGCTGTAAATTTTATTTGGTTTCTTTGTGTGTGACAAGTAATTTTTGCTGCTTTAAACTTTTTTTTCTTAGCATTTTTACCATGATGTGTAAATTAATATTTTTGAGCAATTTTTTGAAGTTTCAGCCATTCTTGCTTTGCATATATATTTTTTCTGATCTTTTCTCTTACCTTCTCTCTTTCTGGTACTTCGATGGCATGCCTGTTGGTGTATTTAAATGTATCCTACATTTCTCTGAGTCTCTTATTTTGTCATTCTATTATTGCTCTGTTCTTCAAATTGCATATTGCCTATCAATCTACAAGTTTGCTGATTCTTTTTTATGCCAATTCAAATTTATTGTTGAGCCCTTCTAATGAATTTTTTATTTCAGTTATTATGCTTTTCAAATCCAGAATTTCCATTTGGTTCTTTTTAATTATTGTCTTTATTTATAGTGCCTGTGTCGTGAAACATTGTCTTCATATCTTTCCTTACTTCTCTAAGCCTAGTTTCTTTTAGCTTTTTGAACTACTTTGGCTATTTTGAAGTATTGGTCTGTTAAATCTGACATGTGGTCCCTCTTACAGGCAATTTATATATCTGCTTTTTTCTTTTCCTGTGTATGAATCACATATTCATGTGTCATGACTTTTTGTTGAAAACTGGACATTTTGCATAATATCCAGAGTAGCAACTCTGGATAATGACTCCCTCCTTACCAGGGCATGTTTTAGTTGTTGTGTGCTTGCTTATTTTTGTTATGACCTGGATAGGGTATTTTAGTGAAGTCTCTTTCCCCTGCAGTGTGAAGCCTTTGTTGTTGTTCCTCTGAGTGTACAGCCTTGGGCATTCACACAGTTGCCCTGGGGTGACAATGGTTTTGCCATTACCAATGTTTTTTGACATTGCCCTGGGACAAAAATTGCTCAGCAGTGTGATTTAATTAAATTCAGGCAGAAGTACTTTTTAAGGCCGGTCTTTGAGTTTTTTCCTACCTCTCTCCCCTGCCCCCCCCTTTCCCCCCAGCTCTTCTTAACTGTCTCTGTCCCTGGTTCTCTTTGGTGAATTAGTTACCTTCTTGTTCTTAATTAACAGGATTTATTTTTTCACACATGGGTTGCCATGAATCATAATTGACTTGATGTCATCTGGTTTATTGTTTTGGAAAGTGCCCTTCACCTTGAACTTCTCCACACTCTGTTTCAGATAAAGTCAATCACTTTGAATAGAACTCAACTTCTTGGCTAGTATTCAACAAGAATTTAGCCTCCACAACTTACAGTTAAAGGGTATGAGGAATGCTGAGGGCCTGCCTTTGATGGGAAGATAAGGTAAACCTTGACTGGAAGCTAAGAAGAGATGGAGTCCCATTGTCTTGACTAGCATACCCAGAGTGGTTATTTCATCAGCCTGAGTCTGGGGTAGGGGAGGGGCAAGAAGGAGTGGGTCATGGCTTAAATGCTATAGACGCTCACTGTTATTACTGAGTTTTATAGATACGCTTGAACTAATATTTCTCCATCTGCTGTAACCCCTTAAAACAATTTCCAGAGATTTTAATTTTTTAATTGTTTTTAACCAGGTTTGCCTGTTTTGCTGAGGAATGGGTCCATCAAGCTATTCATGTTGTCATCTGAGAAATGGAACCCTTATAAATTTATTCTTGTAAAAACTTGTTTTCTTTTATCCTAAGAGAAGATGAGATCAGAAACTGACAAATGTGTTCAATTTGCCATCTTCATCTAATTCCTGACCCCTCTTTTTGAGGGTTTATCTTTTCCTTCCTGGTCTTCTCTGTCTCTCAGCTGTAAGCAATTGATGTTTTCAGTCATATTGTGGTCATTCGGTAGAGCCAGACCCAGAAACCCCATAGGCAAACCTGGGTTCATATCCAGGCTCCTCTACTTACTAGCTGTGTGACCCTAGACAGAGACTCTGCATTTCCAACTCTTCATCTATAATAAAGGGAAGGAGCACTTATCAGGTGTTTTTATGGTTAAAGTTAATATGTAAAATGCCTATCTAAACGTAACTCTTAAAGAATACAGGTTATCCCAACTTAATAATAAGAAATACAAGAAAGATTGTGGCAAAATATCAGCTTCATTATCCCATGAGCTTGAATGTGCTGTTTAATTAAAAAAAAAAAAAATCATCTACACACAAAAAAATGATTGCTACATTAAAATACATTTCAAAATGAATGCAATTGGTTCAAAACTTTGTTCGTTTGTTTGTTTTGATTCCTGATTATTCTCTATAATACTTTAAGTTTTTATATAAGGGGTTTTCAAGGGCTTACAACTGGGAAAAAGCATTTGATTTGTTTGTTTGTTTATGAAAATTTTCAGATATTTTGGCCCAGCTTTAGTACAGGTTTAGACCAAACAAGCAGAATGGTTTTAAAATTGCAAGTACAGGAGGATTTTATTTCAGAAACTATTATCATTTAATTCCACAGTGACTGATTCCGGAATCTGGAGTGCTTGATTTAATTTAAGTGTTTGTAACTTTGGCATTTTCCATACTGTTAAGAAATATCAAACTATTTTGTTAAAATTTTACTGATTCTTATACCATTCATTTGGAATATGTGAAAAATTCATACATGGATTGAGTGAAATTTTGCTTTTGCTATTTTTTTAATGTTTCCTAAAAATTTGTCAGAGCAAAATCTATCAGAGAACCATGCATAAAATAGATAGCCAATAAATGATTGCTGTATTTAATAACCATGCTCCTAGGTGAGAGAAGCATTTGATAAGCATGGATTTGTCATGTATTTAGACAAGTGACAAATAAATCACGGATTTAAAAAAAAATCCAGTAAAGGATATGCCCTCAGAAACTCACCTGGCAATATCTTCTTACATCAATTGTTGGCTGGAAGCAGCCTCGTTATTCAGGTGTTAATGTGGCTTTTAAATGGTGCATCTATAAATCTCTCAGATTCTACTAGATCCCTTAATGCTGAATAATAGAAAGTGGCAATGTAGAGGTCGGGAGAAGATATTGACTGTAAGGAATTCCTGGGATCCATTTCCTTCATCCATTGAGCTCTTACTTGTTTTACATAGTAGGCTTTCCATAATCTTATTTATTCAGACAAAAAGTAGATTACTTTAAAAAAAAAGTTATAAAAACCTTGATCTTGCTCAACTACCACTTTTATCAGTAAGGAAACAAAGGTCCATGGGTAGCCGTCTATATAGAATAGACTATGTGGGTGATCTGGGACTAGAACCTAGGGCTTTTGGATACTTCTATCAGCAGTAAATCTTTTTCTAGGCCAATGGTTCCCAAACTTTAACATGCATCAGAAGCACCTGATACTCGAAAACACAAATTACTAGGCTTTACCACACCCCCAAATTTCTGATTCAATAGGTCTGTGACACTGCCCAGTTACGGGTTGTACTGTGTCCCCTCAAAATATGTATTAAAGTCCTGACTTATGGATGTAATCCTGTTTGCAAATAGACTTTTTCTTTTGTTTTGTTAATGATGTCATACCAGTATGGGGTGGGTCCTAAACCAAATCACTTCTGAATTACAAAAAGAGCAGAATAGATACTGTAAAATGCTAGTACACCTACTCCTCACTTACCGACTATCTCATTATCTGACATTTCACATTTACAATGGTAAAAAATCTACCATTCAACCATTTTGAATATTAAAGATGTACATCTGGCAGTAACAAATGATGAGGCACTAGGCAAGAGTAACGTTGGCTGTAATGGTTAAGGTTCTGTGTCAACTTGGCTAGGCCATGATTTTTAGTGGTTTGGCAATTATGTAATGATGTAATATGGAAGTTATGTAATGATGTAATTTGGTAGTCATGTAATGATGTAATTTGACAGTTGTGCAATGATGTAGTCATCCTTCATTTTGTGATCTGATGTGGTCATCCTCCCTTTTCACATAATGCCAATTTTTGTGTAAAAACCTAGTCTTTGGACCCTAACCATGTCGGTAAGGGAGGAGCATGTGTAGTAGCATCCAAACCTGTCTGACTTCAGGGATAATGATGAGAATTACCATCAAGATCAGCCCAAAGCTGATTCCTCTGAGGTGTTGGTCAGACACAACTTCATTCTCCAATCTTTTTACCAATTCTGACACCAGCCATCCCTCCCACAGCAGTCTCTACTTCTCTTCTGGATTTGATAATCCATTGCAGTGGCCACACAGAACTCACAGGCCATACTTACAGTCAAGTGGTTTATTAAGGAAGTAACAGGATTGTGATCAGGATTGAGATAGATACCCTAAAAATTATCTGAGTTATTGACCAGAGTAAAAGAAGCTGGGATAGGATTCAGGCCTAGAAATTAATTTTATTCAGAAAACCTGTAGAACTAGAAAACTGAACGAGTTAGGGCACTTCTACCTGCCAAGAACAATTTGGTTAGTTTGTTTCCAAGGAGACATTATGAAACCTTTACATTTTCAGAAATGAATGCTTTGCAACTACCCTGTGACCGTCCTGTGAACCTGTTGTGGTTACTAAGCAGAAAACAAATGTTGTCAGGTTGTTCCTAAGGAAACCCCATTCCTGTAAACCCTGCAGTTACTAATCAGTAACTAGTCGATAAAAACGCTTTAAACCTATCACCAAGTGGTAACCAAGTCAATAAAAAACTCTTTTAACCTATCAATGTAAAGTCACCACTTCCATTCTTCCACCTTTGGTAATGATGTATTAATGAATAACCAATTGGGATTTTTCTAAATTTCACTTCCTTCTGTAACAATCTATTAGCTGCTCTCTGACTGTGATTCAGTGGATTCTGCTAGTGTCTTGTACTTGGTGCACGCTGGCAGATCTCTCATTTGAATAATTGTCTTTGTCTTGGGTTAATAAAAATTTCTTTTGATTAAATGTAAGTCTGGGGTCTTTTTCCCCTACTACAGGGTCAACAGGCTACAACTTGGGATCAGAATCAGGAAGCATGTAGGCAAAGTCTGGAAGGATGTCACAAAGTGGAGAGTACATCCCTCCCTAATCTAGTTCAGCTCTCTCAGTCCCGCTGGGCTGTGCAAGCAAGCAGGCCCTTCTCTCTGCCATGTATACCTCCTTTCAGCTGTGTGATCTCCTCTCAGTCCCTTCAGGACAAGTCTCCTCTTGGCCTCCTGAGGACAAGCCTCTTCTCAGTCCCTTCTGGGCAGGCCTCCCTACCATCAGCTCTGCCACAAGGCTCCTTCTGGGCCTCTTGCTGTCATCAGTATTACAGCTTTTGACCAATGTTACAGCTCTTTTAGGAAGTTAGTCACCTTCTCTCTCTCTACTTCTCTTTTCTTGCCTCTCTTGCTTTTTCTCCTTTTTGCTTCTTTCTTCCTTCCTCTTTCTGTCTGCAAACCACTGTGGGGATGATGCATAAATAAACTCCTGGTCAATTTCAAGGCACGGCCCTCCCACCAGGGCCACAATCTGACCAATCCCGTCAGTAAGCCACAGTCACTTCATTGGCACAGTAGGCTATAGTCACTTTATTTGCATAAGTATATTGTCCAGTCCCTGCAAGGTGCATAAAATAGATCAATCACAGTGCAGGCTACAGCCCAGGCCCAGAAAAAAAGTATCAAAATATCAAGTTGTTTACACATTGCCCAGGAAATAGCTATCAATCTGGACCAAAGCAACAAACCCTCTGGGGTAGAATACCAGGTCTTAGGGGAAAATCTTGCAAGCTATTTTTTCAAAGAACCAAGACAAAAGGTCATGGAAAAGAACTCATTTCACCACAGACACAGAGACACACACAAGGTGCCCACAGACACTGAGGAACACCAAGGATTGCCACAGCTACTAGAAGTTGAAATAGACGAAGAAGGACTTTCCCCTCGAGTCACGTGCTAAATTTGGACTTGTAATCTCCTAAACTGTGAGAAAATAAATTTCTGTTCTTCAAAAGCCACCTGCTTGTGGTATTTTTTTGTTACATTAGCACTAGATAACTAAAACAGGCCACCAAATTAGCATTTAATTTCTAACAATTCCCAGGTGATGTTGATGCTGCTGGTTTGGCGACCCCACTTGATAACCACTGCTCTAAATCACAGTTTAAAATGTTGGGGCAGCAATGAAGAATCTGTAAATAATCCTTAAATAAATTGTTTGACCTGGTGTCTTACTTGGCCTTTTGACCGGAATCTACTGCAAGTATTTTTCGTATCCCTGTGCCTTTGATTCCTTATTAATAAAATAAGGACTTTGGAGCAAAAGATAGCTGTTCCTTCTAGCTCTAATAATTTATAAGAAAACACCTGTGTCACTACTTTCCGGCAAAAATTAAAGAAAATACTGTATGTGAAAATACATAAGGAGAAAAATCTGGAACTATCTCACTGTAACAGCTAGGAATTATTTGGCAGTAAGTAATTGTGAATTCTGCAAGTAGATGGGGCTTGAATAAATAGTTTTCTCACATACCAAGAAATCTGGAAATTGGTGACAAGCCCACCCACCCCCATTATTGATGACTAAATTCTCTGGAAGAAATGCTGAGATGGAGTTTGGTTTGTAAGATGTTTAACAGGGATCAACACCTATGAAGAAAAATGGGAAAAAGTAGGATTGGGAAGATAAAAACTGCAATACCTGCTCAACAAAACCTCAACCAATCTGGCGGGGAGCTCTGGAGTGATAGTTGCCTGTCAGAGCGTCCCTCATGGAACTGAAATGGGCTTTTATACCCCTATTCACTCTGTTATTGGAAGAGCATGACCTCAGGCCAGGTGGCTCTCAGCAACGAGGGAGAAAAAGCTGATAATTTGGAGGCTGTCTGCTGATCACACTCTCCACAACTAGCAGCAAATCCTTCCTTGAAGGGGGTTCTGGGTGTCCCATCCCCATGTCTACCACATATATCTGCAGAAGTTCTCTGTGATTCTCTTGGTTGTTTCCTCAAGCTTAGAAGATGGCTCTTGCTGTTGCAAGTATTACATCTTATTAAAATCACAAAGGGAGGGGCAGAAACTTATCACTTTTATCAGCAAATCAAAAGCTTCTCTAGAAACCGTTGAGTATATTATGTTGATGCCTCTCTTACCAGGAAGTTATCACATGACTAGATATAGCTAGAAGCTGAAAAGGCGAGTATTTAGCATCTCCAAACTCCACAGGGAAGAATGAGAGAGGAAAGGGAACTGAAAATAGAAGGCTGTTCCAGCTACGATGGTCTCTGATGCTCACTTTACAAATCTCATAAAATAACTATCAGTTACTGTGCCAGTTTGCTGTTAGTGCAGTCCTGTCGTCCTCCAATTCCTGGTGATCCCAGAACAGAACAAAATGCTGCCTGGCCTGAGTCATCCCCATGATCAGTTACAGATTGAACCACTCTAGACCATAGGGTTTTTTGGCTGATATTCAGAAGTAGATCACCAGGTCTTTATTCCTAGTCAGTCTTAATCTGGAAACTCTGCTGAAACCTATTCAGCATCATAGCAACACAAAAGCTTCCACTGACAGACGAGTGGTGGCTGCACATGAAGTGCACTGGCCAGGAATTGAACCAGGGTTTTTTGCAAGGAAGTCAAGCATTCTACCACTGACCCACCCCTGCACGTTCTATGTCAGGTACTGTCTGTTAATTCCTATAAAACTGTTGCAAAATCGATGCTAACATTGTTAATTCCCAAGTAAAAACTTGAAGACTAAATCCTTGCTTTTTCTTATAATTTGCTTACATTTTCCTCAGTCACTGTCGTATGCCCAGAATTAAGAGTCTTAGGATTTAAACAATTCACTGAAGCAGCAGAAAAGGATAGTTTATGGCAAAATATGTGGAATGAAATTTAACTAAGAACATTACACTCTCTTATTGAGGAAAAATAGCATTTACTATGTTTGGTATTTTTCTTTTTCCTTTAGAGACTAAGTTTTCTTCTCCATCCTGGGAAAATGTAGGCAGACAACTCACAAACGTGACATGAGCTGAAAGATACAGGGGCTGCAATTTGCATCAAGCCAAACCAACAGGACTTCTGTCATCTTCTTTTCAAAGCAATATTATCCTGAGGGATGTGCTATTTCACTGTAAACCAAGGAATTCATGCACAAACATGCAGCTGCTAGTCCACAATTTAACACAAAAATCTTTAAAAAGAAAAAGGGAGAGAGAGTAGGCAAGAAGGAAGCCCTACCAAATCCTCAGGACCCTCTCCTGCCTTAAAAAGCAGGCAATACTCCATCCATCCCCTTCAATACCCCAGACATTGTGTTAATAAACAAAACGAAGATGAATAATTACCTAGTGAATTACATAATACATACTATCAAATGAATAAATAATAATAATATGAGTTGTAATTTAATATTAAAATTATATTTGTTATAAAAATTACTTTTTAACGGCAGTGTGTAACTTTTCAAAATTGTTCAAATGACTGTTGTTTAGGATGTGCTTTCAGGAATTATTAGAAAAATAAATATTTTGGTGCTTTGGGAAAATTATACTGTTTTCATAACGATATTATAAAACGTCTTTCTGCCCCTTGAATAACAACCAGCATAAACCAGCCAACAAACGTCTTTGAATTAGCTGACTTTGACAGGAAACAAAATAATTGATGATTTAAAAAAAAATGTTATTTTAAATAAAAAAAGTAGAAGGTTCTGAAAATGATAACACAGAATTATCTGCAAACAACTAATTCAGCTGTGTCCTAACTAGATGTCAGACACTTAACACACATTATTTCACGTGTAAAAAGAGATATGGAAGCTATGAATAAGGGGATAGTAAAGAACTAGCTGTTTATGATTTTCCATATAATATTATTCATCATTTTAAGCCATTCCTTAACTATTTTATTAGTATTATTTTAATAAAAATTTTAAAACACAATTTGATCAGTTCCAGAAAGATTTCAAACCTATATACCCTTGCTGTTATTTCTTTAGGGATTAGCATTTCTCTCTCTTGTGTCAATATTAAATTTATGTGTTAATTTTTTTTCTGCCGTAGAACATCGGTGCATATATTTTTCAAGGGGCAAGCTTTCTAAATTATATTAAAATAGAATTGTATCTACTTTTCATCATTAAAGTTCCAGGAGGCATTTTTCACAGGAATGGAAATATAATTTTTAATGTCACTAAAAATAATTGCATTGTTTTCCTGATTAAGTGCAATTACCCAAGCTTCTATGTTTGTAGCAAGATATTATTTTTGACTCAATATTAATTTTGTATACATATTTCACTCAGGGTTAATTTTCGTTATTGAGGATAAATCTACTCAATATGGAAAATACTTCTTGAATGTTATTTTTAAGGTTCAGTTTTAAATTTACTAATTACTAGGATTGAATCAATTGATTATAATTAATATTCAGCAATGTAGTCTTCACCTACTACAGATGATTAGGTGGCAATAAGATGGATGAACACCTGAATTGCTTGTTTTTTGTAGTTGTGTTTTTTCTTAATTTTTATCTCTTCTACATTCCCAAAGGTATATCTGAAGACACATGAGTGACAGCTCTATAACCACAAACATGTGCAGGACCCAAGATAAGTCCTTATAAAAGGATTTGATGACCCTGCAACCAAAGAGTTGTAATGTTGACTATTTCTGCTACATGAGAGGCAGCACAATGTTCTGATGAGCTGCACTGGCTTGGAACAAGATTGTCTGGGGGAAAGCTGGGCTCAGCCACTCACAAGCTTTGTGACTGTAAGCAAGCTGGCATCTCTGTCAATACAGCACATTGCCATAATATGCTTGCTATTAATATGCTATTGACTTAAAGCATTCATGTCACTCCTAAAGGGGCCTATTTTATTAATAAAACCCCAATTTAAACTCAAGGAAAATTGAATTTAAATAATAAAGCATTATTCAATATTTCAAAGTATGTGCAAATAATTTTCATTTTTAGACTATTAATATAAGTACATAAGGAGTCCTGGTGGCACAGTGGTTAAGCGCTTGGCTGCTAACCAAAAGATTGGCAGTTCGAACCCATCAGCTGCTCTGTGAAAGAACAGATCTAGCGGATCTGCTGCCATAAAGATCAGAGCCCAAGAAACCCTCAGGGGCAGTGTTACTTTGCCTATAGGGTATCTATGAGTCAAAATCGACTCAACAGCAACAACATCAATCTAAGTCCATAGTAATTTATGTATTCAAACGTTTTATTTCAACTCTTTACAATTTATCTTTTTCTTTTCCAACCTTTACTTCTCTCACTTAACTATAATTTGACACAGAGGCAGGACAGAATAAAAATACAAATTAGAGGTTATCACCCAAAATGTTTTTCTTTCTCAGGGTCTATCCTTCAGCATTTTCAAGTCATCAAAAATCCTTGACATTTTCCCAGAAACAGCTAAATTTTGGAAACATAATGCAACAGTATTAAATTAGAAAATTTAAACAAAAATCTCAATTACAGCAACAAAAGCCTATCTATTCTGTTTTTATATCCTTATTAGTACAAAAATCAGAAACATTGGGGTTATATAGAGAATGTATGTACAATAAAAGATTAAATGAATTCTTTCTCTTTCTCATTCCCTTTCCCCTCTCTGTCTTTTTCCGTCTCTCATGCACATAATATCTCTATTAAACTAAAAAGATGTTTTGTCAGTTTTTATTTTTCTCCAAGCACTTTCAATTAACGTGTGATACAACTAAAAATGCTGTCAGATGATATTAAAGATGGACATGAGTCTAAATGGACACAAATTGAACAATTTAATTGTCTGCCACCAATATTATCAGTGCACCACTGTTGTGCTTCTCTGCTTCACGGGAAACAGCTCCCCAACCAATTATTCCTGCCCATTTGTGGAAACCTGAGGTCTCCTCTCTTCACAATATAGGGTTACTCAACAATGATCCTTTTTCTAGTTTACTTTATAAGGCAAACACTAAAAAAAATAGACGATTGTATTCATCATGTAGAGAGTTAAGTAAAATCTATTTTAGAAAGTATCATATCAATATTAAAAGGTATAGGTAGGGACTCAGACTAGCTCATCTAAGTGTATTTACCTGAGTACTCTTATAGAAATGAAAATAGATTGCTTACCTGTAAAAACAATGGCTCAAGGAAGGAAGGTTTTTGTTTGCTCTTGGGATAGAAAAGAATTTTTGCATTAAATAAGAATTACACATGTATGTGTTGTTACGTATATCCACACATGTAAAATCACAACATTACATAATCTCAACTTCATTGTGGGACTTAGTTATAAGAAATATGGGCTCTCTGAAGCCCTGAGGTTGACACCGAAAGAAATAATGTAGTAAAGAAGAACCAATTAGAAAACGCTTTTTGATCTTAAACTATAAAACGAAACCACAGGAGAGAAAAAACAAAGCCTGATTTTAAAGATTTTACTTTGATTGAAATAGTTACACCCTCAAGGATGCCACACGGTTATTTTATAAATCTCTTTCTCTCTGAAACATAAGTCAGAGTGAAGGAGGAAGAGGGAAACTTGAAATATCTTAAGTTCAATTGTCACCCTTAGTAACCTTTCTATTCATTCGGTTACTTAAAGGCTTTTGCACTTAGCAAGAGGTGCTTACAGGTAGAACACATTTACATTCTCTGGAACTCGGTTAATGAATTGTTTTGTACAGAGATGGGGTGTGAGCAGATATCCTCTTAGTATAGTTTATCTCTAAATTATATAATTAAAATACAAAATAGAAAATTAGCATAGATTCAGATTGTTTTAGAGGCACTGTTGGAGATATTAATATTAGAACTTAGCTGAAGAGAAAAAACAAAAGATTGTAACGAGTACGAATGGGAGCCTTCGGAGTATGAATTGTATTCTTTTCTTACATCCAAACTAGTGAAACACAGGTGTCATTTTAAGGGATTTTAAAGCTCTCTGGTACTTGAGTGGTGCAGTGGTTGAGAGCTAAGGCTGCTAACCAAAATGTCGGCAGTTTGAATCCACCAGCCACTGCGTGGAAACCCTATGGGCAGTTCTACTCTGTCCTATAGGGTCACTATGAGACGCAACTGACTTGATAGCAATTTTTTTTTTGGCGGGGGGTTGGTACTTAAGTATTAATGTATGTACTCTTTCGTCTTATGGATGAGAAATGAGAGACTTAGAGAGGATAAACAAATTAAAACATGGGTCTTATCATTTATTCAATAAACGTTTATTGAGCACTATTGCTTCCACAAAACAATATGTTAGGCACTACAGAAATAAGTACAAATATGACATTGGCCTTGATCTCAAGGAGTGTTGTCTATTTACAGAAGAAAAAAAAAGCAAACTCAAGTGGAAAAGGTCTCTATTGAAAAATTTTGCCAATTAAGTGCATAGAAATGGGGAAGATTGTTCATAAATAAAATGAAACAAAAATGATCCTTGATTTAAAAAATGTATATATATTTGTGCTTGCATTGATTTAAAAAAGAAGCAGTATCTAGCAGAGTTGATTTAAGTGCCGTCAAGTCGTTTTTGACTCCTAGTGACCCCATGTGACAGTGTAGAACTGCCCCATACGGTTTCCCAGTAAGTAAGTGTTCAGCTGCTAACCAAAAGGTCGGCTTTTCGAATTCACCAGCTGCTCCTTGAAAACCCTATGGGGCGGTTCTACTCTGTCCTATAGGGTTTCTATGAGTTGGAATTGACTCAACGGCAATGGGTTTTGTTTTTTGGTTTTTAGAATCTTTAAGGAAGCAGATCACCAGGTCTATCTCCTGCAGAGTGGCTGGGTGGGTTCAAACTGCCAACCTTTCTGTTAGCAGCCCAACTCTTAAACGTTTTCAAAACCAAGGCAATTTTAAAAAACATTCTTGTTGTTGGGTGCCATCTAGTCAGTTTCAGCTCGTAGCAACCCTATGCACAATAGAAAGAAACATTGATTGATCTTGAGCCATCCTTACAATCCTTGCAATGTTTGAGCCCATTGTTGCAGCCACTGTGTCAATCCTTTTTGTTGGGGGTCTTCCTCTTCTTTGCTGACTCTTTACTTTTACCAAACATTATGGTCTTCTCCAGGGACTGATTCCTCCTAATAACATGTCCAAAGTATGTGACAAGTTTAACCATCCTCAGTTCTAGGAGCATTCCAGCTATACTTCTTCCAAGATAGATCTGTTCTTTCTTCTGGCAGTCCATGGTAGGTTCAGTATTCTTTGCCAACACCATAATTCAAAGGCATCAATTCTTTGGTTTTCCTTATTCATTGTCCAACTTTCGCATGCATATGAGACAACTGAAAACATCATGGCTTATGTCAGGCGCATCTTAGTCCTCCAAGTGACATCTTTGCTTTTGAACACTTTGAAGAGGTCTTTTGCAGCAGATTTGTCCAGTGCAATGCGAAATTTGTGTTCTTGACTGCTGCTTTCATGGGTGTTTACTGTGGATCCAAGTAAAATGTAATCCTTAACAAGTTCAATATTTTCTCTGTTTATCATGACGTTGCTTACTGGTCCAGTTGTGAGGATTTTTGTTTTCTTTATGCTGAAGTGTAAGCCACACTGAAGTCTTTGATCTTCATCCATAAGTGCTTCAAGTCCTCTTTGCTTTCAACAAGCAAAGTTGTGTCATCTACATATCGCAGGTTGTTAATGAGTCTTCCTCCAATCCTAATGCATTGTTCTTCTTGTATAGTCCAGCTTCTTAGATTGTTTGCTCTGCATACGAATTAAATAAGTAGGGTGAAACGAGAAAACACTGACACACATCTTTCCCGATTTTAAACCACTCAGTATCCCCTTATTCTGTTCAAATGACTGCATCTTGATCTATGTGCAGGTTCCTCATAAGCACAGTTAAGAGTTCTGGAATTCCTATTCTTTGCAATGTCATCCATAATTTGTTATGATCCACACAGTTGAATGCCTTTGCATAGAAAATAAAACACAGGTAAACATCTTTCTGGTATTCTTTGCTTTCAGCCAAAATCCATCTGACATCAGCAATGATATTCCCAGTTTCAAGTCCTCTTCTGAATCTGGCTTGAATTTCTGGCAGGTCCCTGTTGATGTACTGCTGCAACCATTTTTGAATTATCTTTAGCAAAATTTTATCTGAGTGTCATATTAATGATATTGTTCAATATTTTCCACATTCTGTTGGATCACCTTTCTTTGGAAAGGGCACAAATATGGGTGTCTACCAGTTGTTTGGCCAGGTAGTTGTCTTCCAAATTTCTTGGCATAGGCAATTGAGCACCTGCAGAGCCCTATTGTTTATTGAAATGTCTCGACTGGTATTCAGTCAATTCCTGGAGACTTGTTTCTCACCAATGCCTTCATTGCAGCTTGGACTTCTCCCTTCAATACCATCAGTTCTTGATCTTATATTAACTTTTGAAATTGTTGAACGCGACCAATTTTTTTTTTTTTGGTAAAGTGACTTTGTGTATTCCTTTCATCTTCTTTTGATGCTTCCTGCATCTTTCAATATTTGGCCCATAGAATCCTTCAATATTGCAAATGTTGGCCTGGATTTATTCTTAATTTCTTTCAGATTGAGTAATGCCAAGCATATCCTTCCTTTCTGGTTTTCTAACTCCCGGTCTTTACACATTTCATTATAATACTTCACTTTGTCTTCTTGAGCCACCCTTTGATTTCTTCTGTTTAGCTCTTTGACTTCATCATTTCTTCCATTTTCTTTAGCTACTCTGCATTCAAGAGCAAGTTTCAGAGTCTCTTCTGACATCCATTTTTGTCTTTTCTTTCTTTCCTGTTTTTTAATGATCTCTTGCTTTCTTCATGTATGATGTCCTTGATGTCATCCAACAACTAGTCTGGTCTTGGGTCATTAATGTTCAATACTTCAAATTTATTCTTGGGATGGTTTCTAAATTCAGGTAGGATATACTCAAGGTTGTACTTTCATTCTCATGGACTTGAATAAATTTTCTTCAGCTTCAACTTGAACTTGCATATGAGTAGTTGATGGTCTGTTCCACAGCTGGCCCCTGGCCTTCTTATTCAAAAAGCATACAAGTACTTAAAAATGTTCCAACAAAGGACAGCCCAGGGCCCAAATGGCTTCAATAGTGAATTTTACTAAATATTTAAATAAAAAATTATACACAAACTCTTTCAGAAAACAGAAGAGAAGGAAACAATTCCCAACTCATCTGATGTGGCCAGTAATACCCTGATACCCAAACTAGGCAAATACCTTTGAAGAATAGAAACTATAGACCAATGTCTTTGTGATTATGAACACACAAATACTCAACAAAATATTGGCACATCTAATCCAATAATACATAAAAAGTCTAAACATCATGCCCAAGTTGGTTTGTATCAGCAATGCAGGGTTGGTTTAACATTCAAAAATCAGTATAATTCACTATATTAACATTTTAAAGGAGACAATGCATATGATCATTTTAACAGGTACAGAAATTAATTTCACAAATTCAACATGAATTCATTTTAAAAACTTTTAGCCACGTAGAAATTGAAGAGAACTTCCACAAACTAATATAAATCATCTATGAATAACTACAGCTAACCTTATACATAATGGTGAATATTTAATGTTTCCTCCCTGAGAGTAGGAACATGGCAAGGTTGTCTACCCTCATTATTATCATTCAAACTTATACTGGAGTCCTAGTCATTGCAATCAGACAATGAATAACATAAAAGGCATAAAGATTGAAAGGAAATAGGTAAATACATTTTCTTGCAGATGACATAATTGTTTACAGAGTAAAGCCTCAGGAATCCACAAAACAACTATTAAAAGTAATAGGCTAGCATCAAAGTTGTAGGATACAAGATTAACAAATGAAACTACTTGTATTTTTATATAATATCAGAGCAAATGTTAGGAAAATTAAATAAAGTATATTTTATTTACTATAGTGCCAAAATATAAAATAATTAGGGATAAATTTAACAAAGGGCATGTAAATGCAGTACGTTGAAAATTATAGAACATTATTGACAAAGTAAAGAATGTCTAAGTAACTGGAGATACATACTATACTCAGGGACTGAAAGATTCAATGTTGTTACCATTGCTATTTATCTTAAATTGATCTATAGAATGAATATAATATCAATCAAAATCTTGGCACCTGATTTTTTTTTTTTTTTAGGAATTGATAAATTGGTTCTAAGTTTCATATGTTCCTAGACTGAAATTAGTATATCTGAAGAAATTTTTAAGATAAAAAAATTTGAAGGATACATATAATCTGATTTTAAGATTTACTATAAAGCTACAGAAATCAAATAAATGGTATTGAATGAAAGATGACAGACAGAAAAGAGTTTCTATCATAAAATTTAATTTATAAAAATCTCTTGAAAATGCACTCTAATGACAGAAAGCAGATCACTGACTGCCTGGATATGGAGGTGGGGATGTGTGAAGATGGGCAAAGCAAGGAATGACAAAGGGACACAAGGAAATGTCTAGGTTTGATGGAGATAGTCACTATACTGATTATAGAGATGATTTCATGAACGTATACATATAGATGCATATATATGTCAAAACTTATAAAATTATGCATTTTAAACATGTGCTGTTTATCTTATCTCAATTATACTTCAATGAAGCTATAAAAATATGCAAGAAAATTGTATAAACAGAACAAATCTCATTAATGTGAGAAGAGGAAGAGGAATAAGTGTTTCCATGTATTTGAGATGAGCTATTTAAACGGTTTTGGGCAAAGTATTCTGTGCTTACCTTTTGGGAAGTAAAATCAAAGAATGTGAACATTTTGTTATCTTGTTCATATCATCTCCTCAAAGAAGGCATTAAGTTCATTTGCAGAGAATTTTTTTTTTCCTTAACACTGAATTTCAAAGGGTATTTTCTCATGTGTATTTTTATTTTGAACACCTGGGTAACATTATAAACAATATCTATAAGTTTTGCATAAACTACAAATGTTTTCCAATGGAATTTTCTTATATTGACATTCTACATAATCTGGAACCATACTATTAAATTGTAACTCAGTGAAGGAATTTCTGGTGGGAATGTTGACTAGGCACTCTGCTCTCTTGTCATACTGAATTAATTACATGGGTAGGACTTGGGGAATTTAAAGGAATGGATAGGTAAAATGTCCATTAGATTATCTCTTCAGAGCATTAGATGCACGCAATTCTTTATCAGATATTTAAGTGCACAGTTGATTTCTTTGAAAGGGACTTCCAGGCTGATAATCTGTGCTGCTAACTCTTTCAGTATCAGGTAAGCATAAGTAGAGTTATTGTGATTCTCGTCTTGTAAATGTTTAGTAGGATAACTTTCATTTCTCTTTAAGACTTTCACATGAGTACCAAATAGGTAGGTGGGATTTGTAAAGGTGAGTTTTAGAACAGGGTGATCATATGGGCAAGTTCTTAACTGAAATGCCTGTACTGTGCAGCTCCAAACAATAATACTTTGACTTGTTTCTATCTCTGCATCTTTTATCAGTCTACAGCTGAGCACATCTGACCCCTCCCCCAACTTCTCCAAAGGCTCAGCGTCATCCTTGATTTAAGTCCAAGTTTTTCATAAGTCTGAGGGCATTAAGCAACTCTAATTAAATAGTGTTTGATTCATTCCTGTCATGGATTGAATTGTGTCCTCCAAAAATATCTGTCAGCTTGGCTAGGTCATGATGTGATTTCCTTATGGGTTGTAAACTCTATCAGTATGCTGAGGGTATATGTGATCTCCGTACATATTGTAAACTCTATCACTATGATGAGGTTATACTGATGATGTCTACAAGATTGGATAGTGGCTGAAGCCAATCTCTTCTGAGATAACAAAAGAGAGAAGCAAGCAGAGACACATGGGAACTTCATATCACCAAGAAAGCAGTGCCAGGAGCAGAGCACATCCTTTGGACCTGAGGTTCCTGCGCAAAGAAGCTCCCAGACCAAGGGAAGATTGGTGACACGGACCTTCCTCCAGAGCAGACAGAGAAAGTGTTCCCCTGGAGCTTACACCCTGAATTTGGGCTTGTAGCCTGCTGAACTGTGAGAAAATAAACTTCTCTTTGTTAAAGCCATCCACTTGTGGTATTTCTCTTAGAGCAGCACTAGATGACTAAGACAATTCCCTGGCCTTGTACAACATCTGTAGGAATTGGTCTTTAGACTAGTTCCTATATCCCAGAACCCTACCTTGTATCTTTTTTACCCTATACACCAAAAATTTGTTATTGGTGTTGTCTATGTTCATACACTGTGTGGGGGAGGGGGTGTTTAACTTCTGGAAACTTCTCTTATTCTTGCCAAGCCACTGCCTTCCTACCAGGAACTACATTCTTGGCCATGAACCCCAATCACAAAGCTGGCGTTCTGCTACCTGTTGACAGACTCTCTGTAAGGATTATCTGCTCACACAAGCTCCATGATAATGCTCCAGCAGTGGATGGTGCTTATTTTTGTAACAATATAGTTTGGGGTTAGGCAAGTCTGACCCCCACACACAACCTTGTTATGTTTCACATATTCTAATTAACATAAGGGCTGCTGAAGGGATCTAACCATGTTCACAATTAGGACCCAGACATAGACAAGTTGTCTGGCAGCAAACACAAGAGGTCATGTAGGGTACTGGGTAAAGCCTGACAAAAGCCAAACTCCTGACAGAGTGAGCCATGGTGGGAGAAATCATCCCAATGGAAAAATGAGTTAGACCCTTTGAGTTACAGCTGCAACGAGAACTAAATATCAGACACAAGTAGTGGTTTAGGGTATTTTAATGTATGGTTACTCTTAGTACCAATTTCATTCAAGCAACTTGGAATAAAAAGGTAATAAACAGCTCTAATTTAGCATAACACAGGGGGAAAGGGGCTTTCTCTGTCTGCCTTCCCAGAAGATGGTTGAATGGTCTTCATACAACAGTGAGAACATCTTGTATGGACCATCAGCAGTGGTCTAGAATCTGTCCAGATATATCTTGGCTAGTGTGCTGAAGTGTCAGGGGAAGGAGGTGGTTTTTATGACTCAGAACAACCACAATCAGCAGTGAAAAAAGTGAAAAAACATCTGGAACTATGGTGAAACAGTATCAAATAGTGGTGCAGTTTGGCATGTTAGGTCAAGGGCAAGTGAGAAATTGTCTAGAGTGGATAATCATGAGCTCAGGTGACCTGAAGCAAAGAACAGAGACAGGAACATATTGGACTTCATGTAGCGTTATGGCATGTAGGACACACATTAAGAGAGGATTGAGGTCCTCTTTATGAGACTGATTAATGAGGGAATCATATTTGTACACTAATGGAAATATGATCAAATTTTTATACTTTAGGTAGAGAAGCTTGAGAAAATTTAGGTTAATTAAAAATATATAGGGATAATTTGGGGACAATAAATTTGAGTTTAACTGTTAATAGAGATTTTCTAAGTCAATGTTTCCTGTTATAATAGTCACATTGTGAGTAAATATGTTTGTGGATTGGAAAACTCAATATTATAAAAAATGTCACTATTTCCAAACTGATTTAATGGATTTAACATAATCCATTAAAATCCTAGCATGTTACTTTTTTGCAAATTGACTAACTGATGATAAAATGTATATAAGAATCTGAAGGATAGAACAGAGAGCTAGTAAACAAAGCTGTGCAACTTAACTACCAAATATCAAGAACTAATATAAAGCTAATTAAGACACATTATTATTTGCACAGAGATATACAAAGACAAGTAAGACAAGATAATTTAGAATCATATACACACATACATTTTCACTTGATTTATGACAAGGTAACAGGATGGTCCCCCATGTGTATGTCAGTTTGTCGTACTGTGGGGGCTTGCATGTTGCTGTGATGCTGGAAGTTATGCCACTGGTATTCAAACACCAGCAGGATCACCTATGGAGGACAAGTTTCAGCTCAGCGTCCAGACTAAGACAGACTAAGAAGAAGGATCTGGTTGTCTGTTTCTGGAAAGAATTAGCCAGTGAAAACCTTATGAACAGCAGCAGATCATTGGCTGATATAGTGCTGGAAGATGAGTCCCTCAGGTTGGAAGTTACTCAAAATATGACTGGGGCAGAGTGCCTCCTCAAAGTAGAGTCAACCTTCATTTGCTGATGTGGCACAACTCAAAATGAGAAGAAACAGCTGCAAACATCCATTAATAATCAGAACGTGGAATGTACAAAGTATGAATCTAGGAAAATTGGAAATTGTCAAAAATGAAATGGAATGCATAAACATCAATATCCTAGGCATTCGTGAACTGAAATGGACTGGTATTGGCCATTTTGAATTGGAAAATCAAATGGTTTACTATGCTGGGAATGCCAACTTGAAGAGGAATGGCATTGCATTCATTATCAAAAAGAACATTTCAAGATCTATCCTGAAGTACAACGCGATCAGTGACAGGATAATATCCATACGCCTACAAGGAAGACCAGTTAATACGACCATTATTAAAATTTACACACCAACCACTGAGGCCAAAGAGGAAGAAACTGAAGATTTTACCAACTTCTCCAGTCTGAAATCGATAAAACACGCAATCAGGATGCATTGATAATTACTGGTGATTGGAATGCGAAAGTAGGAAACAAAGAAGATGGATCGGTAGTCGGAAAATAATGGCTTGAGTGATAGAAATGATGCCAAAGATCACATGAGAGAATTTTGCAAGACGAATGACTTCTTCATTGCAAATACCTTTTTCAACAATCTAAAGGGTGACAATACATGGACCTCGTCAGATGGAAAACACAGAAATAAAATTGACTACATCTGTGCAAAGATAAAATGGAAAAGCTCAATAGCATCAGTCAGAACAAGGCCAGGGGCTGACTAAGGAACAAACCATCAACTGCTCATATGCAAGTTCAAGTTGAATCTAGAGAAAATTAGAACAAGTCCACAAAACCAAAGTACAACCTTGAGTATATCCCAGCTAAATTTAGAGACCATCTCAAGAATATATTAGACACGTTGATCACTAATGACCAAGACCAGAGGAGTTGTGGAATGACTTCAAGGACATCATACATGAAGAAAGCAAGAGGTCATTAAAAAGACAGGAAAGAAAGAAAAGACCAAAATGGATGTCAGAAGAGACTCTGAAACTTGGTCTTGAATGTCAAGTAGCTAAAGCTAACTGAAGAAATGATGAAGTAAAAGAGCTGAAAAGAAGATTTCAAAGGACAGCTTGAGAAGACAAAGTAAAATATTATAATGACATGTGCAAAGACCCGGAGTTAGAAATCCAAAAGGGAAGAACACACTTGGCATATCTCAAGCTGAAAGAATGAAGAAAAAAATCAAGCCTCGAGTTGTGATTTTGAATAATTCTATGCGGAAAATATTAAAGGATTCAGGAAGCATCAAAAGAAAATGGAAGGAATTCACAGAGTCACTATACCAAAAAGAATTGGTCAACATTCAACTGTTTCAGGTGGTAGCATATGATCAGGAACCGATGGTATTGAAGGAAAAGATCCAAGCTGCGCTGAAGGCATTGTCGAAAAACTTGTCTTCAGAAATTGGTGGAATATCAATTGAGATGTTTCAGTAAACATATGCAGTGCTGGAAGTGCTCACTCTTCTATGCGAAGAAATTTGGAAGACAGCTACCTGGCCAACAAACTGGAAGACATCCATATTTATGCCTATTTCAAAGAAAGATGATCCAACTGAATGCAGAAATTATTGAATAATATCATTGTTATCACACACAAATAAAATTTTGCTGAAGATCATTCAAAAGCAGCTACCGTAATATATCTACAGGGAACTGCCAGAAATTCAATCCAGATTCAGAAGAGGGCGTGGAACGAGGGATATCATTGCTGATGTCAGAAGGATTCTGGATGAAAGCAGAGAATACAAGAAAGATGTTTACCTGTGTTTTATAGGCTATGCAAAGGCATTCGACTGTGTGGATCATAACAAATTACGGATAAAATTGCAAAGAATGGGAATTCCAGAACACTTAATTGTGCTCATGAGGAAACTGTACAAGATCAAGATGCAGTCGTTTGAACAGAACAAGAGGATACCGTGTGGTTTCAAGTCAGGAAAGGTGTGCGTCAGGGTTGTATCATTTCTCCATACTTATTCGATCTGTATGCTGAGCAAATAACCCGAGAAGCTGGACCATATAAGGTAGAATGGGGCATCAGTATTAGAGGAAGACTCATTAACAACCTGCATTATGTTTGTTACGCAATCTCGCTTGCTGAAAGTGAAGAGGACCTAAAGCACTTACCGATGAAGATCAAAGACTACAGCCTTCAGTACGAATTACACTTCAACATAAAAAGAACACAAATCCTCACAACTGGACCAATAAGCAACAGCATGATAAACAGAGAAAAGATTGAAGTTGTCAAGGATTTCATTGTACTTGGATCCACAATCAACACTCATGGAAGCAGCAGTCAAGAAATCAAGTGATGCATGGCATTGGGCAAATCTGCTGCAAAAGATCTCTTTAAACTGTTAAAAAGCAAAGATGTCACCTTGAACACTAAGGTGCATCTGACCCAAGCCATGTTGTTTTCAATCGCCTCGTATGTATGTGAAAGCTGGACAATGAATAAGAAAGGCTGAAGAAGAATTGATACCTTCAGATTATGGTGTTGGCAAAGAATATTGAATATACCAGGGACCACCAAAAGAATGAACAAATCTATCTTTGAAGAAGTACAGCCAGGATGCTCCTTAGAAGCAAGGATGGAAAGACTTCATCTCACGTACTTTGGACATGTTATCAGGAGGGATCAGTCCCTGGAAAAGGATGTATGCTTGGTTATGTAGGGTGTTAGCAAAAAGAGGAAGACCCTCAGTGAGATGGATTGACACAGTGGCTGCAACATTGGGCTCAAGTATAGCAACTATTGTGAGGATGGTGCAGGACTAGGCAGTGTTTCTTTCTGTTGTATGTAGGGTTGCTATGAGTTGGAACCAACTCGAGGGCACCTAGCAACAAAAACAACAGTGTTGTCAGAACAGTGATCAAGTGCAAACTTCCAGTAAATGGTGCCTTGTCAATGGATACATATATGGATAAGATGCATTTTGACCCCTACCTCGTGCCACTTGCAAAAATCAATTCCAGATCGATTGTATATCCAGATTTAAAAGGTAAAATGATAAAGATTTTCAAAGGAAATATGAAGAAAAAAATCTCCATCAACTGGTAATATGTGTAAATTTCTTATGTATATAATTCTAAACATAAAGAAAGATGGTAAATTGGACAGTGATAAGATTAGAACATCTGTTTCTCAAGGACATATGAGGCTCTGAAAAATGGAAGCCACAGACAGGGAGAAGATATTTGCAATACAATATCCTAAAAATAATTTGTATTCAGAATATATAAAGAACTCCTACAAAAAATACGGAAAAGACAGGAAAACCAATAGGAAAAAATACATAGGGAACTTGAACAGGCATTTCATAGAAAATATATCTAAATGACCTATAAACTTACAAAAGATGTTGAACTTCATTAGTAAGCAGGAAAATACAAACTAAAATAACAGTGTTTAATACCAGTACACAGTCACCAGAAAGGCTATAATGAAAAGAAAGAAAAAAAAAAATCAAGTTTAGGCAAGAATGTGGAGCTATTGGAACTCCTGTGCACTGCTGATGGAAATATAAATTGTGTCAATATCAAAGAAACTTGACATATGCATGCTCTGTAACCCAGCATTCCACTCTTAAGTATGCGTATGTTCACAAAAAGAAAAATGTTCATAGCAACACTATTTGTAATAGCCACAACCTGAAAACAACACAAATGCCCATAAATGGTAAAATGAATAAATTGTGGTATATTCGTAAAATTAAATACTGTACAGAATGAAAATGAACAAACTCCAGCTACAAGGAAAGATATGGATATACCTCACAAACATAATGTTGAGGGAAAGAAAACAGACAAAAAAGAATATCTGACTCCATTTATAAAAATTTTAAAATCAGGCAAAATAAATCTATGGCGTCAGGTTAGGATGGAGTTCATCACTGAGGTTGAGTAATGAAATGAACTGGAAGAGGATAGTGAGGGGTAATTCTAATGTTCTGTTTCTTGTCCTGGGTACTGGCTATAAAGGTATGCTCAATTTGCAAAAGTTCAGCAATTTGTATGCTTCTGATTTCTGTCTCCACGTGCCTTATACTTCAATAAAAAGTAAAAAAAAAAAAAATACATCTTTTAATTCAATATTTCTTCTTTGTATTTTTTCTAATAAATGAGTTCAATTATTTTCATTAGAATCTGCTATAAAAATAAAAATCAAAGCTTTTTTTTTTTTTTTTAAGTAGACTGTGGGGAGTGTTGCCAGGAAAAATTATTATAGAATCTAGGTCCCTGATATGAAGTTGAAAGAAGTTCTTATTGTCTTGTTTGAATTGGAAGTGGTGGTGAGATAGCGGTGTGGATCCACTCTAGCTCAGGAAAGGCTTTCAAATGGAGATGAAATGTAAAGGATATTAATGAAACATCCACACTTGAAGGTTTTTTCAGACTGAGAGATCAGCCTGTACAAAGGTCCTGAGATGGGAGAAACCTTGGCAGATTTGATAAGTAAAAACAGTAACTGGAACTTAGTGTAAAAAAGGAGAGTGGTACTCAATGAGACAGGCGTGGCACAACCAGATCATGGAAAACCATAGTAAGGAGTTTAGGTTTTAGTTTCAGAACAACTGGAAGTCGTTGAGATATTTATTAAAAAGAATGAAAAGAACTGATACACACACACACACACACACACACACATGCATATAATAAAAACCAAAAAGAACCAAACCTGTTGCATATAATAGTTTCAGAACAACTGGAAGTCGTTGAGATATTTATTAAAAAGAATGAAAAGAACTGATACACACACACACACACACACACACACACACACACACATGCATATAATAAAAACCAAAAAGAACCAAACCTGTTGCATATAATAGGTCACCCAAATAACCAAACCCATTGGGGTTGAGTCATTTTCAACTCATAGCGACCCTATAGGACAGAGTAGAACTGCCCCATGGTTTCCAAGGAGCAGCTGGTGGATTCAAACCACTGACCTTTTGGTTAGCAGCTGTAGCTCTCATCAATTGCTCCACCAGAGCTCCTTAATAGGTCACAGTAGACTGCAATGAGAAGAACAGACTACAGAGGGATAAAAGTGGAAAAGGCTGACCTGTTAGAAGGCTACTGTAATAGTGTGTAAGAGGTGATGATCTAAGATTAAACCCATTGCCCTCTAGTTAGTTCTGACTCATAGTGACCCTATAGGACAGAGCAGAACTGCCCCCATAGGATTTCCAATGCTGTACTCTTTAAGGAAGCAAATTGCCACATTTTTCTCTCAAGAAGCAATTGCTGGGTTCGAACCCCCGATCTTTCAATTAGCAGTGGATCAATCACTTTAACCACTTCACCACCAGGGATCCTTGATGCAAGACTAATGACCAGTAAATATCTCATAAAGGTTATGGATATACCCACCTCTTTAATATCTGTATTTTCATTATAAAAATTCATGTAATCGTAATTATTTGTCAGACCTATTACCAGCTATAAAATACTTAGGCTTCTAGAATTAAAATATTTATTAAAGTTCTTCTACTTTTCCAATGCACATTGAATAGTAGATCACAAATTTGACTTAAAAAGATAGGTAATTTCAGTTTTATAAATCTGGGAGGGAATATGCAACATGCCATGGATTTTTCACTTGGGAATGTTCAATATCATGACAGTCAGTAGATGATCTGTGCTAAAGGCACTGCAAGGTTTGAGTCTACTATTCAATCTTCCAAACTTGTGTACAAAATAGAAATACCTTTAAAATGATGACATGTTTTTCAGAGGGTTTAGATTTTGTTGGAATAACCTGCAGCTATGTTAAGGAAGATCTATTACTTGACTCTCTAGCTTGTTTGCTTTAGTATAGAGGTTTGTGGGTTCAGTTTTTCCATTTAGAAGATATTTAGCCTTAGATCCTTGTTAATGGAACAGCACTAGTTGAACGCTAAATAAACGGTTCTTCACAGAGGCAAGTTTGTAGCGTAGGCTGATGTCATTTTGTGTACCTGAGAACTGTAAAAAGAGAATGTATTGTCAAATAACAGAATAGGTATAGCATATATATGTGCTGAATTGAATGACCCTCTGTTAGTTTCCCCTGTAATTTCTGAGAGAGATTTAGAGACTGAAACATCTAACTCGATGCCCAGTAAAATGAACAGTGAAATCGTAACTTCTTAGCGGTGGCATAGTTCTATAGATGGAGATGTGGAGTCCTGTGGTTTCGTTCCTGCCTCTTCTACCTTTTAGCTGTTTGACCAGGAAAAGTAACAAAAATCTATCGAGGCTAAATTTTCTCATGCACAAAACAAAAACAGTAACAGTGCCCTAAATCCCCAAAGCTGTTGCGATCATCAAATAAGACAGTGCATGTAAAAGAGCTCTGAAACTCAATCGTTGCCATTAACTTCCAATACTAGAAGGATTCTGCTTTTGTCTACAGGGAACCTATTTGAATTTGATTTTTCTGCATAAACCCTACATGAAGTGATTCTAACCCGTATTATTTCCATCCATTTAATCTTGTGAATTCTAAAAGCACAGATTTTTAAAATAATGCTGCTTATCTATGTAGTACTTCATCAGTGTCCCTTATTGAGTTTCTGGATTTTAATGTATGTTTTTTTAAAACTTTCTACATCATTATTCCAGGCAGTAAGTGTAATCTCAACCTAAGAGTTCATGTGGAAGTACATTTCATTTTTTTCTGTAAAGCATGAAACAGCCAGACAGGAACGTTCCCTTTATGGATGCCATGCTCCATTCTCTGAAGTGCATACTTATCTGTTGTCCCAGCATAGAAAGATGAATATCATAAATCTATATTTCAGATTGTGTTTCACAATACCTGAAGAGATGATTTTACCTTCAAACTCTGGTAAGCAAAGGAAATAATCATTTGAGTTGGGAAGGGGACATTGTCTCATTCCTCATGTTTCCATATGAGAGTTCTGCTCTACTCCCTGGAAAGGGAAATAAGCGAGTGAACACTTACAGCCTCTCTCTCCACAGCTTATTTACTCATTAACCTTGTAACTAATGTTTTTATGTGTTTGCCCAAGTGCAACAGAGAAACATATACTATCTCCACATTCTCCCTTGTGGCCAACCTCACGTGTAGATAAGGTGATCATTCCTGTTCCGAAAGTTTTTACAAATGTGCTGCAAATGGTTAATGCACTTGGCTGCTAATCAAAATGTTGGAAGTTCGAGTCTACCCAGAGGTGCTTCAGAAGAAAGACCTGGCAATCTACTTCTGAAAAATCAAACATTGAAAACCCTGTGGAGCACAGTTCTACTCTGACACACAGAAAGTTGCTGTGAGTTGGAATCAATGAAATGGAAACTGGTTTAACTGGTTTTAACTTGTTTCATCTTCCCAACTACCCTCCAAAATAAGTGTCAAATTATCTACATTTTATAGATGAGGAAACTGAGGCATAGAGAAATTATTAAGTGTTTTCACATAGTCCTATAGATATTAGGTTGTGAAAAGTAAAACCTATACTTGGGTTAGGAACTCTGTCTTTCTCTCCTGAGCTCTACTGCTTCCCCATTCATGAGTGACTGGGTTTGTGAAATGCCCTAATCCTCCCTGAAGCTTGCTAAAACATGTACGTAAACTACTTTGCAGTCCAGCTATACCAAAAGAAAATTGTAGGAGGTGGAAGGAGACGTTTCCCATTTTAGTAGGTTTCTATTACCTTCTAAAATATAGAAGTACTCAGCAGTTATTGGCCCACCAAGAATAAAACCAGTATTGAAATCCTAATTTGGCACCCTGTGTCTGGACCTTTGCTTATAGGACCCTGGAGAGGAGGAGTGTTTAATCGGGCCCTCCAGCTACCAACAGGTTATATGAGAGATGGAGCTCTTGCTATAAGGTAGAAACAGTTCGTTTAGATTTATCTTAAACACAGACACACATCATCATACATCACACAAAGGGCAGACTTACAAATAATGTACCTTTGTGCATTGAATGTGAGTTTGCTGTTAGTGATCGCACTAAGTTCCTGTTGCTATCCAAATCTTGTTTTCCTTTACATTTTGTTATTTTACTTATTTTTTGGTATGTTTTTAATTTAGGCAACGCTAAGCTATAAATTTCTATATGCCATGATGGTCAAAAGGAAACCAGGAGATTAGTATCTTGAGTTCAAGTTTTACATGCTGAAGAGACTTCTCAGAATTTGCACGTGTATAAATATGTATATGAATACCCGTTGCCATCAAGTCAATTCCGACATATATGTATACATGTCTGGACCTTTGTGTACAAGATTCTGCAGGAGAGTAGTGCTTAATTCAAAAACATATCCAAATTAAAAACTTTAAATAGAAGCGAACTAATGTTAATTGTGTCCATATTAAGTGCTGAATTACTTAGTACACATAATCTCTGCATAGCCACAACAACCAAATAAGTTTGATACTGCTATGTCCAGTAGATGAAGAGTTATAATTTGAGGCATAGAAAGATTCCTTTTTTGCTTAAGAGCATACAAGTAGTAAATGATGGAACCAGGATTCTGACCTATCCAGAAACCAAAGCCCATGACATGGACTTCATTTTATCTATTGTTAGTCCTATTTAATGCTTCACAATCACATGAATTGGCAGAATCTTCAAAAATGCAAAACTCACTATAATGTCATATATAGAGACTGTGTATTTAGGATTGATGACTATCTGGAAGACTATCTTTCATAGCTAAAAAATAATTTTGTTTGTAATTGTTTACTCTCATTCAAGTTCAACCTCCTGCCCTTGGATTGGAGTAAATGACTATTTTTTTAAAATACTACTACTCCATGGTTTGGAAAAGTAGACATTACATTGTTATTGTGTATGTATTACACAAATGGTACCTGATTTCCTGTGACATTACTACCCATTTACAAATCTAACAGTCAATACCTCTCAAGCTTGATGCTTCACTAGAGAAATTTGATGTTGAGTTAAGCATAAAGGTAATTTAAATAGCTTCAAAAATTTTTTAAAAAGAAAGGTTTGCTGGGTTACATTTCTAAAATTATCCAGAACCTGCAAGCTTTACAAGTAAAGAAAATGTAAAAAAAAAAAAAAAAAAAAAAAAACCCGGAAAGGAAAAGGAAAAAGATTACCTTAATTGATGCAAATTTCTTTCAAATAACTATAATAACTATAACGAGAGAACGCCATTCTGAAGATTTTGTTTTAAAGCTTCTAAAATGAAAACTCTATGAAGGTAGTAGTTGCTGTGTGGAACAAAACAAAAGTCAACAATCAATTCCTGAAGTCAATGAGGACAAAATTGTCACTTAATTTTTGAAGGACCCCTTTCGACAAATGTATTATTTAAGATCAGAAGAGAATCTAGCTCTAAGCAATGTCTGGTCTTGTTTACAGTTATTGCAGTACAATTAAAAATTTTAAAATACTTCAAATAATACCTCGATGTATTTGAGCCTGCCATGAACACATCTTTCCTGAAGAAGGCCATCACACTCATTTCAAATAGGCTGCCAAATACACATTAAATGATCACAACTTTCAGCTGCCTCTGACCTAGGCAGAATTGGAACCAGTGACCTAGAAGCAAACATGTCATATTCTATTATGAAATGTCTTAGACAGCTAGTCACCCTCAGTTTTTTTCCCTTAATCGTTTTTATTAGCAGCATTCCCATTTTTACCATTGGACAATTTGAAAGCTCTCAAGAATGTGCCCTGACACAAATTACAGCTATTGCTTACACTACCCTTTCATAAAGACAGACTATCCCCAAGTGTGAGATTCACCTTGAATTATGCCCGCTGCCTTCCAATTTCAGTATTTGCCTCTTCTTTTATTCTCTATTATAGTCTCTTACTGGCATTATATGTGGCTGGAATGACAAGTGCCTTCTCAGCTCCGTAAGCAAAGGTGAATTCAAGAAGGAGCCAACAGACAGCTGTCCATCATAACCAGGACAAGGTGGCCCCAGGTGTAAGGCTATGTAAATTGATCCAAAAATATATGCACTGCTTTTATGTGATTGTTTTTCTTTTCACCTCACATCCTTTAAGAGCTCTAGAGTGTACAATATAAAAACCACCCTTGCACCTTAATATTTTGTCCAGAAACTAATGCAAAAATGTAAGAACAGGAACTGGTGCTTTTTTTTTTTTTTTTTTTTTTTAGCCCTGTATATTTTTCTCCAGACTTACATTTCTTGGAATGCCTGTCATGTCTATAGTGATCTTTGAAACAGAATACCTAGATACAAAGGAAAGTAGATCAATATTGCTTTAACAGAGAGAGTGCTTCACGAAGACACACAGGTACATAATTAAACATAACAAACATTTCCCAAGGACAGATCTCTCTAACTTAACAAAATCAAACTCACATTCCCTTGTGCTTTACCCTGATAAGAACTTCATAACTTTGGAGTGTTGTAAAGGGATTTAGAGGGCAATTCAGAAAGCTATTTATAGAATTTTCATAGGCACCCCATTTAAAGAGAAACTTGAACCTAAATTGAATATGTGTAGACTAAATGGTACAGACAATATAAACGCTAAAACATGGTATACCCAGGATAACTCTTTGCACTTAATTTTTGGCATTCCATATGTTGTCCAGAGATCCTACAGTTGAAATTCATTACAATTTTCTTAGAATGTTTTTAAAAAGACTGTTTTCCAATAATAAATAAATAAAGATGAAGCTATAAAAACAATGTTTTATTTTAGGGATAATTAATATCAATACATCATATTTTTTTACATACAATCAAAGTTATTTGGGGCTGTGATACATAAATATACTGCTTATTCAGTGTGCATTTCTTAGTCGGACTCCCTCCAAAGCAGATACTAAACAAAGATTTGTAGAGGTGGTTTTAGGAAATATAGTAAAGAAGGGTAAAAGAGGGAGTAGAGAATTTAGAAATAAAAGGGGAAGAAGCAATAAAAGCATTATTAATGAATGAGTTCTTGCTGTTGGTAACTGGAGCTCTAGACTCTCTAAGAGCTTTTGTAGAATTGTTTCACTAAAGGAGAAAGAAATTGAACTATACATCCATCAACTCCTGTCTCTCACTGGTTAAGAACTACTCCTGGTGTCATTAACTCCCTGCCAAGCACAGTCCCAGGGCCAAAGATTGGTCCCAGGCAAAGGGAAGCAGAAAGTTGCTGTAGGTGCTCATAGAGTCTGTCTGCAAATAACTTCAGAGATAGGGTGAGGTATATGAGAGAGCCATCAACAGTGCCAACCCTAGTGCATTTGGAAAACTCAAAAGCAATGGATAGCAACACAAAGGAGACAACTATATAGATGGATTATATTTTAAACAATTGAGAGCACACTCAGCAGTAGCTATGAAAGAGGATTGTGAGCTCTGATTTTCCCATTATCATTATCTTTATCTACTTACAGATACTCCAAAGTCCTCAGTTTTGATGACTGACAACACTTCCCTAAAGAGAAAGTTAACTTAACCAGAAAATTCTTCTTTACCTACATATATTAGAAGCTTGATGTTTGTTGCTCAAGCTGCCAAGCTCTATTTTCAGATATTTCATTTTGCAGAGATGTGGGACTTCAGGTACAGGGGAGATCTTGTAGTGATTTATTTCAGCCTGCATAAGTATAGATGTCCAGGGCTCCACTCTCTAAGAGTTTAAGAAGATTCTGGGGCACTGAATAAGTAGTTCCACTTGTTCTTGAACGGTAGTTCAGATAGGGTTGAAAAAAGCTGTAGGTCTCAGACAGATGTAGTCTCTATTATGTGAGTAATGAGAGACATTCTGATTCCTGTGAAAGGGAAGTCCTTTTTGACTAACATTTAAAAGAAATGCTAATATACCTCCTCAGCACTGGTGATGTGATGTAGATATTCATGGGATGGTTTGGGACATGGGCTTGTCTCCCAGATGGCTTCCTGGAAACCAGCAATGTGTGGTGTGACTTTGGTGGAGAACGGACAGTCTCTCCCTGGTGACTTCGGTCATGTCCACATGGTCCTTTCTCTTCTCTCTTATGGAGCATCCCACACTCCTCTATTCCCTCATTATAGGGACTTGGTCACTCTGCATTTTTCCTTAGTCCTTTGAATTATTATTTCTTGTGGCCATGGGGGAGGTGAGAGTCTGGCACCACTTCTCATTTCCCAGTCAATTTTTATGGAATAAACTTCATTGCCAGAGCATTAGAGCTTAGACATTTGGAATTCACCAAGTCTAGCTCTTGAAAGTCAAAAATTTTGACTTTGAAACCTATATTTAGCCTATTACTTACAAAATACAAACACTAAGAACTGTTTCTTTGGTCACATTCTGTTGTGGCATCCATTGCCAGAGAGGGCCCAGCTGTCTGAGTTGCAGGCAGGGCCACAGTGTACAAAGAGGAAAATTTCAGATGACATTTCACAATTTTATCTTGCCACTAATATCACCTATAACCCAGAATTATATGCAATCTCTGTAGATAGTGCATCACAGTAATAACTGTGTGTAAACAGTCATGTGTTAGAATGGTGTGGGATGAAGTTTTAATCACTATGTGGTTTCATTACTAATATGATTGAGACTTCATTTTTATTTTGAAGGATCAGTAGTAGAACTTGAAAAAATATACTTAAACTCTAAGCCCACATGTATCTTTGATATAACAAGTGATGATCCATATTTTACAAATATATTTCCTTATGAGGCAAAGACAATATATAGTTTGCAAATTTGTTTTCATTATACTAAGCTATGCACAGAATACAGTTTCTTAATTTTTCTATTAAATTATGATCTTCATCATAATATCCTTTTCCCTCTGCACATATCATCTTAGTGAACATGAGCAAAACAAAACTAAATTTATTATACTGTAATAACATTTTTCCAATAATTTAAACAGAAACAGTATCTTCAGTTAACTTATTATCTTTGAATGTAGAGTCAAGTTTTAAGAATTATCCCACTATGTCCCACGTCCATGTTTTTTTGTTTCTTTCTAGGGGGTGTTGGATACATAGGTATGTGTGGCAGCATATATGATAAGAAAGAAGAGGGTAGAAGGGAGGGGGCCTTTCATTACAGGCAGAGTTCTCAGAATCTTCATTGGTTTTCACTTAAGTGTGACCAGTCTGTGCTGAAAACCAGATTGGTGACAACTACTGTGCCTCTGCCCTATTCCTTGACATTCTGCAAGGATTTGCTGGAAAAATCAGCAGCATATATATCTCAGAGACTGATTCTGGTCCCTGTAAGCATGGCAAGGCTGACCAAGTCCTGGACTGTGCTCCTCCTGGGGCTGTGGACCACCTAAGATCTGTGTCTCCCAAGTGTTCCTGGTTCATGCTGACTACCATATAGACTTCAGCTTCAGCTCACCTTGTCTTTTCTGTGACACACCCCAGAGTTAAGGCATCCAGTCAGACCCTTTACTAACTCCCTCACCACTCTTCTGAGACATCTCCTAAGTTTTATCCACTCCACAGAGAATTGGTTAAGCTCATGTCCTCTATCTGCTCAATATGCTGTACCACTGAATTTACTGCTTGTTAGATTTGTGTGAAAAATATCTATTAGATATTTCTTTTTTTACCAGAATGCATTAGTTTTCTAAGGTTGCCATTTAAAAAACAAAACAAAACACAAATAGGGTGACTTAACAGAACAGAAATTTATTGTCCTATAATTCTAGAGGCTATAAGTCCAAAATAAGGTGTTAGCTGCATTGATTCCTTCTGAGGGTTCTGAGAGAATTCATTCCATGTTTCTCTCCTAGTTTCTGGTGATGGCCAGCACACTTTGGCATTCCTTGGCTTAACTCCATATCTCTGCCTCCATCTTTAAATGGTTACCTTCCCTGTATGTCTCTCCAGCTCTGTGTCTGTTCTTTCCCTCTGATAAGGATATCAGTCATATTGGATTAGTGCCCACTCTACTCCAGTATGATTTTATGTTTACTAATTAAATCTACAAAAATTCTTTTTCTAAATTAGGTCACATTCACAGATGCCGAGGACTAGGACTTCAACATATATTTTTGGGTGACACAATTCAACCCACAGTACAACGTCTAAAAAAAAGGAAAGAAAAAAGCCCCTCTGCCTTCAGAATCTCCCAAATATGCATAGATGTTTCTAAAGATTTCTAGCTTCCCAAGTTATTGATTTATAATCTTATATTCAAATATTCCTATACTAACAAAAGGAGTAGTGAGCTATCAGAATCTATTTGTTATTCTAGAACTTAAGCTAAACAAGTTCAAGGAGTAAGTGTGTCTGGTTCATTGCTTTGCCACATCAAGAACAACATACGATAAGTGCTTAATAAGTATTGGTTTAATGAGTGAATGGCAGTAAGTTATGATTTTCTGGAACTGCACCAGAATGCCACAGGACTTCTTTAGAAGTGAAGGCAGTCACTTGTGTGATGATTTTCTTTGCTTGAGCCTAGCCTGTTTTCTTCATAGAAGTCAGGCGTTTTTGGGTTATTGCACTAAAATTTTTTTAATATTCAGCCATAAAAAGGAATGAAGTTTTGATACATTCTATGACACGGATGAATTTTGAAAACATTATGCTAAGTGAAATAAGCCAGGCAAAAAGGGCAAAAAATAAATCATTATATGAAATATCTACAATAGGTAAATTTCACAGAAACAAAAAGTAGATTAGCAGTTACCAGGAGCTAGAGAGGGGAATGGAGGGGTATTGCTCAATTGGTACAGAGATTCTGTTTGAGGTGATTAAAAAAATTTGGTCAATGTATGGTGGGGATGGATGCATGACATTGTAAATGTAATTAATGTCAGTGAATTGTATACTCAAAATGGATAAAATGGCAAATTTTATATTATGTATATTTTACCACTATATATATATATATATATATATATATATATTTTAATTTCTTCTAAGTTGCTCAATAAGATCAGTAGTCTTGTCGTGAGTCTCCAACAATAGACACTAGAAAGAGCGCTGACAAGAGCATTTGTACTGGTCACTGACAGTTGTAGCTTCAAAGCTGTTGGCATTGGCTATACGTGCTCAATATGCAAACATTTGCTCCTCAAACTCAGGCATGCACAGACACCATGAAGATATCTACAGAATGATTATGGACATCAGTATTTTCAAGAGGCGCCAGCAATGCTGGTGAACTATAGCTAGTCTCAATGTTAGCAGTAATGCCTTCAATGGCCATTGTCAGAAGACTTGCTACTTTCATTAGCTGCAGCAAAATAATGTATGCACTGGGCAAGCTAGAATAGGAAAAGAAGAAATTGTGATGTTATGGGTAAGTCTAAAGGATTAGTTTGTGGAGATTATCAGAGGTTTCAGAGAAGAATCTGAGTTTCTTCAGAGAGGTTAGAAGAAGAGCTATAAACAGTTTATGTTTATAACTGTCAACAATTTATTTTTAAAATAAAGGTGAAATGGTCTAGAAATCCTGGTATATGTGGTTGTATATTTAAATATAATTTAGTGGCATTACAGAGAGAAAAATTTGATTCTGGTTCCATTTTTTACTTCGTAAGTCTTCCTCTCCCCCCCAAAAAAACCCACTGCTGTCAAGTCAATTCCAACTCATAGTAGCCCTATAAGTCTTAGGAGCCTGTATAATTACTGCAGCTTTCCAAGATTCCATTTCCTTATCTTAATTGAAGATATCAGTACCTGTCCTGCTAGGCTTACATTCTTGTTGTTAGGGTAAAACAGGATGATACTTGTAAAAGCACTTGATGAACTATAAAGTGCTTTACCAATGCAAGAATTATTGTTTTTGAAATTAATTTGTTGAATAATGTGTTGAATAATTTTATAATAAGGAACAACAATCCAATCGAACTTGTTTAAGAAAAATGGAATTGTGTTTTCCAAATACAACAAGTTAATGGATCTCAAAGGCCAAAAGATAATCAGAGCCAAGTCTCATGTGAATAGGAACTAGAAATGGAAACATTAAGGACTGAAGCTATTCTCTCAGTTTTCTGGGGTTATATGATTCTTTTCAGCACTCCTGCTTTCTGTGAGACTACCCCATTCATCTCTCTTTTAGCTGTTTTCCTCGGAGACTTTTCTCCCTCATAACTTTTCACGCCCAATCCTTCATATTTACCACTGCAGTTCTAACTCTACATTTCTTTTTTAAACTCAATCACACACTGTCTACTGTAACTCTTTCCTCTCTCTACTGGTTCAAATTTCTGAGACAAGTGTCTGATTGATTCTACTCTTTAAGATGAAAAATGTTACACAAATCATGAGTTATCAGTCAGCCTGTCCATTAGCCCTGCTTAAATCAGGGTTCTTCAGTGGTCCAGTGACCCACGGCTGGAAGGATATGGTCAAGGTGGTCCCGGCCTATTCATGATGGCTATGAGGAGTGGAAAGTTCTTCCAGAAGAGGTTAGAGTAGAACAGGTAGTTTAAAACACAGAATAAATCATTGCTAGGTCACTTTCTTAATTATCTAATGCTGCTGAAGCACAAATACCACAAGTAGGTGGCTTTAAAGAATAGAAATCTATTTTCTCACAGTTGAGGAGGCTAGAAGTCTGAATTCAGGCCACTGGTTATTAGGGGAAGGCTCTCTCTCCATTAGGTCTGGGAGAAGATCCTTTCTTTCTTAGCTTCTGTAGCCCCAGTGTTCTTCAGTTCCTTGGCAATCTTCACATGACATCTATCTTCCCCAGCTTGTGCTTGCTTGTTTCTGTGTCTACGCTGTTCCTTATAACTCAGAAGTGATTAGGTTTAGGACACACCCTACACTGAAAGGACCTTGGTAACATAACAAAGAAAACCTTATTTCCAGACAAGCTTACATCCACAGATATAGGGGTTAGAATTCCAATACATATTTAACGGGGGATACAATTCAATCCATAATAGTGATCTTGTGATAGGGTCGTAAGTAATGTGAGCATGGGAGCAGTGGATACTGAATATAGTGGTTAGAGTTGTGGAAGGAAAACACGGGCAAAGAAAAGTTAGAAAGAAGCAACCAACTGTAGATTTAGACAAGATCTGCCTCTGAGCATCAGTTCAATCGAGTATTTCATCATTTTTTTTTTCTGACAATAATAAACGTCTGCAGTGATACAGATAAATGAAACAAAATAATATTAAAATCTTTGTATTTTGACTTAGAATGTACTATAGGAATTTGATGTGGCAGCAAATTTACCTTCCTGATTATGCTCTTTTAAAATGAACTTACATCCCTTGAGCACACATGTTAACCTTTGGTGGAGTTAAAGAACCCACACTTATACTCTTTCTGGGTAGAAAGAACAGACATTCGCACAAAAATGTCTAACCATATATACCACTAAAGTGACATTTGTGGAAGGATGCTGAAAAACATTCACATGATATTATTGTCTAACAAATACATAACATTAGTTTTATTTATTTTTTTCTTCTACTCTTCTGTAATATCCTTACCTGACTTGTCCCTGAGGCACTGTGATTGAAGAGAATCTGCCCCTTTTTGCTTTGCACATCTAAGCTAAGACCCAGTCGAACTGATTACTCTAGGATGAAAAATGACACAAATGTTCGTTATCCTTTCTGTTTCTGTGTGTGAAGCCCAGATGCATTATGTCATTGTACAAAACTACATATGAAATCAATAAACTCGAGGAAAAAAGCTATAAAACCACAATTCTTTAAGTCAAGGGAAAGTAAATTGCTCGTGCTGCCCAGATAGTTTAGGATTTGTTGCCTTTTTCCTTAAGAGAGATATTCTTTCCAATAACTTCAAGCACAGGAATTATAGTTAGTCACCATAAGCCTAAAAGTCTGATGCATTAATCTTTATATATGTTCCTTTCCATTGCACCTTGCTTTATTTATGGAAATCATTTTGCTGGAGTAGTACCATAAGCTATACAACTTGTTTTCATGAGGAATTGAAGTTTTAAAAAATAGATAAAAATAAAACTAGTGACGAAATACTATTTGAAAAGTACCCTGAAGAAATTACTATTTATTGGTTTTGATAAATGTTTCCAGATTTTCTTAGAGGTTGGATGTTTCGCTGTATTTATAAATCAACACTTAACACTCTAGTGGTTTTTTGAAATACAATGTTTTGGACCATTGCTTCTTTTGTTCTAATTCCAAACTCACCTAATGCTTCCATCTTGAACCATTTATTCCCTCATAGAGTAATAACCATGAGAAATTATCATAGAGCAGAGCATTTGAATGTGATAGTTAAAGGTTTTAAAAATTGTGTTTTCCCCAAAATATTAAAAAAGGCAATATTGCACCCTAGTGAAATTTTGACTGTAAAATATTATTCATACAAATATGAATTTATTAAAATTTCAAATGTAAAAAATTCTCACAATGCCGTAAACACTTTGATCAATTTGTTAGTAGTGTCACTAATTCATCTCTAGCTGCCATAAATATCTTCTCACTAAGATGTTCATTGCTCTAACCACCTCAACTAATGGACATGGCAATAAGAATTTTAACTAAAACACATCGAGAAAGTCTCATGAGTGAAGAATTCAGGCCACTTTAGCTTAGGACCCAAATGAGAAAACTTTTCTATCAAATGGCAGATCAATATGCCTGATATTCCATCTTATTATTAAAAATGAAATATAATAGGTTAAAACTGATTTTATTTGTTTAATTCCTATTAAATGTATGATCGATCATTTATTGGTTTTTAAAGATGATTCACAGTTTTGAAAGCAAGTTATTAGTAGATGTAGGAGTCCAGGGACCCCTCACTTTCAGAAAAAAATCCCAGTCATTAAATAAGATAAAAGTAACAACAATAAAGATCTCTAACTCTAATGACTTTCACACAATATGTTGTTGTTGTTGTATGCTATCAAGTCAATTCCAGTTCATAGCAACCCCATAGGACAGAGAAGAACTGCCCCGTAGGGATTCAAAGGCTATAATCTTTACGGAAGCAGAGAGCCACATCTTTCTCCCTTGGAGCTGCTGGTGGGTTCAAACCAATGACCTTTTGGTTAGCAGCTGAGTGCTTAACCACTGCGCCATCAGGGAGTCTTCAAAGCAAGGTCAGATGGTCCAAAATAGCCTCACACAATCAGGCACATGGTGCTTTGTCAGTTGAGTCTTTCCAGCAGTCTCCCACCCTTAAGGGGCCTGTATCAGGCTTCTTTACATGATGACACTATTCTAAGAGGCTGAGAGCAGAAGCTACAAGACCTCTTGAGTCCTGGACTCAGAAGTTGCACAGCATCAAGTCCTCCACATTCTGTTGATCAAAGGAACTCTCAAGGCCAGCCGAAATTCAAGAAGAGGGGAAGTAGACTTCATATCTTTATGAAAGAAGTGCTATAATATTAAAAAGGAGCATGTGTACACATAATAGGAATTATCTGTGGCCATCTTTTGCAATCCACTGCAGATATATATGACTCATACATTATTATTTTTATGCATAATTGAATAAGATTTTTTTTCTATTGTACTTCAAGAGAAGGCTTACAGAACATATAGTTTCTCATGAAACAGTAGTACACATATTGTTTTATGATGTTGGTTAACAACCCCACAACATGTCAACACTCTAACTTCTCAAGCATTTTTTTTGGTGAAAATACACATAGCCAAAGATACACCACTTCAAAAATTTCTACATGCACAGTTCAGTGACATTGACTACACTCTTCTAATTGTGCTGTTATTCTCGCTTAAGATAAAGGCTTACAGAACAAAATAGTTTCTCTTTTAACTGTTACTACACATGTTGCCCTATGACCATGGTTAACAATCCTTACTCCAACTTTGGTTCCCTATCACCAGCTTTCTTCTCCCCTTCTGCCTTCTGGCCTTTGTCACTGGACTACTGTACCTCATTAGTCCCATTTGGTTTTACGGGACTGTCCACTTCCAGGCTGAACGGTGAACCTCGGAGATAACTTCACCACCGAGCTAAAAGGTGTCTGGGGGCCATGCTTTCAGGGTTTCTCCAGTCTCCTTTAGGCCAGTAAATCTGGTCTTTTTTTTGTGAGTTAGAATTATGTTCTACATCCTACAGCTCTGTCCAGAACCCTCTGCTGTGATCCTGGTCAGATGGGCACCATCTAGCTGTACTGGACTCAGTCCAGTGGAGGACTTGGTAGCTGTGGACCATTAGTCCTTCGGACTGATCTTTTCCTTGTATCCTGTTCTCTTCATTCTCCCTTGCTCCCAAAGGGATGAGACCAATGGAGTATCTTAGATGACCACTCAGGCTTTTAAGGCCCCAGATACTACTCACCAAGGAAGAATGTAGAGCATTGTCTTTATAAACTGTTATGCCAATTGAGCTAGATGTTCCCCAAGACCATGGTCCCCACAGCCCTCCGCCCAACAATTCAGTTCCTCAGGGAGTTTAGATGTGTCTATGGGGCTTCCATGATCTTTCCTTGTACAAGTTGTGCTAGTTTCCCCTGTATTGTGTACTGTCTCACCCTTCACCAAAGATAGTATCCCCCCCGACCCCTCCCATCCCTGGTAACCAACAAAGATTGTTATATTTTGTGTGTGAACTTTTTCATGGGTTTTTACAATAGAGGTCTCGTAAAACATTTGTCCTCTTGTGATTGACTTATTTCACTCAGCATAATGTCCTCCAGTTTCATCCATGTTATGAGATGCTTCAGAGATTCATTGTTGTTCTTTCTCATTGCATAGTAGTCCATTGTATGTATGTACCATAGTTTGTTTATGCATTCTTCTGTTGATGGGCATCTAGGTTGTTTCCATCATTTTACTATTGTGAACAGTGCTGCCATGAACATAGGTGTGTATATGTCTATTCGAGTGATGACTCTTATTTCTCTAGGATATATTCATAGGAGTGGGATTGCTGGATCGAATGCTATGTCTATTTCTAGCTTTCTGAGGAAGTGCCATATTATTTTCCAAAATGGCTGTATCATTTTGTGTTCCCACCAGCAGTGCATAAGAGTTCCGATCTCCCCACAGCCCCTCCAACATTTGTTATTTCCAGTGTTTTTGATTCGTGCCAGTAATGCCGGGGTGAGATGGTATCTCATTGTGGTTTTAATTTGCATTTCTCTAATGGCTAGTGATCAAGAGCATTTCCTCATGTGTCTGTTGGCCATCTGGATGTCTTCTTTGGTGAAGTGTCTGTTCATTTCCTTTGCCCATTTTTTAATAGGATTATTTGTCTTTTTGTTGTAGAGGTGTTGGATTTTCTTGTAGATTATGGAGATTAGACCTTTGTCTGACTTGTACTGTCCAAAAATTTTTTCCCAGTCTGTAGGTTCTCTTTTGACTCTTTTGATGAAGTCTTTTCAAGAGCATAGGTGTTTGATTTTTAGAAGATCCCAGTTATCTAGCTTATCTATTGGGGTTTGTGCATTGATGGTTATGGTCTGTGACCTGTTAATGCCATGTATTATGGCCTGTAGTGTTGGTCCTAATTTTTCTTCTATGAACTTTATAGTTTTAGGCTTTATATTCAGGTCTTTGATCCATTTTGAAGTAGTTTTTATATATGGCGTGAGGTCTGGGTCCTGTTTCATTTTTTTGCAGATGGATATCCAGTTTGTTAAACCATTTGTTAAAAAGACTGTCTTTTCCCCATCTGATGGACTTTGGGCCCTTGTCAAAGATCAGGTGATTGTAGGTGGTGGATGGATTTACATCTGGGTTCTCAATTCTGTTCCATTGGTCAATGTATCTGTCGTTGTACCAGTACCAGGCTGTTTTGACTACTGTAGCTGTATAGTAGGTTCTGAAGTCTTCCAACTTTACTCTTGTTCTTCAGTAGTGCTTTACTTATTTGGGGCTTCTTCCCTTTCCATATAAAGTTAATGATTAGTTTTTCCACCTCTTTGAAGAATGTTGTTGGTACTTGGATCGAGATTGCCTTGTATTTGTAAATTACTTTGGGTAGAATTGTCATTTTCACAATGTTGAGTCTGCCTATCCATGAGCATGGTATGTTTTTCCATTTATGTAGATCCCTTTGGGTTTCAGGCAGTAGTCTTTTGTAGTTTTCTTTGTATAGGTCTTTTACATCCCTGGTCCGATTTATTCCTAAGTATTTATCTTTTTAGGGGCTATTATAAATGGTATTGTTTTCCTGATTTCCTTTTCATCATTCTCCTTATTGGTGTCTAGGAATCCAACTGATTTTTGAATGTTTATCTTGTATCCTGCTACTCTGCTGAATCTTTCTATTAGTTCCAGTAGACTTCTCATGGAGTCTTTAGGGTTTTCTATGTATAGTATCATATCATCTGCAAACAGGAACAGTTTAACTTCTTCATTACCATTTTGGATGCCCCTGATTTCTTTTTCTTGCCTTATTGCTCTAGCTAGAACTTCCAGAACAATGTTAAATAGGAGTGGTGATAAAGGGCATCCTTGTCTTGTTCCTGTTTTCAAGGGGAATGTTTTCAGCCTCTCTCCATTAAGAATGATGTTGGCCGTTGGTTTTGCATAGCTGCCCTTTATTATGTTGAGAAATTTCCCTTCTATACCTATTTTATTGAGAGCTTTTATCAGGAATGGGTGTTGGACTTTGTCAAATGCCTTTTCTGCGTCAATTGAGATGTTAATGTGATTCTTTTCTTTCATTTTATTTATGTGCTAGATTACGTTGATTGATATCTAATGTTGAACCATCCTTGCATAGCTGGTATGAATCCTACTTGGTCGTGGTGTATTATTTTTTTGATATGATGCAGAATTCTATTGGCTAGAATTTTGTTCAGACTGTTTGCATCTATATTCATGAGAGATATTGGTCTGTAATTTTCTTTTTTTGTGACATCTTTGCCTGGTTTTGGTATCAAAGTTATGCTGGCTTCATAGAATGAATTTGGAAGTGTTGCTTCCTCTTCTATGCTCTGAAATAGCTTGAGTAGTACTGGTACAAGCTCTTCTGTAAATGTTTTGTAGAGGACTCCAGTGAAGCCATCTGGGTCAGGGCGTTTTTTGGTTAGGAGTTTTTTTGTTAACTTTTCAATCTCTTCTCTTGTTATGGGTCTGTTCAGATTTTCAATATCACTTTGTTGTAGTTTGGGTAGGCCGTGTGTTTCTAGAATTTTATCCATTTCCTCTAGGTTTTCAAATTTGTTGGAGTATAGTTTTTCATAATATTCTGTTATAATCCTTTATATTTCAGTTGGGTCTGTTGTAATGTCCCCCATTTCATTTCTTATTTGGGTTATTTGTGTCCTCTCCTGTTTTTCTTTTGTCAGTCTGTCCAGTGGTTTGTAGATTTTGTTGATTCTTTCAAAGAACCAACTTTTGGTTTTGTTGATTCTTTCTATTGTTTTTCTGTTCTTTATTTCATTTATTTCTGCTCTGATCTTTACTATTTCCTTTCTTCCAGTGGTTGTGGGCTTTTTTTGTTGTTCTCTTTCTATTTGTTGGAGTTCTGTAGTTAATGTTTTGATTTTGTCCCTTTCTTCTTTTTGGATATGTGCATCTATTGCTATAAATTGTCCTCTGAGGACTGCCTTTGCTGTGTCCCAAAGGTTTTGGTATGATGTGTTTTCATTCTCATTTGATTCTAGGAATTTTTTTCTTTCATCTCTGATTTCTTCTATTACTCAGCGATGTGTAAGCAGGGTATTATTCAGTTTCCATGTAGTTGATATTTTTTCCTTGCTCTTTCTATTGTTAATTTCTACCTTGATGGCATTGTGGTCAGAGAAGATACTTTAAATTATCTCAACGTTTTGGATCTTGTTGAGGATTGCTCTGTGGCCTAAGATGCGGTCTATTCTGGAGAACATTCCATGTGCATTGGAAAAGAATGTGTACTTTGAAGCAGTTGGATGGAGTGTTCTATATATGTCTATGAGGTCAAGTTGGATGATTGTGCCCTTTAGGTCTTCTCTATCTTTGCTGAGTTTCTTCTTAGTTGTTCTGTCCTTTACTGAGAGTGGTGTGTTGAAGTCCCCTACTATTATTGTGGAACTTTCAATTTCTCTTTTCAGTGTTGTTAGAGTTTGTTTTATGTATTTTTGAGCCCTGTCATTGGGTTTGTAGATATTTATTATGGTTATGTCTTCAAGATGGATCATCCCCTTAATCATTATATAGTGTCCTTCTTTGTCTTTTATGGCAGATTTTGCTTTAAAGTCTATTTTATCTGAGATTAGAATTGCTACTCCTGCTCTTTTTTGGTACTTGTTAGCTTGATATATTTTTTTCCAACTTCTGACTTTTAATAAATTCACATTTTTGTTTCTAAGATGTGTCTCTTGTAGACAGCATATTGATGGATCCTGTTTTCTTGTCCATTCGGTGACTCTACGTCTCTTTATGGGTGCATTGAGTCCATTTACATTCAGTGTTGTTATTGTTAAACGTGAGTTTGTTGCTGTCATTTTGTAGTGCTTTTTTCTGTGGTGCTGAAGTTTTCTCTGTTCTTCTTACTCTCTTGTGCTGAGTTAATTTTGTTTGTCTTTTTTCTTTCATTTCTTTTTTTTTTTTTGTAAGTTTTGTTTTTGCTGAGACTTTCTGTTTTTCCTCTTTTTTTTAATGAGTATGTTTGTTAACTTTCTTTGTGGTTACCATGAATTTTACCCTTATCTTTCTAAGTTTGAAGAAGTCTACCATTACTTGGTATCGCCTTGCCTTCCTCTCCATTAGAAGGTTCTATACCTATGCCGTTTATTCCCTCTTTTATTATTTTGATGTTGTCATTTACTGATTAGCTGCTCTGATTCCCTGTTGTATTTCTTTTGGTTTTGGATAGTCCTCGACAGTTCATTTCCTAGATTGGTATCTGGCTGGTACAATCTTACGTCCTAGATTCTGCCTGTGAGCTGAAGTTGTTTGTTCTCAGATCGAAGAACTCCCTTTAATAATTCTTGTTTAAGTTTCGTTTGACTTTTACATATTCCCTTAATTTCCGTTTATCTGGAAATGACCTAATTTCACCATCAAATTTGAACGAGAGTTTTGCCAGATATTTTATTCTTGGCTGGCAATTTTTTTCTTTCAAGGTTTTATATATGTCATCCCATTGCCTTCTTGCCTGCATGGATTCTGCTGAACAATCTGAGCTTAGTCTTATTGTTTCTCCTCTGTATGTGACTTCTTGTTTTTTACGAGCTGCTCTCAGGATTCTTTGTTTGTCTTTGGTTTTGGCGAGTCTGATTATGATATGCCTTGGTGATTTTCTTTTGGGGTCTGTCCTATATGGGGTTCTTTGAGCTTCTTGGATGGCCAGCTTTTCATCTTTCATGATATTGGGGAATTTTTCTGTCAGCAGTTCTTCACTGATCCTCTCTGTGTTTTATGTTTTCTCCCCCTATTCTGGAATTCCAATCACTCACAAATTTTTGCTTTTGATTGTAGCCCACATAAGTCTCAGGGTCTCTTCATTTTTCTTTGTTCTTTTTTCTGAGTTTTCCTCAAACCGAGTTGTATCCAATTGTTTGTCTTCAATTTCACTGATCCTGTCTTCCACCATTTCGTATCTGCTTCTCAGCCCTTCTATGACACCATCCATTTCTGAAATCTTGTTGTTTATCTTTTGGATTTCTAATTGTTGTTTTTGTATAATTTCTAGTTGTGAATTTATTTTGGCAGTTTGTTCCTGCATTATTTTCCTGAATTCTTCCAATTTTTTATTTGTATTTTCCATGAATTTTTCTATTTTTTCCTCATTTTTGTCAGATTTTTGCCTTAGATCTTGGAGAATTCAGAGTATTAGAGATTTGAATTCCCTATCAGGTAGTTCTAGTGCATTTTCTTCCACTGGAAAGTCATCTGGTGTTTTATTTTGGACACCTACTGGAACCATCCTGTCCTGTTTTTGTAAATGTTTTGATATTGTCTGCTGTCTTCGGGGCATTCAGTAGTTATTTTTCTTGTTTATTGATTGTAGATTTGTTTGTTTTGTCCTTTTTTTAAAAAAAAATTTGACTATGTCTGAGCAGGTGGACTCTGTGTTCTTTGTTGTTTCCTCATCTGTGGGCATAATACTTTTTGCCTCCTTCTCCAATTGGCAGGGTCAGTCACTCAGATATGGTACAGCAGGGCAGGTCTAGCTGAAGAGGAGTTACTGGGGCAGGTTGTTTGTGGCACTTACTACAGCCACCAGGGTGGGTCGGTAATCAGTGCAGGGCAGGTTCCAGTAGGCCGTGCCTGTGGTGCTTGGTGGTATGACGTTAAGCTCATGGTGCAGGTAGGCAGGGTGTAGCAGGGAGATTGTTATGTGTAGAGCAGTTGTTTTGTCTCCCACTAGAAGCTCCGTGAAGCTGCTTTCTCATACCCCCTTTTTGCTGGTCTCTGATAGGAGTCCAAGTTGGCAGATCCTCGCTGCGTTAGCTGGTAGGGGACCTCTGCATGAATCTCTCCTAGCTCTCCATTCTCTGTCAGTTTTCTCACTCCATTTGTTGCTTGGCTGAGTTCTTTATCTCTTTATTTGATGTTTTAGAGTTTCAGGATTGTTGTTCTCTCTGTTCGGCTTAGTTTTTCAGATCTTTGCTGTGGAGGGACAGCGTGGTGCTTCTGCCTAGAGTGCCATTTTGTCAGAAGTCTGTATAAGATTTTTAATTCAATAAAATGTCAGTCCATTGAATGATACCCACTCATAGGATTGAGTTTTTAGATTTTTTGTACATGTGTCTCCAAAGACAGGTGCCATATCTTGGTCTCTTCTGCTCCACATATAAAGCTAAAACATAATCCCAAGGGTGTTGCTCATTATCTTATATTTATGACCCTATATACAAGTCTTTATGCTTTCTAGTTAAATGGAAAGAATTACAACTAAAGTCTTTAAATTAGATAAAGCCACAAATGCAGCTTATATTATAGTTGGTTAATGTTATCACAATTTCTTCTACTTCATAAGAAATATTGAAAACAATTTAATGATGAGAAATTGTGTCTATAAAAGGTGATCTGTAGTAGAAATTAATTTAAAAATTAGATTATGCATCACACTTATAGGCACTTATAATTTAATAACTTCCAACTAGTTATCATGTTCTGTGCCCCCAGCAAACAGCTTTTGATTGTCAAATTGTTTCTTCCTCCCCATTCTTTGGATGGCAGTTGTTGAAGCCAGAGGCTAGCAGTGGAAGATGTTCTTTCAACAGCAACATCTGCTTGCATTGTAAAATCAGCTATGCATTAGTGGATTTTTGTTTTTAGTTAAACTTTAATTGTGAAGAAATGAGATGTGTGTGCAGGATTTGTTGAAGGATATGTTTTCATCATAGAGGAAAAATTATCAGGACATGTATATGCATGAGGTTAAATAAAATCAGAGAGCTGTAGAAAATATTACCATGAATATTATGCATTGGAAAGAATTAAATGATGAAAATATAAAATATTTGTTTTTGTTGCAAAAATTAACCACATGAAGAAGATGTGAATTATAAATATTAATAATGTTATCATTACATTTAATTGCAGAGGCTTGACAGCCAACATGTCTTCTACATCTTTGAAACTTAGCACCTTCCACAGCAATTTCTTTTCTAGCTTTGCTGTAGGAAAGGAAAACTCTGTAGATACTCTAGATAGGAGGTGATTGGGCTTCTCTGCAAACTTTGGTGGTCAAGCTTATTTCCACTTTCCTTAGGGAAAAAAAATAGACAGCCTGTGATGTAGGTTACAGGTTCATCAAGACAAAGCAAAAAGTGCTTTCCACAACTGATAGTAACCTTTAGAGCTAGAGAGAGGTATCTAAGAAGGAAGAGAGACTAGGCTGCACTAGGCACTTAAAGATATTCTTTATCTGTTATTTTCTTCAGGATGCCCCAGATGATAGATGTTTTGGGAAAATTTAGGGTCTATTTATACATAACATAAAATTGATGGATTCATTTATCTGTATAGTTTATTTAGAATAGTTTTTTTCTCCTAAATGATCGAGATAACTGTTTAGAATAGACACTTGTATATAGTTTTAGAATCAAATGAATTCATAAATACAGTATAATTTATTATTTTAATTAACATTGAAAACAGAAAGCTCTATCCTTGCCACCAACCGCTCCAAATGGCACTGATTTCATCCCTGGCTGTTCCATATTTCAGAGGTCAGAAAGTGAGAAGCCCAATTACATGAAGTTAGGAACTCACTCCTAAACTACTTAATCAAGTTTCTCATAATTAACTCTAGTATTTAATATGTAAAAATAAAAGAGTTGTGCATTAATTTATTTTATTAGGACTGATTATAGGGCTATTGTTTATTTTATTTCCTGAGAATAAAATATTCTTAGGGAGGGGGACAAACTTTTTCCACATAAATGGGAAAATGATGAGGAAATATGACAGACTTGCATCTCTGTTTTACAGTGATTGCAAAACTGAATCTCAGAAAGCTATGTGCACAAGATCTGATTCCAACCCATACTTTAGTTCCTGCAATTTAGTACAAATTACTACCTACAATTTTACCATTATTCAATACTAACTCTGTTTGTGACTTCAAAAGTAGATACAATTTTCTAGGTGAAAGTTGTTCTTTCATATCAGTTGACTTTTAAGTATAACTACTTGTCAATTCATTTAAAGTATGAGATTTCTGAATCCGCTGATTTTTTTTTTTTTAACTTTCTAAATAGTATAACATGTTTAAAGGAGAAAAATGAATTATAAGGAGTAACTAAAGGTCATATACTGTACTCATGTACCTTCTACAGAGGAATTTCAACACTCTGAAAGAGGAGGAAGGTAGAAAAGACTAAAAACAAAACAAACAATTAAGTGAACTACCAGCAGCAACCCTTCTTGTGTTATTTAGGACTTTAGTTGCTAATGTGTTTTCTGAGGAAAAAAACTGCAAGGAAGCTTCAAAAACAAGCAACAAGTAAAGAAAAATATGTTACAATCAAATTAATTTTAGGTGACAGTGTACATTATACTCCCTGTTGGAGATTCAAGCATAAACTACTCCATTAGGGGGATCTGAAAAGTCTTGCAGAAAAGAAACATATCTTACTTTAACTCAGAATTTTTCTAATATTTTATCATCATTGAACACATTTTTCTGATTATAGCTATTAATATCCTGAGTCATAAATGTTTCTCTGGACATTTGGGAAATGCTCGGAGCCAATGAAAATGTCTTGACATCCCACATAATTAAAAGCTGCTCTTCTACAATAAAATGTTGTTGATTCTAATTATTTGGAAGCAAATTCATCTTAAAGTTGTCAAAATATCCCTGAGTGTGAAAGTATTGACTGAGCTTATTTTTCACAGAGAGCAACCTGAGAGAATAATTTTAACAAGTATAGTTAAGTAAGATGCATGAATTAATTTCAACCAACAAATTATTTTTGGAAAAGGAGCATTTTGAAAAAAATGTCATAGATGTCATAGTAGCTTAATTAATAATTATCCAAGATTAATTCATGGATGAATGATATATATATAATGACAATAATATATATAGAAATTCAGACCATCTACTTTAAATCATTAAAAGATACGTATGAGATAACTTTCTCTAAACAGTCAATGGTTTTTCCTTAAATACCATGAAGGAACTAAAAGTAGAATTAAAAATTACAAGTGAACTTCATATACATAGCAATAATCTATTTAGTTCTGTTCAATGAACATTTATTGAGGTCCTACTGTGTGCTATTCCTTATGCTAAGCTTTATATCAGTTTCTTCCCTGTGCTAGGCTTTATATCAGCTCGGTTCATTCTACTACCAGCATTAGGAAGTTATTATTCAAGTACAAACAATAAATGTAAGGTCCATGGAAATTAACTGACTTGCCAAAAGCTTCATAGTTGGTAAGTGGTTAAGTCAAAATATTGACTCAGGTCTTCTAGCACCACCTCCAGGGTTCTGTCCACATGACCACAGAATTCCAGTAACAGTTTTTATCATATAACAACACTGATGTTAAAAATGTGTGCTCCAGAGACAAGCTGACTGAGTTCAGATGCTGTCTTTGATGTGTGACTTTTTGGACATAACTTCTTTATAAATAATTTCACAATCATTAATTGGGAATAACCATTAAGAGGATTGAGTTGTTGTTGTTGTTAGGTGCCATCAAATCGGTTCCAACTCATAGCAGCCCTATATGTACAACAAAATGAAACACAGCCCGGCCCTGAGCCATTCTCACAGTTGTTATGCTTGAGCTCATTGTTGCAGCCACTATGTCGATCTATCTCATTGAGGGTTTTCTTTTTTTTTGCTGACCCTCTGCTTTACCAAGCATGATGTCCTTCTCCAGGGACTGGTCCCTCCTGATAACATATCCAAAGTACGTGAGACGTGGTCTCACCAACCTTGCTTCTAAGGAGCATTCTGGCTGTATTTCTTCCAAGACAGATTTGTTCATTCTTCTGGCAGTCCATAATACATTCAATATTCTTCGCCAGCGCCATAATTCAAAGGCATCAATTCTTCTTCAGTTTCTTTATTCGTTTTCCAGCTTTCGCATGAATATGAGACAATTAACAACACCATGACTTGGATCAGGTGGCACATAGTCTTCAAGATGACATCTTTACTTTTTAACACTTTAAAGAGGTATTTTGCAGCAGATTCAACCAATGCAATGTATCTTTTGATTTCTTCTTTTTTTTAATGTTATACTTTAAGTGAAAGTTTACAATACAAGTTAGTCTCTCATACAAAAATCTATACCCACATTGTTATGTGACCCTAATTCCTCTCACTATACTGTGACTCCACACTCCTCCTTTCCACCCCTGATTACCTGTGTCCATTAAATCAGCTTTTGACACTCTCTGCCTTCTCATCTCACCTCTGGACAGGAGCTGCACATTTAGTCTCATGTATCTACCTGAGCTAAGAAGCACGCTCTTCACCAGTATCATTTTATGTCACATATTCCAGTCTAATCTGAAAAGTTGGCCTTGGGAATAGTTTTTGTTCTGGGTTGACCGAGTCCAGGGGCCATGCTTTCTGGGGTTCTTCCAGTCTCAGTCAGACAATTAAGTCTGGTCTTTTTACTAGAATTTGGGTTTTGCACCCCACTTTTCTCCTGCTCCATTAGGGACTCTCTGTTGTGTTCTCTGTCAGGGTGGTCATCGGTGGTAGCTGGGCACCATCTAGTTCTTCTGATCTCAGGCTGATGAAGTCTCTTGTTTATGTGGCCCTTTCTGCTTCTTGGGTTAATATTTTCCTTGTGACTTTGGTGTTCATCATTCTCCTTTATTTCAGGTGGGTTGGGACCAAGTGATGCATCTTGGATGACCCCTCGCTAGCTTTTAAGACCCCAGACATCACTCACCAAAGTAGGAAGCAGAACATTTTCTTAATAAACTTTGTTATGCCAATTGTCCTAGATGTTCTCTGAAACCATGATCCCCAGACCCCACACCCCCGCTACTCTTTCCCTCGAAGTGTTTGGTTGTATTCAGGAGACTTCTCAGCTTTGGTTTAGTCCAGTTGTGCTCACTTCCCCTGTAGTGTGTGCTGTCCTTCCCTTCACCTAAGATAATTCTTGTCTACTATCTAGTAAGTGAATAACCCTCTTCCTCCCTCCCCACCCTCATAACCATAAAAGAATGTTTCCTTCTGTGTTTAAACCTTTTCTTGAGTTCTTATACTAGTGGTCTTATACAGTATTTGTCCCTTTGTGACTAACTTCACTCAGCATAATGAGTTCCAGCTTCCTCCATGTTATAAGATGTTTCACGGATTCATCGTTGTTCTTTATCATTGTGTAGTATTCCATTGTGTGGATATACCATAATTTGTTTATACATTCATCCGTTGATGGGCGCCTAGGTTGTTTTCATCTTTTTGCTGTTGTGAACAGTGCTGCAATGAACATGGGTGTGCATATATTAGTGTGATGGCTCTTATTTCTCTAAGATATATTCCAAGGAGCGGGATAGCTGGATCCTATGGTACTTCTATTTCTAGCTTTTTAAGGAAGCACCAAATCGATTTCCATAGTGGTTTTACCCTTTTACATTCCCACCAACAGTGTATAAGTGTTCCAGTCTCTCCACAACTTCTCCAACATTTATTATTTTGTGTTTTTTGGGTTAATGCTAACCTTGTTGGGGTGAGGTGCTATCTCATTGTAGTTTTGATCTGCATTTCTCTAACGGCTAATGAACATGAGCATTTCTTTATGTGTCCGTTAGCTGCCTGAATGTCTTCTTTGGCGAAGTGTCTATTCATATCCTTTGCCCATTTTTTAATTGGGTTATTTATCTTTTTGTCATAAGGGTTTTGCAGTATCTTGTAGATTTTAGAGATTAGATGCTGATCGGATTTGTCGTAGCCAAAATTTTCTTCCCAGTCTGCAGGATGTCTTTCTACTCTTTTGGTGAAGTCTTTCGATGAGCATAAGTGTTTGATTTTTAGGAGCTCCCAGTTATCTATTTTCTCTTGTGGTGTTTTTGCATTGTTACTTATGGTTCATATTCTGTTCATGCCATGTTTTAGGGATCATAGCATTGTCCCTATTTTTCGTTCTGTGATGTTTATCATTTTAGATTTTATATTTAAATCCTTGATCCATTTTGAGTTAATTTTTGTGCATGGTGTGAGGTCTGCATATTGTTTTTTTTTTTTTTTTTTTGCAGATGGATATCCAGTTATGTCGGCACCATTTGTTCAAGAGACTGTCTTTTCCCCAATTAACAAACTTTGGGCCTTTGTCAAATATCAGTTGCTCATAGGTGGATGAACTTATGTCTGGATTCTCAATTCTGTTCCATTGGTCTATGTAACTGCTGTTGTACCAGTACCAGGTTATTTTGACTACCGTAGTGGTATAGTAGATTCTAAAATCAGTGAATGTGAAGCCTCGCACTTTGTTCTTCTTCAGTAATGTTTTACTTAACCAAGGCCTCTTCCCTTTCCATATGAAGTTGGTGATTTGTTTCACCATCTCATTAAAACATGCTGTTGGAATTTGGATCAGGATTGCATTGTATCTGTAGATCATCACTTTGGATAGAATAGACATTTTCCCAATTTGGAGTCTTCCTATCCATGAACAAGGTATATTTTTCCACTTAAGCAGGTCTCTTTTGGTTTCTTACAGTAGTGTCTTGTAGTTTTTGTTTTATAGGTCTTTTACATCCTAAGTATTTTATCTTCTTGGGGTCTATTGTAAATGGTATTGATTTGTTGATTTCCATTTGGAAGTTCTCTTTGTTGGTCTAGAAGAATACAACTGCTTTTTGTATGTTTAGCCTGTATCCTGCTACTTGGCTGAAATCTTCTATTAGTTCTGATAGTTTTCTTGTGGATTCTTTGTGGTTTTCTGTGTATAAGATCATATCATCTGGAAATAGAGATACTTTAACTTCTTCCCTACCAATTTGGATGCTTTTTATTTCTTTTTCTAGCCTAATTGCTCTAGCTAGGACTTCCAACACAATGTTGAATAAGAGTGGTGATAAAGGGCATCCTTGTCTGGTTCTGGTTCTCAAGGGAAATGCTTTTAAACTCTCTCCATTTAGGATGAAGTTGGCTGTTGGCTTTGTATAAATACCCTTAATTATGTTGAGGACTTTACATTCTATTCCTATTTTGCTGAGAGTTTTTATCAAGAATGGACTTTGTTAAATACCTTTTCTGCATCAATTGATAAGATCTTGTGGTTCTTGTCTTTCTTTTATTAATGTGATGGATCACAATGATTGGTTTTCTAATGTTGAACCATCCCTGCATACCTGATATGAATTCCACTTGATCATGGTGACTTATTTTTTTGATATGTTGCTGAATTCTATTGGCTAGAATTTTGTTGAGGATTTTGCATCAATGTTCATGAGGGATAATGGTCTGTAATTTTCTTTTTCTTTGGTGTCTTTACCTGGTTTTCGTATCAGGGTTATGCTTGCTTCATAGAATGAGTTTGGGAGCATTCCATCCTTTTCTGTGCTCTGAAATACCTTTAGTAGTAGTGGTGTTATCTTTTCTTGGATCGTTAGTAGAATTCTCCAGTGAAATCGTCCGGGCCATGGCTACTTTTTGTTGGGAGTTTTTTAATTTCCTTCTAATCTCCTCTTTTGTTATAGGTTTATTTAGTTGTTCTACCTCTGTTTGTGTTAGTTTAGGTAGGTAGTGAGTTTCTAGAAATTTGTCTATTTCCTCTAGGTTTTCAAATTTGTTAGAGTACACTTTTTCATAGTATTCTGTTATCATTCTTTTAATTTCAGTTGGGTCTGTTGTGATATCACCCATCTCATTTCTTATATGGGTTATTTGCATCCTTTCCTGCTTTTATTTTGTCAGTTTGACCAATGTTTATCCATTTTGTTAATCTTTTCAAAGAACCAGCTTTTGGTCTTGTTAACTCTTTCAGTTGTTTTCCTGTTCTCTATTTCATTTAATTCTGCTCTAATTCTTATTATTTGCTTTCTTCTGGTGCCTGAGGGCTTCTTTTGCTTCTTTCTTTCTACTTGTTCGAGTTGTAGGATTAATGTTTTGATTTTGACCCTTTCTCCTTTTTGGACTTGTGCATTTGTTGCTATAAATTGACCTCTGAGCACTGCTTTTGTGGTGTCCCAAAGGTTTTGGTAGGATATCTTTTCATTTTAATTTGATTCTATGAATTTCTTTATTCCATCCTTAATTTCTTCTATAACCCAGTAGTTTTTGAGCAAGGTGTTGTTCAGTTTCCATGTGTTTGATTTTTTTTCCTTGCTTTTTCTGTTATAGATTTCTACTTTTCTGGCTTTATGGTCAGAAAAGATGCTTTGTAATATTTCAATGATTTGGATTCTTTTAAGTCTTGCTTTATGGCCTAATATGTGGTCTATTCTGGAGAATGTTCCATGTGCGTTGGAAAAGATGGCACACTTCGTTACTGTTGGGTGCAGTGTTCAGTATATCTCCATGAGATCAAGTTGGTTGATTGTAGCATTTAGATCTTCCGTGTCTTTACTGATCTTCCTTCTAGATGTTCTGTCCTTCATTGAAAGTGGTGTGGTTAAATCTACTATTATTTTGGAGCTGTCTATCTCTCTTTTCAATGCTCTTAGAGTTTGTTTTATATATTTTGGATCCCTGTCTTTGAGTGAATAAATATTCATTATAGTTATGTCCTCCTGGTGTATTGACCCTTTTAATCATTATATAGTGTCCTTCCTTATCCTTTTTGGTGGATTTTACTTTCAAGTCTATTTTGTCAGAGATTAATATTGCCACTTCTGCTCTTTTTTTGATTGTTGTTTGCTTTATATATTTTTTTCCATGCTTTCAGTTTTAGTTTGTTTTTGTCTTGAAGTCCAATGTGTGTCTCTTGTAGGCAGCATATAGATGGATCATTTTTTTAAATCCATTCTTCCGCTCTCTGTCTCTTATTGGTGAATTTAGTCCATTTACATTTAACGTAATTATTGATAGGCACGAGTTTAGTGACATCATTTTTATGTCTTTTTTGTGTGTGTTGTTGACAGTTTCTTTGTTCCACTTAATTTTCTGTGCTGAGTCATTCTTCTTTATGTATTTTCTTTTTATCCTTTTCATTGTTGTTGATTTTGTATTTGCTGAGTCTTTATATTTTACTTGTTTCTTATTTTGATGTGTAGGATTGTTAGTTTCCTTTGTGGTTACCTTAATATTTACCCCTATTTTTCTAAGTTTATACCAGTCTTTTATTTCTTTATTTTGTCTTGACTTCCTCTCCATATGAAAAACCTATGTCTACATTTTTTAGTCCTTTTTTTGGTTTTAATGTTGTCATCTTTTACATATTTATGTCTCTGTTTCCCTATTTTCACTGTTTTAGCTTTGATTTATTTTTGTGACTTTCCTCTCTGAGTTGATATCTGGTTGCTCTGCCCTGTGTTCTAGTCTTGGGTTGTTATCTGATGTTATTGATTTTCTGACTCGAGGACTCCCTTTAGTATTTCTTGTAAATCTGGTTTAACATTTGCAAATTCCCTAAACTTCTGTTTATCTGGAAAGACCCTAATTTCACCATCATATTTGAGAGACATTTTTGCTGGATATATAATTCTTGGCTGGCAATTTTTTTCCTTCAATGCTTTATATACGTCATCCCATTGCCTTCTTGCCTGCATGGTTTCTACTGAGTAGTCCAAGTTTAGTCTTATTGACTCACCTTTGTGGGTGACTTTTAGTTTACCCCTAGCCACTCTTAAAATTCTCTCTTTATCTTTGCTTTTGGCAAGTTTGAATATAATATGTCTTGGTGACTTTCTTTTGGGATCTACCTTTTGTGGGGTTTGATGAGCATCTTGGATAGACATCTTCTCATCTTTCACAATTTTAGGGAAGTTTTTTGCCAACAAATCTTGAACAATTCTCTCTGTATTTACTGTTATCCCCACCCCCCACCCACGTTCTGGTACTCAAATCACTCATAGGTTATTCCTCTTGATAGAGTCCCACATAATTTTTAGGATTTCTTCATTTTTTTAAATTTTTTCATCTGACTTTTCCTCATATAAGTTTGTGTCAAGGCCTTTATCTTCATTCTCACAAATTCTGACTTCCATTGCTTCATTTGTGCTCCTATGACTATATTGAGTTGTCTAATTCTAAAATTTTATTGTTAATCTTCCGGATTTCTGATTGCAGTCTCTCTATGGATTCTTGCAGCTTGTTAAATTTGTCATTATGCTCTTCTCTAATCTTCTTAAGTTCCTCTGTTGCTTGGTCTGCATTTTGCATGATCTCCTTCCTATTCTCTTGAAGAGTTCCGTATATTAATGTTTTGTATTCTGCCTTTGGTAATTCCAAGAAATTCTTTTCCTCTGGAAGATTTCTTTATTCTTTATTTTGGGAGCTTGCCGAAGCCATAATGGTCTGCCTCTTTATGTGATATTGTATTGACCATTGTCTCTGAGCCATCAATATGTTCTTATATTTATTTATTTTATGTTTCCTTACTGTGTCCTAGCTTCTTATTTTGTTTTGCTTTGATATGCCCAGATAAGCTGTTTGTGTGAGCTAGCCTGATCACCGGCACTCCTGAAGCTCCAACATCCTGCCACCAGGATGCCAGACCTGCCACTAAGTATGTGAGCCCAGAAGTCCGCTCACTCCTCCTATATGGATTCAGCTCAGGTTTCCAGGTAGTCAGCCTCCAAGTGTGTGGTGCAGGCTTTCACCTACTGTCCTACACAGGCATGGGTGATCGGTGTAGGCACAGGCATCTGGCTGCAGCAGGGAGTCAATGCTGAGCAAGGCACAGGGTCGATGTCTTCCCATAAGTGTCTGGGAGGAAAGCATGTCCCTGTTCCGTACAGTGGATAGGTAGGTGGGTTTTGCTGCCAGACTATGAGCACCTAATGCTGTTGTCTGTAAGGACTGGGGGGCACGATTTATTCTTGGGCCACTGTCGCAGGTGGCTATGAGGTGTGGGTGGAGCCACCAGTCCTCAGGTCCCTGATGTGGGTAGGTGAATACACTGCTTAATGGGCAGAGCAGTGTCAAATTTCATGAACCTGCCACTTCACAGATGAAACAGTTGAAGTTAGACTTCAGGTATTTACACTGTTGTTCTGTGGTAATGTGGGCCTATGCTTTTGAAATGGGCCCACACAAGTCTTTGCAGGAGGAAAGGCATTCAAAGTCCGTGGACCCCTTACACCTGTGCCTCAGGAAAGGAGCTGTGCCTACCCTGAGTTCCTGGCTTAGGGGAGCTGGCAGATTATTTTTTCCCCTGTTTGTTAATTTTCCCCTCTCCAAGGCTGGGACAATGGCTCAGGGCACGTGACGGGTCCTACTTCCAGCCCAGGGGACTCAGCAATTGCTGAAGCCATCCCAGAACCAGTGCAGAGCTGGGAGCAGGGAGGTAAATGGGAGAGAGGTTTTTTCCCAGAGGGGTTGTTTTCTATCTGCACAGTAGGCTAGATGCAAGTTATTATTTTTCACCGCTTGAGGGCTTCTTCTTACTGCTTCTGGATGGGTGAGTAGACTCTCTGCTGCTGGGTCTCTCCTGATGTGGAAAAAGCCTCCCGAGCACAGCTGCTTGCCTCACCGCACACCACTAGCTGATCCAGCCTGAAGGGCTCTGGCTCCCGCTGGGTCAGGTCTGGCAACTACTCGCTGGTTCTGAACCCTCTCTCCCTCCCCCTGCCACTCAGTCAGATTCCTCAACTTTGCCTTTGATGTTCAGGGCTCCTAGATTGTCATATACCATTGATTCACTTGTTTTTTTGAGTCTTCCTTGTAAGAGGGACCACAGGAAGCATCTGACTACTCTGCCATCTTGGTCCCACCCCTCATCTTTTGATTTCGTTATTGCTGCTTCCCTGTTTATTGTGGATCCAAGTAAAATGAAATCCTTGACAACTTCAATCTTTTCTCCATTTATCATGATGTTTCTTATTAGTTTGGTTGTGAGGATTTTTGTTTTCTTTATGTTGAGGTGTAAACCATACTGAAGGCTGTGATATTTGTTCTTCATCAGTAAGTGCCTCAAGTTCTCTTCACTTTCAACAAACAAGGTTATGTCATCTGAATATCGCAGTTGTTAATAAGTCTTCCTCCAATCCCAATGCCCCATTCTTCCTCATGTAGTCCAGTTTCTGGGATTGTTTGTTCAGCATACAGATTGAATAGCTATGGTGAAAGGACAACCTTGACACACACCTTTCTTGACTTTAAACCACACTATAGCTCCTTGTTCTATTCAAAAGACTGCCTCTTGATCTATGTACAGGTTCCTGATGAGCACAACTAAGTGTTCTGGAATTCCCATTCTTTGTAATGTTATTCATAATCTGGTATGATCCACACAGTCAAATGCCTTTGCATGGTCAATAAAACACAGATAAACATCACTCTGGTATTCTGTTTATTCTTTATGTGGCTTTTTAGACATAACCTCTTTAGGCATAGTTTCACATTCATTAAGTAGGAATAACCATTAAGAGGATTGAGTTAATACATGTAAAATACTTAAGAACACTGTCTAACCCATAGCAAATGCTCTCTTAATGCTGGCCAAGGTAATTTTAATAGCTTTGCTATGTTCCTTTTTTTTTTAAATCTGGGACTTGATCACTTATTTCTTTTTTTCTTTTCTATAGTCAGTTTTTAATATTTAGGAAGATGATACATGAGCATTGTTTAAAGATTCAAATAGCTTTTATTTGTGTTGTCTTGTTGATTACACCCTGTTTTCTACTTTTAAAATGGATTTTTACATACCTTTAAATATCCTGCAAAGTATTGTTATTTTTAGGGTTTAGCATTGTAACCATTGTCATTGAACTCACAATTTGGGATATTAAGACTTAGCTCCCTTTCATATAGCTACACGTACATCACACATTCATATATCCAATTTCCCTACTTTCCCAATATAAATATAACAATTTTTAGTTAGTTCTATATTTAGTTTTATATGACCCAATGTTATTCACAGCTGAGTCATAGTAAACTATGATCAACTTATTCCTTCATGCACAATTCTTTTTATTTCCTTGGAGTTAATTATTTCTGTGATTTGTTGGCTTGATTTTCTATAAACTTAATGCTAATTTAACCTCTTATTTCCTTAGTAATTTATGAAATATCTTCAGAATTTTATCAGTTTTTATCTTCTTGATAATTTCGTCTACTGTCTCCTTTTTTTAGGTAGGAGGAATTCCTGTGGGACAGGAATATCTTTCATCATCCTAAGGCTTTCCTTTGTTTCTCTTTTGTATTGAAACCTTTGACTTCCTCTTTAATATTTACTCCCTTTGTTTGATGAAGTGTGTCTTCCAATGACTCTCTAACACAAGTGCAATAGAGCTAAACTTTTGAGACATTGTCTGTAAAAAAATATTTTACTTTCACATTTAGTAAGATTCTAATTTATAAATTTTTTATGCTAAAGTTTTTCTATTCTCTTCGAGCTTCCAATGCTGCTAATAAAAAGTCAATAAAATTGTAATCGTTTTAATTTTTTCAGATTGTTTATTTTCTCCCTGAAAACCTAGAATTTTTCTTTGCCTCTAGAGTTCTGAAATTTTGTGCTAGTGTTTTTTTGTAGTCTATTTTTGTCTAATACAAATTATTGGATTGTAATCCAAAGACTAAAATAAATATACATCAATTAATAATGATATAAAGAAACTAAGGTACTCTGTGGGCCTTTTAATCAGGACATTTTCTCATACATTTTGATGATAACTTGATAATTCCTTACCCTCTGTTCTCTCTTGAATGATAGATCTTTTGAATACTCCTTCTAATTTTCTTATCCTCTCTCTATCCTATTGTCTATGATTAATTTTCTACCACCTGGTAGATTTCCTCAACTTTCTCTACAACTTCCTCAACTTTGAATTTTTCATTTCTACTTTCATCATTTTAAATTTTACGGGACATTTTTTTTTCCATGAATTTTATTTTTATAGTATTATTTTCCTATTGTATGAATCAACCTATTTTGTTTGTCTGAGGATATCGTTAATATTATTTTATTTTTCAATTTTTATTTTGAAATAATTTTAGATTTACAGTTCAGAGTTCTCATATACCTTTGCTCATTTTTCTAATGTTTATATTTGCATAAAGATAAAATCTAAGAAATGAACATTGATGCAAGCTGTTAGCTAAAGTACAGCCTTCATTCAGATTTCACCAGTTTTTTGTTTGTTTTTCTCTAATTGTGTTTATCTCTTCCAGGATCCTACAATGTATTTAGTGATCAAGTTTTTTTAGTCTCCTCCAATCTGTATTATTTCTTTAGATGTACATAGATGTTTGTAGTTTATTTTTATCTAATACAAATTATTGGATTATAATCCAAAGAATAAAATAAAGATACATCAATTAATAATGATAAAAAGAAACTAAGGTACTCTGTGGGCCTTTAATTAGGGGTTTTTAGCCTTATAAATCCAGTCAAAATGCTGTTTTCCATAGTAAGGTAGTAAGCTTTTCCTGGAGTGAAGAGGGACAATTACTAGGAAGTATGAAGAAGAGAGAATAGATGAAAAGGTCATATAGCTATTTATTAAATGGACTTCTTAAAAATCCTCTAGACTTTAGCCCCATCTTTACCCTTACTTTTTTTTTCTTGACCCCTTTGGGGCTCTGTGTGTATTTTGCTTCTCAACTTCCCATTGCTGTGGGATTCAACTAACTTAGTTCTACAAAATCAGTAGTTACTTTCCAACTTCCACAGTTTTATTGGATTTTTTATTTGTCCTTTTGAGTTTATGCTAAAAGGAAAATAACAAACTCCATAGTTTATCATTTTTATGGGGTTTGACAAAGGAATGAAATGGAGGTTAATACATGAATTCAACCTTTGTCAAATTTTGGCTAAACAGGTAGTCAAAGCTTTCCAAAAATTTATTTTCATAAAAAGCAAAAAGTGTAGTGAGAAGTGATCAGATTTTGGAATAAGAGATAAATATAGACCTGAAATCTGACTTAATGTAACTTCAGCTGTAATGGAAATGAGAGATACAGAAAGAGGAGGCCAAATGAAGGGAGACAATTTTAGAAGTTATTGCATCAATTCTTATAGGTTAAATTGAAGATCTTGATAGGAGTTGTCAGAGTGGGTTCAAGAGAAATAAAGAAATTTGAAAACTATATAAGAGACAATTTATAATATGAGTGATCAAATATGTAAGACAGATAAGATACAACTATTGGTCTCTACTCATCAGGAGCAAAAGAGAAAGAAGGAAATCAAAGTCTTAGAGAAGAAACTAGTCTACAGGGCTAGTAACCTACACAAGCCACAGGCTCATGTAGCCTGAGACCATCAGAACTAGATGGTGCCTGGCTACCACTATCAAATGTTCTGACCAGGACCATGGTAGATGAACCCTGATATAATGGGAGAAAAATGCAGAACAGAACTCAAATTCTTAAAAACTCCAGACTTACTGGGCCGGTTGAGACTAGAGGACTCCCTGAGACTATCACCCTGAGATACTCTTTAAATCTTGAACCAAAATCATCCCTTGAGGTCACCTTTTAGTGAAGTAACAGATGGACACACAAAATAAAGGATATTACTGATGAGTACAGTGATCCATTAAAAAACCATCTATATGAGACCAAAAGGTAATAATTACTCTAAAGCAAATATGAGAAGATTAGGGAGTGGAGAGTCTGGAGAACTGGAAACAGAACAAACATAATCTATTAAAAAAAATGTTGCCAGATTATAAAAATGTAACTAATGTCACTGAACAATTTTTATACAAATTGTCAAATGTGAACCTAATTTATCATTAAAAAAATAAATAAAAACATTGAAAGAAACTAAAAAGAAATACGTAAGATGGAGAATGTATAGAATCAAACATGACTTTGCTGCTCCTGCTTTGAGAAGCTTAAAGAATGGTAATGTCATTCTCTAGTATGGAAAAAAAAAAAAAAAAAGAGTAGCTTTGAGAAGCTCTGAGTTCAGATGAAGGTGTATTTATTTTTAGGTAATTATGAAACCATGAGGTACATTCACATGTACATGCATTTATGCGTGTGGATAGGTAAAACTGGAGACAGATCTATTCTAAAGATAAATATTTGAGAATTTTTAGTATGAAAATGGTAACTGAAGTCATGCATGAAGATTACATCACCCAGTGAGATTAAGAAGGATGAGAAGAAGTATGAGAAAGAATCTTGAGGCCCACCATAATCCAAGGCACAGAGTTTCTTCTCTTCTTTGTAGCCAACTTCCTTAATGAGAAACTTAGATCAGGCTATGAAGGGTAATGGAGTTCTCCATAAGAGTCACTGAGAAAAGCACAACTTTCTCTTTGGCAAGGATCATGCATAGAGTGATGCTCATATTTCTTCTCGGTTAGAAGAAGGCAAAATAGTAGCATTACGTCCTTTCAGTAAATTAGAGTCACCATTAGTTTTCACATTTTCTCAGCAATGTTTAAGAGCCTCAAGAAAAACGAAGTGATCCTTGCTGTGGATATTAGTCTTTTGTTAAAAACAATTTGACTTGAATCTTGGGAATTTTTTTTTCTTTACCTTTTATTTCTTATGTGTTCATTGTAGAATATTTACAAAGTATATAAAATTATAAGAAGAAAATAAATCCAGTAACTTGTAACTCCATCATTTAGGGTAAAGGTTGTTTATATTTTTCTATATTTCCTTTAATCTGTTATATATTATATATTTAATAAAATTATAAATATATTTTTATATTCAGATTTAGATTCTTGTTTTATACTTAAAATTATATTTTGTGAATTTTCTAAAAGTACTTTTAAATAATATTTTTCTTCAGGAGAAAATGTGCAAAAAATCTAATACCTTTCTAATTTTGAGAAAAAAAAATTTTGTAGTGAAAGTTTAGATTTCCATAATTTGTCTCATTCCTGAAATCCAAGTATTTAAGTAACATTTATAGATTTAAAATGTTTTTCCCTTGCCTGATATTTATAGCACTTCATCTTTTCACTTTTTAAAGTAAGGAGATTCTCTCTCATTTGTATTGCTTATGATGCACTCACACAACACTAGCAAATATATTGACTGAAGACTACAATAATAAATAAGAGGCCTATGGACTTGCAGCTGCTTTTAACCAACATTTTCATATTTTTTATAAGCTTTGGTACTGACCCTTCCATACATTTGAGAATAACTGCTCACTTTGTGAGAAGTACATTAACTCTTTCAAGTCCCAAGGGCACCATTTAGTAAGTGACTTCTTTAGTGCTCTAAATGTTCTTTACTGCCCTGAAAGAGACACATTAATCTTCAGAACATCCTGAGAGTACATAAGTCAGGAAATAGAATTTTCTTAGTTTTTTCAGCTGACAACATTATGAAGCTTAAATTCTTGCACAGACAATTCTCACTGGACTCTATTTGCCTAAGTTCTTGAGTATCTCCCAGATTCAATGCATCAAAAAGAAATAATTACACACACAAAAGACTTTTTAATTAAATTTCTAGAACAACTGGAAAGAGAAGCCGAAACTCTTAAATCTAATTGCATTATCAGATTCAAAGTGACTTTCTACAGAAACACCATTGTTTAGTCATTCAAGGAAAATGAAGATATAATAATGATATGAAAACTGTAAGGAAAATATCAACTTTATACTTACAACTGGAATTTGTTGATTACCAAACAAAAGAAGAAGAATCTATGATTAACAATATAAGAAGAAAAAAAAAATCTCTTTAATCAATCCAGTATATAGGGCATGAGGTTATTTGGTTTAAGACCTTAGTTAAAATGAAACACAGAGTGAGATATTTATTGTCTGCTATATTTAAATTTGATTTTTAGTCTTTTCTTTTATCAACTTTCTCATAATGCAAATATTGGTCACTACTGTTTATTTTTCTTCTGATATTGACAACCTAAGGAGTAGAGAAAAATAAAGAAATTCCTATGCTTTTTCTGACTAATATTGTCTACTCTTCTTTTATGTAGTGTGATTCTATAGAGAGTGTAGCTTTTGCAAATACTACAGTTCTAGGTGAAATGAGAGCCGGAGACTTCAAGATACACCTTCTTTGGAATGAGAAAATGCTTATAAAATGCTTAGCTTCATGCCTGACATGTAATTAAAACCCAACAATGTTAGCCAATTTATTTGACATTAAAAAAAATTAATAGAAATCATTGAGATTTATTTCAACCCAATTAAAACTCTGAACCTTTCTGATAACGTTCATATTTATCAGAAAGTTTAACTTTTTTTTTTAAGAATCTACCATGAACCTCACCAGTCTCTCTGAATAGTATGCCTAATGGAAAAAAGAAAAAGAATAAGTAGTGCTGGGCTCTGAAAATCTAAACTTGAGCATAGTTTCCAAAGAAGACATAGGAAACAAGTCCTTAGACTCCATTGCAATGTACAGAGAAAGGTATCAAAGTCAGGTTTAGTCTGGGTCAGGTGCCCATTAAACCACTTTGAGGAAGAACCTCAGCTCTAGCTTTGAGTTTAGAGAATCCCTGAATAGTGCAAATGGTTTCCAATTGACTGATAATTGAAAGGTTAATGGTTCAAACACATTCAGTGACTCTACAGAAGAAAATCCTGGCGATCTGCTTCCATAGAGTTTATCACCAAGAAAACCATGTAGAGCAGTTCTACTCTGCGATACATGAGGTCACCATGAGTCAGAATCGATAGCACAAAACAACAATATCAATTATCTAGTAACCAGGAGTAGGTAAGAGCTAGTCAGAATGTCAAATGTGATCTGAAGTTGGAACAAGTCATCATTTCTTTTGTGGAAGACCTGAATGCAATGAGTATATTGGAACAAATGCCCATACAGAGAAACTAATAAAATGCATTGTGATGGGAAGCAGGAAGACGGCTTTCACCTGGTGGACTCAGAAGTCCCAGAACTCCTGCTAATAGCACAGAATACTGAGTTTAGGATTATAAACTAGTTTATGTACTGATAGGTAACAAGCAACCAATATATCTACTGCTAATCTGCAGATTTGCTTATTACCTGAGTGGAACTGAGATTTCCCAAAATCAAGCTAAAGAGTATTTTATTGAGGTGATTGTGTCAACACATCTCTTATTTGATGTTGTATCCCCAGTAGTACCACATTATAATATATTTATGGTGTGTTAGCTATTTACACTAGGGAATTCCAGAACACTCAGTTGTGTTTATGCTGAACCTGTATAGACCAAGAGGCAGTCATTCAAACAGAAAAGGAGATACTGCATGGTTTAAAATCAGGAAAAGTGTGTGTCAGGGTTGCATTCTTTCACCATACTTATTCAATCTGTATGTGGAACAAACAACCCAAGAAGCTGGACCATATGAAGAAGAGCGAGGCATCAAGATTGGAGGAAGACTCTTTAACAACCTGTGATATACAGATAACACAACCTTGCTTGCTGCAAGTGAAGAGGAATTGAAGCACTGACTAATGAAGATCAAAGACTTCAATATGTATTACACCTCAACATAAAGAAAACAGAAATCCTCACACCTAGACCAATAAGCAAGATCATGATAAATGGGGAAAAGATTGAAGTTGTCAAGGATTTCTTTTTACTTGGATCCCCAATCAAAGCCTGTGGAAGCAGCAGTAAAGAAATAAACAGTGTATTGCATTGGGCAAATCTGCTACAAAAGACCTCTTTAAATTGTTCAAAAGCAAAGATGTCAGCTTGAGTAGTAAGGTGCACCTGACCCAAGCTATGATATTTTCAACTGCCTCATATGCATGTGAAAGCTGGACAATGAATAAGGAAGACTTGAAGAATTGATGCATTTGAACTATGGTGTTGGAAAAAAATACTGAATATACCATGGACTGCCAGAAGAATGAACAAATCTGTCTTGGAAGAAGTACAGCAGAGTGCTCCTTAAAAGCGAGGATGGCAAGACAATGTCTCAGTACTTTGGACATATTGTCAGGAGGGATCAGTCCCTAGAGAAGAACATCATACTTTGTAAAGTAAAGGGTCAGCGAAAAAGAGGAAGACCCTCAATGAGATGGATTGACACAGTGGCTGCAACAATGGGCTTAAACATAGCAATGATTGTGAGGATGGTGCAGGACCAGGTAGTGTTTCTTCTGTTGTACATAGGATCCCTATGAGTAGGTACCGATTTGACGGCAGCTAAACAACAACAGTTATTTACATATAGTATTTTAATTATCATGATAACTGCATTTAGTAAGATTATCTTCCTTTTACGTAAGAAAAACTTGAGATTCAGAGATATTTAGGTGTAGAATCTCACTGAGCTAGGATTACTCTAGAAACCCAAAGGGTTCCTCCCACACTGCTTTGTTTTTTCCTTCCTTGAAGTTATGATGCCCAGATATGAGACAGGGACCTATTGCAGCCAGGCTGAGAGTGGAGGCTCAGGAGGAGGACAGGCAGAGCTGAACTGCACAACAGCCGAGTCTAATTATTTTTTTTTTAATAATTAGGAAGATGTCATTGTGTGAACTGTTGTACATTGTCTAGTTGATTCGGACTCATAGTGACCCTATGTGACAGAGTAGAACTGCCCTATACGGTTTCCTAGGCTGTAATCTTTATGGGAGCAGATAGCCAGGTCTCTGTCGCAGAGTAGCTGGGTGGTTGGCACCACCAACCTTTAAGTTACCGGCCAAGGGCTTCATCACTGTACCACCAGGGCTCCCTGCAAAATGCAAAGGGGTTCTGTTGACTCACATACCTGAAGTGACCAGAAGTAGGGCAGGCTTGGCTTATTGTGATCAAGGCTTAGACTCAGCTGTTGTGCAGTTCCGCTCTGCCTGTCCTCCTCCTGAGCCTCCACCCTCAGCCTGACTGCAATAGGTCCCAGTCTCATATCTGGGCATCATAACTTCAAGGAAGGAAAAAGAAATTCCCAATCAAAAAAATAAAAGCTCTTTTATTTTTTAATCTGTTTGGGCCTCAGTCACTGAGGTAGTTATAGGGAGCTGAGCTGAATAGCTAAGACCATTCTGAGCCCCTTTCTTCTGGCAAAGTAGGGGTCTACCAACCAAAGCTAAATGGTTGCTTCCTAGTGGCAAAGGAGTGGAATGGATGCCTTGCAGAGAAGGAATGGGGATCAATAATTTCTACAATTTTTAGTAATTGTGGAACAAATAAATAAAAAAATACTGTTTAAAATTTTCTCATCTGATAACTATTTTTGTTCGAGATAAGTGCTCTTTTATTTGTAGTTTACTATCTCTACTCTCTTTATTTATTATGTATTCATGAACCATAAGTAAATAAATGAATATATCAGCATAATAATTAAGATTAAATGATTGCAGTTTAATTTCATAAAATTTGAGGAAGGCAGATATTCTAAATCAGTGGAGTGAAGAAATAATGAAGGTTGAAACACTACAGACATTGGAAGTGCTTAGGTGATGTAGGCCTGGAAAAGCAGCTAGAAAATAACTTGATAAGCTAAAAATAAATGAATATTGTTCTCATGAGTTTGTGGAATGGACTTTGTGGTGAATACTTTGGGTACTAATCTTGCCAATATGATCATTACTGGTGATGCTAAATTAGAACAGAGATGATCACAGCAGGCAGCACTGATAAATATGCAGCCTAACAATATTTGAAAGCATAAGGAGAAAGAACAAAATGCTAACATTATGAATCCTTTCCCATTCACAAAATACAGATAGCATGCCCGGGAGAGGGCAAGGAAACTAAGAAGCAGCCACCTGTGAACAGCAAAGGGGATAATGTGACAATGAAATCCTATTCTATACATGAAGAGAATGAGCTGAAATAAACTCTTTTCTTGACTTGATCCTACCTAACAGAACAGAAACACAAGCTCCTTGAAGAGCCATTACTTCTCCCTGTCCTATAAAACCAACTAGACCTCAGTATAGTTCCAGGCACATAGGCTGAGCTCCATAAATGTTTGTGGGACTCATAAAGAGGGTGGTGATAAGCACCAGTAACAGCAACATTAAAAATAGTCACCATTCTCAGTGGTCCCTCAGTGACTAGAGTGTCTATCCTTAATCAGGTGCATGCTGCATGCAATGTATCTGCTATTTCATGTCCTTTCCTCTCTCCCCAACCCCCTAAACTTTATCTACTTGTATTACTATCAGCATATCTCGTATTACTTCATAAAATAGACGCCATCAGAGTGAAATGTGCTCTGCCATCTACTTTTGAAGTTCTTGTCCACAACTGGTAGTACCCATGTTTCCTCCTCCTAAGGTTAACACTTTCACCTGTATAATTTGTCCCATGTGGGATTTCCCCAACAATTTTCTCTGATATTGTCAGATATTCTTGTGACACCTCTCCTGGATCTTACCCTTCACTTTAGAAACATATTTATTTCTTCTCCTTCTATACTTATTTTTATAAATAAATGTATTTTTCCTGTACTCTCATGTTCTTCAAGTTAAGGCTTTATAGCCCTTCTTCCCTTGTTGTTGTTGTTAGGTGTCATCGAGTTGGTTCTGACTCATAGCGACCCTATGCACAACAGAATAAAATGCTACTGGGTCCTGTGCCATCTTTACAATTTTTGCTATGTTTAAGCCCACTGTTGCAGCTACTGTGCCAATGCATCTCATTGAGGGTCTTCCTCTTTTTCCCTGACCCTCTACTTCACTAAGCATGGTGTCCTTCTCCACAGACTGGTCCCTCTTGATAACATGTCCAGAGTAAGAGAGACGACATCTCAACATTCTAGCTTCTAAGGAGCGTTCTGGTTGTACTGTTCCAAGACAGATTTGTTCATTCTTCTAGAAGTCCATGATATATTCAATATTCTTTGTTAACATCATAGTCCAAATGCATCAATTTTTCTTCAGTCTTCCTTATTCATTGTCCAGCTTTCACATGCATAAGAGGTGATTGAAAATACCATGGCGTGGGTCAGGCTCACCTTAGTCCTCTAGTGACTTCTTTTCTCTTGAAAGAGTTCTTTCACAGCAGATTTGCCCAACGCAATACGTTATTTGATTTCTTGACTGCTACTTCGATGGGTGTTGATTGTGGATCCAAGTAAAATGAAATCCTTGACAACTTCTATATTTTCTCCATTTATCATGAGGTTGCTGAACATTTTTGTTTTCTTTTTATTGAGGTGTAATCCATCCTGAAGGCTGTATTCGTTGATCTTCATCAGTAAGTGCTTCAATTCCTCTTCACTTTCAGTAAGCAAGCTGTGTCATCTGCATAACGTGGGTTGTTAATGAGTCTTCCTCCAATCCTACTGCTGCGTTCTTCTTATAATACAGTTTCTCAGATTATTTGCTCATCAAACAGATTGAAAATGTATGATGAAATGATACAATCATGGCACACACAGTTTTTGATATTAAACTACGCATCATCCCTTTGTTCTGTTCGAACAACTGCCTCTTGGCTTATGCACAGGTTCAACTTGAACACAATTAAATGTTCTGGAACTCTCATTCTTTGTAATGTTGTTCATAATTTGTTATAATCCACACAATCAAATGCCTTTGCATAGTCAATAAAATACAGGTAAATTTCTTTCTGGTATTCTCTGCTTTCAGCCAAGATCCATCTGACATCAGCAATGGTATCCCTCATTCCATGTCCTCTGGATCCAGTTTGAATTTCTGGCAGTTCCTTGTTAATGTACTGCTACAAACATTTTTGAATTATTTTCAGCAAAATTTTACTTGAGTGTGATAGCAATAATATTGTTCAATAATTTCCACATTCTATTGGATCACTTTTCTTTGTAATGGGCACGTATGTGGATCTCATCCAGTCGGTTGGTCAGGTAGCTATCTTTTAAATTTCTTGGCGTAGAGAATTGAGAGCTTCCAGCTTTGCATCTGTTTGTTGAAACATCTCCATTGATATTTGGTCAATTCCTTGAGACTTGTTTTTGCCAATGCTTCCAGTGCAGCTTGGAATTCTTCCTTCAGTACCATCGGTTCTCTATCATATGCTACCTCTAGAAATGGGTGAATGTCGACCAATTCTATTTGATACCATGACTCTGTGTATTCTTCCTTCTTTTGATGCTTCCTGCATTTTTCAAATTTTTGCCTATAGAATCCCTCAATACCGCAACCCAAGGTTTGAAATTTTCTTCAATTCTTTCAGCTTAAGAAATGCAGAGTTTGTTCTTTCCTTTTAGTTTCCTTCCCTTAGCCACCAAATAATTTAAAAGAATTGCCCACACTTGCTTATCCAATTCCTGTAATTGCCCAGTATCTAAGTCAAGTACAACTTGACTTCTATCTCCACCATTGTAATAAAATTGTACCCACAGATACTATGAGATAGTCTCATTTCAAAATATAATTTGTCTATTTTTAAACCTTTTTTCTTCTTTATTGTTGTATTTTTAAACTTTTTTTCTTCTTTATTGTTGTAGTTTAAATCAAGTTTACATTTCAAGTTAGTCTCCCGTACAAAAATTTATACATACATTATTATGTGACCCTAATAGCTCTCCCAGTACTGTGACAGCACAGTCCTCCTTTCCACCCCTGATTCCCCATATCCATTCAACCAGCTCCTAACACTCTCTGCCTTCCCATCTGACCTCCGGACAAAAGCTGCCCATTTAGTCTCTTGTATCTACTAGAGCTAAGAGGCACACTCCACACGAGTATCGTTTTATGTCCCCCAGTTAAGTCCAATCCCTGTCTGAAGAGTTGTCCTCGGAAAATGTTTTAGTTCTGGGCTGATAGAGAATCCAGGGGCCATGTTTTCTGGGGTTCCTCCAGTCTCAGTCAGACCATTAAGTCTGGTCTTCTAACTAGAATTTGAGTTCTGCACCCCACCTTTCTCCTACTCCATCAGGGACTCTGTTATGTTCCTTGTCAGGGCGGTCATTTGTGGTAACTGGGCACCATCTAGTTCTTCTGGTCTCATGCTGATGAAGTCTCTGGTTTATGTGGCCCTTTCTGTGTCTTGGGCTAATACTTTCCTTGTGTCTTTGGTGTTCTTCATTCTCCTTTACTCCAGGCTCTTGGGATCAATTGATACATCTTAGATGGCCACTTGCAAGATTTTAAGACCCCATATGCCACTCACTGAAGTAGGATGCAGAACATTTTCTTACTAAGCTTTGTTATGCCAATTGACCTAGGTGTCCCCTGAAAGCTTGGTCCCCAGATCCCTATCCATATTACTCTGTCCCTCAAAGTGTTTGGTTGTATCCTGGAAACCTCTTAGCCTTTGTTTAGTCCAGTTGTGCAGACTTCTCTTGCAGTGCATGCTGTCCTTCCCTTCACCTAATACTTGTCTACTATCTAGTTAGTGAATAACATGGTCCCTCCCTCCCCACCCAAGTAACCATCAAAGAATGTTGTCTTCTGTGTTTAAACCTTTTCTTGAGTTGTTATAATAGTGGTCTTATACAAAATTTGTCCTTCTGTGACTGAGTAAATTCACATAGCATAATGCCCTCCAGATTCCTCCATGTTGTAAGATGTTTCATGGCTTCATCTTGTTTTTTATCTTTACATAGTATTCCACTGTATGGATATACCATAATTTGTTTATCCATTCATCTGTTGATAGGCACCTAGGTTGTTTTCATCTTTTGCTATTGTGAACAGTGCTGCAATGAACATGGGTGTGCATATATCTATTTGTGTGACAGCTCTTATTTCTCTAGGATATATTCCAAGGAGCGGGATAGCTGGATTGCATGGTACTTCTATTTCTAGCTTTTTAAGGAAGCGCCAAATCAATTTCCAAAGTGGTTGTACCATTTAACATTCACACCAACAGTGTATAAGTGTTCCAGTCTCTCCACAACCTCTCCAGCATCTATTATTTTGTGTTTTTTGGATTAATGTTAGCTTTATTGGTGTGAGACGATATCTCATTGTACTTTTGATCTGCATTTCTCTAATGGCTAATGATCGTGAGCATTTCTTCATGTGCCTGTTAGTCACCTGAATATCTTCTTTGGTGAAGTACCTGTTCATATCCTCTGGACATTTTTTAATTGGGTTATTTGTCTTTTTGTTGTTGAGGTTTTGCAGTATCTTATAGACTTTAGAGATTAGACGCTGATCAGATTTGTCATAGCCAAAAATTTTTTCCTAGTCTGTAGGTTGTCTTTTTACTCTTTTGGTGAAGTCTTTTGATGAGCATAAGTGTTTGATTTTTAGGAGCTTCCAGTTACGTAGTTTCTGTTCTGGTGCTTGTGCATTGTTACTTATGGTTTGTATTGTGTTTATGCCATATATTAGGGCTCCTAGCATTGTCCCTATTTTTTCTTCTGTGATCTTTATCTTTTTCAATTTTATATTTAAGTCTTTGATACATTTTGAGTTAATTTTTGTGCATGGTGTGAGGTATGGGTCTTGTTTCATTTTTGCAGATGGATATCCAGTTATGCCAGCGTTAAAGAGACAGTCTTTTCCCCAATTATTGGACTCTGGACCTTTGTCAAAAATAAGCTGCTCATAGGTGAATGAATTTATGTCTGGATTCTCAATTCTGTTCCATTGGTCTATGTATCTGTTGTTGTACCAGTACCAGGCTGTTTTGACTACCATGGCGGCATAATAGGTTCTAAAATCAGATAGCGTGAGTCCTCCCACTTTGTTCTTCTTGAATAATGTTTTACTTATTCGTGAACTCTTCCTTTTCCATATGAAGTTGGAGATTTGTTTCTCCAACTCATTAAAAAATGCTGGTGGAATTTGGATTGGGATTGCTTGTATCTGTAGATCACTTTGGGTAGAATTGACGTTTTCACAATGTTGAGCCTTCTTATCCATAAGCAAGGTATATTATTTCACTTCTGCAGATTTCTTGCAGTAGTGTCTTGTAGTTTGGATTGTATAGATATTTTACGTCTCTGGTTAGATTTATTCCTACGTATTATATCTTCTTAGGGGCTATTGTAAATGGTAGTGATTTGGTGATTTCCTCTTCGAGGTTCTCTTGGTTGATGTAAAGGAATCCAACTGATTTTTTGTATGTTTATCTTGCATCCTGAAACTTTGCTGAAATCTTCTATTAGTTCCAGTAGTTTTCTTATGGATTCTTTGGGGTTTTCTGTGTATAAGATCACAACATCTGCGAATAAAGATACTTTGAGTTCTTCACTACCAATTTGGATGTCCTTTATTTCTTTTTCTATCCTAATTGCCCTGGCTAGGACCTCCAGCACAATGTTGAATAAGAGTGGTTATAAAGGGCATCCTTGTCTGGTTCCCATTCTCAAGGGGAATGCTTTCAGACTCTCTACATATAGAATGAGGTTGGCTGTTGGCTTCGTATAAATGCCCTTAATTATACTGAGGAATTTCCCTTCTATTGCTATTTTGTTGAGAGTTTTTATCATGAATGGTGTTGAACTTTGTCAAGTGCCTTTTATGCATCTATTGATAAGATCATGAGGTTCTTGTCTTTTATTTATGTGATGGATTACGCTGATTGTTTTTCTAAGGTTGAGCCATCCCTGCATACCTGGTATAAATCCCACTTGATCATGGTGAATTATTTTTTTGATATGTTGCTGAATTCTATTGGCTAGAATTTTGTTAAGGATTTTTGCATCAATGTTCATGAGGGATATCAGTCTGTAATGTTCTTTTTTTGTGGTGTCTTTACCTGGTTTTGGTATCAGGGTTATGTTGGTTTCATAGAATGAATTTGGGAGTATTTCATCCTTTTCTGTGCTCTAAAATACTTTTAGTAGTAGTGGTGTTAACTCTTTTCTGAAAGTTTTGTAGAATTTTCCAGTGAAGCCCTCCAGGGCAGGGCTTTTTTTTTGTTGGGAGTTTTTTAATTACCTTTTCAATCTCTTCTTTTGTTATGGGTTTATTTAGTTGTTCCACCTCTGTTTGTGTTATTTCAGGTAGGTAGTAAGTTTCTAGAAATTTGCCCATTTCCTCTAGGTTTTCAAATTTGGTAGAGTACAATTTTTCATAGTATTGTTATGACTTTTTTAATTTTAGTTGGGTCTGTTGTGATATCGCCCATCTCATTTCTTATACAAGTTATTTGCTTCCTCTCCTCTTTTTCTTTTGTCAGTTGGCCAGTGGTTTATCAATTTTGTTGATCTTTTCAAAGAACCCGCTTTTGGTCTAGTTAACTCTTTCAACTGTTTTTCTGTTCTTATTTCCTTTAATTTTGCTCTAATTCTTATTATTTCGTTTCTTCTGCCTTCTGAGGGCTTCTTTTGCTGATCTCTTTCTACTTGTTCCAGTTGTAGGGTTAGTGTTTTGATTATGGCCCTTTCTTCTTTTTGGATGTATGCATTTATTGCTATAAACTGACTTCTGAGCATGCTTTTGCTGTGTTCTAAAGGTTCTGATAGGATGTGTTTTCATTCTCTTTTGATTCAATGAATTTCTTTATTCCATCCTCAATTTCTTCTATAACCCAGTAGTTTTTGAGCAAGGTGTTGTTCAGTTTCCATGTGTTTGATTTTTTTTCCTTGCTTTTTGTGCTGTTGATTTCCACTTTTATGGCTTTATGGTCAGAAAAGATGCTTTGTAATATCTCGGTGCTTTGGATTTTGTTAAGGCTTCCTTTATGGCCTAATATGTGGTCTATTCTGGAGAATGTTCCATGTGCATTGGAAAAGAAAGTATACTTGGCTGCTATTGGGTGTAGTGTTCAGTGTATGTCTATGAGATCAAGTTGGTTGATTGTAGCATTTAGCTCTTCCGTGTCTTTGTTGAGCTTCTTTCTGGATGTTCTGCCCTTCCCGAAAGTGGTGTGTTGAAGTTTCCTACTACTATTGTGGAGATGTCTAGCTCTCTTTTCAGTGCTGTTAGAGTTTGTTTTATGTATTTTGGAGCCCTGTCTTTGAGTGTGTAAATATTTATTATAGTTATGTCCTCCTGGTGTATTTACCCTTTAGTCATTATACAGTGTCCTTCCTTATCCTTTGTGGTGGATTTTACTTTAAAGTCTATTTTGTCAGAGATTAATAATGCCACTCCTGCTCCTTTTTTATTGTTTTTTGGTTGATAATTTTTTTCCATCCTTTGAGTTTTATTTTGTTTGTGTCTTTACATCTACGGGTGTCTCTTGTAGGCAGCATATAAATGGATCATTTTTTTTTTTTTTTATCCAAACTGCCACGCTCTCTTTATTGGTGCATTTAGTCCATTTACATTCAGTGTAATTATTGATAGCTACGAGTTTAGTGCTGTCATTTTGATGTCTTTTGTTGTGTATTGTTCAGTTTCTTTGTTCCACTTATTTTCTGCGCTAAGACATTTTTCTTTATGTATTTTCTTTTCATATTTTTCATAGTTGTTGATTATGTATTTGCTGAGTCTTTATATTTTACTTGTTTCTTATTTTGATGTGTAGGATTGTTAGTTTCCCTTGTGGTTACCTTAATATTTACCCCTATTTTTCTAAGTTTATACCAGTCTTTTATTTCTTTATATCACCTTGACTTCCTCTCCATATGAAAAACCTATTCTACATTTTTTAGTCCTTCTTTTTGTTTTAATGTTGTCATTTTTTACATATTTATGTCTCTGTTTCCCTATTTTCAGTGTTTTAGCTTTGATCTATTTTTGTGACTTCCCTCTCTGAGTTGTATCTGCCCTGTGTTCTAGTCTTGGGTTGTTATCTGTTGTTATTGATTTTCTAACCTGAGGACTCCCTTTAGTATTTCTTGTAAATCTGGTTTGGTTTTTGTAAATTCCCTAAACTTCTGTTTATCTGGAAATGCCCTAATTTTGCCATCATATTTGAGAGACAGTTTTGCTGGATATATAATTCTTGGCTGGAATTTTTTTTCCCTCAAGGCTTTATATATGTCACCCCATTGCCTTCTTGCCTGCATGGTTTCTTCTGAGTAGTCCGGGTTATTCTTATTGACTCCCCTTTGTAGGTGACTTTTTGTTTATCCCTAGCTGCTCTTAAAATTCTTTATCTTTGGTTTTGGCAAGTTTGATTATAATATGTCTTGGTGACTTTCTTTTGGCATCTACCTTTTGTGGGGTTTGACGAGCATCTTGGATAGATATCTTCTCGTCTTTCACGATATCAGGGGAGTTTTCTGCCAACAAATCTTCAACAATTTTCTCTGTATTTTCTGTTATCCACCCTGTTCTGGTACTCCAATCACTCGTAGGTTATTCCTCTTGATAGAGTCCCACATAATTCTTAGGGTTTCTTCATTTTTTTAATCCTTTTATCTGATTTTTCCTCAAATAAATTACTGTCAAAGGGCTTTATCTTAAATCTCACTAATTCTGACTTCATTGCCCCAATTCTCTTCCTATAACTTTCTACTAAGTTATCTAATTCTGAAATTTTATTGTTAATCTTCTGGATTTCTGATTGCTGTCTCTCTACGGATTCTTGCAGCCTGTTAAATTTGTCATTATGCTCTTCTCTAATCTTTTTAATTTCCTCTACTGTGTGTTCTGCGTTTGCTTAATTTCCTTCCTAATTTCTTGAAGAGTTCTGTATATTAATCTTTTGTATTCTGCCTCTGGTAATTCCAAGAAATTTTACACTTCTGGAAAATTTTTAGATTCTTATTTTGGGAGCTTGCTGAAGCCATCATGAATTGCTTCTTTATGTGATTTGATATGGACTGTTGTCTCTGAGCCATCTATAAGTTATTATGTTCATTTATTTTATGTTTGTTTACTGTGTCCTAGCTTCTTGTTTATTTTGATATGCCCAAATAGGCTGCTTATATGAGCTAGTTTGATTATTGGCAACTTTGAGTGTCTAATGTCCTGTCACCAGGTGGTTAGATCTGTTACTAGTTATGTGAGCTCAGGAGTCCACCCACTCCTCCTGTATGGATTCAGCTTAGGAGCCCAGGTAGATAAGCATCAAGTGCGTGGTGTAGGCTATCACCTACAGTCCTAGACAGGCATGGGTGATTGGAGTAGGCACAGCATCTGGTTGCAGCAGGGGGACACACTCTGAGCAAGGCAGGGGGCTGATGGCTGCCCCCAAGTGTCTAGGAGGAAGGCATGTCACTGTTCCCTGGAGCACATAGGTGGGTGGGTTTTGCAGCCAGACTATGAGCACCCAGTTCTGTTAGCTATAAGGACTGAGGGGCACCTCTTATTCCTGGGCCCTTATTGTAGGTGGCTAGGTGTCATGGGTGGATCCACCAGTCCTCAGGCCCCTGAAGTGGATAGGTGAAGACCCTGCTTTACGGGAAGAGCTGTGTCAAATGTCAAGAACCTGCCACTTCACAGCTCAAATAGTTGAAGTTGGACTTCAGGTGTATACCCTGTTGTACTGCAGTAATGAGGGCCTACACTGTTGAAATGGGCCCACACAAGTCTCTGCAGGTGGAAAGGCACTCAACGGCCGTGGATCCCTTATGCCTGTACCTAGGCAAAGGAGCTGTGCCTACCCTGGGTTCCTGACTTAAGGAAGCTGGCAGTTTATTTTTTGCCCCCCGTTTGTTCATTTGCTCATTCTCCCAGGCCAGAGAATGGTCAGGGTGTGTGATGGATCCTACTTCTGGCCCAGGGGACTCAGCAATTGCTGAAGACAGTCTGGGACCCAGTGCAGAGCAGGGATCAGGGAGTTAAATGGGAGAGAGATTTTTCCTTAAAGGATGTGTTTTTGATCCACGCAGTAGGCTGTACGCAAGTACTTATCTTTCCCCCATTGAGGGCTGCTTCTCACTGGTTTTGGGTTGCCAAGTAGACAGACTTTCTGCCACTGGTTCTCTCCCAGTGTGGAAAACACGCCTCCTGAGCATGGCTGCTTGCCAGCCTCACTGTTCCCCCATGAGCTGATCAGGCCTGAATGGCTCAGGCTCTTGCCGGGTCAGGTCTGGCAACTCCTTGCTGCTTCCAAACTGTTTCTCCCTCACCCTGCCACTCAGTCTGGCTCCTCAACTTTGCCTTAGATGTTCAGGGCTCCTGTATTGTCATATATAATTGATTCACTTGTTTTCTCAGTTCTTTGTTGTAAGGGGGTCCACCGAAAGCATCTGACTACTCCACCATCTTGGTATCGCCTCTATTTTTAAAATTTTTATGTCTTAAGCTTTTATTTCTATTGTCAAATAGCAAATTCTCTTTTAATTCCCCTTTATACTCTTGCTTTTATTTTATTTAAATAAACTGTCTTTCTTTTCCTCATTCACTTTTTGTGTATACAAAGGCCACATTGTTATTGTTGCTATTAGTTGCCATTGAGTCAGCTTTGATTCGTTGTGACCCCACGTACAACAGTCTGAAACAATGCCTTGTCCAATGCCATCTTCATAGTCCTTGGTATGTTTGAGTCCATTTTTTTGTCTACTGTGTATGTTGAGTGCCTTCCAACCTAGATGGCTCATGTCATCTTCCATAATTATATCAATGTTCTATTGTGATCCATAGGATTATCATTGGCTAATTTTCTAAAGTGGATCATCAGACCTTTTCTCCTAGTCTGTCTTAATCTTGAAGCTCTGCTAAAGCCTATCCACCATGGGTGACTCTGCTGGTATTTGAAATACCAGTGGCATAGCTTCTAGCATCATAGCAACATGAAAAACAGCACAATATGACAACTGGGAATGGGTAGTGGATAAAGACCTAGGGCTTCTATTTACATATGACCCTTGGTAACAAGGTAAGCTTACACTCAGCACTTGTGCTAATCAAAGCTGTACTGGCCCCCAACATGCTAATGTTCTTATTTCCTTGATGTAACTTTATTTTGATTGTTAATTCTTTTCTTTCATTAATCCTTAAATATAGGTGTTGCCAAAGTTCCTAACCAATGTTGCATGTTTTTTCCTGAGCAATACCACTTACTGCCATTTATTTGCTAGTGTGTCTTATTTCTTTGTCTAAATTGGATTGCAATTCCCTTTCTTATCTTCCTAGAGAAGATTAACTGTTCTTTCTTTTTTGCATCCCTCTCTTTTTTCTTTCCCTCTTTTCCTCTCTCCCTCCTTCTCTCTCTCTTTTTTTCAGTTCAAATCCTCTTCAGGCTACATGGATAATTACAAGACCTCTTAGCTTATCTTCCTGACACCACGCTCTACAAACTGTCTTCTGCACTATTGCCTCATGATATACTATTAAAATTAGTCCAATAATAAAATATTTCTATTTACTCTCTACTACATTGAGCAATGGTCTCCACAAGGAGAAGAAGAGGTACACACATCCTAAAGTGGGCACAAGACAAAGCACATAGCTATAAAAACAGGACATTAGGAGTATGTTCCTCTATGTGCTTGGTATAATGCCATCCTGAGTAAGTGTCTGTAAAATGGAAGCATGTGATAATTTCCTTATCAAAGTGTGCAGTCAAAATGTGCAGTACTCATAATACATTCTTATTCGTACATTTTCTCCAAGCTCTCACTGAAAATATATGTTGCAAAAAGTACAGCATTTAAATTGCAATCTGTTGTGTACTCTTTGCTATATTGCTCTGAATAAATATCTGAAATGCCTTGAGTGCTGAATGCCAAAGATGATTGAAATTCCTCTGAGCCATATATTTAAAATGTTGTGTTCTCTGTGACGGTGAAGATTTTGAATTATGCAAAAGACATATTTGGATACTCTATCATGAAATGAAGACAGGATAAATATTACAGAATTCTACATACCTAGTTCCATATCTTTAAAAAGTCTAAATAAATTGTATCACCTTATGTGAAAACAGAAAATAAAACATAAAAAGATACAATTCAGCGTCTATTTTATTCTCTCTGATTCAAGTAGCCCCTAATTTAGATGCAGACTAACAGCTGATTTTTTGTTGTTTTTATTGCTAAGTTTAGTCTAGCATCTCATTGACTGAATAAGAATTTTCCGTCTGTTCAGCGAGGAATCAGGTGGTCTTGAAATTTAGGAGAGCCTGCCAAACCTCAGAGACTCTGACCTTCTGCTACCACTGCCAGATTCTACCACAGTCATTTGTCACAGATTTCCAAGCAACGTTGGCCAGATACCGAAAACCGAACCCATGACCATCAAGTTGATGCCAACTCACAGCAACCCTAAAGGGCAGAGTAAAACTGTCCCATAGTGTTTCCAAGGCTGTAAATCTTTAGGGAACCAGACTGCCACATCTTTCTCCCACGGAGCAGCTGATGGGTTTGAACCATCAACCTTTAGGTTAGCAGCTGGGTGCTTAGCCACTGAGTCACCGGGCCTCCCTTGTTGGCCAGACAGATGAGTAGAAATTACGCTGCTGTAATTTCAGAGCACTGAAGAAGCTAACAATTTCCCAAATGTTTCTCAAGCTGACTAAAGAGGAAAAAAAGAAATTCAGAATTATGCTCACCCTTTAAAGACTCCTAGGGGTAAAAATCACTTTTTGTATTATATAGGTTAGTCATTTTTTCTATTGTGATAGAACATATGTAACACAAAATTTGCCGTTTCAACCATTTTTAAGTGTATAAATCAACGACACTAATCTCACTTACCCTATTATTCAACTATCACCACCATCCATTTCCAAAAGTTCTTCATGACCCTAAACAGAAACTCGGTTTTCCTTAAGTAATAACTCACCATTCCCCCTTTCTGGTAAATCATTTTTAACCCAGAAATTATAATCTACTGGATAACTAGTCATCAAGAATTTGGTTACCTGATTAACTTAACTGGTACATACAATTGCCTCTAAGCAGGATCCTAATATATATACATATATATATATATATATATATATATATATATATATATATATATTTTTTTTTTTTTTTTTTGCCTGAGAGAAGATACATTAGATGCAATCATTCACTCTTCCTGGTCAAAGTTTGGTACAGCAGCAGCCAAGAGTTAATAAGTTAATATGGGTGCTTGGATGGGTGTGCAGGGTGGGTGATAGGCCAGCAGGCAACGAAAGAGCCCTGGGAAGACAATGAAGGCATCTTTTAACTTATAATTTTGCATAAGATCAGCTCAATTGCCATGTACACAGAAATGTTTTTCCTTTTTTTTTTTTTTGAAGATCAGAAATAATGCTTAAAATCATCCATTTCTAGAAACACTGCCAATCAAACGGAAAAATGAATGTCATGTTTGTTCCATTGGCAGATGGCTCAGATGTTGATTCTGTTCTTGTGTAAGCTGTTTGACTTGGGTGTCTACATACTGCTTTTTGAAGGTGACTGAAAATTTCTGCACCTGCCAAATCTCATCTTTAACATTCAACAGTTGGTTGTGCTGGCAGGAATACCCTTCAGAGGGAAAAAATCTCTGTTACTCATGCCATTTTAGGTGGACTTTTATTAACAAGTAAGCAAATGGTAATGTAGATTAATTGAAAGCTAAATTTAAGGTTCTAATTTTGGCTTTTGAGCCTGTTAAGACTCTGAGTATAATACTTAGCATTTAGTCAGTTTCAAAAACTCACCATGGTAACATGAACAGATAATTTGAAAGCATTAGAAACATCTGGCATTTACCATATTTGAATTATCATAACTACCTACAAATGCAGAAATATCATCCCCAAAACTTTGGGAGTTGCTTTTGTTTCATCTTGTTCAGCTTTCCAATATGTTACTAGAAAGTTTTCTGTATATTCTTTTTCGATTTCTAAGAGGTATCAGATTGTCCAGAACACACATTTAGAGGCATCTGGTTTGCTAAGAAGCAAGCAAAAGTGCCTTGTAAAAGTCTCACACTGGTTATACCAGGCCTCCATATACTATCATAAACTATTTAAAATGTGATAACCTCTCTCTTAAAGTTGCTGATTAAAATAAGATACATACTTATATAGAAATGTATATCTTGCTACTTTTAAATGCATAATATTCATGCAAAAAATTCTTAAAATTTTATTTTTTTAATGTCAAACCAGAGAAGAGTGTTCAGTGTAATAAACCAGTTGCTGCCTAGTCAGCTCATGGCAACCCCATGTGTGTCAGAGTAGAACTGTACTCCTTAGAGCTGTCAATGGCTGATATTTTGGGAGGAGATAGCCAGCCTTTCTTCTGAAGTGCCTATGGTTGGACTTGAACCTCCAACATTTCCTGTAGCAGGTAAACTCATTAACCTTTTGTACCACCTAGGCACTATGTTCAATGTAATAATAGCAGCTAGTTGAGCTATTAAGCTGAGGGCCCAGGGTAAATAGTGAAGAAAAACATTTTCTGCTTGCATGGAGCTTAAGGTCTAACCATTTATGTAAGAAAGCTGTATACAATGTTGGAAAGTAATGATTTCTTACCATAGCTGATTTTACAACATTCATTTTATTACTTTATTAGAGAAATAACATACCTCAACACATTAAATTTAATTTCTTATGAATTTTTTAACAAATAGCAAAAACTATTTATTGGCTAAAAATGAAGAGGTTTCATTTTTATGATGTTAAAATTCCAAGTTGGTCTACTACTTAATTACTGCCAAAAGTCAAGAGCTATTTATCAACTCCACAAAAAACAAAGTAAGTATTTTTAGCAGAGACAAGGCAATACTTATTTGATATATAAGTTAATTTTAATTTTATGAACATTTTGACTAGTTTATTTACTTAGGTATATGCCTTGCAACCAATTTATTTTGCAGGACACACCTGGAAGTTACAATGCTCAAGGTTAAGTAATCTATGGAGGCTGCACTGGGTTTTGTAATTGCTCTGAGGATGTAATTACACATGCTACACTTTCTTTTTGTAAGGCTGAAGTTATTGTGGACAGATTCAAGGGGACTTTTTATTTGTGAGCTAACACAGACCTCAAACTGCCTCAGGAGAGAACTTCCCTGTACCCACTTTTCCCAACAGCCATTTTCTGAGTAGAAATAGGATAGTTATTATTCCAGCTCATTCTCAGACGCCCTCCTCTTTCCTTAGAAATGCTAGTCTACTCTCAGCCCACATAATAATAAAGTGTATGGCTCTGCTCTTATCAATAACAGAGTAGTTGCACTCCAAGTACTTCTTAGGGAGTCTAACCACAAATTTACTGCTGCTTAGATCTGATGCTGCTCCTATCAAAACTTTTGTAAAGAGAATAATAAATAAATAAATACATAAAATCTACCATGGATTAAGCCTGATGAACGGAGAAATGTACACCTAGGCTATACAAGTGTCCCCCACAGAAACACTGTTCATCAGTTGTGCTTTCACCTTGGCATTGTGCCCTGGGCCTGTGCTGAAGGACTCTGTAACAAACAGTCCCATAAACCTTTCTTGAGGACACTGTTCACTATGTTGCAATGTCCTTTTTATGAGGACTCCAAGGAGAAATTTTTCTCTAGACCCAGTGCCAGGAATAACTATGTTTCTTCTAAGCAACAGGTGTGTTTCCCTTTTATGACCACTCCACAGCATGTTTCTTCCAATGCTGTCCTCTTTTCTTTGCATAAAGACAAGGAGTCGAATGTGCCGCCCACCTCAGGCAAATTTAGATGCCTTTATGGCACTCTGGATTAATCTCATCTTTTTAAAGGAGCCCTGCCTGGTGGCACAGTGGTTGAGCACTCAGCTGCTAACTGAAAGGTTAGCAGTTCGAACCCACAAGCCACTCCAAGGGAGAAAGATGTGGCAACCTGCTTCAGTAAAGATTACAGTCTTGGAAACCCTTTGGGGCAGTTCTACTCTGTCCTACAGGATCGCTATGAGTTGGAATTGATTCAATGGCAATGGGTTTTTAATTTGGTTAGCTTTCTTTTTCTTTTTTTTCCTTAACTTCAATTTATCTAATTAAATGAAAGCTTTTCTGGAACGAGAGGGGATGATGAGAAGGATTAATAATGTGAGATAATATCAGTATATATTTTCTATTTTCCCTTTGTGCCCTCTTTTCAGCACAGTGATGAGGGGTCAGCATTTAACCAGAAGCAGTTGTTATAAATAAACTGGGAGGAGAGGCTTATTCTTATAATTGTAAAGGAATTCACTTGGATATAAACCCAAACTTTTTTTGAGGTGATGAAGTCAACAGAGACAAGGCTACGTAAAGAATTCTCAGAGGGGGAGGCAGGGACAAGATGGTGGAGTAGTCAGATGCTTCCTGTAGTCCCTCTTACAACAAAGACCCAAAAAAAAAAAAACAAGTAAATAGATTATATGTGACAATCTAGGAGCCCTGAACATCAAAGGCAAAGTTGAGGAATCAGACTGAGTGGCAGGGGCAGGGAGAGATGGTTCAGAAGCATCAAGGAGTTGCCAGACCTAACCCAGCAGGAACTGGCAGCCTGTGGGCCAGATCGGATGGTGTGCGCAGTGAGGTGAGCAGTGGCATTCAGGACATGTTTCCCAAGTCAGGAGAGACTGAGCAGCAGAGACTCTACTCAAGCCTTCAGAACCAGTGAAAAGTAGCACTCAATTGGCAAAAGATAAGTACATGCATCTAACATACCTCGCGGACAAAAAAAATCCCGTTTGGGAAGACCCTTTCTCCCATTTACCTGCTTCCTCCCAAGTCTGCACCAGGTTCCAGGCCTGCTTCAGTGATTCCAGCATCCCCTGAGCTAGAAGTAGGACTCATCACAAACCCTAAGACATTCTCCTAGCCTTGGGGAGAGAACAAATTAACAAACAGGAAAAAATAATTGGCCAGCTCCACTTAAGCTGAGAACTCAAGGCAGGCATAGCTCCCTAGGCACAGGCATAAGGGGTCAAACGACTTTGAATGCCTCTCATCCCTGCATAGACTTGTGTGGGCCCATTTTAACAGCATAGGCCCTCATTAGCACAGTACAACAGGGTATATACCTGAAGCATAACTTCAACTATATCACCTATGTGGTGGAGTGGCAGGTTTGTGACATCTGACACTGGTCTGCCCATTAAGCAGAGCTGTCACCTACCCACATCAGGGGCCTGAGGACTGCTGACTCCACCCACACCACCTAGCCACCTGCAACAGGAGTCCTAGAATAAGCGGTGCCTCAAAGTCCTTATAGTCAACAGCATTGGGTGCCTATACTCTGGCTGCAAAACCCACCCACCTATGCACTCTAGGGAATAGGAACAAACTTTCCCCTCAAACACTCAGGGGCAACTGTCATCGCCCTGCCTTGCACAGCGCATGACCCTCTACTGCAGCCAGATACATTTACCTACACCAATCACCCCTGCCCATCTAAGACTGTAGGTGACAGTCTGCACCACACACTTGGTGACTAACTACCTGCACACCTGAGCTGAATCCATACAAGAAAAATAAACAGACTCCTGGGCTCACATACCTAGTAACAGATCTAACCACCTGGTGACAGGACATGAGAGCTTCAAAGGTGCCAATAATCAAACTAGCTCATACACCAGCCTATTTGGGCGTATCAAAACAAAACAAGAAGCTCGGACACAGTAAGCAAACATAAAATAAATAAATATAATAACTTATTGATGGCTCAGAGCCAATAGTCAATATCAAATTACGTAAAGAGGAAGACCATGATGGCTTCAGCAAGCTCCCAAAACAAAGAATCAAGAAATCTTTGGAGGAAGAGAATTTTTTGGAATTACTAGAGGTAGACTACAAAATATTAATATACAGAACTCTTGAAGAGATCAGGAAGGAGATATTGCAAAATGCAAACAAGCCAAGGAACACACAGACAAAGCAACAGAGGAACTTAAGAAGATTATATAAGAGTATAATGACAAGTTTAATGGCTGGAAGAATCCATAGAGAGAAAGAAATCAGAAATCCAGAAGATTAACAATAAAATTTCAGAATTAGACAACTCAATAGAAAGTCATAGGAACAGAATTGAGGCAACGGAAGTCAGAATCAGTGAGATTTAGGATAAAGCCCCTTGACACCAACTTACTTGAGGCAAAAATCACATAAAATAATTTTAAAAAATGAAGAAACCCTAAGAATTATGTGGGACTCTATTAAGAGGAATAACGTGTGAGTGATTGGAGTACCAGAACGGTGGGGGGATAACAGAAAATACAGAGAGAATTGTTGAAGATTTGTTAGCAGAAAACTCCCCTGATACCATGAAAGATGAGAATATATCTATCCAAGATGCTCGTCAAACCCCACAAAAGGTAGATCCCAAAAGAAAGTCACCAAGACATAATCAAGCTTGCCAAAACCAAAGATAAAGAAAGAATTTTAAGAGTGGCTAGTGATAAATGAAAAGTCACTACAAAGGAGAGTCAATAAGACTAAGCTCAGATCACTCAGCAGAAACCATGCAGGGAAGAAGGCAATGGGATGACTTATATAAAGCCTCAAAGGAAAAAAATTTCAACCAAGAATTATATTTCCAGCAAAACTGTCTCTTAGATATGATGGTGAAATTAGTACATTTCCAGATAAACAGAAGTTTAGGGAATTTGCAAACACCAAACCAAAATTACAAGAAATACTAAAGGGAGTCCTCCAGTTAGAAAATCGGTAACATCAGATAACAACTCAAGACTAGAACACAGGACAGAACAACCAGACATAAACGCAGGTAGTGAAGTCACAAAAATAAATCAAAGCTAAAACACTGAAAATAGGGAAACAGAGACATCAACATGTAAAAGATGAAAACAATAAAACCTAAAAGAGGGACTGAAAAATATAGTCATAGATCTTTCATATGAAGAAGAAGTCAAGGCAATATGAAGAAATAAAAGATTGGTTTAAACTTAGAAAAATCTACACATCAAAATAAAAAACAAGAAAAACATAAAGACTCAGCAAATCCAAAATCAACAACAATGAAAAAGATGAAAAGAAAATAAAGAAAAATGACTCAGCACAGAAAATTACCTGGAACAAAGAAACTGTTAACAACACAAAAAACAAAGACATCAAAATGACAGCACTAAATTCATACCTAACAACAATTACGCTGAATGTAAATGGACTAAAAGTACCAATAAAGAGACAGAGAGTGGCAGAATGGATAAAAAAATACGATCCGCCTATATACTGCCTACAAGAGACACACCTCAGATGTAAAGACACAAACAAACTGAAACTCAAAGGATGGAAAAAATTATATCAAACAAACAAGAATCAAAAAAGAGCAGGAGTGGCAATGTTAATCTCTGACGAAATCCATACTCAGCAAATCCAAAATCAACAACAATGAAAAAGATGAAAAGAAAATAAAGAAAAATGACTCAGCACAGAAAATTACCTGGAACAAAGAAACTGTTAACAACACAAAAAACAAAGACATCAAAATGACAGCACTAAATTCATACCTAACAACAATTACGCTGAATGTACATGGACTAAAAGTACCAATAAAGAGACAGAGAGTGGCAGAATGGATAAAAAAATACGATCCGCCTATATACTGCCTACAAGAGACACACCTCAGATGTAAAGACACAAACAAACTGAAACTCAAAGGATGGAAAAAATTATATTAAACAAACAAGAATCAAAAAAGAGCAGGAGTGGCAATGTTAATCTCTGACGAAATAGACTTCAAAGTAAAATTCACCACAAAGGATAAGGAAGGACACTATATAATAATTAAAGGGTCAATACACCAGGAGGACATAACCATAATAATATTTACACACCCAATGACAGGGCTCCCAAACATATAAAACAAACTCTAACAGCATTGAAAAGAGAGATAGACAGCTCCACAATAATAGTAGGAGTCTTCAACACACCACTTTCCGTAAGGACAGAACATCCAGGAAAAAGCTCACAAAGACATGAAACATAAAAATGCCACAAACAACAAACTTGATCTCATAGACATATACAGAACACTCTACCTAACAACAGCCAAGTATACTTTATTTTCCAATGCACATAGAACGTTCTGTAGAATAAACTACATATTAGGCCATAAAGCAAGCCTTAACAGAATACAAACCATCAAAACATTACAAAGCATCTTTTCTGACCATAAAGCCATAAAAGTAGAAATCAATAACAGAAAAAGCAAGGAAAAAAAATCAAACACATGGAAGCTGAGCAACACCCTGCTCAAAAACTACTGGGTTATAGAAGAAATTAAGGACAGAATAAAGAAATTCAGAGAATCAAATGAGAATGAAAAGACAGTCTACATAATTCTAAAAATTATAATAATTATGATAATAAATAGTAAATGCACACATTCAAAAAAAAGAAAGGACAAAAATCAAAACATTAACCCTACAACTCTAACAAATAGAAAGAGAGTAGCAAAAGAAGCCCTCAGGTGCCAGAAGAAAACAAATAATAAAAATCAGAGCAGAATAAAATAAAATAGGGAATAGAAAAACAACTGAAAGAGTTAACAAGACCAAAAGCTAGTTCTTGGAAAAGAGCAACAAAATTGATAAACCATTGGCCAAATTGACAAAAGAAAGACAGGCGAGGAAGCAAATAACCTGAATGACAAATGAGATGGGCAAGATCACAACAGACCCAATGGAAATTAAAAGAATCATAACAGAATATTATTAAAAACTATACCCTAACAGATTTGAAAACCTAGACAAAATGGACAAATTTCTAGAAACACACTACCAACTGAAACTAACACAAACAGAGGTAGAACAACTAAATGAACCTATAACAAAAGAAGAGATTGAAAATGTAATTAAAAAACTCCCAACAAAAAAAAAGCCCTAGCTCTGACAGTTTCACTGGAGAATTCTACCAAACATTCAGAGAAGAGATGACACCACTACCACTAAAGGTATTGCAGAGTATAGAAAAGAATGGAATAATCCCAAACTCATTCTATGAAGCCAGCGTAACTCTGATACCAAAACCAGGTAAAGACACCAAAAAAAAAAGAAAAGAAAATTACAGAACAATATCCTTCATGAACATAGATGCAAAAATCCTCAACAAAATTCTAGCCAGTAGAATTCAACAACATGTCAAAAAAATAATTCACCATGACCAAGCGGGATTCATACTAGGTATGCAGGGATGGTTCAAGATTGGAAAAACAATCAGTGTAATCCATCACATAAATAAAATAAAATACAAGAACCACAGGATCTTATCAGTTGATAGAGAAAAGACATTTGACAAAGTCCAACACCCATTCGTGATAAAAACTCTCAGCAAAATAGGAATAGAAGGGAAATTCCTCAACATACTTAAGGGCATTTATACAAAACCAACAGCCAACATCATCCTAAATGAAGAGAGTCTGAAAACATTCCCCATGAGAATGGTAAACCGGACAAGGATACCCTTTATCACCACTTTTATTCAACATTGTGCTGGAGGTCCCAGCCAGAGCAATTAGGCTAGAAAAAGAAATAAAGGGCATTTAAATTGGTAAGGAAGAAGGAAAAGCATCTCTATTTGCAGATGATATGATCTTATACATAGAAAACCCCAATGAATCCACAAGAAAACTACTGGAACTAATAAAGATTTCAGCAAATTATCAAGATACAAGCTAAACATACAAAAATCAGTTGGATTCCTCTACACCAACAAAGAGAACTTCCAAGAGGAAATCATCAAATCACTACCATTTACAATAGCCCCTAAGAAGATAAAATACTTAGGAATAAATCTAACCAGAGACATAAAAGAACTACACAAAGAAAACTAAAAGACACTAGTGCAAGAAACGAAAAGAGATCAACATTAAGTGGAAAACCATACCTTGCTCATGAATAGGAAGACTCGACATTGTGAAAATGTCTATTCTACCCAAAGCAATCTACAGATACAATGCTATTCCAATCCAAATTCCAATGGCATTTTTTAATGAGATGGAGAAACAAATCACCGACTTCATATGGAAAGGGGAGAGGCCCCGGATAAGTAAAGCATTACTCAAGAAGAAGAACAAAGTGGGAGGCCTCACACTACCTGATTTTATAACCTATTATACCACCACAGCAGTCAAAACAGCCTGATACTGGTACTACAGCAGATACATAGACCAATGGAACAGAATTGAGACTCCAGACATAAATTCATCCACCTATGAGCAGCTGATATTTGACAAAGGCCCAAAATCTGTTAATTGGGGAAAAGACAGTCTCTTTAACAAATAGTGCTGGCATAACTGGATATCCATCTGCAAAAAAATCAAACAAGACCCATACCTCACACCATGCACAAAAACTAACTCAAAATAGATCAAAGGCTTAAATATAAAATCTAAAACAATAAAGATTATGAAAAAAAAATAGGGACAATGCTAGGAGCCCTAATACATGGCATAAACAGAATATAAAACATTACTAACAATGCACAAACACCAGAAGAGAAACTAGATAACTGGGAGCTCCTAAAAATCAAACACTTATGCTCATCAAAAGACTTCACCAAGAGTAGAAAGACAACCTACAGACTGGGAAAAAATTTTTGACTACAACAAATCTGATCAGCATCTAATCTCTAAAATCTACAAGATGCTGCAGACTGTTTGTGCCACCCAGGGCTTTCTATTTTAAATATAATATAATATAGCGTGATGGTGAAGAGAGTACACTTGAAACAATATTGCTTGCATTCAAATATCAGCTCCAATGACTTACTAACTCTGCAGTTTTAGGCCATTCGTATAACCCCTTTGTGCTTCCATTTCCTCTCCATCAGGAAGAACTCACTTCTCATTATCTTTACCTGGTCAACTATTATTTATTCCTTATCTTAATATGTCACCTGTTGAAGAATACCTTCCCTAAGACATCAAATTAAACCAAATATTAACCCTTCTCTGTAGTCCCTTGATACCCTTTGTAACCTCTATATTATATTTGAATCTGTTCTGCTATGACATGTTTCCTTAATGCAAATTAGGTCACATATGATTGCTAAAATAAGGAAATGTCAGTGTAATACAGAAGTGAATATAATGTTTATCCCTTCATAACTCTTCTCAGTCTTTTACTATTTTGAAGAGGTCAGGGGCAAATTTCCTCACAATTACAGAGAATACGTTAGTAATATATTAAGACCTTAAGCAAAAAAGCCAAAAATCCAAGAAGTGCCTTAATTTACGTATGGTTTTAGTAGCTTCAAGATTGCTATTCTTTCCACGATATTAGATAATCTAAGGAATTTGAAAGTGCAGATGAAGTAACTGAGAAGACATTTTTCCTGTGTTAAATAACCTCCATAAGATTTTTTTTTTCTTTTTTAATACTGATACACATAGTCTCTATTATAAGTGAACGTTCTCAAGGACTTTAGAAGAAAGCATGATCCCAAGGGTTGTGTCTGGAAAGGATCATCTGACTTTGTTACTGAGTGCAAATGTCAGTGGAGCTATATCTGTGCTTCTGCTTTTATTAAGATTTTTATTGCTTTTGTTAGTCTACTGGTTGCAAAGTTTCATAGGCTTTGAACAGTCTTCGAACAGTCTTCATAATTTTATTTTTCCTTTAAGTCCTATTATTTTAATGTGTAATTTTGCAACTCAAAAGATTTTTTTAGGATCTATATATAACATTATACAGATATGCCTGTACATTAAAATGATATTTCTGACTTCCATTAACCTGTGATTTCCTAGAAAGGCCCATCATATATGAATCTTTGTACCCTCCTCCCCTAATCCAGTAATATGATGAACTAAACCAAACCACAGAACATGCTTAATCAGTGCATTTTTTTCCTAATTTGACTTCTCTTGAGTCTATTCTCACTTAAACTCAACCAAAAGCAAGATTCTTTGTATGCAACTTTCCTAATAAAAATATTTCTATTATCTTTAGAATAAAATCCAGACTCATTAGTTAGTAACCAAGGCTGTACCCTCTCAGATGCCAATCACCCCAAATTCTCTGTGCACTGTGCTCATGCTGTTTTCTCGCCTTCTTCCGCAAAATGAACCCCCAAGTCCTCTAAACAGGTAGTCCCTGATTTACGACATATTTGAGTTGCAACTAACTGCACTTACGATCATCTGTTTTTTGTTTTCGTGTGTGTGTGCATCTTATCGTTAGTAAATGTACTACATACAGTGTGGTAGTGTGTCCTTACTGATGTCATCATATCTCTAAGTTTGTATGTAATGTTTCCAACCCCCAAAGACAATAAAGATTGGATTTATAAAGATACTGATAATAAAAGGCAATAACAATGAAAACTAAAAAAAAAAGAGATACTCAACTTATGTCAGAACCGACTTATGACGGAGTCCTCGGAACAGAACCCCATTGTAAGCTGGGGACTACCTGTAGTTATATAAGTCCCTAGGCTTATTTTAACGTTACCTTATCTTTGAAAACTTCTCTCACTTTACATTTTATTGAAGCAGCTGTTGTAATATGTAATGTACATTCATCCTTAACAAGTTACTTTCATACACTCTTATTGATCTGTTTATTAAATTTCATCCAACTAAAGGTCTCTGGGTGACACAGACTGTGCTGGACTACTAACTGAAAGACTGGAAATTCAAGCTGACCCAGTGGCACCAAGAAAGAAAAGCCTGGCAATCTGTTTCTGTAAACATTACAGCCAAGAAAAGCCTAGGGAGCAGTTATACTCTGTAACACATGGGATCGCCAGAAGTTGGAATCAACTCCACAGGAACTTTTTTTTTTTTTAATTTCTAAACAGTATTCTACATGAAATAGGCCTGCAACATACATTTTTTGTAGCCTCAGAGTCTAAAATAGAAGTTTGTACTTAATATAGATCTGCTGATGATTTAAAAAAAAGAAAGTAAAACTACAATAGTCAGAATTAGTCATATTAGACTAAAGAGCGCACTAGGCAAATCAGTGAATCAAGCGAAGAGGTGATTACAAAATCTATATGCGATGTTTAGTGGAACAGAATTTCTCTCATTTCAGTGGGAAGGAAAAAGAAGAGAAAGAAATGGAAAAAAAAGAAAACGGACATAACTAGATTTGGTAAATAAAAAATAGGGATGAGTAAGAAAATTAATGTAAGTTGCAAAAGCCAAGAAAAAAATGATCATATCTCTGCAACAGATGGAGGTTTTATTTTAGGAAAAAATGAAGAATTTTGTCTCTTTTTTCTGTACTCAGAGTAAAGTGCAAGGTGATGCAGTACAAAAAATACATATCTTGGTTGAAGTTCAACTATATCCTTTATTTCTGAAGTCTTTGTCTATCTTGACACATTATTAGCTCTGATAAATCATTTTCACTACCTGAAAGCAACAGTTGATAACAACAAATAAAAATACCCTGAAATAGTATAAATGCATATAAACACCCATGTAAAAATTTCTAGTGAAAGGATGACTTGAATAAAAAATATGCTAGGAATGTTCATGTGTGACTTACAATATACTTAAAAATCCTTGTATATTAATAGCCAAAGAAGCAAGTTAAAAACAAAGTTCTTAAAAATGTAACTAATTTATGACCACTTGACTCTGAATTATGTAACTTAATGTAATAAAGTATTTTAGCACATAACCAGTTACTTGTTTTAGGGATTTTAACAACTAGAAGTATAAGGATAAAAGTATATGTATACTTCTACTTTCAGAAAAGAATAATGTGAAACATCTCTTTCATTTCTTTTTGACTCCAATGGATGTGTCAAGCTAATTTAGAAATTAACTATTTCCCAGAAGTCACAGAAATCTTTGCTTATTTTTTTTTACAAGTATTTCCAGAGTCAGTTAATTGTACAAAACAGGCTTTTAATTGAAAACCAAGAAATTAGAATGATATAAAATCATTATGTAAATCTAGAATGAATAGAATTATTAGATCTGATTCCTCTTAGAGCCTAAATTAATATGAGGTATCATCTGTACATTTCTCTTACATTTTTATGGAAGCTAGAAGAGTGATCCAATACTCCTAAAAATGCATATGGTTCTAAAATATAATTTTTAAATATTTTCTCCTAAGTGGCAAAATTATGACATTCAATAATATTGTGGAATTATCGTTACACAATGACAATTTTGCAGTAAGACATTCTTATGGAAAATTGTGATATTTTCCGCAATGAAACTTCTAAATTCTCTCAGTGGGAACTTGCAACTATTGAAATTACTCCCATTAGTCATTCTTCTGAAAAGTCAAAAAAATATAATGAATGTTTTTGTTTTGTTTTATTCTACGTATGTTATGGAGTTTCACAATGATAACAACAAAAACTAACATTTATCCAGTGCTTAGCATGTGTCTCTGGGTGGCCCAAATGGTTAAGTGTTTGACTATTTGCCACAATGTTGGCAGTTCAAACCCACCCAGAGACACCTCAAAAGACAGGCCTAGCATCTGCTTCTGAAAAGTCACAGCCTTGAAAACCCTATAGAATGGTTCTCCCCTGCACACATGAGGTCACCGTGAGCCAGAATCAACTCACATGGCAACTAACAACATCAGCAACAGTATGTGTCAGCCACTGTACTGGCGGTTTACAGGCATTAGCTTGCTTAATCCTCACAAACTCTGTGAGATAGGTAATAACATTATCCCTATGTTGTAAAAGGAGTTTCTGGGTAGTACGAATGATTAAGCGCTAAGCTACTAACTGAAATGTTGGTGGTTCAATCCCACCCAGAGGTGCCTTGGAAGAAAGGTCTGACAATCTGCTTCTGAAAAGTCACGGTCAGGAAAACTCTGTGGCGTGCAGTTCTACTCTGACATACAGGGGGTTACCATGAGTTGGAAGTGACTCAACAACAACTAGTATTTTTGGTAAAGGAGCAAATTAACATTTAAAAAGGTTATGTATCTTGCCGAGACATTTAATTAGAAAGCTGTCAAAGTGGTATTTAAACCTATGACTGTGTTAAACTATAAGCTATATTTCATTTTGTGTAAAGGAGAATAACTCTGATTTTCTCCATCAGTTTTTACATATGAAATTGATTTAACTTTTACAGTGTACTTTTCATATGTGTCTTCTGAAACCATAAGTAACTCATCTTCATGATGGTGACTGAAACTACAACCTAAATATAATTTAAAATACTATTAAGAAAATGCAATTAATATCAAATAACGTTAAGATTACTTTGTGGTAGAAATCTTTCTACTTCTCTCAAATCCACAATTTTAATAGTATTAGTCAGAAATATTCATTCTCCAAGGTCTTGGTCCTGTGTGTGTATAAGAAGGTGTTGAAATAAAGGGAGAGTTTTCATTGCTGAAAGGCCTGAATGAATGTCAAGCTGGTCATTTTTCAGCTTCCAGGCAGATTAGTTACAACAGTTCAACTAGAAAGTCATTGCCCAGGGCAGTGTTCAAAGTAGTAGATTCTATGATATAAACTGGCAGAGGGATATTAAAGTAAGTGGGAGCAGAGGGTCCTTTTGAAAAAAAAAAAGAGTGGCAGAACACATGAAAAACAAAACGCACTTTGAGACTCTTTTGTACTCCATGGGAAGGCCACCCAGGCAAGTCATTTCCTATCATAATTGTACAAAAGGAGCCCCCTCCTCATACGTTTGCATCTATCATGTTCCTTTTTCTTTTTCTTTCTTTCTTTTTTTTTTTTTTTTTCGGTGTAATGAGATTTAACACTGGTGTCTGCTGAATAAAAAGAGTCTGATTAATGTGTGGCACTTCATGTTATAGCATATACACCCATGTAAGTGATGGAAGACCCTTACATAATTGGATCTGAAATTGAATAAAATGATGAAAAATTTAGCATAGCCTTTGTCTTTATACACTATAGAGGGGACAGCACAGAGGTCAGGATACCTGGAAATGATGAGGGGCATTTTATAGTCTCTGCTGGCAAAAATTTGTTTAACACAGTCCCATGATTAAAAGAAATGTGTGTCCTGCTGTGGCACCTAGGTACAAGAGAGGGAATAATAAATTGGTGCCATTGACATGATGTCATTTGTTATCTGCTTTAAAATGTCAGGTCATGTCATTGTGGTGAAATATTTTCCCTCTTGATGTATGTCTTACAAAGCAGGTTCAATGTTTGGCACTATTCTATTTCAATAAAAGAAAACAGCTTTTAATCTAGAAAGCACTGTCACCAGGAGGAAAATAAGGTCATTTGAGACTCTTATTTGGCCATTTCTCCACAACCTCCCATTAGCAGTATATTTCAATAGCTCAGTTGGTCCCAAATTCTTTCTTTAATTTATCTTTTGAGGAGTGTAATTATCCATCTGCTCTCTTGGCCAAAGGCAGGGAGAAAAAGGGATTTTAGATATTACAAGGTTACAAAAAGGCCAAACCCTGGTGACTGCACATTCTTACATGCTGTCCTTATGTGATTGTTAGATCTTTCATAACTGCTTTTCTCCAAAAATCTGAGAATATAAACATGAAAATATATTGCTGTCCTAGATTATATCGATTAAAAATAAGTGAAGAGAATTTTAAAAAACAGAAATGGAGAAAATTATTGAAAGTTACGGGTTTGTGAGCTATAACACTGCTATACTGATATATAACTTAAAATACTATGAAACAGGAAGAAACAAGCCACTGGGCATTAAAAGACTTAAAATGTTCTTTTCCATTTTTCATATGTCCACAGTTTCAAGGTAAACTCTTTGTAGTGACCTTGGACAGAATATGCTTGTTTTGCACACACTAGACCAGAGCATTTATATTGAATTATAGAACCATGTTCACTTTGAGCTGGAAGAGCAAAATCTGTTTTGTATGCTAGGAAACAACCCGACATGTGAGTAAATAAGAAGGTATATCATTTCTTATTAGACATATTAGAATATTTTGTACTAACGTCAAAATTCCATGTGTTGAACCACAAAATGAGATAAAGTGAGAAAGCAAAAATAGCTCTGCCGTACTACTGTGCAATAAGAGAAAGTCACTATTGATGTGCCAAAACCTATTGGATGTCAGGAGCATAGTATTCTGCATACAAATCAGCACTAAAACTTTGTTTAAGGATCCTTGGATATTGTCCCAATAAATTTTGAAACTGAAACTGGTGATTTTATTTTTATTCTGCATATCTACCGATGCGGAGGTGTTTAACCTATTTGGACACTAAAATGGTTAATTTTATAAGTCACATGGGCTAGACTAGGATTCTCAGTGGTTTGACAGACACTGGACTGGTTGCTGTTCCATAATGTAACGTAATGTGATGTAATCCCCTTCCATCACGTAATCTGACATGATCAACCAATCAGTTGAAAGGGGAGTTTTCTTGAGGGTGTGGGCTGCCTCCAGAATAAAAATGGATGTCCTGGCAGAAGTTGCTCACTCCCTCAGCCCTGCTCTCTTCTCTCCACCTGACCCATAAATCTTGGAATGTAAGCCTGCAGAAGTTTCCAGCCAGCCACCTGACCTGCAGATTTTGGATTTGCTAGCCCCCCACAATCTCTTAAACCGGCAGAGGTCTCCTGCCTGCTGCCTGACACACGTATTTGGGACTTACCAACCCCCACAATTCCATGAGCCATGTCCTTGGAGTAAATCTCTCTCTCTCTCTCTCTCTCTCTCTCTCTCTCTCTCTCTCTCTCTCTCTCTCTCTCTCTCTCCCTCTCTCTCTCTCTCTCTCTCTCTCTCTCTCTCTCTCTCTCTCTCTCTCTCTCTCTCTCTCTCTCTCTCTCTCTCTCTCTCTCTCTCTCTCTCTCTCTCTCTCTCTCTCTCTCTCTCTATATATATATATATATATATGCATATACATATATATGGAGCCCTGGTGGCACAGTGGTTAAGAGCTCGGCTGCTAACCAGAAGGTCGGCAGTTCGAATCCACCAGCTGCTCCTTAGAAACCATACGGAGCAATTCTACTCTGTTCTATAGGATTACTATGAGTCAAAATCGACTTGGTGGCAACGGGGTTTTTTTTTTGTTTGTTTGTTTTGTTTTGTTTTATACATATATATATTTATATATACATATATATACATCGACTCAATGGCAATGGGTATACATAGATATGTATACATACACACACGTGCGCACACACGTATATATACATATGTCTCACTGGTTTTGCTCTTCTAGAGAACTCAAACAAAGACAGACACCTAAACATACCATGGGTATCTCAAAGACTTAATAAGGATTATTGGGAAGAAATGAGAAGGTGGGGATACAGACCCTATAACTCCATGTGAAAGTAAGTGACAACTCTTTTTCCCTGTTGTTTTCTCTTTTTAAAAGGCATTAGTTTGATAATAAAAGTAGTTTAGAAATAAAAATCTCTACCAGAAATCAACTACATAGATCAGGATTATAAATTAAAATGTCTGTGATAGCCAGGCCAATCACTTTCTGAAGCAGACAGCATGGCAGTGCTCTGTCTGAATGGAGTTACTTGGCTCCAGCTCTCCCTTGCCATACCCTAATCTACATGTGCCAAAACACTGTGCCAAACCTCATTTTTCAACAATAATTTAAAATTTCATATTTTTTCATGTGAAATATAATTTTTTTTAATGCTGGCCAATGATTAAAATTAAAAAAAGCAAAAAATACATTATGTAGGTCAAGCTAAACAGATCTATGAGTAATAATTGATTTTCTAGTTACTATAAATTGTTATTCAAATTATTAGGGTATGTCCAAAACTATTTTGTAACAACTAAATTGCAGACAATGGACTTGCATTGTTACTATTTTACTATAAACCAAAGGAATTGAACATGACATTGTAGCTGAACAAATATCCCATTGAACTTATACAACTTCTAGTCACATTCAGGAGCCCAAAGAGAAAACGGGCTAATTATTCATCTCAGAAATGCCATCTTCCACAAGCTTAGCCATTGGTGAGAAGGGCAATATAGACAAACAAACTAAAGGAGAAGAAAGTTCAGGAGAGATGACTGATGTTTAAGGACTTTTGTAAACACAAGAAGACTCTTCTTTATGATAATGAGTATGTCCAACTCCCTCAGAGATTGCATTTAAATGAATTTCCTATAGTGGTGGCAGCTGCTTCTTCCATTACAGTTAAAAATATCAAGCCTCTGTGTTCTTTTCATTCAAAATGCCTATGTAGTTAACTAACTTGGGTGAAAATAAAACTGGGCTGAATCCATGTACTGATTCTTTAAACTTGTTAGTGCTTTCAGGGCATAGGAACTATTCATATGTACTCCTTTAAGAGAAAGATGCAAAAATGAAGTGAGGGTTCAGAGTACAAAACATAACTTACTAAAGAAATATGATCCTTAAAAGGGTTTGACTTCAAAAATGTAAAGTTGAATAGTCAAATGGTCTTTAATATTCTTTTAATACAATTTAATAAAAAATAGAAAATTGTCCTTAAATTCTACAGAAGAAGAAAAGGTCAACAGTGTAAACTAAAGACAAGGGATAAATTTTCCTGAAAGATGTCTGATGTGTCAGAATGATTTATTAAGACATTAATTTAGATTTATCCCTGACTGTAATAAATATTTGCCCATTCTGATTCCAAAGAGTCAATGCTATGTTCCCTAGACTCGGGGGCTGCGGACTCACCAGGCCCAAAGGAGATATTCCCAAGCGTAAGAAAGTAAATCTTCTAGTTTTTTTTTAAGATTTATGGAATTATCTCAGAAAGGAGACAATAGAGAAAGCAATAATTACTAAATGTGGAAAGGTTTGGAGAACTTCCCTTCCAAGACTGTGAAAGAACAGGGTATCTGAGTCTTGACCATTCTGAAAATGGCAGGATTTCAGTTGAGATGCGCTTAGGGAAGCTGAACACCACAAACCACCTTGCAAGTCAGTAGCACCAGGCCTAGCATATGCATTATTAAGACTAAGCTGGTTTAGATACTGAGTACATCAACTATAACCAGTGAAGCTAAAATCCAGAGGACCTTTCCCCAAATATTCTGCAACTCCACGCATTCTCCTTGGTGATTCTATGGTTTCAGTGGTAATCTACTTAAACATTCCTTTCTCTAGGAAATTCTTCTTGTCTCTCCCAGTTGAGATGATTTTCCCTTCTGTGTGCTCTCTTAAAACTCAGCACTATGTATCATGTTTCAGAGTCTATTATCATCATTGCCTCTGAAACTAGACTATGAGCATCTCAGTATAAAAACTTCATGTTGTTCTCTATTGCATCCTCCTAGTAGTGTACACTTTCAGATACATAGTAGCCACTCAATAAACATTTGTTGATTTTTTAAAAAATTGATTGGAATAGTGGGACACCCACAATATCTCATTCCATGGATTATAGCCAAATAGTGTATTTTTTTACCTTTGTATTTTATTTTCCTTAGATCCCAGATTTCGCATCCCTCATTTTCCTATAGCTGAGCCACTTAGTTCAGCCATTGCCCAGTGTCTTTGATCAATCCTCAACTCAAGCTGGTTGGAGATGGAGTTGTGAGGCAGCTGTGGGAAGTCAGGACAGCAAGGACAAACAAATCTAAATTGTACTAACCTTGCTGTCTGATTTGGTATTAAATTATCTTTCCTGCTGTACTAACTTCGTTCTTCTGCTTCAATTTTTAAAAACTTGGCTTCAGTCTATCCCCTTCCCGAATCTGTGTCTTAGCAATGACCTAGTGGCCCAGTCTCTCTGGAACTGTACCTGTCATATTCTTGACAACCTCTTTTCTACAGACAAGAGGCTGCTTAAATATTACCTCCTCAGGGAAACATTCCATACTTTTGTGGACTAGGTTATATTTTCTTGCCATATGGTCTCATACAACAGTGTGTCACTTACTCCAAATATTCTTACACCAATTATATATGTATACTTTATATTTGCTTATCTCTCTCACTAAACTGTTGGCTCCCATTCACAACAATATTCTGAGTTACTAGCATAGGGTCTTTTCAATCACCTCATATGTATGTGAAAGTTGAACGAAGAAAAAGGAAGACTGAAGAAGAATTGACACATTCAAATTGTAGTGTGGGAGAAGAATATTGAATATACCACGGACTTATGCCTTCAGTTAGGACAAACTGCTTTTTTGACTTAAGAGATATTTGATATGGTTTGACCAAAACTGCTGCTGCTAATCCTAAACTCAAAATTAATGTTCTTGCATAAGTAATGCCACGGTGAAACAAAGGAGGGAACTCTCTTTCAAGTAAGATTTCCAAGTCGAAAAGCCAGTTTGAAATGTCTCACTCCATCAACCCACAGTAATAAGGGTGCCAATATCTGAAGGGAGCCGTGGTGGCACAGTGGTTAAGAGCTCTGCTGCTAACCAAAATGTCAGCAGTTCAAATCCACCAGCTGCTCCTTGGAAACCCTATGGGGCAGTTCTACTTTGTCCTATGGGGTCACTATGAGTTGAAAGTAACTCGACTGCAGTGGGTTTGGTTTTTTTGGGGTTTGCTATCTGAAGAGAGAGTGAATTAACAGAGGGAATGTGGATATAGAGATTATAGAAAGACAGACAAGTTTTGCATTCTGTGAACTACCAAATTTAGCCTTCAGAAATCAATTGTTAAAAGACTGTTATTTTAAAGAGTGAATATATTAGTTTCCTTAGGCGGAAAGGCCTGGTAATCTACTTCTGAAAAATCAGCAGTGAAAACTCTGTAGATCACAACAATCTGATCCTACTGTGCGTGGGGTAGCCAGGAGCAGAGGAGTGACTCAAAGGCAGCTTGTTACAACGACAACAGTTAGGGCTGCCCTAACAAAACATTATAAACTGGGTAGCTTATAAGAACATTTATTTTCTCACAGTTCTGGAGGCTAGTAGTCTGCATTAATGGTGTCAGCAGGGCCATGTTCTCTTTGAAGGCTCTAGGAGAAGATCCTTTCTTATTCCTCTCGGCTTCTTGTAGTCCTAGGTGTTCCTTGGTGTGTAGGTGCATCTTCACATGACTGTCTTCCCTATGTCTCTCTGTGTATTCTGCTTTTTCATAGTACCCTACTCAGATGGAGGAGTCCTTGGTTGGTACAAACTGTTAAGCACTTGACTACTAACCCAAAGGTTGTTGATTGAACCCACTCAGAGGCACCTCAAAAGAAAGACTTGTGAGTTCTGCTTCTGAGAGATCACAACTATTGAAAACCCTATGGGTCTCAGTTCTACTCTGACACACATGGTATTGCCATGAGTTGAAATCAACCCCATAGCAAGTGGTTTGGTTCTTTTTTTTATTGTTTTCTCAGATGGGATTGGGACCCACCCTACCCCAGTATGGAGTCCTGGTGGCGTAGTGGTTAAGAACTTGGTTGCTAACCAAAATGTCGGCAGTTCAAATCCACCAGCTGCTCCTTGGAAATCTTATGGGGTAGTTCCACTCTGCCCTATAGGGTTGCTATGAGTTGGAATTGACTCGATGGCAATGAGTTTGGTTTTTTGGTTAGTTGTTAGGACTTCAACACATTTTTAGGGGGGCAAAACTCAATCCATAGAGGTGGTAAACTTTGAAAAAGTACATGAGCAAAGACTAAGACTCTGAGTGCAGTTATAGTCAGTGGGCTGCTCAGCCCATTTTAGGTTTATTATCTTATTTTACAATTAAGATTGACATTAGCTAGAGCCCACCCTCTGTATAAAGAAACTATAAATCTACCACCTTTTCCATCATTTTTATCTTTGCATCAAGGCCATATCCCACCTTATCTTTGGTAACAGCTTATCTGTATGAGGTATAAAGACATGCAATTATCAATTATATGTTTATGTTTCTTTAAACTACAGATTTCACAAAATGTACCTTTTGATTTTGGAAGCTTAGGTTTAATAAAATTACTAGGTTTTCCAGAAGTTAAACCATTGTTCTGGGCATTCAGTGGCATATTGAATTTTCTCCTGACAAAAGGAAAATTCACTTGTAAAGAAAGCATTTTTTAAGATGCTTTTAAAGATGGTGTCCTCAAAAAGATACATGACATTCAAAATAGCTTAAATAAAAACAAATAATCACCTACTTTATCATTACTTCAGAAACATTTGCTTCTTTCTTAAGTACTTAAACAGCTCATTATTTATCTCTTCAGAGATAGTTTGATTTTGTATGCTGATATTTCTAAAGGTTTCCCTATATACTTGCATTTCTAGACAAAAGTATCTTTTCAGAAATATATCATCATATCACTAAAACTTACCTTCAACACACCTCATTGCATACCTGAAAGCTGATGTACAAGTGTGGTGCCTCTGACCAAATCAACAATGATGTATCAATGAAATTTTTGTGATCACAACAAAAGTGAACATGTCATAATGATCTCACTGTATAAAAGGATATTACAGTGAATGTATTTATTAAGAAAAAGCTAAATAAACAGAAACCTTGTTAATAAACACAGGTCATATTTCCATCCACTGTACTTCTATGGGGAGTCCTGGTGACACAATGGTTAAGCGTTCAGCTGCTAAGCAAAAGATTGGGGTTCGAATCCACCAGCCACTCCTTAGAAACCCTATGGGACAGTTCTATTCTGTCTTTTAGGGTCACTATGAGTTGGAATTGACTCGACAGCAATGGGTTTGATTTTTTGTTTATATATTTTGTGGTAGGACATAAGCCTCAAAAAATTAATTAAAATATAAAAATATAAATATATATCTATGTATCAACTCTTTGTTCACTAAACTTAAATTTATATGTATATTTTAATACTAAATGTACATTTGCATATGTGGAACAAGTGCTGAGGAAATTCTAGAGATGATGTAACATATGGTCATCACCATTAAGTATGTTAAGTAACTTACAGTGGACAAATAACTATTCACACAATATCATATTACAAATTTTAGTACATTTATTTTAAATAATGATAAAAATTAAGTTCTTTGGAAGCAGAAAGGAGAGGAGGTTAATTTGAATTGGAGAATGTATCATGAAAATAACTTTGAAAAATGTAATAAAGGTATTTTGTAACAATGATAAACATCAACCAGTTGCCCTCCAGTCAGTTCCGACTCATGTTGACCCTATGTGTGTCAGAGTAGAACTGTGCTTCATAGTAGGTTTTCAATGGATTTTTTTCAGAAGTAGATCACCAGACCTTTCTTCTGAGGTGCCTCTGGGTGTACCTGAACCACCAATCTTCCAGTTAACAGACAAACATGTTAACCGCTTATACCACCCAAGGACTCCATAACAATAATTGATACTGTTTATTGAACACATGTTAATTTTTAAGTACTTTGTAAATATTATCATTTTTGTTTCTGGAAAAGAGTTCCATGAATTAAATATTACTTTCCTCATGTTAAGATAAGAAGACTGGTCTTAAAGAGTTAAGACTCTTGACCAAAGCCAAAATTACCTCACTTCTAACAAGGGAAGAGACAGAGTTTGAACCCAGGTGTATCTGTTCCCAAAGCCTATGTTCTTATTTATTGGCTTCTTCTGAGGAGAGACATTGAGAGCAACAGTACTCAGGTAGGTAGGTGGTAGGGTTGCTGTTATTTGTGGCTATTCTACAGTGCCTTCTGACCTGGAGGGCTCATCTTCCACCTCTGTATCGGACGATATTCTCTTGTCATCCATAGGGTTTTCATTGGCTAATTTTTGGAAGTAGATTGCCAGGACACTCTTCTTAGTCTGTCTTAGTCTGGGAGCTCCACTGATACCTGTCCACCAGGTGCTGTATAGTCATTTCCGACTCATAGTGACCCCATGTTACAGAGTAGAAATGTCTCAAAGGGTTTTCTTGGCTATAATCTTTATGGAAGCAGATCATAAGGTCTTTCTCCCACGGAGCCAGTGGGTGACTTTGAACCGCCAACCTTTTGGTTAGCAGCTGAGCTAACCATACCAGCAGGGCTCTGTTGAGCCTTAATAACTGCCCCTTCCCAAAAAACCACTGCATTATGTTAATTCCAACTTTTGATGATCTCATGTTTTCTGGAGTAGAATTGAGCTCCATAATAGGCTGTATTCCTCTCCTTCAGTCACATTCTATGTATGTGAACATGTAAATTATTAGATTGCAATCGCGGTCAGGATGGGGATGATTCCTCTCTATTCCCCAAAGTACTGGGCATACTTTCTTTACACACTCCTTGCCCTGAATTTTAGCAAACGGACGCTTCTGAGAGAGTTTAAGGCATCTACCATATAGCTCAGCGAGCTACTTCAGATGCTGACTTGTAGCCACTAATCTATAAACGTTCTTGGACAAGTTACTGAAAAGTTGATACAAAAATGTCTAGAGTGTTTTGCAAGTTTATGAAGATATTTTAGGGCTATGAATACAAATGTGTAGATATAATAGAAAATAAATTTTCAAACAGTTATTTTCTCACGAAAGATCTAAGAAGGATTTTTTTCTTAGTAGTTATGCTGTAAAAATGGTAAAATACTCCCAAAGTTATCTTCAATTTAAGTACTAAATGAATATATTTGAAATTAATAGATTTGGTTATCTAACAGTCTCTCTCTCCACATATCTATCTCTCTGTGATCTATCTGTCTGTCTCTCTACCAATGCTAAGTAATGAATGTACGATTTTCAGCATTGTTAAAAAAGCATCCCTGTCTTCATGAAATCCATTTCTGAGGTTAAAAACTCCTGAACATGGATTACTTCTATAGTTATTATTTGTAAATTTTGTCAGTAATGGGTTAAAATCCTAATGTTGTAAAAACCTTCCCTGCTTTCAGATAGAAGTTTAGAAACTACAAAATTACTCTCGACAAGCATTGAAATATAACTAAGGTATAATTATTGCTTCTTATTTGGAGCCTTTTTTATGTTAAAATCCAGATCATTATTATGATTTATTGTCTTCCTGGCATTCTCTAATTTTTATTCTCATAACTTTCCTCTTATCTGAGTGGAACATTCATATAATTCAAATCATATTTGCCATATCACTTGCTTTGGAGTCTTTGAGTCAGAAAGATCTGAAATAAAGCCCAAACAATGCCATTTTCAGGTTGTATAACCCAAGGCAAATTTCTTAGATCTTTCAAATCCTCACTTTCCTTGTTTGTATAAATGGAAATACTAATTAAAATCCTTTGCCTTCCAGTCATAGCAACCCTATAGGACAGAGTAGAACCGCCCCAAAGGGTTTCCAAGGAGTGGCTGGTGGATTTGAACTGCCAACCTTTTGGTTAGCAGCCATAACTCTTAATCATTAGGCAACCAGTACTCTGGAACTACTAGTAGGTACTTTCAAATTTGGTGCAGGATTACATTAAATTGAGTGATAGTGCTGAATTTTATATGTGAAAAACGTTGAATTGACAAAAGTTTTATCTATATTTTTACAATAATAAAGTAAATAAAATTAAAAAACAAAAACTGAAAAAAATCTAGTGGCAGTATGTCAAAATACCTATGCGTATCACTTGAGCATATAGTGCACTGGCAAAACCATCAATCCATCAGTTTTCTCTGAAAAACAGCCAATATGGCTATGATTTTGGCGTAATAGATCAGTCACATTGAACCCCACCTATTAGATATGTAAACTAGTTTAAAAAGTGTGTAAAAATCTGTAAAATTGTTTTTCTTTTACTAAAAGAGGTTATGACCTCCTGTTTTTCTTCTCTAAAATAGAATCTGCCCATATAAATTGAAAAATGCGTTTAAAATACAGTAGACAGAAAGTTCATTTAACTGTTGTCAAAAAATGTGATTTCAAAAAATCCTATAAGAATGACAACAACATACACATTAAAACAAAACGCGAGAGGTTTTGTTTCTAGGTAAGATGGAGTAAACACCATCTACTCTCTATAACTCACTGAATGCAACTGTAAAACATAAAATGAAAGTATGATGTTATGGATGAAATTATGACCGCCTAAAAGATGTAGGCGGCCCTAACCCTGGTAGCTGTGAACGGACCATACTTTGTTTGGAAATGGGGTCTTTTAAAATGGAGTAGGGGCCCCTAAGTGGCCAAATGGTCAAGCACTAGACTGAAAAAAAACAAACCTGTTGCCATCAAGTCTATTCTAACTTATAGTGACCCTATAGGACAGAGTAGAACTGCTCCATAGCGTTTCCAAGAAGCACCTGGTGGATTCAAAATTCCACCCTTTTAGTTAGCAGCTGAATTCTTAACCACTACACCACCAGGGTTTCCTAGAGTACTAGTCAAAAAGTTGGCTCAAACCCCCCCAGGTGTGCTTTGGGAGACAAGCCTAGTGATCTGCTTCTGAAAGGTCACAGCCTTCTCAACCTTATGGAACCCGGTTTTACTCTGCACACGTGGCGTTGTGATGAGTTGGCATCAACTGGACAGTAGATAGAAACAACAAAGATGGAGTAACGTGGGTCCTAATTCCATCTGAGTGGTAGCTTATAAAAAAGGAAAACAGACATAGATACAGATGGAAGAAGAATGGCTATGTGATCTCAGAGACAGATGCAGCTACAAACCAAGGAATACCAAGGATTACTGGGAGTCACCAGAAGCTGGAAAAGAGGCATGGAAAAGCTTCTCTCTGAGTCCTCAGAAACAATCAGTACAGCTGATACCCTGGATTCAAGTTCTAGCCTCCAAAACTGTGTCCATACTTCAGATCCTTTAAAAATTATTTCCCATTTATTTAATTAATAAGAATAAAAAATCCCTTTATTAATATTGTTGGATATGGATAATTTAAATAACAAATATATTTATACTAACAAGCATCTCCAGCCAGTATTCTAACAGCAAAAGCATAGATTATTAAAACAAAACAAAGCGAAAACACTTTGCTCCACTGCCATATGTTTTCAGATAGAAGCGTTTATCTCGGTGGTTGGAGGGAAACAAATGATGGTTTCCAGCTAGTTATCACGGCAACACTTAAACTGTATGGGTTTTTTACAGACTTTTGTTGTTGGAAAAATCAACAAGGAATGACAGAGACTCAAGGCAATCAGGCATCCCTAATGACTTTATTCTGACTTAGCACAGTCTCTGGTGATTTCCTTTCAAGGTTTACAGAGCTCAGGTTTTGATCTTGAGGGGAAAATTCAGGCGTGTGTGTGCAGGAAGCCAGTGTATTTGCACAGCCCTAATGAATTTAACGCTCCCAATTTGGCTAGAGATCTCCCAGCAGGAGAGTTTCTCTTTCAGACAATGGCTGTAAACCCAAATGTCCAGGCTTAGTTTCATTTGTTTTCTTTAGGAAGTCTCTTGAGGGCTTAAGACAATTAAAGGGCTACCAACTATGCTTTGTCTATAGGGTATGCAAGTTAGATTCTTCATAGGAAAGTTGCTGTAAAAAACACTTTCTCTTTCAGTCTCTAAATCTTGCTCCCAGCTGGGACAAAGCAGAAAATCTGCAATCTTTGAGATCAATATGCTCTTACTTGAGCAGAATTACTCTTGTTTACTTGGAAGAGGGCTGTGTTGGTTGTGCAGGTATATAATGGGGCTATGATCAGCCCCAGGGTACCCTCCATGGCAGTGATTCTTTAACAGGGCAGATTTTGTCCCATTGTGGGCATTTGGCAATATCTGGAGACATTTTTTGTTGTCACAACAGTAGGGTTGGGGTGCTATTAGCATTTAGTTGCGAGAGATCAGGTATGCTGCTAAACATCCTAAGCTACACAGAAAATGTTCCCTTCTTCCCAATAACACAGAATGACCTAATCCCAAAATGTCAGTATTGCCAACATTGCAAAACCTTGATTTATGGGCTCATACATCTTCCCAAGCGCTGGATGGATTTTTCCAACTTCTACATAGTATAATAATAATATGTGGACGAAATACTTTAGATGAGAGATCTTTATAAATGCATTTGTTTTGCAGTATCATTCAAGTCATAAAATCTTTAGATGCATTTATACTGCTTTCTTAATTATCTGAGCAAGCTTAAAAGGAACATTTTGTAGTCTGGTTGAGCTTTCCAAGCCAAAGGGTCTTTGTTAATTAATCAATTTAAGTCTAAGATATATCTACCATCTTTCAGTTTCAGTGCTTAAATGTTTAAAATAAAACACATGCCTCATGGCTACTTGTGATACAAGTGCTTGAAATTTTCACATATTAAGTGGTTCTTTTGTAACACTATTATAGTTTTCCCCCTTCATTCTCTTCTTAGGTATATCTGGAGAAGCCACGTTATCATATTCAATTCACTCCTAAATAACCATTGTCAAAAGAAAAATAAATACTTGGATTATGTAGAAAGATAAAATTAATCATTGAGTTGAAACTCTTTTAATTAATTCAATCAAATTATAGAGTCAGATTATCACATGAAACACATAGAGACTGAACTTGGATGATTTTATCAAGCATTTACAAAACTTATGAACCTATCTGATGTTTTGTACTCATTAAGTGCAATTGAGCTTGCTTTGTACATAGGAAATTGCTTTAATTGGACATTAGAAACAGGTACTCAACTGGTATCTTTAATATACCATTTTAAGGATGAATAAATATTTAAGTAATGTTCCAATTTCCTAAACCATAATTAAGTGCAGTGAGAACAAAAATGAGTATAATCTGTAACCAATAAGGAAATGTCAATAATGCACCAAGTTAACAGAGGTTCTTCTGCTCCAGCCTGCAAAAAAGCAATCAATACCAAAGTCTATTCAGGCTTGGATAAATGGAATCTTGAATAATTGTCTAGTTAATTTAATAAATGTAGACAGCTGACCTAAATAAATCAGGTTGTAAAGTCCTCTTTTACCTCATTAGCATTTTTGGCTTGAATTATCCAAATAATTATTTCAATTTTCCACTTCACTTTACCCATATTGATGTAGTGTCTTTCAATTTTTCACGTAAATGCATTTCTTCTGTCCTGCCCAAAGCTCAGCAAGGTGTGTGTTTTTTATGATGCAAATCTAGCATTTTCCTTCTTTATTTCTATCTTTTCAACAAAATGCTATCATTTCTGTTTGTATAACCTTTAAGTGACTAATTTGGCCATGATGGTGCCAAGAGCCCTATTTAGGCACTATACAATTCTAACTAGAAAGCATCTCTTGTGTATTCTGTTGTATTTTTCTCTTCATTTATATATGACTTGTTTGAATTTCTAAATGTCTTTTCTTTTGCTTCTCTCTCATATACTTCTATTCAGTCAGTAAAACTAGTCCACTTGCTCACCTGGTTTATACATAGTTATATAATATTGTTTTCAAGATGGTTCAAGCTTCTACTTCACACTGTCTTGACTAGCATGACTCATCTGGTCTATGCTAATCAGAAGTACTTACTCAGGATTAATTAGAGCTGAGAGAACATATTGTGGAAAACAGATACTATTGTAAGTGCAGCAATTATTTATATTACTATTACTCAAGAAGCAATAGAGGCACAGGGATATGACAGGTACGAAGGGCAAAACAAATGCATCGCTTCATTATTTTTTATAATTTTATTCTTACAGTATTTATAATCTATAGAAATAATAATTATTTCACTACACATATTGAAATTATTTTGCATGGAGAAAAATAGAACTAGAAACTATAGATTCCTAAAATCATATTTGCTTGGCATCACTCACCATTTGATCAGTGATTCCAGTTCTTGGTTAATACTTGTCTCTATAGTACTTTGCTTCTATTTTCAATAATGTTGTATATCTGCACAACTTCTTTTTAATTCTAAATTTTTGGATCCTCTGCTGTTATGATTTTTAGTTATAATTATCTTTTAAATCCTTATATCAGTTAAATATTGTTGTATAACAAACTTTCCCAAAATTTAGTGGCTTATAAAAACAATTTATTATGACAAGTCTGCAGGTCAGCTGAGCTCTTTGCAAATCTGTACTTGCTTGACCTGCTCATACATCTGAGGTTTTCAGTTTGGCTGAGGGCTGGCAGGTGTTTGATGGCCTCATTTATAAGTCTGGAGGTTAGCTGTCTGTCCATTGTGGGAATGAGGATAGCTAGACCACATGACTCATATCATGCAGCAGATTTGCTGAGCTTGTTCATATGGTAGTCTCCAGGTTCCGAGAGAGAGGAAAAGCAAGCAAGACTTAGAATTCACACAACATGATTTCTGCTGCACTCTCTTGGTCAACACGAATTACAAAGATAATCCAGATTCGAGGGGTAGAGAAATAAATGCCACTGGTGGTGCAATGGTTAAGAGCTCAGTTGCAAACTGAAAGGTCAGCAGTTCGAACCCACTAGCCGCTCCGTGGGAGAAAGATGTGGCAGTCTGCTTCTATATAGATTTACATCTTTTTGAAACCCTATAGTTCTCCTTTGTCCTATTGGGTAACTATGAGTTGGAATCAACTCAACAGTAGCAGGTTTCTTTGGCCTGATGTATGATCTGAAATATCATATTGCATGGTAAATGGGTCATGGTAACAGGAAAGAGATAGATTATAACAATTTCATACATAATATTCCACAAACATCCCCTGACTACAATTATTTACTTCCCTTCTCTTCAAAACCCTTAAAATGCTCATCCAGTTATAACATTATGCTTAAAGTAAAGGATCTTGAGCAAAGATCCAAAAAAGTAAGCCAAGCAGAGAAAACAGCCATCCTGAAAACCTAAAACATAAAATGAAGAGATAAAGAGCTCAGCCAAGCACCAAATGGAGTGAGAAAACTGGCAGAGAATTGAGAGCAAGGAGAGGTTCATGCAGAGGTCCCCTATCAGCTAACGCAGCGCAGATCCGCCATCTTGGACTCCTATCAGAGACCAGCAAATAGGGGGTAAGAGAAAGCAGCTTCACAGAGCTTCCAGCAGAAGACAGAACAACCGATAATTGGTGATATACGCTTTCCCATCCCCCACACTTCTTCACCCCCACTTGGCCTCCTCTGCTTCCCACGGCCATGGTCTCTTGTCCGGGAAGCACCGGCTGCTTGGATTCTACCTGCCCGCACTGACCAACTCCCTGAGAGCCATTTGTTGGCTGCTGGTGTTGCTTTTATCCTCTTCTTTTGATTTCTTCCTTACCTCTCACCACCTCCCCCTCCTTTCTCTCAAATACCTGGCTCCGTGTGCCATCTTTGCTTCTTCTTGGGGGCTGCGGAGCTCCATTCGAGTGTGGAACTGCTTACTGGTCTGCGCTGCTATCCTTGTGGGATCCCGGGGCTTTTGTTTGTTTGTTTGCTTTGAATCGTTTGTTTGTTTTCTTTTTCTTTTCTCGAATTGGGAGCCTGTTCTGGTCGGGCAGTGCTACTCAACTTGGGACCTACCCCCTCAGCTTGAGCAGATGCACAGAGGGATTCCTGAAGGCATTTCTTTTTTCTCTTGTTTTTTTTTACCTTCTGTTTTTTTGGGGTTTTTTCTTGTTCTTTTTTTCTTTTAATTTGTTTTGTTTTCTTTTCCCTCTTTTTCCCTTTTTGTCTTTCTTCATTACTCAGTTTCTCATCTCTCTTTACCTTCCTTCTCTTCCTGTCCCCTGAATACCTGGTGCTGAATTGTTCCACACCTTCTAGCCAGGCTGTACTGCAACACCTGGGAACAACTTCCCCAGACCTCATACCACACCAGTGGGAACCCTGGGAGCTTTGCTGTTCTTTCGTCTTTCTAATTTTCATTTATTCATTCTTTTTTTTCTTCTTCTTCCCTTTTTTGTTTTTCACCATTTCATAGTCTCTTATCTCTCCACTCCAATGGAAAGCCCCCTTACCACTCTTTTTTGTTTGTATGTTTTTGGCTCCTCTTTGTCTCTCCTGTCTCCCATACTCATCTTAGCTCCACACATCACAATATCCCCCCTCCATCCTGCCTACCTGCACCGTGTGCTTAACATCACACCAATAAGCAGCACAGGCACGGCCTACCATAACCTGCCCTGCAGGGATTACCGGCCCACCCTGGTGGCTGTAGTAATTGCCACAAACAACCCATCCCAGCAGCTCCTCTTCAGCTAGACCTGCCCTGCTGTACATTATCTGAGTGACTGACCCTGCCAATTGGAGAAGGAGGCAAAAAGCATAGTGCCCACAGATGAGCAAACAACAAAGAACACACAGCCCGCCTGCTCAGAAATAACAAAATCTAAAAAAAAAAGGACAAAACAAACAAATCTACAATCAGTAAATGAGAAAAATAACTACTGAATTTCCTGAAGACAGCAGACAATATCAAAACATTTACAAAAACAGGACAGGATGGTTCCAATAGGTGTCCAAAATAAAACACCAGATGACTTTCCGGTAGAAGAAAAGGCACTAGAACTACCTGTTAGGGAATTCAAATCTCTAAAACTCAGAATTATCCAAGAGTTGAAGCAAAAAAGCAGACAAAAACGAGGGAAAAAATAGACAAATTCATGGAAAAGGCAGACAAATTCATGGAAAATACAGACAAAAAAATGGAAGAATTCAGGAAAATAATGCAGGAGCAAAATGCCAAAATAAATTCACAACTAGAAATTATACAAAAACAACAATTAGAAATCCAAAAGATAAACAGCAAGATTTCAGAAATGGACAGTGTCATAGAAGCGCTGAGGAGCAGATTTGAAACGGTGAAAGATAGGATCAGCAGAATTGAAGAAAAACACTTGTATACAGCTTGGTTTGAGGAAAAATCAGAAAAAAGAACGAAGAAACGTGAAGAGACCCTGAGAGTTATGTGGGATACAATCAAAAGCAAAAATCTGCAAGTGATTGGAGTTCCAGAACAGGGGGAGAAAACAGAAAACACAGAGAGGATCATTGAAGAATTGCTGACAGAAAACTTCCCCAATATCATGAAAGATGAAAATTTGACCATCCAAGAAGCTCAACGAACCCCATATAGGATAGACCCCAAAAGAAAATCACCAAGGCATATCATAATCACACTCACTAAAACCAAAGACAAACAAAGAATCCTGAGAGCAGCTCAAGAAAAACAAAAAGTCACATACAGAAGAGAAACAATACGACTAAGCTTGGATTATTCAGCAGAAACCATGCAGGCAAGAAGGCAATGGGATGACATATATAAAACCTTGAAAGAAAAAAATTGCCAGCCAATAATAATATATCCTGCAAAACTCTCATTCAAATATGATGGTGAAATTAGGTCATTTCCAGATAAACAGAAATTAAGGGACTATGTAAAAAACAAACCAAACTTATGAGACTTATTAAAGGAAGTCCTTCGATCTGAGGACAAACAATATCAGACCACAGGCTGAATATAGGACATAGGATTGTACTAGCCAGGTACCAACCTAGGAAATGAACTCTTAAGGACTACAGAAAACCAAAAGAATTACAAAAGGGAACCAGAGAGATTAGTCTGTAAATGACAACAACATCGGAACAATAAAAGAGGGAATAAACAGTGTAGATATAGAACCTTCTCATGGAGAGGAAGTCAAGGGATACCAAGTAATAGTAGACTGGTTCAAATCTAGGAAGATAGGGTAAATTTCACGGTAACCACAAAGAAAGTTAACAAACCTACTCATCAAAATAAAGAAGAAAAACATAAAGTCTCAGTAAAAACAAAATCCACAAAAACAAAAGAAATGAAAAAAAAATCAACAAAAGGAACTCACCACAGGAGAATATGAGGAACAAAACTGGAGGACATTATGTTGAGTGAAATAAGTCAATCACAAAAGAACAAGTATTGCATGAGACCTCTACTGTATAACACATGTAAAAGTTTACACACAAAAAGAAACAATCTTTGTTGGTTACAAGGGATGGGAGGAGTGGGGGGGAACTAAATAAATAAGTGGTAACTTTGGTGAAGGGTAAGACAGTACACATTGCTGGGGAAGCCAGCACAACTTGTACAAGGAAAGGTCATGGAAGTTCCATAGACACTTCCAAACTCCCTGAGGGACTGAATTGTTGGGTGGAGGGCTGTGAGGACCATGGTGTCGGGGAACACCTAGCTCAATTGGCATAACACAGTTTATAAAGACAATGTTCTACATTCTACCTTGGTGAGCAGCATCTGGGGTCTTAAAAGCTTGTGAGCAGCCATCTAAGATACTCCACTGGTCTCACCCCTTCAGGAGCAAGGGAGAATGAAGAGAACAAGATACAAGGAAAATATCAGTCCAAAGGACTAATGGACCACAGCTACCATGGCCTCCACCAGACTGAGTTCAGTACAGCTAGATGGTGCCCAGCTACTACCACTGACTGCTCTGACTGGGATCACAATAGAGGGTCCTGGACAGAGCTGGAAAAGGATGTAGAACAGAATTCTAACTCACAAAAACAGACCAGATTTACTGGCCTGACAGACTGGAGAAATCCTGAGAGTATGGCCCCCAGATAACTTTTTATCTCAGTGGTGAAGCTCTTCCTGAAATTCACCGTTCAGCCAGGGATTGGACAGCCTCAGAAAACAAAACAGGACTAATGAGGCACAGCAGTCCAGGGACAAGGACTGGAAGGCAGGAGGGGCCAGGAAAGCTGGTGATAGGGAGCCCAACATAGAGAAGGGACAGTGTTGACATGTCATGGGGTTGTTAACCATTGTCATAGGGCAGTATGTGTACTAACTATTTAACGAGAAACTATTTGTTCTGCAAACCTTCATTTAAGGTACAAAAAAAAAAAAAAGAGAATTATCTATGTGAGATCAAATTGACAACAGCTACTCAAAAGGTTTGATGGGAAGCCTAGGGGACAGTGAGTTGAAGATAATGGTGATGGAATAATTTGGAAAAGGATAGTGAGAATAGCAGCACAACCAGAAGAATGTAATCGATGTCACTGAATTGTACATGTAGAAACTTTCAAAATAGTGTAACTTTGGCTACGTATATTTTCACCAGAAAAAAGGTCCTCAGGGTCTAGAAGGGAGAGTGTTGACATTATCTTAGGGTTGTTAACCAATGTCATAAAACAATATATGTACTGACTGTTTAATGAGAAACTATTCTGTAAACCTTCATCTAAAGTACAATAAAAAGATTTAAAAAAAAAAGTATAGGATCTGGTGCTCTACATGAGGTCTTGATGTGGCTCTTGTGATATGACGTTTCTTGATATGGAGCGCTATAAACTAAGATGACAAATTATCAGACCTTATACAAGTAATTTACAAAGGAAAGGCAGAAACAGGATAACTGTAATAGGTAGTGCTACCCACAAGGGGGAAGAATGGGAAGCGTGTTGCATCACTATTTCAAATAAATTTTGAAATAGCGCTCAGCAAATGTTGCACAACCTCTAAACTTGGGGGGCAAGGTGTTTGTGTGATGTGAGTTTGTGTAAATATGTGTGTGTGTTCTGGCAATTGTATGATTTAATAAAAATTTTCCACAGCAGTATAACTCTCCTGAAAGTGTCCTGTATTATTGTCAGCAATGTAACTCTGTGCTGGGAAACTGAGAAATACAGATGAACAAAAACTGCACATAAAATCACTCGTGGTTATTTTATTTTTTTAGTCCTTAATAGTAACCACTATATATTTAATAGTAACCACTATTAACATTGTTGCATACTTTTTTTCACCATTTAAAATAGATTTCAAACTTTTTTAAAATATAAAATACCAAAGTATAACCCAATATAAGTAAAAAATATAGCACATAAACAGATGATCGATATAATTATATATAAGAATATTTTCTTGTTTTAATATTGAATTCAACTCACATAAATTTATTAGGAATAGTATTGGTCCAAATGGAATGGACATTTTGCATCATCCACGTAAAGTTCTTAAACTTGGCCAACTAAATCTTTAGTTTTACATTGTCAAGATTGATAGCTTTTACATTCTTTTCTGTAACTTACTTAAATCTTATGTGCTTTGTTTGCTGATTAATTCTAAAATTTGGATTATTTGTAATAACTAAAAACCCATTGCTGCTGTGTTGATTCTGACTCATAGTGACCCCATAGGACAGAGTCGAACTGCCCCGTAGGATTTCCGAGGAGAGGCTGGAGGATTTAAACTGTGACTTTTGGTTAGCAGCCGTATGCTTAACCACTGTGCCTTCAGGATTCCTTGTAATAACTAGACACTGTTAAAAGGCTGAGCTGTAAGAAGAAGAATTCACCAACAGGATTGGAGGACAATTCATTAACAACCTGTGATATGCAAACGACACAATCTTGCTTGCCCGTAGTAAAGAGACTTGAAGCACTTACTGATGAAGGTCAAAGACTGCAACTTTCAATATGGATTATATCTGAACATAAAGGAAATAAAAATCCTTACAACTAGAGCAATAAATATCTGATAAATGGTGAAGAAATGGAAGTTGCCAAGGATTTCGTTCTTCTTGGATCAACAATCAATGCCCATGGAAGCAGCAGTCAAGAAATCAAATGACGTATTGTATTGGGAAAATCTGCAGCAGCAGACCTCTTTAAAGTGTTAAAACAAACAAAAATGTCACTTTGATAAATAAGGTGTACCTGACTCAAGCCAGGGTCTTTTCCACTGCCTAATATGCATGTGAAAGCTGTACAATAAAAAAGGAAGACCAAAGAAGAATTGATACATTCAAATTGTGGTGTTGATGAAGAATATTGAATATACCATGGACTGTCAGAAGGATAAACAAGTTTATCCTGGAGAAAGTACAGCCAGAATGCTCCTTAGAAGCAAAGATGGTGAGACTTCACCTCACTTTCTTTGGACACGTCATCAGATGAGATCAATCACTGGAGAAGTACATCATATTTGGTAATGTAGAGAGTCGGGGAAAAAGGGGGAGACCTTCACTGAGACAGAGTGACATAGTAGCTGCAACAGTGGGATCAAACATAGCAATGATTGCGAGGATGGCACAGGACTGGGCAATTTTTGTTCTGTTATACACAGGGTTGCTATGATTTGGAGCTGACTTGATGGCACCTAACAACAACAAAACACTGTTAACTACCATAATGTCCATGAATATTTTAATGGGAAATTATGGAATATTTATACTATGAAATATATAGAATATTAAGAATAACTACAACTATGCACAATACATTTTGACATTTTATTTAAATAAATATTTTTTTTTTCTTTTTAATTATGTAGAGACATTCTTATCCCTAACCGTACTTTCTATTTTGTCTGATAATATACTATGGTTCTATATACTAATACCGATATCTTTTTTATAATTTGAATTTCAACTTCTCTGCTTCTTTTTATTTAGTTATCTCTTTTAAAGAACATCATATGTTAGCTTTATTAAAAACTGTGCTATGTGACAAAACGTCGAGTTAATGAAAACTCGGTAGTATTTAACATTAACTATTTATTTTTAACTCATACAGTTGCTAGGGAATTCTACTGTCTGTATCAGCTATGGTGATATGGACTGGGATTGGTTAGGCTTGGCTACAACCTACAGATTCAATTCAGGTCGGTTGCACGCACGTATCTTTCATTCTTCTGGGACCAGTAGACTACCCAGAGTATATTCTCAAGCAATTGTTTATGAACTGGAGTACTAAATCCATTTATAGTTGCTGTAATTATTGATGTATTGGCATTATTTCTACCATCTTATTTTCTGTTTCTATTTCTCTTGTTATTTTTATGTTACTTTATTTTTCTTGTATTAATTGGAATTTGTTAATTTTTAATACACTTTTATTTTTCACCTATATCAAAATTACATATTTGTTATTTGTAGTGGTGATCCAAGGAATTTTATGCAATCTTTTACAAGATTTAAAGTTATAAATATTCTTCCTGAACAATTTACTGTAACACTAAACAGCTCTTCTTGATTTATATTCTATTTTCCGTAAGTACTGTAGTCCTCTTTTTAAATCATAAAACATTATTTTTGCATACAGTAAACATTCATTTAGATTTATCTACATTTTTCCCACTTTTTTTCTCTATTTCTTTATATCTCTGACTTTCTATCTGAGGTATCTTTCCTTCTGACTTAAGTAACCTAAGTAATCTTGGTGAGGTTGTTCTGTTCGTGGTAAAGTCCTTCAGTTTTTGAGAGAACACGGTTTTATTTTGCTCACATTATTGAAATATATATTTTAGCTGGTAATGCAATTCTACTTTAACATATATTTTTAAGCATATAATGTTCCACTGTCTTTCAGTTTCCAATATTACTGTTGATAAATCACCTGAAGGTTTAATAGCTTCTTCTTTAAAGGTATTCTGTCTTTGTTTTCAAGGAGCCTTGTTGTGTAGTGGTTACCCACTTGGGTGCTAGCCAAAAGGTTGGCGTTTCAAATCCACCAGCTGCTCCGTGGGAGAAAAATGTAGCAGTCTGCTTCTGAAAATATTCCAAACCAAAAACCAAATCCACTGCTAGTAAATTCTAAGGCTGTAAATCTTTGGAAAAGCAGACTGCCACATCCTTCTCCTGTGGAGTGGCTGGTGGGTTCAAACTACCAACTTTCAGTTAGCAGCTAAACAATTAACCACTGATCCACCAGGACTCTTTCCCTGGAAATTCTATGGGGCAGTTCTACTCTGCCCTACAGGGTTGCTATGAGTCAGAATCCACTCATTGGCAATGGGATATCTTTGTTCTCTGGCAGCTTTTCAAATATTCTCTTTGTAATTGATGCTTTCCAGTTTTACTGTTATGTGAATTATTTTTCTGAGATTTTAGAATCTGTGAATTAGTGTCTTTTAATATTTCTAGATAATTATTAGTCATTATCTTTTGAAACCACCACTCTTCTGTCAGTTTGTTGTACTGTGTAGGCTTACATGTTGCTGTGATGCTGGAAACTGTCACCAGTATTTCAAATACCAGATGGTTACCCATGGTGGACAGGTTTCAGTGGAAATTTCAGACTAAGACAGACTGGGAAGAAGGACCGGAAGATCTACTTTTGAGAAAAAAATTGGCCAGTGAAAACCTTATGAATACCAGTGGAACATTGTCTGATACAGTGCCAGATGAGCCACTCAGATTGGAAGTCACTCAAAATATGGCTAGGGAAGTTCTGCCTCCTCAAACTAGAGTTGCCCTTAATGACATGAATAAAGTAAAGCTTTTGGGACCTTCATTTGCTGATGTGGCATGATTCAAAATGAGAAACAAAACAGCTGCAAACACAGATTAATAATCAGAACACGGAATGTGTGAAGTAGGAATCAAGAAAAATTGGAAGTTGTCAAAAATTAAATGAAACAGTTGAGGATTGATATCCTAGGCATTGGTGAGTGGTATTAACCATTTTTAATCAGACAACGATATGGTCTACTACTCCTGGAATGACAAATTGAAGAGGAACAGTTTGCATACGTCATAAAAAAGAACATTTCAAGATCTGTCCTGAAATACAATGCTGTCAGATATAGGATAATATCCCTACCCTTACAAGGAAGATGTCACTTGACCCAAGGCATGGTATTTTCAATCACATCATATGCTTGCAAAAGCTAAACAATAAATAAGGAAGACCTTTGTACTGTGGTGTTGGCAAAGAAGAGTGTTGAATATACCACGGACTGCCAAAAGAACAAAAAAACCTTCCTTGGAAGAAGTACAACTATTTGCTCCTTAGAAGCAAGGATAGTGAGACTACGTCTTACATACATTGGATGTGTTGTCAGGAGGGATCAGTCCCTGGAGAAGGACATCATGATTGGTAATGTAGAGGGCCAGTGAAAAAGAGGAAGACCCTTGACAAGATGGATTGACACAGTGGCTGCAACAATGGGCTCAAGCATAACTACGAATGTGGGCATGGCGCAGGACTGGGCAGTGTTTCATTCTGTGGTACATAGTGTTGCTATGAGTCAGAACCAACTCAACTGCGGCAAATAAAAACAATAACAACAATAAGGAAGACCAGTTAATATGACTGTTATTCAAATTTATGAGCCAACCATTAATGCCAAAGACGAAGAAATTGAATAATTTTACAAATTTCTGCAGTCTGAAATTGATCAAATATGCAATCAAGATGAATTGACTATTGGAATGTGAAAGTTGGAAACAAAGAAGAAGGATCAGTAGCTGAAAAAGATGGTCTTGGTGGTAGAAATAACGTGGGGGCTCTCATGATAGAATTTTTCACGACCAACAACTTCTTCATTACAAATAACTTTTTTCAACGACATGAACAGAGAATATAAACATGAAACTCCATGTATGGAATACACAAGAGTCAAATTAACTACATTTGTGGAAAGAGACAATGGAAAACCTCAATATCATGAGTCAGAACACGATCTGAGGCCGACCACGGAACAGACCATCAACTGCTCATATGCAAGTTCAAGTTGAAACTGAAGAAAATTAGAGCAAGCCTATGAGCACCAAAGTACAACTTTGAGGATATCACCTGAATTTAGAGACCTTCTCAAAGATGGATTTGATGCACTGAACACTAATGATCAAAGACCAGACGAGTTGTGGAATGACATCAAGGAAATCATACATGAAGAAAGCAGAAGATTATTAAAAAGACAGAAAAGGAAAAAAAAAAAAAAAGAATCTCAGAAGAGACTCTGAAACTTTTCCTTGAACGTAGAGTAGCTAAAGTGAACAGAAGAAATGAAGCAAAAGAGCTGAACAGAAAATTTCAAAGGGTGGCTTGAGAAGACAAAGTAAAGTATTATAGTGAAATGTGCAAAGACCTGGAGTTAGAAAACCAAAAGGGAAAAACACACTCAGCATTTCTCAAGCTGAAAGAACTGAAGAAAAGTTCAAACCTTGAGTTGCAGTATAGAAGGACTCTATGGGCAAAAAAATTGAATGACACAGAAAGCATCAAAAGAAGATGGAAGGAATACAGAGTCACTGTACCATAAAGAACTGGTCGACATTCAACCATTTCGGGAGGTAACATATGATCAAGAAGCGATGGCACTGAAAGAAGAAATCCAAACTGCACTTAAGGCATTGGCAAAAAACAAGCCTCCAGGAATTGACCAAATACCAATTAAGATGTTTCAACAAACAGATACAAACAATGGAAGCACTCACTCATCTATGCCAAAAAATTTGGAAGATAGTCACCTGGCCAATCAAGTGAAAAAGATGCATATACATGCCTATTCCAAATAAAAGTGTTCCAAAGGAATTTGGAAATTATTGAACAATACCATCAATATCACATGCAAGTAAAATTATGCTGAAAATAATTCAAAAATGATTGCAGCTGCACACTGACAGGCAACTGCCAGAAATTCAAGCTGGATTGAGAAGAGGACATGAAACGGAATATCATTGCTGATGTCAGGTAACCTTGGCTGAAAGCAGAGAAAAGAGAAAGTTTACCTGTGTTTTATTGACTATGCAAAGGATTTGACTGTGTGAATCATAACAAATTACGGATAACATTACAAAATTTGGGAATCCTAGAACACTTAATTGTGATCATGTGGACCCTGTATATAGACCAAGATGCAGTTGTTCAAAAACAACAAGAGCATACTGCCTGATTTAAAGTCAGGAAAGGTGTGTGTCAGGGTTGTATCCTTTCATCATACTTGTTCAATACATATGCTGAGCAAATAACCTGAGAAGCTGGACTATATGAAGAAGAATGCTGCATCAGGATTGGAAGAAGGCTCATTAACAACCTGCAATGACACCACCTTGCTTGATGCACCTCGCTTACTGAAAGTGAAGAGGACTTGAAGCAGTTACTGATGAATATCAAAGATACAGCCTTCAGTATTGATTACACCTCAGTATAAAGAAAACAAAAATCCTCACAACTGGATCAATAAGCAACATCATTATAAACAGAGTAAATATTGAAGATGTCAAGAATTTCATTTTACTTGGATCTGTAATCAACGCCCATGGAAGCAGCAGTCAAAAAATCAAACAACGTATTGCACTGGGCAAATCTGCTTCAAAGGAACTCCTTAAAGTGTTCAAAAGCAAAGATGTGACTTTGAGGACTAAGGTGTACCTCACACAAACTATGGTATTTTCAGTCGCCTCATATGCATGCTAAACCTAAACAATGAATAAGGAAGACTGAAGAGGAATTGATGCATTTGAACCGGTATTGGCAAAGAATGTTGAATATGCCTTGGACTGCCAAAAGAATGATCAAATCTGTTTTGGAAGAAGTAAAACCAGAATGATCCTTAGGTGAGGTGCTTGAATGGGGAGACTTTGTCTCACATACTCTGGACATGTTATTAGGAATGATCAGTCCCTGGAGAAGGGCATTATGCTTGGTAATGTAGAGGGTCATCAAAAAAGAGTAAGACTCTCAATGGGATGGATGGACACAGTGGCTGCAACAATGGGCTCAAACATAGCAACTGTGAGGATGGCGCAGGACTGGGCAGTGTTTCGTTCAGTTGTATGTAGGGTTACTATAAGTCAGAATCAACTGGATGGCATCTAACAACAACAACAGCAATCTTTTGAAAATAGGCTATTTTTTATTTTCTCTTTTCCTTTAATAACTCTGACTACATTTATGGTAGACATTGAAGCAGACGCTTGTGCCTTGTACCCCATCCTTTTGGACAACCTGACTTCAGCACATCTGTTGTTGTCAATTCCATGCACATTACCAGCTCAAAAATACGCATCCAGCAGCATCTGTCTGATATCTACCTAAAAACTTTCTCCTAAACTGTGGGAAGTTTCTCATTCCAAGCACAGGAACACCCTAGAATTACGGAGAAATCAAATAGTCTAGGTGCAACTTTCAACCAGTGAGGTTTGGTATTTGTTATTTACTTCCCTAGACTGCCTGTCTTTTGGAAGTTTCATTCTGAGACAGATTTACATGGTTCCTAACAGGTCCACAGTGAGATTCAGTTTCTGTTGTCTCAGTGGTAACTCAGTAATAAATCCTAATTTTACTTTCTCTTCTAATATCAAACATAAGTAAAAATGCACAAACTTCAGAAGATAAACTAGATAATTAGGACCTTCTAGAAATTAATACTTTTGCTTATCAAAAGACTTTACCAAAAGAGTAAAAAGAGAACCTATAGACTGAGAAAAAATCTTTGGCAACAACATATCTGATAAAGCTTTAATCTCTAAAATATATAGAAAACTTCAACAACTCAACAACAGAAAGACAAACAACCCAATCATAAATTGGGTAAAGGACATGAACAGACATTTAACCAAAGAGGGGATTCAAGTGTCCAACAAATACATGAAGAGCTGCTTGCCATCATTAGCCATTATAGAGTCGCAAATTAAAACTACAGTGAGATACCATCTCACCCCTGCAAGAATGGCACTAATCAAAAAAACAATAAACGTTGATGAGGTTGTGGGTAGATTAACTCTCATACACTGCTGGTGGGAATGTAAAATGGTACAACCTCTATGGAAAATGATATGATGCTTCCTTAAAAGCTAGAAATAGAAATAGCATATGATCCAGCAATCCCACTGTTAGGTATACATCCTAGAGAAATGAGTAATCACACAAATAGACATATGCATACTCATGTTCACTGCAGCATTATTCACAACAGCAAAAAGACAGAAACAACCTAAGTGTACATCAATGGATGAGTGGATAAAAAAATTATGGTACATTTACTGAAAGGAATACTATAAAACGATGAAGAACAATTATGAATCCGTGAAACATCTGTGAAACATCAATGAATAGGGAGGATAATTTGCTGAGCAAAATAAGTCGATCACAAAAGGACAAATATTGTATGAGACTACTATTATAAAAGGTCAATAAAAGGTTTACACACAGAAAGAAACAATCTTTGATGGTTACCAGGGAGGGGAGGGGAATGGAAGGAAAATCAGTAACTAGATAGTACACATTCGTTAACTTTGGTGAAGTGAAAGGCAATACACAACACAAGGGAAGTAAACACAACTTGACGAAGGCAAACGAAGACATTGAGAGGAACACACACACACAAAAAAGGCAACCACAGTAAATACTATAACAAGTACAACCCTACAACGACAGGAAAAACAAACAATAATTTACAAGCAGATACATAGGCAAATATGTATGCTGAATAGGGGTAAGAGGGAGTAGAGAAGTATATCCATGTACATATATAGGCTTGGCTGTGGCTATTTTTACATACATATTTAAGCAGCATGTATATTCATATATGTAATAGAGCACACAAGGGGCACAGTCACAGAAACTTTCTAGACACAACCAAATACCACGAGGAACCAAGATGCCGGTGCAGAGGGCTAGGGACCATGGTCTCAGGGAACATCTAGGTCAACTGGCTTAATATAATTCATAAAGAAAACATTCTACATCCAACTTTGGTAAGTAGCTTCTGGTGTATTAAAAGCTTGTGAGTGGCCATCTAAAATATATCTATTGGTCTCATCTCATCTGGAGCAAAGGAGAAAGATGAAAACCAAAAACACAGGAAAATATTAGTCCAAAGGACTAATGGACCACATGAACAACAGCCTCCACTAGCTTGAAACCAGAAGAACTTGATGGTGGCTGGCTACTACCACCAAGTGCTCTGACTGGTATCACGATAGAGAGTCCCAGACACAGACCAGACTTACTGGTCTGACACAGACTGAAGGAACCCCTGAGACCATGGCCCCTACTCACCCTTCTAACCCAGAACTGAAGCCACCTCTGAAGTTCACCTTTCAGCCAAATATTGCACAAGCTTATAAAATAAACAACACCTGTGAGGAATGTGCTTCTTAGAACAATCAAGTATATGAGACCAAATGGGCAACACCTGCCCTGCCCAAAAGCAAAGATGAGAAGGCAGGGAGGGGCAGGAAAACCAGAGAAATGGAAATGGGAACCTAGGGTGGAAAGGTGGAGAGTGCTGACACATTGCAGGGATTGCAACAGATGTCACGAAACAATTCGTGCATAAATAAATGAATGGGAAACTAATTTTTTTTTCTGTAAACGTACACCTAAAGCACAATAAAATGTTCAAAAACATTTATATGTGTGACTAGAAAAAATGAACTTTCATCCCTCCACAACACCACAAAATACAAACTCAGGAAAATAGCTTTCTGCTAGGAGCTGAGTAAGATGCTTAGAAAAAAGGCAGATTTATAAGTGAAGGCTGTATTTTCATAGCTAAAGAGCCATTAAAAATTTAAAAGGTTCACCAGAATGGGGAGAAGATGGAAAACTCAGAGAAGATTGTTAAAGATTTGCTAGCAGAAAACTTCCCAAATATCCTGAAAGATGAAAAGCTGACCATCCGAGAAGCTCAATGAACTCTGTATAGGATAGACTTTGAAAGAAAGTCACAAAGACATATCATAATCACACTTGCCAAAACCAAAGGCAAAGAAAGAATTCTGAGAGCAGCTCAAGAAAAATGAAAAGCCATTAACACAGGGAAAACAATAAGATTGAGTTCTAATTACTAGGCAGAAACTCTGCACACAAGAAGGCAATGATAAAACATATATAAAATCTTGAAAGAAAAAAACACAGCCAACCAGGAATAATACATGCTGCAAAACTCTCTGAAATATAATGGTGATATTAGGACATTTCCAGATAAACAGAAATTAAGGGAATTTGTAAAAAACCGGCACTAATCAAAAAACAGACAATAAGAAATTTTGGAGAGGTTGCGGGGAAACTGGAATTCTTATGCATTGCTGATTGGAATGTAAAATGATACAATCACAATGGAAAGTGATATGGTGCCTCCTTAAAAAGCTAGAAATGGAAATGCTATATGATCCAGCAACCCCACTCACTCCTAGGTACACATCTACAGAAATAAGAGCGGTCAAACAAATAGACATATGCATACCCATGCTCATTGCAGCATTATTCACTATAGTAAAAAGGTGGAAACAACCTAAGTGTCTGTCAACAGATGAAAGGATAAACAAATTATGGCACATACACACAATGGAATACTATGCAATGATAAGAACAATGATGAATCCACAAAACATCTCACAACATGGATAATTCTGGAGGGCATTATGCTGAGTGAAATAAGTCAATCACCAAAAAAAGAAAAAACCCAAACCCATTGCCACTGAGTCAATTCTGACTCATAGCAACCTTACAGGACGGAGTGGAACTGCCCAATAGGGTTTCCAAGGAGCAGCTGTTGGATTCAAACTGCTGACCTTTTGGTTAACAGCCATAGACCAGGGCTCCAAGTCAATCACACAATGACAAATATTGTGTGAGACCACTTTATAAAAACCAAAGAAAATATTTAACACAGAAAAAAAAATCTTTGACGGTTATGAGGGAGAGGAGGGGAAATCACTAACTAGATAGTAGACAAGTGTTAACTTTGGTGAAGGGAAAGACAACTTATAATAAAAGGGAAGTCCACACATCTTTACCAAAGGAAAAACATAGAAGCTTCTTAGACACATCCAAACACCTTGAGGGACTGAGTTACTGGGGCTCAGGTTTGGGGACCATGGTCTTGGGGGACATCTAGGTCAACTGGCATAACATAGTTCATACAGAAAATGTTCTACATCTTACTTTTGTGAGTAGCATCTGGGGTCTTAAAAGGTTGCTAGTAGCCATCTAAAATACGTCTATTGGTCCCATCGTGTTCGGAGCAAAGGAGAATGAAGAAAACCAAAGACACAAGGAAAATATTAATCCAAGGGACTAGTGGACCACATGAACCACAGCCTCCACCAGCCTGAGCCCAGAAGAAACAGATGGTGCCTGGCTACCACCACCACTGACTGCTCTGACAGGGATCACAATAGAGGGTGCTGGGCAGAATGAGAGAAAAATATAGAACAAAATTCAAATTCACACACACGCACAAAAAGATCAGATTTACTAGTCTAACGAAGACTGGATAAACCCCTGAGACTACAGCCCCAGACACACTGCTAACTAAGAACTGAAGCCACTCCTGAAGTCCACCTTTTAGTCGAAGATTAGACAGGCCTGTAAAACAAGCAATAACTCACATGAGGAACATACTTTTTAGTTCAGTCATATATACGAGACCAAATGGGCAACACCTGTCCAAAAGCTAAGACAAGAAGGCAGGAAGGAACAGGAAAACCAGATGAGTGGACACAGAAAACCCGAGGTGGAAATGGTAGTGGGGAGAGTGCTGACACATTGCGGGGACTGTAACCAATGTCACAAAACAATTTGTGTATGAATTTTTGAATGATAAATTCACCTAAAACACAATAAAATTTTAAAAAATTAACATGGTTAGTTACCTTATTCTAAATGTACCTACAGAAACATAGGAGTTGTATTTGTCACTTACTCAAGAGCTTCACTAGTATCTATTTGAAATGCAAAGCCTCTTGACCTACAGTTGTCTGTCTGTATCTCCTTTGCTATCTTGTGATTTTCTCAGTATTGGTAAACATGTTTTACTTTGCTTCATCAGTGTTTATCACAGAATTTAGCTGTACAAAGTTGTTCAGTTGTTGGTTCTTCATGGACATCTTTAATATATATTTTAAAAATATTTATCAAAATAATACTTCTTTAATAATATAGCTGCGCTCAGCTTCTCCATAATTTTTAACAGTCATTGTAGCCACCTCTCAAAAGTAAGACAACTTCTTGAATTGACTGGCAATCATCTAAAAATGAAGGTCTGAGTTATATTTCTGGATTTGCAAACATTTCACAGATATTTCTTTATGTGATGTCCATAACTCTTAGCTGATATTATCTCCCCATATGTGTAACGTGATTTAAAATGAGTGCTTTGAGACTTTTCAAAAAAGAGAGTTACTAATATTCAACACAAGGAAAGTTTTTAAACTATCAAGGCTTGCTCATATAGTCTTGATCTATGAAGGGTCTCTTACGTACCGTTGTTCATTTTTTTTCCATTTTATTTTGAATCATAAAAGAAGTATACATTGTGTTTATTCTTACTTGATAAAACAACTAAAAATATTTGAAGTAGGATGAAAAGACACAATCTTGTCCCTACCATCAGTTGTTAATTTTACTGTATTATAGTAAAAAAACTTGGAATGACCAGACTTTTAAACACAATCCTTTTGCTGGATACTAAAAGCGTACTCTGAGCTATATAAACTCTAAAAACACCATTGCTGTGGAGTCATTTCTGACTCATAGGGTGGAGTAGAACTGCCCCATAGGGTTTCCAAGGAGCAGCTGGTGAATTTGAACTGCCAACCATTTGGTTAGCAGCCCTGTCTCTTAACCACTGTACCTACCACCAGGGCTCCATATAAACTCTAAATAATTGAAATACACATCTCCAGTTTATGAAGGCAACAATGTAAAGGGAAAAGTTATAAACTTTAATATGTATGTCCTTCACTTCAGAATTTGTGAAAAACGCATATTCTCAGGCGTCATCCCAGAAATTCTGTTTCAGTAGGACAACTATGAAACCTAGGTTACTATGAGTCAGAATCAACTCAACAGCAACAAGTTTGATTTGGTTTTTTAAGAAACTCTATTTTGTATAAGAACTTCAGACAGTTATTATGGAAGTGATCCTGGGTCCCAGAATTGCAGAACATTGATTTCATAGAAAGAGAATGAGTTTATGTCAGGCAGATCTGGATTAGAATTCTGACTCTATCTCAAACATTTTGTGTGTTAGTTATATATTGCTATATAACAAATTAACATAATTTAGCGGCTTATAAAAATTACTTAGCTACTATTTCACTAATTTTGTGGTCAGGAGTCAGAGTATAGCTTATATGAGGCTTTTCCTTATGGTCTCACAAGCTGCAATCAAGGTGTTGACCAGTGTTGGATTCTCATCTGGAGTCTTGACTGGGGAAGAATCTGCTTCCAAGCTCCCTCAGTTTGTGGGCAGAAATCATTTCCTTGTGGTTGTAAGACTAAGAGCTTCAGTTCTTTGCTGACTATTAGGCAGAGCCCCCCACCCCGCCCTGCCTCAGTAGCCAGAGACCACCCACAGTTCCCAGAGGCCACCCAGAGTTTCTTGACACATGGGCTTCTCCGACATGGCTGCTTACTTCAAGCCAGCTAGACAAGTATATAGCAGAAGTTCACTAGCAAGACAGAGTCTTATATATAATGTAACATAAGCACAGAAGTGACATCTCACCACCTTTGCCATATTCTACTATTTAGAAGCAAGTCACAGGTCCTGATCACTCTCAAGGTAAAGGAATTATACAAAGATGTAAATGTTAGATAGAGGTGATTATGGTAAGCCACCCTAAAATCTGTCACTGCACTATGACCTTAGGCAAATTGTTTAGCATTAGGGATTAATAGCTTCCTTATGTAAAAACTGAGCTCATAATACATGCCTTGAAGAGGTAACATATGTAAAGAAATTTGCATTTGGTAGCTTTTTTATTAGTACCATTAAATAACAAGAACTCCAGAGGAAAATAAACGATATTCAGTTATAGGAATTTAATGGCATATCTATAAAGTCCCTTCCAATCCTGCAACTTAATGTCCAAAATACATGTATTTGCTTTTATTTAGTATAACATCTCTCCATAGCCTAACACAGACTCTACCTTATAGTAAACACTCAACAAGTGTTTTTTTTTTAATGAATAATTTTAATAGCTGTCCCTTTCTTTTATTTCCTTAAGGATGTCTTTATATTAGTGTGCCCTTTCTGAAAACAGATGAGAGGATGACCTTTCATGGCCATGTTTCATTGAAGACTATATATAATAAATGTCATATCTCAATATATACATAAAACCAGTTGCCATCGAGTAGATTCCAACTAATGGTGACCCATGTGTGTCAGAGTAGAACTGTGCTTCACAGGCTTTGCAATGGCTGATTTTTTTGGAAGTAGATCTCCAGGCCTTTCTTCCAAGATGCCTCTGGGTAGACTCAAACAATCTAACCATACTATTCATTTGCACCACCCAGGGACTATCTGTCTGTCTATCTATCTATCCATCCATCTATCCTTTTCTCTCCCTCTGTCTGTCTGTCCGTCCATCCATCCATCTATCCACATATGTATGTATCTATCTATCTGTATTCAATAATTTGAGACTAAAGACTATAGGTGCATCCGGTAGAAATAAAAGTACAGACTCCAAAAAGAACTTATAGGAAGTGTTTCTGTAGACCAAAGAGCACACAGAGTGTTCTGCACACAAAAGCAGCAGCCACTTTAGCATGAGACACATAATAAGGCTGTCTTGATTGCCTCCCACTGCAGAGTGCAAGCAATTATTAGTTCCATGAGCATTTCTGTGGTGCAATGAATGGCTTTTATATGGCCTTTTTAGCGTGGTCTTGTAACTTCCGCAAAATAATTGACTGGCCACAATCTTGCAAGGAATTGATCAATTTACTATGCAAATAGTGGCCTAAAAATCCACCCAATAGGACTGAACTAGGGGATTGGCTGGTTTTACTCTCCTGCTAGGCTTATAAGGGCCAATCCCACAGAGGTTGAGGGGACCTCCCTATCAACAAGAAGAGTCTGGAGCAGAGCATCGTCTTTGGAACCTGGGGTCCCTGCACTGAGAACCCCTAGACCCAGACAAGAGAGCTCTAAGACTGAAAACAGAGAGACAGTGGGCTGGTTGGTCCACAGAGAGAGAAATGGCTGAGGTGGGCTTGCTGGCTCACAGACAGAGAGAGCTGGGTGCCTCCAGAGCTGTAACACCTGCCCATGCAATATGCAACATGCCCCCCTCTCCCCAGCAGCAAGGTGTGAGCCTCATGGGCACATGAGCAGCACAGGTCTGGGTAGCATGGTAGCAAGAGAGAGAACCACACAGGCCTGGGTAGCGTGGTGGGAGTCAGTGGCCAGCAGCAGAAGCCGAGAAGGGCTGAGGCTCAGGAGATCTTGTGCAGAGGTCTCGCCAGCGAGACAAGGCCCAGAGAGGCCCAGTGGCAAAGCAGAAGCCTGGGGAGCCATGCAGCCCTCCCCCTACCCCCAATCCCTTTTAGCATGGTGGTAGCCAGAGGCTGCAGTTACTTGGAGGTAGCATCTGACCTGAACCAGGCACACAGGCCCAGTGACATAAGAATGGACATAGGTAATTTGGGGGAAGGGTAAGCAGTCCCCATTTAAGAATATTTTGCTATTGTTTAGTACTTGCTTTCTATAAATAATAATAATGGCTTTCACTTTGCCAGCACTGTGCTTCTAGTGTATCCAGCTAGATCACAGATGAACATAGCACCCACGGAATGGTTGATGCCAGAGGGTGTATGTATGTGTTTGTATTACAATTTTGAACGTATTTTTGCCAACAGTTGGGTCTTTTTTTAACTATGCATTTCCATATTATTCCTAGTACTCTTATGGCTGCCCGAAAGTTTGAGGCACAGCCTGTCTGCATGTGCAATGCAGATAGACAGATCATATAATGTCCCTTTCTGTCTATATTCAGACACTTAATTTCTACCACTGGCTGTCTTCCTTAGCACTTTCACTTCACCTTTCTAACATATGAATAAAAGCATGTAGATATGTAAAGATAATTATTTGAAAGCTGATCTCAAAAACATAATCAAGAGAGGAGGAACTGAAGAAAAGATACTAGAAATAGTTCCCTTCCTTTAAATATGCATCTAGTTCTTTAAGTATTCTATCAATATTTTGTTCTTTTGGAGTCTTTTTTTTTAGAGAAGAACTTGGTAAGTAGATACATGAGAATTTAGGCTGTTTAATATAGCAAATACTATAGATGAAAACAGAAAATATTATTCTCCCCTTATTCTATCAATGTATACAAGTCATGACACATGAAGTCTTCAGAAAAAAAATAGACAAAAGATAATAAGAGATTTACTTTTCAAGTACATAAACCCATAAGCTCTAAAAATAAATTATATTTTTCTTTAATGTTACATTGTTTCTTAACTTAAACCATTCAATCTCTGACCTCTCAGTATATACTGTATAAAACCTTCCTCTTTGCTCCATGATAAGCTCATTAAGTTTATAAACAGTTGTTCTACTCAGTAAGCATCAACTTCTTAAATTTAAATAACTGTCTCAATTTGGCACATTTTTCATCATACAGTGTATTACAATTTTGAATGTTATTTTTGCCAACAGTTGAGTCTTTTTTAACTATGCATTTCCATATTATCCAGCACATTGGAATATTTTGGAAATTTGTACTACTAAATAAAAATAAATTCAATTTAATAAGCATTTCCTGAAAAAATGGGACATAAGATCTAGATAGGTAGATAGATAAACGACAGATAGATGATAGATATATGCTGTGAAAAAAACTACAAAATTCGATTATAAAATGTTGAATCTGATCATAATATGAAAGATCATTAGTTCAATCTCTAAGTTGTGAAGTGATTGTCTAAGAACATAAAACTGGTTGTCTAAGAGCTGGGAGTTGGGTGTCCAGCCCTGCTGCCTCCTGGTCTACTGTTCATTCCACTGAGCTGTGCTGATTACATATACATTTGAGAAATGGAGTTCACAGAAGTGGGTAATAAAAATTCATAACCTTTCCTCATATTATGCATACTATCCTTTTTATGCTGAGTAATCAGGATTTTTCATGCCTTTCTAATTGTTCTTGTAAAGTTCTCAAAATAGCTGGAGTGGCTGCCAGAAAGATGAAATTGCGTAAATGGAAACACCTATGCATTTTCACCTCTCAGTCTGGGGGAAGCAGAAAGGCAAACAATATGAAAGTAAGCACACTGCATTTTGGCAGTTAACTCAGATAATTTGTCTAAATTTGTGGCAGAAGTAACTGTTACTTTATTGCCTTTTTTCTACCGCCAAACTTCACAGTTCTTTTACTTACACGCATAACTTGCATCTATACTGTATAGATTTCCAAAGGTAAAAAAAGAATAATGTAGCTCTTCGGGCTTTCTAATCCTTTGATTTATAGGAAAGGGTATTCATACTAACTGTGTTCTCTCACTATATGTTCTAATGTGTGTGCTGCATGAATTTTCTACAGTGTCTCAGTAGAAACTTCTGCCTGGAGCTCTATGCTTTCCACTAATGAAAATGAACCATATTACATTTAGTGCAGAGCATAAAGGAAGGATATTACGGGAACAAGGACAAGTAATTTATCAGTTTCGTTCTCAAAGTAAACCGTGAGGACCTTTGGGTCAGAACTGGGGCCAGCCGTGGTACATCAGCATATTCAGTTTAAAAGATCTGGCTTCCAGAGGTCATTAGGAGACTTTTCAAGGTTTCTGCTACAAAAACTCTCAAAATGTAATTACAAGCATGAATAAGAAAGTAATATTTTCAAACTCCACGGTATTTACTTAGCTAGCCAACACTATAGTCATGTATTTTCATTCATTTATGTTCAGGATGAGAGGAACATAGTTAGCTATGCATCTGATATATGGCTTCTAATATAATGCCAGTTGGTTTAGGCATTATTGGTTAGATCCTCAGCTGAGTCTGTCATATACTGAAATAGATACACAGTGGCCTTGGCTTTGGGAAATCTTAAACTCCAGCTCTTTGGGGAAATGTTATCCATAAAAAGCCAATTGCACGGGATTTGCTGAGTGGTGTTGTCTGTTGGTGGAGATGAAGTCTCTGTATCCCATTGTCTGCTGTTGTGCAATGCTGTAGGCTAGAATGTAATTGGTAGACGTCATCCTCTGGGGAGCCCTCAGAAGCCGGCAGCCCATCTCCTGATGCCCCCCTATGGGTTGTAAATGCAAAGTGGTGACTTTTTTTTGGTTAACAAAGTATACAGGAATGCAGCCTGCAAGATTAGCATCAGTCAGATTTAGCTGCGACAGAGAGTATTTGCTATCCTTTAATCAAATACTTCGTGTACTAGTTAGATATATTTTCTATACGCAAAAAAATTCTGGAAATGATACTGTGCATAGTATTTTAGGTGGCACTGATATTGGTGCGGTGGGTAACTGCTTGGCTGCTAACCGAAAGATTGGCAGTTCAAACCCACCAGCTGCTCTGTGGCAGAAAGATGTGGCAGTCTGCTTCTGTAAAGATTACAGTCTTGGAAACCCTATGGGGAGGTTCTGTTCTGTCCTACAGGGTCACTATGAGTCAAGATCAACTTGATGGCAATGGGTTTGGTTTTGGAATGAGAAATAAAAAATAAACAGAAAAACACAAACCTAACTTTGAGTAATGTATTTGTCCCAGCTTCTTTTTATAAGAAATGCCAAAAGAAATTTTTCTAATCTCAGCTATATCCCATCAAATTCATACGATTTACACAAAGAAGAGTATATGGCATTATCAACACAGCTTAAATTCTAAGATTTTATGCATATGTCTGCTCACTAAGCCTTTGAAAGATAGGTGAGGTAGCAGCTACATGTATTTTTGTGAGGTTGTAATGACTTTCTGCCTTCAATTTACCTAAGAGAGCATATATTTTAAGTAACAGCAACTGCTCTTTCCATATTCCTTCTCAGTAAGACACTAGTTTGGGGTAAAGAGAATTCAATTTATCCATATTAAACAAATTGCTGCACAGAATTGCTTCCCCTCTCTAGGGTATTCCTATAGTCTCTGGGTGGTGCCAACAGTTAACACATTCAGCTGCTAACTGAAAGATTACAGGTTCAAATCCACCCAGAGGTGTCTTGGAAGAAAATCCTGGTGATCTACTTCCAAAAAATCAACCCCTGAAAACCCTGTGGAACACAGTTCCACTCTGACACACACAGGGTCATTATGAGTCAGAGTCAACTCGATGGCAACTGGTACTAGTTTATAGCATTGTATAGGTAACCTTGCAGGTACGGTGATAAATTCGCAAAGAAGCCAATAGAATATAGCATTTAGTAACAGAATTGGAGTCAGACAGACCTCAGTATAAATTCTGGATCCATCCATGTCATATCTATGTGACTGTGTGGCTATCAAACCAAATCAATTTGTTATCAGTTCTTTTCAGACACCAGCTGCACATGCAGCACTTTTTCCTCTGACCCTAACCACTAGGGCTAGGTCAGATCTCAAGTTAAAGGGCTTAGTTTTCCAGACTGCCAAGTAGGCCCAAGACTTCAGAAGCTATCCACCATCTGAAATCTCCACAACACTATCAGTTCTGACCTGCTAGGTACAAATTTGGATTTTTCCTACTGCCTATTCAGAGTACCAGCCGTAAGTTCTGGGATGCCAGGGCTCCCCCTCACTTCCGACCTGCAGTTCCACTACTCCCTCAGGTTAAATGATTCACTAGAAAGATTCATGGAGCTCATACAAGAAAGCACTATGCTTACGATTACAGTTTTATTATAGCAAAAAGGATACAAATGAAGAGGCACGTAGGGTGAGGTCAGGGATGGTTCCCAATGTGGAGCATCCATGTCCAAAAAGGGACATGCTACCCTCCCGTGTGCATTGATGTCTGTCACCAAGAAGAAGCTCATGGAGCTTGTGTGTCCAGAGCCTTTATTGAGGCTTATTTATACATTTACATAGGCATGATTGAATCGGTCCTCTTTCCCTAAGTTTGAGCTGATATTACCTGGTGGGTTTTCATGGGCTGGCCAGGCCCTACTCCAAAGTCACTTCACTAGTATAAAGCCTCAGGTGTGTTCTGGAGGCCTCATTAAAGACACTTCAATTACTGGGGAAATTCCAAGGTTTGAGAGGTTATCTCTCAGGAAGCAAGGACAAAGACCAAATTATTTAGGTAAAATTAAATTCTTTATCCCACAGTGACCTTGGGTAATACATTTAGTCACTCTAAGCCTCAGTGTCTATGGCTATAACGTGGGATAAGAATAGTTATTTAAACTCAGGGACAATTGGAAGAATTAAAAGCAATAATATGTGCAATGAGGTTTAGTAATTTACTCAATAAATGATAGCTGATTATTATGTTATTTGTAATATTATTGGTAGTATTATTACCAATATTAGTAATAGTAGTAGTAGTAGTGAGTAGTAGTTAAGCTAGAGCTTAGAGGAGAAAGTAATGAACTTTTTCTAGAATAGTTGAGGAAGTTTTCTCAGGAAGAATAAGATTTAGATTGTTAAGGAGAAGAAGTTTGCTAGGTTAGGACATAGTGTAATAACACTATAGACAGAGAAAAAAGTTGGAGAAGTGTGTACAAAGTTCCAGAAGCAAGGCCAGAAAAAAAAAATGAAAAGATCAAGTAACGGATATTGCTAAGAGGTCAATGAGCAAGTTTAATGGGAAAGATGAAAACAGGATAGAAGACTGGGATTGTTGTTGCTGTTGTTGTTGCTATTAGGTGTTCTTGAGTTGGTTCCAACTCATAGGGACCCTATCTACAACAGAACAAAACACTGTCCCCTGCGCCGTCCTCACGATCCTTGTTATGCTTGAGCCCATTGTTGCAGCCACTGTGTCAATTCCTCTTGTTGAGGATCTTCCTCCTTTTCTCTGTCTGCTTTACCAAGCATAATGTCCTTCTCTGGGAACTGATGCCTTCTGACATTAAGTCCATGGTATATTCAATATTCTTTGACAACACCTTAACTCAAAGGTGTCAGTTCTTCTTTGGGCTTCCTTATTCATTGCCTAGCTTTCACATGCATATGAGGTGATTGAAAACACCATGGCTTGAGTCAGGAACACCTTAGTCCTTCAAGTGACATCTTCCCTTCTTAACACTCCAAAGAGGTCTTTTGTAGCAGATTTGCCCAATGCAACGTGTTGTTTGATTTCTTGACCACTGCTTATGTGGGTGTTGACTGTGGATCCAAGTAAAATGAAGTCCTTGACAATTTCAATCTTTCCTCCATTTATCATGATGAATTTACAGAGTGCAGTACTGGAATGTCTGAGATCTATCATGGAGGTTCGCTATAAGTCACAATGAACTCTACAGCAATGGGTTTGGTTTTTAGGTTTATTACTGTTATTGTTATTATTATTATGGAGGCTATGGTAGGCAGTATAATGGCCCCCCAAAGATGTCCATGCCCTGGTCCCCAGAACCATGGATATGTTACCTTATGATACCTGATATGATTATGTTAAGACTATTGAGATGAGAAGATTATCTTGAATCATCCAGGCAGGCCCAAAGTAATCACATGGGTCCTCATAAGACAGAAGTAAAAGGTCAAAATCAGTAGTAGAAATGTGATGGACTGTTGAATCAAGAGATTATAATGACATGAGAAAGGGCCCATTAGCCAAGAAATGCAGGCAACCTCTATAAACTGGAAGAGGCAAGGAACAAATTCTCTCCTGTAGTCTTCAGAAAGAACAAGCCCAGCTGACATCCTGATTGCAGCCCTGTAAGACTCATTTTGGATTTCTCACCACCAAAACTGTAAGAGAATAAATTTGTGTTGTTTTAAGCCTCTAAGTTTGTATTCATTTGTTATAACACCAATAGGAAACTAATACAGAGGACTCCCAGGTTACAAGGTGTAGCCATGGGTGTGGGAAACCAAAATTGGAGTTGAATTATAAGACTTGAAGTTGGGAGGTGAGTGAGTGATCTATAGAAGCAGATAAGAATGTGATCTTCTTGTGAAAGTTTTATACACTCTTCAATAATAAACAGAGATGCCACCTCAGCTATAATGCCCTAATAAAACAGTATTTTTTTTTCTCTTCTGTATGCTCCCAAAACATTTTGGTTATAACTGTACTATACTACATAGCTTCCTGTGTCATTCAATATTTTTGCCCGTAGAATCCATTAATAGAGCAATCTGAGGCTTGAATTTTTTTTTCAGTTCTTTCAGCTTGAAAAGCATCAAAAGAAGATGGAAGGAATACACAGAGTCATATACCAAAAAGAATCGGTCAATGTTCAACCATTTCAGGAGGTAGCATATGATCAAGAACTGATGGTATTGAAGGAAGAAGTCCAAGCTGCACTGAAGACATTGGTGATAAACAAGGCTCCAGGAATAGAAGAAATACCAATTGAGATATTTCAACCAATGGATGCAACCCTGGAAGCACTCACTTATTTATGCCAAGAAATTTGAAAAATGGCTACCTGGCTAAAGGACTGGAAGAGATCCTTATATGTGCCCATTCCAAAGAAAGGTGATCCAACAGAATGAAGAAATTATTGAAAAATATTATTAATATCACACGCAAGTAAAATTTTGCTGAAGATCATTCTAAAGCAGTTGCAGCGGTACATCAACAAGGAATGCCAGGAATTCAAGCCAGATTCAGAAGAAGACATGGAATGAGGGATATCTTTGCTGATGTTAGATAGATCTTGGCTGAAAGCAGAGAATACCAGAAAGATGTTTATCTTTGCTTTATTGACTATGCAAAGAAATTCGACTGGGTAGCTCACAACAAATTATGGATAACAGTGCAAAGAATGGGAATTCCAGAAGACTTAAACGTGCTCATGTGGAACTTGGAACTTGTACCTAGCCAAGAGGCAGTCATTTAAATGGAACAAGGGGATACTGCGTAGTTTAAAATCAAGAAAGATGTGCATTAGGGTTGTATCCATTCACCATACTTATTCAATCTGTATGCTGAGTAAATAACCCAAGAAACTGGACTATATGAAGAGAAAGGTGACATCAGGATTGGAGGAAGACTCATTAACAACCTGCAATATGCAGATGACACAGCCTTGCTTGCTAAAAGGAAAGAGGACTTGAAGCACTTACTGATGAAGATCAAAGACTACAGCCTTCAGTATGGATTGCACCTCAACATAAAGAAAACAGAAATCCTCACAACTGGAGCAATCAACAAAACTGTGCTAAACAGAGAAAAGATTGAAGTTGTCAAGTTTTCATTGTACTTGGATCCGCAATCAACACCCATGGAAGCAGCAGTCAAGAATTCAAACTTCACATTACACTGGACAAATCTACTGCAAAAGACCTCTTTAAAGTATTCAAAAGCAAAGACGTCACTTGGAGGACTAAAGTGTGCCTGACCTAAGTCATGGTGTTTTCAATTGTCTCGTACGCACATAAAAGCTAGACCATGAATAAGGAAGATTGAATATTTGATGCCTTCGAATTATGGTGTCAGCAAAGAATACTGAATATACAATGGACTTCCAGAAGCACGAACAAATCTGTCTTAGAAGAAGTACTGCTAGAATGCCCTTTGGAAGGGAGGATGATGAAACTTGGTTTCATGTACTCTGGACATGCTGTCAGGAAGGACCATTCCCTGGAGAAGGACATTATGTTTGGTAAAGTAGAGGGTCAGCAGAAAAGAGGAAGACCTTCAATGAGATGGATTGACACAGTGGCTGCCACAATGGGCTGAAACATAGCAACGATTATGAGGAAGGTGCAGGACTGGGCAGTGTTTTGTTCTGTTGTGCATGGGGTCACTATGAATCGGAACTAACTGGAAGGCCCCCAACAACAACAACAACAGTGTACTTAGCACATCTATCTGACTCTATTTTGAGTGTTTTTCTTTCTTGTTTTTTTTTTTTTTTTTTTCTCTCTCTTATGGGATTCTAACCATCTTGAAGGCAAAAGTACTCTTACTCATCTTGATGTGTTCCGCAATGCCTATCCCTGTTTCTGGACTATAGAAAAGACTTAAGACTTCTGTAATTAAATTATCATTTTGATAATTCAACTTTTCAAATGTCTATATGCGATTTTCTAAAAACGTAATTACCTGCCTAGTATAAAACGCTAATAATTTTTCTGCATGTCTAAACATCATTAGTACATTCTGTCTGGGATTATTCTTTCTTTCTTTATGGTAGTTAGATGATAAAGCAATGTCCTCACTCTAAGTGGAATATACATATTCCTATCTCAATCAGAAAACATTTTAACAAGCAAATTAATATAGAATATATAGCCGCTTTTTTTTATTTCCCTGTAAGTTCTATCATTCAATCCATTTTAATATTCATTTAGATTCTATTGTATATCCAACACTATGCCAACAATAAAATTTAATATAAATGAGGCATGCAGTATGGTAATACCACAAGTTTGGAAGAATTTTGTAACTCTACTATTCAGGCCTATATAAAACATTCAGAAAAATGACATTGAAGAAAATTGTTGTGCAGAGTGTAGCTGTATTCACTCACTCGTTTATTCAATCATCAAATTTATAAGGATTTATTATGTGCTAATATACAGTGAGGAAACCCTGGTGGTATAGTGGTTAAGAGCTATGGCTGCTAACCAAAAGACTGGCAGTTCAAATCCCCAGGTGTTCCTTGGAAACCCTATGGGGCAGGTCTACTCTGACCTATAGGGGCTCTATGAGTCAGAATCAGCTCGACGGCAATGAGTTTTTGTTGTTTTTTTTTTTTTTTTAATATAAAGTAAAGTAAACTGATGGATCCAACGTAGTGAAGTGATTAAAAAAAATTTAATAAAATACTTGCATAAATAATATTTGGATGCAATTGTAGTAGGGGCCACAAAGGATTAGAATAAAGTGCTATGCAACATTAGCATGGCAGTTTTACCTAACCAGAGAGGTTAGGGGAATTTTATCAAGAAAGTTTGCTTTATCATGGAAATTTTCAAGTAAGAGTAGTAGTCACTAGATGAAAAGGAGATGGAAGTCCACATCGGTGAGAAAAAACGGTATCTGCAAAGGCCCTGTGGCAAGAAAGAGCATGAACTAGAGGCTGACCCAAAATGAAAACAGCAAGAAGAGAGAGCTAGGAGGAGTGGAGGGGACAGGCTTTGGATAGCTTGAGTAGACATTAAAAAGTTTTGTCTTTATCCCAAGAAAAAGAGGAAGCCACATCTGAGTTTCAAGTGGAAAAGTGCCATGATTGGATGAGTGTTTAAAAAACGCTATTTCACTTGATGGTGGGAGGATAATTTTGAGAGAGGCCAGAATGAACAAAGTAGGTCAACTGCAAGGCAATTGCAGTCATTCAAGAAGCGAAGATGGCAATTTGGATTAGGTAGTAAACTACACAAACGTGGAGGAGTGTTGAAGATATCAGGAACAACTTCAGAAAAACCAAAGATGATACAAATACTTCATATCTGAATGCCACTTTGCTTACATTTAAGAACTTTATATGTTTATTTCTCAGATCTAGTCCCTTTAACAATATAGAAAAATAAACACACAATCTTTGTTGGAGGGTAGGTGATTCAGACAAAGAGGAGAAGGAGAAAAAGGAGTTTAAGTGCCAGGAGATGCCCCTCTTCACTATTACTTTTAAGTGTTTTATCTTAAACATTCTTGCAAGTTTTTTATTCTATGCTGTGACAGGTTTGTATTGATTTTAATATAAAATAATTTTATTTTTCTCTCAAAAATCTTCAACTAAAATCCTTGATGCTGGAAGAGGCACTATCTTTATCCTAAAAATTCTTGTGCCGCTACAATCCTACTTTTTCTTCCTGGGAATCCTTGTTCTCCACTTCAAGATAAGTTTTATTTTATCTTATTTGGCCCTCAAACCAGCCAGTGAAAGAGTCACGCCAGGGACTATTACCATTTTAGAGATGAGAAAGTTGAGGCTGGGAGGGATCATACAATCTCTAACGTTGCATTGTTGGAAATCAACAGAGACAGAATCGTGAAGCCACCTTAAGCACAATGAAGTTTTTGTATGTCAGGTCTTAATGGCAAGGCTGAAACACCTTGGGAGTTAATTTATGCCATCACGGTATTGGGAGAATTAAAACGTAATAAAACTCAATTGACTTCCAGTGCTAAGTCCGTACGAATCAATTGCAATTTTAATGGAAATGGTACTTTATCACAGGCAACATAAGAAAAACATGCTGCTGCATCAAGGCAAAATGAAAATAATAGCATCGTAAAAAATAAAAGAGCAATTCTTGGGAATTATCAGGGGACCTTGATCATCTTGACACAATTTCTTGTATTTTGCTCATTCCATAAAAATTCCGTTAGTATAAATAGTGAAAGAGCTGCTTAAACTTTTTATTATATCAGCTGGGAAAAAGCAACAACAGTCTTGCAACAGTTTCTCAATGGGAAAATGACTAGTAGGTGACAATATGCTCTAAAATCTATAGTTAAAAACCTATGAATACTGACTTTGGCTAACAGAGACAAGTCCACAGCTTCTTGAGTCACAATTGTTTATACACATTTGCATAAAAATACTTTCTCTCAGGATTGTACTTTCCAGATTGTAGATTGGCTGACTTCTCAAAGCATAGAATTTCAGTCTGAATAATTGCCACCACTGGTACATAAACATTTAGTGGTTGATGCTGGAAAAGAAAAGAAAGGAGAAATTCTCTTTTCTGTTTTCTTCAGATTCCAATGTTGCACATGACACCTTGGCAGGCTCTTTTCCCAACCAGAGGAAAGTAAAGCAAAATTGAGGCTTTATTAGTACTGAAACACATAAGTCTTTGAAAAATTGAAGTAAAAGCCATATTACAGTTAGTGAATATATTCCTTTAATTATATCTTGTAACAAAAGACTAAGTAGAAACCATGTCAAATTTGGATAAAAACCAAACAATAAAAAAAGAAAAAAAAAGAAAGAAAACCAGAAAAAAGATATTTGCTACAATGAATAACAACATTTCTTTATTTTTTTGCCCAGAAAGGACTGAATGTATTACTAAAATCTAGTATCCAAGCTGTCTGTGACCCAGTTTTTCTATAACAGTATTCAGTTTATAGCATATCTCAGAGGAAAAGAAAACAACCAGTTTTAGAAAAACTATAGTATTTGATGTATTGATGGAATTTATACAGCTTCCCCCAACTTTCCATTTTAGTAGAAAATTATTATTCCATGTTCTTACTTGGAAGTATCTACATTTTTTCTCTTAAGTAGGCCAGTAGCAGGTCATTGCCAGAGATAGAAACTCAGACATCAGGAGAGATTGTAATTTTAGACCAAGTACATTGTTAACAACCCTTGAAATAAATATCAGAGACAAGAGTATAATCAGGAGAGGCCTGATGACATGATAGTTAAGAGCATAAACTTTGGAGCTGGACTTGTTAGGCTCAAATCCCAGCTTTGCCTTTTAATAGCTACCTGACCTTGAGCAAATCGCTTTATTTTTCAACGTCTAAATTTCATCATCTGTAGAATTAAGACAATAATTGTATCTGTCTACTTTATTTATTTTGAGGAACGAATGAGTAAAAGGGAGCACTTCAATCAGCACCTAATGTATTTTAACAAGTATGAAAGTTTAAAAAAAATGCACAAATGAATACACACATTTTAATTATTTTGTGCCAACCCCTGGGCTTGATGCTTTTTTCACATTTAATTTATTTATTGCTTAAAATACCTCTACAAATTACATATTAATATTACTTGCATTTTAAAGGTGGAAAAAGCATAGATGTCACATCGTTTATGGAGCGGTCATGATTTTTTGTGGCTAGGGCTATAGCCTCGCCTATGAGTTTCTACACTACACTCTGCTCCTCTTCATCTTTTCAATGTCCAAGAAGCACTATAAAAGCCTATTTACTTGTCTTTCTTCTACTCCATGCAGTGAATTCTATGAGAGCAGTCCGTGTTGTGTTTAGTCACATACCTTGAGTGCTTGGCATAATGTCTGTCATTAGTAGTTGATCAATAAATACATGTTTGTTAACTATTCTATAAAATCCTCTGGAATACACTCTATAGACTGATTGGCCCAAAACCCATCCTCTTCCTTGTCCCCTTTACTAGAGGAACTAAAATATCTTATCTTATCACTTTTCCAGCTTCTCTTGCTAGAAGTGGCCATGTGACATCTGGCCAATGAGATATTAATGGACTTACTACATGGGGGAGGAATGGTGGTATGGGAAACTTTTGTTTTTCTTCTAAAAGAGGACAAAGATAACAAGTTCCATTCCTTTCTCCCTTCTTTTCATTTTTATAGCAGATAGGAGTTGTGGAGACATAAGCAATCATCTTCAGACTACGAAGTGATAAGTCTGTGGACACAAGATGCTAAGGATGACACGCAGGGAGATGCAAAGGGCCAGGGTAGGTAAACCTACAATAACTGCCTGTCTTCAGATTTATGTGAGACCAATAACCCCTATTTGCATGAGCCATTTTAAGTCAGAGTTTATGGTAATTTCAGTTAAATTTTTTGCTACCTAGAATACCCTTCCTTCTTCTCTGCTCCCAAATGAATTTGACCTGATTCAGAATGTATACGTGAGGAGTATCTTATCACCAAAACCTGGCTCAATATGCTACCTGCCTGTCCAGATGAGGAAAATCAGCCAGATTTGAGTCATAAAATTCAAATGGAGTTATGAAAGCAGCATATGGATAATGACTAATTTTTTGAAAAATCAGTAGATCTTTTTTGTAATAGCTCTATTAATAACTGAAATTCTTTCTGGGAATGTGATTAAATGCAACCTTTACTGCAGATACCTAGTATTTCAACATTTCTTGTAGCTTTTAATAAAGAGGGTATGTCTGTCATAAAAAATCAATTGGTACAAAGACTTTCATAGATGTGCATGAAAATAGAAGTGACAGAGAAAAAAAGAACCTAAAATAGGGCAAAAGTGTACTATAGGTCAAGATGAAAACGAAATTAGAATGATGGAAAAAAAGCCAAATGTACCTGAATCCTTTTCATTGCTGCTATAATAACCAAGGGCTCTTTCTAGTCTCTTGTCCTTCGTTAGTGGAATTCACTTCATGGGTTGTTTACTTTTCTCCCCTTCTGTGTTGTATTCACTGACCCCTTTGGGTAGCTGCTGGGAAAACTAGCACTTCCATGAGTCCAGTTGGGTCACATTGAAGAGATGGAGCTGCTTCATCTTGCATCATGAATATGCAACAGAATTTACGCTGAAGCTATGCTCTCACCATTGGGGTGGTGTCTTAGTCATCTAGTACTGCTGTAACAGAAATACCGTGAGTGGATGGCTTTAACAAAGAGAAGCTTATTCTTTCACAGTCCAGTAGGCTGTAAGTCCAAATTCAGGGCATCAACTCCAGAAGAAGGCTTTCTTTCTCTGTCAGCTCTGGAGGAATGTCCTTGTGATACATCAGTCTTCCCTTGTCTGGGAGCATCTCAGCGTAGGAACCTTAGGTCCAAAGGGCACACTCTGCTCCTGGCATTGCTTTCTCGGAGTTGTGAGGTTTCCATGTGTCTCTGCTAGCTTCTCTCTTTTATATCTCAGAAAAGATTGGATTAAGACACTATCCAATCTTGTGTACCTCATCAGTATATCCTCATCATAGTGATAGAGTTTACAACACGTAAGTAAATCACATCAGATTACACAATCATGAAATACTGGAAATTATGACCAAGCCAAGTAGATACACTCATTTTTGGGGGGACACAATTCAATCCATGACAAGTGGTAATACAATGCGTAGTGTTAGAAGATGAGTTGACTTGATGGTGAATAGAGCTTTAAATCCATAGAAGAAAGAAAGCCATCACTGGAGCTACTATATGTGTGTAAAAGGACAGGGAGATGAGGTGGAGTAGGGCTGAGCAGATCTGGAAGGCTCACAACCGGACTGAGTACAATTACATTTCCAGGTTTTTTTTTTTTGCTTTAAACTTACACTTTCCTTTTTGACTAATTGTTCAGCATCATTACACTAACAGATTTATTTGCTTAAGCATAAATAGAATGATACTCTGCATATGCACTGTTATCCTGCTATTTACATAGATGATGTTAACATGAGATTCAACGTTTAATATCTTCAGAACTTTATAATTCCAAGAAATGCTTTTGAGCTATTTGTAAATTATTAAAGATGGTCGCTAAATTGTTCCAGTTTCCTACATTTTGGTGGCATGTTAGGGCCATACTTCTTTGCCCCTTTAAAGCTAGAAGTGTAAGAAGTGGCATTTGTCACCTCTAGGCAGAAATAGAAGAGTCCAACCATGAGTCACAAAATACTCTTCCTACTGCTGTGCTGATTCTAAGTGCATGAGCTAAGCTGAAGTCTGTGATGCTGAGTGAGTAGACTGAACAGAGCTCCCCACCCATCTGTATGATAGGTAGTCTTGGTAAGAAATAACATTTTATTATGTTATGCCATTCTGAAGCATAACTTAGTCAGGCAGGGCCCCAAAAGAAAGCATTCAAACTAAGTGATTAAAGATGTGCAAATAAAGGGAAAATTTGCAATGTTGTGTCAGGGTTTAGAAAAACCAACTAGGATGCTGTATCTTGGAGCTTTTAGCACTGGGGAGATGTTATGACCCCTAGGTCTGAAAGAGCAAGAAAAGGAAGAGTTAATTACTGGAATCTGGATAGAATATTGTGAAGAAGGCCTGACAAGAGCTATAGCCTTCAATAGCAGAATCCAGCCCACCTCTAGTAACCTGGAGGGTAAGAATCCAGTACCCTGGCCCTACTTTCCTTTTACCCTCCGATATCCTTTCACTAACTTCTATTTTTAAACATTCTTGGAAGCTGGAAGACAAAGGGCCCCATTGATGCAGTTAATAGTGTCAAGTTCCCTATTAACACCCCAGGCACAAAGTTGTGCAGAGAAATGTAAAAATGTACATCTAGAGGGACAAATGGAAATATCCAGCAGGATAACCTATCCTGATTGATGCGTAAATTGATACTAGATGCTCCTATGAGAAAAACTAAAACGTGTGGGGTTGACATAAGGGCTAGGTGACAAGTGGTGAGAAAATGCGTGTTGGAGCCCAAATGATAGTCCATACTATGCAAGATCAAAACAGTTGGCAATATTTTTACCTGTGCTTGGATAGACAGATCAGATACCTGTGAATTTGTACTCCTAGAGGAAGAAGTTGGAAAACAGTATGTTAACGGTGTGTGGTGGTTGCTATTGGCTGCATATGGCAAAGTATCAGAAGAAAATGATGAACTCAGGAAAACCGGTTTTAAAGGAAATAGGAAGAATCCAAAAATTCAGGCATTTGCTGGGTTGGAAGCAGAACTATTCCCTAACCCCAAATCGTAAACAAAAAAAGGAGAAATGTTTTGAATTAAAGAAGTTCGGTTAAAACTCAGACTCTCGGCAAGCATCAAATCAAGAACATAGCCATCAAACTCATTATTAATACCTCTTCATGCTTTATGGGCTTTAGCCAATAAAATATGAGCAGATGAGACCCATCGGTTATGGGCAAAGCTCGTAGAGCTACTGTAGGTGGTCATAGTTCTCTTTCTTCTGCTATGAAGATTTAGGAAGCAAGTGTCAAGATGAAGCCTCTGAACTGCCTGTCTCTGAGTGACTATAGTGAGGAGAGCCCCCTCTGCTGGTCTTTTAGACATGAAACAAGAGTAAGAGAACACATTTGGTTCTACAAAACATATTATCACAGTATAACCTAACATAAATGATAGGAGACAACAATCAACGTTTAGAATTGAAGGAATTATACAACATAGTAATAACTCTGGAAATAAAAACTGAACAAGTGAAACAATAATAGCAACTAATGGAGCCAACAGACAACTTCAGCCAAGATGAAATGACCAATGTAGTCCTTCAGGCTTGTTTGCAGTCTTTCAGAGGTTAATGATTAGTAAAAACGAAAGAGAATTATTGTAAAGATCATTAAGAATTTTATATTTGAAAATTTTTTAATATATAAGAATCAACTATTTTTCCTCTAAAATTACTAATCAGTTTATGAAATATTAAACAACTTTCAGAGACACCATTTTGATCTGTCTAGGAGAATAGTGAGGACCTATTTATGGAGACTAAGTGTTTGTGAGGGTGATGCAGAAGTTCTAATTTGTCTATATGTTACCTCTTGAATTTTAAGAAGACCGCTAGACACAGGAAATGGCAAAAGAAAGGTTTAGTACCAGTCTTCTCTGAAAACAAATTATACTAGGCAGTATCTAGTAGAATGCCAAATGGGGACAAAGCAGCTGTCAGGAAATGTAACATGTGTCTAGTGGAAAGGACATAAAAATGAAAATGCTGACTGGAATATAGAATGCATCCTTCTTCAGAAGCTGACAAGTCTGTGCAAAGCAAATCAAACTTTCACACATGGAGGAAGCTGAAACAGTAGGAGCAGAAGCAGCAACAGTGTGCTTGCTTGTGTTATTTCTTCTAATTTTGTCTAGGATTCGTGTCTAAATTTGCTTTAGTCCTTTTATCTCTACAGATATAACATTGACTCTGACCAGTTTTTGTTTCTTACCCTTCCTTCTAGATTCAAACTCTTTTCATGATATTTGACCCTGGGTTTCTTCTTGGTCAAGTTTCTGGGTCCTCGTTTGCCCTTCTCCAAAGCTTGCTCTCAGTCTCTACTTTTTCAGTTGTGCGTCTGCTTGTTTGCATTCATATTTTTCAGTTTTGCAAGCCAGCCTTGCCCAGAGATTCCCTCAGGCCAGTCTGTTACCTAGGGAATAATAAGCATATGGTTCAAGAAACAATAATCTCAAAATGATGCTAGTTCAAGGAAGCTTCAGACCATCAGAGGTACCAGAGAGTTTACTATGTCAAGCAAAGCATAGCAGTGAAGAATCCTATGTAGACTGTCAACTTGGAAATATAAGATCAGTCTATATTGAACTAACCCACAACGTCCAAACTCTCCATGAACTAGGGATTAAAGAGAGCAAGACTGAGGGATAGAATGAGTTAAGAGCAGATCCGTATTTAAATCCAAGATGAAAACTTAGATATTAGTCAGTACAACATTCTGTACTGCAAGGAATAAAGCATAAATCCCAGCAGGAACTCTTTCTGACCCACTGCTACCAGGCTATACACTTCAGCTGTCATATTTCATAACGAATGAAGTGCATTCCATTTTTCATTTCCAAGTTACAGAAAACCCTATTAGAACTGTCTGGGGTGGGAGAGGTAATCTGTTGTGTTACATAACTAAAAAGTCCTGGAATAAATCTGATCAGTTGTGGCTTGATATGAAGGATTAGGTGGTATTTCAACCAAATCTCTTGCCACTTGTTGACTCTTCTCCTATCAATTTTGGCTTCATTACAAACTCCTCTTTAGTAGCCAGATGATTATCATAAGTGTCATGGCTTTATTCTTCTAGGCTGAAGTCCAGTGTATAAGAGTGAGGTCTTCTATTCCAAAAGTCTAACATCCTGACATCGCTATAGGTTACTCGCCCATCTCTTAATCAGTGAGTCAGGGATAAGTGGTAAGTTTAGCAATCCTAGGACATCTGATAGACAAAAGATCAGAGCTACTGGCCTTATTTTCTAACTCTCACAATAGCCTCTTACATTCTTGAGCATAGTAAGAGAAAGAGAGGTAAAATAATATAACGAAAGTGATTTTTCCTCCATCACTGGATAGGATATATACTAGAGTGTTCTGCAATATTCTGCAGTGATATACGGAAGTGAACCATTTTAGTCTACACAAAAAGGAATGAACATTTGACCAAGATTTGTAGACTGTAAGGCCAAAAGAATAAAGATCATAACTTTTTGAAGTTCAGCAATTTCTTCAGGCCTAATCTAGCTACAAGAGCTCAGGATGCAGTTTTGCCTAGATCCTTCCTGGGGAGTCCAATACCTGAACCAGGTGTCTCGTATATAATGCAATACAAAATACGACTGCTTAGTGAAAATACAGAGAACAGATAAAGCTGAACTAACGTCTCATCCTTCACTCTCAAGTTGACATAGCTTTGGCCAGTACATTCAAGAATTTATTGGTGTAAAACAAAAACAAATTTTATTTACCCAGGTGTGTCTGTGAGTCCAGTTAACAAATTTTTACATTAGTTTTAGAGTCCATTCTTCCCTCTCCATTTGACAGAGAGACATACCTAGAGGGACCAGACTGCTAGGGGAAACTGCTGGGAAAGAAGAAATAACTAATATCTATTAAGTTCTTACCATGTGCAAGACATTAATTTTTATTTATCCACTTTATATACATTATTTCTTCTAATTAATCCAACAGCCTGAAAAATAGCTATTATTACATTTTCTCCCAAGATAAGGACAACTAAGTCTCAGAAAAGTAATTTGCTTGCTTACACACAGCATAGTAATGTTTCTGCTTAATTACAGGGCATTTGTTCTCCAAATAGTATTCCCTTCCCCTCCATCACTCCCTCCTTCCCCTTCTTTTTATTTCTGTTTTCTATCCTTCTTTTTATAATATATACTTTAGAACTTCTAAAATAAAAATTTTAAATATTTCAGATACATTTGAAATTATTTTTGTAATTCTCCCAAGTCCCGTTTCCTTCTTATCTTCATACTGGCAACCATTAGAATAAATTTGGTAGGTAACCTTTCAATGAAATTTTACTAAACGTTAAAAGTATTTTCAGTTTTAAAAAAACATATTTTTATAAATGATGTGATAATTTATTTGTCACTTGGATCATTTAACATGATGTTTTGGGGATGTTATATTTGGCTTATTTTGTTTTAACTGCTATATAGCATTTTAAAATACAAATAGAATATTGTTCATTTATCCATCCTTATCATGGGCATTAAGGAGCCCTGGTGGCACAAGGAGGTATGAATCTAGGAAAATTTGAAATAGTCAAAAATGAGATGAAATGCATAAACATCAACATCCTAGGAATTAGTGAGCTGAAATGGAATGTTTTTGGCCATTTTGAATTGGATAATCGTATAGTCTATTATCCCAGGAATGAAACTTGAAGAGGAATGGCGTCAAAAAGAACCTTTCAAGATCTAACCTGAAGTACAACGCTGAGTGATAGGATAATATCCATACACCTACAAGGAAGACCAGTTAATACGACTATTATTCAAATTTACGCACCAACCACTAAGGCCAAAGATGAAGAAATTGAAAACTTTTACCAACTTCTGCAGTCTGAAATTGATCAAACATGCAATCAGGATGCTTTGATAATTACTGGTGATTGAAATGTGAAACTTGGAGACAAAGAAGAAGGATTGGTAGTTGGAAAATATGGCCTTGGTGATAGAAACTGCTGGAGATCCCATGATAGAATTTTGCAAGATCAAAGACTTCTTCATTGCAGATAACTTTTTTCACCAACATAAACAATGACGACACATGTGGACATCACCAGATGGAATACACAGGAATCAAATTGACCACATCTGTGGAAAGAGACAATGGAAAAGCTCAATATCATCAGTCAGAACAAGGCCAGGAACCAACTGTGGAATTGTTCATCAATTGCTCATATACAAGTTCAAGTTGAAACTGAACAAAATTAGGACAAGCCCATGAAAGTCAAAGTAAGACCTTGAGCATATCCCACCTGAATTTAGAGATCATATCAAGAATAGATATGACACATTGAACACTAATGACCTAAGACCAGAAGGGTTGTGGAATGACATCAACGACATTATACATGAAGAAAACAAGAGGTCATTTAAAAAAAGGGGGGGAGAAAGAAAAGACCAAGATGGATGTTAGAAGAGACTCTGAAGTTTGCCAATGAACGTTGAGTAGCTAAAGTGAATGGAAGAAATGATTAAGTAAAAGAGCTGAACAGAAGATTTCAAAGGGTGGCTCAAGGTATTACAAAGTATTACAATGACATGTGCAAAGAACTGGAGATAAAAAGCCAAAAGGGAAGAACACACTCAGCATTTCTCAAGCTGAAAGAATGAAGAAAAATTTTAAGCCTCGAGGTGCAATACTAAAGGATTCTATGGAGAAAATATTAAATGAGGCAGGAAGCATCAAAAGAAGATGGATGGAATACAAAGATTCACTCTACCAAAAAGAATTGGTTGATGTTCAATCATTTCAGGAGGTAGCATGTGATCAGTAACCAATGGTGCTAAAGGAAGAAGTCCAAGCTGCACTGAAGGCATTGACAAAAAACAAGGCTTCAGGAATTGATGAAATTGAGATGTTTCAACAAATGGATGCAGCACTGGAAGTGCTCACTCGTCTGTGCCAAGAAATTTGGAAGAGAGCTAACTGGCCAACTGACTTGAAGAGATCCATATTTATACCTATTCCCAAGAAAGGTGATCCAACTGAATATGGAAATCATCAAACAGTATCATTATTATGGATTGAATTGTGTCCCCCAAAAATATCTGTCAACTTGGCTGGGTCATAATTCCCAGTATTGTATGACTGTGTACCATTTTGTAAATCTGATGTGAGTTCCTTATGTACTGTAAACTCTATCACTATGATGAGGTTATACGTGATTTCCTTATGTGTTGTAAACTGTCACTATGATGAGGCTATACTGATGAGGTTTAGATAATGTCTTAATCCAATCTCTTTTGAGATATAAAAGAGAGAAGCAAGCAGAGACACATGGGAACCTCATACCACCAAGAAAGCAGTGCCGGGAACAGAGCGCGTCCTTTGGAACTGAGGTTCCTGCACTGAGATGCTCCCAGATCAAGGGAAGACTGATGCATCACAAGGACCTTCCAGATCAAGGGAAGATTGATGACACAGAACTTCCTCCAGAGCTGACAGAGAAAGCATTCCCTTGGAGCTGACACCCTGAATTTGGACTTGTAGTCTACTGGACTGACAGAATAAACTTCTCTTTGTTAAAGCCATCCACTTGTGCTATTTCTGTCAGAGCAGCACTAGATGACTAAGACAATCATTAATACCACAAGCAAGTAAAATTTTGCTGAAGATCATTCAAAAGCGACTGCAGCAGTATATCGACAGGGAACTAACAGACATTCAAGCCAGATTCAGAAGAGGATGTGGAACCAGGGATATCATTGCTGATCTCAGATGGATCCTGGCTGAAAGCAGAGAATATCAGAAAGATGTTTACCTGTGTTTTATTGACTATGCAAAGGCATTTGATTGTGTGAATCATAATAAATTATGGATAACATTTCAAAGAATGGGAATTCCAGAACACTTAATTGTGCTCATGAGGAGGAACCTGTACAAAGATCAAGAGGCAGTCATTTGGACAGAACAAGGGGTTACTAAGTGGTTTAAAGTCAGGAAAGTTGTGCTTCAGGGTTGTATCTTTCACCATACCTATTCAATCTGCATGCTGAGCAAATAATTCGAGAAGCTGGACTATATGAAGAAGAATTCAGCATCAGGATCGAAGGAAGACTCATTAACAACCTGCACTATGCAGATGACACAACCTTGCTTGCTGAAAGGGAAGAAGACTTGAAGCACTTACTGATGAAGATCAAAGACTACAGCCTTCAGTATGGATTATACCTCAACATAAAGAAAACAAAAATCTTCACAACTGGACCAATAAACAACACCATGATAAAAGGAGAAAAGATTGAAGTTGTCAAGGATTTCATTTTACCTGGATCCACAATCAACACCCATGGAAGCAACATTAAGAAATCAAAAGACACATTGCAATAGGCAAATCTGCTGCAAAAGACTTCTAAAATGCTGAAAAGCAAAGATGTCACCTTGAAGACTAAGGTCCGCCTGACCCAAGCCATAGTGTTTTCAATTGCCTCATATGAATGCAAAAGCTGGATGATGAATAAGGAAGACTGAAGAAGAACTGACACCTTTGAGTTGTGGTGTTGGCGAAGAATACTGAATACACCATGGACTGCCAGAAGAATGAACAAATCTGTCTTGGAAGTACAACAAGAATGTTCCTTAGAAGCAAGGATGGCAAGACTTCATCTCACAGACTTTGGACATGTTATCAAGAGGGACCAGTCCCTGGAGAAGGACATCATGTTTGGTAAAGTAGAGGGCTAGCAAAAAAGAGGAAGACCTTCAACAAGATGGATTGACACAGTGACTGCAACAATGAGCTCAAGCATAACAACGGTTGTGAGGATGGCATAGGACTGGGAAGCTTTTCATTCTGTTGTACATAGGATGGCTATGAGTCGGAACCAATTCGACAGCACCTAACAATAGCAACAACAAAAGGCACAACGTTTAAAGCACTCAACTGCTGATCAAACCATCAGCCACTCCGTGGAAGAAAGATGTGGCAGTCTGCTTCTATACAGATTTATAGCCTTAAAAACTCTTGGAGGCAGCTCTACTCTGTCCTATAGGGTCCTCTATGAGTCATAATCAACTGGATGGCAACAGATTTTTGTCTGGTGGGGCAGCGGTTAAGTGTGCAGCTGCTAACAGAAAGTTTGGCAGTTCCATCCCACCCGGCAGTTCCATCCCACCCAGCAGTTCAGTACGAGAAGGACCTGGTGATCTGCTCCCATAAAGACTACAGCCTATGGAGTCACTATGAGTCAAAATTGACTCACAGCACCTAACAAAAACAGCAGCATGATGGGCATTTAGGTTGCTATTAGAAGTAATGCTATAAATGTCTTACATAAGTATGATAATTTCAGCATTCTATCTTACCTGTCTATCTTTCCTTTTGCATTCTGTATCCATTTTCTATTCCTGCCTTAATAAATTACCACAGATTTAGTAGCTTAAAATAATACAAAATTGTTATCTTATAGTTCTTTAGATCGCAAGTTCAACATAAATTTCACTGGGCTAAAAAAAAGATTCCGAGAAGGCCCTGTTCTTTCCTGGAGGGTCTAAGGGTGAAAACATTTTTTGCATTAACCTGCCGCTAGAAAATACCATGTAACTAGGCTTGTGGATCCCTTCCTCCATCTTCAAAGCCAACAATGGCAGGGTCAAGTCTTCTTCAAGCTGTCATCTCTCTGGTTCTCTGCATCCCAGACAGGCTTGCTACTTTAGGTATTTATGTGATCGGATTGGGCCTCCCCGGGTAATCCAGGATAATCTTCCCGTCTCAAATTCCTTAATCTTAATCACATTTGAAATATCTCTTTTGCCTTGTAAGGTAACATATTAACAGGTTCTGAGTATTAGGACTTTGACATCTTTGGGGCCATTAATTTGCTCTCTGACACATTTATATCTAAAGCCACATTTTTTATTTTTTTAGTTGTGGGCCGTTAAACTATTACTGCAGTATATATACACATAAATTATCTGAATGCCAGTATAAAATGTATTTCTTACTGTGGGTTGGGATCAAAACCTTTAAGAAATATTGCTCTAGAGACTCATTTTCTAGAATGTAGGAGATACACATCTTCAGCTTCACTAAAAAACTGTATGCTTTTGAGTTGATTCTCACTCATGGTAACCTCACATGTGTCAGAGCAGAACTGTGCTCTATAGGGTTTTCAGTGGCTGTGATCACCAACTCTTTCTTCAAAGGTGCCTCTAGGTGGACTCCAACAGCCAAACTTTTGGTTACTAGCTGAGTACTTACATGTTTTCGCCACCCAAGTGGCCATTAGCTTCACTAGGTAGAGCTACATTGATCTTCAAATTATTTGTACTAACTTATACTCCCAACAACAGTGTATGAGAGTTCCAGTTTCCTGACATCATCACCAACACTTGCCATTTTCATTCATTTTTACTGTTCTCATCTGATGGGAACAGAATGGTATCTCAGAGTTTTAATGTACATTTTCCTGAAGTTGAGCATCTTTTTTTTTTTATGTTCACTAGTAATTTTTTCTTTCTTTGCTGTGAATCATTTGTTGCAGATGTAAGAAGAGATGAAGAAAGTGCTAAATATGAGTTCCCTAATGCTATTTTGAACAGAATTTTAAATTAAACTTATAAAAAATTAAAATGTGCTCTTCTCATTTTCACTGGTTCTCAATCTTTAGCATGCATCAGAATCATCAAAGAGTCTGTTAAAAATTCAGATGCTTCTTCACAGGCAGAAGCTAGGATGCAGGATCGTACCAGCTGGATACCAATCTAGGAAATGAACTCTCAAGGACTATCCAAAACCAAAAGAAACACAACAGGGAATCAGCGCAGTTAATCAGTAAATGACAACAACATCAAAACAATAAGAGAAGGAATAAAAGGCATAGGTATAGAACCTTCTAATGGAGACAAGGCTAGGCGATACCAAGTAATGGTAGACTGCTTCAAACTTAGAAAGATAAGGGTAAAATTCATGGTAACCACAAAGGAAGTTAACAAACATATTCATAAAAATAAAAAGAGGAAAAACATAAAGTCTCAGCAATGACAAAACCTACAAAAAGAAAAGAAAAATCCACAAACAAAAGTAACTCAGCACAAGAGAGTAGGAAGAACAAAGAAAACTTCAGCACCACAAAAAAAAGCACTACAAAATGACAGCAACAAACTCACATCTATCAATAATTACACTGAATGTAAATGGACTCAATGCAACCATAAAGAGACGGAGAGTGACAGAATGGATAAGAAAACAGGATCCATCAATATGCTGTCTACAAGAGACACACCTTAGAAACAAAGATGTGAATTTATTAAAAGTCAAAGGTTGGAAAAAAATATATCAAGCTAACAACTATCAAAAAAGAGCAGGAGTGGCAATTCTAATCTCAGATAAAATAGACTTTAAAACAAAATCCACCATAAAAGACAAAGAAGGACACTATATAATGATTAAAGGGATGATCCATCATGAAGACATAACCATAATAAACATCTACACACCCAATGACAAGGCTCCAAAATACATAAAACAAACTCTAACAACACTGAAAAGAGAAATTGACAGTTCCACAATAATAGTAGGAGACTTCAACACACCACTCTCAGTAAAGGACAGAACAACTAAGAAGAAACTCAGCAAAGATACAGAAGACCTAAAGGGCACAATCAGCCAACTTGACCTTATAGACATATATAGAACACTCCATCCAACCTCTGCAAAATACACATTCTTTTCTAATGCACGTGGAACGTTCTCCAGAATAGACCACATCTTAGGCCACAAAGCAATCCTCAACAAGATCCAAAACACTGAGATAATTTAAAGTATCTTCTCTGACCACAATGCCATCAGGTAGAAATTAACAATAGAAAGAGCAAGGAAAAAAAATCAATTACATGGAAACTGAATAATACCCTGCTTACACATCACTGGGTAATAGAAGAAATCAGAGATGGAATCAAAAAATTCCTAGAATCAAATGAAAATGAAAACACATCATACCAAAACCTTTGGGACACAGCAAAGGCAGTCCTCAGAGGACAATTTATAGCAATAGATGTACACATCAAAAAAGAAGAAAGGGACAAAATCAAAACATTAACTACAGAACTCAAACAAATAGAAAGAGAATAGCAAAAAAAAGCCCACAACCACCAGAAGGAAGGAAATAGTAAAGATCACAGCAGAAATAAATGAAATAGAAAAAGAAAAACAATAGAGTCAACAAAACCAAAAATTGGTTCTTTGAAAGACTCAACAAAATTGACAAACCACTGGCCAGACTGACAAAAGAAAAACAGGAGAGGACACAAATAACCCAAATAAGAAATGAAATGGGGGACATTACAACAGACCCAACTGAAATAAAAAGGATTATAACAGAATATTATGAAAAACTATACCCCAACAAATTTGAAAACCTAGAGGAAATGGATAAATTTCTAGAAACACACAGCCTACCCAAACTACAACAAAGTGATGTTGAAAATCTGAACAGACCCAAAACAAGAGAAGAGATTGAAAAGGTAATAAAAAACTCCCAACCACAAAAAGCCCTGGCCCAGATGGCTTCACTGGAGAATTCTGCAAAACATTTACTGAAGAGCTTGTACCAGTACTACTCAAGCTATTTCAGAGCATAGAAGAGGAAGCAACACTTCCAAATTCATTCTATGAAGCCAGCATAACACTGATACCAAAACCAGGAAATATGTCACAAAAAAAGAAAATTACAGACCAATATCTCTCATGAATATAGATGCAAAAATTCTGAACAAAATTCTAGCCAATAGAATTCAACATCATATCAAAAAAAATAATACACCACGACCAAGTAGGATTCATACCAGGTATACAAGGATGGTTCAACATTAGAAAATCAATCAACGTAATCCACTACGTAAATAAAAGGAAAGAATCACATGATCATCTCAATTGACACAGAAAAGGCATTTGACAAAGTCCAACACCCACTCCTGATAAAAACTCTCAATCAAATAGGCATAGAAGGGAAATTTCTCAACATAATAAAGAGCAATGCAAAACCAATGGCCAACATCATTCTTAATGGAGAGAGGCTGAAAACATTCCCCTTGAAAACAGGAACAAGACAAGGATGCCCTTTATCACCACTCCTATTTAACATTGTGCTGGAAGTTCTAGCTAGAGCAATAAGGCAACAAAAAGAAATAAAGGGCATCCAAACTGATAATGAAGACGTTAAACTGTCCCTATTTGCAGATGATATGATCCGATACATAGAAAACCCTAAAGACTCCACAAGAAATCTACTGGAACTAATAGAAAGATTCAGCAGAGTAGCAGGATACAAGATAAACATTCAAAAATCAGTTAGATTCCTATACACCAGTAAGGAGAACGATGAAAAGGAAATCAGTAAAACAATACCATTTTCAATAGCCCCTAAAAAGATAAAATACTTACGAATAAATCTGACCAGGGATGTAAAAGACTTATACAAAGAAAACTACAAAACACTACTGCATGAAACCCAAAGGGATCTACATAAATGGAAAAACATACCATGCTCATGGATAGGCAGACTCAACACTGTGAAAATGACAATTCTACCCAAAGCAATTTACAAATACAACGCAATCCTGATCCAAATACCAACAACATTCTTCAAAGAGATGGAAAAACTAATCATTAACTTTATATGGAAAGGGAAGGAGCCCCGAATAAGTAAAGCACTACTGAAGAAGAAGAATAAAGTTGGAGGACTCACACTACCTGACTTCAGAACCTACTATACAGCTACAGTAGTCAAAACAGCCTGGTACTGGTACAACGACAGATATATTGACCATTGGAGCGGAATTGAGAACCCAGATGTAAATCCATCCACCTACAGTCACCTGATCTTCGACAAGGGCCCAAAGTCCATCAAATGGGGAAAAGACAGTCTTTTAACAAATGGTGCTGGCAAAACTGGATATTCATCCCCCAAAAAATGAAACAGGACCATACCTCATGCCGTATACAAAAACTACTTCAAAATCAATCAAAGACCTGATACAAAGCCTAAAACTATAAAGTTCATAGAAGAAAATATAAGACCAACGCTTCAGGCCTTAATACATGGCATTAACAGGATACAAACCATAACCATCCACGCACAAAACCCAATAGATAAGCTAGATAACTGGGATCTTCTAAAAATCAAACACCTATGCTCTTCAAAAGACTTCACCAAAAGAGTAAAAAGAGAACCTACAGACTGGGAAAAAAATTTTGGACAGTACAAGTCAGACAAAGGTCTAATCTCCATAATCTACAAGAAAATCCAACACCTCTACAACAAAAAGACAAATAATCCTATTAAAAAATGGGCAAAGGAAATGAACAGACACTTCACCAAAGAGGGCATCCAGATGGCCAACACGTACATGAGGATATGCTTGCGATCACTAGCCATTAGAGAAATTCAAATTAAAACCACAATGAGATACCATCTCACCCCGGCATTACTGGCACAAATCAAAAACACTGGAAATAACAAATGTTGGAGGGGCTGCGGGGAGATCGGAACTCTTATGCATTGCTGGTGGGAATGCAAAATGATACAATGATTTTGGAAAATGATATGGCGCTTCCCCAGAAAGCTAGAAATAGACATACCATTCGATCCAGCAATTCCACTCCTAGGAATATATCCTAGAGAAATAAGAGTCATCACTCAAATAGACATATGCACACCTATGTTCATGGCAGCATTGTTCACAATAGCAAAACAATGGAAACAACCTAGATGCACATCAACAGATGAATGGATAAACAAACTATGGTACATACACACAGTGGAGTACTATGCAATGAGAAAGAACAACAACGAATCTGTGAACCATCTCATAACATGGATGAAACTGGAGGACATTATGCTGAGTGAAATAAGTCAATCACAAGAGGACAAATATTTTACGAGACCTCTATTGTAAAAACCCATGAAAAAGTTCACACACAAAATGTAACAATCTTTTTTGGTTACCAGGGATGGGAGGGGTGGGGGGGAAATACTAAACAGGCAATAGATAAGTGGTATCTTGGGTGAAGGGTGAGACAGTACACAATACAGGGAAACTAGCACAACCTGTACAAGGAAAGGTCATGGAAGCCCCATAGACACATCCAAACTCCCTGAGGGACTGAATTGTTGGGTGGAGGGCTGTGGGGACCATGGTCTTGGGGAACATCTAGCTCAGTTGGCATGGCACAGCTTATAAAGAGAATGCTCTACATTCTACCTTGGTGAGTAGTGTCTGGGGTCTTAAAAGCCTGCGAGCGGCCATCTAACATACTTCACTGGTCTCATCTGTTCGGGAGCAAGGGAGAATGAAGAGAACAGGATACAAGGAAAAGATTAGTCTGAAGGACTAATGGTCCACAGCTACCAAGGCCTCCACTGGACTAAGTCCAGTACAGCTAGATGGTGCCCGGCTACCATCACTGACTGCTCTGACCAGGATCACAACAGAGGGTTCTGGACAGAGCTGGAGAAGGATGTAGAACCTATTTCTAACTCACAAAAAAAAGACCAGATTTACTGGCCTAAAGGAGACTAGAGAAACCCCGACAGTATGGCCCCCAGACACCCTTTTAGCTCAGTGGTGAAGTTTTCTCCAAGGTTCACCGTTCAGCCTGGGAGTGGACAGCCTGGAAAACCAAATGAGACTAATGAGGTACAGGAGTCCAGTGACAAGGACCAGAAGGCAGAAGGGGACAAGGAAGCTGGTGATAGGGAACCCAAGGTTGAGTAAGGATATTGTTGATGTGTTGTGAGATTGTTAACCATTGTCATAGGGCAACATGTGTAGTAACTGTTAAATGAGAAACTATTTTGTTCTGTAAGCCTTCATCTTAAGTGAGAATAACAGCACAATTGGAAGAGCGTAGTCAATGTCACTGAACTGTGCATGTAGAAATTTTTGAAGTGGTGTATCTTTGGATATGTGTATTTTCACCAAAAAAAAAGGTTGAGCAGTTAGAGGGTTGACATGTTGTGGGGTTGTTAACCAATGTCATAAAACAATATGTGTACTACTGTTTCATGAGAAACTATTTGTTCTGTAAGCCTTCACCTGAAGTATAACAAAAAAAATCAGATGCTTCTGTCCAACCCTCAAAGATTCTGACTCGGTGTGTTTTCAGTAGAGCCCAGGGATTACATATTTATTAAGCATCCCAGTTAATTGTACTGTAGGTGGTACGAGAACTGCTGTTTGGAAACTACTGTGCTGTGTCATGTTTTCTTTTCAGTACCTCCTCTGGACTCCTTTCTTCTAGACTTCTTTCTGAACATCACCGTCATATAACTGCTACCAAAGAATCAAATCTCCATTTTCAGCACTCTATACATATATCACATATAACATTATATGAAACAAGTACAGAATTATCTCTCTGATTTTCCTCTAACTAGTTACCTGTAAGTCGTATATTTAAATTCTCAAAGGCCAAGTAGTACTTGTTATGGATTGAATTGTGGCCCCCAAAATTAGTGTCTACTTGGCTAGGCCATGATTCCTAGTATTGTGTGGTTGTCCTCCATTTTGTGGTCTGGTGTAGTTTTCCTATATGTTGTAAATCCTAATCTCTGCCTGTAGTTAATGAGATAAGATTAGGTTATGTTAAAGAGGATTAGGGTGGGACGCAACACCGTTACTCAGGTCTCAGACTTGATCCAATATAAGGGGAGTTTCCCTGGGATGTGGGCTGCATTACCTTTAATCCTACAAGAGATAAAAGGAGAGAAAGTGTACAGAGATAGGGACCTCATGACACCAAGCAAAACGTGCTGGGAGTGAAATGTGTCCTTTGGACCCGGGATCCCTGTGCTGAGAAGCTGCTAGCCCAGGGGACAATTGATGACAAGGACTTTCCCCCAGAACTGATAGAGAAAGAAAGCCTTTCCCGGGAACTGGTGCCCTGAATTTGGACTTCTAGCCCACAGACTGTGAGAGAATAAATTTCTACTTGTTAAAGCCATCCACTTGTGGTATTTCTGCTATAACAGCACTAGATAACTAAGACAGTACTGAAATGTATTTTATTTAAATTGAAGCTACCTATTTAAGTGAAAAATTGTGTATTTAAAAACTGTTGTCCTCCAAAAACAAAAACAAAAACAAAATGTTTATCACCTTCATTAGCTATTTCTCTTGAAGCCAAAAGAAAACTTATTATGGAATTACCTCTAGAGAGTCAAATATTTACATTCCTCATTGTACAAAGCAAATTCATAAAACAAAGATACACAAAATCCTTGGGACTATAATTTATGAAGTGTTTGTAACTTATAAATTATAACTTTGATGCCATTAACAACAACAACAACAAAAACCTATTGCAGTGGAGTCGGTTCCGACTCATACGAAGGTATTTAATTATCTGGGGCCGTTAGGATATAAAGGTTAAAAAAAAAAAAAAAAACCTGTTGCCTTTGAGTCAGTTCCAACTCATAGCTACCCTATAGGACAGAGTAGAGCTGCTCCATAGTGTTTCCAAGGAGTGGCTGGTGGATTCGAAATGCCGACGTTCTGGTTAACAGTCAAGCGCTTAACCATTACACCACCAGGGCCCATGACTGTAAGACAATAGGAATTAACAAGAATTTCTATCTATAAAGCAGAATATTTTTATTTTATTAGCAAGTAAATCCTGATAATGGAGTACATTCAGTCTTTTAAACATGCCAGCATTATTTAGGTCTATTTACAAGATTGCATTGAGAGTTAATGAGAAAGTATAATTATCTGATTCATGTATATTTTCTTTCTTTCATTTCATTTTTAGTTTCATCTTCTTCAGGAAAGACGCTGTTCTGCCTAACTCTTCTGTTTTACTATAGTCCAAATATACCATAAATAAACATGTTATCCAAGAAAGAGAGTTATTGATTCTTCTCTCTGAATCATCCAACTTCCTTCCATTACAAGCAGCAGAGTCCAGGCAAATGAATGTAGGAGCCACCGTGAATTCATCAGACAAAACACACATTAAGGCCGGATATTATAAACTAGGACTGTATTAACATTTTGGTCATTAAATCTGTTTAATTAAATTTAATTGTGTTTCCCCCACATTATACCAATTGCACACTAACCACATTGCCCTTCCTGTCTTAGAAAAGAAATCTTTATTCCAGGGTAAATCAATGGTTTAGACTTTCAAAGTCATATGTATCTTGGAAATGAGTTAGATTATCTCTCATTATCAAGGAAGGAAATAATAATATATAATAATAAAAAATTAGGTATGCTATTTTTATGGTGCCAGACTAAGGGTTAATACAGGGCATTAGGGAATTTTCTATAGACCATGATTAATTAGTTGATTGCCATTTAGTGCTACTATCCTGTCAACTTTATAAGATTTTTCTATAACATGAATATACATTTCAGGAGTAGTCAAATCAAACCAGCCAAGCCACAAATATATATTCAATGATTAGAAAACAAAAATCAGAATTTGCAGATTGAGTTGAGGGCTTTGCATTTCCTTGGCATCTACATCAGGCAGTTGTATGTGTGTTTTCTGTAGGAGAGATTATACATTGGGAAATGCAAAGATAATTAAGACATGCAACGTCGTACACAATGAGAGGTGAGATCTACAAATAAAAGGCATTTTGTGATTTTAGAGGAGGGAGAGAATTTAAGAGGGTATCATGTAAGGGGTAAAACATCAACTGGACTTTTAAGAATGATTAGGATTTATACAGGAAGGGAAAAGTTTAGCACAGATGAAGGGAACTGCATGAGCTGTGATACAGACATAAGAAGGACCTTAGTCTGGTTGAATTTGACAGGAGCAAACAAAATCATAACAGGAAATTCTAAGAAATAAGGTTTTGAAAATCGATTGAAGTAAAATTATTGAATTTTAGTCAGAGACTAGAATTTTAGTAGAGAATAAGGAGGCATTGGAGGTTTTGAATAGTGAATAGAAGGGAAATATTGAGCCAATGTCTTTAACTTTGCACATTGTGTGTTTTAACTTCTTTCAAGTCTGCACCGATCAATCACAATTTCTCATGATTATGGTCAAAGCAAAATACAATGTGGTCTCGGGCCTGCCAGCTACCTGTCTCTAGTCTAGGTAATGAATTTAGGACAGGAATATGCTTGAAGGGTAAAAGACACTGGCAACTGTATTTTTAACCAGCGTCCCCTGGCCTATGTGGGCGAAAGTGAAGTGCTACGTGTACGGTCAAGACTGAGGGGATACTAGCTTATCTGATGTAGGTGATGATGGAGCATGCCTATGCTGAGACTATACGTGTTTATGGTAACTTTGAGTATGGTAATTCTTGGCTTCAGCCTAAGGAGCTCTTTCTTCAATATACCATCAGCTGCTACTCCTGTTCTCTTAAAACAAAATAAAAACATAATTGGTAATTATATCACTGCTCTGAATAAGTCAGAAGCACAAACATATACATATCAGTATTTATTTCCTCACTATTCCTATTATTTTTATGTACCAGAAATTTATCAATTTGTGTGCAATACAAATTATGCTGTTTCTTTGACAGGACAGGTCATAAATGAAACACACTGGCCGCTCACAATGTGCACTGGTTGCCCACAGTTCCATGTCTGGAAAAATGTATGCCTTCTCCCTGTGACAATACTATTGACTTATTCATGAAGCACTTTTTGAGTGCGAAAGTTACAGACACACCCACCAGGATTTTACCATCTCCTTTCATTGTATGTCAACCATTTCATTATAAGCTATAACTTGGCATAATGAGTCTTAGCCTGATGGGAAGCACAACTTGCCAAATATCGAGAGAGATAAATCTGGATGCTCAGGTATTACCATAGAGAGATTAATATGTAAAATTTCTCTGGCTCATTTGGGTGTTTTATTATTAGCTTCTAGCTTAGACATACCTCCAGGATTAGTACACTTAGAGTATTTTAATGGAGGCTTATTTCACTCTTTTCTTTCTGGGACATTTCTAAGGAAAAAGATAGTTGTGATCTTTCAAAATGAAATGAAATGTTATTGATTCAACAACAGGATTCCCACAACTGTTTCCTAAAGATAATTTCCCTTTAGGTAGTAGATATTAGAAATAGTGTGTGGAACATGGGGCCTAAGATCTATTGTCTAAAGGTACTAATCTCTGCTAAAGTATGTAGAGACCAGGGTTTCTCAACCTTAGCACTGGTGACATTTTAGGTTAGAAAAGTCTTTGTTGTTGGGGGTGGGGGGCCGGTTATTGGGCACATTGTACAATGTGTAGCAGCATCCTTGGCCTCTATCCACTACATTCCAATAGCATTTCAAGAATGACAGCCAAAAATATTTCCAGACACTGGCAAATAGCCCCTGTTTAAGGACTGAAGTATAGACCAATTTGTTAGTTATTAAGAGCTCTTCAACAGATTACTGCCAAAATTAGTGGATTAAAACACACACTATTCTTATCCCACAATTTCTGTGGATTAGAAATCTTGGAGTGACTTCGGTGGGATCTCTGATTAATGGTGTCTCAAAAAGCTGAAACTGAGCTGTCAGGCAGAGCTAGAGTCACACGTGAAGACTCAACTGGAGAATGATCCGCTCTCAAGATTATGAGATTGTTGGCAGCATTCAGTTACACCCAGGGTTTCAATTACCTGCTGGCTATTGGCTGGAGGCCACCTTTAGTTCCTTTCCATGTAGGCTCCCCCACGTGGCAGCTTTCTTCATCAAAGGGTGCAAGCAAATAAGACAATGGTGAGAAGTTGCTAACAAGATAGAAGTCTCTATCTTTTTTTTTTTTTTTTCTGTTATCAGAATACTGATATTCATTAACTGGTTGATAGAATTTCAACAAAAGAACAACAAAGAAATTTTCATTCCAAGTTATATCAAAAATGTTTATCTATATTTAAGAGTGAGCATGCAGAAACTAACAATAAATCTAATTGGCATGCCTTGTTTGCATTATTGACTTTGCTGACTAGCTGTCGTGGTAATCTTCTTTCTTTCTTTTTTTTTTTTTGCTTATTGTTGTAGTTTAAATTAATTTTACATTTCAAGTTAGTCTCCCATACAAAAATTTATACATACATTGTTAAGTGACCCTAATTTCTCTCCCAGTACTGTGACAGTACACTCCTTCTTTCCACCCCTGATTCCCCATGTCCATTCAACCAGCTCCTAGCCCTTTCTGCCTTCCCATCTCCCCTCTGGACAGAAGCTGCCCATTTAGTCTCTTGTATCTCCTTGAGCTAAGAGGCACACTCCTCACGAGTATCCCTTTGTGTCCCACGGTCCAGTCCAATCCCTGTCTGAAGAGTTGGTCTCAGAAATTATTTTAGTTCTGAGCTGATAGAGAATCTGGGGCCATACTTTCTGGGGTTCCTCCAGTCTCAGACCATTAAGTCTGGTCTTTTTACTAAGACTTGAGTTCTGCATCCCAGCTTTCTTTGCTCCATCTGGGACTCTCTGTTGTGTTCCCTGTCAGGGCAGTCATTGGTGGTAGCCAGGCATCATCTAGTTCTTCTGGTCTCAGGCTGATGAACTATCTGGTTTATGAGGTCCTTTCTGTCTCTTGGGCTAATACTTTCCTTTGGTGTTCCTCATTTTCCTTTACACCAAGTTGTTGGTACAAATTGATGCATCTTAGATGGCTGCTGGCTAGCTTTTGAGATCCCAGATGCCACTCACCAAACTAAGATGCAGAACATTTTCTTAATAAGATTTGTTATGCCAGTTGACCTAGATGTCCCCAAAAGCATGGTCCCCAGACCCCTACCCCTGCTACTCTGTCCCTCAAAGTGTTTGATTGTATTCATGTAACTTCTTAGCTTTGGTTTAGTCCAGTTGTGCTGACTTCCCATGTAGTGTGTGCTGTCCTTCCCTTCACCTAAGATAATTCTTATCTACTATCGAGTTAGTAAATAACCCTCTCCCACCCTCCCCACCCTCATAACCATCAAAGAATGTTTTCTTCTGTGTTTAAATCTTTTCTTGAGTTCTTATAATAGTGGTCTTAAACAATATTTGTCCTTCCGTGACGAGACTGACTAAATTCACTCAGCATAATGATCTCCAGCTTCCTCCATGTTATAAGATGTTTCATGGCTTCATTGTTGTTCTTTATCGTTGTGTAGTAATAATCCCTTGTGTGGATATACCATAATTTGTTTATCCATTCTTCTGTTGATGGGCACCTAGGTTGTTTCCATCTTTATGCTATTGTGAACAGTGCTACATTGAACATGAATATTCTTGTGATGGCTCTGATTTCTCTAGGATATATTCCAAGGAGTGGGATTGCAGGATCTTATGGTACTTCTATTTCTAGCTTTTTAAGGAAGTGCCAAATCAATTTCCAAAGTGATTGTACCATTTAACGTTCCCACCAACAGTGTATAAGTGTTCCGGTCTCTCCACAACCTCTTCAGAATTTATTATTTTGTGTTTTTTGGATTAATGCTAGCCTTGTTTGGGGTTTTGATCTGCATTCTAATGATCATGAGCATTTCTTCATGTGTCTGTTAGTCTCCTGAATATCTTCTTTGGCAAAGTGTCTGTTCACAACCTTTGCCCATTTTTTAATTGGATTATTTATCTTTTTATTGTTGAGGTTTTGCAGTATCTTGTAGATTTTAGAGATTAGACACTGATAAGATTTGTCAGAGCCAAAAATTTTTTTCCCAGTCTGTAGGTTGTCTTTTGACTCTTTTGGCAAAGTCTTTTGATGAGCATAAGTGTTTGATATTCAGGAGCACCCATTTATCTAGAGTCTCTTCTGGTGCTTGTGCATTGTTACTTTTGGTTCATATTGTTTTTATGCCATGTATTAGGGCTCCTAGCTTTGTCCCTATTTTTTCTTCCACGATCTTCATCATTTTCGATTTTACATTTAAGTCTTTGATCTATTTTGAGTTAGTTTTTGTGCATGGTGTGAGGTATGGGTCTTGTTTCAGTTTTCTGGAGATGGATATCCAGTTCTGCCAGCACCATTTGTTAAAGAGACTGTCTTTTCCCTAATTAACAGATTTTGGGCTTTGTCAAATATCAACTGCTCATAGGTGGATGAATTTATGTTTGGATTCTCAATTCTGTTCCATTGGTCTATGTACCTGTTGTTGTACCAGTACCAGGCTGTTTTGACTACTGTGGCGGTATAATGGGTTCTAAAATCAGGTAGTGTGAGGCCTCCGACTTTGTTCTTCTTCTTGAGTAATGCTTTACTTATCTGGGGCCTCTTCCCTTTCCCTATGAAGTTGGTGATTTGTTTCTCCATCTCATTAAAAAATGCCATTGGAATTTGGATTGGGATAGCATTGTATCTATAGATCGCTTTGGGTAGAATAGACATTTTCACAATGTTGAGTCGTCCTATCCATGAGCAAGGTATGGTCTTCCACTTATGCAGGTCTCTTTTGGTTTCTTGCAGTAGTGTCTTGTAGTTTTAATTGTATAGGTCTTTAACATCTCTGGTTAGATTTATTCCTAAGTATTTTATCTTCTTGGGCGCAATTGTAAATGGTTTTGACTCGGTAATTTCCTCTTCGAGGTTCTCTTTTTTGGTGTAAAGAAATCCAACTAATTTTTGTATGTTTATTTTGTAAACTGAAACTGTGCTGAAATCTTCTGTTAGTTCCTGTAGTTTTCTTGTGGATTCTTTGGGGTTTTCTGTGTGTAAGATAATATCATCTGTAAACAGAGATACTTTGACTTCTTCACTACCAGTCTGGATGCCCTTTATTTCTTTTTCTAGCCCAATTGCTCTGGCTAGGGCCTCCAGCACAATGTTGAATAAGAGTGGTGATAGAGAGCATCCTTGTCTGGTTCCTGTTCTCAAGGGGAATGCTTTCAAATTCTCTCCATTTAGGATGATGTTGGCTGTTGTCTTTTGTATAAATACTGTTAATTATATTGAGGAATTTCCCTTCTATTCCTATTTTGTTGAGAGTTTTTACCATGAATGTGTGTTGAACTTTGTGAAATGACTTTTCTGCATCGATTGATAAGATAATGTGGTTCTTGTCTTTTATTTTATTTATGTGATGGATTACATTGATTGTTTTTCTAATGTTGAACCATCCTTGCATACCTGGTATAAAACCCACTTGATCATGGTGAATTATTTTTTTGATATGTTGCTGAATTCTATTGGCTAGAATTTTGTTTAGAATTTTTGCGTCAATGTTCATGAGGGATACTGGTCTGTAATTTTCTTCTTCTGTGGTATCTTTACCTGGTTTTGGTATCAGGGTTATGCTGGATTCATTGAATGAGTTTGGGAATATTCTATCCTTCTCTATGCTCTGACATACCTTTAGTAGTAGTAGTGTTAAGTCTTCTCTGAAAGTTTGGTAGAATTCTCCAGTGAAGCCATCTGGGCCAGAGCTTTTTTTTGGTTGGGAGTTTTTTAATTACCTTTACAATCTCTTCTTTTGTTATAGGTTTATTTAGTTGCTCTACCTCTGTGTTAGTTTAGGTAGGCAGTGAGTTTCTAGAAATTTGTCCATTTCCTCTAGGTTTTCAAATTTGTTAGAGTACAATTTTTCATACTATTCTGTTATGATTCTTTTAATTTCAGTTGGATCTGTTGTGATATCACCCATCTCATTTCTTATATGGGTTGTCCACTTCCTCTCCTGTTTTTCTTTTGTCAATTTGTCCAGTGGTTTATCAATTTTGTTGATCTTTTCAAAGAACCAGCTTTTGGTCTTATTAACTCTTTCAATTGTTTTTCTATTCTCCATTTCATTTAACTCTGCTCTAATTCTTATTATTTCCCTTCTTCTGGAGCCCAAGGGCTTCTTTTGCTACTTGCTTTCTACTTTTTCCAGTTGTAGGGTTAATGCTTTGATTAAGGCCCTTTATTCTTTCTGGATGTGTGCATTTATTGCTATAAACTAACCTCTAAGCACTGCTTTTGCTGTGTCCCAAAGGTTGTGGTTGTGTGATTCTATGAATTTCTTTATTCCATCCTTAATTTCTTCTATAACCCAGTAGTTTTTGAGCAAGGTGTTGTTCAGTTTCCATGTGTTTGATTTTTTTTCCTTGATTTTTGTGTCATTGATTTCCAGTTTTATGGCTTTATGGTCAGAAAAGATGCTTTGTAATATTTCGATGCTTTGGATTTTGTTAAGGCTTCCTTTACGGCCTAATATGTGGTCTATTCTGGAGAATGTTCCGTGTGCATTGGAAAAGAAAATATACTTGGCTGCTGTTGGGTGGAGTGTTCAGTGTATGTCTATGAGATCAAGTTGGTTGATTGTAGCATTTAGATTTTCCATATCTTTGTTGAGCTTCTTTCTGGATCTTTTGTCCTTCACCGAAAGCAGTGTGTTAAAGTCTCCAACTACTATTGTGGAGCTATCTCTCTTTTCAATGCTGTTATAGTTTTTTGTATGTATTTTGGAGCCTTGTCACTGGGTGCACAAATATTTATTGTAGTTATGTCCTCCTGGTGTATTGAACCTGTCATCGTTATATAGTGTCCTTCCTTATCCTTTGTGGTGGATTGTACTTTAAAGTCTATTTTGTAAGAGATTAATATTGCCAATCCTGCTCTTTTTTGAGTTTTGTTTGCTTGATATATTTTTTTCCATCCTTTGAGTTTTAGTGTGTTTATGTCTTTAAGTCTAAGGTGTATCTTTTATTGGCAGCATATAGACGGACTCTTGTTTTTTTATCCAGTCTGCCACTCTCTGTCTCTTTATTGGTGCATTTAGTCCTTTTACATTCAGAAAAATTATTGATAAGTATGAGTTTAGTGCTGTCATTTTGATATCTTTTTTTGTGTGTTATTCACAGTTTCTTTGTTCCACTCAATTTTCTGTGCTGAGTTGCTTTTCTTTACGTGTTTTCTTTTCCTCTTTTTCATTGTCGTTGATTTTGTATTTGCTGAGTCTTTATATTTTTCCAGTTTTTTATTTTGATTTGTAGGATTGTTAGATTCCTTTGTGGTAAGCTTAATATTTACCCCTATTTTTCTAAGCTTATACCAGTCTTTTATTTCTTTATATCTCCTTGACTTCCTCTCAATATGAAAAATCTATGTCAACATTTTTTAAGTCCCTCTTTCCTGTTTTAATGTTGTCATCTTTTACATATTGACATCTGTTTCCCCATTTTCAGTGTTTTAGCTTTGGTTTATTTTTGTGACTTCCCTATCTGGGTTAATATCTGGTTGTTCTGTCCCGTGTTCTAGTCTTGGGTTGTTATCTGATGTTATTGATTTTCTAACCAGAGGACTCCCTTTAGTATTTCTTGTAATTTTGGTTTAGTTTTCACAAATTCCCTAAACTTCTGTTTATCTGGAAATGCCCTAATTTCACCATCATATTTGAGAGACAGTTTTGCTGGATATATAATTCTTGGCTGGCAATTTTTTTCCTTCAAGGCTTTATGTATGTCACCCCATTGCCTTCTTGCCTACATGGTTTCTGCTGAGTAGTCCGAGCTTATTCTTTTTGACTCTCCTTTGTAGATGACTTTTCGTTTATCCCTTGTTGCTCTTAAAATTCTCTCTTTACTTTGGTTTTTGCAAGTTTGATTGTAATATGTCTTGGTGACTTTCTTTTGAGATCTATCTTATGTGGGGTTCGATGACAATCTTGGATAGATAACTTCTCATCTTTCACGATAACAGGGAAGTTTCTGCCAACAAATCTTCAATCTTAGGTTATTCCTCGGTTTCTTCATTTTTTTAACACTTTTTTCTGATTTTTCGTCAAATAAATTTGTGTCAAGTGCTTTATCTTCAATCTCACTAATTCAGACTTCCATTGCCTCAATTCTGCTCCTATGACTTTCTATTGAGTTGTCTAATTCTGACATTTTATTGTTAATCTTCTGGAATTCTGATTGCTGTCTCTCTCTCTCTGTTAAATTTGTCATTATGCTCTTCTCTAATCTTTTTAATTTCATGTATTGCACATTCTGCATTTTACTTAATTTCCTTCTTAATCTCTTGAAGAGTTCTGTATATTAATCTTCTGTATTCTGCCTCCAGTTATTCCAAGAAAGTTTCCTCCTCTGGAAAATTTCTTGATTTCTTTATTTTGGGAGCTTGCTGAAGCCATCATGAACTGCCTCTTTATGTGATTTGATATTGACTGTTGTCTCCGAGCCATCAATAATTTATTATATTTATTTAATTTTTATTTACTGTGTCCTAGCTTCTTGTTTTGTTTTGATATGCCCTAATAGGCTGCTCGTATGAGCTACTTTGATTATTGGCACCTTTGAAGCTCTAATGTCCTGTCACCAGGTGGTTAGATCTGTTACTAGTTATGTGAGCTCAGGAGTCCACCCACTCCTCCTGTATGGATTCAGCTCAGGTGCCCAGGTAGATAGGCAACAAGTGTGTGGTGTAGGCTCTCACGTACAGTCCTAGATAAGCATTGGTGATTGGTGTAGGCACAGGTATCTGGTTGCAGCAGGAGCACACACTCTGAGCAAGGCAGGGGGATGACAGCTGCCCCTAAGTGTCCAGGTGGAAGGCATGTCCCTGTTCCCTAGAGCATGTAGGTGGGTGAGTTTTGCAGCCAGACTATGAGCACTCAGTGCTGTTGGCTGTAAGGACTGGAGGGCACCTCTTATTCTTGGGCTCCCATCGCAGGTGGCTAGGTGGCATGGGCAGAGCCACCAGTCCTTAGACCCCTGATGTGTGTAGGAGAAGATCCTGTGTAATGGACAGAGTCAAATGTCATGAACCTGCCACTTCAGAGCTGAAACAGTTGAAGTTAGACTTCAGGTATATACCCTGTTGTACTGCGGTAATGGAGGCCTATGCTGTTGAAATGGGCCCACACAAGTCTATGCAGTGGAAAAGGCACTCAGTGTCCGTGGATCCCTTGTGCCTGTGTCTAGGCAAAGGAGCTGTGCCTCCCCTGAATTCCCAGCTTAGATAAGACAGCAGTTTATTTTTTCCCCTGTCTGTTAATTTGTTCACTCTTCAAGGCAGGGAGAATGGCTCAGGGTGTGTGACAGATCCTACTTCCTGCCCAGGGGACTCGGCAATTGCTGAAGCCGGTCCTGGAACCAGTGCAGAGCAGGGAGTGGGGAGGTAAATGGGAGAGAGATTTTACCCTGAGGGGGGTGTTTTTAATTCCCCCTGTAGGCCAGAAGCAAATGCTTATCTTTCAGCTACCGAGAGCTGCTTCTCACTGGTTCTGAGCGGCTGAGTAGACTCAGTGGCTGGCTCTCTCTCTCTATGTGGAATACACCTCCTGAGTACCGTTGCTTGCCTGCCTCACCGCTCACCCCCGAGCTGATCTGGCCTGAAAAGCTCTGGTTCTCACCAGGTCAGGTCTGGTACCTCCTCGCTGCTTCCCAACCGTGTCTCCCTCCCCTTGCTACTCAGTCCGTTTCCTCAACTTTGCCTTTAAAGTTCAGGGCTCCTAGATTGTCATAATCGAATCACTTGTTTTTTCAGGTCTTTGTTGTAAGAGGGTCCACCAGAAGTATCTGACTACTCTGCCATCTTGACCCCCTCTTCCAGAAGTCACAATCTTTTGTAATCTAATCATAGAAGTGACATCCCCTAAATGTTGTTGCATTCTATTAGTCATAATCAAGTTATTCAAAGAGCATGGATACTAAACCAGTGCCGTGGAGTCAATTCCAACTCATAGTGATCCTATAGGACAGAGTAGATCTGCCCCATAGGGTTTTCAAGGCTATCATCTTTACAGAAACAGAATACCACATCTTTCTTCGAGCAGCTGTTGGGTGTGAACTGCCGACCTTTCAGTTAGCAACTGAAGTCTTAACCACTGTGCCACCAGGGCTCCTTATGGATAATAAAAACCTGCTGCTGTGGAGTCGATTCTGACTCATAGCGATACTAACCAAAAATAAACCAAACAAACCTGTTGATGTGGAGTCAATTCCGACTCATAAAGATATTAGGAGGTGGGAAATATTTGGAGGCCATTTTGGAGTCTGACTACTATAAGCAAGTTGGCAAAACTTGACAGCTCATAATCATACGTCAATATCATTTACTCTTCTGACTTCTGAAACTATCATATCACAACTCCCCTCACCCCACCCTGATTAACCAGTAATGTATACATTGTACAATTAGTGTGTAAAACCAGTCTGAAGAGTTAATTATCAAGTGAAAAAAGTTTCAGATCTACAAGACAACCCTACAGGAAAGAAGTTGTTGTTGTTAAGTGACTTTGAGTTGATTTTAAACTCATAGCGATCCCATGTGACACAGTAGAACTGCCCCATAGAATTTTCTAGGCTCTTATGTTTATGGAAGCAAGTTGGCAGGTCTTTCTGTTTCAGAGCTGCTGGGTGGCTGTAAACTGCCAATCTTTTTGCTTAATCATTATACCACTAGGGCTCCTTATATGATTGGGAGTGGAGGAAATTCTACAGGATAATGGAAAACGCTGATTTTTAAACAGGTTCATATTCTTACTTTCATCTAGAGTAAAGTTAGGATAGAAAAAATCAGCTTAGAAAATGTACATTTTTATAAAGAATTAGCATTTTTAGGTATCACGTTCACTCCCTTTTTCCCTTCAGCTAACAGAAGAAGAAAACTAGCCAGAGTGATTTGACTTATATAGACAAGAAGGAAGTACAGAATTGCTTCAGTTGGGTCTCTTTCACATATTATTCAAACTTTTTGGCCAAAATTTATAGTGAAAAGCACATTTTACATCATGAACTAGAACACAGACATATACACAGACACAGATACATACAACCAAAGTAAACTTTTTACCAAATATTACTCACCCTCTGATCTATTCCATTCCATTTCACTCCAGTTCACTTTCTTCTCCTATCCTACTTTATTCTATTGTTTCCTTTTTATAAAGTGATAGTTGAGATCAACTAAAAATTAAGTTGATTTCATAACCCAATTCTGTTTTCTGTTTGGAAAACATGTCTGTTTGGAAAATGGTCACCTACTCCCACTTACTGGTCAAGTGCTGCTCAAATTTGTGTAAATAATCATCTTCATAAGATCAAAGTCATAATGTAGAGAAATAGTATGAAACAAATCTCCCACTAGTTGGTCCCACCATAAACACGTACAAAAGCCAAAGAAAAGATTTTTCTTCTACCAAATTACATCCATTCATCACATAGCATTCATTTAACATTAACTATGAGTCAAAGTCGACTCGGTGACAGCAAGTTTGGTTTTTGGGTTTTATAAGCCTCCTGGTATTATGATGCTAAAATTGACTTCTCATCCTTCTCTTTCTCCTTTCTAACACGGAAGATGCAACTGTATTTTTGTCCATTAAATTACCTCGCTATTTAACGCTTCATATAAGCAATGATATTATACTTCCCAGGTATAAAATCCAGCAAGTCCCTCTCTATAATACCTTACTCATTTTCCTATAGAATTATCTGCAGAATTGAAAATATATTCTGCCAACATTGACTTTTTGCACAAGAACTCCAGAAATCAATGTTAGTCCAAAAGCTAATAGAATATAAAGAGAAAGAATGAACAAGAGTCCATCAGGTCAACCTCATTAACATCTCTAAGAGTCAGCTTTTTAGAAGAACATTTTTTCCCATAAGATGACTACAACTATTTCTTTTCCATTCACTAATAATACACTACAGAGAAACATATTCCTGGAAGTTCAGATGTTTACTAATAATCTGCAAGTCCAACAGCCTCTACCAGTGCTATCACTGAGTTTTACAATGGCTCATCAACCGCCTGGATCCTTCAGATGAACAACAGCATCTGTCAAGATGTCAAACTAAGTTTAGGAAAATCATCTGTGGTCATGGAGGGAGGTGATGCTACCTGATCCACTAAGGAAATATATTGGAGGCCGTGGCCTCATTAATACCTTGAATGTTAACCAGGGAACTATGAAAAGAAAGTGAAACAGGTCAGCATTTTCTATCTTCTGGATCACGTCAAAGGTTAGAATTCTTAATGTTAAATATTTTTACACCATTGCTTAAATGTAAAAGTAAAATTGCACCCCTCTGCATTTCTGTAAGGCTGATGGGAAAGTAAAGAAAGAAAGACTAAATTACACATTGCATAGTTTTAAAACTCTTAAAAATTAGAAAACGGACTAAAGAAAGTTAGCCTCAAGAGTTCAATGTTTTAAGTATCAGTGCATAGTGCATATTGAAATGTAAGTATTATGGCTTTAAAAAATCAGTCTATAACAATTTTTAAATTTATTTTTATCAACCCAAACCATTCTCTCTACTCCTCTATCCCCATCTACAGTCTATCTGGGAGTTTGGGGGTTTTCAAACTCTGTTTCCCAGGATTTTATTACAGTTGGTTAACTTTCGAGTTTGACCAATTAAAGGTACGAGTGGGAGATGAGAGATGAATCAAGAGGATGTGAAAAGATGTTATTTCTCTCTGTGTCACTCTTACTCTCATTGTCGTTCTCTTTCTTCTTATTCCGATACTGTCTCTGGAGTATTGGAACCAAAGTATTGGTAACTCCTTTGTGCTCCAAGGTTCTGGTACTAACACTTCTCTTGTGTTCCTACAGCCCTTCAGGTAGCAGCTGCTTTTCACAGTTTCTAATTTCTTAGTTAACTCATATTCCATTTTTCACTTTTTTAGTCTTTTAAAGCCTGTATACAATTCTCTGTATCAAATATTTTCTATTTTGAAATATCTGGTGTGGTTTTCATTTTCCTAATTATATTCTTCCTGATGCCAATTTAGGCTTAGGTATTGCCTTTTACCACTAACTAGACAGATAATTTGTGGTAGGTTATTTAAATTTCTGAGCTTCATTTTTGTCTCCTATTAAAAATTTAAAAACAATAGCATTCACACTGTAGAAATATTGTAAATTTTAGTATGATTTTATACTTAATGCACATGGCCAGAGTGGGATTAAGCTTTTTATGATTAAGAGATACCCTTATAACCCACCACCCATCTGTAATTTAATATCCTGTGGTGGCTTGCATGTTGCTATGATGCTGGAAATAATACCACCAACATATTAAATACCAGCAGTGTCACCTATGTGGACAAGTTTCAGCAGAGATTCCAAACTATGACAGAATAGGAAGAAAGGCCTAGCAATCTACTTCCGCAAATTAGCCAATGAATACATTATGGGTAACAACAGAATATTGTCTGATATATGAGCCCCTCAGATTGGACAACATTGAACTCAAACATACCAACGATCATGAAGATGGCAACTTTTCATTCTGTTATACATAATGTTGCCATGAATCAGACAACTGACAACTACAACCATTAAAATAAATATATCCATAGCACTTTCTTTCATGTCTAGTAGATTGATTCTGCATATAAAATAGTAAACTTAATTGAGTTAATATTTCACATGAAGCTAAAAGGTGTAATTCAGTTTATTGAGTAATAACTTGGAAATTATCTCTCTCATTTTAAAATTTATCTGATCATTGCATTTCATTTTGAAATCTTATGTATTTAAAGTGCAGGTTGAATAAATTCTAAAAATATATTGTAACATGTTTACAGGCTCTCATTTCCAAAGATCCAGTGCTGGATCAAGATCAAATCTGAATGTGAGCCAAAGTGAGAGGCCCTAAAGAGCTTCTTGTGTATTGTGTATGTTGTTGTTATTAGATGTTGTCGAGTCTATTCCAACTCATAGCAACCTGTGTACAACAGAATGAAACACTGCACGGTCCTGTGCCATCCTCAACCATTGCCATGCTTGAGCCCATTGTTGCAGCCACTGTGTTAATCCATCCCATCAAAGGTGTTCCTCTTTTTTACTGACTCTCTACCACACATGATGTCCTTCTCCAGGGACTGGTCCCACCTGATAACATGTCCAAATTACATGAGTCAAAGTCTTACCATCCTAGTTTCTGAGGAGCATTCTAGCTGTTCCAAGACAGATTTGTTCATTCCTCTGGCAGTCCATGGTATATTCAATATTTTTCACCGATATCAAAATTCAAATGCATCAATTCTTCAGTCTTCCTTATTCATAGTCCACCTTCTGCGTGCATATTAGGCAATTGAAAATACCATGGCTTGGGTCAGGTGCACCTTAGTCTTTTAAGTGACATCTTTGCTTTTTACCACTTTATAGAGGTCTTTTGCAACAGATTCGCCCAATGCAACACATTTGGTTTCTTGACTGCTGCTTCCATGGGTATTGATTATGGATCCAAGTAAAATGAAATCCTTGACAACTTCAATATTTTCTCCATTTATCATGACGTTGTTTATTGGTTCAGTTGTGACGATTTTTGTTTTCTTTATGTTGAGGTGTGATCCATACTGAAGGCTGTAGTCTTTGGTCTTTATCAGTAAGTGCTTGAAGTCCTCTTCCCTTTCAGCAAGCAAGGTTGTGTCACCTGCATAACGAAAGTTGTTAAGGAGTCTTCCTCCAATCTTGATCCCGAATTTGTCTTCATATAGTCCAGCTTCTCAGATTATTTGCTCAGCATATAGATTGAATAAGTATGGTGAAAAGATACAACCCTGATGCACACCTTTCCTGATTTTAAACCACGCAGTATCTCCTTGCTCTATTCTACCTATGGAATATGTTTATTTTTCAAGGAAAAATATATATCACAAAATAGATCATGGCTTCTCTGTCTATTTTTAAACTTTTTTTGGCAATAGTTACAGATTCACAAGAAGTTGTAAAAATGGTGTAGATTGGTCTCATGCACCCTTCTTCCAGTTTCCCCCAGTGCTTGCCTTTTATATAATCATAATACAATATCAAAGCCAGGCAATTGACATAAGTACTTTATGTGTGCATAGTTTCATGTCATTTTTATCGTTTGTTTAGATTCAGGTAACCACCACCAAAATCAAGATATAAACTGTTCCATCATCACAAAGAATCGTCACCTTCTTATAAGTTCTTTTACTCTCTTCAGTTCATAATACAATTGTCTTAAATATTTCCTCTACTTGCATTGAACACCACATCAGACAATGTTATAGCTTTTGCTTCAACTATAAAATACAATTTAAAAACTCACAAGGAGAAAAAAAAGTTTGTAATTGCCCATTGCTGACAGTGGTGGGTAGAGCTGTAGGTTTCATCAGTGAGTGATATCTGGCTGGGGCAGGGTAGTTATTGTCTAAAAATTTTCTTTCCTGAGAGTTTTCCCCTTTTCTGTTTCTTTAGCAAGAGACAGCAGGTTTTTATTGTTTTCTGTTTTCATTTGCCTGCTCCCATTGCTGTTTCCAGGCTGCTAGCTTCTTCAGTTCCCAGTCCAGGATATATAAGGCAACAAGAAAAACCCAGAAAACTCTCCTCCACGTCATTCCTTGGGTCCTAAGGTCACTGACCTCTTCTCTCTAACTTTCTGAGCCTTCTTATTTTTTATTTTGTATATAATCTCTAAAATGTTTAGCTGTACTTATTAGGAGCATCAGGGAGAAGTTTATCTACTCAATCTTGTTCCAGAATTGGAAGTCCTAAACTGGGTGGTTTTGAAAGTATAATGCCTTTCTAATAAATATTGTATTAATCAAAAATTTAAAAGGATTGTCAATATAAAACAGTAATTAGTGGTTAGAAATTTTTAATAATGAAAGTTGTTTTGATAGAAGTAAAAAAGAAAATGTAAGCACCCCTGGGCAATCCAGCATTTGAGGCTTTCAGCACCTGATCAAGAGGAATGACTTTACTTCTATCACCACTACCACTATCAGAGCTGCTGACACGTCCTTATCATGTTTATCAACCATTGGTATGGTGGAATAGCATCTAGGAGCTTTCTTCTCAGCTTCCTAAGGTACAGAGCTAGTTCTAGATTACCTGTACACTTACAGCTGAAAGTAAAGACAAAATTAATGTTGTTCAATTGAATGAGTCACAAAAAAAATATTATGAAAACCCACGCTGTAGAAAGTATGCCTCTAAACACACACATACTTGTAACCACATACATACTTTCACACATATACACAAACTTATATTTTGTAAAGACTTTATTCTGGTTAATGTATCTTTGTTCCATAGATATTATATTGCTCCTTACACTCATGATGCAAAGGCAATTAAGAGATCTTAGTCAAACAAATATGGTGTAACATGCAAAATACAAGAGTTAAAGTTTACTCTTTCATGCTCATTAATTTATTCAATAAACATTTACTAAGCAGCAACCATAACTGAGACGCTGGAGATCCGATGTTAATAAGGCGCTTTTCTGCCTTCCAAGGGTCTGAAGGTCGTTTAGAGAGACAAAGAAAATATTTCTGAAAGCATGTCTAGAGTATATCCAAGAAAATAAGTTACAAGAATAGCAGTTCCAGCAATCTATAATCTCAGTTTGACATTTCCTCAAGCCTTTTTCTAGAATCATTAATTCCTCTATTACTCTTGGCTCATTCTCCCATTCAAAATCCTATTCACATGCCAAATGTCAAGTATATAGGTAATTTTTCAGAGAAAATAAACTCTTAGAGACGTAATTGACTACAAACTTTTCCCCACATAACTCTGATTGGTGGGTTTCAGATTAAAAAAAAATATATCATTTAATACTGTCTTTGAAAAAGGCTTATGTTTTCCATTAAATAGTTCATTTCCCAGGAAATTGAAGATGTTAGGCTTAATTCATAAACTGTTAGTGTATTAAATGACTTCATGTCCTGATAATCTTTGACCCATCCTAGATAAAATCAGAAATCATGGAGGATTTGACACTGAGCATAGGAAAATGTTATGGGTTCAAATGTAAGAGCATATCATATACTCAGTGGGTGTTCCTGCTGCCATCACTGTGATCTAGTGGAGGGGTAAAGGGCCTCTGAAACCAGGAACTGGTCTCAGTACTAACTATATCACTTCATAGCTTCAACTGAGAACAACAGATAGAGACCATTCTCCGAAACGATTGGAAATGATAGCTAGAAGACAGGAGGTTCTCTCACCTCAGATCACAGATGATGATAAAGACAGTAGTGACTATTGGAGCATATGATCCCATGCATCTGAATAAGCAGGGATTGGCATGGGGTTCTAGCCTAGGCTGCTATCCAGATACAGCCTCCTGATAAAGTTGTTAACGTGAAGTCTAATAAAGGAATTAAGAGTATGGCCTTAAGTGAAAGAAAGACATTTATAACTTTACTAGATAGACCTAGAGACAGCTGGACTGAATAATACTGTTATCCTGCTGTTGTTGTTGTTAGTTGACATCAAGTCGGCTCTGACTCATGGCAACCACGGGTACGACAGAATGAAACATTGTCTGGTCCTGCGCCATCTCTATGATTATTGGTAGCATCGGTTTCTGTCAATGTCCATGGTTGTGGCCACTGTGTATTTTCAGTGCATTCCAATCTAAGAGGCTCATCTTCCAGCACTGTACAGGATAATATTCTGTTGTGATCCACCAAGTTTTCATTGGCTAATTTTCAGTAGACTGCCAGGTCATTCTTCCTAGCCTGCCTTAATCTGGAAGCTCTACTGAAACCTGCCCACCATGGGTGGCCATATTGGTATTTAAAGCACTGGTGGCGTAGCTTCCAGCTATGCAAACACCACGGTTCAACCAACTGACAAAAGAGTGATGGACTGTTATCCTAGGCTCACTCTGAAGTTTATTTAAATCAGAACCTGTGCCTCGCGCTACTTCAAAATGGGCTATGAAAAATAGTCTCTATTTACCATTCTTTCCCTTTCCACTATAAAACAAGGTTTGTGATACTGAGAAAGCTCAAACCTATATGAAACTTTTATTTTACAATACCAACTGGTACTTTATAATACTCATTGGTATTTTTAATACAAATTCAATTTATCTTAATTCATGCCAGTTAGAAGATATTATCTACCTACCTACCAATGGGCTCCATTACTTTTAGTACTATAATTTTATAAACATTTACTTTGATGCTATAATTTATTTTCCAAGAGTAGTCCAGGGGCAAATGAGATGAAACTTTGTTAACAGCTTTCAATATGTTAAAGAATTTTATAATATACAGTAGATACACAGCTATAGAACAGAAGAAAATTTTTACAATTATGTCTTACAATGTCTCAATTTCTGGTAGAGAGTAGAGCTAGAATGGGTCAAAAATAGTTTTAAAAATATTCTAGGATATGTCATCATTCTCCAATATTGAGTGTAAATCTTTCAGATTTGCACATCTAGTGTGTGTGTAGCATTCAGAAATTTAGGACAAAGACAAAAGTCAGAGATGTCACGAATCTCCAGCATCTTTAAATGATAAGACATGGCCAATAGATTAGACAGCGTGTATGTCATTTGTCATGGATTGAATTATGTCCCCCAAAAAATGCGTATGTCAGTTTGGCTGGGCCACGATTCCTGGTACTGTGTGATTTTCCTAAATGTTGTAAATCCCGTCTCTATGATGTTAATGAGGGAGGATGGGTGGCAGTTGTGTTAGTAAGGCAGGACTGGATCTACAAGACTGGATTGTGTCTTGAGGCAAATCTCTTGAGATGTAAAAGACAGAAGTGAGCAGTGAGACAGGGGGACCTCATACCATCAAGAAAGCAGTGCCAGGAGCAGAGCGCGTCCTTTGGACCAGGGTCCCTGCACCGAGAAGCTCCTAGTCTGGGGGAACACTGATGAGAAGGCCGACAGAGAGAGAGAAAGCCTTCCCCTGGAGCTGTGTCTTAGTCATCTAGTGCTGCTATAACAGAAATACCACAAGTGGATGGTTTTAACGAAGAGAAGTTTATTTCCTCAAAGTCAAAGCAGGCTAAAAGTCGATATTCAGGGCGTCAGCTCCAGGGGAAGGCTTTTTCTCTCTGTCGGTCTTCTCTTCAGTGTTCCCCCAGACTAGGAGCTTCTCTGCGCAGGGACCCCGGTCCAAAAGACGCGCTCTGCTCCCGGAACTGCTTTCTTGATGGTATGAGGTCCCCCTGTCTCTCTGCTCACTTCTATCTTTTATATCTCAAGAGATTGCCTCAGGACACAATCCAGTCTTGTAGATCAGGTCCTGCCTTACTAACACAACTGCCATCCATCCTTCCTCATTAACATCATAGAGGCAGGTTTACAACATACTGGAAAATCACACAGTACCAGGAATCATGGCCTAGCCAAATTGATACACACATTTTTCGGGGGACATAATTCAAACCATGACAAACTGACACCCTGAACTTGGACTTTTAGCCTACTTTACTGTAAGGAAATAAACGTTTCTTTGTTAAAGCCATCCACTTGTGGTATTTCTGTTGTAGCAGCACTAGATGACTAAGACATCATTATTCTAAGATCAAATATCTCAAGTCAGATTTATATAGCCAATCATATTTTGCCCAAATGAGCTGGGCAGGTTTAAGTGGTATTAACAAGGCAAATTTATCATTATTTTTAAAATCACTCCTATGCATGACTCCTAACCACCTTCGATCAGTCCTTATGCTGCTTAGTCGGTACAGGATATATTTAGGCCATAAAGCCCTTTTCACTTTTCCCAAGGCTAAAGTTTCACCTGCTGCTTCTCAATGAAGTCAACGTATTGCTTGAGAAAGCTAAATTTGCCATGTTAAACTTACTCCATATTTAAATACTTGCACAAATAAAGTTATAAAAATGATTCATTTCATAATCTTGACATTTCCAACCAAACTCAGGAAGCTAAGGATAGACAGTATTGCAGTGTTGAAGAACAATTAGCAATTACATGGCTTTAACTGGAAGAAAATCACAGTTAGAGTATCCTATTTCTCTAAAATGTTTCCCCCATTAAGGGGAGAAGAGAGAAACAAAATCTGACATTGGCTAGTGAAAGTCATTAAAAGAAACATCATACAACTGCAAAGAGAAAAGATACTGCCATAAAAATAATAATAATAATGTGACTGAGAGCCTTGGAACTCTAGTTAGCAGCAGTGAAAAACTATAGCATTTTGAACAGTAAATTTACTGTAATATTGGAATGCAGACTTTTTGTCCTCAAATATATTCTAACTTCTTTAATGCCCATAATTGGTCATTGTGAATAACTAATTTAACATTTGAGGCGTTGATGGGAAAGGCATTTTTAAAATTATTTATAAACATTAAGCATTACCATATAATTTAGAAACTATGTACTTCCTTGAACTTAATGAAGGTCATTAATTCTTTCAAACATTAATTCTAGCTAACACTATAGTAGAACTTCCATTTCTAAGCCACTAACTGTGCTATTGTAGTGGATAGTATATTTTATGAATTGATTCAGTCCCTTTAGGCTTTCACTAAGTAGGCATAGTAAAAAGTAGTGCTACCCTATGAGTCAGTTAGTCTTACTCTAGTTAAATATATATCCAGAGAAAGAACACTATGCAGCATCTCAGAGTCTGGGCTCAGAATCAATTTATGTTGAGAACCAAAATGCCTCCTTTATAAATATTTATAGGAAAGGATTTCAGATTATATGTTCAGCATTGAATGTTGCATATTATTCTTATTAATGTTTCATAAACATTTGTACAAAAAACAATATGCTTTACTTTGCTTCTAAGTATTAAGTAGAATTATTGCAGCATCTGCTTCCAATGGTTGAGTGCACAAGCTATTCATGCCTTGTCGTAAATTCCATGATGCATTAAGATGTCATTAAATGTACCTTCTGTGGTTATCTCCTAATTTACATATCTTGTAAATCATCAGGTGAAAATCAAGTGAACTGGGGAATAATCTCCTATACTCTTTCCTTCTGCCACAAACTGAGTGCCATCCATATTCTTCTCCATTCCACTTCACATGCCTTATCTCTGAGATTATGTCTCAGAATATTTGAAAGTGTAGTTAATGGACACAATTATTAATGGCTTTGTAATGATGCCTATAGCAGAATGGACACAAACTTGGAAAATAGGCTAGGAAATTATAGATGAGGTTAGAAAAAACAATTAAATTTAGCATCTCTGTTGTAAGTAGAACTGCCTTTCCAGGGAGCCAGCAAGAAGAGAGAAACTGAAAGAAAACCAGTAGACTAACATTGTCTCTTTTCTCTCAGCCCTGTTTCTAATATCCTCACAATATATTAGAACTTCTTTAATTGGTCATTGTGAATAACTAAGTTAACATTTGAGGCATTGATGGGAAAGGCATTTTTAAAATTATTTATAAACATTAACCATTACCATATAATTTAGAAACTGTGTACTTCCTTGAACTTAATGAAGCTCATTCATTCTTTCAAACATTAATTCTAGCTAACACAGTAGTAGAACTGCCATTTCTAACCTCACAGTATGGTTCCTAGAACCATGAAATCTCAGCATTAGAAGAGCTTACAGCTCACCTGGTCAACCTCCATCCATTGCAGGATTCCCATAGATTATTGTCCATCTGTTGTCTGAACACTTCCAGTAGCAGGACACTCACTATTCTGTAACAATGTCCATCCAAGTTGTTATTTACATCGACTAGCTTTTTGGTTCTAGAAGGAAAAAAACAATTAATGAACAACAACAAAATACCCACTTAACTGGCAAGCCCTTGTCTCCTGTTTCGCAGTCTTAACTGGTGGATTTTTAGTCTCAGTGGCCAGAGTGAGTCTTCTTGTGTTGAGTGCCACTGTTTTATTAAGGGACAAAGTCACAGCAATATCGTTCTTGTGATTTCTGTTACCTAAGGCATCTCTCTCAGAAGCTGCTATCAAAACCGACACAGTTTCAGACTGCCTGCCTAGATCACAATTGCAAGGATTCTGGAAAATTGACCGGGAAGATTGTATTTGCAGTCTTAGTAACCTGGGCCTAGAACATTAACAATACCTTTCTCTACTGCGGAGAAAAACAAGATATTCTAGGAATTTTTATGTTGTGTGTATTTGGTGAAGTTTGAGTGAGAGGTAAATATCCCACAGACTTCTAACATAAAATTTTCTTTGAGATCAATGCCCTTGAAAATTGATAAATACATGTGGAATTTATATCCAAGATCCAGAAAAGAAGATCATGAAGGGGAATAAGAAAGGAGGCAGAAAGGCATTACTAGGCTATATATGAATTCAAGATGAACAATAATTTTTCCAGAGTAAGTCCGTTTATTACTTTTTAAATTTATTTTTCCCAAAAGAAGTTATTTAATGAAAAGTTATTTAATAAATATAATCTTTTATTTCAGGATCAGATTTTTTTGCTTATGTTATGTGACTTTAAGGTTGTAACAATTCCAACATTAAAACCATAGAAGTCACTTATGATAGGTTTATATAAGAGATGATGCTCTCAAGTTTTGCCTTAGAGCAGAAGAAATGGTTACCAAATAATGAACAATTTTAAAAATGCTGTGACATATAAAAGAGACCTCAGGTTTTTGTTTTTCCTTGCTGTTTTTGCTCAAAATATATATATCGGTCTTTGTAACAGTGGCTCCTTGAACTGCTGTTGAAAAGGGCAAGTGAGAAATAGGAATTCCCTGCAGTATCTAAGTCTTGTTAAAAATACCAAGAGTTTCTTGTTATTTTCTCCCTCAGGAAAACAACTGTGTCCTGAGGAATCAAGGGAAGGGAGGAGGATAAATACGGGGTGGAGAGGTCCGGAAAAGGAAAACAGAGAAAGTTGTTTCCTTTTAAAAATGCATTAAAATATTGTACAGTGCTCTAATATAGCATCCTGCAACATTTTTTTTTTCTTTCTGTGGCACTAGAGGCCATGCCGAGAAGCAGGTATCAGGAGAAAATTTTAGGCAGCAGAAACAAATCCAAGTGTATGAGCTTCTTTGACATTTTTCTCCTCTTCCATCTGTGAGGTTTCGATGGGCAAATCGGGTTCAGGAAACTAATTTTAAACATCACTCTCATCAGAACACAATCATGTTTTCCATTAAATATAAAAGCAGATTCATTCTCAATAATAACACATACACAAGATTAGACCTGTGTTAAGTCAGCTTTTCAGATGGCATTAAGATCCTGTTGATGTCAAGGAAAACAAGCGTGCACTTCCCACATGGTATGATTTAGAAGCCGAATTTCTCTTGTCTCTTAATCAATTATAACTATTGTGGAAGTCTCTGAAATGAGTTTATATATACAGTATGAGGCTGGAAAGCTAATATGAAAAACAAAAGTACACACGGAGAAAAATATATTTTTTTCTTTACTCAGAATTTATAACGTTTATGCATGGGGGATTTCAAAGGACAAATATTAAAGAGAGTTGAAGATCATGCCAGTAGGCTCAACCCCAGATTTATGTAAATTTAAAGATAGATGACATCTTTGAAGTCACCAATCTTTTCCCTTGTTATCAGAAGAAAAAGGAAGCTTTCTTACCTTTGGCCCACCCAAGGACAACTAAACACTTGGTAGTAGACATGGGACTAGAACTTTCAGCTCTCGAATCTCACTTAGTGCTTTTTTCCTCTACACAACATACTCAAAAGTGTACCTGCTTGCATTTTTCTTTTTATAACTTTAACCATGTGGAATCCTGAGTATCCAAAATTATATTATTTCAATGTAATAATGATATATATCATGTTTTGCCTTCTATGTACTATACACTCTACAAGGCAATGTGTATCCATTAATTCTGTCATATTCAAGGAAAGTTTGATTGAAAACAACTTAAACCCTTCAAACAGGCTTAGAAAATGACTCATAAGTCTAAAGTTTTGAAGAAAATTCTATAGAGACTAACTTTAGGAAATATAGTAGTTAGAACATTCTAAACTCCTAGTTCCATTTCACTCTTTCGTAACTGCATTATCCATTTTTGCTTCCTTTTCATATCAAATTCATTTTACTCCAAGCTATCCAGCTTCCTCTGCAAGGTCTTCCTTCTGCTTTCCAGGAGACTTTAAAAAGCCGTAGATCCATCAACTTGCTGATAGCTCCAAGTGCCAAAAACCAAATTCATATTTTAATTGATTAGTAAGAGAAGCTGATTATCTTCCTCCCTTTCATTAACTACAATGAAATGCTTATAAAATTCTGCACAGTTTTACTGATAACTATCTTCTAAACATACACACACACACACATTTGCCTGCTTAGCAAAATAGTCTCTTAAGATACCAAGTTTTATGCTTATTGTTATCTCCTAGAATCCTAAGCCTGTCATTGAGGGCGGATAAACAATATTCTGATTGATTGAACTACCCAAGGTTGCCTTGAGTTTTCACATAGTCTAAGACCATTTCTGTGAATTACTCCGTCGATGATTAAAACCAATTAAAAAAACAAAACCCGTTGCCATGCCATCGAGTAGATTCTGACTCATTGTGATTAATACTAATTAATTGTCTTTAACTTCTAAAGTAATCCAAAGGTAGATGGCAAACTTCATTCTCTTTGCAGTTTTACCTCCTATGATGAGAAATTATTTAAAAAGAGATTTCAAATGGTGTCAAGAAACATTCCTTTTGTACCCAGACAAAACTAAACCAGTTTTTATTGAGTCAATTTGGACTCATGGTGACCCTATATGTGTCCGAGTAGAACTGTGCTCCATAGGGTTTTCACTGGATGATTTTTCTGAAGAAGATAACCAGGCCTTTCCTTCGAGGTGCCTCTGGGTAGACTTGAATGTCCAGCATTTGGTTAGCAGCTGAGTGCTTAACTGTTTGCACTATCCAGGGAATCCTGTATCCAGACAGCGTTGTATAATGGGGAATAGGGGGAAAAAAAAAACCTTGTAGGCCAGTATTCTAGTTTTACTTTACATTATCATCTAATGGTGTGACCATGGGAAAGTTACTGAAACTCTCTCTCTGTTCTCAATTTCCTCATCAAGTACAAAGCCTGCGAAATGGTAGAAAAAGATGGAGGGAGGTGAGGAAGGCAAGTAGCTTCTACAATGTGTTCTGTCCATTCTGAGGGGCATGGGGAACTCAGAAATTTCTGCAGGAACCTAAAGAGTTGCTTAAGGGGAGATGAGGAATACTGAGTAGACTGGGGCCTTTTACTCCCTTCAAACTTTAACTAGATCAGCATCCTATTTTATTGGTTTTTATCAGTTTCGGTATGGGAATTCTGCTATGCTTTCCTTTGAAAAGTTATGTGCCGTTCTTTTTTAAACCACAGAATTAAACAATATCTCACCTTTTAAATGGCATGCTATAACTGACAGGCTATTTAGGTCTCTCAGGAGTTAAAAGAATATTCTTCCTCTCTTCACCGCTCAGATTTTTCAACTTCTGGGCAGAATCCAACCAGCCAACACTGCAGCCAGGAGAAAGCCCACACCACAGCATCCTTATAGGCAACCCAGCAGACAGACCCAGTGTTCACCCATGCTGATGAAACGTTCAGATTAGTAGAACCTGAAGGCTTAACATTTACAGCTTTCCAGTGTCTCTGTCATCAAATGCATCAAATGACACAACCTCCCCTCGCTTTATTTCTCTTCTAGGCTAACCACCCAGAAACTGGAGAAAGAATAAAGGAAAAGGTCCAATGTGTATTTAAAGGGCTCCAGAATTTCAAGTTTGAGAATTACTGCTTAAAGCGGACAAACACGGCATGACAAACATGACCTGATTTTTTAAAAATCTGTTTTATTAATGATGTGTTTTCTTTTTCTTGTGGAAAAAAGGAGAGAATTGACAACAGTTTCTTGGAGGAAAAGTGGGGGAAAGTGGGACTGAGTATACTAGTGGAAATCACTGAATTATCAGCATTTTATCTTTAATTGAGCATCAACAACCTGTTTTTGCTGTGCCAAACACTGAATTAGACACAGTTACTCTCCAATGACCTCACTTTTCTGTTAGATTATTTGCTATTATTATCCGAGTCTAATCAATTCTCATGCCAAAAAGCAACAGAGAATCCATCAGGAACAGTAGTGTCTGTTGGACAGAGAATCATAATGTATGATTTTCCAATGCTAGGTTCATGTTTCTATGTAATAATTCATGATCATATCTGCTGAATGGATAGTCCTCCTCACCATAGTTTTCTTGGCAGAAATATTTAAGAACCTGTTCATGGATACACAGTCTATTACTGATAACTGACCCAGGTGTTCTTAATTCAACCTATTGTAGATACTTCACTTAAGAAAAAAAAACAGTTATTAAATCACAAATATAATTCATGATGATTGACTTACTAGATCTCACAAAAGAAATGATCTGTACACTCACCCTACAAAGATATAATCTCACATGCAAAGTAAATCATATCATTTCACCCACACGATGCCTTCAACCCATGTCACTGAGTATTTGTATCAGTTAGGGATTGTATCTGGTTAGTCATAACCAAGACTTGACTTAAGCAGTAAAATAAATTAGTGTTTATTCTATCACAAAATAACAAGTCCAGAGATAGGCATTACAGGGTTAGTGAGATTACTTCACAAGGTCACAAGCACTCAGTTTCCCTTTTTTTTTAATTTAATTTTATTTTTCTTCCACATACTTCTACTTCTATATATAAAGTGAGGACATGGATCTAGAACTCCAAATACCGTGTACCTATTGCCAGCAGGAAGAGGGCAAGGAAGAGGAAAGAACAGGGGCGAAGGGGTCCCTCCCAGCTAATTTAGCTCCATTTAAAGAGCCTTTCCAGAGTCCCACCAACGGCTTGTGTTTACCCACTACATATCATCAGGCAGAATTTACTCACATGGTTACAACTAGTGGAGAAGGAGGCTATAAATGTAGTTGTCTTAGTTGTCTAGTGCTGCTACAACAGAAGTACCACAAGTGGCTGGCTTTAACAAAGAGAAATTTATTCTCTGACAGTTTAGGAGGCTAAAGTCCAAATTTAGGATGCCAGCTCCAGGTGAAGGCTTTCTCTCTCTGTTGGGTCTGGGGGAAGGTTCTTGTCATCAGTCTTCCCCTGGTCTAAGAGCTTCTCAGCACAGAAAACTTGGGTCCAAAGAATGTGCTCTGCTTTCAGTGCTGCTTTCTTAGTGGTATGAGGTCCCCCTGTTTGTCTGCTCCCTTCTCTCTTTTATACTTCAAAAAAGATTGACTCAAGAGCATTGCCTTATTAAAATAACTGCCTCTAATCCTACCTTATTAACATCATAAAGGCCAGGATTTACAACATGTGGGAAAATCACTTCAGATGACAAAATGGTGGACAATCACACAATATTGGGAATCATGGCCTAGCCAAGTTGATACACATTTTTGGGGAACACAGTTTAATCTATAATTGTAGTCTTATAGCTAGACAACAGGACCACCTCAATAAAACGAGTGGGTTGGTAGTTTCTTGCTAAGAAAATAAAGCATATTCAGCAGTAACTAGCAATCTCCGGCACATGGCCTATGATTTACGAGGTATTCTATTTAATTACTGTCTTCTCAATACTTTATATTTTGCTTCTGTGTAGTCCCTGAATTACACTGCTTCCTAATCATGGATTCTTGTAGACAGCATCATTCACAGAATGGCAAATATACCCTCACTGGGGGATAGAAAAGTGTTACTAGCTTTTTTCCCTTTGTTTTTTAAGGTGAACTGAGAAAAATTTAATTACTTGATCATTTTTATTTCAGTGTTTTAAAAAGGAATGCTAAAAACGTTAAAAACTTCTTTTAGCCAAGTGCTGTAGCAGAAAGCTGAAAACCTTCTTCAGGAGAAAAGCAATGATTCAGATACTTAAGAGTTTGATAAGCTAACATTAAAGATCTGAAAATAATTTTATGAATCATGAAGAAAATAATTAGACTCCAGTTCAATAATTTTCATGAATAAATGTGACATCTGTTAAGATATTTTATCTTTATGTGATTCTTCATTAAATAAGGATAAGTGACGTTATATGTTGTTGTTGTTAGTTTTTAGGGACTGTCTAGTCAGTACCAGCTCATAGCAACCCTATGTACAACAGAATGAAACACTGCCTGGTCCTGCACCACCCTCACTGTCATTGCTATGTTTGGGCCCATTGTGGCAGCAACTGTGTCAGTCCATCTTGTTGAGGGTCTTCCTCTCTTTTGTTAAGTATCTACTTTACCAAGCATGATGCCCTTCTCCAGGGACTGGTCGCTCCTGATAACATGTCCAAAGGACGTGAGATGAAGTCTTGCCATCCTACCTTCTAAGGAGCGTTCTGGCTTCACTTCTTCCAAGACAGATTTTTTCCCTCTTTGGCAGTCCGTGGTGTATTCAACATTCTTTGCCAATACCATAATTCAAATGCATCAGTTCTTCTTTGGCCTTCTTTTTCATTGTCCAACTTTCACATGCATTTGGAGACAATTGAAAATACCATGGCTTGGGTCAGGCTCACCTTAGTCCTCAAAGTGACATCTTTGCTTTCTAACACTTTAAAGAGGTCTTTTGCAGCAGGTTTTCCCAATGCAATAAGTCATTTGATTTCTTGACTACTGTTTTCATGGGCGTTTATTGTGGATCCAAGTGAAATGAATTCCTTGACAACTTCAGTCTTGTCTTCATTTATCATGATATTGCTTATTGGTCCAGTTGTGAGGATATTTGTTTTCTTTTTGTTAAGGTGTCATCCATACTGAAGGTTGTAGTCTTTGATTTTTATCAGTAAGTGCTTCAAGTCCTCTTCAGTTTCAGCAAACAAGGTTGTATCATCTGCATATCACAGATTGTTAATGAGTCTTCCTCCAATCCTGATGCTGCATTCTTCTTCAGAGAGTCCAGCTTCTCAGATTATTTGCTCAGCATAGAGGTTGAATAAGTATACTGAAAGGATACAATCCTGATGCACAAGTTTCCTGATTATAAACCACCCTCTGTCCCATTGTTCTGTTTGAAAGACTGCCTCTTGGTGTATGCACTGGTTTCCCATGAGCACAATTAAGTGCTCTGGAATTCCCATTCTTCAAAATGTTACCCATAATTTGTTATGATCCACACAGTTGAATGTCTTTACATAGTCAATAAATCACAGGTAAACATCTTCCTGGTATTCTTTGCTTTCAGCCAAGATCCATCTGACATCAGCAATGATATTCCTCCTTTCACTTCCTCTTCTGTAGCTGGCTTAAATTTCTGACATTTCCCAGTCCATGTACTACCACAACCATTTCTGAATTATCTTCAGCAAAATTTTATTTGCGTGTGATATTAATGATATTGTTCAATAATTTCTGCATTCTGTTGGATCACCTTTCTTTGGAATGGATACAAATATGCATCTCTTCCAATTGGTTGGCCAAGTAGCCCTTTTCCAAATATCTTGGCATAGATGAGTGAGTGCTTCCAGCAGTGCATCAATTTGTTGAAATATCTCAATTTGTATTCTATTAATTCCCAGAGCCTTGTTTTTTGCCAGTGCCATTCAGTGCACCTTGGGCTTTTTCCTTCAATACAGTAGGTTCTTGATCATACACTAACCCCTGAAATAGCTGAACGTTGACCAATTCTTTTTGGTACAGTGACTCTGTATTCCTTCCATCTTCTTTTGATGCTTCCTGTGTCATTCAGTATTTTTGTGAGCTTTATATCTATTTTAATTCAATTAGTGTAACAGGTATAGTGTCAATATTAGCTTCTCAAGTGAAAACTACCAAATAATTACTTGTTTGGTGAAATCCAATGATATTAAAAAATCAAAGGGTATCCGTAGATTAAAAGAGTCTGGAACCCTAATCATGCAGGTTATTAGTCAATCCGAGGTAGTGATTAGACTCGATGTTAGTGAATTGGCCACTAATACCATAAAAACTGACTGCTAGGAAATTGTTTTTTTAAGCAATTATTCAATTAAACTACATAGTATAACTGACGCACTTGTTCAATGAAATAAATACGAAGCTGTTCAGTTGAATGTATCATAGCAGCTTTTAAATTTTTTTCCTTATGTGGTATTCTTCAGACACAGATAAGGCCTCAGAGAAATTTACACCTAAAAAACTGGTGTATCTTCTTAAAATAATGTAAATATTTTAACCCCAGCATAATTTCCACAATGCAGCTGGAAATGACATTCAATGCAAAAACTATTTGCACACTTATATTTGATATGATCTATTGTGCTTTTAGAATTTAGAAAAAAATAATCAAATGAAACACAAAATAGTTTTTTTGTGTTTGTTTGTTAGTTAAAGTTGGCGTTTCTAACTTTTATCAGCCCCATGAGAATAAAGAGTGTTTCCATCCAATATTAGTGAGAGAAAACCCATTCCCTTTCTATTATTTAGTAGTCTCAATATCAGAAAGGAAAAGCCAATTTTCACACTTCATGACTTATTTCCCTAATATTTTTGAGCTATCATAGTGTCTGAAATTACAGGAGTGCTGAATCATGAGAATTAACAAATATAGACAAGGATGGTATCACTTGGGACTCAAGCCCCACCATCCTTTGGGATAAATTAGACAGAGACCATCATGGAAATTAAGAATTGGAAGGAGTTCATTTAGCCTAATTTATAACCCAATGAAGAAATCTCCTTCTTCGTTATCCAGTTCTTGTGTAAACTTCATAGCCTAAGAAAATTTTTCTTTATATTTTAAAAAAGCTATCATTTCTTAACAATTTTTCCTTAGTGTGAGCTGAACACTCTCTATGTGCTTCCATCCACCAGTCTTGACTTTGCTCTCTAGCATGATACAGAGTCAGTCTAACCCTTCTTCCACATGACTGGTCTTTACACATTGGAGAACAGTTAACCTGCCTTTACTATTTCTTTTCTTCTCAAGTTAAACATCTTCAGCTCCCTCTGCTATCTGTCATGTGTTACATTCTCAGACTGTTAACCAGTGCCTTTCCAATTTTCTGTCCTTATACTAGCTGTTTTTTGTTTGATTGTTTTGCTTTCTTTTTCTCTATACTCACATGAAAGTATGTTCCTAACAAACAATAAGAATCAGGTTCTTTCCAATTTCCCCACACAAAGAGCTTTCACCTCGGTTGCTTGAGACAGTGTACTTCTACTAATACAACCTAAAATAATTTATTTCTGTTTGCAGCCATAACTTATTGGGGTCTCATTCAGAGCTTGTAGTCAATTAAAATCACTAGGTCATTCTCATTTGAAATTCGTTTAAGCCCATTCTCGCAAAAACTTAACGAGGAACATTTTCAGCACCTTTGCTGATCTATGTATATCTGGTCTGTGGCCCTCACTATCACAGTTAATGATCCTGTCAAAACAGGAGAAAAGTACCAATGGCATTTTTTATTCTCACTGAATAGAGGCAGGGTTCTAACTATTGATGCTTCCTTTCCTAACTCCTAGCATGATAATTCTGTTTAATTTTGGAAGTATTGTTGCCAAGCTCTCTTATCTATGTTTTCAGAGATCAAGGCTATACATCTTAAAAAAAAAAAAAAAAAAAGGAATGAAGGAAGAGAGAAGGGAAAGAAGAAACAAGGAAAGGAAGGGAAAAGGGGAGGAAGGAAGGAAGGAGGGAGGAACTATGTAAACAACTTCATTCTAATCCTTTTTAAATTATCCATTACCCTTCAGTTATCCCCTATAGTGGAGCTGGGATAAATATTTCAAGTTATTTCTTATTTCTTGAATGTAAATTATCTGGTCAAGGAATGTAAAGTTATTTAATTAACCAGTTAATATCTCATCATGAAGTTTTTTTTTTTTTTTCCCCTTAACCAGGCTTTGGCTATTTTTTCTAGATTTAAGATAATTTGTTTAATTGGAAAAGTTACCCAGTTCTTCTTCTTCTCTCTCACTAATTCTCACTATATTACTTAGTCAAAGTACTTTACACTTTCCCTGTTTCAAAGATTAGCATGCATAAGAATTACATGGTAAACTGTTAAGAAAAAAAAAAAAAGCATCAACTTGGACCCCCAGCAACTGGTAATTTGATTCAACTCCAGATTCCACATTTTGATAAATATCACATGTGATTTTGATGCTTACAGCACATAGGGCATAATTTGAAAAATGTTGTCATACTTTTATCTCTTTGGAATTATTTAAAATTGTTTTATAAGAATTTACATTTATTGTACCTTGCATTCTTGTATTCTTCCCGGACCGTTTCCTTTTGGAGTATCCAGCTATGAGATCATGTCTATTCTCTCTTGAAATTTGTGAAATAAGTTGTCCTAATGTCTAAATTACGTATATGACTATAAATTTGCTTCTGTGGCTATTATAAATTCCAAGATGATGTAATTACTTTGCTGATATTCCTATTGCTACAGTACTTCATCTGGTATTATAAAAACTATTTCCTCTGTAAAAGATAGATCATTATAATGATCCTCAGCTGCTATTAAAATTAGAAGTGATAATCCTTGTAGAATTGTCTGGTAAACTACAAAACAGATACTAGTTTTTAATCTTAGGTCATAGTGTAGACTTGAGTACTTTAAATATGTTGTAGCACCTTAAAGTTTAAGTCCTGACTATCTTCACTTGCTAGTTAATTTAGTTATGATAAAAATACGACCTCTCACAGTATTTTTCCTACATGCTGTCCCTGAGATGATAATCACCACAGCTTGTTGTTAGTTGCCATCAAGTTGGCTCTGACTCATAGCGACCTGTAAAACAGAGCAAAATGTTATGGAGTCCACTGCTATCTTTATGACCATTGGTATGTTGTTATCCATAAGATTTTCACTGGCTGATTTTTCAGAAGTAGATTGCCAGGCCATTCTTCCTGGAAGTTCTGCTAGACCTGTCCACACTGGGTGATGTGGCTGTTATTCGGAACACTGATGGTATAGCTTCCAGCATCATAGCAGCACACAAGCCACCACAGTAAGACAAACTGACAAACTGGTGGTAGTCATGATAACTGCTACTTAGTAATGACTTCTGTATGTTAGGTATTATTCCTCGGGTTTTATGTGTACTAGTGTATTGAATTCCAATCATAATCCCATTAAGTGGACGATTAAGCTCAACTACTAGCTGAAAGGTTGGTGGTTCAAACCCACTCAGAGGCACTTTGGAAGACTAGCCTGGCAATCTGCTTCCAAAAGATCATAGCTTTGAAAGCACTATGGAGCAGTTCTACTCTACACACATGGTGTCGCCATGAGTTCAAATCAACTTGATGGCGGCTAAAATCATTATGTTTCTATAGAAATGGAGAAATTGAGACTTAGAGAAGGTAAGCAACTGCCTGGGGTCACATAACTAATAATGAGGAGAAACTGGATTTAAATGCAGGCAGACAGTTCTAGAGTTAGTACTTCTAACCACCACACTCTTGCTTGGCAGTGACCAAACACAGGGTTGTGCTGGCAAATTCAGCTTCAATAATGGATTGTTTCACTGAATTATTTAATTTCTCAAATCCAGCAGATACCAGTCTTATTTTTATTTACCTAATAACTATTTAGCGAAAGTTTTATACTCAACTCTCAAAGCAATCAACCACCATTCATCTGTCAGTTTATTGTACTGTGGTGGCTTGTGTGTTACTATGATGCTGGAAGCTATGACACCTGTATTTCAAATAGTAGCAGGGTCACTCATGGTGAACAAGTTTCAGCAGTTTCCAGACTAAAATGACTAGGAAGGAAGGCCTGGTGATCTGCTTCTGAAAATTAGCCAATGAAAAACCTATGGATCACAACAAAATATTGTCTAATATAGTACTGAAAGATGAGCTTCTATATTGGAAGGTAACAATGCACTCAAGCATGCTGGCAATCATGAGGATGATGTGCGTGGGAACCAGGAGTGTTTTGTTCTGTTGTACATGGGGTCGCCAGGAGTCAGAGCCGACTGGGTGGCAGCAACAGTAATAGTAATCAAAGGTCAAGAATGTTTCAATATAGAAAGAAAATAAGTATACGATTACACATCTAGTGTCAACTTCAGAAGAAATATTTTTTTAAAAAACAAGAATATTTCACCAGTTTTTTTCTACATTATCTTGGTTAAGCGTTTAGAAGAAAGCATCTGATTGAACAAAGACATGATAAGATGTTAATGACAAACATTACTCATTTCTTTTCTTTAGAACCATTTGCACATTCAAAGAAAAGCTCGTTAGACAAAGAAATGGATGTCACTTGTCTAACGTCTCCGTTTCACTTCTAAAGGAAGTCTTATAAACTCACAATACTTGTTTTGGCCTAGAGTAAAAGCATCTTATTTGAAATTTCCTTAACCCTCAAGTTTACACATAAAATCTGAATCACTGTTAATTTTATAAAGATAGCTACCATGGGGAAGAGTGACTATTACAGGTATTCATCTTCAGAATCAAATACAAATTACAGCTCTAATCTCTTTGGAAATTTACTTTTCATATACCTGAAGTGCTTCATTATGCACCATTATTTTGTTATAAACATCTCATTGTCTACCTTGCGACCAGATGGGCTGAAGACAACTCTTTCCCTTGGAAGGTAAATTATGTGAGAATGGAAAGGAAAGAAAATAATTTCATCTTTTACTTAACTGGAATGAAAGCCACATATTGACCTGTATAAAAATAGCTAAGAATGACTTAAAAATCTTTAAAGCAAGTATATTTTCCTGAAATACCAATGCTTCCTCCTCTAAAAGAGAGAAATGAATTCTCACTTACAATGTAGTAGGACTCAAGAAATACACATGGCTAATTATATGCACAGTGGACTGGGTTCTAACGGCCTGAAGGAAACACTTTCTTTACTTTATGAAGGTTCGTTAAGCCCATGTTTACAATGCAATCCACAAACATTTGAAAAAATAATGTAACAGTTTAAGATGATAGGGTGGGAGAATGGGTTAACCACATTTAACTGGTAACCGTTTTAATGAAACATTTTTCAGAACTGAATTTTCTTTTGTTTTAAATATACATATATATTTTAATATATATATGAAACTGTATCTAGCTGTATGAAAATATCTGTTTTTATTATCCAGTTGTAACCACAACTATATTAGGAGCTGGGATTCAAGTCTGGTGCCTGGAATTTATTGGGAGGAGAATGCTTATGACAGGAAACCAGGCAAGGCTGTTAGCCCAAGACATTAGTCACATAATGGATTTATAAAATTCTCCAGATTGAAAAGCTAGTTGTGGTTACGAAAATAATCAAGAAAGAATTTGGTGGCAAGACTCATTAAGGCTTGATGGAAGATGTATAGTAGCAATTAAGGTAGAAACAAAGGTCGGTCCCTAGTGGCTTGTCTCAGGTTCCCAGGGCTGCCATAATATAATATCACAAGGTAAGTGACTTTAAAGAACAGAAATTTATTGTCCCACAGTCCTGGAAACTGGACGGCCAAATTCAGGGCTTCAGCAAGACAATTCTCTCTTTTTGTCCCTTCTAAGGGAAGATCCTTGTCTCCTCCAGCTTCTGGTAGTCCAGGTGTTTTTTGGTGTTCTTTGGCTTTCTCATGTATCACCATATGGCCTCTGTTTTCCCCTGTGTGTCTGTGTCTCTGTTCTTCCCTTTTATAAGACAGCACCCTACTCTGGTATGACCTTATTAACTTAACTGATAAAAAAGCCCCATCTCCACACAACAAGGTCACACTCACAGGTACGGGTGTTATGACTCCAACGTATCTTTTTTGCGAGAATATAAATCAATCCATAACATGGCTCTACTCCAAACGGGGATTGCAATAAATTATAGAATGTTATAGCTGGGGCAGTTTAGATGCTCCACAGTCAAACCCAATGATGAGGAAGTTCTTGCAGGTGCAAATATGTCAGGAACTATTAAAGAAAGATATGGTTCTTTCATTGCTAACTTAATTAATTCCTTTCTTATCTTAGCAGAATCTAAGTCCTCTGAGCCTCAGAATCCTCTTCATTCAAATCTTCCTCCAGGATCCTGCCATCCTCCAGGGCCCAGGGCAGGCATCCTCAAAAGTAACAACTTAGATATAAATTAACTCTGAACTTAAGACACAATATGCAATAACAAGATAAGTCTTGGGGCTACTTCTCAGAGCTCCTCATGGAAATGTCTTAAGGCTTGAAGACTCATTCTAGTAAGCTGAGTTTTTCAAATACTTCAATGCTCCCATATAGCATGCCTGAAAGTGTAGAGTGAAGCACAATGCTGATGATCACTGAGTGAATCTGAGCTTTACACTTACATGGGATAGATGACCATGTTTTTAAGACTATGTTCATAATGAACAATTGTATCAGACCATAACTAAATTAATAACTTGAATTTATTTTCCATGTTTGTGCCATTTTTATAAGAGAAACATTTAGTAACACACACACAAAAAAAGCATTTCCTTCTTAAAATCAAAATTTTATGTTAATACTATTGTTGGCTGCAGATATCCATTCTAAATTATAGTTGTAAAAATGTTATCACATACTGGTGAGAATTGAACACATTGCTATATACAGAAAATAGAATGTGATTAATATTTCTTCATTAGTGTTTAACATCAAATCTGTTCTTGAGATGGTCTCTAAATTCAGGTGGGATATACTCAAGGCCATACTTTGGCTCTCGTGGACTTCTAATTTTGTTCAGTTTCAATTTGAACTTACATATGAGCAATTGCTCTGTTCCGCAGTCAGCCCCTGGCCTTGTTCTGACTGATAATATTAAGCTTTCCAATCGTCTCTTTCCACTGATGTAGTCGAAGACCTCTGGCAAGCTCCACGTGTATAGTAGCCATTTACGTTGGTGAAAAAATGTATTTGCAATGACGACGTCATCGGTCTTGCAAAATTCTGTCATGCAATTTCTGGCATTATTTCTATCACCAAGGCCATATTTCCCAACTACCAATCCTTCTTCTTTGTTGCCATCTTTCACATTTCAATCACTAGTAATTATCAGTGCATCCTGATTGCCCGTTTGATCAATATCAGACTGAAGAAGATGGAAAAATCTTCAGTTTCTTCATCTTTGGCCTTAGTGGTTGGTGCATAACTCTGAATAGTTGTATTAGCTGGTATTCTCTGTAGGCGTATGGATATTGTCCTATCACTGACAGTGTTGTACTTCAGGTTAGATTTTGAAATGTTCCTTTTGACAATGAAGGCAAGGTCATTCCTCCATTCCTCTTCAAGTTGTCTTTCCCGGCATAGTAGACCATAAGGTTGTCTGAATCAAAATGGCCAATACCAGTCCATTTCAGCTCACTAATGCCTATGGTATCAATGTTTGTATGTTCCATTTCATTTTTGAGGATATCCATTTTTCCTAGATTCATACTTTATACATTCCACGTTTGGATTATTAATAGATGTTTGCAGCTGTTTCTTCTCATTTTGAGTCGTACTGTGATGATACATCTATATATTCAGTTTATTTTTAAAGAAAAGAAATTATAAATCAGTACACTAGATGTGCTGAAAATGGCCAATTGTTTTCAGGTAGTGAGGGCAAAATAGGGTCAATAACTGGTGGAAAACGGCTTGGTAAAACCCTTTGACGATAAGCCAAGTGCACTTCTAACTTTAATAAAAACAAAAATTAAAGCAAATAATCTAAAATTTACAATAAAATATCTTTTTTTTTTTTCAGAATAGCTTACCATTGAATTTAACCTATTTTTCCCCAAATAGATTGGATATTCAGCCATATTCAGGTTTAGAGAATAGTGCTACTAAGAAGTTTGAAAATAAAATGTTCTTAATTACATTGCTGAGAAAAAAATTCAGTCCTCAATCATAAAAACGTTGCCTCATAAGAACTTGAACATCGTCTGGTCTCAGGAAAAAACAAGTGATTATTTTAGATTCTAAAATTTATTTTTCAATTATTGAGAAAAAAACAAATGTGTAGCAATAAGTAAAATAAAATATCTAACATTTATAAAGAGCTCTTTATGTGATGAACCTTTTCTGTTATTTTCGTAAAGAAACTCATTTAATCCTCAAATAAACCTCCAAGTGTGTGACTCTTATACTCATGTTAAAGTAGTGAAACTAAATTACGAAAATAAAAAGACTTGTTCAAAGATGGAAATTGGCAGATGTGGCATTCACAGCCAGGACTCTAACCAGAGTCCTGGATCCAAGCATTATATGACGCTCCCCAGCGCGAAGGACTAAAGGGCACCAAGTAGCTGGTGATATGCAGCTATAAGGTGGAACAGCAAAGCCTTGTAAAACATATGCTAGGGAAAAGGAAGCCAACCTCACCGTCAAGACAAAGCCAGATCATTTCCTTAGGCAGCTTGATCACTTTTCACTCTCTCGAAGGTGAGCATATCCCATATACTTAGATATTACCAGGCTAACACCTGATTAATAGTTACAGTTAGGTCACTAACCTTCAAAAGAAACAAAATGCATAACAATTACATTTACAAGAAATGCTTAACATAGCAAGATTCACACAGAACAATGGCTATATTTTATGGAGCACTTGTTTAAGCCCATTACTTAAATTAATATCCATAATATCCCTACGATGTAGGAATTATTATCCCTAATTTCCTGCAGAGTAAATACAGGTTCAGAGATGTTTGATTTTTAGCCCAATATCCAAGGTAAAAAAAAAAAAAATGATATAAGCATGATATGAACCTAATATTTTTTATTCTAATATCAGATGCTTTTATTTCTATAGGAAATTCCATGTCAAAATACTTTATTACTATCTGATAATTTCTATTTACTCTGTTCACTCATTAGTATATCTTTATATGGAAATGCCCATTCCATCTGCTAGATTCAGAATATAACTAGTCAATTCCCCCAATTTCACTCTGAATTCTGTGACTTTTTTCATCTGTGTCCCAAAACTTCTTGTTTTTGACAGAAAAGATACAATGGTATCTATATTATCTATATATCACTGAAATATAAAAACAACTGAAAAATTGAACTCACAAGCAGTTTTTCTTCTATATGACACAAAAAATCCTGAGTTTATAAAGAATGCTTCTAAAAATCTATTGCTAAAATTGTATCATATATATTAAATATATATATAAAATCAGGATATCTAACATGACATAGAAATAACATCCAGATAATTGAATTTTTTTTTTAATCCAGATAATCTGTGGCATGAGAAAACGGTCCCAATTTATATATTCCTTAGATAATCATATTTACTGATATCATGTTAGTATTTACTAGTATTTTGCAGGTATTTTACTCCATTTTTATTGTCTCTGTGTGGCATTCAATGTTAATATTGATTTTACTTCCTATCTCTTCCTTTGAAATTTCAAAGCATGTTTCATGTGGATTCTTTAAGCATTTGCGGTATAATATGCAGTTTAAACAGCAATAGAAAAAATCTAATTGCAGCACACACATGTTCTACATTCAAACATACACTTAACATTTTAAAAATTCTGAAGCAATGGTACCACTTTTCAAAAATGTCAGCGAATCATCCCTGGAAGCCTTCCCCTTCCTCTTCCTAAAACTATACCACAATGGTAGTGTAAGATATGTAGTGAACTGAATTAAATGATGAGCTGTATCCATTACAATAAAGAAAACACTCTCAGAAATAAATTAAATGATATTTTGACCTGTTACAATAATGGAGAAAAGCATATGCCTCCTTAATCATATAACATTTTTCAAGTGCATCTTAAGGTCTCCTGCCATTGGCATCAACCAGCTGAATCATTAAGCTCATTTGACTCCTTGGTAGAAAGATCCAGTTTGACCTAAGTTATTGGAGGTAAAAGCTACATGTGATTTAGGGGCACTAATGCAATAGTTAATAGCTTTGCTAGAGTAGTACATTTTATGTCCCCAGTGGATGCTTCCTGTTTCATTGACTTTAATTATCCAACATTTTAGGTTTCCTTCTTTCCATCCTACTTCTCTGTTGCTTTAGAGTTAATTACCGTTCATAATGGTGGTACTGTCTAACTGAGCAAAAGAAGGAAACCATTCTCTGAAGTCATGTATTTTCCCTACTGGTAGCAGATTTATTCCCTAAAGGACATTTCTAGTACTTTGTCCATTTAGGTTGAAATTGTCTCTAATTGTCTACCATTTTTCCTGAAACAGCATTTGACCTATTATTAATGTAATGGATTTTATTTTTTTTTATTTTATACACAAAGCTTATATTCCATTTTCTTAATTTCATCTCATCTTCACTAGGTATGAGACCATTAGCCCTAGGTAATTTCTCTCCATTTTCTAACAACTACTCTCTCTACATAAGATACTGATATAAAATGATCATGGTATGATTTTGTCTTAACCACATTATATTAAATTGACTTTTCACCTATTTTATTGTGAAAAATGCAACTGTAACTTAAGATACCTTACAAAAGTACTATATGGATAAGAAATCTTAGAGAAAAAAGAAAAAAATGTATGTTTCCTTGGATAATTATAGGTTTCTAAAATTTCATTTAAAAATTGGTAGTACATTCACGTGGCCTAAAATTCACAAGGTGTCAACAGTGATGCAATCCAAACAAAGTCCTTCACTTTTTTCCAAGCAACTCATTACCCCAGTAAGTTTCTCCTTCTCCCAGATATATCTTTTCTTATCTGTTATCTACACAAATAAAACGAAGAAATACATATATAAATATAATAAATAATTATATATTATAAGAAATTATTTTTTAAAAATGCTAGCATATGATACAAATTAATTTGCAACTTAATTATTTTTACTTATGTGTTATTGATGTTTCTATATTATTACTATTAGAGCTACCTTATTCTTTCAGATGAATCTTGTAGCACTAGAGGTGGCAGAAGTGGCAGATTCTGAGTTGATTTTAAGGTAGAATTAACAGAATTTTCTGGATGTCGAAGATGTCTCCAAGTTTCTTGGCCTAATTTTTCAAGGGAGGAAAAGTTAGAAGGATGGAGTTACCATTAACAGAGATGGAGAAGATTGTAAATAAATCACATTTTTCATGAGACAATTGGGAGCTTAGTGTTGAACTTGTAAACATTGAGATGCATATTTGTCATTGTTGTTGTGTGCTGTGGACTTGATTATGACATGCATATGGGACATCCTAAAGGAAAGTTTGGTAGGAAGTTAGATACACAAGTCTGGAGTTCAGGGAAGGGACCATACTGGAGATATAAATTTGTAGCTTTCAGCACAGTGATGGTATTATGGATTGAATTGTGTCCCCAAAAAAAGATATGTTGCAGTCCTAACTCCTAAACCTGCAAACATGATCTTCTTTGGAAACAGAGTCTTTGATGACGTTATCAATTCAGTTAACATGAAGTCATACAGGAGTAGGATCGGTCCTAATCCTGTATGACTGGTGGCCTTATATAAAAGCAGAAGTTACAAAGAGACAGAGCAAGGGCTCCATGTGACACAGTAACTATAAGCCAAAGAACATCTGGAGCTCCCAGAAGCTAGAAGACAGGCATGGAACAGATTCTTCCTCAGAACCTCAGAAGGAATCAACATAACCAAAACTCTGATCTCAGACTCTCATAATCAAGAACTATGAGACAATAAATTCCTGTTCATAAAAGTCACCCAGTTTGTGTTATTTTGTTATGGCAGCCCTAGAAAATCAATACAGATGATATCAGTCTGGAAATGATCACCACAAGATAAAGAAGAGTGTCAAGAACTAATCCCTGGGACACTACAATGTTAGAAGTTGAGAATATAAGGAAGATCCTAAGAGGAAGGAAGAGCTGAAGAAGTGGTCAGAGGAGAGAAAAGAAAATCAAAAATGTTGGTATTCTGAAAACCAAGTGAAGAGACTATTTCTAGAAGAAGGTTGATCAACTATGTACAATGCTCCTGATAGTTAATTAAATCGATTTTTGGGAATTGAGAATATAGATTATCAATTAGAAGATTGCCATTGTCTTTGACCAGAACAGCTTCAGTGGATCGATAGTTATGGCGGATGAGGGTCAAAATGTTCTTGGAGAGGACTCAAGAAAGAATGGGAGGAGACAAACTGAAGATACGAGGAACAATTCTTCTAAAGAATGTTGCTCTAAAGAAAAAGTGAAAAATGGAAAGAGAAATGTGCAGTAAATCCTTAGGATGAATTCTGGGCAGGAAGTTGAATATTCCATTGAGATCAATTTTAAATTTTGGCAGATACTGCCATATTGTCTATTATAACAAATGTTTGACTAATTTACATGCATACCAAAAATGTGTAAGAATTCCTGTTTGTACACGTTTTTAAAACAAAGTACATTATCAAACTTTTTGATCTTCAACACTATGATAAGTGAAAAATTGTATTTCAGAGTTTTAATTTGTATTACTCCTATTTTGAGTGAGGATGAGCATCTTTGCATCTCTTTAGTAGTTATTTCAGTTCCATTTTATGTGAGCTATCTTTTTATACCTTTGTCCATTTTTCTACTAGGTTATGGTTTGTGCTTCTTGATTTATAGGAACACATCATATGTATCAAGGAAATGTGTATTTTGTATGTAATAACATTAGTAATAAATAGGTTTTCCAAGTTTTAGAATATTTTATTTAGCTTATGGTGCTTTTCATTACATATCTATGTCTATCTATATCTACCTTTTTATCTATTTATCATCTATCTACCTATCTATATTTTTTCAGCCATACCTATAGTGTTTGAATTTGAAGTTAGCCTTAGAAAAGCTTCCCCCAACTCAATACTATTTTAAAAATTAATATTTTTTTAATACTTTCATGGTTTAGTTATTACATTTAAATCTTTGATCCATCTAGAACTCATTTTGATTAAGACAGGCACTATAGAGCTAACATTAGTTTTTCTCCACCTGACTACCCAGTTGTCCCGATATCATTTGACGTGTTATCTTTCTTTCCCACACTGATTTGAAATGTCTCATCGATAATATAATAATATCCTACACTTATGTGGGTCTATCACAGAGATAGGGTTGCTATGAGTTGGAATCGACACAATGGTAATGGACTTTTTATCACAGACATTTCTGTTACAATGATTTGTCTGTATGTCTACTCATTGATCAGAACCACATTGTTTCATTTGAAAGCCTAATAATAGTTTTTGTATTTGGCATAGTTAGTTCTCCCTTATTGCTCTACTTTCCCTTATTTTCAGGGCTATTCTTATTTGTTCATGTTTCTTCTGAATCCATTTGTTTAATATTTCTGATATTTTTATTAGGATTAAACAGGAAAAATTGGCATATTTATTTTGTTGTTTCTTGCTACATAAGAATATAATTTGCCTTTATATTTTCAAATCTTCTTTCACGGCCCCGAGTAATGTTTTAAATATATTTTCCATTGAATTGCAATTTCTTATTATAAATGTTTCCAGGTTTTTTTCTTTAGATTTTTTCCTTTTTCCTTTTCTTTAATTGTAAACCAAAATAAATATATTTCTAAATGGATGTTGTTCATAATTATGAGGGATATTGATTTCTTTATATTAATTTTATAGGCAACTTTCCTAAAATCTATTTTTATTTTTAACAATGGTCAATTCACTTGGGTTTACTAAGTAAAAAATTTCATAAAAATTATACTTTTACTACTACTACTACTAATTGTAATACTAATAACATCAAATACAAAAATATTTAAAAATTCTACTCAATGTTTTATATGTGCTGGGCACTATTCTAATCACTCTTTACCTCACTTAATGCTTGCAATTTACAGCCCTTTGAGATAGGTTTACTATCATTATCCCCGTTTTACAGATGAGGAAATACTTATTTCTCTTATCATATTAGAGTTGCTAGTATCTCTAAAATAATGTTAAAGAATTTTGGGTAAAATATAGAGAAGTATTTCTAGTGCTTCTGCAATATATGTACGTAAATATTTAAGGATGTTTACATCTATTTTATTTCTATATTATTAGGAGTTTTAATTGATGATGGATGTCAAATTTTATCAAATATTGGTTTTAAATCTATGGAGATATTCATACGATTTCTTAGATATTTTAACCAAAACCGAAAAAACCAAACCTGTTGCCATCGAGTCTATTCTGACTCATAGCAACCCTATAGGATAAAGTAGAACTGTCCCATAGAGTTTCCAAGGAGCACCTGGTGGATTCAAACTGCCACCTTCTGGTTAGCAGCTGTTGCTCTTAAGCACTACACCACCAGAGCCTCAGATATTTTAACAGTTCCATATAATCAGAAATCTAATTATCAGTTTCATAAAATCAGCATCCTGATTGTCTAGTAATAAAATTGGATTTTTAAAAAAATTAACTCTTACCTAGAGTTTCCATATTAAAAATTTATATATATAAATATATATATATATATATATGTGCTACATATCTGTAAGCGTTTAAGAAGGCTGCTACATTGTACAATCTAGGAGCATCATTCCCACTGAATTTCTCTCTAAATGGTGCTCTTTGGAGTTGTGGAACTCAGAAATCCTGGCTTTATGTCTGTTTGTTTTTCTATATTTCTACATGAGAGTTCAAAAGCAGATCAGTTGTAAACACTGATAAACAAGGACTTCATAATTTAAAAATAACCTATTGAATAGTGCATGCCTGCCCGAACTATCTCTTGCCTATTAGGCATAAAATTCTAAGCAGAGACATCCTTACTGATATTTTCTGATAATATTACTTGCAACCTTTCCAAAGACTGGAAATATTGGATTGCTTTCCTTGACAAAATTTAGTACCAATTTAGCACCTCACACAAACTAAACATTTTCAAATGGGTTTCTTCATTTCTTCATTCATTCTTGCCCTTGTACATCTGGACGTTGGTGTTACTTGAAATGTTGTCAAGGACTTCACTCATTACTAACTTCCTCCTGCTGAGATCTTGATCTTCTCAAATCAGCTCTCAATTCAGCCAAATACGACTTTATCCTGAGGCATCTAGAGCCCAAAGAGGAAACTGAGCCAGACTCAACAACCATTGGTGAATCTGCTCAGCCTGTATTATACACAAAGCTATTTTGATGAAAATTTGAACTTTCTCTGATCCATAAAGTTAAAAGGCCAGCATTTTCCAATGTAAATTCATTTTGAATAAGAAATTCTGTATTCAGGGTTCATGGCCTAGTAAAAATTTCAGTTGGGGTAAGAATGAGAGGCTGAACAGATGGAATGAAACTTTCTTTAAGCTCTATCTGCATATACCTATCAGGCAGATACCCAGTTTGAAGCTGAAGAACAAAAAGGAGGAGGAAGATGAGGAGGAAAAAGAAGGAGGAGGAGGAAAAAGAGAGGCGAGGAGGAGAAGAAAAAGAAAAAATACTGCTACAGAATGAGAGAAAGCGTATTATACCCCACTTACAGAATGTAAATCGTCTGTTTCCACTAGTTTGAGACAGGGAAATTTTGCATTAACACTGATTTTTTTTTTTTTTCCTTTTAAACACAGTAAGGAATTCTTAAAACCTATAGATATTAAATTAGGCTGGGTCTTAATGCTCAATTTCCCAAGTCATCTCTAAAAACAAAGCCTACACTAAGGTCAGTTCTAAATTCTTTTCTTTTTTTTTTTTTTCGTAGACCCATATACAGAAATTCCAGAAAAGTAACAGTTGCACAGTATATTTTTTAAAATTATTGTGTGCTTTCCAAACCATTATATTGCAGTGATTCTCGAAAACATGACCTTTTGGTTAGCAGCCATAGCTCTTAACCACTCCTCCAGCAGGTCTCTGAGGTAAAAATGCATTGCATTTACTTCTCTTTTGTGTTTATTTTGTTGTTGTTTATCAAACTTTAAATAAGACGCCATAAATAATGGAACTTTTACAGTTATAAACTCTACTTAGGAAATTTTTTTCTAAATTTAAAAGTATGCTGAATAACTTGCCTTTTATGATCGCTTCTTGATAAAGACTGCTACCTCTTTCATGGTGTTCTAGCCTTTAGTCATAGAGAAAAGTCGTATTTGATTAGCAGGATATCCATGAAAAGGGAAGAGGTGATGAAAGAACCAGGTAAATGCAGCAGAATATATCTATTTTGCTTTGTTTATGAATTTCAGATTCCCTAAGTGGTATAAACAAGGGCAGTGGTTAAGAATTCAGCTGCTAATCAAAGATTGGTAGTTAAAATCCACCAGGTCCTCCTTGGAAACCCTATGGGACAGTTCTACTCTGTCCTATCAGGTTGCTATGAGTTGGAGTTGACTCAATGGCAGCAGGTTGTTTGTCATTGTTGAGTGTTATAAACGGTTAACGCATGTGTCATGGTTCCAGTCCACAAAAAGATGTCTCAGAAGAAAGGCCTAGGTAAGTACTTCTGAAAAATCAGCCATTGGAAACCTTATGGGAACAGAGCTTACTCTTACACAAGTGGGGTCACCATGAGTCAGAATCTACTCAAGGGCAACTGGTATGAATACCAAAGCATAACCTACAATTTAAGAGTGTGGTTTTGTGCTGATTACGCACAGTGGAGTGAAATGTGTTCTAGGACTTCTACTCCATACTTGCCCTTTGGTGAAGATACAAAATCCAAATGAGGTTCCATTATGAAGAAGGCAATGGTTCTTCTCTAGACTCTGACACTCACAAATCATAATTTTTAGCTGCTGCCAACATTTTAAACTAAACCCAAAGATAAATATTTTTTCCTTTGCTAGTGGACCCTAGACCCAAATATATCTTTCAGGACTCAAGTACTCATCTGAAGATTCACCTCTTCATTGAGCTGTTATTTTTCCACTGCTCCTGGTACCCACTTTGGTTAAGGGCCCTGACAATGTCTCTCCTTAGCACTGGGTACTTACCTTGGCCATGGCACCCTCTTTCTTTGTCAATATCTTCCTTATTTTTAAGTTCTCTCTCAGTAAACTATATTTTTTTGATATTATGGACCGTGCCCAGCACATTAGAAGGCACAGTGTAGGCATTCAATCCATAGTTGCTGAATGAATGAGCACATCTATGAATGTATTCCTTTTGGCCTGGACACGTGTATCATCCTGTTGGCTAAACTCCCCGCATTACTTCTTGAGTCCCATACACTCCTCTTTTCTTCACTGAGGCCACTGGAAATTGCACTGCTTTCTTTCCTCCTTGCAAACAGAGAAAAGAGGAGGAAAAGGGAGCAAACAGCACAAAGATAGAAGAATATAGAGAAAAGAAATACATTGGAGAAGAATATAGTATAGCAAAGGAGAAACTTGTATTGAAAAGAAAATGAATATATGCTGAATTACTGTATTGGAATTACAAAGGTAGAATATAAGTAGTTAGAGGAGAGTGGTGGTTCCATGGGAGAATTCTTGCCTTTCATGCAGGAGACCTGGGTTTGATTCCAGTCAATGCACCTCATGCTCGGCCATCACCTGTTCACCAGTGAAGGCTTGCATATTGTTGTGATGATGAACAGGTTTCAGTTGGAGCTTCCAGACTAAGACTGATGAGGAAGAAAGGTCTGGCCATCTACTTCTCAAAATCAGCAACGAAAACCCCCTGCAACAAAAAGTTTGATCTTGCTGTGCATTGAGTTACCATGAGTTAGCAGCTAACTAGACTGCAGCTAACCACAACAATGTAAGTAATTGAAAAATTAAACAGGCAATGTAAAATTTTAAATAGGGAAAAGTAACAAACATGGTACCTGTATCTTTTCAAAAGGACTTTCTTTGGAATCAGACACATGTGAGTTTGAAACCTGGCTCCTGTCTTATCCAACTTTGTGGACCTGGGGAGATCACAACCTCCCAAAATTTCATTATCATTATTTGTAAGATAGAGATAATGATGGGTACACTGCAGGACAAAAATTCTTGTTAGGATTAAGCCAGAAAAATGCCTGGAACCCAGGAGCTCAACATGTTATTTTCTCTTTGTTTCCTTTTCGCAAACTATTCACTAAAAGACTGTACCTAGAGTCACCTTGAAGAATGGCCTGGTGATCTACTTTAAAAAAATCAGCCACAGAAAACCCTATGAAGCACAGTTTTACTCTGACATACACGGAGTCTCCATGAGTTAGAGTCGACTCAGTGGCAACTTGTATGGTATGTAGACTGATAATCCGGTGACTTGAGAGTTTTCTGCTTCCATCTGGAGTCATTGAGGCCCCGGTTGCTTCAAGATATGCTGACTATACAGACTAGAAGCAAATTTCCCAGAGCAGCTAATTCAGCAGAGATAAATGATCAATTTTTGGTCAAAGGTGGTCATTGACAATGAAAGTGATTACGCTTTTATTTAGGTTGAGCTGTAGATCCTGTAAGTTCACCATTTTCTTTTTAATTGGTTCATGTCTCCAGGAGCTTTAAAACATAAAACCAGCAATTTTTCTGTACTGCAAAGAACTATGAAAACAAAGACTTTTCATTAAAAATCACTTTCTTAAGACAATTATTATAAACAGTACTCATTGCATAACGTAATGCTGAGAAAAGTATTGGAAGAATAGAGAAACAAACCTATAATTACATTCATTAATCTTGTTTTCAACATTTGAAAATGAACTGCAAAAATTTCTGTTAGCTGTCCAGACTTCATAAATGCTTTCTTTGTCTCCTAAAATATTATCTAAATTTCATTCAAATATTACTATTTTCCTTCCTTTATAAAGTTTCTAATACTTCATAAGTTCCATTGTTCTTTGTGTGCATGGAGGAAATGAGATGAGTCCAACTTAGGAAAAGAAATTGATTTGCATGATTTTGATCTGCCACAGTAAATATTTACCAGGGGCTTTCTGTGTGCATGGCATTGAGGTCCCAAAGACACGTGTCAAGGAAGAGAAATCAGCACATAGCCCCTGTCCAAAGAGTATACCGGGAGTTAACGGCAATTTTTCCTGTACCACGGTGTCTGGATTAAGCAAGTTCCAATGTTAGAAGCTTCTGAACACAGAACTGTTTAATAAGCTCAGTGATCTCCAAGAAACATTTTCTGGAAAAAAAATCTGAGGATTGTAATTTCAAAGTGACTCAAACAGAGCTTTTTACTACAAAGTGGCTTTTCAGTTAGAATGCTCGAAATCTGTCAGTGCTAAGATGTAAGGTAACAAGGGCGAAGTTGCGGCTGCCTATGGCTCTATAGGGCTATTCCTTTCACATTTGATTCAGTTCCTTGAGGAAACCTGGGGTGCCACAGATACCGAGTCCTTGCATTTTCTGCCTTGTTTTGGCTTTGTGTGCTTTCATATGTTCTGTTATTCTTTCAAATCTACTGTGAAGCAGCTATTAGTTTTATAAAGCTTTTATTTCTAAGAAGTAGTCTTTTACTTTTCTTACAAGAAAATAAAATTACTAAATACTACAAGCTTGGCCTGTTTCTAATCATGAGGTAATCATTTGACAGTCCCTGTACGTTGGAAACATCAACTAATGACCTTTATTACTAACGACCTAGGCCCTCAGGCAATTAACCTAGACAACACTGATTAAGAGAGGAGTCTGCTGGTTTTTACAACCGTATAAAAGAGAAGGAGTCTTTGTGTAAATAGAGAAGGGGTAGGGCAGAGAAAGAAATGTAAAAGTGAATGAGCTGTAAAAAAGAAGGGCTCTTTCCTTCTTTTGTGCTTCATGTTAGAAAATAAATTAGCAAATCCAAAAGCTCAGAAATAATTTTGAATTACTGTGTGGCACGAAGTCTCTGGAATAGACAAATCTTAAAAAACAAAATGTTTAGCCTCCAGATTCTGTGAGCTTGGCCTGCACATCCTCTAGAAAATGTGTTCTTGTTTAAACACAGGAGTCCTGACCAACTTCCTACCTGACTTCAGTAGTGAGTTTAGCCATTAATGTAATCACAGACCTCAGGGGTCTCTCCTGTTAAGTGCTCTCTCTTTTCTCCTGAAAAGGCACCAGGGGACTGCTCTACTGCTTCTCTTGGCAGGGTGTTTTTTACACAGGCACTACCCACTGCTTGAAACATGTCCTTGAGACGCCTGTCTAAACCTTGTTTAACCATTTTTTGTCCATTTTTCCTGGTCCTGATGGTTTAATTAATGCAGTTGGTTCATGTTCCCTTTTCATTTGTAAAAGTACTTTAATAATTAAGTTCATATTGGTCTCAACTATTCATTGATCTTCAACTATTATGATGTCCACACACAGAGAGACTTTATAGTCCCATCCAAAAATCCCCTTATTAAAAATAACTTGATGTAGAAGCTTATGAGAAGACATAAAAGCAGATTCAATAAAATTAAAATCATCCACAATCTAATGATCACCTTTAATCGTTGGTTTTATTTCCAAAGAATCTTTATTTCTAAAAAAAAAAAAAAATAAGCTCATACAATATATAGAATTTATGCACTACTCTTTTTATCTAATAATATATTTTGAGAATTTTTCCATGACATTGGAACATGATTTTATTGGCAGTAAAATGCTGGACATGTAGAATGTGATACTCCAAAAGATGTTATAGATTAAAATAATCAGATCAAAAATGAGTTATCTTAAAACCAATCAGCATGTGTATAACAGTTAATTATTTAATTCAGCCTCCATTGTGAGAATTGATAAATCAGCATTTCTAAGCTCCTGGAGCCCTGGTAGCACAGTGGTGAAGAGTTCAGGCTGCTAACCAAAAGGTTCGCAGTTCAAATCCACCAGCTGCTCCTTGGGAACCCTACGGAGCAGTTCTAGTCTACCCTATAGGGCTGCTATGAGTCAGAAACGACTTGACAGCAATGTTCTTTTTTTAAGTTCATAAATAAAATTATTAATTTAACTAACTTATCATTTATTAAAATACCCTACATATAAAGAATAAGGTGTATAGTATTTGCTCAGTGTCAGAGAAAAAAAAATTAGCTCTACTTTTCCATAAAAAGTTTGTGAAAGGAGTATTCTTTTTTGAAAATCTTGACAGTCTAAAATGGCTAAAATGTTTTTTCTCTACCTTTGTAAAGATGTAGTTGAGTTCAACAATCTTATCTTTGCATGTCTCATTTGTTCATTCAGTCATTCATTCAAAAAATATTCAATATCTACTCTAAAAGAGGCATTGGTAGGAGTTGCCAATACTGCAGAAAACAAGATAGAAGAGTTCTGCACTCACGTAGTTTATAATCTAATAAGGGGAAAAAAATAAAATGAAATTAGAGAAGAAAGAGTTATGTGCTAAAGAACAACTTCATGGGAAGGGTGTGACTTTCCTCAGCAGAGTCTTCTCTGAAGAGGTGACATCGAATTTGAGACCATATAATGACAATGTGAAGAGATATGGAAACATTTTTTTTAGTCAGAAGAAAGAACATATACAATAAGTCCCTGAGGAGAGAAAGATCTTGGCTTCTTTGAGGAACATAAAGGAGGACAATTTCTGGGGAACATTGAAGTAGAGGGGTATTGACATGACTTTGGAGAGATGGCTACAGTCAGACGTGTGCAGTGCCTTACAGGTCATGATAGGCACTGAAATGGGGTCTGGGGAACATTCTGGTTCCTCTTGGTTCCACGGAAAGGAGGGAATCTACCACTTCTCAGGAGGTAAGCATAGTATAAGAACTTCTTACTTGATTCCTTCACCTGAAAGAATAAACAGTGTACATGTGATTCAGCCCTTCTGAATCTTCATGTTGTCTTAAGAGTGCTCAAAATGAGTACAATTCCCATAAGACCTTGTTCTCCATGAAGAAAGCCAGGAATCAAGCCAGACTATAAATCAACTTCTCTCTGTGAAGGTGGTGATTCCAGATATTTAAGTCCACTCTGCAAATAGTATCTGTACATGACTATTGTAAATAGTAATATCCTCCAGTGGATGTAACTAGGTCTGGGTGATAAGTAGATCTACATTATCCACAAAACATATTAACAAACAGTTTGTAGGACTATTTTACTGCTTATACACATGAACTCATTTAGTTCTCACAAGAATCCTAAGAGGTAAGTATGATGATTTTTTCCTACTTTATAGATAGGACAATTGAAGTGCAAAGAAGTTAAGTGATCAATTGGGAAGAAGTAGCCTCTTTAGCAAATGGTGGTAGCAAAACTGTATATCTATTTGCAGAAAAATGAAACAGGATCCATACCTAAAGCCATACACAAAAACTAACTCAAAATGGATCAAAGACCTAACAGCTAAAGCTAAAACTGTAAAGTTTCTGGAAGATAATATAGGGGCAAAACTGTGGGACTTAATTTTTTTTCAGTAATAGATTATCAAACACAACTTCAAATGCATGAGTAACAGGAGACAAATTAGATATCTGGGACCTTCTAAAAATTAAATTCTTTTGCTCATCAAAAAACTTTATCAAAAGACTAAAAAGAGAACCTACAGATTGGGGAAAAAAGAAACTGTGGGAATGATGTATCTGATAACGGTCTAATCTCTAAAATATATAGAACATTTCAACAACTCAACAATGAAAAGACAAACCATCCAATTAAAAAATGGGCAAAGGACATGAACAGATACTTCAGCAAAGTGGACAATCAAGTAGCCAACAAACACATAAAAAGATGCCCACAGTCACTCATTAGCCATTAGAGAAATGCAAATAAAAACTGCGGTGAGATACCATTTCATGCCTACAAAAATGGCACAGCTCAAAACCGCAAGAAACAACAAATGCTGGTGAGGTTGTGGGGAGACTAGAACCCTTATCCATTGCTGGTGGGCTTGTAAAATGGTGCAACCACTATGAAAAATGGTATGGTGCTTCCTCAAAAAGCTAGAAATAGATATTTCTAGAAAAATCTAGAGGTACTTTATGATTCAGCAATCCCACTCCTTGGAATATACTCTAGAGATCTAATAGCAGTGACACAAATAGACATATGCTCACCTATGTTCATTGCAGCATTATTCACAATAGCAAAAAGATGGAAACAACCTAAGTGCCCATCAATGCATAAATGGATAAACAAAATGTGGCATATATATATACATATATATATATATATATATATATACACACACACAGTGGAATACCAAGCAAGTATAAAGAATAATGATGAGTCTGCAAAACATAACATGGATGAATCTGGTGGACATTGTGCAGAGTGAAATACATCAAGTACAAAAGGTTGATAGTACTTTTATAAAAAGACAAAAATAGGTATACATATAGAAATCAACATTCTTTGGTGATTACCAGGGATGGGAGGGGAAGGGAGAGGAAATCACTCTCTAGACAGTAGACACTTGTTAGTTTTGGTGATAGGAAAGGCAATATCAAATATGGGTGAAGTGTGCACAACTTAACCAAGGTAAATGATGACAGTAAGTAATACACAAGATTAAAGGATGTTATTGGTAAATGTTATAACATACTATTTGGCAACAAGAGCAGTAATAACAAAAAAATATGTAAATGGTCCCATAGGTAGATATGTATCCATATATGTGTATAGCAAGGTATATGTGTGTATATATGTGTGCATATACGTGTGTATCTGTAGGCTTTGGCATATACATGTTTGTGTATACTGCCCATATATTCATATATATATAATAACACATATAGGAGGCACAGTCATGGATACCTCTCAGACATGACCGAACACCTCGCAGGATTGGTTTACTGGGTTTGAAGGCTTAGGGCCATAGCCTCTTGGGATAATTTGGTCAAGTGTTAACATAGTCTATAAAGTTTATGTTCTACAGCCTAGTTTGGTAAGTTATGTCTAGGGTTTTAAAAGCTTGTGAGAGGCCATCGAAGATACAACTATGGGTTTCTACCTATCTGGAGCAAAGAAGAAAGAAGGAAACCAAAGACTCAAAGAAGAAACTAATCTGCAAGACTAACTGTCTGCATGAAACACAGCCTCATCTATCCAGAAACCAGAAGAACTAGATGGTGCCCAGCTACCACTACAGACTTTTCTGACTAGGGATACAATAGATGATCCTGGATAGAATTGGAGAAAATTGTAGAACAAAACTCTTTAACTCTTAAAAAAAGAAAAAAAAAAAGAAAAAAAAAGAAACCCCTGAGACTATCACCCTGTGATACCCTTTAAACTTTGAAATGAAACTACTCCCAGAGATCATCTTTTACCTAAATAACAGATAGGCTCATAAAATATACAATATCCTGTGAGTACTGTTATCCTCCAAAAAAATGATAATCATCATCATCTATATGAGACTAAATGGTCAACATTTACCCACAAGCAAAGATGAGAAGTTTAGGGTGGAAGGATGGGCAGGGAAGCTGGATTAATAGAAGCACGGAAAAACCAAATAGAAACAATAAGAATGTTGACACAATGTGGAAAATGTAACCAATGTCACTGAAGAATATGTAGAGAAACTGTTCAATGGGAACCTAATTTGCTGTGTAACCTCCCACCAAAAACTCAATACAATATTTTAAAAAAGAAGTTAAGTGACTAACCCAAAGTCAAGTACACGGCTAGTAAGTAGGGGATCTGGGATTAGAACCTAGGTAGTCTGGCTCCAAAATTTATCTCTTCGCCACATCATTTATGCCTCCTCTACTCTACAGTATGTTTTACCTTTTGGCTAGCAGCCGAGCTCTTAACCACCGTACCACCAGGGCTCCATATTTTTCATACTTTGTAATAAAAAATACAGTGTGGAGGACAGACTTTAAGAAGGTCCCAAATTATCCTTAGCTTTTTACATTCATGCCAGTGTGTAATCCCTTCCCCTTGAGTGTGAAAGAGACCTATTGGTTGCTTCTAGCTAATAGATTATGGCATAGGAGCCGAGATGTCACTTCATGATTACATTACATAAGATTGCAACTTCTGTCTTGTTAGAAGACACTCTGTATTGACTCTCTCCCTTGCTGGCTTTGATAAGGGGCTGTTTAATGGAAAGGCCCACATGGCAAGGAATCAAGGGCAGCCTCTAGACAATAGCCAGCAAGGAGCTTACACCCTCAGTCTGAAAGTGCACAAGGAACTGAATCCTGCCAAGAGCTATTTGAGCTTGGAAGTGGATCCTTCCCCCAATGAGTCTCAGATAAGTCCCCTGCTCTGGCTGACACCTTGATTGCAGCCTTGTGAGAGGCCCTAAAGCAGAGGACACAGCTTAGCTGAGTGCACATTCCTGACACACAGAAACTATGAGATAATTAATATATGTAGATTCTATCTGTTAAACTTGTGGTAATTTGTGTTAGAGAAATAGATAACGCATACAAATAGGATATATTTATTGTCTGCAATGGCACTATAGGAGTGGCATATTGCCGTCAGTAAGCTTTCCTCTGTTTATTTCCTATCTCTGGTTCAACTTATGATACCCCTATGGTCTGGATGTTCTCTCTGGAGCTGGATATACCATGATGTTCCTAGGACTATGACTTGGTCTCCCCTAAAGGGGAAGTCAATGAGATTGGAGCTATTTTCCTGAAATCGTAGGTATCTGCAAAGATATAGTCCCACCTCAGGATTAAATACAATCCCCTTGCATGTTTTCATCATCTTCTCCTCCTCACTGGGCCACCTCTCCCCAGACTCTTCACCAGAAGCAGCTGCTCCTTCCTCATTGACTGATCTACCCACATTACCCACTCATGCAAAGTGGGAATATTATTATTGGTTTAATTACATTGTTTTGTTTAGGGAGACAAAAATTCATAGCATAAGAAAATAAACCAATCCAATAGTCAAGTAGTAATGGCCAGTACAATATTGTTATTTCTTGTTCTCTTATTAGAGTCCTTGTAGTTTATACACCAGCTTATACTTACTTTCCCTCCTTTCCTTACTGGAACAATTAATGCCTGTTGAATGGGCAAATAAGTGAAAGAATCAATTTATTGATTTCATTTATGATAGAGATGTCTGGACAGGGACAAATATAAGCAAAGAAAAGCACAGGGTAAAATTGTAAGATTATTAAAAAAGAGAGAGAGAGATACCAACTTGTCTTCCAATTTGCACAAAAATTTTATTGGTGTAGTGCAGATTAATAGGAAAATAATGATTCTATCTGTTGAGGTTTGATCATATATATAACCTCCAAGGGACAGCTAGAATTTTAATATGAAATACTGAAATTATCTACAATGAATCACTTAGAAAAGTATGTATGGTCAGTTTGGGATTACGTGCTCTAAACTTAGTATTTCAAAACCTTCATTTATTATAAGGATATGAAAAAAGTCAACATTTTTAGCATTAAAAAGTTCAAATTCATGTTATTAATTTAGATTTCATTTATACAGTGGATTAAGTTTCTCCCCAAATAGACCTTTTTCTTCCTTTTTGTTTTCTTTATGAAATACACCACTATACACCAAGAACCCAGGCCAAAAATCTAGAGACAGTCTAGGGTTTTATGTCACACTTAACCACCACACGTGTTGGATTTCCATATCTTGTTGATTCAGCCTCCTTGTTATTGTTGTTAGGTGACGTAGAGTCAGTTCCAGCCCCTAGCAACCCCATGTACAACAGAACGAAACACTGCCTGGTCCTGCACCATCCTCACAATCATCGCTATGTTTGAGCCCATTGTTGAAGCCACCGTGTTAATCCATCTCATTGAGGGCCTTCCTTGTTTTCACTGACCTTCTACTTTACCAAGCATGTTGTTCTACTCCAGGGATTGGTCCCTCCTGATAACATGTCCAAATGACATGAGACAAAGTCTCACCATCCTCACTTCTAAGGTGCATTCTGGCTGTACTTCTCACCAGATAGATTTGTTTGTTCTTCCGGTAATCCACTGTGCATTCAATATTCTTCACCAACACCATAATTCAAAGGCATCAATTCTTCTGTCTTCCTTATTCATTGTCCAGCTTTCACACATATATGAGGTGACTGAAAATACCATGGTTTGGGTCAGGAGCACCTTAGCTCTCAAAGTGACATCTTTGCTTTTTAAAACTTTAAAGAGGTCTTTTGTATCAGATTTGCCCAATGCAATGCATCACTTGATTTCTTGACTGCTGCTTCCATGGGCATTGATTGTGGATCCAAGTAAAATGAAATTCTCAGCAATTTCAATAGTTTCACCGTTTATCATAATGTTGTTTGTTGGTCCAGTTGTGAGGATTTTTGTTTTCTTTATGTTAAGGTGCAATCCATACTGAAAGCTGTATTCTTTGATCTTCTTCAGTAAGTACTTCAAGTTGTCTTTGCTTTCAGCAAACAAGCTTGTGTCGTCTGCATGATGCAGCTTGTTAATCAGTCTTCCTCCAATTCTAATGTCATGTTCTTTTTCATATAGTTTAGCTTCTCAGATTATTTGCTCAGCATACAGATTGAATAAGTATGGTGAAAAGATACATACAACCTTGATGCACACCTTTCCTCTTTTCAAACCACATAGTATCCTCTTGTTCTGTTTGAACAACTGCCTCTTGGTTTATGTACAGGTTTCGCACGAGCACAATTAAGTGTTCTGGATTTCCCATTCTTCACGATGTTATCTATAATTTGTTACGATCCATGCAGTTGAATGCCTTTGTATGATCAATAAAACACAAATAAATATTTTTCTGGTATTCTTTGCTTTCAGCCAAGATCCATCTGACATCAGCAATAAAATCCTTTGTTCCATGTCCTCTTCTAAATCAGGCCTGAATTTCTGGCAGCTGAATTTCAGCCTCCTTAAACCTCATTGCCATTGAGTCAATTCCAACTCATAACAACCCTATAGGACAGAGTAGAACTGCCCCATAGGCTTTCCAAGGAGCGGCTGGTTGATTTGAACTGCCGATCTTTTGGTTAGCAGCCATGCTCTTAACCATTGTGCCACCAGGGTTCCACATTTCTGAAACACTCTCCAAAATAGTCTCCTTAATTCTATCCATGTTCCCCTCAAGTCTATCTTCCACAATTGAAGCCAAAGTGATATCCCTAAAATCAAGTTTGGTTTTATTAAGCACCCTCCTATAAAATCACCCAATGTTCCTCAGTATTTATCTAATGTCTCAATATTTCAAATGACACACAGGGTGCTGTGAAAGGAAATACAAGTCCTTCAGAATTCTACATCATTGACCATTTTTTTCCCAAGATAGCCTACTCCACACCAATGCTCTGTCAATGTACTTATATTTCCTGTAATTGTCAGTCTCTAGTATTCCTTTGGAGTTCTGGTGGTGCAATGATTGAGAGGAATGGCGAGCTACGGCTGCCAATCAAAAGCTCGGGAGTTTGAATCCAGCAGCAGCTGGTTGGAAACCCTATGGGGTAGTTCTGTTCTGCCCCATAGGGTCACTATGAGTCAGAATTGACTCAATGGCAACAGGTTTGTTTTTGTTTTTGTTTAGCCTTCATTTGACGAAGAATGCAGCATCAGGATTGGAGGAAGACTCATTAACGACCTTAAATATGCAGATAACATGTTTGCTTGTTGAAAGTGAAGAGGACTTGAAGCACTTACTGATGAAAATTCAAAGACTACAGCCTTCAGTATGGATTACACCTCAAGATAAAGACAATGAAAATCCTCACACCTGGACCAATAAGCAACTTCATGATAAATGGAGAAAAGATTGAAATTGTCAAATATTTCATTTTACTTGTATCCACAATCAAATCCATGAAAGCAGCAGTCAAGAAATCAAACGATGTATTACATTGGCAAAACAGCTGCAAAAGACCTGTCTAAAGTTTTAAAAAGCAAAGATGTCACTTTGAGAACTAAGGTGCACTTGACTCAAACCATGTATTTTCAATCACCTCCTATGTGTATGATAGCTTGACAATGAAAAAGGAAGACCAAGGAAGAACTGATCCATTTGAATTAAAGTGTGGGTGAAGAATATTGAATATACCATGGACTGCCAGAAGAATGAACAAATCTGTCTTGAAAGAAGTACAACCAGAATGTTCCTTAGAAGCAATGATGTTGAGACTTCATCTCATGTACTTTGGACATGTTATCAGGAGGGACTGGTCCCTTGAGACGAACATCATGCTTGGTAAAGTAGAAGGTCAGAGAAAAAGAGGAAGACCCTCAACATGATGAACTGACACAGTGGCTGCAAAAATGGGCTCAAACATAGCAACGATGGTGTAGAACCAGGCAGTGTGTCTTTCTGTTGTACATGGGGTCACTGTGAGTCGGAACTGATTCAATGCCACCTAGCAACAATAACAATCTTCATAATACCTGGTTATGTAATGCCTCTGTGTCTTTTATATTTCTGCTTCCTCTTCCAGGAAGGTCTTTAGTTCTCAAACCAGCTAGAGAACAGCTGGCCAGCTTGCAATTCTCAACTCAAGGTTTGCCACTTTTACGAAGGCTTTCCTAACCCTTCTCCACTCAAATAAAATTGACCACTTCGAGACTTTTATCCACAGTCTAATGTTTTCTTATTTCCATAATACAAACCTGTTGCTGTCGAGTCAATTCCAACTCATAGTGACTCTATTGGAAAGAGTAGAACCGCCACTTATGCTTTCTAAGAAGCAGCTGGTGGATTGGAACCCCCAACATTTTGATTAGCAGCTGAACTCTCTACCACTGCACCATCAGGTCTCCATTTCCATAATAGTATCTTTAATACTTTCTTTCACTTGTTTACATGTTGTTATCCCCAAGTAGTTCATAAGCGTCTAAAAAACAGGAGAGCTTATTTTTCCTGGCATGATCAGTAACTAGAAATAGTGCCTTAGGAAATGACCATTCAGGGATTGATATTGAGATAACGAGTACATGTTCTAAGTTATTCTACTTGGTTTCATTTATTCTATATTTTAATATTAATCATATTTTCTAGCTTCTGTAATATGATATTTTAACATCAAAACCATTTAACCCTTCTCCACCCACGTCTGCTCTACCTAGATAAGAAATCCCCTCAGTTAGCCCTTGGTAAAAGTCCCAAGCCCTAAGAAACAAGTTTTAAACATAGCTAACCAGTAAAATCCTGACATGCTTTGATCTTATCTTGTCACATTGCCAAAATAAAGATGCTTACCCACAATCCCACTCCACCTCTGTCTGTGACTGCCCTGCATTTTCCCCATGTGTGTCCATACTGAGGGTGCTATGAACACCAGGGTCCGTGTGTATAATAAAGCTTTAAAGGTTTCTGGCCTTCCTCTCTTGATTTGCACTTGACCTTCCCATACCTCAAACATTACTGTTATATCCCTTTAAGGCAACTTTATCTTATTTGTTCAAAAAATTATTAGATGATTGCAATATATCCAAATGTAGGAAAATAACATTTTTGAAGTATTATCCATTGTGATGGGGGGTGGTATTTCCCCTTTTACTTTTGATTTTCTTTTTTTTCCATTTTAAGCAGTTAGATTATTTTTCAAATTTTATATATATATATTTGTGCGAGTTTACACAGCAAATTAGGTTCCCACTTGACAATTTCTGCACAGATTGTTCTGTGACAGTAGTTATATTTTTCACAGTTAGTCAGCATTCTTTTAATTGTGTTCATTTGCTCTATTTCCAGTATTCTAGTTTCCCTGCCCCATTGTCTTCTCTTCTTTGCTTTAGAGTAATTGTTGATGTTTTGGTGTCTGTAAACTATATTTTGCCAAATGACTGAGTTGTCTTATGAGACTAATGTCCTAAGCTAAGCTTTCAAACCCAGAAAACCACTCTTGCCAAGTGTTTGATCATGCCTGAGATGTATCTATAACTGTGTCCTCTACAAATATATATGCATGCACACACATATCTCTATGTACATGTACATATAAATACCTCTAGCTGTGCAGATGTATGTACTCACCTGTACCTACCCATATACTTATATGCCTATACACTTACACTCATACACTCATTTTTTGTCTATCATTGGTGTTATGAAATTATAATGTCATATTATTTAGCACAAACGTCCTTTTCTCTTGTGCACTTCTTAGTAGCATCATTTACTTTGGTTAAGCTGTGCTGATTCCACCCACATTCAGTGCTTCTTTTTCCATCACCAAAAATAAGTATCTATATGACCTACAGAGTGATTCCCCGTTTCCCCTGATCCCTGCTAATTACCAGTGAACATTGGTCTCTGGATATTTATCTATTCATATCTTCTTATAAAAATGGAATTATACAATATTTGTCGTTATGTGATTGACTTATTTCACTTAGCATTGTGTCCTCCAGATATATCCATGTTATAATAGGTTTCACAGGCTCATCATTGTTCTTTATGGTTGCATAGTATTCCATCACATGCATTGTGCTGCATTTTGCTTATCCATCCATCCGTTCTCCATTGAAGGACACTTACACTGTTTCCATTTTTTACTATTGTGAATAACACTGTAATGAATGTAGGTGTGAGCACCTAGACTTTCTGCTACTCAGTAACTCATGGAAGAGATGAAACAAGACACAAAAGAAACTGGTTCTTCCTAGTGTCTTCTAAGAGCCCAGTTCCTTCAGTAAATGGAGACATCCTATGTATACCACAGATATTTGAAAATTTTATTGGGAAAAGATACAGGTGAAGATGGAACATGATGAGGATACGGATTTTTAAATGAATGGGCATCTCCCAGACAGACAGAGTCTGGGCCTTACTTCCTAGAAAGCTCCATGGAAGGAGAGAGGAAAGAACTAACTGGGCTTTCCAGGAATTTCTGAGCCCCAGCTTGGCATGGAAATAACAGCATGATTCTTGTGCCTATGTATGTGACATACAAGCAGAGGGAATAGAGCCAGTGGGCCAGAGAGAGGCAGAAGAGTTGTCTAAGTGGTAACGTGCAATAGTTGATAAAGTGGTCCAGACCAAACAATGCACCTCACCTACACAAAAAGACGGACATAGAGGATTCATTGAGTCCCTCCAACACCTTGTCCTGTGAAAACATTCTTAGAACTTAGCACACATTTGGGGAAAAGGGAGGAGTTGGTTATCTCTTGAATAAAATTATGCTCTGCAATAATTTTATTGAGTTATAGAACATAAACTTCTTAACACAGCTGAGTTTTTAAAGAGAAATTCCAACCTGCTACACAAATTTGAAAGTTTATTCCCAGCCAACTAATTGATTTATTTATAGCCGATTTTATTTTTCAGTTACTTTAATAATACTACTCATCATTGTGTGCTGCATCAGTCACTGAGGTGATTGAGTCAGCCATTCATATCACCATGATTGACGAGTTTTCAATCGGGTAGCTCTTGCCAATTAAATATAAATGCATATGCCTCACTACCCAGGGTTGTTATGTTTACAGGTATTCAGCTTCATCTAATTTTTGGCTTGACTTTAAATTTGTGACATTTTAAGAATTCATCATCTTGTGATTGTGCAAGAGAAGTGTTTAGAAAATTTCCCCAGCTCCACCACACCCTCCGACCCAATTAAAAAAGTACTGATTTACACCTTTTCATGGAACTTATTGCTTTACATCTTGTGACATAGAGATTCTTGTAATTTTCTTGTCTCTTATTCTGGCCTGTAAGCTCCTAAAGGGCCTATTTATTTTTGTGTGTTAACCATTTTTGTATCTCCCACTGGATATAGAAAACTTGTTTAAAGGCAGGAGGTGCTCAGTAAATATTTATTGAATGAATGAAAAAACATTATGTCAAGATTATATATGTCCTTATTCTATGAAGCCAAATTCACAAATGCATATTGGAACTAAAACATATTGAGATAAAATTAATTCATGCCTATAGCCAAGGAAGATGTTAATATAAAAACTGACTTCTTTTTAAATAATGTTTCAAACCTACGTATTTTTAATAACAAAATGTCTTGTTAAGATATAAGTTCTCTTGAAAATGAGCTGCATGTTCCATATAATATTCCATGTAATATTTTAAGATATTTATGAAGCTTTTTGGAAGTTACATTTCAATTTGGAAAATCTTCAACTAGTCAGCTAAATAATCCTCCCTGGGGGATGTTTTTGCTTTGTGTATATGTGAGTCTGAGTAACGTGCTCTTGAAGATTGTCTTATACCATGAGGTGAGGTACTGCATTGGGTACCAGGTGCAATCACCACGTGGTTTTCTGCTCTAGTTTCAGAAAAACACATTGAAATAGGGACATCTGAACATGATAAATGTGGGCATCATGGTAGCAGAGTCCTGTGCTCTGTAGGAAAGGATGCAAACCGTCAGTCAGATGGAGAGTTTAAAAGGCCATCCAGGCCGCCTAGGCAATCTGAAAACCATCAAAAGTGATAAATCTAGTGATATCCTCAGGTCATGTTCCAACTTCACAGTCTGAGTATAACCAAAGTTCAATTCAAGATCCAATTTCTCTCCTACACAATATCAAAGGATGGTTTCCTTCTTGACAGTATTACCTTTTTTTTCTTAAACTGGGATTCCACTTACTCACTTGTACCAAACATTAAACTCTACTAGTTTTTTTATTATTCATTGCCTGAGATGAAACTACATTTATGGTGTGTATAATGCAAATGTCCAAGATCATCTTATTATAATCCTGTCCAATATTTATCATTCACATGTGTGCATGCATGCCCCCTGCCATTCATATTTATCAACAGTGTCTGCTTTGAACTACATCTACCAGATGTCACAACTAAATTAATGAAACATGACATGATGAAAAATATGATTTTTTCTGTATCATTAATACTTAGCAGTAGATGGCTATCTTCTAAAAAATTAATTAAATTAATTTAGTAGACTCTTTTCATATGTTTTCAGTACCTGCTCTGTCCTTGGTCCTGGATAGGCACTGGAAATACATCTAGCTGACTTGCACTGAAAAGCCCTAAATGGAAAAGTACACAATAATGACTCAGAATGTCATCCATAGTGATGATGAGAACTTCTGAGTTCATTAGAGACGCTAACTGACTTCTAACCTTCCCACTGAAACACAGTGCAAAAGAAAAGATGATATGGAAGATTTAAAAGCACTGGAAATTAGAATTTTTTTTTTTTTTTAAATCTGGCAAATGCCAATTGGATTTCCACGAAACCAAGTTCTGATGAAGCCTTGAGGCAAAACAGCAGGTCCACACAAAGAAAACCCGTGGTAGGTTTTCATTCACTTGCCAGCACTGCAGTCACTCAGTCCCCACAGACCCAGATTTCCTTGTGGCCAGAGGGAAATAAGTCACTCCCTTATCATACCGGACCTAGTGTATAGCACATTCAAAGCTGTTTTAACCCTTCGCTTTGCCTCATACCTCTGTTTATACAATAATTCCTTCCTACTTCAATTTCTAGAAATAGGTTATATTTGAAGAATTGAAAAAAAATATATGTTAGTGCATTATGTCTGGCAACAGCTGTAAAGGACTAAGCCTTGCCAAGTTACAGAAATAATACCATCTAACCATTGTACCTTAACATATTCTATCCTAGCAAGTGAAGCTCTATGAACTCTTACAGGTTCTTCAGAAATAGGTAATTTCTTGTACAAAATCAACAGCACGCATCGCTTCCTCTTTTTTAATGAGTAGAAACTGAAACAAGCAAAATAATAATACAATCTTGAGAGCTGTAAGTCAAACAGCTGCTGATTTTTTTCATTTTCTTTACTTTTTAATTTTTCTGAAATAAACTTGTATTATTTTTCTAATCTTAAAAAATAAACAAAACCCCCTTCAAAATGATGCTGAGAGCCAATTTAAACTAGGTCAGTATTATGTTTTCAACAGATACTAGGACAGCTGGAGTCTTGCTCTATTGGATTTGATTCAAAGATGATGTAGAATTTTGTGTTCTACACAGGAATTGCTATATGAGTTAACAGTCTTTGTGACCTTGCTCAGACTTTGACTAGATAGGCTGGTTACACCAAGCACTTGAAATGTTGCCTCTCAGGAAACTTAAGGGTGAAGAAGAAATTAAACCAATTTACCAGAACACATTGACTATTACAGTAATCATCAAGAAGGTGAGAGTTAGAACATTTTGCAAAATCTCTTTTGTACCTTGAACAGCAAGCAATAGAATAATTATTTGATAATGATAGATTAGAATAAACATGCTGTGTCATTTAATTTCAAGTTTTAATTCAATTCACTCAAATGACTTGGCATAGGGGACAAATGAATTTTATGTTCAAGTTTTATAAGCAACAGCAGAGAAAAATAATGATGAAGATAATTATGATAAATCAGAATTCTCATACAAAACATTCAATGATTAGGATAAAGGAAAAAAAAGATCCCGTCTTATTTAAGTTTCAAAATTGTCTCAGAATATTGTTTTTGGCAATCTTATAAACAGTCTGTGTGCTCACTTTTTCTACTTTTGCCTTGTTAATTGACCGTTCATGGTAGTTTACATGTAGTTGGCAAGGTAGCCTGCCTTCTTAGCCTCTGCCTTAGGATGTAGCCTTTCCTTCTCCGTGGGTTAAACTATTTCTTTCACTATAAATCTTGAGGCACTTGGTTAATTCTCATAAATTAAAACCCAGTCCATATTCCACAAATGTGGCTAAGCAAAGTCTTGTGATGGAGGAAAAAAAAATTAAATCAGTATGTGCTCAATAGTTCTGTCAAAGAATTTCATCTCTTTCCCTGGAACAAAGGAGAGATAGAACCATAGACTATATTGATTTGCTCCTAGAGACTGAGAACAAAATCACCAAACTTTGCAAAATTCTATTGTGTTGCAAGTCTTACTGACACCTGGTGGCTAAATCTCAGCAGACTTTTCAATAACCATATATGAGCTGTTTTCGTGATGAGAAATCTAGGATTTGCAAGACCCTTGACACTGAGGAAGCACTAAACACTTAACTCCGGTGTGAGCAGAGTAAGAAATTCAGGGTCACAGAAAAGCATTTCCATTTATTCGTGTCCAAAGACACTCATGGGTGTTCATTTTTAAGTTTTCACACCTGTTGTCAAGAACGCAATTCATCTGCTATAAGGGGCTATGTGGAAAAAATCTTCACAGAAGTTGGGTGCTGAAGCAGCATTACCAGGAGGTCTCAATGATGTTGAATAAAATTTGGCCGATTTTTCTCTACATACAAATGCACTAATAGAAATATCAGCATTTTACAAATTCAGTACTGGGTCATGGGTATCTATTTTGCCCTCTAGTTATTCTTTTTTGTCCAGGTAACAATCATGATAAAAATTATAAATTTCAGAGTTCAGAGAAACAGCACACATTAAACTAGTGAGAAACTCAGACTTTCTCATGGTTATAATTTAATCCAGTGGTTATCACATTTGTTGTGGTTGTTAGGTTCTGTCAAGTCAGCTCCGACTCCTGACAACCTTATGTACGACAAAATGAAACATTGCTCAGTCCTGCAACATCTTGATGATTATTGGTATATTTGAGCCCATTGTTACAGTCACTGTGTCGATCCATCTTATGGAGGGTTTTCATCTTTCTTTGATGACCCTCTACTACACCAAGCACGATGTCCTTCTCCAGTGATCCAGTCCCTCCTGATGGCATCCAAAGTGAGACAAAATCACACCATCCTCACTTCTAAAGAGCACTCTGGCTGTACCTCCTCCAAAACTGACTTGTTTGTTTTTCTGTAAGTCCAAGGTATATTCAACATATTTCTCTAACACCACAATTTGAATGCGTTAATTCTCCTTCAGTCTTCCTTTTTAATTGTTCAGCTTTCACATGCATATGAAGTGATTGAAAATACCATGGTTTGGGTCAGGAGCACCTTAGTCATCAAAGTGACGTATTAAAGATGTCTTTTGCAGCAGATTTTCCCAATGCAATACATCATTAACTTCTTGACTGCTGCTTCCTTGGGCGTTGGTTGTTAATCCAAACAGAATGAAATTTAACTTCTCCACCATTTATCATGATGTTGTTTATGGGCCTAGTTGTAAGGATTTTTGTTTTCTTCAAGTTCATGTATAATCCATGCTGAAGTCTGTAGTCTTTTACCTCCATCAGGAAGTGCTTCAAGTCGTCTTCATTTTTGGCAAGCAAGTGGTGTCATCTGCATATCGCAGTTTGTTAATGAGTCTTCCCCTAATCCTGATTTAGTGCTGAAGAACCACCTGGGGTGCTTATTTAAAATACATAGTGACTGACATACCCCTAAAGCATCTGCTTCAATAGGTCTGCTGTGAAGTTCAGGAATATGTGTTTTTAGACTATTCTGGGACTAGTTTTTGGAAATCCCATTTTAATCCATATCTTCTCCTTCAATTTCTCCTGGCTCATCTCATTCTCAATTCTTGATTACCATAGTAATCCTTCACTTCCTTACCTGTCAAACACCCAGCATCCATTTTCACCCTTCCAGGACATTTAAATGTTTGATTAATAAACCACTTCTGTACCAGTCATGTTGAGCCAATGTGATTCAGAAAAGCCTGACTCCATAGTTACTTGAGGGTTGGGCATGTGGACTGGGCCTGGCCAAGCAGTGTATTTCATTTCACAGCACATAATGATTGGTTAGAGGACATGTCAATATAAATAAATAAATAAAAGATGTCTTCTGGTGGAATCCAACTCATGGCAACCCCATGTGTCAGAGTAGAACTGCTCCATAGGGTTTTCAATGGCTGATTTTTCGGAAGTAGATAACGAGACCTTTCTTCTGAGGTACCTCTGGTTGGACTTAAACCTCTAACATTTCAGTTTGCAGCCAAGCATCTTAACTGTTTTTGCCACCCAGGGACTCCAGTGGATGGGTAAACGATCTAAAATTAGAAGATGTTTTTACAGGAATTGTTGAGGAAGAGGTATTCTCTTACTGGGGTCACTTAAATAGTAGCATATACCCTGGAGATGCTGTTGGCCATCTGTGTCACCACATATGAAAAATAAAATAATGCACATAAAAACAGAGCTAAGAGATGGAGACCCAATTTCCAGCAGTCATTGTCTGAGCACCTATGTAAGTAGTTCTGCCTGTTATTCTCTATCATTACATCCCATGACTACCTTTTGCTGGATTTATCACAAATTTTAACATGGATTTATTCTTGTTTTTTTGTTTAATGTCACTACAAGACAGCTATGAATATGTGTGTTTTGTTAAATATTCATAATAGGTACTAAATAATGTAGATTGAATGGATTATAAAATCAATTAACTATAAATAAATTTTTAATAAGGATAGTACTTCACAACTCTATTAGGAGAAAGAAGAAAATACTTTATATTTAAGTTAACGTTTACTCCAAAATAATGAATTGACTATTAACAAAATGACTGTTGAGTTCTAGTGTTTTCTGGCAAGTTAGCCTGTGGCTGAGGGCAGTGGTGGTTCAGGTTCGGTGGTAGAATTCCCTCCTCCAATGCTGTAGACCCAGGTTTGATTCCCAGCCATTGCACCTCAAGCTCAGCCACTACCTGTCTGTCAGTGGAAGCTTAAGTGTTGCTATGATGCTGAATAGGTTTCAGTGGAGCTTTCAGACTAAGATGGGTAGCAAGAAAGGCCTGGAGATTTACTTTTGAAAATCAGCCAGTGAAAACCTTATGGATCACAATGGTCCGATTCCCAGCCCATCATGCTGATGGCACAGAACTGCAGTTGGGCATGGGGTTGACATGACAAAGAGAATACAATTTTGCAATAGTTTTCTGATATGTACTCATCCCTTTCTTTGTTTAGCAAGTTTTTCTTTTTTTTAACTTTTCACAAATGGGTACTAAAATTTATAAAATAATATCAGAAATCCATCAGTATAAAGATATTATTTAATCTGTCTTTTAATCTGCTAATATATTAAATTGCATTAATAGGTTTTCTAATATCAATTAATCTTTGAAGTCATAAGATTGCTTCAAGAGGTGTTTTCCCTTCAATACAGCGTTAGACTATATTTGCTAAGACTTTTTTGAACATCACATTTATGCTCATGTGTAGAAATGTTCTACATTTTTTTACATTATTGTTATTTTGATATCAGTTTTGATTATCTCATAGAAATAGTTGAAACATCCAAAAAAATTGAAAATAATCTAAGAATTATAGCTTGCTTGAAGGGTTAGTGGAATTTACCCTCTCTGTGCTGCATTGTAATTATTTTTTGCTTATGTTTTTCCAACCCCAAACTGTCAGTTCCTCAGTTTTAGGGACTCAGTCTTGCATCTCTGTCATCCAATACTCAGCAGAGACTTTGCTTCTTGTTGTTATCAGGTGCCGTTGAGCCGGTTCCAACTCGTAGCGATCCCGCATACAACAGAATGAAACACTGCCCGGTCCTGCACCATCCTCACAATCATTGCTATGTTTGAGCCCAGTGTTGCAGCCACTGTATCAATCCATCTCACTGAGGGTCTTCCTCTTTTTTGCTGACCCTCTAGACTTTGCTACATAGTCATTATTCATTCAAGTTAATAGATTAACAAGTTAATGGAGTTGGAGAATTCGTTGGATCTGACCAAACCCAACAAAAGAAAGAGCTTTCTTTAAGCAGTTTTCCAGACTCCATGTAAAATTTGTTCTCAAACAATAAATAATCCCTCTGCTTTAAGACAAAATCTACATAAGGAAAGTTTTTATTTTTTTTATTAGAATATCGTTAGCTGGATGCTATTCTTTTGACTCCCATAGAAGTTTTTGTTTCTGTTTCAGCTAACTTGCCATGTATTTTATATTCATATTCTGCAAAATAATTCTCCTGTGTAATTCAGAAATTATCAAGATAAGTCTTGTCTAAATCCAAACAGTAACTTAACCCACTTGTACTACATAGACCATCAACCCATGTCACCTTAAACTTCAATCAACACACCAAAGCAGCAAAATCACTAACCTGCTGAAAATAATGAGAACTAGTAAAAGAACATAATAGTGTTTTATGCCTCCAATTTAACAACTATGACAACACCAAATAAAAGGTCATAATGTACCCTATAAACAACAGTGTTATAGTAAAAAGTTCAAATTCTGTAGCTTCTTGAGTATCTCTTCAATTTAACTTCCATTCAGTATTCACAAGTCTTGAATATCTCAGGATACAGCCATACCTTAAACACTGAAATGTTAATTTTGTCTTTTAAGGGATGGCTGCCTTCTAGAGGAAACGTTAAGACAGACAAGACAACCAAATTCTGCATGCACTAAAAGGGTGAAATACTTTTAAAGGCCTGAAAATCCCTACTGTGCTCTGCTCTTTCAGAAGCAAAGGAATGGAAAAAAGAGCTGGACTATAATGAATGCACATATATTTGTTACTCATGTTTTGGAGATAAACCCTTAACATTTTTTGTTTTATTTTTTTCCTTCTATTATTAACAATCGAAATGTTTAGCCTTCTCTTAAAAATGAAAACATAATAAAAATGCTTATTATTCAAGACCTCTTTCTACCATATTCCACTATGCATTTTTCTTCTCTATTGAATGCACTGGACTCATTCTTCCTTAGAGACTACTTAAGCTCTTTTATGGAATAGACTGTGTTTCCTTTGTCTTTACATCATTTAATATGCCTAGCATAATGTCATTCACAAAGTAAAAATTCTATAAATATATTTGATTTTTTTAATAAAAATAAAAAATACACCTATGTAAAATGATGACATTAAAAAACTAAATTTAATGGAAAAGTTAAAAGATATATTAGAACCTAACAAACAAGTAAGAAACATGATTGACTGTGCAAACTTTAAGTAATATAATACTCTCTCTACAATGTAAATGTTCTGATTGGCTTAGTCATGCAAGACCAAATATCTCATTTATCATTGTCCGATACCTTTCCTCTAAGTACTTAAATGTTTCTATGGTTTTTTTTTGTTGTTGTTTGTTTTCTGGATCAGAGATTCTTGCCACAGAGTGTTTAATGTTTAGGATTTGAAGTAAGTTCAAAGTTTAAGTTAGCTAAATACAAGAGTTTTTTTATGGTATGCTAAACTTCTACAAAAAAGAAAAAAAAATTGGAAAAGAAATCATATTGACACAAAAGACAGATTTTAGGTAAATGTACATGGATGGGAAGTTTCAGAAATTTACAAAACCCTTAAGTAGACTCTTTTCTTCCAATCTTTTCTTTGATGATTAAATTAAGATCCATTTCACAGAGATTGAAGTCAAGAGAATCATTGACATATATACTTAGAATTATTGAAACATTAGGTTGACAAACTTTCTCACTGTATTTTTCACATTATAAAGTGCCTCGAGCATTGTAGTAATTAATACCCTACACCCTCCCCCCCACCGAATATATAAATTAGCTTATACAATGTCTGACTATTATTGCTGAGTTAGGCTTCAGAATTTTCTCTTGGGGCATTATAGTAAGCTATGCACCTATATTTGTCTTAAAATTCATTGTCTAACCACATAAGCTTCCAGAACGACAAATCGCATTACTTTGACACTTTCGTACAACCTAAACAAAAAAATTTTAAAAATCATTTTAGCGTCTGTCTACATTAAAACAAATAATAATTTCAGGAAAATACATCCTTGCACGTAGAAGTATGCCTAATGGACTGGACCATGTTTCTATGGAAAAACAAAAAAAAGTAACTACTTACAGCTTCTATTTTGGGATGTGCCAGTTAATTTATTAATGACGATTGTGTGTCACGTTGGGGAATGGTGATCAACCAAGTGGTGAATCTTTCTTTACCTGTGTGTTGAAAGAAATAAACAACTGTTTTTCTAAGGGAGTGGGTATAAGAGAGACAGTTGGATAGAAGCAAAAACTCAGGATGTGCATTACTATTTGATTACTCATTACTGTCCCTACAGGAAGGAATATGCTAAGCGAGATTGGAAAATCAAGAGTAACTAATTGTCCATTTCTACAGTTATGTTGGTTGTCCACAAAGAAGCACTCCTACAAGGAAGGAAAGATTGAGTTAGTTTGCCTATAATTTATTCAATAATAAGGAGCAAGGAAATGTCACTAAGAAGTAAGAAGGACTAAGAATAGCTTGCAGAATTGAAAATGCTAGTTCATGTATTTCAATTTTTATTCTTCTATGAGTCTAGGATAGCATACAGTATTTTGTACAAACTGCTGTAGCTTACCTAAGTAAGACACTTAGAACTGTACTTATAATTAATTACATGTTTGTTTTCTGAGTTTCTGGATATGTGTAATGAAGACAAAAATACCAATTATCATGTTGGTTTCTTTGTCCAAGCCACAATGCCCAGATGCAGTAGGGGCTCAAAAAACACTTGTTGGATAAATGAGTAAGTGCATCAAAACACAGTCAATGGGCTGTGTCATCCCCTTGTTTGGATTAAGAAAAAAGTATATGCTTAAAAATATTGATATAAATCAAAAATTCATTTTTAAAAAATTGCTTCTTAGCTTATACTGTGCAAGCTAAATTTCTAGCTGGATCAAAAGAAAGCAGTAAAGCCAACATGTGGAAACTGGTTTAGTAAATACAAGTGTCAGCAGCACAGCTCTGTGAATAGCATCATTATGATCTTTTCCCTTTCTCCTTACTCACGTTCAGAAAATCATCAAACTACATTCTGGCATGCACTAGACATTGGGAGATCTGGCCAAGGAAGATGATATTCTTTACTGAATGTGAACATTATGATAAAACCTCACATACCTTAATAAATCCCAGAACAGCACATGCCCTAATATTGAAAATGAAATTTTAATTATAAAGCATTATTATGCCAAAGCGCTTTGTTGTTAAGAAGAGATTTTTAGAAGCTTTAAATAGCTGATATTTCTAGAATTAACAGCATTGTAATTGCAAAATACTTGATTCAGATATGTATATACCCTCCAGACTAATGAATTAATTTTTGAGTGAGAATGACAGCACATTTGGACAATAGAGCAAAGTTAATTAACTCAGTGTTGTAGTGCACACAGATTTTGAAATGCAAAAACACAATGTTACCTGAGCATGAGCCAGAAATTGTTTTCCAGACATAGACCTAGATGATAACTGTAATTCATGTCATTTTATGACATTTCATGGAACTTTTGGCCATTATGACATTTATGATGCTATGAAAAGGCCATAAAACGCTGTAAATTGTTAGGAACAAAGACACACTCGTATTTGTGATGGACATTTTAGTTTCAATCAAGGCGCTAGTAGGTTAAATGAAAACTTAACATAAAATTGACGGGTAAAGTTTCTTTCTTTCTTTTTTTCCTTCTCCCTCCCACTTTCCACCGTTCTTCTCATTCTGTTTCTCTCTCCCTCTTTTTTTTTTTTTAATTAAATTAGATGAGCAATGCAGAAGGGCAGTTATTTTCTATATTTCTACAGAGTGAAAAATATATTTGTATTACCACATGTAAATAAGAATAGTAAATCTATAAATATAAAATACACGTTTGTCAGTCTGCTGGTACATATCTTGTGGTCTGGGAAAATGTAGGACATGTAGAATTTCTAACAGTTAAGTGATGACTATGTTTTTTCTATATCTGGCAATATTATTTCCTGAAAACTTTTTATAGCAACTGCCGTCAAATTTTTAAAATGTCAGAATTGACCTCATTCATTGAATTATGTATGGAAATTAACACTAAAGTGTTTTTCCAGGAAATAGATTTAAAATGCATAGATGTGCATCTTAGGAAGAAAAAGACAAATGTATGCCACAGAGCATTTTACTAACAAAGCATGGTCCATTCCTTTAGATCTTCTTTCTTCTTTGTTTAGATTAGTATTTAGAAAGTCACCAGGGTATCATTCATATATTAAAGTGGGATATTATATGCATTGTCACCAAATTACTCCAAAAATCTAATTAGCCAAATCAAATGTGTTAGCATAAGATCCTTTTGCTAGACCTCCATAACCCTTTATTTATATTTATATTGTTGTGGTTCTAATATTCTTTCTTCATAATTATTTATATACTTTTACTACTTCTACTGGGTTCACAGTCCTCAAAGAGAGAAGTCATAGCTTATAAATATGCTATACTCATTTCTGTGTTCTTAACATAAGAACTCTGTAAACATGTGTTTTATTGTAGATAGTTCAGCCAAATGGCCCTAACATTCTTCGTGAATTAAATTGAGGTCATAATCAGGCCAAAGCTCAAAAAAAAAAATCAGAATTCATATGACATTTTGTTACTGTGACATGTTTCTATGAGGGCCAAAGTATTGCTCTCTAGATTATAACCTCTAAATCTGGCAGGGGTTAAGGAAGGTGGCTAGAGGACAGAAGGGCAAGGAACTGATTTCCAATGCCTAAGTCTAGTCATCCTCAAGGCCACAATTCTTAAAATAACACCAGTTTGTTATTGCCAGGAGGAGGAAAGCAAGTCATACTTCCGTTACTTTCCGTTCTTCTTATCCACCCTAGGCCACTGGGTTTTTCAAAAGAAGGTGGATGGTGAGGTACGAGAAGGAAAGAATGAAATGAGAGGGATGACCCTGTGTCTAAGGTAATTTAAAATCATTGACACAAGTCAACTGACTGTCAAAGAGGAATAACAAAGACGGAGTGCTTTCGGGCTGCAAACCTCATTAATTTAATTGAGAAGTGCAATCCAATTAATTAATTTAGTCTACAGCTTCTAAGAGAATCACTGGGTACCCTCAGCATTATTATATCTCATTTCTATCTTAAACAGACCTTGTCTACGTTGATTTCCACCAGGCACCGTTGTGGAGCATGATTTCTTTTTTATCCCAGGAAAATGTTTTACTTTAAAAATGTTACAAATAACCAATACAAACATGTATTTCTCTTCAGTATTACATTTCCCATATTTTTAAGCAAATAACACACACTTTCTGTACTTGTTTGCCAGGCACACCCTGCCCCCATAAGGTATTTTCATAAGCATGCTATGCTAATTTTCTTTCTTTTTTTTTTTTAACTGCATCATGTGGAAGAGAACTGGCATGGTAGCCCTTGTGAGGGTGCCTCGTTGCGGGAGGGCATGGCCAGCAAACAATTGCATTCTTTTATTTCTAAGAAAAATTAGTATATTTGTTTCTGAGCACACACAACATGTTGATAAATTCTTTGTTCTTATCCCAAAAGTGTCATCGCTTTCTAAATGTTACTGCCCAGCTACTAAACCATAAATGTAAAGTCATTTTCCTTTCTGTATCTCCCTGAGCTTTAAAACGGTCAACAAGTTCTATCGAGTAAACCTCCTAGAGTTTATTCTTTCTCCTCACTTAACATCATTGCCCTCATTAGATCTCTTTATCTTTTTTCCTAGGTTGCTACAATAGTTTCATAACTTGCCTCTTTCCCGTAATAAATTAATGACATTGAACCCATTGTTAGTGAAATTCATCAGCCCACTCTCCTCAAACTTTCTTCAAAGGCTGTCCGTTGCCCGTAGAATAAAATCCCAATGTTCTAGCAAGGATATCCTTCAAAATTTACCCCTTTCTTAATTAACCATGAGTGGTTTTTGTTGGTTATTAACATAGGTCCATGCATAATCTCAGAAAAGTAACAAATGTACTTATGTGCAATTTTCTTCTGAGAATAGTATCATTACCTTTTGATCAACTATTCAAATGGGTTCAAGACCTCCCAAAAATTTAAGGTCTGCTGTTTTGCAATCTCATCTACAACTTGCCTCAATAGCTTTATGACTCATCATGTTTTCATAGATTGCTCCAGTATGCAAAAATGCCTTTCCCCTTCTCTTTTGCATTTCAACTATCCTCTCCTATACGAAAAAATAAATCTATAAAGCCAAATAACCTAACTACTATACAAACTTCAACCTACAATTCAAGAAACAAAGCCTCTTGCTCCTTTTGTACTCTTGTCCCACCCCCAAAATTTTTTTTTGTTGTGTTTTAGGTGAAAGTTTACAGAGCAAATTAGTTTCTCATTAAACAATTAATACACAAATCATTTCGTGGCATTGGTTGCCAACCCTATAACATGTCAACACTCTCCCTTTCTCCACCTTAAGTTTCCTATTTCCATTCATCCAGCTTACCTGTCCCCCTCCTGCCTTTTCATCCTTGCCTCTGGACTGGTGTGCCCATTTAGTGTCATATACATGGTTGAACTACGTAGATTATTGTTTGTTTTATGGGTCTGTCTAGTCTTTAGCTGAAGGGTGAACCTCAGGAGTGACTTCAATACTGAGTCAAAAAGGTGTCCAAGGGCCATACTCTAGGGGTTTCTTGAGTCTCTCTCAGATCAGTAAGTCTGGTTTGTTTGTTTGTTTGTTTTGTGTGTGTGAGTTTGAATTTTGTCCTACGTTTTTCTCCCTCTCTGTCTGGGACCTTCTATCGTGATCCCTGTCAGAGCAGTCGGTGGTGATATCCTGGCACCATCTAGTTGTGCTGGGCCCCAACAGATTTAATGGCTTCTTCTCTGAGCTACTATCATATTTTGTCTACACCTTGTAGTAGGCAGATTCCAAAATAGCTCTCAATGATGCCTACCTCATGGTAATCCCCTCCCTTTTAGTGTGAGCTAAACCTGGTGACTTGCTTCTAATACATAGAACATGGTCAAAGTCATAGAACATATTATCTAAATATATTTTTTACAAAAAGATTCTAGTTTCATCTTGCTAGCCCTCTCTTGTTCTCTCACTTGCTCATTCTGATGAAGGAAGCTGCCATGTTGTGAGATGTTCTATGGAGAGGCCCATGTGCCAACAAAGCCTCTGGCCAACAGCTTATAAGAAACAGATTTTCTCAGTGCAACAGCCCTAAATTAACTGAATTCTGCGGATACCCACATGAGTGAGCCTGAAGGTGAAATTACCTCCAGCTGAGCCTTGAGACAACTGCGGCTCGAAGCTCCAGCTGACACCATGATTGCAGTCTAGAAGGAATCAGAGTTAGAGAATCCAGCAAAGCAACTCCAAGATTTCTGACCCACTGAAACTGTGAGATTTAAGTGTTGTTTTAAGTCACTAAGATTTGGGATAATTTATTGACTCAGTAGTAGATAATAGTGCTTATTTTTATTATTCTATTTGCTTTTCAAGGGGTATGTGGATTGGAGGAAAAAAATGTAAGTTTGGGAACTAACCCAAACTGAGTTCAAATTCTATTTCTGCCACATTCTTAGCAGAGTTGATTTTGATAAGTTACGTTATCAGTTTCCTTACTGATAAAATGCAATACTTACATTCCACGTTATTTGATTGTCAGAGCTTCACAAATTATGGATAACATTGCAAAGAATGAGAATTTTAGAGCACTTAATTGTGCACATGCAGAATCTGTACATAGACCAGAAGAACAGAGCAAAGGGATATTGCATGGTTTAAAATCAGAAAAAGTGTGTGTCAGGGATAAATCCTTCCACCAAAGTTAGTCAATCTGTATGTTGAACAAACAACCCAAGAAGCTGTACCATATGAAGAAGAGCGAGACATCAAGACTGCAGGGAGACTCATTAACAACCTGTGATAATCAGATTACATAACCAAGCTTGCTGAAAGTGAAGAGGATTTGAAGCACTTACGGAAGATCAAAGACTACAGCCTTCATTATTGATTACACCATAACATAAAGAAAATAAAAACTCTCACAACTGAACTCATACGTAACATCATAATAAATGAAGAAAAGTTGGAAGTTGTAAAGGATTTCCTTTTACTTGGATCCATAATCAATGCCCATAGAAGCAGCAGTCAAGAAATCAAATGATGTATCAAAAACAGCCTGATACTGGTTCAATGACAGACACAAAGACCAATGGAGTAGAACTGAGAACTCAGAAGTAAATCCATCCATCTATAGGAAGCTCATTTTCAACAAGGGGTCAAAGTTCACTCAATGGGGAAAAAACATTCTCTTCAACAAATGGTGCTGGCAAAATTAGATATCCATTTGCAGAAAGCTGACAGAATCCATACCTAACACTATATACAAAAACTAATTCAAAGTGTATCAAAAACCTAACAGTTAAAGCTAAAACTATAAAGTCCCTGGAAGATTATATAGGTACAAAACTACGGGACACAAATTTTTTTCAGTAATGGAATACCAGACACAACTTCAAATGTACAAGCAACAGAAGACAAATTAGATAACTTGGACTTCCTAAAAATCAAACACTTATGCTTATCAAAAGACTTTATAAATGAGTAAAAAGAGAACCTACAGATTGGGAAAAAGTCTTTGGCAATGATATATCCGATAAGGATCTAATCTCTAAAATTTATGGAATACTTCAACAACTCAACAACAAAAACACAAACAATTCAATTAAAAAATGAGCCAAGGACATTAACAGACATTTCACCAAAGAGGACATTCAAGCGGCCAACAAACACATGAAATGATGCTCACAAGCACTAGCTATTAGAAAGATGCAAATCAAAGCTACAATGAGGTACCATCTCACCCCTGCAAAAATGACACTGGTCAAAAAAGCAGAAACACAACAAAGGATAGAGAGGATGTGGGGAGATAGGAACCCTTATCCACTACTGGTGGGATTGTAAAATGGTACAACCACTACTGAAAACGATATGGCGCTTCCTTAAAAAGCTAGAAATAGAAATACCTTATGATCCAGCAACCCCACTCCTAGGTATATACCTTAGAGACCTAAATAGCAGTGACACAAATAGACAAATGCATGCCTATATTCATTGCAGCATTATTCACAATAGCAAAAAGATGGAAACAATCTAAGTACCCGTCAATGGATGAATGGATAAACAAAATGTGGTACATAGATACAATGTAATACCACACAACTATAAAGAATAATGGGAGTCCACAAAACATCTTCTAACAAGGATGAATCTGAAGGACATTATGCTGAGGTCAATAAGTCAAGAACAAAAGGACAAATATTAGATGATACCATGTTTATAAAAAGACAAAAATACATTCTGTATACCTACAAAAATCAATGTTCTTTGGTGGTTACCAGGCATAGGGGGAGGAAGGAGGGAGAATCACTCTCTAGACTGTAAACACTTGTTATAAAGGCAATACCAAATGTGGGTGAAGTATGCACAACCTAACCCAGGTAAATGATGGCAATAAAAAATACACAAGATTAAGTGACCTTATTGGTAAATGCTATAACGTATACAATTTGGCAACAACAGGAATAATAACCAAAAAAGTACATGAGTGGTTACATAGGCAGATATACATGCATATATGTGTATAACAAGGTGTATATATATACGTGCATATATAGGTGTATCTGGAGGCATAGATATATACGTGTTTGCCTGTGCTACACATATTTTCATATGTGTCATGGTTACCTCCCAGACATAGCCAGACACCTTGCAGGATGGGTTTACTCGTTTTGAAAGCTTACAACCATAGTCTCAAGGGACAACTCGGTCAACTGACACAACATCCTAGTATGGTGAGTAGCGTCTGGGGTCTTAAAAGCTTTCGAGGGTCCATCTAAGATACAACTATTGGTCTCTACTCATCTGGAGCAAAAAAGAAATAAGGAAATCAAAGATTCAGAGAAGAAACTGGTCTACAGAACTAATAAACCACATGAACCACAGCCTCATCTATCCTGAGACCAGAAAAACTAGATGATGCCTGGTTACTAATACCCAGCACTCTAACCAGGATGGGTGGTCCTGGATAGAATGGGATAAATGTATAAAGCAAAACTCTAATTCTTATTAAAAAAAAACGAAGAGTTAAGACTTACTGAACCAGTAGAGACTAGAGGAACCGCTGAGACCATCAGCCTGAAGAATCCTTTAAAGTATGAACTGAAAATAGTCCCGGAGGTCACCTTTCAGCTAAATAACAGATTGTCTCTTAAAATAAACAATATCACCTGTAAGCACTGAGCTCCTTTAAAAAAAATCATCTATATGGGACAAACAGGTCAACATTCACCCTAAAGCATATATGAGGATGTTGGGGGTGGGAATGGAGAGGAAACTGGATTATCGGAAGCAGAACAACCAGACAGAAAAATGGAAATTGTGGGTACAATGTAGAAAACTAACTAACGTCACTGAACAACATGTACAGAAATTGTTAAATGGGAGCCTAATTTGCTATGTAAACTTTCATAAAACACTTAATAAAATTAAAAACAAAAAGAAAGAAAGAAATCAAAGGACGCCATTGCATTGGGTAAATCTGCTGCAAAAGACCTCTTTTAAAATCTTAAAAAGAAAAGACGTCCCTTTGATAACTAAGATGTGCCTGACTCAAGCCTCATATGCATTTCAATGGCCTCATATGCACGCAAAAGCTGGACAATAAATAAGGCAGATCAAAGAAGAATTAATGCCTTTGAATTATGGTATTGGCAAAGAATATTGAATATACCATGGACTACCAGAGCTACGAACAAATAGTCAGAATGCTCCTTAGAAGCAAGGATGGAGTGATTTCTTCTCACTTTGGACATGTTATCAGGAGAGACCAATTCCTGGAGAAGGACGTCATGCTTGCTAAAGTGGACGGTCATATAAAAAGAGGAAAACCCTGAAGGAGATGGATTGACACACTGGCTGCAGTAATTGATCGAGTAGAGCAAGGATTGTGAGGGTGGCACAGGACCGGGCAACATTTTATCCCGTTACACACAGAGTGTCTATAAATTGGAATCAACTCAATGGCACCTAACAACAACAACAACAATGTTGCATGGTTGTTTTAAGAGTTGATCATCATATATTATAAAAAGAAAAACACAAACCTGCTGCCATCATGGCGACCTCAAGTGCTACAGAGTAGAATTACTCCATAGTTCGTTTGTTTTTAATTGTAATCTTTACTGAAGCAGATTGCCCTGTGGGTTTTAAACTGCCAACCATAAGACTAAAATTCAAGCACAAACTGTTTGTGCCACCCAGGGACACTATCATATATTATAGTGCCTCACAAAAAACAGATGCTCAATGTTATTGTTATTATATTATTTGTTTATAACAGTGACACTTCTGCTTATGGATAAGCATCAGAAAAGCGGTCTTCATCCACCTCTGTATCATAGCATTAGGAGTATAATATTTGATAATAGGTGTTGAATTAAAAATTAATCAATTAAATAATGAAAATATGCATTATGGTAATTACTCTTCTCTTGAAAGCAAGCATTCAGAAAAATACAGTGTTTTTGGATGCTTAGCTCTTTAATTGGCACTGAAGAAGCAAAACCTGGACTGTGTTTCTTTTTTACAAAAGCTAAATTTTTTTTATTTCACAATGTTGTTAGTCTTTTTCCTTCATCTTTAAGAAACTATAGTTTTATATTGGTTGTCATGTAAAAATTTGTTTATTGCTGTTGTTATTAGGTGCCATTGAATTAGTTCTGAATCATAGTAATCCTATGTACAACAGAACAAAACATTATCCAGTCCTGCCTATCTTCACAATTTTTGCTATGTGAGTCCATTGTTGCAGCCACTATGCCAGTTCATCTCGTTGAGGGTCTTCCTCTTTTTGTTGCTGACCCTCTCTCAACTTTACCAAGCATGATGTTCTTCTCCAGGGACTGGTCCCTCCTGATAACATGTGCAAAGTATGTGAGGCAAAGTAACTCCATCCTAGCTTCTAGAGAGCATCTGGCTGTACTTCTGCCAAGACAGATTTGTTCGTTCTTCTGGCAGTCCATGGTATATTCAATATTTTTCACAAACACCGTAATTAAAATGTATCAATTCTTCTTGGGTTTTTCTTATTCATTGTCCAGCTTTCCATGCATATGATGTGATTAAAAATACCATGGCTTGGGTCAGGTGCACTTAGTCCTCAAATTGACAACATTGCTTTTTAATGCTTTAAAGAAGTCTTTTGCAATAAGTTGTCCGATTTCTTGACTGCTGCTTCCATGGGCGTTGACTGTGGATCCAAGTAACATGAAATCCTTGACAACTTCAAAGTTTTCTCCATTTATCATGATGTTGCTTATTGGTCCAATTGTGAGGATTTTTGTTTTCTTTATCTTGAGGTGTAATTCATTCTGAAGGCTATAGACTTAGATCTTCATCAGTAAGTGCTTCAAGTCCTTTTAGCTTTCAGTGAACAAGATTGTGTCATCTGCATTTCCCAGATTGTTAATGAGTCTTCCTCCAATCCTGATGCCATGTTCTTCTTCATATAGCCTGGCCTCCTAGATTATCTGCTCAGTGTCCAGATTGAATAAGCATGGTGAAAGGATACTATCCTCACACACTCCTTTTCTGATTTTAAACCACTCAGTACTTCCTTGTTCTTTTGGAACAACTGCCTCTTGGTCTATGTACAGGTTCCTCATAAGCACAATTGAGTATTCTGGAATTCCCATTCTTAACAATGTTATCCATAGTATGTTATGATTCTCACAATTGAATGCCTTTGCATAGTCAATAAAACAGGTAAACATCTTTCTTTTTTCTCAGCTTTCAGCCAAGATTCGTCTGACATCAGCAACGATATCTCTTGTTCCACATCCTCTTCTGAATCTGGTTTGAAATTGTGGTAGTCCCCTGTGGACGTAGTGCTGCAACCACTTTTAAATTATCTTCAGTAACATTTTACTTGCATGTCATATTAATGATATTGTTTGATAATTTCCACATTCTGTTGGATTACCTTTGTTTGGAATGGGCACGAACATAGATCTCTTCCAATCTGTTGGCCAGGTCTCTGTCTTCCAAATTTCTTGGCATCCATTTGTCAAAATATCTCAACGGTTATTCAGTAATTCCTGGAGCTCTGTTTTTCACCAATGTCTTCAGTGCAGTTTGGACTTCTTCCTTCAATACCATCGGTTCTTGATCATATGTTATCTCTTGAAATTGTTGAACATAGACCAATTCTTTTGGGTACAGTGACTCTGTGTATTCCTTCCATCTTCCTTTGAAGCTTCCTGCATAGTTCAATGTTTTGCCTATAGAATCCTTCAACATTGCAACTCGAGGCTTGAATTTTTTTTCAGTGCTTTCCGCTTGAGAAATGCCAAGCATGTTCTGCCCTTTTGGTTTTCTAACTCCAGGTCTTTGCACATTCATTGTAATATTTTACTTTGTCTTCTCCAGCCGCCCTTTGAAATCTTCTGTTCAGCTCTTCTACTTTATCATTTCTTCCATTTGCTTTAGCTACGCTACTTTCAAGAGCAAGTGTCAGAGTCTATTCTGATGTCCATTTTGGTCTTTCCTTTCTTTCCTGTCTTTTTCATCACCTTTTATTTCTTCATGTATGATTCCCTTGATATCGTTCCACAGCTCATCTGGTCTTCCATCATTAGTGCTCAATGCATCAAATCTCTTCTTGAAATGGTCTCTAAATTCAGATGGAATATGCTCAAGGTCATACTTTGGCTCTTGTAGACTTGTTTTAATTTTCTTCAGCTTCAACTTGAGCTTGCATATGAGCAATTGATGGTCTGTTCCGCAGTCAGAATTAATATTATGTTCACTATTAATTACAAAATAAAACTCCAATCAGTAGTGAAAATAAAACCTTCAAAGATTCTCGTGATAGTAAGGCAGAGAAAAGTCAAAGTGTCATCTATCATTGCTGAAATGAAACCTCATTGTTCTCTTCAATCATAACTTTCCCTTAGAATTTACCACCCATTCAAACAAAATAACTAGTATTGTGGAGCACGCTAATCTGTAATTCCCCAAGAATAAATTTTTATTGGGTATGCATTAAAGGCAGATCTTCACATAAAAGCTCTGAACCTTTTTACTATTAAACTACTTTCCTTTCATATCTTATGCCTTCACATTTTTAAAAGGAGAATCTCAAACTCTCATTTCCAGTCAGAGTTTATTCTTAAGTAAAAAATCATCTCCATGCAGCTATCCTTTGTCACGATCCTGCCTGGGATTTATGTAAAATATAAGCAAGTCAGTAGCTAATACTCATCTGCATTTTCTCTATATCCCAACCCTTGTAGACTAATCAGGAAATCACAAAAGGAATTCTCCTACGTGAATGTTTATTTCCTCTGTACTGTATCATCCACATCAGCAAAAAAAACATGCTGTTACTTCTGCCTTCCTAAAAAGACATCTCAACCCCACTGCGCTGCCACCTCTACCTACCACCTTATTTCTTTCCTCTCTTTTATCCAGTACACTTCAAAAGAATTTTCTACATTAACTTCCACCAATCTCTTTCCTCTAATTCTCTCTTATAAACATTTCAGTTAGGTTTACACCCTAAAAGTCCACAGAAATTGTTCTCGTCCCATTACAACTGATCTTCATGTCACTAAGCCAGTTGTAAATTCTCAACCCTAATTTCATTTGTGGTATCATAGTCAATTAAACATTTGACATGGTAGATCACCTCTTTTTCCTGGAGATATTTTTTCCCATGGATGCAACACTCCCCTGATATTCTTCCCAAATCACTAGTTACCCCATTGCAATCTACTTCCTCCTCATCTTGTGAACATCTTAATCTACGAATCCCAAAACTCAATTCTTGGACCTTTTTTTCCTCTATGTTTGCACCACCCAGTAGAAATATGTGAGCTGCAAATATGAGGTACATATGTAATTATAAAATTTCCAGTAGTCACATTAAAGAATAAAAAGGAACACGTGAAATTAATTTTAAGAATACTTTTATTTAATCTAATGTATCTAAATATTATCATTTCAACATCAAACCAATATAAAATATTAATAAAATATTTTTTTTTTTTTTGCATACTAAGTCTTTTGAATCCAGTGTGTAATTCACACTTACAGTACATCTCAATGGAAAGTAGCCACATTTCAAGTGCTCAACATCCACATGTTGCTGTGGCTATCATATTAGATACCACAGGTTATGTCTGCACTCCTTTGATGATATCTTCCAATTGGTGGAAAATTCCATCTGTATGATGATGACTCCCAGATTTATAATTTAAGACCATATATTTTCTCTGAAGTTCATACTTTTATGACCAACTGCTTACTTGACATTTCCACTTGAATACCTAATAGTCATTTCAGATCTAACATGTCCAAAATCAAACTCCTGAACTTCTCAAAAAAAAAAAAAAAAATCACCATTTTCTATTCTTCATGTCAGCTTATAGCAAATAGCATGATTCCAGTTATTCGGGCCAAAAAACTTGAGTCATCCTTGATTTTCATTTGCTCTCACAGTTCACATTCAGCTCTATAGTTTTTATCATCAAAATATTTCCCAAATCTAACCATTTCTCACTGCCCAAATTCAATCACTATCATTTCTTGTCTATACTAATGTTCTGGCATCTATACAGAACTGCAACTGGAGTGATCCTGTAAAAATACTTCAGATGACATCACTATGCTACTCTGGCATACCAGCTCACTCAACAATAAAATGTCCTAGACCTAGATGTTGGTTACTTCTTTACCTCATTGATGTTGCTCTTTCTGCTCCAGGCACACTAGCACACTTGTTTCCCTAACATATGGTAATACTGTTTGCTATTTGTTTTACTGGGAAGTTTTTTCCCCATACATGTATGTTGTTTTTTTCCTTTAATCTTCACTCCTATAACACCATCACCATAAAGACTTCCCTGACTACATTTTTAAAAATTGCTACTCCTCCCACCAGCATTCAGTATTTTCTTCCATTGTTTTATTTTTCTTCATCTAACATACTATAAAGAAGCCCTGGTGGCACAATGGTTAAGTGCTTGACCACTAACCAAAGGGTCAGAATTTGGCACTCACCAGCTGCTCTGCAGGAAAAAAGATGTGGTCATGTGCTTCTGCAGATTACAACCTAGCAAACCCTATGGGGCAGTTCTACTCTGTCCTACAGTGTCACTGTGAGTCAGCATCAACTCAACAGCATACAACAACAACATACTATGTATTTTACTTAAATCTTTTGTTTATTTTTTATCTTCCCCACCAGAATGTAAGCTCCATGAGGGCAAGAATTTATGTCTGTCTTGTGAATCACTGGATTCCCATCACTAGGAAGAGTGCTTAGTGCATAGAAGAAGCTTAGTAAATATTTGTTAAATGAATGTATGAATCAATTAGTTAATTAATATAAGAAAATATCAGAATGTTGTGATTTCTTTGGTAAATAAATTGTTGAAAAAATAAATAAATCAAAAGACAGATTAGCCTTTATTTTCTTATCATCCATCCTTATAGGTTGTAGCATTATTGTGTTTTCCTTTATTTGAAGCATCACATCATAAAACAGAAAATCTATCTGGTCAGTGTGAAATTTGGCTCATCTACTACAGAGAAGAAAGTGAGGGAACTAAAAAAAAGACCACTTTTTCTCTAGCATTTGCAGAACAATTATGTAATTGAAATAACCATTATTGCTACCCATTGCCTCTTATTGCCAAAACTATAATGATTTTATAACGTTTGCATATAAGTGCTATACATAATTGAGAACAGATAATATTATATCCCAGATCAAAAAGACATCACTCAACCACTCTTCTACCCATTTTGTATAACTTGAAGAATAGCTCTAAAACATAGGTCTCGACATAAACAGCAAATGATAATCATTCCATCAAAAGTTATCAGTACTCTCTCAAATAAAAGTTAGGGGCACACAGCTCCTCATCCTGCTCATACTGCACTTACTGATACTTGAGGAGTGAAGCACAGGAATTTGGAGGTGGTCCAAAATGTTTTCAGTGTCTTTTCTATTTTCCCTCATTTCTTCTTCATATAAGCTCAACTCATCTATTCTTATACTAGAGCCTGGAAAATATTCCTTTTTGTTCTCGTACTCAGGACTATAATCTAGAAACTATGTAAAGTTTTAGAGCTTGTGTAATTTGGGGGAAAATATCCACTGGTATCGTCTAATGTTCTGCAGATTTTGTGCACTCCTTCCCACCCCTAATATAGGAAAGAAGGGTCTTCCTATTACTCCATGTCATCGGTGAGATTGAGAGACAATACAGTGTAGGGGATAAGAACAGAAACTCTGGAGACAGCATGTCTGGATTCAAATCCTGACTCCGCTCCTTACTAGAGCAGTTACAAAAACGACCTTGAACAAGTTACTTAACCTCTCCAAGTCTCATTTTCCTCACAGACAAAATTTAATTGTATAGATCATAACAAATTATGGATAACATTAAGAAGAACGGGAATTCTGGAACACAGAATGTGTTCATGAGGAACCTGTACATAGATCAAGACAGGCAGTCATTAAAACAGAGCAAGGGGATGCTGTGTGGTTCAAAATTGGAAAAGTATGCGTGGCAGGGTTGTATCCTTTCTCTTTACTTATCCAAACTGTACGATGAACAAATAATGCAAGAAGTCAGACTATGTGAAGAACATGGCGTTAGGATTGGAGGAAGACTCATTAACAACCTGCACTATGCAGATGACACAACCTTGCTTGCCAAAAATGAAGGCAACCTTCAGCATGGATTACACCTGAACATAAAGAAAATGAAAATTCTCACAACTGGACCCATAAACAACACTATGATAAATGGAGAAAAAATTGAAGTTGTCAGGGATTTCATTCTACTTGGATAAACAATCAACACCCATGGACGCAGTAGTCAAGAAATTAAATGATGTATTGCATTGGGCATATCTGCTACAAAAGACCTCTTTAAACTTTTAAAAATCAAAGGTGTCACTTTGATGACTAAGGTGAGCCTGACCCAAGTTGTGGTCTTTTCTATCACCTCATATGCATACGAATGCTAGACAGCAAAAAAGAAGACATAAGAAGAATTAATGCATTTGAATTGTGATATTGGCATGAATACTGAATATGCCATGGACTACCAGAAGAACAAATAAAATAGTCTTAAAAGAAATACAATCCAAATGTTCCTTAGAAACAAGGATGGTGAGACTTTGTCTGGCTTACTTTGGATATGTCATCAGGAAAGACCAATCCCTAGAAAAGGTCAGATCAAGACAGGATTTCTTCTGAGGGTAATATGAAAAATTTGTTTTTTTTTTTCCTGAGCATCAACTAGAGACTTTAAAAAGTAGGTGCTTTGTTTAGAAAGGGCATACTGAGCAAAATGGGGTAAAAATTGGCAAGGGGCAACTGGAAGTCTGGGAGACCTGTGAGAAAACTGTTGTAGAGATCTAAGTGAGAGAATGAAAGAGACTGACTTGTGAACATTTAACAGGTCAGTCCACCATGTGCCCAATTATGCAAACCAGAAACCTTAGATTTTTCCTTGATACCTTCTTCTCCTACCTTCTTACCCCATATCCAGGTCGTCAATACGTTCCATCAGTTTTCTTCCTAAATATCTTTTAAGTCTTTCTACTTTGCTCCATTTCTCAATGAAATTGCTCTGGTCCCAGTTACCATCTTTTCTTGTCTGAACAACTGATGTTGTTTTTTTGCCACTGAGTCAATTCCAACTTACAACCACCCACGTGACACGGTAGAACTGGCCCGCAGGGTTTCCTAGGCTGAAATCTTCACAGAAGCAGACCACCCGGTCTTTCTCCTGTGGAGTGGCTGTTGGGTATGAACTGCTAACTTTTCAGTTAGCAGCCGAGTGCTCAACCGTTGTGCCAGCACGGCTCCCTGACCCAGATTTCTAATTCTTTAAAGTGTCTTTATGCATGTTACTTCTTCAATACCAACTCTAAATATCTTCTCTGACACTAATTGAAAATGTAGTTTTTCTTCTTCTGGCTTTAAACACCCTGAACTAGGTCAGGTCTCACAAGTTAAAGGACGGAGTCCTCCAGGTTGCCAAGTCTGCCCAAGTCTCCAGACGCCAGCTGAAAACTCAGACATCCCCAGAATCCCCTTACTTATGACCTGCTGACTACAAATTCTGGGGTTCCCACTACGCTCTCAGAACACAAGCCACAAGCTCAGTGTTCCCCAGGACACCCAAGCCTTTGGCCTGTTGGCTACAAATTCAAGGCTTCTCATTACCCCTTTGGGTTTGACGATTTGCTAATAAGACTCACAGAGCTGAAGAAAGTGCTATTCTTACGATTGCAGTTTTATTATAAAGGCTATAAATCAGGACCAGCATAAAGAAGAGATGAGGTCTGGTAGGATCACCTATGCTTAGTTTCCATGCCCCAAAGGATGTGTTGCCCTCCTGTGCATCAATGCTTGTTACCACCTAAATAGCCCACTTGAAGTTCAGCGTCCAAAGTTTTAACTGGGGTTTCATTACATACCAAAAAAAACCGAAAAAAGCAAACCCTTTGCCGTCGAGTCGATTCTGACTCATAGCGACCCTATAGAACAGAGTAGAACTGCCCCATAGGGTTTCCAAGGAGTACCTGGTGAATTCAAACTGCTAACCTTTTAGTTAGCAGCCGTAGCTCTTAACCAATACACCACAAGGGTTTCCTTTCATTACATAGGCATGATTGATTGAATTATTGCCCAGCTGGTTGAACTCAGTATCTACTCCCCATCTCTTCCCTAGGGAGGTCAAGATAACATCATGTGGTGGGTCTTTTGAGCCCCAAACCCCCAGTAACCTCATTAGCATAACAAAGATTCCAATCACTCAGGAAAATTCAAGGATTTAGAGGTTATCTCCTAGGAAGCAAGGACAAAAAACAAAGTCTTTGAGTAAAGTTAACTGTACATTTCAAACTCATCTACATTGGCCCCTCTGTAACCTGTTCTCCATACTGCAGACAGGCTGATCTTTTTGAAATGCAAATATAATCATGTCACATCACTTTTAAACTGCTTCAAGAGCTTCCCTTCTCCTAGAAAGAAAAATAAAGTTCATTTAACAAGACCTATGAAGCGCTTACTTAGTCTATCCCTTCTATTATCTCTATAAGCTCATCTCATACCAATCTACTGGGTTTAAGGCCCTGTCCTAACAGACAATGCTTCTTCTTGCCACAATGCCTTCGTTAACACTCTTACTGCTTTGTAGAACACTCTTTTCTTTCCTTTTCAGCTGATAGTCCTTGCTCTTGTTTTACATCTCAGCCAAATCTTCACTTCCTCAGGATATCTTTCCCTGACATCCCTAAGTTAAATTACACTGTTTTAGTGCTACATCCTTCTCCTTCACAACACCCATCACACTTGTAATGTTTTATAGTTTTGCATGATTGTAGAATTAATAGTTGTGATTTGTATGCAACACCAGAATGTTAGCTCCATTAAGGATGGAATAAAGCCTATTCTTGTTCCCAATGCTTGACCTAGTGCCCAGCACAGTTCCTGATATACTATAGATGTCAAGTATTTTATAATTACTGCTTGAGAAAGTCTGGTGTTTAAAGAAAGAGGGAAAGTCAAATATGATATTAAGCTTTCTGATATGGGCAGGGGGATAGAACTATGGCAGAAAATACACAGATTTGGTGTTAGAGGCAAGGAAATAATTAATCTTGCAACAAGTTGTAGCTGATGTACCTCTAAGACATCCAAGTGAAGGTATCCAGTCTGCAACTGAATATGTAGCTCTGCTGCTTAGGAGGCAGCTATAACTGGAGATAAAAAATTAAAAGTCTTAAACATATAAAGTATAATTAAAACCATGGAAATGGATAATATTGCCTTGGTAGTGTGTATATTGGAAGGTCCCTAGGTGATGCAAATGGTTCGCACTCAGCTGATAACCTAAAGATTGGCCCAACCAAACCCAGCCAGTGGCTCCTCAGAAGATAGTCTTGTGATCTGCTTCTATTAAGATTACAGCTAAGAAATCCCTGTGGAGTAGTTCTACCCTGTAACACATAGGGTCACCATGAATTGGAATCAATTTGACCACAGCTAGCAACAGCAAGTATGTATACAGAATGAGAACAGAAATAGGTTTATGTCTAACCCTATAATAGGTTTAGATATAACCTTGAGTTTTACCAACATACCAATACTGAAGAGTAAGCAAAAGTACAAAGGAGACTGAGAAGACTTGGCCAGAGGAGGGAAGAGTCATGGAAGTCAAAAGAGAGAGCATTTCCAAAAGGAAACTGGAGTCAAAATGTCAACATCTGACAGGAATAGTCACATAAAAGTTGAAATTTGAAGTTGAAGAAAATAAGACACCCAAGATAACTACTTAAGAATATCAAAAGCTCAATTCAGATTTTTTTATATCGTATTCACGTTGATAATGAATTGTTTTCCCAAATTCATGCTGATAGCAATCTAATTTGATTATATGAATTATTTTGCACAAGAGTTGAGAATCCTGGATTCACAGGCACAAAAACAAAAAGCTACACAGTTAAATCCATCCCGGGTTCAGTGTTTTGCTAGATGTGTGTGACAAGAAGACAGGATAAAGCAGGGTGATGGAGAACGTTTACAAGATAGACAACAACGTAGCATAAATAGGAATGTGGGCAAAGACAAGAGGAAGCTGATTATCAGGAGAATAAGAGATTTATGAAATACAAGTAACAAGAGTTAGAGGTTTAGATATAGCAGCAATAGTAAACAGCAAGTAAGAGGGGAAAAAAAAAAGATTGCCAGAAAATCGGAAGTTTGAACCTTATATTTCAGAAGGAAAGCAGCTTCAGGTTATGACAAGTACCAGGTAGGATGGAGAAAAGAGACTGAAAAAGTTAAAGAACACAGAATCAGGATTTTTGGATGAACCATCCATATAGATATAAAACTTAGTTATAACGGAAGGATCCAGATGGGGAAGAGAATTGTGAGTTTCACTCAAAATTGTGGACCACAGAGTAATGAGCACGGAAGTTAGAGACTAATGCTTAGAGCGTGGTGGTTTACTAAAGATAATAAGGTTGGAGAAGTTGCACATGGGTTTTTAAAACAATAAAGTCTGTCAATTCATAGTTTCCAAAAATTCTGAAAGGAATCCATTAAGGCTTGGATTTATGGTTCTAAAAATAATCAGCCCAACAGTGCAGGAGAGTGATGGCATTAATTTTCCCCAAGTTCTCTTGACATTGTTAAAGAAAAGCAGGCTCTGGTGATTGGAAAAACCCTTCTATCTTCCTGAAAAATTCAGTCTCATTAGAACTGATTTCGGAAAGGCACAATCTATATTAGTCAGATTTGATGTGCAAATGAAACCTCCTATGCCTGGTAAGATTAATTTTACTTTAAAAAAAAGAAAATAACTTTTTAAAATTTTTTATTATAAAAGTATTTCAAGATAATGGTAAAAGATTCAGAGTACTAAAGAGAATAAAGAAGAAAGTGATAATTTGACCGTTATTTCGCTACCTAAGAACACCCACTGTGAACAATTTAGTGTATGCAGTGTCTAATAACTATTGCATCTTTATTTCAACTGTATTATAAAAGCTTTTCAATGAACAATATAGTGTAAATATATTTGCATATTGATATATGCATCATTGTATTCAATTATATGAAGAACTATAATTTAAGCAGTAACCTAAATATGTTATTTTTCAAAATATTGATATTGTAAGCATAACTTCAGTTAACATCTTGAACATGTATTTTTGCTTATTTACCTGACTATAACCTTAGGAAAACAATCAACAAAATAGAACAATTAACTCAGAAAGTATGTTAGTCAGAATGTACTCATTACTGTAACAAATAATCTCAAAATTCAGTGGGCTAACACAACAGAAGTTTATTTCTTGGTCTTGCAACAGTCTGTCATGAGCAAAACAGATCTTCTCCATGTGGTGGTTTAGGGATAGAGATTCCTTCTATCTCATCGTTCTGTCATCTGCTACAGAATCGGAGTCCTCTGGTGGATTCATTACAAAGAAAGCAGGGCAGATCACTTGGGAGGTGTTTTAGGAGTGAGGTCTAGAGGTAACAGACATCACTTTTGCCTACATTCCACAGACTGTAACTCAGTCACATGGAGCAACCTAAAAGAAAAATGTGGTCTAACTCTGTACCCAAGAGGAAAAGATATACACGTGTATGGCTTTTGGTGAACCCTTAGCAGCCTCTGACACAGGCTACTCATCTGGTTCCCAGTATCAATTTTATACTTTTTATACTTACCTCCTTCCTGAATGATACATTCAAAAGTTCTCATCTTGTTGCTACATCCATTGAATATTAATGCAATATGAGTATGATCTTCTTTACTACACTCTGATATGGCTACTCTGGTCTGGTGACTTGACAATAAAGAGCATTTGCTCCCCCTATATCTATAATTCAAAAAAAAAAAAAAAACCCATTGGTGTCGAGTCACTTCCGACTTATAGTGACCCAACAGGACAGAGTAGAACTGCCCCATAGGACTTCCAAGGAGTGGCTGATGGATTCGAACTGCCGACCTTTTGGTTGACAGCCATAGTTTTTAACCACTGTGTCACCAAGTCTTCACATCCAATATACAATAGTGCAATTAGGGCAGGATAATTACAACAGAAAATCCTATTTGAGAAGAGGAAGAATGGGAGACACATAGCAGTCATTTTTCTGCAGCAATCCAGAAATTCCACTAGGTAGGCCTTATGAATATTCCCTATCATGGGGTATGGGATGTTCCTCGATTAGGCTGTGATTTGATTTTTGTGTGGAACTCCCTTGTCTATTGGTTCTATCCACTGAGAAGATATTATCTTCCATATTCATATTTGAAGTGCTCTGAAGTGAGCAATGAGAAATACGCCCTTCTTGGGCCTTCCCTAGTTCATAGCCTGTTCCTTCTGGTGCAGGATCCTGAATATTGTTTTATGATTTGAATATTCAGTGACTTTTAAGTTCAAGCACATGGGTCCTTTGACGATAATATTCTCTCATAAACATAGTGTGGCTCTGTTCTATTTGCTTCTAGTGAGGACCATGTGCCAATAACCACAACCAAGGTCATTGTTTAGGCAAGTATCTGAAGCCTTATTTCTTTGCTTCCTCACATCCATGCTATTTTGGCAACATAATGGCAATTACCTTGGCTAACTTAAACGATAAATGGGAAGGCTTTATGCCTAATCTAATCTTTACCACAGAAATGATTCACTCTTTTCAATTTTGAAGTTTTACAATATCTTACAAGCTGGAAGCTGTTTTCAATTTTATATTTCACTGTTTGCATCCAGAAACAATAATACTTTCATTGTTTCAAGTTAATGTACTCTTTACATTTTTTTTCATGTATAGTTAGCAACAAACAACTCAAGACTTTCTTGAGCTCATCACTTTCTCATAGCTTGCCAAAGGCAGCCAATAGCAGCTAACAAAAAACAAACACTTCGATTCTTTTGAACCACTTTCTCTAGAGGTATACGACCAGCAAGGCATGCGGACTGCCTTTCAAGTTGTAACAGGCAAGCGTTTTATCAAATAATTCACTACTATAGAACCTGATTACCAACCTCCCAATCTGTAATTTCAATTTTCTCACTGCCAGACACCTGACCACTTAAGCCAGTGTTTCATATTATCCTCTGCCTTTTATTAACATTGATAAAGCCATGTTGTTTGACTCACAAGTAGGAAAACTGGACAATGATCACTCTTAACTCATACAGTCTGAACAGTCAGAATGTTCTTGTTAGGTGCCCTTTAGTCGGTTCTGACTCTGCGGCACCTAACAAGAAGTCGGTTGCCACTCATAGCGACTTTATGTACAACAGAATGAAACACTGCCAGGTCCTGTGCCATCTTCATGATTGTTATGTTTGATCCCATTGTTGCAGCCACTGTGAATCCATCTCATTGAGGGTCTTTCTCGTTTTCACTGACCATCTACATTACCGAGCATGATGTTCTTCTCCAGGGAGTGGTCTCTCCTAATAACATGCCCAGATTATGTGAGACAAAGTCTCGCCATCCTTGCCTCTAAGGAGCATTCTGGCTATACTTCTTCCAAGACAGATTTGTTCCTTCTTCTGGAAGTCCATGGTATGTTCAATATTCTTTGCCAACACCATAGTTCAAAGGCATCAATTCTTCTTTGATTCTCCTTATTTATTTTCCAGCTTTCCCATGCACATTAGGTAAATGAACACACCATGGCTTGGGTCAGGTGCACCTTAGCACTTAAAGTGGTATCTTTGACATTTGTTTCCAGCAGATTTGCCCAATACAATGCATCATTTAAGTTCTTGACTGCTGCTTCTGTGGGCATTGATCATGGATCCAAGTAAAATGAAATCCTTGACAATGACAATATTTTCTCCATTTATCATGAAGTTGCTTATTGGTCCAGTTGTGAGGATTTTTGTTTTCTTTATGTTGAGGTACAATTCATACTGAAGGCTGTAGTCTTTGATCTTCATCAGTAAGTCCTTTAAGTCCTCTTCACTTTCAGCAAGCAAACTTTGTCATCTGCAGGTTGTTAATGAGTTTTCCACAAATCCTGATGCCCCATTCTTCTTCCTATAGTCTAGCTTCTTGGATTATTTGCTCAGCATACAGACTGAATAAGTATGGTGAAAGAACACAACCCTGATGCACACTTTTCCTGATTTTAAACCATGCGGTATCCCCTTATTCTGTTCCAACAACTGTGTCTTGGTGTATGTACAGGTTCCACAGGAGCACAATTAAATATTCTGGGATTGCTATCTTCCCAATGTTATCCATAAGTTGTTATGATCCACACAGCTGAATGCCTTTGCAGAGTCAACAAAACACAGGTAAACATCTTTCTGGTATTTTCTACTTTCAGCCAAGATTCATCTGACATCAGCAATGATATCCCTTATTCCATGTCGTCTTCTTAATCCTCCTTGAATTTCTGGAAGTTCCCTGTCGAAGTACTGCTGCAACTCCTTTTGAATGATCTTCAGTAAAATTTTACTTGTATGTAATATTAATGATATTGTTTGATAATTTCTGCATTCTGTTGGATCATCTTTTTTTGGAATGGGCACAAATATGGATCTCTTCCAGTTGGTTGGCCAGGTGTTACTGAACCCGGGAAGGTGGGTCCTTGTCTGACACACTCAGACTTGCCAATAATCTGGACACCAGTCTTTGAGAAACAGAAAGTAACTTCATTGCAACGTGCAGAGCAAGGAGCTGGGAGGAAGTTTCTCAGATTCAACTTCCTGAGCTATGGGAAAGCAGGGCTTATGTATGATTTGAGCAGTGAGATGTCCACCACGCAGGCATACTGGGGAGGGAAAATTCTAGAAGGCAGCTAGGAAACAGGAGGTAATGTGGTTCTTGTCGGACCTCTGGCTTCGGAATGGGGTCAGGGTGATGATTTTTCTTCTGATTCATTCCACCTGTTGCTGCGTCTTTTGTTGAGGTCAATTTGTGGTCACAGCTAGCACTTCTGTGCATGTGGGGCAGGCCAAATCTGGCTTGGGCTAGTTTAAAAACTAATGGAAATTTACTGGCATTTGTAGAATCAGGTTACACAGGTAGCTGTCTTCCAAATTTCTTGGCATAGATGAGTGAGCATGTCCAGCACTGCATCTGTTTGTTGAAACATCTGAACTGGTATTCTGTCAATTCCTGGAGCCTTGTTTTCACCAGTGCCTTCCGTGGAGCTTGGACTTTTTCCTACCATCAGTTCTTGATCCTGTGCTACCTACTGAAATGGTTGGACGTCAACCAATTGTTTTTCATCCAGTGACTCTGTGTATTCCTTCCATTTGCTTTTTTGATGTCTCCTGCATCGTTTGATATTTTCCCCATAGAATCCTTCAGTATTGCAACTTGAGGCTTGAATTGTTTCTTCAATTCTTTCAGCTTGAGAAATGCTGAGCATGTTCCTCCCTTTTGGTTTTCTAACTCCAGGTCTTTGCACATTTCATTAAAATACTTCGTCTTCTCCAGTAGCCGTTTGAAATCTTCTGTTCAGCTCTTTCACTTCATCATTTCTTCCTTTTGCTATAGCTACTCTATGCTCAAGGGCAAGTTTCAGAGTCTCCTCTGACATTCATTTTAGTCTTTTCTTTCTTTCCTGACTTTTTAATGACCTCTTAATTCCTTCATGTATGATGTCCTTGATGTCATTCCACAACTCATCTAGTCTTTTGTCATTAGTGTTCAACACGTCAAATCTGTTCTTGAGATGGTCTCTAAATTCAGTTGGGATATATTCAAGGTCTTACTTTGGCTGTTGTGGACTTGTTACAATTTTCTTCAGGTTTAACTTGAACTTTCATATGAGCAATTGATGGTCTGTTCCACAGTAGGCCCCTGGCCTTGTTCTGACTGATGCTATCGAGCTTTTCCATTTTCTCTTTGCACAGATGTAGTCAATTTGATTTCTCTGTATTCCATCTGTTGAGGTCCACATGTATAGTTGCCATTTATGTTGTTGAAAAAAGGCATTTGCAATGAAGAAGTTATTGATCTTACAAAATTCTGTCATGCAATCTCTGGTATCATTTCTATCACCAAGGCCACCTTTTCCAACTACCACTCTGTCTTTGTTTCCAACTTTCACACTCCAATCACCAGTAATTATCAATGCATCTTGATTACATGTTTGATCAATTTCAGACTGCAGATGTTGGTGAAAGTCTTCAACTTCTTCATCTTTGGCCTTAGCGGTTGGTGTGTAAATTTGAATAATAGTCTCATTAACTCTTCTTCCTTGTGTGGAAATTATCCTGTCACTGGCAGCATTGTACTTCAGGACAGATCTTGAAAGGTTCTTTTTGGCGATGAATGCAACACCATTCCTTCATTTTATCATTCCCCGCATAGTAGACCATATGATTGTCCAATACCAGCCCATTTAAGCTCACTAATGCGTAGGATATCAATGTTTATGTATTCCATTTCATTTTTCACAATTTCCAATTTTCCTAGATTCATACTTCTTATATTCCAGGTTCCTGTTAGTAATGGATGTTTGCAGCTGTTTCTTGCCATTTTGAGTATTGTCACATCAGTAAATGAAGGTACAGAAAGATTGACTCCATCCATGTCATTAAGGTCAACTCTACTCTGAGGAGACAGCTCTTCCCAAATTGTATTTTGAGTACCTTCCAACCCGAGGTGCTCCTCTTCCGGCACTATATCAGACAATGTTCCACTGCTATTCATAAGATTTTCACTGGCTAATTTTTTTTCAGAAGTACACTGCCATGTCCTTCTTCCTAGTCTACCTTAGTCTGGAAGCTCAGCTGAAACCTGTTCATCATGGGTGACCCTGCTGGTATTTGAAATACTGTTGTCAAAGCTTCCAGCATCACAGCAACACATAAGCCACCACAATATGACTAACTGACAGACACACGGGGAAATATTCAGAATATTGGGTATCATTTTTTAAGGAAATTATCTTTACCAGCTATCTATGTCTGTGTAACAAATCAAAGCAAAATTTAGTGGCTTACAATAATAACAATAGTTTCTTTTACTCATTAATCTGTAATTCGGGCAGGGTTCAGAGATATGGTTCATCTTTGCTCTGGCAAAAGTCCAAAGTGGCTTCACCAAAAGCTGGAGAATGCATTTCAAAATGGCTTATTCACATGGCTGGCAAGTTAACTCTGGCCATCAGCTGAGAGCTCAGCTAGGGCTGCAGTCCAGGTAGTCTAGGTTCTGCTCTAGGTGGACCTCCCTATTGGCTGTTGGTGCTTCCTCACAGCATGGTGACTGGGTTTCAAGACCCAATATTCAAGAAAAGCAGTCAGAAGCTTTATCACTCTGCCATAGTCTGAGCAGTCACATAGCATCACTTCTGTTGTAGACATATCACAACCAGATTCAAGGGGAGGGAACACAGATCTTACTGATGAAAAGAATTTTAACATCACATTGTAAGAAGAAAACGTGGAAATAAAGATATTGTTGTGGTTATTTTTAGTAAATACAATCATCTACATTATCAGAATAATCTCATTAACAACCTTGGTCTTAGGTTTAGAAGACTCAATGGAAGTTGCAGTTTGAAATTGATATTTATTTTTCAAATTTTCTCTTGTCACATATTGCTAGAAGAGGGAAATTTTTGCACAAAGCTATATTCTTTATGAAAATCTCAATAAACACAGTATAAGTGAAAGAATTAGTCAATCCAATTTTCTTAGAGTGACTTACTAGAGTAAATCACTATGAGAAAACATAAAATCTAGGTACAAACAAAATCAAGTAGAACATTTTTCTGCTCATTTGAAGTCTTTTTCCATTTATACATTTTATCTCTCTGTACTGTGATTTCTGTGTTCTTTCTTGGAGCAATATTTGAAAGAATTTAATATCAATTAAGCATAAAAATATTTTTCTATTATTGAACAGTTATAACCAAAATTATAAGGCAGTAATGATAAAAATTTAATATGTAAAATTGAGGTTAAAAGAAGATAAATTTTTCATTGTCAGGAGGAGAAAAGTAAGAGTTAATTGCTTTAAAAAAAATGGAAGGAGGGGGAGATTCACGTACCTTAAGAGACAGAATACTGGGTATACCATGGACTGCCAGAAGAACAAACAAATCTGTACAGCCAGAATGTTCCTTAGAAGCAAGGATGCCGAGAATTTGTCTCACTTACTTTGGGCATATTATCAGGAGGAACCAATTCCTGCAAAAGGACATCAAGCATAGTAAAGTAGAGGATCATCAAAAGGAGGAAGACCCTAAATATGATGGATTGACACAGTGGCTGCAACAATGGGCTCAAACATAGCAAAGATTGTGAGGATGGTACAGGACCCAGCAGTGTTTTGTTTTGTTGTGCATGGGGTCACTATGAGTTATAACCGACTCACCAGCACCTAACAACAACAATGTAATAGTCATAGGTAGAGTTTTGAAAAATGCCAGATTACAACTTAGTCCCTAAAATGAGCTCTTATTCTGCAAGACTGCTTTTCCTAAGATCCATTTCTATGAGAATTATGTTTTTGAGAATTTCTTTAATTTATTAAAGACAGAACTTAGTAACAATGGTATAATACAGAATTTATTTCATAACCTATCATAAGTAAATTAGAAACGTTAACATGGAACCATCTGAGGCATGTTTAGTAAAATATACATGAAATCAGTTTGACTAAATTAAAATGTGTTTTAGGGGAAAATATTCAATACAATAATAACTAATCTGGGAAATTTTATGATCTACATGATGAATAACTTAACTAATTGCTTCCCTTTTCCACTGGTTTCCTTATGTCATGTGTGAGTAGAACTTAGGTTCCCAATTTAGCATGTAGATTTTTTATCTTGACACAAGCACATAAAGTACATTGCATATTAAGATTTTGCAATACTGTGGTGACAGTTCACTTACTCAAAACTCTCAATTCTTTGGAAGACAGCCAAAACCCTAGAAACAGACAGCCAAAATAGACAAATATAAACCCATAGGAGAATCTCCCAGGCATTCAATCAGAGCCAATTTACCATTGTTTCAGGCAACATTCTATCAAGCTGGATTATCACTCTCTCTTTCTTAAAAAAAAAAAAAAAAAAGGCCTATTTTAAATAGTACAAGGAAAATGTGGAAGGGAGAAAAGATCTATTGAGTGTTTTGTATGTATCTGAACTTTTGTTACATATTTTATAGATGTTATTTAATTCACACAACAGGTGGGGTCTATGATCATCATTTTGGAGCCAGCATCCAAGTTCTGGAGGGAAGTATTAACAGGGATTTGTTGGTTGTACAGAACAAGGAAGGTGATACACAGACCTATAAATCCCCTAATCTTGGAGGGCCTTTGCCAGCATCTTTTTAATGTATTTTTGTTCATGTCTCATGGTCAATTCAGTCATTTGAAAACATGGTTCACTAATCACTAACAAGCCAGTGGGAGTGGTGAGGTCTGTTATTGGGTAGATTTCCTGCGATAGGATAATAGGAAATTGAGAACTGGCACGAGGAGGCATCAGATAGAGTTTAAATTGCCAAATGACAAAGGCTTCAAGCACAAACATGGCTGTCTTTTAAACTTTCTGCTTCAGATACTTTTCCTTCATTCTCCATCTACCAGAGTTTTGTTTATTCTTCAAGGTGCAACTCAGTTTTCATTTGCTGAAGGAAACCTCAGATTCTTTACAACATGGTTATTGTCACCCTCCCCTGTACTATTTTGTCACACGTTTCCCATTTCTTTAACAGAGCAAAACCCCAGAAGCATTATTTTAATTGTTTATGTGTCTGATTTACTCACTAGATCATAGAAGATCTGTGTCAAAATATGTTTTTTAAACTCCCTTCACATCTCATGCAATGCCTGCATGATTAGAAACTCAGTAAATATTCGCTGAACTGACTCAAATTACTAAAGCTGTTGTCTGAATGTGGCCAAACTCAAAAGCTCTGCAGTGTAATCTGATCCTGAACCGTAACATCAAATGTGTTTCAGTCTAAGTAGATAGTTTGAACTCTACCTTCTGATAGGGATTTCAGCAACTGCTAGACAAGAGCATGTATGTGCATGTGTGTGTTTGCACACAAGCGTATGCACGTGTCTTTTATTTACAAGTTATTTCAATGCAATTTTAATAATTAGATTGTTTCCAAAATTCCAAGGTAATTTTTTAGTAAATTTTGCAGGATATATAACCAAAACGAGGGTTCTACTTCAAAGAAGTTCCCCTTGGGAGACAAAAATTTACTCAAATTCACTGTCTTTGCTCAGAGCATTTTTGGAATGAAATTCGTTTATGAATTTGCCTTTAGAGTTTACTGTGGAAGAAAACTGTCAACTTCATTATGTTATAGTCACAAGACATGGTCCTTTAGCCTTGACTCTATAGTCTCTCTTCTCCCTTCCTCTATCCTGATTTTCATTATATTAAATTCTACCGTTTCTTCTTTGTTCTTCATATCCAATGTTTTTATGCTTTTTCACCTTTCTCTCAGTTTATGTTATGCAGGGGCTAGGCTATCCTGTCCATATGAGTATTGTGAAATTAATACTAAGATTAGGAAAATACATATGGGCCAAGATGACTAGTATGTCTTGTATTCCACAGTGTGTATGGTCATGTGCTGCAATCATAGGACGCCAGTAAAGAGAAGATTGAAAAGGTCTTCCGGGGGCGAAAAAGAATTCTCAGTGGCAATCTGATTGAATCTGCCTCTTCTAATAACACCCCTTTCATAGTCCTCAGAAAATGATAAGTGATTATGATATGCATTTGAGAGGGGACAGGAAAAAAGTGAATAGATTTTACAATATTCTTTGAAGGATGAAATTTCTTATAATCTATACAAATCTTGATATACCTTTGAGACAGATTTAAAACATGATGCTTTCAGTATACTGAGCAGATAATTGGCTTATGAGGAAAATAAAATATATCCAATTAGATTACTTGCATCAGCTTTCAAGGTAACTTGATGCCACATTGGGTTATCACAACTAAAAAGCAGAGGGCACCTGGGTAAAAGATGCTGTCTTGTATGTTGTCAGAGTTAACTAGTGCTGCCGTAACAGAAATCCCACAAGTAGGTGTCTTTAAAGAACATATATTTATTTTCTCACAGTTCTAGAGGCTCAAAGTCTGAATTCAGGCATGGTTCTAGGAGGAGGTTCTTCCTTGTCAGCAGTCCTGTGCGTTCTCTGTTGTTCTTTGGTGTCACCCTCCCCCTGTGACTATCTCTGTGTCTATTCTGTACTTTTCATAACTCAGAAGTGATTAGGTTTAGGACCCTGCCTACTATAGTTTGACTTAATTAACATAATAAAGGAAAATTTCTATTTCTTAACAGGGTCATATTTATAAGTACTCGGGTTGGGATTTCAACACATATTTTTGGGGGACTCAATTCTGTCTATAACTCATAGTGTGCAACAAATTATCTATCCTAAACTTCTGTCCTTTCTACAGTAAACCTCCTTGTGGTCATCCAGATTTTACTCAAAAATAAAAACAAATTCCCAAACAATTCACTTTATCTTCCAACAGTTTTAACATTTAGAATGGTTTTCTTTCTCCTGAGTCAATATATATCCTCTAATCTTAAGGATACATTTTTTTTAAAAAATCTATTTTTTTTCATTTGAAATTCCATTAGATTATTTTGATTAGAGGTACGCATATGTTCTTCATGAATCTTTCTTTGTGCAAGCTAAAAATGTCCAGTCTTTTTAATTATTTATTGTGAGCATTAGTTTTGAGTTCATTCGTTCAGCCATTCATTGGATATTTATTGATCATCTATTATATACCAGATACTGTCCTAGGAATTTTAATACAGAGGTGAATAAGACATCTTGTCTCTGTTATTATGAAGCTTTTATTCTAGTCAAGGATAATATAAAATACTTGTATACACATATCTGTACATACGTACATATACAGTATAATTTTAGAGAGTGTAGAAATAATGTTTATATAAAATATAAGAGAATATTGGCATAGACATTGCTGTTACAGTGAGATTAAGTGTGTGTATGTAAAGGGAATATAATTTTGGATAAGAGAACCCCTTTAAAAAAGTTAGATGACATGAGCTTTGTATATTTGATAAAGGGAAAGAAATCCAGGATCAGTATATGTAGGGCGTAAGGAGGATATTGCTATGAAATGAGTCAATAATGAAAACAGTCAGACCAGGAAGGAATTGATCATAAATTTTAAGAAGCTTGATGTATATTGTAAGTGCAGTGCAAGCCATTGGGAAGTCTCAATGAGGAGAAATATATGATTCAACCTATATTTTAAAAAGAAAACTCAAGTTTTCTTTCTCTAAGTAGAAGAGAAGACAGAAGGTGATGTATGGGTGGTAGTAGATATCTTTTTCAGGAACTATCAATTTCATGAAGTTTTACTGCAAAGGGGAGCAGAAAAATGGGAAATAACTTAGCTGGAAGGATTAAAGAAGGTTTTTTTTTGTTTGTTTGCTTTAATGAGACATTTTCAAACATGAAAATGATCAATAGAAAGGGAAAATATTATGATGTAGAAGAGGCAACATATTTGCTGGAGTAAATTTCTTGAGAAGGCGAAACTTTTGAAGATTCCCAGAACCAATGAAAGATATGGTCTTAGGAGCAGGGTCATATTTTTCACTAAAGGACAAGTTCTCTGATCATTATTGTCAATGTTCAACATTTTCTTAATATGAGAACGCATTTATTTTAGTTTGTTTGCTAATTATCAAATTGATTGCATATATATACAAGATTGCATACATATGTATGTTTTAGGGAGCTCTGGTTGCATAGTGGTTAAGAATTCAGCTGCTAACCAAAAGGCTGGCAGTTCAAATCCACCAGCTACTCCTTGGAAACCCTGTGGGGCAGTTCTGCTCTGTCCTATAGGGTTGCTGTGAGTTGGAACCAATTTGATGGCACCTAACAACAACAACATATGTTTTAAAACATTTAAATATAATAATAGATTTATAAAATCAGTTTCTTTTTAAACTTATTTTTATATATAGAAATAATGATTTAAATTTCAACAAGAAAACATATTTCAAACCTTGTGCAAAGAGGACTAAGGTGAGACATATCTAAATTAGCTTATTTCTAGGTTATTTCAATTTTAGGATTAGTGGTTCCTTGATGGAATAAGATTTTATATTATTCCTATACAACATATGATTACTTCCTTGCTCAAATTTGTTTTAATCAGGACCAGCGGTATATATATCTACTGTTTACTTTTTGGATCTCTGAGGTTCATTGGGAAACTACTGTTCCATTGACAATATGTGCTGCCAGAAGGTAGGGCCCTATGTAACAGTTTGGAATGGAAAAAATACAACAGATGTATGCTGCAAATTCCTTTTTTATAAGGTTTTGTATAAGATGGTGTTGAATCATTGAATTTGTGGTAGGGAAAACATGAATTTTGTTTGATACACATATGTACCTCTGGACTCTGAGGGTACGATTTGTGGAATGAAGCATAAAACAAAAACCATATTGCTTACCAAACACACAGACACACTCAATGTTTCAGCCTGCTCTCCATTACTGAAAACACATAGTATCAACAAAAAAATTAAAAGGAAAAAATAATTGGATCATGAAAGAGTTTTAAGTTATGTAAACAATCATCACAGAGCAAGATAAAAGACACTGTGAGTAATGTATCACAGAAAACAAGGATGAACTTTTTAATGAGTCAAGACATGCAACGTTTTTTATAATCTCACATAAACAGAGTATAGAGTTATTGTTATTGTTTGCTTGTTTTTAGTATTGTTGTTGATTTCCTTCCTAGGACCAATGCAGTTCAGAGAAATATTATGCAGATTCCCTTTTCTTTGTAGAATACACAGGAAGGTACTAATTGATGGGTACAATTTATTGATTAGGCCTTTAATGAACAGTTAGTAAATTCTTCTTCTATTTAAGTCAAGTTTTATTTACTGTGTTTATTATTATTCAGCCACAAGGATAAATTCTTTGCTCAATTGCTTCTGACAATTGATAATGTTCAAAAGGTGAACTCTTGGATTTCACATTATTGATGCACATTGGTCATCTCATTGCCTACCATGAGGCCTAAAATGTGACTAAACACAAACATGGATTCATAAATGAAGAAGAGAGTAAACATACCCATGGATGAGAGTTTTTGCCATGCCTTAGCACCAACAGCAAATAATGCCTTTGATCTTACCTTATATTTGCTACAGGGATGTGCTATGAGAAGAATAAGGAAACACAGCACAGAAAATGTTTTGAGTCAAAGTAGTCCTAGAAATCCTCTTCCCACAAGTTAATCTTCTATATAAAACCTTCATGGTCAATAATTAGGTCCTCCATGTTAGAAGCTACATCCTCACTGGATGACTTATAAAAGAAATTGTGATTTTCCGCATGAGAGAACAAGAGATGAACGCAGAGAAATAAGAATAAAAACAACATAAAAAAAACAAAATTATTTCTATACACTTATGATAAACAATGCCAAAATTTCATAAAGAGAATATCAGTCAAAGCAGTAGGAATTCAGAACACACCCCGCTACCAATCATTCATGCTGGGTACGTAAGTGTGCTATATATAATTTCTCTCACTGTCTCCCCAGTTACTAATGGACACAATAGCTACGAATGTGCTTTAAGGGGAGATGGTAGCACTCTGAAGAAACCCAGAACTCTTTTAAGCTATCTTGGCTGGGTAAACGGAGGAGAAATGTTTTTAGCTAGAATAGCCATCAGGAAATGGTCACCCACTCTAAACACCACCAAAAAAACAAATCCTTTGCCATCTAGTCCATTCTGACTCATAGCGACCCTATAGGACAGAGTAGAACTGCCCCATAGAGTTTCCAAGGAGCACATGGTGGATTCAAACTAAGATTAGTTAGCAGCCGTAGCACTTAACCACTACACCACCAGGGTTTCCCCACTCTAAACAGGGGCAATGAATAATGTCCATTACCCACTCCCTTTTACCTTGTATTATTTCTTTCCCCTACTTGCTCTCTGTATGTGCTATTTGGTACGGCTGTTTTGTTAATATATTAAGCCTGAGAAAGAGGGGTTCCGATGTTCCTCTTCCATCTGGCACACTTGGATGCTATCATAAAATCACACCCTGGGATGGAAGTCTAACTTTGGGGAACCTTGGCTGATGTTTGCCATTCCACTCATCCCTGCCCTGCTTATTCTGTGAGTAATAAAACCTATTAACCATACCATTACAAAAGTGTCTAGTCTGTGCTATGCTCTAAACGGTCTTCGCTAAGAATTTGTCAATACAGCACATGGCAATTCACGAACAGCAGGGGACTCAAAAAATATAAAATGCAGAGCAACCCATAGCAAATCAAAGCAAGAAAGTATCTAGCTCCGGGAGCTCTAAGAGTTTGCCCTAATTAGCCAAATGAAAGGTCAGTAATAATTCCTAGTGTGGAGGGTTTGTTGCTTAAGCAGATAAACTTATAGAAGGCTCCTGAGGTTAACTGTTCACTTTTATATGCATTACTTGGAAATATTTTAGTTAGAAATATTAAAGAATGACACAACTGTATCCTAAATGAAATAGTTTCTCTCTCCTACAAAATGTCTGAGGACCTGCAGTTTGGAGTCCACAATCATCAGAGACCTAATTGCAAGTGTAAAGGACTTCATAGCAAAATGTGAGTACACTTACAGAATGCCTCTGTATTCAATTTATATGATTTACTGTTTATATGAAAAATTTCATATTGAGACTTAAATATTATCATGTAATTACATGGGCATCTGTTAGAATAGTTGACTAGTACAGAAGCTATAATTAACTAATTTCTTCCTTCTATTTTTACTCTACCATTCTTACCATGCAGTTTCTGTCTGATAGTCAAAACCACCACTTGAGTTCCAGCCATCACATCCACAGTTAAGCACACTGACTGGAGGTTAACACAATTCCACACATATTCCGATAGATAAAATATAGTACTATGGTAGCAACTTGTGAGTTTGAACAACTGGAAATTTTAGTGTTTATTCTAGAATTCTATATACTCAACTGAAGCTTTGAAAGGAGAGTGTGGATATTGGAGGACAACCAGCAGGTTCTTCTTCAAAGCCACTTACATATTTACATGTTTGTATGAACAGTAAATAAGATAAATTTGTAGTTAGCTATATAGATATTTCTTAGGAATAAAGGAAACGTAGATATTAGTGGACAACTAGCAGTTGTTGCTATAAAACCATAACGTGATGTGGTGTGTGTGTGTGCATGCATGTGTGTGTGTGTACGTGTGTGTGTATGTCATTATTGATCTTCAACTAATGTCTCTGGTACTGTTCTAAGTTTTACTGTATTTATCCTAAAATTTATTCATATTTTAGGTGAGAAAATGCAGCCTTGAAAAATTAAGAACTTGCTGAAAATTTTGCAACTTGTCTTTCACTGACTTTAAAATCCGTGTTCTTTATCGTGTGGACGGATGGATGGATGAATGGATGGATGGATGGATGGATGGATGGTGGATGGGTGGACAGAGAGATGCATAGTACTTAATCTCTTAGGATGATTTTCAGCAAAGGTAAAAAATTAGTTATTTATAGTGATATTTCCACCTCAAATAATTTTGTTTCTTTCCTAAAGTTCCAAAGGAAGAATATATTCAGTATTTGTTTAACTAGAAAAATCTGAACTCAAGTGGATTCAGTTAAATATACAAACATCCTATGTTCCTAGTCCTAGGGAGTAGCTATGTGAACTATTCTTATAATGTAAAATCACCTATAAACAAAAAATAGATTTCAACATTTGGGTAATCCGGAAAAGAAGCCCTTTTTAGCTAGATCTATTTGTGAGCGCTTCACTATTTGGTTAATTTCAATATAAACTAAAATACAAATTATATTTTTAAAATACTGAGTGAGAAATAATTAATAAATTATTATTTCTAAATCAAATGCTTGATTATAGTTGTAGGAACAATCAATGCAGCCATTATATCTAATCAAGAAATCAACTTGGAAAGATTCTATAATTTTCTATTAATGGTATTTTATTCTCAGTCTTTAGATCTCAAGTCAAAGGTCAAACTAACCATGTGTTCAATTTCAAACAAGGACCAGTAGATATCAAAACCCTGTTTTGTACAGGCTAATATAACTTAAGCTAAAGTTTTTGGTTTTTTTTTTTTTTTTTGAAATTACATGTGATAAGGTTGTTTGGATGGAAAGAAAGAAACACCCAAGATGTATTGTCCAAATTTATTGTGAAGGGTTTGAGAAATTATATAAATTAAAAAAAAAAAAACAAGGATTTAAACAAGGTTAATCTCTCAGCTACATGCAAGATGGATCATATGGGGGAAATGACTAGAGTTAGAAAGAACACCTAGGAGGCTGTTTGATTCATTGCTGTGTGAGATGATGAAATTATGAATTAGGATTTTGGCAATGAAAAAACTTAGATAAGAGATATCTTGAAAAAAAAACTTAGAATTTGGTAACTAAATGGATATCAGAAAGATGGATTTGGATGAGTCACATATTGTTCAGAATTTCTAGACTGGGTGACTAGCTTAATTCAAGACAAAGAGGTGAGAGTTTTCAGTAAACACAGTTAACCAAAACGTCGCAAACTAGAAAAAAAATTTACAATATGTCGACTTCCTCTCCATAGGAACTTGGAAATAAATGGGAGAATATCAACTCAATCTGTTTTTATTCTATCTGCAGACGTCTAAACAAAGCCTATAGCTTCCTGCTATGTTCCCTCTATTATTTCCTTCTATTTTCCCCTGATCTAGCATACCCTCTTTAATGGAATTCTGGGACAAATGTGTAGCGCTAACTGCCACTGATAGACACTATACTTTCAAATCACATTTTTCTCACACTCAATATTTTAAACTATCTAAAATATCAATAAAGAAAGAAATGCCAAAGAAATTGTATAATGGACGGGGATATGATGTGTCAAAGAAAATACAAACAAAACTTGTTTTGTCTCTGGAGCTAAATCACCAATGGAGACTTTTAAAAATTTCACAATTAAGAATTTTTGTTCATGCTTTTCTAATTTATTTTAGGTAAATTGACTTGAAAGTGTTCTAACTATTATGCTTTAATGAATATTATGTAGAAGTATATCATAGATCTTATTTGAAGAGCTTTTTAATTGGTTCTGTTTTAGTGAGACATATTTGAGAGTCAAGATTAGCAATTGTCATGGATTGAATTGTGTCCCCCAAAAAATGTGTGTAGCACCTTGGCTACATCATGATTCCCAGTATTGTATGATTGTGTTATCTGATGTGATTTCCTTATGTCTTGTAAACTATACCCTTATGATGAGATTATATGTGATCTCCTCATGTGTTGTAAATTCTATCACTGTGATGAGGTTATACTGATGAGGTTGACAAGATCAGTGTCTTAATACAATCTCTTTTGAGATATAAAAGAGAGAAGTGAGCAGAGACACATGGGAACCTCATACCACCTAGAAAGCAGTGCTGGGAGCAGAGTGTGTCCTTTGGACCTGAGGTTCCTGCGCAGAGATGCTCCCAGACCAAAGGAAGACTGATGACATGGACTTTCCTCCAGAGCCAATGGAGAGGGCATTCCCCTGGAGCTGATGCCCTGGATTTGGACTTGTGGCCCACTGAACTGTGAGAGAATGGATTTCTCTTTGTGAAGCCATCCACTTGTGGTGTTCCTGTTGGAGCAGTACTAGATGACTAAGACAGCAATGATGAGGGGAGGTTTGTTAGTAAATTTCCATATTTTGCACAATAATTAAATTTCAAACAATATTGATATATTTAAGTGGATCTTATTCTAGCAGTACTATAATAAGTAATAGAAAATACAATTTGTATAAAATACATACTTTTGGATATTCCCTTACTTTACTGTTCAAGATTTCAAGGACCTTATACCGCTCTTAGAAATTATTTTTAAAAACTTAGGAAATGTTGTTATGCTCTTGCATGATCCCTGTTTTATAAAAAGACAAGAATAAATAAATATAGAGAGACCAATGCTTATTGGTGGTTACCAGGAAGGGGGATAGTGGGGAAAGTACGCTTTATACAGTAGAGACTAACTATTTTTGGTGATGGGAAAAGTGGCACCGATTGTGGATGTACTAAGCACAGCACAACTAAGTAAGAACGAGTGTTTGAGCTCATATGGATGAGTATAGGCAAATTGGTATATGGCTAGGTACAGATGCATACAAAAGTGAGAATAGATATAGAAATATCTTTAGGTACGTGTAAAACATAAATATATGGGTGCAGGCAAACACCTTCCAACATTGGTTTTCTGGGTTTGAAAACTTAGGACCTCAGTCTCATGGGACAACTCAGTCAAATGGTATAACATGTTGTTATTTATTGTTACGTGTTGTCAAGTTAGTTCTGACTCATTGTGACCATATATACAACAGAACAAAACACTGCCCAGTCCTGTGCCATCCTCAGAGTCACTATTATGCTTGAACCTATTGTTGCAGCCACTGTGTTAATCCACCAGGTTGAAGGTCTTCCTTTTTTTTTTTTCCGCTGACTCTCTACCAGCATAATGTCCTTCTCCAGGGACTGGTCCCTCCTGATAACATGTCCAAAGTACATGAGACCAAGTGTCACCATCCTTGCTTCTAAGGAGCATTCTGGCTGTACTTCTTCTAAGACAGATTTGTCTGATCTTCTGGCAGTCCATGATATACTCAATATTCTCCGCCAACACTATAATTCAAAGGTATCAATTCCTCTTCAATCTTCCTTACAGTGTCCTGCTTTTGCATACATATGAGGCAATTGAAAATACCCTAGCTTGAGTCAGGTGCACCTTAGTCCTAAAAGTGACATCTATGCTTTTTAACACTTTAAAGAGATCTTTTGCAGCAGATTTGTCCAATGCAATACGTCATTAGATATCTTGACTGCTATTTCCACGGGCATTGATTGTGGATCCAAGTAAACTGAAATCCTTGACAACTTCAGTCTTTTCTTTATATATTGTGAAGTTGTTTATTAGCGCAGTTGTGAAGATTTTTGTTTTCTTTATGTTGAAGTGCAATTCATCCTGAAGACTGTAGTCTTTCATCTTCATCAATAAGTGCTTCAAACCCTCTTCACTTTCAGCAAACAAGGTTGTGTTATCTACATATTGCAGGTTGTTAATGAGTCTTCTTCCAATCCTAATGCCACGTTCTTCTTCATATAGTCCAGCTTCTTGGATTATTTGCTCAGCATACAGATTGAATAAGTATGGTAAAATGATACAACTCTGAAGTACACCTTTCCTGACTTTAAGCCACTCAGTATCCCCTTGCTCTGTGTGAACAACTGCCTTTTAGTCTATGTACGGGTTCTGCATGAGCACAATGAAGTGTTCTGGAATTCCCATTCTTCACAATGTTATCCATAATTTGGTATGATCCACACAATTGAATGCCTTTGCATAGTCAATAAAACACAGGTAAACATCTTTTTGATATTCTGTGCTTTCAGCCAAGATCCATTGACATCAGCAATGATATCCTTCATGCCACTTCCTCTTCTGAATCTGGCTTGAATTTCTGGTGGCTCCTGGCCAATGTACTGCTGCAACTACTTTTGAATGATCTTCAGCAAAATTTTACTTGTGCGTGATATTAATGATATTGCTTGATAATTTTCGCATTCTGTTGGATCATCTTTCTTTGGAATGGGCACAAATATGGATCTCTTTCAGCTGGTTGGCCATGTAGCCATCTTCCAAATTTCTTGGCATAGACAAGTGAGTACTTCTAGCACTGCATTAATTTGTTGAAACATCTCAATTGGTATTTCATCAATTCCTGAAGCCTTATGGCATAACGTAGTTCACAAAAATCATGATCTGCATCCCAGTGAAGTGAGTAGCATTTGAGGTCTTAAAAGCATGTGAGCAGCCATCTAAAACACAACTATGGGTCTCAACCTGCCAGGAACAAAACACTAAGATGGTAACAAAAAGCGCAGACAAAAAGCAAGTCTGCAAGAGCCAAAACCTCATCTTCCCTGAAACCAGAAGAACTAGATGGTGCTCAGCTACCACCACTGACCAACCTGATTGAGGTCACAATATTTCATCCTGGACAGAATGAGAGAAAAATATGGAGCAGATCTCAAATTCTGATTAAAAAAAAAAGACAAACTGGAACAGTAGAAAACAGAGGATCCCATGATACTGTCACCCTTAGACACTCTTTAAGCCTATAACTGAGCCTAACCCCAGAGATCACTTTTTAGCAGAATAATAGATACACCCGTGACATCCATGCCCTACTTAAAAAAAAAAAATATAGCATCAGTATGAGATCAAAAGGTTAACAATTTCTTAAAAGCAAAGATGAGAAGATAAGGGGACAGGGAATCTAGAGTACTGGAAAGAGAACAAACAGAAAACATATAGAGAGCATGAAGACACATTGTCATAAATGTAACTAATGTCTCTGAAAAATCTGTGTAGAAATTGTCAAATGGAAACCTAACTTGCTGTGTAAACTTTAACCAAACACCCAAGAAACTATTATTTTTAAAAAAGAAATTAAGCCTGTGTCTGATGAATCCAACCAACTACCACAGCAGAAAACCCATCAGCTTAGACTGAAGGGGACAGAGAAAGAACGAAAGGAAAGATCATCGCTGTCTGCCTCTTGGAATTCTACAGGCAGGAAACAGGCCAAAGCAGGGGAGGATTTTGGAAATCTTGTTATGCTGTAGTAAGTAGTATGATTAGATTTTATATTTTCACTAAAATGCTGAAAAATGAAAATAAGTAATGATATTGTCTACAAAAGAAATATCCAGTCTCTTAAGAAAACATGTTTACTATTTTGATCAAAACATATTTAGTATTAGAGAATTTGGAAAGAGATTTAAGATTATCAAGTATTAGATATTCTTTTTGATATATTAAAGAGATTAAATATCTGTTACTTGAAACTTGTGGGTGTAGTCAGGGATTATTATGTGAAACAAAATATTGGGTTAAAATTCTTTCACACCACACACAATGGAGCAATGCTCATAATAAGTCATAACTACTAATCCTAGTCCATATGTTAAATATTAAGGAAAGTTCATTTATTTTTCAGATATATTAATATAAAGCAGGAGGACAAAATTTTGTAGGGTTTTTTTTAGTGTTTTCTTTTATTTGCTTAAAGAAAAAACATGAGTCACACTAGCTAATCTATATACTTTGATATTTTAATACTGATACCCTAACAAAATGGACTGGGAAGAATTCAATACTGATTATTCTTGACTTTGACAAAACATCAACTACAAAAACATTATCTAAGGCAATGAAAATTTGCTTGAAGCAAAAATCAAGGAATTTTAACAGCTGATTGATTATCTGGCCTCGATCTATGAGTGTTTGAAAAACAATTTGCTGCGTTTTACTAATGGCATAAATATGACCCATCAAACAATTAGTCATCTAATACCATTTCATAGAGAATGATAAAGCTGATGGGAAACCATGATGTTTCCTATCAAGCCTATCAACAAATATATAAATGAGGTTTGTCCACAAATAATTATTTCCGTATACTTATCTATTCTTGTTATCCAAAATCTATGTGAGAAATGTTGGATATAAAGTACTGTGTGTCTGTGTTTGTGTATACATATAAATACATATGTATGTGTGTGTGTGTATATATATATATATATATATCTGTATATTTCTGTCTATCTATCTAGAAAGCTGCCTTGAAAGTTTAAGACCTTACTTGAAGAATGGCTTTGAGCACATTGTGAATTCTTAACGACAAAGAACAGATGGGATTGATTGCTAACTCAGTGTGAAACAGGAGGAAAATGCCTGCAGACATTCAAGCGTGGTATGGAGCAGCCATTTCAGCCCAAGTAGCCTAGGTATGTCAGGGTGAAAGAACCAGGCTGATGAACACAAAGCAAAGTTTGTGCAAAAGAAGTGAAATCAGCTTATAAATACTCGATTACCGAAAGGAAAATACCACTCATGGAGGGGGATGTTTTAAATGGAGTAAAAAAGAGAGACATACTGGTCTCAGTATGCTTCAATTAAAAAGTTGCAAGATTTGTTTTACTGGCACTAGGAGATGCCCAGTGGTAATTTATGCTCTGGGGGGGCCTTTCATACACAAAATCAGCTCCTCTTTTGTTTTTAGACCCCCTAAGCCTCCTACAAAATGGAATATGTCAGTCAAACGGCAAATTAAAATTAACTATCCACTTAATCCACAGTGAGAAAAAATATTTAAATACCTAGGAATGTAACAAATAAGCTGTTGGGAAATTTTACTCTGCTCTACTTAACATCTGAGGAAGATAAAATAAGAAAAAAAATCATTAGTGTGAAATAATGAAGGACAGAAAGATCTTACTTGTCATTTGAGGATGGCTAGGAGAATGGACTCTTGTCTCATTTTGGTGTAACATTTTTAAAACACTTGAGGTGCTTAGGAATGCGTGGTGTGTATAAGCCATTATTCAGTTAATGAGATGCTAAACTGCAATCTGAGCTGAAATTGTCCAGGGTTGCTTTTCATTAAAGAGATAATGATTCAGAAGGTATTTTAGGTGTTGCTACAAGCTGCTGTTTTCATTGCATTTTTATTTGGCAAATTGAGTCACACTGTATTACAAGAAGATAATCTAGCCTATAATGTACCCATGTTACCTGATTTTGCAACACAGAAATAATGAAACGTGATAGCCCCTTTGCACCTGACATGCAATCTCAGCATTATGCCATGCTGAAGCAAGTCAGCAGACCTTTATGCAATAACCTAAATTTTGCTTTAAGGCACTTTTGTGTATATTAAACTGTGCTATTGGAAGGCAAAATATCTACAACAGTTCAGCATGCTAAAGTAGATAATGTAGCAAAGTCTGATGGCTTAGGGCTCTCATATTTCTCTTGGAACTCTTGGCATTGTACACTAAGGGTGTGATCTCCATATAACTTATTAGCTAGAGGGAAGAAGCACCTGGTAGTTGCTGAAGTGCTAATGATAACTCTAAACATAATAGACTTTCTTTAGAAGCATACATAACCAAGCTTCAGGGCAATTTTCTAAGCTACCAGGCCCCTTGGTACAGAGCCTAGATATCTGAAGTTGCCTCTAAGTACAAAGTTGTGAGCATATCCTGAAGAAAAGACAATTCATAAATGTTTCACTATAATGATCATTCTCATCCTTGATGAAGGTGTGGTGGATTCAGTCAACTCTTACATTGTTGTTGGCAGTGAAAACTGCCTCTCAGAAAAAAGTTGAGTATTATGGTGCATAGAAAGGTTGGCAGATTTTCTATAAAGGACCAGATAGTATTTTTAAGGTTTATGGATCATACAGTCTCTGTTGCAACTACTCAACTCTGCCATTTGTGCATGAAAGTAGTTATATACAGTAGCAACATGTAGTTGTATTCCAATAAAGCTTTATTTACAAAACAGGCAATGGGTCAAACTTGGTCCATTGGCTGTAGATTGTTGATCCCTGTTCTAAATCCATATAAAAGTATGTGCCATGATCAACTAACCTTACTGTTAAGTAGGTACTCTAAAGAAGATATTTTTTAAGAATAATAATTTTTTAAAAATGTGCACAGTAGCATTCATTGCAATGTTATACATAATGGGGAAAACTATAATCAACTTAATGCTCAGCAACAAAGAAATAGTCAAGCATATCAATCAGAGATAACATTATGCATCCACCCATGCATAATTATGAAAAATGTATATAATATCTAAATATCTTTGTGATATAACAGTAAGTAAAAATTTTAGGTTACAAAAATTTGTATTCATAAGGACAGAGATTAAAAATGAATGCACATAACTAAAATATTTTAAAATTTCAGAGTGTAAATGAAACCAGTTATCCATAATTCAAATCTGAGGGAAACCCTGGGGTATACCCATACACTAACTGAGCAGTCTCTTAGGGAGCATATCTTACATGAAAGTCACTGTGCAAGACACAAACCAAAACAACCAAAACCGTTAACATCAAGCTGATTTCCACTCATAGTGACCCTATAGGACAGAGCAGAACTGCCCCATAGGATCTCCAAAGCTGTAATCCTTATGGAGGCAGACTGCCACATCTTTCTCCCAAGGAGCAGCTGGTGGGTTCAAACCACCAACCCTTTAGTTAGTAGCTTAACCACTGTGCCACCAGGAGTCCTGTGCAAGGCATAGGGGTTAGAAATGCATGATAGTCCTCCTCGGAAAGAAGCATGCAAACAAGCAATGGAATATCACAGAGAAGATGAAATTATGATACTTTCTCCAGCCAATAATGAGAGGAGAGTCTATGAAAGAGGCAATACCACAAAGTTCAGCAGAAGAACCCACCACAGAGAGGGTTAGTAGTTTACTATGGCTGTAGCCCCAGCTATTTGATGGAGAAAAGAGAAGAGAGGAGTTCCAATAGGCCAGATCATGGAAAGTTTGATACAACATGCAAAGGAGTTTAGACTTTTATCGAGAAGGCAATGTGGATGAAAACAGCTGGATGCACCGAAGGTATTTCAATTAAAAGTGAGATAACCTCTTTTTAAAATAATATTTTCATAATAATATGAAGCATCTACTAAGTGAAGCAAGGACAAGATATAGGAAACAGTTGCAAAATTTATCTTAGAAAAAGTACCGTTAGAGAATCAGAGTTTTGAATCCTGGATCTACTTCTTACTAACTGTTTGATCTTCAGCAAGTTTGTTGGTCTCTCTGAGTCTCCTTCCCCTCATTTGTAAAAAAAACAACAAAAAACAGAAACTCATAGTAATATCTTCCTTGAAGCAGCGTGATAAAAATTAGGGAAAATAATGCTTATAAAACCACTCTGACAGCGCATGTTTTAAAGAATAAAGATACAGTTGGAAGCAATTATCATTGCTTTTCATAATGTAAATGAGAAGTGATGGAGGCTTGAATAAACTTGACACGAGAAAAATGAGAAAACTTTAAGGAGATAGAAGATTAAGGAAACAGGTGAAGGAAAAAGAGGTGTCAAAATGAATTTCTCAGTGATTATCACATTAATCTTATTTGGAATTATAGAAAAAGAGTTACATACTAAATAATCTGGATTGCATTAGAAAATTATGGATATATTTGAGGCATAAAATTATTGACCCAGTACTGATGTGAAAATGTGAAAATTGTGACTTCATTAAAGTATCCTCCTACAAATGTACAAGAAGTAATGCTGGGCTGGACTGGGATTGTGGGCATGGAAAAACATAAAGCGAAGAAGAAAAATGGAAAACTATATCTTAATATATGACTGAAGGAGTTCAGTAAACATCTGACCTGCCATTGTAGGCACATGTTCTTAAGACCGAATTTTCTAATCGTTCATTAGCGTGAAATCCATTTCCCGTGAAAGATACAGCTATGGTTAATGTAAAACTTTTTCATATTTTCTGATTAATTCAATGCCAGTGGAAAGTCAAGGAAATGAATTTCTAATAACAGATCCAATTTGGTCCTAATTTGTTGAAATCAATACTATTGATTGGCAATGTTAGTTTATTCCCAGCTTTCAATTTTGTTTCCCTTAGCAGATATCTGAGCAGAGATGACATGTGAGCACAGCTGAAGTCTCCACCTTCCACTTAGTTCTTTCTTTGATCTAATCTATAATGCTTGTTAATATTCTTCACTATTGTGCACTGTTGTTGTTTTTTTTTTTTCAAGGTATAATTTTTCTGTAAATAACTCGCTAACTTCATCATCTTGTCTGTGATGTGGTAGCACGTCAAAGAGGCTTTTTAATCTGTAAACAAATTATGTCTATTGCTTTACCCTGTCAAGAAATCATTGACTCTCTTGCCTGATGAAAGTCAATTGGTTTGTTAAGCCTGACACTCATCTTTCTTTTTACCAATTCCTGCTAAACTTCTTCCATACCTGCTTAAATGTTCTCACGTTGTTTTTCATAATCATTTAATCCAATATACTTCTTCTCACTAGAGCTACAGCTTTTCTTTTATGAGCTTAATATATATTAAGTTTCTCTCCATAAAAAGAAAGTATCTGGCTTAATTTTACTCAATTTGATATTTATATTGTATTCTTACAAATAAATTTCCCAAAATAGAAAAATGTGATTCAATACAGTTAATCTCAGTCAAATTATCTATTTACAAGTGACTAAAGTTCATATGCAATTGAAAAATACAATTATCTACTGACACTTTTCTTAGGGACAATTTTTCTGATTGAAGAAAGGAAAGATTGGAAGGTTCCGGAAAAGTTAATTTCGAAGTATATCTGCCCATAACTAGTGTGAAATCGTATTAACTCATGCTCTTTGACAGTGACATCACTTCAACAACAGCTCCATCAGAATGTGTCTACAATGATCAATTAAGTGAAAAATGTCACTTCTAGATGTATATTCTCTTAGTTATTTTAAATACTCAAATTACATTTTTAGACACCATAATTTTTATTAGGCTCCTCTCATTTTAACTTAGTGAAGTAAGATACAATATACCATTAATCCAAAACCATGACATTATGAAGTGATCAAATGTTGAGAAGCTGTATTAAGCTTTCTATCTAGTGTGAATTATATCTGTGAAATGATATTGTGGTCTTTTAGAACCATCAGGCAGACCTCAATAGCATTGAGCAAGTAATAAATTATGGCTGAAATGGGTACTTTTGAACAATGAAGTAAAATGAAACAATAAAATATGTATTTAATGATTGACAAGAAATCAATAAAGAATACACTTGGCCATTTGGCAGCAAGCTAAAGCATTATAAATTTTAGTAGAAAGTACAAGGTTAATTTTGTTCATTTTACAAATTACGTGCAATTTATTTAATTAAATTGAGCATTTATTTCACATAAACCACTGTGCTAGTCAACTAGCTGGTGAAGAAATATATTCTCTTCCTTCAAGAAGAGGTAGAAATGGTCACACATAATATATATACAGGTGTCAACAAAAAGCAGAAGGAAGAGAGAACTGAATATGTGTGGCCAAAAAATGGGTGTGGTCAGACTCATGGTTTCAAAATAGAGCATACACATTGCAGTTTAGAGGAGTTGATTTTAAATCCTCATCTAGCAAGATTATAGGTAGTATATCTTCCTAAATCCAGGACCAGAATACTATTGTGTCCTCCAGCTTCTTACTAGTTACTGGATTCTATATCACTGGCAAGACTCCAAAATTTTGTCATGGGTAAGATCAAATTTCACTTTAACATAAAATTAATTTTTTAAATTCATAAAAATTAATGAAGAGAAAACAGCTAGATGACATTTAAAAAAAATTTTTTTTTATTGTACTTTAGATGAAGGTTTACAGAACAAATAGTTTCTCACTAAACAGTCAGTACACATATTGTTTTATGACATTGGTTAACAACACCAAGACATGTCAACACTCTCCCTTCTCGACCTTGAGGAACTTTTTTTTTGGTGTAAATATACATAGCAAAAGTTACACCATTTTGAAAGTTTCTACATGCACAATTCAGTGACATCCATTACATTCTTCCAGTTCGGCTGCTATTCTCACTACCCTTTTCCAAATTATTCCATCACCATTATCTTCAACTCACTGTCCCCTAGGCTTCCCATCAAACCTTTCGAGTTGCTGTTGTCAATTTGATCTCACATAGATAATTCTTTTTTTTTTTTTTTTTTGTACCTTAGATGAGGGTTTGCAGAACAAATAGTTTCTCATTAAACAGTACACATATTGCTTTATGACAATGGTTAACAACCCCATGACATGTCAACACTGTCCCTTCTCAACCTTGGGTTTCCTATCACCAGTTTTCCTGTCCCCTCCTGCCTTCTAGTCCTTGTCTCATTAGTCTGTTTTGTTTTATGAGGACTGCTGTGCCTCATTAGTCTGTTTTGTTTTATGAGGGTGTCCAATCCCAGGCTGAGTGGTGAACTTCAGGAGGGGCTTCACCACTGAGCTAAAAGGGTGTCCGGGGGCCATACTCTTGGGGTTTCTCCAGTCTGTCAGGCCAGTAAATCTGGTCTTTTTCTGTGAGTTAGAATCTGTTGTACATCCTTTTCCAGCTCTGTCCAGGAGCCTCTGTTGTGATCCCGGTCAGAGCAGTCAGTGGTGGTAGCTGGGCACCATCTAGTTGTACTGGACTCAGTCTGGTGGAGGCCATGGTAGCTGTGGTCCATTAGTCCTTTGGACTAATCTTTTCCTTGTATCCTGTTCTCTTCATTCTCCCTTGTTCCCAAAGTGGTGAGACCAGTGGAGTATCTTAGATGGCTGCTCACAGGCTTTTAAGACCCCAGACGCTACTCACCAAGGTAGAATGCAGAACGTTGTCTTTATAAACTGTTGTATGCCAATTGAGCTAGATGTTCCCTAAGATCATGGTCCCCACAGCCCTCCACCCAGCAATTCAGTCCCTCAGGGAGTTTGGATGTGTCTATCAAGCTTCCATTACCTTTCCTTGTACAAGTTGCTCTGGCTTCCCCAGTAATGTGTACTGTCTTACCCTTCACCAAAGTTACCACTTATCTACTTAGCCGCCCCCCCCCCCCACTCCTCCCAGCCCTTGTAACCAACAGAGATTGTTTCTTTTTGTGTGTAAACTTTAACATGAGTTATACAGTAGAGGTCTCGTTCAATATTTGTCCTTTGGTGATTGACTTATTTCACTCAGCGTAATGTCCTCCAGTTTTGTTCTTCTTACTCTCCTGTGCTGAGTTCCTTTTGTTTGGGATTTTTTTCATTTCTTTTGTTTTTGTAAGTTTTGTTTTTACTGAGACTTTATGTTTTTCTTCTTTATTTTGATGAGTAGGTTTGTTAACTTTCTTTGTGGTTACCTTGAAATTTACTCTTATCTTCCTAGATTTGAACCAGTCTATTATTACTTGGTATTGCTTGACTTCCTCTCCATGAGGAGGTTCTATATCTACACTGTTTATTCCCTATTTTATTGTTCTGATGCTGTTGTCATTTACAGATTAACCTCTCTGGTTCCCTTTTGTAATTCTTTTGGTTTTGCATAGTCCTTAAGAGTTCATTTCCTAGGTTGCTATCTGGCTAGTACAATCCTGTGTCCTATATCAACCTGTGAGCTGAAGTTGTTTGTTCTCAGATCAAATGACTCCCTTTAATAATTCTTGTAAGTTTGGTTTGGTTTTTACGTATTCCCTTAATTTCTGTTTATCTGGAAAAGTCCTAATTTCATATCTGAACAAGAGTTTTGCAGGATATATTATTCTTGACTGGCATTTTTTTTCTTTCAAGGTTTTATGTATGTCATCCCATTGCCTTCTTGCCTGCATGGTTTCTGCTGAATAATCCGAGCTTAGTCTTATTGTTTCTCCTCTGTATGTGACTTTTTGTTTTTCTTGAGCTGCTCTCAGGATTCTTTGTTTATCTTTGGTTTTAGCAAGCGTGATTATGATATGCTTTGGTGATTTTCTTTTGGGGTCTATCCTATATGGGGTTTGTTGAGCTTCTTGGATGGTCAGCTTTTCATCTTTCATAATATTGGGGAAGTTTTCTGTCAGCAATTCTTCAGTGATCCTCTCTATATCTTCTGTTTTCTCCCCCTGTTCTGGAACTCCGATCACTTGCAGATTTTTCTTTTGATTGTATCCCATATAATTCTCAGGGTCTCTTCATTTTTCTTCATTCTTTTTTCTGAGTTCTCCTCAAAGAGAGTTATATCCAAGTGTTTGTCTTCAATTCCACTGATCCTGTCTTCCACCATTTCAAATCTGCTCCTCAGCCCTTCTAAGACACTATTTCTGAAATCTTGTTGTTTATCTTTTGTATTTCTAATTGTTGTTCTTGTATAACTTCTAGTTGTGAATTTATTTTGGCATTTTGTTCCTGCATTATTTTCCTGAATTCTTCCAATTTTTTGTCTGTATTTTCCATGAATTTGTCTGTCTTTTCCATGAATTTGTCTATTTTTCCTCCTTTTGGTCTGCTTTTTGCTTCATCTCTTGGATAATTCTGAATATTAAGGATTTGAATTCTCTATCAGGTAGTTCTGGTGCCTTTTCTTCTACTGGAAAGTTATCTGGTGTTTTCTTTTGGATGCCTACAGAAACCATCCTGTCCTGTTTTTGTAAATGTTTTGATATTGTCTGCTATCTTCGGGGCATTCAGTAGTTATTTCTCTTGTTTATTGATTGTAGATTTGTTTGTTTCATCCTGCTTTTTGTTTTGTTTTTTGATTTGGCTACGTCTGAGAAGACGGGCTGTGTGTTCTTTGTTGTTTACTCATCTGTTGGCATGATACTTTTTGCCTCCTTCTCCAATTGGCAGGGTCAGTCACTCAGATATGGTACAGCAGGGCAAGCTGAAGAGGAGTTGCTGGGATGGTGGTTTATGGCACTTAAAACAGCCACCAGGGTGTGTTGGTAATCAGCGCAGCGCAGGTTCTGGTAGGCCATTCCTGTGCTGCTTGGTGGTGTGATGTTAAGTGCACGGTGCAGGTAGGCAGGATAGAGGGGGGCGATTGTGATGTGTGGAGCTAAGATGAGTATGGGAGAGAGGCAAGAGGAACAGGAGCCTAAAACATACAAATAAACAAAAAAGAGTGCTAGGGAACTTGCCGTTGGAGTGGAGAGATGAGACTATGAAATAGAGAAAAACAAAAAAGGAAGAAGAAGAAAAGTATGAATAAATAAAAATTAAAAAGAAAAAAGAACAGCAAAGCTCCCAGGGATCCCACCGGTGTGGCTATGAGGCCTGGGGAAGTTTTCCCCAGGTGTTGAAGTACAGCCTGGCTAGGAGGCAGAGAGGTAATCAGTGTCAGGTATTCAGGGGACAGGAAGAGAAGGTAGGTATAGAGAGACGAGAAACTGAGTAATGAAGAAAGACAAAAAGGGAAAAGAAAACAAAACAAATTTTTTAAAAAAGAACAAGAAAAATCCCAAAAAGAACAGGAAAAAAAAAAAAAAACACAAAAAAAGAAATGCTCTCAGGGATCCCTCTGCATGTCTGCGCAAGCTGAGGGTGTAGGTTCCAAGCTGCACAGCACCGCCCGGCCAGAACAGGCTCCCAACTCAAGAAAAGAAATGAAAACAAAAAAAAATTGAAAACAAACAAACAAACAAAAGCCCTGGGATCCCACCGGCATGGCAGCACAGACTGGGAAGCAGTTCCACATTCTAACAGTGCTCCACAGCCCCTCTGGAAGAAGCAAAGTTGGCTCACAAAGCCAGGTATTTGAGCAAAAGGAAGGGGAGTTGTTGAGGGGTAAGGAAGAAAACAAAAGATGTGGAAGAAAGCAACACCAGCAGCCAACAAAGGGCACTCAGGGAGTCGGCCAGTGTGGGCAGGTGTAATCCAAGCATCCAGTGTTTCCTGGCCAAGAGACTGTGGCCGCTGGAAGCAGAGGAGGCCGAGTGGGGGTGAAGAAGGGTCGGGGGTGGGAAAGCATATATCGCTATTTACCAGTTGTTCTGTCTCCTTCTGGAAGCTCCGTGAAGCTGCTTTCTCATACCCCTTATTTTCTGGTCTCTGATAGGAGTCCAAGATGATGGATCAGTGCTTCATTAGCTGATAGGGGACCTCTCCATGTATATCTCTTTGCTCTCTGTTCTCTGTCAGCTTCTTATTCCATTTGGTGCTTGGCTGAGTTCTTTATCTCTTCATTTGATGTTTAGGATTTCAGGATTGCTGTTTTCTCTGTTTGGCTTAGTTTTTTGGATCTTTGCTGTGGAGGGATGGCGTGGTGCTTCTGCCTAGAGCGCCATGTTGCCAGAAGTCTGCTAGATGACATTTTTAAAGGAGAAAGTAAAAGGAAAAACATTATATATATATTCTTTGTTTACATTCTCTTATTTTAAGAAATACGTAATAGACATGTGAATAGGGAAATAGTGACAATTATCATGCATAGCACATTTTAGTGTTCTGATAGTCATTATCATAAATCATGTTGAGAAGATTCAAAGAGAATAAATCAGTGTTCATCTCTTTGATGTCAGACCACTATCAATTTAATCAATAAATCTTAGAAGAATTTGTTTGGAATATGATATGATTCTTTTCCACAGAATAATCTTAGAGTGAATTATCTCTATATTTCTCAATTATTAACACAAAATATATTTATTTAGTGCATATTATATGCCAGAAACTTTACTGGACAATAGGGGTGCACATTATTGTTGTTTTGCACCTTGAATCTATTCTAACTCGTAGTGATTCCATGTGACTGAGTAGAACTGCCCTATAGGGTTTTCTAGACTATAATCTTTATAGGAGCAGATTGCAATGTCTTTCTCCTTTGGAGTTTCTGGGTGGGTTCAAATCATTAATCTTCTGGTTAGCAGCCAAGTACTTAACCATTTCACCACCAAGGCTCCTTAGGGGTACGTAGTCCGGGATATTAATAATTTATTGGAGGAATAACAGAAGAAGACAAACATAAATGAAGGAATAAAGGAACAGAATGGTGACTTTAAAAGAAGAAGATCAAGTGAGTAAGCTAGATAGTAGATATTACTTGAAGGAAAATTATTAAATATATGGAAAAGTTAAAACAAGCCACTGATTAGATCAACTCAGGGTGTGCAGGGTGGATGGGTGGTTGGAGAAAGTCAGAATGGTTCAAATTAAGAGAATACTAATTTAATTGCTTTCTGTCTGAATACCAGGCAAATGGAGTTGTGCATGCGTATTCTGGGCAATACGGTTTAATGAGGTATATTTATCAATAAACTCCAAAGTATCCATATTAAAACAAACAGGCTAGTGAAGAGTCTGGCATATTTTCCATCTAAGGGTGAGACTCCCATTGTTCTGGAAATGTTTTGTCTGAATAAAAGAAGACTCATGTAAGCAGTGAAGGCTCTCCTGGAGCACAAACATGTCAAACACTGGGCAAAGTTATGATTGTTCTGAGCCTAACAAGTAGAGGTTAGGAGTTCCAGTCACAGGAAGCCATCAGCTCATTCACTGATTTTGCCCTTGAATACTCTCAAAAGGAATCTCAATCATTTTCAAGACAATGTAACTGCACTGTTTCAACAATCTTCTAACAATGACACAGAATAGTCTATTGGGAGTGCTTTGAAATGAGGGGCTACTGAATTACAGGAATACATAACTGTCTTAATTATCTAGTGCTGCTATAACAGAAATACCACAAGTGAATGGCTTTAACAAAGAGAAGTTCATTCTCTCATAGTCTAGTAGGCTAGAATTCCAAATTCAGGACGCCAGCTCTAGAGGAAGGCTTTCTCTCTCTGTTGACTCTGGACAGAGGTCCTTGTCATCAATCTTCCCTTGGTCTAGGAGCTTCTCCACACAGGAACCCCAGGTCCAAAGACTTCACCCTGCTCCTGGTGCTCCTTTCTTGCTTGTATGAGGTCCCCCGTCTCTCTGCTTGCTTCTCTCTTGTGTGTCTCAAAAGAGATTGTCTTAAGACACAATCTAATCTTGTAGATCACATCAACATAACTGCTGCTAATCCATCTCATTAACATCATAGTGATAGGATTTACAACACATAAGAAAATCACATCAGATGATACAATACTGGGAATCATGGCCTAGCCAAATTGATACATATATTTTGGGGGGATACAATTCAATCCATGACAATAACATTTAAGGATATTTTACTAGATGTGGATGGATCAAGGAAAGCATACACTTCTACCTTGGAGCACCATAAGAACTTATAAAATACATCACCAAACCTCTCTGGCTGAGGCTGGTCTATCTTGTTGTCCCACTCCTTTTTGAGTACATCAACCTCACACTTATTTAAAGGTAAAAGAAAAAGAGGAAATTTAGTAAAGACAATGATAACTTAATATAAGATTAATACCAGTGAAAAGCTATAATAAAAATTTTAAAAAAAAAATCCAGATAAAAACATGGTCAGGTAAAAGTGTTCTATCTAAACTGAAAACAAATTTACTGGATGACAAGTCTGGAAATTAGTAGTGACAAAGCATCTAAAAGCAAAGTTACCCAATATTGAAGCCTTAAGCCAGAAACCACAAAACTTAAGGTCAACAATCCTTAGACAATTTTTACTTTCAGCAAGGCAGTTATTGAGAGTGAAGATAAGTCCCAAGTTACCCACCTCATTCACAAAAATAACAGTAGGGAGTGATTCTGTATGTGGAACTTGTCTGGGAGTTAACCCCACTCCTACCCCCACTCCTACACCAGCAAATACACAAGAAAGGGAAGGACTGGCCATGTAGAGTTGGAAAAAGCCTCCAGGTCATATATGCCCCCCTCAACCCCCACATCTTAGAACAGTGCACACAGACGGAGACAGGCTATCCTGTCTCCAGTTCTACTACTCTTTTCTGGGCAACTGTAAAGTCAGAGGTAATCAACAGGACAGGCTGCCTAGAACGCTCTGGTTTCTGAAACTACTTACAGGTACTGTGAGGATGGAGGGTGTTGGAGTTTCCTCCAAGCTGCAGTACTACTACAAATAGGTGAGGCAGTACAAATATACAGCCACTTGATTTACTAAACCATGCTGATTGACAAGAATCAGCAAGGAGAACAACTCATCTATTTAAAAAAAAAAAAATACGCTGCCATAGCAACCCTATAGGACAGAGTAGAACTGCCCCCACAAGGTTTCCAAGGAGCTGCTGGTGGATTTGAACTGCCAGCCTTTTGGTTAGCAGCAGAGCTCTTAAACACTGGCCACCAGGGCTCCAACTCATCTACAGCACCCCAGAAATTCTCGAACAAGCACATTTGAATTTACTTATTAATGGAAAATCAAAGGGCCTCCTTTCCTTTGGACCTTTTCTTTTTAATTCCATCTGGAAATCTAAAGCTTCTCTCAGGGTCTGTGCCACAACTTCCCTTTCTTAATTCCATCTAGAACTCTCTCAAGTTGATCTACACAGCCTCTTCCTAAGTCCCAAAGAGCTACCTAATTCTGTATGAAATTATGTGTCCAAATCGATGACCGTGTATTTCCATGTCCTTCTAATACAAGGAGTGGTTTGGCCTCGTAGACTACGTTTTCTGTATCCTTGATGATAACTTTAGTACAGTTTGAGTCTCTACCAAATGTGTGCAAAAGGTATTATGCTTCTATGATCAAAATTACATGCATACAAACACTTGAATATTTTACAATATGTCTCCTATTCAGTAATCTTTGTATATGTTTACAGCCATTGTATTGTTTTTTGTTCTGGTTTTAGTTTCCTCAGATGACTTAGTGTATGTTTTCTAATATAGCAATAGATTTAATTGTAAATTTTATTTATTTTTTAACTCATCAAAATAGAGGCTAACTCTGAGCATGTTCCTGCTAGTTCCTAAAATTAGAAAAAAAATAAAGATAATTATTAATGTTTCCCCAAATGGTTGTCTGTCAAGGCTAAGGCTAAATTTTTTTTTTTTTTTCTTTAGAAGAGGATGGAGATGATCAAGTATTTCTGAGGCTCCTTATAACTGATGGTTTCCAAAATCCTATACTTATTTTATCTAGTAAAATACATGTCAATACATACACAATCAAGGTACTTTCATAAAACTTTTTAACTAGTTGTATTGGTGCCATGCAGAAATCCTAAATAATAATAAAAATGAAAATAAAATTCTAAAAATTTGTAATCAATTCTTTTTAGTCGACATGCTTGTTTTTTAATAAGCTTTTTATTTTAGAAGAGTTTTAGGTGTACAAAAGGATTGTGAAGATAGTACAGAGCGTTCCCATTTACCCTACAGACAGTCTCCCCTGTTGTGGACATCTTACATTAGTATAGCATATTTGTTACAATGAATAAAAGACTATGTGTACATTATTAGTAACAAAAGCCCATATTGTATTCAAAACCAAAACCAAACCCACGGCCATTGAGTCGATTCTGACTCATAGTGACCCTATAGGACAAAGTAGAACTGCCGCTGTAGGGTTTCTAAGGCTGTAAATCTTTATGAAAGCACACTGCCACATCTTTTTCAATGGAGCGGCTGGTGTGTTCGAATAGCTGACCTTTTGGTTAGCAGCAGAGCACTTAACCACTGCACCACCAGGGCTCCTTCATATTTTATTCAGATTTCCTTAATTTTTTATCAAATGTGCTTTTTCTGTTCCAGTGTTCTGTCCAGGACACCACATTACATTTAGTTATCATATTTCCTTAGGCCTTTCTTGGCTGTAACAAAACATATTTATTTTGTATTAACATCCAATTCCTTGTGGATCACTTACAAAAGAAATGTCCAGCAAAAATATTCTCAGTATAAATATTGTGAATATTTATTCCAAAGAGTTTAATTTTTATAAATTACCAAGAGAATAATTACAACTTTAAGTAATAGAGATATTTTGTAGACCTCATAAAAAAAAAAAAAGTTTCTCTCTTGAGAAAGTTTCACTTTTACTTTCTCTTTTTCTTCCATCCTTTCATTGCATTTTCTTCTTTCTTTCTCCAAATATTAATTGGTTGCCTACTGTGTGTCTGGCACTGTTCTAGGTTGTGAGAATTCATCTAGGAACAAGCCAGTAGAAAATCTGCCTTGGGAATTACATTTTATTTGGGGAGATACATAATTTAAAAAATAAACAAAATAAATAATCAAACTACATAGGACTTCAGATGATAATAAATGTCATGAAGTGGGGGGGACTAGTACAGAATAAGGTGCACTGGAAGTTCCAAGGGAAGAGGTGCTCAAGGTTGGCCCCCAACTGACATGTGAGGAAGAGCTGAAGAAAATGAAAGAGTGAATCATATAGATATCTCATTTAAAAAAAAAAAAAAATCTGTGCAGAGGGAAAAGCTAGTGCAAAGGCTTTGATATAAGTTTCCTGAGGTGCTTGAAGAACAAGGAGGAATCCCAGCATAGGTGGCTGGAGCAGCTTGAGAAAGGATGAGGTAGTAAGACATGTGGTCAGCAAAATAACAGAGGGCCAGATCTGGTAGAGAATTGAATGACTTTGTAAGGATTATGGCTTCCACTCTGACAAAAACAGAGAAACATTATAAAGTTCAAGCAGAAATGTTAAAACAGAATCCCTCTTGCTGCCCTGTTGGCAATAGACTGTAAGAAGAAAAACTGGAATCAGAAAGATTGTTAGACTACTTAGTAATCGAGGCAAGAAACGGTGTTGTTGTGGAACTAGGTGTAGGAGTAGTAGAGGTGGTGAGACATGGTCTAGTTTGAGAGATATTTGAAGGTAGAGCTGAAAAATTTTCCTGATAAATCAGACGGGAAGATAGAGAAACAGAAGTGGATACTAAGGACTTGCATCTGATCAACCAGAAAAGAAGAGTTGCCATTAACAAATAGCAAAGACTAAAGGTGAAGCATTTTGGGGGGAGGGGGCAGGGGGGTGTAGGCAGAATTAGGAGTTGAATTTTGGACATATTGAATGTGAGATGGCAACTAGACATTCAAGGGGAGATATATGAATGTACGTCTCAATATATGTCTTGAGTTCAGGGGAGAAGTCCAAAGTATAGATACAAATGTGGAGCCGTTAGCATACAGATGGTATTAGAGATACAAGATTGCATGATATCACAAGAGAGTAAATGTTTAATACAAACCGGTCAAAATACTAAGCCCAAGTGCCCTTAAGGAAAAAGTCTAGAAGAAACAAAGAAAGAGTTGCTAGTGGGGCTAGAGAAAAACTCAGAGAAATGGTATCCTAGAAATGAAGTGAAGAAAGAAAAGGCCTCTGGAAAGAGGGAATGATCAACAGAAGCAATAGACACATTTACGGTTTTGAATTGAAAGATCATACACTACTCACTATTAACTACTTGCTTTTGAAGTTTCTTAATATGGAGGAAAAAGCATGGACTTTGGATTGAGATCTATGTAAATACAAATCTCTTCGTCACTTTTGGTGTACCTTGGGCAAGTTGCATACCCTCTTTAAACCTCAGGATCCTGAAGAATATACTCAGTAAACGTGAGTTTGCTTTGGTGTTTCCCTGAGTTGTCAGTTTCCTCTATATCATCAGACTGCAATACATGAAAATATTTGTTCAGTAGCTTTTCAAATTTTGAAAATTTTAATTTTAGTACTGACTAAATAAACCCTGATATTTTCCTCCAATAAGGGTAGAATTACATTAATGAATTCTGGTCACATTGAAAAAGCTACAGATTTTTTACTCTTTTTGCCTCCCTGGCCTGGCCTATGTGTATGTTATTTAATTACATCTTGGCTACGAGTTATTTCTGGTGGTCATAAGCAAAAGCAAGTGTTCTATAAGTACTAGCAATTTTAATAGAAGGTTTTAAAATTAAGTATTTCTACCTATCTAAATATGAGTCCCTAGGTGGCACAAAAGGTTAAGCATTTGATGTTTGACTGAAAGGTTGGCACTTCCAACTTTAATTGACAGCTGAGCCCCAGGATCAATGACCTGAGATTCTTTAGCAACGGGGACAACTAAGGACATAGCCAAAATGGGAAAGGGTCCTTTGAGAGGCAGGAAGTCATCCAACATAGTGCAATTTTAGTTGCTTGAAGGCAACAGTTACAGACTGGTTAATTATCTGTTATGATATTAAGTTTTATGTCCCTATAAAATCTTATAATTCTCAAATTTTCCTCACACTCAGCAATAAGGAGAACCTGTCCTTACTGAAAGAATAAGTCCTCACCATTCAGGAGATCAATAAGTGATGATTTTTCTAATGAGGAAGGGACCCGCCCTGACCTTAATGAAAATGTAGATTTGGGTAGAAGAAATGTGTCTTACATGGAGAGGATAGATGATATCCATCAAAAAGAAATTGGAATTGAGTAATCAGCAGGTTAGTGTGGCATCAGTAGCAAACCAGAGAGATGAGTATCTAGGCCCAAGTCAGTAGTCACCATTTCTCTCAGCAGGGGGAGCCACTGGATTGGCAGCTTACGCCACCAAAGCAGTGAGGCTTTTCAGGGTCAGCTCTGCAAGAGAAAAACATGAATGGAACCCAAGAAGATTGGTCAGACATCACTGGACCCTGCTTAAAAGAGGGACTAAAAGATGTTAAGGGAGCAGTGGTGGTTCAGTGGTAGAATTCCTGCCTTGCATCCGGGAGACTCATATCCTATCCCCAGCCAATGAACCTCTAGTGCAGCCACCACCTGTCTGTCAGTGGAGGCTTATGTGTTGCTATGAAGCTGAACAAGTTTTTTCTTTCTCTCTCTAGGATAGATAAGGAAGAAAGCCCTGGTGATCTACTTTCAAAAACTAGCCAATGAAAATCCTATGGATGACAAAAGTTCAGGGTCAACATGTGTCATGGGCCAGCTTGAGAGCAGTTAACAACAACAATAACAAAAGATGTTAGAGCTTCAATGAGTCCATTGACAGGTGGTCATATTTAATTGCTCTTTCCTGTGCTTCTGAAGATCGGTGTTGGGAAAAGCCATGTTATGGAAGTGCGTGTGCATTTGTATCAGCATCTTACTCTTTCTGCTGTGTGTCTTGGAAGGAATCACAGAGATCATAAAGCCAGTTATGTTTCTCTACCTCAAAGTAAAACCATCTAAATAATTTTAGACAAAATGTAAATATATTCTAAAAAGAACAAGTAAACAATTCCATTCTGGCTAACTATGACCTCATATAGTAGAAACTTAATAAATATTGAATGATGAACTGAACACATTCATGAACAGAAAACTTCAACATCAGGAAATGTTTCCTCATTTCTACCCTGGGTCCCTCCTATTTTATTTCCTCTTATTAGGATCTCAGTGAATGTAGAGAATAGCTAGCTATCAATCTCTGTACAATATCTGTTCTGTACATGAAGGCTTTATTATTAAATTTCTTTCATGATCCTCAAACCCACTTAGCTTTCTCTTCTGCAGGCTAAATAATTCATCTCCCTTTTTTTATTTCAGTCTTGTCTGAGTTTCTTGCATTAGCCAGAAGGAGAAATACTGAAATCATAGGGGATTTTGGACCCAATACTCCTTAAGTACGTTAAGAGTAATGAGAAAACATCAGCATGTGTGGAGATGCCAATACTTAATACATGACAACTAACAAAATTTTTCAAAGAAATTGCTAACAGCTGAATAATTTTATGAGTTTTCTAAAGACACAGAACACATGATGCTCAATGAAGGAGAATAAAAGGTTTTGTGCTTAGTCTATTCTTTAAATACACGTGCTCCCTGTTCCACGTTTCCTCAGAATTCCTAAAATCGTAGATTCCTGTTTAATACGCACTAACTGGGTTCACTCTATAAAATGACAAATGCCTTGGAGTCTTCTCTGTACAAGTAGATTTTTCTCTGAGGACTAGAGAAAAGAAAAATGGTTCATAAATTCCTAATGCCCTCAGAGGAAAAAAAATCTTGAGTTCCATTCAGAGGAGTTAAATATAAAGAATGCAGGCTATTTATCAGCCTGACACTCACATTCAAAGGAGCGAGACATACGAAGTTTTCAGTTGTGAAAAGTTTTGCTACTAAATTTGGCCCGTTTTGCCCAATTTTGCCCATATAATAAAGCAGAGGAAGACCCTCAAATAGATGGATTGACACAGTGGCTACAACAATGGGCTCAAACACAGTGCCGATTGTGAGGATGGTGCAGGACAGGGCAGTGTTTCGTTCTGTTGTACATAGGGTTGCTATGCGTCGGAACCAACTGCACAACACCTAACAACAACAACAGAAGGGTATCTTACACCGGTTCATGTCATAAAGCTGTGGATTTAAGAAAAGTTAAAGGTCTTTTCTTCCAGGAGACAGAAAATAAACTGCTGACGTTGTCCAACTGGTTCTAAAGTTGACATAGAAGGTTGTAAAGCTACTTCTTGTCCTTCCCTGTCTTTGTGAAGGAATGGCAATATGAACCACTCGCAAGCAGCAGTGTCTGATCATCCAGTACAGCCATCATAATAGAATGTCACTAGAAAATCCCCCAAATACTAAGGCTTCAACCTATAAAGGTGGCAAGGGATTACCTCACTTCTAAATATTTTACTCAAACCAAATATAATAGACATAGGAAACTCATATCCCTTCCGGACATATAAATATCTCTTGCCTTAAAACTTAGAGAGATCACCCAGGAGATCTTTTATCATCACTATGAAACACCTTAATGGAACTCATTTACCTCTACCTAAGTTCTTAGTAGTATACTCTTGGCCCAAACATTATGCATGTGTTTCAATTTTAATTTTATGTCTTATTTACAGGCCAAGTAAAGAGCCAGACTCCACCAAGGGTTTGAAGAAAGAGGAAGAAGCGTTCTCAAATTTTGCAATATTATTATTAGTGAGGGACAGAATGGATAACTGGTTTTCTGCAAAACATGGTTTCCCTAGGGACTGCACTCACTCTGGTTAATCAACTGGCAAACAAGACACCTAGGATTATATCTTTACCACCCTATTCCCCCATCAATAATGTACAGATTGTCATTAAGAAGTCATTTCTCCCTTCCGGGCTGAATTTTGAGATGTGCATCATGTGGGAAAAATAGGAGTTATGGTGTGGAGACTATGGGTCACACTGTAATCTCAGATACATGCTGTGCTATTCCACAGACAGCCCATCAAGATATGTTCCAAGGCATGCACCAGTGCATATAAAAATATATAGGCTGAGACCACCAAACTCATTTCATTAGGACTTTCAAGGTTAACATTATAATCATGCTTCAGGGCATAAACTGAACGCCAGCTGAGCTCAGGAAGACATTTTACTTTCTGTGGAAGGAAAGTTCCCAGTGGATCAGTTGCATTGCAGGTACCTTTTACCTTTTGCAAATATTTCTTTAACCATAACCCAACCCAAAATGCCTGTCTGGTCTTTTTCTTCATTTTAGAAATTAAAGTTCAAATCATTAAGCAATGCTAATTTTAAATAATTCCAATCTGAAGTTGTTTTTTGTTTCTAAATGTTGGTGGTGGTGGTGGTGGTGGTGGTGGTGGTGTGCTTTCCTAAATTCCCAAATAGTAATCCATTTTTATATTGTATGTTTACTAACTAATTTACATGATCTAATAATGGAAAATTGATTGAACTAAGGACACCAAAAGTACTGTTAGTAAAAGTATTGGAACTAAACAGTTGCCATTGTCCAGAATTGTGTCTGATAGTTAGCACCAAATGCTGGAGACGGTATTAGTGGCATGGACTTCTGACAGTTCCAGTCCATCACCTGTTCAACAGCATAAAAGTCACAGACATGATCCCCATCACCAGCTCCTGCCTACGGCATCTTGCTCACAGTATCCACAAAGTCATTCTTGGAGTAGCATCCCTTGAATATTCAATTCCTACATCATACAGAAAAAGTAAGGTAAGTAAGGAAAAGGAGTTCAGGTTTCCATAAACAACCAGACAGAAGAGAGGGGCAATATCAACTTTATTGGCGTGTCATACTGTTGCCCTCTTAATAGGATTTGTCTGGAGTTCTTTGCTCGTCACTTCCTCCCTTACGTAGGTGGTCTTTCTCATCTTTGTTAGGACCTGGAGATAATTAGGTGCACTCAGAGAAAGTATCACCCACTCATGGGCAGTGGTGTCTGATCTTCCAGAAATGCTATCACTGAGAATGCACAGACTTTCTATTTCTTTTTTGCCCTGGTAGTAACAGGAGCCCTGGTGGAGCAGTGGTTAAAGTGGTTGGCTGCTAAGTGAAAGGTCAGTGGTTTGAACCCACAAGCCACTCTTCAGGAGAAAGATGTGGCAATCTGCTTCTGTAAAAATTACAGACTTGGAAACTGTATGGGGCAGTTCTATTCTATCCTATAGGGTCGCTAGGAGTTGGAATCAACTCAGCAGCAATGGGTAGGGTGGGTAGTAGCAGAGTGTTATGAATTTAATTGTGTTCCCCAAAAATATATGTTGAAGTCCTAAACCTCGTATCTGTGAATGTGATCCTTTTGGGAAATAGGGTTATTCTTTGTTATGTTAATGAGGCCATACTAGAGTAGGGTAGGTTCTAAACCTAATCCTTTCTTAGTAGTGTCTTATAAAAGGGAGTACAGACAGAGGCACACACAAGGGAAGATGCCATGTGGAGATGGAGGCAGATGCATCTACACATCCAGGAATGCCAAGGATTGCTGGCAGCTATGAGAAGCTGAAAGGGATAAAGAAGGACCTTCTCTTATAGCCAACACCCTGACTTTGTACTTCTAGTCTCCAGAACTGTGAGAAAATAAATTTCTATTCTTCAAAGCCACCAATTTGTGGTATTTTTGTTATGGCAACCCTAGGTAACTGAGACACAGGGAATATCATCTACATTCCTACAACCTTCCCTTGTATTTTGACCAGCTGGAAAAATCACCTAGAGTGAGGTATTATTTGCATAGACTATCTGCTGAGGCAATGAAGCATTGATTCTGGACCCAGACTACCTGGGTTCGAAACCCACCTCCACCAATTAATAGTAGTTTAGGAAATTACTTAACTTCTATACACCTCAGTTCCCAGCCTATTCCCAGCCGTATTTGCGGATGATAATTGTACTTACCCCACAGGGTCAATATAAGGAGCCCTGGTGGTGCAGTGGTTAAGAGCTTGGCTGCTAACCAAAAGGTCGGCAGCTCAAAATCCACCAGCTTCTCCTTGGAAACTCTATGGGGCAGATCTACTCTGTCCTACAGGGTTGCTATGAGTTTTGTTTTTCTTTTTTTAATTAATTCAGAATTGTGCCTGACATATAACCAAAAAAAAAAAAAAAAAAACCAAACCCATTGCTGTCAAGTCAATTCTGACTCATAGTGACCCTATAGGACACAGTAGAACTGCCCTGTAGAGTTTCCAAGGAGTGGCTAGTGGATTCGAACTGCTGACCTTTTGCTTAGCAGCTGAGCTCTTAAGCACTGAGACATCAGGACCCCACCAGGCATATAGCAGATACAAAATATTTATTGAATGAATGAATGAAAAGTGCATAGTCATATGCCTGCCCATAGTAAATAATTATATTAGTTATTTATTTTTATTTTTACCTTATATTCAAAATCTTGGCCGCATTTGTGGGCTGTTGTTGGTTGTCATCAAGTCGATTCTGATTCATGGCAACCCCATGTTTACAGAGTAGAACTGTTCCATAGAGTTTTCAAGAATGTGACCTTTCAGAAGCAGATCACCAAGCCTGTTTTCCAAGGTGCCTCTCAGTAGGTTTGAACCTCCAACCTTTCAGCTAGTAGTAGAGTACTTAAAGAATTCCACTTCTGTTAGCTAACCCTGTCTTGTGCAGTGGACTTTTTGTGCGCATCAGGAATCCTAGAATTTCAGAGTTGGAAGGCTCCTTTAGGGGGAGGATATCAAATTGTCTAAAACTAATTTACTTGAAGTCAATTGGCATAATGACTAATTTGCCTAATGACACATTCATCTAAAATGTTCATACATCAAATATACAAATATCATCTGTGTTAAGATAGCATTAGCTGCGGAGGCATTTTTGCAAACTTTCAAAGTGACTTTTTCTGTTTTGCCTGTTTTTGAGGGTTTCCAAGACATTTTACCCAATTAAAACTAAATGTTTAAAAGGTTTTAAAATAGATTTAAAAAATTAGATTTTAAAAACCCTGTAATATCTCAAAATTGCTTAGAATGGCGTCTTATTATACATGAAATGCTGTTATCTATGACAGATTTTTATTAGGAACATGATTATTACACAAATGGGTGTTTTAGGGGATTGGAAGTTAGTAGTTTTAGGTGAACTAACCTCACATCTATTAAAGGGTCCTAGTGTGAGAGCAGCAGCAGAAGTTTGTACCAATGTCTTTTTGCTGACTTTTTCCTGTGACTAGGTTCAGTTCTGTCACTACCTGCTGCCAGATCTAGTCTGATGGTTTTCAATATAGACCCATGACAAATTTATAGACCTGGGGCCTACTCTCCCACCTTTGTTGACCCTATGACAAAGCAGCAAGAGTCTGAATTCTGCTTAGACTTGATTTGGCCATAGAAACCCATTTTGCCCTATCTATGAACTCATATTTGTACACATAATTTAATATAACAGCTTATTTTCTTTTTACCTAACTATTTTGCTAATGCATGTTTTTTAAGCACCCATGTCCTCTGAAAACAAGTATTTTTATCATCATTTCTACTTCAGAAAATAGGAAAGATAATTAAGAGGCAGAAGTATAGGATTTTGACAAAGAAAAGAATACTGGAGACTATTCAGAAGGTAAGGAACACGCACAATTTCCACACAAAGGATTCCTAAGATATATAAATATGACCTCACCAGTATTTCTCCTAAAATTATGGACAACACACTAAATCTTTCTTTGACATTTGGGTTTACCTACATTGGTTTCAGCTCTTCTGTAAAAGAGTCAATTCTCTGCTATTCTTATTTACTAAAATTCATCTGCAATTATCCAAGTACTTTTCAAGGGCAAGGAATTTTTGTCTTAGTATGAATGTTTAAATTCTTTTGAACTCAAGGCAAGCATAAAACTTGCTACATGTCCAGAGTTTGTTTAAAGTTCTGCCTGCTTATATAATGATGTGAGTGTGTGTTTAAAGTTCTGCCTGCTTATATAATGATGTGAGTGTGTCCGTCACATCATGTTGTAACCAGTAGTGTGGAAACTGACATCTGCCAACCAGTAATGGTGGTCATACCTCACTGCTACCCCAACTGCTCACAGTCCGGTTCAGCTTGCCACCCTGAGCTCCAGCCAGCTGTCAGGACTGTCACAGCTGCCATCTTATTTACTGCCATAAGCTTCCTTGGCATTGTGAACTCAGACACTGCTGTGATGGAGCCTGTCATTGGCTGTAAAAGGCACAGGAACGAAAGACTTGGAGGAACCCTGGGAAGGTGCAACATGTTCAAACCACCTGACAGTAGAATCAGTCGGCGCTGAAGTCTCTGAGGTTGTTCTTTGTTGACTGATAAGATTGGACAAGGCACAGTAGGCCCTCCAGAACTCCTATTCAGAACTGTTTTAACTGAATGTGTCACTGACAAGGGACAATCATTTGGGCTGCTGCATCTATTCCAAATGAAACAATTGTTTTAAAGTAATTGGTCTGACAAGCAGGCTGGCAGCCATTGAGGATAAGATGCATGCGTTTCTACAAGGAGAGACAGAAAACATGCTCCCTGTAATTGCCACAACTAAGCTCTTAAACTTTTCCCTTTACTTCTCATGAAACAAGTTCTTTTAAAATGTCTGATTTGAATAAACATTGAACAATTGTAGGGACACCACTTTGCTTTCAATGTTTTTTACACAACTAAGATACTCTTTCTCAGCTTGTTTAAATTATCCAGCAACAACAATTTGCAATGGATTTAATAGGAAAGGAAAAAAAAAACAAATGAAATCGTTTAGTTTGTCTCTGAACTTCTTTGCAGATTTCACTGTTAGCAAATCTTGATACAAAGACTACAATTTTGCAATGTGAGACAGAAGGTCAATTACATCAGCTAGTTGGCACATATTGAGCCAAACTTCCCCAGTATGCAAGTGATTCCTCAGGAGAGTGGCGAGAGTCTGCAAGAGCCAAAAGCATCTAAGCCAGTGGTGTTTAGCCATATAACACACCTATGAAACAATGGAATACATAACACAGTGAAGAGAGGAATGTACTTGCTTTAATCCAAAAATCACTGTATACATGCTAGACAGAAGCATGCCCCCATTATAATGATAAAGAAATCTAGCATATTTATAATATTTCTCAAAATATTTTACATACATTATCACATTTGATCCTCAGAACTTTTGAGGTAGGTATATTCTTACCTATTTTATATATAGGAGAAACGATGCTCACTTATATGACTATATGATAGATTAATGAGAAAGGTAATATTTTGACAAGTCATCATTTTTCTGACACTTCATGACTGACTCCATCTTTAACCCTCTTCTATTTTCACTATACTAAATATGCACTTCCTGTGGAATCACATCTATTCTCAAAGGTTTAACTAAAACACATACATAGGGGAAGATGAGGAAAGTCATTACCCTTCCCCTAATACCTTCTCCTGTGGAGTTTCCACTATTAGGCACCGGGTACATAAAGCTACTATCATGGCTAAACATGTAGTTTCTATAGGGACACCACACAGGCTTGAAACACAGCTCTTAACATCTAATACTTGTATTCACTTGGGAAAGTTACCTACTTTTCTGTGCCTCAGTTTCTTCATCTAGAAAAAAGGAAATCATTCATTCATTCATTTATACATTTATTCACCAAGTATTTATTAAATACCCACAGTATACAGGACACTGCGCTGGGTCCTAGCAATACATTAGGGAACAAGTCAAATAAAATTCCTACTTATATTCCATGGGAAGACAGTCAACTAACAAACAAGTAATAGATATGTTATTCATTAGGTAGTGATATGTGTAGTAAAGAAGATTGGTTAACAGGATAGAGAGAAATGGCAGAATGACAGATTTTAGGAGAAGAAATTTGAGCAATGTGATGGTTAAGGTTATGTGTCAACTTGTCTGGGCCATAATTTTCAGTGGTTTGACGGTCGTTTGATGTTGTGATCACTTCCATGATGAGATTTGATATAATGTGATCACCTCCATGATGGGATCTGCTGTGAGTTGCCAATCAGTTGAAAGGAAGTTTCCTTGGGTATGTGGCCTACATGAATATAAGTGGACTTTCTGGCAAAGCTCATGGGCTTTTGCACACTCTGGATCCTGCAGATGGCTCCTGTTCATCTAACCTCTGATTCCTGGGACTTGAGATATTAGCTTACGTGTGCTGCGGTCTTGCCTACTGATCATGGGATTCATCAGTCTTCGCAGCCCGTGAACAAGAGCCCTACTCTCTGACCTGCCAATGTTGGGTTCACCAGCTCTTGTGGCTACGTGAATCAGGAGAAGCCTCTATCCTGACCCATGGACTTGGGACATTGCAGTCTCTACAACCATGTAAGCCATTTCCTTGACAGAAGTATCTCTCTCTTTATATGTTTATATACTTTACTGGTTTTGCTTCTCTACAGAACTCAGCCTAAGATGCTGGCTTATAAAATAAACAATATCGCCCATGAGTAATGTGCTCCTTTAAATAATCAACTCTATGAGACCAAATGGTCAACATTTACCCAAAAACAAGGAGGAGAAGGGAAGCTAGATCAATAGAAACAGAACAAACAGAATGAAACAATGACAATGCTGACATATTGTAAAAATTGTAACCAATGTCATGGAACAATTTGTATGAAAATTGTTAAATGGGAATCCAATATGCTGTGTAAACTTTCACTTAAAAAATAATAAAACTAATGGACCACAACTACCACAGCCTCCACCAGACTGAGTCCAACACAACTAGATGGTACCTGGCTACCACTACTGACTGCTCTGACAGGGATCACAATCGAGGGTCCCAGACAGAGTGGGAGAAAAACGTAGAACAAAATTCAAACTCATAAAAAAACGACCAGACTTACTGGTTTGACAGAGACTGGAGAAACCCCTGAGAGTATGGCCCACAGACACTCTTTTAATTCAGTACTCAAGTCACTCTTGAGGTTCACATTTCAGCCAAAGATTAGACAGGCCCGTAAAACAAACAATAATACATGTAGCTCAACTGTGTATATGAAACTAAATGGGTATATCAGCCCAGGGGCAAGGACAAGAAGGCAAGAGAGGGCAGGAAAGCTGGACAAATGGAATGGGGAGCCCAAGCTCGAAAAGAAAGAATGTTGACATGTCGTGGGGTTGGCAACCAATGTCACAAAACAATATCCATATTAATTATTCAATGAGAAAATAATTTGCTCTGTAAACCTTCATCTACAGCACAATTTAAAAAAAATGAAAAAAAAAGGTACTCCTTTGCCATGAAACAAGAAGAACTGTATGGTGCCTGGCTACCAATACTGAACATTTTGATTAAGGATTCTATAGAAGAATCCTGATCAAAAGGGGGACCTCATATCACCAAGAAAGTAGAGTCAGGAGCTCGTATCCTTTGGACATGGGGTCCCTGCTCTGAGAAGCTCCTAGAACAGGGGAAGATTGATTGCAAGGACCTTTCTCCAGAGCCAATAGAGAAAGAAAGCCTTCTGCTGGAGCTGGTACCCTGAATTCGGACGTCTAGCCTCCTATACTGTGAGAGAATACATTTCTTTGTTAAAGCCGTCCACTTGTGGTATTTCTGTTATAGCAGCAATAGATAACTAAGACAAGCAGAGAGCTGTTTGTGGGAGTGAGTACTTAAAAAAGAATTGCATATAGGGAAGAGCAAGTACAAAAGTCTGGAGCAGGAAGAGCAAAGAGGTGTGCCTAGAGCAGAATAAGAGAAAGGAAGCAAACTAGTAGGTGATAAGGTCAGAGAGGGAACCAGTGGTCAGCTCATGTAGGGCCTTGATGGTCTTCATGAATATTTTCAATTTACATCTAAATATGATGGGAATCACAATCAACTCAACAGCAATGGGTTTGGTTTTGGCTTATGATGGGAATAAATAGGCAGCTTTGAGACATGAGGATATCATCAGACTTATAAAAGATTGCTTCAACCACTGTAAGAAGAACTAACTGCTGGGAAGCAACACAGGAACAAGGAAACGAGGTAGGAGCAGTTTGAATGATCCCAGAGAGAGATAATGTGGCATCAGCATTGGAGGAAGACTCATTAATAACCTACAGTTTGCGTATGACACAAACTTGCTTGCTGAAAGCAAAGATGACTTGAAGTACTTACTAATGAAGATTAAAGATTACAGACTTCAGTATGTATTACATCTCAACATACAGAAAACAAAAATCCTCACAATTGGACAAATAAGCAACATCTTGATAAATGGAGAAAAGATTGACGTTGTCAAGGATTTCATTTTTCTTGGATCCATAATCCATGTCCATGGAAGCAGCAGTCAGGAAATCAAACAACATATTACATTGGGCAAATCTGCTGCAAAAGAACTCTCTAAGGTATTAAAAAGCAAAGATGTCACTTTGAGGACTGAGGTGCGCCTGACCCAAGCCATAGTATTTTCAATGGCCTCATAATGCATGCAAAAGCTGGACAATGAAAAAGGAAGATCAAAGAATAATTGATGCCTTTGAATTATGGTGTTGGTGAAGAATATTGAATATACCATGGACTGCCAGAAGAACAAACAAGTCTTTCTTGGAAGAAATACAGCCACAGCGCTCTTTGGAAATGGGGATGGCAAGACTTTGTCTCATGTTCTTTGGACATGTTATCAGGAAGGACCAGTCTCTGGAGAAGGACATCTTGCTTGGCAAAGTGGAGGGTCAGCAAAAAAGAGGAAGACCCTTGATGAGATGGATTGACACAGTGGCTGCAACAATGGGCTCAAAGGTAACAATGATTGTGAGGATGGTGCAGGACTAGGCAGTGTTTTGTTCTGTTGTACATAGGGTCGCCATGAATCGGAACTGACTCGACTGCATCCAACAACAACAACAGAGAAAGACAATAGTGGCTTGGGCAAGGGCTATGGTGGTGGTAGTGGCAGGAGTGGCTATATTCAGAATTTACTGATAAATTGGCTGTGGAAGAAGGGAAAGACTAATCACAGATAACACCAGGACTTTTGGTCTAAGCTACTGGGTGAAAGTAAAAGGTGGCCTCAGATATGAGCTAGAAAACACTAGGGGTGGACAAGTTTTGAGAGAATTAAAATATCACCTACCTCATAGTTTTAATGTGAAGATGAAAACAGGCAGAACAAAGCCTGGTGTAATAAGCTCTCAATAAACATTAGATATTTTTTCTGATTTGTAAGGTTGTCAATTATTTCCCTCTACTTGGATCAACAATCAATGTCCATGGAAGCAGTAGTCAAGAAAGCAAATGACTTACTGCATTGGGTAAATCTTCCAAAGACCTCTTTCAAGTTTTAAAAAGCAAAGATGTCACTTAGATGAGTAGGGTGCACCCGATCCAAGCCATGGTCTTTTCATTCATCTCATATACATGTGAAAGCTGGACACTGAAAAGGGAAGGCAGAAGAATGGATGCATTTGAATTGTGATGTTGGCAAAGAATATTAAATATATTGTGGGCTGTCAGAAGAATAAACAAATCTGTCTTAGAAGAAATACAAACAGAATGCTCCTTAGAAGTGAGGATGGTGCTTACATGGGACATGTCATCAGGAAAGACAAACTGTTAGAAAAGGATATCGTGTTTGGTAAATAAGAAGGTCAGTGAAAATGAGGAGAACCCTCAGTGAGATGGATTGACACAATAGCCACAACAATGGGATTAAGTATAACAAAGTTAACAGGGATGGCACAGGACTAGACAATGTTACATAAGGTCACCGTGAGTCAGAATTGACTTGATGGCAACTAACAATAATAACATATTTATGATCATTATCATCATCACTAATTAATCAAGTCCTGTAAATTTTATTTCCTAAATAGCTCTCAGATGTATACCTTCCTCTCCATATACACTGCTGTGCTTGGTTCAAGCCCTCATTATCTATTACTTGGATTCTTGTAATAGCCACCTAATGGAGCTTTCTACCTCTAGTCTAGGCTGTATTTAATCCATTTTCTTCACTGCAGGCATAACGATCTTCCTAATATGGAAATTCAGTCTTGTTACTTCCTAGAGTAAACTCTTTGGTGGCTCTCCACAGCCTATACTTTGAAGCTGTAACTCCTTCATGATCTGGTCACTGCATACTTCTAGGCACTACCCTCTTGTTTTTTGTTTTCTTTTTAAATTCCAATGATATAAAAATACCTGTGGTTCCCCAAACATTATAAGGTGTTGTGTGTCTCCCTGCCTTTACCTATGACATTTGCCTTCCTTGGAATAGCCTTGTAGTCTCAAGGTATCTTGGAAAATGATATTCCTCTGTTTAAAGCTTAATTGCTGTTGTTAGCTGCCATCAAGTTGGCCCCCAACTCATAGTGACCCCACGCGTGATGGAATGAAATGTCGAAGTCCTATACCATCTCCATGATCGCTTATAGATCGGATCATTGTGATCCATAGGGTCTTCATTGGCTGATTTTCAGAAGTAGATCACCTGGCCTTTCTTCTTAGCCCACCTTAGACTGGGCATTCTGATGAAACTTGTTTACCATCATAGCAACACACAAGCTTCCACTGACTGCTCACTGGCTGGGAATGGAACCCGAGCCTCCCATATGAAAGGCAAGAGTTTTACGAATTAGGAATCACCTTTTCCGTTGAAGCATTTTATAAACTCTCTGAAAAAGAAAGGTACCACCTCCCTCTTACCATGATTTATGCATAATTCTATTACTATAAATAGTGCCTTCCTTTCTTTATATACAGAGATGAAACAAACATATAACTTTTACATGTATATGTTTGTCTCTCCCACATAGTTGTGAAATCCTTGAAGGCAAGAACGATGTCTTCTTTTCCTTTGAATGAATGTATGTGCACAGTGACTGGCATATGTATCAGTCCTTCTGGATTTTTGTAACCTAATCTAAATAATATATGAGGAAAGGGTTTCTTTTAATCACTCTTGGAGTCTCAGTCTCAGAGATGAAGAGTAGAGGATTAGTGCACCTTCTGAATTCTGTTGTTTAAAATAATGCCTGCTTAAGACAAGAGTTTCAGGGATTTTACCAGACTTCTTTAGCTTATCATGAATTCTCCATTGAAACAATGGCCCTTGACACCAGTGAGTTGTGCTAATAAAATATGAGTTATGATAATAAAGCATCATATGTTTTTGATACTTTGTATATTCATTCTTTTCTCTCATTATTACCCCAAGCTAATTATATCAAACCAGACTCTTTATAGATATTTATTCTTTCCTTGGAGCTTTTCTATTCCTGCTATTTTGAATATTCTTTCATGTTTTTTGAGACTGTAGGCCCCACAGAAGCAATTATGAATCACCACTTCCTTGAAGTCTTTATCATTCACTCTGATTTGAATTAATACCTCCCTCCTCTGAGGTGATAACATTATCTGCACAATTTCCATTGGTTTCTAAATATGCATGGCCTCCTATTATTTTAGCATTATTCCCTTTGTGGATTTGTTATTTTTCCAAATAGCTTTTATAATCCTTATCTGAAGATACTGTCACATTTTCCTTTTGCATCTCTCAAAGCCCATAGTACAGTTTTGACCTCAGTACAGGTGTTCAATAATAACATGTTGATGTGAAAAGAAAAATGTATACCATGTGATGATCAAACCCATGATTATAATCACTTCAAGCTTACATTGATAGAGTCTTGCATGATATCGGACAGAATATCTTTTTCAGGCCCTCAAGGCCAAAGGTAATCAACACCTTCTTTTCTTTCACCTACAATCATATATAGGAAGAATGAACTAAATGACAACTCAAAATTGGATCATCAATATCCTTTTTAGAGTTAGAAAAAGAATTTCTATTTGGGAAACATATTTTTCCTTGAATGTTGTAAGAACAACAAATTCACAGATGATGTCTTGCCACGCAGAAATGGGGAAGCTGTATTACAACTTCCGATTTCCTATTTTCGAGGAAAATTCATCCAAGCTGAAAATAGCTGACTAAATATTTTTTTAAGTCCTGCAAGGGACATCACTTGAGGACTAAACCAAACAGGCCTGAAGACTGGGGGTACTTGTGAGCCAGGACTGTATCATTTCTATTCTCCAGGAACTACCAGGGAAACAAATTCTCAGATTCACCAAGGTTGAGAGCTTTTGGGGAACGAGTAAAATCAATGCTATCATGGTGTTATTGTTAGGTGCCACAGAATCAGTTTCGACTCACAGCAACCCTGCGTACAACAGAACAAAATACTGTCCAATCCTGCACCATCCTCACAATTATTGCTATGTTTGAGCCCATTGTTGCAGTCACTGTGTCAATCCATCTTGTCAATGGCCTTCCTCTTTTTCCCTGACTCTCCATTTTAACAAGCATGATGTCCTTCTCCAGAGACTGATCCCTCCTGATAACATGTCCAAAGTACACAAGACAAAGTCTCATCATCCTTGTTTCTAAGGAGCATTCTAGCTGTACTTCTTCCAAGACAGATTTGTTCATTCTTTCTGGCAGTCCATGGTATATTTAATAATCTTTGACAATACCATAATAAAAGACATCAATTCTTCTTTGGCCTTCCTTATTCATTGTCCAGCTTTCACATGAAGATGAGGTAACTGAAAATACCATGTTTTGGTCAGGCGTACCTTAGTCCTTACAGTGAAAAACATCCTTGCTTTTCAACACTTTAAAGAGGTTTTTGTAGCAGATTTACCCAAAGCAATACACCCTCTGATTTCTTGACTGCTGCTTTCACAGACTTTGATTGTGGATTCAAGCAAAACGAAATCCTTGACAACTTCAATATTTTTCTCGTTTATCATGCTGTTGCTTATTGATCCAGTTGTGAGGATTTTTGTTTTCTTTATGTTGAGGTGCAGTCCATACTGAAGGCTGTAGTCTTTGATCTTCATCAGTAAGTGCTTCAAGTCGTCTTTGCTTTCAGCAAGCAAAGTTGCATCATCTGTATATCAAAGTTTGTTGACTAGTCTTCCTCCAATCCTGATGCTGAGTTCTTCTTCATATAGTCCAGCTTCCCGGATTATTTGCTCAGCATACAGATTGAATAAGTATGGTGAAAAGATATAACCCTAACGCACACCTTTCCTGACTTTAAACCACACTGTTTCCTCTTGTTCTGTTCAAACAGCTGCCTCTCGGTCAACGTACAGTTAGGTGTTCTGGAATTCCCATTCTTCGCAAAGTTATCCATAATTTGTTCTGAATCACACAGTCAAATGCTTTGCATAGTGAGTAAAACACAAGTAAACATCTTCCCGGTATTCTCTGCTTTTAGCCAAGATCCATCTGACATCAGCAATGATATCCCTTTTTCCGTGTCCTCTTCTAAATCTGGCTTGGATTTCTGGCAGTTCGCTGACAATGTACTGCTGCAACCAATCTTGAATGAGCTCGAGCAAAATTTTACTTTTGTGTGATATTAACGATATTATTCTATATTTTCTACATTCTGTTGGATCACTTTTCTTTGGAATGGGCTCAAACATGGAACTCTTCCAGTCAGTTGGCCAGTAAGCTGCTTCCAAGTTTCTTGACATAGATAAGTTAGCACCTCCAGTGCTTCCTCCCTTTTTTGAAACATTTCAATCAGTATTCTGTCAATTCCTGGACCCTTATTTTTCGCCATTCCCTTCAGTGTAGCTTGGACGTCTTCTTTCAATACCATTGATTCTTGATCATATGCTACCTCCTGAAATGGTTTAACGTCAACCAATTTTTTTTGTTACACTGACTCTGTGTATTCCTTCCATCTTCCTTTGAAGCTTCCAGTGTCAATCAATATATTCCCCATAGAATCCTTCAATGTTGCAACTCTAAGGCTTGAATTTGTCTTCAATTCTTTCAGCTAGAGAAATGCCAAGCATGTTCTTCTCTTTTGGTTTTCTAATACCAGCTCTTTGCACGTTTCTTTATAATACTTTTCTTTGTCTTCTCAAGCTTCCCTTTGAAATCTTCTGTTCAGCTCTTTCACTTCATCATTTCTTCCATTTGCTTTAGCTACTCTAAGTTCCAGAGCAAGTTTCAGAGTCTCTTTTAGTATTCATTTTGGTTTTTTCTTTCTTTCTCATCTTTTTAATGATCTTTTGCTTTCTTCATGTATGATATCCTTGATCTCATTCCACAATTTGTGTGGTCTTCAGTAATTAGTGTTCAATGCATTTCTATCACCAAAGCCATATTTTCCAACCACCAATCCTTCTTCTTTGTTTCCAGCTTTTGCACCCCAATCACTGGTAATTATCAATGCATCTGATTGCACATTTGATCAATTTCAGACTGCAAAAGTTAGTAAAAATCTTCTCAATTTTCTCATCTTTACGAACTTCTGTAATCTTCAATTTCCTCATCTCTGGCATTAGTGATTAGTGCATAATTTGAATAGTCATATTAACAGGTTTTCCTTGCAGGCATATGCATATTATTCTATTACTGACAGCACTGTACTTCAGGATAGATCTTGAAATGTTCTTTTGGATGATGAATGTGACACCATTCCTCTTCAATTTGTCATTCTTGGTGTGATCATTAGGGTTGTGTGTCATCTTGGCTGGGCCATGATTCTCAGTGGTTTGGCAGTTATGATGTAGTTTGGCAGTTGTGTGATGATGTGATCCCTTCCATGGTGAGATTTGATATAATGTGATCACTTCCATGATGGGATCTGCTGTGAGTAGCCAATCAGTTGAAAGGAAGTTTCACTGGGCATGTGACCTGCATCGAATGTAAGTAGACATTCTGGCAAGGCTATGGGGCTTTTGCTTGCTCTGTATCCTGCAGATGGCTCCTGTTCATCTCACCTCCAGTTCTTATGACTAAGGCTAGCAGCTTACCTGCGATCTTGCTTGCCAATCTTGGGATTCATTGATCTTCACAGCCTGTGAGCAAGAGCCCTGCTCTCTGACCTGCCAATCTTGGATTCACCAGCCCCTGTGGTGATGTAAATCTGGAGAAAACTCCAGCCTGACTCATGACTTTGGGATGTTCCAGCCTCTACAACCATGTGAGCCATTTCTTTTAGTTAAATTTCTCTACATAGACATTTATACACTTTACTGGTGTTGCTTCTCTAGAGAACCCAGCCTAAGGCACCCAGCATAGTAGATCATATGATTGTCCAGTTCATAATGGCCAATATCAGTCCATTTCAGCTTACTAATGCCTGATATTGATCTTTATGCAGTCTATTTTATTTTTGACAACTTCCAATTTTCCTAGATTCATACTTTGTACATTCTATCCCCCAATTATTAATGGATGTTTGCAGCTGTTTTTTTTCATTTTGAGTCACACCACCTCAGCAAATGAAGGTCCTGAAAGCTTTACTCCATCCATGTCATTAAAGTTGACTCTACTTTGAGGAGACAGCTCTTCCCCAGTCATCCTTTGACTGTCTTCCAACCTGAGGAACCTACACTATACCAGACAATTTTCCACTGTTATTCATAAGGTTTTCATGGCCAACTTTTTCAGAAGTAGTTCACCAGGTCCTTCTTCCTGCTCCATCTTAGTTCGGAGGCTCCACTGAAACCTGTCCACCATGGGTGACCCTGCTGATATTTGAAACACTGGTGGCATAGCTTCCAGCATCACAGCAACATGCAAGACACCACAGTAGGACAAACTGATGGATGCATGGGGACTATCATGGTAAATCCTATCTATTATTTAACTGCAGTCCATCTTTGGTTTTGAATCCTGAGACAGTCACTTTTGGTGAAGAGGTCTGTTGGTATTTCCTCCATTTGATGCATATTAAAAAGTTAAATAACACACCAATGTACTTTGCAGCATTATTGACAATAGTCAAAAGGTAGAAACAATCAAATGTCCATCCACAGACGAACAGATAAGAAAAATGTGGTACATACATGCAATGGAATATTATTCAGCCATAAAGATAAATGAAGTTCTGATACATGCTATGACGTGGATGAACCCTGAATACAAGTTAAACAAGCCAAACACAAAAGAAAAAATTTTATATAATCCTACTCATATGAAATACCTATAAAAGGCAAATTCATAAAGACAAAAGTAGATTAGTGGTTACTAGGGACTGGAGAGAGGATGGAATGGGGAGCTATTGCTTAGTGGGTACTTAGTTTCTGTCTGGGGTGATGAAAAGTTTTGGAAATAGATAGTGGAGATGGTCGGAAAACATGGTGAATATAATTAATAGCACTGAATTGTAGACTTAAAAATGGTTAAAATGTCAAATTTTATTATATATAGGCATATATACATATATCTGGAGCCTTGGTGGCACAGTTGTTAAGAGCTTAACTGCTAATCAAAAGGTCAGTAGTTCAAATCCACCAACTGCTCCTTGTAAACCCTATAGGACAGCTCTACTGTGTTCTATAGGGTAGCTATGTGTTGGAATCGATGCTATGGCAACGGGTATATAAATAGATAAATAGATAGATAGATGATAGACAGATAGATAGATAAATAGATAGATAGATATGTTGTTGTCATTGGGTGTTGTCAAGTCAATTCTGACTCCTAGCAACCCTATGTACAACAGTACAAAACATTGCTCTGTCCTGCACTGTCCTTGTTGCTATGTTTGAGCCCATTGTTGCAGCCACTGTGTCAATCCATCTCATTGACAATTTTCCTCTTTTTCCCTGACCCTCTACTATGCCTAGCATGATGTCCTTCTCCAGGGACTAGCCCCTCCTGATAACATGTCTAATGTACATGAGACAAAGTCTCCCCATCCTCTCTTCTAAGGAGCATTCTGGCTGTATTTCTTCAATGACAACTTTACCAAGCATGACGTCCTTCACAGGGACTGGTCCCTCCTGGTAACATGTGCAAAGTATGTGAGACAAAGTAACTCCATCCTAGCTTCTAGAGAGCATCTGGCTGTACATCTGCTAAGACAGATTTGTTCGTTCTTCTGGCAGTTCATGGTATATTCAATATTCTTTGCTAACACCATAATTAAAAAGGAACCACTCTTCTTTGGTCTTCCTTATTCATTGCTCAGCTTTCACATGCATCTGAGGCAACTGAGAGTACCATGGCTTGGTTCAGTCTCTCCGTAGTCCTCAAAGTGACATCTATACTTTTTAACACTTTAAAGTGGTCTTTTGCAGCAGATTTACCCAATGCAACATGTCGTTTGATCTCTTGACTGCTACTTCCATGGATGTTGATTATTATATACATATATATATTTACCACAATAAAAAAATGTGAATGGACAAAAAATAAGTCAAATAAGGAAATATTTTTATAATTCATAGACTAATGACTTTTTCCGTTGCCTGAATATCTAGTCTACAGATTCCACAATAGACAATTCCACATTGGCAGGACAGACCCTCTCTCTATTACTTCCTTGCCAAAGATATTTTTAAAATGAAATCCAGGACAAAGGACATTTTAAACAAATTAAAAACCGTCACAGCTGTTCTAAGTAACCTGGGAAGACATATAGCAAATTTTCTTCTTTTTCACACTACCATATTTTTTCTTAGGTTAATTATTGGCAAGTGGTCAGCTTGTCATGACAGAGTCCAAATAAAATTATATATCATTGCTAGTTTTCTTTTCTGTGATGTCAGTAATGAAGATCCTTCAGATAACACTTTGATATCCACTCCTGGGTATTTTAATTTCCTGACAAATCTATCATCTAAAATTTGCCATGAGAAGTAGTCACTCTCTGAGCAGCAATAAAATAGCACAAATCCTGGTACTTCCCTTAGTATTTTGTAACATAGAGACAATCTTTACAGATATAACTGTAGTCCTGTATTCTTATAATCTTACCTCTGTGTATCTGAGTACTATATAGGAATGAAATTCAGTCATAGATTTGATAAACTTATGAAGAAAAATATGAAAATATGATATCTTAGACCAATATGTCCAAATCTTCAGAATCTTCATGGTCTCTCAAATTCTCATTATGATGTTATAAGTCTGTTAAACATGCATATTTTGAACATAAACAATACAATTTTTATTCACTTACTTTAAAAAGGACTAATTTCCTAGAAAATATACCAACAATGAGTAGAGATGTTTTAAACTGAAAATATCATTAACAGAGAACAAAATCAAAAATTTTGAAAGGCAGGAATTTACTCTCTTTGAATACTTATTTATCTAATTAAAGATAATATAATATTTACTTTCATATGGATAAAAATGCTTAGGCTCTGAGAAGAGTAAGAGTTTGGTATTTTTGAATTGTTAACAATTCACTTGTTATTTGACAAATCAAATTTGAGGTCAGCAAATTAATTTATTTAGAAAACTAAACTGGATTAATCAACAACAATAACCTCAAAGCATTTGGGGTAGTTATTTAGTTGGTTTTTCAATAGTGATGGCCTGATTTGGAATACATGAGTTGTTGAAAATGGATGGCTCAGATGTAAGACCTGCTAGGACCTCAGCAACACAGAGTAGTGTGTATGCTAGGGAAGGCCAAGACCCATTAGAAATGAACTTAATAGGGTCCAGAGTGGAACTGAAGAAATAACATTTGCTGAAGAAGTTGTCCCCCACTTCATACATACACCCAGGAAGTAAAAGTACAAGAGAACAAGTTTTCAAAGGAAGCCATATACCCAAGGATCATAAGCTTGGACAATGTTACATACCAAGCACCCCAATCTGCATTCTTAGATATAGCAATAAAGAGTGATAAGCATTAAATCAATTCTGAAATAATTTTGGTGGTGTTTTATGTCAGGGAATTTGTACAAAGAAGAATGCTTTGATATGGGTCAGAGGTAACCCAAGAAGGATTTAGATCTACAGTAAGATGACTGGCAAGAATTAGTGAGGTACCAAGACCCTTCGGCACTGATTGAGGTTTAAGGAAGGGCCATCATCTTAGAAGAAAACTTGATTACAAGGTAGAATGGAAGAAGAACAAACAGACCCCCAGTGTCATGGAAAGATAAGAAATGCTGTGACCCAGAGGTTAAATGAAACTTGGCCTCCTTCTACTTTACCAATCTTTTTATAAGTATACTTGATCCTCTGTTTACATGGAAACAGACAGTATTTGGGGACATTGGAGTATTAGTGGAAGGCTGAGGTAAGTGTACAGGTTTATGGAAGGATTCCTTAATCAATAGCTGAAGCTTTTTTCTCCACAATTGATTCAGTAACTGACACTGAGGATGGGGTAGTGAGGAGGGGAGTTTGCAGACAGTGATATACCTAAAGGCAGGACTCAAACGTAGTGAGCCGCAGAAGAGGCAAGGAAGTCAATGTGTGGCTTCCGTTCATTTAGATAACCTACAAAACAACAAATACTTGACGTGTTTTACAATGTACCTAGTTTTATGCAGGATTCATTAAGAACTCAAGAAAAGTTTAAAACATAGTTCCAACTTTTAAGGAATGATTCCCTTTTTTAGCAGAAAACACATTTAAATGAAAATATAAAGTATATGCCTTAAGGGAAATGAGGGGTACAAATAACTAAACTTATAGATGATCAGGTCATGTAACTATCAACATGGATTAAGATTTAACAGTGCCTCGTAAATGCAATATGACTTGGATTGGTACAGAAGAAAACTAAAACATTGAAGCCAGCTACCCTGAGAAAAGATTTTGAATTCGTTGATTAGCGCAACACATTTTTAAAGAAGAAAACAAACTGATCCTACATGAGGGAAAAGATTAGTAAAGAAGCAAAGGGAAATTGAACTGTTAGGTTCCCCAGGAAGCAGACACTGAGATGGAGACAAAGATTAGTGTGCAGAAAGTGCATCAGGGAGTGCTATCAGGATCAACATCTGGGGAAGGAAAGACAAGCAGAATTGAGTGGAGGGAGAAGCCAGGCTTCGAAGCTGTCTCTCTCAACCAAGGCCACAGCTGAAGCCAGTGGAAACTCTGAAGCTGATACATTCTTTCAGGGTTGCAGCAAGAGGACTAGCCATTTTATTCCTACACTTACCTGTTATTGAATTCAGGCTGCCCCCAAGAAGTGAGTGTGATCTCAGAAAACCAGTTTTCTCCACTTGAGGGCAATTTCTGGAGAGACCTGGCAGCTGATGAGTCAACTGACAGCACTCCCAGCACCTGGGAGTCTCAGTTTTTCAGTCCTGGAAGGAAATATGAAGAACACATCACAGACTCCACTACAGTCTACTCCTGGTACTTCTAAGATCCAGGATTTGTATATGTTATTGGAGAATATCCTCCAGGATTATGGTGTATCACTTTTCCTTAGGGAAACTTATAAGAAGGTTAGTGGGACAAACTACAGCCCCCACTGCTACTGCTAGTTTGGGGACCACACTGATACTCGTGGTCTCCCTCTTACACTAAAGTCTAGATTTTTTTATCCTCAATAGCACTTCAACTGGTCTAGGTGGCTTACCTGATAATGTAATCCTGTCACTCATCCCTATGGGGTCTGAGATGCCCTTCTGAGGCTTTAGTTTCTGCACCAGTCCATTTACTGTCAAGACTGAGCAAAAAGGTATCAACAGGTCCCAAAATTAATCACTTAATGCCAAACATTTCCTCCCTACTCACCTTGTGTAGCATCAGGCTGACAATCAGGGTCAATTTCCCTTGCCAGTATGACGTCGCTTCTACTTGCCCTCTGGTAGGATGGCACAAGGAATCCAACATCCTCAGGCAACAGTCATAGGCTATAGTCCAATGAATGGGATAACTCTGAGCTGTATTTTACATGCTTTCCAGAAGTATTGAGTCCCAGTTAATATTAGCCTATAGTTTAATGGGACTCTTGAGGTATGCTCAGGTGGAGGCATCCTCCCTTTGGAAATCAGAACCTTTAAATCCACAGAGCCCAGAATTGCTGGAATGGGAAAGATTAACTGATGGTAGGCAGGGTTATACCCATTTCCACACATTGGTTCCTATAGATAGATACATAGCACCTTTAGTATACACTGAACCCTAGATTGGAGGAAGGCAAAAAGTTGTGTGTTATTGAGCGGGTTATAATTGTGGGCAACTGGGACTATATACTTATGGAGAACTCTAGGAACCATATGAAGTATGTTTCATCTCACCCAAAAGATGAGGAAGCTGGAATATTTATCCTCCAACTTCCATTAGTCATTGACTGAGTGATGATCCCAGGACTGCTAAAGCCTCCGCAATTCTGATCTGCCCTGCATGGCAAAGAGACGGCCACCAGGTGGAAAACTACAAGTGCACATAATGAGAAGCAGTAGGCATTTGCTAAAATAGTGAGTGAGTACATATCTGCTAAACAGACTTCTCAGGAGAGAGCCTTGGAATTGGTGTTTTTAATAAGTTCCTTAGGTAATTTATATGATCAAATAAATTTGGACAGTATTACTCTATTGTATGTTAATGGGAAGCTATAACAATGTTAGACAAGAAGATGGCCAAAAAAAGATATTACCTCCATTGAGAAATAGGTAGTCACAAAGTTGGAAGCGCCAAGGGATATAAGAAGAGTGAATGCAACAAAATCAACCAAAGGAATTCAATAGCCACAAAATCAGGTAGCATTTTGATGGTGAATTTTCAGGTAATCACAGTGTAATTGGAATTTTGGGAACCCTGCTATCTTAATTTCCTAGGGCTGCCATAACAAAATACCACAAATTAGATGACTTTAAAGAACAGAATTTATTGTCTCACAATTTTGGAGGCCAGAAGTTCAAATCAGGGTTTCTACAGGGCCATATCTCTCTGTTCGCTCTAGAGGTTGATCTTTCCTTGTCTGTTTCAGCTTCTGGTAGCCCCAGATGTTTCTTGGCATTCCTTGGCTCTGGATGTATCTTCATATGGCATCTTTCCCCCAGGTGTCTCCATCTCCATGTTGTTCTCTCCTTTTATGAGACACTACTCAATAGGGATTAGGACTCACTTTACTCTGATATGACCTCATTAACTTAACTTATAACATCTGCAAAGAAAAACCCTATTTCCCAAAACAAGATCACATTCATAGTTACAGGGGTTAAGATTTCAACATATCTTTTCTGCGGGATACAATTCAGTCCATAATGCTTGCCAATGTGAAGTGGATTACTCTCCCAAATATACTCTAATGTGTTCCATCTATGACCTAAATTATTAGAGTGCTACTCTTTTTATAATTTCACTTATTTTGTTATTGTTGTTGAGGATATATACAGCAAAATATGATCCATATTGTAAGTTATGCTTAAAAAAAAAGAAGGAAATATAGATAAGGTTCAGATTGCAGATATCCTTGTATTCCAGTCTGAAAAATGTTAAAAAGTCATTAATACCCCCCATTTTATCTGTTTTTCTTAAGATGTTCAATGCAGTTTACTTTTTATTTTCATTTTGAGGCTCAGAGACAGTATGCTGGAAGAGGTGAACAGGGAAAAATCATGCAAGGCCTTATAAGAGTCAACAATTTGAACTATATGCTAAGTCCATTTTCTTCCAAGTTATTCACTTATTTTAAACAAAGTTATTACGTACCTTTAAAAAAATAGATCACTCTTAAGAATTAGATGCAGGCAAGGGTGAACAGTTAGGAGAAGACTGTAGTAGTCCAGGCAATAAAGAGGAAGAACTTAGACTAGAGTGGTGGAATTTGATGAAGCAGAATGGACAACTTTGAGATAAATGCTTCAGATGGAGTAGTTAAGTCAACTGGTAAATTGGATGTGGGGGTGAGAGTATATGGATATTTAACAAGTATTAACAATTTCTTCCATAACTATCACTCAAGAATGAAGGCAAAGTAAAGTATTAACGGTGAGAGTTTACCACCACCAAACTCACTGAACGACGTTCCAAAGGCTCTGTTTTAGGAGAATGAAAATTGATCTCAAAAATAGGACTGAGATACAGGAATTAATGATGACAAAAAAAAAGGCTAGCATGTGGTAAATACTGCATAAAGCAATGATAAAATAGTAGCCAGTCTAGAGAATTAAAATAACACAATGGAATTAAAACATAGAAGAATGGCATGTAAGATGTCAATGGGTGAACAGAATGAAAGTATTCTAAGTTTCTTGTGTTGTTCGAGAGGAGAGTGGCTATATGAATCAACTTTAGATTTTGTTATATATTAAAACTAAACATATGCATATACACTGAAAGAATAGAAATAGAATATATAATCTCCAAACCAGTAGAAGAAAAAAAGCAGCAAAGAAAAAATAAGAAAGAAAGGTAAGGAGGGAGAGAGAAAGGAAGAAAAGAAGGGAGGGAAGGAAGAAGAAAGAAAGAAAAACTGACAGCAAGGAAGAAAGAAAACAAACACACAAACACAAACATGGCTATGGTTGGGTAAAATGAAAGTACAAAATAAAAGGTAGAATAAATCCAAATATGTTGATAATCATAATACATGGAAATGATTTATCTTTACCAGTTAGAATTCAAACATTGACAATTTACATTTTTAAATAATCCAGCTATATGCTATTTACAAGAGACACATCTAAAACATAAAAACAAAGAAAGTTTTAAAACAAGCAGAATAGATAAAATACACTAGGCGTATACTATCCAGAATGTAGCTGGTGTGGCTTTATAAAAATCAGTAAATGATACTGTAGGATGGAAAGTATTATTAGGAATAAAATGCTTTCTACATACTAATTATTGATTGACTCGGCAGTAATATATAACAATTCTAAACATGAATGTGTCTAATAACATCATCCAGTTATCCTCTGGACTAATTGCTCCCTTGAGTCTTTGGTTCTCTTCACTCTCCTTTGCTCCAGACAGTAAGGGAACAATAGCTGTATCGTAGATGGCTGCTAGCAAGCTTTTAAGACCCTAGATGCTACTCACCAAAGTAGGATGCAGAACTTTTTCTTTATGAACTATGTTGTGCCAGTTGACATAGATGTCCCCTGATTCTATGGTCCTTCATCTTTGACCCTAGGAACTGTTTCCATCTTTTGGCAATTGTGAATAATGCTTCCATGAATAGAACCCAGATGCATACTTTACACCATATACAAAAACTAACTCAAAATGGATCAAAGGTCTAAATGTAGGATCTAAAACTATAAAACTCTTAGAAGAAAACATGAGGGTAATGCTTCAGGATCTAATTTTCAGCAATGGATTCTTAGGTATGACACCAAAAGCACAATTAACAACTGAAAAAACAGATAAACGGGACACCATAAAAATTAGACACTATTTGTACATTAAAAAACTTTATCAACAAGGTGAAGAGACAACCTACAGACTGGGAGAAAAATTTGTGAGCCATATAGCTGATAAGGGTTAATATGCAGAATGTATAAAGAATTCCTACAGCTTAACAACAAAAAGACAAACTACCCAATCAAAAAATGGAGAAAGGATTTGAATGGACATTTTGCCAAAAAAGAAACACAAAAGGCTAACAGCAGATGAATAGATGCTCATTAGTCATTAGGGAAATGCAAATCAAAACCACAGTGAAGTATCACTTAATGCCCACTAAGATGTCTATGATCAAAAAAAACAGAAAACAATGCATATTGCCAAGGAAGTGGAGAAACAGGAACCCTCCTCCGTTGCTGGGGGGATTGTAAAATGGCAGAGCTGCTGTTCCTCAAAAAGTTAAACAGAATTACTACTATATGAACCAGTAATTCCACTTAGGTATATATCATAATTACTGTTCATGAAGTTTGTTCTGACTGTTAAAAACTGCTGATCAATAAACAGCTTGAGTCAGATTGTAAGATTTGCATAAAAATACAGTGTGTGTGTACATTTATTTTTATTTTATTTTTATTCTGTGACTAAGGACGGTTTTTTTGTTTTTTTAAAATAAGGTATTTAGCATTCACTGAGTAGGAAATGAATCTCATTATTAAATTAATCACAGATTTCTTCTTCCTGACATCTCTTTTTCTGCTTAGGTTTAACTCCTGTAGTGAGTAAGCGATCCATTTTTCCATACTGTATTCGAAAACTGCATCAAGTAGAACGAGGAAAACTCCATCAGTCTTGGTGCTTGTTGCCCATAATCAGGCAGGTGAGTGTGTAATTCTCTTTCTATTTCCACACTCACAGGCAGGAATACCTGCTGGCACAATGGAACACTCTGCTAATATTTTCTGCTTTGCTACCCTCACTGTCTTCCTCTTTGGGGCTTTCAGTTTCACATTGTGCCCTCATTCTTCCAGCAGAGGAAATTGTACCACCCACAGGGATCATGCTGTGTTTTCAAATCCTAGTGGTAATGCAACAATGGTCATTCCTGGAAATGAAAAACACAGAGAGACCAAAGCAGTTCCTGAATCTGGGTCATCCCAGCTGCTGCTGGTTTAAGGAACAAGCATGGGAAGCCCCAGACACATGGGAATTTATGGTTGGTACCAGTTCATTTTTGCACAGCAGGCTGCCTCTGTGTGGCTGAGAAGGCGCTTGATGAGATGCAGTGGAGTGATGGCGACTTCAGGGGAGAGCAGGGAACTTGGGAAAAATATTGGCCAAAAATGTAAATGAAGTAAAGGTAATGGCCAGCATTACCAGGCTCCTTTGCTTTCCATAACACAAGTGTTTTCAAGAAGATGAATTTTTAGGACAAGAGAAAGACAGCACAGATATAATTTAATTGACAGAACTGTTATGGGCAACTGATTCTATTATTTTCAATAGGCTGAATCAGAGAATCTGTTCAAACAAAGTCATATATGCTAATGATATTCAAAAAAGAAGGGATATATGGGGACAAAATTGAATTTAACGTTTTTGTACTCTTTGACAGAAATGCCTAACGATTAAAAGTTCCCAGTTGGCCCAAACTATAAACTTGATAAATGGAACCCATGCCGTATTAAATCATTTCATTAACATGATCGACACTTAAAGGAAAAATCAAAATCCTCTCAATCTGATAGTCATCTTTCATTAAAACAAAACCTTTTCCTGAAAATTCATGCCTCACCAACATCCATGGAACTATCTGAAGGCAGCGGATAATTCTAAAAACTGTAATTGATTTCCATAAACTACTGATTTGTATACTATTTTCCTACATCTTAACATATTGATAGGCATTTGTAATATTTTATTTAACTTTGTTGGCTCAACCATATAAAAATACCTTTACTTTTATTTTTAAAACCAATTTCCTAAGGTAAATTTTTTTCTCAATTTTGAATCAGAAAGAGAAATATATATCAAGAAATTTTTTTTTTGCAAACATATAACTAAAGCTATGAATATCTAAATTTTTTTGTATTTCTTATTTTAGAAGCACTCACTTCTAAAAGTGTAGGGCTGTAAGTCTAACTTATAAGTCCAACAAAAAGTCTAGGGCTATAATTTTGAATCACATCTCTGCTGATGGAAATAGACATTAGGCCAAGTAGACAGTAAACAAATCTTTGAACAATATCTGAGCTTTAGTTTCCTTATCCATTAAGTGAGGAGAATAAGAGTCCTGCTCTGCAAAGTTTATAAGAACATTATGAAGTTAATTGAAATTCTTACAAGAAATGTGCTTCATAGATATAGACTTACTAACATTATTTAATAAGTGAGTTAGATATCACAGGGATTTAGACACACTCTTCTTGCAAATTTCAAAAGAATAGAATTGGCCTCTCCTATTTCCAGAGATTATTGGTGAATCAGTACTCAAGTGGCATGGGTCTTTTAAGTGAGAAAGCGCTTTGTAAACTGTAGAGTTTACAAAGAGTTTGAGTTTGGGCATTATTATTAAAAATAACCATCTGTGTAACAATGATAGGCTGAAGATAATGGTCAATCTCTGGCTCTGGGGAGAAACAATTGAACAATTGAAGGGTATATTTTTTATAAGATCAAGTAAAGCTTACCCTGTTTTGTAAAGTCCGTGTACAATTGGGCATTACTTTAGAATAGAAATAATGTACTTACTTAAGCTACTGGCTCAATAACTAATTCCTTTTTTTAACCAAATGTTTATTAAATTATCATTCAAAGCACTTCTTTCTAAAGTAAGTATTCTTAAATTTTTTGGAGCCTTATTCCCTTTGAAAATCGGCACCCCAACCCCAGTGCATATACACAGAATTGTACTTAAGATTTCAAGAGATCTTCAAACCATCTGAAATCTAGGTTAAGAATTTCTCATCTCCAGAGAGACTGGGGTTAATTCACTCAACAGTCATATCTTGAACACTTATTTTGCTCTAACAAATGCTCTAGGTACTGAAGACACACGGGGGGATGAGACACAGTTGTTACCGGGTTCTTGCTCATCATGACTCATATTGACCATTAAATGAGACTAAGGCAGGAGAACAGGAAAGGCACCTTTTATTTTGTTGTTCAAGGTAAAGGAATCAGTCAGAGCTGCCGCCGCCAAGAGTGTTCTCCAAGGGAAGGCAAGCAAGTTACTTTTAAGGTATTTACGAGTAGGGAGTTCATGCAAGTTATGCCAGCAACATTCTTAATCATACTACACAGGCACAATGGGGTTTACATAAAAGCAGGATTCAAATGCAAAGCTGTGGGGGGAGGAAGCCAAGCAAAGACAATAGGATTTTTAATACAGAACTGTGGGGGCTATCTCACTCCTTTTATTTCTTTTTGGACATTGGCCATTCAAGGCCAGTGTCCATTTTGAACTATAGCCCAGCTCAGAATTGTTTCACATATTTTCAAGGAGGGGCAAATATTGGACCTAGGCCTTTCATTGTGGCTGCTGACTGCTTGTTGGTTTGCTAAATTGACTATTTACTAAATGTTAAAAGAAAAAGAGTGGCTTTTATGCCCTATTTATGTGAATGCTTCCTTAAAAGCTTTTTTTTTTTTTTTTTTCCAGATTGTCTTACTATTATCTTTATAACTCAGGGCCCAGTTGATGTGTCTTTATGAGTCCTTGTGAGTCCAGCTCCAGATAGGTCATGTTCTTTATGCTCTAGGACAGGGAATAATGTTTCCAATACAAAAAAAAAAAAAAAAAAAAAAAAAACCATTGTCATCAAGTCGATTCCAACTCATAGCAACCCTACATTATCTCCTAAATCATTATTTTCTTTTGACCGAAGATTGAAGATAAACATAGATGATTAATACCTGGATTTAGTCGAGTCCTTAGATGGCGGCCATGGCAGACTCTTTAAACTTACCGAGCTGTTTTCCACTGGATACCATCTGGCTCTTCACCAGGATCTTAAGTAAGAGCAACATTCCCATCAATTGCGTTGCGTTGCCGAGGTGAGCAGACTCAATGTACATCATCATTTTAGCCTGAGGCTTTTTAAGTGTAAGACAATAGAGGATGTTTTTATTACGCCTAATACTATCAAGATGCAGACTAAGAATATTATTATTTCTTGCAATAGTGATTTAGCTCATGTATTTATTCTTGATGGTAACTAACCAAATAAATCTGGTGTTTGTAAGGGTGTTATAGTGTCTATCCAAGTAGCTTATTGTCTAATTTTATGTATACCCTGTTCTACTTGTCCTGTGTTATTTATCCAAATGCAACAAGAGGTATTTGCTACAGCACAGACTACACTTTCTTGGGATAATAAAAAACTAAGGCTATTTTGTTATCTCATGTCACCTTGGCTAATGAGGTCAGAGATTACTGTTGTGTTTTCATCTCATCAGCAACTTCATCTGTTGTTTGTCCCATAATGATTGATAAATTTCTTAAAGATTTTTTTTTTCCAATTTAACTATACCATAAAAGGAATTAAAGCTACCAACCCTACCCTGAATATTGGACCAATGGGTTTCATTTTTTACTCTCGTTTTATAATGGGTAACAATTTAACATTATCTTTTCAATATTTACTAGCATCATTACTATGAGTATCTGAAGATAACCTTAAAATTCTCAAAGTGTGTTGCCCTTCCATTCACCAGGAATCTAAACAAGAGATTGCCCACGTAAACTGTCAGTTGGAAAGGGATCACTTAAACTAGTATAGTTGGATCCACCACACAGAAACATATATCCATAAGGAGCACACAAAGTTTGTCTAGAGGAAACAGAAAAGTATAGAAAAATTCACATGTGACAACAAGATTTTCATTAGAGAATACATGATTAGCAAGATAATATAAGATGGACCTCTCCTGTTGGAGGTCTTCAGTGAATCTGTTTAAAACATACTAAGTGTTCTTCTCAAGGGCCAGCTGCCCCTCCTTGGTTTACCTACTAACAGTCACGGGTCACTTTCTCAGAAGCAGAAGTGTCACAAAACTGTTTTTATGAGAGAAGAACTTCTAATTCAATATCTAAACCCATTAGTGAAATAATTTAGGAGAAAGGAAAATGGTTTCTTATATCCAGAAACTAGGACCTTAAAACATCAGCAGTACTGCCACGTAAAACCCATAGTATTCCTTTACTCAGTCTTATGTAGTTAATTCCTGTTCCACATAATTCAGGATCCGCTGCAGTCTGTGAACTCATCAGCTTCTACATAAGAGTTTTTGGAAATCTTGATTCAGTTTAGGCACAGTTCTTTTCATAAGTCTAATATAGTTCATCTTTTTGTTGAGATATTTTGGTCAAACGTTTTCAGCAAATCAGCAAAGTAAAAACTTACCTGCCGATGACAAATCTTAATATGTCCAGATTAATTTATAATCATAATACTCTTAAATATAAAAAAATTCAGAACCAAATAAAGTCAGTTTAAAAAAAATTTTAGGCAAAAATATTTTTAAACATAATGAGTCACCTTATTTTTAAAGAACTTCAGATATAATAAACTATATAATAATTTTGAGACATAATACCATATAGTAAGGATATGCCAAGATTATCAGGTCTCTAAATATCTGAATAGTAATAAAGACTTCACAGGTAAACGATGTGAATGCCCCAGTCAAACCACTGGCTTCAGTGCTAGATTTAAAAAAATAAAGTTGCGGTCAAGTTAGCAATAAAGAAATAATAATAAAATTATGACATAATATTATGCATTTGCTGTCTAATATTAGGCAAAAACATAAGCGGAAATACTAACATAAATTTTGACCCAAAGAGAATCAGGTGTTTCTCTTGATTTTAACTGGATATTCCATGTAATTTATAACACATTAAATAAATCATTCCTTTATATATATATATATATATATATATATATATATATATATATATATATATATATATATATATATATATATATATATATATATATATATATATATATATATATATATATATATATCTTCTTTTTTTTTTTTTTTTTCTCAAGCCATGCAGCTTGGTTTTTCACTCAGGAATTTTATTTGAATGAGAGGCTGAACCTTTGTCTTGGAGGCAGATTACACAAGGAATAAATTAACCCTTTAACTCAGAAATCAAAGAAATTTTGTTGTTATTTTAACAGTGAGAAACCCAATTCTTTGTTTTATATATTATTTAATGTTAAAGCTCCTAAAAAATCTCATAAATTAAACCATTAAACTTTAGTCAGATAGATAAAACTTTTGACTATATTAAATTTCTTTTTAATAAACGTCTTTGTTCTATATCTCTTATAGTACCTCTTTTTAAAATGGCAAAAATGAACACATTCATTAGCAGATCCAAATATATATATATATATCTTTTTGTGTGTGTGTGTGCTATAAAATGTAAAAGTATATAAACTTAAATTATGACAAATATCTACTCAATTTAATATCTGAAAATTACCTAAAAGGTCTTGGAAATTATTTTAAGCTTGTATGCCATAAAACATAATTGTTGAAATGAAGTTTGTTCGAACATTCCAAGTTTTTATTTAAATTTTTCTTAATCTTATTTTAGCCCTTTAAGATTTTATCAACCAGCTATGGAAATTCCAAAGTTTCTCTTCAGCTGACCAAGTCATTGAGATGGATATAACCGTATCTCTGGCTAGGGGTGGAAATAGTGTTTTTTTAGGCCATTTTAGGTGTGTCTCATTGTGATTTTTATTTCTTGCTCTTTTAGGGTTCTCTTACAATAGAGAGAACTTGTTTGCAGTTCTTTTATGATTAATATCTCTAATTTTTGGTAACTATAGTAAAGCAGCGATTTTTTTCTTATTTTCTTTCATCTTAAGAAAAAGTCTGTACCCGGTTGGAAGGCCTCTTTCCAAAACTTCCCTGGAACTACATGACTTCAGAGACTGGGGGCTGGGGAGGCTTCATCCTGTCCTGCTCTTTACTCTCTTGACTCATGAAAGACAAGATTGAGTCATCCATTTACATATGTTTAAGTTGGCCTAGGCATTTGAAAGGCTATCTACCCAGTAAATACCAAAGCTCTTTAGCAATTTTGTAAATGAATCCATCAATTCATTGGTCTGATCTTACCATGTCCTCACTGTCTTGACTCAATTTACAAAGAAAAAAAACAGGTTTTAGATAAAATTTATTAACTTGCCAGAGCCTCAGATGGAGGACTGTTAGACCTTTTGACAAAAACTGAGAATCAAGCAAAACTTCCCCCAAAGAGGAAAAGACAACATAAGTGAAAGCTCAGTTTCCCAAAGTAGTCACTGAAATTCCAAATTACTTCTAGTATATTCAGTTTATAGCATTTTTAAATATGAACCCCAAACCAGTGTCTTGGTAGCAGGGGAGAATAACCAGGCTCATTTATCAAAGATGTTAAGCTCTAATGTTCAAGCTTTTGGTTCCCTTCTTTTTGAACTTAATTCATTCTGCTGGCTAGAGACCTAGTCTCTTATTTTAGACCTTAAATATACTAGTTCCTCCGATTTGGAAATGACTTTAAAGTAGCTACTGATGATTTTAATTTTAACATTGTAATTCTTTATCGAGAAACTATATCATAAAAAAAGGTGCGGAGCTACCATTTCTCCCTTCAAATTTCATAACACAGGTCAGGAGCTACCACTTCTCCCTGAAAATTTGGCAAAACAGGGCACTATTTTCCAGATTTTCTGAGTCACAAAAAGAACTATAACCAGGAACACTGCATGACCACCTTGTCTTGTCACGGGAGTCTTTAATGGTCGTGACGAGTGTCAGCGACCACCCTAATGGCTTTTACTGGTCAACTCTTGCCCAAATTTTTGTGGCTTATATTGGCTCAGAGCTCTTTGAAAATAGAATGACCTCTTTAATGTTTCAAACGCCTGAATCCAGACACTAAACCAGTTCACCAAGAGTTACTAGATATCACTCTTAACCCAATGATCAAGCAAAAATCTATGAAAGATTCTCCTTAATCAAACGACTGGTTTTCAAATCAAATATGCCAAACAAAGCTTAAGAAAACATGAGAAAGAGAACAAAAAGAATAAGCCAAGGCTAGTTTTCCAAGGGCATTCACCCCATTGGTGTCAAACGGACATGGAGTGCAAACTTGTAGGTCCAGGAGATAGGAATTTTTTTTTTTTTTTTTTTTTTTGCTGGCTTCTGCTCCACAGTCCAAGTCTTCTCGAGGTCAGCTGGATTCGTGGTTTTAGAATCCCTGCAACAACTACACCATTAACTCTTGTAGGGTGAAAACACCACAAAGTTTAGTAAAGCGAAGGGAAAGGGTTTACTCAGCATATATTTAAAGAGGCAAAAGTAGGAAAGGGACAAGCATGACACCAGAGCCAACTCTTCATAGTCTCTGTTCCCAGTTCTTATGGATACATCTTAGTGGACCACATCCCGGGATCCCTTCTCTGGATACACACACTTACACACTTACACAACCTAACCCAGTGCACCATCTTAACAGGTACCTGAGCCTTTTATGCCCTCAGCAGTCAATTCCTCCCACTTCTTGGGACTCTTCTAAGCCCTTACCTAGGAATTACCGTCTTATTTACCAAATAACCTCAGATTCTTCATACTCTTACCAGTCAATTTCTCCTGCTTCTTGGGACTCTTCTAAGGCCTTACCTAGGTACTTACCAAACAACTCAAGTGTGTTTCGTGTCTCCCACAGAGCCATCATTTAGGTCCCAGGAGGTTCAGCTTTCAGAGCTGCTCCAAGGTCTCCAGGAGAAATCTCCAGGTGATGCCAGACATCGGGGCTGGTCTGTTTTCCGATCCATCTAAGGAACCGAGCAGATGACTCCTGGCTGGCTCGCCAGAAATATTACTGAGTGGAAACCCCAGATTCTTGCTCAGCATGACTCGTATTGGCCAATAAACGAGAGACCAAGGTGGGAGAAAAGGAAAGACACATTTATTTCATTGTACAAGGAAAAGGAGTCAGTCGGAGCTGTTGCTGTCAAGACTACTCCCCAAGGGCCGGCAGGCAAGTTACTTTCAGGGGGTTTACAAGTAGGGAGTTCATACAAGTTATGTCAGCAACATTCTTAACCCTACTATGCAGGCACAATGGGGTTTACATAAAAGCAGGATTTAAATGCAAAGCTGGGGCGGGGGTGGGGGTGGGGTCGGGGCGGGGGAGCCAAGCAAAGAAAATAGGACTTTTAATACAGCAGTATGGGGGTTGTCTCACATTCTGTGTCCTAGGGGGCTATATACATACACTGGGTAAAACGTGTCTCACCTCATCCCAGAAATGATTTCTTGTGGCATCATAAGAACAAATAGGGAGTAATTACAATGATTACAATTTTGAACACATGAAGAGAATTGAAAATATTCAGCTAAAGGAGGCAATAAGCCTTTTCTTTTCACTTCTACCTTTCTTCTTTTGCTTCCTTCTTTTTACAACCATACAATGTAAATAAGCATGAAATCTAAAACTTGCTTTTGAAAAGAATGTTATAGTTTATACTCGAATCAATACGCATTTTCTGGTGCCCACAATACGAAGAGTACTGTTCTAGATACTGTAAGGACGCAGATCTAAATCTTTCAAAGCCATCTTTCAGTTCCATCCATTTCTATGCTTTCATAATCATGTGTTCGCTGTCACTGAGCACTTGCCTTTGAAAAATGGTATTTTAACACTTGACTGTCTCCTCAGCAAAAATCATCTTATTGAAATAATAAAACAGACTATATCCTGCTGAGCATGATCTTCTGGGAGGAAATAGAGAAAAGGAATAAAGATTTGCTTAACATTGATGAATGTAAGGAAAAATAAACAAAATGTCAAGAGATAAAGGATGAAATCTCAAAATTACATATCAGTGTGTATGTTCCATGCAGAGAGTTGTGAACAAAGAGTGTGATAGGAAGTCGTAGTAGTAAAACCATCCCTCTATTTGTATGTTATTGTTTCTCATTTGACAGCCAATTCTTTAGGTCACCAGAAAGCAGGCAAGTGGACTGAGGTAGGCAATATAAATATAGGCAAAATAATGGCGAAGGATCCCCTAGGGGCCCTCTGAGAGTTTTCATGGAGTAAGTGTGCTTAGTACTAGAGAAGAGAGAGAGAGTAAGAGAGACCCAATAAAATCCTTCTATTTCTGCAACAGTTCTTCACCGGGAGGGGAAAGCAAGAAGCACAAATAACAATAACAAAGAAAAGGACATCAGAATAACAAATAACCACACACAGTCACTTCGGACCTATTCTGAAACAACAGAATACACTTTAAAAAGCAGTAAAAACAATAAAAATCTAGTCATTGTGAAAAAGGAGAGCCTTAGCTGCAATAAAAACAGTCAATAAAGAAGCTCTCTCATTTAAACATCAAATGCACATTGTTTTGCAACACCTGTTATTCAGCCATAATAGCTTTCTTAACCTGTCAAAGTGTTTAAGCTGAGGAAAAGAAATGGGCCTCCAGCTGTGCAGTTCTGTGGAGAAAGCCTGTGCGAAGCGATATTAGTTTAATGAAATGTGTACAGATTGTAATTGTAGTAATAAGAGGGCAATTCCCTGGGGTGCCATAGGAAGGCGGTGAGCGCAGCCAGGCAGAAAAAGAAGCTTGCAGGCTGAGGAGAGAAAATGCAAGGCGGCCTGCTCAGGAGAGAGGGCAGGGAGTGAGCCGGAAACATCAGGGAAAGAGGAACTCTGTGAATGTGCTGTTATCAAGCTCACTCCAAGAATGATACACATCTACAAGGGGTTAAAACTTCTTTCAACACAGTTGACCCAGAGCTAATCTGAATCAGTGTTAACCCTGTGCAGCAGGTGCTAGTGTGCTCAGAGGAAATAGCACTTCAGTTTTCGATGAGAACGACCCTTCTGAAATTCATATTCAGGGGGAGAGACAATGAATAATCAAAAATAAGTGAGGTTTAGAGGGAGTGATACAAGAGAAGAAATGAAAACAGATTGCATAGTCACATAAGCATTGCCTTAATTTTGTGTGTACCTGGTCATCCCAGGATTTATTCTGGAAAGAAGTTCCTTTCAAAGTATTACTGAGAGAAGCAGCCACTTCCATCAATGATGAGATAGACAATTTGTCATTACTTTAATCTTCCTGAATAATGTAATAGCCCTAAGGTGGAGTAATGTTTAGCAGGTCTCTGGAGATAAGCATTCTAGTTTTAGTTATTTTACTACCTGGCTGTGTGCCTTTGGGCAAATCATGGAACTTCTCTGGACCTCTGTTTCATTATCTGTAGACCTTAGGATGTCAGTCTATCCAATTATTCTCTATGATTCCAATCAATGGTTCCTCATTGACATCAAGGTCCAGTTTAACCTAGACTCCCCTCTACTCATAAGGATTCACTCATGTCCTGTCTATTTGACTGCAGACTTACACAGAATTATACCAAAATATTAGTGCTTCATCATAAAATGACACTATTTAACTCCTCTATGACTTTACCAAGGAGCCCTGGTGATGCAGTGGTTAAGTGCTCTGCTGCCAACCAAAAGGTTGGCAGTTCTAACCCACCCAGTGGCTCCATGGGAGAAAGATCTGGACTATAGCCTTGGAAACAATATGGGGCATTTCTAATCCATCCTATAAGGTTGCTATGAGTCAGAATTGACTCAATGGCACACAACAGCAACGTGCCTTTACCTGTTGTTTATCTTCTCTCAAAAATTATATTCAACTGGCTCAATTCTATTTGTTATATACAATGATGTTGAGGCTGGTCTTCCTATGTACTCTTGTCTAACCAGAGAGATTTATCCACTCCACTCACTGTGCCAGTATTACTCTTTCTCTTCCTTCAGTTATCGATTCAGATGTCACTTTCTTCAGAAAGCCTACTGTTAATGGCCAAGTCTGGACAGTGATCATCCTATATATTCCTATAATATCTTCTATTATCGAAATCATAGTATCAATCCATGTTATAATTGTACTTCTACCATTGTCTAAAGTCAGTTAAACTCCAAATTCTTTGAGGACAAGGTTTATGTTAACTTTGTTTATGGCAGTATCCCTATGGAGTAGTAAAATTCCTACTATCTGATTGACTCACACTAAATATGTCTTGACTGAATAAATGGATAGATATTTAGAAGGTGCTTAACTTGCCCCTCGAAGATGAGCAAAGCATCAATTACCTATGCTTTGCTAATATGTTCCACATGAGTTAAATATCTCTATCTTTCTATCCATCTCACTCATGAGATTATTGACTTAATGTAAGGCAGGAAGTCAATCTAACATCTACACAACACCTATACCACAAAAGGAGTTTAATAAATATTCATTGAAATGTTTGTTTACAGCTTTAAAATTCTACACAGATTATGTGATGATAAGACGTTTCCTGAAAAGTTTTTAACCTGGTTGATTTCTTTATCCTTACTGACAGATATTGATTAAAAAATTATATATCTAAGTGCCCAATATATGCCTTGTGTCTTAGAGAGCATACATAAAAATAATTAAAAAAAAAAAAGACAAAAAACAAATGTAGCACAAGAGTCGACCATAAATTTAACCAACTCAGCCTTTTCTATCTCCTAAAGGTAGAGGTACTCTGGGACACTATGATTTTTGTTCTCACAAAATCATATAAATATATATGGCCAAAGATGAAGAAATTGAAGATTTTTACCAACTTCTGCAGTCTGAAACTGATTACACATGCAATCAGGATGCGTTGATTATTACTGGTGATTGGAATGAAAAATTTGGAAACAAAGAAGAAGGATTAATAGTTGGAAAATATAGCCTTGATGATAGAAATGATGCCAGAGATCCAATGATAGAATTTTGCAAGACCAAGGACTTCTTCATTGTCAATACCTTTTTTCACCAACATAAACGGCAACTGCACACATGGACCTCACCAAATGGAATACACAGGAATCAAATCAACTACATCTGTGGAAAGAGACGATGGAAAGCCTCAATATCATCAGCAGAACAAGGCCAGGGGCCAACTGTGAAACAGACAGTTGCTCATATGCAAGTTCAAGCTGAAACTGAAGAAAATTAGAACAAGTCTGTGAAAGCCAAAGTACGACCTTGAGTATATCCCACCTGAATTTAGAGACCACCTCAAGAATAGATTTGACAGGTTGCACACTAATGATCAAAGGCCAGACGATTTGTAGAATGACATCGAGGACATCATACATGAAGAAAGTAAGAGGTTATTAAAAAGACAGGAAAGAAAGAAAAGACCAAAATGGATGTCAGAAGAGACTCTGAAACTTGCTCTTGAACGTCGAATAGCAAAAGCAAAAGGAAGAAATGATGAAGTCAAAGAGCTGAACAAAAGATTTCAAAGGGCAACTTGAGAAGACAAAGTAAAGTATTATAATGACATGCGCAAAGACCTAGAGATAGAAAACCAAAAGGGAAGAACACGCCCGGCATTTCTCAAGCTGAAATAACTGAAGAAAAAAATTCAAGCCTCGAGTTGTAATATTGAAGGATTCTATGGGGAAAATATTAAACGACACAGGAAGCATCAAAAGAAGATGGAAGGAATACACAGAGTCACTATACCAAAAAGAACTGGTAGATGTTCAACCATTTCAGGAGGTAGCATATGATAAAGAACTGACGGTACTGAAGGAAGAGGTCCAAGGTGGACTGCAGGCATTAGTGAAGAACAAGACTCCAGGAATTGACTGAAATCAAATCGAGATGTTTCAACAAACGGATGCAGCACTGGAAGTGCTCACTCATCTATGCCAAGAAATGTGGAAGACAGTTACCTGGCCAACTGACTGGAAGAGATCCATGTTTAAGCCTTTTCCCAGGAAAGGTGATCCAACTGAATGTGAAAATTATCAAACAATATCATTAATATCACACGCAAGTAAAATTTTGCTGAAGATCATTCAAGGGTGGCTGCAGCAGTGTATTATTGACAGGGAACTGCCAGAGGTTCAAGCCAGATTCAGAAGAGAACGTGGAACCAGAGATATCATTGCTGATGTCAGATGAATCCTGGCTGAAAACAGAAAATACCAGAAAGATGTTTACCTGTGTTTTATTTACTATGCAAAGGCATTCCACTGTGTGGATCATAACAAATTATGGATAACATTGTGAAGAATGGAATTCCAGTGCACTTATTTGTGCTTATGAGAAACCTGTACATAGATCAAGAGGCAGTCATTCAAACAGAACAAGGGTATAGTGTGTGGTTTAAAATCAGGAAAGATGTGCGTCAGGGTTGCATTCTTTCACCACACCTATTCAATCTGTATGCTGAGCAAATAATCCTGGAAGCTGGACTATAGCAGGAAGAACGGGGCATCAGGATTGAAAGAAGACTTATTAACAACCTGTGTTATGCAGATGACACAACCTTACTTGCTGAAAGTGAAGACTACTTGAAGCACTTACTAATGAAGATCAAAGACCACAGCATTCAGTATGGATTACACCTCAACATAAAGAAAGCAAAAATCCTCACAACTGGACCAAAAAGCAACATCATGATAAACGGAGAAAAGACTGAAATTGTCAAGGATTTCATTTTACTTGGATCCATAATCAACACTCATGGAAACAGCAGTCCAGAAATCAAAAGACACATTGCATTGGACAAATCTGCTGCAAAAGACCTCTTTAAAGTGTTGAAAAGCAAAGATTTCACCTTGAAGAGTAAAATGCGTCTGACCCAAGACATGGTGTTTTCAATCACCTCATATGCACGTGAAAGCTGGATGATGAATAAGGAAGACCGAAGAAGAATTGACGCTTTGAGTTGTTGTGTTGGAGAAGAATATTGAATATACCATGGATTGCCAAAAGAACAAACAAATCTGTCTTGGAAGAAGTACAACCAGAATACTCCTTAGACACAAGGATGGCTAGACCACATGTCTCATATGCTTTAGACATGTTATCAGGAGAAGGACGTCATGTTTGGTAAAGTGGAGGGTCAGCGAAAAAGAGGAAGACCCTCAACAACATGGATTGACACAGTGGCTGCAACAATGGGCTTAAGCATACCAACAATTGAGAGGATGACACAAGACAGGGCAGTGTTTCCTTCTGTTGTGGGTAGGGTCACTATGAGTTGGAATCAACTCGACGGCACCTAACAACAACAACATATATATAGTAAGTCCCCAGGTTACAAACATTTGATTTACAGACAACTCATAATTGCCCTTTAATATTAAGTAAATTTGCCCTAACTTTGAAACAATTGAACCAACCCCTACTCACAACAAATTCTTCATCACAATCAACTTCACTTGCTGCATGCGCAGCATTTTAAATCATTGAAAAGTCTTCGAGCCTTTTCTTGCACTAAAGTAAGGTTAAATAAGAACCATGTTCACCTGTTCTTACTTATCTATAAATTTAATTTAAAGACACAGTTAGGAATGGATCTCGTTCATAACCCAGGGACTGCCTGTATATATGTGTGTGTGTGTATAGGAATGTATATAGGAATATATATGATTATATATATTAACATATAAGAATATATATAGGAATATATATGAATAATTCATGTAAAACTTCTTGCTATGTATATATTTTTAGCCCATAGAATGAAATGAACCCTTTAATAAAACTTTAATAAATCTGTTAAATTACCTTTTCTTATTCATAACCAGAAGGCAATGGAAGGTGGCTTGTACTTTGAAATTAAAAAAAAAAAAAAAAAAAATAGGTTTGTGTCCTGGTTATACAAATTCCTGTTGGTGGACCTGTCGGAACCTCAGTTTCCTCATCTGAAAAATCAGAATAATAATGCCTACTCTAATTTCTATTGCTTTCTCTAATTTCTAAGCTTTATGTAGCCCTAAAAAGTCCATATACATAGTTGCTTGAGGGCAGACATCCTGAAGGTTTAAAATAAGCAAAGAAGACCCCTGTAAAGCATAGGACAAACTGAACCATATTCTTGCTTTGTGTGAAATTTGAGATTTGTAAGCTGTCTTTAAGAGCTGAATATTACTTGGGAACCAAGGATATCCTCCTTTCTTCCTCCATATGATTACTAGGCAGTGAAGTGAAACAGATACTTGGTTAACTACTCAGAAGTTACAGGGTGTCCAGGAGTATTGACTGATAATATTAGGAAATATTTGCTGATAGCTTTTCAGTTTGTATAGCATGTTCATTAACAGTTGCTCATTTAATGTATGTAAAACACTTGGAACTATGCCTAGAATATGGTAACCAAAACCAAATCTACTGCCATTGAGTCAAAATTACAACTCATAGCAATCCTATAGGACAGAGTAGAACTGCTCCATAAGGTTTCCAAGGCTGTAAATCTTTATGGAAGCTGACAGCCACATCTTTCTTCCACAGAGCAGCTGTTGCTTTAGGACTGCTGACTTTTTGGTTAGCAGCTGAGCTCTTTAACCACTGGGCCACCAGGGCTCCTTAGAATATGGTTAAAAAAAAAAAAAAACTGTTGCCGTCGAGTCGATTCTGACTCATAGCAACCCTACAGAACATGGTAGAACTGCCCCTAGGGTTTCCAAGGAGCTGGTGGATTCGAACTGCCAACATTTGATTAGCAGAGGAGCCCTTAACCACTGTGTCACTAGGGCTCCAGAATATGGTAAGCCCTCCATAAATGGTAATTTTTATCATTTGACTAGTTCAACAACTCTTCTGAGGTGAGGAAGAATAATATTTTAACCCATGGTTTACAAATAGGAAAACTGACTCAGAAGATAAAGTGACTTGCCTAACCTTTTGCCACTAGGAATTGGCAGATTAGAATCTGACTCTAGACGATACAGTGCCAAATTTTATGCCATTCTCATTACTTTAGGAGCCCTGGAGGCACAGTTTCAAAAAATTACGCATTCCTTTCACTCCTGCAGTAGCTATGTTCTCCTTTGACGTTTTCCTCACCAGTGTGTCTTATGAATAATTAACTTACCATTTGTTTAGGATATACTATGTGTGAAATCCTTTAAAGCTAAGAGCTTCACCATGTTTTCTCATTTCATTGTCACCTCAACCTTAGGTGGTAAATTCTATTCCTCATTTAGCAGATGAGGAAATTGAGGTTTAGTGTTGCTAATAGAATTGTCAAGCACACACAGTTAATGAATAGTAATGTTAGGATTTCAAACCCAATCAGTTTGAGTTATCATCAACACAATATAATACTTTGGGGAAATGATGGAAACAAAAGTTAAGCACCTTGTTTTAGATTTTTGTTATAGAAATTCTCAGGTCTTTAATGTACATGAGCTTCTCCAGATGAGGGTATGTTTTTGTGGTTGTTAGCCACCATCTAGTTGGCCCCTGACTCACGGTGACCCCCTATATACTGGAACTAGTTGCTGCCAGGTCCTGGGCCATCACCATGACCAGCTGTGAATTGGACCATTGTGATACATAGGATTTTCATTGGCTAATTTTCAGAAGTAGATCACCAGGTCTTTCATCCTAGTCTGCCTTAGTCTAGCAGCAACCCTGAAACCTGTTCAGCATCATAGAAAAATGCAAGCCTCCACTGACAGATGGATGGTAGCTGTGCATGAATTACATCGGCCAGGATTGAACCCAGGTCTCTTGCATGGAAGGTAAGAATTCCACTACTGAGCCAACAATGCCCCCTAAATGAGAGTACAGAATGTGTCATTACTAATGTTTCTTTGACAATTTAACTTTTTTTTTTTTTTTAAGACTGTAAACTTCAGGAATTTATTAGACAATTTCTAAGGAAACTTCCAATCCTAACATTCTATAGTTTTAGACTTTACTAACTGGATCTCTGCTCTTTTTATATCTGGATTTGCTTCTTTTTTCTATTTTTTTATTGTTGTAAAAGTATATATAACACAGCGTTTGCTAATGCAACATTTTTCACATGTATAATTCAGTCACAGCAATTGCATTAATCATGTTGTGCAACTATTACCAATATTCATTGTAAAATTTTCCATTACCATAAACTAAGCCAGGTCTGTTTCTTCCTTGTAAAATGATATCACATAAACACAGAGAGTTGTGGTGAAGGTCAAATATGATATCAGACACCAATAACAAGACAAAACATCACAAAACAAAAAGTATTTGTTTCTGAAAGTGGTAAGTACTTTGTGTGTTAAATGATATAATAAATTAGACCATCAATTGAAAAACCAAGATGGGTTTTCTTAACTAACTTAATATGTATTTTTAAAATAATTTTCGGATAATTTATCAAGTGTCCCAGGAGATTAAACGTGAGCTGAGTCAGTGAGAGAATTGTAATACTATGTCCAAACTAATCATGACTTTTGGAACCAACGTTGTCATTGTTTACTCGCATTTGCTCTACATTTTTTGAGATAAAATTTTGAACCAAATTGAATTCAAGAAGTACAGCTTGCTGGCCTTTTCATCTTCAGTGTGTGTTCCTTTTAATAATGGGTTGGAGGGTTTCCGAGACCCTCCCCAGCTGAGACCTCGCATTGTGTGGAGATACCATAGCCTTTTATCCTCTGCACTTGTTCTGATCCATGATGTCATGTGGAGCATCATGACTGATCAAACCTGACACACCATGTCATGGAGCCAGATGCACCAGCTGGGAAGCCTACTGAGCAACAAGGTTCAGCAACGGACAACTTGGAGGTTAAAGAGATGGATTTTTTCTTGCAGACAATTTACTTGAATTACATAGAACTTTTCCCAAATCTAAGTCAAACAAATGACTTAGAATCAGATTAAGGTTCACTTTTGACTGTAACAAGATTCTAAGCCAATTCTACATATGTATCTACTTCTGATTCCTTTTAAAATAAAAATAAAAGGGTGTTGTTTTTTCTTTTAATATTAAAACCAACACAAAAAAAGAAACTGTTAGACTAGTGTATTCTTATTAAAGCTCCAAATATATCTGGACTAACTGATACTAGTGGATTTCTTAAAACAGACTACAAATACTAGTTTTGCACAGAATTCTAATAGAGTATTAGAAGGAAAATGGTCAAGACATATGGAGTAACTTATATTTTGAGTATGGGAATGTGGGAGGGGTATGGTGATCAGCATTAGCTTTATTCTTTTTTTTTTATTATTTATTTTGTTGTTGTTGAGAACATACACAGCAAAACATACGCCAATTCAACCATTTCTATATGTACAATTCAGCAACATTGATTACATTCTTGGGTTTGTGCAACCATTCTCACCCTCCTTTTCTGACTTTTTCCTCCCTCATTAACATAAACTCACTGCCCCCTATGGTTCCTCTCTAATCATTTTTTTTCCTATCTAATCTTTCGAGTTGCTGTTGTCACTTTGATCCCAGATAAACCAAAAAAAAAAAAAAAAAAAGACCAAACCCACTGCTGTCAAATCAATTCCAACTCATAGCTACTCTATAGGACAGAGTAGAACTTCCCCATAGGGTTTTCAAGGAGGGGCTGGTGGATTTGAACTGCCGACCTTTTGGTTAGCGGCTGTCTTAGTGCTGTTCCAACAGAAATATCACAAGTGGATGGCTTTAACAAAGAGAAGTTTATTTCCTCACAGTAAAGAAGACTACAAGTCCAAATTCAGGGCATCAGCTCCAGGGGAAGGCTTTCATTCTCTGACAGCCTTCTTCTCTTCAGTGTTCCCCCAAACTAGGAGCTTCTCCGTGCAGGAACCCTGGGTCCAAAGGACACGCTCTGCTCTTGGCACTGTTTTCTTGGTGGTATGAGGTCCCCAATTCTCTGCTTGCTTCCCTTTCCTTTTATCTCTTGTAAGGTAAAAGGTGGTGCAGGCCATACCCCAGGGAAACTCCCTTTACACTGCATCAGGTATATGACCTGAGTAAGGGTGGTGTTACAATCCCATCCTAATCCTCTTTAACATAAAATTACAATCACAAAATGGAGGCCAGCCACACAATTCTGGGAATCATGGCTCGGCCAAACTGATACACACATTTTTGGGGTACATAATTCAAACCATGACAGCGGCTGAAGTGCTTAACCACTATGCCACCAGGGTTTCCATATAGATATTGGTCCCATATAGATAGTTCTTAAAAGAAGGTAATGCTCAAGTCAGACAGCTTTCACTAGTTAAGCTAAACTATTGTTTGGTTTTAAGAACCATCTTCCATGGCTCCAGAAAGTCTGGAGTCCATGAGGATTTTAAACTCTCTTCTGCATTTTCCCCCTTCTATAGGTTCTGTAGAAGAATCTTTGATCAAAACATTCAGTAATGGTAGCCAGGCACCATCCAGTTCTTCTGGTCTCATGGCCAAAGAGGCAGCTGCAGTTTTTCAAGGAGGCAATTAGCCACACATTCTACAGCTTCCTCCTATTCTTTTTTTTTAAATTATACTTTTGATGAAGGTTTTCGAACAAACTAGCTTCTCATTAAACAGTTACTACGTATTGTTTTATGACATTGGTTAACAACCCCATGACATGTCAACATTCACCCTTCTCAACCTTGGGTTCCCTATTACCAGCTTTCCTGTCCTCTCCTACCTTCTAGTCCTTGCCCCTGGGCTGGTGTGCCCATTTATTCTCATTTTGTTTTATGGGCCTGTCTAAACTTTGGCTGACAGGTGAACCTCGGGAGTGACTTCATGAATCAGCTAAAAGGGTGTCCAGGGGCCATACTCTCGGGGTTTCTCCAGTCTGTCAGGCCAGTAAATCTGGTCTTTTTTTGTGAGTTAGAATTTTGTTCTACGTTTTTCTCCAGCTCTGTCCAGCACCCTTTGTAGTGAGCACTGTCAGAGCAATCAGTGGTGGTAGCTGTGCACCGTCTAGTTGTACTGGATTTAGACTGGTGGAGGCCGTGGTAGTTGTGCTCCATTAGTCCTTTGGACTTATCTTTTCCCTTGTGTCTTTAGTTTTCTTCATTCTCCCTTGCTCCTGAAGGGGAGTATTTAGATGGCCGCTCACAGGCTTTTAAGACCGCAGATGCTACTCACCAAAGTAGAATGTAGAACATTTTCTTTACAAACTATATTATGCCAGTTGAGCTAGATGTTCCTCGAGACCATGTTCCCCACAGCCCCCATCCCAGTAATTTTGTCCCTCCGGGACTTTGGTTGTGTCTCTGGACCTTCCATGACCTTGCCTTGTACAAGTTGTGCTGACTTCCCCAGTATTGTGTACTGTCTTATCCTTCACCAAATTTACCACTTATCTATTGTCTATTTACTGTTTTTCCATCCCCACCCCTCCCTCATAACATCAAAGATTGTGTGTGTGTGTGTGTGTGTGTGTGTGTGTGTAAACCTTTTAATGAGTTTTTATAGTAGTGGTCTCATAGAACTTTTATGATTGTTTGTTTTACTCAGCATAATGCCTTCCAGATTCATCCATGTTGTAAGATGCTTCACAGATTCATCATTGTTCTTTATTGTTCGGTAGTACTCCCATTGTGTGTATGTACCATAGTTTGTTTATCCAGTTATCTGTTGATGGGCACTTAGGTCGTTTCCATCTTTTTGCTATTGTGAATAACGCTGCAATGAACATGAGTGTGCATGTGTCTATTCGTGTGACAGCTCTTATTTCTCCAGGATATATTCTGGGGAGTGGGATTGCTGGAACATATGATATGTCTATTTCTAGCTTTTGAAGAAAGCGCCATATCATCTTCCAAAATAGTTGTACCATTTTGCATTCCCACCAGCAGTGCATAAGAGTTCCAGTCTCCACACAGCCTCTCCAATATTTGTTATTTTCTGTTTTTTTCAATCATGCCACTAATGCCGGAGTGGAATGGTAACTTATTGTGGTTTTGATTTGCTTTTCTCTAATGGCTAGTGATCGCGAGGATTTCCTCATGTGTCTATTAGCCACTTGAATGTTTTCTTTGGTGCAGTGTTCCTTTGCTCATATTTTAATTGGATTTTTTGTCTTTTTGTTGTACAGGTGTTGGATTTTCCTGTAGATTTCAGAGATTAGACCTTTGTCCAATTTGTAATAGTCAAAAAACTTTTCCCAGTCTGTAGGTTGTCTTTTCACTCTTTTGGTGAAGTCTTTTTACGAGCAAAAGTGTTTAATTTTTAGAAGATCCCAGTCATCTAGCTTATCCTCTGGAGTTTGTGTGTTGTTACTTATGATTTGTATCTTGTTAATGCCATGTATTAGGACCTCTAGCATTGATCCTATTTTTTCTTCTCTGATCTATATAGTTTTTGGTTTTATATTTAGGTCTTTGATCCATTTTGAGTTAGTTTTTGTGTATGGTGTGAGGTAGAGGTCCTGTTCCATTTTTTTGCAGATGGACTTCCAGTTTTGCCCCCACCTTTTTTTAAAAAGGATGTCTTTTACCCATCTGATGGACTTTAGACATTTGTTGAAGATCAGGTGACTGTAGGTGAACGGATTTACGTCTGAGTTCTCAATTCTGTTCCATTGGTCAACATGTCTATCATTGTACCAGTACCAGGCTGTTTGGACTACTGTAGCTGTAGAGTAGGTTCTAAGGTCAGGTAGTGCGAGTGCTCCTACTTTATTCTTCTTGTTCAGTAGTGCTTTATTTATCTGGGGCCTCTTCCCTTTCCATATAAAGTAATGATTAGTTTTTCCATCTCTTTAAAGAATGTTGTTAGTATTTGGATTGGGATTGCATTGTATTTGTAGATTACTTTGGGTAGAATTGTCATTGTCACAATATTCAGTCTATCCATGAACCTATCCATGAACATGGTATGTTTTTTCATTTATGTAGGTCTTTTTTGGTTTCTTGCAGTAGTGTTTTGTAGTTTTCTTTGTGTAGGTCTTTTACATCCCTGGTTAGATTTATTCCTATTTTATTTTTTTAAGGGCTATTATTAATGGTCCCGTTTTCTTGATTTCCTTTTTGCTATTCTTTTTATTAGTGTATAGGAATTCAATTGATTTTTGTATGTTTATCTTGTATCCTGCTACTCTGCTGAATATTTCTATTAGTTCCAGTAGTTTTCTTGTGGAATCTTTTTGGTTTTCTATGTATAGTATCATATCATCCACAAATAGGGACAGTTTTACTTCTTCCTTATCAATTTGGATGCCCTTTATTTCTTTTTTTGGCCTTATTGCTCTAGCTAGGACTTCTAGCACAATGTTAAATAGGAGTGATGATAAAGCGCATCCTTGTCTTGTTCCTGTTCTCAAAGGGAATGTTTTCAGTCTCCCTCCATTAAGAATGACATTGGCTGTTGGTCTCGTATAGACGTCCTTCAATGTGTTGAGGAATTTCCCTTCTATATCTATTTTATTGAGAGGTTTTATCAGTAATGGGTGTTGGACTCTGTCCAATGCCTTTTCTGTGCTGATAGAGATGATCATGTGATTCTTTTCTTTCCTTTTATTTATGTAATGGGTTACGTTGATGGATTTTCTAATGTTAAACCATCCTTGCATACCTGGTATGAATCATACTTGATCATAGTGTATTTTTTTTTTATATGATGCTGAATTCTATTGGCTAGAATTTTGTTGAGAATTTTTGCATCTATATTCATGAGATATATTGGTCTGTAATTTTCTTTTTTGTGGTGTCTTTGCCTTGTTTTGGTATCAGGGTAATGCTGGCTTCATAGAATGAATTGGGAAGTATCTCTTCCTTTTCTATGTTCTGAAAGAGTTTGAGTAGTACTGGTATAAACTCTTCTCTGAATGTTTGGTAGAATTCTCCAGTGAAGCCATCTGGGCCAGGGATTTTTTTTGTTGGGAGTCTTTTTATTACCTTTACAATCTCCTCTTTTTATGAGTCTGTTCAGATTTTCATCATCATTTTGTGTTAGTTTGGGAAGGTAGTGTGTTTCTAGAAATTTGTCTATTTTCTCTAGGTTTTCAAATTTGTTGGAGTATAGTTTTTCATAATACTCTGTCATGATCTTTTTTATTTCTGTTGGATCTTTTGTAATGTCCTCCATTTCATTCCTTATTTTTGTTATTTGCCTCCTCTCCTGTTTTTCTTTTGTCAATTTGTCAAGTGGTTTGTTGATTTTGTTGATCCTTTCAAAAAACCAACTTTTGGTTTGTTTTGATTCTTTCTAACGTTTTTCTATTCTCTATTTCATTTATTTCTGCTCTGATCTTTATATTTCCCTTCTTCTCGTGGGTGTGGGCTCTTTTTGTTATTTTCTTTCTGTTTGTTCAAGTTGTATAGCCCATGTTTTGTTTTGTCCCTTTCTTCTTTTTTGATGTGTGCATCGACTACTATAAAATGACCTCAGAGCACTGCCTTTGCCGTGCCCCAAAGGTTTTGGTATGATATGTTTTCATTCCATTTGATTTTAGGAATTTTTTTTATTCCATCTTTGATTTCATCTATTACTCAGTGGTTTGTAATCAGGGTGTTATTCAGTTTCCATGTAATTGATTTTTTTTTCCTTGCTCTTCCTGTTGTTAATTTCTACCTTGATGGCACTGTGGTCAGAGAAGAACCTTTGGATTATCTCATGTTTTGAATTTTGTTGAGCGTTGCTCTGTGGCCTAAGATGTGGTCTATTCTGGACAATGTTCCATGTGCACTGCAAAAGAATGTGTATTTCACAGTTGGCTGATTGTGGCCTTTAGATATTCTGTACCTTTGTTGAGTTTCTTTCTAGATGTTTTGTCCTTTACTGAGAGTGGTGTGTTGAAGTCTCCTACTGTTATTGCAGAACTGTCCGTTTCTGTTTTCACTGCTGTTAGAGTTTGTTTTATGTATTTTGGAGTCCTGTCATTGGATGCATATTTATTATGGTTATGTCTTCATGATGGATAGTCCCTTTAATCACTATATAGTGTCCTTCTTTGTCTTTTAGGGTGGATTTTGTTTTAAAGTTTATTTTATCTGAGATTAGAATTGCCACTCCTGCTCTTTTTTGGTAGCTGCTTGCTTGATATATTTTTTCCATCCTTTGATTTTTAATAAGTTTACATCTTTATTTCTAGGATGTGTCTCTTGTAGACAGCACATTGATGGATCCTGTTTTTTTATCCATTCTGTCACTCTATGTCTCTTTATGGGTGCATTTACGCCATTTAAGGTCAGCATAATTTTTGATAGGTGTGAGTTTATTGCTGTCATTTTGTAGTGCTTTTTTTGTGGTGCTGACATTTTCTTTGTTCTTCCTACTCTCTGGTGCTGAATTCCTTTTGTTTGTGGATTTTTTTTTTTATTTCTTTTGTTTTTGTAAGTTTTGTTTTTACTAGACTTTATGCATTTCTTCTTTATTTTGATGAGTAGGTTTGTTCACTTTCTTTGAAATTCACCCTTATCTTCCTAGGTTTGAACCAGTCTATTATTACTTGGTACTGCCTTACCTTCCTCTCCATTAGATAGTTCTACACATACATCATTTATTCTCTCTTTTATTGTTCTGATGTTTTCTTTTACAGATTAACCTCTCTGGTTCCCTGTTGTAAATCTGTTCATTTTGAAGTCTTTGAGAGTTCATTTTCTAGGTTGGTATCTGGCTGGTATGACCTTGCATCCTAGATTCAGGATGTCATCTGATGTTGTTTATTCTCAAACCAAAGGACTCCCTTTAATAATTCTTGTAAGTTTGGTTAGGTTTTTACATAGTCCCTTAATTTCTGTTTATCTGGAAATGTCCTAATTTCACCATCATATTTGAATGAGAGTTTTGCAGGATATATTATTCTTGGATGGTAATATTTTTCTTTCAGGTTTTTATATGTCATCCCACTGCCTTCTTGCCCTCATGGTTTTTGCCAAGTAATCAGAGTTAGCCTTATTGTTTCCCCTCTGTATGTGACTTTTTGTTTTTCTTGAGCTGCTCTCAGGATTTCTTCTTTGTCTTTGGTTTTAGCAAGTGTGATTATGCTATGCCTTGGTGATTTTATTTAGGGGTCTATTCTATATGGGGCTCGTTGAGCTTCTTGGATAGTCAGCTTTTCATTTTTTATGATATTAGAGAAGATTTCTGTTAGCAGTTCTTCAATGATCCTCTCTGTTTTTCTGTTTTTTCCCCTGTTCTGGAACTCCGATAACTCACAAACTTTTGCTTTTGATTGTATCCCACATCATTCTCAGGGTTTCTTCCTTTTTCTTCATTCTTTTTTTCAGATTTTTCCTCAAACAAAGTTGTATCCAAGTGTTTGTCTTCAGTTTCGCTGATCCTGCCTCCATGGTTTCAAACCTCCTCCTCAGACCTTCTATACCATTGTCCATTTCTGAAATCTGGTTGTTTATCTTTTGGATTTCTAATTATTGTTTTTGTGTGAATTCTAGTTGTGAATGTATTTTGACATTTTGTTCCTGTATTATTTTCCTGAATTCTTCCCTTTTTTTGTCTGTCTTTTCCATGAATTTGTCTATTTTTTCCTCATTTTTGTCTGCTTTTTGCTTCAACTCTTTGACAGCTCCGAATATTAGAGAATATTAGGTAGTTCCAGTGCCTTTTCTTCTACTGTTAAGTCATTTGGTGTTTTATTTTGGACACCCACTGGAACCATCCTGTCCTGTTTTTGTATATGTTTTGATGTTATCTGCTGTCTTCAGGACATTCAATAGTTATGTTCTTCATTTATTGATTGTAGATTTGTTTGTTTCATCCTTATTTTTGTTTTATTTGGTTTTGTGAGAGCAAGTGGGCTGTGTGTTTTTTGTTGTATGCTCATCTGTGGACACGATATTTTTCACCTCCTTGTCCAAGGCCAGTTGCTCAACTTTGTTGCAGCAGGGCAGGTCCAGCTGAAGGGGAGGGGCTGGGAAGGGTTGTTTGTGGCATGTACTGGTACTGACAAGGTGGGCCGGGGTTAAGTGGAGGGCAGGTTCCAGTTGGTTGTGCCTGTGCTACTCGGGAATGCAATGTTCAGCCCATGGTGTATATAGGCAGGATGGAGGGGGTAGTGGGGACGTTGTGTTGTGAGGAGCTAGGTTGGATGTGGGAAAGAAGATAGACAAATAGGAGCCAAAAATAAAAGAGTGCTGAGGTAGCCTGCCATTGAAGTGGAGAGACAAGAAACCTAGAAATGAATAAAAACAAAAAAGAAAATAAGAAAAAAGAATAAAATAACAAAAAGAAAAAGAAATTTTAAAAAAATGCCCCCGGGGGGGTCCCACCAGCTTGGCTGCACAGATCAGGGAAGTGGCTCCCAAGCTGCATAGTACAGCCCAGCTATAAGAGATGGAAATGGCACACAGTGCCAGATATTCAGAAGACAGGAAAAGATGGTAATTAGAAAGAGACAGTAAACCAAGAACTGAAGAAAAATAAAAAGGAAGAGAAAGAGAAATCAAACAAATAAACAAAAAACAAAAAAAAGCCTCCAGAGATCCCACTAACATGGTGGCACAAACCAGGGAAGCAATTCCCCAGCCGAGCGACACTTCACAGCCTATCAAGAAGAAGCAAAGATGACACACAGAGTCAGGTGTTGGAGAGAAAGTAGGGGGAGGAGGTGAGAGGCAGGGAATAAATCAAAAGAAGCCAAAAAAAGCAACACCAGCAACAAAGAAATGGCACAGATGGAGTCAGCTGGTATGGGTGGGTTGAATCTGTGTGGAATTGAGCCAGCATTTCCTGGGCTGTGGTCATGGCATGCCAGGAAGTCTCAGATCAGCCCGCCCGGAAGCGGCAGAGACTGAGCAGGGGGAAGAAGGGTAGGGGGTGGGAAAGCATATAACGCTAGTTACTGGGTGCTCTGTCTCCTACTGGGAGCTCTGTAAGTCTACTTTTCCATACTCCCTATCTGCTGATCTCTGACAGGAGTCCATGATGGCAGATCCGTGCTGCGTTAGCTGATAGGGGACCTCTGCTCGTATCTCTCCTTGCTCTCTGTTCTCTGTCAGCTTCTTACTCCATTTGGTGCTTAGTTGAGTTCTTTATCTCTTCATTTGATGCTTAGGGTTCCAGGATTGATGTTTGTCTCTGTTTTACTGTTTTTTCGGTCTTTGGTGTGGAGGGACAGCGTGTTGCTTCTGTCTATAACATCATGTTGGCTCTGCCTCCTAGCTTTATTCTTTTATAAGGTACCTGGTAATGTTTCTATGGGAAACAATCTCCCTAGGTATTAAACTGATGTAACATTATTCCTACTACCTTTGACATTTAGGAGTCCCTGAGTGGCACAAACAGGGCTAAGCACTTGACTGTAAGCTGAAAGATTGGCCGTTTGAACCCACCCAGAGATGCCTAGGAAGACAGGCCTGGCAATCTGCTTCTGAAAGTTCACAGCCTTGAAAACCCTGTGGAGAGGTGTTACTCTGCACACATGGGGTCGCCATGAATCAAAATTGACTTGATGGTAACTAACAACAGCAGCAACAACTTCTGACATTATTTAATTGTGCCCCCATTCCAAAAAGAAAACCTGACCTCTGTGGCCATAAGGGAACATGAACTTAAGCTTTGGCCCTTCTGCCAACTCATCCATTCCAGTGGTTCTGAATTCAGCACCTATGTGAAACGCCTCTGGAAACATTTAAAGCAGTACATAAAAATCAGTTGCCATCAAGTTGATTCCAACTCATGGTGACCTCACGTGTGTTACAGTAGAGCTGTGCTCCATAGGGTTTTCTATGACTGATTTTTTGAAAGTAGAGTGCCAGGCCTTTCTTCCAAGGTGCTTCTGGGTGGTCTTAAACCTCCAATGTTTTGGTTAGCAGCCTAGTGCACTGACAGTTTGCACCACCCAGGGACTCCAGAGCAGTACTTATTGCCCCTGTGTTAAGTAGCTGAACGTTTTCTCCACATGCTTTTTCATACCCCATGGCATCTTCTTCCATTCTACACCCTGAACCCCAAGAAATCATCTCTTGTCCTACCTCACCTCCTTCTATCAGGAAAGTAAGAGGAATCAATTTTAGGTTAATGTGAATGAGTTTCAGCCAACATGTTATGCTTCCACAGATATTTAGGTTATTTCTCTAATAATGGAAACAAAAATCCCTGGTACTCTATTAAAAGGAACATTTTTATGTTAATTGAATAGAGGTAAACGTGGAAAATGTTGTAGCCAGTGCAAAGAAAGTCCCCTAAAGCTCCTCTGAAAAAGGAAAATTTCTGACCAGGATTGCATTAGAACAGGATTTAGCCCTTGCTCCTATGTATTAATTCAACATAGCCTATACCTATACAAATATTTCCGTGTTAAGCGTAAAAGGCTTGGTGTCTGATAGTTTGCAGAATGAGCTCTATTCATAAAGTCATTTTTGCCATCACTAAATATCAGCAAGGTGACACTTGTCTATTTCTATTCTACTTCAGCTTTCAGCAGAAAACTTACGAGAAAATGTATGATTTACTTGCATTGGGAGACCTTGTTCACTGAGTCTTCTGTATGTGCTCCCTGGGCATCCAGAAGTTCTGCTGTGTTTTGTTCAAGCTGCTCAAGGTTGAGCATTTATTCACACTACTTTGAAATTGATACAGTCATAGCTTTTCTAAAACAACCTGTCTGTTACGTCCAGGCCTTTCCACCCTCTATGTCAGGGAAAATAATCAGAACAGCTTCCTTTTCTCTTTTCTGCACTTTGATATGTGTTTCAAGGTTGAAAAAAATACAGAATCAATGATTTTCCTTTAAAATATGACATAACTATTTCTTGCACACAGAATAGATACCATAGATTTTCTCAGGGCACTGGTTGTAATACTAGATGAGCTTGTGTTTAATGAGTCAGCTTGTGGATACTTGACTCCTCTACCTTTAGAGGAGTAATTCACTTACTATCTTTACATATATCCCTACTAACACCTTAAAATGATGCATTTGTATCCTTTTAAGCACAGAACACAATACGAAGTCCAATAGCAACTTCATCAACCCGGAAGCAAAGACCATATTTTAAAAACTAAGAATAAAAGAATTTTAAAAAGATCTATTAGAAGACATAAAACATTAATTCTGGCTTTGCCCAGAATACTTATCAAACATAGAGAACACTATTGGCCATTTGCTCTTGTTAATCAATGCAGCTTTTAGCACTCTGATTTTAATTTCTTTTGGTAATATGGCTAATAGCAATCTGCCTACATTTTTTATTATTTTTGGGATGATCACTCCCAAACCTGTGAAAGTCTACGACTGGAACACAAATTTTCAGTCCACCAAGGCTTTCATTGGGCAAAGCTGAGCCATTCTTCCTGGTATCAGGAAGATAATATCTTCACTCTAGGTGAACATATTAAAAATAAATAGTATTTTCTAACGGTGGCTTATAACTTCCAGTTTCATTAAGATGTTGACTACCACAGCAGAATTTCTAATAAACACAATCTAATAAAAATAGCTTTTTAGCAGCTTTAATCCAGACTAAGTCCAAGAGAGTTCCCAGGTACCCCTGAGTTCATGAGAATGCCAATAATTTTCTCCTCTTTGAAATAAAATTAGAAAGTATGAAATATAGAATTTAAGAGCACAAATTTGGAAGTCAGCCAGATTTTGTCAGTTATTAACTATTATTTTACTGTGCATTCTAGTTCTTACAAACTGTGGTGTTTTTACAAAAGCAGGTCATGAAAGGACTGGAGTCTGTGACTTAGAAGTGAAAGCCTTTGATTTAAATTACCAGACCCTTGAACCAATATGTTTCCTACGTAGGCAATTCCTATTATCAAATCTTATTTTCTTTCCCTATGATTGTATTTCATCCATCACTAATTCTCTATTTCTTTTTGTTCTCATCAACTACTTTCTTTATATCTTTTTGCTTACCAGTTCTTTGAGGAAATATGCTCTGTAAAATGTTTTAAACAGTAACAAGGCCATATTTATTCACTCACTGAGAAAACATTAATAAAGCATGTACTATGTGCAAGGAAATGTGCTAAGGATGGTTGAGTATACGAGGATAAACAGAATAAGGTTTCTGTCCTTAAGGACATAACATTTACTAGAGAAAGTGGCCAAAATACTCCCACCAAAGAATAACATAAAACAGATTCTGGTAAACTCCATAAAACTATCATCTCATTGGATTTCAACTGACTTCACAACCTACAGTCTTGCCTTTGCTCCAATGTGTATCTCATTCTGAAGTCATAATACCGAAACAAATAAAAAAACCAAACCAGTTGCCATCAATTTGACTCCAACTCATAGCGATCCTATTGGACAGAGTAGAACTGACCCATAGGGTTTCCAAGGAGCAGCTGGTGGATTCGAATTGCTGACCTTTTGGTTAGCAGTCGAGCTCATAACCATTACGCCACCAGGGCTCCAAAGTAATAATAATCTTTATAAAATGCAACTCAGAACATCACCCCCTTAAATCCCTTCAGTGGACCCCATTTTCTGTCTAAAAAAACTTCAAATTCCATAACATGACTTCAGTGCTCTTCAAGATTTGATCCCTGTTCAGTTCTCCAGTCTCCCCTCTTGTCCTTATCTACTCCAAGCCCTCTCTGCATCTGTTTACTTGTGTCCACCAGGGAAACAGTGTCCTGTTTATTGCCCTATACTTAGCACATAGCAGTTCCCGGCTCATTGAATCCGACTGATAAGTATTTTCACTAAGGAAAAAAGTGATGAGTCTTTATCTGGAAATGTCAATTTCGAAGTTCTGACATAATATTCAGACCAAGATATCCAAAGTGCAACTGGAAATGTTGGAGTGATGCTTGAGATAGAAACTGGAGTCCATTATGTAGATATTGGAGTTATCTTCAAACAAAGAATCCTTTAAAACAGAGCAATAAGCAAGAAACCAAAAAGAGAACTTAAAATAGTGTTGAATGTTTAGTTAAACACCTTTACACAGGTCTCTTTATTCTAGGACTTTGAAGAGAATCCAATATGCTAATTTGGATATTCAAGAAAAGGGTATAATTTGAAGTATTTGTCAAATTTATTTGACCAAAGAGCACTTTAATGATAGTTTGTCATTGGTTCACAAACATTAATAAAGAGAGAAAAAGAGATCAAGGAAATGGAATGTGGTCAGAAAGGCAGAAAAAGATCCATCTTGAAAGCAAAAGGATCACCTTTAAGAATAAAGTAGTGTCTGATAAATGTCATAATCTAGTAATCAAGGAGAATTTCACTGACTTAAGTTTTTCTAACAAAATAAAATGTAACCCGTTTAAAAACGGGGTGGAGTAGAAAGAGAATGGGAAAAGGGCAATGAGTAAGACATTCAGGCAGACCAGAAGACAGCATCATGGAGGAAGGTACTGAACTTGAATATAGGCATTTTGAATCACTATTGCCCTAATGCTATAAAATCAAAACCAAACCCATTGCCTCCGAGTCAATTCCAACTCATAGTGGCCCTATAGGACAGAGCAGAACTGCCCCATAGAGTTTCTAAGGCTGTAATCTTTACAAAAGCAGACTGCCACATCTTTCTCCTGTGGAGCTGCTGGTGGGTTGGAATCACAGTCCATTTGGTTAGCAGGTGAGTGCTGAACCACTGCACAGCCAGGGCTCCCCTCAATGTTCTGAGGGAGGTAACACCATCACTTGCTGCTTCCAGCCTCAGGAACCACACCAAACTGGGCCAAGAACGCCACAGTCTTAATTTATTCAGTACCTATAGACATAGCCCCCAACAGAATCTGGCTGATGGCTGTGCCTGTTGAAATTCTATAATTGATAGGCCATAGTCCCCAAATTGAGCTTATTTATTTATTTTTGACAGCCCAATTCATTAGAGCAGGCACATTGTTTAACATTCCAGAATCATTTGCTAAGTGACAAATAACAAATATGACACCAGAGAGACTGCTGACTGCCAATATACCTGTGCTTATTTACTTTTCTTATCCGTTCACTCCACTTCCATTCCATTTTACACGTCATTCCTCTGTTTTACTTTGCTTTTTCCCTTTAGAGTCAGGTTTTTGGTGAGCCTCGTTTTCCCACCCTCCTTTTATTCCCTCCTTTCTCTGACCAAAAATGCTATGTAGCAGGCAGACTCATTCATCTCTAGAACCTTATCTGGGGGAGCATATGTTTCTTTTCTTTGAGGTCAGATTAACTATTCCTTATATGCCACACAAAGGAGAAATATGCATTGGCAGCAAATTCTGCTATGCTAAACCATCATTTCTGCCCACTATGTTAAGCCAGTTTAACATGCTTAAACATGCCTTTGTCATCGACAACAAAAGCAAATGGCAGCTGAACTCTGGTTAATAAATCATTTTGTGAGGCAGAGAGACTGCTTGGGAAACATGACGCCAGACATTTAAGACTGTTCTCTAAAGAGTTTTAGTTATGAGTTCACCCAATTTCCTCACGATTAAAATTGTTTTAACAAAAGATATTTAAAAGAGCAAAAGGAGTAACTAAATTTAAAAATAAATTAAGTAGTTGAGGCAAACTTTATATTTGCAGGAAGGTTTATTAGATAAATTATTATTCCACAGAGAAGAATGAGCAATGGGATGATATTTTACAGAGGTACTTCAACCTCAAAAGGTATGAATTATAGGAAATGTTAACATGTCTATTTCCAAAAATTCCAAATATTCAGCCAACCCATGTTTAGGCCCATTTTCATTACTAGTTTAAATAAAATGCTTTTATCCACTATCAATAGGGTATACAGTAATGAGGCTAATGTGATCCACCAAAAGCATGTTGTAAAGAATTTACCATAGAAGACAGAATACCTCAACATAAAAAAAAAAAATTCCACTTGAAATGGTGACAAAAGATGAAAGGCAAACTTCTGGAGACAGCATATTTACCTGAAACAGCCACATTATTTGATCACATGCAGAAGAATTCTCTCTCACACACACACACACAAAGATAAAATGACTATTACAGTAAAAAACTCCCAAACATCAGGTGCTAGTTAGAATACTATAATTATCACTGCCGAATATTTGAGATGATACCATAAGCAGGACTCACTATTCACACTCTTTAATTTTACTACATTATAGAAGAAAAACAAAAGTGCCGCATTGTACGTTCATTTTAGGTAAACCTTGCGTTCATTTTAGGTAGAGCACTTTCAGTTCAGGTGATACGTGTAGAAATCCATCTTCAAGTGGTCTGGGTTGAATTTTTCTGGCCTAACTTTTAACTTCTCCTCCGACCCAGCTGGTAGATGACTTTTAGAGCTTGGACACCCTTCCAAACCGAGCAAGCTCAGAGCGAAGAGGAGTAAAAACTTTTGAATATACAGGTGCCACTGTATGCAGGATCCCCTGTTGCCATGCTTACTGATGAATATAGGGGAACAACAAACAACTGCATCCAGCAGACACAGTCATTCCAATCTCTGAAAATGACATTGTTTCCAGATCAGATGAGCAAAATACCATAGTCCATACGGTCACACACAGGAAAACTGGGTTGAATAGCTTTTAAGGAGATACCAAAAGCTGTGCACATCTATAGTCAGAGAAGAAAAATAGCATATCTCTGGCTAGTCTATAGCTTGCTACTACTTACTGTCTCTGTAACAACATTATATTTATATACTTTAACCTTAAAATAATTAGGTCCTTAATTTTGCTAAATGCACTTAAAATACCATAACACTTATTTGTCAGTTACTGTGCTAAATGCTAACTCATTATCTCTCTTTTATATAAGAACACTGATCTAATAGAGGAAATTATTTAGAGGGTCCTTTATGATTGTATGGAGCCCTGGTAGCACAGTGGTTAAGCATTTGGTTGCTAACCAAAAGGTCTGCGGTAAGAAACCACCAATAGCTCCTTGGAAACCCTATGGGGCAGTTCTACTCTGTCCTACAGGGTCGCTACGAGTCCAAATCGACTCAACTGCAATGGATTTGTCTTTTTTTTTTTAAATTTTTGTGATTGTACATTTTATTGGCTTTATTTAACGCAAATAATGCTACTGAGAGAAAACTTCTACCGAAGTTTAAGGCTCGTTTTAATCTGTACATAATATCACCACCATCTTTGTAAGCTAATATTTATTACCAAAAAAGAACTTTATTGCCCATCAAGTCAATTCCAACTCATAGCAACACTACAAGACAGAGTAGAATTGCTCCATAGGGTTTCCAAGGCTGTCAATCTTTACAGAAGCAGGCTGTCACCTCTTTCTCCCATGGAGTGGCCGGTGGGTTTGAACTGCTGACCTTTTGGTGAGCAGGGGTGCTTTTAACCACTGTGCCACCAGAGCTTCTGTATTTATCAAATACATATATGTTAATTACCTAGGCTGTCGTAACAAAACACCACAGGTTGTGTGACTTTAAACAATATAAATTTACCGTCTTTACAGCTCTGAAGTCTAGTAGTACAAATTCAGGGTGTCCGCAGAGGCATGATCTCTTAGGAGGCACTAAAGAAAGGAAGACCCTTTCTTTTCTATCCACACTCCTATTCGGCCCAGGCCTTCCTTGACATGTAGCTGCATCTTTACATGTCCTTCCTGTTTCTCTGTGTCTCATTTCCTCTTCTATGGGATGTGACCAGACTGGATTAGGACCCACCCTATTCCTGTATGACCTCATGTTAACTTAATGGTAACATCTTCAAAGACCCCATTTCCAAACAAGGTCGTATTCACAGGTGCAGGGGTTAGGATGGCAACATACCTTTTTTGGGAGACACAATTCAATCCATAACAACATACTGTTCCACAGGTAATTTTCCAAATACCTTAGTCATTTAACCTTCACGATAAAGCCATGAAATATTATTATCTCCATGTTACATACAAGATGAGGAAACTAGCGGCAAAGAGTTACTTGCCAGAAGTTATACATGTGATAGGAGGCACAGAAAGGAGTTGAACGCTGGCACTTTGGATGTTTGTTCTTAACCACTTCAATATATTGGCTTTCAGAAACCTTGGAATAACTAACTTCCCAGAGCACTTACTGCAAAAAAAACTTGTGAGTTTTTAATAAAAGAATATTGATGAAGGGAGCTTTGTATTCTGGTACTATGCACATAGTGATGCTTTATTCATCTATCCATCCATTTATTCATTTACTGCTGCATTCTACTAAAGAATGAAAGCATCTAAGTCGTAAAATGCTGTTTTTCCAAGTCTTTGTATTATTTCAGATGTTAGACTGACTTCTCACTTTCCATCTAGCTGCAAAGGGTAAATAATATTTATTGCAATCTATTCATTTTAAAATTATAGTTTGCTAATCCAAATGTAGTTTGAAACAGATTAAAACTTTCAAATATCTGTCATTAAGATACACAATTTCAGTTACATTTTAATTTAGCAGCATCTGAATCCTGATAAAGCCTGGAAAAGAAATTTTACTTATTAATGTAACTATAAATATCCCAGAGAAAAATACTAACAACTTAAAATCAACTGCATGTGATAACCTATCATAATCAAGTTTACACCAAGAATGCAAAGATGGTTTAATACTAGGATATATATTATACAATTTATTATATCATTATGTCAAGAAATAAAAAGTCATATTAATAGGCAGTAAAAGGGTAATTTTAATATTTACTCTTTTTTTTTGTTCTGCGTAGCAGCCAAAAATATCCTTTTAAAGTATTGAGCTTATTAACATCACTCCCTTGCTTAAAATTCTCTGATGACTGCCCATACATTTAGAATAAAGTTCTTACCACGTCTCAAAATTTCTTACATGGTCTAGCCCTGAATGAGCTTTCTGATTTTATTTCTCCAGCTGCTCTTAAGATTCTAGAAATTAGTTCCTGTCTTAGGGACTTTGTACTTATTGTTCCTCTGCCTAAAAACCCCTTCCTTTATATTTTCACGTAGTCTTGCATTCTCACTTTATTCATATGTCTGCTCAGTTAACACTCCTTAAAGAAGCCTTCCTTGTCCCGCAATGGGAAAATGTCTTCTCTCTTTCTTCCCACTTCAAGTTACTTCCCAACCCTTCTTTATTTCCTTCCTAGCATGTATATCAACAGGAAATTATATTTTATGTTTATGTGATAGTTGTCTGTCTGCTCAATAGAACAGTGCCTGGCGCATTGTAGACGTTCAAAAAATATTAGCTGAATGAAGGAGTGAATTCGAGTTCTGTGACTGTCATGATAAATATGAGGATATGCCTTAACATCATCAAAACAATTGAGATAAACAATTGCCAGCATCATATTTAGAGCAAAAGTTGGTATGCATATAAAACAGTGTATAGGGTACATAACTGTAACTTTGGAAAGGAAAATATATATGCATATATATTTTATAAGAGAAAAGACTTAAAGATATTACACCCAGATGTTACAAGTAGAATCTTTAAGAAGTGGAGCAATTACAGATTTGTTATTGTGGATTTTTTTCTTTTTTTACTTTATTTTTATTCATTCTTTCATTTTATTTTTTATATTGTCTACAATAAATTTCTTTTAGTTTTCTATGTCCATGTGGTGTAGAGAATATCTGTGTGCCAGAGAAACAATTTGGTTGGTAAAATGAACAGAAAAGTAATCAAGTCATGCTCTAATTGCTCATTGCTAAGTTACATATTAAACTTAAGGACAAGAGTCCTGTACTTTTTGACTTTCTATACTGTTTAAATTCAGAAAATAAATGTAAGCTTGGTATTAGCCTGGTAACTAAATATTACATGCATCTCATTGGGTACTACCAGGCCCTGTATGAGTAAAGAATAAAAATCTATATTTTAAGATGTACGAATCAGCACCTTATGATGCATACTTAAAACTCTTCGGAAGCCAGTAACTACAAAAGCCCACTCAAATGAAGTATTCAAATATTTTTTGTTCAAGATGTTCATTGTAATGTCATTTATAATGTCACTGTTAAATAAATAATTTAAGCATATTTTTATAATAGTATTATACAGCTAATAAACATCATTTTTTAGAGAGTAATGCTATGGAAAATTACAACATGAAAATAGCAAAATAAAAAATATAGGGTCTTAATTTTGTAAAAAAATGAATGTTTGTAGAAATCCATTTTAAAGAAGCATGGCATAATAGCATCCTTTTCGATGTGGGATTGTGGTAATAGTTTAGATAATTATTCTCTTTTTGCATTTGTTATTATTTCAAAGTTTTCTACAATGAACATAATCAGATAAAACAACTATATACATATTTTTAAGTTAGAGCCTTTTCTCTTATTAAGTCCTGAGTACTGCTGAAACCTATTAAAGGGTTAAGATTTTATAAACCAAAATACACAAGAGATAAAGGAAATATCTACGTTTTTTCAGTGGGGGGATGTACAGAAGTAAAAATATAAAATGTAAAAAAGACTATCTCAAGACTACCAGTTGCCATAGAGTCAGCTGTAACTCATGGTGAACCCGTGTGTGTCAGAGTAAAACTGTGCTCCATAGGGTTTTCAGTAGCTGATTTTTCAGAAGTAGATTGTCAGACCTTTCTTCCAAGGCACCTCTGGGTGAACTCAAATCGCCAATCTTTCAGTTAGTAGCAGAGCTCATTAACTCTTTGCACCACCCAGGACTCCTAATATTTGCTGCAATTAGTAGTATCTTAAATATACTACTTATAGATGAGACAGAGAACATTGCACTACAATGGTGTGGCTGAGGAAATAAATAAGGACAGCCTGAAATAGTAAGAATAAGAGCAGGTTATCATGAAAGTCGAAGCTGTACAGTCACAGCAGGAAGCAAAAACTACTCATAAGGGGAAGGTTGCTGTCCTTGGATCAAAAGTAGAGAAAGCTCACATGTAACGGCCTTAGCCTTTTACATGAAACAGTTATCAAAAATTTTATCAGGAATGAACCAGTGGTGAAGGAGAAAGCAAAGTTCTGGTCAATTCACAAACCAATTTAGGGCAGAAAAAGCTACCTATAGCCACTCAGATCTGCACAGCAACCCTCTTTTCTACACGCACCTGCTCTGAAGTAGCAGAGTCAGAAAATCAAGTCAAAATATTTCCCCCACAGAACTTTAGAATGAGATGGTCAGTGAAGAGAGAGGTTAAAGTGATAAGCCTTAGAGAAGTGGACAGTTAACGGCAATTACAAGCCCCAAGTCTTTGACACCAAGAGAACGAAAGTTTTCCCATTCTCCGGAAAAGGCACCGTGATTCATTTTCGTAAGCCAAAAACCTGGGAGTTGTCAGTAACACCCTTCAACCAATTTAGTGCCAGTTTTAACCTAATTATTTCTCAAATCTAGTATCTTTTTCACCTCCAGTTTTCCTCTAATCTGCACACTTTCCTTCCTCCAATGCAGCTTCTAAACTGAAGTCGGATCATGTTTTTCAAAATAATCTTATCCCCATCCCCACCCCTAACTTAAAACCTATTAGTGGTACCCCATTGATCATATAAGGAAAACAAGCTTTCTTCCAGGATCTACATGACCAAATCCTACCTGGTTCACCTTCTACACCTTCTTCCTGACTCAATCATAGTGATCTTGTGTCGGTGCCTCAGAGGTACCAACCACAGAAGCTTTGCCCATACACTTTGCTGAATCACCCTGAGTCAGTCTTCAGACTTTGGCTCAGTGGTTAAATCACCACAACTTTCCATGTCTGCTTAGTAGGTTGCATTCCCTTATTAAAAGCATTTTTAACATCATGTATCTTTCCTTTGTGAAGATTAACTTGTAATAACACATTTATTTTAGTGATTATTTCATAAATATGGCTGTACCTTAAGCTCACTGAAATCCTATGAAGTCAAGAACACAACCTGTTTTGACTTACTGTTGTACTGCCAGGCCCAGCAAAATGTCTACCATATAGTAGCTGATTAATAAATATTGATTGAATGAATATCATTACAATAATTTAAAAGCCTATAAATCAGAAAGACAAACGTTAAAATACCCATTACATAAATGGGATAAAGAAATAGATGAAACAATAAAATTGATTGATAAACACATTTTAAAAAGTAGCCTTTCAAATCATGTTTACAAAAGATAGAAGCTGTATATGCAAAAACTAAAAAACTTAAATGTTAAACTGAATGTTAACAGCAGTATCTGCAGGTGTTGCTGCTACAGATCTTTTTATTTTTTTCTATCTACTTTTCAGTATTTTCTCCTATGATTATGATGTTGCTGTTGTTAGTCGCTGTCAAGAAGACCTTGACTCATGATAACTTTATGTATAACAGAATGAAATATTGCCAGGATCTGCGCCATCTTCACGATCGTTAGTATTTTTGAGTCCATTGTTCCGGCTATTATGTCAATCCATGTCATTGAGGATTTCCCTTGTTTCTGCTGACCCTCTACTTTACCAGACATGATGTCCTTTATTAGTGATTAGTCTTCCCTGATGACATGTCCAAAGTAAGCAAGCTGAAGTCTCACCATGTTCCCTTTTAATAAGCATTTTGTTTGTATTTCTTCTAAGATTTATTTGTTTATTCTTCTGGCAATCCACAGTGTATTCAATATCCTTTGCCAACACCACAATACAAATGTATCAGTTCTTCTATCTTCCTTTTTCACTGCTCAGCTTTCATATGTATATGAGGTGATTGAAAAGAACATAGCTCAGGTCAAGGTACATACACTTAGTCATCAAAGTGACATCTTTGCTCTTTAGAACTTTAAAGAGTTTTTTTTTTTTTTTTTTCTCTTTGCAACAGATTTGCCCAGTACAATATGTCATTTGATTTCTTAACTGCTGCTTCCATGGGCATTGATTCTTATTTTTTATTATTATGTAATTTGACCTTTTTAAAAAAATTTTTTTTAATTGTTCTGTAGATGAAGGTTTACAGAACAAATAGTTTCTCATTAAACACTTAGTACACATATTATTTTATGACATTAGTTAACAACCCCATGACATGTCAACACTCTCCCTTCTCGACCTTGGGTTTCCTATTACCAACTTTCCTGTCCCCTCCTGCCTTCTAGTCCTCGTCCCTGGGCTGTTGTGCCCCTTTAGTCTCATTTTGTTTTATGAGGCTGTCTAATCTTTGGCTGAAGGGTGAACCTCAGGAGTGACTTCGTTACTGAGCCAAAAGGGGGTCTAGGGGCCATACTCTCGGTGTTTCTCCAGTCTCTGTCAGGCCAGTAAGTCTGATCTTTTTTTGTGAGTTAGAATTTTGTTCTACATTTTCCTCCAGCTCTGTCTGGGACCCTCTGTTGTGATCCCTGTCAGAGCAGTCGGTGGTGGTATCCAGGCACCATCTAGTTATACTGGACTCAGTCTGGTGGAGGCCATGGTAGTTGTGGCCCATTAGTCCTTTGGAGTAATCTTTCCCTTGTATCTTGTTTTCTTCAGTCTCCCTTGCTACCGAAGGGGTGAGACCAGTGAAGTATCTTAGATGGCTGTTCACAGGCTTTTAAGACCGTAGACACTACTCACCAAGGTAGAACATAGAACATTTTCTATATAAACTATATTATGCCTGTTGAGCTAGATGTTCCCTGAGACCATGGTCCCCACAGCCCTCCGCACATGGGCATTGATTCTTGATCCAGGAAGAATGAAATCCTTGACAACTTCAACATCTTTTTCATTTATCGTAATGTTTATCAACCCAATCGTGAGGATTTTCATTTTCTTTAAGTTCAGGCATAATCCATACTGAAGAGTTTTACCTTAATCAATAAATGCTTCAAGTCATCTTCATTTTCAGTAAACAAAGTTGCATCATCTGCATATCACAGGTTGTTAATGAGTCTTCCTCCAATTCTAATACCACGTTCTTTTTCACATAGTCGGACTTCACAAATTATTTGTTCAGCATACAGATGGAATAAGTTAAGGTGAAAGGATACAACCTGCCACACACTTTTTCCAGTTTTAAACCACTCAGTATCCCCTTGTTCTGTTTGAATGACTGTCTCTTAATCCATGTATAGATTCCACCTGAGCACAATTAAGTTGCTGTCGGCTAGGCTCTAACTCATGACTCTGACTTGGTAATTGTAATTCTTCATAATGTTATCCATAGTTTGTTTTTATCCACACAGTCAAATACTGTTATGAAGCTGACAAAACACAGGTAACCATCTTTCTGGTATTCTCTGCTTTTGGCCAAAATCCATCTGACATCAGCAATGATATTCATCATTCCAAGTCCTCTTCTGAACCTGGATTGAACTTCTGGCAGCTGTTTTTCAATTGTCTTCAGCCAATTTTTACTAGCATGTGATAGTAATAATATTGTTCTATAATTTCCGCATTCCATTTGGTCACCTTTCTTTGGAATGAGCATGAATATGGATTCTTTTCTAGTCAGTTGGCCAGGTAACAGTCTTCAATTTTCTTGACATACATGAGTAAGTGGTTCCAGTGTTGCATTCAGTTATTGAAGCATCTTGAGCGATATTTTGTCAATCCCTGGAGCCTTGTTTTATTCCAGTGTCTTCAGTGCAACTGTAACTTCTCCTTTAGTACTAGCAGTTCCTGATCAAACGCTATCTCCTGAAATAATTGAAAGACAACCAATTCTTTTTGGTACAATGATTATGGTAAGTATCTATAAATTTTATTATCATTTTAAAAGAAATAGTTATTTTTGACTGTAAGGTAGAGAAAGTGATTCCAACTAAGTTAAATAGTAAGGACATTTAACATCTTACATAAAAAAAATCCCAGAAGTAGGAGAGTGTCGTGGCTGTTAGATTCAGTAGCACCGTGATGCCACCAAGAACCCAAGTGTTTTGTGTTGTTTTTTTTTTCTCTGTTCTGCCATCCTTTTTCTCTTGGCTTTCCTTGACTTGGGCCCTCATGGTCCCAGGATTGCTGCCAGCTTCAAGTGGAACATTGTCCTTCCCTGTTCACATCTTGTGAATGAGATGGAGAAGCTTCTCCCTGAATCATGGAATATAATTGGACAAGCTGAGTTCACATAGCCAGCTCTAGACCAATACCATCAGCAAGGCAATGTCATGTGTTTATTGGCTTAGATACATCATGATTTAGTGGCTGGGTCAGCTTTTCCTCAGTCTTAGGTGGGAAAGGTGAATACATGAATAAAATTGAAGGGCTGTAGAAGGAAAGAAGGAAGTGGGAGATGGATACTAGATAAGCAACTAAGAGTGCATGTATCTTCCTTTATTGATACACGTTAGAATGTAAAAAAAAAAAAGAAGAAGAAGCAAGCAAAACCTCGTCAAATATCTCCCATCAAGCACAGTCATGGGTGCCTTAGGCGATTCTCATAATTTATATATTCTAGGAATATACATAAAATTTACCCAGTCCAAATGATAAGTTAAAAAGATCAACTTTATGTCTTCCAAGATAAACACACTTTTTCTGTGTCAGGAATAAAAATTTAAATTTTAAAGTATAGAGATCTGCTCTGTATGATACACATTTAATTCAGCCGGAGGCCTAAGCAGATCTACAAACATAATAAAATGGAATGTCAAATGAGCATCCATTTATTTCGTTATCATAGTGCAAACAACCTAATTAAACGCACCCAGCCTCTATCCACAGCTGCACACGATAAAACTGATGCTTCTACAAAGATTATAAACTTGTGTCCACTTGTTCCTAATCCACCAAGGAGATATTTTCTGACTTTACAGATTCATATAATGGGCAAGTGACAGTATTTACCCTGTATTCACAGTGCAGTTGCCCATTAAACCCTGAAGAATTAGGCTTTCAGAGGACACCGGGAATTCAAGCAGTGTACTTCAGTATTCTATTGTACTACAAAGTTTTGGATATCCTTTGTATTTAACGATATTGGTTCCTGAACATATAAATTGAGTTGAAAGATGTGCATAAAATAGCTCTTTTAAACAAAATATACATAGTTATTTGTATGGATGGTTAGATTAATTTTATGTGCAATGCAATAGCACTGAATTCTTTCATCGACAACTCTATCTAGATGCATAGCTTCCACCTTTACCACTTGAGTATTTGGATCACGTGAAGGAGTATTGTTTTATAAGACACCTTTAAGATTCTAGCCGGATCAACATACCTTGGCTTTTCTTATAACTGATGGATGAAAAAAGATATGAATATAATTTTGACTCTGTCTTCAGGAATTTCTCCCTGAAAAGTCAGATTCTCAAAAGACTTGTCAAAGAAACTGTAAGTTACAGTAAAACCGCTAGATTTGGTATGCTGTCAGAGTATTAACCTACTCTAGGTCTATGATGTGACAGATATAGAGACAGACTGTTTCTACTTCAAGATTCAACATGAAGCAGAATAAAAGAGGTGGGATAAATTAATTTGTGAGAGCAGCTAGTACAAAAGGAATTTTACTTCCTCAAGTATCATGTAAGGAGTGGTGTTTACTTGCTCAGTTCGGTCAGATGACCAGGGCAGTGAGCCAGTGTCCACAGTGTTTCTTCTTAAATTTACCTAATGAGAATCTCAACTTCGTATCTTCATGAAAAATTAAAATAAATAAATAAAACTTGAGAAGGCTTGAACTGATATTATACAATGAACTGACTTTCATCTTATCTCACAGAGGCACAAATGTATGTGGAAATTTATAATTGTATACAACCACAATCTCCACATAATTTTAATAACTCTCAATAAGAAAAGAATAAATGAATCCTGTAAAGGTATAGGAAATCACTTTAGCGCATATTGATAAATGTTCTCATAAATATTCTAGCGAAAAAAGATTAATATAGTGTACAATATAACTTTAGGGATAAGATTATTCTCAGTGAACTAAATATTTCTCATTGCCTAATATGATTTTACTTTTTTCCAAATAGTTCCTTGTTGTCCTTATAAAGTCATAAGGTAAAGAAACTTATTCAATTATAATTTTAAAAAGCTGTATAAAAAAAATTGACCCAAGCAATATTAACAGTTATATTAATAGTTGCTATTAGGTGGCACAAACTGTGCTCAACTACTAAATGAAAAGTTGACAGGTCGAACCCATCCAGCAGCTCCACAGAAGAAAGGCCTGGCAATCTTCTTCAGTGAAGACTACAGCCAGAAAACTATGGTTTCATAACACATGGGATTGCCATGAGTCAGAATATGTGTTTGTTTTTTTAATTATATACCTAATTTAAAGTAAGTAGTATTTATCACCAAATAAGATTCTGTGGAAACCAAAAAAGAGCTTAAGGCATGAATTCCCCTTCAAAAAACAAATAGGTCATTGCGAGTAAACTATGAGTAGATTCATAAATAAATCAAATGAATAGCAATGTATCTCAGTATTTGGTTACATGCAAAATATATTATTTCAAGTGTAGATATTATGGAAATTCAGAGAAAGCCCTGACTGATGTAGGATAAATTGAAAGTTTTGTTTCCTAAAGAGGCCGAATTGTGTAGGATTCACAGCTGTGATACAGACTACACGCGCCTACAGCAACCTTTAATCTCCAAACCCCCTTCAGTAGCAGAGCGCAAATTTTTCAGCTATGTTGCACCAAGGATAAAACATGACATTTACCAGCCTTCCTTACAGCAAGATGTGGTCATGTGACTAATTTCTGTCTAATCAGATATAAGGTAAAGCTGGAGATTACACCACTTCCATGAGGGTTATTTAATGAGAGGTAATTCATCTGAAAGACACTCCCTTTTTGCCTTTTTGTTTTCTTCTACTTTGGGGCTGGAATTAAAATGTGATCACACTAGAATGATGTCTTCATCCTAGGAGTAGAACTCGAGAACCAAAGAAGACTTCTTTTGTTTGAGAAAGTAATAAACTTTTGTCTTGTTTAGATTACTACCATTTAAAAAAAATGCAGCCAAACTTAAGCCAATGAATATAATAGATATAAGTAGAGACAGGGTAGGTAGGTGCTCCTGCCTGGAGCACAAATGAGGCATATGAACGAGCTTCTATCTTTTATCAGGAGCTTCACTCTGGAGAGGAAAAATGTGCTGAGGAAGTGTATCACTTTTTGTCTTGATATCTTTCCTAAAATGATCTTCAAGGTGTAATCACTTGGATTGATTTGGATTATAGAAGCAGATATCACGTGTGTCAGTATTGCTGTGAAGCAAATGTCAGATCATCTGAAAGATTTTTCATCATTATATACTTTATCCTAAGCAAGTTAAAAAAAAAAAATCAATACCTTTGAATTGGACTTTACATAATAGTAAGTAGGTGCATAGAAAAACACGCACACACACAGAATCGAAGAATTGGCCTGTAGAAATGACAAAGCAATTATCTTTAAAAATAGATTAATAAAAAAAGAGGAAATTAAAAACCAGTTTGAATCATCTTTCAAGAATTTATGCAATATGTATACCTTAGGGAATGTTAACATGCAAATTAAAAAAATTAAAGTAGTTCTTGGTTTTAGTTATTTTTATTTGAGTTTTAGAATAGATGTGCTTTAAGTGTTTAAAGGCCAGAATTATTGAAATATATTTTTAAAGTGTGAATTACTTAAATTAACTTCAAAGTAATGCCTATACTGACATGCTTACAATGTGTATAACTTAAGCGATTACCAAAGATTTTTTCTGCCTTGCTTTGCCTTCATTCCATAATATATCTATATTATACACAAATACATCAAATATGTATTAGCAAGATTTTTAAAATTTTGTTTAATAAAAAGAAATATAAAGCAACTGGGTACTAATAATTATAAAGCAAGCATAGAAGATTTCATAGTCCTCAATGGCAGAAACAAAAATTTTAAAGGCACTGATAAAACCAGAAGATCAATTTAATAAACTGCCGGCACAGTTTGCCTCTTCTAAGTTTTGTAAATTTCAGCCTGCCTGATCTGGAAAGAGCAAGCACAGAAGGGATTTTTAAGGACCATATTACTATCCTTTTCACATGCAATTTTGCCTTCCTCCCTAGAATAAAGCTACAATTCTGAATTAACATAGACCCTTTGCTTCGATTTAATTTGGATACCTTCACTCTTGAAAGAGCCAGAAGTTGTAGATAAAGAGTTAAGGGTTCTGTTTGGAAAGCAGTTGGCAGGTGGACCCTTTCCCCTAGGGTTTTGAATATGAGGGTCTATCAATGTCAGATCTAATTGTTCTCAGTATTTCTCACAATTGATGAAGCCAACAAGTCAATAACAGATCGCATCATTATAGCTTTCTCACTGGGGGGTTGATTGGTGCACCTGCCCGTGTCTGACCAAGGGCCATTCAGATTTGTTTGTTGTATGTCTTGTTGTTGTGGTTTTTATCTCTCTACTGTTTTTACAGAGTACAAGCTGCCTCCAGTCCCAAACGTGGGCTCACCTATCGTTTAGAAGAACGTTTATTCATTACAAAATTTACAAAGAAAAGAATATTGCCAACTTTAAACACAAAAGATGTTTTTAAAAAAAGCTGATCGTCATGCTTAGACATGACATAGACTTATGGACAATGACTTAAAAATAAAAAAGATGCAATAGTACATCATGAAGAGAGAGTTAAGGGACACACACTGAGTAAAACTACAGCTGTGGTGGCTGTAGATTTCAAGTGTCATTAGATTACAGTCTGTGAAGTTCATGAAGATCATTTTACGTAATATCAAATAAAAATGATCATCACCAACTCGTCCTGTGTTCTCTGTGCTACGCTCGTTTAGACATGGCGAGGCCTTTGAAAAGGAACCATACTGAGAGGAGTACACTGATGTAAGTTAGTGGACATAACTCTACAAACGGCACAGGAATAATTGCCTGTTAGGACAATATCTTAAAATGGGCAGGAAAGTCATAGTACCATAAGTACAAACAGAAACGTGTGTACGTTTGTGTCTCTTTGCATATAATGTGTAGAAAACTACAAAAGTAATATTCTATCTCAAGATCTGACAGAACATAATTAATGATTTTATAAACCTAATTTATTATTCTCGAATATCTATAGATATAGGTATTTTACTGTAAATGTTAATTCTGAAAATATCACACCCTAACAGGCAACCTAACAATCATTTTCAGTATAAAAAACTAAGAATGACTGGACTCTTACTTTTTTTTTTGGCTTTCAATTTTGATTTTAACATCAACTATCAATTCAATTAACTGATCATGGTCAATTTGCTTTCCATCCCAAAGGCCATTATATAGGAAGCGGTATGTTTTCTGTTGGAGACTGTGCCAGTTTCAGTGTGGAGCAGATGGCAAGTCAACCGGGTTTAGGTGGGTAGTCTAGATAATGCCATATTAAGTGACATTTTCCAGCAGGAAGTCAATTTCATTAGTTAACGGTGCCACCTTGACACCACAAGTCTATCTGCTGCTTTCCATTAGACCTGTTGCCACTGACACATGAAAATAGAGAATCTTGGACAGTCATTGGGATAGTCAAACAGTGTACTCCTAGAGATTTATTACAAAAACACCCCAGCTTCCAGGTGAATTTCTGCCCTTTAACTGTTCAAACAGAGGAAGGAGTATGCTTCCAGTTCACACTCTGGAAGAATGTTGGTTTAACAGACTAGGATGCATCACACACACAATCCACAACTTTCTGTCTGGTTGAGAAAAAACAAATAGTGATACTATATTCCCTTTGGAGCCCTGTGGTGCAGTAGTTAAGAGCTACAGCTGCTAACCCAAAGGTGGGCAGTTCGAATCCACCAGCCGCTCCTTGGAAATCCTTGGGGGCAGTTCTGCTCTGCCCTATAGGGTCGCTATGAGTCAGAATCTACTAGACAGCAAGAGGTTTTAGTCTAGGCAGTATAATTTCATAGAATAATTGAAGATCAGCACTTTCATGGTAAAATAATAAAAAGTATTATAATGTGTGAAATTTCTCATCAGTATTATGTGCTTACCAAATGAAGACATAGCTGACTCCTTATTTAGTTTAAACTCAGGTTAAATTTGACATGAATCTGTACAACTTTAGCATCAGCTTGGAGTAGAAATAATTTCCTCGTGTACTTTCCTGGAGCTTTGACTTTAGCTCAGCACTTCCATTCCCTCACTGGTATTCAATTCCTCTGAAGTGAAATAATGCCTTGACCAATAAGCAGATTCAGGTAGGTGTCATGTAACTGGCATAGCCATGGCAGAAACAACACTGTGCTCTGCCAACATTCCCGTTTCATCTGCCCTGGGTAGCTTTATTATTGTGCATATGTTCATGGGCATGAATCTTCTTGTCTAAAGATTACAGTACAAAAGAAGCAGGTCTTTCCCCCTGAAATGATGACTAATGCTTTAGAATGTGGTATCTTTGATAGCAAAAATTGTAGCTGGGCAATTTGCAAAGTAGAGCAAGAGTACTTACATTTTTGCCAGGTTGTGATCAGTTTTAAGATAGTCTCTGTTTTACAAGCTGAAAGAAATACGCAGATTGCCTTTCATAGCATCTTTTAAAATTATTTTCATGCTTAGCTGTTACATCATTTTTTTGAAAAAATGGCAAGAGTTTTTCCACTCCCTGGGCTTAATTTTGTGTGATATTATAAAGAAACAATACTGAACTTTCACCTTCAGACTAGCATGCCTGAATCCATATCATACATCATGAACATTGTCAAATGGAGAAGAACCAAGCATTCTCCTCTAGTATCATTGTGTTTGGGGTTAGCTTTAAAATCTGTCTCACATACACCTGGCTGCCATGAGGAATAGCCTCCATATTTTGTTCAAAGCTCAGTTCTGTAGAGCATTGTTGGGTGGTTAGGGCAGATGACAAGAAATGATAAGCCAAAATTATCTGGATCTAGATCTTGCCCAGGAATTCTATTTGAACCCGGGGAGCAGGCTTCGTGTTTCTGTGGTCTAGTAACACTCCCCTTAAATTTGTCCATGGCATGCACAGGGCATAGGAAAGCATGCACCCCTGAAAGATGATCATTTTGGTTTGTGTGTTCCTTGATACATCTCCATATCATCCTCCAACTCCAATCCAAGGCACAAACTAGATTTGTTTCTGCGGGGGAAGGTTAAAGAAACTACTCATAGCAGACAGATTGCAGGCATTGTATTAGGTACTCTGTATGATCTTATTTCATTCTTACAACAATCATTTGAATTAGGTATTATTAGCTCAGTTTTATAATTGAGAAAACTGAGTCCAAGAGAGGTAACTTATCACGACTCACAACTTACAAGTAAAAGCTAAGAGCCAAGATTTGAACCCAGGTAAATATAACTTTAGAACCCATGTTTTTTTTTTGTTTTTTTTTTTACTATCAGTGATGGCAAAAGAGTTTCCCATCTTTTGTTGTCAACTCCTATTGACTAGCAGTATCTCTCTGGAGGGTTGTCTTTAGAAAGATTTTGAGGTCAACTCAGGGATCATCAAGGAAAAGCATTGGAATCTATTAGTAATGCCCAAGTACTTGGGAGAGGGAAGTTTTGCCCCAAGTGTTTTGTACTTGACATGAAACCATTTGGCCTTCCAGTACTACCTGTTCTCTAATCTACAGGTTGGGAAACAGGGTTTTGTCTTTTTTTATGTTGCCATTCACAGTGGAAGTGACATTATAGTTCACTCTGCTACAATGGTTGTTCTGAAAACACAGATTTGTTTCAAAGAGATTGATATATCAGGGAACAATTTGAGCACAATGTAAAATTTGCATTTTTTATGCACAATTTCATGAGTAAGAAATGTTAGATGAAGGCAGAAGACTTCTCCCTGCTGAGCCAAGACATATAGGAATATACAAAATGCATACAAGCACACTTTAAACATCTACCATTTTCTCAGTTCACTGAAGGTGTTGTGTGCCACACCTACCCACATCTGGTGTTACAACTTTTCAACCAATTTCAGATAACCCTCTTTTAACTACTTCATAGTAACTTACAAGCAGGTTTTCCTACAGGCCCACTTCCGAGTAAACTTCAGGTCTATTTCAAGATAAATTGCCATTTTATAGTATTTATGGTTTTTTTTTTTTTAGCCATTTAAAACACTTGAAACAATGCTACTATTTTTATTGGATCACTATCCTTTTTTTTTTTTTTTTTTCCTAGTGTCACTGATGAAGTTTTTAGTATTGTGATGCTGACTCCACTTTTCCATAAGCCCTGTGATTTTGATTGCAGGATTTCATATAGCGATTTTTAGAAACACATATGCCTCATTATAGCAGAATGGACTGTACCTGAAATGGCTGGATTAGACTTTGATACAGTAAATACACATTGAAAAAATACATATGGAAATAATGTAATTGATTCAGTGGCAAACCAAGGGTAGGGTAGCATGAACCATGCCCCACTAAGTACAGGCAATTAAGAGATGCAAATTGGTCTGATTTTTATGCACCAAGGATTCTAAACAATATTAGTGTAAATTACTACTCAGTGAAAAAAATCTATATTACAGTGGTCAAAGTTTCATAAACAATTTCTGTAGTTACTATTGGGTTCTATTAATGTACAAATGAGCATCACATTAAACACATTTTTATTGCTTATCCTTTAATAAATGTTGTATTCCACATGAAAGGTATTTCAGACAACTTCCAATTATACAATTGGCCCTGATACATGTGATTCAACTATACATATTTAAATGTCAATTCATAGCAATTCAGAATTTTTGAGGTTCAGTACTGTTGTACTTCATTTCTCTAGGGTCTGTGAAGGACCCCGTGTTTAATTAATTAGATTTGAAATAAACATATTCTTGTGTTCAAGTTAAATCAACATGAACCAGTTGCCATTGAGTCAATTCCAACTCATGGCAACCCCATGTGTTACAGAGTAGAACTGCTCCATAGGGTTTTCTTGGAGTCTTGGTGGCACAATGGTTTAAGCTCTTGGCTGCTAAGCATAAACATTACAGCCAAAAAAAACCCCATGGGGCAGGTGTACTCTGTCACATGGGGTCACTATGAGTTAGAATCAACTAGAGGGCACCTAACAACAACAACGATCTTTACCTAAGCAAATCACCAGGCCTTTCTTTCTTGGCCTGCAGGATGGGTTCAAACCACTAATCTTTTGGTTAGTAGTCAAATGCAAATAGTTTGTGCCACCTAGGGACGTTTAATCTTCTGTTAATAATTCTAATCTAATTTGTTAGATTAGAAATAGCACAGTAATTGTAAAGACAAAGAAACAGAACTGAAGTTCCTTTAATTGTACCAATCCACGTGAGCCTTTGGACTTTTTGTATTTAAAATGTAAAACAGTGAAACAAAGTGTGAACTATAAGGTGTAATGTTTTTTATTGGTATGGTAGGAAATAATCACCCCTACAAATATGACCATGTTCTAATCCCCAGGACCCATTAACATGTTGCCTTACATGGCAAAAAGCGTTTTGCAGACATGATTCAGTTAAGGATTTTGAGGTGGGGAGATTATTTAGGATTATCCAGGTAGACCTAGTATAATCACAAGGGTCTTTATAAGTGAAAGAAAGAGGCAGGAGATTGAGAAGAGATATAACAATGGAAGGAGAGGTCCAGTTAATGTGATTGTTGGATTTGAAGAAGGAATGGGGGCAGCTTCTAGAAGCTAAAACATGCAAGGGAAGAGAAGTTCCCCTACAGCCTCCAGTAGAAACACAGTCCTGTCAACCCTTTGATTTTAGCCCCATGAGACTCATTTCTGACTTCTGACCTCTAAAACTGTAAGATAAAAAGTTGTGTTGTTCTAAGTCACTAAGTATGTGATCATTTGTTACAGTAGCAGTAGGAACCTAATAAAATTGGTTAAGTGAAATGGTAGTTCACACACGAAATATTTTAATGAATTTGAATGCCATTAAAATTGAAAGTAATCCCCTTTAAAAATGTCAATTGTTTTATTAATAAAGAAGAAATAAAATATAATGATTATTACCAATTATTATATAAATATTTACTCAAAGTAATTTTTATTATAGAGAGGGTAATAGTGTTAAAAAAAAAAAAAGATGTCAAGTATTCTAGGTACACCACAGTACTGGAACTGAAGTTCTAGAATTTTGATGGCATTAAAAAAAAAAAATCCCTGGGTACTTCCCCATTCTATCACATTTGTATGCTGTCGTCCCTGCTATATTAATTTCCAAACTCTTCTCCCTCTATGTTATCATATATATTTATAACACTAACTGACTGGGTTAAATACATTTTGTTTTTAAAGTTGCATCAATATACTTAGACTATGGAAGGGAAAGTAAAAAAGATAATTTGCTTCCACAACATGAACAATCACTATTCTTTCTTTGAGTGCAGAGACCATGCTTTATTCATCCTTCTGCCCAGAATCTATGGAAATAATGTAATTGGATCCCTATCCTTTTTTTTTCTGTTAGTGTGTTTAAAATGTAAAACAGTGAAATAAAGTGTGAACCATAAGGTGCAGTATCTGTCATCTAATAGGACTGTGGGGATATATGCCATTTAAACATGGCTGCACTATTGACAACTGCAGCCCCCACAGGCCTCTATGCTGCACAGCATGTTGAGACTTGTCCCCAACATGTTGAGACTTGTCCCCAACATGTTGAGACTTGTCATGACTTATTTTCCCAAACCTATTGTCCCTTTACTGATTTGCTTGTTTACCTGAATTCCTTCTCCTTTGCCCGCACCCAAAGCCCATTGTTCTGTTATTTGCTTCACTGCTTGCTGTATTGACTATAAATAAACTCCTGGGACTGAAGCTGGGGTCGACTCCTCAGAGTGACCCTCCTGGCCCCGTTTCTCTGTAAGCGTTGTGTTTGGTTACAGTCTCCGCCGTCCCGACAACCGTCACCGCTGCGACATAGGACAATCAACAAAGTTTGATTAATAAATGAACAATAAAGAGAGAAGTTCTGTGTTCAGAATGCCCCTGACTCTTAGGTGTCTTTTGATATTCTGCTTCATAGCTAGATACTTACCAAAATTTTCCTACGTATCCTCAACCCAGAGCTAAATTCTTTCTTCTCTAAATTCTCACGTCCTACTTGTACCACTATAAATCTCATATCATGGCTTGCCACATATTAAGGCTGATGATATGTAATATTATTTCCTCTGCAAGATTATAAGCCTTTGATGGTCAAGGGCATGTAGCTTATTCATACCTGCAGTCACCATAGAACCTACAGAATAATTTGCATATATTACAAAATCAATAGATCATTGTTCAATTTAATTTAATTTGAAATTGCCATATCATTACTGATATATTCATATTTTCTAATGTATAAAACTGTCAAACATTTCTTACATATACTGTCAAACCTATACAAGTAAGATCATATCTTTACCTTATTACTTTTACTTATCTTTATACTATAATCTATCAAATGAAGATATTTCCTTCAGGGAATTGATTCTATGAGATTTCAGTATATGTTACTCATACCTGTCCATGTCCCTGGATATAAATAAACTTTCCTTTCTTTATCAAAGCCTAACAGCATAAATGTGTCTCTTAATTAAAATGTATTTTCAATATGTTTTCAAAACATTTTCCTTCCTCCTTCCTCTTTTTCTAAAGCCTCATGTTACCCCTGTTCATATTATGTTACTATATGTCATATCCTTATTTTTTTTTCCTTCTGAATGGCCTATCAAGATTTATGGAGACTAAATGGTAAAGACCTTAATAAAAGATTTGATGTGAAACTGCCTTTGCAATTTAAAAGAGTATAACTCCCACAGTCTTTCCTGGAAACTGAACTAATCCGGCAACCTTTCTTCTCCATGTACAAACCTCATTTCCCCATGTACAAAAGAGCAGACAGCTAGATCATCAGGCAGTCAGATTGTCTTCACCTCCTGTTTTCAAGATGCCCTAAGCTCAAAGTCATAGATCCTACTACACCTACTCTTCACTTATCTACTATCTTATTATCCAGCATTTTGCATTTACAATAGTGAAAAAATCTACCACCTGACTGTTTTGCACATTAAAGATGTACCTCTGGCATTAACAAACGCTGAGGTGTGAGACAAGAGTAATGCTGGTGGTAATGGTTCAGGTTATGGGTCAACTTGGCTTGGCCATGATTCTCAGTTGTTTGGCAGTTATGTAATGATGTAATTTGGTAGTTATGTAATGATATAATTTGGCAGTTATGTAATGACATAGTCATCCTCCATGTTGTGGTCTGATGTGGTCATCCTGATTTTCTCATAATGTTGATTTTCTCATAACAACCTGGTCTTTGGGACCTAACCATGTTGATAAGTGAGGAATGAGTGTACTTGCTTGTGGCATTAACATAATTATGCCAAAGGGTCCCAGAGAACTAGAAGTTTTTCTCAAGTCTGATGAAGAATATAAATGGAACAACTGTCACAAAGACTAGTGTCTTTGTTGGGTTTTCTAGAGGAACAAAACCAGTGAGGCAATATTATATATAAATATATTTAGAGAGATTTACTTTAAGGAAATGGCTCAGGCAACTGTAGGGGCTGCCAAGTTCCAAATCCGTACATAAGGCAGCAGGCTAGAGACTTCTGCTGGCTCACAGGATTGTGGGGGCTGGCAAATCCAAAATCTGCAGATCAGGTGTCAGGCCAGAGACTTTCGCAGACTTACCTCACAAGAGCTGGTGGTCAGGCAACAAGAATAGTGCAAGGCGAGATAGAGAAGCTCTGCGGAATATCCATTTATATTTTGGAGGCAGACCACACACCCCCAAGGAAACTCCCCTCTCAACTGATTGGTTGATCACTTCAGATCACATCATGCAAGGTGATTATATTACATTGTATCACTATATTTTCATGCAAATAATGTATGTGTTATACATATTTTTTCCAACCATGCAACCTCCCCACAAGTTATTTTTGTGTTATATGTGTGGGTGTGTTATTTACATGGGAGTGTTATTTGTGAAAAAAATACATTACATTACATTACATTACATTACATTACATTACACTACAGAAGAGCAACCAGTCCAGTGGCTACCAAAACACTAAGAATCAGAGCCTAGGCAAGGTGACACATAAAATTAACTAACACAACTAGTATCCAGCTCTGACTCTAACATTTCTATCACAAATAATCCACATTGCAATAACTCAGATAAACTACGTCCACAATGTTTTTCAACAAGTAAGTGCTAAATTTTTATGAAACAATGAAGGAATTTGTAAGACTGGCATGAAAAGAGCATTTAAGACAAATAATTTGACTGGAGGATACTAAGGAGAAGATAAAGTCTGAGGCTACTCTCAGATGGAAGAAAATAGTCTCAAAGAAGTGCAGAAAACATATTACTAAAAATATAAACCTAGAAGTATGTCTTGTCACAAAAGTCAAAATTTGTTTTAAATAAAACTGTGGTTACGGGTATAGTTTCATAGGTTATTAGGCTTTAAACATTTCAGATTACATTTACTGATTTTTTTCCTGACAGAACATATGAGAAATAAGACATTCTAATGCTTGAATTGTCTATAAAGATAGCATGTCCACACCTCTCTCCAGTAATCAGAGTCAGAAGAGAAGTAGTAACTCATGTTGTTGTTGGGAACCATTAAGTCAATTCTGATTCACAGGGACTGCATGTAACAGAGTAAAACTGCCCCATAAGGCTTTCTTGGCTGTAATCTTTACGGAAATAGAGATGATGAAATAGAATGTGCTTATAAAATATAGTCTGTGGTGTGCTAAAGCTGGTTCTGATTGGCTCCTGAGAATCAATTGTAAATGTTAAAGAATTCTATTAAACCATTGGAACCTTGAAATTAGTTATGATAGGAGTATTTGCACCATGGAAATCGGCAAATGCTAAATGAGGACTTTTTCTTTTTTTTTTTCCAAAAATCAGTTTACCAGCACTACTGACACTAGGAAGGAGGAACTAGATAACTGGTTTTGTGTGCTCAATAAACCTATGTGAAATGAGAGAATATTTTTATTAAGATCATTATGTGATTATACACTAAACAAAAGGCAATGTTATTGTGACTCTAATACTCCCCAGCATGTTTTCTCCTTTTCAAAATGAGCTACTGACAGCATAACATAACTAACACCATGATGAACCTGCAAGTTCTTTTTTTTCTTTTTCCCTGCCTTCTCCTTTCCACATGCCTTTATCAATGACTTTGTTTTGCTCTGTCTGGCCACCTGTGACTTATGACCCCCCAAAGGAAGATTAGAGCCCAGATGTCTGACATGTATATCTTTAGCCTGATAAGGAGATGTCCGGCATGTATCTCTTTAGTCCGATAAAGAGTCTTTTGTAATTACGTTGTAATGAGTAACTCATCCGGCTATGCCATTTGTGGGCTACAAAGACACTTCTAACCTTTGCAAAAATCATATATAAGCTTTAATGTAAAAACGTCTTTTGGGACTCCATAGAGACAGCCTGCGTTGCTGTCGGATACCCCGTTGGTGGAACCTCCTAGATAAACTTTCTCACTCTTTCAGATTTGGAGTGTGTTTCATTGGCTTGACTGCTCCAGGGTGCGGACCCTAATCGGGCAACATTATTTCAAACAAAATTCAAAGATTCTACTTTTAATAGCTTCAGTTTGTGCAAAAATCAAACTACTTTTCATTGGATTCCAATAGTTGATCATTTGATGAATTATTATCTGGAAAGAGTTGGGACTAATATTTATTTTTCCTTATAAACAATTTTTGGAGGAATATAAAATGCGTATAAAAAAGGAATACACAAAATACTTGAGGACAGACTGTTTTTAAGGAGCCAACATTTAAATAACCTCACTCAAATCAAAGATCAGCTTTTGAATACTACTAAAATACTAGGTACTGTTCCGGAAATAGGAAAATACATCCTCATATAAGATTTGATATTTTGCTATTAAATCATTCTTGTTTGGGCATAATTATTTGTCATACTCTAATTTATGCAACATTACTTAACCTAGTATGAGTTATTTTACATACTTGGAAAAAGAAAATTATATATTTAATGCATTTAGATTGGCTTACTTCTAAGTTATCTCTCATTACAGAGGTTTCATTGCATAGGCTGATAGCTGTTTTCTAATTGCTCTCATGTTGTTTAATGTGTCTATATTTTATCTCCTCAACTACTTTCTAAGGGCTTCATACTCAAGTACTGTATTTTCTATTTTACACCCCTGTCGAAAAGAACTGTATGGACTGCTAGCAGTTAAGATTTCAATGAATGCTTAATTGATGCCAGATAATTGGATACATATTTTTAAAAGTTACTAATATTCTCAAGAGGAAAATAAACATAATATTGTTTTGTGCAGCTTTACTTGAGTTAAAAACTTAGTTTCAAAAGCAATAATGTTAAGAAAAATGTGTATTATTATTGTACTGTATGTAAGCATACAAACTTACCCTATTTTGTACATATGATCTTTTTTTTTAATTTATTAGATTGTTGCCTTGATGCAGGGTTGATATTTTGTCTTTCTGACAATTTTGTATGCTAGTCACCTAGGATGGTTCTTTGCCATATTCGTTGTTTAGCAACAAATAGTCATTAGTGTAATATCAGCTCTCTCTTAATAATTTTAGTAGGTACAAGAGACCAAATGGCAGCTTATTATTTCCCCTTAAAAGTAGATAGTACAGAAAAGGATGTGGATGTCACAGAATATATGCTTACAGTTTTGAAATTTTTTAGTCATACATCTCCATCATACTTTATCTTCTGAAAAAGAAACACATTATTTACAAACCAAAAATATTTACAAAACAAATCCATTATTAAATTAAGAGTGATCGTACCCAAATCTGTGATGAGAATATAGCATGACTGGGGACTATGTTAACTTTCAGCAGAGGAGGTGCAAAAATAAATGAATAATTAATTCTTGGACATGTCTGTGTGCTTTATATGACCCAGATTCTCTGGAAATTGTCTAATTAACATACCTAAATATTTTATGATTTAATAATAATATAACATTTGTACTTAAGTATTATTAAATGATTACAATTATATTTGGGAGAATTTCCTCAAAATTTGAGGATAAGTCTTAATCCCATTTCAGTTTTACACATTACAAATATTTTCCACAGCCTTTCATCTATTTGGTAACCCTATCTATGCTATGTATTAAAAATAAACTCTTAATTTTAATCCAGTCAGATGTATCAGGTTTTAATCATACGATCTGAATTTTTAGGTCTTGTTAATCTTTCTGCACCCCATGGTCATAGAGATACTCTCCTACATTTTCTTCCATTCGATTTAAAACTCTACTTTCACATTTACGCCTTTAATATATCTAAGATTCAATATTATGAAGTCGGAGGTCCAATTTCCTTTATAAATAGGTAGGTGATGGATGGATAGCTAGACAGATAGATAGTTTTCAAAACATTTCTACTAGACAATCCACCACCATTTCCACTGTCTTTTGAATTCTACCTTTATAAAAATCTAAGTTCCTAAGTTTAAATGCTTCTGTTACCGGGTTTCCAACTTTAGTTTCCAGTTGCTTACTGTTAGATCAGAAAAAGGTTAATGATGTTTGCAAGATTATTTTGTATTCAGCAAGTTTTAGTTTTAGTTTTAATAATTTGTTTATTATGTTGATTTTTTATGTTGATAATCATATCATCGGAACATATATATGTATAACCTTATAACATTAGCCAGGATCTCCAAACATGTATGTACAATTGTAGTAATAAAGAATATGCTTACATCATTATTGGCAAATGCATCAAATATGATGTTTGACTGAATATTTTTGTAAATTCTCTACCAAGTTTCTTAGTTTCCTAGGGCTGCCCTACACCAAAGTAGATGGCTTAAAGAACAAGTATTTATTTTCTCACAGTTCTGGAGCTAAACCTAAATCAACCATGTTGATTCCTACTTTTGGACACTTCTCCTAGTTTATTGCAACTGTTGGCAATCTTTGACTTTCCTTTGTTGACTATAGATGGATGTGCCTCCATTGTCATGTGGCTTCTCCCCTGTGTGTGTGTCTCTTTGTGTATGTTCTACCCTTTATAAGACACCACTCAGAAGGTGTTATGTTTGGATCCTCTCATTAACATAACTAAAACATATTTCCAAACAACATCAAATTCATAGGTACAGTGTTCAGGACTTCAATATATATTTTGGGGGGACACAATACAACCTGTAACATCAAATGAAAAGTCCCTTTTGTTTATGATATTCTAATAATTTTTATTATAAAATTGATTTTAAATTTTATCATATATATTAAAGGGATCATGTGATTTTAATGAATTAGACCATTTATGTATTGAATTACATTTATATGTTTTCTGATAATTAAATATCTACGCATCCAAGAAATAAATCCTGTTTGATCATGATATATTAATTTGTTATACAAAAAACCAAAACACATTGCTGTCAAGTCGATTCCTACTCACAGCAATCTTATAGGTCAGAGTAGAAGTGCCCTATAGGGTTTCCAAGGAGCAGCTGTTGGATTCAAACTGCTTACCTTTTGGTTAGTAGCCAAACACTTAACCTTGCCACCAATTTGCTAATAATTCATTTAGAAATGTTCCCTATGTTTTTAAGTTGAATAGTCCTATAATTTTGGTATTTTATATGGACTGGTCAGACTTCTTTAGCTCCCTGTTTAGTAACAAGCCCTCATGTCTTCTTTGCTAATAAAACTGCACTTTGTTCAGTAAAGCAGTCTTTTTTGCGGTTCATGGATCTTATCAGTCTAAGCTATTATTGTTGTTAGCGAGTGGAGTCAGTTCCAACTCAGAGTAACCATACATACAACAGAATGAGACACCGCCCAGTACTGCACCATCCTCACAATTGTTGCTATGTTTGAGCCCACTGTTGCAGCCACTATGTGTCAATCGATCTTGTTGGGGGGTCTTCCTCTTTTTCCCTGACCCTCTACTTTACCAAGCATGATGTACTTTTCTAGGGACTGGTCCCTCCTGATTACATGTCTAAAGTACATGAGATAAAGTTTCACCATCCTCCCTTCTAAGGAGCATTCTTGCTGTACTTCTTCCAAGACAAACTTGTTCATTCTTCTGGCAGTCCAAGAATATTCAACATTCTTTGCCAGAACCATAATTCAAAGGCATCAATACTTCTTTGGTCTTCCTGATTCATTATCCAGCTTCTGCATACATATGAGGCGATTGAAAATGCCATGGCTTGGGTAAGGCTCACCTCAGTCCTCAAAGTGACATCTTTGCTTTTTAACACTTTAAAGAGGTCTTTTGCGGCTCATTTGTTCAATGCAATACATCCTTTCATTTCTTCACTGCTGCTTCCATGGGCGTTGGTTGTGGATTCAAGTAAAATGAAATCCTTGACAATGTCAATATTTTCTCTGTTTATCATGGTGTTTCTTATTGGTCCAGTTGTGAGGATTTTTGTTTTCTCTGTATTGAGGTGTAATCCATACTGAAGACCGTAGTTTTTGATCTTCATCAGTAAGTGCTTCAAGTCTTCTTGCTCTCAGCAAGCAAGGTTGTGTCATCTGCATATTTATTGCAGGTTGTTAATGAGTCTTCCTCCAACCCTGATGCCACGTTCTTCTTCATATAGTCTAGCTTCTCAGATTATTTGTTCAGCATACAGGTTGAATAAATATGGTGAAAGGATAGAACCCTGATGTACACCTTTCCTGATTTTAAACTGTGCAGTATCCCCTTGTTCCGTTCAAATGGCTGCCACTTGGTCTACATGCAGGTTTCCAATTAACACAATTAAGCGTTCTGGAATTCCTATTCTTCCCAATGTTTTCCATAATTTGTTATGCTCCACATAGTCAAATGTCTTTGCATAGTCAATAAAACACAGGTAAACATCTTTCTGGTATTCTCTGCTTTCAGCCAAGAGCCATCTGACATCAGCAATGATATCCATTGTTCCATATCCTCTTCTGAATCTGGCTTGAATTTTTGGCAATTCCCTGTCGATGTACTACAGCAACCATTTTTTGAATTACCTTCAGCAAAATTTTACTTGCATGTGATATTAAAGATATTGTTCAATAATTTTCACTTTCTGTTGGATCATCTTTCTTTGCAATGGGAACAACTATGAATCAGTCTAAGGTAGGAGTTCTAAAATCTTTTGCTCTCAGGTCTTTTTTACATGTTTAGAAAGTACTGATAACACCAAAAGCTTCTATTTGTGTGATTAAATGTATTAATAATTACTGTATTAGAAATTAAAACTGAGATATGTTTAAAACACAAAAATGCATAAGCAAACATTACATTAGTCATCCTAGCAATGACATCATCACACATCATGTGATCTCTGAAACTCTGCTGTACATTTGTGAGAGAATGAAAGTAACAGAGGCAAATAACACCTTAGTATTATTGTGAAATTAAAGAGAAAAAAAGAAGAAGAAGTGATGAATTCAAACTGTGATGTTGGCAAAGAATATTGAATATACCATGGACTGCCAAAAAAATAAGAAAATCGGTCTTAGAGCAGATACTGGTGATGGTTGCACAACATGATTGATAAAATTGGTTGTATTGAACCGTACACATGAAAAATGTTGAATTACCAAATGTTATGTTAGCTATATTTTTACAACAATAAAAAAATAAATTGGGAAAAAAGAAAGAAATATAATCAGACTGTTCCTTAGAAGCAAGGATAGTGAGATTTTGATTTGCTTTCTTTAGACATGTCATCAGTAAAGACCAATCACCAGCAAAGGACTTCATGTTTGGTAAAGTGGAGGGCCAACAAAAGTGAGGGAAACCCTCAAATGAGACAGATTGATGCAATAGCCTCAATAATGGACTTAAACATAGCGATGATCATGCAGATGGCACAGGACCAGCCAACATTTCATTCTGTGATACGTAAGGTCACTGTGAGTTGGAACTGACTTGAAGGCAATTAACAACAATATTATTGTTAAAATAGTTTTGACTTTGCAGATCCCCTAAAAGGGGGGATTTCCAGAGAACTGCTGACCAAATTCAATGCAAATAGCAATGTCCCTTGTATTCCAAATCTCCTTTAGCTATGTGTGCCCTTGTGATCTGATTCTGGTCAATGGGACTTAAGCACAAGTCAACTGAGAGGTTTTGGAAAAGTTTTTATTTTAGTAATAAAGAGGAAGAATGTAACTGGGCCTCCCTTTCTCCCCTTGTCCTTGCCTTGAAGGTAGTTATCATATGTAGAGCTGCAACAGCCCACTTGCACCCATGATATCATGAGGAAAATGAGGAAAGCCTACCTTCTAAGACGACAAAAGTGGAAGGATTAGAAATAGGCCTCAGTCTCTTACATCATCATTGAGTAGCAGAATAAATAATAGAAAATCTTGGTTTGGATGTTCTGTTTATGAGGGAAAATAATCCTGTTTATTTAAACCATTGTAAATTGGTTGTTCTATTACTTCAAAATGAATATAATCCTATCTGGTCCATTAACAAATTTGGAATCTAAATTTGGCTAGTATTATAAAATGACTTCAATGCTTTCTCACTCCTATTTTCTGGAACTACATATAGAAGTTGTCATCGTTGTGGTTAGGTGTCGCTGTCGGATTCCAACTCATAGCAACCCTATAGGACAAGGTGGAACTGCCCCATATGGTTTCCTAGGCTGTAATCTTTAAGGGAACAGATTAATAGATATTTTCTCTGACAGAGCTGCTGATGGGTTCCAACTGCTGACCTTTCGGTTAGCAGCTGAATGCTTTAACCATTGCGCCACCAGGGCTCCTTTTGTAGAAGATAAGGATGATATTTTGCTGAAAAAAAATTGGTTGATATTACATATTAGATATTACATATAACACTGACTTTTTTAAACTCTTGAAGTCTGACTAGTTCTCCTTTATCATTCTATCTTTTGTTTATTTACATCTTTCTTTTTTCTTGATTTGCCTTGCCAAGGGGTTGCCTATCCTAATTCTTTTCAGAGAACCAGTTTCCAGTTTTCTATGTCTGTTTTACACTTCCCTATTTTATTTTTTGGCTTTATTTGATTGCTATTTTCTGCTGGGGTTATACATTTGGTTATTTTGTTTTTGATCTGTCTTATTTTCTGATAAATGTATCTAAAATTACAAATTTCTCTCTCAACACTGTTTTATCTGTGTCTCATAAATTTGACATATGGTGTTTTCAGTATCATTCAGTTTAAATATTTTAAATTCCTATTTTTAACCCCAAACTTAGTGTTTTCCATGTCCAAGTAGATGACATTTATTTATTTTTTTATTTCTAATTTTATTGCATTGTGAATAAAAATATGTATAAAATTTTTTTAAATAAATTTTAAGATTATATTTGCAAACTTAAACACAGTCTCTTGTTTGATTAATGCATGTGTGCTTGAAATTAACATATATTTGCAGGGTATAAAGATTTTATTAGTTTGATTTTATAATCACGACCCTAAATTTTCCTTTATGTGATATCTTCCTGCGATATCTTTTTCCACACATTTATTTACAGAGATATATTAAGTATACAATGTTATCAGAGAATGGCCAAATGCAAAAATTAATATTTAACCAAGACTGAGGCAAAAGTTATGTATCACCAACAAATAGCAAATGTGATAATCTGATATTTCATCCAAAATTTGATAATTGTATTGTAATTTTATTTAGCGGTCAAATGTGAAAAGTTTGATATTTAATGTTGAGATATTTTAATATAGACACAGTAACTTCTCAAAACAATTAGCTGCAATCATGATACTACACACTTGGGATACTGAAATTGGTGCTGAAGTTGAGGCTGGTAGGGAAGCAAAAGAGTTTATGGCAGTCTCTTCCAGTTGATTATGGCAAAGCTGCCACCAAGTTATTTTCCCAAAGTAAAAGCTTATCCCTTCTTCAAATCCAGATACAGTCAAGGTAATAATGCAATATCATTTATGCAATCCTACAAACAAAATTCTGTGCATGCTTTGAATAAAAATATTTCTGAATATTTAAAAATCTCTAAGATTGCTGCTTATAAACTATATGTGAATAGATAGATAAATATATAGCTAGAAAATAAATTTGACTCTGAGTCTTCCCTGACAGAAAATGACAGGAGCATCTCTGTTCAGCAGGAATCATGAAGAACTATCTGCACTGTCAAGGCCGAGAAATTTCAGCAGATATCAACAACCAAATGACTTTTTTTCCTGCAACAATTATTAATAAATTCTGTTAAGCTGATATTAAAGAATGCATTTCCCCTTAAGCAGACTTTTAAATATGTAAAACCTGCTCTTTCTTTACGTTTGAACATCTGGCATAAATACAACACAAGATAGTTCCAAAATCACGTTTATGTCATAAAGGAATTTTCACTCTAAGTTACATCCAGAGTGTCTAGTTATATTTGAAAGTGGATATTTATATTTAGTAATAAATCTAAATGACATGCCTTGTGGTATTTCTGAAACTGTTTTCCTGATTAAGTATAAACGTAACCTAGACCATCATATGATTATTATTCATACACAAGTTCTGGGATAAAAGAACTGATAAACAGTCAGCTATTTTCCTTTCCAAAGTCTGTGAAAGAAAAGCTAATGTCAAATAGTAGATTTTGACAGAAACCAAAGCAAACCAAAAAAAAAGAGTCTAAAGCCGAACTTATGATTATTCCTTTCAACCCTTCTACATTCTATAATTTTAAATGTCTTTCCCGTTAAATATATTGCCGGTGAGTTTTTCTTTCTTTTTTTTTTTAAATTTAATATCCAATATGGAAGTCACTCCCTTTTAATTATTGAGTTTAACCTGGTTTTATTTTATCATAATTATTGTTTTATTGGGGCTTTTTTCTGATATTTTGTGTTTTCTATTTACCTTTTGTTTTTGTTTCTGTTTTTCTCTTTTCCTCCTCCCTTGAGAGAGAAAATTTTTCCTGACAGTTTGAAAATTATTCATTTGATGTTTATTCTTTTGACATTTATTTATAATTTGTGAATACTTAACATTTGTACTTACTGTCATTTAAGTTTGTTGATCTACCCAGCTCTTCACAGGAAATAAATATTTTAGCATACTCTTACCTCTTTCTTGTTTCTATCCTCTTCCTTATGCCCACATATGTCATGCTAATTTTCATCTTCTTATTCTAGGACTCCTATACCTGAATATGGAGTACGTGGATGTGCAAATGGTTAATGTGCTCAACTGCTAATTGAAAGTTTGGAGATTCGAGTCGACCCAGAGGCGCCTAAGAAGGCCTGACGATCTACTTCAGAACAATTATTCATTGAAAATCTCATGGAACACAGTTCTACTCTGACACACTTGGATCACCATGAGTTAGAACTGACCTCACAGCAACTGGTAACTGGTATACCTGTATATTGGCCCTTTCAAATCTATTTTCCATGCCTTTTATAATTCCCATCTCTTTATTCTTTCCAAATACCTTCTCAACCTAATCTCCCAAGTCATTAACTTCTTCTTTGGTTTTATCCATTCTTCTTGATGCTTTATTTTAAATAACAGCTTTATTGAGATATAATGCACATACCATACAATTCACCCTTTTAAAGTATAGATTGATGTCTTTTAGTATACTCACAGAGTTGTCCAACCTTCACCACAATCAATTTTAAGACACTTTTATCACCCTGAAAAGAAACCCATGTCCATTAGCAGGCACTTCTGATTCCCCTCTACACCTTCAACCCTGGACAATCACTGATCTACTTTCTGTCTGTATAGATTTACCTACTATGGATATTTTATATAAATGTACTAATAGATTATATGACCTTTTTTGACTAGATTATTTGGCTTTGTACAATGTTTTCAAGGTTCATCCATGTTGTAGCATGAGTCAGTACTGTATTTCTTTTTATTGCTGAATAACTTTCTATTGCATGAAAATGCCACATTTTATTTATCTATTCGTCAGTTGATGGATATTTGGGGTCCACCTTTTGGTTGTTCTGAATAATGCTGCTATGAACATTCCTGTATAAGCTTTTATGCGGACATATATTTTCATTTCTCTTGGGCATATACCTAGGAGTGGAATTTCTGGGTCAGATGGTAACTCAATGTTTAATCTTTCTAGAATTGCTAAACTGTTTTCCAAAGCAGTCGCACCATTATATACTCCCGTTAACTATGTATGAGTGTTGCTATGAGTCAGAATCAATTCAGTGGCAACAGATTTGGTTTGGTTTGGTTTGCTATGTAAGAGGGTTCCAATTTATCCACATACTTATCAACACTTGTTATCATCTAACTTTGATTTTAGCCATGCAAGTGGGCGTTAAGTGGTATCTCATTGTGGTTTTGATTTGCATTTCCCTGATGGCTAACGAGCATTTTTCATGTGATTATTGGCAATTTATGTATCTTCTTTAGAGAAATGTCCATTCAGAACTTTTATCCATTTTTTAATTGGGTTATCTGTCTTTTTGTAATTGAGTTGTGAGTTTTTATATATTCTAGAGAAAAGCCCCTTATCTGATATGTGATTGGCAAATATATTCTTCTATCTTTTCACTTTGTTGATGGTATACTTTAGCATGATAAAGATGAATAAATATTAATTAGATCAATATATTAACTCATGAATGCATCTGTCTCAGTTATCCAGTGCTCCTGTTACACAAATAAAACAAGAAATGGCTTCAAAGAACAGAAAGTTATTTTCTCACAGTTCTGGAAGCTAAAATCCAAATGAGTCTCTCAACCATGTTGATTCTTTCCTTGTCAGTAGCTACAGGCATTCCTTGGTTCTTGGAGTTCTTTGTCTTGTAGATGATCCCCACATGGCATCTGTCTTCTGCTCTGTGTATGTCTCTACATATATTCTGGTCTTTTTATAACTCAGAAGTGATTAGGTTTAGGCTCCACCCTACACTTGCTAATGACCTAATCAACGTTACAAAATAAAAACCCTGTTTCCAAACAGAATCACATCCACAGTACAAGGATCAGGAATTCAATACATATTTTTGGGAGACAAAATTAAATTCATAACACCATCTATTTCTATATTTCAAATAAAGTATTCTTCACTTATAAGTGTATATCTTATTACAGGCTTACATTCCTCTGAGTGTATCAGCTACATTGGTTGGTTATTGGTCACTTAGGGGAGGAGCCAAACATGGGGGCAGATATTTTGCTCCTATGGAGCCCTGGTGGTACAGTGTTAAGAGTTCGGCTGCTAACCAAAAAGTCAGCAGTTTGAATCCACCATCCGCTCCTTGGAAAAGGTATGGGGCAGTTCTACTCTGTCCTATAGGGTCGCTATGAATCAGAACCCACTTGATGGCACATAACAACAATAACATGGTGATTTGGGGTGTGACTATGTGGAACAAACCTCAGGGAAGAGAATCTCTACTATTAAAATCTGCTCATCCACATTTAGTTCATTCTCCTCCCTTACCACACCCTTATGAAGTTACTCTGCATCAAGCAAAAATTCCATACTTTGATGTTCTTCTTTTAAGTTCTATTTTGTTTAAGTTTAAAATTATTATCACAGCTTTTCTTTGAATTAATATTTTCTTGGTATATCTTTTTTGATCTCTGGTACTGTTCTTCGCTCTGAGCTACTTCTCTCACTTGGAATCTCTTAGACAAAGCATGGGGAGAAGAGAATTCTCAGGGTCTATTCTATTCCACTTATCTGTTCTAGATATTATTTCCTCTCCACTTCCACTGAACTCTAACACTGTAGTGATGTTACCTTGCCACCTCTGGCTTGTTTTTGTGTCCAATAATGGTGCAGATACATACAAGTATTCCCCAGGACAAAGTGAAGGAGAGAAAAAGGCACAACTATAAAGCTCTGTCTGCCCTCAGCTTCTAGTGTCCTCATTGCAGATGGGGTCACAAATGTCTTCTCCCTCACCAGGAGTTTCTCACCATTTGTGTTAGGTTATTGAATGTGTCAACGTTATTCTTTTTTATTTTTATCTATGGCTTTAGGTATGAGAAGTGGAGCCAGCAGCCATACTAATTCATCTTGTCAGGAATCAAAAACATTTTTTTCCTGTAAATTATGTGTTATTGGAAATTTCATCATATTTAAAAGATTCTAACTCAGTATCAGTGAGTATCCTCACCACTTTCCCTAAAGGCTTAATAACATTTAGCTAAGATCTAGAGATAACCTTTAAAATGCTGTTTACAAAGATGTCACCAGGGATTCACTGAAGACTTGCAACTTAAAATACTTTTATTAATAATGTAGGAATGAGAGAAGTGTGGGAAGGAAGGACTTGGGAGGGAAGTGCAGAAAGAGTAAAAATAGCCTTTTATCAAAGACTCATTGTGGATAAAGTATTAACTGAAGGTAATATTTTAGGGATAAGGAAAAATTTGTTGAGAAGTAAGGAGGATAAGGACATAAGAGATTTTTAGATAGGTTGTCCTATCGATGTCCTTCAAATGCTGAATGTTGCCTACTTTTTTTATGCAGAGTTCTAGCTCCATTATTGAATTTAGATTAAGCTAGACAATCATGTCATATAAAAGATGAAGTTTATTTCCAATATTTTTTTCTTTTATAGCTGTTTTAAGAACTGACAGCCAGTAAAAAAACTACTTTTCCATTGAAGAAAAGCTATTTTCTCACTCAGCCTATATATGGTATTCATTAGTGTTTATTCTTTTTAATATGTTCTTTAATTATAAAAAGAGGCAAGGTCTCCAGGAAAATCAACCCATCTCAGAGAGTTTTTTTTTTTTTTTCCTTTCTTTCAATGGTATACAATGTGTTTGTCAAAGAATTTTGATGCAATCAGTATTGAGACAATAGGGACAGTTCTGTAGAGTTATTTATGGACCATGGTCAAGAAGAGAGGAGAGGAAGCTGCCATTTAGAATTTTAGTTAATCTCCCACTAACTAATGATAGAAGAGTTTCAGGCTTGTAACTACATATTGTTAAAACTGACTTAGAAAGATCATGAGGTTTCCAAACATAGAGTTAACTCTCCCTCTTGGTACAGAGAGTACCTATTTCTCTACACCTTTCTAACAAGGTGGAATGATTTTCATTCATTGTAAAAATCTTCATGTGGCAGTCTTCCATTCCTTGGAAACCCTCAGATATTATTTATGTAATCATTTCCATCTTTCATAAATGAACTAAGAACCTAAGGTTAATTATAATGTAAATAGATTGAAAATAGAAACTATTAGGATGCTGAACCTCTAACCACAACCTGTGTCTTTTATTCAAACGAACCCGATCTTTTTCAAATCCATTTAAATTGCAGGCATATCTTGACATTTTTCCAAAATCCTGAAATTATAATACCATAGAAGCCTCAAGTAACCTACACATTAAATTCAAGTTATTTCTCATTCACTTGTAGTTCCAGATCTAAACACCAGTCTAAGCTGGTAATTCTGGTTTGTTAATTGTTCATTCATGAATTCAATACATTTTTATCAAACCAGAAATTCTTCTACATTCTAAAGATTTGGCAGTCTTGAAAGACAGTTAGAAGGTCCCTCATTGAGCTTACATTAACATGTAAATAAATGAATAATTTCAGATCGTGATTGCAACTATAAAGAGAAGAAAATTCAATGGTATGAGTGGGCAGTGCACTGGGTGGCATTAGATATGATTGTCTAGGAAAGGACTGTAAACCCATTGCCTTCGAGCTGATTCTGATTCATGGCAACCCTATAGGACAGAGTAGAACTGCTCCATAGTGTTTCTAAGGCTGTAATCTTTACGGAAGCAGACTGCCACATCTAGAGGTAAAATTTAAATAATATAAGAAATAAGAAGGGCAGTCATGTGAAGATCTGAGGAATAAGTATTCCAAGCAGTAGGAAAAGCAAGAACAAAGGGGAGGGCAGTCAAGGAAAGGGAACAATTAAACAAGAACTTCAAACGTGGTTGAATGCAATAATTACCTCTTAATTACTGAGCACTGTGAGCGCGTGACCATGAATGTTGGTTTGGCGAGGGCAACCTATGTTTACACCTACTGACCCGGCATACTTACACATAACTCACACATTCACTCTTAAAATGCTCTGGTTTCAAGAAGAAGCTATATGGTCATTCACATTATAAGACTGAGATAATTGTAGCTATTAGTAGGATGGTATTAATTTTACTGCACTTACGAAACTCAGGAAACTACTTTCAGTTATTACCATCTATTTCTTAGGAACATTTTTTGAATTCAGAACAATAAGTTTTATGTATCACCTTTACCTATGATGTGTATATTCTCTCCTGTTAATTTTCAAGCTATGCACTCCAAATCTGGAAAAAAAGAGAAGAGAGAGAAGGAGAGAATTCAATGAAATACAACAAAGCAAATACAGTAAAAAGATGTTCCTACTATTAGGTTTCTTTCATTATCATTCCTGTCCCTTTAGTCTTTGTAATGTACTTGGAAGTAGGAGTATGCAAGCAAAAGTGATGGATTAGCCTTTTTTAACATGCTCCTTCAAGTGTGCTCAAACTGAATGGGTCTCTGTTACGCATGATCCAAAAGGACCGAAAGGGCTGACAGCCCAGGACTGCACGTAAAGTAGAATGTTCGTGCAGCACAAATATGCCAAAGTGGAATTATTTCTAGCTCTTTTAAGCAATGTTTATTAGGAGAAAAAGCATACATGCACACATACACTATACACACACACACACACACACACACACACACACACACACACGCATAGAATTTCTGGAAATACACAGTTTCCTGCAAACCTCAGGTGCAATAGAAGATAAAGGACACTAATTAAGTATGTGTGCGTTAAAAACCCTCAACAACCCTCAGAAAATAAAAAGCATAAATGTAACACTACAGAGGTCAAATAGAGGTAACAAACAAAAAGTTAAATGCCTCTTGTGGCATTTTAAGTTTTGATTTATGTCACCAATCAAAATATTATCCACATTTAAATTTTTCTCTTCTTTTTCAGGAAAATTAAAGGAATTCAAACTTGCACTTGGCTCAAAAAACTTAGGAAGATAAATATGGCAAAATCACACAAGTTTATATTTTTTTATGATTTCATTTGTGCATATACCATTTCAGAATCTAACTTGTGGATAAACATGTTACCGTTGAATTGATTCTACTCACAGTGACCCTAGAGGACAGAGTAGAACTGCCCCATAGGGTTTGCAAGACTGTAATCTTTACTGTAGCTGACTGCCACATCTTTCTCCTGCTGAGCAGCTCGTGGGTTCTAACCGCCAACTTTTCACTTAGCAACAGAGTGCTTAACCACTGCACCACCAGGGCTCCTTAACTTGTGGATTAAACCAAAAACAAAAATCTGTTGCCTTCTAGTCGATTCCGACTCATAGGGACCCTATAGGACAGAGTACAACTGCCCCATAGGGTTTCCAAGGAGCAGCTGGTGGATTCAAACGGCTGAACTGTTGGTTAGCAGCCGAGATCTTAACCACTGCACCACTTGTGGCTAGGGAAGTATAATTAATTTAACAATAAACAATATTTTTTTCAAAGGGCTAATATGGTCTTAGGCTTCACAGTTGAAGTATAGTGGTCAAAATAACAATTACTTAAGTTCTATGTATTGCTCCTTAAGAGGCATATGAACCTACAGGAAAAAAAATTTACCTGCTGAAAACCAGATCAAACCCATTGCCGTTGAGTCAATTCCAACTTATAGCAACCCTATAGGACAGTAGAACTGCCCCATAGGGTTTCCAAGGAAAGGCTGGTGGATTCGAACTGCTGAGCTTTTGGTTAGCAGCCAAGCTCTTAACCACAGCCACCAGAGCTCCTAAATTACCTGGAGAGAGATAAATATTGTATTTACAAAAATACAGTATTTGAAATAGTAAAAATATGCTATATTATATATAGTATATATTGTATTGGAAATGTAGTACTTATCTAAAATTTATCCTTCACATTGTTCAGCATCTACTACATGCTAGGCATCTTAGCTATAATGCTTAGTAAGACCAACGTTATTCTCATGGTGCTAATGTATGAAAAAGTTAAGGGTGTCTTTCATGGGAAATTAGAACTGTATTAAGCTATATGAAAGGCTACATATGGAAGAAGGAGTCAATTTATTATGTATTATCTTAAAATGGAGAAGAAGGGCTGAGAGACCTAGGGAAGAAATGGTAGGAGAGAGTAGTAAGGATAAGCCTGCATTTTACCTCCAATTGATCGACTCTACGGAAGATCCTACCATTTTTTCCCTCGCTCGATACATATTTATTGGGCAATGATTTATCAGAATCCTTGGTATAAATCAGGAAAAATTAATATTCTCACATTTGAGTATTATCTAATTCTTATTTCTAACATTAAGTCCCTGCTTTCCACTAATAAACAATTACATCTGGCACTGTTGTTGTGTGCCGTCAAGTTAATTTCGACTTATAGAAACCCACGTGACAGGGTAGAACTGCCCCACAGGGTCTTTTCTCTCATGGAGCAGCTGGTGGATTTGAACTGCTGACTTTTGGGTTAGCAGGCCAGCACTAAGCCGTTGACCACCAGGGCTCCTTTCATCTGGCACTAGTCATGATTCTTAGACTGTGGGTGGTACAGAAGTGTTCTCTATGATGAGTGTAATATAAGCTTCCTGCTATAAATTCATCTTCTTCAATTAAAAAAAAAAGACTAATGTAATTCTTATCACCAGCAATCATGTTGTCAGCGTTAGAAGTGTCCATTCAAAGTTTCCAGGGTGCACCAGAAATGAAACCTGTCAAAGAAAGGGCAGGAAGCACCTTGAATATTCCTGGATATGGCAATTCCAAAAGACCATTGTCATTGGCATAGTAAGGTTGGAGTTTCTGATATGATTCGATGCTTAAGTATCTAGCCAAAATAAATTCTAAATTAATTAATGCATTACTAGAAAAATAAAATCAATGCATATTCTTGCTTAAATGTAGTATTTCTAAACTCCTAACTATACCCAGACCTAGCACATTACTAGACCTAACACATCAAGAAAAGAGAACGTACTTTTCTGTTAACCTGGTTGGTTCACTAAAATCCATGGATGTGGTTTTAGGACTCAAGGAGATTTTGTGGAAGTCAAAATGCTTCTAGGCCATTAAAACAGCTTTTGAACTCTAAATCTAACTGAAAATTGTGCAGGAAAGAGGCTGCCAGCATTCCTTCTCCAAGAACTAGACACGGAATTATAGCACATAGCTATCCTGTCAAATGCTACCTATTGCTATGAACGGAAATTGTTGTTGTTGTTGTTGTTAGGTGCTGACTCATAGCAACCCTACGTACAACAGAAGGAAACACTGCCTGGTCCTGCACCACCTCACAATTGTTACTATGCTTGAGCCCATCGTTGCAGCCACTGTGTCAATCTATCTCGTTGAGGGTCTTCCTCTTTCTCATCGACCCTCTACCAAGCATGATGTCCTTCTCCAGGGACTGGTCCCTCCTGATAACATGTCCAAAGTACACGAGATGAAGTCTCACCATCCTCACTTCTAAGGAACATTCTGACTGTGCTTCTTCTAAGACAGATTTGTTCATTTTTCTGGCAGTACATGGTATATTCAATATTCTTCCCCAAAACCATAATTCAAAGGCATCAATTCTTCCGTCTTCCTTATTCATTGTCCAGCTTTTGTGTGCATGTGAGGCAATTGAAAATAATATTAAACATAAGAATTTCAGCACAATCCAGATTTTCTCAAAAGCATCTATTAGCCAATCAGCCTTACAAATGTAAACATTTATATTATTAATTGTTAAGGAAATACTGCTTATCTTCTTAAGCCCTTCTTATATCACACAATCTACTCTCCTCCACACTCAATTCATACAACATTTCTAATTCACAGTGTAGATAATCTATCCTTCTCATGTGATTTTATTATATTTTCTCATATTTTAACTACAGCACTTGCCATTATTTGTCTTACAGTATAATTATTTGTACACAACTATTTCCCCCCACAGATTAAAAGCTCCTAGAATCACTATAACTAGCACTAGTGACTGTAATAAGCACTCAGTAAACATTTGCTACGCTAGATAGCTAATGTGAATGTGAAAGTTGTAAGAGAAATTCATCACTATGTAGCTTCAAAGGCAACCTGGCCAGGGAGCCTCTCCTGGTGGAGCAGGCAGTAAGGACTTTTATTTTCCAGTAAACTATTTTTTTTTATATATTTTATTGTACTTCAGGTGAAGGCTTATAGAACAAATAGTTTCTCATGAAACAGTAGTGCACATGTTGTTTTATGACATTGGTTAACAACCCCACAACATATCAACCTTCTAACTTCTCAACCTTTTTTTAAATTTTTTTTGGTGAAAATACACCTCCCAAAGATACACCGTTTCAAAAATTTCTACACACACAGTTCAGTGACATTGACTACGCTCTTCCAATTGCGCTGTTATTCTCACTTAAGATGAAGGCTTACAGAACAACATAGTTTCTCATTTAACAGTTACTACACATGTTGCCCTATGACAATGATTAACAATCTCACAACACATCAACAATATTCTTACTCAGTCTTCTGTTCCCTATCACCAGCTTCCTTGTCCCCTTCTGCCTTCTGGCCCTTGTCACTGGACTCCTGTACCTCATTAGTCTCATTTGTTTTTACGGGGCTGTCCACTCCCAGGCTGAACAGTGAACCTCGGAGGTAACTTCACCACTGAGCTAAAAGGGTATCTGGGGACCATATTCTCGAGGTTTCTCCATTCTCCTTTAGGCCAGTAAATCTGGTCTTTCTTTTGTTTTTTTGTGAGTTAGAATTATGCTCTCCATCCTTCTCCAGCTCTGTCCAGAACCCTCTGTTGTGATCCTGGTCAGAGCAGTCAGTGGTGGTAGCTGGGCACCACCTAGCTGTATTGGACTCAGTCCGGTGGAGGCCTTGGTAGATGTGGGCAATTAGTCCTTCGGACTAATCTTTTCCTTGTAGCCTGTTCTCTTCATTCTCCCTTGCTCCCGAAGGGATGAGACCAGTGGAGTATCTTAGATGGCCACTCACAGGCTTTTAAGACCCCAGACACTACTCACCAAGGTAGAATGTAGAGCATTGTCTTTATAAGTAGTGTCATGCCAACTGAGCTAGATGTTCCCTGAGACCATGGTCCCCAGAGCCCTCCGCCCAGCAACTCAGTCCCTCGGGGACTTTGGATGTGTCTATGGGGCTTCCATGACCTTTCCTTGTACAGGTTGTGCTAGTTTCCCCTGTATTGTGTACTGTCTCACTTTTCACCCAAGATACCACTTATCTATTGCCTATTTAGTAGTTCCCCCTCCACCCCTCCCATCCCTGGTAACCAAGAAAGATTGTTACATTTTGTCTGTGAACGTTTTCATGGGTTTTTACAATAGAGGTCTCATACAATATTTGTCCTTTTGTGATTGACTTATTTCACTCAGCATAATGTCCTCCAGTTTCATCCATGTTATGAGATGCTTCACAGATTCATCGTTGTTCTTTCTCGTTGCATAGTACTCCATTGTGTGTATGTGCCATAGTTTGTTTATCCATTCATCTGTTGATGGGCATCTAGGTTGTTTTCATCGTTTTGCTATTGTGAACAATGCTGCCATGAACATAGGTGTGCATATGTCTATTCGGGTGATGACTCTTATTTCTCTAGGATATATTCCTAGGAGTGGGATTGCTGGATCAAATGGTATGTCTATTTCTAGCTTTCTGAGGAAACGCCATATCATTTTCCAAAATGGTTGTATCATTTTGCATTCCCACCAGCAGTGCATAAGAGTTCCCATCTCCCCGCAGCACCTCCAACATTTCTTATTTCCAGTGTTTTTGATACGTACCAGTAATGCTGGGGTGAGATGGAATCTCATTGTGGTTTTAATTTGCATTTCTCTAATGGCTAGTGATCGTGAACATTTCCTCATGTGTCTGTTGGCCATTTGGATGTCTTATTTGGTGAAGTGTCTGTTCATTTCCTTTGCCCATTTTGTAATAGGATTATTTGTCTTTTTGTGGTAGAGGTGTTAGATTTTCTTGTAGATTATGGAGATTAAATCTTTGTCCGACTTGTACTGTCCAAAAATTTTTTTCCCAGTCTGTAGCTTCTCTTTTTACTCTTTTGGTGAAGTCTTTTGAAGAGCATAGGTGTTTGATTTTTAGAAGATCCCAGTTATCTAGCTTATCTGTTGGGTTTTGTGCGTTGATGGTTATACTTTGTATCCTGTTAATGCCATGTATTAAGGCCTGAAGTGTTGGTCCTATTTTTCCTTCTATGAACTTTATAGTTTTAGGCTTTATATTCAGGTCTTTGATCCATTTTGAAGTAGTTTTTGTATACGGTGTGAGGTATGGGTCCTGTTTCATTTTTTTTCAAATGGATATCCAGTTTTGCCAGCACCATTTGATAAAAAGACTGTCTTTTCCCCATTTGATGGACTTTGGGCCCTTGTCGAAGATCAGCTGACCATAGGTGGATGGATTTCCATCTGGGTTCTCAATTCTGTTCCATTGGTCAATGTATCTGTCGTTATACCAGTACCAGGCTGTATTGACTACTGTAGCTGTATAGTAGGTTCTCAAGTCAGGTAGTGTGAGTCCTCCAACTTAATTCTTCTTCTTCAGTAGTGCTTTACTTATTCGGGGCTTCTTGCCTTTCCATATAAAGTTAATGATTAGTTTTTCCATCTCTTTGAAGAATGTTGTTGGTATTGGGATCGGGATTGCATTGTATTTGTAAACTGCTTTGGGTAGAATTGTCATTTTCACAATGTTGAGTCTGCCTATCCATGAGCATGGTACGTTTTTCCATTTATGTAGACCCCTTTGGGTTTCATGCAGTAGTGTTTTATTGTTTTCTTTGTATAGGTCTTTTACATCCCTGGTCAGATTTATTCCTAAGTATTTTATCTTTTTAGGGGCTATTGAAAATTGTATTGATTTCCTGATTTCCTTTTCATCGTTCTCCTTACTGGTGTATAGGAATCCAACTGATTTTTGAATGTTTATCTTGTATCCTGCTACTCTGCTGAATCTTTCTATTAGTTACACTAGATTTCTCATGGAGTCTTTAAGGTTTTCTATGTATAGTATCATATCATCTGCAAACAGGGACAGTTTAACTTTTTCATTACCAATTTGGATGCCCTTTATTTCTTTTTCTTGCCTTAATGCTCTAGCTAGAACTTCCAGCACAATGTTAAACAGGAGTGGTGATAAAGGGCATCCTTGTCTTGTTCCTGTTTTCAAGGGAATGTTTTCAGTCTCTCTCCATCAAGAATGATGTTGGCCGTTGGTTTTGCATAGATGCCCTTTATTATGTTCCCTTCTATACCTATTTTATTGAGAGTTTTTATCAGGAATTGGTGTTGCACTTTGTCAAATGCCTTTTCTGCATCAGTTGAGATGATCATGTGATTCTTTTCTTTCCTTTTATTTATGTGGTGTATTACGTTGATTGATTTTCTAATGTTAAACCATCCTTGCATACCTGGTATGAATCCTACTTGGTCTTGGTGTATTATTTTTTTGATACAATGCTGAATTCTATTGGCTAGAATTTTGTTCAGAATTTTTGCATCTATATTCATGAGAGATATTGGTCTGTAATTTTCTTTTTTTGTGACGTCTTTGCCTGGTTTTGGTATCAGAGTTAGGCTGATGTCATAGAATGAATTTGGAAGTGTTGCTTCCTCTTCTGTGCTCTGAAATAGCTTGAGTAGAACTGGTACAAGCTCTTCTGTAAATGTTTTGTAGAATTCTCCATTGAAGCCATCTGGGCCAGGGCTGTTTTTGGTTGAGAGTTTTTTTATTAGCTTTTCAATCTCTTCTCCTGTTATGGGTCTGTTCAGATTTTCAACATCACTTTGTTGTAGTTTGGGTAGGCTGTGTGTTTCTAGAAATTTAATCATTTACTCTAGGTTTTCAAGTTTGTTGGAGTATAGTTTTTCATAATATTCTGTTATAATCCTTTTTATTTCAGTTGGGTCTGTTGTAATGTCCCCCATTTCATTTCTTATTTGGATTATTTGTGTCCTCTCCTGTTTTTCTTTTGTCAGTCTGGCCAGTGGTTTGTCGATTTTGTTGATTGTTTCAAAGAACCAACTTTTGGTTTTGTTGATTCTTTCTATTGTTTTTCTGTTCTCTATTTCGTTTATTTCTGCTCTGATCTTTACTATTTCCTTTCTTCTGGTTGTTGTGGGCTTTTTTTGCTGTTCTCTTTCTATTTGTTTGAGTTCTGTAGTTAATGTTTTGATTTTGTCCCTTTCTTCTTTTTGGATATATGCATCTATTGCTATAAATTGTCCTCTGAGGAGTGCCTTTGCTGTGTCCCAAAGGTTTTGGTATGATGTGTTTTCATTCTCATTTGATTCTAGGAATTTTTTGATTCCATCTCTGATTTCTTCTATTACCCACTGATGTGTAAGCAGGGTATTATTCAGTTTCCATGTAGTTGATTTTTTTTCCTTGCTCTTTCTAGTGTTAATTTCTACCTTGATGGCCTTGTGGTCAGAGAAGACACTTTGAATTATCTCAGCGTTTTGGATCTTGTTGAGGATTGCTCTGTGGCCTAAGATGTGGTCTATTCTGGAGAACGTTCCATGTGCATTGGAAAAGAATGTGTACTTTGCAGCAGTTGGATGGATTGTTCTATATATGTCTATGAGGTCCAGTTGGTTGATTGTGCCCTTTAGGTCTTCTGTATCTTTGCTGAGTTTCTTCTTAGTTATTCTGTCCTTTACTGAGAGTGGTGTGTTGAAGTCTCCTACTATTATTGTGGAACTGTCAATTTCTCTTTTCAGTGCTGTTAGAGTTTGTTTTATGTATTTTGGCGCCCTCTCATTGGATGTGTAGATGTTTATTATGGTTATGTGTTCATGATGGATCGCCTCCTTAATCATTATATAGTGTCCTTCGTTGTCTTTTATGGTAGATTTTGTTTTAAGGTCTATTTTATCTGAGATTAGAATTGCCACTCCTGCTCTTTTTTGGTAGTTTTTAGCTTGATATATTTTTTTCCAACCTTTGACTTTTAATAAATTCACGTCTTTGTTTCTAAGGTGTGTCTCTTGCAGACAGCATATTGATGGATTCTGTTTTCTTATCCATTCTGTGACTCTCCGTCTCTTTATGGGTGCACTGAATCCATTTACTTTCAGTGTCGTTATTGTTAAACGTGAGTTTATTGCTGTCATTTTGTAGTGCTTTTTTCTGTGGTGCTGAAGTTTTCTTTATTCTTCTTACTCTCTTGTGCTGAGTTAATTTGTTTGTGGATTTTTTTTTTTTCATTTCTTTTGTTTTTGTAGGTTTTGTTTTTGCTGATACTTTATGTTTTTCATCTTTATTTTTATGTGTTGGTTTGTTAACTTTCTTTGTGGTTACCATGAATTTTACCCTTATCTTTCTAAGTTTGAAGCAGTCTACTCTTACTTGGTATCGCCTTGCCTTCCTCTCCATTAGAAGGTTCTATACCTATACCGTTTATTCCCTCTTTCATTGTTTTGATGTTATCATCCATCAATTGACTGCTCTGATTCCCTGTTGTATTTCTTTTTGTTTTGGATAGTCCTCAAGAGTTCATTTCCTAGATTGGTATCTGGCTGGTATGATCATGCGTCCTAGGGTGAAGCTGTTTGTCCTCAGATCGAAGAACTCCCTTTAATAGTTCTTGTAAGTTTGGTTTGAGTTTTACATATTCCCCTAGTTTCTGTTTATCTGGAAATGATCTAATTTCACCATCAAATTTGAACGAGTGTTTTGCAGGATATATTATTCTTGGCTGACAATTTTTTTCTTTCAAGATTTTATATATGTCATCCCACTGCCTTCTTGCCCACATGGTTTCTGCCGAATAATCTGAGCTTAGTCTTATTGTTTGTTCTCTGTATGTGACTTCTTGTTTTTCACGAGCTCCTCACAGGATTCTTTGTCTTTGGCTTTGATATGCCTTGGTGATTTTCTTTTGGGTTCTCTTCTATATGGGGCTCATTGAACATCTTGGATGGCCAGCTTTTCATCTTTAATGATATTGGGAAAGTTTTCTGTCAGCAGTTCCTCAATGATCCTTTCTGTGTTTTCTGTTTTCTCCCCCTGTTCTGGAATGCCAATCACTCGTAAATTTTTGCTTTTGATTGTGTCCCACATAACTCTCAGGGTCTCTTCATTTTTCTTTGTTCTTTTTTCTGAGTTTTCCTGAAACAGAGTTGTATCCAAGTGTTTGTCTTTAGTTCCACTGATCCTGTCTTCCACGGTTTCAAATCTGCTTCTCAGCCCTTCTATGACATCATCCATTTCTGAAATCTTGTTGTTTATCTTTTGGATTTCTAATTGTTGTTTTTGTATAATTTCTAGTTCTGAATTTATTTTGGCATTTTGTTCCTGCATCATCTTCCTGAATTCTTCCAATTTTTTGTCTGTATTTTCCATAAATTTGTCTATTTTTTCCTCATGTTTGTCAGCTTTTTGCCTCTGTTCTTGGAAAATTCTGAGTATTAGTGATTTGAATTCCCTATCAGGTACTTCTAGTGCATTTTCTTTCACAGGAGAGTTATCTGGTGTTTTAATTTGGATGACTACTGGAGCCATCCTGTCCTGTTTTTGTAAATATTTTGATATTGTTTGCTGTTTTTAGAGCATTTGGTAGATATTTCTCTCATTTATTGATTGTAGATTTGTTTGTTTCGTCCCTTCTCTAAAAAAAAAAATTTGAGTATGTCTGAGCAGGTGGACTGCATGCCCCTTGTTGTTCACTCATCTGTGCACTCAATACTTTTTGCCTCCTTCTCCAACTAGCTGGTTCAGTCACTCATATGTGGTACAGCAGGGCAGGTCTAGCTGAAGAGGAGCCACTGGGACAAGTTGTTTGTGGCACTCACCACAGCCACCAGGGCAGTCAGTAATCAGTGCTGGGAAGGTTCCAACAGGCCGTGCCTGCACAGCTTGGTGGTGTGATGTCAAGTGCACGGTGCAGGTAGGCAGGATGCAGCGGGGAGATGGTTATGTGTGAAGCTAAGCTGGATATGGGAGAGAGGAGAGAGGAACAGGAGCCAAAAAACATACAAACAAACAAAAAAGAATGCTAGGGGAGCTTGCCATTGGAATGGAGACATGAGAGACTATGGAATGGAGAAAAACAGAAGGGGGAAGAGAAAGAAAAGAAAAGAATGAACAAATAAAAGTCAGAAAGGTTAAAGAACCGCAAAGTTCCCTGGGATCCCACTGATGCAGCTATGAGGTCAGGTTTCACAGCACAGCCTGGCCAGATGGCACAGAGGCATACAACACCTGGTATTCAGGGATCAGAAAGAGAAGGAAGAGACAGAGAGACGAGAAATTGAGCAATGAAGAAAGACAAAAGGGAAAAAGAGGGAAAAGAAAACAAAACAAACAAATAATAAAAAAAAAAAAAAGGAACAAGGAAGTCCCCCCAGAAAAATAGAAAAAAAAAAAAAAAACCCAACAAAAAAAGAAATGCATTCAGGGATCCCTCTGCATGTCTGTGGAAGCCGAAGGGGAGTCTCCCTGGCATGCAGCTCCGCCTGGCCAGAAAGGGCTCCCAACTCAAGAAAAGGAAAAGAAAACAGACAAATAATTCAAAATGAACAAATGAACAAAAGCCCTGGTATCCCACCAGTGTGGTAGCCCTGACCGGGAAGCAACTCCACACTCAAATGGAGCTCCTCAGCCCCTCAGGAAAAAGCAAAGATGGCGCACAGAGCCAGGCACTCGAGTGAAAGGAGGGGGAGGCAGCAAGAGGCAAGCAAGAAACCCAAAGAAGCAGAAAAAAAAAAAAAAAAAAACACCAGCAGCCAACAAATGGCACTCAGAGAGCCAGCCAGTGTGGGTTGGTGTTTCTGGACAAGAGACTGTGTCTGTGGGAAACAGAGGAGGCCGAGTGTGAGTGAAGAAGGGTGGAGAGTGGGAAAGCGTATATCACAAATTGCCGGTGCTCTGGGGCCCCTCAGGAAGGAGCAAAGATGGCGCACGGAGCCAGGCACCCCAGTGAAAGGAGGGGGAGGCGGCAAGAGGCAAGCGAGAAACCAAAAGAAGCAGGAAAAAAAAAAAAAAGCAACACCAGCAGCCAACAAACGGCGCCCAGAGAGCCGCCCACCCGGGCGCGCAGAGTCCAAGCAGCCGGCGCCCCCCAGCCAAGAGACTGCGGCCACGGGAAGCAGAGGAGCCTGAGCCAGGGCGAAGAGGGGTTGGGGGTGGGAAAGCGCACACCGCAAATTACCGGCTATTTTGTCTCCCACTGGACGCTCGGTGAGGCTGCTCTCTTGTACCCCCATTTGCCAGTTTCTGATAGGAGTCCAAGATGGTGGATCCGCGCTGCGTTAGCTGGTCGGGGACCTCTGCATGAATCTCTCCTCACTCTCTGTTCTCTTTCAGTATTCTTGCTCCATTTGGTGCTCAGCTGAGTTCTTTATCACTTCATTTGATGTTCTAGGGTTTCAGGATTGTTGATTCTCTGTTTGGCTTAGTTTTTCAGATCTTTGCTGTGGAGGGATGGTGTGGTGCTTCTGCCTTGAGCGCCATCTTGCCGGACTCCAAACTTTTTATTCTGAGTCCATTGTAGATTTACATGCAGTCTTAAGAAATAATACAAGCATATCCCATGTACCTTTTACCCAGTTTCCCCCAATGGTAACATCTTGCAAAACTATAGTACAATATCACAAGCAGGATCCTGACATCTATACAATCTAGATACAGAACATTTCCATCACCAGTGGCATCACTGGGGGGTGGGGGGTGCGGGCTGCACCCCCTGACACTGTCAGAGAGGGTGACACCAAAAGGGTCCTAGGGTCTCTAGTGGGGCCGGTGGCAACGGTAGGTTGGTACGGAGACTGCCAAGGCAGTGGCATCACTAGCATTGGTGTCACCCATCACCCAGTATGGTAACTTGTCACCACCCCCACACCAGTCACTAGGGTTGGCGTCACCCAGTACAATAACTTGTTACCACCACCACTCCATCACCCATCAAATAGGATCCAGGAGCCCTGCCCCGGCGTTTGCCACTGGGCTGTGAGGAGGGAATCCCCCTTGGCCAATGGGAAAGGGGGGAGCTTCCGGGAGCTGCGGGGAGCCACGGCGGGGGTTGGGGGGCAGGGACAGGAGGGGCGGGACCTCGCAGCTGGATGCTGGGCCCGGAGTGGAGGCAGGGCGGTGCCGGGCTGCGCAGTCCAGCAGAGGGGATGTTCACTAACTGACCCGCCCACCCAGTCCTGGGGGCAGAGGAGATACTAAGAGTTACCACACTGGATCACACCAATCGTAGTGACGCCATTGTCCATCACAAGGATGCCTCATGCTGCTCTTTTACAGCCACCTCACATACTCGGACTCCTTATCTCCTTACAACCACTAATATGTTATCCACTTCTATAAATTTGTCATTTGAAGAATGTTATATAAATGGAATTATCCAGTATATGGGGCCCTGGTGGCTTAGTGGTTAAGGGCTACGACTGCTAACCAAAACCTGGGCAATTTGACTACACCAGTCACTCCTTGGAAACCCTGTGGGGCAGTTCTATTCTGTCCTATAGGGTCACTATGAGTCGGAATCCACTCAACGCACTGCACCGAGTTTTTTGTTGTTGTTGTTGTTTATCTAGTATATAACCTTCTGGGTTTGGCTTTTTGCACTCAATGTAATTCCCTGGAGATTAACCCAGGTTGTTGTATGTATCAGTAGTTTGTTCCTTTTATTCCGAGTAGTATTCCATGGTAGGATATACCACAGTTTGTATAACTATTCACCCACTGAGGGCCATATGGGTTGTTTCCAGTTTTCAGCTATTGTGAATACAGCTGCTAAAAACACTCATGTACAGGTTTTTGTGTGAATATAAGTACTCATTTCTCAGGGATAAGTGCCCATAATTGCAATTGTTGGATCATATGGTAGAGGCATGTTTTATTTATTAAGACTTCTAGAGTTTTAGTTTATATAATTGTTGATTTAGCTATTTCTTATTTCATTTCCATCAGTTTTGCTTTATATAATCTGCAGCTCTGTTGTTTGTTGCATATGCATTTAGACTTGCTGTATCTGCTTGGTGGATTGACTCTTTTGTCATTATATAATGTCCCTCCTTGTCACTGGTAATTTCCCCTTTTTTGAAGGCTACTTTATCTGATACTAATATAGCCATTCCTGCTGTCCTTTGATTAATGTTTGAATGTGTTTGAATGATATATATTTTTTCTATCCTTTTCCTTTCAATCTACCTATATTGCTATAGTTTAAATGAGTTTCTTATAGACAGTATCTAGTCGGGTAATTGTCATTCATTGAATTGTATCCCCCCAAAGTACGTGCCAACTTGGTTAGGCCATGATTCCCAGTATTGCATGGTTGCCCTCCATTTTATGATGTGATGTAATTATCCAATGTGTTGTAATTCCTAACCTCTATGATGGTAATGAGGAAGGATTAGAGGCAGTTATATTAATGACGCAGAACACAATCTACAAGATTAGGTTGTATCTTGAGTCAGTCTCTTTTGAGATATAAAAGAGAGAAGCGAACACAGAGGAGAGGCACTTCATACCACCAAGAAAGAAGAGCTGGGGATGGCGTGCCTCTTTGGACTCGAGGTCCCTGCATTAAAAACATCCTAGACCAGGGGAAGATTGATGACAAAGACCTTTCTCAAGAACCAACAGAGAGCAAAAGCCTTCCCTGGGAGCTAGCACACTGAATTGGGACATCTAGCTTCCCAGACTGTGAGAGAATAAATTTCTGTTTGTTAAAGCCATACACTTGTGGTATTTCTGTTATGGCAGCACTAGATAACTAAGACAGAATTTGGTACTGGGAGTGGGGTGCTGGTCTAACAGATACCTACAATGTGGAAGCAGTTTTGTAATTGAGTAATGGGTAGAGGCCAGAAGAGTTTTAAAGTTCTTAATAGTAAAAGCCTAGATTACCTTGAAGAGACTGTTGGTGGAATTATGGACATCAAAGAATTCTGGTGAGGGCTCAGAAGGAAGTGAGGAGAGCTATAACACCAGAGATGGCACAGACAATGAGAAGCAGCAGCAGAGAAAAGCAGCAGCTGAATCAGGAGACCAGCATGATATGACATGGGAGCTGACCCATGGAGGAGGCTTCCTGGTGGAGTAGGGTACCTCTCAGCACTTATTAGTAGCAGTAAAGAATTTTGTAACATTTGCCTGAGTAGGGCAGAAGCAGGGCTGCTCAAGAAGCCTGATGGGCTGAGGGACTGAGAGGCCAAGGAACTGAGAGACCAAAGAGCCAAGAAACAGAAGCTGAAGAGACAGGAACATAGGAAGTAGAGCTGCCTCAGTCTCAAAGTGTAAGGCCATGACCTCTGGAGTTTCAAAGGGTAGAATCACAGCCTGCTGGGTCTCAAAGGTGGGGCCATGGCCTCCAAGATTTCAAAGAGTCAGACCTTCACCAACTCAGTTTCAGACTGTGGGGATACCATTCATGAATGCCAGATGAATGGGGCCAGATCCACTGCCTAAAGCTGAGGGGACAGGGCTGCCAGGCCCAAGGGGCAAAAGAATAGGACCTGCTGGGGCCAAGTGGTTAGGGTTACCACTCAGATGAAATAGGAGAATGGGGCCATCCTAATCCAAAGGAGCGGAGTTGCCTTCCCAGTGGGCCTAGGACCAGGGGCCTCCACCCAGAATTTGGAGAGTGTGGCCAACACCCAGAGTCTGAAGTACAGGACAATCACCTAAATGGTCTCAGAGAATAGAGGATGATTTTCAAGTCTTGAGAGCTAATGTAATGTGTTCTGCTTGCTTAGTCCCTTCTGTCCCTCCAATTTTTGCCATTTGTAATGGAAATGTATACGTTTTGCCCATTCCACCTTTGTACTTTGAAAGCAGATAATTTATATTCTAGATTTCACAGATGAAGAGGAATTTTGGCCCAGGGTAGAATTTGCACTTCGAGTTGATTTAAGACTTTTGGGGTGATATTGTGGGGTGAATGTGTTTTACGTGTGTCAAGGACATGAATTTAGGGAGGGCAAAGAGTGTTGTCATGAACTGAATTGTATACCTCCAAAATTTGTGTCAACTTGGTCAGGCCATGATTCCCATACTGTGTGGTTGTCCTCCATTTTATGATCTGATGTAATTATCCAATGTGTTATAAATCCTAACCTCTATGATGGTAATGAGGAAGGATTAGAGGTAGTTATGTTAATGAGGCAGGACACAATCTATAGGATTAGGCTGTATCTTGAGTCAATCTCTTTTGAGATATAAAAGAGAGAAGCAAGCAGAGAGGAGAGGGATTTTATACCACAAAGAAAGAAGAGCCAGGACTGGAGTGTGTCGTTTGGACCTGGGGTCTCCACCCTGAGAAGCTCCTAGACCAGGGGAAGATTGATGACAAGGACCTTCTCCTAGAACGGAAAGAGAGAGAAAGCCTTCCGCTGGAGCTGGTGCCCTGAATTCAGACTTATAGCCTCCTAGACTGTAAGAGAATAAATTTCTGTTTGTTAAAGCCATCAGCTTGTGGTATTTCTGTTATAATAGATAAATAAGATAGTAATGCTTTATAATTCACTCTGTGAATCTCTATGTTTTAATTAGGGTATTTAGAGATTTTTATATTTAATGTAATCATTTATATGTTAAGATTTAAGTATCCTCCCCTCCCCAATTTGGCCTCACTATTTTTTATCTCTATGTTTTCTTTTTCCTGCCTTCCTGTAGGAACATTTTTAAAATGTCATTTTGATTTATCTATAGAGATGAACAGAAGATTTCAAAGGGCAGCTCAATAAGACAAAGTATTATAATGACATGTGCAAAGACCTGGAGATGGAAAACCAAAAGGGAAGAACATGCTCTGCATTTCTCAAGCTGAAAGAATTGAAGAAAAAATTTAAGCCTCAAGTTGTAATAGTGAAGGATTCTATGGGGAAAATATTAAACAACTCAGAAAGCATCAAAAGAAGATGGAAGGAGTACACAGAGTCACTATACCAAAAAGAACTGGTCTATGCTCAACCATTTCAGGAGGTACCATATGAACAGGAACCAATGGTACTGAAGGAAGAAGTCCAAGCTGCACTGAAGGTATTGACAAAAAACAAGGCTCCAGGAATTGATGGAATACCAATTGAGATGTTTCAACAAATGGATGCAGTGCTGGAAGTGCTCACTTGTCTATGCCAAGAAATTTGGAAGACAGCTACCTGGCCAGCCAACTGGTAGAGGTCCATATTTATGCCTATTCCCAAGAAAGGTGATCCCACCGAATGTGGAAATTATGGAACAACATCATTAATGTTACACACAAGTAAAATTTTCTGAAGAACATTCAAAAGCAGCTGCAGCAGTATATCAACAGCAAACTGCCAGAGATTCAAGATGGACTCAAAAGAGGATGTGGAACTAGAGATATCATTGCTAATGTCAGATGGATCCTGGCTGAAAGCAGAGCATACCAGAAAGATGTTTACCTGTGTTTTATTGACTATGCAAAGGTATTCAACTGTGTGGATTGTAACAAATTATGGATAACATCACAAAGAATGGGAATTCCAGAACACTTAATTGTGCTTATGAGGAACCTTTACATAGATCAAGAGGCAGTTTTTCGGACAGAACAAGGGGATACTGCATGGTTTAAAATCAGGAAAGGCGTGCATCAGGGTTGTAGCCTTTCACCATACCGATTCAATCTGTATGCTGAGCAATGAATCCAAGAAGCTAGACTATATGAAGAGGAAAGGGGCATCAGGATTGGAGGAAGACTCATTAACAACTTGTGTTATGCAGATGACACAGCCTTGTTTGCTGAAAGTGAAGAGGATTTGAAGCACTTACTGATGAGCATCAAGGACCACAGCCTTCAGTATGGATTACACCTCAACATAAAGAAAAGAAAAATCCTCACAACTGGACCAATAAGCAACATCATGATAAACAGAAAAAAGATTAAAGTTGTCAAGGATTTCATTTTACTTGGATCCAGAATCAACACCCACGGAAGCGGCAGTCAAGAAATCAGAAGACGCATTGCATTGGGCAAATCTGTTGCAAAATACCTCTTTAAAGTGTTGAAAAGAAAAGATGTCGTCTCGAAGACTAAGGTGCACCTGACCAAAGTCATGGTGTTTTCAATCACCTTCTATGCATGTGAAGGCTGGACAATGAATAAGAAGGACAGAAGAAAAATTGATGCCTTTGAATTACGGTGTTGGAGAAGAATATTGCATATACCATGGACTGCCAAAAGAATGAACAAACCTATCTTGGAAGAAGTACAACCAGAATGCTCCTTAGAAGCAAGGATGGTGAGACTATGTCTCCCATACTTTGGACATGTTGTCAGGAGGATCAGTCCCTGGAGAAGGACATCATGTTTGGTGAAGTGGAAGGTCAGCAAAAAAGAGCAAGACCCTCAACAAGAGGGATAGACACAGTGGCTGCAACAATGGGCTCAAGCATAACGATTGTGAGGATGGCACAGGACCTGGCGGTGTTTCATTCTGTCTACACATAGGGTCACTATCAGTCAGAATTGACTTGATGGCACCTAACAATAATAGTGTTTTTGAGTATGTTTCTTTGCACAGCTTTTTTTTTAGAAGTATCTTTTGGTGTACATCATATATACATAATTTCTTATAATCACTAATGTTGTCATTTTACCAGTTTGAATGAAGTAAAGAAAACTTACCTCCTTTTATGTCCATTTCATGTTCCCCTTTTTATAATGTTGTCTTAAATATTTTCTCTATGTGAATTGAGAACTACATGAGACAGTATTATCATATCTGCTTCAATCATCAAACATAATTTTGAAAACTCAAGAGAAGGAAAATCTATTGTGTTTACTCATATTTTTGCTTACTATGTTCTTCCTTCCTTCCTAATGTTCCAAGATTCCTGCTTTTATCATAGCCCTTAAAGAAAAAAAAAAAAAAACCTTGTTTAGCCATTCATTAAGACAGATCTGCTTGTAATAAGTTATCTTAGTCTTCCTTTATATAGAAAGGTTTTGATTTCCCCCAGACTTCCAAATGATATTTTCACTGGATATAGGATTCTGGATTGACAGTTCTTTTATTTTGACATATGAAAAATATCATGCCACTTCCTACTGGCGTCCATGGTTCCTGATAAGAAATCCACTGTTAAAATTGTTTTCATACTATAAATAGGGTGATATTTTTCTTTGACTGCTTTCAAGATTTTTTTTTTTTTTTGGTCTTTAGTTTCAGAAGTTTAATCATGATGGGTTTTACCATGGATTTCTTTGGGTTCATCCTGTTTGAAGTCCATTCAGCTTCTTGAATCTGCAGGTTTATGTTTCTTGCCAAATTTGGAAGGTTTTCAACGACTATTTCTTCAAGTACTTTTTCATATGCAAATTGTTTTTTTAATTCCTTGATTCCAATGGCACTAATGTTAGATCTTTTGTTACAGTGCTACATGTCCCTGAAGGTCTGTTCATTTTTTTCTCTCAATCTTCTCTCTATTGTTCAGATATAGTAATTTCTATTCTTTCAACCCACTGATTATTTTTCTGCCCTTTCTTGTTCTGCTCTTGAGCCCACACACTGAGATTTTTATTTCATATAGCGTATTTTTTTTAATTCTAAAATTTCTATTTGGTTTTTCTTTATATCTTCTATTTCTTTGCTCAGACATTCGATCTCTATCTGAGGCTTTCTATTTTTTCATGTTTGAAGTATTTTGTAATTACTCGTTGAAGGATTTTTATCATGGCTACTTTAAATTTTTTGTCAGATAATTTCTGACATCTTGGTGCTGGCATCTATCTATTTTATTCAGTTGGAGATTTTCCTGGTTCTTAGTATAGTATGTGATTTTTCTATTGAACCCTAGATATTTCTGTATTGCATTATGAGACTCTGGATCTTAATTTAAACCTTGTTTTATCTGGCTATCTTTGACAGCTCTCCAGCAAAGAAAGGTGCATGTACCTTGTTAATGTCAGGAGGAGGTAAAAATCCAGGTTCCCCTCTGGACCTCTATTGGCACCCAAGGTTATTGCTGGCAGTGGTAAAAGTTATAGCTCTCCCAGTAGTCTCCATTGACACTACAGTGGAAGTGGCTTTGCCATTGCTGGGTGATGATGGAAGTCCTGATTTTCCACCAGGCCTCTTCTGATGCCACTCTGTTGAGTTGGGGAATGGATACCTCATTACTGCTTGGCAGGAGTGGAGGCCTAGGTTCCCAATATAGTTTCCACTGGGGGCTGGTTCTCATAATTGGCCTCTGGGTATGAAAGCCCAACCCTCCTATCTGGTCTTCTCTGCCTCGACCCTGGAAGACATTTTCCAGGATCTACAGTATGAGCGGACTTCTCATCACAACCTTGTGAGACAGTTGTCTAGGTTTAGGGTAGGGGGGAAGCCACAGTTTTTTTCTGTGGTGGTTGGCTAGAGTAGAGAAGTTATTCTCTAAAATTTTTCTGTCTTGCTAAGCTCCTTCTCTCCTGGTCATTTGTCTATAGAGAAGAGGCTCTCGTTAGAACTTTGTCAACACCACTCCTTCTTCTGGGTTGCCAGCTTCTTAAGCTCCAGTCTGAGAAAGAAGAGAAAAAATGAAAACATTGTTTAATTCCTTGGATCTCAAGGTCCCTAGCCTGTCTGCCTTCTTCTAGTCCATCTCCCTGGTAGCAGAAGTTAAGATCTTGTTTTGTCTATCAATGCTGCTGATTTTCATTACGTCTTTTATGTATTGTTGTCATATTTTATAAGCACAAAAATTTTTAGAAAGTGGATTATTTGTGAAATAATCAAGTCATTCTTTTTAGGATCTGTGTGATAGTAAGCAAAAGGTTAAGTAAATAGCAACATGTTATCTACCTCTTTGCTCACAACTTCCCTGAATCCTCTATTTATTGTCTTTTGTGATCTCCTTGGAATTTCCACACAACCTCCAATCCTACCCCAAATATTTCATCAGTGGCATCTGGTTAGCTATTTGGTGGTGGTGGTGGCTGTGGTAAGAAGGAAGTAAAATATGTGTGTGTGTGTGTTAGCTCATGTTGTTGTTGTTAGTTACCATTGAAACAACTCCAACTCATGGTGACCCCATGGGTGCAGAATAGAACTGCTCAATAGGATTTTCAAGGCTATAATATTTTGGAAGCAGATCATCAAGCCTGTCTTCTGAGGTGCCTCTGAGTGGGTTTGAACTGCCAGTCTTTCAGCTAGTATACCACTTAATAAATTCCTACTTAGATTTCCTATGTACTAAAGAACTAATTGGAAAAATACAAACTATAGCATACCATGTGTATTAATTTCCTAGACTGCCCTAACAAAATACCACAATTTGGGTGACTTATTAGAACAAAAATGTATTATCTCAGAGTTATGATAAAAAGTCCAAATCAGGGTATTGACCTTGCTGATTCCTTCTGAGAGCTCTGAGAGACAAACTCTTCCATGCCTTTCTCCTAGCCTGAGTAGCTCCAGGTGTTCCTTGATTTGCAGCTACAGCATCACGTGGTGTTCTTTCTCCGTCTCCCTGACTATATGGTGTCCTTTTTTATAAAGACACCAGTCATACAGGATTAGGACTTACTCTACTCCAGTATGACCTCATGTTAATCTAACTGATAACATTGTTACCTGGATAGGGTCCGTGCCCTGGAACAGTGGAGCCAATGAAATGTACTCCAAGTCAGAAAGAGTAAGAAAGTTTTATTTTAGGTTGTGTCCACCACCAGCGATCTGACAGCAGGGCAAGCTGTCTCTATGGGGTCCCAAAAGGCATTTTTACATTAGAGCTTATATATGACTTTTACAAAGGTTACAAGTGTCATTATTCATTACAAGGTAATTACAAGAGACGGCTTATCATTCTAAAGAGATATATGCCGGACATTTCTTTATCAGGCTAAAGATATACATATCTGACATCTGGGCTCCTATCTTCCTGTGGGGGGATAGAGCAAAACAAAGTCATTAACAAAGGTATTCAAAAAGGAGAAGGCAAAGAAAAAAGAAAAAAAAACTTATAGCTTCATCATGGCGTTAGTTATGTCAAGCTCTCAGTTGTCCATTTTGAAAAGGAAAAAACATGCTGGGAGTATCAGGGTCACAACATCTTCAAAGACCCTAATTCAAAATGAGTTCACATTCACAGATAAAGGGGTTACAGTGAATGGGGGGACACAAGTCAAATCATAGCACCAGAAGAAAATATATGTTAACAGCAAATTGCAGGGTAGGTTAAGAATCTAGGAATGCAGTAATGGAAAAAAATCACAGAGAAATACACATAAATATTATTTGTATCAAAACAATATTTGCTTTCTATAAAATTGCATACAATGTTAAAAGGGTTTATAAATAATTATGGGAGCCTGGTGGTACATAATTAAGTGCTTGGCAGCTAACCAAAAGGTCATTGGTTTGAACCCACCAGCCTCTCTGCAGGAGAAAGATGTGGCAATCTGCTTCCATAAAGATTACAGCCTAGGAAACCCTACGGAGTAGTCCTACTCTGTCCTACAGGGCACTATGGGTCAAAATTAACTCGATGGCAACAGGGATAAATAATTATGAGGAGATCAGTAAGATTCGAACAGATAGCTCCCAGAAGAGGAAGCAAGCATAGCTAAGCATTGAATGATCACACTCTTAAAATCAAAAACAGAATTAAAACAACAATGATATACTACTTTTTACTAAAAAAAATTAACAAATAATCTTGTTTTCCAGATTGTCTTTGAGTATTGTGTCATATATACACTATACATTTGATTGGAATTTAAGGCACATTTGTTAGAAAGAATTTTCACTATGGTGATAAATCAGCTTCATTTAGGACAAAAAAAATAATAGCTATCTAGGTTTTCATTGCTTGGAACCATGTTGGCAACATGGCAGTAAGCAAGTTTATATATTTCCTTCATCACCTATATGATTATTTGCAAGCAGAGACTACGGTTGTCCACTTTCATATAAACTTCATATCCATTGTGAAGTGAGCTAAATGGTAGCTCACTTATAAATATAAGAATTTATATTCTTTTATTTAATATAAGAATTTATATAAGAATTACATATATTATATATATTATCATATTATGTATATTTACATATATATAATAAGGATGTAAGAATTTATTTCCCCTTTCTCAATGGTCTTTCAGCCTCTTCGGGGGTCAGCAGACTTTCTCTTAACAGCCAGGTAGTAAATATTTGACTTGGTAGGCCACAGGATCTCTGTTGCAACTAATCAACATTGCCTTTGTATCATGAAAGCAACCACAGACAAAATGTAAATGAATGGATTTTTCTTAGTCAGCAAATATTTACAAAACCAGGTAACCATTTACCCAATGCCTATGAGTCAATTCTGACTCATAGTGACCCAATAGGACAGGGTAGAACTTCCCCCGTAGGGTTTCCAAGCCTATAATCTTTACAGAAACAGACGGCCGTATCTTTCTCCTGTGGAGCGGCTGGTGGATTTGAACCATCGATCTTTTGGTTAGCAGCCAAGGTCTTTAACCACTGCACCACCAGGGCTTTACTCTAGACTTTATAATTTGAGGGCACTCATGTTAAATATGGATAATGAGATTAGGATGATTCTTTCTGTTAACATGGAAAATGGTTTACTTTATTTTACTTTATTTCTTGGTTTGTCAAGAGCCTCCAATATTGTATCTATATACTTTTTATAATACCGATTTCAAAAGAGTGAGAAATAATAGCGTATAATGTTTACCATATTATATAATAACTCGCTATTAGAAAGAACATGGCTTTTGAGACAAACATTGCTCAGATTTCTGGCTCTGCCACTTATTAGCTGTAGATGCAGGCAAATTATGTTTCCACACCCCAGTTTCTTCATCTGTATAAGGTAAAGAACAATACCTACTTCATAGAGTTATTGTGAAGATTAAACGGAAAATACTTACAAGAAGTAAGCACATTCCCTAGCACATAAAAAATTAATGAATAAATTATTTTTTATTAATTATCTATTATGAAAATTGAAGTATTATTAGGCTAACAATAGAAAAATAAGTATCTGGATTCTACTAATATCTCTATAATAGATTTGATACCTGTTACTTTTGAGCATTCAGTTTTAATGATGATAATCGCCACTTTAAAACAACATAATCTAAATTTCATAACCAGGAACATATCCGTATTATTTTGCTCAGAATTCTCCAGTAACTAAGATGTAATAGACACAAGTGGCAGTTTGAAAACTCATCATTTGAAAATCTCAGAAGATTCTAAATTGAAATCACCTTAAGGTTGGGGCCTGAGTAGTGTGTCCTTTTTTCTAGTTTTATGTAGGGTGACTAGTGACTGAATCTTGTGCATTAAAATAAATTGATTTCAATATAATGAAGTAAATTTCTATTAAGCATGGGAGAAAGCTGATGACATCACCATGTCAAAACATCATCTAAAAGTCAAAAATGCTTTATTCATCGTTATCTCTCACCAGGGAGAATCGGCAACCCTAATGACATCTGGATTTCTTCCAAACCAGTGGATTTTGGACAAGGTTGAGAGTTTTTTCTTTGAATGGTTCACAGCCCCAATTAGAAACAAAATTAGCCACTATCATGGGATAGATGATTCTTTTCACAGAAGACTTCTTCTGAGCATATTTGAATTGCCAATATCAAAGACCCTAAAGAAAATGAAGGCAAAATTAATAAATAAATAGTGAGAGTTTTTCTAAGAGCAGCAGTAATTCATTATCAGGCAATTAGCCTCGTAATAAGCTCCCATTTCTCAGCTTAAAATATTTCGTTCAATATTGGAAATATAATTATGATGAAGGTTGAAGACACAGTGCAGTACTCAAATGTTAACCATTTACAAACAATTTGTCTTTAATGATAGACAGGAGAGGGTCTAATTACACTCAGCATTTCAAGAAAGGCTGACTATTTGCTAAACAGCATTCCATTTTGATTGCCTTTAAAGTGCAGCACTGGGTTGTTAAAGGGAAAATAGGATTTGGGACTCCAGGTAATTAACTTTCCTGCTGTTCTTTCTTAGACTCTAATGAAAGCCCTTTGAAGTCTTCATTACCAACGGGTGTTTGTCACGGCCAAAAAATAACGCAGAGCCACACAGCCTTCAAATAACAGTTCCCTTTATCATTCCTCTATAAAATCTTTGAAATGACTAACGATGGTCCGAAAGGTGCAAAGGGCAAGACTCACTCACTGAAATAAGGCGAGTCATCAAGAGGCTGAAAGAGGACAGCCAAAGAAAAGAAAGTAATATTGAGCCCAAGAAGGACAGAGAAGGATTATTTGAAATCCAGATTCTTTCAACAAAGGCTTACTCTTCAAAGCTTTCTGAAAAAGTGTAAAGGGGGGGGGGGGGGGAGTATAAAAAGTAAAGTGAAAAAAAATTGAAGCATATTTTAAAATGCATACATAATCATGGAAGGAGTTCATTGTTGACCTTGAATGGGCCCATATTGCCTGGCATCTGTCTTGAAAGAAGAATAAAGGAGAAATCAGTCACAGAGACGGTCTGTTCCATTTGTCACTGAAATCACTAGGTATATTTCCAGCACTTCTCTTTCTCCTAAGAGTCTTGCATTTATAGTATCTATTCGAGGAAAACTCAGAAGTACAGCATTTCAGGAACTCTTGATAAGCTGTCTGAATCATGTGCCATTGTGCCATGGTTTTCTCCAAGCCCTTTCCTTTATTAAGGTGCATGAAAAGACTTTGAATTACTGACTTGCCTTTGTTAAGACTCTTCTGTCCAGTTTCTAAAGTGCCCTATTTGAGACAAGATTGCTTAGAGCTATCAATGAGCTCTGTAATTCTGACACGTTGGGGGATCACATATGCTTATACATATTGTAGAATATTCAGGAACGAAGAGAACTAACATTTATGGAACACCCACTATGTGCCCCGTTATCATTTTCTCCCTTTAAACTTCCAGGATTTGTGAGGGTGAAAGGATAATCTTGATTACTTAGTCTCCTCCTAGTTTCAATTCCCACTAGCCAAAACTTGGTGTTTCATTTCTTAAACCACCCTCCCAGCAATAACTCCAACACCCAGTGCTAATATATTTTCAACGAAACCACTACGCCAAATCTAAACCTTAAAATAATGTATCTTTTTCCTCAATGCCTCACTCTATAGCTTCTTTCACCTATTTAAAAAAAAAAAAGAGTCACCTTCAAGTCAATTCTGACTCATGGCAAGCCCCTGTGTGTCAGAGCAGAACAGTGCTCCATAGGGTTTTTGATGGCTAATTTTCAGAAGTAGTTCACCAGGGCTTTCTTCTGAGGTGCCTTTGGGGTGGACTCCCTGCAACATTTCAGTTAACAGCCAAATGTGTTAACTGTTTGCACCCCTCAGGGACTCTGCTTCATCTATAGGATATTCAAGTGATGCCTCTTAAGACTTGCTTCTCTCCTTACCATATAAACACTCTACAGTCTCTATCACCTTATATAAATCTTTGACTTTACAGTCTCCTCTAGCCATCAACCAATTTATTCCTCCCTTAAAAGCCTATACTTCGGAGTGTTATACACTCACTATCTCTACTACGTCATCCACCATTTAATTATCCTACTGAAATATGATTTCTGTACCCCTCTATCAAAGTGACTATAGCTAACATTATATTTGACTTCCCGGTTGCTAGATCCAATGGAAGGTTTTCATTCCTTACCTCAGCTGGCTTCTCTGCAACTCCATAAATAGCTCTTCTACTGGGTTTCCAAGATCCACCCTCCTGCTTTCCTAATTTCATAACAGTTCCCTCTGTCTGCTTTTCTAGAATATTCTTTCTGCACTCATAGCTTGAATTCTGTTGCTCCCTAGAATCAATCTTTGAACATTTTATCTTACTCTAGCCCCTTTTTTGGTATCTCCTATTGTAGTGCAATGGATCACTTACGTGTGGACTTTCTCTCCATGGTCTTGTGGCTCCCGTCCAAGTGATTGGGTAGAACTGTGAAAATAGAGTAACTGCGGCCCACCAAAGGGATTGACCAGTTTTTGCCATCCTGCTGGGCTTGAAATGAGCCACCCCAGAGGTGGGACAGTGAGGATTCCACCACCACAGAGGAAAAACAGCCAGGAGCCAGCACATCCCCCTGCTGAGAAGCTCCTGGAACCAAGAGACAAACAGAGAGAAAGCTGTAACAGCAAAGGCAGTGAGAAGCGACTGCAGAGACCCCGCAGCAGGATATGGCATGGTGGGCTTACCAGCCCACGGAGAGAGAAAGCTGAGTGCCTTTAGGCAGAGGCCTAGGGCCTGGGAGAGGTGTGCCTGCAAGCACATCTGGTAAGGGGTTGTCCTGATGGAAGAACTATATCCTGAGCGTTCCTGAGCCTGAACTGTAACTGTTACTTCCCTAATAAACCCCATAATCGTAAATCATCTGTGAGTTCTGTGTGGCCATTGCAATCAATTATTGAACCCAGAAGAGAGGTAGAGAGTGCCGTGGGAAGGATGGTTGGTGCCAGAATTGGTAAAGACGGTGAAAGAGAGGAGACATGTCTGACCTCTATCAGATAGGAATTAGTCTTAAGCTGTTAACTTGATTCTCCTTCCTCCTTGTGAAGTTAGAGGAGGTCAGACGCAGCCCTCATGCCATTTTTACAGTTATGTTCCCTGTTAGTGTTTGTTGTATGCCATTGAGCCAATTCTAACTCATAGTAACTCTACATGACAGAGTGGAACTGCCTTATAGGGTTTCCAAGGTCGTAATCTTTAAAGGAGCAGATCACCAGGTCTTTTCTCTCGAGGAGCTGCTCGATGGGTTCAAATCGTGACTTTTCAGTTAACAGCCAAGCACTTAACCATTGTACCACCAGGGCTCCATATCCATGGAGGAGGCTCAGATTGCATTTTTGAGCTACAGGCACAGGTTTTAAACTTGAATTACAGACCCAAGAAATCACTTATTGGATATCTCCCGCCACCACCACCAAATATATTCCTCCTTTGTTATTTATAAACCTGTTACACTCATGGCTACCCATGACCTAGGACAAATTACAAATTCTGATAATGGTTGAAAGATTAGGCATGATGATTTCTTGGCCTTGGTTGAGTGTACTTTAGTTTATTCATGAAGCTACAAATAAGAAGTGCAAGCAATACACATGACGTAAAGATACAAGTGCCAATTACGTTCTCCTATTGACGCTTATGGGCAAATCTCTTCATGGCCCACCACAACCCAATCACCGAAATCAGAATTGGAGTTATCCTGGCTTTCGTCTTCTCCCACCTCCTATATTCAACTAATGATGAAGTCCTGCCACTTATACCCATTAAATATATCTATCTTATCTACCCATTTCTCTCTATTTTCAGTACTATTGCTATCATCTCTCAAATGAACTACTGAAAAAGTCTCCACGTCGTCTCTAATCTCAAACCCTATTCTCTCTCCCATCTGTTCTCCATTCTACTGTCAGCAAGGACATTCCAAAATATAAATATGGTGATGCCTCATTCCCTATCAAAAATACTTCAATGACTCCTCACTGTCTTTAGGGTAAATTCAAACATCCATAACAAAGAAAAAGACCGAACACAATCTGAGTACTCCTTAGTTCTGAAATTTCATTTATTATTTGGTGCCTTTTTTCTCCTGCTTTATGCGCTAGTCCTTTCGAAGGACTTCCAATTCCTCAAACATGCTGTTTCCTTAAGCCTCTATGTCTTCCAATATGTGCAGAACATTCTTTCTTTTACTACCCATTTTACCATTCAGGATATTTACTAGTCTGCCAAAACTCAGTTCAGATCTACCTGAGGACCCTGTCTGTAAAGCTTATAGACTCCATTTTCAGAGTACATCAAGAATCCAACCACATGCTTACCCACTTCTCTTCTACCACCTTAGTTCAAGTCACCATGACCTTTTAAATAGATTACTGCAGTTTTCAACTATCTAGTCTGCTGACGGAGCCCTGGTGGCACAGTGGTTAAGAGCTCAGCTGCTAACCAAAAGGTTGGCAGTTTGAATCCACCAGCTGCTCCTTGGAAATCCTATGGGGCAGTTCTACTCTGCTCAATAAGATTGCTAGGAGTTGGAATCGACTCGACAGCAATGGCAAACAAAGTCTGCTGACATCCACCCTTGCTCAGCCCATGGTGTATGCCCCACATAGCAGCCAGAGAATCCTTTGAAATCCTCTGTCAGATAATATTATTTCTCTGCTTATAACCCCTCAATAGGCACATTCAGAGGAAAAATCAAAATCCTTACATTGACCTACGCAAACCACATGGATTATTTTCTGGTTACCTCTCTGTTATCATGTCTCTCCCTCTTCTCACTCTGTTTCAGCAATATTTCAGCCCCTTTGCTATTCCAGTAACATACATTCACCTTACGAGAGTTCTCGTCATATCTTTGCTCAAATACCATCTTATGAAAGAGACCGCATATAACAAACCCAAAAAAGAACAACCTGTCTCCATTATTCTCCATCTTTTTATTTGACTTTAGGTTTTGTTTGTTTTTGTTTTTTCATAGCATCATTAAACCTGTCATATATGGTTTTTCTGTTCTACCCCACTAGAATGTAATCTCCATGAGGAGACACCTTGACTGTTTGTTTACTATGCTATCCCTAGGACAATGTTAACGAGTGAATTAACAAAAAGATAGATGACTCTATTATCTTCCGTTTTGAGCCCAGCAGTATTCCACTCTAGAATCCAAGTAAAAATGTTCTAAAATATTATCACTTTTCTTTTTGTTTGTTTCTAAAGACAGTTTGCTCCCAATTTCAGGAAATTTGGGGAAAAAAGAGGTACTACTTTCCACAAATTACTAGTATCCACTAACCTGTAATATTTGTTTATTCAATATATATGTATTAAGTGCTTAATACATGATAGGTCTTTCTTAGTTGCTGTGGATACAGCAGTGAACAAAAAATATGCAAACTATCCAAAGACCCTAACCTCATAGACTTATATCCCAGGTGAGTGCCTTGCTGGGAGATCATTAGCACTAGATAGCACCTTACAGAACAGAGGGAATCTGTCAATATCATATTTGTTTTTATTCTGTTGTCTAAACCAATTTTACTTTATAGATAACCCTGAGTAGCCAAATTAAGATGAATGTCCTGGGGAAGCAAAACCTTACACAATTCCCGCTGTGGAGCGTGCTCACATATTCGTTTCACAAACATTTATTCAGTAACTTTTATTGTTAGACAAAATGCTAGATTCTGAGCAATAAAAATGAAATAGACTCAATTCATACTTTTAAGGAAATCATAGACTAGTTGGAGAAAGAGATAGAAAAAAGAATACTTAAAACACCAGGTTCAAATGTGATGCTAGTGGTATGTACAGAGTGCCCTGGGAGTCTAGATTAAGGTATGATTTGTTCAGCCTGTGAGGCCAGGCTTGGAATTACAAAGATAATCTTGAATGTAAGGAGGCAGAAGGAGCAGAGAAGACATTTCAGATATGACTCCATTCAATACACTCATATTGAACTCCTGCTGTATGCTAAGCATGTAAGTTAGGTGCTGGTGTGCAAAGATAATTTGTGTAAGTTTCTAGGGATACAGACACTAAATGCTCTTGTCTTGGTGGAATCCTAATATGGGGGTGTTATGGATTGAATTGTGTTCCCCAAATATGTGTGGTATTAAAAAAAAAAAAAAAAAAAAAAACCTGTTGCCATCCAGGTCCAGTCAATTTCGACTCATAGTGACCCTATAGGACAGAGTAGAACTGCCCCATAGGGTTTCCAAGGAGCTCCTGGTGGATTCGAACTGCCAACCTTCTGGTTAACAGCTGTAGCTCTATACCACTGCAACACCAGGGTTCCCATGTGTGCTATATCATAACCCAATTCTACTCTGTCATACTGGATTGCTATGAGTCAGAATCGACTTGATGGCAATGGGTTATTTTGTTGTTGTTGTTTATATTTGTGGGAGGAGCCCTAGTGGTGCAATAATTAAGCCCTCACTTTGAACCCACCAGCTTCTCTGAGGGAGAAAAGACCCAGAGATCTGCTCTCATAAAGATTAAAAAAAAAAAAAAAAACGCCACCAAACCCACCCACTGCCTTGAGTTGATTCCGACTCATAGTTACCCTGTAGGACAGAGTAGAACTGCTCCATGGGTTTCCAAAGCTATAATCTTTAAGGAAACAAATTGCCCTGTCTTTCTCCCAATGGCTGGTGGGTTCAAACCGCCTACATTTCAGTTAGCACTTAACCACTGCACCACCAGAGCTCCTCTGTAAAGATTACAGCCTAGGAAATCCTATGGGGCAGTTCTGCTCTGCCCTGTATGGTAACTACGAATCAGAATTAACTTGAAGGCACACAACAACATACTTGTGGATATAATCTCATTTGGGAATAGGTTTTCTTTGTTATGTTAATGAGGCTACATCAGTACAAAACCAAAAAACACCAAACCCACCGTTATGCAGTTGATTACAACTCATAGCAACCCTATATATGCCTTAAGCCAATCACTTTTGAGATATAAAAAGAGCAGACTAGTTACAAAAGCAAGAAAGTGCAGATGGGGGAAGATAGATACCACACCACATGAAGATCACCAAGAAACCAAGGAATAGAAGCTGAAAGGGACGAAGACCTTCCCCTAGAGCAGACACAGAGCTTTCCCCTGGAGCTGGTACCCTGAATTTGGTCTTCTGACCTCCTAAATTGTGTGAAAATAAATTTCTGTTTGTTAAAGCCACCCACTTGTGGTATTTCTGTTATAGCAGCACTAAGAATCCAAGACAGGGAAGAAAGAAAAGTAAACCTAGGATCATAATAGAATGTGATAGGTACTACAATGGAGCTATAATGGAAGAAAGGAGGAGAAATAATTAGGCTTGAATGCTGGGTTAAGTGACTTGCCAGTATCATAAAGACAATTACATAGGAGAGTGACACAATTAGGCATTTTGTTACTAAGGAAAAAAAAATGAGTCTTACAGAGCATCCTACTATAGGATGAAGAATACTTTAAACATGCAGGGTTGAGCCTTTCTTTACTGTAAATCCAGGTTTTCATATATCCATATCCATATGCCCTTCGCTCTGTGTTGGTTGGATGTTGTGATTTTCACCATCTTTCATACATCAGTAACTCACGGTCTAAAACAAACATGATAGGAAACAAAGAAATGAGGAGGCCAGGTTTCTAAGTTTGCCCTGGACAGCAAGCTATGACAAAATGGAAAGTACCAAATCAAAAACTCTTAGGCAATTCAACTGTGAAAATATGAACTTGAATTTAAAGTTTTTCAGCAAATTATTAATAATGTAATCTCCTCTTGAATCATTGGGTTCTGTAGTAAGAATGAATTTAGGGGAAATCCTTTAATCAGTTATCAGAGACCCTAGTCTTTACCTCACATGACATTTTGTCAATTATACTTTCGTTTCAGGGTGCCTCAGAAGTAGTTTCATATGCATAGGTTTGTAGAAAACTATAAGAAATACTAATTAAGTTAGATTATAACAAGAGCACAAAACCCAGAGAACAGAAAGATGGACTAGAGCCTCCCCACAAAAAGTAGAAACAATTAGACCCTCACTGTGTGCTGAGAACCCTACCGTCAAGTGTAATCCCATCTTTTGGGGATCTCATTCTCTAACCGGGCAGTGACCACATCCAGTGAGTATTTAAAGAGAGATAGGCTTTTACCTCCAGTTTCCAACTTTGGAGAACAATGAGTTGTAACTTTTATCCTTGTCCCTCTCCTCCCCTTCTGTCTTTGCTCTTCAGAGGGAAGAATAATAAACAGCTGACATTAACCAAAATCCTCTTGCCTCAGTTATTTTCTAAATAGCTTTGTGGTTAAAAAATAATAATAATAACAAAACAAACAAACAAACAAAAGCTGCTGCAGATAAAAATTACCCAACTTTAACTAGGCATCTCTGGGTGGCGCAAACAGTTAATGTGCCAGGCTGCTAACGGACAGGTTGGGAGTTTGAGTTCGCCCAGAGGTACTTCAGAGGAAAGGCTTGGTGTCCCTCTTACAAAAATCAGCCATTGAAAACTTTTTGGAGTAGAGTTCTACTCTGACACACCTGGGGTCCTCCTGAGTTATCAACGCATGAGTTTTTAACTTTAATTAGGATTTTGAAATCCAAATACAATAACACAGCCCTTAAGAGGGCTCCCTAAGGAGATCCTGGGGACATCTAGGCAGTCAACAGTGAGCCTGGGAATATCAGGTCAGGGAAAATGATGGAATACTAGGTCATCACCTGAAGAGAGCTGCCTTTTCCTCTGGGCGCTGGAAGGTGAGACACAGCAGTTAGTGAGCCAGATATGGGGGCCTGGGGAAGGTGAAGGTAAGAGGGGCTTGCACGCTCAGAGCATTACATTCCTTTCCTCACCAGTTCAATTATGACGTTACAGCTATCAACCATTCTTTCAGATTGTCTGTACTAAACATATGCGATGCCGATCGTAATTGAACACTTTTTCCTATAAAAATATTAAAAATCCATTTCTTGTTCTTTCATGAACAAATGCCACTTTGCTCTCTATTTCTATCCCAAATTCTGCAGAGTTTCCATTCTTTTCTATTTTTTTCTCTCTTTTATACACAGATGAGAAGTTTTAAAGGCATTCTCATTTGCTGAATATAAAAATTGAAGTAACTGAAATCCTTAGAAGAGCAAACTATGTCTATCACACACCATTACCTTCTACATTGTTTGTGATTACTGGGCTTGAACTTAACAAAAGGCTTAGTTAGAAACCAAGGGCAGAATCCTACCTTTTTGAAAGAATCTATTAAACAAAACAAAACCCATGAGATTTGGAAAAAAAAAAAAAAAATCCCTGACCCATTTTTAGCACACTAATATAAAGCACCAGCACCATCTATCAGGAGATTTCAAACAACGGCAGCAGCACAAAGACTAAATCCAAACAAGAAGGGGACTTAAGTTAAAGTATTAGTATGTCTTACAGTCTTTAATTAATCAATTATTGCCCAGTCTAAGTCCAAAACATATTTCTATTAATAACAAAATATATGTGTATACATACATACACATATCTATATTATAAATATATATATATATTGTTGTGTGCCATCTATACATATATATGTGTGTATATATGTATGTATCTTTATACTATAAAATAAAATGAATTGATCAGAAAATTGGGTGAACACACAAGCATACACACACATACACAATAAAGTCATGTTAAAGTTAGTATAAGAATCACATATCATAAAGACTTTTTCAGATGCTAAATATGGGCTCCCATTTCTTAGTGGTAACAAAGGAAATATGAAATGTTATAAGATTTGCAGTGGTCCATTTGTGAAAAGAAAAAAATACAATAACCTCACAGAGCCTATAACTATCAGAGTTGTGCTCTGAGTGCCTTGTCCAGCATATCCAGCAAGTTTCTATGCACTATTATGACAATATTGTCTTGAAATAGGAAAGCAGTGACTAAAAAGTTAATATAAAAATTATCTGAGGTTAGGCACAGGTATCCTGACTGTTGTCACGAGTTCTACAACTTTTATGGTTTTAGTCTTCACTTGAGTCCTTTGCAGAAAGTAGAGCTTTGCAAAAGTGAGTATATAACTCTACACATAATTATTTTATCTGTAATCTGCAGTAAAAATAGAGAAACAAGTTTTTTTAAAGAAATATTTTAAAAGTAAAACTTTTGATATTATTGCTTATCTACTTACTTCTTCTTTTACCTGCATCTCCTCTAGATGTCCAAGTTACATCTATCCAATCAAAATAACACGAGTGACTTTGTAGAAATGATCCTTGACCCAGTCCCTTACACTAGCATAGCCCTTGTCAGCGTAAAGAAGGCATGATTTTAGGTGACAGAAATAGCCAAAAACTGAAAGCCCAAGTCAAAGCATCCTGTTCACTGTGGATGGCTTGTGTCATAATTAATTGCCTGCCAGCATTAGGGGAAGAGGTGTAAATTAGAACTACAACCCAAAGAGTTATACTATTACTTACTGTACATAGCTGCTGCAGCATCTGTTAGGATCAGCAAGTGTTAGATTTAGGGAAAGGTCAAAACAGTCTTTATTGTCTTGCTTTTGTCCTATATGAAAAGTAAGGTATTTTATTCAGCAATTTTCCACCTAGTTGTGACACAACAGAACTCATGATGGGTGATGGACAGGTGGATGATTGAGCTGTTTTTGGGATAAGAACTGCTTAGCTGAAGAGTTATGGAGCAAAGCAGCCAATAAAACCATCTACAAAGAATAATGAATAGTGATGACTGAGCTATAAGCACAGCAGGAAACATTTTTAGCTCCCTTTCCCGTCATGTGGGTGCACTTTCTCTGCATTAGCAAGGATTGAGTCAACACCTGTAATATAATGCATTTTAAATCTCAAACGCAAGATCACCCTGCCCAAGGGAAAAACTCTGTATCAGATTCCGCTTTCACCTTTGTGGAGGTCTGGTGATCGTATAACTCCCTAACAAAACACATGGGACTGGACATGGCAGGGGAAAAAATAGCCAAATTATGACAAAATTTTAGCAACTGATCTTCTAGCTCGTTTATATAACGTTTGGCAAAATAATCTAATCAAAATAACAGTCAGAACCTCACTTTTCTCTTAGTCCCACACATAGAAAAAGTGCTGAGTGAGAACATTTTATTTTGAACCCCTTATTTCAGTTTTATTTCCACCATAATATTTTCAAGTTATTATTGAAAAGAGGTGGAAAGAGTAATGGGACTACAATAGAAATCCTGGCTTGAACCTAAGCTGCTGGTGCTCTTGAGCATAACTGGGAAACCTGAAGTATAGAGAAGCCTAATTTTTATGAGCAACTAAATTTCCTGGGACATAACTCAGGTTTAGATACATTAACAAACCCTTACTATTTGGAAGGCAAAAATGAAGGGAACTGGACATTATGATTACCCCAGTGGAAAGGTAGCTGGGTAGAGATGTCCCATAAATAAAACCCAGAAATTCTGCTTTATTAAGAACTTGTTAAGACACAGGCAGACAGAGAGCAGGACATAAGAGATCCCTGGATAGCTTTTATTTGTTGCCTCTTCAAAGAGGTTTTAAAATTTGTTTTCTCTCTATCCTTGTTATAAAAGTAGACTCACTCATTAATTATTTTCCATTATCTGCTTCACATCTGGTGCTCTGAGAATATTTTGCAAACCATTTCTCACTTTTCTTTAGTGCTTGCTCTTCTCTAGCACTCTGGTGATTTTCTAAAACTTCTTGGGTGGCACATTAAGCCATTTAAAATTTAGACAATAAAAAGAACAAAATTATTCTTGGTAAACAGCACCATGTCATGTATTGTTTTCAGATTTGCAGTGACCACTGGCTTTCAACCAACCAAGGTGTATGACCTTGCAAAAATAATCCACAGAAATAGAGCTACGTTAGCAAGAAGTTGCTGTTGTTGCTATATCATGGTACCATTTGTTTGAGTGTTACCATTTCCAGCCCAGGGCTCAGTCTATTTCACTGGAAGTAAACATTACAATCTATACCAGTAAGGTTTTATTGACATGACATATGGGCGGTAGAGATACACCGTAGCTAACCCATTCTTTTCTCAGATTCTTCAACAGGACAAAAGCAACAATTCTTGGTACCATCTTTCCATTTTTTTTTTTTTTTTCCCATTGTTCCTGTTAGCTGCCATCCAGTCAGCCCTCACTTCATGCCAACCCCTTGCACAACATAATGAAACACTGGCTGGTTCTGTGCCATCCCCCTGATCAGTTGTGGACCGGACTATTGGGATCCCTACAGTTTTCATTAGCTGATTTTCGGAAGTATATCTGCAGGCCAGCTACCAATATGGACTAGTCTATCTTAGCCTGGAAATTCCACTGAAAACTGTTCAGCATCCTGTCCTAGAGCAACAACCTAAGGGTAGAGACTAATTAGTCTACATCTTTGCCTCAGAACACTACAAGAGGTTAGGAGATATTTTATTCCATTTTCTACATATTTCCATTAGTTTTTTCCTCCATCCTCTCTCTTCTTCCTTTAATCCCTCCTCCCCACAAAGAAGGATTGGTGGATTTGATTGGTGAGATGAGGAGGGCCTGGCATAAATGGTCCATGTTCTTCATTGGTGAGAGAGGCTCATATTCCGGGTCCTTATTCTCTCTGTTCAGTTATCCAGGGCTTAGTGGGTCTGAGACTATGATTTCCCCTTGAAGTTAATCTGTGTGAACAACCTGCATGTCCCATCTTCCTAAATGGAGTTTCCCAAGATTTGAACCCAGGAAATAGGTATTTAAAGTCTATTTACAGTCACAAGCCCAACCTATGTTTTTGAATCCACATCTACTGATAATAAAGCTGATATTTTAGTCTTTATTTATCAAGTCCCTATGTCTATTTTTAAATTGTCTCAAAATTTGGGATGGGTGGAGGGTGGACATGTAGGGGGAATGTATGATATATTGACCTATTAAAGCCCTCAACTCACAGGTCTGCTACCTCCACCTATAGGGCCTAGCAGGCTCTATAGGACTCCATAGCGGTCGGCCAGGGCAGGAGAAAAATAAGAAATTTTGGAAGGCTTTTGACAGCTGACTGAGAATGTTTGTGAGAATGTGAAAGACATTCCTTGGAAACTAACAGAAAAACACAGGGGGAAAATTTTAGGAGGTGGTGTGGGATTACATATCCCTTGTGAGATGTGAGTTTGAAACACTAAAATTCAAGTCATTATTACATACGGGTTCTCAGACTAGTGAAACCTGAGGAAATTTAGGTTACTTAAGTATCTGTCTTAGTCATTTAGTGCTGCCATAACAGAAATACCACAAGTGGATGGTTTTAACAAACAGAAGTTTATTTCCTTACAGTAAAGTAGGCTAAAAGTCCAAATTCGAGGTGTCAGCTCCAGGGGAAGGCTGTCTCTCTGTTGGCCTTCTTCTCTTCAGTGTTCCCCCAGACTAGGAGCTTCTCTACGCAGGGACCCCAGTCCAAAGGACGCGCTCTGCTCCGGGCACTCCTTTCTTGATGGTATGAGGTCCCCCTGTCTCACTGCTCACTTCTGTCTTTTATATCTCAAGAGATTGCCTCAGGACACAATCCAGTCTTGTAGCTCAGGTCCTGCCTTACTAACACTACTGCCACCCATCCTCCCTCATTAACATCATAGAGGCAGGTTTACAACATACAGGAAAATCACACAGTAACAGGAATCATGGCCTAGCGAAATTGATACACACATTTTTTGGGGCACATAATTCAAACCATGACAGCATCTATAGTGGTTTTAAACAATTTACTTGTTCAAAACATTTCTCTTTAGTTTGTCATTTGATTTTAAAAATATATCTATGAGGTAGACAGGATAATCATGATTTCCCTTTTTCATATTTAGGAAGTTAAGGCTTAGAAGACCAAGAATTGCCCCCATATTACAGAGTTGACAATGATTAAGATTAAATATATATTCTCTGATATCTAGACTGATTTAGAAATACATCACTTAGAATTCCTCAATGCTATAATTTCTCCTTCACAGAAATATTTATGTAGAGTTTTGGAGAAAAACAAAGTTATTTAGGTATAACTGGATTCAAAAATAGAGAAATACTTTAGGGCTTCATAACTGTGACTGACTCTGATGATAACCCCCAATGAACTCTGCTTCGTGCTGTTCACACACTTTTTTAACCCCCTCCCTTTGAATGTGGGCAAGATGTGTGACTTGCTTCTAGGCAACAGAATACAACCAAGATGATGAGATGTTGCTTCCATTATTATATTACATAAGGTTGTAACTTCTGTCTTCTGGAAGACTGTTACTATTGGCTACCTCCCTTGCTTGCTTTCAAGAAGTAAACTGCCATAGGAAGAGGCCCACATTTCAAAGAACTGAGGATGACCTCCAGCCAACAATCAACAAGGAACTGAATCCTGCCAACAACCCTGTGAGCATTGAAGTGGATCCTTTCCCAGTCAAGCCTCAGATGAGACCCCATCCCTGAATAACACCTTGATTGTAGCTTTGTGAGATCCTAAAAGAGAGACCTCATCTAAGCCCTTCCCTGATTCTTGACCAACAGAAACTGTTAGATAATAAATATGTGTCTTTTTGAGTCACTAAGTTTGTGATAATGTGTTTTGCAGCAATAAATAACTAATATAGTAATTGATCAATTTTCTTTTCAATGAAACAACAGGAATCCTCTTGTAGGTAAAAGTTACAAACAGGCCAAACAATTACTTTCATTCTTATATTCCTGCTTTATATGCTACCATAACTTATTGTAATGGATAATATAGTAACCACTGTGACCAGTGGTCTTGCGCAGCAGACGTAGTCATCTTGTTGTGTTATCACTTACCTCCCTGGCTGAATTTGATGTTCAGTTGTCTACTACCAGGTACTGCAAGGCCAAAACCATTTATTATAGAGTGTTTAAGAATACTTCCGTGTTAACAAGTTCTTGTGACATAAACATTAATGGAGAGCATAACTCAGTCTCAAGGTACCTTATGGAACATTTATCCTGAATTGCTTTACCAAGGCCTAGAAACAGGTGATCAAAATTCTCCTCTGATGATACATGCAGCCCAGGATTATTGTGACAGAAGAAGGTGGGGAGGAAAAGAAAAAAAAAAAAGAAGAAGATATCAATCTCTTTACATTGTTCCTAGGCAGTTTTTCATTTAGGGGGCCTATTTTATTATTATATCTTTTAGTCTTCTTTTCCCCCACGCAAGTATTGGGAATGAAGAAAAAATTGGTTTAATAATTTCTGAGAAAATCAGTGAAATTCTAATGTTGTTTGATCATATTCACTTGCAAAAATGTCAAGTGCATTTCCATTTAGAGTGCTTGCTTAAACAGCCGTGCAAATGGGGAACACCCAAAAATCAGCATACATCATTAAAGAGTTTTGAATTTTCTCTGCGCACGCACTTGCATTAATCCAGTCTCTTACTCTTGAAAACAATTCATTTTCCAGCACATCATTCTTTAAATGAGGGTGATCCATCACTGCTGGAGAGTCACGAGTGAGGCACATTAATAAAGGCAGACAGCCACAGTCATGTTTTCTTTGGGAAGGTTTGCTCCTTATCAGTACAATGTTTGGTAGCTTATGCCAAAAACCCAACCCAGATATTTTTGCAACTTGTATATTTCTTGCTAGGACTCTTCCTTATAAAATAAATAATCTACCACAGTTCTAATTCCATTCTTCATTAAGGAGATTTTCATCTCAAAATATTCCATATGATAGCATAGGATGGGATTTTTCTCTCCTCTTCTGAAAATTGAGGAATTCAAATATATTTTAGTGACTATACTATACATCCCATTCTCTGATTAGCTCAGAACTACAATGTGATTTAACACACATACACATTCATATACACACTTCAAAGAAATTAGTGAGTGTCAGATATCTGGAATTTAGATAAATTTCAAACTTTTTAAAATATTAAATGTTTCTGAACTATTTGCTTTCTGGAAATGGTAATAAAGGGCTATATGGAAAAAACTTCCCACTTAAATTTCATATTTAATCACATTAAGATTTAGATAAACGATGTTTCATTAAATGAAATTATATGACAATTTATCTCTTAATCAAACTCAGTTTTGTTTTTCATGCTAAAATGTATTTATTTTATAGTAGATCACGTATTTAAGTACCACTATTACAACTATGGAAACCCTGGTGGTGTAGTGGTTAAGAGCTACAACTGCTAACCAAAAGGTCGGCAGTTTGAGTCCATGAGGCACTCCCTGGGGACCCTATGGGGCAGGTCTACTCTGTCATATAGGGTCACCATGAATCGGAATCGAGTCAACGGCAACGGGTTTGGTTTGGCTTGGTATTACCGCTATGGAAAGCTGGTGGCGCAGTGGTTAAAGATCTCGGCCGCTAACCAAAAGGTCGGCAATTTGAATCCACCAGCTGCTTCTTGGAAACCCTGTGGGGCAGTTCTACCCTGCTATATAGGGGCGCTGTGAGTCAGAATTGACTCGACAGCAATGGGTTTGGTTTGGTTTTTTTACTACCACTATACTTACATTGTGCAGTTTGATCCCTAAACCTTGCTAACGTATTTTAGAATCTGGGCTTTCCATAGGGTGGAGTAAACTCTACTGCATATCTACATTTTAACTTTAATGAAACAAAGATTTAATATTCTCATATACAATTTGGCAATTTCAAAGTTAATGTAAACAATATACAATGATGGAAATGAGTACAGTGTTTGTAGATTTGAATCAGATATTGCATCACCTCAAAAATACCGAAAATAATTTCTTAACTTAGAAATAATCAAATAATCACTGTTCAACCATATGCTATATTTATGAAACTTAGGGTAATAGAAAAATATGACAAAAGATATATAGAAACTCCCTAGAGCAGATCACCTTTTTTTATTTTATTCTCAGTAAATAGATTCAAGGGAATTCAACCAAGTAAAAACAATTGATAAAATACCTGTTGATTAATCATAGTAATCTACTTATAAGATAGATCTATGCACTATTTGAAACATAATTTACAAAATATTTCTCAGTAAAGGATATGCTAAGTATATACTTCATAAAGTTGCCAAGGGATTGGAAGCGGTTTTCGAAGGGAAGAAAATTACCACAAGAGCCAGATTTCAGATCAAGAAGAGTCACATGTCTTTATATAAAGAATAGCTGGCTTAAGGAAAGGAACTAAATTCAAAGCAAATTGAGGAAGTTAGCACAAAGAAAAATACTAAAGAAATGAATTGGAATTCCCAAAGGCAAACACTGAGTATGAAAAAGAAACATGGTGTGAAACAAAGGAGAAGATTGGGAATAGATAAATTTGCACACTTAATTTTTCTCTTACAACTCCCTAAGGTTGGTTGCCTGCAAATTTCATAGTGTCCCAGAGCATCAGAGTTCAAACTACTAATATTAATTTTTAAGGCTCAAAAAAAAAAAAAAAAAATCACTAACTGGAATTGGTATGTAGACAGTCGGAAAAGAGCATCACTCCATCCAAATAAACAGAACACACTAGATAAGCTAAAAAAAAAAAAAAAAAAAAATTGGAGAACTGAGTATACAAAGATCTCAAAATGAACTAAAACCCAGAAAATTCTGAGCACTTGGGAGGCTGCTTTACACCTGAGAGGCAGATGACAGGAGGAAGAATCTGTCAGAGATAAGGGCAAGACATGTAGAAGGCTGACAAATCGTTAATGAACTTTTCACAGAAGTATGTTAACTAGTATGATCAATTAGAATTACAGGAAGATTCAGTCACAGAGTAAATCCACTTGTGTAAATCTCCCCCCTCCTCCCTGTTAGCATTCACCATGATGTGGTACTCTGAAACTTGGGGATATAGGACAGGAAAGCTGAGAGAGATACACCCTAAGGTGCTTGGGGCCTTTTCCAAAGGTAAAGCAGCTATCCACTGAAAGCTGGATCCCAAGAAGCAGTGATGAGAAAATTTGATCAGAGGTACTCTGGGCTTTTGCCGCCTGCATTGCAGCAGCCTGCCAAAGTTTGAGGACAGGCCAAGAGAACTGAGAAAAATCCCCCTGAGAAAATCTGGCTTTTTATTATGTATACATACTACAGCAGACCTCCAAAGTCTAAGAGCTAGCAGGAAGAACAGAAAGAGATTTCATAAGGATCTAAATTAGAGAGTAAAGAGAACTCCCAACTGACCCAGAAAGCTGGAAGCTAGGTGTAAATGAAAAAGAGATTACCAGACTCTTACCAATGCTCAGACCCAAGCCTTACTGATGAAGGGATTTGAAGCCAGTTCCTCAAAGCATTTTAGATCAATGATTAAGTGACACTAACTAAAGTCGTAAGAAAGCCTGGACAGAGATCAAATACAGAGTAAGTTGATTTAGCCCTCATCAATAATGACTGACAAAAGAAGGGTGGTCCTTTTCTGGAGATAAATATAATCTACATTGTTCTGTACTGTTGTCTTACACATAATGTCTATCATTTAAAAAAAAAAAGTAAGAAACACAAAGAAGCAAGAAATGTGACCTTTGGCAAAGAGAGGAAATAATCAAAAGAAACAGAATTGACCCTAATACTAGAATTATCAGACAGGTGTTTAAAATAACTAGGAGAAACATACCTACTGGAAAAGATGGACAACATGTATGAACAGATGAGGAATATTAACAGAGAGGTAGAAAGTATAAAAATAAACAAAATAGAAAATCTACAAATGAAAAATACAAAATCAAAAATATTTTCCCCCAATCACTGGGAAATTTGTTTTCTTTTTAATTTCTAATTTTTATTTATTCACTTTTTTCTTTTCTTTTCTTTCTTTTTCTTCTTCTTCTCCTTTCTGTTTTTCTCCATTTCATAGTCTCTCATCTCTCCATTCCAGCAGCAAGCTCCCCTAGCACTCTTTTTTGTTTATTTGGATGTTTTGGGCTCCTATTACTCTCTCTTCTCTCTCTTCTCTCCCATATCCATCTTAGTTCCACACATCACAATCTCTGCCCTCCATCCTGCCTACCTGCACTGTGCGCTGAATATCACACCACCAAGCAGCCCAGGCACAGCCTAGTGGAACCTGCCCTGCACTGATTACCAGCTCGCCCTGGTGGCCACAGTAAGTGCCACAAACAACTGATTCCAGCAACTACTCTTCAGCTAGTCCTGCCTTGCTGTACCATATCTGAGCAACTGACCCTGCCAATTGGAGAAGGAGGTGAAAAGTATCATGCCCACAGATGAGCAAACAACAAAGAACACACAGCCTGCTTGCTCAGATATAGCCAAACAAAACAAAAAAAGGACAAAACAAACAAATCTACAATCAATAAATGAGAACCATAATTATCAAACGCCCTGAAAATAGTAGACATTATCAAAACATTTATAAAAACAGGACAGGATGGTTCCAGTAGGCATCCAAAATAAAACACCACATGTCTTTCCAGTAGAAGAAAATGCACTAGAACTACCTGATAGGGAATTCAAATCTCTAATATTCAGAGCTATCCAAGAGTTGAAGCAAAAAGCAGACAAAAATGAGGACAAATTCATGGAAAATACAGACAAAAAAAAAGGAAGAACTCAGGAAAATAATGCAGGAACAAAATGCCAAAATAAATTCACAACTAGAAATCATACAAAAACAACAATTGGAAATCCAAAAGATAAACAACAAGATTTCAGAAATGGACAGTGTCATAGAAGGGCTGAGGAGCAGATTTGAAACAGTAGAAGACAGGATCAGCGAAATTGAAGACAAACACTTGGCTACAACTCTGTTTGAGGAAAACTCAGAAAAAAGAGTGGAGAAAAATGAAGAGACCCTGAGAACTATGTGGTATACAATCAAAAGCAAAAATTTACCAGTGATCGGAGTTTCAGAACACGGGGAGAAAACAGAAAACACAGAGAGGATCATTGAAGAACTGCTTACAGAAAATTTTCCCAATATCATGAAAGATGAAAAGCTGGCCATCCAAGAAGCTCAACAAACCCCACATAGGATAGGCCCCAAAAGAAAATCACCAAGGCATATCATAATCACACTCGTGAAAACCAAAGACAAAGAATTCTGAGAGCAGCTCGAGAAAAACAAAAATTCACATATGAGGAGAAACCATAAGACTAAGCTCAGATTATTTGGCAGAAACCATGCAGGCAAGAAGGCAATGGGATGACAAATATAAAACCTTGAAAGAAAAGAATTGCCAGCTAAGAATAATATATCCTGCAAAACTCTCATTCACGTATGATGGTGAAATTAAGAAATTTCCAGATAAATAGAAATTAAGGGAATATGTAAAAACCAAACTAAACTTACAAGAATTACTAAAGGGAGTCCTTCGATCTGAGAACAAACAACTTAAGCTCACAGGCTGATTCTAGGATGCAGGATCATACCAGCCAGATACCAGTCTAGGAAATGAACTCTCAAGGACTATCCAAAACCAAAAGAAATACAACAGGGAATCAGAGTAGTTAATCTGTAAATGACAACAACACAACAATAAAAGTGGGAAAAACAGTGTAGGTATAGAACCTTCTAATGGAGAGGAAGGCAAGGCAATACCAAGTAATAATAGACTGCTTCAAACTTAGAAAGATAAAGGAAAAATAACCACAAAGAAAGTTAACAAACCTACTCATAAAAATGAAGAGGAAAAACATAAAGTCTCAGTAAAAACAAAACCTACAAAAAAAAAAAAATGAAATGAAAAAAAAATCCACAAACAAAAGGAATTCAGCACAGGAGAGTAAGAGGAACAAAGAAAACGTCAGCACTACAAAAAAAAAGCACTAGAAAATGACAACAATAAACTCAGATCTATCGATAATTAAACTAAATGTAAATGGCCTAAATGCACCCATAAAGAGAGTGATAAAATGGATAAAAACATAAGATCCATCTACATGCTGTCTACAAGAGACATGCCTTAGAAACAAAGATGTAAATTTATCAAAAATCAAAGGTTGGAAAAAAATATATCAAGCTAACAACTACCAAAAAAGAGCAGGAGTGGCAATACTAGTTTCAGATAAAATAGGCTTTAAAACAAAACCCGCCATAAAAGAAAAAGAAGGACACTATAAAATGATTAAGGGGTCCATTCATCATGAAGACATAACCATAATAAATATCTATGCACCTGATGACAGGGCTCCAAAATACATAAGACAAACTCTAACGGTACTGAAAAGAGAAACTGACAGTTCCACAATAATAGCAGGAGACTTCAACACACCACTCTCAGTAAGGAAAGAACATCTAAAAAGAAACTCAGCAAAGATATAGAAGACCTAAACAGCACAATCTGCCAACTTGACCTCATAGACATATATAGAACACTATACCCAACAGCAGCAAAGTACACATTCTTTTCCAAAGCACATGGAAGGTTCTCCAGAATAGACCACATCTTAGGCAACAGAGCAATCCTCAACAAGATCCAAAACTTTGAGATAATACAAACTATCTTCTCTGACCACAATGCCATCAAGGTAGAAAATAACAAGTGAAAGAGTAAGGAAAAAAAAATCAATTACAGGGAAAATGAATAACAACCTGCTTACAAACCACTAGGAAACAGAAGAAATAAGAGATGGAATCTAAAAATTCCTAGAATCAAACAAGAATGAAAACACATCATACCAAAACCTCTGGGACACAGCAAAGGCAGTACTCAGAGGACAATTTATAGCAATAGGCACACACATCAAAAAATAAGAAAGGGACAAAATCCAAACATTAACTACAGAACTCAAACAAACAGAAAGAGAACAGCAAAAAAAAGCCCATAGCCACCAGAAGAAAGGAAATAATAAAGATCAGAGCAGAAATAAATGAAATAGACAATAGAAAGAATCAACAAAACAAAAAGTTGGTTCTTGGAAAGAATCAACAAAATCGACAAGCCACTGGCCAGACTGACAAAAGAAAAACAGGTAAGGACGCAAATAACCCAAATAAGAAATGAAATGGGGGACATTACAACAGACCTAACTGAAATAAAAAGGCTCATAACAGAGTATTATGAAAAACTATATCCAACAAATTTGAAAACCTGGAGGAAATGGATAAATTTCTAGAAACACACTACCTATCCAAACTACAACAAAGCAATGTTGAAAATCTGAACAGACCCATAACAAGAGAAGAGATTGAAAAGGTAATAAAAATAACTCCCAACAAAAAAAAAGCCCTGGGCCAGATGGCTTCACTGGAGAATTCTACCAAACACTCAGAGAAGAGCTTATACCAGTACTACTCAAAATATTTCAGAACATAGAAAAAAAAGCGACACTTCTGAATTCATTCTATGAAGCCAGCATAACCCGGATACCAAAACCAGGCAAAGATGATACAAAAAAAGAAAATTACAAACCAATATATCTCATGAAAATAAATGCAAAAATTCTCAAAAAAAATTCTAGTCAATAGAATTCAGCATCACATCAAAAAAATAATACACCATGACCGAGTAGGATTCATACCAGGTATAGGTATGCAAGGATGGTTCAACATTAGGAAATCAATTAACGTAATCCACTACATAAATAAAAGGAAAGAAAAGAATCATGTGATCCTCTCAATTGACGCAGAAGAGGCATTTGACAAAGTCCAACACCCATTCATGACAAAAACTTTCAATAAAATAGGTATAGAAGGGAAATTTCTCAACATAATAAATGGCAGCTATGCAAAACCAACAACCAACATCATTCTTTTTTTAAAATTTTTTATTGTACTTCAAGTGAAGATTTACAGAACAAATGGATTCTTATGAAACAGTAGTACACATATTGTTTTATGATGTTGGTTAACAACCCCACGACATGTCAACCCTCTCCCTTCTCGACCTTTTCAACATCATTCTTAATGGAGAGAGGCTGAAAACATTCCCCCTGAGAACAGGAACAAGACGAGGATGCCCTTTATCACCACTCTTATTTAACATTGTGCTGGAAGTTCTAGCTAGAGCATTGAGACAAGAAAAAGAAATAAAGGGCATCCAAATTAGTAATGAAGAAGTTAAACTGTCCCTGTTTTTGGGTGATATGATGCTATACATAGAACACCCTAAAGACTCCACGAGAAAACTGCTGGAACGAGTAGAAAGATTCAGCAGAGTAGCAGGATACAAGATAAATATACAAAAATCAGTTGGATTCCTATACACCAATAAAGAGAACAATGAAAAAGAAATCAGGAAAACAATACCATTTATAATAGCCCTTAAAAAAATAAAATACTTAGGAATAAATCTAACCAGGGATGTAAAAGACCTATACGAAGAAAACTACAAAACACTACTGCAAGAAACTCAAAGGGATATACATAAATGGAAAAACATACCATGCTCATGGATAGGTAGACTCAACGTTGTGGAAAATGACAATTCTACCTAAAGCAATTTACAAATACATGCAATCCCCATCCAAATACCAACAACATTCTTTAAAGAGATGGAAAACTAATCATTAACTTTATATGGAAATGGAAGATGCCCTGAATAAGTAAAGCACTATTGGAGAAGAGGATAAAGTAGGAAGAGTCACACTACCTGACCTCAGAACTTACTATACAGCTACAGCAGTCAAAACATCCTGGTACTAGTACAACGACAGATATATTGACCAATGGAACAGAATTGAGAACCCAGAGGTAAATCCATCCACCTACAATCACCTGATCTTCGACAAGGGCCATAAGTCCATCAAATGGGGAAAAGACAGTCTTTTTAATAAATGGTGCTGTTAAAACTGGATATCAATCTTTAAAAAAAATGAAACAGGACCCATACCTCATACCATACACAAAAACTAATTCAAAATGGATCAAAGACCTAAATATAAAGCCAAAAACTATGAAGTTTATAAAAGAAAAAATAGGATCAATGCTAGAGTCCCTAATACACAGCATTGACAGGATACAAACCATAACTATCAACACACAAACTCCACAAGATATGCTAGATAACTGGGATCTTCTAAAAATCAAACACCTATGCTCTTCAAAAGACTTCACCAAAAGAGTCAAAAGAGAACCTACAGACTGGGAAAAAATTTGGGGTATTACAAGTCAGACAAATGTCTAATCTCTATAATCTACAAGAAAATCCAAAACCTCTACAACAAGAAGACAAATACTCCTATTAAAAATGGGCAAAGGAAATGAACAGACACTTCAACGAAGAAGACATTCAAGCAGCCAACAGACACATTAGGAAATGCTTGCAGTCACTAGCCATTAGAGAAATGCAAATTAAAATGACAGTGAGATACCATCTCACCCCAGCATTACTGGCACGAATCAAAAACACTGCAAAGAACAAATGTTGGAGAGGCTGCGGGGAGATCAGAACTCTTATGCACTGATAGTGGGAATGCAAAATGATACAACCATTTTAGAAAATGATATGGCGCTTCCCTCAGAAAGCTAGAAATAGAAATACCATTCAATCCAGCAATCTCACTCCTAGGAATATACCCTAGAGAAATAACATCCATCACACGAATAGACTTATGCACACCCATGTTCATTGCAGCATTGTTCACAATAGCAAAATGATGGAAACAACCTAGATGCCCATCGACAGATGAATAGATATGAATAGATAAACAAACTATGGTACATACACACAACTGGAGTACCATGCAGTGATAAAGAACAATGATGAATCTGTGAAGCCTCTCATAACATAGATGAAACTGGAGGACATTGTGCTGAGTGAAATAAGTCAATCACAAAAAGACAAATATTGTATAAGACTTCTATTGTAAAAACTCATGAAAAAGTTTACACACAAAAAGTAACGATCTTTGTTGGTTACAAGAGATGGGAGGGGTGGGGGGAAATATTAAACAGACAATAAATAAGTGGCAACTTTAGTGAAGGGTAAGACAGTACACAATACTGGGGTATCCAGCGCAGCTTGTACAAGGAAATGTCATGGAAGCTCCATAGACACATCCAAACTCCCTGAGGGATTGAATTGCTGGGTGGAGGGCTGTGGGGACCATGGTCTTGGGGAACATCTAGCTCAACTGGCATAACACAGTTTGTAAAGACAATGTTTTACATTCTGCATTGGTGAGTAGCATCTGGGGTCTTAAATGCCTGTGAGCAGCCATCTAAGATACTCCACTGGTCTCACATCTTTGGGAGCAAGGGAGAAGAGAACAGGATACAAGGAAAACATTAGTCCAAAGGACTAATGGATCACAGCTACCAAGGCCTCCACCGGACTGAGTCCAGTGCAGCTAGATGGTGCCCAGCTACCACCACTGACTGCTCTGACTGGGATCACAACAGAAGGTTCTGGACAGAGCTGGAGAAGGATGTAGAACAAAATTCTAACATAAAAAAAAAGACCAGATTTAGTGGCCTGACAGAGACCAGAGAAACCCTGAGAGTATGGCCGCTGGACACCCTTTTAGCTCAGTGGTGATGTCACTCCCAAAGTTCACTGTTCAGCCAGGGATTGGACAGCCCGATAAAACAAAATGGGACTAATAAGGCACAGCAGTTCAGGGAGAAGGACTAGAAGGCAGAAGGAGACAAGAAAGCTGGTGATAGAGAACCTAAGTTTGAGTAAGGAGAGTGTTGACATGTAGTGGGGTTGTTAACCATTGTCATAGGGCAATATACGTACTAACTATTTAATGAGAAACTATTTTGTTCTGTAAACCTTCATCTACAGTGAGAATAACAGCACAACTGGAAGAACATAATCAATGTCACTGAATTGTACATGTAGAAATTTTTTAAATGGTGTATTTTTGGCTACGTATATTTTCACCAAAAAAAAAAAAAAAAAGGTCTTCCAACATCGAGAAGGGAGAGTGTTGACATGTCGTGGGGTTGTTAACCAATGTCATAAAATAATATGTATACTGACTGTTAATGAGAAACAATTTGTTCTGTAAACCTTCACTTAAAGTAAAGTAAAAAATAAAAATAAAAAAATATGTATTTTCCCCCCTATGGAGTTAAGAGCAAACCAGACACAGCAGAAGTAAGATCTGTAAATCTGAAGTTATGTCAATATAAAACATCCAAACTAACTCAAAGAGAAAAAATAAATTAAAAGGGGGCGGGAGGGGCAGAACAATGAGATCTGTGGAACAATATCAAATGGTATCATATTTGTAATTGAAGTCCCAGATAGCAAGGAAAAAGAAAATGGGCCAGAAGAGATTATTTCAAGAGATCATAGCTGAGAATTTTCATGAATTGGTAAACTATATCAACCCATAGACAGAAGAAGATAAAGGAATCTCAAGAATCATAATGCAAAAAAAACAACACCTAGTTTTCTGTAAACTGTTGGAGATTAAACATAATGAGAGAAAAAAAAAAAAATCTTAGCAGCAGCCAAAGAAAAAGGACACCTTCCACAGAGGTAAAGTGATAGCTGACTTCTTATCAGAAATAATGGAGATCCAAGTACAATTGAATGACATTGTTAAAGTGCAGAAAGAAAAAAGGAATTGTCAAATTAGAATTCAATATAAATGAAAATATTCTTCAAAAATGAAGGCAAAAGAAAGATATCTGTAGACAGACAGAAGAGGAGCAAATGGATTCTTAGCACACATATACTATATGGAATACTAAGAGATATTCTTTAAAAATTGATACCATTTGGAAACCAGATATGCAGAAACTAATAAAGAAAACCATATAGGATAAAAATCTGTGTAAATATAACAGACCTCTTTTTTATTTTATTTACATGCACATGTACAAATTTATCTTTAATTTTTAAAGAATATTAACTTTAAATTACAGCAATATGTTTCTAGCATATATAGAAGAAAAATACATAATAATAAGAGCTTAGAATTATACTGTTGTACTTTTTTTACATTATTAACCTAGTATGTGAAGTAGTATAATATTATTTGAAAGTATGCTTTGATAAATTAAAGATACATATTGTAATCTCTAGAGCAATTACTGAAAAAATAATACATGGTGCTGTAGCTATAATATCAGTGGAGGAGATAAAATGGAATACTAAAAAGTACTTGATTTACACAAAAAAGACAGGAAAGGAGTAGCTGATCACAAGTACATATATAGGGTTTCCAGTAATGAGATAGCTTTCTCCATTTACTCTTTAGTCAAATAATTAAATGATGCAATGCAGTGTTTGCATGATTTTAAGAAATAAACATATTACATTATATTTAGAAATCCAAACTCAATCATATTGCTACCCTGGAAGGAAATTTGGCATTATAAATCAACAAAGAAGTAATTCTAAGTGTAGAATCCATAAGAAAGAAAGAAAATGGATAATCAGAACTGTATGTGCAAGGTTGTTTGCTAAAAATGTCCTTATAATAGCAAAAAAAAAATTCTGAAAGTACAAAATTCTGAGATATAACACATTGTACTTGTATATAATGGACCATAAACCAGTCATTAAAAATAATATGGTAGATACTTAATGACATAAAAGATGTTCATACTATATTGTTAAATGAAAACAAAAAAGTATAAAACAATCTATATAACATGGTCCCATAGTAAGATGTTTAAAAATGTATACATTTTTTAAAAATATAAAAGAATACATACCCAAGTTTTGTCATTTTTTAATTTCTAGATGGTGGAATTAAGGGTAATTTATTACTTTACTAGTTTTTCTAATCATTAATTTTATTTATGTACTTTTTTTGAAAAGTATGTTAAGAAATACAGATGGAAATAAAATATAGATTTCAATTTAGTAAGATTTACTTTAACTGATTACAATAACAAAACACTTTACCATGTAAAGCAGTACATGTTAATACCTATTTACATGGACCACATAATGTCCTGACAATAACAGGCAAGTTAAACCTTACTGAACTACTTATTTAAGTTCTGTTTTCCCTGTCATTGGAAGGATGAACCATTGCAAAGATAGAGAAAAAAATCTTTGAAATCTGAGGTCCTTTTTAAGACTAGCTTTCCCTTGAGCGAAATTAATCTGAGTGTTCCTCATATTTTGAAAAAAATGTTGCAAAACACATTGGTTAACTTTCAAAGATTAAAAATTCATCCTAATAATTGTACTAAGGTTTTCTACCTCATTTTTGACTCAAAAGGCATAGAAATCAATGCTAGGTTACTCTTTCATTTACAGATCCAGGAAATGTTTATTGAATAGCTATTGTGTGCTAAGGAGCCCTGGTGGCCCAGTAGTTAAGAACTCGGCTGATAACCAAAAGGTCAGCATTTCAAATCCACCAGCTACACCTTGGAAACCCTATGGGGCAGTTCTACTCTGTCTTGTAGGGTCTCTAGAAGTTGGAATCGACTTACAACAAACAGGCAATGGGCTACTGTGTGCTAGGCACCGACTAAGAGCTGAGGCCTAAATGTAAAAGATGACTAGCTGTGTCAGTGGTATCTAAAACTAAGTGTTACTGATTGTTGTTACTGTTAAGTTGGTCCTCAACTCATGAGGACCCCATTTGTGACAGAGTAGAACTCCATAGGGTTTTCTTGCTCATGATCTTTACCAAAGCAGATAGCCAGGCCATTTCTTCTGCAGAGCTACTGGGTGGGTTCCAACTGCCAACCTTCCGATTAACAGCCAATCATAAACCAGCTTTACCACCCAAGCTCCTCCACTAATGATTGTAAGAACTGTAATGAAAGAAAGAAAAACTAAATGTATTACCTTTCTTGCCAATCACTATAATAGACTAATATTCACTAAGCAACTTGGAAAAAAAAAAACGGATTTTTATCCAAGGTTTGATATAGCTCTAAACTCTTTGAGGGTTACTTTTTTTCTCCCTTTTTTGGCCTCATTTTTAACTGATAAACTTTTGACTACTAAATTTGATTTAATTATTTTAAAAAGGTTACAAGCATTTCTATTACATACGTAGTAGAGAAAAACAGTACAGGGAAAGTAAGGATGGAATTATGATAGTATTTGTTGAATCCTAGATGAAATACTTTCCATACATCAGAATCCCTTTCCAAGGGATGTTACGTATGATTTCAATAATACAAAAAAATACAGTCTTATATAATCATGACTAGCTGAGCTACAAGCTGTGAATTCACTGACATTGTGATTTTCTTTAGTGAACTTGCTGCTTTCATTATAAAATGCAGATTCTGGAAAAAGATGAATAACTCATAGGAGGCCCAATCCAAATGTGTTGAGTCAATTCACTTAAATTCATGAATGTTTATTGAACACTCACTGGGTGGGTGTTCAGTCTTGATACTGGAGTGATTGGTTCATGATGGTCTGGATGGTTACCAATTAACAGGCTTGCAATACTTTTCATTGTTGTATGTATGGACAGTGTTAAAATTCTGTTAATTCTTAGAGGAATGGTACAGAAAATATATGAATGTTTTTCCTCTTTACTCAAACTATAAATTCTTTTGTATTAACCTATTCATTATAAAAAAATGTGCTTTACTGCTGGTGGAAATGTAAAATGGTATAACCATTTTGGAAAGTGATATGGTACTTCCTTAAAGAGCTAGAAATAGAAATAGCTTATGATCGAGCAATCCCACTCCTAGGAATATATCTAGAGAAATAAGATCCATCACAAAAATAGACTTGTGCACACAATGTTTACTGCAGCATTATTCACAGTAGCAAAAAGATGGAAACAACCTAAGTGCCCATCAATAGATGAGTGGATAAACCAACAATGGTACATACACACAATGGAATACTACTATGCAATGATAAAGAACAATGATGAATCTGCAAAATATCTCACAACATGGATGAATCTGGAGGGCATTATGCTGAGTGAAACAATCACAAAAGGACAAATACTGTATAAGACCACTATTATAAAAACTCATGAAAAGGTTTACACACAAAAAAAAACAATCTTTGATGGTTATGAGGGAGGGGAGGGGAGGGGTGGGAAGGGAAAAACACTAAGAAGACAGTAGATAAGTGGTAACAATTGTGAAGGGTAAGACAGTACACAATACTGGGGAAGCCAGCACAACTTGATCAAGGAAAGGGCACAGAAGCTCCATAGACACATCAAAATTCCCTGAGGGACCGAATTACTGGGCTGAGGGCTGTGGGGACCACGGTCTTGGGGAACATCTAGCTCAACTGGCATAACGTAGTTTATAAAGAAAATGTTCTACATTCTACTTTGGTGAGTAGCCTCTGGGGACTTAAAAGCTTGCAAGCAGCCATCTGAGATACTTCACTGGTCTCAACCCGTCTGGAGCAAGAGAGAATGAAGAAAACCAGACACAAGGGAAGGATTAGTCCAAAGGAATAATGGACCACAATACCACAGCCTCCAAAAGACTGAATTTAGTACATCTAGATGATATCCGGCTATCATCACTGACTGTTCTGACAGGGATTACAATACAGGGTCCCAGACAAAGCTGGAGAAAAATGTAGAACAAAATTCTAACTCACACACACACACACACACACACAAAGACCAGACTTATTGGTCTGTCAGAGACTGGAGAAACCCTGAGAGTATGGCCCCTGGACTCCCTTTTATTTCAGTACTGGTCTCTCCTGAGGTTCACCCTTTAGCCAAAAATTAGATAAGCCCATAAAACAAAATAAGACCAAATGGGCACACCAACCCCGGGGGCAAGGAGGAGAAGGCAGGAGGGGACAGGAAAGGTGGTAATAGGGAACCCAAGGTTGAGAAGGGGAGCGTATTGACATGTTGTGGGGGTGGCACTCAAAGTCACAGAACAATGTGTGTGTTAATTATTTAATGAGAAATTAATTTGCTCTGTAAACCCCCATTTAAAATACAATTAAAAAAGAAAAAGAAAAAAGAGTGCTTTAAAAACAATTACAGAGAATTCATAGTTGATAACAAATGCAAATGAAATCAGGTTTGCAAATTAGTTTGAGACTTTACAAAAATCCTGACAAATTAACATCTGCTCCCAAAATGTTACTCAGATATGCTAATCAATAAAGAAAAATGAAGTTATACATAAAATCATGAGGCTAAATGAGACCTCAGTATGAGTGTCTTTTTTTTTTTTTTTTTCTCCTTCTCAGGACAAACTATATCAAATCCTTCACAGAAGAAAATGTGGCTATTCTATTCATATAAATTCCCAAAAGAGAAGATTAGAAAAAAAAAAATTGTGACAGAAGATTCATTTATTCACTAAACCAATTTTTATTGAATTCCAAGGTAGGCCATTTAAAATCTCTTCATAAGGTCAAAACCCACTAAGCTTAATATTTAGCTGCCCATTCCCATTTTTTTATTAATGAATTTCCATTTACTTATCACAGATTATTCGAAAATATTTCGTACTCCTGTGCCTGTCTTCAGTACTCTCTTAAAAAAAAAAAAATTTATTGTGTTTTTAGTGAAAGTTTACACAGTAACTTAAGTTCCCCTTTAACAACTTTTATACAAACTGTTCCCTGCCATTGTTTACAAGTTTTACCATGTGTCAGCATTCTTATTATTTTCATTCTATTTGTTCTGTCCACTGATCTAACTTCCCTTCCCCTCCTTGGCCTTCTCACCTTTGCTTTTGGGTAAATGTTGACCATTTGGTCTCAGGCAGTTCATTGTTTAAGGAAGCACGCTACTCACTGGTGATATTGTTTGTTTTATAATCCAATCTATTACTTGGCTGAAAGGTGACCTGCAGAAATAGCTCCAATTCCATGATCAAAGGTTATATTAAGGCGATAGTCTCAGGGGTTCATCTAGTCTCTGTTGATCTAGAGTAGGTCTGGCCTTTTTTTGAGTTTTGTTCTACGTTTTTCTCCCGTTCTATCTGGGACCTTCTACTGTGTCCCTGGTCAGAACGGTCAGTAGTGGTAGCTGGGTACCATCTAGTTCTTCTGGTCTTAGATTAGGAGAGGCTATGGTTCTTGTGAGCTATTAGTCCCATGGATTAGTTTCTTCTTTGAGGATTTCATTTCCTTCTTCTCTTTTGCTCCATACGAGTAAAGACCAATAGTCGTATCTCAGATGGCTGCTCACAGACTTATAAGACCCCATATACTATGCACCAAACTAGAATGTAGAACATTGTATTTGTGAACTATGTTATGCTAATTGACTAAGTTGTCCTTGGAGACTATGGCCCCAAGCCTTTTAACCCAGTAAACCAATCCCCCAAGTTGTTTGGATATATCTAGGAAGCCTCTGTAACTGTGCCCTATGTGGTTTGTTATATATGTGGATATATATGCAGCACATATAAACATATATATATACATATGCTTAGAGATACACCTATATGTGCACATGCATTTACTTGCGTATGCCTTTCTATACACACATATGCATCCGTATCTACATAACCACGCAAATGTTTTCTGGTTGTTCTTACTGTCGTTGCAAAATTGTGTATGTTATAGCATTTACCGAAACTGTCCCTTCTTCTCGTGTACTTTTTAGTGTCTTTATTTACCTTGGCCAAGTTGTTCTAACTTCATTCATATTTAGTCTCACCTTTTCCATCACCAAAAGTAACAAATGTCTACTAGCAAGAAAGTAACTCCCCCTCCCTCTTCCTCCCATCCCTGGTAGCCATCTAAGAATTTTGTGCTCTGTATGTATATCTATTCTTAACTTTCCATTAATAGTGAGACAATACAACCTTTGTCTTTTTTGTGACTGACTTATTTCACTCAGATTCACTTATAAGATTAACTTATTTCACTCAAAGTCTTCCAGATTCATCCATGTTGTAAGATGTTTCACGGACTCCTCTTTTTTCTTTATAGTTACATAGGATTCCATTGTATGTATGTACCAAAATTTTTTATTCATTCATCCATTGAAGGGAACTTAGGGTGTTTCCATTATCTTCCTATTGTGAATAATGCTGCAATGAACATGGTGTGCATGTGTCTATTAATATCACCGCTCTTATATCTCTAGGATATGTACCTAGAAGTGGGACTGCTGGATCACAAGGTATATTTCTGGCTTTTTAAGAAAGCACCATGCTGTTTTCCATAGTGGTTGTACCATTTTACAATCTCACCAGCAATGTATAAGAATTCCAATCAACCTCACTAGCATTTGTTGTTTTCTGGTTTTTTGATCATTGCCATTTTTGCAAGAGTGAGATGGTATCTCATTATAGTGTTGGTTTGCATCTCTCTAATAGCTAACAACTGCAAGCATCTTTTCATGTGTTTGTTGGCCGTCTGAATGTCCTCTTTGGTGATGTCTCTGTTCATATTCTTTGCCCAATTTTGACTGGATTGTTTGTCTTTTTGTTATTGAGTTGTTGAAGTTTTCTATGTATTTTAGAGACTAGTCCCTTATCAGATGTGTCTTTGCCAAAGATTTTTTCCCAGTCTGTAGGTTCTCTTTTACTCTCTTGGTAAAGTCTTTTGATGAGCATAAGTATTTAATATTTAGGAGGTCCCCCTTTAGAATGGGAATTCCAGAACACTTAATTTTTCTCACAAGGAACATGTACACAGATCAAGGGGATACTGTCTGGTTTAAAGTCAGAAAAGGTGTGCATCAGGGTTGCATCCTTTCAACATACCTATTTAATCTGTATGCTGAGCAAATAGTCCAAGAAGCTGGACTATATGAAGAAGAAAGGGGCATCAGGATTGGAGGAAGACTCGTTAACAACATGTAATATGCAAATGACACAACCTTACTTGCTGAAAGTGAAGAGGACTTGAAGCACTTACTGGTGAAGATCAAAGACGACAGCCTTCAGTATGGATTACACCTCAACATAAAGAAAACAAAATACCTCAGAACTGGGCCAATAAGCAACATCATGATAAACAGAGAAAGATTGAAGTTGTCAAGGATTTCATTTTACTTGGATGCACAATCAACACCCATGGAAGCCGCAGTCAGTCAAGAAATCAAAACACACATTGCATTGGGCAAATCTGCTGCAAAAGATCTCTTTAAAGTGTTAAAAAGCAAAGATGTCACCTTGAAGACTAAGGTGTGCCTGACCCAAGCCATGGTATTTTCAATCACGTTACATGCATGCGAAAGCTGGACAATGAATAAGAAAGACCAAAGAAGAATTGATGCCTTTGAATTGTGGTGTTGGTGAAGAATATGAATATACCATGGACTGCCAAAAGAACGAACAAATCTGTCTTGGAAGAAGTACAACCAGAATGCTCCTTAGAAGGAAGGAGGTTGAGATTAAATCTTACACACTTTGGACATGTTGTCAAGAGGGATCAGTCCCTGGAGAAGGACATCATGCTTGGTAAAGTAGAGGGTGAGTGAAAAAGAGGACAATCCTCAATGAGATGGATTGGCACAGTGGCTGCCACAATGGGCTCAAGCTTAACAACGATCATGAGCATGGAGCAGGACCAGGCAGTGTTTCTTTCTGTGGTGCATAGGAACCAACGTGATAGCACCTAACAACAGCAACAACAATTATCTAATTTATCTTCTATCATTCGTGCATTTTTAGTTTTGTTTGATAGGCAATTTATGCTGAAGATTAGGTCCCCTAGTTTTGACCCTATGTTATTTTCCAGGAACTTTATAGTTTTAGTTTTAACATTTAGGTCTTTGAGCCACTTTGAGTTAGTTTTTGTGCATGGTGTGAGGTATGGATCCTGATTCATTTTTCTGCATATGGATATCCAGTTTTGCCAGCACCATTGGTTAAAGAGACTATTTCTTCCCCACTGAATGGACTTTGACCCTTGGCCAGAGATCAGCTGCCTGTAGGATAGATGGATTTATTTCTGGGTTCTCAAGTCTGTTCCATTGGTCTATGTGTCTGTCATTGTACCATTACCAGGGTGTTTTGATTACTGTGGCTGTATAGTAAGTTTTGAGATCAGGAAATGAGAGGTCTCCTACTTTGTTCTTCTTCAATATTGCTTTAGCTATTCGGGCCTTCTTCCTTTCCATACAAAGTTGAAGATTAGCCTTTCTGTTTCACTAAAGAATGTTGTTGGGATTTGGATTGGGATTGCATTATATCTACAGATGGCTTTTGCTGTTGTTGTTGTTGTTAGGGCTATTCGGTCGGTTCCAACTCATAGCGACCCTATATACAACAGAACAAAACACTGCCCGGTCCTGTGCCATTCTCACAATTTTTGTTATACTTGAGGCCACTGTTGTAGCCACTTTGTCAATCCATCTCATTGAGGGTCTTCCTCTTTTTTCACTGAACTTCTACTTTACCAAGATGATGTTCTCCAGGGGCTGGTCCCTCCTGATAAGATGCCCAAAGTGTAGGAGACAAAGTCTTGCCATCCTTGCTTCCAATGAACATTCTGGCTGTACTTCTTCCAAGACAGATTTGTTCATTCTTTTCGCAGTCCATGGTATATTCACTATTCTTTGCCAACTCAATAATTTAAAGGCATCAATTCTTCTTTGGTCTTCCTTATTCACTGACAAACTGAAAGATACTTGGTAGGGTTTTTGGTAGTATTGACATTTTCACACTGTTAAGTCTTGCAATCCATGAGCGTGGAATACTTTTCTATTTCTGTAGATCTCTTTTATTTTCTTGCAGTAGTGTTTTATAGTTTTGCTTGTATAAGTCTTTTATGTCCCTGGTTAGGTTTATTCCTAAGTATTTTATCCTTTTGGGGCTATCTTGTAAATGGTATTGTTTCCTCAACTTCCTTTTCAGAGTCCCCCTTGTTAGTATAGAGGAACCCAACTGATGTTTGTGTGTTGAACTTGTACCTTGCCACTTTGCTGAATCCTTCTATTAGTTTCAGTAACTTTCTTGTGGAGTCTTTGGGATTTTCCATGTGTGGGATCATGTCATCTGCAAATAAGGATGGTTTTACTTCTTCATTTCCAATTTGGATACCCTTTATTTCCTTTTCTTGTCTTATTGATCTAGCTAGGACTTAAAGTACAATATTGAATAAGAGTGGTGATAAAGGGCAAACTTGTCTTGTTCCCATTTTCAAAGGAATGCTCTCAATCTTTCTCTATTCAGAGTAATGTTGGCTGTTGCTTTTGCATATATGTCATTAATCATGTTGAGCAATTTCCCTTCTATTTTGCTGAGAGTTTTTATCAGGAAAGGATGTTGAATTTTATCAAATGCTTTTTCTGTGTCAATCAATATGATCATATGATTCTTTTACTTTGTTTTATTTACATTGTGAATTATGTTGATTGATTTTCTAATGTTGAACTATCTTTGCATCCCTGGTATGAATCCCATTAGAACATGATGTATTATTTTTTTGATATGCTATTAAATTCTGTTGGCTAGAATTTTGTTGAGAATTTTTGCACCTATATTCATGAGGGATATTGGTCTGTGATTTTCTTTTTCAGTGATGTCTTTGCCTGGCTTTGATATCAGGGTTATGCTGGCTTCATAGAGTGCATTAGGGAGTACGCCTTCCTTTTCTGTATTCCGGAATAGTTTGAGTAGAACTGGTGTCATCTCTTTTCTGAATGTTTGGTAGAATTCTCAAGTGAAGCCATCTGGGCCAGGGCTTTTTTTGGGTTGTGGGGTTGTTTTTATGACCTCTTCAATTTATTCATTTGTTACGGGTCAGTTCAAAGTTTCCACCTCTACTTGTGTTGGTTTCAGTAGGTAGTGTGTTTCTAGAAATTTGTCCATTTCTTAAATTTTTTTAAATTTGTTGAATTACAATTTTTCATAATACTCTGTTATGATCCATTTTATCTCAGTTGATTCTGTTGTAATGTCACTCATCTCATTTTTTATTTTGGTTATTTGTGTCTTCTCACTTTTCTTTTCCTTTGTCAATTTGTCCAGTGGTTTGTCAATTTTATGGATCCTCTTAAAGAACCAATTCCTATTGTTGTTGTTGTTGTTAGGTGCCATCGAGTCGGTTCCAACTCGTAGCAACCTTATGTACAACAGAACGAAACACCTCCTGCTTCTGCACCATGCCCACAATCTTTGTTATGCTTGAGCCCATGGTTGCAGCCACTGTGCCAATCCATCTCATTGAGGGTCTTCTTTTTCTTCACTGACTCTCAACTTCACCAAGCATGATGTCCTTCTCCAGGGACTGATCCCTCCTGATAACATGTCCAAAGTATGTAAGATGTGGTCTCACCATCCTTGCTTCTAACGAGCATCCCAGTTGTACTTCTTCCAAAACAGATCTGTTCATTCTTTTGGCAGTCCATGGTATATTCAATATTCTTCACGAACACCACAATTCAAAGTTGTCAATTCTTCTTCAATCTTTCTTAGTCACTGTACAGCTTTCACATGCGTATGATGCGGTTGAAAATACCATAGCTTGGGTCAGGTGCACTTTAGTCTTCAAGGTAACATCCTTGCTTTTCAACACTTTAAAGAGGTCTTTTGCAGCAGATTTGCCCAATGCAATGCGTCTTTTGATTTCTTGACTGCTGCTTCCATGGGTGTTGATTATGTATCCAAGTAAAATGAATCCTTGACAACTTCAGTCTTTCTCTGTTTATCATGATGTTGCTTATTGGTCCAGTTCTGAGGTATTTTGTTTTCTTTATGTTGAGGTGTAATCCATACTGAAGGCTGTCGTCTTTGATCTTCACCTGTAAGTGCTTCAAGTCCTCTTCAATTTCAGCAAACAATGTTGTGTCATCTGCATATTACACGTCGTTAATGAGTCTTCCTCCAATCCTGATGCCCCTTTCTTCTCGTCCAGCCTCTCGGACTATTTGCTCAGCATACAAATTAAATAGGTATGTTGAAAGGATGCAACCTTGATACACACCTTTTCTGACTTTAAACCACGCAGTATCCCCTTGTTCTGTCCGAACAACTGCCTCTTGATCTATGTACAGATTCCTTATGGGCACAATTAAGTGTTCTGGAATTCCCATTCTTCGCAATGTTATCCATGGATTTGTTATGCTCCCCACAGTCAAATGCCTTTGCATTCAGTAAAACACAGGTAAACATTTTTCTGATATTCTCTGCTTTCAGCCAGGATCTGTCTGACATCAGCAGTGATATTCCTGGTTCCACATCCTCTTCTGAATCCAGCCTGAATTTCTGGCAGTTCCCTGTCAATATACTGCTGCAGCCACCCTTGAATGATCTTCAGCAAAACTTTACTTGCATGTGACATTAATGATATCGTTTGATAATTTCCACATTTGGTTGGATCACCTTTCTTGGGAATAGGCGTAAGTATGGATCTATTCCAGTCGGTTGGCCAGGTGGCTGTCTTCCAAATTTCTTGAAATAGATGAGTGAGCACTTCCAGCACTACATCTGTTTGTTGAAACATCTCAGCTGATATTCCATCAATTCCTGGAGCCTTGTTTTTCACCAGTGCCTTCAGTGCAGCTTGGACTTCTTCCTTCAGCACCATCAGTTCCTGATCATATGCTACCTCTTCAAATGGTTGAACGTCAACTAATTCTTCTTGGTATAATGACTCTGTGTATTCTTTCCATCTTCTTTTGATGCTTCCTGCATCATTTAACATTTTCCCTATAGAATCCTTCACTATTTTTTCTTTAGTTCTTTCAGCTTGAGAAATGCCAAGTGTATCCTTCCCTTTGGTTTTCTGTCTCCGGCTCTTTGCACATGTCATTATAATACTCTAGTTTGTCTTCTCGAGCTGCCCTTTGAAATCTTCTGTTCAGTTCTTTTACTTCATCATTCCTTTTGCTTTAGCTACTCAACATTCAAAACCAAGTTTCACAGTCTCTTCTGACATCCATTTTGGTCTTTTGTTTCTTTCCTGTCTTTTTAATGACCTCTTGCTTTCTTCATGTATGATGTCCTTGATGACATTCCACAACTCGTTTGGTCTTCAATCATTAGTGTTCAATGCGTCAGATCTATTCTTGAGATGATCTCTAAATTCAGATGGGATATACTCAAGGTTATACTTTGGTTCTTGTGGTCTCTTTCTAATTTTCTTCAGTTTCTACTTGAACTTGCTTATGAATAATTGATGGTCTGTTCAGCAGTTGGCCCCTGGTCTTGTTCTGACTGATGATATTGAGACAAGGAAGGGTATGGGTACAGGGAGTGTGCTTGCTGGTCGCTGGGTTGGGTGCTGTGTGCGCACGCTGCCAGTTGCTGGGTGATTGGAGCAAGGATGCACAGGTCACTGGTCACTGGGTGGATGTAATGGGAACTCGCACCACCCATCATCAGGTGGGCAAGAGGTGGTCAGAGTGAGCAAGCATGCCTCAGTGCTGACACCAGAGACTGGGGGAACACACTCCCCCCTCCCCCCACCCCTCCAGTGATTAGCAGTTAGCCCCCTTCCCCATCCATCCAATGATCTGTAGCACATGCACTCCCGGGCTGGTGGACCTGCAGCTGAAGGTTTGTGACTGCCCAAGCCCATCCACACCCAAGTATGCATGCCAGCAATCAGTGGCATGCATTCACACTCTATTGGACCTGTGACAGGAGGTTCAGTCTCTGTCATCAGTACTGGGGCACTCTCTGGAGATTGCAGCCAGCGATCAGGACCTGGCCCCAACCGAATGTGAGGGGAAAGGGGGCTGTCCAGAGTCCAGTCAGACAGGGTATGTCTAGTTGTCACTTCAAGGATCCTCCACTCGTCCAGTGCCACCCACTCAAATGATCAGGGACTACCGCTGGTGAATAGTTCTGTCCTTATTTTCTGGCTTTTTCTCTGCTATATGGTTGCCTGGATCCCTAGGACTCTCGTTCACCTTCCTGCACGTTCACGTTCTGCTCACCTTGCTTCACTCCAGTTTTGTCTACACAGTATCTGTCTACTATTAGGGATTCTGTGAAGTTGCTTTCCTGTACTTCTCACCCAGGAATGCTGCTCACTTTGTCTCAAGATAGCCATGTTGCACTGGGCCAGCTGGTGGGGCACCTACAGTCTGTAAGTCTCTTCGTTTGCTGTTTTCACTCAGTTTTTCCTTCCCTTGGAGTTCAATCTCATTCTTCATCCTTCTGTTTGCTGTTCTGCGTGCCCAGATTTTTATCTGTCTGTTTCATTTGGTTTCTTGGTTCTTTGCTACAGGGGGATCACAAGGTGTGTGTGATGAACCCACTATCTTGGACCATCTTCTCCTTCAGTACTCTTTTAAACCCACTCACAAAATTCTTCCATTTCTCTTTATTAAAAGTCTAAGCATTGAGAATTTAACCAGTGTATAATCTTAGTGGAAGAAAGGCCTGGATATCTACTTATGAAAAATCAGCCATTGAAAATCCTGTGGAGCACAGTTCTACTATGACACACATGGGGTCACCATAAGTTGAAATTGATTTCACAGCAACTGAGACAGTACGATAGATGCTGGAGACCCAAAGTTCCAGTCTTTGAATCAGAATCTCTCCTCTGTTACTTTTGAAATAATGAAAAATAACTTGCCATATGAAAAGATAATCATATGTACTATGGGAATTTTTAGTAGGCTATTAGAATGTTGTGTGCTGTCCTTTTGTATACATTGGGCAGTAAAAACAAATAAACAAACAAAAAGTGAAACACAATAAAATACATTAGTTCCAATTAAATTCCAAATGGCATTTTAGAAAAAAGTCAGACTAAAAATAATAATAATAATAGCAAGTTTGTATTATTCCTTTTCCCAGTTAAAAAAGAGAGAATCAAACTGAAAGACACAAAATGTTTAAAAAAAAAAAAAAAGACAACAAACCAAAAACAAGCAGGGATTTTAATACTAATTAATATTTATTACATTCTTATAAAGTGTGTGACTGGTTCACTGTGGAGGAAAAAACAATTGAATCATGAAGGCATACTATGGTTTGCACATATTTGAGTGTGAGGGTGGGGAGTTACTACACTATCATCAGGATTACTAGCAAGCAAAATCAGCCCAGCCACCAAGGTAGCTTCAAACATCAAATCCTTCCATTTAAATTTGACCACAAAGTAGTCAGCACTCTCTTTTTTCTCTTGAATTTGGTCAGAAGTTTTCCCTTACCATTCCTAAATGACTCTTATCAAGATTTATCAAAGGTCTCCACATTGCTAAATTCAACGGTTGATTCTCAGTCCTGATATTCTTGACCATCAGTGGCATTTGAGATCTTTGATCACTTCCTTGTCCTTAAAACACTTTTTTTTACTTGGATTCAAATTACCATTCTTTCCTGGTTTTCCTTCCTAATCTTTGTCCATTTCTTATCAGAATCCTTTAGAGTTTCCTCCTCATTTCCTTGAAGGCCAGCAATGAAGTGGCTCAGGAATCCATCCTTGGTGTTCTTTTCACTCTCTACATTCACTGCTTAGTTGATCTCATCCAACTCAGTGGATTAGATATCATCAAAAGGTTCATATCACCAAAATTGTGTATCTAGTCTAGATTGCTCCCTTGAATTCAAGATTTATATCCAACTGTCTATTTATTATCTTAACTTGGATGTCTAACACACATTTCAAATCTAACATGTCTATAACTGGGCTTTTGAGAGTTTACCCAAAGTCTATTCCTCTCATAGCTTTCTCTAGGGCCTTAGGTCAAAATCCTGGGAGTCACTTTTATCTTCTTTGTTTCCCTCACAACCAACATCTTATCTGTCAGCAAATACTGTTGTCTTTTCCTTCAAAATATATTCAGAATCATGTCTGCCTAGAGCATTGTGCTCTTTTTAAGAACTACTTATGTGGGAATCAAATTGACAACAGTAACTCAAAAAAGTAGATCAGAAGCTTAAGGGACAATGAGTTTGTTAATGGAGGAGGAACAATTCAGAAAGAGCAAGTGAGAATGTTTGTATAATTTGAAGAATATAATCAATGTCTCTGCATTATACATGTAGAAATTATTGAATTGTATGTTCTGCTGTGTATATTCTCAACAATAACAGAAATAAATTATTTTTTATAAATAATAAATGTGTGTGTGTGTGTGCATAAACCAGAAAACCACACCCGTTGCCATTGAGTGGATTCTGACTCAGAGCGACCCTACAGGACTGAGTAGAACTGCCCCATAGGGTTTCCAAGGAGCACCTGGTGATTCAAATTGCCAACCTTTTGGTTAACAGCCGTAGCTCTAAACCACTACGACACCAGGGCTCCATAGATATGTTTATCTCCAGAATCTGGCCACTTCTCAGTACCTCCACTGCTATCACCTATCTCTCACGTGAATCATGGTCTCCCTTTTTCCCTACTCAACCTCTCCTCAAGCTCTTCTCAAAGTAGGCACCAGAGTCATTTTTTAAACCTAAGTTAGATGTCTCATTACTGATCAAAATTCTCCATCCATTTCCCATCTTAATCTGAGTAAAAGCCAAAGTTGTTATAAGGCTGTCCAAAGCTTCCACTGACTTGCTTCTCTCCCATAACCTCTCTCTGACTTCCTCTCCTATTAACCTCACGCTAGTTCACTCTGCTCCAGCATACAGCTCTAATTACAATTCCTTAAACAACATGTTCTCACTTCAGAGCATTTTGCACTGTGCCTGGGGTTCTTTCCCTGAACTACATTGTTCACCCCCACTCTTCCTGATATCTCCCCTCAACTGTTCTCAGGGAGAACTCTGACCAACCTGGCGAAAATTGCAACTCCCACCCACCACACTGACATTCCCTTTTGCCCTTCCCTGCCTTATTTTCTTCCTTAGCAATTATTATTTAATCATTTTAATACCCTGCCTTATTTTCCTCCTTAGCAATTACTATTTAATCATTTTAATATCCAGCATTTCTCTGCCCCCTGACTACCCTTATAAGCTTCATGAGAACAGGTAGTCTTATCTGTTTTGTTCATTGCTATATCCCCAGTGCCTAATAAAGACACCTGGCACATAGTTAATAATAAATTTTGTTAAATTAATGAGTGAATGATCTATGCAATGATGGTGGTAACCTGGTGGAAGCCTGAGTAGAGTCAACAAAGAAAGAAATATACCTGTTTAGGAACATCCTGGGCACATAGATGAGTTATTTCTCCCATCAAAAGAGTTAATGAATGATGAAAATAAAACAATATTGGCCAATTTTTTGGCATTCCTGGGTAGTACAAACAGTGAAGTTCTCAACTACTAACTGAAAGGTTGGTGGTTCAGACCCACCAAGAGGCACTTTGAAAGAAAGGCCAGATGATCTGCTTCCAAAAAGCCACAGCCTTGAAAACCCTATGAAGCAATTCTACCTTGCACACATGGGGTCACCTTGAGTCAAAGGCAAGTGATTTGGTTTGGGGGTTTTTTTGGACAATTTTTGGTGTTCCACTTTCTCTAGCTACCAGCCTCACTGGTTCATGTGTTCAGAGACTGAGTTGAGTTTCTGACAATCTTGTCACAACCAAACTCTTCTTTCAGCACCATGCTCCCAGTTGATGCATGAATTGGGCTCATCAACAATAGCCAAATACACAGAGTGCATTTTTCAATATCTTTGAATTTATTTAAGAGAGACTCTAATTGCTGAAGAAGATAAACACAAGCATTGGAACCACTTACATTTGCAGTTACTTTAACTGAGATAAAAATGCTTTTGGAAAAGATATTGTATATTCAGTGTTGAGGGATCTAACTTTTCCAGTAATTGACTAAAAATGAAAACAACTAGAAAATGAGACAATAAAAGTTACATTTAGTTTTATATTTCAACAAGATCACCTGGTAGAATTTTCTTTTTTACCATGTTTGATAAAAATCATCTGTTAGAGGCAGTAGTAAGCTCAAGCAAACATAAATACGACCTATTTCTGAGGCCCAAGTGACAATGATTCAGAAGTACGATATTCAGAATATAATTCACAGATAATTATGTTCCATATTTGTAAGGAACCTAGTACATAAATCCTTAAATGGAGCAGTTTAGCCAACTTTAAAAGAAGGAACAGTTGAATGGAATAGTAGTGATATAATGTAGAAGCAAAAAAATTGGAAGAGTATAGTCACCTTGTAAATTTTCTCCATTTCATATTTATGCTGCCTCCTCTATTTATTGTGTCATATATCAAATGATTCGGTTTCCTAGGAAACCCATTTTTATAAGAATAGCAACACTGATACAGCCATGGTAAGTCTGGAGTAGAAACTTAAGGATACATGACCCTCTATACACTCCAGATGGCCTTGTATGATTTCTTCAATTGTTTTCAAATGTAAAAAGCCCTATGGACATCAGTCAAATGGTGACATTTAAATGTTCACTAACCTGAGATTTTCTTGGGTGAGGAAGGCATTTGGATAAATGTGCACATTTGGAAAGCAATGGACTCCTAGGCCTCCGCCACACAGCACTCTGAAATAGCTAGTACGAGCCATGAATAATCTGGTGGACTCACGCACAAAAGCAAATCAAGTTGTAACTGGAATCAATCCTTCATCTTGAGTGTCAAATTAAAGTGTTTAATATATCCATTAGTCTTAGAAATAGTTTTGATAACTGTTGATAGGGACTAGATTATTTAAATTACCACTGAATTGCCCCTTTCAATTACTTTGCCATGATCAGTAGAAGGCTCGCTATATTTTATAAGGTAGTGTCTAATGCTATTGTTTACAATGTAAGGTATAAGGCATTTAATATCACCTTGCTTCAAAAGGCACTTATTTCAGAAAGTATTGGTTTATAATTTTTAAGATATTACTCTGTCTGTTGTCTATAACCATGTTAAGTGTAATTTGAGTAACCATTACAGAATATTTATCTTATCCCTCTATCACATATTTTTGGCCATTCTTAATCTCATCCAAATATATGCTTTTATGAGAGAAATAAAAACTGTTATTATTAGCTTATTTCATACAGAAAGTCAAAACTGTCTTTTCTTGTCAATAATAATGATTCAAATGTGTAAAAACATTTTATAATTTACAAAACAGTTGTATTGACAAAGCAGCCATATGCCAGGAAATTCTTAAAGCCAAAGCACATTTGCATGGCATCAGTTTTATTCATAGATGAATATAAAATAAAATTTATTAAAGTTAATATGATATGTTAAGGTTAGAATAAAAAATTATATGCATTTTTCATATAAAATCTAAGAAATCAGGGAAATTTTGTATTTGTGCGGCTGGTTCAGACCCAGCCCCAGAGTGCTAGGACTACGTGTCCACAATCTTAGGACCTTAAGACATACTTAGGTAGAAAATGTGAGACACACTGAATACATTATTTATATTATTTTAATCATTCTGACAACCTTGTGTGATAAGCAGGGCAGAAGTACAGTAATCCCACTTCAAAGAAGAGGAAGCTGACTGAGGCTAAACAAAACTTCATGATTAGTCTAAGATAAGGTGCTGTTTGTTTAAGGCCTGGTCCCAGGTCTTTGAACTACAAGTTTAAATCACTTTCCTGAATTTTACATTTGTTTTAATAATGCTGGTGAAAGACAAAACCTATGAAGTAAAAGTAGTTAAAATATAATCAGTCACAGACCTAAATCATCAAATTAGGAATTGAGGTTCTTTTCCAATTCTAATATATACTTTCTCTGGTTTCTAAAAATTCTGTTCAAGAAATTTCATCAGTAGGGCACTTCTAATATGGCTCAATTGCCACTAGGATGCAGCATGAATCACCCATAAGAACTGTATATCCCTATCCATCTATCTATCTATGATGAGTGAAGTGCAAGAGTCAAATGCAAATAGGAAATATTCCCTGACCACGATAAGGACTATAATAAAAGTGTTCTCTGCAAGACAGCTATGGCCTGATGTGATCTGTATTGGATGCTGTAATGTGAACTAAATGCAGTATACTAGCTGAAGGATCTCAGCAGCATATGCAGCTGTTAATTGACAAAAATAAATTCAGTTCCTACATGAACTATGTTTTATACTACAGCAATTTATGTGAAACTGAATGGGGTCCACATGGCATAACCAAACAATGGTTTTTAGAAAAATTGCACCCTTTACAGCCACTTGATTTATACGTATTTTACGTACCCCTGTGGTTTCTTTCTTCGTGCAAACATACTGACTACTTAAAGGCGGGTGGGAGGGGTTCAAAGAAAAACAAAAACAATTGCTGATAAGTTCAATTATTTTGTATGTCTACTAAAGTAACTAAATAAATGTGTCAATCCAGTTCAACAAAATTTTAGAGAAGGAATTATTTAAAATGTGAGCTTTAATTTTGGTATTTCATAAAATACATAGAATTTATGAAAGTCACATTTCCAGAAACTGGTATTATCAAAAATGAATAACTTACAAGAAATATGTGATCTTTAAAATCTCTTTTTATAGGCATTGTTAAAGACTGAATTGTATCCCCCAAAATATGTGTTGGAATCCTAGCCCCTATACCTGTGGATACAATCCTGTTTGGAAATAGGGTTTTCTTTGTTTGCGTTAATGAAGCCGTATCAGTGTAGGGTGAGTCCTAAATCTAATCGCTTCTGAGTTATAAGAAGCAGCATAGACACAGAGATACCCGTTGCCGTCAAGCTGATTCCAACCCATAGCGACCCTACAGGACAGAGTAGAACTGCCCCATAGGGTTTCCAAGGAGCAGCTGGTGGACTGGAACTGCCGACCTTTTGGTTAGCAGCCATAGCTCTTAACTACTGTGCCACCAGGGCTCCAGACACAGAGGTAACCAAGCACAAACAGGAAGATAACTCCATGTGAAGATCACCAAGGAACTGAGGAATGCCAGGGCTACAGATTTTGAAAAAGACAAGGATCTCCCCCCGCCCTCCCCCCCAGCACCTTCCCCTAAGGCTGGTTCAGACTTCCAGCCTACTCAACTGTGAGAAAATAAATGTCTGTTCTTTAAAGTCATCTGTTTGTGGTATTTCTGTTACAGCAGCACTAGGAAACTAAGACAGGCATATACTGCATTTGCTTGACAGGCAGAATTATGCTACAGATACCATGTAGAACAGATATTGTTTTTGCCCAGTATACTAATCTGTACTCTTGTCTGAAAAGAAGGAGGAATTATTGTTTATTAAAATATATATGTAATTTTTATTGTCGCAACTTACTAAGTCAGCTACATGTATTCTGTCATTTAATTCTCACAGAAAAACTATTAGGTAGGGAATATTATCTGCATTTTCCATATGAGCAAGTCAAGGTATAGAACAGTTAAACATTTAGCCCAAAAATCACGTATTAGAATTGGTATTTGATCCCAGGTCTATGCAACTCAAAAGTCTGTAGTCTTAACCAATACTTAATGTATTTGCCTCTAAATGAGTATAAGAATTTGTTTTATTTTTAAATCAACTCAAACCTGGTTATCTCTTCATTTGTTAAGCATAAAAAAACAGTATACAATCATGACATCTTTAACTGAGTGTAATGGACAGACATCAAGGTGACACCTCTCCTCATGATTTCTGCCTTTTAGTATACCCACAGTGTTGACACAACCTTGCTCGCTAAAAGTGAAAATGACTTGAAGCACTTCTGATGAAGATCAAAGACCACAGCCTTCAGTATGGATTACACTTCAACATAAAGAAAATAAAAATCCTCACAACTAGACCAATAAGCAACATCATGATAAACAGAGAAAATACTGAATTTGACAAGGATTTCATTTTACTTGGATCCTCAGTCAACAACCTATGGAAGCAGCAGTCAAGAAATTAAACGACGTATTGCATTAGGCAAATCTGCTGCAAAAGACCTCTCTAAAGTGTTGAAAAGCAAAGATGTTGCCTTGAGTACTAAGGTGCGCCTGACCCAAGCCATAGTATTCCCTTTCGCCTCATATGCATGCAAAAGCTGGACAATGAATAAGACTGAAGAAGAATTGATGCATTGAATTATGGCATTGGTGAAGAATATTGAACATACCATGGACTGCCAGGAGAACGAACAAATCTGTCTTGAGAGAAGTACAGTAAGAATGTTCCTTAGAAGCGAGGAACGTGGAACTTACTTTCGACATGTTATCAGGATGGACCAGTCCCTGGAGAAGGACGCCGTGCTTCTTAAAGGGTCAGTAAAAAATATGAAGACCATCAGTGAGACGGACTGACACAGTGGCTGCAACAATGTGATCAAACATAGCAACGATTGTGAGGATGGCACGGGACTCAGCAGTGTTTCATTCTGTTGTACATGGGATTGATGAGCCAGAACCAACTTGAGACCCCCTAACAACAACACCTTTGTATACTCCACTCCCCGTGAGTGCAGTTGGGACCTGTGCCTTGTTTCTAACTGATAGAATATGAAAAAGGTGATGATACACCTATGTTTACATCAGATTATATAAGACTCCATCTTGTTAACCGACTTGCTCTAGAGATTCTTCTTGCTGGTTTGATGAAGTAAGCAGGTATATTGAGAAATTCCACATGGCAAGAACTGTGAGTAGCCTGTAAGACTTGAGAGCAGCCTCCAGCTGACAGCTGACAGTCTGTGAAAAATCAGGGTCTTCAGTCATACAACCACAAGAAAATGAATTCTGTAACAACCTGGATGATCTTGAAGGCAGTTTCTTTCACAGTTGATCCTCCAGATGAAAATACACCTCAGCCAACATCTTCAGTATAGCCTTGTGAAATTTTGAGCAGAGGACCCAGCCAAGATGTGCCAGGACTGCTGACCCACAGAGACTATGAGATAATAAATATGTTAGTTTTTTTTTTTTTTTACAGTTAAATTTGTGGTAATTTGCTACACAGCAACAGAAAACTAATATACTAGAATAACAGAAGAATGGGAAAAAGGATCGGCAGAAACATTTGAGAAACAGAAAAAAATCTCTATTTCAATCCACTTGCATCTGAATCATATCTGTGTGCATTCCCTGTGAGCTATCTACTGTAGACCTTTTGGGTTACCTCAACAGTCTTGACTTTGAGGCATGGAGCAAATCCCAATTTAAATAGTGCTCAGAGTGTTATCACGTAAAGTGAACAGAAGTTTTGCTTTCTCTCAAGTTAAATTATTTTTATTCTGCAAGTGAGAAATCATCTCCTGAGTCATTATTATTCAACATCAAATATGCATATTTGAGTTGGGATTTTGCTAAAGTATTAACAAAAAACAAATTAGAATATTGTTTTATTTTGCTTGTTGTCCCTTGATTTTTTGGGTGCCCTTTATAAAAAGTCAAGACATACCCAGGGAAAAAGAACTGAACTCTAGTAATCTAGAGTGTCATTGCTTAACTTCAGAGACTACTAAAAGTTAAGGAAAGATCTGAAAAGAAAGTGAAAATGTTTGGAAATTCTATTCTTTTGCTTGCTATTAAATTGTGTAGTGTTTGGAAGAAATTTAGCCAGATTTATTGAGAAGCATTGCAATGTTTCTTGAGTTAGTACTTGTATTTGGTTTCTATTGCTGCCATAACAAATTAGCACAAATTTAGCAGTTTTAAACAACACAAATTTATTATCTAGTAGGTTGTTATCTCACAGGTAATCATAGGTCAGAAATCCAGTAGGCTTGGCTGGTTTTACTGCTCTGCTCTGAGTCCTACAACGCTAAAACCAAGGTGTAAGCGGGGCTGCGCTCCTTTTTGGAGGCTCTAGAGGGGAGAATTTAGCAAGTTTCAGAGTCTCTCCTGACATCCATTTTGGTCTTTTCATTCTTTCCTATCTTTTTAATGAGTTCTTGCTTTCTTCATGTATGATGTCTTTGATGGCAGTCCACAACTCTTCTGGTCTTCAGTCAATAGTGTTCAGTGTGTCAAATCTATTCTTGAGATGGTCTCTAAATTCAGGTAGGATATACTCAAGGTCATACTTTGGCTCTTATGGACTTGTTCTAATTTTTTTCTGTTTCAACTTGAACTTGCATATGAGCAATTGATGGTCTGTTCCACAGTCAGCCCCGGCCTTGTTCTTGAATGTTAACTAGCTAAAGTGAAAGGAAGAAATGATGAAGTAAAAGAACTGAATAGAAGATTTCAAAGGGCAGCTTGAGAAGACAAAGTAAAGTATTACAATGATATGTGCAAAGTCCTGGAGGTAGAAAACCAAAAGGGAAGAATATGCTTGGCATTTCTCAAGCTGAAAGAACTGAAAAAAAATTCAAGCCTTGCATTGCAAATTGAAGGATTATACAGGGAAAATATTAAATGAGGCAGGAAACATTAAGAGAAGATGGAAGGAATACACAGAGTCACTATACCAAAAGAATTGGTCCACGTTCAACCATTTCAGGAAGTAGCATATGATCAGGAACCAATGGTTAAGGTAGAAGTTCAAACTGCACTGAAGGCATTGGCAAAAAACAAGGCTCCAGGAACTGACAGAATACCAGCTGAGATGTTTCAACAAACAGATGCAGCGCTGGAAGTGCCCACTCATCTATGCCAAGAAGTTTGGAAGACAGCTACCCGGCCAACCAATTGGAAGAGTTCCATATTTATGCCTATTCCCAAGAAAGGTGATCCAACCAAATTTGGAAGTTATTGAACAATATCATTAATACCATACACAAGTAAAATTTTGCTGAAGATCATTCAAAAGTAGCTGTAGCAGTATATCAACAGGGAACTGCCAGAAATTCTAGACAGATTCAGAAGAGGATGTGGAACCAGGGATATCATGGCTGATGTCAGATGGATCCTGGCTGAAAGCAGAGAAGACCAGAAAGATGTTTACCTGTGTTTTACTGACTATGCAAAGGCATGCGACTATGGGGATCATAACAAATTATGGGTAGCATTGCGAAGAATGGGAATTCTAGAACACTTAATTGTGCTCATGAGGAACCTGTACTTAGATCAAAGGCAGGCATTCAAACACAACATGGGGATACTGTGTGGTTCAGGGTTATATGCTTTCACCATACTTATTCTATCTGTATGCTGAACAAATAATCCGAGAAGGTGGACTATATGAAGACGAACGAGGCATCAGGATTGGAGGAAGACTCATTAATAACCTGCATTATGCAGATGACACAACCTTGCTTGCTGAAAGTGAAAAGGACTTGAAGCACTTACTGATAAAGATTGGTATGGATTACACTTCAACATAAAGAAAGCAAAAATCCTTACAACTAGACCAATAAGCAACACCATGATAAATGGAGAAAAGATTAAAGTTGTCAAGAATTTCATTTTACTTGGATCCACAATCAACACCCATGGAAGCAACAGTCAAGAAATCAAAAAACCCATTGCACTGGGCAAATTTTCTGCAAAAGACCTCTTTAAAGTGTTGAAAAGCAAGGATGTCACCTTGAAGACTAAGCTGTACCTAACCCAAGCCATGATGTTCTGAATCGCCTCATATGCATTCGAAAGCTGGACAATTAATGAATAAGGAAGACCGAAGAAGAATTGATGCCTTTGAATTGCAGTGTTGGTGAAGAATATTGAATATACCGTGGACTGCCAAAAGAATGAACAGGTCTGTCTTGGAAGAAGTACAACCAGAATGCTCGTTAGAAGTAAGGATGGCGAGATTACATCTCACATACTTTGGACATGTTATCAGGAGGGACCAGTCCCTGGAGAAGGGCATCATGATTGGAAAAGTACAGAGTTAGCAAAAAAGAGAAAGACATTCAACAAGATGGATTGACACAGTGGCTGCAACAGTGGGCTCAAGCATAACAAGGATTGTGAGGAGGTGCAGAACTGGGCAGTGTTTCATTCTGTTGTACACAGGGTCACTATGAGTCAGAACCGACTCATGGGCACTTAATAACAACAGCAACAGAGGAATAATCCATTTCCAGGCTCATTCAAATTATTGGCAGAGTTCAGTTCCATGGGATTGTACTACTGAGGTCTCTGCTTCTTGCTGGTTGTTGACTCCCCAGTCTCACTGCATTCTCTAAAGTCTCACTGCATTCCTTAGCTCATGCCCCCTTCCTCCATACTAAAAGCCAGAAATGGCAGCTCAAGTCCTTCTCATATTTCAAATCTGTCTATTTATCCTTTTTTTTCTGCTGCATCTCTCTGATTGTACTGGAGAAACTTCTATGCTTTTAAAGGCTCATGTGATTTGATTAGGTCGAGCAGATAGTCTAGGGTAATCTCCCCATGTCAATTTTTGTAACCTTAATTCCATCTCTGTAGTCCCTTTTGCCATGTAACCATAAAATACTCAGACATTGAGGACTAGGGAGTGGCATCTTTGGGGGAACTATTCTGCCTATAACATTATTCTTCAGGTAAATTGAGTTATAAAATAACAACAGATGTCTGTACAGAGGCACAAATATCTTTAAACTGGGAATAACAGTGTCTCAAAGGAGTTTTCAGTTGGGTAATTTTGGTGATTATCCTCTAAACTTGATCAGGTCATACTGGAGTAAGGCATGTAATCTTGATTACATATAATAAAAAAATTTCAAAGCAGAAAAGCATTGTAACATCCTAAATTTCTTTTTTTCCTGCCTTATACAGTTGTTGTTAGATGCCATTGAGCTGACCTCCAACACGATGACCCCAAGCACAAAAGAACATAACCTGCCTCATCCTGTGCCATACCTATGATTGATTGTGGATCTGATTGTTGTGATCCATAGAGTTTTCATTGGCTGATTTTCAGGAGTACATTGCCAGGCATTTCTTCCTAGTCCTTGTTAGTCTGGGAGCTCCACTGAAACCTCTTCATCATCATAGAAACATGAAAGCCTCCACTGACAGATGGGTGATGGCTGAGCATGAGTTACATTAGCTGGGAATTGAACCTGGGTTTCTTGCATGGAAGGTGAGAATTCTACCACTGAATCACCACTGCCCCTATTCTCTATACAGAGGACCATTTAAAAGCCTTTATTTTAGTTATAAAACTTCATTAAGTTTTTACTTTATGTTTTAGTATCTAGTTGTCTATCAGTGACATATTCTATTTTTCACTCTTCAACCTGGAAAGTTTGCTGAACTGACTCTTAAGCTTATAGTTTACTCTTCCATTTTTCAGGATTTTAGTTCAGATAGAAAAAATGATGCTTACTTTATTTATTTGTTTATTTATTTATTTTTGTAATAGCTTGGTAGCAAAAAGGAATTCCCCTTCTTCTGTTCCAAATGGAAATCTCAGAAATGGACACTATTTGATTGTTTAGTATTGTGTTTAGTTTATTTTAATAAATGTAGTAGAGAATGAAGATATAGACACTTCATAAGCTATAGTCATCCAACATTTTCTCACAGGGTTTCACAATGCACATATAGAAATCCAGGGGCTAAATTTTTTTCTTAGTAAGAAAGTTGTTAAATTTGTATATCAACTATTCAAATAAAAACTGTATCAGTAATGGAATAGCCAGCTACCTTTGTGCTAGGATTGCCGTAGTGCCTCCCAAGCAACTGAAATTCTACCATTAGAGAGATAGAATTTAAAGTTCTATATCTTTGGAGCTGTCTTTTAAAATTCAAATGTACCTACCAGTGGTAACATATCAAAGTATTTTTAATCACCCATACATTGGAGTTCCTGGGTGGTGCAAACAGTTAACACTCTTGGCTGCTACCAGAAAGGCTGGAATTTCAAGTCCACCCATAGGCACCTGGGAAGAAAAGCTTGGCTATTTGTTTCAGGAAAATCAGACATTGAAAACCCTGTAGAGCATAGTTCTATTCTGAGGTACATGGGGTTGCCATGAGTCAGAGTCCACTTGATGGCAACTGGTTTACAGCTACTTAATCTATTATATCAGTAATCTATTAGATCAGGAAAAGCAACTGGCAGTCACAGTGTGAGGGAACATGAGTTTCAAGAAAGGATAGACTTGAGACTGTACTTCAGGAGGAGTCCCGGGAATATCATGTACCCTGGAGGTGTAAGTGCAGGATGAGATTAAAGACAGAAGGGGCAAAAAGCTGTAGAGGAAGGTTGCAGTGTCACCAAAGCAAGCCAGCAACTTCATCATGTTGCCTGAGACTAAACATACATTTTGAAATAAAAATCTCTAGTCTCAAAATCCCCATAAGTTACAATGCATATTTGTTTTCCTTTTCTAAAAAAAAAAAAAAAAAAAAAAAAAAAAGACTTCCTAAACTCATTCCCCTTAAGACAGATAACATGAAAATAGCAGGACCGTCTCAAATCATAAGCCAACAGTGAAACCCAACGACCTTTATCTGTCGCTGTAGTTACTTGCTAAAACAGAGACAAGTGGACGGCACAATTGCAAAGCCAACTCATGTGATTCACTAAAGGGACTTCAAGGTTCTGAAATCCACACATTAGATATTCATTGAGCACTACGTGTGTAACTTATCATTTTACTACATCCTATAGGACATTAAAAAGAAAAGTTTAAGAATCAGACTATCTTCCAGAGTCTTATAATTATGTTGGTAAGATATTTTCATATTTTAGTACTAAAGGTAAATGTAGTAAAAAAAAAAAAAAAAAAAGTAGTTTATTCTGATAATAAAGATGAACAAGATGAACCAAGTACAGAAAAACAGCTGAAAGTCACTATATCTTTACAGGTGAGTTTCAGGAAAGGTTTATCAGATAAGGTTATATCTGAGAAGGGCTTTACAGATAAATACAATTTTATGGGCAGGTAATGGCAAGACGTGTATTTCAGGTGGACAGAACAAAGTACATGTTTGGAGAATAGAAAGTAGTAGAAGCATAGACTAAATGAGACAATAGAACAAGTGTAGAAAGTAACAGGACAGTCTCTAGCCAAAAACCAGCAGCAAAACCCACTGACTATAGAAGTATGGAGAAATTCAATCAAGGAAATTCTGTGACTTCCTAGGGAGCTTGGGCTTTATCCTATAGTGGAAGCCAAGAAAAAAGTTAGCAGGAATAGGGATAACTATTAAAAATGAAATAAACACTCTGGCTTTAGTGGGAAGATGATTAGATGTGAGTGGGATAGAGGTAGAGAGACAAGTTAAGGGGTTATTGCAATAATCTTACTAAGCAATGAGTACTTAATAGTCGATTTTATGGGAACAAGTTGGCAGGAGTGGGAGAAAAGGGGGAGAAATTGAAGATAATACAAAGATTCTTACTCAGGGATTAGTTGGATGGTGAAGTTTCCATAGAAATGCATGCAAAAAAGATGACCAGTTTACTGATCTTACTGGTAGATAAGAGTGGTCTTTAATTAGTTCTTTTAAAATGTGATATTTTAGGTACATGTCCATAGGATAGATAGAGATATATGTATAAAACTTGGAAGAAAAATTGCATCCTGACTTACATAGTTGAGAATCATTGTCATGTTAATTCTAGTTGAAGCCCCGGGAGTGGATGAAATCAGCCACAGAAAATGGATGAGATAAATTGAAGACAAGAAAATAAAGAAAAAACCATAATCTTGAATAACACTAACCCACACAAGAAGCAAACACTGAGAATCTAGTAAAGAATTCAGGAAAGAAGATTGATATAGAACAATCTGAAAATAGAATAAAGAGAAAGCAGGGTGGCAGGCAAAGGGAAAACTTTTCACAATAAGGTGGTGGCAGACAATACCAATTATCACACTAGACTAGGTAAGAAAAACACTGAAAATTGTCCGTTGGATTTGAGAATTAAGAAAGTTATAGGTAATCTTTGATGATAGGATTCAGTCACATCCTGGGGGTTAAAGCTTGACTGCAGAGATTTGAAGAAGGAGGAAGTGGAGACAGCACATGCCAGTTTGGCTGGGAAGACGGGAAGAGGTGAGAGAGTCTGATGAAGGAGCAGCAAGTGGAGGGTTGATCAAGTGAGAAAAGGACCCACTGCCAACCCTGAAGAAATAAAGGACAACTGATGGAAAAGAGAGGACATGCCGTCAAGGACTTAAGTGGGGGATTAAGCCTTACAATTAAGTGTGAAAATGATGTGCTAAATATGACAAAGTAAAGGTTATTCTGGACTTGAGGAATCTCAGAAAACTTCTTGGAGGTGTCAAGGCTTGTTCTGGTTCTTGAAGGTAGACTAGAGTTAATGAGAAGGAAGACTCGAGAGTATTTCAGGCCAGAAAGCAATGTGAGGATCGGCACACAAGCATCTCATCCATTTTAGGAGAAGTTTCATGGTGTAAGGAGTTAGAGGTAGAAATTAAACTGAGAAATTGTTTTACTTTTCCTAGAATTGTTCTCCTAAATTAAACTAAAAGTGTTTGATGGTGGATGGAATGGATGGGGGCATATTGCCATGTTTTTCTGATTTTATTATTGGACAAGAGACTGAGCATCAAAAAGGGATGTCATATGCCATAAAATATACCACTTAAACTTGCCACATAAAACTAGGATGCCTGAGCTTCTTTTCTTTCCTTTTATTTTTACTTGTGGAGTAAATTTGTTTATTTTTAATTATTATAAAAGTATAGAAAATATAAAAGTATACCAGTTTTTTAATAAAGACAATATAAAATAGTAAATTAAAATCACTCATACTATTTCCATCTGGAGATATTAGCCACTATAGATAATAACTGTATATATTTTGGTAAGTATTATTCTAGTCTATGTACGTTTTATACAATTGAGATATTACACATATATATTCTCTTTTAATTGTGTAAATACATAATCACTTTCTCAAGCCTTTTTAAGTCTGAGAACATTTTGAAGGGATGCACAACATACTTTATTATACTTATACATTTGTTTATTTGTAAATACTTAGTTTGTTTTCATTTTCACAATTACAAATAATATTTATATGCATAAATCATCGAATATATTGCAGATTATTACTTCATAATAAATTTATAGGCCTTATAGTATCAATGAGTGGAACTGAGATCTTATTTTGACAACCAACTTCTTTATCAAACCCACAAATTATTTATTTTACATATTTTAATGGATGACCAAGAACCAAACACATAAACTCACGCACACAAAGGGAAAGCTATTTTCCCCTCTTAGGGTCTCTTTGGTATTGCAGTGTTAGAGCCAGTTTGTGGGAAATCATTTTCTGAAAGCACTTGGTTTGCTCAGCTGAGCCGATGGAACAGAAATAAAATGGTTATGCCAGATACCCGGAACTGGGGTGTACATCCACCGTGATGCATGTAACTAAGATAAAATATGATTTATAATGGCATTTAGTACAAGAAGCACATTCTATCAAGGAGCATCTATGGAAGAATGCTTGCTGGGAATCCGAGTCTGCCTGTGCCTCCCAAATCCTTAGCCGAAAGTCATAGAGTGCTTCCTTGTATTCAGTAGTTTCATGTAAATCACATGACAAAAGGCAGTTCGCACTCCTAGATAGATAAATAGGCAGATACACAGGTAGACAGGAAGATAGAGAGAGAGAGATAGGGAGGTGCTGATTCCAAGTGACTTGGGAGTGTGTGCTGAAAAGTGTATGGAATAAATTGGAGTCAAAATATTGGGGTTTGAGTCCTGGCTCTAGGATTTACTAACTGTGTGTCCACGGAAAAGTCATTTAACTTTTTGTGCATTACAGTTTCCTCATCTGTAAAATGGGAAAATGGTGGCACAGTGGTTAAGACCAAAAGGTCAACAGGTCAAATTCACCAGCCACTCCTTGGAATCCCTATGGGGGTAGTTCTACTCTGTCCTATAGGATTGCTATGAGTTGGAATCGACTCGATGGCAACGGGTTTGGTTTTTTGGTTTTCATCTGTAAAATAAAATCAGTAATATCTACTCTGCCCATTTTGTCAGGCTGTTATAAAGAGTAATGATAAAAATAACAATATGCTTAATGGCTGCTAATATTAATGAGTACTAACTATGGGCCAGGCAGTGGTAATCACTTTGCACACATTATTTCATGTAATCCTCACCAAAAACCATTAAGGTAGATGCAGTTATTATTCTGATTTTATAGACGAAAATTCAGCACAAACATTATTTCTCAGAGACAACATTCATGATCTTCTCACCTAAAACAGTAAGCAACCCTCTCTGTGCAGCTCTCAATGATCTCCTTACTCAATGTCTTAAGAGCACTAATCACAATCCAAGACTATCTTGTTTAAATTATTTGTTTACTATTTCACTATTAACTTGGCAGAGAGACAGTAGGCTCTCTTTAATATCTGACAAATGAATGCAGCCCTGGTGGCGCAGTGGTAACCAAAAGGTTGGTAGTTCGAATCCACCAGCCGTTCCTTGGAAACCCTACGGGGCAGTTCTACTCTGTCCTAGAGGGTAGCTATGAGTCGGAATCAACTTGACAGCAATGGGTTTTTTTTTAAATGAATGAACACATATATGCTTGAATGAATGATGAATGAACAAAACTTGTTTGGGGGAGATGTGAGTGTATGTGATAATTCAATAAATGAAACCATCAAACAGTTAGGAGTAAATGCAGATGTTCACTACAGTTTACACTATCACAAAAACATATAACCTGAAAAACTCATCTCCACTCTTGCCTAAAGGGCCTGAAGCTCAAAGCCACTTCTCAGGTCTCACCTCTCTGTCCTGTAGAACCCTAAGGGCTGGGAAGCCAGGCTAAGTACAAAGATGCACCCTTGAGCAGTACTTTTCCCCCCGAGCGATCCTTACTCTAGGAAAGATATTACCTAGTACATAACGTTGACATCACCTTCCTACATCTTAATTTTCCTTGTAACATACCTTAGTCCTTCAGTAAAACAATTCCTTTGGCTGTGCTACCTTGGTGCTGTGGTGGTCTTGTTTTTGTTTTGTAAAGGACCTAGATGACAAGAGGGAGAGACTGTTCTATTCTCACCTCTCTACTAGCTCCTATAGAGAGCAGGCCAGACCCCAGTAAGGGGAGGAGTTCTAGAAGGTGGTCAGCACTGTTTTGAGTGGAGGCCCCAGAGTTGCTGAGAACACGTGCAAATCAAGAGACACCAAGGACCAGCACCTACATTTCTCAACCACAACCTAGGGTGAGCCAACTTAAATAAAAAAAACAAAAACGGGAGATTGGGGAGGAGTGTAAGAGGATGATATTTAAACTGAAGTTTTACTAATAAGGAAACCGTGACCAGACAGTTCATGACATATTTACGTTAGTGGCAGAGAATGCTCTACAACTCTGATAATTCTTTCCACTACATGGTGCTTCACCCTTTTTGTTAATTGAGAATAAGTATTGAAAAGCTTATCCTAATAAAGAGATCTGAATAATAAAGAGAAGAAAATGCACTTGGAAAGGCATTCTCTTCCCAGAGGCCTAATTAGGTTACAATTTCAAAAGGTTGTACATGTTGCTCTCTGATGGTGCCTCCACTATGTTTTCATGCTTCATTTCTCTTCCCTCTGAAATGATGTTGCACATGGTCCAGCAGCTGTTGTAAACAGACATCAATTTTCCTTTTACTCATGGGTTTGTAGAAATTCTGATTTAAATGCAAAGTCAAAGTGAAAATATTACTTTTGCATCGTTCGCCATTAGTGATTTAAGAATCAAATTGTGTAGGGCACTTTCCATGTGGCTGATATTTGGTGTATTACAGGTGGAATTTTGAAATTCCATACAACAAAATTAAGCATTACCCAGTAGACTGTGGATCTCCTCATTGGGAAGTTGTGCTTTAAAGTGATATGGATCATCATTGAACGACTCAAGTCTTCAGGCTCATGAAACAAACCATACTCTGATTTGCTATGACATATATCACAAGCCTCATGCTCACCCTTCGGTGTTAGAAACCAGCTTGTGAGCAGTCAGGTATTTATCTTCATGTGACAGCTCGTAATTTCATCAGCCCTTCTTTCCTAAACAATCTCATATCCAGAATCCCAGAAAGGAACTCATCCTTTCTGTTATTTTGTATTACTTTGCATCGTTTTTATTGTTATTTTTTACCTCATGGGCCTTTGCCCTAACTTATCCTTTACTCGTTTTTTGGACAAACTCTTCACAGACCACAAACAATTTTCATGCAGAGTTGAATTGGTATACTGTGTTTTTACAGGATCATAACAAATGTGAAATCTGATACAAAGCGTGCATGGTCTCCCATAGGTTTTCATTGTATATATTTCTTTTTTTCAGAAAGGTGATCCACTGAAATAAAATTTTTCACTTTGTAACTGTGAGCACAGTAGCCATCTAATTAAAATCTTTCCCTAGGTGAGAGGATATCAGATGAAAACATTTAGGTGGACTCCAGGTAGCATCTATTCCACTCTTCCTCTAATTTTCATTGATCTTACTTTAAGCAAAGATGGAAGGGGACGTATGTATTTGTGGAAGTTTAAAGAAGCTGTAAAAGTAAGTGGTCACTAGTGATCAAGTGAAATATATTCCACAGAATGAAATTGAATGCAAAGAAACACTAAGTGTCTGAACAACTTCATTCCCTTTAAATGTGTCAGGAAATAGACTGAAAGAAGTCAAAGCTTACATATACATCCTGCTCTGTGCTAAGAGGAAAATATCGATAAATAATGATCACTCCTGCAAGAATGTGATATATAAATGGACTACACCCACATCCAAGTTTTCAGGAAATCCTGTTATCTCTACCATAAAATAAGTTGTAATTATGGCCAGTTTGCACCCACTTCACTGCTACTAGCCTGGGTCCAAAACACTATGGATGTTTTTGTCAATGGCCTAGTCCCTTGCTTCCACCTCTTACCCTTTACAGTGTATTATAAATCAGCACTTAGAGTGAATCTTTTAAAATATAAGCCAAATCATATCAATTTTTTTTTTCAGTTCAAATTTGGCAATGTTTCTCTCACTCAGGGTCAAAACCAGCATCCTTATAATGACCTAAAAAGTCTTACTGGATATGGAACCTGGTGTTCTGATTATCTATTTCTGTATAACAAATCATTCCAAACGTTACTGGAAGTGAGAAAAACAATAATTTTATTATTATATCTCATGGTTCTGGGATTGTTTAGGCTAAGCTAGGTGGTTCTCTCATGTGTTTACAGTCAGATGGCTGGGGTTAGACTCATCTGACAGTCTTCTTCAATTTTCTACTGGCTGTGAACAGGAGTGTTTGCCACAATGTCTACACATAACCTTTCCATGAGGCCTGCACTTCCTCAGAGTATGGCAGCTACGTTCCAAGAGCAAGCAGTCCAAGGAACAGAAAGTAGGTGACAATTTCTTAAGGCCTGGATCTGGAAACTGGTACAGCATCACTTCAACCATATGGTATTGATCAACAATCACCAAGCCTAGGTCAGGGGTAAAGGACATAGGCCTCACCTCTCAACGGAAGCAGTATCAAAGAATTTACAAGTCATGATTTAAAACCATCAGAGCCAGACACTTTTCTGACATTTCTCCTATACCTCTTCTCTTTGCTCACTTGATTCAAGCCATACATATCTCCTTGCTATTTCTTGGACACACAAGGTATGCTTCTTCCTTAGGAACTTTGAGTTACTGTTCCCTCTACACCCATAAAGAAAAATGTTTCCCTGCCTCCACTGTTTGCACTCAGTAGAATTCCTGAAAGATAAATCTGAAACTCCCCTTAAAACTCTGCTATTTCTATACTAGATTATTAGTTTCTTACAGAAACTCCATCTTACTATTCCTTTGGAATGCTTAATGGATCAAGTCATTACTGAACATAAAGTGGTTTGAAGGGTGATTAATCATTGATATTTATAGTAATGATGAAAGTGCACGAAAATATCCTTGACTCATCAAAAAAATATGTTTGGTATCATGTAGTTAATCAGGCAGGGGATTAACAATTTAATTTTAATAAGATTTTTAATAATGAAAGTTTGTATAAAGAGGGAATTCTGGTTAATTTAGGGTTAAACAGAAAATGATCTGAGATACTTCTTTCCTTAGATTTCTTGTAATGAAAGATTCCACTCAAATAATCATGTAAAGCTATATGACAATAGATGAAGATTGCATTTTGCATTTACCTTATGTATACTTGAATACCATGTTCCTTGTTTTGCACTGGGAAGTGATGTCATAGCTTGTTCAAAGATACATTTTATTTTTATTATCTTAGGAACTGACAGTAAAAATCATTCTAAGTGGATGAACATTTTCAAACTTTTAACAAGGTAATTGAAAAATGCATGCTTTCATGAAGAGCTACGGAAAAGTTCTTTGATGAATGTCGGAGGAGGAAGGGCTAGAACATAATTATCCGATGTCATCCCTGATGTCCAATTAACCACTAAGTGCTATCTATTCAATCTTTTGAATCTTTCCTTTTCTTCCCACCCTAATAACCCTTCCCACCTTGAATCAGGCTGTCATTTTGTGACCATACTATGGTAACAATTTCCTAAATGGTTTCCAATACTCCTGTCTTGCCCCCTTTAAGTTCACTGATTACATTGGCACCAGGGTAATATTTCCTAAAATAAGACTCAGTTATGCAGTGACGCAATTCCCTTCTAAAAACCCTTTCACAGATTTCCATAGGCCCTGGTGATGCAGTGGTTAAAGTGCTCAACTGCCGACCAAAAGATTGGTGGTTCTAACCCACCAGCCCTCTGGAGGAAAAAGATGTGGCAGTCTGCTTCTGTAAAGATTACAGCCTTGGAAACTCTACAGGGCAGTTCTACTCTGTCCTATGGCGTTGCTATGAGTTGGAATCGACTGGATGACACACAACAACAACAACAACGTTACAACATCTGTGTCCTTTTGTGACCTGGCTCCTGCTTCCCTCTCCAGCTCTACCCTTTATCCTTTCTGTCCCACACTCACCATTCAAGCTCCAGCCATACCTAAGCACTTGCAGTTTCCTGAATCAGCCATGCTCTTTCTTACCCCTGAGCCCTTATACTTAAATTCCTTCTGTCAAAACAGCTTCACGCTCCTTTTTTCTTCTGTGGATATATGTAAGGGTGTTAGTATCTATGCAGTATCTTGTCCTCTCTCAGCTACACTATTGCGAAGAGTGGATACAAGAAACTGTGTCTAAGTCAGGTGATTTCAGACGAAGTAGGAATAGTGCTGAGAATATGAAAGACTGATCAGCATGAGTAGCCACGCGATACAATACTGAGCTTAAAAGATGGTCCAAATGTCTGTTGCCCTGTAGCATCGGGCCTTGACTAAACTAACGCTGGATTACACACTCCTTAGCTCTCAGCTGGGAATAAAGTGAAAGTATTTCTTGTTATGCTGTCTCTGGCTTATTGCTAATAAGGAAGGACAAGTGGACATGAGGTGGCTGTGAGATTCCTCTGGCTGTATTTGATTTGGTGCCTTAGCAAGGAACTATTGACTAGCAATCAAGTCTGAAGATAATATTTACCTGCTCCTGGAGACTTTTTTGACTCCTCTTCTGTTATGAATTGAATTGTGTTCCCCCAAAATGTGTATCAATGTGCCTAGGTCGTGATTCCCAGTACTGTGTGATTGTCCACTATTTTGTCATCTGGTGTGATTTTCCTATGTGTTGTAAATCCTACCTCTATGATATTAATGAGTCAGGATTAGACACAGTTATGTTGATGAGGCAGAACTCAATCTACAAGATTAGGTATGTTTTAAGTCAATCTCTTTTGAGATATAAAAGACAGAAGCCAGCAGAGAGACATGGGGGACTTCATATCACCAAGAAACAAGAGCCAGGAGAATAGCATGTCCTTTTGACCCAGGGTGCCTACACTGAGAATCTCCTCAACTGGGGAAGATTGATGACACAGACCTTCCCCCAGAGCCTACAAGAGAGAGAAAGCCTTCCCTTGGAACTGGCATTCTGATTTCAGACTTTTAGCCTCCTAGACTGTGAAAGAATAAATTTCTCTTTGTTAAAGCCATCCACTCATGGTATTTCTGTTTTAGTAGTACTAGATAACTAAGATACTTTCCCTTCCCAAATAAGTTATATGTCCTTGTATGTGCCCATGTTAGCCACTGCTTATCTCTATTACAGCACTTACCACCCTCTATTGTAAGCCCTCTTTACCTCTTCCACCTACCTTACACACTTTAAGAACAAAGACTATAAATAATATCCCATCATATAGCATAAAATTTCTTTAAAAAGTTTCTGTCAATTCAGTTCCAACTCATGGGGACCCAATGTGTGTCAGAGTAGAAGTAGGCTCCATAGTACTTGAAATATAGAATATAGTGCATTCTGAATAAACAAAATGAATGAAGTCCTGAGATCTTCAAGAATACGAAAGATTGAGACTACCACTGTGGTATGTTTATCCTTACACTGCTAGGGAAAAAAACATAGAAACAAACACATGAGTTCAAGACAAGACTTCCCTGGATGAAAATGCCTCAGCCTACTTGGTAAGAACCTGTGTTTCAAATATGTATATCAGTATTATGCTATAACATAGTGGCCAGAGTTGATATCTAATGGTTTCCAATCTCAACAGAAGAGAGATGTTTCATCAATAAATACACGTTGGCGGTAGGTTTTACATTGTTATTGTTATTGTTGTTAGGTGCCATCAAGGTGATTTTCAACTCATAGTAATATATGTGACAGAGTAGAACTGCCTCATTGGGTTTTATAGGCTATAATCTTTATGGAAGAAGATTGCCAGGTCTTTCTGCCACATAGCCTCTGGGAGGGTTTGAATCACCAACCCTTCCATTCGCAGCCAGAATGTTTAACTGCCACGCCACCAATGCCCTAAATCAAACTGAAGAAAGTTTCTTCTATTAATTGTTTTCTGGAAGCTTTCATATGAATTTTGTCATATGCTTTTTATGCTTCTATTGAGATTATTTTATGATTTTTTTATTAATATGGTGAATTAAATTGATAAAGAAACTTTAGTGCAAAACAAACTTTGCATTCCTAAGAGAAACTCCACTTGGTCATGATGTATTCTCCTTGACTGACTTGCTGATTTTTTTTAAAGTAATTTTGTGTCTATTTCATGGGGATTATTGTTATGGATTAAGTTGCATTCCCTAAAAAGAAATGTGGAAGTCTTAACCCTTATACTTGTAAATATGACCCCATTTAGAAATAGTTTTTTTTGTTGTTGTTATATGAATGAGGTCATACCAGGGTAAGGTGGGTTCCAAACCTAATCACTGCTGAGCAGTGTCTATAAAAAGAGCAGAACAGACACAGAGAAAACACAGGGAGAAGACAGACACCATGTGAGGACTCGTCTACAAGCAAAGGAAAGCCAGCAATTGCTGGCAGAAATAAAAAACCAGGAATTTGGCATGGCTAAAACCCTGATTTGGACTTTTAGACTCCAGAACTTTGAGAAAATAAATTTCTGTTCTTTAAAGCCAACCATTTTGTGGTATTTGTTATGGCAGCACTAGCAAACCAAGACAATTATTGATCCATAAGTTTCTTTTTTTTAATAATGTCTGCTTCAAGTTTTAACATCGAGGTTTAGCTATATTTCATAAAATAATTGGGAAATGGTCCACCCTCCCCCATTCTCTAAAAAAATTGGTATAAGATCAATATTATTTATTTTACAATATTTAATAGACTATGTCACTGATGCCATCTGATTCTGGAATTTCCTTTGTGAGAAAGATTGAATTCAGGTTTTCTATTTTACTTTTTGTCAGTTTTAGATGTTTGTGATTTTCAAAGAAATTGTACATTTCTCCTGAATGTTTTAATTATCATAAACTTGTCCCTTATTTTCCCTTATTAGCCTTTTCAGTCTCTATACAGTCTGTACTATGTTATTTCTTTCATTAACGATACTAGTAATTTGTATTTTCTTTTTTAAAAAACCAAGTTTTGATTTGGTTGTCCATTTCTATTTTATCTATTTACACTCTTATTTATATTAACACTTTCCTTGAATTGTTTTAGATTATTTTCTTTTTTCCAAATTTTAAGATGGAAACTTAGATCACTGATTTTATGCCTTTCTGATTTTTTAATACAGGCATTAAAGCTATAAATTTTCCTCTAAGCTTCGCTTTAACTCTTTCCAAAAAGTTTTGAACTATGTGTTTTCATTATTATCAACTCAATATATTTTATGATTTTCCATGTGATTTCTTCTTTGACCCATCAGTTATTATGGATTGTGTTACTTAATTTCCAAATATTTGGGGATTTTCTAGAGCTCACACACTCTATATGATTTGTCCTTCTAAATTTATTGAAATTCATTTATGGTCTATCTTGGTGAATTATCCACTTACCTTTGAAAAGAATATTTATTCTGTAGCTGTTGGGTATAATATTTTATAATTGAAAATTAAGTCAAGTTTTTATAATGTTGCTCATAGCCTCTATATCCTTATTACTTTTGTTTGTTTTCTTTATCAAGTGTTGAGAAAGAAGCATTAAAATATTCAACTGTGAAAGTGAATTTCTGTGTGTCACCCTGTGGTTCTATTTAATTTTTGCTGCATGTATTTGAAAACTTTGTTAAAAGATGCATAAATATTTAGGATTGTTATGCAATCCTAAATATTTTATCATTATAGTATGTCTCTTTTCAAAATGGTAACACATTTCTCAGCTTTGTTGAGCTCAAAGTTTGCATGACATATCTTTTCCTACTCTTTCACTTTCAATCCATCTGTATTTTTGTGTTTAAAGTGTGTTTCTTAACTAACAGCATGTAGTTGAGTTGTCCTGTATTATTCAGTCTGAAAATTTCAAAATTTTAATTGAATATTTCTTTATTTATATTTAATATGATTATTGATATTATTATATTTAAAATTATCTTACTATTTCTTTTCTATTTATCCCATTAGTCCTCTGTCCCAGTCTTCCTCCTCTCCTACCCTCCTTTATGTGATTAAGTTTTAGTATCCCCTCATATTTTCTGTACCGACTTTTAGCTGTACCTACTTTAGTATTTTTTTCAGTGGTTGCTTTAGAGCAACGCTGTCCAGAAGAATTTTCTCTAATGATGAAAATTTGCACATCCACTGTCCAACATTGTAACTACTAGCCACATGTGGCTAGGAATGGAAAATGTGCAACAGTTATTGTTTTTAGGTGCTGTTGAGTTGACTCCAACAGAAGTAAATGTTGCCTAGTCCTACACCATGCTCACAATTGTTGCTATGTATTAGTCCATTGTTGCAGCAACTGCGTCAATCCATCTCACTGAGGATTTCTCTCGTTTTGCTGACCCTCTACTTTACCAAGCATGATGCCTTCTCCAGCAATTGGCCCCTACTGATGATGTGTCCAAAGTAAGTGAAAAGAAGTCTCACCATCCTTGCCTCTAAGGAGCATTCTGGCCGTACTTCCTCCAAGACAGATTTGTTTATTCTTCTGGAATTCCATGGTATATTCAGTATTCTTCACCAACACAATTCAATGCATCATTTCCTTTTCAGTCTTCCTTTTTCATTGTGAAGACAATCCTGCCACACACTTTTTCCAATTTTAAACCACATAGTATCCCCTTGTTCTGTAAGAATGACTGACTCTTGGTCTATGTACAGGTACCACATGAGCACAATTAAATGTTCTGGAATTCCCATTTTTCACAATGTTATCCATAATTTGTTACGATGCACACAGTCAAATGCCTTTGCATAGTTGAGGAAACAGCTAAACACCTTTCTGGTATTCTCTTCATTTGGCCAACATCCATCTTATATCAGCAATGATACCCCTAGTTCCACATTCTCTTTTGAATCTGTTTTTAACTTCTGGCAGTTCCCTGTTGATGTATGGCCGCAGCAGCTTTTGAATTATCTTCAGTAAAATTTTGCTAGTATGTGATATTAATGATATTGTTCAATAATTTCTGCATTCTGTTTGATCACCTTTCTTTGGAATGGACACAAATATGGAAATCTTGCAGTTCATTGGCCAAGTAACTTTCTTCCAAATTTCTTGACATAGACAAGTAAGTGCTTACAGTGTTGCATCTGTTTGTTGAAGCATCTCAATTGGTATCCCATCCATTCCTGGAGCTTTGTTTTTTACCAATGCTTTCAGTGCAACTTGTCCTTCTTCCTTCAGTACCAGTGGTTCTTGATCATATGCTACCTCTTGAAATAGTTGAACATCAACCAATTCTTTTTGGTTCAGTGACTCTGTGTATTTCTTCCATCTTTTTTTTTTGATGCTTTCTGCATTGTTCATTTTTTTGCCCATAGAATCCTTTAATATTGCAACTTGATGCTTGAATTTTCTCTTCAGTTCTTTCAGCTTGAGAAATGTCATTCGTGTTCTTCCCTTTTAGTGTTCTTACTCCAGGTCTTCGCACATTTCATTGTAATACTTTAATTTCTTTTAACAAGTCACCCTTTGAAATCTTCTGTTCAGATCTTTTACTTCATCATTCATTCTGTTTGCTTTAGTTACTCTATGCTCAAAAGTAGGTTTCAGAGTCTCTTTTGACATCCATTTTGACCTTTTCTGTCTTTTTAATGACCTTGTGTTTTCTTCAGGTATGATGTCCTTCCACAGCTCTTCTGGTCTTCAGCCATTAGTGTTCAGTGTGTCAAAACTATTCTTGAGATGGTTTCTAAACTCAAGTGGGATGTACTCAAGGTTGTACTTTGTTTCTCTTGGACTTACTTTGATTTTCATCAGCTTCAACTTGAACCTACTTGCATATAAGCAATTGATGGTCTGTTCTGCAGTCAGCCCCTGGTTTGTCTTAACTGGTAATATTGAGCTTCTCCATCGTCTCTTTCCATAGATGTAGTCGTTTTGAATCCTGTGTAAACCATCCAGTGAGAACCATGTATATACTCATCATTTGTGTTGTTTATAAAAGTATTCTGATGAATAAGTCATTGGTGTTGCAGAATTCTATCTTGCGATCTCCTGCATCGTTCTTATCACCAAGACTATATTGTCCAACTATTGATCCTATTTTTTTGCAATTTTCACATTCCAATCAACAGTAATGCATCTTGGTTGTACATTTGATCAATTTCAGACAGCAGCAGTTTGAAAAATCTTCAATTTCTTCATCTTTGACAGCTCTGGTTGGTGGGTAAATTTGAATAATAGTCATATTAATTTGTCTCCTTTGTAGGCATATTGATATTAGCCTATCACTAACAGCATTGTACTTCTGGAAAGACCTTGAAAATATGCAACAGAGAAACTGAATTTTTAATTTAACTTAATTTTAATTAATTAAAATTAAAATTTAAGCAGCCACATTTGGTTGGTTGCTGCCATATTGGACAGTGAAGTATAGGAATTACAATGTATATCTCTAACTTATCACAGTTTAAATGTAAAGAATATTATACTATTTTACAAACAAGGTAAGAAAAGTTCTATACTATAATTCCATTTAAACCTTTCACTCCTTTTGTGTGTAGATGTATATTTGTGTGTGTGTGTTGTAATTTTTAAAGTGTCATTTACTGGGATACCTTGGAGATATTGTGGGTTTGGTTCCAGACCACTGCAATAAAGCAAACATCACAATAAAGTGAGTCACACAATTTTTTTTGGTTTTCCAGTGAATATAAAAGTTATGTTTACACTATACTGTTGTCTATGAAGTGTGCAATAGTATTATGTCTAAAAAAAACAATGTAAATACCTTAACTAAAAAATACTTTATTGCTAAAAACCACTAACAACCATCTGAGCCTCCAGGAGTCGTGATCTTTTTGCTAGTGGAGGGTCTTGCCTTGTCGATGTTGAAGGCTGCTGATCGATCAGGGTGGTAGTTGCTGAAGTTTGAGGTGTCTGTGGAAATTTCTAAAATAAGACAGTGATGAAGTTTGCCTCATCAATTGACTCTCAGTTTCACAGAAGATTTCTCTGTAGCATGCCATGCTGTTTGATACAATTTAACCCACAGTAGAACTTCTTTCAAACTTGGAGTAAATCCTCTCAAACCTTGCCAATGCTTTATCAACTAAGTTTATGTAATATTCTAAATCTTTTGTTGTCATTTCAACAGTGTTCACAGCATCTTCCCCAGGAGTAGATGCCATCTCAAGAAACCAGTGTCTTTGATCACCCATAAGAAGTAACTTCTCATACATTAAAGTCATTTCATGAGGTTGTAGCAATTCAGTCACATCTTCAGCCTCCACTTCTAAATCAAGTTCTCTTGCTATTTCCACCACATGTGCAGTTACTTCCTCCACTGAAGTCTTAAACCCCTCAAAGTCATCCATGAGGGTTGGAATCAACTTCTTCCAAACTCCTGTTAACGCTTATACTTTGACTTCCTCCCATGAGTCACGAATGTTTCTTAACGGCATCTAGAATGGTAAATCCTTTCCAGAAGGTTTTTAATTTACTTTCCCCAGGTTCATCAGAAGAATCACAATGTATGGAAGATATAGCCTTATGAAATGTATTTCTTAAATAATAAGACTTGAAAATCAAAATTACTCCTTGATCCATGGGCTGCAGAATGGCCGTTGTGTTAGCAGGCATGAAAACAACACTAATTTCCTTGAACATTTCCATCAGAGCTCTTGGATGACTAGAAGCACTGTCAATGAGCATTAATATTTTGAAAGATATCTTTTTTTCTGAGCATTAGGTCTCAAAAATGGGCTTAAAATATTCAGTAAAACATGTTGTAAAGAGATGTGCCGTTATCCAGGCTTTGCTGTTCCATTTATAGAGCACAGGCAGAGTACATTTAGCATAATTTTTAAGGGCCCTAGGATTTTTGGAATGGTAAAGGAGCATTGGCTTCAACTTAGAGTCACCAGCTGCATTAACCCGTAACAAGAGAGTCAGCTTGTTCTTTGAAAGTTTGAAGCCAGGCATTGACTTCTCCTTTCTATCTGTGAAAGTCCTAGATGGAATCTTCTAATATAAGACTGAAAATCTTTTGTTTAGTGTAGCCACCTTCATCAATCATCTTAGCTAGATCTTCTGGACAACTTACCGTAGCTTCTTCATCAGCACTTGCTGCTTCACCTTGCACTTTTATATTTTGGAGATGGCTTCTTTCTTTAAACTTCATGAACCAACATTCGTTAGCTTCAAATTTTTCTTCTGTTCAAACTTCTGCAGCTTCCTCACCTCTCTCAGCCTTTATAGAATTGAAAAGTGTTAGGGCCTTGCTCTTAGTTAGGCTTTGGCTTACGGGGATGTTGTAGCTGGTTTGATCTTCTATCCAGAACACTAACTTTCTCCATATCAGCAATAAGGCTGTTTTGCTTTCTTATCATTCATGTGTCCACTGGAGTAGCACTTTTAATTTCCTTCAAGAACTTTTCCTTTGTATTCCAAACTTGGCTGTTTGGCATAAAAGGCCTAATTTCAGCTTATTTAGGCTTTCTGACACACCTTCGTCACTAAGCTTAATTATTTCTAGTTCTTGATTCAAAGTGAGAGATGTGGAACTCTTCTTTCACTCAAACACTTGGAGTCCATTGCAGAGTTATTAATTGGCCTAATTTCAATATTGTCATGTCTCAGGGAATACGGAGGCTCAAGGAGAGGAAGAGAGACAGGAGAACAGCCAATTGGTGGAGCAGTCAGAACACACAACATTTACCAATTAAGTTCACTGTTTTATATGGGTGTGGTTTGTGGCACCCCAAAACAATTACAACAGTAACGTCAAAGATCACTGATCACAGAACACCATAACAGATATAATAATAATGACAAAGTTTGAAATATTGCAAGAATTACCAAAATGTGACACAGAGACACAAAGTAAGCACATGTTGTTGGAAAAATGGCGCTGAGACTTGATCAACACAGGGTTGCCACAAACCTTCAATTTGGAAAAAACAGACTATCTCGGGGGACATCTAGGTCGACTGGCATAACAGTTCATAAAGAAAATGTTCTGCATCTGACTTTAAAGAGTAGTGTCTGGGGCCTTAAAAGCTTGTGAGTGACCATCCAAGATACATCTACTGGTCCCATCCTGTCCAGAGCAAACGAGAATGAGGGAAACCAAAGACACATGGAAAATGTTAGTTTGAAGGACTAATAGACCACAAGTACCACAGCCTGCAGCAGCCTAAGTCCAGAATTGCTAGATGGTGCCCTGCTGCTACCACCAACAGCTCTGACAAGTATCACAAGAGAGGGTGCTGGACAGATCCGGAAAAAATGTAGAACAAAATTCAAATTCACAAAAAAAAGACCAGACTTACTGACTGGTCTGACAGAGATTGGAGGAACCCTGAGAGTATGGCCCTCAGGCACCCTTTTAACTCAGAACTGAAGTCACTTCCAAAGTTTATCCTTCAGCCAAAGACTATACAGGTCTATAAAACAAACAATAACACCTTAGGAAGTTGCTTCTTAGTTCAGTCATGTAAATGAGACCAAATGGGAATCATCTAGCCAAAAGCAAAGACTAGAAGGCAGGAAAGGACAGGAAAACGGGAACAATGGAAATGGGGAAACCAGGGTGGAAAAGGGGAAAGTGTTGACACATCAAGGGGATTGCAACCAATGTCGCAAAACAATTTGTGAATAAATTGTTGAATAGGAAACTAACTTGCTTTGTAAACTTTCACCTAAAGCACAATTTAAAAAAACAAAAAAAGCAGTGTCTATGAAGCACAATAAAGTGAAGTGCAATAAAGCAAGGTATACCTGTATATTTATGCACATATTTATCTTCCCCTTCTACCTAACCATTCTAACCATTGCTGTTGAGTTGATTCCGACTCATAGTGACCCTAGAGGACAGAGTAGAACTGTCCCATAGGGTTTCCAAGGAGCTGCTAGTGGATTCAAACTGCCAAGCTTTTGGTTAGCAGCCATAGCTAATATTTCATACAGTTCAGATATACTGAAAAAAATTCTTTCAGCTTTTTTGGGTGGCTCATGATCTGGCCCAATGCAAAGTTCCTATCAGATTTCAAGCAATTACAGTCTCTTTAGAATAGGTATGCTACCTGAGGTAATTACTTTGACATAGACAGTGCATTTGAATCAGTAATTTTCCTAGCCTTGTACTTCGTAAATTATAATGTGAATGCAGTTCACTTCAAGATTTTTAAAATACAGTTCTCATTCAGTAAGTCTAAGGTAAAGTCTGAGATTCACTGTTTCTTTTGAGCATCCAAGTGAGGCCAATCCTTAGACAACATTTTGAGTAGCAATAATTTAGTCTGCTAGCCCTGGAGTCAGAATGCTTGAATCCCTTCTTATGGTAGCTAGCTTCCAAGATGGTCTCCAATGACTCGTGCCTCCTAGTATTAATACTCTTAAATGTAGTTACTTCTCCATTGTACCATGGTTGGTCTGTGTGACAATAAAATATGGAAGACATGATGGTTTGTCATTTACAAGATTAAGTTATAGAAGACAATGTGGCTCCTGTCTTGGTTGCTCTCTATTTTTCTCTCTCTCAGATCACTCACACTGGTGGAAGCTGTTATGGATTGAATTGTGTCTCCCCAAAACATGTGTTGAAATCCTAACCCCTGTATCAGTAAATATGACCCTGTCTGAAAACTGTTGTTTTCTCTTGTTATGTCAATGAAGCAACACCAGTGTAGGTTGGATCCTAAACCTAATCACTTCTGAATTATAAAAATACAAGAATAGGCACAGAGACACATATGTGGGAAGACAGATGCCATATGAGATTGGGTTACAAGGAACACCAACAAGGAATACCAATAAACCAAGGAATACCCGGGGCTACTGACAAGGAAGGAATTGACACATCTGACACCCTGATTTGGGACTTTCAGCCTCAAGAACTCTGAAAATAAATTTTTCTTCTCTAAGGTCACCCATTTGTGGTATTTTTATTATAGTGGCACTTAGTAACTAAGACAGATGCTAACTGCCATATTGTGAACAACCCAATGGAGAGATCCATGTGGCAAGGAATTGAGGCCTAAAGCCAACTGATAGTGAGGAATTAAGCGATCTTAGAAGTAAATCCTTCAACCCCATTTGAGCCTTCAGATGACTGCAATCCCAGGCAGTATTTTCACTGCAACCTCATGAGAGACCCTGAGCTAGAACCAACTAAGTTGCTTCTGAATTTCTAATACTCTGAAATTGTTAAATAATAAAGGTTTGTTGTTTTAAGCCACTAATATTGGGATAATTTCTTATGGGCTAATTTTTTATTGGAGCTAGTATCTGATAGACAACTAATATAAGCTGCTTAACTTCTCTATTTTAAACACAATAATGTCAGTGGATTTTAGTGAAATTAGATTAGTACTTTTCAACTTTAAATGCTCATCAGAATGATCTGTGAAATATCTAAAAATATATGTGCCAATTTCCCACTGAAGGCATAAGTAAGAATCTCAAATGTGAGATTCAGGGTTTATTTTATTTTTATTTTCTTTCCTTTTTTTAAAAATAAATTTTAACTCCAAAACTTATTGTAACTCCAAAACATATTGTAATGCACAGTCAAGGTGGAGAACCAATGAACTAGATGATTTTGAGTTCATAACTCTAAAACTCAATGGCTTCAAATCCTGGTAGAATATTTTAAAACAAAAAAGGAAATGATGTATTTATTTATAGTTCTTCCTAAATTACTCATGCAAACACATGAACACTATTTGCAATTGTTTGATGGATACATGCATAATCCTAATTAACTGTTTTTCACATAGACATCTTAGGTGTTGAGTTGGTCACATGAAATTGTTTGTTTTGGAGTTAACGTCAGTTTTAAAGACAATTACATTCAGATGTTTAAAGATTTTTAAGTATTCTAAGAAAGAACTACAAATGGTTTCTTTCCTATAAGTACTACACAAAGAATAATTGCTTGTATTTTGCTGCATTTTTGGATTGTGTGATAAAGTGGAAAATTATCAGGATCTGGCTCTCCACTTTTTGCTAAAATAGTTACTGAAAAATTGAACAGATGCTGAATATAAATAAATTTCATAAACATCAGATATTTAGGGATCTTCTGTGGCTTATGGGCAACACTTGTGAAGATATATTTATAAAGGCCTTAGTGAAACAATTATTTTGTACTTTTGCAGGTCAGTGCAGTGAGGTGAATCTTGTCCCAAAAAACACCACAGCAAAGTGGAGTCTGAATGTCATCCTTTTTATCTGGCAGTGGAAGGGCAAACAAGCTCTTGTTCCTATACAACCAGAGACACAGCAGTCATAAATTGCTTCCAAAATAACCCTGCTCTTCTTTTTTCTATTCTCTACTGGCAGTACCCAAAGCACAGGAAGCAAAATTTCCCTACTGAAAATAGAGATTCTGAAATCTGCTTCTACTACTTATGAAAGAAGAGTTGACACCAATAGAATATGACCACAGAGATCTCAGTACAGCATGGCTTGGTAAGATAGGCTGCCACTTGCACTGCATCATCAAATTTACCAAGTTAAAGAATTAGGACAATTGACAAGTACCATTCCTGAGGCATTAAATTTAGAATTACTATGGATGCCACACTCAGAACAACACAGGTAAAATAAGATGGGTAGCCAGAGAAAATGGAGGAACTATAAGATTATGTTTTTAAACATCATTCACTTACCAGAGGGCAACTCTGGATTTTTGATGATTTCTGCATATTTAGGCAGAAGGAGCTGGCATGCAGCAGAAGATGTGATTCACATGTGGGCTTCAATTAAGACAATCGAAGAGCAACAAGGCAACAAGATACAGGGGTAAGAAGGTAATTTGAACTTACTCTTAACTTTCCTTAATTGCCAAAGCTTTATCAGTAGCAGATGGTAGGTGTGCAAGAATTTTTGGGAATAGTCAACTTTTTTGACATTATCTCTAATTAAGGAGACTTTCTCAGCTACCAGAACAAACTTTGAAATCATTGTATTTTTCCCAGGTCAATATTAACTCAGAAGGTGTAATGAAGTCTGTTTCCCTTCTGTCTCTCATTTACTCTGCTGCTTCCATCTGTTTTAAGGTGAAAAGATGAACTTTTCAATGATTCACGTTCAGGCTGCACTCAGGGGCCCTCAATGACTCATGAGTGCTACTTCTCACTGGATAACTTTTAGGAAGAACTATCCTAATGGCACCATTAAGACAGACTTGGGAGATGGAAAAATGGGCTGTAATATGTCAGAGCACCATTATGTCATGGCAAGGGAATCTGATACAAAACAACAGTGAAACAAACATCTTAACATTCAACTTGAAATTCAGTGCTGTTTTTGGGAGAAGGATGCCATCATAGGCCAGTGTTTAAGACCAGTGCAGACCAGTTGAAACCTTTGTATACCTCTTAGCTAATCACATACTTGACAGACTCTAGCTAACACACTACCTCTGCCTAGAAAGTCCCCTTTTTGTAAATTTCTTTGACTACGTATGTGATAAATGCGCCTGGTACAACCTGATAACTTTGATGGCTTCCCTTTTCGTAGAATATTTTCCAGTTACTCTATGACAGTGAGTCTCAAAGTGTGGTCCTCAGACCAACAGCATCAACATCAGCTGGGAAGTTATTAGAAATGCAAATTATCAGGTCTCCCCACCAGATTCACTGAATCAGAAACTCTGGAGGTGGGGCTCAGAAACTTTTAACAAGCCTACCAAGTGTTTCTGAAGCAAACTAAAGTTTGAAACCATGATAAAAGAGATAGGGACCAGTTGATGTCAAGTATATTGTTGTTGTTGTTAGGTGCCATCGAGTTGGTTCTGACATTAAAAAGTATTATGTCAGTTAATCACCATGTGAATCAAGAGTTATCATCATAGTCATTGTGTAGGTCAGGAATTAGAGGCTTATTGACTTAAAGTAACTGGGTCAAAATCACAGAGCTAACAAACTAGGTTTCTAACCACATTCTGACCAGTTCAAACTCTTAACCACTGAAGAATATCCAAGCAAACAAACAGAAGTAAAGAATTCCTCCAATTTTGTGCAAACACACATTGTAAGGACTATTGAAAAATAAACTGTGGACTACATTAAAGGCTACATTAAAAAAAAAAAAATTTTAAAGGCAAAGCTCTGAAGGTCATCAATTGACCCACTGCTGAGGAAAAATGATTTCCCTAATAGAAATAAAACCTCCTATGTTATGAAATAAAATAGCTGCACTCATTTTAAAACTTGATTTAAAGATATAATAACAACATGTTTTGAAAAATCTCACTTGGGAAGCAACTAGGCTGAAACATAGATAATATAAACTATAACATTGAATACATGGCCCATAGCTTCTGTATTCCATCTTCATTCTATCTAATGATCACAGAAAAGTTGTATGTAATTTAGCTTACGTAAGTACCATCTTAAATGCATTGTATTTCAGAGATTAACATTCAGTTTTAAAAATGGTAACAGCCATATAAACACCAGTTCTGCTTTTGTTCTTCAGATTTGTGTCAAGGGACTGTTGAGTATATTTTCAGTACCCCTCTATGGATCCATATTAAACATGACTTTAATACAGCTTTTCCATATAAGTGATCCATAATGAGTCATTAGTTTTGGAATATTTTAGCAAGGCTTCTAGCAAACCTTGCTCTGCTGCCAAGTAGGTAGACTAATACTAGATAACACCTACTTAAATTTATGCCTTCATTGCACATCTTCTCAGAGCCTTTAAAATAGTAATGTGCTTTGTGAATTTCCAAGAGAATCAAAACATAGGTAAAGTTCCACAAGTTCATTGAACTATGTAATCTTTTCTGGAGGGTCATTGTGAGAGACTAAGTTTCCTGGTGTGACAGATGCTAGGGAACATTTTTATAATTAAATATCAGGTAAAATGTCTTCTCTAAATTATCATTATGCTTCATTTTTGCCCTATGTTCTAGAACTCAGAAGCAAGTGGGTTGCACTAAGAGATAGCATAGTGTGTTGTTGGTGTTGTTGTTAAGTACCATCAAGTCAGTTTCAACTCGTAGAAACCCTATGTACAACGGAATGAAAAACTGTCCTGATCCTGTGCCATGCTCACAACAATTGCTATGGCCATGGTTGCAGCCACTGTGTCAATCCATCTTATTGAGTGTCTTCCTCCTTTTCTCTGACTCTGTTTTACCAAGGATGATGTCCTTCTCCAGGGATTGGTCCCTCCTGATAACATGTCCAAAGTAAGTGAGATGAAGTCTTGCCATCCTTGCTTTTAAGGAGCACTCTGGCTGTATTTATTCCAAGACAGATTGGTTCATTCTCCTGGAAGTCCTTGGTCTCTTCAATATTCTTACCCAACACCATAATTCAAAGGCATCAATTCTTCTTCTGTCTTCCATATTTATTATCCACCTTTTGCATACATAATGAGGTGATTGAAAATACCATGGCTTGGATGAGGGGAACCTTAGTCCTCAAAGTGACTTCTTTGTTTTTAACGCTTTTAAGAGATCTTTTACAGTAGATTTGCCCAATGCAATACATCATTTAATTTCTTGATTGCTGCTTCCAAGAGCGTTGATTGTGGATTCAAGTAAAATGAAATCCTTGACAACTTCAGTCTTTTCTCCATTTATCACGATGTTGCTTACTTGTCCAGTTGTGAGGATTTCTGTTTTCTTTATGTTGAGGTATAATCCATACTGAAGGCTGAGGCCTTTGATCATCATCAGGAAGTGCTTTAAGTCATCTTCGCTTTCAGCAAGCAGTGTTGTGTCATCTGCATATCGCAGGTTGTCAGTGACTCTTCTTCCAGTCCTGATGCTATGTTCTTCTTCATATAGTCTAGCTTCTTGGATTATTTGCTAAGCATACAGATTGAATAAGTACTGTGAAAGGATACAACCCCAATAAACATCTTTCCTGATTTTAAACCATGCAGTACCCTCTTATTCTGTTGGAAAAACTGCCTCTTGTTCTACGTACAGGTTCCTCATGAGCACAATTAAGCATTCTAGAATTCCCATTCTTCACAATGTTATCCATAATTTGTTTTGATCCACACAGTCGAATGCCTTTGCATAGTTGATAAAACACAGGTAAACATCTTTCTGGTATTCTCTGCTTCCAGCCAAGATCCATCTGATATCAGCAATGATATCCTTCGTTCCATATCCTCTTCTGAATCTGGCTTGTCTTTCTGGCAGTTCCTTGTCGATGGACTGCTGCAACACTTATGAATGATCTTCAGCAAAACTTTGCTTACGTGCAATAGTAATGATATTGTTCAATAATTTCCACATTCTGTTGGATCACCTTTCTTTGGAATGGACACAAATGTGGATCTCTTCCAGTCATTTGGCCAGGTATCTGTATTCCAAACTTCTTGGAATTTCTCAGTTGGTATTCTGTCAATTCCCGGATCCTTGTTTTTCATCAATGCCTTCAGTACAGCTTGGACTTCTTCCTTCAATACCATCGGTTCTTGATCATATGCTACTTCCTGAAATGGTTGAACATTGACCAATACTTTTTGGACAGTGACTCTGTATATTCCTCCCATCTTCTTTTGATGTTCTTCTGTTGTTCAGTGTTTTGCCCATGGAATCCATCAATATTGCAAGTCAAGTCTTGACTTTTTTCTTCAATTCTTTCAGCTTGAGAAATGCTGAGCGTGTTCTTCCTTTTTGTTTTTCTAACTCCAGGTCTTTGCACATGTCATTATAATGCTTTACTTTGTCTTCTTGAGCTGCCCTTTGAAATCTTCTGTTCAGCTCTTTCACTTCATCATTTCTTCCATTCGCTTTACTTACTCTATATTCAACAGCCAGTTTCAGAGTCTCTTCTGGCATCTATTTTGGTCTTTTCTTTCTTTCTTGTCTTTTTAATGACCTTTTGCTTTCTTCATGTATGATGTCCTTGATGTCATCCCACAACTCATCTGGTGTTCAGTTATTTATGTTCAGTGTGCCAGATCTATTCTTGAGATGGTGACTGGTTTTGAATTTGGCCCCTGGCCTTATTCTGACTAATGATATTGAGCTTCTCCATTATCTCTTTCCACAGATGTAGTCGATTTGATTCCTATGTATTTCATATGATGAGGTCCACGTGTATAGTCACTGTTTATGTTGTGGAAAAAAGGTATTTACAATGAAGTAGTCACCGGTCTTGCAAAATTCTATCATGCAATCTTCATGCTGTTGCTATCACCAAGGCCATGTTTTTCAACTACTGATGATCCTTCCTTGTTTCCAACTTTTGCATACCAATCACCAGTATTTTTCAATGCATTTGATTGCTTGTTTGATCAATTTCAGACTGCAGAAGTTGATAAAAATCATCAATTTCTTCATCTTTGGTCTTAGTGGTTAGTGCATAAATTTGAATAATAGTTTTATTAATGGTCTTCCTTATAGGCATGTGGATATTATCCTATCACTGACAGCATTGTACTTCAGGATAGATCTTGAAATGTTCTTTTGACAATGAATGCAACACATTTCCTCTTCAATTTGTCATTCCCAGCATAGTAAACTAAATGACTGTCTGATTCAAAATGGCCAATACCAGTCCATTTCAGCTCACTAATACCTAGAATATTTATGTTTATGCATTCCATTTCATTTTTGAGGACTTCTAATTTTTTTAGATTCATACTCCATACGTTCTACATTCCAATTATTAATGAATGTTTGCAGCTGTTTCTTCTCGTTTTGAGTCGTGCCACATCAGCAAATGTGAAAACTTGAGTCAATCCACGTCATTAAGGTCGACTCTACTTTGAAGAGGCAGCTCTTCCCCAGTCATATTTTCAGTGCTTTCCATCCTGAGGGGCTCATCTTCTGGCACTATACTAGACAATGTTCTGCTGCTATTCATAAGCTTTACACGGCCAACTCTTTCAGAAGTAGACTGCCAGGTCCTTCTTTCTAATCTGTCTTAGTCTGGAAGCTTAGCTGAAACCTGTCCACCGTGGATGACCCTGCTGGTATTTGAAATACCAGTGACATAGCTTCCAACATCACAGCAACATTAAAAACATTAACTCCAAAGCCAGAGCACCAACCATCTTCCAAGCTAAATCCCAGCTCTGCTACTTGTTAACTGTATTGCTGCAACAAGATATTTAAACTCTCAGTGCCTCAGTTTCCTCAGCTGTAAAATGTGATTTTTAATAACAGCAAACTCATGGAGCTGTCTTAAAGATTAAAATTTGCAAAGTGTTTAGATAAGGACCTGCCACACAGTAAATACTATGTACGTCTTTGTTAAACAGCAATTAAACTATCTCTATGGCTAATATTGTTGCTTATTCTTTTATTCCATTTCCTGCTTTTAAGTACCTAGTCATTTTATTAATTTCAGTGTATCCAAGTCCTTTTTAGTAAGTGGCATATTTTTTTTAAATTAACCTACCCACTGCCGTCAAGTCAGTGTGACTCATTGTGACTCTGTGGGACAGAGTAGAACTGCCCCTTTCCAAGGCTATAAGTTTTACAGAAGCAGACTGCCATATCTTTCTCTCGAGGAGTGGCTGGTGGATTCAAACCACTGACCTTTTGGTTAGTAGTCGAGAACTTTAACCACTCACCACCAAGGCTCCTTTTTGAAATTATATGAATAATATTATAAGGGTATGTTTCAAAATAAAGCAGATGAGAAAAAAAAGGAAGTTTCAAAATAAACCTCATCATATTTTCTGAGAACAGTTTAGGGAAATAAGTGCTCTGTCAATTTAATGTGAGTATTGTTAATGGAGTCCTTTTAGTGGATCTGGGTTGGTCATTAGTAGGTGCCACCTAGGTGATATTCCTCTAAACCCCCTTTGCTCTGACCTTAGAATAAACGAACAGATCTATGACATCAGCTTGATTTCCAATAAAACTTTCCTACTGGGATAAACACCTATTATTAGAATATTCTATTACTCTTAATAGCATTTTGGCCTATCCATCGTTCTTTTCTGACTGGGAGTACTGTAAATTAATTTACCAGGGTTTGAACACTCTAAGTGAGTTAATGTTGTTACTAGCTGTTGTCAAGTTGACTCCAACTCATGGCGACCTTACGTACAACAGAACAAAATGCTGCCTGGTCTTGCATCATCCTCATAATAACCAGCATATTCAAGTCCATCATTGAGGCTATTGTGCCAACCCACTTCACAGAGGGTCTCCCACACCCATACTGTCCCTTTATTTTACCAAACATGATGTCCTCCTCTAGCAATTGATCCTTCCTGATGACATGTCCAAAGCAAGTGAGTCAGACAATGTTTTGTTGTAATTCATAAGGTTTTTATTGGCTAATTTTTGGAATTAGATCATCAGGCCTTTCTTTCAGTCTGTCTTAGTCTGTAACCTGTCTACTATAAGTGACTCTGCTGGTATTTGAAATACAGGTGGTATAGCTTCCAGCATCACAGCAGCCAGCAAGCCGCCACAGTACAACACATTGATAGATGGGTGGTGAGGGTGGATTAATAGAAGCACGCTTTTACACTGGCAAATGTAAGAACTATAAAAGGTTACAGAGGGAGCTGAAATAGTATTGCAGTGTCTACGACCAGGAATCACCATCCTGACTAAACTAGCAAGTCCACTCTGTTTCCCTTCCTAGGACTAGGGGGGCTCTTGCTGCCAGACAGCTGTGTTTTACAAGTAGATGTGGTAATGAAAGCATGTTATTTTAAGAAATGGAGTGAAGATGTTTGCCACCTGACATAAGTACAGTCATGAGACAATAATTAAATCAAGATGGAGACCATGTTTGGAACCTGCCAGCATTAATGAAGATTTATTCACTAGTAACATGTGATCAGATCTACTGGGTGGATTCTTAGATTTCGTTAGTTAAAGATATAAAGGGGTCTGTCTGATTAAAGAGGGGAGAAACAGTAGGGAGCACCCATAAATTACCATAACTCAGTCAGGTACAGACAGTTTAGTGAGTGTTTATTACTAATACGAAGGAAGATTTTCCAATTAGATTAAAAGGTTTTGAAAACAGCAGTTATAGGCACGGTGATTTAGGCTGATTGCTAGAATAATGCATCGTGACAAGCTTTATTGATTAAAAGTAAACCGATAAGTTGTTTGTCGTGTTCATTGTTTATCAGTAGAACTCCCTACTGTGAGATACAATTTTCCTCACAAGATCAAGGGGAGGACTGGGCTAATTTCTTCTTGCCCTGAAAATTGATAAGAATATAAAGGGCAACTATATCACTGCTGAAAAGACCAGCATGATTTATTCAGGTTAATCACCAAGAAAGTGACATTGCATAAATCACTGGGAATGTACCTTGCCAGAGTGGGCCCTTAAGGCTGGCTTCACTGTTACAAGCTGGGCCAAAGAAAGATAAAAAGAAGCCTAGAATTTAATTAGCCAAAGCGTTTACCTTACTGAGCTGCCATAAGCTATTGTAAAACCTAGAAATGGCAAGAAACCAAAAGGAAGTAGCATAGACACCTTCTCAGACTACTAGAATTTATGACAGTAGTTCGATAGAATGGAAGCTAAGATACAGCCAGGTAGTTCCTGTGTCTCTCTGTCTTGCAGTGTTCATATGGCTTCCAGGTGGGCCAAGCAAGCTGGAATTCTGCTCTGCTTGGCCAGAGGTTTTGGAGTAGGCTTTTCATGGGCCACAAACTACTGCTTGCCAGGTGTGATAGAACATGAGAAGAATCAAAGAAAAGAGGAGAAACGATAGCTGGATCTTTGGATTCTGCAGATGCAATCAATGCTAATGTGTGCTGCATACAGATACTACGAGGAGACAAACAGCATGTGACCTTTCAGATGCTTAGCATTCCTGAAGGAGCTGACAAAGGAGTAGGCCAAAACTCCATTTTATTTCTGTTTGCCTTTTTGTTTCTTGGTTTAAAATTAACCTCTACACTGGTTTCACAAGTCACAGAAGGAGGTAGCAAGAATATGATTATGCTTAAGCCAGGAGAAAATACTCCAGGAAATAAATGATAAGATTTATTTTCCTTAAGATTGTTTTTGTTCTCAGAAAGTACACGATAAATCATATTTTGCTTAGAATTTTTTCGTTCTCAGAAAGTACATATGTAAGACCATGTTTTGCTTAAGATTGTGCTAAGACCACTCCCAGGAAGCTGTGTTCATATATGGAATGTGTTCCTGTGGGTAACCATGTGTAAAGATCTTATGACCAGGAGTGATCATCATTTTGTAACTATTTTACAACATTAATAATATCCTGTAATTGTTTTCAAAATGTCAACCAGTCCTGTATAAAAGGCTCTGTAAAAATTCTACCCCTTGGGAGCACTTAGCAGGGAGCATTTAGCATCTTGCTTGGTGTTTCCCCCAGCTATGACTGCTCTGTGGCCATGGCTGCTCTTTATCCTCGGTAAAACTCTCTTGCTTTTAATTTTAAACAGCTTTTATGATTTTTAGCTCTTTGAGAATTGAGTGTCAGAGGCTGTGATTTTGAGCTCTACTGCAAATGTATATTACAAAAATTCTGTGTAAGTACTAGTATAAACAAATTGTTTTTCCCTAAAACTCTTGTTTTTTAGAAAGTTAGTTAGAGATAAGCAGTATCTCTTTTTTATTTCTCTGTTAAGGAATATCCTGAATTTGTCTTCTAATAGGTTTACCCTTTGTGGTTCTATTCTTTCTCATCCATTTTTTCTAACTTTCACTTTCTTAACCGAACTTTTTGAATCAGGAAGCAGCACAGTTTGAAACATCCGAAGGGTAGAATCAGGCAACAATCTAACACTGCATCTGTTGTAACATTTAGTATTTGCTTTTACTGAGAAACTGCTTAGTGAATCAATTTTATATTGGCATTAAGAAATAAAGATTTTATTTCACGTGACATACATGCAATACATGTTCATTTTCCCTGAATCGAGAATTAGATTGCCTGGTTTGAATACTTACAGTACTCTTCTGAGATGCATGTGTGTGACATTCCTCTTAATCTCTCTAAACCTCTTTGCTTGTCTGTAAAATGGAGACAGTAATTTTCAACACATATGGTTAAAACGAATAAATTGAAAAATATATATAAAGTGCTTTCCATAATACCTGATACATAAACTGGTCACCGTCGAGTCCATTCCGACTTATAGTGATCCTAGAGGACAGAGTAGAACTGGCTCATAGGGTTTCCAAGGCTGTAAATTTTTACAGAAGCAGTCTGCCACATCTTTCTCACAAAGAGTGGCTGGTAGGTTCGAACTGCCAACATTTCAGTTAGCAACCAAGCACTTAACCACTGCACCACCAGTACTCCTACCTGGTGCATAGGCTGTAATAAATGTTAATTTTCTTATTTACTTTATATTTATTTGTTTTCATCAGAAGTAACTACATTGAATCTTAATTTACTGATGCACATAAACATTTTCCAATGTTTCTCGCCGTATCTAAAATTTGTATCACTAAACTAGTTCTGATGGCGTTTCCCTATGTGTAAGAGAAAAAGATGTATAAAAACAGAAAATTCACTTCTCATTGCCTTTAGAATTGTTGTTGTTATGTGCTGCCAAGTCGGTTCTGACTCATAGCGACCCTATGTACAACAGAAGGAAACACTGCCAGGTCCTGCACCATCCTCACAATCGTTGCTATGCTTGAACCCAATTGTTGCAGCCACTGTGTCAATCCATCTCATTCAGGGTCTTCCTCTTTTTTTTTTGCTGACCCTCTACTTTACCAAGCATGATGTCCTTCTCCAGGAACTGGTCCCTCCTGATAACTTGTTCAAAGTACATGAGGCAAAGTCTCACCATCCTTGCTTCTAAGGAGCATTCTGGCTGTACTTCTTCTAAGACAGATTTGTTCAGTCTCTGGCAGTCCATGGTGTATTCAATAGTCTTCACCAACACCATAATTCACGGGCATTATTTCTTCTTTGGTCTTCTTTATTCATTGTCCAGCTTTCACATGCATATGAGGTAATTGAAAAGACCATGGCTTTGGTGAGGCACACCTTAGTCCTTAAAGTGACATCTTAACTTTTTAACACTTCAAAAAGATCTTTTACAGCAGATTTAAAGTGAGGTGTTTTTAAAAGAAAATGATGCAATACTCCTCTAATCTAGTCCATATATTCAAGGACTTAGAAGTTAGAATAGTTACAAATAAGTCTTGAATGTATACCCTGAGGAATCTAGGTAATCAAGGGCACTAAAAGTCACTTTGCCAACTAAACTGTCATTTAAGCAGACAGAAATTAGTGATTAGTAAAAGCTATTAGTTAAACTAACTAGCCTGCTTTGTTTTTATGTAAATAGAAGATTTTTCTCCCACTTCCTGCAGCAATGTGAGTGTTCTCAAAAGAAAGCGGGAAGGGGAAGACATGAACAGAAGCCAGCAAAGATTGAGAGCCAAAGATCCTCGCTAGAGATCTGAAAAGGGCCATTATTCATGTACTAAGTACCTGAGCAAGGTGCTAAGGGAATAATTGTTTTCCCTTGCAAACTATAAGAAAATACTGAGAAGTCTATTAGTGGCTTCCTGGAAGAGTTTAGAACATAGTTAAGTCGAATATTTTAACTGAGCATTTGGATTCAACACATCCTTTAGTCTTGCTAATAATCATTTTTCAGAGAAATAAATGTCTTGCAGAGAATAGGTCTAAGGTACTTTCCACAGATGACTTCAACCTTAAAATGGAGATATTTTTGGCTTATGAAATAAAAACAACATGTTAATTTCATTTCCATTCCCAGCTAATTATTTATTTAGGTTATCAGACATTATGCAATAACCATCTAGGACATATTTATTGAGATTTACTGTTTCAGAGAGAATATGGAATTGCCACAAACTCTCTAGATGTCTGCTCTGACAATATTTGGGTCTGAGAATACCCAAAGAACACAAGGCTATTATGTGGCAATGATTTACCTTACCTAAAATAAATTGGCCTTTTGTCCTTGGTTCCTGAGAGATAATTTTTGGAATTCTTTGGGTAATTCTCTGGGTAACAGAAGTCCCTTTGTCATCCAAAACCATCAGGAGACATTTGAAAATGTGTGCAATGAGTGGGTGGCTGGCCAGCCTATATAGACCACCTGGTTAGCTAATCTCAGGGACTGGGGGAGGGGGAGGGGGAGTCAGGGGGTAGGGTGCTGGTGGGGTGGGAGGCATGATTAAATTAATCATGCATATTCAATAAGGCCCCAATCCCTGGGGACATATTAGCTTCACACTGGGACATTTCCCAGACTTCTCCCTGTGCGTCTCTTCACATATATCCTTTCTGGTTATAATAAATAGGTAGCTGTAAGTATAGTACTTAAAAAAAAAAAATTTGCTGTCGAGCTGATTCCAACTCATAGAGAACCTATAGGACAGAGTAGAACTGCCCCATTGGGTTTCCAAGGCTGTAAAACTTTATGGAAGCAAACTGCCACATGTTTCCTACCACCAACGTTTCTGTTGGCAGCTGAGCGATTTAACCATTGCACCACCATGGTCCTGAGTATAGTATAATCTCCAAGAATCCTGTAGTTATTACAGAGAATTATCAAACCCAAAAGGGGCAGTGAGAGACAACAGTGCAGAAAGTTGTGGTGTTGGGTGGACTCCCCAAGCTTGTGGCTAGCATCCTGAAGCGGTAGTGGGAAACCAGTCCCAAATTTGTGGCCAACAGGGCAGAAGGTTGGGGTCTTGAGTGGACTCCCTAAACTTGCAGCTGGTGTCAGCCTAAATTGGCAGTCTGAAGAACTGAGATTTTTTTTTTTTTCAATTTTATTTATTTTGTTGCTTCTGTTGAGAATATACACAGCAAAGCATACACCAATTCAACAATTTCTACATGTACAACTTAGTGACATTCTTCTTCCAGTTGTTCAAACATTTTCCCTCTCCTTTTCTGAGTTGTCTCTCCCCCATTAATATAAACTTACTGCCCCTAAAGTTCCTATCTAATCTTGCGAGTTGCTGTTGTCAATTTTGTCAAATTTATTTGATTTTTTTATAATACTCATCTTGAAATGAAACAAGCAGCCTTATAGTGAAAATCACTAGCAATCTGAACAAAAAGCTTCTAAATTATCAGTAATATTTTTTCAAGTCCTGTCCACAATGCCTTTGAAATAACACTAACATCTACTCACTTGTTCATATTTACAATCTCCATTTTCATTTTGTGCCCATACCTCTTCTATTCTAACTACAGTAGTCTCCCTAATCCGCGAGGGATACCTTCCAAGACCCCCCATGGATGCCTGAAACCGCAGATAGTATCGACCCTATAAATAGTACGATTTGTCCTTACATACACACCTATGATAAAGTTTAATTTATAAATTAGGCACAGTAAGAGATTAACAACAATAACTAATAATAAAATAGAACAATTATAACAATATACTATAATAAAAGTTATGTGAATGACGGAGTGGGGACGGTGTGAGATTGCATCATGTTAGTACTCATTTAACATTTTCAAGCCACCATTGACTGCAGGTAACTGAAAACGAGGAAAGTGAAGCTAAAGATAAGGGAGGCAGCTACTGTATGGCAGTTGCATCATAAATGGCTACATTCCCTCTATTTTCTCTTGATTCACATTCTTTTTTTTTTTTTAATTTTTTTATTGTACTTCAGGTGAAGGTTTACAGAACAAATAGTTTCTCATGAAACAGCAGTACACATATAGTTTTATGACATTAGTTAACAACCCCACAACATGTCAACCCTCTAACTTCTCAATCTTTTTTTTTGGTGAAAATACACATAGCCAAAGGTACACCATTTCAAAAATTTCTACATGTACAGTTCAGTGACACTGACTATCCTCTTCCAATTGTGCTGTTTTTCTCACTTAAGATGAAGGCTTACAGAACAAAACAGTTTCTCATTTAACAGTTACTACAAATGTTGCCCTGTGACAATGATTAACAACCTCACAACACATCAACAATATCCTTACTCAACCTTGGGTTCCATGTCACCAGCTCCTTGTCCCCGTCTGCCTTCTGACCCACGTCACTGGACTACTGTACCTCGTTAGTCTCGTTTGATTTTATGGGACTGCCCACTCCCAGGCTGAATGGTGAACCCCGGAGATAACTTCACCACTGAGCTAAAAGGGTGTCTGGGGGCCATACTGTCGGGGTTTCTCCAGTCTCCTTTAGGACAGTAAATCTGGTCTTTTTTTTTTTTGTGAGTTAAAATTATGTTTTACACCCTTCTCCAGCTCTGTCCAGAACCCTCTGTTGTGATCCTGGTTAGAGCAGTCAGTGGTGGTAGCTGGGCACCATCTAGCTGTACTGGACTCAGTCCGGTGGAGGCCTTGGTAGCTATGGACAATTAGTCCTTCGGACTAATCTTTTCCTTGTGACCTATTCTCTTCATTCTCCCTTGCTCCTGAAGGGATGAGACCAGTGGAGTGTCTTAGATGGCCGCTCGCAGACTTTTAAGACCCCAGACACTACTCACCAAGGTAGAAAGTAGAGCATTATCTTTATAAGTAGTGTCATGTCAATTGAGCTAGATGTTCCCCGAGACCATGGTCCCCAGAGCCCTCCGTCCAGCAACTCAGTCCCAAAACTCAGTCCCTTAGGGAGTTTGGATGTGTCCATGGGGCCTCCATGACCTTTCCTTGTGCAGGTTGTGTTAGTTTCCCTTGTACTGTGTACTGTCTCACCTCTCACCCAAGATACCACTTATCTATTGCCTATTTAGTATTCCCCCCACCTCCCCTCCCATCCCTGGTAACCAACAAGGATTGTTACATTTTTTCATGGGTTTTTACAATAGAGGTCTCATACAATATTTGTCCTTTTGTGATTGACTTATTTCACTCAGCATAATGTCCTCCAGTTTCATCCATGTTATGAGATGCTTCACAGATTCATTGTTGTTCTTTCTCGTTGCATAGTACTCCCTTGTGTGTATGTACCATAGTTTGTTTATCCATTCCTCTGTTGATTGGCACCTATGTTGTTTCCATCGTTTTGCTATTGTGAACAATGCTGCCATGAACATAGGTCTGCATATGTCTATTCGAGTGATGACTCTTGTTTCTCTAGGATATATTCCTAGGAGTGGGATTGCTGAATCGAATGGTATGTCTATTTCTAGCTTTCTGAGGAAACGCCATATCATTTTCCAAAATGGTTGTATCATTTTGCATTCCCACCAGCAGTGTATAAGAGTTCCCATCTCCCCGCAGCCCCTCCAACATTTTTCCAGAATTTTTGATTCGTGCCAGTAATGCCGGGGTGAGATGGTATCTCATTGTGGTTTTAATTTGCATTTCTCTAATGACTAGTGAACGCGAGCATTTCCTCATGTGTCTGTTGGCCATTTGAACGTCTTCTTTGGTGAAGTGTTTGTTCATTTCCTTTGCCCATTTTTTGATAGGATTGTCTGTCTTTTTGTTGTAGAGGTGTTGGATTTTCTTGTAGATTATGGAGATTAGACCTTTGTCTGACTTGTACTGTCCAAAAATTTTTTCCCAGTCTGTAGGTTCTCTTTTGACTCTTTTCGTGAAGTCTTTTGAAGAGCATAAGTGTTTGATTTTTAGAAGATCCCAGTTATCTAGTTTATCTATTGGGTTTTGAGCATTGATGTTTATGGTTTGTATCCTGTTAATGCCATGTATTAAGGCCTGAAGTGTTGGTCCTATTTTTTCTTCTATGAACTTGATAGTTTTAGGCTTTATGTTCAGGTCTTTGATCCATTTTGAAGTAGTTTTTGTATATGGTGTGAGGTATGGGTCCTGTTTCATTTTTCTGCAGTTTTGCCAGCACCGTTTGTTAAAAAGACTGTCTTTTCCCCATTAGATGGACTTTGGGCCCTTGTCGAAAATCAGGTGACTGTAGGTGGATGGATTTACATCTGGGTTCTCAATTCTGTTCCATGGGTCAATGTCTCTGTTGTACCATTACCAAGCTCTTTTGACTACTGTAGCTGTATAGTAGGTTCTCAAGTCAGGTAGTGTGAGTCCTCCAACTTTATTCTTATTCTTCAGTAGTGCTTTACTTATTCGGGGCTTCTTCCCTTTCCATATAAAGTTAATAATTAGTTTTTCCATCTCTTTGAAGAATGTTGTTGGTATTTGGATCAGGATTGCATTGTATTTGTAAATTGCTTTAGGTAGAATTGCCATTTTCACAATGTTGAGTCTGCCTATCCATGAGCATGGTATGTTTTTCCATTTATGTAGATCCCTTTGGGTTTCATGCAGTAGTGTTTTGTAGTTTACTTTGTATAGGTCTTTTACATTCCTGGTCAGATTTATTCCTAAGTATTTTATCTTTTTAGGGGCTATTGAAAATTGTATTGATTTCCTGATCTCCTTTTCATCATTCTCTTTATTGGTGTATAGGAATCCAACGGATTTTTGAATGTTTATCTTGTATCCTGCTACTCTGCTGAATCTTTCTATTAGTTCCAGTAGATTTCTCGTGGAGTCTTTAGGGTTTTCTATGTATAGTATCATAACATCTGCAAACAGGGAGAGTATAACTTCTTCATTACCAATTTGGATGCCCTTTATTTCTTTCTCTTGCCTTATTGCTCTAGCTAGAACTTCCAGCACAATGTTAAATAGGAGTGGTGATAAAGGGCATCCTTGTCTTGTTCCTGTTTTCAAGGGGAATGTTTTCAGCCTCTCTCCATTAAGAATTATGTTGGCCATTGGTTTTGCATAGATGCCCTTTATTATGTTGAGAAACTTTCCTTCTATACCTATTTTATTGAGAGCTTTTATCAGGAATGGGTGTTGGACTTTGTCAAATGCCTCTTCTGCGTCAATTGTGATGATCATGTGATTTTTTTTCTTTCCTTTTATTTATGTGGTGAATTACGTTGATGGATTTTCTAATGTTAAACCATCCTTGCATACCTGGTATGAATCCTACTTGGTCGTGGTGAATTATTTTTTTGATACAATGCTGAATTCTATTGGCTAGAATTTTGTTCCGAATTTTTGCATCTATATTCATGAGAGATATTGGGTCTGTAATTTTCTTTTTTTGTGATGTCTTTGCGTGGTTTTGGTATCAGCATTATGCTGGCTTCATAGAATGAATTCGGAAGTGTTCCTTCCTCTTCTATGCTCTGAAATAGCTTGAGTAGAACTGGTACAAGCTCTTCTGTAAATGTTTTGTAGAATTCTCCAGTGAAGCCATTTGGGCCAGGGCTTTTTTTGGTTGGGAGTTTTTTTATTACCTTTTTAATCTCTTCTCCTGTTATGGGTCTGTTCAGATTTTCAATATCACTATGTTGTAGTTTGGGTAGGCCGTGTATTTCTAGAAATTTATCCATTTCCTCTAGGTTTTCAAATTTGTTGGAATATAGTTTTTCGTAATATTCTGTTATAATCCTTTTTATTTCGGTTGGGTCTGTTGTCATGTCCCCCATTTCATTTCTTATTTGGGTTATTTGTGCCCTCTGCTGTTTTTCTTTTGTCAGTCTGGCCAGTGGTTTGTCGATTTTGTTGATTCTTTCACAGTACCAACTTTTGGTTTGTTGACTCTTTCTATTGTTTTTCTGTTCTCTATTTCATTTATTTCTGCTCTGATCTTTACTATTTCCTTTCCTCCAGTGGTTGTGGGCTTTTTTTGCTGTTCTCTTTTTATTTGTTTGAGTTCTGTAGTTAATGTTTTGATTTTGTCCCTTTCTTCTTTTTGGATATGTGCATCTATTGCTATAAATTGTCCTCTGAGGACTGCCTTTGCTGTGTCCCAAAGGTTTTGGTATGATGTGTTTTCATTTTCATTTGATTCTAGGAATTTTTTAATTCCATCTCTGATTTCTCCTATTACCTATTGATGTGTAAACAGAGTGTTATTCAGTCTCCATGTGTTTGATTTTTTTCCCTTGCTCTTTCTAGTGTTAATTTCTACATTGATGGCATTGTGGTCAGAGAAGATACTTTGAATTATCTCAATGTTTTGGATCTTGTTGAGGATTGTTCTGTGGCCTAAGATGTGGTCTATTCTGGAGAACGTTCCATGTGCATTGGAAAAGAATATGTACTTTGCAGCGGTTGGATGCATTGTTCTATATATGTCTATGAGGTCCTGTTGGCTGATTGTGTAGTTTAGGTCTTCTGTATCTTTGCTGAGTTTCTTTTTAGTTGTTCTGTCCTTTACTGAGAGTGGTGTGTTGAAGTCTCCTACTATTATTGTGGAACTGTCAATTTCTCTTTTCAGTGCTGTTAGAGTTTGTGTTATGTATTTTGGAGCCCTCTCATTGGATGTGTAGATGTTTATTATGGTTATGTCTTCATGATGGATCGTCCCCTTAATCATTATATAGTGTCCTTATTTGTCTTTCATGGTAGATTTTGTTTTAAGGTCTATTTTATCTGAGATTAGAATTGCCACTCCTGCTCTTTTTTGGTAGTTTTTAGATTGATATATTTTTTTCCAACCTTTGACTTTTAATAAATTCACGTCTTTGTTTCTAAGGTGTGTCTCTTGCAGACAGCATATTGATGGATCCTGTTTTCTTATCCATTCTGTGACTCTCCGTCTCTTTATGGGTGCACTGAATCCATTTAATTTCAGTGTCATTATTGTTAAACGTGAGTTTGTTGCTGTCATTTTGTAGTGCTTTTTTATGTGGTGCTGTAGTTTTCTTTGTTCTTCTTACTGTATTGTGCTGAGTTACTTTTGTTTGTGGATTTTTTTTTTTCATTTCTTTTTTTTTTTTGTAGGTTTTGTTTTTGCTGAGACTTTATGTTTTTCCTCTTTTTTTTATGAGTATGTTTGTTAACTTTCTTTGTGGTTACCATGGATTTTACCCTTATCTTTCTAAGTTTGAAGCAGTCTACCATTACTCGGTATCGCCTTGCCTTCCTCTCCATTAGAAGGTTCTATACTTATGCAGTTTATTCCCTCTTTTATTGTTTTGATGTTGTTGTAATTTACTGATTAACTGCTCTTATTCCCTGTTGTATTTCTTTTGGTTTTGTATAGTCCTCAATAGTTCATTTCCTAGTATGGAATCTGGTTCATATGAACCTGCGTGGTAGGTCCTAGGTCCTGCCTGAGAGCTGAAGCTGTTTGTCCTCAGATCGAGGAACTCCCTTTAATAATTCTTGTAAGTTTGGTTTGACTTTTGCATATTCCCTTAGTTTCTGTTTATCTGGAAATGACCTAATGTCACCATCAAATTTGAACGAGAGTTTTGCAGGATATATTATTCTTGGCTGACAATTTTTTTCTTTCAAGATTTTATATATGTCATCCCACTGCCTTCTTGCCTGCATGGTTTCTGCCGAATAATCTGAGCTTAGTCTTATTGTTTCTCCTCTGTATGTGACTTCTTGTTTTTCACGAGCTGCTCTCAGGATTCTTTGTTTGTCTTTAGTTTTGGTGAGTGTGAATATGATATGTCTTGGTGATTTTCTTTTGGGGTCTCTTCTATATGGGGTTCATTGAGCTTGTTGGATGGCCATCTTTTCATCTTTCATGTTATTGGGAAAGTTTTCTGTCAGCAGTTCCTCAATGATCCTTTCTGTGTTTTCTGTTTTCTCCCCCTGTTCTGGGACGCCAATCACTCGTAAGTTTTTGCTTTTAATTGTGTCCCACATAACTCTCAGGGTCTCTTCATTTTTCTTTGTTCTTTTTTCTGAGTTTTCCTGAAACAGAGTTGTATCCAAGTGTTTGTCTTTAGTTCCACTGATCCTGTCTTCCACGGTTTCAAATCTACTTCTCAGCCCTTCTATGACACCGTCCATATCTGAAATCTTGTTGTTTATCTTTTGGATTTCTAATTGTTGTTTTTGTATAATTTTGAGTTGTGAATTTATTTTAGCATTTTGTTCCTGCATCATCTTCCTGAATTCTTCCAATTTTTTGTCTGTATTTTCCATAAATTTGTCTATTTTTTCTTCATGTTTGTCAGCTTTTTGCCTCAGTTCTTGGAAAATTCCGAGTATTAGTGATTTGAGTTCCGTATCAGGTACTTCTAGTGCATTTTCTTCCACAGGAGAGTTATCTGGTGTTTTAATTTGGATGCCTATTGGAGCCATCTTGTCTTGTTTTTGTAAATGTTTTGATATTGTTTGCTGTTTTCGGAGCATTCAGTAGATATTTCTCTGGTTTATTGATTGTAGATTTTTTTTTGTTTCGTCCTTGTGGTACAGCTGGGCAGGTCTAGCTGAAGAGGAGCCACTGGGACGGGTTGTTTGTGGCACTCACCGCAGCCACCAGGATGGTCGGTAGTCAGTGCTGGGCAGGTTCCAATAGGGCGTGCCTGCATGGCTTGGTGGTGTGATGTCAAGTGCACAGTGCAGGTAGGCAGGATGCAGCAGGGAGATGGTTATGTGTGAAGCTAAGCTGGATATGGGAGAGAGGAGAGAGGAGCAGGAGCAAAAAGCATACAAACATAAAAGAATGCTAGGGGAGCTTGTCATTGGAATGGACAGATGAGAGACTATGGGATGGAGAAAACCAGAAGGGGGAAGAGAAAGAAAAGGAAAGAATGAACAAATAAAAATCAGAAAGGTTAAAGAACCGCAAAGTTCCCAGGGTTCCCACCGATGCAGCTATGAGGTCTGGGCTAGTCGGTCTCAGGTTTCACACCACAGCCTGGCCAGAAGGTGCAGAGGCATACATCACCTGGTATTCAGGGATCAGAAAGAGAAGGAAGAGATAGAGATACGAGAAATTGAGCAACGAAGAAAGACAAAAGGGAAAAAGAGGGAAAAGTAAACAAAACTAATCAAAAAAGAAAAAAAATAAAATTAAAAAAAAAAAAAAAGCAACACCAGCAGTCAATGAATGGCACTCAGAGAGCCAGCCAGTGCGGGCTGGTGTTTCTGGACAAGAGACTGTGTCCATGGGAAACAGAGGAGGCTGAGTGTGGGTGAAGAAGCGTGGAGAGTGGAAAGCATATATCACAAATTGCCTGCACTCTGGGGACCCTCAGAAAGGAGCTAAGAGGGTTCAAGGAGCCAGGAACCCGAGTGACAGGAGGGGGAGGCAGCAAGAGGCAAGCGAGAAACCAGAAGAAGCAGAAAAAGCCACACCTGCAGCCAACAAATGGCACCCAGAGAGCCCCCGCTCAGGCGCACGGATTCCAAGCAGCCGGCAGTCTCGGGTCTAGAGACCATGGCCATGGGAAGCAGAGGGGTGAACGAACAAAGGCCTCGGGAACTCACCAGCGCAGCAGCCCAGACCTGGAAGCAGCCACACGCCCAAACGCAGCCCCACAGCCCCACAGGAAAGAGCAAAGACGGCGCTCGGAGCCAGGCACCCAAGCAAAAGGAGGGGGAGGCAGCGAGAGGCAAGCGAGAAACCAGAAGAAGCAGAGAAAGCCACACCAGCAGCCAACAAACAGCACCCCGTGAGCCCCCGCTCAGACGTGCGGATTCCAAGCAGCCGGCAGTCTCGGGTCTAGAGACCGTGACCACGAGAAGCAGAGGGGTGAACGAACAAAGGCCCCAGGATCTCACCAGCGTGGCAGCCCAGACCTGGAAGCAGCCACACGCTCGAACGCAGCCCCACAGCCCCGCAGGAGAGAGCAAAGACGGCACTCAGAACCAGGCACCCGAGCAAAAGGAGGGGGAGGCGGCAGAAAAAGCTACGCCAGCAGCCAACAAATGGCTCTCAGAGAGCCGCCGGCCCAGGCGCACGGAATCCAAGCACCAGTGTCCCCCGATCCAGGGACCCTGGCCACGGGAAGCAGGGGAGCCCCAGCCGAGGTGGAGAGGGGTAGCGGGTGCGAAAGCACACACTGCAATTTACCGGTCGTTCCGTCTCCCACTGGACGCTCCACGAGGCTGCTCTCCCATTCTCCCATTTGCTGGTCTCCGATAGGAGTCCAAGATGGTGGATCCGTGCTGCATTAGCTGGTAGGGAATCTCTGCATGAGTCTCTGCTCGCTCTCCGCTCTCTTTCAGTATTCTCACTCCGTTTGGTGTTTGGCTGAGTTCTTTATCACTTCATTTGATGTTCTAGGGTTTCAGGATTGTTGATTCTCTGTTAGGCTTAGTTTTTCTGATCTTTGCTGTGGAGGGACGGCATGGTGCTTCTGTCTAGAGCGCCATCTTGCCGGCCTCTCCTCTTGATTCACATTCTTGATCCAAAAATATTTTTTAGCTGCCATTTGCTGAGTACTTACTATATGTTAGACATTGTGGTGAGGGATTGACACACAAAAATCTCATCACTCTGTGGGTTAGGAAGTAATAATGCAGATTGACTCCTTCAGCATTTATTAGAAACTTTTTCCTACTGTGTCGTCCTGGGCTCAGAAGTGAAAAGATAACACATTCCCCCAGACTCCATTCAGGCTAATATTTTCAGTGTTATTCAGTGCTTTATTCACACATATTGATGCAAAACTTGAATCAGAACTGCATGAAGTCTAGTGAGATACAGAACTGAAGTTATCTGTTCTTCTGTTGTAAACTATACCAGAGATGTTGTGATTCTGGAACTTAGAGATGTAGTGGAGACTTTTCATTATGGCAGTGGCTTCCTGATGATGACAAAAGCAGCAGCTTCCTTTGTGGTCCTGTTCTGCCCTGTGGCTCTGGGCATCATTTTTCAAAACTTAACATAAAGATTGTTTTCATCAGTCCAGCCAATAATTCCAAAGGCCATTTAATATTCTGTAGTAACTCTCTGCATGCTTGAACTAGTCAGAGTGGATTATAGTAAATGTAACTAAACACTGACCTATGTAGGTAAGTATATTCTCACTGTGTGTTTGAGATAGAGTAAAGTTTCTGTTAAGTTTATAGAGGTGGTAAGTAGCAGTGGATTGAGATTCAAACTGAGGCAGAACTATCTGAGACCATGCTTTTAACCAGTACAGTATAAAGCTTATGTGCTTACACTGTTGCTTTTCCCCTTATAAATTTCTTAGTGTTGACAAGATCAAGTCGACATTCCTTTGCTTGTCATCAAAAGCCATTTTCAGGAGATGTCCAGCAAAATGGTGCTCTAGGCAGAAGCACCATGCCATCCCTCCACAGCAAAGATCTGAAAAACTAAGCCGAACAGAGAATACAACAATCCTGAAACCCTAAAACATCAAATGAAGAGATATAGAACTCAGCCAAGCACCAAATGGAGTGAGAAAACTGACAGAGAATAGAGAGCGAGGAGAGATTCAAGCAGAGGTCCCCTACCAGCTAACGCAGCACGGATCTGCCATCTTGGACTCCTATCAGAGACCAGCAAACAGGGTACGAGAAGCAGCTTCACGGAGCTTCCAGGGGGAGACAAAACAACCGGTAATTTACAATATACATGTTCCCACCCCCCACCATTCTTCACCCCCACTCAGCCTCCTCTGCTTCCCGTGGCCACAATCTTTTGTCTGGGAAACACCGGCTGCTTGGATTCCACACACTCGAACAGGCCGGCTCTCTGAGTGCCGTTTGTTGGCTGCTGGTGTTGCTTTTTCCTGCTTCTTTTGATTTCTTCCTTATCTCTCACCACCTCCCCCTCCTTTCGCTCAAATACCTGGCTCCTTGCACCATCTTTGCTTCTTTCTGAGGGGCTGCTGAGCTCCGGTAATTTGTGATATATGCTTTCCCACTCCCTACCCTTCTTCACCCACACTCGGCCCCCTCTGCTTCCCATGGACACAGTCTCTTGTCTGAGAAACACTGGCTGCTTGGATTCTACCAGCCTGCACTAGCTGCCTCTCTGAGTTCCATTTGTAGGCTGCTGGTGTTGCTTTTTTTTCCTGCTTCTTTTGATTTCTTCTTACCTCTCACCACCTCCCCCTTTTCACTCAAATACCTGGCTCCGTGCGCCATCTTTGCATCTTCCTGAGGGGCTGTGGAGCTCCATTCGAGTGTGGAGCTGCTTCCTGGTCTGGACTGCCACACTGGTGGGATCCCGGGGCTTTTGTTCATTTGTTTGTTTTGACTTGTTTGTTTTCTTTTCCTTTTCTTGAGTTGAGACCCCTTTCTGGCCAGGCGGTGCTGCATGGCAAGGAGACTATCCCCTCGGCTTGCACAGACGTGCAGAGGGATCCCTGAGGACATTTCTTTTTTCATTTTTTTTTTTCCTTTGTTTGGGGGCTTTTCTTGTTCTTTTTTTTTTTTTTTTAATGCATTGTGTTTTCTTTTCCCTCTTTTTCCCTTTTTGTCTTTCTTCATTACTAAGTTTCTCATCTCTCTATAACTTCCTTCTCTTTCTGTTCCCTGAATACCTGGCATTGTATACCTCTGCGACTTCTAGCCAGGCTGTACTGCAACACCTGAGAGCAACTTCCCCAGACCTCATAGCTGCACAGGTGGGATCCCTGGGAACTTTGCAGTTCTGTAACCTTTCCGATTTTTACTTATTCAGACTTTTATTTTCTTCCTCTTCCCCTATCTGTTTTTCTCCATTTTCTCCATTTCATAGTCTCTCATCTCTCCACTCCAAAGGCAAGCTCCCCTAGCATTCTTTTTTGTTTGTATGTATGTTTTTGGCTCCTGTTCCTCTCTCCTCTCTCCCATATCCATCTTAGCTCCACACATAATGACCTCCCCGCTACATCCTGCCTACCTGCACTGTGCACTTAACATGCACCACCAAGCAGCACAGGCACGGCCTGCTGGAACCTGCTCTGAACTGATTACCAACACGCCAGATGGCTGTGGTGAGTGCAGCAAACAACCTATCCCAATGACTCCTCTTCAGCTTGACCTGCCCTGCCATACCATGTCTGAGTGACTGGCACTGCCAATTGGAGAATGAGGCAAAGAGTGTTGTGCCCACAGATCAGCAAACAACAAAGAACACACAGTCCACCTGCTCAGACATAGTCAAATTTTAAAATAAAAAGGGATACAACAAACAAATCTACAATCAATAAACAACAAAAATAACTACTGAATGCCCCGAAGACAGCAGACAATATCAAAACATTTACAAAAACAGGACAGAATGGTTCCAGTAGGTGTCCAAAATAAAACACCAGATGACTTTCCAGTGGAAGAAAATACACTAGAACTACCTGATAGGGAATTCAAATCTCTAACACTCAGAATTCTCCAAGAGCTGAGGCAAAAAGCTGACAAACATGAGGAATAAATAGACAAATTCATGGAAAATACAGACAAAAAATTGGAAGAATTCAGGAAGATAATGCAGGAACAAAATGCCAAAATAAATTCACAACTAGAAATTATACAAAGACAACAATTAGAAATCCAAAAGATAAACAACAAGATTTCAGAAATGCACGGTGTCATAGAAGGGCTGAGAAGCAGATTTGAAACAGTGGGAGACAGGATCAGTGGAACTGACGACAAACACTTGGATACAACACTGTTTCAGGAAAACTCAGAAAAAGAACAAAGAAAAATGAAGAAACCTTGAGAGTTATGTGGGATAAAATCAAAAACAAAAATTTGCAAGTGATTGGAATTCCAGAACAGGGGGAGAAAACAGAAAACACAAAGAGGATCATTGAAGAACTGCCGACAGAAAACTTCCCCACTATCATGAAAGATGAAAAGCTGGCCATCCAAGAAGCTCAACGAACACCATATAGAAGACACCCCAAAAGAAAATCACCAAGACATGTCATAATCACATACGCCAAAACCAAAGACAAAGAATCCTGAGAACAGCTCATGAAAAACAAGAAGTCACATACAGAGGAGAAACAATAAGACTAAGCTCAGATTATTCGGCAGAAACCATGCAGGCAAGAAGGCAGTGGGATGACATATATAAAATCTTGAAAGAAAATAATTGCCAGCCAAGAATAATATATCCTGAAAAACTCTCGTTCAAATTTGATGGTGAAATTAGGTCATTTCCAGATAAACAGAAATTAATGGAATATTAAAAAGTCAAACCAAACTTACAAGAATTATTAAAGGGAGTGCTTCTATTTGAGGATAAACAACTTCAGCTCACCGGAAGAATCTAGGATGCAGGATTGTACCAGCCAGGTACCAAACTAGGAAATGAACTCTCGAGGACTATCCAAAACCAAAAGAAATACAACAGGGAATAAGAGCAGTTAATCAGTAAATTACAACAACATCAAAACAATAAAAGAGGGAATAAACTGCATAAGTATAGAACCTTCTAATGGAGAGGAAGGCAAGGCGATACCGAGTAATGGTAGACTGCTTCAAACTTAGAAAGATAAGGGTAAAATCCATGGTAACCACAAAGAAAGTTAACAAACATACTCATAAAAAAAAGAGGAAAAACATAAAGTCTCAGCAAAAACAAAACCTACAAAAAAAAAAAAGAAATGAAAAAAAAAATCCACAAACAAAAGTAACTCAGCACAATACAGTAAGAAGAACAAAGAAAACTACAGCACCACATAAAAAAGCACTACAAAATGACAGCAACAAACTCACGTTTAACAATAATGACACTGAAATTAAATGGATTCAGTGCACCCATAAAGAGACGGAGAGTCACAGAATGGATAAGAAAACAGGATCCATCAATATGCTGTCTGCAAGAGACACACCTTAGAAACAAAGACGTGAATTTATTAAAAGTCAAAGGTTGGAAAAAAATATATCAATCTAAAAACTACCAAAAAAGAGCAGGAGTGGCAATTCTAATCTCAGATAAAATAGACCTTAAAACAAAATCTACCATGAAAGACAAATAAGGACACTATATAATGATTAAGGGGACGATCCATCATGAAGACATAACCATAATAAACATCTACACATCCAATGAGAGGGCTCCAAAATACATAACACAAACTCTAACAGCACTGAAAAGAGAAATTGACAGTTCCACAATAATAGTAGGAGACTTCAACACACCACTCTCAGTAAAGGACAGAACAACTAAAAAGAAACTCAGCAAAGATACAGAAGACCTAAACTACACAATCAGCCAACAGGACCTCATAGACATATATAGAACAATGCATCCAACCGCTGCAAAGTACATATTCTTTTCCAATGCACATGGAACGTTCTCCAGAATAGACCACATCTTAGGCCACAGAACAATCCTCAACAAGATCCAAAACATTGAGATAATTCAAAGTATCTTCTCTGACCACAATGCCATCAATGTAGAAATTAACACTAGAAAGAGCAAGGGAAAAAAATCAAACACATGGAGACTGAATAACACTCTGTTTACACATCAATAGGTAATAGGAGAAATCAGAGATGGAATTAAAAAATTCCTAGAATCAAATGAAAATGAAAACACATCATACCAAAACCTTTGGGACACAGCAAAGGCAGTCCTCAGAGGACAATTTATAGCAATAGATGCACATATCCAAAAAGAAGAAAGGGACAAAATCAAAACATTAACTACAGAACTCAAACAAATAGAAAGAGAACAGCAAAAAAAGCCCACAACCACTGGAAGAAAGGAAATAGTAAAGATCAGAGCAGAAATAAATGAAATAGAGAACAGAAAAACAATAGAAAGAGTCAACAAACCAAAAGTTGGTTCTTTGAAAGAATCAACAAAATCGACAAACCACTGGCCAGACTGACAAAAGAAAAACAGGAGAGGATGCAAATAACCCAAATAATAGATGAAATGAGGGACATTGCAACAGACCCAACTGAAATAAAAGGAATCATAAGACAGTATTATGAAAAACTATACTATAACAAATTTGAAAACCTGGAGGAAATGGATAAATTTATAGAAACACAACTCCTAACCAAACTACAACAAAGTGATGGTGAAAATCTAAACAGACCCATAACAAGAGAAGAGATTGAAAAGGTAATAAAAAAAACTCCCAACCAAAAGAAGCCCTGGCCCAGATGGCTTCACTGGAGAATTCTACAAAACATTTACAGAAGAGCTTGTACCAGTACTACTCAAGCTATTTCAGAGCATAGAGGAGCAAGCAACCCTTCCAAATTCATTCTATGAAGCCAGCATAACGCTGATACAAAAACCAGGCAAAGATGTCACAAAAAAGAAAATTACAGACCAATATCTCTCATGAATATAGATGCAAAAATCTGAACAAAATTCTAGCCAATAGAATTCAGCATCATATCAAAAAAATAATACACCACGACCAAGTAGGATTCATACCAGGTATGCAAGGATGGTTCAACATTGGAAAATCAATCAACGTAATCCACCACATAAATAAAAGGAAAGAAAAGAATCACATGATCATCTCAGTTGATACAGAAAAGGCATTTGACAAAGTCCAACACCCATTCCTGATAAAAACTCTCCATAAAATAGGTATAGAAGGGAAATTTCTCAACATAATAAAGGGCATCTATGCAAAACCAAAGACCAGCATCATTCTTAATGGAGAGAGGCTGAAAACATTCCCCTTGAAAACAGGAACAAGACAAGGATACCCTTTATCGCCACTCCTATTTAACATTGTGCTGGAAGTTCTAGCTAGAGCAGTAAGGCAAGAAAAAGAAATAAATGGCATCCAAATTGGTAATGAAGAAGTTAAACTGTCCCTGTTTGGAGATGATATGATACTGTACATAGAAAACCCTAAAGACTCCATGAGAAATCTACGGAACTAATAGAAAGATCCAGCAGAGTATCAGGATACACGATAAACTTTCAAAAATCAGTTGGATTCCTATACACCAAAAGGAGAACGATGAAAAGGAAATCAGGAAAACAATACCATTTCTAATAGCCCCTAAAAAGATAAAATACTTAGGAATAAATCTGACCAGGGATGTAAAAGACCTATTCAAAGAAAAGTACAAAACACTACTGCATGAAAACCAAAGGGATCTACATAAATGGAAAAACATACCATGCTCATGGATAGACAGACTCAACACTGTGAAAATGAAAATTCTACCCAAAGCAATTTACAAATACAACGCAATCCCGATCCAAATACCAACAACATTCTTCAAAGAGATGGAAAAATTAATCATTAACTTTATATGGAAAGGGAAGAAGCCCCAAATAAGTAAAGCACTACTGAAGAAGAAGAATAAAGTTGGAGGACTCACACTACCTGACTTGAGAACCTACTATACAGCTACAGTAGTCATAACAGCCTGGTACTGGTACAATGAAGATACGTTGACCAATGGAACAGAATTGAGAACCCAGATGGAAATCCATCCACTTATGGTCACCTGATCTTCGACAAGGGCCCAAAGTCCATCAGATGGGGAAAAGGCAGTCTTTTTAACAAATGGTGCTGGCAAAACTGGATATCCATGTGCAGAAAAATGAAACAGGACTCATACCTCACACCATATACAAAAACTACTTCAAAATGGATCAAAGACCTGAACATAAAGCCTAAAACTATAAAGTTCATATAAGAAAAAATAGGACCAACACTTCAGGCCTTAATACATGGCATTAACAGGATACAAACCATAACCATCAATGCACAAACCCCAATAGATAAGCTAGATAACTGGGATCTTCTAAAAATCAAACACCTATGTGCTTCAAAAGACTTCACCAAAAGAGTAAAAGAGAACCTACAGACTGAGAAAAAATTTTTGGACAGTACAAGTCAGACAAAGGTCTAATCTCCATAATCTACAAGAAAATCCAACACCTGTATAACAAAAAGACAAATAATCCTATTACAAAATGGGGAAAGGAAATGAACAGACACTTCACCAAAGAAGACATTCAAATGGCCAACAGACACATGAGGAAATGTTCACGATCACTAGCCATTAGAGAAATGCAAATTAAAACCACAATGAGATACCATCTCACTCCGGCATTACTGGAACGAATCAAAAACACTGGAAATAACAAACGTCGGAGGGGCTGCGGGGAGATTGGAACTCTTATGCACTGCTGGTGGGAATGGAAAATGATACAACCATTTTGGAAAATGATATGGTGCTTCCTCAGAAACCTAGAAATAGACAGGCCATTCAATCCAGCAATCCCACTCCTAGGAATATATCCCAGAGAAATAAGAGTCATCACTCGAATAGACATATGCACACCTATGTTCATGGCAGCATTGTTCACAATGGCAAAATGATGGAAACAACCTAGATGCCCATCAACAGATGAATGGATAAACAAACTATGGTACATACACACAATGGAGTACTATGCAACAAAAAAGTACAACAATGAATCTGTGAACCATCTCATAACACGGATGAAACTGGAGGACATTATGCTGAGTGAAATAAGTCAATCACAAAAGGACAAATCTTGTATGAGACCTCTATTGTAAAAACCCATGAAAAAGTTCACACACAAAATGTAACAATCTTTGTTGGTTACCAGGGATGGGAGGGGTGGGGGGAAACTACTAAATAGGAAATAAATAAGTGGTATCTTAGGTGAAGGGTGAGATGGTACACAATACAGGGGAAACTATCACAACTTGTACGAGGAAAGGTCATGGAAACCCCATAGACATATCCAAACTCCCTGAGGGCAGACGGCTGTGGGGACCATTGTCTCAGGGAACATCTAGCTCAATTGGTATGACACAGTTTATAAAGACAATGTTCTACATTCTACCTTGGTGAGTAGTGTCTGGGGTCTTAAAAGCCTGTGAGCGGCCCCTCCACTGGTCTCATCCCTTCGGGAGCAAGGGAGAATGAAGAGAACAGGATACAAAGAAAAGATTAGTCCGAAGGACTAAATGTCCACAGCTACCAAGGCCTCCACCGGACTGAATCCAGTACAGCTAGATGGTGCCCAGCTACCACCACTGACTGCTCTGACCAGGATCACAACAGAGGGTTCTGGACAGAGCTGGCGAAGGATGTAGAACATAATTCTAACTCACAAAAAAAAAAAAAAAAAAAAAAAAGACCAGATTTACTGTCCTAAAGGAGACTGGAGAAACCCCAAGAGTATGGCCCCCAGATACCCTTTTAGCTCAGTGGTGAAGTTATCTCTAAGGTTCACCATTCAGCCTGGGAGTGGACAACCCTGTAAAACCAAATGGGACTAATGAGGTACAGTAGTCCAGTGACAAGGGCCAGAAGGCAGAAGGGGACAAGGAAGCTGGTGATAGGGAACCCAAGGTTGAGTAAGGATATTATTGATGTGTTGTGAGATTGTTAACCATTGTCATAGGTCAACATGTGTAGTAACTGTTAAATGAGAAACTATTTTGTTCTGTAAGCCTTCATCTTAAGTGAGAATATCAGCACAACTGGAAGAGTGTAATCAATGTCACTGAACTGTGCATGTAGAAATTTTTGAAATGATGTATATTTGGCTATGTATATTTTCACCAAAAAAAAAGGTCAAGAATGGAGAGGGTTGACATGTTGTGGGGTTGTTAACCAATGTCATAAAACAATATGTGTACTACTGTTTCATGAGAAACTATTTGTTATGTAAGCCTTCATCTGAAGTACAATTAAAAAAAAAAAAAAAAAGCCATTTTCATCTCAACCTCCTTTCTTTTTTTCCTACCTCAATGCAATCTACAGACCAATCCTACTGAACTTATCCTGGCTTTGCCCATCTGTATATTTTTCACCCTAATTCTTTCATCTAGAATCTTTCTCGTTCTCTTAATTTACCCAAATTCTACCTATACTTTGGAGGATTATTTCAAAACTATTCATTCCTCTGAGAAAATCATGGTGTACAATGATCTTTTCCTCTTAATTTCATATCGATTATAGTATATTAGCCCTTTAAAAACTAAACATATTGGTCTTTTTCATATCTCCATACCTTTACCTATGTATTTAATTTTTTAATCTGTGTCTATTTTATCTTCTTAGTTAGATCAGAAGTTTATTGATAACTTTGGCTTCTTTATATAGTTCTTTGAATCCTCCTTACCAACACAGGTAGATATCCAGGCAACTGCCTTCTTTTATTTGTATAGTAATTTTAAGCTTACCATTTTCAAACTGCATTTTTCACAAGGTTTAGCTGGAGAACTTAAAACGTAGGTTCCTGGGCCCTACCTTCAAAAATTCTTATTCAGTGGGGCTAATATCCAAGAATTTGCATTTCTAAACAAGCTTCCAGGTAAAGCAAATGCTACTAGTCTTGGGACTACATGTTGGCATGTGGTAACCATAATGGTCATTTCTATAAAATTTTACAAATACAAATACAGTTTTTCTTTTCATTGCCATGGGAGCTCTGTTAAATTGCTGGAAATATCACCATTTTGGTAATGAAGAAAGGTTATGAATGAAATTGAAATGATTCCTTGGTTTCATTACTAGTAAGTAGCAGAGCAAGATTTTTAACTCAGGGTCCATTAATTCCAAAATCTGTTCTTTTCCCTGACATCATATTGCCTTTCCTTTTCTTGAAACTTGAAAATAACTTACAGTAAATATTTAATTATTGTTATGTTGTTATGTGCTATCAAGTCAATTCTGACTGATAGTGACCCTATAGAACAGGATAGAACTGCCCCACAGGGTTTCCAATGCTGTAATCTTTATGATTAACGACGGCCACATCTTTCTTCCAAGGAGCAGCTGGTGGGCTCGAGCCTCCGAGCTTTCAGTTTGCAGCCGACCGCTTAACCACGGTGTCACCAGGGCTCCTTAAGTATTGTTATAATGATTTTTATTCCCTGCTATTATGGTGGTCAGAAATAAAATTTTCTTATCATTAGAGTAGATTTAGTTAATAATCCTTGATTGTACTAATTTGATATCATGAATGAAGAAAAGACCAGTTCTACAAAGTTAAATAAAAAAATTCTCCAGAAGAAAGACGAGAATGGAAAGGAGCCAGAATAACATATATTCATTATCTCCCTTCTTTCTAATCCAGAATATGCACAAAAGTTGCAAATAAGAGTCAACTATTTTGGTTGCAAGTCACAAAGACCCAGTTCAAACCATTTAAAGCAAAAATGGTAAATGCAATGGCTCACAAGCCCAGGTGGTCAAGGCTGTGTCTATGTGTTTAAACAATGCTATTGGTAGTTTCTTTTTCTCTTCAACTCTCAGCAAATCTTTCATCTGTTCTGGAGAATTTTCAGATAAGCTATATCTCATGGTGTCAGAGAGTCATCAGTAGCTCCAGATATGCATCTTAGTAATTAATAAACTCCATAAAAAGAGAGATTGCATTTTTCCCATAGTTCAAGTAAACTCTGTCAGGCTCACACCTATTCACTCTGATTAGCTCATCTTTGAGTCATATGCCCAACCACCAATCAGTTAATGTGAACAAAGGGCAGAATACCCAACTGGAACACGGGGACAGAAAATGACTTGTGGGTAATTTGTTTTCAAAATTGGGATACTATCACCAGAGGAAATCAGAAATTTTTCCTAAGTATGCAAAAACAAAAGCAAAAGCTGTCTACGACCATCCTAAATATTTCTTCTTTTCCTCTGCCTCAAGAGTAGCATGTTCTAGTTGGAGCCTGAAGGCTCCATCTTCAGCCTAGACCCTGGAATAAGGAGAAAATGTGGGGCTGAAGCACAACTACTGCTGACAAGCAGCTAATACAAAACACAAATAAGGAAAAACAAACAAACAAAATAGTTGTTCTTATAAACTGTTGAGATTTTTTACAGGGGTCATTTTCTACGGCAACCTAACTAGACAAAAACTGACAGTATTATGTAAGTTTTGTTGGATGACTTGGAGAAAGGCCTGTGTGTAGTTTTGTCTTCAATTTGCAGATAATGCTAACCCATTTTGAATAATAAAATAAAAATAAGTAAATCGAATGAGCATTTTCTAAGTCTCAAGCTTTATGTTAAGAGATTTGCCTGCTTTATGTTCATATCTTATTTAATCCTCTCTAAATCCAGACTCAGACAGACTAAGAAGAAGGACCTGGCGGTATGCTTCTGAAAAGAATTAGCCAGTGAAAACAACGACAAATCCTGACTAAAAGTATTATTAATTCCCTCTACAGATGAGGAAAGTCATTTGTCCAATGTCATATACTTAGTATCAGGAAGACCCAGATTAAATCCCTGGCTTCAAGTGCCTGGTTTTTAAGCATTTCTGAATTTTGGAGTGAATAGGCGATACATAACACATTTATGAAATAGTAATCCAAACAATTTTAATAAAACTAAAGGCCCTAAGAATATAGAAATTACTCTAGAAACGGTAGGAAGAAGCACCTGTAAGAGACCTGAGTAAATGCATTTGGAACATGTTAAACAAGGATAGCAAAAGCTGAAAGGAGATGTGACTGAAGTATAAAAAGCTGTGAAAAATATGAAGAGATAAGCAGGACCTCAAATATAAATTTTAAACTATAATAATTACTTCTTGTCGCTTGAATAAATGTAATTTATATTTAAAAAAATTGATTATTAACTTAGAAAGCAAATTGTAAACTCAAATTGTGTTAAGTTGAATACCACATCAATACAAAGTGGTAATAATTTTTTCAATAGAATAAAAGAAAGTTTGTATAAATTCAAAAATCGTAAGGTTATAATAAACTATGAAGGCCAGCTGGGATGTTATTGTGCATGCTTCTAGGCTTTCAGGCTGACTTCAGGAAGGAGAATCTGATATAGAGCATGAAAAGATTTTAGTTTATTATACTAAAGGGATAAACACTCAAGGTTACATCAATAACTATGTAAAACGCTGGGATGATTTTCCAGATTTAATTTTTTAAATTTTCCAAGAGTCTCGATATTCTTTTGTAAAATTTTAGTTACTTTTAAAATGTAGGCATAGAGGGAAGGGTAGAAATACTTCAGCCATACATTGAAATAGTATATTCTCTCATGCCCTCTAGCACTCAGCAAAAAATGGTGCCCTGATGGCCTGAGAGAGTCAATGCATATCCCAGATGCCTAACTTACTCCCTAGGAGTAGATTACTCACTGGCAGGACAAGGTCATTCTTCATTTTAACCGTTATCATAGCATTTTAGATTATCAAGTGCTATGTGGTTTTGCAATCCTTAAAATTCCCCAGTGAAGTGAAGGGGATGACAAACACAATTATGTCTGATTTACAGACCCGGGAACTGGGGCTCAGGCAAGAGACAAAGCCATCATTGGTAAGGGCCACCCCAGAAGGCAGGCGCTCTGGCTCAGGTCTCTGTTCATCCTGTAGAGCACAGGAATAAACCTAAGGGACATTAGTTATGCATGCAATTCTTATATTTCTTGAAACTTTAGTCCCTACCCCCCAAGTTGATTCTTGGCAGCAGCCATCTGTCAAAGAAAACAAAAGAGAAAAAGAAAATTAAGTATAAATTGTGTACAGTGTGTAAGAATTTTAGCCATGCAGGATTAGAGATGTCTGAAAAATTAAATATACTGTAATTTAAAGTTGATCCTCCAAAACTGTATCATGAGGGCTAAAGACAAATATCCTTTACTATTTGCCACTATTTTGAGGTGATTAACAGATGATTCTATTTGGAAGCATCAGTGGAGGGGTGTGCAGAGGCCCAGGAGAGAGAGGTCTTAGAACAAATACAAAGAACAAATATCCCACTATTTAGTAAAATTTTATCTAAAAATTAATTTGAAAACAGAACTATTTCTATTCTTTCTCTTAATTATAAGATCAAATTATGATTTGAAATTTATTCCAATAAGCATGTTTTACCTACTCTGACAGTATATAAACAGCATTTCTCAAGTTATTGCTTATAAAACAATGCTGGGCTATTTATTTTGAGTGTTCTAGAGAAGAAATTTCATATCCAAGCTCACAACCCAGAAGCTCAGCTCTTGAAAACTGATAAAATTTTCAAAATGAAATATCTGAAAGAGCCCCTAAGAATTAAGTCAACATATGAGTCTCGTGGAATTGTGGGCACTGGGCAGCAAAGTCAAGTCGTCTGGCTGATTTTCAAGTTTCTGAGGCTGAGGGTTGGACATTTTATGTCTGCCTCAAGCTAAATCCTAAGACACAAGCTGTCAGAGCAAATGTGACTTCATGTAATTTAATGTTTGCTTCCTTTTATTTTATAAAGTTTGAAATGTTCTAACTCTTTTTCCTGCTGCCAATCAGAGATCCAGTGTTGCTCTGATATCCTATTGGATGGAAAATCAATGATGGTGTTGCCAGGGCTTAGAGAGCATGATTGCTATTTCAAATCAAGCTGCTGGGTAAAGGTGGCCCTTCCGAGTTTGATCAATTTTACCACAATAAGGTAGAAGTGTTAAGAATCAGTGTGACAGCCTGTTCACATTGATGTCACAGAGGTCTAGGACTCTACCGGCACAAAGACTTGCAGATGGAAATTATAATTTAGGAGAGGTGATAAGTGTTGAAACAGCTGTCACAAATCTATGGCACAGAGTACCCCAATACTTATTTTAATGAGTTTACAACTGAATAAAATGAACACAAAAGTAGACTTAATTGTACTATCCAAAGGAGCCCTGGTGGCACAGTGGTGAAAGCGTTCGGCTGCTAACCAAAAGATTGGTGGTTCAAACCCACCAGTCATTCTGTGGGAGAAAGATGTGGCAGTTTGCTTCTGTAAAGATTACAGCCTTGGAAACCCTACGGGGCAGTTCCATCCTGTCCTACAAGGTCGCTATGGGTCAGAATCGACTGGACAGTAGTGGATTTGGTTTTTGGTTTGATATGATCCAAATCATCTCTCTTAACACAATTATAGAATTCTATGTTCAGTGATAAATTCATAGTATCTACTGAGCTAAATTCTTTTCAGACAGACCAAACAAATTGATTATCATTACATTGGTTCATGGCCTTGGCTAAGATATAACTGAAATGTTCAAGTTTTAAAATCAGCTATTAGTTTGTCCTGCAGTTAAATTGTTATCATGTTGTATGTGATAGGAACATATCTTACTGAAATAAGCGCAGAACAGTCCTCGGATATTCTTTCACTTGGATTTTAAGATAAAAGCCCACTAGCTACAAAAGACTATAAATGATCCACTTGGTGGAGCACTTTTTTTTTTTTTACTTTTTTAATGGTGATAAAACTCACATAAAATTCACCATTTTAATCATGTTAAAGTGTACAACTCGGTGGCATTTGGTACATTGAAATGTTGTGCAACCATTACCACTATTGCAGAACATTTCTGTCATCCTAAAAGGAAAATCCCACTATACCCCTTAAGCACTCACTATCCATTTCCCCCTCCCCTCAAATCCTGGTAACCACTAATCTACTTTCTGTTTCTATGGATTTGCTTATTCTGGATACTACGTATAAATAAAATCACACAAGATGTGACCTTTTGTGGTAGGCTTACGTTTTCACTTAGCATAATGATTTCAGTGCTCATCTATGCTGCAGAATTTATCACTATTTGATGCCTTTTTCTGAGGAATAATATTTTATTATATGGATATATACCACACTTTGTTTATCCATTTAACAGTAGATCAATATTCGGGTATTTCCACTTTTGGACTATTAAGAATAGTGCCGCTATGAAGACGTATGCACCAGTTTTGGTTTGCGTACATGTTTTCATTTCTTTTGTGTATAGACCTAGAAGTAGAATTGCTGGGTTATATGCTAATTCGACGTTTAACCTTTATGAGAAACGTCCGAACTATTTTTGGCAGTGGCTGCACCATGTTGCATTACCACCAGAAATGTACAAGGTTTCCAATATCTCTATATCCTCACGAACACATGTTATTTTCCATTTTGTTGATTATAGCCATCCTAGTGGATATGAAGTTGTATCTTATTGTGGTTTTGATTTGGATTTACCACAACCCTGGTGGTGCAGTGTTTAAAGCACTTGGCTGCTTTAAGTTCGGCAGTTCAAATCCACGAGCCACTATGTAGGAGAAATATGTGACTGTCTGCTTCTATCCTATAGGGTCACTATGAGTTGGAATCAACTCAGCGGGCAATGGGTTTGTTTTAATGATTCATGATGTTGACCATCCTTTCATGTGTTTGTTGGCAATTTGTACATCTTTGGAGAAATGTCTAGTCAAGTCCTTTGCCCATTTTTTAATTGGGTTGCTTTATCTTTTGTTGTTGAGTTGTTAAGAGTTCTTTATTTTGTGTGTTGCCTATTCTCTTTCTTGATAGTGTCCTTTGATGAAAAAATGTTTTTAATTTTTATGAAGTCCAACTTACCTATTTTTTCTTTCATTGCCTATGCTTTTGGTGCCATATCTAAAAAGCTATTGCCAAATCCAAGTTTATGAAAATTTACTTCTATGTTTTTTTCTAAGAGTTTTCTGGTTTTAGCTCTTACATTTAAGTCTTTAATGTTTGTATATTTTATGAGGTAGGGGTCCAATTTCATTCTTTTGAATGCAGATATCTAGTTGTCCCAGCCCCATTTGTTGATGAGACTATTATCCCCTATTGAATGGACTTGCACCCTTGTTGGAAATCAATTGGATATAGATGTATGGTTTTATTCCTGATCCATCAATTTTATTCCATCGGTCTATTTTTCTATCTTTATGCCAGTGCCATACTATTTTGATTAGTGTAAATTTGCACTAAGTTTTGAAATCAATACATGTTAGTCCTCCAAACTTCATCTTCTTTTCCAAGATAGTTTTGTGTTATTTGGCGTCCCTTGAAATCCCATGTAAATTTTAGGATTACCTTTTCCATTTCTGCAAAAAAGATTACTGGGATTTTTATAGGCATTGCCTTAAATCTGTAGATTGCTTTGGAGAGTTATTTCCATCTTAAAAATACGAAGTCTTCCAGTCCATGAGCATAGGATATTTTTCCATTTATGTAAGTCTTCTTTAACGTTTTCAGCAAGTTTTTTTTTGTTTTTGTTTTTTTCAGTGTACAACTCTTGCACTTCCTTGGTTAAATTTATTCTTGAGTATTTTATTCTTTTTTATGTTATTGCAAGTGGAGTTGTTTCCTTAATTCCCTTCTTTGATTGTTCATTTCTAGTGTATAGAAGTACAACTAGTTTTGATATGTGAATCTTGTATCCTGAAACTTTGCTGAAATTGTTTCATAAATCAATTTTTATGTTAACTAGTCAAACACAGACTAGAGATTGACTTGAAAACTTGAGTACGTAGAAACCATTACATTTTTTAAACCTATAAGACTATATTCTTATCATAGTTTTATTTTAATTAATATTATGACTGAACATATGCCTCTTCCACAAAATAAACCCTTCTGTCTGTGACCAAAATAATCATAAAATACATTGGCTTTCAGGAAGACTGTTATTTAACGAAACATTTGTCAGGTTGGGAAAATGATAAGTCTGCCAGCCTGAAACCTATGGATCAGGGGAGGAAGCAAAAAGGAATATACGAGCTAAACAAAATAGATTTGTAATAAAAAGAAATGGTGAGAGATATAAAGTCCTATTTTAACATTCTAAGACCCACAGATATTTCTTACGTAAATTTATCTTAAATAGCACTTTGGTTCTGGTGAGGTGATAAGTCTTCTACTGGTAGAAACTTCACAGTTACTGCAGACAAGTTTAAACCAGTGCATCAGAAAGCCTGCCACTACAAAGAGAATAAAAACAAAAATATCAGGGTATAAAGGGTTAATCAAATTTGATCAGAAAGCAGGAAGTAGTTATAAAAAAAAATTAAAAGTTTAAGGATGATAAAGGAGAAGGGACAGAGGGCCACAAAAAGAATTTAGCGCAAAGATAATTTTATGATTAGAAAGGTTGAGAATAAGAACTTAATTCTCTAGCAATAAAGAAAAAGATCTGAAGCAGAAATAGATTGGTTCAGGGATAGAACTGATCATAAAGGAAAAGTGAGGAGCTAAATGGTTCATGACCAAGTAAAAGGGGAGAAAACCTGAGGAAGAATAGATTTTAATCTATAAGCTTAATGATCAAAGTAAGCAGTAAGCAATGTGTACAGAGCTTAATCGACAAAACTGTGAACCTATAGCATCCCTATATGTGATACTGGTAGTACCTGAGGTCTCTTGACAGAAGCATGAAGAAACTGGTTGAAAATATTTTAGAGGAAGTAAAGAGGATAAATTTGGTGGTATCAAGGGCATGATACTTGCAGTAACTTCTTAAGATTCCTGCCTAAATTCCCTTGAATGGTAGCAGTAAGAGGTGATCAGTGACAAAATAAGAGGCAGCCTGCTCTTCAGAGGTTGCTTTATGTCTGTTTTGTCACACTGATCTAATAGCGTTTGAAAGTTCAGGTCACCATCCATCACTGTAGCAAATCATTTTGCACTCAAACTTTCAGGGGCATTCACACATAGAGGTGAACTCAGCCTCCGGCAAGGTCAACATGTGAATATATCAGATATCTTAAAAGCTAAAATTAGTGGGTGATTATTTCCTTTTTGAAACAATTCTTCATTTACAAAAATTTTAAACATGGCATCCTTTACCTAGTAATTAAAATAATGGTGATATTTAAAAAAAAAATTAATTCTTATAGCGTATTAGGAGATCATCTTTTACATTATTGTTGTTTGCCGTGAAGTTGATTCCAACTCATGGTGGCCCCATGTGTTGAAGAGTAGAACTGTTCCGTAGGGTTTTCTTGGCTGTAATCTTTACAGAAGCAGATCACCAGGTCTTCTCTTCCACAGTACTGCTGGGTGGGTTCAAGTCACCAACCCTCAGGTTAACAATTGAGCACAAACTGCCCCACTATAAACTCATGGAGATATTCATTCTTCCATGTAGTGGACATTAAAACGTGGCACCCACATCCATTTCAGTGAAGGACTTGCTGGTTCAGCTGCTCGGAAGTGCTGTCGCCTGACAGCTTTCAACTGTCAGCCCCCTTAGGGATTGCCTCAGCTGCAGAGAACCACTTGGACAAGGTCACCCTCATTCCTGAGGTGACCCTCATTCAATCACTGACCTGTTCAGGAGTATAAAAGGCAGCTATCTTAGTCCAATTTGGTACAACTCTGAAAGTCCATTCTGTCTCCAGAGCACCCCATGGGGTTGACTGAGGCTCCCCTTGAGCTTGGATTGCAGTTAACTTCTCTTTCTGCTTATTCCTCCAGTCCCTTCTGTAAGTGCTGATCCCAGGGATCCTAAAAAACATTCTGGAAGTTAAACTGCACACCAAGGTCTGTTTCCCAAGAAGTCCAAGAAGTCCAAGAAGTCCAAACTATATAACATTATAAAAAACGTATCTTTACAAAAATGTAAAGAGAGAATGTATACAGAGCATTCAATTATATACATATTTAAGAGATAATAGAAGATTGGAGGAAAATGAAGGATTTAGATAATACAGAGTAGAGAATTAAGTTCCAAACTAATAGAAATACAGTGAGTAAAAGGAAAATGTGTGAATATGTTCTGAATGGTGTGTTTTTCAATTTTTTAAAATGAATACTACTGGAAGAAAAAAGTTGTTCCTCTTCCCTCCTTCCAACCAGAAGAAAATAGCATTCACCTACACTACATTGTCAATGGACAAAATAAGGAATGTTAACAAATTGATAGAAGGCAGAAATAAAAATGTTATAGTGAAAGGGAAAACTCTATGGTCATTTTACAATATTATTTCATCTATAGTTCTTTTTTTTTCTATTTTCATTTCCAACACTGGTCTGTACAGACACATTAAAAAAAAAAATTACCAAAGTTAAAATCGGAGGTTGAATATAGATTTTTATTAACTTTGCATCACAAACATTTGTTGTTGCCCCAAAAGGAATATTTTAACTAACAACAAAAAAGGCTAAAAACTAAATTTATTTTTATAAAGCCTAAGTAGCTAAATCTAAATTTTAGATTTTTTTGATTCATGCATGTAAAAGATGCTTTTCACATGTATAAGTAAATTCCCACAAATCCTAGTAGGATATGTACACGGCAGTTGGCCTAAACTTCTGATAATATTGTTATATTATTTAGCCTGATGAAACGGAAAAGAAAAACAAAACACCTTACCTTCATGGGCAGAATTTATCTTAATAAATCAAGGTATCTTGATTGATTAACTGTTACATACAAGATATCCTGCTATGCATTCTGGGTGATGTGAAGATATACAAGTTGAGAACCTTGCTTTTGAAGAATTTAGAATATTGAATTTACAAACACATCAGGGATGCAAAGACATTTAAGCTTACTCTTTGCAGTTCAAGAAAAATGTATAGTTCTTCAAATTTGCACACATTTCATCACTGAGAAATTTGGTTTCTACTCTGAGAAGTCCTTGAATCTTGAAATTCTGTGAATTTATGGCACTAATTATATTGAGGATGACTTTAATAGAGCAAGAATACATCAATTGTTATAGAAAATTAAAGTATTTTTATTTCTGAATAAAACAATGATCTAGCGCACAAAGTTTAGTTAACTTCCTTGATGTGTCAAGATCAGCGGTTTACATTTACTTGACACTCATTAAAAATTATCCTTAGGTATTAACGGCATGGTTTTAGTTGACCGTGAACAGATTCAGGTATAGAATCTGGGGAAGTAAACTTTCCTCTGCTAAAAATATGCTCTGTGACCCCTTAGCAAACAACATGCAGTACATTATTGTTCTTACGGAAAAAAGAATGAATAATGCCGTACTCAATTTGGTGGGTGCTTCACTACTGTTTAAAAAAGAATAAGAATTTAAGCAAGTCAGAACTACTCTTCAAGAAGATAAAAGAGAGATAGATGCATGCAAGTGTCATCTTCCCCACAATCCTGTAGATTACATAGACCCCTATTCACTTCTGAAGCAATTTATAAGATTAAATTTACACTAACACAATTCACATTTTGGGGATAGTGTCTTTCTTTTTACAAATCATTTTTCTACAAGATTGAAGACATCTTTAAACCGCAGGAACAGAAGATAAGCTTGAGCAATTAACTCATGTCTCCCTTGTGATACCATCTGCTAAGAATGATGCGAAATCCACTGTCAGATCTTTCGTCGTTCAACCGTAGAGAAAATTACACGTACAGGTGCCAAAGTAAAATGAAGACAGTGCATTGATAAGCTTTAACCTCAAATGAAGATATAATTAGAACCCGCAGAGTATATATCATTCTGGATGCCTGAGTTATCCAGATAGCTGAGCTGTAACATTTTAAATACTAGCAACTAAGAATTTTAATTGGTTCTAAGGGACACGTTTCTTAAATCTACTATGCACTTCACTGTCATGCTAAATAGAGGATGTTTAATGTAACTTTCTTGACATCTTAGTCATCATTATATAACATCTGTTATTTACTATACTGAAATATGATTGTAGATGCAGATGTGGAATGAAGAGGCATAGTCCTTAAAGAGACCCTGACCAAGACAGGCTCCTGGATTTTGCTTCTTGATGTCAGTTTTTTTTTTTTTTTTTAATTATTTGTTACCTCATTACAAAAGCTGTCTTGTGAAATATTAATTGGAAATGCAGGGGTTGCTATTCCTTTCTTCTATATGACTCTCACTGTTCAGAAAAACTTATTTATTACTGTGTTTGTTACCATCATCCCAGATTTTGTCTCTGACTAGGCATCATTGGCTCAAAAAGACCTCCCCAAAACCGTGTTTCCTTTCTTCTATGTTAAGTATGTTGCTTTCAACAGAGCATAAAGAAAACATATTCCTTACCCTTTTAAGAATTAGGCAAAAAAAAAAATTGGATAGGCACTTACTATAATGTCTACAAATACATATACAAAAGATAATGCTGTAGAAAATACTCCAGCAGTTTTCTAACGTTTGACACTTATTAGAATTCTAAGTATAAGTAATATTAGGGATCATACTTTACCTATATAAATAAATACTATGTTGAACATGTATAAAAACAAATATTTTATGCTAAATATCATGTATTATTTCTCTTCATAAATATATTTTTCATTTCTGGAAGTTTATTACTAAATCACATTTTTTTACTTGTTTTCTTCTGAATTCTAGGAGACCTGCTCAAACTGAACATCATATATTTAATTCTACACAATGTTGTTGGTGTTAGGTGCTGTTGAGTCAGTTCTGACTCATACTGACTCCATGTACCATGTACTACAGAACGAAACACTGCCAGGTCCTAAGCCATCCTCACAACCTTTGCTATGTTTAAACCCATTGTTACAGCATCTGTATCAATTCATCTCATTGAGGTTCTTCCTCTTCACTGACCTTCTTACTTTGCCAAATATGTTGTCCTTCTCCAGGGACTGGTCCCTCCTGATAAGATGTTCAGAGTATGTGAGACAAAGTCTTGCCATCCTCACTTCCAAGGAGCACTTGTGCTGTACTTTTTACAAGACAGACATGTTCATTCTTCTGTGAGTCCATGGTATATTCAATATTATTTGCCAACATCATAATTCAAATGCATCAATACTTCTTAGGTCTTCCTTATTCATTGTCCAGCTTTCACATGCATGTGAATTGATACAATGTTAAATTTCCTTATCATTAAAAACTTGGCTTTTAATTTGACTATCTGTTCTTTTTGTTAAATCTTCAAACTCTCTGTGCCTCAGCTTTTTCCACCTTCATAATTACTTGCTCTTTATTCATAGAGGAAATGTCTTTTTGAAACATTCAAAGACTCAAAGCGAGTATTTCCTAACAATTCTTGCTCTTTTAGTAAGTTCGTTTCAGAGGAATTTTCCAAGACCTCTGATTTTATTCCCCTTTGTCATGATATAGAATTTCTTCATAATCTCCCCTGTTGTTTTTATTTTCTACTTTTTACTCTTCTTTCCAAATACACATATGTGTTTATCCTTTCTGTAGTTATCTGAAGGTTGTTATTTTAATATCATAGAAAGGTTAACATTTGAAGACAATCAAATTATTCCCTCCCCTAAAACGTTAAAATAATTATGTTTTACAAGCAATGTTCACATATTGTACTTCCAATTTTTAAATTTGTTTTTAGGCAACCAGAGGTTCGTACTGTTTTTGTTAAGGTAATAGCATGAACCTTTGTGTGTATGTTTTTCCAACTACTACGGGTCCAGAAAATTATTAAACAACTAAAGATTGTACACATAAAAATAGTTTTATTGAAAATAAATAAATTATATTGAGAGTTGTGCCTGGCAATTATCTCCCACATTATGAATTTTTATTTTTTATTCATCTTTCATCAACAGATTTACATCCTGTGTGATATAGGGGAATAGAATTAAGAGGAAAATAATGAAAATCATTTCTATAAAGATTTTCTGTAAAGAATAGAGGCAAGGGTGTTGTAACATATGTAATGTGGTGCAAATGTTCTTGGTTGTGTGAATTTTCTGCTACCAGCACTTTATTTTATGTGGTTTAGTGACATCTAAAAGGATAACTGCTCAAGGAAAGACTATAGGGATTATAGAAACTTGGGGATCATGTAGCTAGAGCTTAACTACATCTCACAAACACCTAGAAGAAAATACAGGCTCCATGGCCCAATTCTAAAAAATGAACCATACTGAGTGGGAAGTTGTTACATGCTATCCATTGCCGTTGAATCAATTCAGACTCATAGTAACACTATAGGACAGAGTAGAACTGCCCCATGCGGTTTCCAAGGCTGTAGTTTCTACAGAAGACAAGTTGCCACATTTTCCTCCTGTGGAGCAGCTGGTGGGTTCAAATCTCCAACTTTTGCAATTATTAGATGCTAGGAAGTTGTTATTTTATCAATTCATTTGGTGATATTGAAGCAATCTCTGTGTTTGGGAACTACTAATCTAGTATATCAATTGCTTCATTTTATCGACATAGAACAAAGATTTAGGTGATTAAATAATTTACTTAGGGTTACAAGGGACTTGAACTCTATCAACCACAAGTTTTATGCTGTTTTTTCAATTAAATTCAAGTAATCCAATCCAATGGAAAAGCAAGTTTTCATTGATCATTTATTCTGAGTGTTACTGTTCCAATCTTGAATGATTAATTTTAGGTATACTAATGGAGATGTTTTAGGTTAAATAAGGTTTCTTAAACCAGAAAACATTGAAAAATTTTAGGGGTACCTAAATTCTTTGAAATTATGCCAAATTTTAAATTCTTTGTTGAAGCTCATTTTTATCAGTAAGATTTCCAAAGCATGTACCAAAATCTCATAGAGGCCTATGGTGTTCTCAAAAAATTAAGAATCATTGATACAAATCCTTATCCCTGACTGATTTGTTTTTCAAGACCAAGCTAAAAGTAGAGCATTAGCCTTAAAACTTTTTTGGATTTAATATTTAAGCTTATCATCTTCCCCAAATTTGTACTCTATTGAAGAGAATTCAATGTGTTGGCATACTTTAATCACTTTTTTCTTGTTCTCCTATTTATAAAAATAAAATTCACACAAAATAAAACATATTAAATTTTTCATGCTTTTAATTCTCTACTTCTAGCATTTCTGAGAAATGAAGTGTAAGAAAACAAGCCAAGTGTGTAACGCGTACACATAATAACATCATTTACTTTGCTTCAGCATGCCTAGTATTTGGAAAGTAATTGCATTCTCTGGTTAGAGAGTGACATTCTAAAGTAAAAAGGAAAGGCTGTTCATCAGATGTCTTTATTCAGCGTTACATTTTATATGGAAGCACTAGGAGTATATGTTTAGCAAGAATGTAATATATATATATATACTGCTTTTGTAATAGGAAAAATTTTGAAGAAAATGAAAGAGAATTAAATGTCTTGCAAGAACAGATTTTCTATTTCTCGAGGTTAGGAGAGCAATTATGTTCCTTTGAGCAGCTGATGGAAGACAGCATCAAAATGGAAGTACTTCTTTGTGAGAGAACTGTCAGCTTACCTTTACATTAATAGGTATTACTTTTGGAATTATCTGTGGGGAAAGAAAAGCTGCTTTAGTAAGTGGTGTCTATTGTATTTCTTAACGTAAGCCAAAGAGTTCTTTCATATTGCTCTTCTAGTTAAAAAAGATACAAATAGTTCACAAAACGCCTTTTTTTTTTTCCTAACCAAATTAACTACATTAAATACTTAGAAATCAAGTGGCTTATATTATGTCACAGTCTTGGCTTTTGAACTGTTCTAATGATTCTGATGGAGACTGAAGCTAGTTAAAGATATACATCAAAGTATATATTATGCCTGCAAATGTTTGGATCTTATATTATGATAGTAGTGAATGTCATAAGATGAAGTGTCAACTGACAGAACAGTAAAGAAATACCAAAATGAGCTGTCAAAGCTTTCACAATATATTTTAATACACTGACTTCTCCACTGATGAGTATTCTAGGAATGAAGATCTTTTATAACAAAATTACTTCTAAAATGTACTTGTAACCCGTGAGGGTTATCCAATTTTTTCACTCAGCTTCATGCATATGAGCGTATACATGACAAAAATATTCCCTTGTTCATTTCTATCATGATCAGAAACGGTTGAATAAAACTTGGCTTGATCCAAGGTAAATCTATAAAGTCCAAAGAATTTGTCCTGATGATATCACCCTTTGTATTTAACAGAATTTTCTTATTCAGATAATGATTCTTTCCCCATTTTCAATCACCCAACATTCTTTCATTATCTAGCTTGTTCTCCCTTTGCCCAGACATGAGTGGAGCTGAGAGCAGTCATTCATATACATTGACTCACTCATTTTCCTTTAGTTAGAGTAATAGCCCAGTCAAGCATTCAACTTCTCTTTAATTGTAGTATAAAATTGTTTTTCTTAAAAATTAATTAAAGGAGGGAGCCCCCAGATTATACTATGCTTACTGAAATGCAGAATAATTCTAGACTGCAAATCTAGTCTAGTCTTTGGTGGGTCTCCAGTGGTAGGAGAGTAGAGAAACAGAAAACATAGGATGCAGTCTTTTTGTACATTTGTTACAGTAGAAATTGAACAGAGGCTAGTCTGATTTTGCCTTCTGAAGGCTTTTTCCACAGAGAGTTTGGGATGTGAGTGAACTTACCTGCGACACTCAAGTGCTTGTGAAGGACTTACTTTTGCAAAGCACCATGTAAAAATAATTAAATAATTAAACATATACCTTTTATATATTCTTTAGGTTATAATGTGACAACGATAATCCTTGAAGAAATAGATGCACAAGTAAGTTTAATAAATAAATGTATTTCCTTTAGAAGAATATGTACTTTTAGTAGGATGATGAGTTAATAGTTACGTGTCAGTTTATATCATGTCTAGGAGATATCCTTTTTAGTTGTAAATGTTCATTGAAGATGTAGGATTTCAAGAGTTGTTTGAGAGCTGAAAGGGAAAGTGCTTGACAAACTGTGGTAAAGGAATATTTCAAATATGACAGAACAACTTGTTACAGACTGAGTCCTGAGAAAAATTATTTATTTTTAAAACCTATTTAAGGGAATGAAGAGCTATACAGGTAGCTAGGTCCTGAAGAGCCAGGAACACGATGAGAAGGGTGTGACGGATACAGTGCCAAGATGATCATTATATTCTCCTTGAGGACCCTAAGCAGCATAAGGCCAAGAGACTTAGAAGATAGTCACAAAGTGGCTAGGAAAACTAAGTTAAGACTTTGGCATTCTCAAGGTCTGAGAGATAAAATTTGCAGCTCAACTCCAAGATAACAAGATTTGAAGAGACAAAATCCCAAAGAGAAGGGAAGAGCCTTGAGGTAAGTTTGACATTGTATCATTTTTCCCTTCAAGACATTGGCTAAATTTTATGTGGTGTAGGGCCAAGAGGCTAAGAAATAGAGCAGAAATTAGCAGCTAAGGATCTGTGCAGCTGAGCAGCATGCTTGGCAGTTTTATGTTTCACAGAGCTGGAGGAAAAAAAGCAATGTTGATTTCAGGGCCTAACAAAAAGGAGGGAATCTAGTATATACCACTGACTTTCACAGAAAGTCACAGATTCTGAGGATCACAGAAGGGTTATACCTTAGAAACGTGGGTGCTGGGAGTTAGATCAACTCTCGTACATAAATGTGAAGTCCATCTCTGAAAAAGCACAATCATACACTGATTGTGGTCTACCCGATATGTAAGCGCCTGCCAGAAAGCTAAAAGAAATTTTATCTGAAGGAAGATAATATCAGAGCATCAAATTACCTCTATTGTTTTTCATAGCAATGCTCAACATTTGATCAAATTTATTAAGTATGCCAGGAGATAAGGTCAAAAGTCAGAAAACTAAGAGAATAAAAAGAAACAGAGCCAAAGGTGAATCTTATGTTGGAGTTATTTGAAACAAACTTTAAAATAACTAAGAGTAAAATGTCTAAAAAAAATGTTGACAAGATGGAGAATCTCACAGCGTAATTGGAATTTATGAATAATAATCAAATAGAAATTCTAGAACTGAAAAATACAATACTTAAAATTAACAACACAATGGATGTGTTTAACTCAGATTAGAAAGCTGAAGAAAGGATTAGTGAACTAGAAGAGAGATTGTTAGAAAATATATAAACCGAAGGACAGAGAGAAAAAAAGAATCTATAGTGTAGAAAAGAACAAAAGAAATACATGCAACACTGTAAAAAGGTTTAATATCTGTAATTGCATTTTCAAAATAAGGGAGTGAGAGACAATGTTACAAAAGCAAAATTTGGAGAGATAATGACTGAGAATTTTACACAGCTGATTAAATGATATCAACTCACATAATCCAGAAGGTTAGAAACACCAAGCAGAATTGGGGAGGAAAAACCCTGGACACAGCAGAATACAACTGATAAACAATAAAGGCATAAAGAAAAACTATAAAAGCAGCCAGATAAATAAGAGAGACCTTATCTTCAAAGGAAAAATATTTTATGAGAGACCATGGAAAACAGAAGATAATACAATGACATCTGCAAAATGCTGAGAGAAAATATGTGCCAAATTGGAATTCTTTATCCAGCAAAAATATCCTTCAAAAATGAAGATGAAATAAAGATGTTTTCAAACAAACAAAAACTAAGAAAACTCATCAACAGAAAACTGGCAAGAACACACAATTAAAAGCAGTTCACTAGACAGAGGAATAATGATGCCAAAAGGGAAGCACAAAAATCAAAGAAGGAATGAAAAATAACAGAAAAGATGTAAATCTAAATAAATACAAAATATGAAATGATAATAATGATCTCTTTTGGAGTTAAGAAACAGAGAAGTGAAAATTATAACAATAATAGCATAGAAGTTAGGGCAGGGTTTTTAAGTGAAATACAATAGCTTTCAAATCTTTGCTTTATAAAGGAAGTGCTACATATTAATATAAATAAAGATTATGGGCTGTATCTCCCTGCCATAACAAAATATACAATAGAAGAATAATGTGTGAAATGAAATTGAAAATAAGAGAAAATAGTGTTTTTCTATGCAATTTATTGATGTATTTACTAATCCAAAATATGGATTGACCAGCACACTTCAATAGAATTATAAGAAACAAATATAATTTTGACATTTTTTTCACGGTCACATTTAAAAAAGTAAAATGAAACAGATGAAAATATTCTCAGTAGTATTTTTCAGCATGTAATAAGTATATCATATCAACATGTAATAAATAACAAATATTATTAACTGGATATTTTACACCCTTTTTGTCACACTAAGTCTTTAAAATCGGCAGTGCATTAGGCTTACAGTACATGTCGATTTAAACTAGCCACATTTCAAGTGCTCAGTAGTCTCCTGTGGCTAGTGGTGACTATACTGGAAAACAGAAGTCTAAACTGTAGCAAGAATAAACTCTGCTGGTATCTGTATGAATTTTATCTATAGGTCCAATAAGTAATTTCAATTATCTATCAGATGTTGAAATTTACATTTTATTATTTCAATAAATAATAGTCTGCTTAAAATTGTGCTTCCTTTTAATTAATATCATCTCAGTAGGTTCCTGAAATACCATGCCATTTAGTGGTGTGGATGCTGAAAGGAAAAGGAATTTTTGTCTGGGACATAATAACATCAGATTGTTAAAGTCTAGTCCCATCTTTACAGAAAAATCAAAATCTAAGCAACTGTTATAGTCATCACTATGCACTCAATGTTTAACTCAGAGTTAAATATCTATTAACTATTTATATGAGAATATCTATTCTTAGTTAAAACTTGCCTGATTGTACAAAAAAGCTTACATATTGCAATAAGATGTATATATACTTAGCATAGTAATTAATATTTTTAGATTTCCTTATATTAAAAAAAAAGACGAGGTGAATTAAAGGAAAGTCTGTCACCTATAACTTATTAAGGTAACTCTTCCACTGTTGTGTTAAAAACAAATGAAAAACAGACTTTATAAAAATGGAAAGATAATGCAATGACCATCCTTGACCAGATGAAGACTTCTATCTAGAATCATAGAGATTATCATCTACTGTGGTCTGTTAATTACTCCTTGAATCCATGAACATCACCAATCTCTAGAGAAGGAATTCAAATATATTGCTTTAAAGAAAGAAAAACAATTATCTGAATCAGAGATTCTGTATAGCTGACTGTCAATTTATAGATTGTAAATATGTAGCAACCATGTGATTCAGTGAAGACAGGCACACTCACCATTTGTAAGATTCTACTTTGCCTCCTGGATGTCTGTGTTTGACTTTTTGTTCTGTAGTAGGAGAGTTTTCCCTTTTATTCAGTGTTGGATTTGGTAAAGTAACATTAAACGTTCTCTTCAGAACAGAATGTCTTAAAAATGGACTAAGCTGTGGATATTCAAACAAAGGCATATCATATTTTAATTATATAATTCATAAACTTTTAAAAATTATGTAAATCAATAATGAACTCAATAATGTAAAATAACTCACCAACATTATTCATTAATATCTTACACACTTGGATTTCTAGGGTGAATATATATAAGTGTATTTAAAAATGTAAATAAGTTAGAAGTCATGAGCTTAACTAAAGCATGTTTAATAGTTTTGCCAAAAGGCATACATGTTTGAAAGAGACCAAAATCTTTGGTAAACCTTAGATTTATTTTTTAGAAGAACTGTTATGTATTTTCAAATACATTAATATCGAATAATAACTATTATCAGAGTAAATTGTGCTTCCATAATGCAGGTGGTGGTTTTTAGTTTCCATCAGGTTAATTCCAACACATGGTGATCCCATGTGCCCAATGAAGGTAGATACTTATTTTTCAGAGGTGCCATCTCTCAGCATTGTCCATTTAATAAATATTTATTAAATGCATATCATCTCCCCAACATTATCTTTAGCGTTGTGATCATAGCAGTAACAAGACAGAGTCAATTTACACTTATCATTAAAATACCAATAAAAACATATGGAGAGGCAATAATTTGAAACAATTCTGAAAATTAAAGAAAATGGTGTTTTGTTTTCAACTGCCTTGAGGAATGCCTACCAACTCCCCTGCAAAGGAAGATGATTAAAAAACAAATTAATGGACTTGGACTATTCACTTGTGCAAGGGAATTTAAAATTGAGGTACCTGGTAAAACCTGAAATGGCTGGTTTGAGGTCCAGGTTTGACTCCCTTTTGTTAGTTCTGTTTTCAACCTAGTGACAACCATCTTCTGTGCAAACTTAATCATGTAGCTAAAGAAATGTTTTTCGTCTGTGATGAACTCAAGGATGTATAAACAATGTCTCTGAGAGGAGACCTTGGCGCCAAACTTTATCTAAATCTCGCATGTAAATATCCACAGGAAAAGTTCTGTTTGAGCAGGACATTCTAAGGAATGTCTGATAACTATGACATAACTACCTGGTGACTCCTCCTCTTGTCACATATCCTTGCAATTACCATGCTGTAACCAGTCTAAGAAGGACACATACTTTAAGCCTATCCCCTACAAGCCCCTACTATAAGAAGTCCCACCTTACAAACCCCCACTTCTAGTAGGGCAGTCCTGCCATGATCTAAGTTTGTAACGACCGATCCAGTAATGAACTTCAAGTTCCTCGTTCTCTTCTTATAAAAATGTCCCCTCAGCTTGCCATTTTGAAGTGCTGGCTTTCACTCTGTGGAATTCAGTCTCTTCTCTGCTTGAGCTGTCTCTTTACTTTCAGTAAATCTCTTATTTTAATTTTAGCAGACTCCATGTAGTTACTCTACATACACTCAACCAATATTTATTAAGTGCCTCCTATGGAGCCCTGGTGGTGTAGTGGTTAAGAGTTCAGGCTGCTAACCAAAAGTTCAGCAGTTTGAATCTACCAGCCACTCCTTAGAAACCCTATGGAGAAATTCTACTCTGTCGTATAGGGTCACCATGAGTCACAACTGACTTGACAGCAACAGGTGTGTGACTGGTACTAGTACTAACTTAGCCCTGTTAATACTTCTCTCTTTTTTTTCCCACCCCCCCAGGGCATAGGATATATGAAGACGCTGGGAACTGCTACATTACACCCTGCATTGAGTAGTTGTTAAGTACAAATGTTTGAGAATACTGCATTCTTAGACTGATAGTTTTCTTTGTCTACATTTGATGCGACTAGAGTTACAGCTTTAGAGTTAGCTTCCCACAGAAGAATAATTAATTGATCTCAATGCAAAGTCTCACTCTGATTTCCATTGTTTATGACCTTCAGAATGTTACCTACCCTTTCTGAACCTTAGTTTCCTCATTTATCGAATAGAGTCAATGCCATTACGCTATAGGCTTTCTGGGAATATTAATTGACTTAAAGTAGGTAAAGTAGTCTTTGCTCTTGAGACGCAATGCAGTTTAATGGTTGAAAGCATGGATTTCCTTTGGTTGGAACCCCACCCCTACCATCTGCTTTCTGTGAGACCTTAAGCAAGTTACTTAACCTCTACGTGCTTTACTTTTCACATTGGGAAATGAGGATGATAAAATAATACCTATCTTATATTATTGTGAGGATTAAATGAGTTAATATATGCAAAGGATATCAAGCCTAGCATACAAAATTATAATGTATGAATTATTATTTCACCTTGTATAGTATCTCAAACAAAAGTAAATATTTGCATCAAATTATTTTAAAATAAATTTTCATTCTTATAGTAGAGAGGAGTCCCCGAGTGGTGCAAATTTAAACACTCGACTACTAGCTGAAAGGTTGGCAGTTAAAGCCTACCCAGAGGCACCTCGGTAGACAGGCCTGGTGATCTGCTTCTGAAAGGTCACAGCCTTGAAAACCGTATGGAGCAGTTCTACTCTGCACACATGTGGCCACCCTGAATCAGAACCAGATCTATGGCAGCTGACAACAACAACAATCATTAGAGAAGTGGGAATCAGGGCAGGAGGATTTAGCATCAGCCCAACAGTCTGCAAAAACACTGCAAGTTGCCTTAAGGGCAGATTACTCTAGTGTACCCTTCAGGATATAATTAAATGGGAGATTTTTCCCATGATCAGGGAGATTGAGAGCAGAGTCAGGGCAATCTCCACACCTGCCTGTTAGAAAAAATATCAATCTTGCGTAGACGTCCTCTTTTAAAAAGCACAGGCAAACAGAACATGTCTACACAATTCCAATGAATATAATGCAGCCTAAAGAAAACTTAATATCCATTTGAAGATAGAGAGTAAGAGAAAAGCTCTAATATTTATTTACTATATGACCAGGCAGAGCCTTGGTGGTGAGGTGGTTAAGAGTTACAGCAAGATACAGCTGCTAACCAAAAGACTGGAAACCCTGTGGGGTAGTTCTACTCTGTCCTATAGGTTCACTAAGAGTTGGAATCCACTCAGTGGCAACGGGTAACGGATATATGAACAGGTGAAATTTACAGGAAAAATAATAAAAACTAACAAAATTCAGAGGAAAAACCTACTGTCACATAAAAATCTAAAATGTGTCTCTCAAATAATTACTGAAAGTAAAAAGGAATATAAATACAATCATTTAGAAAATAATAGATAAGAATGACAAATCAACATTCATGAAATTACTCACAAAGTTACAGCTATAATCAAAAATATTTCATGATTTAAAAAAGGAAAACTGGGGAACTTCCATCATTCGCTTTTCCTTTCATTCATTCCAAGGGTGAACTAGGAACAGCCTAGCACTGGGCTAGGGCCTGAAATGAAAATTATCATCAACAAAGACAAAATCCCAGGCATAGTGGAATCTACTTCTAATAATCACGTAATCATACAATAAATGTAAAATCAAACAATGATAAGAACTAACAAGAAGAGGTACACAGAGACAAACAGGGATACCAGACGCTTCATTGAGGAAATGATGGTTGAACTGAGATCTAAAAGAAGGATAGGACTTAACCAGGCAATGCGGGGAGGAGACAGTAGGGGCTCAGAGATCAAAGAAGACAGTGGGCCCGAAGTGGCATACAGCAAGTGGAGGCATCATGAGAGATGCTATAGAGGAAATTATGCCATTTAAATATTTGGTCTTTATAATAAAAGTAATGAGATGCCATTGAAGTGTTTTAAACAGAGGGGGAGAGATGCTTTTCTGATTTGCTTTTTGGAAAGATCATTCATTATTGTACTTTGAATTAATGTTTTTATCATGCAAACATCAAATATCATATACATGCTTATCTAAAATAATTGTGTACCATTAATTTCAATGGAGTTATTTCTTTTTATTTATTTGTTTTCTAAAGAAGAAACTACCCAGCAAAAGTTTTTCAAGTTTTAATTACCTTCCTAAGGCAGGGGAGTCCCCAGGTGGTGCAAACAGTTAACATGCTTGGCTGCTAATGGAAAGGTTGGAGCTTCAAATTCACCCAAAGGTGCCTCAGAAGAAAGGCTTAACATTGTACTTCTGAAAGATGAGCCATTGAAAACACTATGGAACCCAGTTCTACCCTGATACATATGGGATCACCTTGAGTTGGAATCAGCTCAGCAACAATAATACCCAAGGCAAGGAAAAATCTATGGTTAGAGTTCAGAAGGGAGTGTGAGTTAGAGATGACAATTTGCAGGTCAGCTGCAAATAGACTACTGAGAGATAATAGCATGAGATGTGGGCCCAGGGCTAAGTCTTAAGGAACTCTCAAATTCATGGCGATATACAGAGATGGAGACCATGGAGGTGATTAAAATGAAGCAGGTAGAGAAGCAGGAGGAAGGCAGAGAATGGTGTGTTAGGGAAGCCAAAAGAAGAGAGTGTATCTAGTAGGTTCAAGATTTCAACACTACTGAGAAGTCAACCAAGAATAAAAAAAATGTCCATTAAATGAAGAGACATGGAGCACATAGATTAATCTAGTTGAGGTAAACTACAGTGAATCTAATCTATACTGGAGTAAAATGAGGAAGGAAGAAGTGAAGAAGTAGAACAGTAACAAGAAGCATTTTCAAGCTTAGCTTCAAAAATCCTCCTGATCTAGGTGCCGTCAAGTCGATTCCTACTCATGGTGACCTCATACGTGTCAAAGTAGAACTATGCTCCATAGGGTTTCCGATGGCTTATTTTTTGAAATAGATTGCCAGGCTTTTCTTCTGAGGCATCTCTGGGTGAGCTCGAACTTTGAACCTTTCGGTTAGCAGCCGAGCACATTAATCGTTTGCCCTACCCAGAGACTCTGCTTCAAAAATAGGAAACAGAAAAAGAAGTAGCCAGAGGGAAAGTAGGGTCTGGGACTATTTGTTTATCTTTACTTTGCTAATGGAAGATATTTGAAACTATTTAAAAGACAATGGGAATGACCCTCAAATTCAGAGTGAGAAGGGATAACTGGCAGTTAAATATTCCAGAAAATGTAGACGAGGATAAAACCTATAGCATAAGGTATTTGTAGATATTGGCCTTAGGTATGAGAAAAGAGTGATTTTCTGTTGTATCTTTTGGGAAGGACATTAGGCTACATCTAAATACATATAAATGTATAAATTAAATATAATTAAATTGATGGAATCTCTATCTAATATCTGTTTTGTTTCATTTTTCCTCTATCATTGCTATCAAGTGTTCCTGCAACTCAAATTCCCATGGAAATGACACAGAAAATATATGATTAGGGAAAATTCTGTATTAACATTGAAAAACAAGAATAAGGCACTTATTTGCTGAAATTTTCAAAGATATAGTGAGGATGAGAATGGACTGAAGTGAGGCTTGCAGGGCAATGGAAAACAATATCATGGTAAATGGAGAAAAAAATGAAGTTGTCAATGATTTCATTCTTCTTAGATTAATAATCACTTCCCATGGAAGTAGCAGTAAGAAATCAAACAATGTATTGCATTGAACTCACCTGCTGCAAAAAACTTCTTTGAAGTTTTAAAAAGCAAAGATGTCACTTTTATAACCAAGGTATTCCTGACCCAAGCCTTTTCAATCACTGTATATGCATTCCAAAGCTAGACAATGAAAAAAGAAGACAGAAGAAAAATTGATGCATTAAAATTGTGGTGTTGGTGAAGGATACTGAATATAATGATGGACTTCCAGTAGAACAAATAAATCTGTTTTAGAAAAAGTACAGTCTGAATGCTCCTTAGAAGTGAAGATGGCCAGAGTTTGTTTTGCTTGCTTTGGACTTGTCATCAGGAAAGACCAATTGTAGAAAAGGACATCATGCTTGGTAAAGTAGAGGGTTAGCAAAAATGAGGAAAACCCTGCATGAGATGGATTAACACAATAGCTGAAACAATGGGCTCAAACATATCAACAATTGTGAGGATGGCATAGGATCAGACAATGTTTTGTTCTGTTATACATGAGGTCACCATGAGTCAGAACTGACTCAACGGCACCTAACAATAACAACAACAAAAATATCCCCCATCCCCAACCCACTTCCAAGAACAAATAATGACTTCAGTAAGACAGTTGAGAGTTTGTCATTCTCCGTTCAGAGATGAGGAATAGTGTGGTATCATTGGGGTGAAATACTGGGGTAAACACAGTATTGAGAGGCCCCAAGCTTGAATCCTGGCACAGCACACAGAGAAAACTTAGATGTGAGCATGGTCAGCTTTGTTTCTCTCTCAGCAAGACGAAGCAGAGATACTGGCATGTCTGATGCTGGGTGCTTGGGAAGTGGAAGTAGAGTGGAGGTGTTCGGGTTTACTATAGTTTATTGTTGTTAAGTGCCCTCGAGTCAATATTTGACTCATAGCAACCCAATGTGACAGAGTAGAACTGCCCCAAAGGGTTTTCTAGACTGTAATTTTCATGGAAGCTGATCACCAGATCTTTCTCTTGTGGAGTCCTTGGGTGAGTTGAAACTGCCAATCTTTCCGTTAGCAGCCGAGTGCCTTACTGTTGCACACCAGGGTTCCTTTTATCTATAGCGGAGAAAAGAAACTTCCTGTGGCTTTTCGCTACACCAGTTCTCCCTATACCCTTCCCTCAAAGGCTCCTGGACTTGACACAGTCTAAGATTAAAGGTTCAGCTAAGGAAGATTTAGGGAGGTAGGGTGGTACCAGATATTATAAAATATTATAAATCTATAGTATTTAAAATAATGCAGCACAAGCCTAAAAATAGGTGGTAAATTCAATGGAAAATTAGCTTGCTGGGCTTAAAGTAAGCGTAAGAATCCAGTATTTGATAAAATTGGCATTTCAAGTCAAGAGAAAAAGGATGTATTCAAAGGTTGTTACTGGAATAATCAGTTACGTTATTTGTAAAAAAATATATGAATTCATATGGTAGCTTCACATTATGGGCACACACATATTTAAATGTTTAGGCACAAAAAAAAAAAAACAGGTGTTAGAACAATTAGAAGAAAACACAAGTGAATATCATATCTAGGATTTTATTTTTAGGAAATCTTTCTGGTACTGCCCAAAGAGGTATCTACAATGCTTTTAATATATTGCTTTATATAATAAGAATGCCAATAAAGTCTTTCAAATTTTATGACAATGTTTTATAAATTATTTTCAATACAGAAGAAAATATAAAGCTGCCACAGTCATTTTTAAAATCTTAACATACATTATTTCAAAGCATCGCTACATTTCACTATTAAAAAACTTGTGAAGTGATTCTGAAATTCATCTAATAGTCAATAATGAATAGATAAGTAAAACTTTAAAAAGAATAATTATAAGAAGAGTTCTGCCCTAGTATAAACTAAGTAACTTAGTGAGCTATAATGATTAGAGACGTATTGGCCTGCTATTTGACAAATTATTATTATTTTCATGAAATTGTAATGTTACCATTTCCAGTGTGTTTCGTTCCTAACCTCTTTCTTGCCAAGTACTATTAATTCATTCTATTGGACTATTTTTCATCTAATTTCATCTCATAGTGTTCAATATAAGTTAATTAGAAAATAAAAGTTAGTTGTGGTAAGCATTGCAAGAATGCAACTGCATGTTATTATGCCTGAAAATATAAGCATAAAAAAGCTGAGGGTAGTATGCAAAATAAAATAAATGGTAAAAATCACTAATACTGCAAAAAAAATTACAGAAGGAAAATGATAAACAAGAATATGAAGAGTTAGACTGTGTCTGGAAAAGGCTAAAAAAGCTGGAACCTAAATTAAACACGGACTCTTAAACCACAGGACATTTGAGAAATGGGGTGATGTTAATGGGAGCTAGAGAAAAACAAAATGTAATGATTTAAACAACCATGATGAAGAGGTGGCAAAGACCAAAGAACTAAATGTTAGCAATCATTACACTGTTGGGTGAAAAAATGAAGTGATAGGGATGACAGAACATAATTGTAAGATCTTAACTATGCAAAAATATCTTCTAATTAACAACTTGTTTCCGTCTTAAATCACACCCAAGTGGGAGAAGTAAAAGGAAGGCCTTGCCTGCTATAGAAATGAAAATAGTTATTTTATATTCAAAGCATTATTCAACTGAAGTTAGAATGAATATGTGATGTCTCTTTAGTGTATCTGATCTGCTTTGAAACCATGTTCAGATTGCTGCTGTCAGAATACAAAAGTATCTGAAACTACTTGTCTGCAGTAAAGAGCCGCCTAATGTCCACTTAGACTTTTTATAGTCTGTGTTCTGTGGTTTGCAAAACTGATTTAAAATTAATCTGAACTACAGAACAATTTATAGATGCCATTTCACTGAAATTATGATGAATGTGTTTGAAATATGGATTATAATTGAAGCAAAATCAATACCATGTTATGCTATATGTTTTCTTTCTCAAACTCATAATAAAAGCTAAAATGAATATGTTCTAATTTGCCATTGTCATAGTTTCCACTGAAATTATAAACACTATGTTATGTATTCATTATGTGAAGTAAAACACATTACCTAAAACATTTTAGTCACATTGGCTTAATAGAGTATTTTTATTCAGAAGTTTGGTAAGATAGCAACTATGTATGTACGTATATACCTATATCTATCTATCTATCTAGCTATATAGATATATATAGATATTTATCTTCCCTGGGGTAATGAATACCTTTTGAAGACACTGTGGGAAATTAAAAAAAAAAATGTATTACAGAGAAGGATGAGAAGACAATGACCTGCTAACTGTTGTACTGCTGATTAGAAGCCCTCATGCAGAGGGGAGAATAAACATATATTGAAACTAAGCTCACCAAACAGCTTCAACAAGGTCAGTGTCCTGAAAAACAAAGTCTGAGGAACTGTTCCAGATTAAAGGAGTACTGAAGATGTTAATTAAATGCAACCGATGATACTGGATATAGAATATTATTCGGACAACTAGACAAAGTAGAATAAGGACTGTATTATAGATAATAGCATTGTAACATTGTAAAATTTCCTGAATTTTATCATTGTTTTGTGGTTATGTAAGAGAATATCACCACTAGGAGATACTTGATGAAGTATTTAAAGGTGAAGGAGTGTGATATCTGGTAGATTCAAATGGTTTCACAAAAATAATAATGATGACCCATTAATGTATGTATACATATGAGTCAGTGCGTGTGTGTGTGTGTGTATGAGAGAGTAACAGAGAAAGAAAACACAAATTAATATGTTAAAAATCAGTGAATTGAAGTTTGAATTAAATGTTCTGAAAATAAATATTGAAAAAAATTTAAACTCAAAACATACTATCTTCTCTACTACGTCAAGTGTACAGCTGCCCTTTAGCTAATATTCTAGTTACAATTCTTCTTCCCCTAGAATCAAAAGTCCTCTGTCCTCCCCTCAACCTGGTACCAGGTACTTCAAAGAATATATCTTTTAAATATGGCAGCTTCCCTTGGAGGGTTGTAAAATTTAGTATTACCGGGTTGGTGGCTGGGTCCTAGTAATCATTAGATTTATTTGCATGAATCCTATTCAACACCCTTACGAATACTGGGGAGAAACGTGCTATCTCCATTTTCTCTCCTCAGTCTTGTCATGTAAGATGCTTTGTGTATATGTGTGTGTGTGTGTGTATATATATATATATATATATATATATATACGTCTTTCGAATAATTAGAGCATGATGGGGAAGCAATATTATACTTCACTTACTAAATTTCTATATAGTCTTTGTATAACATCTTAGCATATCTCTCACTATCAGGTAACTGAATTATGATTTAACTATAGATTTAACAGTTTGCACTTGGCTGCTAACCTAAAAGTTGGCAGTTTGAACCCACCTAGTGGTACTGCAGAAGAAAAGACCTGGTGATCTGCTTCCATAAAGATTACAGCCAAGAAAACCTATGGAGCAGTTCTAATCTGTAACACATGAGGTCACCATGAATTGGAATTAACTCTACGGCACCGAGAAACAATAACATAGAGAATTAATGACAGTATTTATAGAAAGAAGTTCTGCTTTCTCTTATTCCAGTAACTCCCACCACCACATCTACCCACTTACTGTATCTGCACTCCTATATTCTATTTCTCCTTATACTCAGGAAGGTCTTTCCAGGATACTCACTTCAGATTTCAACATAGCTTCCCAAACCTGGCATTTCATAGCCTCCTTCTCGGCTTTAAGTTTTCCCACTTACTACTGACTTGCTAGCAGTCCCAGAAAAAGAAAATAAAGAGAATTGGGAGGAGAGATACTCAAAATTATATTAACTAAGAATTTTTGAGAAAGTAAAGAACACCTGAAGTTCTTGAGATAAAAAAAAAATTACTCCCAAGTCTCTGGGTTAGGGATAGTTCTAACTACTATCAAACTGAACAGAGGAAAACTACTTCTGGCAAGCTAGATAAAAATAAAGCAAGATACAAAATAAAATATGCAATATGCAAGTACAGATGCAGGTACTATGCAGGTACTTACGTACGATTCCATCCAAGATACCACATTATATATAGCAGTCATGTCTTTGTGTCACTTTATTGCTCCTTTCTTTTTATCACTGAATAGTATATCATTGTATAAGTGTACCACAATTTGTTTTTCCATTCACCTATTGAAGAACATCTTGATTGCTTCCAACCATTGGTAATTATGCATAAAACTGTTATAAACATTTGTGTACAGGTTTTTGTGTGGACATAAGTTTCAAATTAATTAGGTAAATAACTAGGAACATAATTGGTGGACCATATAGTAATATTATGTTTAGCTTTGTAAGAAAGGGCTAAATTGTCTTCCCAAGTGGCTGCACCATTTTGCATTCCCAGTAGCAACGAACAATAATTCTTGCTGTTCTGCATACTTGCCAGCAATTTATATCATCAGTTGTTTTGGATTTCAGCAATTCGAAAAGATTCCTAGTGGTTTTTCATCATTATTTTAATTTGCATTTCCCTAATAACAAATGGAGCCCTGACGACACAGTGGGTTAAGATTTGACTGCTAACTAAAACGTCAGCAGTCTGAATCCACCAGCTGCTCCTTGGAAACCCTATGGGGCAGTTCTACTCTGTCCTATAGGGTTGCTATAAGTCAGAATCAAATCGACAGCAATGGGTAAAAAAAAATATTGAGCATATTTTTACATGCTTATTTGTCCTGTCATTTTGTGTGGCACATACTAAGTATGCAATAGTGAGTGAAATGAATTATTTCACAGAAAATTTGCATGGAAGCTAAATGCATTATCACAATAGTCTTAAAAGGTCACATTTGTGTCCATTCAAATAAATATAGCCCTCTTAAGCTACGACTCTTAAAAAAAGTCACTTATTTTTTTGTGCCTCATTTTTCTGGATAATGCTGTGAGGAATGGGAATTCCAGAAAACTTAATTGTGCTCATGAGGAACCTGTACATAGGCCAAGAGGCAGTCATTCAGACAGAACAAGGGGACACTGCCTGGTTTATAATCAGGAAAGGTACACATCTGGGTGTATCCTTTCACAGTACTTATTCAATCTGTATGCTGAGCAAATAATCTGAGAAGCTAGACTATATGAAGCTATATGAAGAAGAACACAGCATCAGAACTAGAGGAAGACTCGTTAACAACCTGTTATGCAAAAGACACAATCTTGCTTGCTGAAAGTGAAGAGGACTTGAAGCACTTACTGATGAAGATCAACGGCTACAGCCTTCGGTATGGATTACATATCAACATAAATAAAACAAAAATTCTCACAAATGGACCAATAAGCAACATCAAGGTAAACAGAGAAAAGACTGAAGCTGTCAAGGATTTCCTTTTACTTGATTCCACAGTCAACACCTATGGAAGCAGCAGTCAAGAAATAAAACGAGACTTCCAGGCAACATGATGCTCTAGGCAGAAGCACCATGCCATCCCTCCACAGCAAAGACCCGAAAAACTAAGCCAAACAGAGAAAACAGCGATCCTGAAACCCTAAGCAAAAAATGAAGAGATAAAGAACTCAGCCAAGCACCAAATGGAATAAGAAACTGACAGAGAACAGAGAGCGAAGAGAGATAAATGCAGAGGTCCCCTATCAGCTAACACAGCATGAATCCACCACCTTGGACTCCTATCAGAGACCAGCAGACAGGGGATATGAGAAAACAGCTTCACGGAGCTTCCAGCAGGAGACAGAACAACTGCTAAACAGCTATATACACTTTCCCATTGCCCACCCTTCTTTACCTCAACTTGGCCTCCTCTGTTTCCCACAGACACAGTCTCTTGGCCGGGAAGCACCGGCTACTTGGATTCCACTTGCCCGTACTGGCTGACTCCCTGAGTGCCATTTGTTGGCTGCTGGTGTTGCTTTTTTCCACTTCTTCTGATTCCTTCCTTAACTCTCACCATCTCCCCCTCCTTTCTCTCAAATACCTGGCTCCGTGCACCATCTTTGCTTCTCTCTGAAAGGCTGTGAAACTCCATTTGAATGTGAAACTGCTTCCCAGTCCGTGCTGCCACTCTGGTGGGATCCTGGGGTTTTTTGTTTGTTTTGAATTGTTTATTTGTTTTCTTTTTCTTTTCTGGAATTGGGAGCCCATTCGAGCCTGGCGCTACTGTGCGGCTTGGGAGCTACCCCCTCAGTTTGCACAGATGCACAGAGGAATGCCTGAAGGCATGTCTTTCTTCGTGTTTTTTTTTTTTCTTTCTGTTTTTTGAGGGGTTTTTCTTGTGTTTTTTTTTTTTAATTTGTTTTGTTTTCTTTTCCCTCTTCTTCCCTTTTTGTTTTTCTTCATTACTCACTTTCTTGTCTCTGTATACCTTCCCTCTCTTCCTGTCCCCAAATACCTGGCACTGAGTCATGCCTCTAGGTCTTCTAGCCAGGCTGTACTTCAATGCCTGGGAGCAACTTCCCCAGACCTCATAGCTGCACCGGTGGGATCCCTAGGAGCTTTTCTTCTCTTTTTTCTTTCTAATTTTTATTTATGCTTTTCTTTTTTTTCTTCTTCTTCTCCTTTTTGTATTTCCCCATTTCATAGTCTCTAATCTCTCCACTCCAATGGCAAGCTCCCCTAGCACTCTTTTTTGTTTGTATGTTTTTGGCTCCTGTTCATCTCTCCTCTCTCTCTTCTCTCCCATACTCATCTTAGTGCCACACATCACAAGCTCCCTCCTCCATCTTGCCTACCTGCACCACGCGCTGAACATCACACCACGAAGCAGCACAGGCAAGGCCTACCAAAACCTGCCCTGCACTGATAACCAGCCCACCCTGGTGGCCATTGTAAGTGCCACAAACAACCCATCCCAGCAATTCCTCTACAGCAAGACCTACCCTGCTGTACCATATCTGAGCGACTGACCCTGCCAACTGGAGAAGGAGGCGAAAAGTATCATGCCCACAGACAAGCAAACAACAAAGAATGCACAGCCCTCCCACTCAGACATAGCCAAGCAAAACAAAAAAACAGGACGAAATAAACAAATATACAATCAATAAACAAGAACCATAATTATCAAACGCCCTGAAAATAGTGGACATTATCAAAACATTTATAAAAACAGGACAGGATGGTTCCAGTAGGCATCCAAAATGAAAAACCAGATGACTGTCCAGTAGAAGAAAACGCACTAGAACTACCTGATAGGGAATTAAAATCTCTAATATTCAGAGCTATCCAAGAGTTGAAGCAAAAAGCAGACAAAAATGAGGAAAAAATAGACAAATTCATGGAAAAGGTAGGTAAATTCATGGAAAATACAGGCAAAAAAATGGAAGAATTCAGGAAAATAATGCTGGAACAAAATGCCAAAATAAATTCACAACTAGAAATCATACAAAAACAACAATTAGAAATCCAAAAGATAAACAACAAGATTTCAAAAATGGACAGTGTCATAGAAGGGCTGAGGAGAAGATTTGAAACAGTAGAAGACAGGATAAGCAAAACTGAAGTCAAACACTTGGATACAATACTGTTTGAGGAAAACTCAGAAAAAAGAATGAAGAAAAATGAAGACACCCTGAGAATTATGTGGAATACAATCAAAGCAAAAATTTTCGAGTGATTGGAGTTCCAGAACAAGGGGAGAAAACAGAAAAAACAGAGAAGATCATTGAAGAACTGCTGACAGAAAACTTCCCCAATATCATGAAAGATAAAAATCTGGCCATCCAAGAAGCTCCATGAACACCATATAGGATAGACTCCAAAAGAAATTCACCAAGGCATATCATAATCACACTCGTCAAAGCCAAAGACAAAAAATAATGAGAGCAGCTTGAGAAAAACAAGAGTCACATACAGAGGAGAAACAATAAGGCTAAGCTCAGATTATTTGGCAGAAACCATGCAGGCAAGAAGGCAATGGAATTACATACATAAAACATTGAAAGAAGAGAATTGCCAGCCAAGAATAATATATCCTGCAAAACTCTCATTCAAATATGATGGTGAAATCAGGACATTTCCAGATAAACAGAAATTAAGGGAATATGTAAAAACTGAACCAAACTTACAAGAATTATTAAAGGGAGCCCTTCAATCTGAGAACAAAAAACTTCACTCACAGGCTGATTCTAGGATGCAGGATCATACCAGCCAGATATCAATCTAGGAAACGAACTCTCAAGGACTATGCAAAACCAAAAGAAATACAACAGGGAATCAGAGCAGCTAATCTGTAAATGACAACAACATCAGAATAATAAAAGAGGGAATAAACAGTGTAGGTATAGAATCTTATCATGAAGAAGAAGACAAGGCGATACCAGGTAATAATAGACTGCTTCAAACTTAGAAAGATAAGGGGAAAATTCACGGTAACCACAAAGAAAGTTAACAAACCTACTCATAAAAATAAAGAGGAAAAACATAAAGCCTCAGTAAAAACAATACCAACAAAAGAAATGAAAAATACCCACAAACAAAAGGAATTCAGCACAGAAGAGTAAGAGGAACAAAGAAAACGTCAGCACCACAAAAAAAAAGAACTACAAAATGACAGAAATAAACTCACATCTATCAATAATACACTGAATGTAAATGGCTTCAATGCACCCATAAAGAGACGGAGAGTGACAGAATGGATAAAAAAACAGGATCCATCAATATGCTGTCTACAAGAGACACACCTTAGAAATTAAGACACAAATTTATTAAAAATCAAAGGTTGGAAAAATATTACGCTAACAACTACCAAAAAAGAGCAGGAGTGGCAATTCTAATCTCAGATAAAATAGACTTTAAAACAAAATCAACCATAAAAGACAAAGAAGGATACTATATAATGATTAAGGGGATGATCTATCATGAAGACATAACCATAATAAACATCTACACACCCAATGACAGGACTCCAAAATACATAAAACAAACTCTAAAAGCACTGAAAAGAAAATGGACAGTTCCACAATAATAGTAGGAGACTTCAACACACCACTCTCAGTAAAGGACAGAACATCTAAAAAGAAACTCAGCAAAGATATAGAAGACCTAAAGGGCACAATCAGCCAACTTGACCTCACAGACATATATAGAACACTCTATCCAACAGCTGCAAAGTACACATTCTTTTCTAATGCACATGGAACGTTCTCCAGAATAGACCACACCTTAGGCCACAGAGCAATCCTCAACAAGATCCAAAACGTTGAGATAATACGAAGTATCTTCTGTGACCACAATGCCATCAAGGTAGGAATTAACAACAGAAAGAGCAAAGGAAAAAAATCAATTACATGGAAACTGAATAACACCCTGCTTACAAACCACTGGGTAATAGAAGATATCAGAGATGGAATAAAAAAATTCCTAGAATCAAATGAGAATGAAAACACATCATAATAAAACATTTGGGACACAGCAAAGGCAGTCCTCAGAGGACAATTTATAGCAATAGATGCACTTATCAAAAAAGAAGAAAGGGACAAAATCAAAACATTAACTACAGAACTCAAACACATAGAAAGAGAACAGCAAAAAAGCCCACAACCACTGGAAGAAAGGAAATAGTAAAGATCAGAGAAGAAATCAATAAAATAGAGAACAGCAAAACAATAGAAAGAATCAACAAAACCAAAAGTTGGTTCTTTGAAAGAATCAACAAAATCGATAAACCACTGGCCAGACTGACAAAAGAAAAACAGGAGAGGACACAAATAACCCAAATAAGAAATGAAATGGGGCACATTACAACAGACCCAACTGAAATAAAAAGGATTATAACAGAATATTATGAAAAACTATACTCCAACAAATTTGAAAACCTAGAGGAAATGGATCAATTTCTAGAAACACATGGCCTACCCAAACTACAACAAAGTGATGTTGAAAATCTAAACAGACCCATAACAAGAGAAGAGATTGAAAAGGTAATTAAAAAAAAAAAAAAAAACTCCCAACAAAAAAAGCTTTGGCCCAGATGGCTTCACTGGAGAATTCTACAAGACATTTACAGACGGGCTTGTACCAGTACTACTCAAGCTATTTCAGAGCATAGAAGAGGAAGACGCTTCCAAATTCATTCTATGAAGCCAGCATAACACTGATACCAAAACGAGGCAAAGATGTTACAAAAAAAGAAAATTACAGACCAATATCTCTCATGAATATAGATGCAAATATTTTCAACAAAATTCTAGCCAATAGAATTCAGCATCATATCAAAAAATAATACACCACGACCAAGTAAGATTCATACCAGGTATGGGAGGATGGTTCAACATTAGAAAATCAATCAACATAATCCACCACAGAAATAAAAGGAAAGAATCACATAATCATCTCAATTGATGCAGAAAAGGCATTTGACAGAGTCCAACACCCATTCCTGATAAAAACTCTCAATATAAAGGTATAGAAGGGAAATTTCTCAACATAATAAAGGGCATCCATGCAAACCAACGGCCAACATCATTCTTAATGGAGAGAGGCTGAAAAGATTCCTCTTGAGAACAGGAACAAGGCAAGGATGCCCTTTATCACCACTCCTATTTAACATTGTGCTGGCAGTCCTAGCTAGAGCAATAAGGCGAAAAAGAAATAAAGGGCATCCAAATTGGTAATGAATTAGTTAAACTGTTCCTGTTTACGGATCATTTGGTACTATACATAGAAAACCCTAAAGACTCCACGAGAAATCTACTGGAACTAATAGAAAGATTCAGCAGAGTAGCAGGATACAAGATAAACATACAAAAATCAGTTGGATTCCTATACACCAATAAAGAGAACAATGAAAAGGAAATCAGGAAAAAAATACCATTTATAATAGCCCTTAAAAAAATAAAATACTTAGGAATAAATCTGACCAGGAATGTAAAAGACCTATACAAAGAAAACTCCAAAGCATTACTGCAAGAAACCCAAAGGGATCTACATAAATGGAAAAACATACCATGCTCATGGATAGGTAGACTCAACCTAATGAAAATGACAATTCTACCCAAAGCAATTTACAAATACAATGCAATCCCAATCCAAATACCAACAATATTCTTCAAAGAGATTGAAATACTAATCATTAACTGTATATGGAAAAGGAAGAAGCCCCCCCCCCCGCCAAATAAGTAAAGCACTATTGAAGATGAAGAATAAAGTAGGAGGACTCACACTACCTGACCTCAGAACCTACTATACAGCTACAATAGTCAAAACAGCCTGGTACTGGTACAATGACAGATACATCAACCAACGGAACAGAGTAGAGAACCCAGATGTAAATCCATCCACTTACTGTCACCTGATCTTTGACAAGGGCCCAAAGTCCATCAAATGGGGAAAAGACAGTCATCTTAAAAAATGGTGCTGGCAAAACTGGATATCCATTTGCAAAAAAATAAAACAGGACCCATACCTCACAACATATAGAAAATGGATCAAAGACCTAAATATAAAGCTAAAAACTATAAAGTTCATGGAAGAAAAAATAAGACCAATGCTACAGGCCCTAATACACGGCATTAACAGGATACAAACCATAACAATCAACACACAAATTCCAGAAGATAATCTAGATAACTGGGATCTTCTGAAAATCAAACATCTCTGCTCTTCAAAAGACTTCACCAAAAGAGTAAAAAGAGAACTTACAGACTGGGAAAAAATTTTTGGACAGTACAAGTCAGGCAATGTTCTAATCTCCATAATCTATAAGAAAATCCAAAGCCTCTACAACAAAAAGACAAATATTCCAAATAAAAAATGGGCAAAGGAAATGAACAAACACTTCACCAATGAAGACATTCAAGTGGCCAACAGACACGTGAGGAAATGTTCACGTTCACTAGCCATTAGAGAAATGCAAATTAAATCCACAATGAGATATCATCTCATCCCGGCATTACTGGCATGAATCAAAAACACTGGAAATAACAAATGTTGGAGAGGCTGCGGCGAGATCAGAACTCTTATACACTGCTTGTGGGAATGCATAATGATGCAACCAATTTGTAAAATGATATGGCACTTCCTTAGAAAGCTAGAAATAGAAATACCATTTGATCCAGCAATCCCATTCCTAGGAATATATCCTAGAGAAATAAGAGCTGTCACAAGAATAGACGTATGCACACTCATGGTCATGGCAACATTGTTCACAATTGCAAAAAGATGGAAACAACCTAGATGCCCATCAACAGATGAATGGATAAACAAACTATGGTACATATGCACAGTGGAGTATTATGCAATGATAAAGAACAACAATCAGTCTGTGAAGCATCTCATAACATGGATGAAACTGGAGGACATCATGCTGAGTGAAATAAGTCAATCACAAAAGGACAAATATTTTATGAGACCTCTACTGTAAAAACTCATGGAAAAGTTTACACACAAAAAGAAACAATCTTTGCTGGTTATGAGTGATGGGAGGGGTGCTGGGGGGTACTAAATAGACAATAGATAAGTGGTGACTTTGGTGAAGGGTAAGACAGTACACAACACTGGGAAAGCCAGCACAACTTGTACAAGGAAAGGTCATGGAAGCTCCATAGACACATCCAAACTCCCTGATGGACTGAATTGCAGAGGGCTGTAGGGACCATGGTCTCGGGGAACATCTAGCAATTGGCATAACACAGTTTATAAAGACAATCTTCTACATTCTACCTGGGTAAGTAGTGTATGGGGTCTCCAAAGCCTGTGAGCAGCCATCTAAGATACTCCACTGGTCTCACCCCTTTGGGGCAAAGGAGAATGAAGTAAACAAGATACAAGGAAAAGATCAGTCCAAAGGACTAATGGATCACAGCTACCAAGGCCTCCACCACACTGAGTCCAGTACAGCTAGATGGTGCCCGGCTACCACCACTGACTTCTCTGACTGGGATCACCACCAAGGGTTCTGGACAGAGCTGGAGAAGGATGTAGAACAAAATTCTAACAAACAAAAAAAGACCAGACTTAACTGGCCTGACAGAGACTGGCGAAACCTCGACAGTACGGCCCCCGGACACCCTTTTAGCTCAGGGGTGAAGTCACTCCTGACGTTCACCGTTCAGCTGAGGACTGGACTGCCCCATAACACAAAATGGGACTAATGAGGCACAGCAGTCCAGGGACAAGGACTAGAAGGCAGAAGGGGCAGGAAAGTTGGTGATAGGGAACCAAAGTTTCAGTAAGGACAGTGCTGACATGTAGTGGGGCTCTCAACCATTGTCATAGGGCAATATGAGTAGTGTTTAATGAGAAACTATTTTGTTCTGTAAACCTTCATCTAAAGTGAGAATAGCAGCACAACTGGAAGAACATAATAATGTCACTGAATTGTACAGGTAGAAATTTTTGAAATGATGTATCTTTGGCTATGTATATTTTCACCAAAAAAAGAAAAAAAGATCCTCCAAGGCTGAGAAGGGAGTGTGTCGACATGTCGTGGGGTTGTTAACCAACGTCATAAAACAATATGTGTACTGACTGTTTAATGAGAAAACATTTCTTCTGTAAACCTTCACCTAAAGTACAATTTTAAAAAATTAAAAAAAGAAATCAAATGACTTATCGAATTGGGCAAATGTGCTGCAAAAGAGCTCTTTAAAGTGTTCAAAAGCAAAGATGTCACTTTGAGGACTAAGGTGCGCCTGACTCAAGCCATGGTATTTTCAATCACCTCATATGCATACAAAAGCTGGACAGTGAATAAGGAAGACTGAAGAATTGATGTGTTTGAATTATGGTGCTGGCAAAGAATGTTGAATATTCATGAACTGCCAGAAAAATGAACAAGTCTGTCTTGGAAGAAGTACAGCCAGAATGTTCCTTAGAAGCGAGGATGGTGAGACTTTGTCTCAAGTACTTTGGACACATTATCAGGAGGGACCAGTTCCTGGAGAAGGACATCATGCTTAAGAAAGTAGATGGTCAGTGAAAAAGAGGAAGACCCTCAATGAGAAAGATTGACACAGTGGCTGCAACAATGGGCTCAAACATGGCAAAGAACATGAGGATGGCTCAGGACTGGGCAGTGTTTCATTCTGTTGTACATAGAGTCACTATGAGTTGGAAATGACTCAATGACACCTAACAACAACATTACTGAATTATTGGGTGTTTTTTTTTTACATATTCTGATTACAAGTTTTACTAAAATATGTTTTTCAAATATTTTCTCTTGAGTTGTGGCTTGTTTTTTCATTTTCTTTACAGCAAAAACAGATTTATTGTTTTCATCAACTTAGGGGGGAGAATGGCCATTACTGCCTCTGTAGAGTAAAATGGTACAACTTTGCAGATCACCTTTTTTGTTTCTTTTCTCTTGGGGATCACAGTCCTGTTCTTCCTATTGTCCAATATCTGAAGACAGTTGTTTCATATGTATTTTGTCTGGTTTTCTAAAAACTGAAGGCAGGAAGGTAAATACTTTCTATGATTGTTATGGATTGAATTGTGTTTCACCAAAAAAGTTATGTTAAAGCCCTAACTCCTGTACTCATTAATTTGACCTTTGGAAATAGGTTTTTTTTTTTTTTTTACTGTTAATGAGGTCATAACAGAGTAGAGTGGGTCATAAACCTAATCCCTTCTGAGTAGTGTCTTATAATAAAAGCAGAACAGAAACAGAAAGAATCACACAGGGGCACGAGACAGTTTGAGGATCCAGCTACAAGCTAAGGAATTCTAAAGAATGCCTGAGGTTAACAACAAGAAAGTTCGTTTCCCTAGAACTGATGCCTTAATTTGGACTTCTAGCTTCCAAAATTGTGAGACAATAAATTCCGGTTCTTTAAAGCCACTCATTTGTGGTATTTTTGTCATGGCAGCACTAGGAAACTATGACAATGTTTTTTCATCTTGACCTGGAATGGATATCTTGATCCATTTACATAAATCATGGATATCTAATTCTAAAATATTTCTTAGGACTCTAAACTCCAGGTGGTCTGAAGTATATGGGCTGACACAAGGTCTCCAACTGAGAAATCTAGATGTTTCTAATTTCTGTAGCTTTTTCTATCATGCAGGTATTATGTAGTAGATCTCATATTTACCATCAGGAGATCAGATTAGAAATCAATTTAGTCAACTGAATTGTTTGTCTTTATGTCATACTCCTTAGAGATTATTGGTTATCTAGGATTTGGGGTAGACTTTCAGAGTCCGTTGTAGTAGGCCTGGTGATTGACTTCAGAAAATTCAGCAACTGAAAACCCTATGGAACACAGTTTTACTTTGAAACACATGGGGTCGCCGTGAGTCAGTATTGACTCAGCAGCAGCTGGTTTGGTTTAGTTTTGGTTTTATAGTATCTCTACAGTACAGCAGATTTTGTATTTTCCACCATTTGGGAACTGGTGCATTTTGATGAGAATAGGGTTGTTATGCTAAGTGTGCTCTTAAGTATATTCAGATTAATCTCTTTGTCTCTTAACCTTATAGCTGATAAAAATGTGTAGATCTACACACCATTAGCAATTTAGCAGTTCATCAAATTAGTATTCTTTTTATTCATTTCTATTTTTTGATTCTTTTTTAACTTATCATTCCTTATGCCTAAGTGTGTGTGTACATACATATAGATATATATCATCACCTTCTAATAGTTTTAAAGAGCATTTTTTTGTTTTAACACTTACTTAACCAATGTAATATTTGTATGAATGTGTTTGTGTGATTCTTTTGATGTAAGGATCTGGTTATTTTTATTTTTCAGTAAAGAAGTATCTTAGCATCCATTCTCCAATTATTTCTAATGACTCTTCTTTTATACATCAAGTTTCCATATATATCTGGCTTGGTTCCTAGCCTCCTTTTGGTGTTCATCATTGGGATATTTCTCTATCTATCTAACAAATTAATGTTTACAATAAGTCTAGAGAACTAGTGTGGCAAGCTCTTCTGCCTTGGTGATTTTGTTGCAGTTATCTTGGTAGTTACCAATTCTTTGAGTTATTAGGTAATAATAATGATAAACCCATTGCTGCTGAGTGGATTCTGACTCATAGCGATGCTATAGGACAGAGTAGAACTGTCCCGTAGGGTTCCAAGGAGCGATTTGGTGGATTCGAACTACCGATCTTTTAGTTAGCAGCCAAGTTCTTAACCACTGGGCCACTATAATTAAATATATTAGCAGGAGAGAAAATGTAATACATTTATCATATGGTCATTTAATTTATTAAAATTAAACTATGACAAAATAAGAAAAATAAAAAAAGAAGGAAAATGACATTTAAAAAGACTATAATCTATATACTTTGCAGGGGTAGGATTCAGGGCAAAATGGGCTCTATGATATAAATAAATCCTGCCTTGCTAATTGACATTCAATGAGATTATCCTGGGAAAATTACAGTGTTCATCTGCTATTAAATTTTCCAATTCATATTTCAAATTGCGGTCATTTTAGTCTCCCTGAAGAAAAACTCTGACCAGATCACTTTTATGTTTAAAAGTCTTAATTTACTCCAAAGGCCATCATTTTCTGATCTCAATGTGTTTCATTTCATTTTCGTACTTTTAGTTTACCAAAAGCACTTGCTATTCTCCATACTGTTTGACTCAGAATTCCCACTTTTTTTACTTTGTTTATTCTGCTCACTCTGCTTTGAGCATCACTTAATCACCTCTACAGCTCCAAAATCAATTTATGTTTCAAAGCCCCGTTTAAATGTTAACTTACCTGTCATTCCAAGCAGAAATACTGACTTCCTCATTTAAATCTCTATTTAAGTATCTCTACTCCTTGTATTATAATCTTATTAGTTTCTACCTTGTATTATTAGTATTTATATGAAAGCTGTATCTGTTTTATTAGAGCGTGCACTGTTTTCCAGATGTACCTGATTCATTTTTATTTATTCAAACTGCCTGTTTTTTATTGTATAAGGTGATTTACAAATATGTGCTAGGTTAATGTAAACTAAGAATATTTGTCAAAAGAATATAAAGAAGCACTACTAAACCATGGTAACAAGTAAATGATGGAATTTAAACATTAAAAAAGAAAACAAAAAGAATCATAGAGAACACTTGATGACTGAAGTGAGATTCAAATTATAAATCTTTGTTACAGACTTTTCTAGGAGGATAAGGATAGATTAAAGCCTCAGAACAAATGGCATCCACCCTAGGGATTAGGGTTTCCAAAAATAACAAATTGTCATTACAAATTACCCATGTGTCAGAGAACAAATGTAACCAGTATAAGTAAATAGTAATTAATAAATACTATAATAATAAGATAATATTAACAATGACAAAACAATAATGATTGTTAATAGTGTGTGTGCACAAACACACACAGAGACATACACACAGACTCACATGGACACAGAGATATACCCAGTAAAAAAACTATGAAATAATCTAATTACTGTCCACAACTCAGAAGATGGGGACCTCAAATTTATTGTAGATTGTTTTGATCATATTGGCTTATGTGCTGTTTTGATTTGAGAATACAATTAATCATTGGACATTACTAAGACTCATAGTGAAAAAAAAAATGTGGCTGATTCTCATGGTCAATACCTGGGCCAAATTTAACAGAGTACATCATGGCTGCTGGGATACCACGTTTTGTTTTTCTCCTACCTTACTGGCTGCTCCTTTAAGGTCTCCTATCCTAACTCCTTACCACTAACCTGATTTCATAACATCGGAGTTTCCCATGATGCATTTGTTGTACCCTTTCTCTTCTCTTTCTACACTCATTACCAATGTATACTATCTATATGCTGGTAATTCTCAAATTACATCTCCAGTCTGGCCCCAGTTCTCTCCCCTAAATTCCACAATTATTTATCCAACTGTCTACTTAACATCTCATCTGGAGTTGTCACTTGAAGAATGTCAGGTGTCTACTAAGTAATCAACTAATATTTAGTGAATCAAGGTATTAAAATCACCAATATTCTGTGACCAAGTAGAGTTTATTCCAGGAATGAAAGAATAGCTCAACATTAGAAAATATTTCAGTCTAAGTAGTTGAATCAACAAATTAAACAATTAAAAACAATGTGACTCTTTTAAAGGATGCTGCAAAATCATTTGTAAAAATTCAGGATCCTTTCCCAATAAGAAGGTTAACTAAAATAGGATTTTATAGTGCATTAAAATGATAAAAACTATGTACAAATTCCAAATAACAAGCACAATATTAAATATTAAAACAATAATCTTATTCTCATTAAACTCAGGATGAAGACAATAATATACATTATCATTACTACCATTCAATTTTATTCCAGATGTTTTAAATGCAGAAAGAGAAAATAATAAACAGGACAAATATTAAAATGATAGATGCAGATGTTATAAGTGTACGGCAAAAAGAAAACAAGAGAAACAGTATTTAAATTATTGGCATTGGAGAAGCGTATTGCAAAGTGACTAGAATATAAATATGGAAAAAAAAAGTTAAAATAACTAATTAGAAAATTTTGGCTACAAAAAAAGAAATCTTGACACTATAGAGGTCCATATAAAGAGAAGTATATCAGGGAATAAATTTTGTGAGTAAGGAGAAGAACATATATGAAGAAAACTATGAAAGTTCGTTGTAGGATACAAAACAAAACCTGCATATGCATAGAGAAACATACTACGGTTACGGGAAAATGGAATATCATGCAAATATTTACCAAATTATAAATTTAATTAATTAGGTGTATCCATATATTGTTTCAACAAAGTATTAAACACCATCTATGTGATTGGAGATGAATTTGGATGAGTAGCCAAAATAAAACCTCATGTAGAATTCATACACACACACATACACACATATATATTAAACATTTTCAGTATACGTTTTTACTGTACATTGTAGTTAAAGAGTGAATTTTTTTTTTAAGTGTGTTTTAGGTGAAAGTTTACATAGAAAATTAGTGTCTCATTCAAAAATTTGTAAACAAATTGTTTTGTGACATTGGTTGCAATCCCTGCAATGTGTCAATACTCCCCTCTTCCCCACTACGGGTTCCCGGTTTCGTTTGTCTGTTTTACCTGTCCCTTCCTGCCTTCTCATCTTTGCTTTTGGGCAGCTGTTGCCCATTTGGTCTTGTAAACATGACTGAACTAAGAAGCATGTTCCTCATGTGTGTTATTGTTTGTTACATAGACCTGTCTAATCTTTGGCTGAAGGTTGAACTTCAGGAGTTGCTTCAGTCTGAATTAAAAGGGTATCTGGGGGCCATACTGTTAGGGATTCCTCCAGTCTCTGTCAGACGAGGAAATCTTTTTTCTCCTCCTGTTCTGTCCAGGACCCTCTGTTGTGACCCCTGTCAGAACAGTCAATGGTGCCAGGTACCATCTAGTTGTTCTGGGCTCAGGCTGGTGGAGGTTGTGGAAGTTATGGCCCATTAGGCCTTTGGACTATTATTCACCTGTGTTTCCTTTTCTTCATTTTCCCTTGCTTTGGATGCGATGGGACCAGCAGATGTATCTTAATGGCTGCTCAGTAGCTTTTAAGACCCCAGATGCTACTCACCAAAGTTGAATGTAGAACATTTTCTTTATGAACTATATGTTATACAAATTGACCTAGAAGAAGCTCGCGACCATGGTCCCCAGCCCTCAGCCCCAGTAACTCAGTCTCTCAGGGCATTTGGATGTGTCTATGAAGCTTCTATGACTTTGCCTTTGTCAAGTTGTGCTGACTTCATCTATATTGTGTACTGTCTTTTCCTTTATCAAAGTTAACACTTATCTACTATCCAGTTAGTGATTTCCCCTCCTGGGTCCTCCGTTCCTTCATAACCATCAAAGATTGTTCCTTTTTGTGTATAAACCTTTTCTTGAGTTTTTATAATAGTGGTCTCATATAGGATTTGCCCTTTTGTGACTGACTTATTTCACTCAGCATAATGCCCTCCAGATTCATCCATATTGTGGGTTATTTCATGGATATCCATACTGTAGGGTATTTAAAGGGTGAATATTCTTACAGGCAAAAAAAAAAAAAAATTCTTACAAAGCCTAATAGAAAAGGGCAATATGTATAAATATGTGATTCACAGTGGTGGAAGGGCATATGACTAATAAACATAATAAATTCAAATTCCTTAGCAGAGAAATATGAGTCAATATAATGGGCTACTATTTTCATCAAAAGTTTGGCAGAAGTAAGAAAGAATAAAGACATCATTTGCTACAACATTTTTTAAAAAACAGTATTTATTTGCCCCAATAAAATCTATATTTTAGAAAATATCTTTACAAAATTAAATTATATGTAAGGATCTATTTTTAATGATGTTTATTTAATATTTCATGTAAGCAACACACTCAAAACAACTTGAACATCTGTTCATAGGAAATGTTTGAATAAATTACAGTAGTATATCTACACTAAGAAGATACTAAATGAATAACTAAATTAAGAGAATGAATTAATGTTTTGTGAATTGACTTGTAAAGATATCCATAATATATTAAAGAAGTATGTGTATTATATAATCCCATATATTTATACAAACCTATATATTTGTTTGAACAAAGAGAAAAGTATAAGTGGATACACATCAAAGATTTATTATTTGTTACCTACTGTGGGGAAGACTGTAGTATTTGGGGGAGGCCTAGTAGTTTAATAACTTTTTTAAAATACAACTTTGTTTTTAACTTACAGAGGCACTGAATTACTAGGCTGAGGGCTGGGGACCATGGTCTCGAAGGACATCTAGCTCAATTGGCATAACATATTTTATAAAGATAATGTTCTACACCTACTTTGGTGAATAGCGTCTGGGGTCTTGAAAGCTTGTGAAAGGCCAGCTAAGATACTCCACTGATCCCACTCCACAGGGAGCAAGGGAGAATGAAGAAAACCAAAGACACAAGGGAAAGATTAGTCCAAAAGACTAATGGACCATAACTACCACAGCTTCCACCAGACTGAGTCCAGCACAACTAGATGGTGCCCGGTTACCACCACCAACTGCTCTGACAGGGATCACAATAGAGGGTCCTGGACAAAGATGGAGAAAAACGTAGAACAAAATTCAAACTCACAGAAAAGGACCAGATTTCCTACTGACAGAGACTGGAGAAATTCTGAGAGTATGGCCCCAGAATCCTTTTAACTCAGTACTGAGGTCACTCCTGAGGTTCACCCTTCTGTCAAAGATTAGACAGGCCCACAAAACAAACAATAATACACGTAGCTCAACCATGTATATAATGCTAAATGGGCACACCAGACCAGGGGCAAGAACGAGAAGGCAGGAGGGGACAGGAAAGCTGGATGAACAGAAATGGGGAAACCAACGTCAGGAAGGGGAAAGTGTGTACATGTCGAAGGGTTGGCAACCAATGTCACAAAACAATATGTGTATTAATTGTTTACTGAGACACTAATTTGCTCTGTAAACCTTCTTCTAAAGCACAATTAAAAATAGATAAGTATATATCAAAAAAAAGAAAATGGAAGCTAAAAAAAAACACGACTTTTATTTTATTTGTTCCAGTGAGCACTTTCAGTGATAAAACACCCCCTCTACCAGAGGTTTACTATGCATTCTCTCCTCCTACTCACATCACTTTTTCCTGTTCTCTTTTCCGCCTTAAGCATTGTTTTATAGGTAAGAATGGAACACGGAAAAAGATCATAATCTGTCTTCCTGTCTTCTTAAAACTATAACATGGCCTACCTTTAGTTAAGAAATGATTGTCCGGGTAATTAATTTACTAATTTGTAATTTTTTCTATCATTCTCAATTTTAAACAACTTTCTCTAGTTAATCCTTTGCTACCATCAAAGAATGTGTGGATAACAATGTGTGTGTGATTGAATGTATATTTTATGTTGAATGGTTTGTGTGTAGGTATATGTTTTGTGGGTGGAAATCTGAAGTATATTTTAGTAATTATTATTAACTATATTTTCCTTGTGTAAAATCTGTTTTAGTCACAACAGAAATATATGCTCATAAAAAAAGAAAACAACCTCAAAAAACTGAAAAAATTGTCTCTGATTTCATACTCTATATTCTGTATATTAGAGACAACCAATGTTAGCTAAATTTTGGTTCTCATCATTCCACAAACATGTATTTATTTTTTTTGATTTTTTAAAAAACATAGTCTAAACTGCAACAACAAAAAAATACAGCCATTACAAAATTCAGTTACATAGTTTCCTAAGTGTTCTTAAACATGCATTATCCTCTGTTGTGCCATTTGTCAAGTTAAGTAACTTGACTTCATATGTTTTCCAAATGGCATGAGTTTCATAAAGTACTATTACATTCAATATACAGATAAATGTCCTCAAATAAATCAGCCAGTATATGATGTATAGTTCATGCATATCTAATTTGTAAGTTCAAAATAGAGAAATAAATATTTCCACTTACCATTTAAATCAGCTTGCCTTATAAAAAGTTTGTTTGCATCATATGTTAAACCAAAGGAATAACATTGCTCAGATAAATCAGTAAACACAGAAACTGTTAGGTAAATTCTAGTGGTATTTTATTTAGACTATTAAACCTTAACTGATATGAACCTCTGCTTAGATACTAGTTTTCATTTTTCCTCAATAGTAAAACACCGTCTTAAAATAATTTTTCTTTATAAAAAGCCAGATTTGAAAAACAGATACAATTCTAGCTCTTCTGGGGGAAGGTTGGGTGGCAATCTGAATGCCCTATTCATTTTCTCTCTTTAGTCCCACACAAGACAGTCCCTGAGATACTTGCTCCTAATCTTTGTGGATCTCCAGGGCAGTTTAAAAATCATGGTTTAGAGTAGATTCTCTTAGCATTTTACTGTGAATGAAATGTATACCATATAAAGAAATCACTTCAATATTTCTGTTATGCTGAAGAATGTTTGTGAAACATTGAGATAATAAATATAGCATAATATTATTCTAATAATATGAATGTGACTATTTCCTTTTATTGTTCTAAGTAGTTTATTGTGGTCAGGAGAGGTTCAGTCAGGTAAATGGTACTACATTTTAAACTATGTGATAATCAATATATTCTACTTAATATAATTGTTGTTAGTTGCTGTTGAATTGGTTCCAACTCAGGGTGACCTGATATGTGTAGAGTAGAACTGTTCCACGTGCTTTTCAAGGCTGTAACCTTTTGGAAGCAGATTGCCAGTCTGTCTTCCAAGTCGCCTCTGGGTAGGTTTGAACCTCCAACCTTTCGGTTAGTAGTCAAGTGCTTAAGCTTTTGTGCCAATAGTGAAAATAATTTTATAAAAATTCATTTCATATTATAAATAAAGTATACTAAGAATTACATGTTTTATATTGTGTACTGAAATATACTATACAATATTAAGGAAAAGATACATAAGATACTAAATTCTCTTCTGAAAAATTTTCTTCTCAGAATAGTAAATAGCAAAAAATGTTTAGTGAAAAACATTGATAAAGTAGCACAAGTCAGTAAATTAAACATTCCTCAGATTTCAGTCCATTAACTGTGTTTCACAAATATAGAGCTCTCATTAAGAGGGTTCCTCCATAGTTCCCTAATCCCATTTTCTCCATATTTTATTGTGAATTTTGTAACTATCTTCTGAGAGAAAAGACTTGAATCAAAGTCACAAAAATATTTGTCCTGAATTTTACTTTCAATTTATTTTATAAGATGTAAACATGTATTTTATAAGCATGAAGTGCCCACAATCATAGAATCAAACCTTATTATATTAAGTGGTTCTAATAGAATCTAATTGATATACATATATATACACATATATATATTCTATATATACAATATATACATATATATAGAGTAAGCCCTGGTAGCACTGTAATTAAAAGCTTGGCTGCTAACCAAAAGGTCAGCAGTTCAAAACCACCAGCCACTCCTTGGAAAGCCTATGGGGCAGTTCTACTCTTCCTAGAAGATCTCTATGAGTTGGAATCAACTTGACAGCAACGGGTTTTGTTTTGGTTTTTAATAAATAGAATATATATATTGTGATAGTTAAGGTTATGTGTCAACTTGGCTATTCCATGATTCTTAGTGCTTTGGCAGATAATATGTAATCATCCTCCATTTTGTTATCTGATATGAGTAGCCAGTCAGCTAAAAGGGGAGTTTCCTTGGGGGTGTGGCCTGCATCCAATATGTTTTGATGTTCTGGTAAAGCCCACTGCCTCTGGATCCTGCATCTGATTCAGTTCTTGGGACGTGAGTTAGCAGGCTGGCATCTGATCTGCAGATTTTGGGTTTGTCAGCTCCTGCAACCATTTGAGTCAGGAGAAGCTTCCAGCCTGTTGCCTGACCCATGACGGATTTGAGACTTGCCAGTCTCCACAACTGTGTGAGCCACTTCCTTGAAATAAATCTTTCTTCCTTTCTCTCTCTCTCTCTCTCTCTCTATATATATATATATATACACTTCACCGGTTTTGCTCCTCTAGAGAATCTAGCCTAAGACATATAGGGAATTATATATAGTGGTTCTAATAGAATCTAATAGAATCTGAGGTAGGTATTTCTTACTCACACATTAATTTCTATTTCTTTATATACCCATAAAAAGCCCACTACTGTTGAGTCAATTCCAACTAACAGTGACCCAGTAGGACAGAGTAGAACTTCCCCATAGGATTTCCATGTCTGTAACCTTTATAGAAACAGACTGCCACATCTTTCTCCCACGAAGCAGCTAGTGGGTTCGAACCATTGACCTTTCAGTTAGCAGCCAAGAGCTAACCACTACGCAGCTAGGGCTCCTTATATATCCATAGTTCCATAGAAATGAAGCATGCCCAAAGTAAAATCTCCTTAATTATCTATATTTCTGGTCACTGGTCCTTTAAATTCTGTCAGGTAATTCCCTCACTGTGATAAAAACCTTTCCTAGGCACTCACCATCTCTCTTGTATTCTTGACTCTAGGATTTCTGCCTCTGTTTTAGGTTTTATATCTGTATCTTTCTCTCTATGTGGCATTTCTTTATAGACTCCCTTTTTGGCTCTTTGAGTTTGATCTTTCTACTTGGGTCTGCTTGTGTCTCTGTGTGCGTGTGTGTGTGTGTTTGTTTTTGTTTTTGCCTTCCTTGCAGTCATAGGTCAGAAACAACTAATTTTACTTCTCAAACTCCATGAGTTCTAGACTCAAAGGTACAAGTGCCTACTGTCTTTATTTTCTTAAATCTCCTAAGAAATCTCATACTCGGAAGATGCAGAACTGAACCTAGTATATTCTTTCCTAATACTCCTTTCCCCACTATATTCTTTATGTTGGTGAATTCTTTATGTTGGCCAAATGGTACCAGTAACATTTGACTCCTTCCTCTACATCACTGCCATATCTGAATAACCTACTTTTATTTCTAAAATATCTGTTAAACCTGTCCCTAACATTCTCTTTCAGGTGTTACAGACTATCTTGACACTTCATTTCAGGTTTGGTTCATTTTATTACAAAAGAACTTGAAAATGACCACAGTAATTCCAAATCTAAATTCTTTAAAATGAATTCAGGTCCTTAATGTAAGATAATTAACTTATATTTTACAAAAATTATAACTGTTATTAGGTTGTTATTATTTATTGGCTTAACAGTGTGTTCCATTTAGAACACACTGTTAAGCCAATAAATAGATGAAATTTTAATAGAACCACTTGAATATTGTAGTAATATATATTTGCCTGAGTTAAAAAGAAAATTGCTTCTAGACACATAGTAATATTTCCAACCTTTTGCTTCCCAACCCGTGTTTTCTAAAAAAGTGGCAGCTAATTCATTTGTCTTTATAGCATACTACAGTATTTCGAAGGTACTAAACTTGAAGTATATTTGGTTTTTGTTTTGGTCTGTTGTAGTTTTTGTTTCTGTGTGTAAAGAGAAGCCAAATGGCAAAGAAAAGAGTGGTTTTTTTTTAGTTATTTGTGAGAAATCTGAAAGCAGCTTGACTAAATAAAATAATTTTTTCAAATACCGTTTTCTTCATTCTCCATTTTCCACTGCATAGGCCAGATTACCAGAAGGCTATTTGACACTTGGAAGAACTTTAGGAGGAAGCTGATTTGATGATTTGTAGTGTTTACAGGGTAGAGGAAAGAAAAAAAAAAAATAGTCTAGGGATTATACATATAATAACCATGTCCAGAGAAACTGTTTGAACTATTTATTATCACTCTTTTACGTATCTTTTCTTTTAAAAAGCTCAAAGTTGCCAGGCACAGAACTTCATAGAGTAGTACATGTTATACATTTAGTAATTTAAGGGAGAAAAGTGGTATAAAGCACATGTGTAGAGAAGATCGGTGCTGTAAGGGAGCTCCTGCTCTAAAAGACATCAATTACAGTAACCCATGCAATTACATTCTTATTTCCAGATTGCACAGAAGCCACTGGAGCTTCTCTTTCTTCTTGGTCAATCATAAAAGAAAGGAGAGTGCTTAACTTTGATGAATTAAAAAAATAGAACTTTGTTGTACTTAAATATGAATTTTATATTTTAAACTTCCCCAAAATCACTTTCCATCATTGCTTTCAAATATTAATAAAATTAAATACACGTTTGTAACTGTCAAATTTTTTAATATAATCATTAAAAAAACTTTTGAAAAATTTTATGCACTAATTATATGAATAAAGGAAAAAGTATTTGGGTATGGTAATATATAATTAAGAATTTATATGATTTTTCTCAAATTTAATATATTTAGTGTCCTTTCAATCATCTAATTTTAACATTTTAAGTTAAAAAAAAAATCTTTTCTATAGTTGCCAAAAAAATTAAAAATGATAATCTTGGGAGATTTTGAATATATTTAGTGAATCTGGCTTTTATCCCCTCCCTGTAATAATATCAAAATAATGTCTTGTTAACGCTTCCCCAGAAGATGTGGTTAAATTCAGTGGCTATGAAATTCTCTTGAACTTTTTTTTCAGATACTGGAGATAACTTATTTTTTTCCTTTTCTGAGCTATAGTATTTCTTTTGACTGTTGTGAACTTTTTAAAAATGTCACTAAAATGTTAACTATTTTTTTCCTTCACACATTTGTGGGTTTTGACTATACGAGCTTTGGTGCTAAAAAGTCTATTGCAAATATCTCTAACAAACTGTATAACTATTTCTCAACTTATAGGTAATCCTATTTCACACTTGAATGCATGATTCATGGCATTGAACAATCTATGATCTAGTCTTTTAAAAGGACATGAAAAATGATCATCATTTCCTTTTTTATTCATTAACTTAACACCTTTATTTAAGTAGCTAATTTTTTATTCTGATGTTTTTGTATAATTTTAGATGATTTTTTTGAATTCTAGGAAGTTGTCAATAATATAATCTCAATCAAATGCAACAGAAGAATCTCACAAAAGAAAAATTTTACTGACTTATCCAAAAGAAAAGCAAAAAATTTTTATATAAAAAATAAACTCCTTTAAAATCTTCAGAAATGAATTGAAAAATATTATTAAGCACTACCAAGACAACCAACTTATACGGATCACTTATTATATACCAAGCTCTCTTTTAAGGACTGTTGTTGTTTTTAGGTGTTGTTGAGTTGATTTCAACTCATAGCAACTCCACGTGACAGAGGAGAACTGCCCCATAGGGTTTTCTAGGCTATAATCTTTACAGGAGCAAATCGCCAGGTGTTTCTCCTAAGAACTGCCAAACTTTCAGTTAGCAGTCAAGTGCTTACCATTGCGTTTACCACTGCATTTTTAAGGACTACTAATTCTTCTTTATGGAAAAGGAAAGTGAACACTATGCCCCTATCACAAAGCTAGACAGTAAGTTCAAGAGAATACGCTCTTAAGCACTCCACTAAGAGTTAAAAGAAATATTAAGTTGTTTTCTTTATTAAAAAATAGAAATACCATTAAAAGAACTAGATAACACTGCATAGCAATTATGTCTACTAACCATTTTGTTCAAAAAGATACACACTGACAACAAGTATAAGATGAAAAAGACAACCATATGAATAAGGCCTTTTAAAAAACTTAAAATCTGATTCCTTCTGACTCAGTAATTCTGTCTGCTCATCTATTTTAAGAGTACAAAACTGAAAACAATATAAATTATATACATTAAGTAAATGTTAAAACAAAATATGACATAACCTCACAGTGGCCCACTCTGCAGCCTAAAATATATTTTTGAAGAGTTTGAATAGCCTTGGGGAAATCATTACATTGTATATGTGCTGTAATTGTTATACATAACACAAAAACAATCAAACCCCCAAAACAATAACAAACAAATTCCATAATGGAATGCATAAAACAATCATTAGGAAATATCTAGATATTTAGAAATGAAATCCATGCAAATGAATGCCAACTTCCATCAGTTACATACTCAGAAAGGCTGTATAAACTCAAAAAAGTTGCAACCCAGCTATAGACTCTAGGGCCTTGTGTCTGGAGAGTAAGTGTGGCTGGATAGTTAACAGAAGAAATGCAAAAGTTGCTGTATTTGCTGTTGTTAGGTGCCCTTGAGTTATTTTTGACTCATAGTGACCCCATATGACAGACTAGAACTGCCCCATAAGGTTTTCTTGACCATAATCTTCAAGAAAGCAGATCACTAGGTCTTTTTCCCTAGGCCTGCATAAATGGTAGGTATGGATTCACTTTTTATTACCATTTGGTATGATAATAAAATAGATATAAGGAATTATTAAAAATCCCCTTGAATGTGTAAAAGCAAATGTAAAACTGCTCTGTATGACTAATTTTTGGGTTTTAAAAAGATTTTCATTCTGTAATCCTCAAAAGTGAGCCAACAATAAAAAATCAGAAACCACTATGAAGGAGAATAATTATATGCAAACAATAGGAAAAGCAGACACCCAAGAACGTTATATGATAAAGCAATCTGATAAAAGACTAAAATACATATGAACAATATGGTTAACAAATGATGTAATAGAAACTAGAATGTGAAATCTGGAATGCATGTGCACGCATACACACAAAGAGTAGACAGATGGAAGTCCACCTGCTTACAGCTATAATATGCAAAAACCAAAACCAAACCAAACCCCTTGCCGTCGAGTCGATTCCGACTCCTAGCAACCCTGTAAGACAGGGTTGCTCTAGAGGGTTTTCAAAGAGCAACTGGTGGATTGGAACTGTGGACCTTTGTTTAGCAGCTGAACTCTGAACCACTAGGGCATCAAGGCCTCATAATTTTTTTTTCTCATTCATAAATACACAATTTTATTTGCTATTTTCAGGGGAAACTTAGGCATTAAACTGTAAGCTGATAAAATAAGGATACCTAAAAGAGTATAAAAGTATGAATATACCATTGGAACAAATTTTAGTGGATTAAGTCTTAATGTCTTTTAATTAAAAAAAACAAAATTCTATCTATCATGTCAAGGTCATAAGTCAAGTGCTGCCAAATGGCCGGCAGCTCCCCTCGGAGCCAGCCCCCTTCGCCAAGGACACGCAACCTCCCTACTGGGCTCCCCTGGGTGGACGTGGTCAGCAGCGGCTGATCTGCTTTATAGAAAGGTTCTGTATAAACCATTTAAGCCAAACATGTACTATCATACGACAGACCGTAAAGAAAGGAGGAGGTTAAGTCCTAGATGCAGGAGAACTCGGTTAGTCAGGTAGTTGGCAAAGAAGAGGGCAGGGGCAAGAAGTCTCCATAAGCATGTGAAACTAGAGGGTGTCAGAGCCTCTGACCTATGAGTGGGCAACCCCGGCTGTCACTGTGCGCAGCTGACTGGGAGAGCCCGCGTTTGAGAAGCTGAATCGGCTCAGGAAATACGCAAAGGCCTAGGAAATCCTCAGTCCTGTCTTTACAACAAGAAAAGGCAGGAAAAACTGAAAATCAATGACTTTACTGGACCCATCAGAAAGCTGAGGCTGCAGAGAAAATCATTACCCAAAAATCTATAGATAAAGACACATTCAAAGAAATTCAGTGATTAAGGTCTTCTTACCTGGAGCAGAAGGCATTGAAGTCATAAACTGGTAGGAACATTTATCAGGAAAATTTAGATAAATTGAATGTGGATAAGCCTGAGAGTGAGAAAGTCCTGGGGCTGCAGTTTTATTGCGGTCACACTTTTGTGGGTTTTATCTCCAGTAAAGCACTGGGTTCTCCTGATGAGGATCTGAGAAAGATCCCCTTGTAGACTGAACGGAGGAGGAGAGGAGTAACCATTGTGAAATATGTCCAGACCCTTCTCCAGAACAAAGACCTACTCTCCAGGGAAAAGGACTTTGCCACTACAGATTGGTTATGTGCATAAATATAATAGAGTGATTTTATCACCCCTCTCCCTATTTATTATTTAATTTACAACAATGTGGTTTATGAATTTTCCACCCTCATTTACTCCACATAAACTATTCTTGCTATGATCACCAATAGTCTCCAAGTTGGCAGAGTTCTTTCAGTTCTGATTCTACTTAACCACTCTTGAGTCATGGACAATATTGGAAATAATCATTCCGTCTCATTCCTCTTAATCTCTATGCCATGACTTACTCCTGTATTATCTTCTACCTCTGGTGCTATTTTATGAGACTCTCTTCACCAGTCCTCCCCATAAATGTTAGTCATCCTCCAGTCTCAATCTGCACGTTCCCTCTGGGCAATTGTAGAGACACTAGGATGAAGCTTCAAGTGAATTTCAACTGATAAGTGTTTTTTAAGCCCCATCCAGGAGTGTTAACTTCCATGTATCTACTGGTTCCATTGTTATCATCTACGTTAGTTAATCCAAACAGCTCCCATAGGCACTTGGAGCACTGTTTGCACATATAAATTTGTGCCAAACGGGCAACATACGTAGCATGAAAACTAAAACCTATCCTGCCAATTTCCACTGCCATTTTTCTGGGTACCTTATCTTTGACACCACTGAGTTTCCAAGAGCTAGGATTTAGGACATCACAGCTTTCTCTTTTCTGGTGTTAAACCTCCCATTTCCTGTCCACTGGTCATTGGCAAAAGTGCACAACTATATGTTCTAAAAAACAAGTAAATAGTTAAACTCTACTTATAGAGTAGGAAATTTAGTTAGCAGAACGTCAGTTGGCTTGGCAAATATGCTTTTGAGTCTCTTTTTGCTTCACAAAGTTGCAAACTTTTGAATTTTCTCTAACTTCGATACTTGAGCTTTTTGTCCTTATTCTGTTGTTAGTTGCCATCCAGTAGAATCCTATAAACAGTTATTTTGCATGCAGAGGTTTTTCTTTCATTTTTTGTTATTTATACAATAAAGCAAAGACAGGCTATTAAATTATAATTTAATCACAAGTTTAATCTTTCAAAGGATATGTAGTAAAATTATTTAAATATGCTAGTGTTTCTTTTTCCTATCACCTGACTCTCCTTTTAGAGATAGCATAATGCTTATCCTCTAGTCTGTAGTATTTCAGATAGATGCCTTACCTAATAAAGAATCAATTTTTATTACAGTATACAGAGTCCTATCTTTTTACAAATTGCAAAAGCAGTTTCAATAACTCCATCATCCATATTCTTATTCAAACTATTGTATGACTTTTATTTAGTATCAGGTTCCTGGCAGTGTTCCCTGCTCACAATCTAATTATTTTGCATTTGTCTACTCTGAGTTTGCATTTATCTCTTGACTCAGTCATCAAAAGAATCTAAATTTTTTAACCTATTTGCCTGCTTCCTCATTTTTTTTTTTTCTCCAATTCCATTTTTAGCATAATCAGTTAACTGACTGGCCTCCTTCTAATAGGTTTTAAAAACCACTTTATTATTAATATGCTTTGTGGCTCATCTAACATGAATACTGTATGAATGTAAAATGAATTCTTGAACTCATTATGCAGGCAATTTATTTTAAATTTGAAAACTACTTTTGGTGAATCATCATCTGGTGATTCTGTTTTACTTTGGCCATTAATATTGAACAATGATCTTTTGGGATTTTTTCCTTTGCAGTCTCTTTAGTGGATTGCCTGAGATGTGCATCACAGTCTGGTTTAATGTTTATTCAATAAAAAAACTGTTTCCTTTCTATTCTGTATTTTATAGAGATAAATTTGGGGGTCAGAAGGAGATATTTTAATTCTATCTCCGCCAAGAAGAAGAGATTCCTGTATTGTATAGTACAGTAAATTGAATAGCTTCTAAGATATCATATATATTAATTTCCTAGAGAATCCCTGGTGGGGTAGTGGTTACCAGCTTGGCTGCTAACCGAAAGGTCAGCAGTTCAAATCCACCGCTGCTCCTTGGAAACCCTATGGGGCAGTTCTACTCTGTCTTATTGGGTCACTATGAGTTGGAATTGACTCGACAGCAATGGGTTTTTTGTTTGTTTGTTTTTTTGCTGTTACAAAGTATCACAAAACTGAGTGACTTAAAACAACATCAGTTTATGTTCTCACAGATTTGTAGGCTAAAAGTCTAAAATTAGGGTGTCAGCAGTGTTGATTCCTTCTGAGGGCTCTGAGGGAGAATGCGTCCTATGTGTCTCTCCTAGGTTTTGGTGATGACGGCAATCCTTGGTGTTCCTTGGCTTGTGCATGCATCACCCTGCTCTCCCTTCGTTTATACAGTTTTCTCTCTACGCTCGTTCTCTGTGTCTGCTTTCCTCTTTTTATAAAGACACCAGTCATAAAAAGATTAGAGCCCATCCTAATGACCATATTTTAATTTAACCAATTATGTCTGCAATGACCCTATTTCCAAATAAGGTCACATTCAACCGTAACACAGTTAGGACGTGAACTTATCTTTTGTGTGGGGGACACAATTCAACTCATCACACCACACAATTATGTGACGAGTCTACAAGTTCAAAAGATCTATATTAATGTATTATACTAATAGTGTTGTATATCCAAGATGGCCACAATGATATCTCCCATTCCTGTTTTATTCTGGAACGTTAACCTCGGCACTTTCCAAGAGGTTGAGTCTATATTCTCCCTTTGAATATGGACTGCCACCAGTGACTGTATAGACTAACAGAACATGGCAGAAGTGATATTTTAGAATTTCTGAGCCTAGGCTTTATGCATCCCTAAAAGCTTCCACTGTAAGATGCCTAGCTACTCTACAGGATAAGCCACCTTGAAGTCAAAAGACCTTGAGTCTGCATGGAAAGATAAATAATCTCAGCTTTCCAGCTTCCCAACTGAAACAAGTCCCAAGCTCCCTGACAGTTAAATGCAACCACAAGAATGACATTGACAAGATCCACAGGAAAAAAACCTTCATTTGAGCCCAGTCTAGATTGGAGAATTGTGTGCAAATAAACTGGTTGTGGTTCTTATTTTAAGTCACTAAGTTTGAAGTGGTTTATAACGCAATAGACAACCAAAATGTAAATGAGTATATGGAAGTACAGCACAGGTGTAATTAAAACCAAAACATGTGGCATTGGCTTTGGGACTTGATAATGGGCAAAGGCCTAAAATTAATCAAGGAGACTATCAGTATGGCTGGAAGAGAAGTGAGGAAAGTGCTATGGTGAGCACTGATGAAAATTGTAAGAGGAAAGGATATACAAGTTATGTACTAGCAACACAATTTGCAAAAGTGTGGCCTGCAATAACATGGAATAATTTTTAAAAAGTAATAAAGAGTACCAAATCAACTTGTATATCTGGCAAAGGAGATTTTCATACAAAAAGGTTGACAGTGCCAATTTTTTTCACTTTAGTTGCCCTTAACAATGTGCAGGAAGAACAGGATGCACTAAAGGAGGAACTGTTCCATTTTCAAGTCGAATTTAGTAAAATATAAAGTCATTGCTAGGATCAAAGATAAAATCTTTTCCTATCCTCAGTCTCCTCCAACAAATGATTATCAAAGTGAAAAATAAAAAGTCTCAATGCAAAGATTAAATCCAGAGTGCTGCAAGTAAAAGGAGGAGTCAAGGTAAAGAGCAAATCAAGGCTGTACTGTAAGGACCTTTGTTAAAAAGGGTCACTTTACAACTGTTTAGCTAGACAAATGGGCTTCTAAGAATCCTAAGGGGATTCCTCAATGATCCACTTAGACAAAATAAAATTGAGTCATAGCTGAGAGAGGTTTATCTTAAAAAGATTTGTGGGTATAAATATGTCAGATGGAGTGTTTATAATTTGATACATAGGAAACTCACAAGGTATTTTAAAAAATTATATTTTCATAGACTGAAAGATGCACCACTTTTCAAAATAAAATGTTGCTTCTGGACCTCCAGATTCCTTCAGGCAGGTAACATGCTGAGGAAGCTCTTCAATTATACACAAAACCCTTTTCTTACAGGAAAGAAAAACTTACTCAGAGGTAAAAGTGAAAAGCAAAGAAGAAATATCCCCAGGTCATAGAACTGCACTAATCAAGGAACTCGCAAAATTGCCTAGCTGAATTTCAGAAATGCTGTAGACAAATGACTTCTATGTGTCTTCTGTTCTTACCCATCCCCCTTATGAATATGTATCTCAAATAAGGTCATCTTGTCACTGTTTCCCGATTGTATGTTGGATGAATGTAGGTCAAATAAATTGTCTCTTTAGTTTACAAGTCTTTGGATTAAGACGTGCTTCATTCAAAGAGCTGAACCTGAGGTACCAGGCCTGAGCAGCATCATTATATAAAATTAAATGATGAGATTATCAACTTCAAGTCAACAGGATGAGACTTCTGGGGGAGGAGTGGGTATTGTGCAAGTGGGAGGATTTAAATTAGAGTGACCAGAGTGCAGATTACTGTAGGCTGTGTTTTCAGAAACATCTACAACAATATTTCTCATCTCACAGCTTTTCTACAATGTGACATTAATATTCCTGCATCATAATAATTAACTGTATAGGATGATGCAAAATTAAGATGATATATATGCCACATGCTTACACAGGCATCCTGAATTAAAATCTATACTCATTGTTGATAATGTAAATGAGAAAAAAAGGATGTACAATAATTAACAAATGTTTCTGATATAGTTAGTAAATGACAGTGTTTCAGTTAATCTCTGTAATGAAAATCTTCAGAATTCATATTTTAATGTTTCTTTCAGAGAATAATTGAATGTATAGATATATTATAATGTATATATAATAAAATATGTTTTTAATTTTTTAAAGTCAAGCAAAGAAATTATGACAGAACACATGTTTTTAGATTGAATATTTAATTTTTTTTTTACATGGAATGTTTATTACTGTTTTCACTTTCGCTTTCCTTTATCTTGCTTTTTCTGTTTATGCCTCTTTAGAATGACTAAATTTTATTTATGCATTTCTGTTTTAGCTCCTTCTTATCTCCACATCTCCATTATTCTCACTAAGCTAAAATACTGCATAAACTATGATATACAAACACAAAATATCTGTTTGCAATGCTAAAATTTCAAATTACATACGAAATATTAGGAATAAAAAAATAACAGACAATTTTGACTATTAACCTTTGATATTAGACTAGCTACTTTTTCTGAGTTTTCTTTCAAGTTCTCTATTTAGCGTTTAAATTCCATGAGGCAATATGCTATCTCAGTCCTTGGGAGTGACATAACATGAAGATCAGTTTGAAAAAAGAGCTTAGATTGCAAAAATTATGTAAATGCATGTAAATACTATATTCATTATCTGTATTTACAATTTTCAAAATAAACTCAGTTTATCAGCAGGAAAAGCAACTTATTTTGCCAAATATTATAAATGAAATGCTTCAAGAAGGACAAAAGAAAAAGGAAATAACTAACAGAATTATAAACTGAACAAAATTTCAACTTTCTATTTAATTCCATCTAAGAAGTTTGGTCAAAAACAAAGCAAAAAACAAACAAACAAACAAAAAACAGCCACATTAACTTACCTTTTTGAGCTTATTAATAGCCATATATATCGGTAAGTAGCTGTTTCTATATGTGGCTATATGTTCACCCGTTTTTCTTCCTAAGTTGCAGTATTATGATAGCAATGAGAGGTATGCTCTCCATATTTCACAGACACATTACAAAAATAATAAAAAATGATTCACACACACACACATATGCCAAAAAGTCAGAGAGCAAATATGTTCTATAAATGATACCTAACTAACAAAAGCAAATTTCTTTAGTAGTATCTTTTTCTACTTTCATTTTATTACCTTAAACTTGAAAGTTTCTTAAAAGAACCTACATATATGCCTAAAAAGGAAGAAAACCTTTCAATCAGAAGATATTATAAAGAGAATAGCAAACATAATTTGCAATTTTTCATTTGTTTTTAAGAATTTTAAGTTCTTGCCTATACCAGAATGGAGTTTTAGCAGTTGAACAAAATGTCTTTTGTATCTCTAGGCAGACAAAATAGAGCTGCCTTAGTAGAAAAAAAATATATTAAACATGCCCCCCAAGACACGTACTGAACTCAGAATTACACAGCATGCATTTAGTCTCAAAAGATTGTGATTTGCTTTTCAGTCAAGTATTTCCTGCTGCTAGAAAAAATGTAAGCTTTGTTTCATGAAAAGTTTTAACCTGAAAATTACTGCACTGCCACGGTTACCTACTGAAATATGTTGCATAATCTAGAAGGTAGCAAGAAAATATTTGGTTTAGAAAATAAAATGATCTTTCTGCTGGAAAGTCATACTGATGCCCTCTATATTTGTGTAGGTTTCTGTGTAGTTTAACGCATTCTCTCCGAAGCATGCTAACTGTGTAGGAATTTCCCACAGAGCAGTATACGTATCTCAGTGGTTTGTGAATCATTTCTCTTATCTAATAATCTCCCACAAATATATGTTTGGTTGTTCTTTGACTTTCCTAAAAGGTGAGACTCACCATGGAGCGTTCATTTTGTCTGCCAAATATTTCCTCAAAAGTTGTTTGTTTTTCTACTTTCATACTTTAGAAAAAGTTCATGACTCCATGAGAGAAGAGAAAGCAAAGTTCACATTAAAATGTTAAAAAAAATGATTAAATAAAATTTCCATGTTTAATTCTATCTTTTTTTAAAAAGTAGAATTTTCTGTGAATATTTTAATAGGAAAAAAACATTATTCAAGATAATTTGTAGAAGAAAAACAAGTAGTATTTAATATAAAAATGAAGAAATAGTTTTGAAATTTTATATATTTCCATTACTTCTCAAATATTGAGAATCAAAACAGAAAACAACATGTTCAGGCAGCATTACAATTCCAACTACTTGCCAACTACACATAAGCAAAGCTAGAAATTAGTTATATAAAACTATTGATAAACATATCCTTTACTACATATACAATTACAATAATTTCACTATAGTATTTAAGAGAAATACTAACATAATAAATGTGAATTACTTACCATTACTGATCATGTTAAATAAATAAAATATATAATATCATTATAAATGCTCCAGTTAAGTACTAATATAAGAAAGAAAAAAAAAAAAAGGAAAGACTTTTCTTCCCTCTCATATGTTTTCCAAATTATTTTGCAAATTTTGAGGAACCACATACTGATAGAAATATTTTTATTAATAGAGAAAGGCATATTTTTTATTTAATATCTTCAACTTAAATTAACATACATTTCTGCCAGTTTCTTTATGTTTGTTTTCTAGTTAAATTAATTTGAATTATCTTACACTTAATATAAAATCACTACTTGGAAACTAGAATTAAAAGACTATCATGCCAAGTTAGAATTTTGTTTTTTTAAATTTAGCAACGTCAGCAGTAATACTCCAAGTATTCTTATCATATTACTTTGCCTTCTTTTTTCTACATTTTTAGAGAGCTATGCTATGGTATGTCTGTTAGGAAAATTAATACAATTTCAAAATAAGGAGAATGCAAATTAGTAAGTTATCACTGTAATTTTTTACATTCTTCCCATAGTCATGTGCATGTTCTTTTCTAGTTTATTTATTTTTCCTTAACCCTAAGTTTTCTGTCATTTATTGCTTTTCTTTTATAGCCTCAGTGTAATTTATGCAGGTTGAGGCTTAACAAAATTTACTGTTGACTGAATCTCAGAACCCATTCTCCTGATCTCCTGCAGGAAGGGGAGCAGGAAGATGTAGCTATAGACAGCCCATAGTAAGTAAACATTACTGAATGATCAAAATCCTGTAGAACATTTTCTCATTCCAGAAAACTGGGTGTATGTGATTAGAGCATATGTTTAGTAAATGAAGAAATTTCAAGAAAGAAATACTCCATCTAGTCTTTGTGGCTCCATTGTGTGTCAAGCCAACACACTCTCATATAACAACTCAGTTTTCATTTTGGAAGCAAGCCATGCTGACCACCTTTGAATAGCGGAGAACATACTCATGATGAGTAATGTTGTTTAAGCAGCTGAAATATTTCTAAAGGTATGCGTCCTTATAATGTTAGATACTAAAAGAATTTTTAGGAGGCAGAGCCAAGATGGTGGAGTATTCAGACACTTCTGGTGGTCCCTCTTAAAACAAAGACCTGAAAAAACAAGTGAATCGATTATATATGACAACCTAGGAGCCCTGAACATCAAAGGCAAAGTTGAGGAATTGGACTGAGTGGCAAGGGGAGGGAGAGACAGTTTGGAAGCAGCAAGGAGTTGCCAAACCTGACCCAGTGAGAGCCTGAGATCTTCAGGCTGGATCACCTCGGGGGTGAGCGGTGAGGCAGGAAAGCAGCGGCGCTCAGGAGGCATTTTCCACACTGGGAGAGACCAGTGGCAGAGTCTACTTGGCCATCCAGAACCAGTGAGAAGCAGCCCTCAATCAGCGAAAGATAATACTTGCATCTGGCCTACTGCGCAGATCAAAAACACCCAGCTTTGGGAAAAACCTCTTTCCCATTTACCTCCCTGCTCCCTGCTCCCTGTTCTGCACTGGGTTCAGGATGGCTTCAGCAATGGCCGAGTCTCCTGGGCCAGAACGAGGACCCGTCATGCACCCTGAGCCATTCTCCTGGCCTTGGAGAGTGAAAATATTAACAAACAGGGGGAAAAATTATCTGCAGGCTCCCCTAAACCAGGAATGCAGGGTAGGCACAGTTCCTTTGCCTAGGTGCAGGCACGAGGGATCCTAGGATTTTGAGTGTCTTTTTCCCTGCATAGACTTATGTGGACCCATTTCAACAGTGTAGGCCCTCATTACCATAGTAAAACAGGGTATATACCTGAAGTCTAACTTCAACTGTTTCAGCTGTGAAGTGGCAGGTTCGTGAAACTTGACACTGCTCTGCCCATTAAACAGTGTCTTCACCTACCCACATCAGGGGCCTGAGGACTGGTTGCTCCACCCACACCACATAGCCACCTGTGACACAGGCCCAAGAATAAAAGATGCCCCCAGTCCTTACAGCCAACATCATTGGGCACTCATAGCCCAGCTGCAAAACCCACCCATCTGCGCACGCTAGGGAACAGGGACATGCTTTCCTCCCGGACACTCGGTGGTGGTCATCAGCCCTCTACCTTGCTCAGCCTGTGTACCCCTGCTGCAGCTGGATGCCTGTGCCTACTCCAATCACCCATGCCAGTCTAGAACTGTAGGTGAGAGTCTGCACCACACACTTGGTAGCTGACTACCTAGACACCTGAGCTGAACCCATACAGGATGAGTGGACAGACTCCTGGGCTCACACACTTAGTGGCAGGTCTGGCCACCTGAGGGCAGGGCATTGGAGTTTCAGGGGTGCTGATGACTGGGCTACCTCAAACGAGCAGCCTATTTGGGCATATCAAGGGAAAACAAAACAAGAAGCTAGGACACAGTAAGCAAACATAAAATAAATTAATAACTTACTGATGGCTTAGAGAAAACAGTCAATATCAAATCATATAAAGAGGCAGAACAGGATGGCTTCAGCAAGCTCCTAAAATAAAGAATCTAAAAATTTTCCGGAGGAAAAAAATTTCTTGGAATTACCAGAGGCAGAATACAAAAGATTAATAAGCAGAACTTTCCAAGAGATTAGGAAGGAAATTATACAAAATGCAGAACATGCAATAGAGGAATTTAAAAAGATTATAGAAGAGCATAATAACAAATTTAACAGGCTGCAAGAATCCATAGAGAGATAGCAATCAGAAATCCAGAAGATTAACAACAAAATTTCAGAATTACACAACTCAATAGAAAGTCATTGGAGCAGAATTGAGACAATGGAAGTCAGAATTAGTGAGATTGAAGATAAAGCACTTGACACCAACTTATTTGAGGAAAAATCAGATAAAAGGATTTTAAAAAATGAAGACACCCTAAGAATTATGTGGGACACTGTCAAGAGGAATAACCTACGAGTGACTGGAGTACCAGAACAAGGAAGGATAACAGAAAATACAGAGAGAATTGTTGAAGATTTCTTGACAGAAAATTTCCCTGATATCATGAAAGATGACAAGATATCTATCAAAGATTCTCATCGAAACCCACATGAGGTAGATTCGAAAACAAAGTAACCAAGACATATTACAATCAAACTTGCCAAAACCAAAGATAAAGAGAGAATTTTAAGAGCAGCTAGGGATAAACCAAAAGTCATCTACAAAGGAGACTCAATAAGAATAAGCTCGGACTACCCAGCAGAAACCACCCAAGAAAGCAGTGGGATGACATATATAAAGTCTTGAAGTAAAAAAACTGCCAGTCAAGAATTATACATCCAGCAAAACTGTCTCTCAAATATGATGGTGAAATTAGGGCATTTCCAGATAAACAGAAGTTTAGGGAATTTGCAAAAACCAAACCAAAATCACAAGAAATTCTAAAAGGAGTCCTCCGGTTAGAAAATCAATAACATCATATAACAACCCAAAACTGGAACACAGGACAGAGCAACCATATATCAACCCAGACAGAGAAGTCACAAAAATAAATCAGTGCTAAAACACTGAAGATACGGAAACACATATCAACATGTAAAAGATGACAACATTAAAACAAAAAAGAGGGAATTAAAAAATGGAGACGTAGATTTTTCATATGAAGAGGAAGTCAAGGTGATATAAAGAAATAAAAGCCTGGTATAAACTTAGAAAAATAGGGGTAAATATTAAGGTTACCACAAGGGAAACTAACAATCCTACAAGACCAATAAAAAACAAGAAAAATATACAGGCTCAGTAAGTGCAAAATCAACAACAATGAAAAAGGTGAAAAGAAAATACATAAAGAAAAATGACTCAGCACAGAAAATTAAGTAGAACAAAGAAACTGTGAACAACACACAAAAAAAGACATCAAAATGACAGCACTAAACTCATACCTATCAATAACTATGCTGAATGTAAATGGACTAAATGCACCAATAGACAGAGAGTGGCCAGTTGGATAAAAAAACATGATCCGTCTATATGCAGCCTATAAGAAACACACCTTAGACTTAAAGACACAAACAAACTAAAACTCAAAGGATGGAAAAACATCTATCAAGCAAAGAACACTCAAAAAAGAGCAAGAGTGGCATTATTAATCTCTGACAAAATGGACTTTAAAGTACAACCACCACAAATGATAAGGAAGGATACTATATAATGATTAAAGGGTCAATACACAAAGAGGACATAACTATAATAAATATTTACGCACCCAACAACAGGGCTCCAAATACCTAAAACAAACTCTAACAGCATTGAAAAGAGAGATAGACAGCTCCACAATAGTATTAGGAGACTTCAACATGCCACATTCAGTGAAGGACAGAATATCCAGAAAGAAGCTCGACAAAAGAGAAGATCTAAATGCTACAGTGAACCAAGTTGATCTCATAGACATACACCAAACACTCCACCCAACAGCAGCCAAGTATACTTTTTTTCCAACGCGCATGGAACATTCTCCAGAATAGGCCACATACTAGGCAATACAGCAAGCGTTAACAAAATCCAAAGCATCGAAATATTACAAACCATCTTTTCAGACCATAAAGCCATAAAAGTAGAAATCGATAACAGAAAAAGCAAGCAAAAAAAATCAAACACATGGAAACTGAACAACACCTTGCTCAAAAACTACTGGGTTATAGAAGAAATTAAGGATGGAATATAGAAATTCATAGCATCAAATGAAAACGAAAACACACCCTACCAGAACCTTTGGGACACAGCAAAAGCAGTGCTCAGAGGTCAGTTTATAGCAATAAATGCACACATCCAAAAAGAAGAAACAGCCAAAATCAAAACATTAACTCTTCCACCGGAAAAAGTAGAAAGAGAGCAGCAAAAGAAGCCCTCATGTGACAGAAGACATGAAATAATAAGAATTAGAGCACAATTAAATGAAATAAAGAACAGAAAAACACTTGAAAGAGTTAATAAGACCAAAAGTTGGTTCTTTGAAAAGATCAACAAATTGATAAACCACTGGCCGAACTGACAAAAGAAAAACAGGAGAGGAAGCAGATTACCTGTATAAGAAATGAGATGGGTGATGTCACAACAGACCAAACTGAAATTAAAAGAATCATAACAGAATACTATGAAAAAATGTACTCTAACAAATTTGAAAACCTAGAGGAAATGGACAAATTTCTAGAAACTCACTACCTACCTAAACCTACACAAACAGAGGTAGAACAACTAAATAATCCCATAACAAAAGAAGAGATTGAAAAGGTAATTAAAAAACTCCCAACAAAAAAAAAAAGGACCCGACCAGATGTCTTCACCAGAAAATTCTACCACACTTTCAGAGAAGAGTTAACACCACTACTACTGAAGGCATTTCAGAGCATAGAAAAGGTTGGAATACTCCCAAACTCATTCTACGAACCCAGCATAACCCTGATACCAAAACTGGGTAAAGACACCACAACAAAAGAAAATTACAGACTAATATCCCACATGAACATTGATGCAAAAATCCTCAACAAAATTCTAGCCAATACAATTCAGCAATATATCAAAAAAATAATTCACCATGGGATTTATACCAGGTATGCAGGGATGGTTCAACATAAGAAAAACAATCAATGCAATCCATTACATTAATAAAACAAAAGACAAGAACCACATGATCTTATCAGTCGATGCAGAATAGGCATTTGACAAAGTCTAACACCCATTCATGACAAAAACTCTCAACAAAATAGGAATAGAAGAGAAATTCCTCAATATAATTAAGCGCATTTATACAAAGCCAACAGCCAACATCATCCTAACTGGAGAGACTTTGAAAGAGCTCCCCTTGAGAATGGGAACCAGAGAAGTATGCCCTTTATCACCACTCTTATTCAATATTGTGCTTCAGGTCCTAGCCAGAGCAGTTAGGCTAGAATAAGAAATAAAGGGCATCCAAATTGGTAGGGAAGAAGTAAAGGTATCTGTATTTGCAGATGATATGATCTTATACACAAAAAAACCCAAAGAATCCACAGGAAAACTACTGGAACTAATAGAAGATTTCAGCAAAGTATCAGGATACAAGATAAATACACAAAAATCAGTTGGATTCCCTTACACCAACGAAGAGAACTTCGAAGAGGAAATCACCAAATCAATACCATTTACAATAGCCCCTAAGAAGATAAGATACTTAGAAATAAATCTAACCAGAGACATAAAAGAACTATACAATGAAAACTACAAGACACTACTGCAAGAGACCTGCATAAGTGGAAAAACATACCTTGCTCATGGAGAGGAAAAATCAACATTGTGAAAATGTCAGTTCTACGCAAAGCAATCTACAGATACAATGCAATCCCAGTCCAAATTCAAATGGCATTTTTTAATGAGATGGAGAAACAAATTACCAACTTCATATGGAAAGTGAGAAGGCCCTAGATAAGTAAAGCATTACTCAAGAAGAAGATCAAAGGGGGAGGCCTCACACTACCTGATTTTAGAATCTATTATACTGCCACTGTAGTCAAAACAGCCTGATACTGGTACAACAGATACATAGACCAATGGAACAGAATTGAGAATCCAGATATAAATTCATCCACCTATGAGCAGCTGATACAAAGGTCCAAAGTCCATTAATTGGGGAAAAGATAGTCTTTTTAACTAATGGTGCTGGCATAACTAGATATCCATCTGCAAAACAATGAAACAAGACCCATACCTCACACCATGCACAAAAACTAACTCAAAATGGATCAAGGACCTAAATATAAAATCGAAAATGACAAAGAACATGGAATAAAAAATAGGGACAATGCTAGGAGCCCTAATACATGGCATAAACACAATATGAACCATAAGTAACAATGCACAAGCACCAGAAGAGAGACTAGATAAATGGGAGCTCCTAAAAATCAAACTGATGTTCATCAAAAGACTTCACCAGAAGAGTCAAAACAAAACCTACATACTGGGAAAAAATTTTTGGCTAAGACAACTCCAATCAGCATCTAAACTCTAAAATCTACAAGATACTGCAAAACCTCCACAACAAAAAGACAAATAACCCAATTAAAAAATGGGCAAAGGATATGAACAGGCACTTTGCCAAAGAAGATATTCATGTGGCTAACAGACACATGAAGAAATGCTCAAGATCATTAGCCATTAGAGAAATGCAGATCAAAACTACAATGAGATATCATCTCACCTCAACGAGGCTAGGAATAATCCAAAAAACATAAAATAATAAATGCTGGAGAGGTTGTGGAGAGACTGGAACACTTATACACTGGAGGTGGGAATGTAAAATGGTACAACCACTTTGGAAATCGACTTAGCACTTCATTAAAAAGCTAGAAATAGAAGTACCATACGATCCAGCAATCCCATTCCTTGGAATATATCCTAGAGAAATAAGAGCCATCACATGAATAGACATATGTACATCCATAAATCAAAACAACCTAGGTGCCCATCAACAGATGAATGGATAAAAAAAATTACAGTATATTCACACAATGGAATACTACTCAACAATAAAGAACAACAATGAAACTGTGAGTCATATTATAATATGGAGGAATCTGGAGGGCATTATGCTGAGAGAATTTATTCAGTCACAGAAGGACAAATATTGTATAAGACCACTATTATAAGAACTCAAGAAAAGGTTTAAACACAGAAGAAAACATTCTTTGATAGTTACCAGGGTGGGGAGGGAGGGTGAGGGTTATCCACTAACTAGATAGTAGACAAGAATTATCTTAGGTGAGGGGAAGGACAGCACACACTACAGGGGAAGTCAGCACAACTGGACTAAACCAAAGCTAAGAAGCTTCCTGAATACAGTCAAACTCTTCGAGGGACAGAGTAGCAGGTGTTGGGATATGGGGACCATGCTTTCATGGGATATCTAGGTCAACTGGCATAACAAAGTTTATTAAGAAAATGTTCTGCATCCTACTTTGGTGAGTGGCATATAGGGTCTTAAAAGCTTGCAAGCGGGCATCTAAGTTGCATCAATTGGTCCCAACAACCTGGAGTAAAGGAGAATGAAGAACATCAAAGACACAAGGAAAGTATTAGCCCAAGAGACAGAAAGGGCCACATAAATCAGAGATTTCATCAGCCTGAGAACAGAAGAACTAGATGGTGCCCGGCTACCACCAATGACTGCCCTGACAGGGAAAACAACAGAGAATCCATGATGGAGCAGGAGAGAGGTGGGGTGCAGAGCTCAAATTCTAGTAAACAGACCAGACTTAATGGTCTGACTGAGACTGAAGGAACTCCGGAAAGCATGGCATCCAGACTTTCTGTCAGCCCAGAACTCAAACAATTTCTGAGGCCAACTCGTCAGACAGGGATTGGACTGGACTGTGAGACATAAAGTGACACTCGTGAAGAGCGTGCTTCTTCGCTCAAGTAGATACATGGGACTAAACGGTCAGCTTCTGTCCAGAGGTGAGATGAGAAGGCAGAGAAGGTTGGGAGCTGGTTGAATGGACATGGGAAATCAGGGGTGGAAAGGAGAAGTGTGCTATCACAGTATGGGAAGAGCAATTAGGGTCACATAACAATGTATGGATAAATTTTTGTATAAGAGACTAACTTGAAATGTAAACATCACTTAAACTACAATAATAAACAAACAAACAAAAAAGAATCTTTAGAAAAGTCCATGTCCCTCAATATTTACATTATTAAGTTTAAGATTAAGAAAGACCTCTTAGGGATGAGGGGTGGGAACTAAATAGACAATATATAAGTGGTAACTTTGGTGAAGGGTAAGACAGTACACAATACTGGGGAAGCCAGCACAAATTGTACAAGGAAAGGTCATGGAAGGTCCATAGACACTTTCAAACTTCCTGAGGGACTGAACTGCTGGGCGGGGGGCTGTGGGGACCATGGTCTCGAGGAACATCTTGCTCAATTGGCATAATACAGTTCATAAAGACAATCTTCTACATTCTACCTTGGTGAGTAGCGTCTGGGGTCTTAAAAGCCTGTGAGCAGCCATCTAAGATACTCCACTGGTCTCACCCCTTCGGGAGCAAGGGAGAATGAAGAGAACAGGATACAAGGAAAAGATTAGTCCAAAGGACTAATGGACCACAGCTACCAGGGCCTCTACCAGACTGAGTCCAGTATAGCTAGATGATGCCCGGCTACCACCACTGACTGCTCTGACCAGGATCACACGAGAGGGTCCTGGACAGAGCTGGAGAAGGATGTAGAACAAAATTCTAACTCACAAAAAAAGACCAGATTTACTGGCCTGACAGAGTGGAGAAACCCTAAGTATGGCCCCCAGACACCCTTTTAGCTCAGAGGTGAAGTCACTTCTGACGTTCACCGTTCAGTCGAGGATTGGACAGCCCCATAAAACAAAATGGGGCTAATGAGGCACTGCAGTCCAGGGACAAGGACTAGAAGGCAGAAGGGGACAGGAAAGCTGGTGATAGGGAACCCAAGGTTGAGAAGGGACAGTGTTGACATGTCGTGGGTTTGTTAACCATTGTCATAAGGCACTATCTGTACTAACTGTTTAATGAGAAACTATATGTTCCGTAAACCTTCATCTAAGGTGCCAAAAAAAAAAAAGAATTATCTATGTGAGATCAAACTGACAACAGTAATTCAAAAGGTTTGATGGGATGCCTAGGGGGCAGGGAGTTGAAGATAATGGTGATGGAATAATTTGGAAAAGGATAGTGAGAATAGCGTCACAACTGGAAGAATGTAATCGATGTCACTGAATTGTACTTGTAGACACTTTTGAAATGGTATATCTTTGGCTATGTATATTTTCACCAACAAAGAAAAAAGGTCCTCCAAGCTCAAAAAGGGAGAGTGTTGACATGTCGTGAAGTTGTTCACTAATGTCATAAAACAATATGTGTACTGACTGTTTAATGAGAAACGATTTGTTCTGTAAACCTTCACCAAAAGTACAATAAAAAAAATTAAAAAAGAAAGACCTCCTAATGCTCTGCTTTAGCATTTGAGAAAACATTTTTTGGTCTTGATCATATGTAATACTGCTGAATGTTGCTGTTACTTAATTATAAAGTCTTTCATGTATGAAACAAAAAAATGCATAATTGTACAATTCAGTTAAATCTTACTTGGATATTCTGAAATTACAATCTACAGCTGGAAAAGTTAAAAAAAAACAGAAAAAAATCATAATGTTCTTGAAACTTTCAACAAATAGCTGCACATTTTAACTAAAATAAGTAACAATAAAACAATTGCACAGATTACTGATTTATTATTAAGTATTGCTTCATTTTTAAAAAATAAAACGTAAACGTAATACATGAACATCCTGGTAAAGATGGAGGGTTAAAATAGGACTGAAAAAAATATACCCCCTTTGATATTTAATAAACTAAAGTTGAAATAAAATAGTAAAAATAACAACAAAATTCACTAGCAGAACCAAAGTATGGACAGGTACAATGAAATGTCAACCTGAAAGAGTGGCAGTCAAGGCAAGGAAACAGATGATCGCTGTAAAAACCAGCACCATTCTTTGTCCTGTCTCCAATCCAGAAAGCAATACTTAGGAAAGGATGAGTCAAGAAAATCCTTCAAATTCTCATTACTACTGTATAATTTTGAGGAAGCTGATTGAGAGAGTGATTTAGCAGCCCTGGGAAGGCAAGAATAAACCTAAGAAAATACAAATAGCTACATGATGCAAAATCCAGAAAGCAATACTTAGGAAAGGATGAGTCAAGAAAATCCTGCAAATTCTCATTACTACTGTATAATTTTGAGGAAGCTGATTGAGAGAGTGATTTAGCAGCCCTGGGAAGGCAAGAATAAACCTAAGAAAATACAAATAGCTACATGATGCAGGGAAACATCAGCAGCATAAGCAAGTGTCACCAGGAGTTTTCATTTTCTGGAGCTCTAGAACCAAAAAACACCAGTTACCATAGAGTCAGTTCTGACTCATGGCACCCCCATGTGTGTCAGAGCAGAACTCTACTCCACAGGGGTTTCAATAGCTGATTTTTTGGAAGTAAATCACTAGGCCTTTCTTCTCAGGTACCTCTGGGTGGACTCGAACCTCCAACATTTTGGTTCACAGCCAGGCGTGTTGACTGAGATGGAGAAACGTATGGGAGAAGTAGGTCTTCTGAAGAAGGTTAGGAGATCACTTTGAAATATAAATTTTGGAATGCTTATTAGATGTCCAAGGATATAGGAGAATATTCTCAAAAGTAATTTGAGATATAGAAAATTTTAATAACAGTAAATAGTAAAAAGAATCACAGAGATAGGATGAAAGGCAACAAAATTAATTGAGATATAAGAATTCACAGCTAAGGAAATTAATTGAGAACCAAGATATTCAAACTAAATGTACAGATTATAAACAGCAAGAAACAGAACAAACACAACAAAAGGTCAAAAAGGAAAGATTTGACATTAGGGAAAGATTTGAAACAATTATAGGAAATTCAGAGAAAATAGAAACAGATTAAAGATTTTTATTGAGATACACAAAAATAATCAAATATATGGATAACTAATTATTAGAAAATTTGATGAAAGGAATAAAATTTCCAGAAATACAGTAACATTTCTCTGACATGAAGAAAGAACAGAATCTGAAGATGTTGTATTATACAACAGAAAAAAATTTACACAGAAAATTCATAAATGACACAAATCCTGGTAAAATTATGGTGTGTCCATGATGAAGAACTCCTCAGGCATACAGGCAGAAAAAGCAAGTCAATTCCAAAGAGAAAAATCCCAAGCTGGCTTCAAATTTCATCATAACAACACTCAATGCCAGAATACAGTACAACATTGTGTTCAAATCTCTCAGAGAAAAAAAAAAAACATGTGTGAGTGATTAGTATTTCCCAGCAAGCTACCTTTCAAATATAAAGACAAATGGCAGACATTCACATACATGAGATAGTTCAGGAGGGTGCCCATGAGTTCTTGGATGGTTAGAAAATGAATTATTTAGCATTGAAATCAAGACAACCAAAAAATGATTCAAAAATTAAGAATTAAAAAATCAAATAGCAATGGTTAGTTAAGGAATGGTGGCAAACATTAAATTCATTTGGAAAACTAGGACAAAACAACTGGGAAAACTATGGTTGGAGGTGAGTCTATAACAGAAAATCTGACAAAGAAAAATAGTATTCGCAATAGAATTAGAAAGCATAAGAAAAGGTAAGAGTACAAATCACTTTAACTTAATAGAGAAGGGAGTCATTACATGTGGATTCAATTGAAACACATAGTTAAAAACTACATTTTTTAAGTCACTGATTTCTTTCCCACTACACTATCAATGGAAGGGACCGTGTCTATTTTATTCACCAATGCAGACTTAGGAATTAGCACAGTTTTTGGTATATAGTAGAAAATCAAGAATTTTTTTTTTAGTGAAAAGGGCAGATAATCTTCCATGCTCGTGAATTCTGTGTTTCATTATAAATTAACAGTTATTTTATATATCTGGTTATTTTTGTACATTTTGGTGGGTTTCATGAAGTAGATGAATGTACTGTTCTTGCTTTTTTTTTTTTTTTTCAGAAGTACTAACATGTTTATTTATTGCCCACTGTTTGCAAGACAAGGTCTGTAGTGTCACAAACGGTTTGTGCTCAGCTATTAAATTAAAGGCTGGCAATTCTAAAACACTTAGCAGAGTCACGGAAGAAAGGCCTGGAGATCTGCTCCCATAACAGTTACAGCCATGAAAACCCAAAGGAGCATTTCCACTGTGTGACACATGGGATTGCCATGAGTCAGAATCAATTAGATGGCAACTAGTATTTGCAAAGCAATGCATTAGGCACCATATGGATGAAAGAATAATAAGACAGAGTCCTTGTTTTCAAGGAGCCTAAGGCAGACAGAAAAAGAATTGATGCATTTGAATTGTGGTGTTGGTGAAGAATATTGAATATACCATTGACTACCAGAAAAACCCCCCACGCGCCTGTCAGTTTCTCTTTCTGTGGGGGCTTGTGTGTTGCTATGATGCTGGAAGCTATGCCACCGGTATTCAAATACTAGCAGGGTCACGCATGGCAGACAAATTTCAGCTGAGCTTCTAGACTAAGGCAGATTAGAAAGAAGAACCAAGCAGTCTACTTCTGAAAAGAATTAGGCAGTGAATACTTTACAAATAGCAGCAGAACACTGTATGATATAGTGCCAACAGATTAGCCCCTCAGCTTGGAAGGCACTCAAAATATGACTGGGAAAAGAGCTGCTTCCTCAGTGTAGAGTTGACCTTAATGACATGGATGGAGTCCAGCTTTCTGGATCTTCATTATTTGATGTGGCATGACTCAAAATGAGAAGAAACAGCTGCAAACAGCCATTAATAATCAGAACATGGACTGTATGAAGTATGAATCTAGGAAAATTGGAAATCATAAAAAATCAAATGGAAAGCATAAACATCAATATTCTAGGCATTAGTGAGTTCAAATGGACTTGTATTGGCCATTTTGATTTGGACAATCATATGGTCTACTATGCCAGGAATGACAAATTGAAGAGGAACATTTCAAGATCTATCCTGAAGTATAACGCTGTCAGTGATAGGAAAATATCCATACACCTACAAGGAAGACCACTTAATACGACTATCATTCAAATTTATCCACCAACCACTAAGGCCAAAGATGAGGGAACTGAAGATTTTTACCAACCTCTCCAGTCTGAAATTGATAGAAAATGCAATCAGGATGCACTGATAATTACTGGTGATTGGAATGCAAAAGTTGGAAACAAAGAAGGATCTGTACTTGGAAAATACGGCCTTGGTGATAGAAACAATGCCGGAGATCACATGATAGAATATTGCAAGACCAATGAACTTCTTCACTGCAAATACATTTTTTTCAACAACATAAATGGTGACTATACATGTGGAACTCACCAGATGGATGTACAGGAATTAAATCGACTACATCTGTGGAAAGAGATGATGGGAAAGCTCAATAACATCAGTCAGAACAAGGTCGGGGTCAACTGTTGAACAGACCATCAATTGCTCATATACAAGTTCAAGCTGAAACTGAAGAAAATTAGAACAAGTCCATGACAGCCAAAGTATGGCCTTGAGTGTATCCCACCTGAATTTAGAGACCATCTCAAGAACAGATTTGACATGTTGAACACTAATGATGGAAGACCAGACACGTTGTGGAACGACATCATACATGAAGAAAGCAAGAGGTCATTAAAAAGACAGGAAAGAAAGAAAAGACCAAAATGGCGTCAGAAGAGGCTCTGAAACTTGCTCTCGAACACTGAGTAGCTAAAGTAAAAGGAAGAAATGATAAGGTAAAAGAGCTGAACAAAAAATTTCAAAGGGCAGCTTAAGACAACAAAGTAAAGTATTATAATGACATATGCGAAGACCTGGAGATAGAAGACAAAAGGGAAGAACATGCTTAGCATTTCTCAAGCTGAAAGAACTGAAGAAAAAATTCAAGCCTTGAGTTGTAATACTGAAGGATTCTACAGGGAAAATACTAAACAATGCAGGAAACATCAAAAGAAAATGGAAGAAATTCACACAGTCATTATACCCAAAAGAATTGGTCAACAATCAACCATTTCAGGAGGTAGTGTACGATCAGGAACTGACAGTACTGAAGGAAATCCAAGCTGCACTGAAGGCATTGTCGAAAAATAAGTCTCCAGGAATTGACAGAATACCAACTGAGATGTTTCAACAAACGGATGCAGCACTGGACGTGCTCATTCATCTATGCCAAGAAATTTAGAAGACAGCTACCTGGTCAACCTACTATTAGGGATCCATATTTATGCCTATCCCCAAGAAAGGTGATTCAACCTAATGCAGAAATTGTCTATCAACATTAATATCACAAGCAATTAAAATTCTGCTGAAGATCATTCAAAAGCGGTTGTAGCAGTACATCAATAGGGAACTGCCAGAAATTCAAGCAGGATTCAGAAGAGGACGTAGAATGAGGGATATCATCGCTGATGTCAGATGGATCCTGGCTGAAAGTGGAGAATACCAGAAAGATGTTTATGGGAATTACAGAACACTTATTTGTGCTCATGAGGAACCTGTACATAGATCAAGAGGCAGTCATTGGAACAGAACAACGGGACACTGCATGGTTTAAAGTCAAGAAAGATGTGCATCAGGGTTGCATCCTTTTGCCATACCTATTCAATCTGTATGCTGAGCAAATAATCCGAGAAGCTGGACTATATTCAGAAGAAAGTGGCATCAGGATTGGAGGAAGACTCTTTAACAACCTGCATTATGCAGATGATGCAACCTTGCCTGCTGAAAGTGAAGTGGACTTGAAGCACTTACTGATGAAGATCAAAGACTGCGGCCTTCAGAATGGATTACACATCAACATAAAGAAAATAAAAATCTTCACCACTGGGCCAAAAAGCAACATCATGATAAACAGAGTAAATATTGAAGTTGTCAAAGATTTTATTCTACTTGGATCCACAGTCAACACTCATGGAAGCAGCAGTCAAGAAATCAAAAGATGTATTGCATTGGGCAAATCTGCTGTAAAAGACCTCTTTAAAGTGTTAAAGAGCAAAGATGTCACTACAAAGACTAAGGTGCTTCTGACCCAAGCCTTGATGTTTTCAATCACCTCATATGCATGTGAAAGCTGGACAATGAATAAGGAAGACTGAAGAAGAATTGACACCTTTGAATTGTGGTGTTGGTGAAGAATATTGAATATACCATGGACTGCCAAAAGGACAAACAAATCTGTCTTGGAAGAAATACAACCAGAATGCTTCTTAGAAGCAAGGATGGCAAGACTACATCTCACATACTCTGGACATGTAATCAGGAGGGATCAATCCCTGGAGAAGGATATCATGCTTGGTAAAGTAGAGGGTCAGCAAAAAAGAGGAAGACCCTCAAGGAGATGGATTGACACAGTGGCTGCAACAATGCACTCAAGCATAACAACGATTATGAGGATGGCGCAGGACCACGCATTGTTTTCTTCCACTGTACATAGAGTCTTTATGAGTCAGAATCAACTCAACGGCACCTAACAACAACAATAAGAGAATGAGCCATGAGATTATTTTGAAAATATAATTTTTAATTGTATCAAGAGAATATTTTTTGCAAATTCTGGATTGCTGTGAAAATTAAAAAAAAAAAAATTGTCGGGGGAGGAGGCGAGTTTACTATAACAAGTTCCATCTATACATTCCCCAAAAATTTACAAGCAAAGTAATTGCACACATAATGTCAAACGTAATATATGTAAATGTAAAATACATTTTATCATATTGGGTATATTTGACCTTTATTCTGTGAGAAAGCCACCATGGGTAACAGAACTTCACCAAACATCTAGGCCTGCTCACTGGCATCTTATTTTGTTAAAACTATAGTGTTCTGTCCACTCAAGTTCCACATTCATTTTGATAACAGTGAGGTTAAAAATGCATTCTTTTTGTCCTCCTCATTTTATATTTACTCTGTAGTTTCCCCAGAACAACTATAAAATACTTCCATGACACTTTCTCTTTTGTATTGTACACTGCTTGGTTTAAGAATTGTTCTATTCCTTTGTTCTCCATCATTTAAAAAAAAAAAAAAACCCACTGCCATCAAGTCGATTTCAACCCATAGTGACCCTATGTGAGTTCTCCAGCTAGTGGATTTGAACTACCAACCTTTTGGTTAGCAGCCATAGCTCTTAACTACTGCACCACAAGGGCTCCTCTCCGTCATAGTGATGTGCAGATACTAGCTACTGAACTAGGACAAGGCTACACAATGAAGAAAATTAACTTTGCCTGAAAATTTGTAATCTTTTTTTTGAACAAAATCATAATGAATTACATGATGGATACATAAAAAATGTTATAGATCCAAGCTTCTTTTTTGAAAAAAATAGAATCCCACATATCTCCAACTTCACATCATTGTTTATTTTTTGGATTTGGGAACAGTAAGCAATGTAACAGATTTTTTTAAATCAATAAAATTAAGCTCTTATTTGTTCATTCACCTTTACGACACACAAAAAAGTAATACTTTAGCTGAAAAATATTTAGAGATGAATGTTGTCATGGACTGAACTGTGTTCCCCCAAAATGTCTGTTAATTTGGCTAGGCCGTGATTCCCAGTATTGTGTGACTGTTCACCATTTTGTCATCTGATGTGATTTTCCTTTGTGTTGTAAATCCTATCTCTATGATGCTAATGAGGTGGGATTAGCAGCAGTTATGTTAATGGGGCAGGACTCAGTCTACAAGATTAGGTCGCATCTTAAGCCAATCTCTTTTGAGATATAAAAGAGAGAAGCAAGCAGAGAGACATGGCAACCTCGTATTACCAAGAAAGCAGTGCAAGGAGCAGAGCATGTCCTTTGGACCTGGGGTTCCTGCGTGGAGAAGCTCCTAGTCTGGAGATTGATGATAAGGACCTTCCTCCAGAGCTCACAGAGACAGAAAGCCTTCCCCTGGAGCTGACGCCCTGAATTTGGACTTCTAGCCTACTAGACTGTGAGAGAATAAACTTCTGTTTGTTGAAATCATCCACCTGTGGTATTTCTGTTACAGCATCCTTAGATAACTAAGACAAATCTCATCTAAATTAATATAATTTTCAATAAAAATTATCTAAATTGCTATTCATTTTACTACAATGGTAATATTTTTAAGAAGAGACGTGTATCTGATCCTTCAGCAAAATCCCTAATGAACAAAATCAGCATAAAAGGAAGAATAACAAGAATTTCCAAGAATAAAAAATGACAGCTCTGTGGTATCTATGAAAACTAAAGCTTACTTGATTTTTTAAACTTTAGGCAATCAGTAACAACTACAGCAGAATCAATACTAGCAAGTGACAAAGGGCATCAGATAACATAATACGAATAATAATGGTTGTCGTAAAAGTACTGTTGTTGTTAGGTGCCATTGAGTTGATTCTGACTCAAAGCAACCCTATGTGCAACAGAAGGAAACGCTGTCCGGTCATGCACTATCCTCATAATCGTTGCTGTGTTTGAGCCCATTGTTGCAGCCACTGTATTAATCAGTTTCATTGAGGCTCTTCTTTTTTCCTGACCCTCTTACTTTACCAAGCATGATGCCCTTCTCCAGTGACTGGTCCCTCCTGATAACATGTCCAAAGTACCTGAGACAAAGTCTCACCATCCTTGCTTCTAAAGAGGATTCTGGCTGTAATTCTTCCAAGACAGATTTATCCATTTTTCTGGCAGTCTATGATATATTCAATATTCTTTGCCAATATCATAGTCCAAATGCATCAATTCTTCTTCTGTGCTCCTTATTCATTGTCCAGCTTTTGAAGGCATATGAGGTGACTGAAAATACCATGGCTTGGGTAAGGCATACCTTAGTACTCAAGGTGACGTCGTTGCTTTTTTAACACCCCAAAGAGGTCGTTTGCAGCAGATTTATCCAATTCAATACGTCATTTCATTTCTTGACTGCTGCTTCCATTGGCATTGATTGTGACTCCAAGTAAAATGAAGTCCTTAACAACTTCAATATTTTCTCCTTTAATCGTGATGTTGCTTACTGGTCCAGTTGTGAGGATGTTTGTTTTCTTTATGTTAAGGTGTAATCTATACCGAAGGCTGTAGCTTTTGATCTCCCTGAGTAAGTATGTCAAGTCCTCTTTGCTTTCAGCAAGCAAGGTGTGTCATCTGCAAATCGCAGGTTGTTAACAAGTCTTCCTCAAATCCTGGTGTCACGTTCTTCTTCATATACTTCAGCGTCTCAGATTACTTGCTCAGCATTGCATATAGATTGAATAAGTATAGTGAAATGATAGAACCCTGATCATATCTTTTGAGATTTTAAATCATGCAGTATCCCCTTGTTCTGTTCAAACAACTGCCTCTTGGTCTATGTACTGGTTCTGCATGAGCACAATTAAGTGTTCTGGGATTCCCATTCCTTGCAATGTTACCCATAATTTGTTATGATCCACACAGGTACGTGCATTTGCATACTCAACAAAACACAGGTAAACCTCTTTCTGGTATTCTCTGCTTTCAGCCAAGATCCATCTGACGTCACCAGTGATAACCCACATTCCATGTCCTCTTGTAAATCTGACTTGAATTTCCAGCAGTTCCCTATAGATATACTGCTACAACCGTTTTAAAATTATTTTTAGCATAATTTTACTTGCATGTGATATTAATGATATTGTTCGATAATTTCTGCATTCTGTAGGATCACCTGTGTTTGGAATAGGTGTGTATATGGATATCTTCCAGTTAGCTGGCCAGGTAGCTGTCTTCCATATTTCTTGTCATAGACAAATGAACACTTCCAATGTTGCATCCATTTGTTGAAACATCTCAGTTGGTATTCCATCAATTCATGGAGCCTTGTTTTTTACCAATGCCTTTAGTGCAGCTTGGACTTCTTCCTTCAGAACCTTTGGGTCCTGATCATTTGCTACCTCCTGAAATGGTTGAATGTTGACCAATTCTTTTTGCAACAGTGACTCGGTGTATTATTTTCATCTTCTTTTGATGCTTCCTGCATCATTCAATTTTTTGTCTATCATATCCTTCAATATTACAACCAGAGCCTTGAATTTTTTTTTTTACAATTTTATTTTATATTTGTTTAGTGAGTCCTAACTTCTTGTTTTGTTTTGTTTTGATATGCCCCAATAGGCTGCTCGTGTGCGCTAGTTTCATTATTGGCACCTTTGAAGCTCTAACATCCTGTCACCAGGTAGTTAGTTCTGTAATGAAGTGTGTGCACACAGGAGTCCATTAAATTTTCCTATATGGGTTCAGCTCAGGTGTCCAGGTAGTCGGTCACCAAGTGTGTGGTGCAGGCTCTCACCTACAGTCTTAGAGAGGCATGGGTGATTGGTGTAGGCACAGGTATCTGGCTGCGGTAGGGGGTCACGTGCTGAGCAAGGCAGGGGGCTGATGGCCGCCCCTGAGTTTCTCAAAGGAAAGCGTATCCTTGTTCCTTAGAGCGAGTAGGTATGTGAGTTTTGCAGCTGGACTATGAGCATCCTACTCTGTTGGCTGTAAATATTGAGAGGAACCACTTATTCTTGGACCCCTGTAGCAGGTGGCTAGGTAGCATAGGTGGAGCCACCAGTCCTCCAGCTCCTGATGCGGACAGGTAAGGTACCTGCTTAAAGAGCAGAACAGTGTCAAATGTCACAAACCTGCCACTTCACAGCTGAAACAGCTGAAGTTAGACTTCAGGTGTTTACCCTGTTGTACTGTGGTAGTGAGGGCTTATGCTGTTGAGACGGGCCCACACAAGTCTATGCAGAGGTGGAAGGCACTCAGAGTCTGCGGACCCCTTATGCCTGTGCCTAGGCAAAGGAGCTGTGCCAACCCTGAGGTCCTGGCTTAGGGGATCCGATAGCTTATTTTTTCCTTGTTTGCTAATTTGTTCCCTCTCCAAGCCCAGGAGAATGGGTCAGGGAGACTTATAGGATCTACTTCCAGCCCAGGGGACTCACAGATCACTGAAGCTGGCAGGGACCAGGTGCAGAGCAGGGAAGGAGGAGGTAAATGGGAGAGAGGGTTTTCCCAAATTTTTTTTTTTTTTTTAAATCCCCGCAGTAGACCACATGCAAGTACTTGTCTTTAGCCACTTGAGTGCTGCTTTTCACTGGTTCGGAGTGTCCAAGTAGACTCTCTGCTGCGGGATCTCTCTCCATGGGGCAAGTGCCTCCTGAGTGAGTGCACACAGCTGTTTGCCAGCCTCACTGCGCACCCTGAGCTGATCTGGGCTGAAGGGCTGTGGCTTCCTCCGGGTTAGGTCAAGCAACTCCTTGCTACTTTCGAACCGTCTCTCCCTCCCTCATCACTCAGTCCGATTCCTCAACTTTGCCTTGTTCATGGCTCATAGATATTCATATACAATCAATTCACTTGTTTTTTCAGGTCTTTGTTGTAAGAGGGACATAGGAAGCCATCTGACTACTCCGTCATCTTGGCCCCACCTCATGGAGTCTTGAATTTTTTCTTCATTTCTTTCAGCTTAAGAAATGCTGAGCATGTTCTTCCCTTTTGGTTTTCTAACTCCAGGTCTTTGCACATTTTATTATAATACTTTGTCTTCTCGAGCTGCCCTTTGAAATCTTCTGTTCAACTCTTTTACTTCATCATTTCTTCCATTTGATTTATCTGCTCTACGTTCAAGAGCAAGTTTCAGAGTCTCTTCGGACTCCTGTTTTGTTATTTTCTTTCTTTTCTGTCTTTTTCTGACTTTTTGCTTTCTTCATGTCTGATATCCTTGATGTCATCCCACAACTCCTCTGGTCTTTGGCTGTTCGTGTTCAATACATCAAATCTTTTCTTGAGATGGTCTCTAAATTCCAGTGGGATATACTCAAGGTTGTACTTTGGCTCTCACGGACTTGTTTTAATTTACTTCGGCTTCAATCTGAACTTTCATATGAGCAGTTGATGGTCTGGTTCAGCAGTCTATCCCTGGCCTTGTTCTGACTGATAATATTGAACTTTTCCATCATCTCTTTCCACATATGTAGACAATTTCATTCCTGTGTATTCCATCTGGCACAGTCCACACGTATAGTCACTGTTCATGTTGTTGAAAAAATGTATTTCCAATTAATAGGTCGTTGGTCTTGCAATATTTTATAATGTAATTTCAAGCGTCATTTCTATCACCAAGGTCATGTTTTCTAACTGCAGGTCCTTCTTTGTTTCCAACTTTCGCATTCCAATCACCAGTCATAATTAACACATCATGATTGTATTTTTGATTAATTTCATAGTGCAGAAGTTGGTAAAAATCTTCAATTTCTTTGTCTTTGGCATTAGTGGTTGGTGTATGAATTTGAATAATAATAACTGGTCTTCCTTGTGGGAATATGGATATTATCTTATCACTGACAGTGGTGTACTTCAGGATAGATGTTGAAATGTTCTTTGGCAATGAATGCGACACCATTCCTCTTCAATTTGTCATTCCCAGCATAGTAGATCATATAGGTTATTGGATTCAAAATGGCCAATACTGGTCCATTTCACCTCACTGATGCCTAGGATATTATCTTCAAGCGTTCCATTTTATTTTTGATAACTTCCCATTTTCCTAGTTTCATTCTTCGTATATTCCACATTCCCATTATTAATGGTGTTTGTAGCTGTTTCTTCTCATTTTGAGCAACTTCCAACCTGAGGGGCTCATCTTCCAGCACTATATAAGACAATATTCCGATGCTATTCATAAGGTTTTCACTGGCCAGTTTTTTCAAAAAGTAGATTCCCAGGTCCTTCTCCCTAGTCTGTCTTAGTCTGGAAACTCTGCTGAAACCTGTCGACCATAGGTGTCCCTGCTAGTATTTGAAGTACTGGTAACATAGCTTCCCACATTATAGAAACACACAAGCTATCACAGTACAACAAACTGAATATAAAAGTAATAATGGCTTTTATTAACCACTTATTAGGTGATTACTAAGTGTCAGAAACTGTGCTGGATGCTTTCCATACATTTCCCTACTTAACTGTTAAATCAACAGCTACCTTTTAATATTACCATATCTGTTTAGTTATCTCTTTATCTATCTACCTACCTATCTATCTATCTGTCTGTCTGCGTATCTATCTGACAGCCACTGAGGCTTAGAAAAGTCAAACTATTGATTATGGTCATTCATCTCTAGAGAGTAGATTAGCCTTGATTTGAAACTAAGCACCACAGTCCACTGGTTTTTAATCTGTTTTATGCTATTCTGCCTCTCCAAACTAAATAGGCACATAGTAAGTTCTCAGTCAAGGCAAATGAAAACCTGAATGTTAGATTTTGAAGGGGTGGGAACCACAGCACATGATCCCAAATAGTCTCTTCCTACTAGTATACAGTCAAGTACACTTTAGCATAAAGCTAAATGTTTTGTACTTGGAAATCTACGTTTCCAGTTATTTGCCAACCACCCTAGAATCCTTTCCATATGCACCATCCTTATTACAGTCTCCTTCTTCCCTCCAAAAATAATCACTATCTAACTTTTTTAGTAATAACTTCCTTGCATCTCTTTATGGTATAATCACCCAATGTTGCATTCTCAGGCAATATAGTTTAGTTTTGCCAGTTTTTTTTTAAAACTTCCTATGTCTTTTCAGTGTTTTTTTTTTAATCTACAAGTTCACATATCCCTTTCTTTTCCTTATAATTTATCTGTTAAAGAACCTGGGCTATTTGTCCTATAGAGTTTTCCACTGTCTGGATTTTGCTGATTGTGTACAGTGGTTGTACAGTGGTTAAGCGCTTGACTGTTAACGGAAAGGTTGGTGTTTGGAACCCACCAGCTGCTTCATGGGAGAAAGATGTAGCAGTCTGCTTCCATAAAGATTTACAGCCTTGGAAACCCAATGCGGCAGTTCTACTCTGTCCTATAGGGTCACTATGAGTTGGAATCGACTCGATGGCAACGGGTTTGATTTGGTTTTGGGTTTTACGTGGGGAGCTCCTGGATGGTGCAAACAGTTAATGCACTTGGCTACTAACTGAAAGGTTGGATGTTCAAATCTACCCAAAGGAGCCTCAGAAGACATGGCTGGCAATCTACTTCTAAAAAATTAGTTATTGAAAACCCTATGGAGAACAGCTCAACTTTAACACACATGAGGGTGCCATGAGTTGGAATTAACCTGACAGCAACTGGTTTCCTTTATATTTTTGTGGTACAGTTCATTTTATTCATACTTACTCAGCATTTCCTACAAATTGGCAAGTGACCAAGAGAACCTGATCAGAATCATGTTTTATTTTATATTTTAGTTATTTTATTCATGGTTATATATGGTGCTGTGATCTCAGAAGAACATAATTTTTATTCTCTTTCTGTCACGCACATGTATGTGTGCGCATGCACACACACACAACGAAAGCTTAGATCTATTAATTCATTGAGGATAGAAAAAAATGTGGTATTTTAATTCTAGCATTTGTATTCATTTATTAGCCAGAACAATTTTATAAGGAGATATTTCTTACATATTATTTGGTTACTCAGGGGATAGTTCATTTGGAAGGGAGTATAAATATTTCATTCCTTCCTTTTATTTACTTAGTTTTCTGGATGATGAATTGGATACCTGCAATGGTATGTAATAATGGCTCACAGAACAATTTTTAAATTTCACGATTTTCACCAGCTGGTTGTTTAAGCATTAATAGTTAAAAATTGACTACGATAAAAGTATTTACACCACAGAAATAGTCAAATGTTACAAACAGAACTTTTTTCTTTCTTTTTTAAGGAGATCCAGTTTACCAGCTGCCATTGGTTCCCTATCATCCTTAAAAAATGACTAATTATTTGTTTGCTTTTTTAATAACATTATGAATCCACAAATTTAAACATATTTCAGTTCATCATACTCATTGCAGATAAACCTTTGGTAGAATCCATTATAAAACTAACTTCAAAAGCCATAATATTAAATGTAACAGATATATATTTAATAATCATTCAGATTTGTTTCTAATGAGGAGGTTTGATTTTTTAAAATAATGCTTACTTAAAAAAGTACTAAAATTAAAGTAGTATCAAAAAAGGAAATGTGTTTAAAATATGTACCATGTAATCACAACTGTTGTTAATACTCTTGTCTGCTTCTTCAAAGCTCTTAGGGTATATGTTTTTTAAATTTAACATGTGACTTATAATTCTACTTTTCTTACTTTTCATTGCAGTGTAAATATCTCCCTAGGTTTAAATACCAATAAGCATTATTTTAATAAGCTGATTCACTATATGGAAATAAGTGTGAGCAATTATCCTGAATTTGTCAACTATTTAAATATTTTCAAAATATTCACAAGTATACAGAATTATATGAGTGATGTCTGTGCTCATAGCTTTTTTTTCTTGTATTTTCTGATTACTTCCTTAAAATATATCTCAAAATTTGGATTATGTGGGAAAAGAATATTAACTTACTCAAGATTCTTGGTACATATAACTAAAACTAGTCTATAGTTTACACTCTACTCAGCTGACCCTAGTTTTGACAACAAAACTTTACACTTCCGCATTTAAATAAGCTTTATACAACTTGAGGGAAAAAAAGAATTATAGAGAAAAAGAACAACATTGACAAACAAGGAGAAAAATTGAGCATGTACTCATGGGAAATAAAGTAAGAAAAATAATATCCCTCACAGTTTTTAAGTTTTAAGTTCTGTTCCCTCTAACCAATTATTATATTCAGTAGAAAAAATAATTTATTTTTGTTTGTTAAACTTTCTACTCTCTAGGATCTAAAGTCTAAATATTCTATTTTATCAATCTATACTGCTGTTTCAAAAATAGGACAACAACAGCCAAAATCACATACAATGCAGCAGATTAGTAACGTAAGTGCTTATATAGAATTTGCTATGGGGTTGTAAAAATGCACACAAAGCAAAAAGAAATGTGGTTGAGGTTTTAGTTAAAGAGAAATCCTTTTGCCTTACTAGTGGTTATATGTCAAAAGAAAAATCTACTACATCCCAGGGACTGATATACAGCAACTATAATGTAATTTATTTTACCCTTTACATTTCTGAAAGGAAGTTATTGTTGTCAGCATTTTACAGACAAGGCAAGCCCACCATTCATAGAAATTATTATTGGTTTTGCTGTTAGTTGCCAGCCACCTGTTGATTGTGACTCATGGCTATTCCATGTGTACATAGAGATTAAGCTTACTCAAAGTAATGAGCAAAAAAGTGAAGATCTGAAGCTCAAGCACAAAAGGCAGTCACAAATTGTGGTATATTCCAGGAGTATTTCTTCATTTAGATAATCTGAGTGAAATCTTTATCCTAGAAATAGCTAATAAACTAAATGTTCTCTCAAGTACCAATTCACCAGAGGCTGAAGCATTTACCAGGATAAGCCCAGAAACAGGCAAAGGGCCTAAAACTTTCATGTTTTTTTTAATTTTTATTTTATTTTTTTCTTTCTTTTGGAAAAAATCTTGGGAGTATTTCAAATGACCTGTCTTTCCCTAAGCATCAATCTTCTGGTTTTTATAAATGATTATCCTCAGATGTTCTTTGCTCACTATCTCCTCTATAATGAACTGCATCAGAAAACACGCAATCTTCAAGACACTTAGTTTATCTAACCCAAATAGAAGTTGTTAGTCCTTCAATTAAAAAGATTTCTGGGGGACTTCCAGGCAACATGGCACTATAGACAGAAGCACCACGTGGTCTCTCCACAGCAAAGATCCGAAAAACTAAGTCAAACAGAGACAAACATCAATCTTGAAACCCTACGCATCAAATGAAGAGACAAAGAACTCATTCAAGCACCGAACGGAATAAGAAACTGACAGAGAACAGACAGCGAGGGCAGATACATGCAGAGGTCCCCTATCAGTTAATGCAGCACGGATCCACCGTCTAGGACTCCTATCGGAGATCAGCAAACAGGAGGTACAAGAAAGCAGTTTCATGGAGCTCCCAGCAGAAGACAGAACAACTGGTAACCAACGATGTATGCTTTCCCACCCCCCACCCTTCTTCACCCCCTCTGTGGCAACAGTCTCTTGGCCAGGACACAGGCTTCACCACAGTGCCACTTGGAATCCACTTGCCTGCACTGGCTGGTTCCCTGAGTGCCATTGGTTGGCTGCTGGTGTTGCTTTTTCTGCTTCCTTGATTTATTCCATACTTCTCACCACCTCCCCCTCCTTTCTCTCAAAAAAAATACCTGGTTCCATGTGTCATCTTGGCTTCTTCCTGAAAGGCTGCAAAACACTGCTCAGCTGTGACACTGTTTCCCGGCCCGTGCCGCCATGCTGGTGGGATCCTCGTGGCTTTTTGTTTGTTTTGATTTGTTCTGTTTGATTTCTCTGTTTGTTTGTTTTCTTTTTCTTTTCTTCACTTGGGAGCCCCTTCTAGCCGGGCAGCTGCATGGCTTGGGAGCTACTTCCTTACTCTGCACAGACGCACAGTGGGATCCCTGGAAGCATTTCTGTTTAATTGGTTTTTTGTTTGGTTTGGTTTTGGGTTTTTTTGTTTGCTTGTTTCTTTGTTTTGCTTTCTTTTCTCTCTTTTTTCCTTTTTGTCTCTCTTCATGTCTCAGTTTCTCATCTCTCTATACTTACCTTCTCTTCCTGTCTCCTGAATACCTGGCGCTGTGTGACACCTCTACCCCTTCTAGCCAGGATGTACTTCACGGCCGGGAAGCAACTTCCCTAGTCCTCACAGCCACACCAGTGGGATCCCTGGGGGCTTTGCTTTTTTTCCCTAATTTTTATTTATTCTTTTTTTCTTTTATCATTTTTCATTTCTTTTTTTTCTTTATGTTTTTTCCAGTTCTCAGTCTCTCATCTTTCCACTTCAATGGCAAGCCACTTAGCACTCTTTTTTGTTTGTTTGTTTGTATGTTTTTGGATCCCGTTCCTCTCTCCTCTCTCTCCTCTTTCCCACACCCATCATAGCTCCATACACCACAATCTTGCCCCTACTTCCTGCCTACCTGCACTATGCACTAAACATCATACCTTCAAGCAGAAAAAGCATGGCTGACTGTAACCTGCCCTGCACTGATTCCCAGCCTACCATGTTTTCCCTAGTACGTGCCACAAACAACTCATTCCAGCAACTCCTCTTCAGCTGGACCTGCCCTGCTGTACCATACCTGAGCAACTGACACTGCCCATTGGAAAAGAAGGTGAAAAGTATCGTGCCTACAGACAAGCAAACAACAAAGAATTCTCAGACTGCCTTCTCAGACGTAACCACATAAAACAAAAGAGCAGGACAAAACAAAGAAATCTACAATCAATAAACGAGGAAAATAACTACCGAATGTCCCGAAGACAGCAGACAATATCAAAACATTTACAAAAACAGGACAGGATGGTTCCAGTAGGCATCCAAAATAAAACACCAGATGACTTTCCAGTAGAAGGCACTACAATTTCCTGATAGGGAATTCAAATCTCTAATATTCAGAACTACCCAAGAGTTGGAGCAAAAAAGCAGACAAAAATGAGGAAAAAATAGATGAATTCATAGAAAAGGCAGACAAATTCATGGAAAATACAGACAAAAAAATGGAAGAATTCAAGAAAATAATACAAGAACAAAATACTAAAAAAAATTCACAACTAGAAATCATACAAAAACAACAATTTGAAACCCAAAACATAAACAACAAGATTTCAGAAATGGACAGTCTCATAGAAGGTCTGAGGAGCAGGTTCACAACAATGAAAGACAGGATCAGTGAAATTGAAGACAAACACTTGGCTACAACACTGAGCAAAAATCAGACAAGAACGAAGAAAAATGAAGAAACCCTGAGAATTATGTAGGATACAATCAAAAGCAAAAATCTGTGTGTGATCGGAGTTTCAGAACAGGAGGAGAAAACAAAAAACACAGGGAGGATCATTGAAGAACTGCTGACAGAAAACTTCCCTAATATCATGAAAGATGAAAAGCTGACCATCCAAGAAGCTCAACGAACCCCATATAGGAGAAACCTCAAAAGAAAATCACCAAGGCATACCATAATCACACTCGCTAAAACCAAAGACAAACAAAGAATCCTGAAAGAAGATCAAGAAAAACAAATAGTCACATACGGAGGAGAAAAAATAAGACTAAACTTGGATTATTCAGTAGAAACCACGTAGGTGAGAAAGCAATGGGATGACGTACATAAAACCTTGAAAGAAAAAAATTGCCAGCCAAGAATAATTATCTTGCAAAATTCTCATTCAAATATGGGGAAATCAGGATATTTCCAGATAAACAGAAATTAAGGGACTATGTAAAAACAAAACCAAACTTACAAGAATTATTTAAGGGAATACTTCCATCTGAGAAAAAACAACATCAGACCACAGGCTGAATCTAGGATGCAGGTTCGTAACAGCCAGATACCAACCTAGGAAATGAACTCTCAAGGACTATCCAAAACCAGAAGAATTACAACAGAGAACCAAAGAGGTTAAGCTGATATGACAACAACATCAGAACAATAAAAGAGGGACTTAACAGTGTAGGTATATAACCTTCTAATGGAAAGGAAGACAAGGGGATACCAAATAATAATAGACTGGTTCAAACCTAGGAAGATATGGGTAAATTTCAAGGTAACCACAGAAAAAGTTAACAAAGCTACTCATCAAAATAAAGAGGAAAAACATGAAGTCTCAATAACAACACATACAAAAACAAAAGAAATGAAAAAAAAAAAATCCACAAACAAAAGGAATTCAGCACAGGAGAGTATGAGTAACAAAAAAAAAAAAAGTTAGTACCAAAAAAAAAGCACCACAAAATGACAGCAATAAACTCATATCTTTCAATAATTACATGGAATGTAAATGGCCTCGATGCACCCATAAAGAGACAGAGAGTGACAGAATGGATAAAAAAAACAGGATCCATCAATATGCTGTCTACAAGAGATACACCTTAGAAACAAAGACTTAAATTTATTAAAAATCAAAGGATGGAAAAAAATATATCAAGAAAACAGCTACCAAAAAAGAGCAGGAGTGGCAATACTAATCTTAGATAAAATAGACTTTAAAACAAAATCCATCATAAAAGACAAAGAAGGAAACTACATAATGATTAAAGTAACGATCCATCATGAAGACATAATCATAATAAACACCCATGCACCCAATGACAGGGCTCTGAAATAAATAAAACAAACTCTAACAGCACTGACAAGAGAAACTGACAGTTTCACAGTAATAGTAGGAGATTTCAACACACCACTCTTGGTAAAAGACAGAACATCTAGAAAGAAACTCAACAAAGATAAAGAAGACCTAAATGGCACAATCAGCCAACTTGACCTCGTAGACATATGTAGAACACTCCATCCACCCAACAGCTGCAAAGTACACGTTCTTTTCCAATGCACATGGAACGTCCTCCAGAGTAGACCACATCTTAAGCCACAGAGCAATCCTCAACAAGATCCAAAACACTGAGATAATACAAAGTATCTTCTCTGACCACGATGCCTTCAAGGTAGAAATTAATAAGAGGTAGAGCAAGGAAAACAAAAATCAACTACATGGAAACTGAATAACACCTTGCTTACAAACCACTGGGTAATAGAAGAAATCAGAGATGGAATCAAAGAATTCCTATAATCGAATGAGAATGACAACACATCATACCAAAACCTTTGGAACTCAGCAAGGCTGTCCTCAGAGAACAATTTATAGCAATAGATGCACACATCAAAAAAGAAAGGGACAAAATGAAAACATTAACTACACAACTCGAACAAATAGAAAGAGAACAGCAAAAAAAAGCCCACAGTCACTAGAAGAAAGGAAATAATAAAGATCAGAGCAGAAATAAATGAAAACGAGAACAGGAGAACAATAGAAAGAATCAATAAAACCAAAAGTTGGTTCTTTGAAAGGATCAACAAAATCGAAAAACCACTGGCCAGACTGACAAAAGAAAAACAGGAGAGGACACAAATAACCCAAATAAGAAATCAAATGGGGGACATTACAATAGACCCAACTGAAATAAAAAGGATCATAACAGAGTATTATGAAAAACTATACTCCAACAAATTTGAAAACCTAGAAGAAATGTATAAAGTTTTAGAAACACACTACCAACCCAAACTACCACAAAGTGATGTTGAAAATCTGAACAGACCCATAACAAGAGCAGAGATTGAAAAGGTAATAAAAAAAAACCCTCCCAACCAAAAAAAAAAAAAAAAAAAAAAGCCCTGGCCCAGATGGCGTCACTGGAGAACTCTAGCAAACATTAAGGGAAGAGGTTATACCAGTACTACTCAAACTATTTCAAAACATAGAAGAGGAAGTGACACTTCTGAATTCATTCTATGAAGCCAGCATAACCCTGATACCAAAACCAGACAAAGATGCCACAAAAAAAGAAATTTACAGACCAACATTCTCATGACTATAGATACAAAAATTCTCAACAAAATTCTAGCCAATAGAATGCAGCATCATATTAAAAAAAAAATACACCACAACCACGTACGATTCATACCAGGTATGCAAGAATGGTTCAACATCAGAAAATCAATCAATGTAATCCACCACATAAATAAAAGGAAAGAAAAGAATCACATGATCATCTCTATCAGCATAGAAAAGACATTGGACAAAGCCCAACACCCATTCCTGATAAAAACTCTCAATAAAATATGTATAGAAGGGAAATTTCTCAACATAATAAACAGCATCTATGCAAAACCACAGACCAACATCATTGCTAATGGAAAGAGGCTGAAAATATTCCCGTTGAGAACAGGGACAAGACAAGGATGCCCTTTATCACCACTCCTATTTAACATCATGCTGGAAGTCCCAGCTAGAGCAATAAGGCAAGAAAAAGAAATAAAGGGCATCCAAATTGGTAATGAAGAAGTTAAACTGTTCCTGTTTGCAGATTATATGATACTATAAATAAAAAACCCTAAAGACTCCACAAGAAAACTACTGGAACTAATAGAAAGGTTCAACAGAGTAGCGGGATACAAGATAAACATACAAAAATCAGTTGGATTCCTATACACCAATAAAGAAACAATGAAAAGGAAATCAGGAAAACTACACCATTTATAATAGACCCTAAAAAGATAAAATACTTAGGAATAAATCTAACCAGGGACGTAAAAGACCTATACAAAGAAAACTACAAAAGACTACTGCAAGAAACCCAAAGGGATCTACATAAATGGAAAAACATACCATGCTCATGGATAGGCAGACTCAATATTGTGAAAATGACAATTCTACCCAAAGCAATTTACAAACACAATGCAATCCTGATCCAAATACTAGCAACATTCTTTAAACAGATGGAGAAACTAATCATTAACTGTATTTGAAAAGGGAAGAAGCTCCAGATAAGTAAAGCACTATTGAAGAAGAAGAATAAAGTAGGAGGACTCACACTATCTGATCTCAGAACTTACTGTACATCTTTGGTAGTCAAAACAGCCTGCTACTGGGACAAGGACAGATACACTGACCAATGGAACAGAATTGAGAACCCAGATGTAAATCCACCCACCTACAGTCACCTGATCTTTGACAAGGGCCCAAAGTCCATCAAATGGGGGAAAGACAGTCTTTTTAACAAATGGTGCTGACAAAACTGGATGTTTATCTGCAAAAAAAAGAAACAGGACCCATACCTCACATCATATACAAAAACTAATTCAAAATGGATCAAAGACCTAAATATAAAGCCAAAAACTACAAAGTTCATAGAAGAAAAAAATAGGATCAACTCTAGAGGCCCTGATACACGGCATTAACAGGATACAAACCATAACCAACAACATGCAAACCCCAGAAGATAAGCTAGACTACTGGGATCTTCTAAAAATTAAACACTTATGCTCATCAAAAGACTTCACCAAAAGAGTAAAAAGAGAACCTATAGACTGGGAAAATTTTTTTGGACATTACAAGTCAGATGAAGGCCTAATCTCTAAAATCTACAAGAAAATCCAACACCTCTACACCAAGAGAAATAATCCAATTAAAAAGTGGGTAAAGGAAATGAACAGATACTTCACCAAAGAAGACATTCAAGCAGCCAACAGGCACATGAGGAAATGCTCGTGATCATTAGCCATTAGAGAAATGCAAATGAAAACCACAATGAGATACCATCTCACTCCAGCATTATTGGCACGAATCAAAAAAAAAACTGGAAATAACAAATGGTGGAGAGGCTGTGGGGATAAGAAGTCTTATGCACTGCTGGTGGGAATGCAAAATGATACTTCCATTTTAGAAAGCTAGAAATAGAAATACCATATGGTCCACCAATCCCACTCCCAGGAATATATCCTAGAGAAATAAGAGCCATCACACTAATAGATATTTGCACACCCATGTTCACTGCAGCATTGTTCACAATAGCAAAAAGATGGAAACAACCTAAATGCCCATCAACAGATGAATGGATAAACAAACTATGGCATATATACACAATGGAGTATTATGCAACGTAAAGAACAATGATTAATTTATGAAGCATCTCATAACATGGATGAAACTGGAGGACACTATGCTGAGTGAAGTAAGTCAATCACAAAAGAACAACTATTGTATGAGACCTCTACTATAAAAACAACGAAAAAGTTTACACACAAAAAGAAACAATCTTTGTTGGTTATGAGCAACGGGAGGGGTGAGGGTCGGGAAGTACTAAATAGACAATAGATGAGTGGTAACTTTGGTGAAGGGGTAAGACAGTACACAATACTGGGGAAGCCAGCACAACTTGTATAAGGAAAGGTCATGGAAGCTCCATAGACACATCCAAACTCCCTGAAGGACTGAATTGCTAAGATGGAGGGCTGTGGGGACCATGGTCTCAGAGAACATCTTGCTAAATTGGCATAAAACAGTTTATAAAGAAAATGTTGTACATTCTACCTTGATGAGTAGCATCTGGGGTCTTAAAAGCCCGTGAGCATCCATCTAAGATACTCCACTGGTCTTACCCCTTCAGGAGCAAGGGAGAATGAAGAAAACAAGATACAAGGGAAAGATTACTCCAAAGGACTAATGGACCACAACTACCACGGCCTCCACCAGACAGATTCCAGCACAACTAGATGGTGCTCGGCTACCACCACTGACCGTTCTGACCAGGATCACAACAGAGGGTCCCAGACAGAGCTGGAGAAAAATGTAGAACAAAATTCTAACTCACAAAAAAGACCAGACTTACCTGGCCTGATAGACTAGAGAAACTCCGAGAGTATGGCCCCTGGACACCCTTTTAGCTCAGTAATGAAGTCACTCTTGAGGTTCACCGTTCAGCCAAAGATTAGACAGCCCCATAAAACAAAACAAGACTAACGGGGCACAACAGTCCAGGGACAAGGACTAGAAGGCAAGAGGGGACAGGAAACCTGGTAATAGGGAACCTAAGGTTGAGAAGGGACAGTGTTGATGTCGTGGAGTTGTTAACCACTGTCATAAAACAATATGTGTACTAAGTGTTTAATGAGAAACTATTTGTTCTGTAAACCTTCAACTATAAGTACAATAAAATAAAAAATAAAAAAAGATTTCTGGGGATAATGGTTATTGAAAGGGTAATACTTGGAAAGAAAAAAGAAACAAATAAAAAGCAGAGAGGGATTTGGGTGCAAAAGGGTGTAGGGTGATTACATGCTGGCAAATGCAAGAGTCCAGAGTTTTCAATTGCATTGTTTTGACTGCTGTGCATTAAAATTGTCCTGTGATAATGTCCTAATAATGAGTTATCTAATGTCAATATATAATTTCAGCACTTATTCTGTAAGTTATACATGCCTTAATAATCTACTTGATATTTCTTATTTCTCATCTGAAAATGAAAAAATGATTTAACTACGTATCACTGCTGCATTTTGCAACTCCAGAGAGGACACTGTGTTCTAACTAAATACCCTCTGGAGATGTGCAATGGGCAGTCTTACTTTTGGTATTTATGTTCACTTTGAAGAGGTTTTTACATAAAATGGACTAACTACTCTTTTTACAGATATTTTCCCCTTGCTCTTACTGTTAACGATATGCTTTTAAAGGCAATATGTTCAATGTAGCAAATAAAATATTTAGTAGCATCTAGAATAAATATATTCTCCTGTATAGGGCATCCATTCATTCAACAGACATCTTTTAACACCTAGCATGCTCCTTGCACTCAGGATACAAGAAATTAGTAAGACAGCCTCACTATCTTTGAGAAGCATCTTAGCTTGACACCACTGAAGTTCAAGTCACGTAACTAGCTTGCATTCTTCTGATTATATGCTCACCAAAACACCTTTTGATTAGAATGTAGTTTTTCACATGATGCCTAGGGATAAAATAGGCTCGCCATAAGACTCAAGTGCCTGGTCTCCCTGGAAGTTGAATTTATCATTGTAAATTTATAAACTGGCACCTTGATTACAATTAGGCTTCCCATGTAGCTTGCCTTATTTGGTACCTTTGGCTATTATGTATCTACTAACGTATCCATCCATATTTAGTCATAAAAAGATTCATAAAAATACTAAATGAAGAAAGCATGTTGCTGGAAAATGCATAAGATATGATTATATTCATTTTACGTTTTGAAACTATGCTATTAGATGCATACAGAACTAGGAAATCTACAATCAGTTGGAGATTTTAACACACCTTTTTCAGTAAATAATAGAGGAAATGTATCAGAAAGGGTATTAAAAAAATCTAAATATGATTTATAAATTTAATCTAATTAATATATTTTGAAAAATTCACTTATCAAAAAAATATACATTATTTTAACCAGCACATGGAACGTTCACCAGAGTTAACTATATGCTGGACCATGAAGTAATTTTTTTTTTTTTTTAATTTTATTGTACTTCAGGTGAAAGCTTACAGAATAGTTTCTCATGAAACAGTAGGACACATGTTGTTTTATGACATCGGTTAACAACCCCACAACATATTAACCCTCTAAATTCTCAACCTTTTTTTTTTTTTTTTTGGTGAAAATACACATAGCCAAAGATACACCGTTTCAAAAATTTCTACATGCACAGTTCAGTGACATTGACTACGCTCTTCCAATTGTGCTCTTATTCTCACTTAAGATGAAGGCTGACAGAACAAGATAGTTTCTCATTTAACAGTTACTACAAATGTTGCCCTATGACAATGGTTAACAATCTCACAACACATCAACAATATCCTTACTCAACCTTGGGTTCCCTATCACCAGCTTCCTTGTCCCCTTCTGCCTTCTGGCCCTTGTCACTGGACTCCTGTACCTCGTTAGTCTCATTTGGTTTTACGGGGCTGTCCACTCCCAGGCTGAACAGTGAACCTCGGAGGTAACTTCACCACAGAGCTAAAAGTGTGTCTGGGGGCCATACTCTCGAGGTTTCTCCAGTCTCCTTTAGGCCAGTAAATCTGGTCTTGTTTTTGTGAGTTAGAATTATGCTCTACATACTTCTCCAGCTCTGTCTAGAACCCTCTGTTGTGATCCTGGTCAGAGCAGTCAGTGGTGGTAGCCGGGCACCATCTAGCTGTACTGGACTCAGTCCGGTGGAGGCCTTGGTGGCTGTGGACCATTAGTCCTTTGGACTAATCTTTTCCTTGTAGCCTGTTCTTTTCATTCTCCCTGGCTCCCGAAGGGATGAGACCAGTGGAGTATCTTAGATGGCCGCTCACAGGCTTTTAAGACCCCAGACACTACTCACCAAGGTAGAATGTAGAGCATTGTCTTTATAAGCTGTGTCATGCCAATTGAGCTAGATGTTCCCTGAGACCATGAGGACCATGAAGTAATTTTTAACACATTTCAAAATATTAAAATCATTCAGAATATAGTCACTTACTACATTAAAATAAAGGTAGAAATAAATCATAGAAAGATAATTAGAAATCTCACCCTTCAAATGTTTGTAAATTAAGCAGTACACTTTCAAATAATACATAGGTGAAAAAAATCAGAATGCAAATTATATATATTCAAAATAACATTTTGAATGATAATAGAAATACAATGTATCAATAAAAAATCAAATCAATTCAGTATTTTTTTTTAGTTTGTTTATTTCACACTTTATTAACTTAATAAAAAAAGATGGCTTTAGAGTTTATGACACAATGATGTTACCCAAATAAGCAGAATTTGTTGGGTCTTTTCTGAACAAAAACTAGTAGCAATTTTTTTTTTTTAATTTTAGCATAAAAATGTTGTTATTGATAGTTGCTGTCAAGTCTATTCTGACTCGTGGTGACCCCATGTGTGCCGAACAGAACTGCTCCATAGGGTTTTCAAGCCTGTGACTTTTCTAAAGTAGTTTGCCAGGCCTGTCTTCTGAGTTGCCTCTGGGTGGGTTTGAACCGCCTACCTTTCAGTTAGTTATCGAGTGTTTAACTATTTGTGCCACCCAAGGACTCTAGCATGAAAATACAAGATAAAACTCATTATCATGAACTAAATTTTATTTTATCAAAAATATCACCAAAATATATGTACATAGCACTTTGTACCGGGGTCAAAGAATTGCTATTAGTTATAGAGAAACAAATACTCTATAACTACCTATCTCTTGTATCATAAGGATGATTCACACTGCTATCGTGTTTTCATTGCCTCTTTTTGTAAAGGCTGCATAATATTCTGCTGAGTGAATTCACTATAATTAAATAACCACTGCCCTATTGTTGTATATTGGAATTTTTTAATGGATTAACAACGTACTTAGAACAAAAATCAAATTCTTTAGCATGGTCTTCACTGTCAGACCCAACCCTTGTGGGTTTCTGTCTCTCCAGGATTTTAACTAAGAACCTGGCCATTTTCTGTCTTTGCAGTCTGGAGAATCTGCACTTTTTCCCTGAGGTGGGAAAGAACTTAGCTTTTTTCAGGTAGTTCAAGAGGCCAGTGTGGTTAGAGTAGCATGAATTTGGAGGGCAGTGGAGTGAGATGAAGATACAATTGCTGCAGATGCCAGAAAAATAATCCTTTGGGGTGGCTTCCCTTTTCCTTGTGATCTTATGGAGTGAGGGCTTCTGGGTGTGTATGTACCCACATGTGCATGCCATGTATGCGTGTGTGTGTACATGCATGTGTGCATGTGTGTTAGAATGGAAGAAAGAATAGGGTGGTAGTCAGGGAGGTCGGAGGGGAAAACTAAAAATCTTAATAGTTAGGTAGAGGAGATAGAGGTAAATAAATAATTACATCATGTGATAAGTGAAATAATAAAAACGTATACAAAGGAAAAAATAATTAAATATGCTTGGATATGGCATTGTGGATGTAATGAGGGGAAGCATCAGAGAGGATACTAGACAGGAAATAGTATCTGAAAATTTTCTAAAAATACAATAGTTTTCTGATGGAATGAGCTATCTCCTTTGAAGAATCGGAATAAATCACACGCAATTATTTTGGCATATAAGCTCAACACACTATTTGCAGAATTAAAAAAATAAACTATTGTTTCAAGAAGTAAGGCCTTATTGTATTTTTCATTTGATAGGCATTTATATTTTATCTTAAAAATTACACTCATTTTTTATGGAATATTAACAAATTATTTACTTCAAAATAAGATATTTGAATGAAGAGAAAGTAGGAAGTTCCCTGGAAAGTCCCTGGAACCTGACTCCTTATGTACTTATAATATCATATTGTTATTCACTAACCCTCTGTGATTTGTTTTCTCTTCTTAAATAACTAGTGAGGAACTTTGTTATTTAAACTAATAAAAAGGTTTTAGTAGAAAAATGTTTAATAAGTATATTTTGACTACATGAGTGCTATGAAGCTAAAAACAGTCTACCAATCAATCTGAATTCATGAGAAAATGTTTTAAAAACTTCAGATGCAAATTTACATAATACCACAGAAGTTTCTATTTAAGATTTTAGGTGAAACCTTATTCTTCTTTTAGGGCTTTAAACGTGCTATGTATAAAAATAAAGAGAATTGATGTATTGAATTTTAATTAGGTTCAGAAGAATCTTTCAAAAATTGTATTACTGTTTTCTTTAAAATAAACCATAAATAACAGTGAAATTTCATTAGCACATTGTTCAGAGAATCACAGAGAAGTTCCAAGTGAGAAAGAAAAGTGTGATTAAAAAAAAAATAGCTTAATGAGAATTTGTGTCATATAGAATGAACCAAAAAAAAAAAAAAAAAACTAAAGACAAAGCCTGATTTGTGTTAACACTAGATAGTTACTCATAAAATTTGATTTTAAGTAAAGAGAAATCTGAAGTTTTAACATTATGTAATATACAGGCAAAAAGAATGTAAGATATCACCATTGTTCTCATCACTTTATTTCAAGAGATGAAAAAGGACACCACTCTGAAAGGAGAAAACGGTAGTCGCTTCAGAATTACCAGTGCCGTCTAATAGCGTACTCCAGGTAACAACTCTTATTCAGTTAATGATGAGAATTAATTCTTGATTTTTTAAATATATTGAAACTTTAGCAATTGCTTTGCAGATACCATTAAGTGTCCACTAAGAAGAGGGCTCTCCACTGAGCACTGTAGAGGACACAATGAAGTGAAAGTATTACAGGCAATTACCAGGGTAAGTTGATGAACTTTTCTCAGCGTCAGAATTTCATCTTTGGCACTAATTTACACAATGGTGTAAGGAGAGAGTGGACACTGAAATCCTTTACAACAAGCCATTCTTAATATTTCAGGCAAGAACTAATAAGAGCTTGAACTAGGTCCATGAAGACTGAAGGGGAGAAAAAGTGTGGAACGTTAAGATTCTAAACATCTAACGATCTGTTTCCTAATATGTAGACAACTGTCCATCATTGCTTTATTCCACATACATGATTCTTCACTTTCTGTGCATGGCAGACACAATGCTGGGGACACCAACCCTAGAAATTTTACAGTCTAGAGACAAAGACAGAAAAAAATACAACAGCAAACACAACCAATATCCCCTGTTCCCTCTATACATGCACATACATATATAAAAACAAAAGGATTATTATCAAGTAAGAAAAGTTCTATGACAAAGATGATCACAGAGTATTACAGTGTTACAGAAACTCTAAAAAACAACAAGCCGAAGGGTTCCTAAAAGTATTGATAGGTACTTCTGTGTAGGATTCTGCTGTTGTCATTAACTGCCATCAAATCGACTCCTGACTCATAGCGAACTCATGTGTTACAGGTTTTCTTGGCTATGCTCTTTGCAGAAGCAGATCACCAGGGCTTTCTTCCTGGAGCTGCTGGGTGGGCTTGAACCACTAACCTTTCAGTTAGCAGCCGACTGCAGACCAGTAGATTGTAAAAGGTCAATGCTCATACTGCAAGAATTAGTAAAGTGAATAATTTGCAGAAGTCATATTTCTTTAAGATATTGGAGAGTTGAAGGAACAATAAGGACTAAATAAGCTAAAATTCCAGAGAAATGAGCCCTTCCTAGCTGATCTGATAATTACCATCTGATTTCTTCTCTCTGGGCATTTCATTCTGGGTGTCATCTGAGGATCAAGATGGGCTTAGGAAACGGGACCTTACTGCAGTAAGGAGAAGCCAACAGAATATTTGGTGGGCATACAGAGCCAAGTGTGATCCTTTGGAAATCAGATGGTACCAAAGACAATTGACCAGCTGTCTACATTGGTCAAACTTACATGGGTAAACGGAGAAGGATGGGGCTGAGTCTGAAAGGAACAGTGAAATCTCCAGCATCTGCCTGTGGTTGGAAGGCAAAGTGCTGCTGAGGGAGAAGTCCCACCACCAACACACAGCTTGTTTTCCCTCAAGACATCTGGCAGATGTTCAATCTTTGTGGGACAAAAAGATAAGCGAAATTTATCACAGTATTTCATACCTGAGGAGACAGAAATCCACCAGGCTATCAATCAAAACTTCACAAGCGTCATGCCCAAGGATTGACGTGAACACCCTCTCATGGGGAAACCCTCCCTGTTGGCAGATAAACGGTAGAGATGGGGACTTTACAATTCATTTATACACAAGGTCTGACATACAATCAAAAATTACTTGTCATGCACAAGGAAGCTGGTGATAGGGAACCCAAGGTTGAGTAAGGATATTGTCGATGTGTTGTGAGATTGTTAACCATTGTCATAGGGCAACATTTGTAGTAACTGTTAAATGAGAAACTATTTTGTTCTGTCAGCCTTCATCTTAAGTGAGAATAAGAGCACAATTGGAAGAGCGTAGTCAATGTCACTGAACTGTGCATGTAGAAATTTTTGAAACGGTGTATCTTTGGCTATGTGTATTTTCACCAAAAAAAAAAAAAAAAAGGTCGAGAATTTAGAGGGTTAATATGTTGTGGGGTTGTTAACCGATGTCATAAAACAACATGTGTCCTACTGTTTCATGAGAAACTATTGGTTCTGTAAGCCTTCACCTGAAGTACAATAAAATAAAAAAATAAAATTACTTGTCATGCAAAGAGGCAGAAAAAGGTGATAATTAATCAAGAGAAAAGGCAAGCAATAGAAGCAAATGAACAAATGATCCAGATATTGGAGTTATCCAAGAAGAACATTAAAATAACTAAGATCAATATGTTACTAAAACTAAGAAAAAGATTGACAAAATGGATGGAAATATGAACGATTTCTATAAAGAATTGGAGTCTATAAAAATAGGGATCAAGTGGACATTTAAAAATTTAAAAAGTGTAATATCTAAAATTTAAAGCTCATTGAATGAGGTTAACATAAACTAGACAAAGAAGATAATTAGTAAACTAAAAAACAAGTTAGTAAATCATTTGTAAACTGAAACAGGGAGGAACAAACCATAGAAAGAACAGAATATAGTGTTAAGAGACGCATGGGATGCAGCAAAGTTTTAATGCATGTGTAATTAAATTACCCAAAGGAGATAACAGAGAGAATGAGGCAAAAGTATCCTTGAAGAGATATAATGACCAAGAATTTTCCAAATCTGGTCAAAGTTATTAACCCACATATTCAAGAAAGTCAAGGAACCACAAGCAGGATAAATAAAATGAAAATGAAGGGCCATAACTAGCCATATCAAGGTGAAGCTATTGCAATCCAAAAACTAAAAAAAAAGGGTAAAAACAGTAACAATACAACTGATAGCTGACTTATTAATAGAAATATGGAAGACAGTAGAAAATGTACTGAGCTCTGAAAGATTTTTTCAAAAAATGGAAACTATATATCAAGATGGTAGATTTAAGCACAATCATATTAGTAATTAACCCTGTTGCCATGGAGTCGATTCCAACTCATAGCGACCCTATAGTCGGAATAGGGAGTCCTGGTGGTGCAGTGGTTAAAGAGCTTGACTGCTAACCAAAAAATCAGCAGTTCAAATCCACCAGCCACGCCTTGGAAACCCTATGGGGCAATCTACTCTGTCCTATAGGGTCGCTATGAGTCCAAAAGGACTCCACTGCAACGGGTTTGTTTGTTTGTTTATTTTATATATATTAGTGATTACCTTATATCTAAATTAATTAAAATCTAAATTAACTAAAAAACTATCATTAAGAGACGGAAACTGTCAGAATGGATGAAAAAAATAAGACCAAGCGGTATGTCATTTATAAGAAACATGCTTCAAATAAAAGATCACAGAGAAGTGAAAGTAAAAGAATAGAAAAGCTGTATCACACCAACACTAATTAAAAGAAAGGAGCGTGGCTAAGAAGACTTTAAGGTAAGGACAGTTACTAGAGATAAAAACAAGAATAATTCATAATAATAAAAGAATAACTTCAACAAGAAGATAAAATGATCATTAATTTCTATGTAGCTTATAACAAGTCCCAAAATATATAAAGAAAATGTTAACAGAGGAGTAAAGAGAAATATAGAAATCTATCTTCATAGTAGGAGATTTTGATTCACTTCTCTCAGTAACTGGTAGAATAAACAAAATACCAGTAACACCACTGAGGTTTTGAACATGATTAACCATCTTGACCCACAAAACCTGCAGAGTAAAAATTATTTTCCAGTGCAAGTAGAACATTTACAAAAACATATCGCCAGAAGATCACTTGTCATAAACAGACAGTAACGATCAAAATAAAAATATATCAAAGACTAAGCAGTGTAATTAATTTCCAGCATAACAAAAGAATATTCACAGACTGGTAAAAAAAAGTTAAAATCCCTGCTGGCTCAGATTTTATTTTCAGCCTTCAATTACCTTGTACTTCTATTCTTCCTAATTACTACCAAAAATTATATACACAATCAAGCTGAATTTCTTCAGTGTTTTTTCCTCTTTCCTGAAAATATCACTACCTTGCAAGTTTCTATTTCAGAGAGATATATAATTATAATGATTCATCTTAATCCATGTGTTCTCTTTCGTTAGGATGACTGGTGATACAGGGAGGCTAGGGGAAGTGTTCACCAATTAGAATACCCTATCTAAAAGTTCATAAAATGTTATGAATAGAAACTCTGAGGGTGATTTTAAAAACATGCATGGGTCTTTAAGCCCAAGGTCTCAGTGAAATCAAGCCAAATGCAAAATAATCACAACTTTGAACAAAATCAAAAATTTATTTCGAACATGTTCTCTCTAAGGTGAATGTGAAGCATGACTAATAAATGCTATGAAGATATACAGTTATAATTAAGTGAACTACCAATCTGTTTTGCTGTGGTGCAGAACACTTTCAGAGATGAAAACCTTACAGGAATTTGCACGACTGTAAATCATGACCTTAGTAAATCTATAGGGTTGTATTATTATAAGTAGTTATGGATATTACAAGCAAGTCATTTTTCCTTCTAGCTTTTCAGATTTAGGGTCTTGTATTCAGAAATGTATACCCATTTGGGACACAGCATTCTGGAATTTTTAACAAGATATAAAATTTCATTTTCACAGAAAGACAGCCTTATTGTTAAGACCACATATCAAGTAAACGAGAAAAGACACGTACATGTGTTTGTGGGTGCTTAGAGGGGAAAAGCAGAAAGGGGAATTGAAAAAAGGAACAACTGGAAAATAATCATCCCATAAAAAGTCAACCACTGTCTCCAGAGTAGTAAATTTTAAGTTGAGGGAGCAATTTGAAACAGGAAGGTAGGAGAGAATGCAGAGTTTGTAAAGTTAAAATATTGCAAAGTTGGAGTAAGACATTTTAAAAGTAATTGTAAGGGATGAAATTTTTTGGAAATGTGCCATGATGTGGTTTTTTTTTTTTTTTTTTTCCACTTCTAAAAAAGTGTACTGTAATGGCAAGTATAAAATTTCCTGTGAATTAAGGCAGTGATTATATGTTAGAAAAAAAAATCTTTATTTCCTTTTCAGAGGCAAACTTTACGTGTGTGTATGGCTTTTTTGTTGAAATCTAACTTTAAGATATTATGTTGAATATTTCTTATATTTTTTTCTGATATTGTAACACTATATTTTCAGCCTGATTAAAGAAATTGTTTTAAAAAGCCATTTTATGTTCAACTACTTACTGAAAACCATAAAAAGTGAGAATGGAAGTATGGAGTAGAGAAAAGGAAGAAAGAAATGAAGGAAGCCAGCTTCCCCCTGCCTTCCAGCAATATCAAGTGTTCTCCAGAAAATTTCAAAGATCTCTAGGTTTTCCCTGACATATTGCCCATTCTTTATCACTCATAGTGGAATAAAATCCATGAGCTATGAAGATGCCTGTTCTCTGAGCCTAACTTATTCTCCACTGAAACAAGTATTCTGGATTCACTCAAAATAGCAACTTACATGCAGTAAACTTCAAATGGTTTGAGCATGAACCTATATAAGAATCAAAATCACAAATTTTAGGGTTAGAAGGGACTTTGGCATTATTCCAATGTAACCTACTCGTTTTGTGGGTTTTGTGCAAATTTCAATGTCAATTCCAATGCAGGCTGTATCATACCACACTAACTGGTTTTCTTTCAACAGCTGTCCACTTGGAGCGAGATTTAGGAAATCTGAGACTTATGTTTATCTTACTTGATTTATTCTTTGAGCAATTCTTGTGACACCAAAAACAGTCTTATTTTAAAAATTATATGGCCTGACCCTCACAAGAGCACAATTCATTCATTTAAAAGTATCTATTGGGCTCCTAACATGTGCTAGATTATTGGCTTAGTCCCAAAAGATACAAAAGTAAGTGTGATGAAGATGAGCTTGTCCTAAAATACCTCCCCAGTGACAGAAACAGACTTGACCCAAACAACCTTATAATGTTATAAGCAGATCTCTGACTGCTGTATAGCAAACAATACAAGTAAATTTTTATCTATAACTCAAAATGTATCAGATTATTTAGCCTTTCAACGTGGTATGCTTTTAGTTTTAAAATATTATTTTTTTACTGTTTAAACCAATATACATAACTATATATTACATTTATCATATCATTTATCATTAATTTCTATCTGTGAAGTTAATTTTGCTTTTAAAACATTTTTCTTTACTATTCTTCTATCTGTCAAAAGCTATTAGCTTGACAAACCACATTATCACATCCATTTCTAGTAACCACCAAACAATAACTTAACAGATTTGACCCATGATTAAATGGCAGTTTAAATGTTAACAACTGAATTAATTTTAATATGCTGTTACCTTGTTTTCCTATTTGAAGTTTTCTATTGCTCCTTTAACAAAAAGAACATTAACCATATTGTCTTTATAGATTGCTCACTTATTCAAATAGCTATTACTCATGTACTAAAAATAAGGTGCATAATAGAACAAGACTTTCTGAAACTATATATCAAGGAGAAAGTTTTATAGCTTTAGTATTGCTTACAAATCAATTCTTCAGAGTTGGCCTGCCATTAGTAGCTTTTAAGACTGCCTAGAGCTGTGTCATTCACTGCTGTTTTGACACATTAATGCACTAATGGTATGTGCAGGCTGACATAACTTCTCTCAAGCTCTATTACAATAATTATCAGGACCTTTCTATAAGGCATGCAAAGTTAAACAAGGTGACAAAGAGTATGTAAATACTCAAGTATTCCTGAAGCATCCATTTAAAATGGCAGTGAATAATTAAGGAACCATAAAAACACTGAAACAAGAACAGTCTGCTGAGACCCTTGTCAGAGGAAACAAACCATGACTAAAAGAGACAGTCACTTAAAAGTGATGGCAGGTACATTCAAGTATTCATTTTCTTTTTATAAAACAAGGTTAAAAGTTACAACATGATAATACAAATCACATAACCCTACGACTTCTTGATGGTTTTTAATTAAATGAGTATACATTTAAGAAGCATATAATATAATAAAAATGGAATTGCCCTCAAAAGTTATTCTGCTTTTAGTGGGAAGACAGATGAAATTTTTAATATGAATTAGTAAATATGACCCACTCCAGGGAAAAAAATTGGTCATTGGCAATAAAGTACTTAATGATCTGCCTTCTCTGGTCGGCTTCCTCCATTTTATCATATTCCAGGCTAAAAGAACAAAATTCCCCCAAATAGCTTTCCTGTTATGTTACTTCTGTCAAAAATATGAAATGCCACATTAAAACTGATTTTCACTGCCCTGGCTCCCTACTCCATCTCAGTCTCAACAATCTTTCCGACAATCTGATGCTAATTTGATGGAAAACCTCTTCATAGCAGTGCTTTTTCACCCTCACTTTCTTTTTAGCCTTTGAATGGCCTATTGGTGGAATCATGGTGTTCCAAGGGACAGTGGAACCAACTGTAGAGAAATCAATTCTTTTTTTTTCCTTCTTTTTATTGCTGTGCTTTAAGTGAAAGTTTACAATTCAAGTTAGTCTCTCATACAAAAATTTATACGTACATTGTTTTGTGACCCTACTTGCCCTCCCTATACTGTGACAGCACACTCTTCCTTTCCACCCTGGATTTCCCATGTCCATTCATCCAGGTCCTGACCCTTTCTGCCTTCTCATCTCACCTCCAGATGAGAGCTGCTCATATAATCTCGTGTATCTACTTGAGCTAAGAAGCACACTCTTTTATGTCCCATAGTCCATTCTGAAGAGTTGGCCTCGGGAGTGGTTTTAGTTTTGGGCTAACAGAGAGCCTGGGGTCCATGTCTTCCTGGGTCCCTCCAGTCTCAATCAAACCATTAAGTCTGGTCATCTTACTAGAATTTGAGTTCTGCACCCCACTTTTCTCCTGCTCTGTCAGGGACTCTCTGTTGTGTTCCCTGTCAGGGCGGTCATTGTGGTAACTGGGCACCATCTAGTTCTTCTGGTCTCAGGCTGATGAAGTCTCAGGTTTATGTGGCCCTTTCTGTCTCTTGGGCTAATACTTTCGTTATGTCCATGGTGTTCTTCATTCTCCTTTATTCCAGGTGGGTTGGGACCAATTGATGTATCTCAGATGGCTGCTCACTAGCTTTTAAGACCTCAGATGCCACTCACCAAACTGGGATGCAGAACATGAGAAATCAATTCCTGACTTATTAAAAATTTAAACCCAACAAACAAATAAAAAGTTGCACATGTAAGAAATTAAATGGTAGTGCCTAGAAGAGATGGAGAAGTGAAGGGTTAGAAACTGATGAGAACCTTGTGCTCTGCTCTTCCTTACCCTCCCCCTGCAAAGCTTCCTAGGTGGTGGAGATGGGTGGCTACCATTCCTAATATGTATGAGGCTCTAGAGTAGAGGACATCAGTGCTCTCTTTCCAACTACTTGCCCTGTGAGGCATCAAGGTCCAGAAAGTTCCCCAAAATTCCATGTCACAGGAAAATAAAATTGAGATAGCCATGTGGAGAGATTGGCATAGGCAAATAAATCCACTGAGATGCCCAGAACTCTAGTGAGGTATATAAGGACTGTAAAATTTCACCTATTATTAGAAGAATGAAAAAATAAAATAAATGAATGTTAGATCCAGCAGACACTGAAAGGCCCTCGTGGTCATAGTGAGGGACATTACAGAGCAAAGTGATGTCAAATGAGGATGCAGACACCTCTCCAAATACCAGCGTAGGTGGATGATCCCAGGCAGGAATATACAAGCTCAGTAGATGACATCAAGGGAAAGTGGCATTAGGGTTAGAGCAAATATCTCCTTGCTATCTCTAGACAGCACACTACACAGCTGGGAACTTAGATTATTCCAGAAAAAATGAGAGAAGAGAAAATGGGGAGGGGAGAGAAGGAAGGAATGAGAGATGGAAAGAAAAAGAAGAGGAGGAAGAGGGACGGATAAATCCTGAATGAAGCTAGTTGAGAGATCAGGCTTGGGTCAGAATGCCAGTGTTAATTCCCAGTTCTCTTAGTTACTGTGTATCCTTAAGCAAGTTACCTAACCTTTCTGGGCCTCAGTGTCCTTATCTGTAAAATAAGGATAACAATAGTACCTACAACACAGGACTGCTGTAAAGATTAAATGAAGCATTACATATAAAAAGTTTTAAAAGGGTAAAAAAGTTACATTAGAGTATGTCCAGGCACCAAGTAAAATACATGTGGCTGAATGGAATACTTGTATAGAAATTAAAAGGAGCTGAAGTTAGAGAAGGAGATGGGGATCAGGACTTGAGTCTAGATCCTGTGTTCTACATGTAGAGGCTCTAGCACAAGTAGATATGTGGTCAATGCATGAGCAAATGGGTGATAGGAAATCAATAAAGACCTGTAAACAGGACAAAATATATATAAAACATTAGGTTTTGAAGAATAAACTTACAACGTTAGACTGGGAATAGAAGGGCTTGAAAACAATAAATATAATAAAGATATTCATAATTATTCATAATAATATGCAAAGAACATTGACAAGAATAATAGCACTAAAGGAATTTATCATTAGAAATTTAAATCAGAAAAAAATAAATATAGCAAATACTGCAAAAATCATATATCTCAAAATACTGTGATTTCCAAAAGACCATAAAAGGAAAGGAAGAGTGAGAGAGAGAGAGGGAAGGCAGGCAAGAAGGAAGGAAGGAGAAAAAAGAAGAAATATTCTGTGCAATACCAAAGACCCTGTTACATTTATAGGAGAAACTAAAATACTTAAGCCTATACATTGCATGGAGTCCCTAGGTGATGCAAGCAGTTATCCTGCTCGGCTGCTAACCGAGGTTGGCGGTTCAAGCCCTCCCAGAAGCACCTTAGAAGAAAGGCCTGGCAATCTATTTCCAAAAAATCAGCCATTGAAAACCCTATGAAGCACAGTTCTACCCTGACACACATGGGGGTTACCATGATTTCGAATCAACTCAACAGCAACTATTTCGCTTTTTTTTTTTTTTTTTTAACTCCCACAGCTCATACCCAGTGGCCTAGCCTTGGACAATCCCTGAGGCTAACAGCATGATTCCTTGTAACCATCTTTATTTGTGAACTCTGTATGTTAAGTGTACAAGTCAGAAAATCTCAAATCATGATCACCTGTGGATTTTCTTATAAGAATTAAAAAACTATTGAGATTTTGCCATCACATGTCATCACAGTAATTAAGTCAGGCTCTTGTAAATCCCCTCTGCATATCCTGGTTACAGAATCTTTCTCAGGCCTTAGTCCAAAATGTCAAGAAATACTACCCAATCCACTACGACAGTTTTACCTTTGTGCTCTGGAGAAGACAGTATTTCAGAAAAACTGGTTGCAATATTTCTACTTCTCAGACTTATTATAAAATTTAATTATCACTTACGGGCACAATGACATTTATAGAAGAAAGCTATAAGAAACACTTTTTTTTTTCCCTTCAGAAACCAGCCTACACAGAGAGTAGATAGCTAATTATAAATTAGCTGTACTTAAATTTAAAAGATAAATTTTTATTTCTAAATAACAGATTTTCTTTGTTTGTTTTTACAGTTTGTAGAGTATGTACAAATAAGAAACAGAAGAAATAATAAAACTCACCTTGGTTTGAATAGGCAGATAAGTGCACGGTAAAATTTTGCTTTAAAACAAAGAATCATTATGATCTCTGAAAATTAATTCTAGTCTTCCAAGAATTATATTGTTAAAATTTTTTTGTAACATTTCATATGTGATATTAAAATATTTGCATTCTGATAAAGAAACATATAATTAGTTCACTTTTTTTATTATTGTGCATTATTAGATGGTGTATTGAAAGGAATAAAACTAAATATATCATTTTCCCATGTATTCCATAATCACTGTGGTGTTTCACATTGTCTCTTTTGCTTCTAGATGATCATCAATTTTGCCTAAATGAATACTGAATAACTTAACAGAGAGTCAACAAATCAACATCAGAGAATTAAAGAATTTTAGAGATTAAGGAAAGCAGAAATTGACTATGCCAATCTACTGATTTAATTAATTGGAAATCAACCATAAAAGTATATGTCCATATTGGTACAGTTAGAGGTAGAGCTAGGGCTAGAACCACGGTTTCCCAGTGCTCAGAGCAATATTTTGTCTCTTAAACCAGTCAGGATCATTGGCTAGAGCTAACTAATGAGTAAATTGATATTTAGAAATGCACTATGGATACCATGAGACGAACATGACATGAAATTGGTATTAACAACAACAAAAACTAATTACTTATTCTACATTCCTTTAGTTATCTTTGGAAGAGTTCTTGAAAAATTGAACTAGAATTCTAATCTTCAGCAGAATTAACCATATAATCTAACCTTTTCATACATAATTTACACCAAAAATTATATTTAAAAATTTGAGCTAATATCAACATAGGGTTTTCTTGGCTATAATCTTTACAGAAGCACATCACAGAACTTTCCTCTGTAGAGCCACTGGGTGGATTCAAACCAACAATCTTCAGGTTAGCAGCCGATCTGGAGTCGCTTGTGCCACCCAGGCTCCTTAATATTCACTTAGCTGTTTGAATTCAGTACACTAACATAAAAGCCATTAATACACATTTTCTTTAGAGGTCACTACTGGGACTTGAATCATATATAATAATGCAAATTTTACAAAGCAAACTTGACAAACCATCCTGTAGGTGATGTGCAGGCTTTGTCTAATCTTAGTATTTCCAGCTCAAAGACTAGGGATGATTTATACACACACTCATAGAAATGCTACTGAGTTGTCTTAAACATGGACAATAAAAATCAGACTGGCAGAAATTTTGGTTGTACAGTTGAACAATAAATTGAATACTGGTATGGCCTGGAAGGGTTTTAGGTAGTGTATTTTTAAGCAAATAACCAGGTGTCTTCTATGTTTGCCAACCGCGCCCACCCCCACAAGATACTTTCGTAAGTGCACCAGGCTAATTTTTTTTACAGCAACGTGTGAAAAATAATTGGCACATCGGCACTTATGAAAATATCTCACGGGGGGAGGACACAGTTGGCAAACAAATGTAGAAGGCATGCATTATTTGCATAAAAATACGGTATGTGTAGAGCTTAAGGACAGTGGTTCGGTTGACCATCTATACTGAATAATTTAAACAATCATATGACTCAAAGCAGAAGCTTGGAAAGAATAACCTTTCATAATTCCTTTTAGCTATGATATCACAATTCTAAATTCTTGAAATACGATGCACTCCTATACCACCTAAGATGTTTTCCATTTGTTAATGGAAGAGCTTCCTCCATTATAGTAAAGTAACTCCTTAAAGAACAGCCAGCTAGTCAAACAACTTAAAATGTCATGCTGCTTTAAAGTTACAATTTTAATGCAGTGCAAAGCATTTTTATCCACTGTATAATTAGCACATGGTATTTGACATTTTCCTACCATTTTATGGCTTTAGACACATAACCTGAAATTTTCATAACAAAAATTCAGTTAAATACATTCGAAGGGTAGAAAGAGCATGCAGGAGCTTTGGAATCAGATTTGGATCATAATACAAGCTCTGCTAAGGAGTTCTGGTGGCACAACGGCACTCAGCTGTTAACCAGAAGGTCAATGGTTGGAACCCATCAGCAGCTCCATGGGAGAAAAGACCCGGCGATTTGCTCCTGTAAAGATTACAGCCTAGGAAACTTTATGGGGGCAGTTCTACTCTGTCCTATATGGTTAAGAGTCGAAACCAACTTGGTAGCATGAAACAATGCTTACCAACTGGAGAAATATTTTAAATACTAAGTCTCATTTTCATTTCTATGAAAATAGGGACTATACCTATACTTCCTAGGGAAACTATAATGATTAACTGAAATAATACATAGGATTAACTGAAATAATTAAATATAAAGCTCTAGTAAGCACATGATAGATGCTCAATAAATGAGTTCTCTTATATTACTATACTCATATTCTTTCATTATGGAGCTATATAAAATGTAATTGGTGATTACCAGTAAGTTAGTACCAGTAAAGGGTGTATTAAAGTTTTCAAAGAAATTATTGTCTATTAGGAAAAAAAAAATTCATTATTAAGTACTGATACTGTTTAACCACAGAGACCAAAAAATAGTATTGGACAGTGAGAGTGTCTTCTCCAAGGTGAAGTAACTCCCTTATTTCATCAAACAACAAATGATGATCATTCACTCAACACTCATTTATTTAGAGACAATTATGTGGCAGTCACTGCACTAGATGTTGGCAATACAGTGACAAACAAATGCAGATACAAACCTGAGGGTATGGAATTTACTGCAAAGTGAGGGATATACCCATGATTAAAATAATCACAGTAATGAGAATTTAGTTAAAACCTCAGATAAGACATGGAAGTCTCTAACGGAAGAAATCACATCTAGGTTCAGGGAGCAGACTTTATGAAGGAAGAGGCTTTTGCTGACCAAGCATCCAACAGAGTAGTAAAGTTTTGGTGTCCAGAGTAGACAATGGAAATCTCAGGTAAATTCACAGCATACTAGAAAAGTCGAACCATAGAATGACATGTAAGAAGTCTATTTATTTCACAGTATAGAAACTAGCAAAATATGGAGCGACTGAAATTAAGATAAGCTGGGCTATCAACTATTTGTCTAATTTGTAACATCATTATTTCTGACTAGTGAAATTCCTTCAAACAATCCCTAAAGTACAGTTGTGCCAGACTTGCTCCTTCTTGGTTGTTTGTCTCAACTTTATAACAAAGAGTAAACAAACAAAAATAATCTACAAGTTTTAGTAGTGCTAATCTAATTTTCTTGAAAGAAATTTTGAAATTTCTTTGATGAGCAAGGTACATTTCGTGTTACATTGTTGGGATTCTTTGTCACAATTTAAAGTCAGTTCCTTATTTTATCTTCCTTAATTAATCATTATGGTCTCTTCACATTAATGATAGCTTGCTTCTCACTATTTTGTTGAAACCTGGAAGATCAACATAGCTCTTATCTTAGGCTTTTTGTTCTAATGGGATTCAGAGAAGCTAGTCCTTTTTTTTTTTTTTTCTTTAATGGAAAGACTGACATATCCCTTATCCTATAGCAACCTTCTCTTTCAGAGTATAATATTCTGAGATTCTTCTTGATTAGTGCTACATTGTCTCCACCTGCGAGTTTCTCCCTGGAAAAGGTTTGTTTGTACAACCAATCACTCAGAATTGATCATATTTGTAAAGGTTAACAGTGTACAATTTCTAGAAGATTTAGAAGAAAGTATTTGGATATAGTAATATTTCTCCAGATATAAAAAGCACTAACCAAGTAAGAAAAAAAAAAGATAATCTGTAATTTATTAAAATTATGAATATCTTTTCTTCAAAAGAAAACAATAAAATGAAAAGGGAAACCATAAATGTGAATAAATTATTTTTAATACATACACCTTATTTAAAAAATTGTATCAAAGGTATATAAAAAAGTCTTACAATTCAGTAAGAAAACAAAAAATTTAATAAAAAATAGATATAAGATTTGAACCAACACTTCCTAAAAGAAAAAATACATATAGCTAATAAGCAACATAAAATGATGTTCAATATCTTTAACAGAAACATGCAAATTAAAACCACAGTGGGATGTTACTGTATACCTACTTTTACAACTAAAATTAAAAGAACTGACAAACCAAGTATTGGCTAGAATGTGGAACAACTGGAATGCTCATACATTGCTGGTGGTGTGTAAAATGGTTCCACCTCTTTGGAAATGGTTTTTGCAATTTCTAAATAATAAAGATATACTTACTAGATGACCGGCCAATTACCTTTCAAGTTATTTACCAAGAGGTACGGAGATATGTATCCACAAAAAGACTTGTATACAAGCGTTCGTTCTGGTTTATTCAGAGACCTCCAAATTAAAAATAACCCAAATGTCCATCAACAGGACAGTTGATAAATAAATTATGGTGTAATCACACAATGGAAGACTACTTGGCAATAAAAATGAAAGAATTTGTTAATACATGAAACAGTATGGAAAAATATAAAAAACATGACATCAGAGTACATGCTGTATGACTGCAGAGAAGTAATCTATACAGCACTCATGATTATGTAAGAAGTTTCTCATATCTGGGGGTGAGCAAGGGGAATAGACTGCAAAGAAGAATGGAGGAATTTTTTGGCAAGAAGAAAATGTGATTCATCAGTTAGAATGGTCGTTCCCACACGGGTGTTAACATTTGTCAAAACTTATCAAACTGTATATTTAAAATATATTTTCTTATATATAAACTATACCTCAATAAAGCTGATTTAAAAATAATACATGTAGCACACACAAAAATATTACTTGATGAAATAAATATATTTCTATTCAATAAGTAATTTGATATTTCAGGAAAGTATAGATATTAAGTTGAAGGTATTAATTTATTCCTCAACAAATTCTTTTATTTGTCCTATGTGTAGTGCTTTGAGTCCCTACCATGCACTGTTCTGGCTTCTATACAGTACTTCTGTACTATAATAAAACATGCCTAGTAAGATAGGTAATTCTGAACAATTGCTGAACTGTATCAAGCTCACACATATATATTACTATTATATGGGTGTTTAAATGTATATCTTTTCTACAAAACTTGAACTTGTTTTCCTATCTATTGCTTTAGCAGAACAAACACATTCTATCAAAACTAACTTCGTATGACCACATTTTAGTGAAACAAATTATTTCTATCATCACTTTAAGGCACATTCCATTTTCCTTCTGTCCTGTAATGAATTCAATTAATCTGTATTATATTTCAGCATGTCTTTCAAGAATCCCTCTTCCATTTGGTTTCTTAATTTGAGGAAAGTACACTTTCATTTTGTTTCTGTGTCTGGTGACAGAGCAGTCTGTTTACTTTTTCTTAGTGGGCTGCTTTATGTCGCCAAGTTGGAAGAAAATCTTTTCGCTTTGTTTCCTTTTAATGAATACAGTTGTGGTATAAATATATCCAATAAAAAAGAAGTTCTTTAAAAATAAAGAGAACATAATTATCATTTTCCTACTAGCAAAATAAATAAACTAATGCATTTCAAATGCTTTTAGAGGTCATGTTAAAATTTTAACTGCAACTATAGATATATTGAAAACTTAAATCTAAAGACATAAACATATATTTTGTACTTTGTCATTTCACTTCATTAAAGTCAATAAATATGCTTCTATTAACTAAAGTAATTGCATTATTATTACTAGAGTAAACTAATATAAAAGTCTATTCATCCACAATTCTAGAATTTCCATGTCACAAGTTACCTATGAAATTATTAGGAAATACCTAGATAATATTTTCTAATGAATCTGAATTTTATAAATTATTATTAGATTTTTTAATAATTTTTTCTTATCCAAATATTGAAGAAGTGTAGCTCAATGAGTGACTTGCTTTCTCCATCAATATGGGTTTTGTATCTATATTATATGTAAGAATATAACTCAAATACACATACAGACAAATATGAGTCAGTTTTCGATGTCACTAGTCTCAGGATTAGAGCCCTGGTGGCGCAGTGGTTAAGAGCTTGGCTGCTAACCAAAAAGTTGGTAGTTCAAATCCATCAGCTGCTCCTTGGAAATCCTATGGGGCAGTTCTACTCTGTCATATAGAGTCACTATGAGTCAAAATCAACTCAGCGGCAACAGGCTTGGTTGTTTTGGTTTTAGTATTAAGACTACATATTTTTATGGTTATGCAAACAAAATTTCCCTGCTAAAAGAATTAAGATATTTATCTAAGCAATGAATTCAATATCAGCTTATTAAAAAAAAAAAATCCCACTGGTGTGTCCAGTTGATTCTAGAACTGCTCCGTAGGGTTTTCTTGGCTATAAACAGTTCGCCAGGACTTTCTTTCCACAGAGCTGTTGAGTGTGTATGAACCCCCAACGTTTAGGTTAGCTGCCAATAGCAAACTGCTTGCACCACGGTAATATAAAGCATTTTCATTCCTTCATACTCATTATAGCATAACCTTGCTTTCCCAGACTACTTCAGATAAAGAGAAAACTAAAAAAAGTTTAACAATAACAATGTAACAAAATATTCATCTATTTCTGAAACTAATCAGTGCTACCTACCACTAGGAGAATCCAAGAAGGTCCTAAGACAGGGCAGAACCAGAAGCTGCAAAGAGTCTAGGTCTCTGATTACCACCTGGAAGGTCCCCGCTTATCCAAAATATCACACTGGAATGTTATGGAATTCACAATGGTTATTTGTGTGAGACATTATACATTTTTTATTTGAATATATTGTTTTTACAGATGTTAATCAATATATTTGTTCTTACAAGTCTTAAACAGTAGTGGAGGGAAAAAAAATACATAAAAGAATCAAACAGTAAGTAAATAAACAAATGAATTAGTTTAGGTATTAATTAATACCATGAATAAAATATAGGATGATATCATAAAAGCTACTTTATACTGAGTTAAAAAAAAGAAAGTCTCTCTGAGGAATTGATAGCTGTGCCGAGACTTTAAAGACATGAAGAAACCAGCCTGCAAAAATCCTGGGACAAGTCTGTGGGGAGCAGGTATAGCTAGAGCAAAGGCCATTCAAAATGGACTATGTCTGAAGCAGAGTAAGCAAGAGAGAGAAGTCCCAAAGTAGGCAGGAGTCAGATTATGTAGAGGCTTGGAAGACATGTTAAAAAGATTGGCTTTTATTTATTCTAATTTGTAACTTTTCTTTTCTATGAAACTTATTCTTTCACCGTTCTGGAAGCCAAAAAGTAAGGTGTTGGCACAGCTAAGCTCCCTCCACAGGCTCTGGAGGAGAATCTGTTCCATGTGGATCTCAGTCTCCTAGCTTCTGGTAGGCTCGTTAGACACATCACTCCAATCTCTGCTTCTGTCTTCATATCATCTTATCCTGTGTGACTCTGTGTCTTCTCCTCTTTTGTTTCAAAATTTGCTCTACCTTTATCTTCTAAGGACACTTGTCATTTCATTTAAAAAAACCAAACCAAACCCCTTGCGGTGAGTCGATTCCGACTCGTAGCGACCCTATAGGACAGAGTAGAATTGCCCCATAGATTTTCCAAGGAGCACCTGGTGGATTCGAACTGCCGACCTTTTGGTTAGCAGCTGTGGCAGTTAACCACTGTGCCACTAGGGTTTCCTTAGGGCCTGCTCAAATAACCCAGAATGATTTTATCTCAAGATTCTTAATTACATCTGCAAAGACCTTTCTTTTTTTTTTCAAATAAGGGATTAGGAGTTATATACAAATTCCAGATATTAGGAAATGCACATATCTTTTAAAGAGCCATCATTTAAATCACTGCACCCATTCAGGAAGAACATGTGATGGCATACCCCTGTGGTTAAATCAAAAGACATTGTTTTGGCACACCACATCCAAAGGTATTCCTCCCCACTGATAATCTAAGCATTGCTGCATCATGAAACCCAAATATCTTAAGTATCTCCTAGTTCTCAGACCATCGTCTCTTCTGAGGGCATTTGTTGCAATGTTGCACAGATATTCATCAGTTCCCATCCTCTATTCTCCCAGGAAGCCCATTGGTTTCTCATGCAAATATATTTCCTTAAAGTTCATTCTGGAAAACAAGTTGTCAGGTTTAGGATTCTTCATCAACAGACACTAATAAATCCCGTAACAATGATCTCAGGTTTTCTGTATTCACTTGAAGCATACTTGACTAGAAAATAAATTCAGTGTATAAAGAAAAAACTCCCTTTGGCAGAAACATGTTGAAAAAAATAAATCCATTTTTTTGACTTATTATTAAAGAGAGGGGCTTACTGCTTATAGCTTATATATTCATTTATAAAAAGAGAACAGCATGTAAGCCTATGGAGTCAATTCTTACCAGAAGTACTTGCTGTTTCAACTCTGAAAATGCAATTTTAATGGAGCTATAAAATGTGAAGCTTAAAGGAGCTTTAGAAATCACATAATCCTAATTATTTAAAAAAGGAAGACACACGCCAGACAACTATTCAAATCTTCATTTTGCCTGATACTTTTGTGTTTTTATTTAGGATGTAATACTGGAGTCAAAATTTTGATGAGAGAAAATATTCTGCGTAGATTTATGTGATAATTAAAATTATGTCTGATTTACTATTGTCAACATTCCTTTCATGCTTTCAGATACACCTAGCATTATAAACTGAGTATATGCCCCTTAACTTTGATCCAATCTTCTAGAGAGCCTAAGTAAAGGCTTTTAAAGGTTATCAAATTTTAGTAAGGGTCACTCGGGGAACTTATTAAACACAGAGATGGTAGCTTCAGTGGATCCTGGTAGGATTCAAATATTTGTGTGATTAGCAGTTTCCTTGATACATGTGATCTCCTGCCCACACTTTAGCATATTACGATAGAAACATTTCTAAAAGGAACGGAAAACTGAAAAACCTTTTTTTATGCCAAACAACAGCAATTTTGTTTACCAACAAGGAAATTCTACAAAGAAGTCACTACAAGTTTAACTTAAAATTAAACATATTTGTAAAATAGCTTTCAAACATAGTAAGCAAATACACTTTATCTCCCAGATGATGCTGATTCTGTTGATCCTTGGGCAATGCACTGAGAAGCAAGGCTTAGCCACCTGCTTGGGATTCATCAACAAAACCAGGCTGGATTCTGACTTAGTAGATCCAAGGGGAGGCATGGGAATCTACATTTTTAACCCATCTCGAGGGCACTTTCTACAAATTCTGAAGTTTGAGAAGTACTGGTTCGAAAAAAGGAGCCCTTGTAGCAGTGCTTAAGGACTGGGTGGCTAACGGAAAGGTGGTAGGTTTGAACCCACGATCTGCTCCTGTAAAGATTACAGCCTTGAAAATCCTATGGGGCAATTCTACTCTGTTCTATAGCGTTGCTGTGTGTTAGAATCGACTCCATGGCAACAGGTTTGGTTTTGGGTTTTTGTTTAAAAAAGAGGAGGATTTGGGAAGCGGTTTGCTGCCTATGAACAACTTCTTGACGCACACACTGAAATAGCCTTTTACCTTTGGAGACATTGTCTTCCTAGAGCTTTACACTTTGAGAATGCCCTTGATGTTAATTTTCACAGGATTTCATACGAATAAAAACGTTAAGCAATGAGATTGCAAAATGATTTGCTCAGGGCTCTCCACCCCCCTGGGGATGGCCATACGCCATTAAAAATAAGTTAAGTGGTAGAAATTGAGTGGAAATAAGTTTCAAATCCTCAGGAAGCAAAGAGGTTAATTAGCAGGGTTAGTCTAGGATCCAGAACTGTGTCTCCTATTTGGTGTTTTTGTTAATGATCTGGAAAAGAAGGTGAAGTTTTAAAAATTGCAGAAAAAAAATTATTTTAATTTTGTTCAGATTAGAGAAATTGGTTGAATTCCAGAAAGACCTAACAATATTAAGTAATTAAGAAACACAAAGGTTGATAAAATCCATTTAAAATATGTAAAAGCAAAGCACTTTCGAAAAAATAAATTCAAATTACTTATATACGTTGATGAGCTCTGAACTAAATGTAATTTTCTCAGGAGTAAGATTTATGTATCTCTTTGTGTAGTTCAATGAAGACATTTGTTCACTACCTAGAGGCAATAAAAAATGGAATGAGGTATTAAACCACATTAAAAGAGGCCAGAAATGGGACACACATATTATAATACCTCAATTTATGAATCAATAATATCTCTTTATCTTAACTATAGTACTATAGTAGTCATCTTAGTCATCTCATCTTTAGGAGGCTGTAGGAAAAAAATAGAGAACCAGAAAAGCAATGAGAAACTATTATACTCACAAGGAAAAAGAGGCACTCTCTGTGATAAAAGATTAAAGGATACATTTAGTTGAGAAAGGAAAAAAATTAAAAGCACATATAATAGTACATAATATAATGAATACTAATAGCAAAACCAATTCGGTACTCTAATTTACCTATATTTCTAAAGACCATTTGCTGCTAATGGAAAACACATAATCCAATTATAGTAGAAGGTGAACAAGTATTACAGATAAAAACTGTATTGGTTCTTAACAATGTCCTCCTATGAAAAATCTATTGTAAAGGGTATTGTATTATCAAGGTAAATAAAATGACAGAATAAAATTAGCAGACATTGTTTGAGAATAATGCTCCATAGATATATCTGAAGATGGTACATAGTATATTAGATAATATGATCAGTTAGAAATAGGAAGATAATGTATCCATTGACTGCTCCTATACTTTGCAGTATAGAGAAGGAGAAGAAGAAAATGGAAGGGGAAAAAAATTTTGCTATATTCAACCTGAACAGCTGAGTAATATTATACTGATCTAATTCTTAATGTATAATATTTTTACAAACACAACTTTTTAATTTATTTACCAGTTCTTTTGAAGAAAATAAATTTAAAGTTAAGCACATGCCATCGGAGAAAAACTAAGTCAAACTAAGACTATAATCACTCATTCATTGAGTTGACTATACTATAATGTGCCCAGAATTGTACTAGATGCTGGAAATAAACTGATGAACAGGAAAGACACTGTCTCTCACTTCATCAGACCAATCCAGCAGCCAGTGTGAGAAACAGAATAACAGAAGAAGTAGATGACAGTATGGGAATATTCAGAAGAGACACATAATACAAATTAAATTAAGGCATTAAATTTAAAACTTTCTGAAATACTCCTAATATGGCTTGAAAGATGTTAGTACGTGAAGGGTAGCAGGGCTAGATCATTCCAAGAGTAGAAGTTGCATAGTATGTTCTTGCAAATGAAAGAAGTTCAATATGATTTAAACTAAAAATGAGAAGGGAAAAGAGCGTAGGAAGATAAACCAAACCATGCCACTACTAGGGGGTTGGACTTTATCCTAAGCGAGAAGAGAAACTCTTGTGTGATTTTAAAGCAATAGAAATATACAATTAAATTTTCATTTTAGAAAGGTACTTTGGGTGGAATTGGTTGGAAAGGCTGAAAACTGAGAGTTTCTGCACTTTCGATGGGATAAATGATTATGGGTAGAGTTTTGATATTCAGAATGAATAGAAGCAGATAAATTAGAGAAATGTTTAGTAGGTAGAATCAACAAGTTTCTAATTGCTTGAATATGGGGGGTCAGCAGTGAGTAAAATGGATAAATAAATCCTAGTTTCAAGTTTGAGTGACTAGACATATGGTTGTACCATTTGCTAAAATAGGAAAACAAAAGGAAGGGATACATTGGGGTAAAGGGAGGGAGTAGAGATGCATTGAGTTAGCGTTGCCTCCAAATATTCTAAGTGAGATGTTGGTAGGTGGTCAAATATATGGTACTACCAATCAGGTAAAGGAGCTCCTTGAATATGAAGATTAAGCTGTTTAAATAAGAACATGAATCTGGATAGACTATTCTCCAGAAAACGTGTGAAATGAGAAGAGAAAGGAACCTAGAAAAGAGCTCTGAGAAATACCAACATTTACAGCATGGAGTGGAAACCAGTTGCCCAAGAGTTGATTCCTTCAAAGGAAACTGAGAAAAAAATAACCAGATAGGTAGGAGGAAAATCAGTAGAGGGTGATGTTGATGCTATGATTTTGTTAGTTGTTGTTAGGTGCCGTCGAGTCAGTTCCAAATCATACCAACCCTATGCACCACAGAACGAAACACTGCCCGGTCCTGCGCCATGTTCACAGTCATTGTTATGCTTGAGCCCACTGTTGCAGCCACTATGTCAATCCATCTTGTTGAGGGTCTTCCTCTTTTTCACTGACCTTGTACTTTACCAAGCATGATGTCCTTCTCCAAGGACTGATCCCTCCTGACAACATGTCCAAAGTATATAAGATATAGTCTCATCATCCTTGCTTCTAAGGAGCATTCTGGTCGTACTTCTTCCAAGACAGATGTTTCAAATGTATTAAAATCATCCTACTAAATGTGTGGCCAATTGCCTCCAGGAACAACTACCTCCTTTGCCATGAGACCAGAAGAATTGGGTAGTACCTGGCTGCCATCCCTGAACATTTTGACCAAAGATTTTATAGAAGAATCCTGATCAAAAGGAGGGAAATGTAGAACAGAATTTCAAATTCTTATGGATTCCAGACTTTCTGGAGCCATGGAGGCGATATTAACCCCCGAAATTATTTCCCTGGGATAATCTTTAAACCTGAAACCAAAAATATCCCCTGAAATCTTCTTAAAACCAGGCAATAATGTGGCTTAACTAGTAAAAATATCTTGAGGATTATGCTCTTTTAAGAACTATCTATATGGGCTCAAAGTGACAACAGCAATTCAAAAGATTAAACTGGAAGCTTAGGAGCAGGAGTTTATGTTAATGAAGGAGGAAACTCAGAACTTAACTAGTAAAAAGTATCTTGAGGATTATGCTCTTTTAAGAACTATCTATACGGGCTCAAAGTGACAACAGCAATTCAAAAGATTAAACTGGAACCTTAGGAGCAGGAGTTTATGTTAATGAAGGAGGAAACTCAGAAAAGGAGGTGAGAATGGATTCACAACTCAAAGAATGTAATCAGTGTCACTGAATTGCACATGTAGAAACAGATGGATTAGTCTTTTTGCTATGCATATTCTCAACAACGAAATTTAAAAAAATTGTCCTACTATGTCAAATTATAAAGTATTTCAATCTAACACCTGAAAACTTGCCTTTTTGATTGTGAGATTCTATTTTAGTTACACAGTGAAACTGTGAGAGCCGGAACTCAATGGGACTGTCTTGTTTTTCCAGTTCTTGTAAGTTTTCCACCTTTGGTAGGGTGCAGTAGCCACTCTTCTATCGCTATTTAGTGGAAAGTATTTTAATTTTCCTTCTTTGAGAAGTTTCTACCTTACACAGGTTCTGGCTTTGGCAGATTTTACTGTACTACATCTATCAGTATAATGTCCAAAAACGTACTAGCTTCTATTACCCCACTTCTATTAACAGATCCTGCAAAACTTCTGCTTCTATCAGAAACAGTATAAAAAAGAGAGTCAAGAGACTTCCATTCTGTCCATCATTCTATCAGCTCTCACACTACCTTGCTGAGCAGTCTTGGACAATCCACCTAATTTTCCTGGGAAGCAGTTTCATCGTTGAAGAAATGAGATCAGCTTTATGATTCTCCACCTCTACTTGAGAATGTAGTTAAAATCAGCATGCTAAGAAGCACCTTTAAAAAGCTTCTTATGTTCAAACACATCTAGTTTTATTTCCCAATTATATTCTCAGTATCAGTAAATTACATTCTTGGCTACTTTGGGATTTATGTTCTTTACAACTATTTTGACAACTTTTTTCTAAAAACACCACGAGTTGATTGCTCTCTTATTTACATGTATATAATTGTTTTTAAGTAATATTAAGCCATATAGCATAACAAAGCAAATATTCACTTTTTTTAAATTTACAAATATCATATTACACTAAACCGTTCATGAAGGTCATTTAAAATATTAATAATAATTATGCTTTATTTTAATATTACTAATTACACACTTCAAATATAATATCAGCCTAGAAAAGCAAATAAAGTACAAATAGTCTTTTAAAATCTCAATAATCCTCTCTTATTTCCATGTGATATAGTGTTTATAAAAGAATATTTCTTCTAAATTTCACTTCCTTAAATTTTGCTATAATAGCTAAATTATTCTGCATCAAATTACTCATCACCTGTTGCAGACAAAACTTATATGCAAATATTTGATACACAGTAATTTAATACATTTGTAATATAAGTAATGTGATGTATAATTAATCCGAGTATAATATATTTGTCAAGAAAGTATGGAAACTGTACTTGTCCATTTGGGGAGGTTTAAAACCTGTTTACTAGTTTATGAATGCCTAAAAAATTGTGTAACCCCTTTTTCTTCACCTAAGGAATACAGATTACCCTTTTCTTATTTGTAATATTTCATTGTGATCAGAGAAATGACTTTTATTAAAACGTTTGTAAAAGTAGCAATTATCTCCACATAAAAAGAGTTGTGGAAAGGTTGGTAGAAGGGATTTTGTTCAGTTTTCTTCTAATTTCATAAAATAATATATTCTTTCTTTTAATCACAGAAGTACCAAATCATATTTCCATGATAATATTGTACACTGAACTCATTCCAAAAATAGCACATAAAAATGAAATCCTAGGTCACAGTAAATGCTCACCAGAGAATTTTTTGGAGGAAAAAAATCTTTCATATCTAACCTTTAAGGCTGAAATATAAAATAATGTTCTAACTCATCATTCTAGTCTTGCTTCCCTTTCTTTATGGGCCACTTAAATAAAGTATCTTTAAAGATCCAAATCTTACCCTTAGTAACAATATTATTATCACCGAGGTAGTATGTATCTCTTCTCCTATATACATAAAGTTTCACTGGATTGAAGAAGTATGAACTTCATGATACTTATCCACTTTAGAAATTTTAGATAACATTGATTTCTACCCTTTCTACTTCATTGATAAATAAATGCAAAACAAATAAAATGATTCATTTAAAAGGTCATTTAAAATATTAAAATATATCTTCAAATATTTTTGAAGATATGAAAATATCTTCAAATATTTTTGAAGATATGAAAATATCTTCAAATATTTGTTTGATCAAATTTAAGGAGAAAACATTATCTTAGAAGTACAAAATATATCTATGTCCTCATGCCTTTTCACGTGTATATTAAAAGATACGTTAAAGCATACAGCACATTTTCAATGTCCCAGTATAATCTTGCACTTTATGGTGGAGCCCCTCCTCAACTGAGGCTGCATACTAGGACTGCTGTCAGGTTTAGGAATAATCACATAAGAATAACAACAACAATTGTACTAAATGGTAATTAAAACAAACATTAAATGAATTGACTTGACGGCAATGGGTTTGGTTTTTGGTTTGGTATATGCCAGGAGCTGTCCTAAGCCCATTACATGTATTAACTATCTAATCCACCACCACACGCCTATGAGACAGATGATACTATTTCCATATTAAAGATGAGGAAACAAAGTCTAAAGAAGCCAAGTAATTTGCCCATAATCTCATGGTTTGTAAATTGCACCTTTAGGGTCCAAACCTAGCGCAGGCTGATTCCAGAGATTTTATGTGTAACCATTGTATCATAGTGCCTCTCCAATAAGCATATAGAAAACAGGGGTTATAAGTCTCCCTCGATATCAGGAAAAAATATGTAGAGCATGTATTTTAATTTTTTGCCTAGAAATATCTTAAATTGAAAAATAGCATGTATTAATTCAACAAATATTTGTCGAGCATCTCTTATATCAGGTACTATTCCATAACGAGTGTTTCAGTGGAGAGAATTATAAGGCTATAAATGTGTATAATAGGGGCATTTTACCTAGTCAGGAAAGTCAATGGCAGATTCCCTGAGAAATTGATGAAGTTGAGATTTGAAGATGAAGCAAGCATGAACTCAATACAGGTTGACAGAAAACTGTGGGAATGCGACCCAAAACATTCCAGGTAGATGGATAAGCATGAGAAAAGGGCCTTTGGCAAGAGGGATCATGCTGTGCTTAAGAAACTGAAAGAGAGTGTGGATGGAATGCAGAAAACATGAGAATGGATGGAGGGAGGGTGAGCTAGGAATCACTAAAAGAAGACACTCAGCTGGAGTAAAGAGAATTGCCACTCTGGCCAAACTGACTTTGAAAGATGATGAAACTGTACTGTGAGTAGAATGAGTTCAGATATGCCATTATGAAGGATGTTTGTACTGATCCGATCAGGGTGCAAATTTCATCAATGTTATTTACCAGTCTATAGCCTTGGCATGTTAATTGGCCCATGTGAATCTCAATGTCTCTACCTGCAAAATTAGGATAAGTTATACTTTATTGTCTGCAAATTAGATGAAATACAGGTAGCCCATCTGATGAAGGGGTTCCTTTTCGACGAATCCATTGTTAAGTTGGTTCTGAGATAAGCTGAATGCCTCCTTTTTCTTTTTTTAGTTTTCATAGCCTGCTATACGGCAGTGTTTTGAACAGTAAAATATAACACTGAACATCTGTGAGTGAACCTCTGAGAATGAAAACATTAGCAAATTACATGCTGCAACACTGTATGTAGTACCAACGATAAAATGTACCAAAAAAAAGACAGTTGTAAGCACAGTTCAGTGTTAACTCGAATAAGTAGTAAGTTGGGGATTATGTGTAATATATTTAATTCACTAGAATAATATGTAGCTTTAGTAAAAACTAAATGAGAGCCAAAATAGCAATATAAATTTTCTCTGGCCTACTCAAATTTAATTTTACTACTTCTAAGTGGATGAATTTCACTCCAAATTATCCTGTTTTATCTTTCCATAAATAGCTTTTGAGGCCTGGAAATAGCATTGGATGTGGAACATGAACACCTAGGTTCAAATCCTAGAATTTCTCTTAGTAGTTGTCTTCAGTATCTAGTGTTGCTGTAACAGAAATACCACAAGTGGATGGCTTTATCAAACAGAAGTTTATTCACGCACAGTCTAGGAGGCTAGAAGTCTGAATTCAGGGTACCAGCTCCAGAGGAAGGTTTTCTCTCTCTGTCAGCTCTAGAGGAAGGTCCTTGTCATCAGTCTTCCTCTGGTCTAGGAGCTTCTCAGCACAGGAACCTCAGGTCCAAAGACACTCTCTGCTCCCGGCGCTGCTTTCTTGGTGGTAAGAGGTCCCCATGTCTCTCTGCTCACTTCTTTTATATCTCAAAAGAGATTGGCTTAAGACACAACCTAATCTTGTAGACTGAGTCCTGCCTCATTAACACAACTGCCTCTAATCCTGCCTCATTAACATCAGAGAGGTAGAATTTACAACACATAGGATAATCATATCAGATGACAAAATGGTGGACAATCACACAACACTGGGAATCAGGTCCTAGCCAATTTGACACATATTTTTTTGGGATGTAATTCAATGCATGACACTAGTATATGTAGTCATACTTTGGCTTTTGTGGACTTGTGCTAATTTTCTTCAGCTTCAACTTGAACTTGCATATGAGCAACTGATGGTCTGTTCCTGGCCTTGTTCTGGCTGAAGATATTGAGCTTTTCCATCATCTCTTACCACAGATGTAGACAATTTGATTCCTGTGTATTCTATCTGGCAAGATCCACATGTACAGTCACTGTTTATGTTGTTGAAAAAAGGTATATGCAATGAAGAAGTCATTGGTCTCAGAAAATTCTATCATGTGATCTCTGGCATCGTTTCTATCACGAAGCCACATTTTCCAACTACTGTTCCTTCTTCTTTGTTTCCAACTTTTGCATTCCAATCACCAGTAATTGTGAATGCATCTTGATTTCAGAGAAATTGGCAAAAATCTTCAATTTCCTCATCTTTGGCATTAGTGGTTGATGCGTAAATTTGATTAATAGCTGTATTAACTGGTCTTCCTTGTAGGTGTATGGATAGCATCCTCTCACTGACAGCGTTGTACTTCAAAATAGATCTTGAAATGCTCTTTTTGATGATGACTGCAATGCCATTCATAGAAGACCATATGATTGTCTGATTCATAATGGCCAATACCAGTCCATTTCAGCTCACTAATGCCTAGGATATTGATGTTTATGCATTACACTTCATTTTTGACGAATTCCGATTTTCCTAGATTCATACTTCGTACATTCCACATTCTGATTATTAGTGGGTGTTTGTAGCTATTTCTTCTCATTTTGAGTCATGCCACATCAGCAAACGAAGGTCCCAAAAGCTTGACTCCATCCACATCATTAAGGTTGACTCTACTTTGAGGACACTGCTCTTCCCTAGTTGTATTTTGAGTGTCTTCCAACCTGAGGGGCTCATCTTCTGGCAGTATATCAGACAATGTTCCACTGCTACTCATAAGGTTTTCACTGCCTAATTTTTTCAGAAGTAAACCACCAGTTCCTTCTTCCTAGTCTTAGTCTGGAAGCTCAGCTGAAACCTGTCCACCATGGGTGACCCTCCTCGTATTTAAAATATTGATGCCATAGCTTCCATCATTACGTCAACATGCAAGCCACCACAATACAACAGTATATACAGTAGGTTGTATTGTGCCCCACCCCCCAAAGATATATCCACCCAGGACCTTCAAATGTGACCTTGTTTAGAAAAAGAATCTTTGCAGATGTAATTAGGTTAAGGTCCTCAAGATGAGATCATCCTGGATTAGGGTGCGTATTAAATCCAATGACAAGTGCCCATAGAAGATGCCATGTAGAGAAAGACAGAGAAGGCCGTGTGAAGACAGAGGCAGAGATTAGAGTTATGCTGCTTCAAGCTAAGGAATGACTGAGGCCACCAGCAGCTGGAAGAGGCAAGGAAGGATTCTCCTCTAGAGCTTTTGGAGGGAGTATAGACCTGCTGAGACCTTGATTTTAGACTCTTGCCCTCCGGAAGTATGAGTGAATAAATATCTATTGTTTTAAGCTACCATGTTTGTGCTAATTTGTTATGGCAGGTCTAGAAAACTAATACAGTGTATTTATGATTTTGCTAAGCAGTTTAATCCATATGAGATTACATTACATTTCCTTCTAAATAAAATAATAAAATTATACCCTGTTGCATAAGGTTTTGGTGCTGATTAAGTGAAATAATGTATATAAAAGTAGTTTTAAACGATGAAGTGTTACTCAGGCCTAAAACTTATTATGTTGTCTAATCTGTGGTATAAGGTCTTTAATAAATGTTTGATTAGAAGGCTGTTTATATGAATAAGAAAGAATGGTAACTTAATGTTTACAATGTAGTGGGGAAAAAATATTGTATGTCTAAGAAATAAAGTAAAGGAATAAAGAAACATGAAAATGTATTTAGAAGACAGGGTAGGTACTATAAATAAATCCAGTGGCATATGCAGAGAGAAAAAGAATACAGAGAAGAATGGTTTGGTTTATAATGTGGAATAGCCTAGTTTAGGAACATCTTAGGCTAGTTGTATATCTATTTACCACCATATATGGAATATTATAACACTAGTGGTTGTAATTACCCATATTGTTAATGTTATTCACTGGAATGAATACAGAGAAGAGCCGTGTAGCCTTTATGATTTCTGAAAGGGAAGTCAATTCACATTAAAACTAATGAAAATCAAATGCTTCTATGACTGCAGAATACCAGAGGTAAATGAAGCTATTTTGAAACAGAATCACTTGTACTAAGCTTGGTCTATGTGAAATAGGACTTTCAATTTGATCAGATCACGCACACAACTAAATACAACACTATGCCATTTCTGAGTTTTTCATTTATAATTTCTTCTTAGAATGGAGTCCCATAATCGCTTTTGATCAACATCTGCTGTTGATTTTTTCAGTTTGCATTAGAACAAAACAAATTTCAATCTCTATTGAATATCTCCATGGGAGACCTAAGTTCTGGTCTCTACTCTCTCATTAATAGCTGTGTGACTGTAGTTATTACTATGCAAATTATAATTTCAAAATGAGGAGCTCTTACTCCCATTACTGGACAAAATAACACTCTTGTTATTGCTACAAAAAAATCCTTTCCAGCTGTCTTTGACAACTGTCAAGTAAGTAGATGTAAGTTCAGGGAAGCATTCAAGGTACCTAGGATTGGTGGATCCCTCCTATCCTAGTCACTCACTTACAAGCACTTCTGTAAGTGCCTATAAATTTAAAACAAATTTAAATTCACTACCAGCTACAGATTGAGGTACTTCTTACTGTGCCCATTAAATGAATTTAAGAGATTATCAAAAGCTAAGAGGCCTAACCAATGTTAAATGATATTATCTAGAAACACTGCATATATTGTCAGAAATATTGCAGTAAATTATGATGATAAGACAATATAAACAATATGAAATTCTATGGGGGTAAGTATAAAGACATATTTTTAAAAATACAGATAAAACATAATGAATATCCAAATTAGTTCAGTGTGTGTCAAAAAGACTTGGGGATTTGAGCTGTCTACAAGCCCTCCTGGTGTGAAGAATGTACGGGGACTGATTTTAGTCTAATCTTAGTCTACATAAATACAAGAAACATAATGTATGACCAGTATCCAAATCAAAGCTGTTGTGTATTCCATTCTATTCTGTGCAGCTCAAACCATATCAGAGAGAGCTTGGGCAGGTTATTTCATCTCCCTTGATTTCAGTTTCTTTATCTGTAAAATACTTATAATAAAAGAACTTACCATATAAAGTTGTTATGAGAAGTTAGAAAATTTATCAGAAGCACTTAAAATATTCCTTCACATAATAAGCACTAAAGTGTTTGTAAGATGAGGTAATATATTAGGAGTTACAACCATAATCGGTCTAGACGTTGATGGGACACTGGGTAATTTTCCTGGCCAATTGGTGCTCACTTTTGTTCCTGATTTGCCACATTTTGGCCAGCTCATTTTCAAGTAATTCTGATTTCCGAGTAATCCTGCCTTTCCGTGACTGGAAATCACATCAAAAGAAAGACTAGCAATTCTTCTTAGAATTAAGCCTATAAATAAATTTCAGATATAGACTAAAGGAAACACAGAAGATATCTGTCAGAATTTAGAACAGATTTAGAATTTGGGTGGTAAAAATCCATTAAAACTATACAGTAAAACATTATACTTTTGCATACAAACTCTAATGTTAGCAAGAAAAATAAAATATTGAATTCTAATTCTATTGATAATAATACTAACATTGGAGCAAATACAACAACACACTTTTTTAAAGTTCCCAAAAACACACTAGTAGTTACTTTCCATGACAGTAGTAGTTCAGTGAAATCATTTTATCCAATACTGGTGATATCTGGAATCTGAGACTTGAGAAAGGTCAAACCATGCTATGAGTTATGCTAAAAAGGAAATCAAGCCAGACTGCTACTCTTAACTACTTTCTATTAGAGTAATAACTTGCAATCATATGATTCTTTTCTATGGAGCCTCTTTCTGAATAATCTACCTCCATTATAGAAGTAGATGGCAATACTCCTCTTCATAGTTCTCAAGTACATCTCTAATTTTCTCTATTATGGAGGCAGTTAATGGCTTACATTCTCTTTTTTATGACATGAATGTTAATAGCAAGGGTCTGTGAGATAAGTCACTAAATCCAAATGAATAATTTTGTTGGAAACATTCATAATCGTGGAAGAAAATAGAATTATTTAGTTTTGTTTTCTACTTTCTACCATATTGGCATATCCAGTCATTTCAATTGTGGTACAAAATAATATGTTAATGCAAATGCTCAGGAAAAGGATCAACAGACTATTGTAGATGCCCTGAGGGCAAGTCATTCTTTTTTCATCATCAAATATTATTAAATTTCTTTTGTGACATTAAGATATAGGATATACAAACACTTTCATGAGTATAGGCTCTAAACTATGAAATTGTAAATACTTGTTGGGACCACTTTTATTTAAACCCACCATTCCTGAGTCTCCTCTTTAATTTCACATCCTCAGTATTTACTTACGTCTTTGGTAAAAAGCACTCTGGGCATATTGGAAAGAACACTGGACTAGGTGTCAGATAACTAGGTTCAAATGCATCCTGCTTCTCAAGATCAATGGTATCTTTGGAACATTGTTCTGCTTCTTTTAACTCTTTCTCATCTCTCTAAGACCATTTTGTCTCAGCCCCAAGTCTCCCTGGGTAACAGCAAGTAGCTCTGATCAGATATGGGCATAACATCCCTCCCTTTGATTTGGTCTCAATGGACTAGACTATTCAACAGCATTTGCAAATCAAACTTCACTAGAATGAAAATAATATGCCATTTTACTCAGTACTACCTTAATCCATTATTCTAGTATAAAGTCTTAGGTTGTTGAGAACCCTAAGTTAGGAGATGCTTCCCATATTCAAGTACTCATATCAACTCCCCATGTCCTAACAGTGTTAAGGTCTGTATTTAACTTCTTACCATTATCTTTATCTATTCTAAAAACTTTTAGTACAAATAAATTCTACTAACTATATTTCCAACTGCTTCAGTTTAATTTTTCTATTCTTAAATTTAAGTTTCCTGTCTCTCTTATTTTCTAATTGTTTCTCAAAGAAGTGATACAAGTACAGAAAATTTTGGGGGTTGTAGACCATAATCAAATGTAAATCTAAGTCTTAGAATTTCATGAATAGGAAATAGAAAGAATTTAAATTACCAAAAATAATGCTAGTATAATTAGATACGCTACCCCAACTCAAACACTCAAGGAGTATCTATTTTTAGCAATTTCATCTTTTTTTTTTTTAAATTAGCTTTTTTGCTAACTGTCTTTCTTCTCATTTCATCTCAGTAGAAGACACTGAGTAGGCAGTGTGGTGCTGAGGATACCAGTAGAATATCCCTGAACCTCAGTCTGCCAAGAGGGCTGAAATTCCTGTAAAATTAATTATCAAATTAGGTTTTATTCCCTGTAAAAGTAAAAAATAAAAGTAAAAGAATAAGAATAACGAAAAATTCAAGAAACATATCACAGCATGGATGATTTGGAGGACATTATGCTGAGTGAAATAAATCAATCATAAAGAACAAATATTATATCAGACCATTATTATTAAAAAAGGACAAAAGGTTTACACACAGAAAGAAAATTATTTGATGGTTACCAGGGATGGGAGGGGTAGAGAGGGAAAATTACTAACTAGATAGAAGGTATGTGTTAATATTGGTGAAGGGAAAAGCAAGATACGATATGGAGGAAGTCAGCACAACATGACCAAGGCAAAAGAAGACACTGAGAGAAATGCAAGAACAAAGGGCAACTATGGTAATTACTATAACATAGACAATCCTGCAATAATAGTATTAACAAGCAATAATTTACAAATGGATACATAAGTAGATAGGTATGCTAGAGAGGTGTGGGAAGGTGTAAGGGAGCACACCCACCTTCAGATATATGTTTGGCTGTGGATACTTCTATATACATAATTGTAGGTGTTGCATGTATATTAATATAGACAATAGAGACACAAGGCCCATAGTCATGGAAACTTCTTAGACATAACCAAACACCTTGCAGGACAAAATTCCTAGGCTCTAAGGCATAGGACCGTAACTTGGAGGACATCTACGTCAATTGGCACAACATAGTTCATAAAGAAAATATTCTGCATCCTACTTTCGTGAGTAGAGTCTGGGGTCTTAAAAGCTTATGAGTTGTCATCTAAGATACAACACTTGATCTCTTTCCATCCAGAGCAAAGCAGAGTGAAGAAAACCAAAGACTCACGGGAGCAATTAGTCCAAAGAACTAACAGACCACAGGAACCACAGCCTACACAACCTTGAGGCCAAAAGAACTAGATGGTGCCTGGTTACTACTACCAACCAAGAGAGGGTCTGGGACAGAGTGGGAGAAAAAGGTAGAACAAAAAATCAAATTCACAAAAAAGACCAGATTTACTGGTCTGACAGAGACTGGAGGAACCCCCAAGACTATGGCCGTAAGGCACCCTTCTGACTTGGAACTGAAGCCATTTCCAAAGACCACATTTCACCCAAAAATAGGCCCATAAAATAAACGATAACATCTGAGAGTAAAGTGTTTCTTAGAACAATAAATTATATGGATCAAAAGGACAACATTTGCCCAAAAGCAAAGATGAGAAAATCTGGATGAAAGGAAATGGGGAACCCATGGCAGAAATGGGGAGCATGCTGTCACATTGTAGGGAAGGTAACTAACATCATGGAACACTTTATGTTCAAACTATCGAATGGGAAACTAATTTGTTCTGTAAACTTCCACATAAAGCACAATAAAAATACTTTTTTTAATAATTAAATATAAAAGTAAACGGATAGTGGTTTTAAAAGAGATAGATAACACTAATACCTTAATGTTAATTAATCTAATTTTATTTACCTAAAAAATAACACACACAGTTACTCTAATGTAAGAGTAAGGAAAAGTGATAGTTCCATAGATTAATACATTCGTAAAATCAGCATTTATCAATTGAGTGCTTATTATATGCTAAGCACTCAACATATGGCAGACCCTGCCTGAGTAGGAGCCCTGAAGCAGGAAGCACAGGACAGACTGAGAGCAGCATGAAAAAATAGTCTTCTAAAAATAGGTGAGTAAAATAGTAACCTGAATTAAAGGTGTGAGACAATAAAGACAAATTCTTGTTCTGGGTAAGTCATTCTTATCTGCCTGTATCACCCATCAGCTACATATATTTATCATTCCACCAAGGTCTATAACACTCCATAAATGTCTTTGTTATGACACATATAATTTTCCTGAGCATTAAAAGGCATGATCAAGTCTTATCTTGCTTCAGCTTCCAGCATAATTTTTTAAAACCCCAAATGAATGCACTCATTATTAGGTGTCTCTGAAAATAGCTACTTGGAGTGATAAAAACATTTTTATGGAAGACACTGGTAACATTTCCTAATACATCTGCAGAAGTAAAGAGATTTTATTGCACAACTATTAGGCAAAGCAGTCTTCATCTAATAGATAAGCAAGAAAGTATTCATTAGAGTAAATGGTGAAGTTACTTAGGTTTACATCAGTAATGCATGGAATTAACCATATTTAATGCTATTGGAGAGGAATAAGCCATCTCCCTAATCATAATCATCTTAATCCAATTCCATCCTTCAGAAATGTTAATTTATCCAACTTATAAGCAAATGTGTCAAACAAAGGCACTTCATAATATTAGTGCAATTTGCATCAAATGCACTAGAGAAAATTACCTAATACAATTTTCTAAGCCATTTAGTATCATGAACTTGGCACTAAAAGGAGAAAATTGCATTTTATGATTTGTACGCTGTTGAAAACATCACACACCTGAATTCACACCATCTACATATTTTTATGCTATTCCCTCAATAAAAGCCCAAGTCTTTAATAAGCCAGAACACAAACTTAAAGATTTTACTGCATTAAGTTAAAACAGAAAGATAATATAGTTAGCTCTATTTGAGAAACAAATAATAACCATAAAAAACAATATCACTATTTCTCTCCCACTTTTGGAATAAAAATTATAAGTCTCTCCTTGTCATTATAGTTATTTTTTTGTAAGAGTGAATGAATAAAAAGATTAAAACAGGGACTGAAAAAGGTATATGTGTATTTATTTTATTAACTTTTTTACTCTGTTGAATACAAGGTTTCTCAAGAAGAGGACAAAGAGAATCGGCCTATAAATCAATAGAGCACGTTAATTTTCCTCTTTTATAAAAACTTTCATACTTTATTAGAAAGCATTGTGCCAGTATAAAACTAAACTTTATAAACTGGATAAAGTTACTCATTTAGAAAATTAAACTCCTAAGGAAGGCCTCCTAATTTTTAATTCCTCAGCCCACTATCTAAGAGACAGACTGAGTCAAAATAAAATGAAGCACTCGATAGTTTCCATTATCATAAAATAACACAAGTTTTGCCGAACTGGTCAAATGAGATGAGCAGAGTGACTATCATTTTTTCCCGTCATCAGATGTGGCACACAAATCAGTGACTATAAAATGCTGTAATAAGTATTACTCCTGAGATTCTGCAGGTGTCACAGTACTGCAAACATGGCAGGGTCACATTTCAACTCAGACACCCAAAAACTGACTCATCTTGCCAAAGGGAATAGAATGTAAAACATTCCCTTCACCCCAGCATCAGAAAGAGAAATAACAATGGCAGAAAAGACACAAGGGCACACACAGATTTTTCAGGCAAGAGAAAGAGCTGCAGGGCCAAGCAAACAGAAAAAAGTCATTCCTGAGGTTAACAACCAACGCAGGCAGCAGGCATTTTGCAGGGCATATGGGAGCAAAGGAAGCAAAGCTTCTGTAGAAATCAATTTATAAAGACTGTACTTAAAGTGACCTTTGAGCAATTGCATTAGCAGGGACTATGAATTTCTTGCAAATAGAATAAGTATCGTGAAATAAGAGACAGCAACACCAGGGAATACAGGCATAAAAACACGAGTAAAGTGACATACACAGAAAAGGAATCTTGATTGAAGCAGAAGACAGACTACTTAAACCAAACGAAGTCTTCTTCACAGTTTCTTAGCAAGGAATGATTGTCACTTTACATCAGAATCCTACAGTATACCTTTTAACATTTTGCATAAATTTGTACTTGAGGTAACTATATGAAAAAAATCCATAATGTCATATACAGTGTCATCCCCATAGTATGGGTTCAGGTGTTCTCAACAAATATTTAGAGTTTATTAATTAACAAAGTTAAGAATTACCAGTATGTGAAATGTTACTTACATATTTGTGAATTATGTAAATTCTATCTGAAAGCTAGTCAAAATCCCAGAGCAATGGGAAAAAACAGTAAAACCAACGTGATAGGTAGCCTTCTAAGATAGCTTCAATGATCCCCACCTACTTGTATTCACAAGCTTGTGTAATGCACTCCACTTGAGTGTGGGCTGGACCTAGTGACTGGCTTGCTAATAAAAAGGTGATGGGATATCACTTCTAAAAACATGTTACAAAATTCTGTGATTTCCATCTTGCTCACACTGGCCTCTGGCTCTTCTTGTCCACGTGCTCTGAGGGAAGCCAGTTGCCTTGTGAGCTGCTCTGTGGAGAGGCTCACGTGGTAAGGAACTGAAGGCAGCCTCCAGCCAAAGCCAGCAAGAAACTGAGGTCTCAGTCCAACAGGAAATGGTAGTGAATGTTGCCTTTAAACCACTAAATGTTGGGGCAAGATGCTTAGATAACTTAGATAACTTTATAACTTACACAATATTATTCTTTAAAAAATTGCCATAACAAGGCTTATTTCTTTGTGTCTGTACTCCACAGTCAGTTAAATCCTAGATAAATGCCTGAACAAGTAAAAAAAAAAATGTTCTATATTACTCTTAAATTTGGACATCATGTTTGGTAAAGTAGAGGGTCAGCGAAAATAAGGGTTTCAATCCAATAAGATGGATTGACACCATAGTCACAACAATGGACTCAAATATACCAACCATCATGAAGACAGCACAGGATGGGGATACATTTCATTCTGTAATACGTAAGGTTGCCATGAGTCAGAGCTGACTCAATGGTAGCTAACAACAACTGAGAAATGAGCAGCTGACCTCTGAAAAGGCTGTCTCTCTCTTTCTCTCTTTCTCCCCCTCTCTTTTTTTTTTTTTTTTTTTTGCTATAAATCTGTGCTACATTCATCGGCCATTTTACCAATGAGTTTTTCTTTATTTTTCTCTTGGGATGTCTCCTAATAAGGATGAGATAGAGACAAAAACACCTACTTTAGCAAAAACAAAAAGTCTAGAAATTGAAAGTAATATCTGACCATTATTTAAATTTACCAAAGACTAAAAATTGTTATAAAGTTAAGAATTAAATATATTAAATGAAATGATATATTTAAAACACAATACAAAACAACAACATACCTGAGAAATGTGCTTCTTAGTTCACTCAAATACATGAGCCCAAATGGACAACTCTCATCCAAAGGCAAGACAAGAAGGCAGGACGGGACAGGAAAACTGGATGAATGGACATGGGGAATCCCAGGGTGGAAAAGGGAAGAGTACTGTCGCATTGTGGGGATTGCAACCAATGTCACAAAACAATTTGTGTATAAATTTTTGAATGAGAAACTAATTTTTGAATGAGAAACTTCCACCTAAAGCACAATAAAATTTTAAAAAATAATAAAATAAAATAAAACACAATACAGCCTGTTTTTATATTATTCCATTCAAAATGTAATTAAATGTTTTGTACATATAATAAGCAATAAAAAAAATATTTTTTACATCTAAGTCCAGTACTTTGACTTTTACTTCAGGTAGGAGTATTGTGCACTTACGTACTTGCTACACCCTGTTGCCTTGGACCATACACATGTAGCAGAAAACATAAAATGACTGGAGGTCAAGCATTCCTACTCTAAGAGGATAAGGCTTACTTGGCATTTCTACTCACTGATGAATCTATTGCAAGCTACTTGCTCTTCTACAATCCTTGTTTGTTCTTTAATTGTCCTCTAAAAACTGTTCAGCTTCAACTGACTTTCTGGCTCCTCTGACCCCTCTAACATGTGACCTCACTGACTTCTGTCATAATTTTCTGATTTCCAGAATGTCAGTTCTGCACTGATTACTGCAGTATATTTAACCTTCAAACCTCGGGTCCCCAGTTTGAGGTTTTATTGATTCAGTGTCAATTCCTGCCCAATTTATCTGTACATATCCTGTGCCACCTCTAGTTCTTACTGCTCTTTCAAGAAAAAGAGAAATATTTTTTTTTTAATTTAGTACATCTTGTTTAACAACAGATATTTAGTAAATATATAGGAAGGGCCTGGAGACCCTGGATGGTGCAAATGGTCAATGAGCTCAGCTGCTAACCAAGAGGTTGGAGGTTTGAGTCCACCCAGAAGGGCCTTGGAAGAAAGGCCTGGTGATCTACTTTCAAAAAAACAGCCACTAAAAACCCTGTGGAACACAGTTCTACTCTGACACACATGGCTTCACCATGAGTCAGAATCAGCTTGACAGCAACTAGTGGTGGTGGTGGAAGGACTATCTTCTATGAAGAGTATTCAATTCCTCTAATCGGCTTGCCTTTTCCTTCTACAATATGCCTCAGTTGATCCGAGTGACTTGTCCTCCAAAATGTTACTAGAAAAATAGGCCTAAATACAAAGTTTCATGTGGCTCTCTTACTAATCATATTGTAAAACTTTGTATATAATCAAAAATACCTTCTGTACTTTTCTTCTTGAAGTAATAAAGTAATAGCAGTACTATAAATACTAAATTCTCCCTTTGTTCATATATAAGAGGAAAATTTCCAAAGGCCAAAAAAAAAAAAGAGAGAGAGAGAGAGAGAGAAAGCATGAATCCAGAGAGAAAAATCTAGCAACTGTAACATTGGTTTTAAAGAACCTCTGCAAGATAGGAAAGAAGATCAGGGACGCCTGCCCAAACAGAAGATAACAATCTGAGTGGTTGAAATAGGGGAATGATTATGTAGAAAAGAAGGCTGTTTGAAAATATGCTTAACTCATTCTTATGATGGGAAGGAAGGAGAAAAAATTCTCTGAAATTTCATAAAATTAGACCAGTCCTTAAGCAGTTGGTCAGGGCAGAATATTTTTGGCCCCAAACCCAAGACAATAGTTTACCAACCTTTAAATTAAAACTATATCAAGAAACCATGTCTCAACCATCAGATAGGGAAAATCCCGGACCTGAAGAATATACTCTGTTGGTGAAGCTGTGGTAAAATAGGCACTCCCACACTTTACTGGTGAATACAAAATGGTGCAACCCTTAAATACAAGAACTTTGCAATATCTATCAATGGTGTGTATACATTTCCCCTTTCTCCCAGCAGTTCAACTTCTAAGAATTAACCATGAAGATACTAGGCCAAAAATAAAGACATACATTTGCACAAGTTTACTCATTTTGGCGTAGTTACAAACTACAAAATGTTAGAACGCCCAAATATGGGACATTTGTTATATAAACTACGGACAAGACTCACACACTGAAGTTCCATGCAGCTGTAAGAAGAATGAGGAAGATTTTTCTGATGTGATATAGAGATACAATGAAACCTGTCAGAGCCAGAACTCAGCAAGACGGCCTTGTTTCTCCGGGTCTTGCAAGTTTTCCGCCTTTGACAGGGTGCAGTGTTACCACTTTTCTACTGCTTGTTTTAGTGGAAAATATTTGAGTTTTCCATCTCTGACAGGTTTCTGCCTTACACAGGTTCTAGCGTTCACAAGTTTTGCTGTATTTTCATTAAGCGTGGAAAGCTAAGAACAAAGGAGTATATTTTGTGTGACATTTGTATAAGAAAGCAGGGGTAAAATAAAATGTACGCACCTGCTTATTTTGCAAAAAGAAACTCAGGAATGAGAAACCAGAATTAATAAAATTATTTGCCTATAAAGGGTAGAAGTGGTGCTAAATGGGGTAGAAGGTATTGGGGGAAGCCACATTTCTCTAAGTATATTGTGTTCAATAGACTTGATTTTAGAAGCATATTAGTATTCTACATATTAAAACGATACTGAATGCAATCAGAAACAAATGAACCCAACTCTATTTAAAATGAATAACATAACCACACTGAAAGAAAAAAAAAATCCTCAGTATTTGAACATAGTTTTTTTTTTTTTAATTTAGTTCAAAGAAAAAGAAAACTGCACATAAATATTGAAATCTTTTTAGTAGGTTGGCTCTTTTGTATTGCTCTGAGTACAGCAATTCTGAAACTCTTTATATTTATGGTAGGGTTGAGCAAATGAGAAACGTGTTGTTGTTTGGAGACGGTTTAGCAAATGAGTAATGTGTTTATACTGTTTCTCAGATTGGAAGAAGTAAGTTACAAAGATGGAATGGAAAAAGGCAGGGAAGAGCCCTGTGGTGTGTGATTGTGTGACTGAAACTGGAGGCGAGTATGGACTTATAAAGGAGTCCTTTGGCTGCTAATCGAAAGTTTGGCAGTTTGAACCCACCGGCCACTCCGGCAGAAAAAAGATGTGGCAGGCTGTTTTGGTAAGGATTACAGCCTTGGAAACCCTATGGGGCAGTTCTACTCTGTCCTATAGGGTCACTATGAGTCGGAATCAACTCAACAGCAATGAGTTTTTTTTTTTGTTTGTTTTGTTTTTAGATATACAGTGAAACCTGTGAGAGCCGGAACCTGACAGGGCTGCCTTATTTTTCCGGTTCTCAATACCTTTCCACCTTTGACAGGGCGCAATCACCACTTTTCTATCACTCTCTATTTAGTGGAAAATATTTTAGTTTTCCTTCTCTGACAGATTTCTGCCTTAGACAGTGTCTTAGTCATCTAGCGCTGCTATAACAGAAATACCAGAAGTGGATGACTTCAACAAAAAGAAGTTTATTCTCTCACAGTTTAGTAGGCTAGGCCAAATTCAGGGTGTCAGCTCCAAGGGATGGCTTTCGCTCTCAGTCAGCTCTAGGTCCTTGTCATCAATCTTCGCCTGAACTAGGAGCTTCTCAGTGCAGGTCCAAAGGACGCGCTCTGCTCCTGGTGTTGCTTTCTTGGTGGTAAGAGGTCCCTGTCTCTCTGCTGGCTTCTCTCTTTTATATCTCAGAAGATATTGGCTTAAGACACAATCTAATCTTGTAGATCTCATCGATATAACTGTCGCTGATCCATCTCATTAACATCATAGTGATAGGATTTACAACACATAGGGAAAAGACAATCATACAACACTGGGAATCATGACCTAGCCAAGTCGACAGATATTTTGGGGGGACACAATTCAATCCATGACAGACAGGTTCCAATTTTCACAGGTTTCACTGTATCTGTATTTATCACAGCATCCCTGGATGGCAAATGGTTAAGCACTCAGCTACTAACAAAAAGGTTGGCAATTTGAATCCACCCAGAAGCTCCTCAGAAGAAAACCCTGGCAATCTCCTTCTGAAAGATCACAGCTATTAAAAACTTTATGGAGCACAGTTCTACTCTGAAACACATAGGGTTGCCATGAGTCAAAATCTACTCCATGACAAATGGATTATATCTATCACACACACACACACACACACACACATGCATGTGTACACATACACTGCTGAAAGGACTAGAAACAACTACACCCCAGTAGCAACAAGCAAACCTAGCACTCACATCTTGATTTCTAAATATTATACCAAATAAAAGAAACCAGAGCTCCTTAGAGAAATATGTAAGTCGAGGACTTCATCGTGGAATACTTTGTTATGCCAGAAATTAAGAACGTGCTCAACAAGTGTTCAAAAATGATGGAAGGGAGGCATGCTAAAAGATCCTAGAAGCTGTTAGAAGGGTTAGCACTGGCCATGTCTGATTAATCATCAAGTTCTTTTTGTCAGTAATGAATTAGAATCAATTGACTATAACGGAAATCTGTGAGTACATATTAATAATAAATTAATAGGTAGATAGAGAAACAAGTAGAGAGGAATGGGGGGACTGGACTTACTACCATCTGGTTTTTTTGTTTTGTTTTTTTTTTTTTGCTTTTTTTGTATCTTATCGTAATATGTTGCAGCTTGTTATCTTTGCTCATGTTATCCTTCTCAAATGTCACACTCAGATGTTCAATTTTATGATTTACTGTTGAAAATACAGTCATATTTACAAAGATACTCATAATAAGAGCAATAATAAGGAAAACTAAAAAAAAATGAGGTATTTGACTTATGTCAGAACCGACTTTTGATGGAGTTGTTGGAATGGAACCCCATCATAAGTCAGGGACTACCTTTGTGTATATTGTATACACGTACACACAAATATATAAAGAGATAATGATAGAGCAAGTGTTGCAAATTCTCAAATATTGGTGAATAGGAGTAAAATGCAGATGTGAATTCTTTGTAATGTTGCATTTTTCTGTAAATGTAAAAATATTTCTAAATAAAAGGTTAAACAATTCAATATAAGGGCAAAGTTGAAGCTAAAGCTGAAGCAAACATCAGCTAACAAAATGAACTTCTGGGATGGTAGGAAATATCTGAAATTTAATTAAAATAATTTAATTATTTTTATAATCTTATTACCAAAAATGTTAGTACCAATTATTAAAATTAATTAGTATTAATTATTATAAGTTTGACATCATAGTGCAGGGACAATAATTTCATCCTAAATCAGCTGTGATATTAGTCTTGTTACTGTACATATATGAAACTTAATGAATGCTAGCTTTCAGCTGAAGCTAGTGGAAGAGCAATTATCTTTAGGCTAGTTCTGTGAGTATATGTGTGATGTTATCAGCAGGTTGGGTAATGTAAACAATCAATGAGCTTGATCTACTGCTAGAGAAAAGCTGGAGTTCCGGTCCACCAAGAGGCAACTTGAAAGAAAGGCCTGGTGATCCACGCCTGAAAAACCAGCCATTGAAAACCCTCTGGCACACTGTTCTACTCTGACATACCTGGGGTTGCCATCGTCAAAATCTACTCCACAGCAACTGTTTTTTGTTTTGTTTATCACCAAATTATTACTCTATTAGTAACAGACAAAGGTATATATTTATGTTTTTTTCGACTCCTGAATTTGACCATTTTCTCACAATAGTGAGACAAATTAAGTTTTGTCTATCATCAGACTATTGTTCTCAATTATACATTCTACTTATAACTTTTGCATGTACTTGCTTTTTTACACAATCACTTGTCCATTTCTTTGTTTTCATTGCATACACATTTTCAGTATGTCCCCTGGAGTCAAATGGCTGGAAAAACTGTAGAGGGGGCACCATGTAAGAAACACCTGCACTCTCAAGGCACAGCCATTTGGTTTCTTCTTTAGCAGTGTTCAGCAGACAGTGTTCTCTGCTAGCAACCATTATGAGCCATTCCTGTTTTGCTGGATTTGTTAAAAAAAAATTTTCCCGAAGCTTTTTCAAGCAACCTTTGTACATGAGAAAGCTATTATATCTTGGTTGAACATCTTCTATAAGAACAGTTTGTAAAATCTCTTAATTTGACAGAATATCAAAATGTTAGCACATGCTGAATTATATCTTATGTATTTATCAGTATTTGAAAATGAATCATTGGATATTAACATAAAGGGAAATGCCATACCTTGTTTGTACTGTGTTTTGGAAATCTGCATGATGGTAAGACTAATGTTCACAAGTTTAAGGATGTCAGAAATGACTCTGAAATAAGCCTTTGGCTATTCCATTCTCCAAAGTTTGAACCTGAAGCTGAAGTTGAATAGCATACTTTGGTTGAATACTGAGACAAAATCCAAACTTCCATGCATTTCTAGTTTATATGAATGTCAAGGTTTTGTGAAACATGCTTTCTTTAAATAAATGTGGAAAATGAGAAACATGATTAGCGTTAGAGATGGTAATTGTTCATAAATTTTAACTACTATTAACAAATTTATATGTAAATGAATTTAGAATGAATACTATGGGCTTTTTAACAAATTTTATTCCACTTAGAGTTAGTTAGTTGATTTTTAACACTATAAAAATCCTTAGGTTAATTTGTAGTTGTTGAGACAGAAGCCTAGTTTTTTATCTCCCCTCTGCAGTGGTTTAATAAAAAAGCCTCAGGCATTTTCTAAGTCTAAATATAATGTGAAGTCTCGGTCTTCTATGTGGGTAGTTTTTATTTCTTTCTTTACTCTGATTCTCTCAATTTCCTAATTTCATATCATTCTTCCTAGTTTCTATAGAAAATTGACTGTATAATTGGAACAAAACAATACACATTACATGAAAATTATTGTGATGAAATGCAAATAGTTGTATATATTTTGAAATAAAAACCATTGATAATATAATTTTTGCAAATGTTATCCAACTCAGTAGTATATTCATGCTTTCAAATTGCAACAGTAATAATTAGACCAATCGTGGTAATTCCATCATATGCTTCAGGTCAAATAAGACACGACATAGCTTTAAACCAGAATATGAGAAATCAAAAGAGGAGAGGAAAAAAAGGCAGGGTGCTAGTAGTGAGGGCTACATTGCTTCCTTTTATTCCCTGTGTCCATACATATTCATTATAGTTTTCTTCATCTTCACAGAATCACGGTTTAGTGAAAAGTGTACAACATATAAGCTAAGTCAACTGTGTTCTAGTTTTAGCCCTTACATGTAAATATTTGTCACATTATCTTTAATGTCACTGGGCCTTATTTTTCTCTTCAATAAAAGAAGTTAGTTCTAAACCAGTATTTCCCAACTGCAATGGTTAAAGTATTTAGCTGCTAACTGAAAAGTCTGTGGATCAAACCCACCAGTGGCTCTGTGGGAGAAAGATGTGGCAATCTGCTTCCATAAAGATTTACAGCCTTGGAAACCCTATTTTACAGTTCTACTCTGTCCTATAGGGTCGCTATGAGTCAGAATCAACTTGATGGCACCTAACAACAATAACAAAAACACATATTAGTTTTTGCTTGCTGCTGTAACAAATCACCACAAACTTACTGTCTTAAACACAAATTTATCATCTTAAGAGTTCTGTAAGTCAGAAATCTGACGTATGTCTCACTGGGCTATAATCAAAATGTAGGCATGGTTGGGTTGCTTTCTGGATGCTCTAGGGGAGAAACTGATTCATTGCCTTTTCCAGCTTCTAGAATCTGTCCACATTCCTTGGTTTATTGCCTTCTTCTCCATCTTCAAAATTAGAAATGTTGAATCTCTCTGACCCTTCTTCCATCGTTACATCTCTATATCTGAACAAAGTTGAAAAAGGTGCTCTGCTTTTACTTGTGATTAGATTAGGGTCACCTGTGTAATACAGGATAATCTCACCACAAGGTCTTTAACCTTAACTCTTTTGCCATATAAGGTAACATATTCACAAATTTCAGGGACTCTTTCTACCCACCATGTAGTATTTCACGGGATTATACTTTAGGAACATGATTATCAATCTCTGAAAACAAAAGATTATGTAGTTAAACAAACTTGTGAAATCCTCTATTGAAAATATCACTTTAGACAGTCACAATACACATTACTATTTTAATAACACTAAGAAGTCTCCAGTGTATTTTAAGTTTTTTATTTAATAGTTAACTAAGCACACTTGTCAATTTTTTTTCACATCTATTAATATGGAAAAGTTTTCTCATAATGCTAGCTATAAAGTGCTTGACTAGAACATCTTAATTGATCATTTCAGCAATAAGTCTATGATACATGAACTCAATTAATAATCATCATGGATATTTGCAATCATGACCCCAAAGATGTTAATGGTCCTCAAAAAAACAGTGATAGAGGTATGTGTACTATGGCAAATATGTGTCCATTTTGCAGCAATTCATTAGAAATCATTAGAATTACAGACTGGCAGGAAGAGATCATGGATACACTACACTTCTGTCAGATTAATCCTTCAATTTAGTTTATCAAAGAAACAGAATTTAAGGCAAGCAAGGTAACCATGCAGGTGGAGTAGATGCAGTGCATCTTGGTAAGGTACTTCCTCTGTCTCTCTTCCTTTAATGAGCTGTAAATTGCTAGTGATCCTTTCTGCTACAATAGGGACCTAGAAGGTTGAGAGACTAGCCTAAATCTTAATCTCCCATAATTTTTTCTATAATCAAAACATGAGTGTCTTCTGGATTGTGATTCAAACTGATCATCAGAAAGGTCACATCTTCCCTCATCTGTGTGCCCATATCTAGGCCCGCAGCTTTCCCACATAATAGAAAGCCAATTTGCTGCAATTTTCAACAAACATTAAAAAAGGAGTTTCTGGTAAATATTTGCTTAATAATGAGAACAGCTCTTCTTCCTATGTTGTTGTGGTTGTCGCTGTGTGCCCTCGAGTCAATTCTCACTCATAGTGACCCTATAGGACAGAGTAGAACAGCCCCATAGGGTTTCCTAGGCTGTAAGCTTTACAGGAGCAGATTGCCAGGTCTTTTCTCCCTCAGAGCTGCTGGAAGGTTCCAACCACTGACCTTTTCATTCAGCAGTCGAGCTCTTTATTGCACCACCAGGGCTCCTCTTGTTCCTATAGCAACCCAAAATTTAAGTTTGCCTATTTTAGGCACCTAACTACTTAGGTACTAGGTACTAGGTTCATAGCTACTGTATAGCTATGGCCTCCACTGGATTTAAAAAAAAAAAAAAACACATTGCCATGGAGTCGATTCTGACTCATAGCAACGCTACAGGACAGAGTAGAACTGCCCCATAGGGTTTCCAAGGAGTGGCTGGTGGATTTGAGCTGCCAACTTTTTGGTTAGCAGCTGAAGCTTAACTACTGCACCACAAGGTCCCCACTGGATAGAAACTACAAATTTAAAACAATAGGAGACAGAAGTAGTTAAAGTTTAAGAAGTTGGAAGTTTCTCATTTATTTAGCATCAGATGAACAATATCTTTATTTTGTAAGAAATAAAATATCCTCCTGTTTTCAGTCAAGAACTAGTGAAAAAAGGAAAGAGTATGTACAATAAATAGCCACTATGCAAGCTTGCCTGCTAAACAAAAAGTTGGTGGTTCGAGTCCATCCAGAGGCATGTTGGAAGAAAGCCTTGGCGATCTACTTCTGAAAAATAAGCCACTGAAAATCTTATGGAGCACAGTTCTACTCTGACACATATCAGATGGCCGTAAGTCGGAATTGACTCAACAGCAACTGGTTAGTTAAGCAATGTTTAAACTGCAGCTAACTTTTAGACAAAACAATGACTTACTTCTGAAAGGCACCTGTAATAATTTTTAGTAATACTGATGGTAATAATTATTTGCTTTGGCTTTTAAGTGATAGTTGAATATGTTCAATGCTGTTTTCCTATTAAAAGAAAAGTACATACTAAGAATACTCAGTAGTCTTGTACTACACACAGAAATACACACACATACATAAACACTCCGAAAAGACCAAACATTGTCTTTGTGAGTTTAAGAGGACTTTTACTGTCTTTATCTTATTCAAGAAAACAGAAGGAAAAAATATCAACTATTTCGTTTTTTTAGGTATTAATACATGACTCTGGAAAATTCAAGGTAAAATGTTACTGGGGTTAAAAATAAAAGTTCCAATTCTAATGCTTTAGATAATATTTAATCCCAGGATTTGAAATATGTCCACAGGAGTTTGGGAGTAAATAAAACATATACTGTTCTCTTTTATGTAAAAGATTTGGGTGCTGTTAAATTCGTTGCCCCGTTTTACAAACTCCACTTATATTTAAACTACATTTCAAAATAATCACAAGGTAAAGCAAGAAGTATACTCGAATATTTTTGGAAAAACTTCAAAATTTGGCCTTTCATGTTGTAAGTAGGAAGTTGGGATTAACTGCTGCCACCTTTATAAATGAAACAAACTTTTAATTTACTGTAACTCGTCTATTTACTTACACAGATCACTCTTTGGCTATGCTCTCAAGTACACCACACTAAGGGGATCTATAGTCATTAAGCTCATGCTTTTGTCTTCAATAATGGAGCTTGATTTTCTCTCATTTAAGCAGATTTACACCATTTTGCAGACTAATTGGAGTAAACTGCCTAACTAAAAAACCAATTATATTTTATAATTGACCAAATCTTTTATCAAAACCACTATTCCGCATAAGTCATTGTAGATTTACATACATGCAGCCATCAGAATTGAGTATTATGTACAAATACTATATCTGTCATCTGTAATGGTCAGTTCAACGGGAAATTGATACAGTGAAAAAGTTTGGCTTGACTGCATACTCACGACCTTTATCACTCTGGCAAGTATATTAACTCTTTCAATGAGTAGTACAGTGGTGTGTAATAATGGGTGTAATAAACTACACTAATTAACTAAAGTGGACAATTATTACCTCCTATTGTATATATATACAGGAGCCCTGGTGGTGTAGTGGTTAAGAGCCTGGCTGCTAACCAAAAGTTTGGCAGTTTGAATCCACCAGCCACTCTCTGGAAACCCTATGGGGGCAGTTCTCCTCTGTCTTATAGGGCCACTATAAGTCAGAATCAACTCGAAGGCAATGGGTTTGGTTTGGGTTTTTGGTTTAATATAAAAATTATAAAACTTTTCAGCAGCAGTCAAAATGACAATATTGTTTGCCTGCATGTAATCTGCAATAAAGTCACGGGACAGTGATCACTCATTCATTTTAAAGGAAACTTTATTAGAAACCCCAGTGACACACACATATAGCCACATATGTAATTTATATAGTACAAGCTATCACGATTATCTGATATAATCATTAATATAATCACTGGTATATTGCAAGCTGTAAAGATTATGATAGACCATTGCACTAAACGAGGAGCACAATGGGTAAGTCCCACAGTCATAGCTAACTGTGGTAAGGATCAGCATGAACCCAGTCCCCAAAATGTAGGAATGGATTTAATCTTCACCTTCCCACTTCCCATCCTCATTGCCAGCCACTCACACGGCCTGCTGTCTCTCAGCCCCAACCACCTAGAGCTGGGCCAGAGCTCACAAGTTAAATGGTCACCGCGTTCAGCCCCAGCACCCAGAGTTAGGTCAGACCTCACACGTTAGAAGTACATCTTCTTTCAGACTGCCAAACAGGCAGACGCCAGCTCTTACTAGCTCTTACTGCAGATAATCTTTATAGTTTGTAATATACTGGTGATTATATCAATGATTATATCAGATAATCATGGTAGCTTGTACTGTATAAATTACATACGTGGTTCCTTAATTCACTGGAAGGACTTAGAGTATTCACAGAGAGTATCCCACACTTACTACAGATTTATTACAACCCAAAATGATACAAATGAACAGATGCGTAGGGTGAGGTCTGGGAGAAGTCACAGCACAAGGCTTCCAAGTTCCAAATAGAGACATGCTGCCCTCTCTCCCATGCATGGTCACCAACCAGGAAACTCCATCTGAACCTCAGGGTTCAGTGCTCTTATTGCCCTCATCACATGGTCATGATAGATTGCATCATGCCTCATAAGGCTTAGTCATCATCGGACCCCCAAGCCAGCCCCTTTTGGTCTGGTCAGCCTCCATCATTAGCCTGAGGTGTTGGTCCAGCTCGAAAGAACTGAGAACAAAGTCCAAATGCCTTCTGCAAGGTAATTCTATACCTCACAACCATTATTTAGGATATATGTTGTGGACTTATCTTCAAGTGAAATTTATGAGATTCTTCTATTTATTTCCTTGACAGTTTAAGAAGGATTGATCACTGATAGTTCCTACATAGATACTTTAAAGCAGTGATCAAAAATTTCTGTCCCTCTTTGTAGAAAAATGAAACAGGACCCATACCTCACACCATATACAAAAACTACTTCAAAATGGATCAAAGACCTGAATATAAAGCCTCAAACTATAAAATTCATAGAAGAAAAAATAGGACCAACACTTCAGGCCTTAATACATGGCATTAACAGGATACAAACCACAAACATCAACACAAAAAACCCAACTGATAAACTAGATAATTGGGATCTTCTAAAAATCAAACATCTATGCTCTTCAAAAGATTTCACCAAAAGAGTTAAAAGAGAACCTACAGACTGGGAAAAAATTTTTGGACAGTACAAGTCAGACAAAGGTCTAATCTCCATAATCTACAAGAAAATCCAACACCTCTACAACAAAAAGACAACCAATCCTATCAAAAAATGGGCAAAGGAAATGAACAGACACTTCACCAAGGAAGATATTCAAATGGCCAACAGACACATGAGGAAATGCTCGCGATCACTAGCCATTAGAGAAATGCAAATTAAAACCACAATGAGATACCATCTCACCCCGGCATTACTGGCACGAATCAAAAATACTGGAAATAACAAATGTTGGAGGGGCTGCGGGGAAACAGGAACTCTTATACACTGCTGGTGGGAATGCAAAATGATACAACCATTTTGGAAAATGATATGACGTTTCCTCAGAAAGCTAGAAATAGACATACCATTCGATCCAGCAATCCCACTCCTAGGAATATATCCTAGAGAAATAAGAGTCATCACTCGAATAGACATATGCACACCTATGTTCATGGCAGCATTATTCACAATAGCAAAACGATGGAAACAACCTCGATGTCCATCAACAGATGAATGGATACACAAACTATGGCACATACACACAATGGAGTACTATGCAACGAGAAAGAACAACAATGAATCGGTGAACCATCTCATAACATGGATGAAACTGGAGGACATCATGCTGAGTGAAATAAGTCAATCACAAAAGGACAAATATTGTATGAGACCTCTATTGTAAAAACCCATGAAAAAATTCACATGCAAAATGTAACAATCCTTGTTGGTTACCAGGGATTGGGGGTGGGGAATACTAAATAGGTAATAGGTAAGTGGTAATTTGGGTGAGAGGTGAGATAGTACATAGTACAGGGGAAACTAACACAACCTGCACAAGGAAAGGTCATGGAGGCCCTATAGACACATCCAAACCCCCCGAGGGACTGAGTTGTTGGATGGAGGGCTCTGGGGACCATGATCTCGGGGAACATCTAGCTCAATTGGCATGACACTACTTATAAAGATAATGCTCTACATTCTACCTTGGTGAGTAGTGTCTGGGGTCTTAAAAGCCTATGGGCGGCCATCTAAGATACTCCACTGATCTCATCCCTTCGGGAACAAGGGAGAATGAAGAGAACAGGATACAAGGAAAAGATTAGTCCGAAGGACTAATGGTCCACAGCTACCAAGGCCTCCACGGGACTGAGTCCAGTACAGCTGGATGGTGCCCGGCTACCACCACTGACTGCTCTGACCAGGATCACAACAGAGGGTTCTGGGCAGAGCTGGAGAAGGATGTAAAGCATAATTTTAACTCCCCCCCAAAAAAAAAAAAAAAAAAAAGAAGACCAGATTTACGGGCCTAAAGAATACTAGAGAAACCTCAAGAGTGTGGCCCCCAGACACCCTTTCAGCTCAGAGGTGAAGTTACCTTCGAGGTTCGATGTTAAGCCTGGGAATGGACAGCCCAGTAAAACTAAACGGGACTAACGAGGTACAGGAGTCCGGTGACAAGGGCCAGAAGGCAGAGGGAGAGTAGGAAACTGATGATAAGGAACACAAATTGAATAAGGACACTGTCGATGTATTGTGAGATTGTTGACCACTGCTATAGGGCAACATTTGTAGTAACTATTAAATGGGAGGCTGTTTTGTCCTGTAAGCCTTCATCTTGGGCGAGAATGGCAGCACAATTGGAAGAGCATAGTCAATATCACTTAAATGTGTAAGTAAAAAGTTTTGAAATGGTGTTTAAATAAAATAAAAATAAATAAATAAATAAATAAATAAACAAACAAAGGAGACTAAAGAGGTACAATAGTCCACTGACAAGGTCCAGAAGACAGAAGGGGACAAGGAAGCCCCCTGGTGATAGGGAACACAAGGTGGAGTAAGGATATTCTTGATGTGCTGTGAGATTGTTAACCATTGTCATAGGGCAACATGTGTAGTAACTGTTAAATGAAAAACTATTTTTTCTGTAAGCCTTCATCTTAAGTGAGAATAACAGCACAGTTGGAAGAGCGTAGTCAATGTCACTGAACTGTGAATGTAGAAATTTTTGAAACGGTGTGTCTTTGGCCATCTGTAATTTTCATCAAAAAAAAAGGTTGAGAATTTAGAGGCTTAATATGTTGTGGGGTTGTTAACCAATGTCAAAAAACAACATGTGTACTACTATTTCATGAGAAACTATTTGCTCTGTAAGCTTTCACCTGAAGTACAATAAAATATATATTAAAAAAAAAAATAAATAAATAAAAATAAAAATAAAAAAAAAAAAAAAGAGTAACAAAAAAAAAAAAAAAAAAAAAAAAAAAAAAAAAATAAAAGTTCCAATTCTAATGCTTTAGATAATATTTAATCCCAGGATTTGAAATATGTCCACAGGAGTTTGGGAGTAAATAAAACATATACTGTTCTCTTTTATGTAAAAGATTTGGGTGCTGTTAAATTCGTTGCCCCGTTTTACAAACTCCACTTATATTTAAACTACATTTCAAAATAATCACAAGGTAAAGCAAGAAGTATACTCGAATATTTTTGGAAAAACTTCAAAATTTGGCCTTTCATGTTGTAAGTAGGAAGTTGGGATTAACTGCTGCCACCTTTATAAATGAAACAAACTTTTAATTTACTGTAACTCGTCTATTTACTTACACAGATCACTCTTTGGCTATGCTCTCAAGTACACCACACTAAGGGGATCTATAGTCATTAAGCTCATGCTTTTGTCTTCAATAATGGAGCTTGATTTTCTCTCATTTAAGCAGATTTACACCATTTTGCAGACTAATTGGAGTAAACTGCCTAACTAAAAAACCAATTATATTTTATAATTGACCAAATCTTTTATCAAAACCACTATTCCGCATAAGTCATTGTAGATTTACATACATGCAGCCATCAGAATTGAGTATTATGTACAAATACTATATCTGTCATCTGTAATGGTCAGTTCAACGGGAAATTGATACAGTGAAAAAGTTTGGCTTGACTGCATACTCACGACCTTTATCACTCTGGCAAGTATATTAACTCTTTCAATGAGTAGTACAGTGGTGTGTAATAATGGGTGTAATAAACTACACTAATTAACTAAAGTGGACAATTATTACCTCCTATTGTATATATATACAGGAGCCCTGGTGGTGTAGTGGTTAAGAGCCTGGCTGCTAACCAAAAGTTTGGCAGTTTGAATCCACCAGCCACTCTCTGGAAACCCTATGGGGGCAGTTCTCCTCTGTCTTATAGGGCCACTATAAGTCAGAATCAACTCGAAGGCAATGGGTTTGGTTTGGGTTTTTGGTTTAATATAAAAATTATAAAACTTTTCAGCAGCAGTCAAAATGACAATATTGTTTGCCTGCATGTAATCTGCAATAAAGTCACGGGACAGTGATCACTCATTCATTTTAAAGGAAACTTTATTAGAAACCCCAGTGACACACACATATAGCCACATATGTAATTTATATAGTACAAGCTATCACGATTATCTGATATAATCATTAATATAATCACTGGTATATTGCAAGCTGTAAAGATTATGATAGACCATTGCACTAAACGAGGAGCACAATGGGTAAGTCCCACAGTCATAGCTAACTGTGGTAAGGATCAGCATGAACCCAGTCCCCAAAATGTAGGAATGGATTTAATCTTCACCTTCCCACTTCCCATCCTCATTGCCAGCCACTCACACGGCCTGCTGTCTCTCAGCCCCAACCACCTAGAGCTGGGCCAGAGCTCACAAGTTAAATGGTCACCGCGTTCAGCCCCAGCACCCAGAGTTAGGTCAGACCTCACACGTTAGAAGTACATCTTCTTTCAGACTGCCAAACAGGCAGACGCCAGCTCTTACTAGCTCTTACTGCAGATAATCTTTATAGTTTGTAATATACTGGTGATTATATCAATGATTATATCAGATAATCATGGTAGCTTGTACTGTATAAATTACATACGTGGTTCCTTAATTCACTGGAAGGACTTAGAGTATTCACAGAGAGTATCCCACACTTACTACAGATTTATTACAACCCAAAATGATACAAATGAACAGATGCGTAGGGTGAGGTCTGGGAGAAGTCACAGCACAAGGCTTCCAAGTTCCAAATAGAGACATGCTGCCCTCTCTCCCATGCATGGTCACCAACCAGGAAACTCCATCTGAACCTCAGGGTTCAGTGCTCTTATTGCCCTCATCACATGGTCATGATAGATTGCATCATGCCTCATAAGGCTTAGTCATCATCGGACCCCCAAGCCAGCCCCTTTTGGTCTGGTCAGCCTCCATCATTAGCCTGAGGTGTTGGTCCAGCTCGAAAGAACTGAGAACAAAGTCCAAATGCCTTCTGCAAGGTAATTCTATACCTCACAACCATTATTTAGGATATATGTTGTGGACTTATCTTCAAGTGAAATTTATGAGATTCTTCTATTTATTTCCTTGACAGTTTAAGAAGGATTGATCACTGATAGTTCCTACATAGATACTTTAAAGCAGTGATCAAAAATTTCTGTCCCTCTTTGTAGAAAAATGAAACAGGACCCATACCTCACACCATATACAAAAACTACTTCAAAATGGATCAAAGACCTGAATATAAAGCCTCAAACTATAAAATTCATAGAAGAAAAAATAGGACCAACACTTCAGGCCTTAATACATGGCATTAACAGGATACAAACCACAAACATCAACACAAAAAACCCAACTGATAAACTAGATAATTGGGATCTTCTAAAAATCAAACATCTATGCTCTTCAAAAGATTTCACCAAAAGAGTTAAAAGAGAACCTACAGACTGGGAAAAAATTTTTGGACAGTACAAGTCAGACAAAGGTCTAATCTCCATAATCTACAAGAAAATCCAACACCTCTACAACAAAAAGACAACCAATCCTATCAAAAAATGGGCAAAGGAAATGAACAGACACTTCACCAAGGAAGATATTCAAATGGCCAACAGACACATGAGGAAATGCTCGCGATCACTAGCCATTAGAGAAATGCAAATTAAAACCACAATGAGATACCATCTCACCCCGGCATTACTGGCACGAATCAAAAATACTGGAAATAACAAATGTTGGAGGGGCTGCGGGGAAACAGGAACTCTTATACACTGCTGGTGGGAATGCAAAATGATACAACCATTTTGGAAAATGATATGACGTTTCCTCAGAAAGCTAGAAATAGACATACCATTCGATCCAGCAATCCCACTCCTAGGAATATATCCTAGAGAAATAAGAGTCATCACTCGAATAGACATATGCACACCTATGTTCATGGCAGCATTATTCACAATAGCAAAACGATGGAAACAACCTCGATGTCCATCAACAGATGAATGGATACACAAACTATGGCACATACACACAATGGAGTACTATGCAACGAGAAAGAACAACAATGAATCGGTGAACCATCTCATAACATGGATGAAACTGGAGGACATCATGCTGAGTGAAATAAGTCAATCACAAAAGGACAAATATTGTATGAGACCTCTATTGTAAAAACCCATGAAAAAATTCACATGCAAAATGTAACAATCCTTGTTGGTTACCAGGGATTGGGGGTGGGGAATACTAAATAGGTAATAGGTAAGTGGTAATTTGGGTGAGAGGTGAGATAGTACATAGTACAGGGGAAACTAACACAACCTGCACAAGGAAAGGTCATGGAGGCCCTATAGACACATCCAAACCCCCCGAGGGACTGAGTTGTTGGATGGAGGGCTCTGGGGACCATGATCTCGGGGAACATCTAGCTCAATTGGCATGACACTACTTATAAAGATAATGCTCTACATTCTACCTTGGTGAGTAGTGTCTGGGGTCTTAAAAGCCTATGGGCGGCCATCTAAGATACTCCACTGATCTCATCCCTTCGGGAACAAGGGAGAATGAAGAGAACAGGATACAAGGAAAAGATTAGTCCGAAGGACTAATGGTCCACAGCTACCAAGGCCTCCACGGGACTGAGTCCAGTACAGCTGGATGGTGCCCGGCTACCACCACTGACTGCTCTGACCAGGATCACAACAGAGGGTTCTGGGCAGAGCTGGAGAAGGATGTAAAGCATAATTTTAACTCCCCCCCAAAAAAAAAAAAAAAAAAAGAAGACCAGATTTACGGGCCTAAAGAATACTAGAGAAACCTCAAGAGTGTGGCCCCCAGACACCCTTTCAGCTCAGAGGTGAAGTTACCTTCGAGGTTCGATGTTAAGCCTGGGAATGGACAGCCCAGTAAAACTAAACGGGACTAACGAGGTACAGGAGTCCGGTGACAAGGGCCAGAAGGCAGAGGGAGAGTAGGAAACTGATGATAAGGAACACAAATTGAATAAGGACACTGTCGATGTATTGTGAGATTGTTGACCACTGCTATAGGGCAACATTTGTAGTAACTATTAAATGGGAGGCTGTTTTGTCCTGTAAGCCTTCATCTTGGGCGAGAATGGCAGCACAATTGGAAGAGCATAGTCAATATCACTTAAATGTGTAAGTAAAAAGTTTTGAAATGGTGTTTAAATAAAATAAAATAAAAAAATAAATAAAAAATAAATAAAATTTCTGTCCCTCTCTCGCTGTCTTTCATGCACACACACACACACACACACACACACACACACACACAATCATTTTAATTATTAATCAAGAAGAAGTGCTTTCAGCTTCCAAGTAACTGCAAACTGCTTTGGGGAAAAGACTTGAATAACAATTCAGTCTTTGAATTCAATCCTACTTTATACTTGGTAGATAGTTACGTGTAAGAATATAATAATCTAGCGTGCATTGGGCAAGTTAATATAATATTTTATTCTCACTACTTTTTTAGATATGTAGATGGAGGGTCTGATTCATTATGGAAAATAAAATTGATTTTCTCTGAGATACAGTTGGTTATTTAAAAAAAAAAATCAAAGCTCATTTTCTCACCTACATTGTAAAAATACAATTTCCTTAACATTTTCCTATCAGTAAATATAAACCCCACCACGTGTCTGCCAGTTTGTCATACTGTGGTGGCTTGTGTATTGCTGTGATACTGAAAACTTCCCCACGGATATTTCAAATACCAGCAGGGTCACCCTTGGACAGGTTTCAGCTGAGCTTCTGGACTAAGAAAGACTAGGAAGAAATACCTGGCAGTCTACTTCTGAAAAAATTGGCTGGTGAAAACATTATGAATAGCAACAGAACATTATCTGATGCAGTGCAGGAAGATGAGCCCTTCAGGTTAGAAGGTACTCAAAATACAACCAGGGAAGAGCTGCCTCCTTAAAGTAGAGTCGACCTTAATGATGCTGATGGAGTAAAACTTCCCCAACCTTCATTTGCTATTGTGGCAAAACGAGAAAAAAAGCAAACATCCAGTAATAATAGGAATGTGAAATATACAAAGTATGAATCTAGGAGAATTGCGAGTTGCCAAAAATGAAATGCAATGCAAAAACATTGATACCTGGGCATTAGTGAGCTGAAATGGACTGGTATTAGCTATCTTGTATCAGACAATAATAGATCCTACCATGCTGAGAATGACAAATTGAAGGGGAATAGCATTGCTTTCATCTTCAGAAAGAACATTTCAAGATCTATGCTGAAGTATAACACTGTCAGTGATAGGATGTTATCCACACACCTACAAGGAAGGCTAGTCAGTACAACTACTATTCAAATTTACACACCAACCACTAAGGACACAGATGAGGAAACTGAAGATTTTTACCAGCTTCTGCAGTCTAAAACTGATAATACATGAAATCAAGATACATTGATAATGACTGGTGATTGGAATGCAAAAGTTGGAAAAAAGAAGAAGGACTGGTAGTTGGAAAATGTGATCTTGGTGATAGAAATGGTGCTGGAGATCACTTACAGAATTTTGCAAGACCAATGACTTCTTCATTGCAAATTCTTTTTCGACAACATAAATGGTGACTATACATGTGGACCTCACCAGATGGATTACACAGGAATCAAATTGGCTACACCCATGGATGATGGAAAAACTCAATATCATCAGTCAGATCAAGGCCAGGGGCCAACTGTGGAACAGACCATCAATTGCTCATATGCAAGCTCAAGCTGAAGTTGAAGAAAATTAGAACAGGTCCACAAGAGCCAAAGTACGACCTTGAGTATATCCCACTTGAATTTAGAGACCATCTCAAGAATAGATTTGACGCATTAAATACTAATGACCGAAGACCAGATGAGTTGTGGAATGACATCAAGGACATCATATATGAAGAAAGCAAGAGGTCACTGAAAAGACAAGAAAGAAAGAAAAGACCAAAATGAATGTCAGAAGAGACTCTGAAAGTTGCTTTTGAATGTAGAGTGGCTAAAGCAAAAGGAAGAAATGATGAAGTGAAAGAGCTGAACAGAAGATTTCAAAGGGCAGTTGGAGAAGACAAAGTAAAGTATTATAATGAAATAGGCAAAGACCCGGAGAGAGAAAACTAAAAGGGAAGATGATGCTTGACATTTCTCAAGCTGAAAGAACTGAAGAAAAAATTCAAGCCTCGAGCTGCAATATTGAAGGATTCTATGGGGAAAATACTAAACGACACAGGAAGTAACAAAAGAAGATGGAAGGAATACACAGAGTCACTGTACCAAAAACACATGGTTGACATTCAACCATTTCAGGAGGTAGCATATGATCAAAAACCGATGGTACTGAAAGAGGTCCAAGCTGCACTGAAGCCACTGGTGAAAAACAAGGCTCCAGAAATTGACAGAATACCAACTGAGGTGTTTCCAGAATCAGACACAGCACTGGAAGTGCTGATAAGTCTACGCCAAGAAATTTGGAAGACAGCTATCTGGCCAAGCGACTGGAAGAGAACCATATCTGTACCCATTCCAAAGAAGAGATCCAACAGAATGCAGAAGTTATCAAACAATATCATTATCATCACACACAAGTAAAATTTTGCTTAAGATCATTCAAAAGTGATTACAATGGTACATAGACAGGGAACTGCCAGAAATTCAAGCCAGATTCAGAAGAGGAAGTGGAACAAAGGATAATATTTTTGATGTTAAATGGATCTTGGCTGAAAGCAGAATACCAGAAAGATGTTTACCTGTGTTACTGACTATGCAAAGGCATTCGACTGTGTGGCTCATAACAAATTATGGATGACACTGCAAAGAATGACAATTCCAGAACACTTAATTGTGCTCATGAGGAACCTGTACACAAACCAAGAGACAGTCGTTCAAACAAAACAAGGGGATACTGCAAGGTTTAAAGTCAGGAAATACAGGACTTCCAGGCAACACGGTGCTATATTCAGAAGCACTACAATGTCCCTCCACAGCAAAGATCCAAAAAACTAAGTCAAACAGAGTCACACATCAGTCCTGAAACCCTAAGCATCAAATGAAGAGATAAAGAACTCAGCCAAACACTGAATGGAATATGAAACTGACTGAAAACAGAGAGCAAGGAGAGATACATGCAGAGGTGCCCTATCAGCTACCGCAGCATGGATCCACCATCTTGGACTCCTATCAGAGATTAGTGAATAGGGGATTCGAGAAAGCAGCTTCACAGAGCTTCCAACAGGAGACAGAACAACCGATAACCAATGATATATGCTTTTCCACCTCCCGTACTTCTTCACCCACACTCAGTGTCCTCTGCTTCCTGTGGCCACGGTCTCTTGGCCGGAAAGCAGCAGCTTCACCCCGGTTTCACTTGGATTCCACCAGCCCATTCTGGCCGACTCTCTGAGTGCAGTTTGTTGGCTGCTGGTGTTGCTTTTTTCTGCTTCATTAGATTTCTTCCTTACCTCTCACCACCTCCCCCTCCTTTCTATCAAAGACCTGGCTCCGTGTGCTATCTTTGCTTCTTCCTGAAAGGCTGCGAAACACTGCTCAACTGTGAAACTGCTTCCCAGACGGTGCTGCCATGCTGTTGGGCCCCCGGGGCATTTTTGTTGGGGGGTTTGTTTCTTTGTTTGCTTCTTCCAATTTGTTCTGTTTTGATTTGTTTGTTTTCTTTTCTTGGCTTGGGAGCCCCTTCTAGCCAGGCAGTACTGCTCGGCTTAGGAGCTACTCCCTTACTCTGCACAGATGCACAGTGATGACATCCTTGGGGGCATTTCTTTTTTCTTGTTTTATTTTTAATTTTATTTTTTGTTTCTTTGTTTTCTTTTCTTCACTCTCTTTTTCCCTTTTTGTCTTTCTTCATTTCCAGTTTCTCGATTTATTCATTTTTTTCTTTTACCTTTCTCTTTTTTTTTTCATTTTTGTTTTTCTCCATTTCTCAGTCTCTCATCTCTCCACTCCAATAGCAAGTTCCCATAGCACTCTTTTTTGTTTGTGTGTGTGTTTTTGTCTCCTGTTTTTCTTTCCTCTCTCTCCTCTTTCACGTACTCATCTTAGATCCACACATCAAAATCTCCCCCCTCCTTCCTGCCTACCTGCACCATGCACTGAACATCACACTCCCAAGCAGCACAGGCACGGCCTACCCGAACCTGTCCTGCACTGGTTCCTGGTCCACCCTGTCAGCCCTAGTACATGCCGCAAACAACCCATCCCAGCAACACACCTTCAGCTGGACCTGCCATGCTGTACCATACCCAAGTGCCTGGCCCTGCCCATTGGAGATGGAGGTGAAAAGTATCGTGCCCACAGACAAGCAAACAACAAAGAACGTACAGCCCGCTTGCTCAGACATAACCAAATAAAACAAAAAAGCAGGATGAAACAAACAAACCTACAATCAATAAACGAGGAAAATAACCACTGAATGCCCCAAAGACAGCAGACAATATCAAACTATATACAAAAACAGGACAGGATGGGTTCCAGTAGGCGTACAAATAAAACACCAGATGACTTTCCCATAGAAGTAAAGGCACTAGAACTACCTGATAGGGAATTCAAATCTCTAATATTCAGAATTATCCAAGAGTTGAAGCAAACAGCAGACAAAAATGCAGAAAAAATAAACAAATTCATGGAAAAGGCAGATAAATTCATGGAAAATACAGACCAAAAATGGAAGAATTCAAGAAAATAACACAGGAACAAATATGCTAAAATAAAGTCAAAACTAGAAGTCATACAAAAACAACAATTAGAATCCAAAAGTTTTCAGAGATGGATAGTGTCATAGAAGGGATGAGGAGCAGGTTTGAAATGGTATAAGACAGGATCAGCTACACCAAAGACAAACACTTGGATACAACTCTATTTGAGGACAAATTAGAAAAAGAATGAAGAACAATGAAGGATCCTGGAGAATTATGTGGGATACGATCAAAAGCAAAAATCTGCGAGTGATCAGAGTTCCAGAACAGGGGGAGAAAACAGAAAACACAAAGAGGATCATTGAAGAATTGCTGACAGAAAACTTCCCCAATATCATGAGAGATGAAAAGCTGACCATCCAAGAAGCTCAATGAACCCCATATAGGGTAGACCCCAAAAGAAAATCACCAAGGCATATCATAATCACACTTGCTAAAACCAAAGAAAAAGAATCCTGAGAGCTGCTCAAGAAAAAAGTTACGTACAGAAGAGAAACAATAAGACTGAGCTCGGATTATTCGGTAGAAACCGTGCAGGCAAGGAGGCAATGGGATGACATATATAAAACCTTGAAAGAAAAGAATTGCCAGCCAAGAATAATACATCCTCCAAAACTCTCGTTCAGATATGACGGTGAAATTAGGTCATTTCCAGATAAACAGAAATTAAGGGACTACGTAAAAACCAAACCAAACTTACAAGAATTATTAAAGGGAGTCCTTCGATCTGAGAATAAACAACATCATACCACAAGCTGAATCTAGAACACAAGATTATACTAGCCAGATACCAACCTAGGAAATGAACTCTTAAGGACTATCAAAACCAAGAGAATTACAACAGGGAACCAGGGAGGTTAATCTATAAATGACAACAGCACCAGAACAATAAAAGAGGGAATAAACCATGTAGGTATAGAACCTTATAATGGAGAGGAAGGTAAGGTGATACCAATTAATAGTAGACTGCTTCAAACCTGGGAAGGTAAGGGTAAATTTCAAAGAAAGTTAACAAACATACTCATCAAAATAAAGAACAAAAATATAAAGTCTCCGTAAAAACAAAACCTACAAAAACAAACGGAATGAAAATAAAATCCACAAAAGGAATTCAGCACAGGAGAGTAAGAGGGACAAAGAAAACGTCAGCACCACAAAAAAAAGCACTACAAAATGCAATCCCACTCCTAGGAATATATCCTAGAGAAATAAGAGCCATCACACTAATAGACATATGCACACCCATATTCATTGAAGCACTGTTCACAATAGCAAAAAGATGGAAACAATCTAGATGCCCATCAACAGATGAATGGATAAACAAACTATGGTACATACATACAGTGGAGTATTACACAACAATAAAGAACAATGATGAATCTGTGAAGCATCTCATAACATGGATGAAACTGGAGGACATTCTGCTGAGTGAAATAAGTCAATCACAAAAGGACAAATATTGTATGAGACTTCTACTGTAAAAACTCATGTAAAAGTTTACACACAAAAAGAAACAATCTTTGCTGGTTACGAGGGGTGGGAGGCGTGGGAGTGGTAACTAAATAGACAATAGATAAGTGGTAACTTTGGTGAAGGGTAAGACAGTACACAATACTGGGAAAGCCAACACAACTTGTACAAGGAAAGGTTATGGAAGGTCCATAGACACATTCAAACTTCCTGAGGGACTGAACTGCTGGGCGGAGGGCTGTGGGGACCATGATCTTGAGGAACATCTAGCTCAATTGGCATAATACAGTTTATAAAGACAATGTTCTACATTCTACCTTGGTGAGTAGCGTCTGGGGTCTTAAAAGCCTGTGAGCAGCCATCTAAGATACTCCACTGGTCTCACCCCTTTGGGAGCAAGGGAGACTGAAGAGAACAGGATACAAGAAAAAGACTAGTCAAAAGGACTATTGGACCACAGCTACCAAGGCCTCCACCAGACTGAGTCCAGTATAGCTAGACGGTGCCCAGCTACCACCACTGACTGCTCTGACCAGGATTACAACAGAGGGTCCTGGACAGAGCTGGAGAAGGATGTAGAACAAAATTCTAACTCACAAAAAAAGACCAGATTTACTGGCCTGACAGACTGGAGAAAACCCAAGAGTATGGCACCCAGACACCCTTCTAGCTCAGTGGTGAAGTCACTCCCGAAGTTCACCATTTAGCTGGGGATTGGACAGCCCCATAAAACAAAAGGAGCCTAATGAGGCACAGCAGTCCAGGAACAAGGACTAGAAGGCAGGAGAGGACAAGAAAGCTGGTGATAGGGAACCCAAGGTTGAGAAGGGACAGTGTTGACATGTCGTGGGGTTGTTAACTATCGTCATAGGGCAATATGTGTACTAACTTTTTAATGAGAAACTATTTTTTGTGTAAACCTTCAACTAAGGTACAAAAAAATAAAAGAAAAGAATTATCTATGTGAGATCAAATTGACAACATCAACTCAAAAGGTTTGATGGGAAGCCTAGGGGGCAGTGAGTTGAAGATAATGGTGATGGAATAATTTGGAAAAGGATAGTGAGATTAGCAGCATAACTAGAAGAATGTAACCAATGTCACTGAATTGTACATGCAGAAACTTTTGAAATGGTGTAACTTTGGCTATGTGTATTTTCACCAAAAAATAAAAAAGGTCCTCCAAGGTGGAGAAGGGAGAGCATTGACATGTCATGGGGTTGTTAGCCAATGTCATAAAACAATATGTGTACTGACTGTTTAATGAGAAACTATCTGTTCTGTAAACCTTCATCTAAAGTACAATAAAAAAAAATCAGGAAAGATGTGTGTCAGAGCTGTATCCATTCAACATACTTATTCAACCTGTATGCCAAGCAAATAATCTGAGAAGCTGGACTAGATGAAGAAGAACGGAGCATCAGGATTGGAAGAAGACTCATTAACGACTTGCCATACGCTTGCTGAAAGTGAAGAGGACCTGAAGCACTTATTGATCAAGATCAAAGACCATACCTTTCAGTAAGGATTACACCTCAACAGAAAGAAAACAAAAATCCCCACAACTAGACCAGTAAGAAACATTATGATAAATGGAGAAAAGATTGAAGTTATTGAGGATTTCATTTTGCTTAGATCCACAAACAACACCCATGGAAGCAGCAGTCAAGAAATAAGACTATGCATTGCATTGGGCAAATCTGCTGCAAAAGATCTCCTTCAAGTGTTAGAAAGCAAAGATGTTACTTTGAGGACTAAGATGCACCTTACCCAAGCCCTGGTGTTTTCAACCGCCTCATATGCATACGAAAACTGAAGAATGAATAAGGAAGACTGAAGAAGATTGATGCCTTTGAATTATGGTGTTGGCGAAGAAAATTGAATATACCGTGGACTGCCAGAAGAACGAGCAAATCTCTCTTGGAGTAAGTTCAGACAGAATGCTCATTAGAAGCAAGGATGGCAAGACTTCAACTCACATACTTTGGACATGTTATTAGGAGGGACCAGTACCTGGAGAAGGACATCATGCTTGGTAAAATAGAGGGTCAGTGAAAAAGAGGAACATTCAGCGAGGTGGATTGACACATTGGCTGCAACTATGGGCTCAAATATAGCAACAATTGTGAGAATGGTGCAGGACCGGGCACAGTTTTCGTTCTGTTGTTCTTAGAGTCGCTATGAGTTGGAATCGACTCAATGGCACCTAATAACAACTACAGGTATAAACCAGTTGTAGTTGAGTCAATTCTGACTCATGGTGACCTCTGGTGTTGCAGAAAACTGTGCTCTATAAGGTCTTCATGGCTGTGACTTTTTGGAAGCAGATCACCAGGCCTTTCTTCCAAGGCACCTCTGAGTGGTTTTGAACCACTAACTTTTTGGTTAGCAGTCCAGCACTTAGCCATTTTTGCCACACAGAGACTCCAGTAAATATCATAGTTAATCAAGAAGTTTTGATTAAAAGTCAAGACTTTCTCATCCTTTATTTTATTTTTCATTTTTGGTGTGATTGTAAAGGTGGTCAATGTTTTTTTTTGTTTGTTTACTATTACATTTAGAGCTTGCTATCCAATACAGTAGTCACTACCACATGTGGCTATTTAAATTTAAATCAGTTAAAATTAAATAAAATTAAATTTTTAGTTCTTCGGCCACACCAACTACACCTTAATTGCTCTGTAGATACATATTATGGGACATTTCCATTAGCTCAGAAAGTTCTTTTGGGCAATGCTGCTCTAGAAGTACCACAAAGAGTGAAAAGATTACAAGGTTGGGCAAACTGTCCTCTTACATGATGTAGCCAAGATTCAAACCCAGGCCTGTCTCCAGAGTCTCTGCTTTTCCCACTGTGCTAGGCATTTGGAAACCAATATTACCTATTAGCCAAAGATAACTGGAAAGCTCCACCATTTTAATACAATTTGTACATGTATAGTAGTACTAAACAGTTATATTTGGCCCAACTCACTAGCCACGAAGAACAATGCAAAAATATTTTTTAAAAACCTCAGACAATGGAAGCATAGACTTATTCATAATTTACTAATAAAGGTGATAGTTTCTTATAAATCTGGACTTAGCTTACTCTCAAAAGTAATTTGTAACTATTAATTATACTATAAGGTCTAAATGTCTAGCACATTATCAGAACATTTATAATTTGATGGTATCTATTTTTAAAATTTAATTTTGTAGTTCACCAAGTGAAAATTACTATTGTCATGTTCTAGGCAAAATTCAAATGGGAAATGACAATTGTATACCCTGAAACCAGATTTTTGAAATTCTTTTTTAAAACACCTATAATATGCTTAGAAAATATTCTAAAAATGGAGTTTGTAAAACATTTGTTGATAGAATAACTTTCCAAAGAATTATAATTTTATTGTGCCTGATCTGATCTGGGGTTCTTTACAGTACCTTTCCTCCCTGGCCATACATCTAGCAGCTCTGGGAATTTTTAGTTTCTATTTGGGGATCACAGTTGTGCCATTAATCCTCTTCCCAGTTTATGATTCTTTCTTTTTGATCTTGTTATTATTTTATAACTAACTGCTTTAACTAAAACTTTAGACCTTTAATAAGTTTTCTTTTTACCTAGGATCTGCAATTACGTTCAGCCCTGGTTCCTGATACAATAGACTCTGCCTATGTCCACCGCCCCATGTCCACTCCATCCCATCCCCGCAGGGTTCTTCCTCAATCTGCAAGAAGTCAGATATTTTGACTACAGATCCAACATTTTCTTCCAATTTTTCTTAACTACAAACTGCTAAGAATTGAAAGATGTACATATACCTATTCAGTTGTTTTTCAAATTGTAGATTGAGTCAGTTTTGTGGACTAGAAGGCCAGCGTAATGGATAAATAAGCTCGGAAAACTAACCAACAACAGAATACATCACATGAACATTTTGTTTAGTTCCAAATTTCAGGGAAAATGACAGTGAATGAAGACAAAAGTAAGCCAGTCCAGTAATAAGTAGAAGATAATGCTTTACGATTACAATAAAAATTCATTTGCTTACATCATCTAATATTTCTTGCATCTGCTAATTATACTCACCACTGTCGTTTTCTATGTCATTAATTTATTTTCTCATCATCCATCAATAGGTCTATTTACTATTTTTCAGGAAAAAAGTGTGTGTGTGTTTTTTGGGGTTTTTTTTGAGATACTATAGGAAATAAAAAGTTCAAATTGAAACATAGCATATGAAACTGAGTAAAAGATTTAACCTAGGATAATACATTGATTGGTGGTACAATTACATCTTTAACTGCTGTGTTTATTGAATACATCCAAATGCCACTAATAATGCTATAAGCTATCTGAATATAAAATTTAGATTAACTGAACCACTAGAAAACCCGGTATTATTTACCAGTACAGCACAGAGATAAATGAGGTCAGTGCTATGTGAACAGCTGTCATAAAACGGGAGAAAAGAAGGTCTACAGAGTGACAAATATTAACAAGAATGGGACAAATCTCCTGGTGGTTTGAGACACTGTAGTATGCTTATCACAGAAATATCCCTGGGGATATATTTTTTGCATAAGCATACAATTTTTCACATTACTGATGAAAATCCACTTACATTATTACCGTGCTGCTACTTTTTAAGAACTTATCATTTGCCAACTCATAAGCAAATATAGATTTGATGATCTAAGCTGTCATGGTTTCTTGGCAAGACTACAAACAGATTTAAAAAGAATTTCTCCTACAATAAAAAGAGATTTAAAAGTCCAGAATACCAGATTTCAGAGTGGCCAGCTTCTGCTCCAACCTATTAGCCACAAAAACTCTGAAAACAGTAATAGAAAGGGGTCTTTCTAGGATCATTAGGAACAAGTTGAAGGAATAGCAATTATAAGCTATCGGTCATCTGACAGTCCATACAGTGCTGGAGCAAAGTCAAGAAATCGTTACTTCTTCATTGCTGTAGAGTTAGCTCTGACTCATGGCGACCCCATGTACAGCAAAACAAAACATTTTCTAGTCCTTGTCCTGCAACATCTTCATGATCCCTGGTATGCTCAAACCCATTGTTGTGGCCACTATATCCGAGTGCCTTCCAACCTAGGCCTCATTTGCCAACACTGTTTCAAACAATATTCTGTTGTCATCAGTAAGGTTTTCTTTGTCTAATTTTTGGGTGTAGATTGCCAGGCTTTTCTTCCTAGTCTGTCTTAGTCTGGAAGCTCCACTAAAACATATCCATCATGGATAACACTGCTGGTATTTGAAATACCAGTGGCATAGTTTCCAGCATCATACCAACATGCAAGCCACCACAGTACAACAAACTGACAGACAGGTGGTAGAAAGTCAAGAATTAGTCAAGTCATAATACAGATGGTAATAGATATTAAGTTGAGAGAACCCCTTTTAAAAAGAACAACAACTTAGCCTTCGATTTTCAAAATTGGGGAATATTTTTGCTTAAGCAAAAAAAAAAATAAGTCAATTCAAAAAAATGGGAAAAATTTCAGTTAAGGAATATTTTTACTTAAACAATAGTTCCTACTATCTTCATGTAAACTTGATGGCATAGCTGATTAGAAACCATCCTACAAGAATCAATGGCTCATCTAGCTAACTCTAGATTCTGGTATGAATAATCCCCCTGCAATGGCCCATGAAGACTACCTGGCTGGGGAAAAAGAAACAAAATATCAATGTGTTCTTGCCACAATGAAGAAGCAAAACCAAAAACACTTTCTCCCTAACATCAGGATTAAGATAAGGATTCTGCTTTCACCATTTATTCAATATTTTACTGGAAGTCCTAGCTAATGCAATAAGGCCAGAAAAAGAAATAAAGGCATTCATAATGGAAAGGAAGAAGTAAAACTGTCTTAATTCACAGAAGGCATGACCATGCATGATGTCCTGCTCCAGGGACTGGTCTCTCCTGATAACATGTCCAAAGTATATGAGACGTAGTTTTGCCATTCTTGCTTCTAAGGAGCATTCTGGCTGCACTTCCACCAAGACAGATTTGTTTTTTCTTCTGGCAGTCCATAATATATTCAATATTCTTCTCCAACACCATAAGTCAAATGTGTCAATTCTTCTTCGGTCTTTCTTTTTAATTGTCCAGTTTTCACATGCATATGAGGCAGTTAAAAATACCATGGCTTGAGTCAGGCACACATTAGTTATCAAAGTGACATCTGCTGCTTTTTAACACTTTAAAGATGTCTTGTGCTGCAGACTTGCCCAATGTAATATGTCGTTTGATTTCTTGGCTGCTGTTTCCACGGACGTTGATTGTGGATTCAAGTAAAATGAAATCTGCTACAACTTCAGTCTTTTCTCCATTTATCATGATGTTGCTTGTTGGTCCAGTTGTGAGGATTTTTGTTTTCTTTATGTTGATGTGCAATCCCTACTGAAGATTATAGTCTTTTGCTTTCATCAGTAAGTGCTTCAAGTCCTCTTCACTTTCAGCAAGCAGGGTTGTGTCATCTGCATATCGCAGTTAATGAGTCTTCCTCCAATCCTGATGCCACATTCTTCATATAGCCCAGCTTCTCAGATTATTTGTTCAGAATGTAGACTGAATAAGTAAGGTGAAAGAAGATAACCCTGCTAACCCCTTTTCCAACTTTAAACCCGCACAGTATCCACTTGTTCTGTTCAACTGTAAGCATCTTGATCTATGCTCAGTTCCCCATGAGCACAACCAAGTGTTCTGGAATTCTCATTCTTCATAATGTTATCCATAATTTGTTATGATCCACACAGGTAAAAATCTTTCTGGTATTCTCTGCTTTCAGCCAAGATCCATCTGACATCAACAATGATATCCCTTGTTCATGTCTTCTTTTGAATCTAGCTGGAACTTCTAGCAGTTCTCTTTTGGGGTATGGCTGCAGCCATTTTTGAATTATCTTCAGCAAAATTTTTCTAGCATATGATATTAATGTTGTTGTTTGATAATTTCCACATTCTGTTAATGGCCTTTCTTTGGAATGGGTATGTACAAATCTCTTCCAGTCAGTTTGCCAGGTAACTGTCTTCTAAATTTCTTAAAATAGATGAATAAGGACTTCCAGCATTGCATTTGTTTGTTAAAGCATCTTAATTGGTATTCCACTGATTCCTGGAGCCTCGTTTTTCACCAATGCCTTCAGTTTGGCTTGTACTTTCTTCAGTACAAGTGTTCTTGATCATATGCTACCTCCTGAAATGGCTGAATGTCAACCAATTCTTTTTGGTACAGTAACTCTGTGTATTCCTTCCATCTTCTTTTGATGTCTTCTATGTCATTCAATTTTTGGCCATTGAATCCTTCAGTATTAAACTGAAGGCTTGAATTTTCTCTTCAGGTTTTTCAGCTTGAGAAATGCCAATCACATTATTCCCTTTTGGTTTCCTAACTCCAGGTCTTTGCACATTTCAATTATAATACTTTACCTTGTCTTCTCGAGCTGCCATTTGAAATCTTATGTTCAGCCCCTTTACTTCATTATTTCTTCTGTTTGAGTTAGCTATCCTCTGTGCTCAGGAGCAAGTTTCAGAGTCTCTTCTGACATGCATTTTGGTCTTTTTTTTTTTTTCTTTTCTGTCTTTTTAATTACTTTTTATTTTCTTCATGTATTATATCCTTGATGTCTTCCCACAACTCTTATGGTTTTTGGTCATTATTGTTCTGTGCATTGTATCTATTTCTGAGATGGACTCTAAGTTCAGGTAGGATGTATTCAAGGTAATAGTTTGGCTCTCTTGGGCTTGCTTTGATTTTCTTCAGCTTCCCCTTGAACTTGCATACGAGTAATTGATAGTCTGTTCTGCAGTCAGCCCCTGGCTTTCTCTTGACATATAATATTGAGCTTCTCCATTATCTCTTTCCATAGACGTAGTCAATTCATTTGTTGTGTATTCCATCCAGCAAGGTCCACATGTATAGCCATTGTTTGTGTTGTTGAAAAAAAAGTATTTCCAATAAATAAGTCATTGGTCTTGCAGAATTCTATTATGCGATCTCCAGCATCGTTCCTATCACCAAGGACTTTGTCTCCAAATTTCACATTCTGATCAGCAGTAATTATCAGTTCATCATGGTTGCACATTTGATCAGTATTAGACTGCAGCAGTTCATAAAAATCTTCAATTTCTTCATCTTTGACCTTAGTGGTTGGTGTGTAAATTTGAATAATAGTGGTATTAATTGGTCTTCCTTGTAGTTATATGGATATTATCCTATCCCTGTGTCTTAGTTATCTAGTGCTGCTATAACAGAAATACCACAAGTGGATGGTTTTAACAAAGAGAAGTTTATTTCCTTACAGTAAAGTAGGCTAAAAGTCCAAATTCAGGGTGTCAGCTCCAGGGGAATGCTTTCTCTCTCTCGGCCTTCTCATCAGTGTTCCCCCGGACTAGGAGCTTCTCTGTGCAGGGACCCCCCCGGTCCAAAGGACATGCTCTGCTCCCAGCACTGCTTTCTTGATGGTATGAGTTCTCCAGTCTCTCTGCTCACTTCTGTCTCTTATACCTCAAGAGATTGCCTCAGGACACAATCCAATCTTGTAGATTGAGTCCTGCTTTACTAACACAACTGCCACCCATCCTCCCTCATTAACATCATACAGGTGGGATTTAAAACACATAGGAAAATCACACAGTACCAGGAATCATGGCCCAGACAAATTGACACACATATTTTTGGGGGGACATAATTCAATCCATGACACCCTGACAGTGTTGTACTTTAGGATAGATCTTGAAATGTTCTTTTTGATGATTAATGCAACACCATTCCTCTGCAAATTGCCATTCCTGGCATAGTAGAACATATGATTGTCTGACCTAAAATGCCAATACCAGCCCATTTCAGCTCAAACTAACACCTAGGATGTCGAGCTTCAAGCATTCTATTTCATTTTTGACAACTTCTGATATTCCTTGATTTCACATTTCATACATTTCACGTTGCAATTATTAATGGATGCTTGCAGCTGTTGTTTCTCATTTTGAGTTTTACCAGATCAGCAAATGAAGGTCCATAAGGCTTTATTCCATCCACATCATTAAGGTTGACTCTACTTCAAGGAGGTAGCCCTTCCGCAGTTGTATTTTGAGTCCCTTCCAACCTAAGGGGCTCACCTTCCAGCACTATATCAGACAATGTTCCATTGTTATTCATAAGGTTTTCATTGGCTAATTTTTGGACACAGATTGCCAGGTTTTTTCCTTAGTCTGTCTTAGTCTGGAAGCTCCACTGAAACCTATCCACCATGGGTGACCCTACTAATATTTGAGATATCAGTGGCACAGCTTCCGGTATCATAGCAACAGGTAAGCCACAACAGTGCAATAAACTATTGGTGGATCATATTATCTAACTCACATTATTCTACATGATTATCTAGACATAAATTAAAAAAAAAAAATAACTTGTTGCCATTGAGTCGATTCCAACTCATAGCAACCCCATAGGACAGAGTAGAACTGCCCTATAGGGTTTTCAAGGACAGCTGGTGGATTTAAACTGCCAAACTTTTGGTTAGCAGCCAAGCTCTTAACCACTGTGCCACCGGGGCTTCTAGACATCAATAGTCATTACATAAACAAGGAAATTATGACCTATTTTTACTGACATCTTGTAGCTTTGTATATTAGAAACAAATGTTATATTTTAAAGTAATGTTAATAATACCAATCTATGAATTATTAATTTTTAACCTAACAGCTGTTATATTCATTCATTCATACATTAATTTAATCATTCAATCACTTAACAAATATTTATTAAGCACTTAACAACTATCTCACTGTCTAGGGCCCCGGTGGTGCAGTGGATAAATGTTTTGCTGCTAACCAAAAGGTCAGCAGTTCGAATCCACCAGTCACTCCTTGGAAACCCTATAGGGCAGTTCTACTCTGTCCTATAGGGTTGCTATGAGTCAGAATTGACTCAAGGTCAACGGCTTAAAAACTATTTAAACAATGGTCTAGGTAACGGGTTGGCAAATTTTTTCTTTCAAAGACCACATAGCAAATATTTTAAGCTTTGTAGATCACATGGTCTCAGTGCATCTATTCAAATCGTGTGTGAATATAGCCATAGACAATATGTTAAAAAAATGAACATGGTTATGTTCCAGTAAACTTATTTTACAAAAACAGGTGTCAGATCAGATTTGCTCATGGACTGTAGTTTGGCAACTCTTATCCTAGGTGATTATATTTAGTCTACCTAAGTTTCTTTAGCCTATAAATAGTATGTATGTCTACTTACAATAAATACTTGTAGTCCATATAATTCATATATGCCTATAGCATACATGTAAAATACAGTGAAAGAATCATCTAAGAGGTTATGCCTGATTCATATGTAAGATTCAGATGTAATGTCATGAAGTAATGTATAAATTAGTAATATTAATGATTAAATACTTGACTGATACTAAATAAAGTACTAAAAGGCAAAAATTTAGAGGAGAAAATATGATGCAGCTTTGGTCTCAGAATTTGCATAAAGAAAGCTAGGGATAAAACTGAAAAGCAAATTAATTGCTGTCTGCATTTACATTAAAATGCAACAAGAAAATAGGCCATTGTTCTTCTGGGATAAGTACAGGACACCACATATCAAAACTAGGAGGTGTAATTCTTCACTACACAATTATATTGCGTCTGCATCTGGAACACTTCGTTTAGTGGCATACCTCAGTATCAGAAATATACAGAGTATAAAATAGTTCAAAGGCACAAGGAATTGATTTAAGGTAATGAAGTGATAAATACGCAGCTCAGGAACAATTGTATGACAATGAAGGAATATTTTAAACCAAAGAGAGAGCGGATTCATTTATCACAGTATTTTTAAAGATAGAATTTAAATAAAATCATAACATTTATATTTTACAAATTAAATTTCACCAGAAAACTTTGGGGTTTGGAATTAGACCAGAAAAATAAAATAGCTGAATGTATAACATAAAGGCTGTAACTGTGGCAGCAAAGGATGAATATTTGCTGCTCCATTTTCTCTAGCATTAATCAGCTCGTACACTAATGAAGACGAAGTTATATAATATTATTCTCAATTGAGTCAGCCCAGAAACTGACTTACTCAATTTTTAAAATAAAAGGAAAGAAAGTTTCAGCAGTTTGGGAAATTCTGTAGTTATAAATAAATGGTACACTTTTTGGATAACCTGATTCTTCCACAGATCATCACACTTGAAGATGAAAAATGATGTGAAATAGGAGATAAGGGGATAAAATTCTGAGCAATGTACCTTTTATTTCTTTCAAGCACATGTTGTACCCCAGTCTGCCATGGTTCACTGCAATCAAATTGGTTTTCTCTTCTTGTATCAATATCCAAATCATGGTTCTCTCAGAAAGCATAAACTAACCTTCTCATTAATCCTGTGAATGTCATCAGTCAGGATGTTGGTAGCTAATCCATGTTGCCTTCTCATAGAATGCACATCAAGATTTCCAGAATGTAATTTGTTGCAAGTCTTAAGAAATGCTTTCAAATATGGTTTTAACAACTAGATTACATATACCTATACTTTTAATAAATTCTCTAAGCATACCATTCCCTGGATACCAAACAAATAGAAAATACCTGAGTGCCTTAAAATCATATTTGTGATTAAAAGTGTCTAAAATTCAAACAATGTTATTGTATAAAAAGGATACCTATATTAAAATATATTCTTCTAATAAGTAAATTGCATTTAAAAGAAATAGTTATTCAAAAGTACAACAGAAAAATAGTAACCACTCTAATAAATATAACTAACCCTTAAAGAAATAACATGAAAAATGGATACACTTTTTAAAAATTACACGACCATGTTGGGGCTTGAGAACCCAAACAAATATCAGCAGTTCTTTTTTTAATTTATTATTTAAGAAACTATATTTATCTACCTTTAAAATCTAATAAATGAAAAACAAAGTATGAGAGTACTTGTTTACAAGTTTTTTTTTTGTTTTTTTTTTTAAAGCTAATTTTTTAACCACTACCTGTCTGTCAGTTTGTAGTACTGTGGTGGCTGTGTGTTGCTATGATGCTGGCAACTATGCCACTGGTATTTCAAATACCAGCAGGGGTGCCTATCGTAGTCAGCATTCAGACTAAAACAGACGAGGAAGAAAGTAGCAATCTACTTCCAAAATTAGCCACTGAAAACCTCTCGGATCACAACAGAACATTGTTCAACATAGTGCTGCACAATGAGTCCCCTAGGTTGGAAGGCACTCAAAATACACAGTGGCCATAGCAATGGATTTGAGTATACCAACAACCATGAAGATGGCACAGGACTGGACAATGTTTTGTTTTGTTGTACATGGGTCCCATGAGTCTGAGCTGCCTTGAAGGCAACTAACAATAAAAATAATTATTTAATAGGGTTGTTGTTGTTCGGTGCTGTCAGGTTGGTTCCCGCTCATAACAACCCTACATATAACAGAATGAAACACTGCCCAGTTCTGCACCATACTCACAATCATTGCTATGCTTGAGGTCATTGTTGTAGCCACTGTGTCAATCCACCTCCTTGAGGGTCTTCCTCTCTTTTACAGACCCTCTACTTTACCAAGCATTATATCGTTCTGCAGGGACTGGTCCCTCCTTATAACACGGCCAAAGTATGTGAGACAAATTGACTTGTGTCCCAGGAAAGCACTTCATTAGGAAAAGTCTGAAAAGTTAGCTAATGAAATGGACTTATGAGATGACTCCATATCTTTAAAACTGTTAAATAAGGATAGTGATTCACTCTATCCTAACCAAATATTAATGGTGGCTAGTTTGGAGCCCTGGTGGCAGAGTGGTTAAGCACTGGGCTGCTAACCAATGGTTGGCAGTTCAAATCCACCAACCGCTCCTTGGAAACCCTATGGAGCAGTTCTACTCTGTCCTATAGGGTCGCTGTGAGTCAGAATTGACTCGACAGCAATGGGCTCGGTTTGTTTTTTTTTAGTATGTTATTGTATCGATCATTATTTTTTCATTGTTAGTTGCTGTCGATTCCAATTCATAGTGACCCCAGTGTGCAGAGTAGAACTGCTCCATGGGATTTTCCAGGCTGTAAACTTTTAGAAGCAGATCGCCAGGCTTGTCTTCTGAGGCCCCTCTGAGTGGGTCTGAACCACCAACTTTCAGCTAGTAGTTGAGCACTTAAACCATCTGCGCCACCCAGGGACTCCTTCATCATTACCAGACGAAGTGAAATCAAAGTGTTAGAGTGGGCTATCTAACATCTCTTAACCATGAAATGGCACATATTTCTCAGTTATATATATACTACCTGGAAGAAACTGACTTCTAGGAATGTTTAACAAAACTTTAAATATCTTAGCAATAACTGTAAATATCATAAAGCCTCCAATCAAAAGAATGAAAACAGAATAAAATAATAGAAAATGAATGTTTGTTGCATTTTGATTTAGACTTTGGTTTACAGAATCAAGGGGAAAAAATATTAGAACTAATTGACTAATATCTTTATTAAAGGTACTATGGCCTAAGAAAACCTGAAAATAAAGACGAAGACAATTGTAGCACAGGTAATGGACTTTCAGAAAAGCTTATGTTTTTTGGATGATGAAATAATAATACCAATTTAATTCTTAAAAGAGGAGTTTTACTACATATCATTGTTCAATTTAGGGCCAAATTTTTTTTATCACCTGGCAAAATATACAACGAACTCCGTAGTTTGCCACAATCTTAAAAACGACCTAATGAGAGGGATACTTTTTTTCTGTTAAAGGCTGGATAAGTAAGAGTTCTAACCTAAGGATATTTGAGTGACTTGAATACAAAAATAATCTTCTACCATCAGTATACAAAAGTACAGAGCAATAACTGTGTTATTTAAGTATAACCATAATGTTCATAAATCTCTTTACTAGAGTTCGAGTTATAGATACTACATAAAAAGGGCTCATGCAGCAGATAGACTGAATACCAAGATGATATTTTTGCTTTACAAAAGGTATGACTACACATGAGGGAATAAAGCATAAAACCGACACATAAAATGACAAGCAAAGGACAAATGAGAAAAAAAGCTAACAAGGTTCTCAGGGTAGTCATTATATTGCAGAGTTGTTTTGTTTTTTGTTTTTGTTTTCCCTTGAATTTCCCCAGAACTCACACATCATGTTAACCGAGGTGTACGGAAGGTTGAATGGCATCTCTCTGTGTATATTTATTTTTTTAATTTTGTTTTACACTTTGGAAAAGAGGTTTATAATTTTATTCTATTTCTTTTGAGCAGGGACAAACCTCCATGCACACTCTTACTCAGTAACACTTATCTAGGTGAGTAGAGGAGTCGATATGAGTATATTTTGACAGAACTAGAAATAATTCAATGATACATATTCCATTATAATTAGATTACATTATACATAATAATCAAAAAATATAAAAATGTGGGGAAATCGCTTGGTTAATAGTACTCTTGACATAATTGATTATTTGTATAAAAAAATAGTTGTACCTCAAATCACACACAAAAATGAACTTCCAATAAAGCAATGATATGACAACAATTTATTAATATATAAAAGAAAATTTAGGAAAACATTTTTATACCTTTGGAATCAAAGAGGTCTTCTTAAAGAAAAAAAATCTAGGCACTATGGCATGTAAGTATCTCAATTTATATGTATAAAAATTGAAATTTTCTGAATGGCAAAATACACCATAAATAAAGATAGAAAGGAAAGAATTAGTCAAATACGTTCAAGAGAGTTGATTTTATATCTCTACTATATGATGAGCTCCTTAACATTTGAAGGTCAAAAATAAAGAATCAAACATGGGCAGAATTATGAGTGTAACTTATTGAAGAGAAAATGCTAATAAGCAACTTTTTTAAAAGATGTAAAACTTTAGAAAAGTTTAAATCAAAGCAAGGAATTTCCATTTTTTTATTTGACTGGACAAAATGAAAAAATTTTGAATATCCATTGCTTTCCATATTGTGGAGAAATGCATATTTTCATACACTTCTGGTGGATGTATAAATTTACACTCCTTGTTGGGAAAGATATGTAGCAGTTTCTATTGAAATTAAATATGTGCATACACTTTGGAACAATAATCTTACTTGTAAGACACTGCTACATAAAGACTAAGCTCTAGCATGTAAATTGGGTATACAAGGAGAATTACTAACGCAACAAAAATATGGAGACAATAAGGAAATTATTGAATCTGTCCTATGAATACACATGCATAAATACTATACAGTTATTTTAAAAATAAAGTTATAGCTCATAACATGGCACTGTAGACAGAAGCACCACGCTGTCCCTCTGCAGCAAAGACCTGAAAAACTAAAACAGATACAAACATCAATCCTGGAACCCCAAGCATCAAATGAAGGGTTAAAGAACTCAATTAAGCACTGACTGGAATAAGAAACTGACAAGAATAGAGAACCAGGAGAGCTACAGAGCAGAGGTCCCCTACTAGCTAATGTGGCACAGATTCACCGTCTTTGACTGCAGCCACCAAGGAACACAGACAGGACGTACGGAAGGCAACTTCATGGAGCTCCTAACAGGAGACAAAGCACCCAGTAACCAGGGATACACGCTTTCTCATTCCCCACCCTTCTTCCCTCCACACTGACTCTGCCACTTTCCAACTGGCCACGGGTCACTCAGCCAGAGAGACACCAGCTCATTGCTGCCTGGGTCCACCCTGCCCCCACTGGCCGGCTCTTTCAATGCCACGTTTTTTTGTGGTTGTTTTTATTGTGTTTTTGGATTTTTTTGTTTCTTCTTCTCTCTTTTCTTCTTCTTCTTTTCATTTCTCACACCCAGTTAGCACCATGTGCCATCCCTGCACCTTCTTGACAGGCTGTGCCACACCACTCAGCTAGAGAGCCACCAGCACACAGCCTCCTGAGGTTCATGCTGCCCCCACCTGCAGGCTCCCTCAGTGCTTTTTTGTTTGTTTGTTTCTTCTCTCTCTCTTCCTTTCTTTCCTTTCTCCCACTTACCTGGCCCTATGAGCTACCCCACCCCTTCTCCATCAGTGTTGCACTGCTTGGCTAGAGAGCCACTGACACATGGCCTCCCCAGGTCCGTGCCACCCCTACAGGCTGGCTCTCTCACTGCCATATTTTTTTGTTTGTTTGTTTTTTGTTCTGTTTGCTTTTTCTTGTTTTTGTTATTGTTGTTTGTTTGTTTCTTCTTTCTCTCTCCCTACTTTCCTTCCTTATCTCCCACCCACCTAGCCCCAAGCACTGCCCTTGCTCCTTCTTAAAGGGTCTTACCACACAGCTCGGCTAGAGAGCCACTGGCGCAGGGCCTCCCTGAGTTTGCACTACCCCCACAAACCAGCTCCCTCAGTGCCATATTTTTTACTTTGTTTACTTTATTCTTTGTCTTTTTTTTCTGTTTCTTCTCTCTTTCTCTCTTCTTTGCTTCCTTTCCTTTTCCCACCCACCTAGCCTTGTGAGCCACCCACACCCTTTCTCAATAGTCCAAGCTGTACCTCTAAGCTACAGAGCCACCAGCACACAACCTTGCTGGATCTGACCCATCCCCACCTATTGAATTCTACTGTGCCACCGTTTTATTTACTTTTTTCCTTCATTTTTTGCTGTTTTTTCATTTGTTTCTCGCTTCTTTCTCTCACCCACTTATTTCCACACTCAGTGTGCCATGCACCCAAGCAGCACTGATGTGGAACCCCGGGTCCCTGGACCTCACACCGCACAGCCGCCTGGCCACATCCCATCGGCCCCAGTTCATGGTGCACAGGACCCATCCCCACCCTTTTCCCCTGCTGGACCTTCCCTGCTGTACCATAGCTGATTGACTGGTCCTGCCAATCTGGACAAGATGGTGAGAAGTATCATGCCCACAGATGAGCAAGCAACAAAACATGCCCAGCCCGCCTGTCCAGACATAACCAAATAAAACAAAAAAAGCAGGATGAAACGAACAAATGTAAAATTAATAAATGAAGAAAATAATTCCTGAAAGTCCCAGAGACAGCAGACAATATCAAAACATACAAAAAAAAAAAAAAAAGGTCCTCCAATGTGGAGAAGGGAGAGTGTTCACATATCGTGGGGTTGTTAACCAATGTCATAAAACAATATGTGTACTGACTATTTAATGAGAAACTATTTATTCTGTAAACCTTCATCTAAAGTACAATAAAAACGAATTAAAAACAAACAAACTATGGTACATACACAATGGAATAACCACACAACCATAAAGAACAAAGAACAATGATGACTATGGGAAACATCTCACAACTTGGATGAATCTGGAGGGCATTATGCTGAGTGAAATAAGTCAATCACAAAAGGACAAATATTGTATGAGACCACTATTATAAAAATTCATGAAAAGGTTTACACACAGAAAGAAACAATCTTTGATGGTAACGAGGGAGGGGAGGGATTGGGAGGAAAAACACTAACTAGACGATAAATAAGCTGTAACTTTGGTAAAGGGTAAGACAGCACACAATACTGGGGAAGTCAGCACAACTTGACCAAGGCAAGGTCATGGAAACTTCATAGATACATTCAAACTCCCTGTGGGACCAAAGTACTGGGCTGAAGGTAGGGGACCATGGTCTCAGAGGACATCTAGCTCAATTGGCATAACAGTTTATAAAGAAAATGTTCTACATCCTACTTCAGTGAGTAGCATCTTGGGTCTTAAAAGCTTGTGATTGGCCATCTAAGATACTTCACTGCTCCGACCCCATCTGGAGCAAGGGAGAATGAGAAAAAGCAAGGACACAAGGGAAAGATTAGTCCAAAGGACTAATGAACCTCAACTACCACAGCCTCCACCAGACTGAGTCCAGTACAGCTAGATGGTATCTGGCTACCACCACCGACTGCTCTGACAGGGATCACAACAGAGGGTCCTGGACAGAGCTGGAGAAAAATGTAGAACAAAATTCTAACTCACAAAAAAAGACAAGAGTTACTAGTCTGACAGAGACTGGAGAAACCCTAAGAGTATGACTCCCGGACACCCTTTTCACTCAGTACTGAAGTCACTCCTGAGGTTCACCCTTCAGCCAAACATTAAACAGGCCCATAAAACAAAACGAGACTAAAGAGCACACCAGCCCAGAGGCAAGGAATAGAAGGCAGGAGGGGACGGGAAAGATGGTAATTTGTGGAACCCAAGGTCAAGAAGGGTAGAGTGTTGACATGTCGTGGGGTTAGTAACCAATGTCACAAAACAATATATGTACTAATTGTTTAATGAGAAACTGATTTGCTCTGTAAACCTTCATTTAAAGCACAATATAAAAAAAAGAAATGCAAAAAAAAAATAAGTTATAGCTCTACGTGTTGTTATGGAAAAAATGTTTACAATATATTAAGTGAAAAAAATGCAAGGGTTTTTGATAGTTTAGAAAATTAAAATCTTACAGAAAAAAATGAATATAGAAATTTATAACTTCATCCACACATAGTCATTTTCATAATTTTGTTATATTTCTAATTTGTTTATTTCTCAAGTTAAAGAGTTTATCTTAAATTAATCTTAAAGGACGCTCTCTCTCCTGAAGTTTTCCATGGAGAAATATTTTTCATAGTGATGTAGAATGAAGTCTTCAAGCTGAGAAACTGAGTAAATTCTTATATTGATCTTTGGATTCAGTTTTACTCTAGGGTAGCCCTGTGTTCTAAATGATAATTCAGTAATCAATATTCTAGAGAGTCAGTTCCATACCTTTCAAGGCTTCTCAGTTTGTGGAAGAAATTTGGCCGGTAGGAAATGACATATCAAATATCTTTTACAGAACATCTATCTTCTAAATAGACATTTAAATAGCGCTACTGAAAAGATTAAGAAGTAAAAGATGTTGTGGCACCAACATTTAGGTTCCTAGTTTCCAAATCCTAATTCCACGGTCTGAGCATTCTCTCTCAGAACAGATGTGAATGTTCAATGAAATTATGTCCTTCTGGGCCATGATGTGACTGAGAGTCAAAGTATCAGTGTGAATGGGACTAATCGATTCTCTTAGAATTCTGCCCTTCCCTTCTGCTGTCTACAAGAGCCCAATCTTCAATACTTCTCTCCAAAGATGGATGCTCATAATTAGTTGAGTTTTTTTTTTTCAAAGACCCAATCAAAGGAATAAGACTTTAGCATACAAAAGGAGAGCAATTTATTAATCCTTGAGAACTTAAATATGTTAATGACCAGGATTGGCTGCCAAGTAAAGACAATTTCTGATTTACCTCATATGCTAACATCTAACATACTAAATATCTGAATATAACTATATGCCTTTTCCTTCTCTGTTTCAAAGGCAAAACGTCAATATTATTCTTTAAGAACTACCCCAGGCAGGAAATATCCTCTGTTTTTCCCTCCTCTTCTTAAGATAAACAAAATAGAACTTTAGGATATATCACTATTCTCTACAAAATAAGTCAAAGCTGCTTCTGTTGACCTGAGACCCTATATTAACCTTTAAACTGCCTGAAATAACTGAAAATAGCCATTGAAGAGCTAAATCTTCAGAAGTATTTCTTAACTCTGTGATGTATGCATTAGGCATTTACTTAGTTTGACAATTATACTGATTTGCTTCTTTTCTTCCTTTATAAACAGGGAGATAAATCATCTAGCTCCCAACATCCACATTCCATTACTTTTAATTTTTAGGTTGAATGGTAGAAACACAGAAATCTAAACTTCTATATCAAATACACTTTTTAAAAACAAAGAATTTCCCAGAACAAAAAATTCAACTCAGTGAAAAATATACATACAAATACTTCAATATATGATGAACCTGATAGCTTTCAAAGTATTTAGATTAGAATTTAGAGTATGGTTTCATGCATTTGTTACACACAATGCCTCACTCAACTTAAATCTCTCCATGAAACGTAAGAAGTAGCAAATATCAGAGCCTTAAAAAGCTCATGTGAGAGCCTTAAAAAGCTCATGTGACTAACTGGTTCATGATCCCAAGATCTGCACTTTTTGCATTAAATAAAATACGTTGGCACATATTGTCAATGCTATTTTAGCAATTAGATTTATTTTTGGAAACGAACTATAATTTGGAAGTGCTGTATAGAGATATATTTTAACAGTAAATTGTTGATGGTAATATGAAAATTCATCTACGTGTGTAACTATGATAGAATCATCATGATTTCTACACTGTAATCAGATATTTATAAACTTAGCTTCAATCCTAGTAGCTAATTCAAACATTTATCAGAAGCAAATCAGGGATTTCAATTTTATTTCCATTATTACCAAAAAAATTTTAAAAAAAACAACTAAATTTTGTGTTCAAAATAAAAAAGAAGGAAGAAACCCAATACAAGCTCCTCAATACCATCTCAAAACATTCCACAAAGAATCATTTGAAAAAATAGTTCAAAGCCATGGCAATTTCATTGCTGTGAGTTTTTATATGTGTCATAAAGCCTCCTAGTGTAGAATTTTTAGATCTAATTTTCATTCCTAGATAAGAACTGAAAGACAATTTACTTTTGAAGAGCAGCTCAGCTCTATTCACCTTCGGAATGATTTGAAATGGTCTAGGACCTTCCAGAACACACAATGTCAGTGACGTTCTTTTTTTAAATGTTTGCTGGTCCCATCATATTTGACTTTATGGTATTCTGAGATTGTGATTTTGTTGAATGACATTTGACTGCATCATGGTATGTGTTCTTAAGAGAAGCAATGCTTTCAAGGTGGACTCTATTTTAAGTAAGTTTTGTTTATTTTATTTCAGTCCTTAACCTATACCCTTAGCAAATATGAACATAACCTTTGAGCACTTAGATAGCTGATCTATCCAGGGCTGCACATTTTCTGTAAATTCCATAAGTGGTACCCCCTATTAGTGAGCTACACTGTGCCAAAAATGAAAAAGTATAAAAATATTTTATTGGGGAAAGGAAAAAAAAAAAAACATAAATATACAAATCGAGTCCAAAGCTAAATACAAACTCTGTGGTTATTTTCTCTTACGGATGTGCCTCAACAAGAGAACTAATTGAATGCAATACCCTTTTGATTCATCACTGGATGGTTTTATCTTTAGGATAGCAACTTTTTTGAAAGATATTCTTTAAATCAAAATTTAGTATTATTTTACTTTTATTGTGAAAAAAAGAATGATTTAAAAAAAATTGTGACAATTTACTTAGCTTTAAAAGCCTTTACATTATTTTATCCTTCATCTTTGAAAATATATGTTTTTAAAGTACTTGCATTTTAGCAGATGCTGCCAACCTTTCTGGTATGCAGAGGGTGAGGCCTATAATTCCAGAAGTACAGTTTACAAAAATAGTTCTAAGAGGGATAAGAAACTGTTGTGTATCTTATTAAATTAAATTTCAAATGTACTGGTACCATGGGCTAAAATTAATATGACATACAATGATAGAGAACTGCAGTTCTCTTCCTTCTACAGGTTAAAATAATAAAAAAGAGAAAAGTAATTATATGAAAAAAGTTATAGATATATGATTTCTAGTTTTGCTGCCAACAGGTTGCTCTCAACTTCATTGAGATTTTCCTTTAAAAAGGTATTTATTTGGCCCATGATTTCATGCACGTATTTTAAACATTTGTATCAGCTGCTTAATGATAGCAGCCATAGCAACAGCAGCGGCAGCAACAGGAGCTGCTGCTGCTGCAGGATACAGGGCCTTACATTCCACAGGAGCACTCACACTGTCTTTGGGATTCTTCTTGGCACTCTTAGTGTAGATATGAAGAACTTACAACAGTAATTATGAGGAGCTTATTCCATGACTCTTGGATTCACCAGCCAAACTAGAAGTCATCACAGAGTTGAGGAGGGGAAATTGGTATAAACAGCTAACATTGTGCTGTGAATCCCCTACCCCCCCAGTTTAGAGAAGGGGTGAGGGGTATACCCTTCTAACAAGTCTAGGAAGGAGACCTTAAGAAAACCCTCAGAGACTATAAAATGCATTCTCTGAACTGGAATATGACTCCTACCTATGACATTGAGATTAGTCTATACTGCCAGATTTTGAAGGGGCTAGAAATGCATACACTTCTATGCATTTATAGGTAGGGGTGGGAGAGAGCAAGGAGAGGCTCAAGTCAAAGGAAAACAGAAGCCAATCACACAATGTTTTCTTTCACACTGCAGGTTCAAGCTAGAGAAAGAAAGGAAAAACAATTGCAGCCAAGTTATGTTTACAGCTTTGAAATTGTACATGGGACTGGGATATTTTAATTTCTTATTTGAGACTAGGTTTCCAGATTAACTGACTACAGAATATAATTGTTTGTTTTCTAAAAGTGGGCAGAAAAGTCATGGACCAGCTTGAGTTTCTCATAAATCAGGTATGTGTTAGAAAGGAGAGGAAATACTAGAATGAAATTGTGTTGAGTTCTGTCTAACAGAGCCACCTAGAATGGGAGGGGATATCAGCAGAAAGAGGCTAGAGACTTCCCAGGAACTGCAGAAGTAGAATGGGTGGACCAGCTAGAGTAGATAGGCATCTACCTGGATAAAGAAAATAAAGACCAAAGTACACAACTGGTCTGACAGGGATCACGATAAAGGGTCTCGGACAGAGCAGGAGAGAGATGTAGACCAAAATTCAAATTCACAAAAAAAGACTAGATTTACTGGTCTGACAGAGACTGGAGGAACCCCTAAGACTGTGGCTCCCAGACACCCTGCTAACTCAGAACTAAAGCCACTCCTGAAATCCATCTTTCAGCCAAAGATTAGACAGGTCTATAAAACAAACAATAGCACACGTGAGGAATGTGCTTCTTAGTTCAGTTAAGCATTCAACTGACAAATGGGCAATACCCTGACCAAAAGCAAAGACAAGAAGGCAGGAAGAGACAGGAAACCTGGACGAATGGACATGGGGAATCTGAGATGTAAAGGGAAAGGGGAGAGTGCTGACACATTGTGGGGATTGCAACCAATGTCACAAAACAATTTGTGCATAAATTTTTGAATGAGCAACTAATTTCTGCTGTAAACTTTCACCTAAATGAAATTTTTTATAAAAGAGTTCAGTAGAGAACCTCATAGATCCTACAAAAGTGCACGTGAGATTCAGCTTTATACATCTGTGAGCCCAGACAGCTTGAAGCTAACTTACTATCTTTCAGTTCAAGCAAAAACTGTTCAGTTCCATTCTTCTTCTCTCTCCATACTTCCAATCCCAGTGAAGTTCAAAACCATAACTAGAAGATAGGTGTAAAATGAAAGGAGAAGCTCAAGTCAAAGGAAAAGAGAAGCCAAGCTAGAGAAAGGCAGGAAAAACAATTGTAGCCAAGTTAAGTTCACTGCTTTGAAATTGTACACGGGACTGGGATATTTTAATTTCTTATTTGAGACTGTTTCCAGATAAATTGACTATAGAATTGCCTATTTTCTAAAAGGGGCAGAAAGTCATGGGCCTGATTGAATTTTTATACAGGAGCAAGAGAATATGCCTGCGATTAATTTTAAAGAGATGGAAAGAGAAAATCCACACATTGTGTTTACTCAGCATAGTTATACATACTTGTTCTTAGTTTACCTACTCTAGTGAAAATAGGTAGTCTTCCTTAATATCTCGGATAAAAAATCCCCAGGGAGGAGTCTGATAGGCCCTTCCCCAGTCATTTGGTCATCCCTGAATCAATCATGCTAGCCAAGGGACCATAGTGCTCTGACTAGGCCTGGGTCAGCTTCCCATCTATTCAGGGAAGAGGGCTCTGTTGCCATAAGAAAGGTGGACAAGGTGAAAAACAGAAAAAAAAAAAAAAAAACAGCCAGTATCCACTAGGATAACTATCATCATAATATGCTGAGTTTACTGGTCAGTAACGAGGGGCTCAAAAGTCCTACAGTTAGCATGTGAAAGAAAGTACATTATACCTAACTCCTGTGGTTTTACTTATACATAGCAGCTATCTAGTGAAATATATTTAGTGCTTTATAAAGGCACTCATAATATTAATAATAAAATTACATTTACTACTTTTATAATAATAAAAAATTACTTAAAATTTCCATACTTTTCTAAATTAGAATTAAATTTTTCTCCATGACAAGGGATCCTAAAAATTTAGAGGTTCAGAAGTATAATTCAGATCAGATCATATTAGATTTTAATTTAAACTAATCCTATATATGCCTTGCATTCATTTCATAACCTGCTGTCCTGTGTCCCTAAGTGGTTTTATAGTAAAGGTCACAAATACATTTTCCCCATCTTGATTTATTATCACTGAAAAGGTAACAAAAATGTATATGTAAAATATGTATGTATGCATCTATATTATATATGTCTATACCTATATAGTAGAACTACTTACAGAGTACCAAGTAATCATTCTTCAGTTAAAAAAAAAAATCTCCTGAAGAGGTTCAGGTTAAAATATCAGCTAGCTAGGAGGTCCTAATTTTTCTTTCAAAATTTTCCTACAGAAAGATATTAAAAACTAAGAAAGAATACAAAGTAACCAGTGCAATGAAAATCAGGATAAATAGCCAAGCATATGCCAGACTCCAGAGGGAATTTCTAATAACTAAAGGTTAAATGGAGTCATTAAGCAGAAATGTTTAGGAAAAAGAAAACAAATTATGTCCATCAAATCTTAATGAATACTCCTACCTCAGAGACATGGTACTAAGTAAAGCAAACAAACAAAAACATAATCGTTTTAATGGATGGGAACAGTTTTCTAAGTAACTCAAAGTCACTCTCTGTTGCTCTACAAGTCCAATAATTAACACAGCCCAGGACCGAACTGGACTGGAAACAGCAAATCCCACCCCAGAAAGTAGTCAGTAGTAGAGAGGAATAAAGGCAGGAATAGCTATGGGAAGAGTGTACTCTCTGGGCTAGTTTTCATTACGTCTTCAAATCATCCTGAAAATGATTTTTATCAACATAACCACACAATCCAGCATAGCTCACTAGATTAATGACTAAATAGCAAAAAGCCTTTTAGCGCTAGGTCTCACAGGAAGATTCTAACAGCAACCAGGTATTGGTGAGGTGGACCAGAAGGACTAACACATTGATGACTGACAAATATGAATCTTTTTGTCCAATGATGAAAGTAAGAACAACATGCAAGTTATGAAATGATTAAAAAAAACAGTTGCTGTTAAGTCGATTCCAACTCATGGCGACCTCACGTGTGTCAGAGTTGAACTATGCACCATAGCATTTTCAATGGCTGACTTTTTTCAGAAGATCACCAGGCCTCTCTTCTGAGATACTGCAGGGACTTGAACCTCCAATCTTTCGGTTAGCATATTTCTTAAGAAGCATGAACAACAGTAAACAAATGTAAAGTTTAGAATCAGATAGGTGATATAAGACAATACTATTTATGAATCTATACTAAGAAATTTGAAAATTTTGAATTAAATGGAGTATTTTCTGAGGTACAAATATGACCAAATTGTTAGAATAAAAATTCCATGAAGGATTTTTTATTAATTGTCATAGAATTTTTGCCTTCAATAAGCTTAGTTCAGAAGAACTGTAGTCATAAATATTTTTATCTTTAAAGAGTAGGTAAAGGCCAAATTTAGTAAAATCATTCATTCAGTGTCAGCTGTTAATGTGCTGACACTCTGCTAGGCACTGGGCATAAAGTAGTGGGCAAGAAAATTGTGGCTCCTGTCCTCATGGAGCCACAGCCTAGTGTGTAGAGAGACCACAGATCCAGAGCACAGACTACAGTGGGAAGTTTCAAATTAATATTTCATCACTTACAGAACTATGATATAAAAACCCAATGATGATAACACACAACACAAACACAGACATACACACAACAGATAAAGCTGATTTATGAACAAAGGTGCTAAGAAATAAAATCCTAGTAATCACTACCTAGGCTTTCATAGCAAAAGACTATATCATGAGTAAGTTTGACTTACTCCAAGATTAAAATCTTGATATAATATTGGAAAACATATAACTAGGCTAAAAATGGGAAAATCACGGTTAGTTAAATACATAGCAAAATGTTACATCTGACAAAATTAACTTTCTATACTAGGAAAAGAAATACACGAAAGCAGGGACTAAAATGAACTAGAATTTTTAGAAAATGAGTCAAACTTTAACATTGTAAGAACAGGGCATTTCAAAAAATAAAATAGATTTAATGCACTGTACAATAAGGGTGATACTATAAATCAGTGGGTAAAGAATTAGTCAATAACTAGTTATGAGGCTACTAGTTATTTAGTAATGAAATAAGTTAAATACCTCACAATAGGAAATAAATTTCTGACGCATTATAGTTAAATGTAAAAAAGGAATAATATTGAAAAAAAATGGAAGGAAATATAAAAAAATGCATACTAAATTTAAGGTTATCAAAGGTTTTTGTAAGAACAAAAGTAGAGGAAGCACTCACAAAGAATGAATGAATCTCTGAAATTACTTTATATACATCACATACTAAAAACAAAAGTAAAATGCAAATAACAAATTATGATAAAATATTGGCAAAATACATGACAGGCAATGGCTTAACATGCTTAATATATCCTGAGGACTTAAAAATAAAGAAAAGAATAACTGTAAGATACGAATTTAAAAAACGGCACTAATATATGATTGATTATACACTTAACAAAAAATAAATAAAGTTGGTTAATAAACATTTAAGATTGTCATTATTAAATCTCAGACTATAACAAGACATTTCTTTTGCCTATCAAAATGATGAGAGAAAAAAAAGTAAAACAGAATTTTCAACAACAATAAATATTTTGTGAAAACAAGCCATTAACTTACTTTACTACTGGCTACAGTATAATTACTGTAACAATTCTACAAAATAACTTGGCCATATATATAAGTTACTTTGCAAATGAGAGGCATTGGTGGGTCAGTGGTAGAATCCTCGCCTTCCATGAAGGAGAGCTGAGCTCAATTCTGGGCCAATACACCTCATGCACAGCCACCAACTGTGTCAGTGGAGGTTGCATGTTGCTATGATGCTGAACATGTTTCAGCAGAGCTTTCAGACTAGGAAGAAGTAGAAAGAAAAGTGCAGCTTTTAAAATCAACTAGTGAAAACCCTAAGGGTTACAACAGTCTGATCCACGACCAACGATATGGATGGTGCAGGACTGAACAGTGTTTCCTTTTGTTGTGCATGGGGTCTTCAGATACTATTGGGGACCTACTCCATGGCAGCTAACAACAACTTGGTGAATACTCTGACTATTTCACACTATAATTTTCTTGCAAATAAGCTGTACTGAGGATGAAAACAGTCTTAAAACTTTGGAGTCCTCTCTCTTGAACCAGCGGGTGAGGAAAGAGAGTGAGCACATGGCGGGAGGCTTTATGGTCCTGGTCAGAAAATGAAACACAGTACCTCGAATCACATTGCCCTGACCAGAACTCAGTCATGTGGCCACATCTACCTATAAGGGAGACTGGGGGATAAGCCCAGGTGTTTGCCCAGGAGAAGGGAACAAAAATCCTAAGAGGTTTTAGTCAACCCAGAGGAAAATCTGCCACACCTTCTTTCCCAGTTACAACTAGTCAAGTATAGACACAAATAAACCTAAGTAGAGAAGAAAACAAAAATTAATGGAGAAAAAAAGAGAACTCATAAGTAACAATGATCAATTTTTTATGATACTTTTATGAAATATGTCAGATACTTATTTTTATGAAAAAATTATTATTTTTATATAAAATCACTACTGAGGAATTTTTACCAGGCCTGTTTTTTTTTTTTTAATTGTACTTTAGGTGAAGGTTTACAGAACAAATAGTTTCTCATTAAACAGTCAGTACACACATTATTTTATGACATTGGTTAACAACCCCACGACAGGTCAACATTCTCCCTTCTCAATCTTGGAGGACCATTTTTTTTTCTTTGGTGAAAACATACATAGCCAAAGATACACCATTTCAAAAATCTCTACAGGTACAATTCAGTGACATCTATTACATTCTTCCAGTTGTGCTGCTATTCTCACTTTTTCCAAATTATTCCATAACCATTATCCATTATCTTCAACTCACTGGCCCCTAGGCTTCCCATCAACTCTTTTGAATTGCAGTTGTCAATTTGATCTCACATAAATAATTCTTTTCTTTTTTCTTTGTACCTTAGATGAAGGTTTACAGAACAAATAGTTGCTTATTAAAAAGTTAGTACACACATTGCTGTATGACAATGGTTAACAACCCCAAGACATGTCAACACTGTCCCTTGTCAACCTTGGGTTCCCTATCACCAGCTTTCTTGCACCCTCCTGCCTTCTAGTCCTTGTCCCTGGACTGCTGTGCCTCATTAGTCACGTTTTTTAATTTTTTTTTTTTAAACGGGGCTGTCCAATCCTCCACTGAATGGTGAACATCGGGAGTGACTTCAACTCTGAGCTAAAAAGGTGTCCGGGAGCCATACTCTCGGGGTTTCTCCAGTCTTCTTTAGGCCAGTAAATCTGGTCTTTTTTTGTGAGTTAGAATTTTGTTCTACCTTTTTCTCCGGCTCTGTCCAGGACCCTCTGTGGTGATTGATCCCAGTCAGATCAGTCATTGGTGGTAGCCAGGCACCATCTAGCTGTACTGGACTCAGTCTGGTGGAGGCCCTGGTAGCTGTGGTCCAATAGTCCTTTGGACTAATCTTTTCCTTGTATCCTGTTCTCTTCATTCTCCCATGCTCCCAAAGGGGTGATACCAGTGGAGTATCTTAGATGGCTGCTCACAGGCTTTTAAGAACCCAGATGCTACTCACCAAGGTAGAATGTAGAACATTGTCTTTATAAACTGTGTTATGCCAATCGAGCTAGATGTTCCCTAAGACCATGGTCCCCACAGCCCTCTGCCCAGCAATTCAGTCCCTCAGGGAGTTTGGAAGTGTCTATGGAGCTTCCATGACCTTTCCTTGTACAATTTGTGCTGGCTTCCCCAGTACTGTGTACTGTCTTACTCTTCACCAAAGTTATCACTTATCCATTGTCTATTAACTTCCCTCCCACTCCTCACATTGCTCAAAACCAACAAAGATTGTTTCTTTTTTGTGTGTAAAGTTTTACATGAGTTTTTACACTTAGAGGTCTCATACAATATTTGTCCTTTTGTGATTGACTTATTTCGCTCTGCATAATGCCCTCCAGTTTGATCAATGTTATGAGATGCTTCACAGATTCATCATTGTTATTTATCGTTGCATTATATATACTCCATTGTGTGTATGTACCAGAGTTTGTTGATCCTCTCATCTGTTGACGGGCATCTAGGTTGTTTCCATCTTTTTGCTATTGTGAACAATGCTGCAATGAACATGAGTGTGCATATGCCTATTTGTGTGATGGCTCTTATTTCTCTAGGATATATTCCTAGGAGTGGGATTGCTGGATCTTATGGCATTTCTATTTCTAGCTTTCTAAGGAAGCGCCATATCATTTTCCAAAATGGTTGTATCATTTTGCATTCCCACCAGCAGTGCATAAGAGTTCCCATCTCTCCACAGCCTCTCCAACATTTATTATTTCCAGTGGTTTTGATTATGCCAATAATGCCATGGTGAGATGGTATCTCATGTGGTTTTCATTTGCATTTCTCTAATGGCTAGTGATCACAAGCATTTCCTCATGTGTCTGTTGGCTGCCTGAATGTCTTCTTCGGTGAAGTGTCTGTTCATTTCCTTTGCCCATTTTTTAATTGGATTATTTGTGTTTTTGTTGTAGAGGTGTTGGATTTTCTTGTAGAGTTTAGAGATTAGACCTTTGTCTGACTTGTAATGTCCAAAAAAATTTTCCCAGTCTGTAGGTTCTCTTTTTACTCTTTTGGTGAAGTCTTTTGATGAGCATAGGTGTTTGATTTTTAGAAGATCCCAGTAGTCTAGCTTATCTTCTGGGGTTTGCATGTTGTTGGTTATGGTTTGTATCCTGTTAATGCCATGCATTAGGGCCTCTAGAGTTGATCCTATTTTTTCTTCTATGAACTTTATTGTTTTTGGCTTTATATTTAGGTCTTTGATCCATTTTGAATTAGTTTTTGTATAAGGCGTGAGGCATGAGTCCTGTTTCATTTTTTTGCAGATGGACATCAAGCTTTGCCAGCACCATTTGTTAAAAAGACCATCTTTTTCCCATTTGATGGACTTTGGGCCCTTGTCGAAGATCAGGTGACTGTAGGTGGATGGATTTAAACCAGGGTTCTCAATTCTGTTCCATTGGTCAATGTGTCTGTCGTTGCACCAGTACCAGGCTGTTTTGACTACCGTAGCTGTATAGTAGGTTCTGAGGTCAGGTAGTGGAAGTCCTCCTACTTTATTCTTCTTCTTCAGGAGTGCATTACTTATTCGGGGCTTCTTCCCTTTCCATATAAAGCTAATGATTATTTTTTCCATCTCTTTAAAAAATGTTTTTGGTACTTGGATTGGGATTGCATTGTATTTGTAAATTGCTTTCGGTAGAATTGTCATTTTCACTATGTTGAGTCTACCTATCCATGAGCATGGTATGTTTTGCCATTTATGTAGATCCCTTTGGGTTTCTTGCAGTAGTGTTTTGTAGTTTTCTTTGTATAAGGTCTTTTACATCCCTGGTTACATTTATTCCTAAGTATTTTATTTTTTTAGGGACTATTATACATGGTATTGCTTTCCTGATTTCCTTTTCATTGTTCTCTTTATTGGTGTATAGGAATCCAGCAGATTTTTTATGTTTATCTTGTATCCCCCTACTCTGCTGAGTTTTCTATTAGTTCCAGTAGTTTTCTCAGAGCCTTTTGGGTTTTCTTTGAACAGTATCATTCATCCGCAAATAGGGACAATTTAACTTCTTCATTACCAATTTGGATGCCCTTTATTTCTTTTTCTTGCCTTATTGCTCTACCTAGTACTTCCAGCACAATGTTAAATAGGAGTAGAGATAAAGTCATCTTTGCCTTGTTCCTGTTCTCAAGGGGAATATTTTCAGCCTCTCTCCATTAAGAATGATGTTGGCCATTGGTTTCACATAGATGCAATTTATTATGTTGAGAAATTTCCCTTCTATACTTATTTTATTGAGAGTTTTTATCAGGAATGGGTGTTGGACTTTGTCAAATGCCTTTTCTGCATCAATTGAGATGATCATGTGATTCTTTTCTTTCCTTTTATTTATGTGGTGGATTACATTGATGATTTTCTAATGTTGAAGTATCATTGTATACCTGGTATGAATCCTACTTGGTCGTGGTAGATTATTTTTTGATATGATGCTGAATTCTATTGGCTAGAATTTTGTTGAGAGTTTTTGCATCTATATCCATGAGAGATATTGGTATGTAATTTTCTTTTTTTGTGGCGTCTTTGCCTGGTTTATGCTGGCTTTGTAAAATGAATTCAGAAGTATCCTTTCCTTTTGTATGTTCTGAAATAGTTTGAGTAGTACTAGTATAAGCTCTTCTCTGTATGTTTGGTAGAATTCTCCAGTGAAGCCATCTGGGGCAGGGCTTTTTTTTGTTGGGAGTTTTTTTTTTTTTTTTTTTAATTACCTTTTCAGTCTCTTCTATTGTTATGGGTCTGTTCAGATTTTCAACATAACTTGTGGTAGTTTGGGTAGGTAGTGTGTTTCTAGAAATTATCCATTTCCTCTAGGTTTTCAAATTTGTTGGAATATAGTTTTTCATAATACTCTGCTATAATCCTTTTTATTTCAGTTGGGTCTGTTGTAATGTCCCCCATTTCATTTCTTATTTGGGTTATTTGCATCCTCTCCTGTTTTTCTTTTATCAGTTTGGCCAGTGGTTTGTCAATTTTGTTGATCCTTTCAAAGAACCAGCTATTGGTTTTGTTGATTCTTTCTATTGTTTTTCTATTCTCTATTTCATTTATTTCTGCTCTGATCTTTATTATTTCCTTTCTTCTAGTGGCTGTGGGCTTTTTTTGTTGTTCTCTATTTGTCAGAGTTCTGTAGTTAATGTTTTGATTTTGTCCCTTTCTTCTTTTTTGATGTGTGCACCTATTGCTATAAATTGTCCTCTGAGGACTGCCTTTGCTGTGTCCCAAAGGTTTTGGTATGATGTGTTTTCATTCTCATTTGATTCTAGGAATTTTTTGATTCCATCTCTGATTTCTTCTATTACCCAGTGGTTTGTAAGCAAGGTGTTATTCAGTTTCCATGTAGTTGATTTTTTTTCCTTGCTCTTCCTGTTGTTAATTTCTACTTTGGTGGCGCTGTGGTCAGAGAAGTACTTTGTATTATCTCAGCATTTTGGATCTTGTTGAGGATTGCTCTGTGGCCTAAGATGTGGTTTATTCTGGAGAACATTCCATGTGTATTGGAAAAGAATGTATACTTTGCAGCTGTTGGATGAGTGTTCTATATATGTCTATGAGGTCAAGTTGGCTGATTGTGCCCTTTAGGGTTCTGTATCTTTGCTGAGTTTCTTTCTAGATGTTCTGTCCTTCACTGAGAGTGGTGTGTTGAAGTCTCCTACTATTATTGTGGAACTGTCAATTTCTCTTTTCAGTTCTGTTACAGTTTGTTTTATGTATTTGGGAGCCATGTCATTGGGTGCGTAGATGTTTATGATGGTTATGTTTTCATGATGGATCGTCCACTTAATCATTATATAGTGTCCTTCTTTGTCTTTTATGGTAGATTTCATTTGAAAATCTATTTTATCTGAGATTAGAATTGCCACTCCTGCTCTTTTCTGGTAGTTGTTAGCTTGACATATTTTTTTCCAACCTTTGACTTTTAATAAGTTCACATCTTTGTTTCTAAGGTGTGTCTCCTGTAGACAGCATATTGATGGATCCTGTTTTCTTATCCATTCTGTCACTCTCCATCTCTTTATGGGTGCATTGAGGCCATTTACATTCAGTGTAATTATTGATAGGTGTCAGTTTATTGCTGTCATTTTGTAGTGCTTTTTTTTGTGGTGCTAACGTTTTCTTTGTTCCTCTCGCTCTCCTGTTCTGAATTTCTTTTGTTTGTGGATATTTTTTCATTTCTTTTGTTTTTGTAGGTTTTTGAGACTTCATGTTTTTCTTCTTTATTTTGATGAGTAGGTTTGTTAACTTTCTTTGTGGTTACCTTGAAATTTACCCTTATCTTTCTAAGTTTGAAGCAGTCTGTTATTACTTGGTATCGCCTTGCCTTCCTCTCCATTAGAAAGTTCTGTACCTACACCATTTATTCCCTCTTTTATTTTTCTGATGCTGTTGTCATTTACAGATTAACCTCTCTGGTTCCCTGTTGTAATTGTTTCAGTTTTTGATAGTCCTTAAGAGTTCATTTCCTAGGTTTGTGCCTATCTAGTACAATCCTGTGTCCTAGATTCAGCCTGTGGTCTGATGTTTGTTCTCAGATTGAAGGACTCCCTTTAATAATTCTTGTAAGTTTGGTTTGGTTTTTACGTAGTCCCTTAATTTCTGTTTATCTGGAAATGACCTAATTTCACCGTCATATCTGAACGAGAGTTTTGGAGGATGTATTATTCTTGGCTGGCAATTCTTTTCCTTCAAGGTTTTACATATGTCTTCCCATTGCCTTCTTGCCTGCATGGTTTCTGCTGAATAATCCGAGCTCAGTCTTATTGTTTCTCCTCTGTACATAACTTTTTTTCTCGAGCAGCTCTCAGGATTCTTTGTCTTTGGTTTTAGCAAGTGTGATTATGATATGTCTTGGTGATTTTCTTTTGGGGTCTCCCCTATATGGGGTTCATTGAGCTTCTTGGATGGTCAGCTTTTCATCTCTCATGATATTGGGGAAGTTTTCTGTCAGCAATTCTTCAATGATCCTCTTTGTGTTTTCTGTTTTCTCCCCCTGTTCTGGAACTCCGATCACTCAAAGATTTTTGCTTTCGATTGTATCCCACATAATTCTCAAGGTTTCTTTATTTTTCTTCATTTTTTTTCTGATTTTTCCTCATACAGAGTTGTATCCAAGTGTTTATCTTCAGTTTCACTTATCTTGTCTTCCATCATTTCAACCCTGTTCCTCAGCCCTTCTATGACAGTGTTCATTTCCGAAATTTTGTTGTTTATATTTTGGATTTCTAACTGTTGTTTTTGTATGACTTCTAGTTGTTACTTTATTTTAGCATTTTGTTCCTGTATTATTTTCTTGAATTCTTCTTTTGTCTGCATTTTCCATGAATTTCTCTGCCTTTTCCATGGATTTGTCTATTTTTTCCTCATTTTTGTCTGTTTGCTTCAAGTCTTGGATAATTCTGAGTATGAGAGATTTGAATTCCCTATCAGGTAGTTTTAGTGGCTTTTCTTCTACCGGAAAGTCTTCTGGTGTTTTATTTTGGATGCCCAATGGAACCATCTTGTCCTGTTTTTGTATATATTTTGATATTGTCTGCTGTCTTCAGGGCATTTAGTAGTTATTTTCTTTGTTTATTGATCGTAGAACTGTTTCTTTCATCCTGCTTTTTTGTTTTATTTGGTTATGTCTGAGCAGGTGGGCTGTACCTTCTTTGTTGTTTGCTCACTGTGGGAATGATACTTTTCACCTCTTTCTCCAATGGTCAGGGTCAGTCACTCAGCTATGGTACAGCAAGGCAGGTCCAGCTGAAGAGGACTTGCTGGGATGGGTTGTTTGTGGCATATACTAGGGCCGACAGGGTGGGCCGGGAATCAGTGAAGGTCAGGTTCTTGTAGGGCATACCTGTGCTGCCTGGGGGTGTGATATTCAGCGCACAGTGAAGGTATGCAGGAAGGAAGGTGGAGATTGTGATGTGTGGGGCTAAGATGGGTATGGGAAAGAGGAGAGAGAGGAAGGAGGAACAGGAGCCAAAAACATGCACACAAACAAAAAACAGTGCTAAAGGAGCTTGCTATTAGAGTGGAGAGATGAGAGACTGAGAAATGGAGAATAACAAATATAAAAAAAATAAAAAGGGTAAAAGAAAAAAATGAATAAATAGAGAAACTGGAAATGAAGAAAGACAAAAAGGGAAAAAGACAGAGAAGAAAACAAAACAAAGAAAGAAAAAAAATCCAGAAAAAGAAAAAAAAAAAAACCAAGAAAAAAGAAAGGCCCCCAGGGATGTCAATATGCGTCTGTGCACAGTAAGGGAGTATAACCCAAGCTGCGTGGCACTGCCCCGCCAGAAGGGGCTCCAAAGCTGAGAAAAGAAAAAGAAAATAATCAAACAAACAAATCAAACAGAACAAATCAGAGCAAAGAAACAAACAAACAAAAAGCCCCGAGTGTCCCACCAGTGTGGTGGCATGGGCCAGGAAGCAGTTCCACAGTTGAGCGGCATCTTGCAGCCCCCCAGGAAGAAGCAAAGATTGCCACGGAGCCAGGTATTTTAGAGAAAGGAGGGGGAGGTAGTGAGAGGTAAGGAAGAAATCTATAGAAGCAGAAGAAAGCAACACCAGCCGCCAATAAATGGCACTCAGGGAGTTGGCCAGTATGGGCGGGTGGAATACAAGTGACACCAGGGTGAAGCCAGTGCTTTCTGGCCAAGAGACTGTCGCTGCTGGAAGCAGAGGAGTCCGAGATGGGGCAAAGAAGGGTGGGGGGTGGGAAAGCATATATCGTTGGTTACCGGTTGTTCTGTCTCCTGCTGGAAGCATCATGAAGCTGCTTTCTCATACTCCCTGTTCGCCAATCTCCGATAGGAATCCAAGATGGTGGATCTGTGCTGTGGTAGCTGATAGGGGACCTCTGCATATGTCTCTCCTATTCTCTGTTCTCGGTCAGTTTCTTATTCCATTCAGTGCTTGGATGAGTTCTTTATCTCTTCATTTGATGCTTAGGGTTTCAGGACTGATGTGTGACTCTGTTTGACTTAGTTTTTCTGGATCTTTACTATGAAGGGATGGTGTGGTGCCTCTGCCTATAGCGCCAAGTTGCCTGGAAGTCCCTGACTGTATTTTTTATAAACTTTTTATTTTAGTGTAATTTTAGATTCACATAAAAGTTGCCAAGATGGTGCAGAGAATTCCTCTGTACATTTCACCTTGTTTCTCTGAATGTCTACGTCTTACATAACCACGGTACAGTTAACAAAAGTAAGAAAGTAACATTGATGCGTTACTATTTAAGAGTTTGGCTGCTAACCAAAAGGTTGGCAGTTTGAATCCACCAGATACTCCTTGAGTTCTACTCTGTCTTAATAGGGTCACTATGAGTGGGAATAGACTCAATGGCAACTTTTTTTTTTGGCATTACTATTAACTGCACTCCAGACTTTATCTGAATTTCACCAGTTTTTCCTCTAATGTCCTTTTTCTGTTCCAGGATCCAATCCAGGATACTACATTGCATTTAGTAGTAATGTCTCTTAGTTTCCTCTGGTCTATCCTAGTTTCTCAATTTTTCCTTGTTTTAGGTGACCTTGACAATTTTGAAGAGTACTTGTCAGATATTTTGTAGAATAGCTTCCAGCATGTGATGGTGTGATGTTGTTTTCAGAGAACAAAATGGGTTTATGGGTTTTGGGGAAGAATACCACACAGGTATTTTATCATGACTTCATATCAGAAGGTACATGATATCAACATGACTTACCACTAGTGATATGAATCTTGATCACTTGGTTAAGGTAGCGTTTGACAGGTTTATGCAATCTAAAGTTATTATTTTTCCCTATCAATACTTTATTATTTGAAAGTGAATCACTAAGTATAGTCAACACTCAAGTGTGTGCTGGTGGAAGTACGTTCCACCTTCTGGAAGGAGAGGGGGTATCTAAATAAATTATTTAATTTTTTACTCTAAGGAAGATTTGTCTCTTTCATCCCATCTATTTATTTATTGAATCATTATTTTATGTCAATATAAAGTCATGTATATTTATATTATACTTTGGGTTATAATCTAAAACTATTTCATTTATTTCACTGCTCAAATTTTTCAGTAAAATTGGTCATTGGGATGCTGTCACTCGTTTGTTTGTTTGTTTGAGCTCTTTCTTATTTTTTGGCACTACTTGTTGCTCCAGACTCATGTTGTATTTATTTTTCCCAGCTCCAGGCCTTGAGTAAAACATTTTCCAAGGAGCCCTGGATTCTTTTACTGGAAAACAGTATTCAAAAACCAAAACCTGGGTGGGGGCCTGACTCTAACTACAACTATAGCTAATAAATGCCTGTTGCTGGTGATTATGATGGCATAAAATATAACATCAAGGTTAATGAACTAGGTTGAAATGAGTGTGAGTGTGTGTGTGTGTGTGTGTGTTTATACATGTAAAGGATTACTCCTTGATTTTCCAATATCTTGGAAATTATTTTGCCATAGTGAAATTTTCCCATTTACAATTTTTTTTCTTATTCACTGTTTTAATCATAGTATTTTTCAAATCCTCAAACTTATTATGATAGACCATGTGTTCGGTAAGATATATTTTTATTACAACGTCAATTATTTGTGACTAAATACTAAGAAAATTTTGGAATAGCTAGTGAGTTATACAATGCCATGCTTTGTACCATTGAGCTGGCCAAAAAATTGATAGTTAACATCCAACAACAGTAAGATAAAATCAACTCATTTTTATGTGCAATTTTAATGGAAGGTGATATAAAGATGAGATCATTTGGAAAAACCATACAGAAATATAAAGGCACCTTAAAAAGTTATGATGATTAAAATACCCATTCATGTTTTGCTTTGGAAATATTCTGTATTATTTCCTATATCCTTTTAGTGACATCAGGAAGAAAAATATTAGGCAATATAACCTCAATTAGCGTGGAAAAGAATGGGATCAATAATTTCCTGTCTAACTTTTCATTTTCTTTTCTTATAAGGTCTTGATTATTATGTTCCTATTTTCACAGGCAAAGCAGCAGTAGGACAGTAACTATGCATAACAAATTTTGAGAAATAATATAATTTTTCACCTACCAAGCAAAAGAAGGCTTCAGAGTCATATTTATACCTTTCCATTATTTGTGACATTGACATTCTCTTGGAGACTAGGAAATCACTTTTATTTTATTATTGCTTTTGTCTTTTTCTATCTGGCATTATTGATTTGTTTCTACTCCATTTATTCCGGAGCACAGAACTGCATGAGGACTGATTGTTTAATTTGCTGTTTGTCAAAAACATCACTAGCAGTAATATCAGTATGACTTGGGGAATAGCATTTGCTAACTTAGGCTGGACTACGTGTTACCTCTAAATTCTCTCTCCCCAAAAAATGATTTTAAGTTTTTATACTAATACAGGTCACTTTTAAGAGAATGATCTCTTGGCCAAAACTGGACCAGTTTATTACCAATTCATAAATACCCTCTGCAGAAGACTCTCTCAAATCAGTGAGAGGTAAGAATGGTTGTTTGTGGGAAAAGAAGGAGCATATTATTTTAAATACGTGAAGCTTGAAAACACTGTAAATATAGTTAAGAAATCGTTCCAAAGTTTCTCAGGGCTAAAAAAAATTTTTTTAATACTATGTTGGTTTTGTCACAAGGTTTACTAGAAAAAGTATTCTACCTCTGTTCTTATTGTAGCAAAAAGTGAAGGATAGAAGGAATATTTAGATAAAATATGCCATTACCCATTGCCATCAACTCGATTCTGACTCATAGTGACTGTATAGGACAGAGTAGAACTGCCCCCATGGAGTTTTCAAGGCTGTAATCTTTACAGAAACAGACTGCCACATCTTTTCTCGTGGAGCCACTACTGGGTTCTAACCACCAACCTTTCAGTTAGCAGACAGCAGAGCTCTTACCCATTGTGCCACCAGCGTTCCTTAGATAGAATACACACACTATATATCTTAGGTTAAACATTTTCCTCCTTTAGAATATAAGGTTCATAAAGGCAAGAGTTTTTGTCTCTTTCGTGTAAAGTTGCATGCCCAGTACAAATGAATAAATAAAAGGCAAGAAGATGAAATTATTATCCCCATTTCCAGAATAAGAGAAAAATAAAGTACATATTTATCAATTAATCTATAATTGTGATTTAATTTTATGACTTCTGATCTCATATGTAAAATAACAGGTCTCAGATAGAAAATGCCTTATTCTTGTGGCCAAGTTTAAGGTAAGGGATTAAAATCAGTCACATCTTCATAATACATAAAAGGAATTAGTATTTGGCAGGAAGTGCATAGGTACTTTTCTGAAGTTCCACTTGCATTGAAAACACACTTTTACTTAGATTTATACTTTCACTGTCTTAGCAGAGTTGATGAATATTATTTGAGGGGAAAGTAGAAATAACTCTCCCACCAAAATCTCTTTTGCACTCTTTTTCTCTCACTAACTAGGAAACTAGACACAGTGAAGATACGCCATATTGTTAGTAAAGAAAGACAAGTAGGAGGTTGCTCTCCATTCTCTGAGCCATGGAAGTCCCTTCAAGTGATAAAGAAAGCGATACACTAACAAGTAGGCCCACAAAAGAAGTATAAATTAGATACCAGCAGGGGACGCAGTCCAGGTAGTGTTACAAAAGTGTCAGAATAACTGGCATTCATGTAGAAATTGTAGAAACTTAAGTTAGCTTACGATGATAACACATAATAGCCTACAAAAATGTTGGTTAGCTCTCTGTTATCATTCATTTTTGTCTAATCAGCATTATTAGCAAGTAATCTTTAGTACAAAAATTTTGACTTGCCTATCAAGCTAGGGAGCCCTGGTGGCCCAGTGGTTAAGTGTTCAGCTGCAAACCAAAAAGTCGGCAGTTTGAATCCACCAGCGGCTCCTTGGAAAGCCTATGAGATAGTTTTACTCTGTCCTGGAGGGTCACTATGAGTCGGAATCGACTTGATGGCAACAGGTTTTGGTTTATCAAGCTAGAGTAAGTAACTCTAAGGAACTGTAGCCAAATATATTTTCCAAAGAGCATCCAACATGCTCTTCTGCAATATAAGTTTGGCACTTATCCATCAAGAAGTGAAGTCTAATTCTCTTGCCCTTGAACTTGGGCTGGCTTTTGTGACATGCCTTACTGATAGAATGTGCAGAAGGGATATTTTGTAACTACCAATGCTAGTAGTAAGAAGCTTATAGCTTCTGCCTGTGTCTCTTGGAATGCTTCTTTTGGGAAGTTCCCTCTGTGAATCCAGTTGCCATGCTTCGAGAAGCTAGCATCAAGTTTCAGTCATGAGCATGAACCATCTTAGACATCCAGTGTGGTCAAGCATTTAGATGACAGATTACATCTTACTGCAACTCAGTGAAAGACTCTGAGAACTGCCCAGCTGAATCCAGTTAACCCATAGACCCATGAGGGATTTAAAATATTTTTGTTTTAAGCTAGTAACATTTGGGTGGTTTGATACACAGCAATAGATAACCAGTATGGGAACAAAGTGCTTTTAACTCATTAAGAATGTAAAATCTTTGAGGGTAACAGAAACCTTGAATAAATAAATGAGTTCTTTCAGGGTACTACTTTATCAGAAAATAGCTCATCCATGAAATTTTAATATCATCTGAATAAGTGACCTGGGTAAAAACATAGGTTTATAAGACGCACTGTATTTTTCAATATAATGCTTTTTTCTTGTTAATCAAGTGGTTCTCATTCACTACAAGGAGCTTCCTTGCTAGAATCAATTTAAGGACTCATGCTGTGGTGGCTATTTTACTGTGTATTTTATATTCTCATGTGTTGCTAGTTAAGTGGAATAGCAGCAATGGCACCCATTACTAGTAAGCCTTTTATTGTTATGAGTTGTTATTTGACATTCATCGATAATGTTGTGTTACAAATAAGTGAGGCCAAAATTTCTATCTTCATACATATGAGAGATACAGAACATAATTATCAGTTCAAAAGTGACATGTAATTTGACAGAAGACCTGACTAAGGAGCCATCTCTTCTCATTTTCTGATTTCTTGCACTGTTCACAGATGCTCTGTCTCAACTTCCTAAAACTTCACACATCCCTTCTATTGTAGATAAGAAAGTAAGCACTGAAAATTGTTTGAAAAGTTGTGTCTGCATCCAGTGCAGCATTAACTAATCATTATCTTTGTTCAAATGGTGGTCAATGAATGGGATAAGGAACAAAATGAAAGGTGTGTGTGTTTACATATGTATCTGATGCTTATAGGATCTGATTATATCAAAATTCAAATGGGAAACCCTGTCATTTTGTCCAGGAGGTAATATAGAGAAGTAGTACTGGACACCCCTTGGGAGTTCTATCTAGAGGCCTTAACGTTATGGTAACAGGCCAAGCTTCATAAAGCAGTTCTTACTATTGTTTGTTGTTAGTTGCCATCAAGTCGATTATCCAACCCTAAGTATGAGAGAGCTTACTCTCTTGCACATGCCAATATATATGACAGAATAACATAAGAAGATATTAGGTAAGTAGGAATATAAGCAAGCAAAAGAGGTATTTGTTATCTATTAGACAGCACAGATCCAAGCAACCTGCCCCTCAGCTAAAAGATTCTTTTTCTAAATAGGTTTAGACAAAATATATCCTAATGAAGTTATTCTGTGATTGTTGACTATTATCCCTAAAAATCTACATGACAATGAGAAACTAAAGGTATTCATCCCAAAGGCATCCATTATCTGATAAGTTCTTGTTAAGTACCACCTTTGTCTGGGCATTGAATAAGATGCTGTGAAAGATTTAGAAAGAAAGAAAAAAGTAGGACATGCTCTCTGGTTTCCCTAAGATGACAGAGTAAATCAAAAGACAAAGCTAGGCTCTACTACATAAATACTAAGAGAAATAAGTATCAAAAAATATAGTGTTATATCCAAGTACAGTTCTTAAGATGTGAATTTAGGCTGGCTTAAGTTGTAGGTTTCAGAGTACTGGGAGAGACGTCCACCATGGGCCCTGAGCATTCCTGCATACTCTTGCTGAGTATTCCAACAATACAAGGTCGCCACTTCTCTTTACCCAGTCCATTTCCTAGGGTTTTGTTTGTAGTGAGCAACACTGAGGGATGAAATAACATGTCTCCCTAGACAAAGAGCAGCCTTACCTCTCTTACTGTAAAAGCAGTGAATCTCCCAAGCTCAGGTTTTCTCTCATGTAACATATCACACCACATGTGCAGGCATCCACTGTAGGCCCTGCATCACTCTCATATATGGTTAAAGGGTAAAATACAGGATGCCCATTTAAATTTGAATTTCATGTAAGTAGTGGATAAATTTTAGTATGTCTCAAATATTGCATGGGACATACTTATACTTGAAAAATTTTTATTACTTGTTATGGATTAAATTGTATCCCCCCAAAATGTGTGTCAACGTGGCTAAGCTATCATTCCCAGTATTGTGTGATTATCCCCCATTTTGTCATCTGATGTGATTTTCCTGTGTTGTAAATCCTACCTCTATGATGTTAATGAGGCAGGATTAGAGAAAGTTACGTTAATAAGGCAGGACTCAGTCTACAAGATTAGGTTGTATCTGAGTCTTTTGAGATATAAAAGAGGGAAGTGAGCAGAGAAGAGGGGGACCTCCTACCACCAAGAAGGAAGACCTAGGAGGGGAGAGTATCCTTTGGACCGGGGGTCCACGTGCTGAAAAGCTTCTACACGAGGAGAAGACTGATGACAAGGACGTTTCCCCAGACCTGACAGAGAGAGAGAGCCTTCCCCTGGAGCTGGTACCCTGAATTCCAACTTCTAGCCTCCTAGCCTGTGAGAGAATAAATTTCTCTTTGTTAAACCTGTCCATTTGTGGTATTTCTGTTATAGCAGCAGTAGATAACTAAGACACTATTTATTGAAAATTCAGATTTAACTGGCATCTTGTATTTTGCTAAATTTGGCAAGCCTGTCTCCAGGGAACTGGAGATTATGGGAACCAACACAAACATGAAGCTCTCGCTACTACTTTTGCTGTGATTAATAAAGTCCTTTGTCTCTGTCCCAGGAGTCTTATATTTTTTCCCAGCATCCATCAAACAGTAACAGACTAACTTGTTACTTTGCAAGTAGGGTAAAAACTCATTTCATGCACAGTTCCTCACATAAAGAAAGGGAGCTCTGCTTGGATTTGTCCATTTTAGGAATTTATAAATAAGCAGGAGAAAGGCAGGGAGGTTTCTCAACAGGAAAATGAGCCACAATAAAACAATACCTTTTGAAGAATTAAAAGAAATAAAATCGAGTATTCAGAGAAAACAAAATTATAGAGGGCCTTGAAATTGGGTCTCTTTCACTTCTTACAAGCAGAGGCAGACTGCTTTTGTTCTGGGCTAATCTTGCAAGCATGTTGGCATAGTGAACAGCCTTGGAAGATAGAAATAGTATGTCCTTCCAGAGCAAAGAACAAATTTGTTTACTGTTCGGTATAATAAAGATAATGTCTTCCTCTGGAGCAAAGTTCAGGCAGGCTTACTTCTCCTATAAAATATCTGAGTTCCTTAAGTTTGATTTTCCTCTCCTGGGGTGCAACTCACTGTATGTGCAAGTGTCACCTGGACTTCTGCACACCACCTGACAGGAATTGGGTCTTGGGGAAATGATGAAAATGCTGATACTGTGACTACTGCGACTCGTGTGAATAGTAAACTGTCTTAAGTCTCAGACTCAGGTGTTTCTTGTCTTCTGCCAGCTTCCATGAAGGGTGGCAGGCTAACTTGTTAGCTTACAACTAAAGTAAAAAAAAGAGATCTTGACACACGGGGGACTTTAAACTTTTGAAGAGTATAGACACAGTGTGATAGTCAAAATTATTCCAACCAAACATTTCTCATCTCTGCTTATGCTGCCACTGCATCATTTACAGGTAGCTGAATGCCAAGCTAGCCACCAAAATCTACTCTTCCTTTCTTCTTAGGCTCAAAGCTGTGACTGCATTTTCCAGTCTCTCTAACGGATAAATGTGGCCCATGTGTCTATGCTCTCTCCAATGAGATATAAATGGCAAAGATATCTACAAGGACGAGTTTCTGGCTCTGGAATCGTGTTCCCCTTCCCTCTGGCTGGAACAGAGATGACTAGAGTTATGACCCACTGTGACTACACAGAGCAAGGCTCTCACAGCTTGAAACACTAACTTTTACGCTATTTGAAGACATTCTTTCCATATCTTTATCCAAATTCTGGGCCACAGATACTGCTGATCCTGGGTGAAACAATGATTTTATAATACTTGGAAAGTAGATAGACATCTTGTATAAAATTGCTCAATGACTTCTTATCATGTACATTTGGCTTCTTAAGATTTGGTGTCAAACTATCCATAATTGCTGAGAAAAGTCTGTCAATCATATAGGCAAAGGGGTCACTCACAAGTGTATAATTCATTTAAAATTTCATAAATGTTATGCTTCATTATGTAACATATTTATCTTTGTTTTAATATAAAATAATTATTTGAATTACCATCAGAAAAATTATTATAAACTAATTTTTTCCAGAAATTTTTCCACTCTGAAAAAAACTGACCCACTCTGAAGATATGCCATAATAATCCTGGACAAAGATGTGTCATGTCAGGTTTCTTATCTTGGCACATTAATTCATTCTTGGTATATAAAATAATTGATCATTCCTAAAGCACCACGCATCTGTCAGTTTGTCATACTGTGGGGGCTTACATGTTGCTGTGATGCTAGAAGTTATATTTCGAATACCAGCAGGGTTACCCATAGTAGACAAGTTTCAGCAAAGCTTCCAGACTAACGCAGCCTAGGAAGAAAGGCCTGGGGATCTACATCTGAAAATTAACCAATGAAAACCTTATGGATCACAATAGAACACTGTCTGACTCACTTGTTTTGGACACACCATCAAGAGGAATCATCACTGGAGGAGGACATCACATTTGGTGAAGTAGAGGGCCAGTGAGGGCAAGGGAGACCCTCGGTAAGATGAATTGTCACAATAGCTGCAAAAGATTGACTCAAGCATGCCAGCACTTGTAAGGATGAAGCAGGACCAGGCAATGTTTTGTTCTGTTGTACAAAAGGGTTGCCATGAGATGGAGTGAATTCGACGGCAGCTTTCATCCATCTATCTATCGACTGATCTACTGATCAATCGATCGATCTATCTCAATCTATCTTGATCTATCAATCTATCAATCTATCTATTTATGCTTTTTACTTAATATTACCTCCATCCTACTACTCTCCTCACAAATGATAATCTAGCAGTCCCCAACATATGCCATGCTCTTTCACTCTTTACACCTTCTTATCTGAAACATAATCTCTCTCTTTATCAGCACACAAACTCCTACTTATTCTTCAAAGCTCATACAAAGTTCATCTTCTTTTTAGAGCCTTCCTTACCTTCCTTCTGCTCCCAACCTAAACAGAATTAGTGTCTTCCACTTTTGGACATACATTTCCCCTTTGGTATACACCTTTTTGTTGTTGTTGTTATTGTTGTAGTTTAAATGAAGTTTACATTTCAAGTTAGTCTCCCATATAAAAATTTATACATACATTGTTATGTGACCCTAATTGCTCTCCCCCTACTGTGACAGCACACTCCTCCTTTCCCCCCCTGATTCCCCATGTCCATTCAACCAGCTCCTAACCCTCTCTGCCTTCCTATCTCACTGCTGGACAGAAGCTGCCTGTTTAGTCTCTTATGTCATAATTTATGCAGGTAATTAGTCAGTACATGGATGTCTTCCATTTTACTGTGACTCTCTCCAGAATAAGGTCTGTCTCATTAACTTTGGGATTTGGAATATCTCCAATATTGTAATATTTACTAAATGTTAACATTTCCCAACATATTTATTTAATTAAAAAGTCTTGGGTTCCTCCTCATCATCTTCCTCTTTCTTTTCCTCCTTTTCATTTTTCCTTTTATTTTTACCTCACAACTTTCAATTAGCAAGTATTATAAAACATAAAGAAATGGATATCTGTTTGGTAAATTGAAGCGTCCATATTTGGAGAATTTGATAATCTATAAAGGCATCCACTACTCAGTCAAAACATATAAAAGGTCTTTCAATATTCTAGGTGTTGAAATTTACATCTCCTTTAAATTTGTATTTATTACACAACTTCAATTGGAAGTCTAGATATATAGAAAATACTTAGTAAGGCATCTAGCGTTCCAAAATTATTTCTAAAAAAGGAAATTGGAAAGCAATTTTTCTATGTTAACCCACTTATTTAAACTACAAAACTTAGCCTATCTAAGCTAAACTTGAAAGAAAAGTATCGCTCTAAGAAGAGTTGTGTTTTTTACTAAAATTTTATGTAAGGCGGAGTATAGAATAGGGACTATAACATAGAGATTCTGAATGTTTCTTTTATACATACATATTGACAGACATTCGGTGATTTTCAGAAACTTTAAAAAATAGATTCTCTTTTTATAGACTATGAAAAAAATGTTCAAATAACAGAATTATTTATGCATACGTAGAGGATTTTGTATTCTACATAGTGTGTACTATAGTCTGAGAAACACCATTCTTTAAGTACTTTGCACCAAGAGATATTGCTCATGATTTTAGCAGGATTATCAATAAGAACCCTCTGAGGTTGAATAAGACATTTTAAAACCTCCTTTTTAAGCTGGATGATAAATTACATGCATGAGTCCATTTTTCACCAACTAATTTAGCTTACTTGAAAATAAAACTGTGTCAGAGTGAATAACTTAAACTACATAGTTCTGGTTGACAAATCTATATTTTTCAAAAATTCTTAATAAATATTTCCAAAATTAAATTTAAAATTTGCTGCAAAGAAAATCAAATATATACACTTTTGTATCGTATTTTTCAGTAATACTCTAGTATTTATAAACTTTTTATTTTGTATCAGGTATTGTGTGCTTACTGTAGTTCCTCAATTCCAAGACACTTATTTTTCACATTTTAATGTCTTTGAAACCACTGTTAACCAAACAGATGTCATAATTTGGTTATGATTGCCTGTGTATATACAAACCTGGTAGTTATTTTTATTGGCATGACTGAGCAATTGAAACCCCTTGATCAACAAATCATCTAAGGACCATAGTTAAAAGAGTAGCATATTTTTTGTATTTAGTGGTACATAAATAATGGTACATTTTATAATAGATGGCATCTTAGATTCAGCGAAATATGGGAAAACACTATGGGAGACTGTACTTCCAAAGACGGTCCCCAAAATATATCCCTTTCTACATGTTCTTCTTACAGCGTACCATTCATAGTACTCCTAACAAAAAGTGAGATTTATGTTCCCTTCCCTTGAATACGACGGGTCTGTGACTTCAGTGGAAATAATACTGTGTCACTTTCAATACTAGTCTTAAAAAGTGCCACAGCCTCCACCAGGTTCTCTTGAGATACTCACTTCATGACCCCAGCTACCATCTATGTGGAAGCCCTTTCTGTGGTGCACTGGGGGTTATAAGGACGTTAGCATAAAACAAAAGCTAATGTTCATTTCATAACTGCTTTTCAAATGTTTGCATGCAAGTTATCATATCAGAGGTAGTAATGAGTATACAGTATTATGTTAAAGCTTTGTAATTCCCATAACTGAATAATAAACAAATATACAAAAATCTAACGTAAGAATGTAGGAATCAATTAGTGTCTACTTATCACTTGAAAAATATCTTCCTTCCATTTTCTGTAAGACACATAAAACATATTGCTCCTATAAGTGAAACCTTGAGTTCATTATTCAAAGCTTCATTAACTATTTTATTCCCCAAAATTCAAAGTATACAGAAAATTTTCTAATAGTAATTTTACTGGTTATTATAATCACATATGATAAAGTTTTAATCTGTGAATTTTTGATGCAGATGTAAACGGCCAGCATTTTCCATTGGGATAAATAAAATGAGACATATTATTCTTCTGATTGTTGTTGTTGTTGCTAGCTGCACTTGAGTTGATTCCGACTCATGGTGACCCATGTGTGCGGAGTAGAACTGCTCCATAGGTTTTTCAAGGCTGCGACCTTTCAAAGCAGATCACCAGGCCTGTCTTCCCAGGCACCTCTTGGTGGATTTGAACCACCAATCATTCAGCTAGTAGTTGAGTGTTTAACTGTTTGTGCCACCCAGGGACTCCTATCAGCAAGTTAAAAATACAAGCAAAAATTACTTGAATATGCAATTGTTTCTAATTAAAACTGAGTCCCAAAAAGCCCTGGTGGTGCAAGGGTTAAATGCTTCCCTGCTAACCAAAAAAAAAAAGGGCTGCAGTTTGAACCCACTAGCAACTCAGCAGGGAAAAAAGACCTGGTAATCTCCCCTAAAGTTTACCAAACAAAAAACCAAACCCATTGAGGTTCTGTGGATTCTGACTCAAAGCAATAGCCTAGGAAACCCTATGGGGCCGTTCTGCTCTGTCATAGGGTCGCTATGAGTTGGGAACACAAAAACATGTTAGGGAGATAAGTATAAGACACAACATTCTAAGATAATTCAAGAATCAAGACGTGTACATTTAGGATTGCCAAGGTACAATCCTGTTTTTAGAAAATACCGAAGATTTTCATTTTCTGATGCTCACTCACTCTCTAACTCAAAGTCCTACTAATTTCTTCATATTCATTTTCACAGTATACTTTCACTCATTGCCAAGTTGCCTCTAGATTATTTTTTTTTCTGAAAAATAGAATCTGTGCACATCCAGACAGCAGCAATCTCAATTATTCATCATTTCTTAAAGGAAAAGTCTTATACAAAGCTTTCCAAAGCAAAGATCTTGGGCATATTTTGTCTTGCCTAGACATTTATATCTTTAAATGTCATAATGTTATCTGATTTTGGTCTCCTACACTTATTCAAATATGTGTAAACTTTAATTCAGTAAATTAAAAAATAAACAAACCCCTTGCTATCGAGTTGATTCCGACTCACAGAGACTTTATAGGACACAGTAGAACTACCCCATAGCAGTTTCCAAGGAGTGGCTGGGAGAGTTGAATTGCTGACTTTTTTGGTTAGCAGTCGAGCTCTTAACCACTGCACCACCAGGGCTCCACATTAAATATTGTTTTGTATGGCATAAGATGCAAAGAAATTTTAAAAATTAAAGTCAGTAGGTTCCAAATATGATAATAATAATATTATGAAGAGCATTGAAAAGCATCAACAATTGCTGTTGAAAAAGCCAAATAACTCTTTAAAAATGCAAATATTATACAAGAAAAAAACTACTTTTTGAAGGTAGCATTAGCAACATTGACTGAGCAAAAAGGACATACAACCAATGACTGTCACTAACAATGAAAAAAAATGTTGTTACCACTTTTTTCTTAAACAATAATAAATAAATAACACGCTATAAATAATATAATTTTTATACAAATCATAAATTATTGTAAACGATAAATTATATTTGTGATGATAAATGTAGAGATAAAAAATTGGAAACAACAACAAAATAAAAACACCACATGCTATAGAAAGTTTGACAGAAAGGTGTGGAACTCTTGAGAAACAACAAAAGATAAAGATAATAGGAAAGAGTGGCTTTGTTCCAATACCTTCTCAGTTGTGAACTTTGAACTTTCACTTTAAGAATGCCAATGTTCATACCAAATGGCAGGAAAAAATTCTAAGAATGATTTAATCCAACACAGTGAATTCATGAGCATATTAATTTGCACAGAGTAGGTATTCCATAAATATTTTTAAATGAATGTCTGAAACAGTGGAAGGGTCATAGCAACAGTAAACTTGAAAACAATATGAATATATTTGGCTACAAAATAATTCCATCTGTAAGGTCTGGGAGAAGCAGCAGCAACTTGAGATATGAAAGGAGTGGTGGAATGAAAGTAACTAGGATTGCAGATAAGCAAGATGGGAATAATCATGAGTAAGGCCAAGACAGAACAAAACGCTGTAAGTGAATAGAATTTGTGAAGGCACACAAACTTTGGAAAGCTTTATGTTGAACTAATATACCTATCGATCCACAGACAATATCAAACTGTTAATCAGACAATCAGTCACTCTCCCCTGACATTAACTGAGTTGCTGTGAAATAAATTAATAATTATCCACATATTAAGCACCAGCTGTTAAGTCTCTAATTCATATAAATATGTAAGCATTTTCCAGACAAAACTAATTCAGTTTATCAATGCAAGATAATAATGGGACATACTGACTAATTTTAAAATACAAAATGATGATGCAGTAGGGTATGCAATGTTTTCTTATGGAACTACAAAGTAATGCTTAGATTCACCAAATACATAAATTTCTAACGGCTCCATTTGAGCCAATTTATTAATCTCTCAGAGGTACTATTAATGCTGAAATAAGCTACTGGCTTTATTTCACTGAACAACCTGTTTCAAGAGTATACCTGAAGCAACTTTAGCTACTCACATACAACTTCCATTAGCTATCATTCAGTACAGAAGAAAGCAGTTCGGTTAAAGACACAAACACACAAACTACTATAAAATTCGTTAAAAATTGACCCTACTTCTTAGCTCAATGATATATTCTTCTAATTTTTTATTGTAATTATAGAAAATAACTTTATCAATCACCCGTCATTATTTGCGTGTACATTTAAACCAAAATTGCATCTGGCTAACTCATCAGGACGTTAATCTGAAATTCAGATTAGGAAGAAATGAAACATATTTTCTTTTCAGTAAAAATAAATACTAGATTTTCTTGTAAAACTAATGGATTGAAAGCAGAAATATCAAAATAATTAAGTACATTGTAAAAATATTATAGTTATTAGAAGTGTGCTACTAAAGGAGGTATCATTCAGACTCAAATGCAGCTTGACATTTTTGTTGTAATCTTAAAAAATTTTTATAGAATACAACAACAAAATCATGAAATTGATTTAAAAATGTTCTCCAGAATTAATAAAATTGACATTATCAATATAAAAAATTATGAAAATATTAATAAAACTGACTGTAGAGAAACTATGAACACAGAATGTCACAGAATGTTTATGGTTCTGTTATCAGGCAAGAGGCAAGGACTTTTTGGAGTACATTCTTAATTTATTCAAAAACGTAAAATCTACTCTGATAATGACAGCAAGATATACACACACGAATTGATGAATGTATTGGTCCTAAACCAAAAGCATTGCTTACCTTTTTTCAGAATTTATTCTCTATAATGTTGGAAAATATATATATTATAAAATCTGAGCAATCAAAAACAGAGAAGAAAAGCATTACAGAGTCACTATTTTAAAATGATTATTTCCTTGACAGAGAAGGCAAGATATTATTCAATATCAAATTCAGAAAAAAGAAATGCGTTTAGAAATATTCAAGTGTCATAACTTGTTTAAATTTCCATCAACATAGTCAAGGAATGTTCCTCAAAGATTCTCAGAACCATTTACTAAGTGACCTGGATGATGCTTACTAGACCTCAAATCAATCCTGAGGTTAAAATTAGCTTTTACGGTATTTTAAAAAAAAGAAGTTTACATGATGAAAAAGAGAAAGAATTAAAAAGATATTATATAATTTTCCAACAATTCTCAAATGATAAATATTTTAAAGATCTATAGATTCCAGATAATTTTTAGGTTAGTTCAAAATAAAAGAGTACTCTCTTAATTTATATGTGAGAGGGAATTTTGAAATTCTAAAAAATTCTTGCCCCGATGGAAAATACTGAAGACACCCGAAGCAAAAAGTTTCTGTACAAAGTTACTGTACACTAAATGCTCTCACAACCACCATATTAAAGGAACAAAGGCCGAGAATGTCACCCGGTCTAGGAAGAATGTTTTTGTTAGATTGTGCTAGGTTGGTTGAGTTGTCAGAATAAGATAAATGGAGGTGAGCTGTACCATTAACCTGTGACATTTTTGACAGTGCAAGGCTATGTGCAGTGAGAAAAGTAGACGGTTTATTTTTTACTTTGCTATCGCTCAATTTATAATAGAAATAAGAAAAGATAAATGGAATGTTCTAATGAAAGACAGAGATAGATCAGAAAAAGCATATTTTGAATAATAGATACTTTTCTATTACATGCAAAAGCACATCCCCAAATCAGAATATATTAACATAGTATATCATATAAATTTAGAGTACAGTTAAAGGATATAAACGTTAAAATGCCTTTACTTTAATCTAGTCATTTAAGAAAGACAAAATCTTTTCCTTATGGACACCTTGACTTGTAGTCCTATCAAGAAAGGTTAACTAAAATTAAAAATAAGATTACTACAAATCTCATTCTATTCTTAAAATCACTACTAAGCTTAAAACATAAAAGCAATCCTAGCATTTTTGCTTGTTTGTTTTTAGGTTTACTAAACTTTCATAGCAATTTTAATATGCCTACTATTTTCTGAGTTTCCCACTGATATGTGAAAAACAAAATAGGTGATGGTTATATTTTGAAAAGATGAATTTAGAAGATAGGAATAAATGCTAAATACCAGCTAGTATTCAAAATATGAGTAAAAATCCAATAAAATCATGAATTTGGGTATACATTTACTCATAATTTGGGAAAAATCTAATTACCTAACATAAGACTCATTGCCTTAATTAACTTGCTCTGAAATACAATACATGCACGCACACAAAATTCAATTGTTCAAAGACAAGAATATAACATATTTATTGACTCATAGGAACCAATGCCTTTTATAAAGTGAGAGCATAACTAATATAAGCTAATAAAAATGCTGTTCTAAAAATGACACTGTGCTAAGAAATGACAATATAAAGATGCAGTGACATACAGAACTTATGTTCAATGGGCTCCAGTATAGGGAAGAATATGAAAATTGATGAATGCCTGTATCAATAATATAGTTCTAAAACATTAGCGTGATCAGAAGAAGGTAAAGAAGTTTATATCCTATTAGATAACTGAAAATATTAGATATGGTCCCAGGAATTATCAATTATTCATTTAACAAGAATTTATTGGATGTTTACTATATGCTAGGGATTGTTCTAATTATATTTAAAAGGAAGTGGATAGATGATAGATGGATAAATGGGTAGATTGACAGATCAATCAATAGATAGATAGAAATTGATATTTCTCCCATATATTTAAGAAAATATTATCAACAATGTTACATTAAATGTATACATATATAAATTTCTTTTAGCTTCTACATATTTATATGCTTTCATAATTCTATAATATTCCAGTGTCTTGGTTTGTATCTAGAATTAAGCCAATAAAAAGCCAAAAAAAATTTGTTAATACAACATTCAAGCTTTTGACTTCAAAACTTGGAAGCATCAAATTTTAGAATATTGTTTACTACAAACATAATTCATTTAAAGAAAATTATAGTTTCTCATTTTCATTTGGCTATTCAAGAGGACATTGTAAAAAACCTTATGACAAAATTTTATGCAAATGTCATTTGTTTATTAACAAAATACATAAGGATTTTAAAAACAAAACTGATTCACTGTCAGGACATCAAAAGCCTTAGTAACATATTGCTGTGTACTTTTGTACTTAGGGCACTACGTGGTTTGAAACAATGCATAATAATATGTTACAGTTGAAAGGAATACAAGCATTTAAAAATTTACAATATCTAACACTGAAACTTATTCCGAACTTTTCCAGGATTTTTTAAGGGTTTCTTCTGTGGTATGATAGTAAATTTGGGGAGACATATTTCAAAGATTATATATATACCATAATCTTTTAATATATATTGATAATTGAGTTCCAAAAGGCCAGATTAAAATGTAAAGATTCAAGATAATGATGACAATAATAAATATAAAACAACCTATTACAAAAATAATAACAATAGAGATAACAGCAGCAAACTGCTATTTAGCACTTATGATGCTCTAGAAGTTTTTCTAAGTGTTTACATATATTAACTCCTGTAATTATCACTACAACCCAATGAGATAGGTACTTTTGTCAATATGTTAATTATATAATGTCAGAGACATATAAGTATACTATTAAAATGTGAAAAATTGGTTATTTAGAGACTATACTATGGGTTTTTTTAAAGGAAACCTAAAAATGAGCTTGCCATTAATATGTGACAACATCAAAAAGGCATACTCATATAATGCATGTGGAAAATATATTGGCCAGATACCTTTCCTGAAAAAATGAACACTCTTCAAAGAGAAGAACTAGAGTTGAAATAGTGGCTTAAAATGACTAGTGATGAGCAGTTAAAACGAAAGCTAACTCTAAATCACAGACATGCCTATAATCTGGAAAGTAAATGAAAAAGTCAAAATTTATTGTTAAGAGATGTATAATGCTAAAAACTATATTTGATAACAATCTGATTTTAAAATTTCAAAGCCAAAAATGGGTAAAGGAGGGTACACATCCCCTCCATGAAGGAAGTATTCAGTAGATATTTAATGGATGGGTTAATAATTTTTCACCTTAAAAAAGATAAATTATATGATTTCACCCTTGATAATGACAATTTGACAAATATGTATATCAATATTTTATGCTATAAATTTAATTTTAAAACTATTAGACTAAAAAAACAGGTTATATGATTTTCAAAACTCTAACCTGGAAGATTAAAGAGCTAAAACAAGCAAACAAACAAATGCAAAACAAGGCAAAAGAGAAAGCAAGAAGGAAGATAAGACTAAATGAAAAGTAAAGATGTATTAACTCTTATATGCAAAACAAAAAAAGAATAAATAGTAAATATTCAGCAAAGATACAGTCAATAAAATGTTTTAAAAACAAAGTTAGGGGAAAATAATATCAGACTAAGCAGCAGTAAGGTAAAATGCATTATAAAGGACAACAAAGCTCAGCTTTGTAAAACAATTAAACTATAAAGAATATATAACATCTATGAAAAACCTAAATAATGAAGCCTATATTTATGAAAACCTACATTACACATAAAGTGAAATATTGGCATCTTTATCTCTTAGATTAGATAAAAGACAAGACTTGCTCTCACCATTTCCATCTAGTATTGTTTGGAAGTGATTAAACAAAACAAAACCAAACTCGTTGCTGTCAAGTCAATTCCGACTCATCGCAACCCTGTTGGACAGAGTAGAACTGCCCCACAGAGTTTCCAAGGAGCACCTGGTGGATTTGAATTGCCAATCTTTTGGTTAGCAGCCATAGCTCTTAACCACTATGCCACCAGGGTTTCCAAGGAAGTGATAGAAAATGCAATAAAGCAATAAAAAAGAAATTAAAAGGATACAATATTCAAGCAAAAAGTAAAACTTTTCTTTTTGCAGACAACACACTTATCAATGTATAAAAAGCTAAGAAATATACAAGGCAACTACTAAAAATAGCTGAATTCAGTAAAATTGTAAGATTCAAAATCAATATACACAAATGGACTGTATATACTAAGAGCAAACAATTGCAAATAAAATGATTCACTTCTAATTAACATTAATAGTGTGAATCAACCTTTCAGAATTCAAGATGCATCAAAGCTCATGAATGTTTTTATACAGACATGCACACACACACACACATATATGAATACTCATTATGAACATTATCTACCAGTTTTGCTTTTAATATTTAAATTATGCATCTGGAGCAAAAAGCTTTATATTTAATATAAAATGACATTTGCCATTTCACATTATCATACACCATGGCAACAGAGCATTTATACAAACAGATAAAATAAAAGTTCAAAATTTACTTGTTTCAACTTTCATATGTAGAAACGAGCAAATTAAAACTACTTTTAACATTGTACTAATATATAACAAAAAGTAAATGGAATAAAGTCTTCAAAACAAATTATATTGCATTATTTCTTATTTTTCTCAGAAATAAGAGTTGATAGCTAAAGGATGAAATGATACCTACTAGTCTCTCATCATCTAATAGTTAGCTTTCATCAATATGTAGGAGTTAATATGACATAGCAAAGTTACAGGCATGATCTTTTTGGGAAAAAAGTTACTAGACTCATAAAACAATAACATCAGTTCTTTCTTCTCCTGGATTTATTACATACTTTATTTATGTTCTAACCAATAAACCATAAGCCTATTTTCCCTACAAATTATTTTATTGACAATAACAATGAATGAATATGACTTGCCTATGACTTTTACTGCTCAATATAAATAGATCCACAGAAAAGAAATTAGTACCTATTTATAGTGTTTTTAGTGAAATGTATATTTCAAATCAGTATAAAAATAAGAATAGGATGATCTCCTGAAATACTTTAATTCCTCTGTATTATCTCAAAAATCTTCATAAGTCATATATTTAATATCTAGGAAATATCGTTAAAAGTATTTTTGAAAACTGTATAGATCACATATTTGCTCATAAATATATTGACATATTTATTACATATTAATTATATCTACATATATTATATAGATAATACAGCTAGATATAGTAAATATATATAGGAAAATACCATTAAAAGTATTTATGATAAATATAATTTTGCAAAAAATGTACAAATAAAATTTATGAAATATTTTGATTGTTAAGTAATATTCATAACAAAAAGTATAGATACTGAATCATTTTCTCAGAATCAGAGAAGCAAAAAATATTTTCTGCCCACTTTCTCTAATATTAAAACATTTTCTGGGAAAAATTAAAGTAGCATGACTTGTTTTCATGTAGCTTATTATAAAACTTGAAGTTATTTTAATGAATGTAATAAAATTATTTTACTGGGCTCAATTATTAATGGTGAATGTAGATCTAGCCTTAATTCTCTGAAGTGTTAAAGAAAAAAAATCACATATCAAAATGTATAAGAAAATTCATGTTATATATGAAACTTTCTTCTTAATATATATGGTTACATCTCAAGTGACACTAGAATATACGAATTGAAATTTTAGAAATGAAAAAATAACAAAAAAAGAAAAAAATTAAAATGCAGAGAATAACTGCATTTTAATAAATTCAGAAGCATTAACGATCAACAGAACTTTTCAGAATAAGGTGACATTAATTGCAATTTGAAAAATGCCTGGCCCAGAGTGGTATTAAATATTTGATAAATGAATGGATGAATCAAATTATACAACTGTACATTTTTCAATGGAACTGATAAAAATAACTTTTAATTTATTATTCGACAAATATTTACTAAATGCCTATTATATGCCTAACAAACTAGAATGTGACCTTATATAGTTTGTAGTCTAGTAGATATTTTACTGAGATCATTTTATAAAGGAGGTTGTTCAATTTTAATCCATAAGTTTTCGATGGTATTGCCAAAATTTTCTCAATTCTCTACTCAGGTTATATAAATTATTAATGACAAATGTCTTTGGTTCTGCTCTCCCATCTCATGAAACAATTTCATTAAAACTCTTTACTTGCATTTTAGACACAGTGAGGTAAGTTTACATCAACTTTGCTAGGTTATAGTCTCCAGTTATTTGGTTAAATACTAGTCTAGTTGCTGTTATGGAGTATTTCCATGTGATTAAATCAGTTGGCCTTAGGTACAGCAGATTAATTTCTATAATGTAATCTAATGTTGTTGTGGTTACTATTGCTAGCTGCCTTTCCCTTGGATCCTGATTCATGGCAATCCCATGCACTATGAGATCAGACCATTATAATCCAGAGGGTTTTCACTGGCTGATTTTCAGAAGTAGATCACTAGGTCTTTCTTCCTAGTCTGTCTTAGTCTGGAAGCTCACCTGAAACCTATTCAGCATCACAGCAACACAGAGCCACCAGAGACAGATGAGTGGTGGCTGTGCTTGTGGTGTGTTGGTTGGGAATTGAACCAAGGTGCCTTGCATGGAAAGTGAGATTCCAAAGAAAGATGATCAAACATATTGCAAAAATTACTGAATGATATCATTATTATCACATGCTAGCAAAATTTTGCTAAAGATAATTCAAAATGGCTTCAGCCATACATCAACAGGGAACTGCCAGAGTTCAAGCTGGGTTCAGAAGATAACGTAAAATGAGGGATATAATTACTGATGTCAGATGGATCTTGGCCAAAAGCAGAGAATACCAGATAGTTATCTATGTTCTATTGACTACATGAAGGCATTTGACTGTGTGGATCACAACAAATTATGGATAACATTGTGAAGGGGAATTCCAGAACATTTAGTTGTGCTCATGTGAAACCTGCACATAAATCAAGTGGCAGTCTTTTGAACAGAACAAGGCGATACTGCATAGTTTAAGACTGAAAAAGGTGTGCAGGAGTGTTGTATTCTTTCACCTTACTTATTCAACATACATATGGAACAAATATTCCAAGAAGCTGGGCTATATGAAGAAGAATGTGGCATCAGGATTCATTAACAACCTGAGCTATGCAAATAACACAACCTTCCTTGCTGAAAGTGAAGAGGACTTGAAGCACTTACTGATGAAGGTAAATGACTATATCCTTAAGTATGGATTACATCTAAACATAAAGAAAACAAAAATCCTTACAATTGGTCCAATAAACAGCATCATAACAATGGTGAAGAAATTGAAATTGCCAAGGATTTCATTCTTCCTCTATCAACAATCAATACCTATGGAAGCAGCAATCAAGAAATCAAACAACAAATTGCAAAAGATTTCTTTAAAGTGTTAAAAAGCAAAGATGTCACTTTGACGAGACTAAGGTGCACCTGACCCAGGCCATGGTATTCTCATTCACCTCATATGCATGCAAAAGGTGGACAATGAAAAAGGAAGAACAAAGAAGAACAGATGCATTCAAACTATGGTGTTGTTGAAGAATACTTAATATATCATGGACTGCCAGAAGAACAAACAAATCTGTCTGTCTTGGAGGAAGTACAGCCAGAATGCTCCTTAGAAGTGAGGATGGCAAGACTCTGTTTCACTTACTTTGGACACATTATCAGGAGGGATCAACTGCTGGAGAAGGGCATCATGCTTGGTAAAGTAGAGGGTCAGCAGAAAAGAGAGAGAATGAGACGGATTGACACAGTGGCTAAACAATGAGCTCAAACAGCAACAACTGTAAGGATGGCTTAGGACTGGGAACGTTTTGTTCTGTTATAAGAAGGTCGCTATGAGTTGGAGCTGACTTGAAGGAACTTAACAACAATGCAATGTAATGTAATCACTCTCCATAATGCAATGTTATATAATGCAATCAATCAATCAATTGTGGTCATACCAGTGTTGGGTGGATCCTAAACCTAATCATTTCTGATGTACAAAAGACCAGAGGATATGTGAGGATTCTCTACAAGTTGAAGAAAATCAAGGTTCACCAGAAGACACCAGAAATTAGGAGAGAGGCTCACAGAAGGAATCAATCAGCCAAGACACTGATTTGAACTTTTAGTCTCCAGAACTGTGAGAAAATAAATCTCTGTTCTTTGAAACCATCCACTTGTGGTATTTGTGTTATAGCAAACTGGGTAACTAAGACAAACACTAATAACTTTCTCATTGTAGAGCCACTTTTTAGTCACATTACAGTTTTCTTGGACATATTATCCTCACTTCGATGTAAGTGAAATACAGCAGTTTTTGAAACAAATTATGATACTGTCATGATAATTTTTATCTCAAGTAACATGTATTTATCTGTATAGCATAGCACAATAGTATTTTCCCTTGCTCATTCTCCACTTATAGAAAGTAATATCCACAATGTAAGCATTTAACTGTATAGTTTTTATGTTACTTTAAATGATTTATATGCAACAACATTAAACATACTGCTTAATGACATGTTTAATGTTTAGTTGTGAGGTTATTCACCCAGACAAAATTATTAAATTAATGTTAAATTTATTTGCCTCATATTTTTATGGGACTCTTTCTGTTGACTTCTATAAGCATACGTATTTAGTATTAGGTTAGTGTGTCTCTTCCAAATGGGCCTTTATTGCAAGAGTGCTTGATAATATAAGAGAATTTGTACAAAATCATTATTTGAGATGACTCCCTCTTTTCCAAGGATAATTTTGGTAAAGCTCATCTTATTTTTGGGCATATTTTCTTTTCTAACAATAGAAACTGGGCCACACAAACTAGGAATCACCAGAAAATGAGCTGTATTGAATTTACCTCAAACATATTACAGTGGAACCTGTGAGAGCCGGCACTCGATGGGACTACCTTGTTTTTCTTTGACAGGGTGCAGTCACCACTTTTCTATCTTTCTGTATTTAGTGGAAAATACTTGAGTTTTCCTTTTCTGGCAGGTTTCTGCCTTACACACTTTCTGGTTTTTGCAGGTTTCACTGTATATGAATATCTTTTAAATGTGTTTTTCAATCTTTCCAACCTCTTGGATTTTAGCATCCGAAAATCTAGACTTAATAAACTGATGTGTCCAAGTTTATGTCCTTCCACCTTGTGGCTTAAGAGAATAAAATTTAAAGAGGATATGATACTTATTTGATGTGACCTTTAACCTTCCGATTTTCCAAAATCTATGAAATATAACTAATGCTTTATATAATCTTTATCTGAATTTTAATATGGTCATGCTTATACATTATTTAGCAGGAGTACCTGCCTCACAGATTTGTTGTGACAATAAAATGAAAAAATGTTTGTAAAGCATCTAGAACATGTAAGGCATCAAGATACGTTAGTTCTTTTCTTTCAAAGAAAAGCAAACACAAATTGTCACAAGAACTCATACAGAAAATAAGCATTCTATCTCTCATGCGCCATTCTTTTGACAAATGAGTTCTGCTTTGTTAATCCCCAGCCAAGCAAATAAGTATCTTAAAAGAAATAAATGAACACTCCACAAATGGATCATTTTCTTCAACAAACTATTTGGACCTTATTCTGGAAGAATGTATATTATTTGATCCGCAACCTGTCAATGTGTCCTACCTTTAAATACCAAAATGAAAGAATCGAAGGAAGCAAACATCACATGACTATAACCACTCTTGGGACCTTCTGGGTTAAATCTGACACTCGGGAGTTCGGGAAATCTGGACAAGAGTTTGATCTATTTTTCAATTAAACAGATCTCACGTGGAAGGAGTGCAATGATGCCCACAACTCTCTCACTTTAAGAGCTGCCAAAGTGATTTACCAGAACGCAATTAGCAGATCAGTAATGCGTCCTTTAGTTTTTAAGTTTCCTAAAATCTCTTTATTTTTATCTTTGGTCCAGATAGGTAAATTCCCTTTGTTTCCTTCCTCTCAAGTGCAGGTTTAAGAGACAGTAAAGCATTTTGCCTTTGACAACTTTAGATTTTGGATGAACTGCTGTCATCTTTTCTTCCCGATGATGTCATGTTCAAAACTGGATAAAGTATACAAGCAAATTGCATGGCTCAGCAGGATCAGGAAAGTCTCAGGGAGTTGCAGTATGCTTTTTCTCATATCCTAAAGGTACAATTATGCAATTTCTATAACTTTAAAAACTAGCCTTCATCAAATATTATTTAGAATATAATTGCTGCAGTTATATATAAACTGCTGCCTCTTTAAGCAATCCAGAAGGATATAAAAGACAGATGGAGAACTGAGTGTGGCCTATTGTTTTATAAAGCTATGGTTAAAAAAACAAAAACCACCACTCACAAGAAAAAGCCTCTGCTACGAGGCAGCTGTTGAATAAAGTGGGCTGAAAGCATATTACTAGAAAACAAAGGAACCAGTAGCACAAGAATGGGAATAGTTCAGCTCTTCTTCAAAATGAAAGACTTGAAACTAGGGATCTATTGAGCTCATAAAATACCAAGAAGCCTTTTTATTTTGCCATCAATTTTTAACTAGGCTGCAGCTATCCAAGTTTCAAACACTCCTGAATCTTTAGAATTTGCTAGCTGAATTTTAACTTCTGCCATGTGGCCTCTGAATGTGGCTTGTTTCGTTAGTTTTATGACATAATTAATAGGCGTTGTCAGAGACTCTCATCTATGATCACAGGGGGTTGGCAACCATTTGTTTCCTTCCTTCCAGGCTCCGAGAAACTGGCCAGATGGCACGTCTTACTACCAAACTGCAATGTGGAAGGCATCCTTCTTGGGACACTTTTTAAGTCCTTTTTGGACAACTTCATGGCTCCTGCAGAAGTTCAATTAGTTACAGTTTACTTAATTTGCTAAAGCTACACACATTGTTTCTAGATGCCATCTGAAACATCATTGAGGTAAAAACTATTACTATCAATAATTTAATTTTTTCTCCTCTCTTTTAGTGAAAAATCAACATAGAATAGTTGAAAATGTGTTTGCAGTATACATAAATTCTAGTTCAAGCCCCGCCAAACACACTTCTTGAGCTCAGAGGTGTATTTCACTCTCTCCTGGCCTCAGTTGCTTCATTTTCTAATGAGAGATTGGGCTGAATGATGTAATCTTTTCTAACTGGAAAAGTCCATTGTTCTGTGAGTCTTCCTATGTGTAATCAATTGCAAGCTTTATGATTTCACAAATTAAAATGTGTGGTTTTGAAGATTTGTGAGAGTCCTTGAAGTTTTGTGACAAGTAGCAATTTTTAATTTTACTTGCACACATTGCAAGGCTATATGCAGGAAGGAGCCAGATTTATTATGAGAAATTCCAGCCCTCTACCCACCTTTTCTACCTCAGTGAAGTCTCATGTGCTCTTCTCATTATCAGGCTCATTAAGGTTCCAAAGAGGTCACTTCATTTTTTTTTGGGGGGGGGGGGTGGTGGTGAGGGGAGTATAATATCTTGTTTTATTCCATGAAGGAAATCTATAATATATTCTATTGCTTTGAAAATTAGTTTTCTTCCCCATACTAAGCACTCCCAGAATACAAAAGCTGTGAGGCTTTATGTAAATCAATATATATATAACAAGTGATATAAGTAGTAGTGTGAATTATTCATCAAATTATTCTAAGAATTTCAAAAACTTGTTTGTTGATTTTTAGAAACTCTGTGACATTGCTAGCCCTGGTGGTACAGTGGTTGGCAGTTCGAATCCACCAGCCACTCTGTAGGAGAAAGATGTGGCAGTCTGCTTCTGTAATGATTACAGCCTTGGAAACCCTGTGGGGCAGTTCTACCCTGCCCTACAGGGTCACTATGCATCAGAATAGAATAGATGGCAGCTGGTAAGGTTTAGTTAAGTAATCTGTCTTATCAATGATTTGACATAGAGAACTACATCAAGTTTTTCTAACAATGTCTCCAGTTAAGTTGATAGTTATTAGATAGTAAAGATAGTCACTGATAGTCAAGAGAATTTCTCTTCAGATAAGCAACATTGTTTATAGTTGTGAATCCTCTGTCAGCATCCACTAAAACTAATAGCAATTGCATTAAAAAATTTTCTAGCCTATGTTTGAGATCTTTACATATTCAATTTTCTATTGTTGACTAAAACATGACTGTCATAAATTTGAATCACTTATTTAACAAGATTAAAATAATCCTTACGTCAGGACGTGGGGTGGGGGGCATAAAGTGATGAAGAGCATAGGCATGTAGCCAGAGTGAAAACTCTGGCTCTGACACTGACGTTTTAAGTAACCTCTCAGTGCCTCAGTTTTCTTGCCTGTTTAATGAAAAAGAGTCAAATGGGTTAGAATGATGCCTGGCCCTCAAATTATTGCTAAAATTAATGCCATCAATGTCTTTGATGAGCTGTCCCGCAGTAAATGAAATGGAAGTGAGATTTAACCGAGAAGGTTGAAAACAAGAATTTGTACTCTTGGCATCTCATCTGCTGGCTCTGAGCAGTGTTCAATCTGAGGTTCCTGGAACTGATAGGTGATGAAGCGGGACATGGGCTGACCCTTGGGCATCACTGGATGGGAGAACCCATTTTGTTGCTTAAGGGCAGACTTTTGAGAGTATGGCCAGCAAGGGCATTGACCAATCAGAACAACTTCTGGTCTTAGAAAAGGAGGAGGATTCTGACAGTCCTTATGGTGGTGCAGTGGTTAAGCTTTTGGCTGCTAACCGAAAAGGTTGGCAGTTCAAATCCACCAGCTACTCCTTAGAAACTCTATGGGGCAGTTCTACTCTGTTCTATTGGGTCACTGTAAGTCGGAATCAACTTGACGGCAATGGGTTTGGTTTTGGTTTATTAAACCTTTAGTTTCTGGAGAGGTCTGAAATGGTCTGAGGAGAGAGACTTGGGCAACTGGGTGGCAGAAGTCCTTGGGGATGGGGCCCTTGAGACAAAAGCTACTTATCAACAGATATAGACATATTTCAACAACAGATAATGCCATCCTAGTGTGTCTTGGTTAAATATCAGTCCTATTTAGACAACTCATGAAATTTTCACCACTCCCCCAACCCTCAGGGAAGGGCTGGTAGTCTTCTGTAATATCTGAACCTCAAAGTGTCACATTGCTGGTATCTATCTATCTTCAAATATAGCTTAGTACACAGAAAGAGGGATCGATCCCTGGAGAAGGACATAATGCTTGGTAAAGTAGAGGGTTAGAGAAAAAGAGGAAGACCATCAACCAGATGGATTCACACAGTGGCTGCCAACAGTGGGCTCAAACATGGCGACAATTGTGACAATGGCACAGGACCCAGCAGTGTTTCGTTTCGTTGTACATAGGGTCACTATGTGTCAGAACCAACTCGACAGCACCTAATAACAACATGTAGAAGGTATTCAACAGGTATTTGTTGAATGAATGAGTGGATGAATGAATGTATGCATAGAAAGAAATCTCTTTCTGTGTTACATTCCCATAAATTTGGACTACTTAGTATCAATGCTTACTTGAACAGATTTTATGCTTCAGGTATACTGAACACTCAAACATAAGAATGAAATAGAGGATTAGTAAAACTTGCATAGGTTTTGAAGTCAGATACATCATAATTCAAACCCTAGTTTTTCTTCCTACCATTTTTTTTTCTTTTTTTCCATTTATCCTGTACTTCATATATTGGGTACTTACTGTCTGGCAAGGATTATGCATGCATGTCTCATTTTGTGTGTATGTGTGTGCTTTAGGTGAAAGGTTACAGTGCAAATTAGTATCTCATTCAAAAATTTATACACAAATTGTTTTGTAACGTTGGTTGTACTCCCCACAATGTACTCCCCACAATATGTCAGTACTCTCCCTCCTTGGGTTCCCTGTGTCCATTTGTCTGGTTTTCCTGTCCCTTCCTGCTTTCTTACCTTTGCTTTTGGGCAGGTTTTGCCCATTTGGTCTTATATATTTCACCGAACTAAGAAGCATATTCCTCACTTGTGTTATTGTTTGTTTATAGGCCTGTCTAATCTTTGGATGAAAGGTGGACTTCAGGAGTGCCTTCACTTCTGAGTTAGCAGGGTGTCTGGGGGCTATAGACTAGGGGGTTCCTCCAGTCTCTGTCAGACCAGTAAGTTGGGTCTTTTTTTTGTGAATTTGAATTTTGTTCTACATTCTTCTCCTCCTCTATCTGGGACCCTCTAATGTGATCCCAGTCAGAGCAGTTGGTGGTCGTAACCAGGCACCACCTAGTTCTTCTGGACTCTTACTGGTGGAGGCTATGGTTCATGTGGTCCATTAGTCCTTTGGACTAATATTTTCCTTGTATCTTTGGTTTTCTTCATTCACCTTTGCTCCAGATGGGATGGGATCAATAGACATTTCTTCGATGGCCACTCACAAGCTTTTAAGACCCCAGATACTACTTTACCAAAGTAGGACATACAATATTTTCTTTATGAACTATGTTATGCCAGTTGACCTAGTTGTCCCCTCAGACCAATGTCCCCAGCCCTCAGCCCCAGTAACTCAGTCCCTCAAGGCATTTGGATGTGTCTATGAAGCTTCTATGACTTTACCTTGCTCAAGTTGTGCTGACTTCTCCAGTATTGTGTGCTGTCTTACCCTTTACCAAAGTTACCACTTATCTATTGTCTAGTTAGTGTTTTTCTCTCCCTCCCTTCCCCTCCCTCATAAGCATCAAAGATTGCTTTTCTCTGTATGTAAGTCTTTTAATGAGTTTTCAAAATCAGGGTCTTGTATAATATTTGTCCTTTTGTGATTGACTTATTTCACTCAGCATAATGTCCTCCAGATTCATCCATGTTGTGAGATGTTTCCCATATTCATCATTGTCCTCTATCATGTTGTAGTGTTCTATTCTGTGTATGTAGCATAATTTTTTTATCCATTTTTATGTTGATGGACACTTAGGTTGTTTCCATCTTTTTGGTATTGTGAATAATGATGCAATGAACATGGGTGTGCATATGTCTATTCGCGTGACAGCTCTTATTTCTCTAAGATATATTCCTAGTTATAGTAGTGGGATTACTATATCATATGGTATATCTATTTCTAGCTTATTAAGGAGGTGCCATATCATTTTCAATAGTGGTTGCACTATTTTACATTCCCACCAACCATGCATAAGAGTTCCAATCTCCAGGCAACCTCTCCAGCATTTGTTATTTTCTGTTTTTCTGATTAGTGCCAGTAACGTCAGGGTGAGATGGTATCTCATTGTAGTTTTGATTTGCATTTCTCTAATGGCTAGTGATCTCCAGCATTTCCTCACGTATCTGTTAGCTGCTTGAATGTCTTCTTTGGTGAAGTGTCTGTTCATATCCTTTGCCTATTTTTTAATTGGATTATCTGTCTTTTTGTTGTAGAGGTGTTGACATACTCTATAGATTTTGGAAATTAGACCTTTGTCAGATGTCGTGGCCAAAAATTTTTTCCCAGTCTGTAGGTTGTCTTTTTACCTTTTGGTGAAGTCTTTTGATGAGCATAAGTGTTTAATTTTTAGGAGCTCCCCCTTATCTAATTTGTCTTCAGGTGTTTGTGCATTGTTAGTTATGGTTTGTATTATATTTATGCCATGTATTAGGGCATAAATAGAGTCGTTATGAGTCAAAATTGACTTGACAGCAAAGGGTTTTTTGTTGGTTTTTTCTTCTTTTTTGGTTATGGTCCCTAGCATTGTCCCTATTTTTTCTTCTATGATCTTCATTGTTTTAGCTTTTATACTTAGGTCTTTGATCCATTTGGAGTGAGTTTTTGTGTATGGTGTGAGGTATGGGTCTGTTTCATCTTTCTTACAGATGGACATCCAGTTTTGCCAAAGCCATTTGTTAAAAAGACTATCTTTTCCCCCATTTAATGGACTTTGGTCCTTTGTCAAAGATTAGCTGACCACAAGTGGATAGATTTACATCTGAGTTCTTGATTCTTTTCCATTGGTCTATGTATCTGTTGTTGTACCAGTGCCAGACTGTTTTGACTCCTGTGGCTATATAGTAGGTTCTAAGATCAGGTAGAGTGAGGCCTCCTACTTTGTTCTTTTTCTTCAATAATTCTTTGCTTATCTGGGTCCTCTTTCCTTTCCATATAAAGTTGGTGATTAGTTTTTCCATCTCGTTAAAGGATGCTGTTGGTATTTGGATTGAGATTGCATTATATCTGTATATTGCTTTAGGTAGAAGTGACATTTTCACAATGTTGAGTCTTCCTACCCATGACCATGGTATGTTTTTCCATTTATGTGGTCTCTTTTGGATTCTTACAGTAGTGTTTTGTAGTTTTTTTGTATGTCTTTTGCATCCCTGGTTAGATTTATCCCTAAGTATTTTATATTTTTAGGGGTTATTATAAATGGTATTGTTTTCTTGATTTCCTTTTTGAAGTTTTCTTTGTGGGCATATAGGAATCCAACTGATTTTTTGTATGTTTATCTTGTATCCTGCTACTCTGCTGAATCTATTAGCTCCAGTAGTTTTCTTGTAGAATCTTTGGGATTCTCTATGTACAGTATCATATCATCTGCAAATGGGGATAGTTTTACATCTTTTCCAATTTAAACGCCATTTATTTCTTTTTCTTGCCTTACTGCTCTAGCTAGGACTTTCAGCACAATGTTAAATAGGAATGGTGATAAAGGGCATCCTTGTCTTATTCCTGTTCTCACGGGGAATGCTTTAAGTCTCTCTCTATTGAGAATGATATTGACTATTGATTTTGCATAGATGCTGTTTATTATGTTGAGGAATTTCCCTTCTATTCCTACTTTATTGAGAGCGTTTATCAGGAATGGGTATTGGACTTTATCAAATGCCTTTTCTGCATCTTCTGAGATGATTATGTGATTCTTTTCATTTATTTTATTTATGTGGTGAATTACATTGATTGATTTTCTAATGTTGAACCATCCTTGCATACCTCATATGACTCCCACTTGGTTGTGGTGTATTATTTTTTTGATATGATGCTGAATTCTATTGGCTAGAATTTTGTTGAAAATTTTTAGATCTATATTCATGAGAGATATTGGTCTATAATTTTCTTTTTGTGGTATCTTTGCCTGGCTTTGGTATCAGGGTTACACTGGCTTCACAGAATGAATTTGGGAGTATTCCTTCATTTCCTATGCTCAGAAATAGTTTGAGTAGTACTGGTGTGAGCTCTTATCTGAACGTTTGATAGAATTCTCCAGTGAAGCCATCCAGGCCAGGGATATTTGTTGGTGGTGTTGTTGCTGGGAGGTTTTTTTTTTTTTTTTAATTACCTCTTCAGTCTCTTCTGCTGTTATGAGTCTATGTTCCTTCCATCTTGAGTAATCATGGATAAATCATTTCTGCTCTCTGAGACTGTAAGTCTATAAAATTAATTTTCTCATGAATAAAGATAATAATGTCTACAGTGTCATTGGAAGATTAAAAATAATATGTAAAGTGCACAGAAATAACCCGTTGTCATCGAGTTGATTTTGACTTGTAAAATTTTGACTGGCAAAAAAAAAAGATAAACAATAAGTATCATTGTTAGTTGCTGTACATAAAGCATATAGAAATAGTTCCTGGTCTTTTTGAAAAGAAAAAGAACAAAAAAACCAGTAACTGTTTTTGTTGTTGTTAGTTGTCATCTAGTCAATTCCAATACAAGACAACCAATATGTGCAAAGTAAAACTGCTCTATAGGGATTTCAAGGCTATGATCTTTTGGAAGCAGATAGCTAGGCCTGTCTTCTGAGGCACATCTGGGTGGGTACTAACTGCCAGTCTTTCAGTTAGTAGTCAACAGCTTAACTGTTTGTGTCACACCAGGAGTTAAACAATAAGTAGTACTTATTATTGTTGTTGTAGTAGATATTACTGGTGTTGTTATTAACATAATGCATTATTAGACTGTTAGCCTTCCCTTGTTTGGGAAAGGCAAGTCTTATTATTCAGGTCAATTACCCTGACATCAAGTAGTCAAATTCTGGTTTCTTTTCCATCTCATAAACCAGGTAATCAAGTTTGCTGCACATTTAGGACCTAAAGCTTACCTAATGCTTACCTAATGATAATTCAAAACACCATACTCTCCAACTTCTTTTTTTAACTAAAAGTTAGATATAATTAAAGAACTCTTCCATACACTAATTGTCAGGGAATTCTTTCAGGAAAGAATTAGGAATGCAGGAAAAATACACTTCGAGATGTACACCCTGCAGATAGACCAGGCATCCTGATCATTCTTATTATTACATAGTATTAACACATATCAGGAGGGAGTTGTTCAAATACAGCAAAGGGATATCACATGGTTTAAAATCAGGAAAGGTGTGCATCAGGGTTGTATCCTTTAATCATATTTATTCAATCTGTGTGCTGAGCAAATAGTCCAAGAAGCCGGACATTTCTGAAGCTGAAAGAACTGAAGAAAAAATCCAATCCTCAAGTTGCGAAGCTGAAGGATTCTATGGGCCAAAAATTGAACAATGCAGGAAACACCAAAAGAAGATGGAAGAAATACAAAGAGTCACTGTATCAAAAAGAATTAGGTAACATTCAATCATTTCAGGAGGCAGCATATAATCAAGAACCAATGGTACTGAGGGATGAAGTCTAAGCTGCACTGAAGGCACTGGTGAAAAATAAGGCTCCAGGAACTGATGGAATACCACTTGAGATGTTTAAACAAACAGATGTAACACTGCAAGTGCTCACTTGTCTATGTCAAGAAATTTGTAAGACAGCTACCTGGCCAACTGATGGGAAGAGATCCATATTTACGCCTATTCCCAAGACAGGTGATCCATCAGAATGTGGAAATTATCAAACAATATCATTAATATCACATGCAAGTAAAATTATGCTGACGATAATTCAAAAGTGGTTGCAGCAGTACATTAACAGGGAACTGCCAGAAGTTTAAGCCAGATTCAGAAGAGGACATGGAACCAGGGATATCACTGCTGATGTCAGATGGATCTTGGCTAAAAGCAAAGAATACCAGAAATATGTTAATCTGTGTTTTATTGACTATGTAAAGGCATTCAACTGTGTGGATCATAACAAATTATAGATAACATTGTGAGGAATGGGAATTTCAGAACACTTAATTGTGCTTATGAGGAACCTCTACAAAGATCAAGAGGCAGTCATTTGAACAGATCAAGGGGATACTGTGTGGTTTCAAGTCAGAAAGGGTGTGTGTCAGGGTTGTATCCTTTCACCAAACTTATTCAATCCGTATGCTAAGCAAATAATCCGAGAAGCTGGACTATATGAAGAAGAACCGGGCATCAGGATTGGAGGAAGACTCATTAACAACCTGCGATATGCAGATGATGCAACCTTGCTTGCTGAAAGTGAAGAGGACTTGAAGCCCTTACTGATAAAGATCAAAGACTACAACCTTCAGTATGGATTACACCTTAACATAAAGAAAACAAAAATCCTCCCAACTGGACTATAAGCAACATCATGATAAATGGAGAAAATATTGAATTTGCCTAGGATTTCATTTTACTTGGATCCACAATCAACACCCATGGAAATAACAGTCAAGAAATCAAAGGACATATTGCATTGAGCAAGTCTGCTCTTTAAAGTGTCAAAAAGCAAAGATATCACCTTGAGGACTAAGGTGTGCCTGACCCAAGCCATGGTCTTTTCAATTACCTCATATGCATGTGAAAGCTGGACAATGAATAAAGAAGACCCAAGAAGATTTGATGCCTTTCAATTAGGTGTTGGAGAAGAATCCTGAATATACCACGGCCTGGCAGAAGAACGAACAAATCTGTCTTGGAAGAAATACAACCAGAATGCTTATTAGAAGTGAGGATAGTGAGATTTTGTCTCACGTACTTTGGACATGTTATCAGGTGGGACCAGTCCCTGGAGAAGGACATCATGCTTAGAAAAATAGAGGCTCAGCAAAAAAGAAGAAGACCCTCTATGAGATGGAATGACACAGTGGTTGCAACAATGGGCTCAAACACAGCAACGATTGTGAAGATAGCGCAGGACCAGACAGTGCTTCGTTCTGTTGAATGTAGTGTCGCTATTAATCAGAACCACCTCGGTGGCACCTAACAACCATGACATTAACAAATGCTATGTTAAGTATCTGTAGTATTTCTCTAAAAGCCAGATAATTATTTAACTCTGTGGGCCCAGTGTCAGGTTAGAAGCTTAGGGCACAGATTATAATATTTCTATAATCAAATTAACACTGGGAAAAACAGATATTCTGTAATTCTGCTTTATAAAACATCTCTCTTTTTTGATCTTGAATTGGCTTTAATTTGAAATGGTCTTAACTATCACAGACTACCTTGAGGACAAAACAAAAGTTAAAAAGACTATTTTATTTTATTATTTCACTTTATTTTATTTTATTGGGGGCTGTGAGAGTTAATTTTAATGTGTCAACTTGGCCATGTTTTCTCCTGTCTGCACTCTTTCCATTGTCTGACCCATGGATTTTCCTGGACTTGCCAGCTGCCCACAATTGTGTAAGCAATTATTTGAAGTAAATCTCTCTCTTTATCTCTCATATGTCTATATCATTATGTAGATATAGAGATATAAATATATGAGAGAGAGAAAGATTTACTTCAAAAACCAAACTCATTACTGCCCAGTCAATTCAATTCTGAGTCAGCAACCCTATATAGAACAGGGTAGAACTGCCCCATAGGGTTTCCAAGGCTGTAATCTTTAAAGAAGTAGATTGCCACATCTTTCTCCTGCAGAGTGGCTGATGGGTTTGAGCAGCCAACTTTTCGTTTAGCAGCCGGGTGCTTAAACCACTGTGCCGCCAGAGCTCCAGTGGGGGGGGGGGGGGGGGGGGGCTAGCAAGTCCTAAATCCATAGGTCAGGTGATGAAGAGAGTGCAGAGTGATATATATCTCACTGGTTCTGTTTTCTAGAGGACCCTGACTAAGACAAGGGCTTTAATTAAGGATATGTGCAAGAGACATGTTATTAAACCTGGAAGACTAATCTCTAGCCAGTAGAAGCTGTGAGTGGCAGAGGGAACCACAGGGCTTTTCTTCATTCACCAGTACAAAGTGAAGAGTTTAAAGAAGAATGTTTGAGTGCGTAGTTTGAAACAGACCTCTGTCAAGGGATAAAGATTTAACCAAGGTAACCATTTAAAATAAAAAATGTTTGTGACAGCCCACTTAAGACCTACCTCAGTGTCATTTACTTCTTCTGGGGAACCAAGGAGAATGAAATAAAACCTGCTTGGTGTGTGTATGTAAAAGACTGTAAGAAAGGCACAAGATGCTCCCATTATTTCTTTCTAACAATGAAAGTAATGTCACAGAACTCTTAAAACTATCCCAAGTTTGAAAATCCTGAGTATGTCAATAAATTTCTTGTTAGATAAATATAGTTTCCCAATGCAGTTTAGGTATTTATTGTTTATACCTCTTTATTTAGAAAAGAATAGATTTCTAGATCTTAAAGTATGAAAAAAAAAAAAAAACCTGATCAGTGAGAGTGACTATATAATCATAAATGCTTCAGCATCAGAGTTTTAACAGGGTAAATCACTATCATGAAAAATCAATCGTAAGTATAAAATAGCTCCAACCTTTTAATAATGATGAATTTTTTTATAAATTATGTTGCTAGAATTTATATTATTAGGCTAGCTAGAGCATTTGAAATTAAAATTATCAAGGTAGAATTTGAGTTAAATATAAATAAATGATGTAGACAAAAGTTTGATAAGGGGAATTTAAAATAAGAATAATAATATATTTTGATCAAATAAACTTACATTTTAGGCTCTGTTGTCAACTCTTACTTATTTCCCAGCTAGCAAAAAGCACATTTTCTTCTCTTTAATGTTTTATAGATACTGCTTGAAAGCAAAAAATGTAGGTGATAGAATAGTGAAAGATGAGAAATAATTAGAGGCAAACTGATAAAGGTTGTATGAACAAAGAAAGTGGAGTCTGAATCTGAAAAAGTAAATGGAGACAAAATGAAAAACAGCTTCACATTATCTAAAAGAACTTTCCACATTAAAAAAAAAAATTGGCTGTTGCATATCTTAAAATATATTTGAAGTTTCTTCACTGACTCCTAGTAAATTCATAGGAATTACTCTTGCCATAAGAAAGGACTTTCATTCTGTGAACATAGTCATGCTAAAAATATCTTAAGTGGAATTTTTGGTAATGCTTATTAATGCGAATTGCATTGCCTGACATATAATAAAAACAAATATAATCTTAAGCAGATGAATGGATTCTCTGTTGGTAATATTACTACCACAAATTTGCTCAAGCCCAAATGAGTTTTTATCTAAAGACCTTGAGATATCATTTATGATAAAAGTTTTATGAAGTTTATGACAAATATTTCCATTTACACATTGTAATGAAGAAAGTGAAGCACAGAAAAGTTAAAATTGCTACCATGTCCTCTACCATGTCCTACAAATACATTAACTTATCATTCTTTTTTTAATGATAGAATTACAGTAATTTTTAGAGAAAAAAACTAAGAAGTAGAATTTTCGTATCACTTCATTTTATAACTATTCTCTAAATTTTGAAAATGAAAATTTGATAAATCTATAAATAAAATCAAGCATTTTTTTCCTTATAGAGTATACCCTTGGCATCATCTTTTTTTTTTTTTTTTTCTTTTCTTTTTTTATTGTACTTCAGGTGAATGTTTACAGAACAAATAGCTTCTCATTAAACAGTAGTACACATACTGTTTTATGACATTGGTTAACAACCCCATGACATGTCAACCCTCTCCCTTCTCGGCCTTTTTTTTTTTTTTTTTGGTGAAAATATACATAGCCAAAGATATACCATTTCAAAAATTTCTACATGCACAGTTCAGTGACATTGACTATGCTCTTCCAGTTGTGCTGCTATTCTCACTTTAGATGAAGGTTTACAGAACAAACTAGTTCTCATTAAACAGTTAGTACACATGTTGCCCTACGACAATGGTTAACAACCCCACTATATGTCAACACTGTCCTTACTCAACCTTGGGTTCCCTATCACCAGCTTTCCTGTCCCCTTCTGCCTTCTAGTCCTTGTCCCTGGACTGCTGTCCCTCATTAGTCCTGTTTTGTTTTATGGGGCTGTCCAATCCCCAGCTGAGAGGTGAACCTTGGAAGTGACTTCACCACCGAGCAAAAATGGTGTCTGGAGGCCATACTCTGGAGGTTTCTCTAGTCTCTTTTAGGCCAGTAAATCTGGTCTTTTTTGTGTGTGTTAGAATTTTGTTCTACATCCTTCTCCAGCTCTGTCCAGAACCCTCTGTTGTGATCCCAGTCAGAACAGTCAGTGGTGGTAGCCAGGCACCATCTAGCTGTACTGGACTCAGTCTGGTGGAAGCCTTGGAAGCTGTGGTCCATTAGCCCTTTGGACTAATTTTTTCCTTGTATACTGTTCTCTTCATTCTCCCTTGCTCCCAAAGGGATGAGACCAGTGGAGTATCTCAGATGGCTGCTCACAGGCTTTTAAGACCCCAGATGCTACTCACCAAGGTAGAATGTAGAACATTGTCTTTATAAACTGTGTTATGCCAATTGAGCTAGATGTTCCCCAAGACCATGGTCCCCACAGCCCTCCACCCAGCAATTCAGGCCCTCAGGGAGTTTAGATGTGTCTATGGAGCTTCCGTGACCTTTCCTTGTACAAGCTGTGCTGGGCATCAGCATTTTTATGTCTTTGACCACTAAATGCTCTACTCAGGATTAAGAAAATAAAGAGAAATATACTGGAATTTTGCACTTATCCATAAGCTAATTAGAATGCATGATATTTTACAAAATAAAGCACACGTTTTTAAATCTTTTAAATTTACATCTTTATCCAAAAATTATGAAAGCCCTGGTGGCATAGTGGCTAAAAGCTATGGCTGCTAACCAAAAAGGTCAGCAGTTCAAATTCACCAGCCGCTCCTTGGAAACTCTATGGGGCACTTCTATTCTGTCCTTTAGGGTCGCCATGAGTTGGAATCGACTCGATGGCAATGGGTTTGGTTTTTTGTTTTTTTTAATCCAAGAGTTATAGATTCGTTTTCCTACATCATTCTTGGCACTGTATATTGGGAATATAATAAGAACTAAAATCTATGCCCTAAAGGATAGTAGAAGGTCATCGGAGAGATAATGAATACACATATAAAACAATAAAATAACAGCAGAAATTCTTCCATCATTAAAAAGTTAATGAATGGTAGAGATGACAAAGGAAGTTTCATAAAAGGATGAGAACTTTAAAAGTCATGAAAATGTTCCATGATGAGGTCAGCCATAACTAAGTAGATTATTCAACTACTCAAAGTTTACTATTATTACTAAGCTTGTCCTTACACATAGAAAGACTAAAATGATCACAACTGGAATGATTTATTGAGTGCTCAGAGGGGCCTCTTTGTTCAAATGTAACATAATGATGCCTGACGTACTTTTAGGTTCCTGGGTGGCACAAACGGTTTGCACTCAACTACTAATCTAAAGGCTGGAAGTTCAAACTCACCCACGGGTGCCACAGAAGAAAGGCCTAGAGATTTCTTCCCTAAAGATTACAGCCAATAAACCCTATGGAGTAGTTCTACTCTGCAACAATGGGGTGTCAATATGAGTCAGAATCAACTCGACAAGTTTTTGATATACCTTTAATAGGACACAGAAACTTTTCAAAAATAAGAGTTAAATTTAAATGTGCAAAAAAAATTGAAGACATTGGTAATAAGGCCACAGAATTCATGCTGTGGTTTTATTTATATATATATATATATAAAAATAATTGTGTTCGTGTGGAATTTGTACATAGACCAAGAGGCAGTCATTCAAACAGAACCCAAGGGGATAATGTGTAGTTTAAAACTAGGAAAGGTGGGTGTCAGTGTAGTATCCTTTCACCATACTTATTCAATCTGTATGCTGGGCAAATAATCCAAGAAGCTAGACTATATGTAGAAGAATGGGGCACCAGAATTGGAGGAAGACTCATTAACAACTTGTGATACACAGATGACACAACCTTGCTTGCTGAAAGTGAAGAGGACTTGAAAACTTACTGATGTAGATCAAAGACAATAACCTTCAGTATGGATTACAACTGTACACAAAGAAAACAAAAATCATCCCAACTGGACCAATAAGCAATATCATGATAAACAGAGAAAATATTGAAATTGTCAAGTATTTCATTTTACTTGAATCCACAATCAACGCCCACGGAAGCAGCAGCCAAGAACACAAACGATGCATTGCACTGGGCAAATCTGCTGCAAAAGACCTCTCTAAAGTGTTAAAAAGCAAAGATGTCACCTTGAGAACCAAGGTGCGCCTGACCCAAGCCATGGTATTTTCAATCACCTCATATGTATGTGAAAGCTGGACAATGAATAAGGAAGACCCAAGAAGAATTGATGACTTTGAGTTATGGTATTGGGGAAGAATACTGAATAGACCTTGGACTTCCAGAAGAATGAACAAATCTGTCTTGGAAGAAGTACAACCAGAATGCTCCTTAGAAGCAAGGATAGGGAGACTTCGTCTCAAAGAAAGCAACGATTGTGAGGATGGTGCAGGACCAGGCAGTGTTTTGTTCTGTTTGACTTAGGGATTAGGAAACCACACAGTAGCAAAGAAAATAAAGTTGGTTTGGGGGCCTAATTTTGCTGCTTAACAACATAGCCAAAGGTAGGTCTGGATTTCAAATAAAACAGCAAATATGAAAAAAAGGAACATTGAATCTTTACCTCTCTCACGTTCCACCAAAATTCCAGATGAAACATTTAAAAAATAAAATAATAGGAGTACTACCAAAGCAGCAATAATTTTATTTTTTACATTTTAGAGTAGGGTTTTAAAAAAATGTAAAGATGACTCTTAAGTCAGAAATCATAAAGAAAAAAAATCAGATACATTTGACATAATAAAAATGTAAACTCTCTCTCCAAGAAACTCTATAAACAAAAGATAGACTAGAACAATAACTGTAAGTTATATGACAGACAAAATGCTAATGTTGTTATTTTAAAAGCTTGTAGCAATTAATGAGAAAAAGTAGAACATTTTGTGTCTGAGAACAGTGCTCAGTCTCAGAAGCTGACCCTAAGCGAAGACTTAATGTGCAAGTAATTTACACAGGATGTGCAGGAAGCAATGGCAGGGGAGTGGGAAAGTGAAACAGGGAAAGGAAGACAGTCAATAAAGGCAGCATTATCATATCAGCTACCACTGTGGGTGACTTTAACTTAATCTACAGGAAAACTCCAGGGAATGGTATAGAACACAGGCCTCAGAGTCATAAACACAAGGGGCAGGGGCGAGGTTGCTGAGTTATTTATCACCAACTGCTGCCAGCCATTGGTATAAAACTGCCCCTAAGGAGTGTGACTTCCTGGCAGTTGTGATCTGCTACGTGGGAGAGTGGAGTGGCCTTTGTAGCTTTGGAGAACATCCTCGATGAAAGAGCTGCAGATACTGGCAGCTGGAAGTAGGCTAGAGTTCACTGAAATGTTCTCTCTCAAGGGAAATGAGCAGGGTCTCTACAGCCACTGCTACAAGGAGCAAATAATATGAATTGTAGTTTACATTAAAAATATAAAAATGTTTGGAGCCCGAGTTCCAGCAAAATGGCGCTCTAGGCAGAAGCACCATGCCGTCCCTCCACAGCAAAGATCAAAAAAACTAAGCTAAACAGAGAATACAACAATCCTGAAACCCTAAAACATCAAATGAAGAGATAAAGAACTCAGCCAAGCACCAAATGGAGTGAGAAAACTGACAGAGAACGGAGAGTGAGGAGAGATTCATGCAGAGGTCCCCTACCAGCTAACGCAGCATGGATCCACTATCTTGGACTCCTATCGGAGACCAGCAAACAGGGGGTATGAAAAAGCAGCCTCATGGAGCGTCCAGAGGGAGACAAAACAACCGGTAATTTGCGGTGTGTGCTTTACCACTCCCCACCCCTCTTCAACCCGGCTCAGCCTCCACTGCTTCCTGTGGTCACGGTCTCTTGACCGGGAAGTGCCGGCTGCTTCGATTCCTCACACCCGAGCAGGCGGCACTCTGGGTGCCATTTGTTGGCTGCTAGTGTTGCTTTTTTTTTTCTGCTTCTTTTGATTTCTCACTTGCCTCTCACCACCTCCCCGTCCTTTCACTCGAGTGCCTGCTCCGTGCGCCACCTTTGCTTCTTCCTGAGGGGCTCCAGAGTGCCAGCAATTTGTGACATACACTTTCCCACTCTCCACCCTTCTTCACCCACACTCAGCTTCCTCTGCTTCCCACAGACACAGTCTCTTGTCTAGAAACACCAGCCCGCACTAGCTGGCTCTCTGAGTGCCATTTGTTGGCTGCTGGTGTTGCTTTTTTTTTTTTTCTTTTTCTTTTTTCTGCTTCTTTGGATTTCTTGCTTGCCTCTCACTGCCTCCCCCTCCTTTCGCTGGAGTGTCTGGCTCCGTGTGCCATCTTTGCTTCTTCCTGAGGGGCTACGGGGCTCCATTCGAGTGTGCAGCTGCTTCCCGGTCTGAGCTACCGCGCTGGTGGGATCCCAGGGCTTTTGTTCCTTTGTTCCTCTGCTTCCCGCAGCCACAGCCTCTTGAACAGGAAGTGCTGGCTGCTTGGATTCCACACACCCAAGAGGGCGGCTCTCTGGGTGCCATTTGTTGGCTGCTAGTGTTGCTTTTTTTTTCTGCTTCTTTTGATTTCTCACTTGCCTCTCGCCACCTCCCCCTCCTTTCACTTGAGTGCCTGGCTCCGTACGCCATCTTTGCTTCTTCCTGAGGGGCTGCGGAGCTCCATTCGAGTCTGGAGCTGTTTCCCGGTCTGGACTACCACGCTGGTGGGATCCCGGGGCTTTTGTTCGTTTGTTCATTTTGAATTGTTTGTTTGTTTTCTTTTCCTTTTCTTGAGTTGAGAGCCCTTACTGGCCAGGCGGAGCTGCATGGCAAGGAATTCCCCTTCAGCTTCCACACACGTGCAGAGGGATCCCAGAGGGCATTGCTTTTTTGATTGTTTTTTTTTTTTCTGATTTTTTGGGGGGCCTTTCTTGTTCTTTTATTTTTTTTAATTCCTTTTGTTTTCTTTTCCGTCTTTTTCCCTTTTTGTCTTTCTTCATTGCTCAGTTTCTCATCTCTCTATCTCTTCTTCTCTTTCTGATCCCTGAATACCAGGTGTTGTATACCTCTACGCCTTCTAGCCAGGCTGTACTGCGACACCTGAGAGCGACTTCCCCAGACCTCATAGCTGCATCGGTGGGAACCCTGGGAACTTTGCGGTTCTTTAACCTTTCTGATTTTTATTTATTCATTCTTTTCTTTTCTTCCTCTTCCCCTTTCTGTTTTTCTCCATTTCATAGTCTCTCATCTCTCCATTCCAATGGCAAGCTCCCCTAGCATTCTTTTTTGTTTGTATGTTTTTTGGCTCCTGTTCCTCTCTCCTCTCTCCCATATCCATCTTAGCTCCACACATAACAATCTCCCTGCTGCATCCTGCCTACCTGCACCACACGCTTGACATCACACCACGAAGCAGTACAGGCACGGCCTACTGGAACCTGCCCTGCACTGATTACCGACCCACCCTGGTGGCTTTAGTAAGTGCCACAGACAACCCGTCCCAGTAAGTCCTCTTCAGCTAGACCTGCCCTGCTGTACCATATCTGAGTGACTGACCCTGCCAGTTGGAGAAGGAGGTGAAAATTATTGAGCACACAGATGAGCAAACAACAAAGAACACATAGTCTGTCTGCTCAGACATATTTTTTTTTAAAAAAAAGGGATGAAACAAACAAAGCTACAATCAATAAACAAGAAAAATAACTACAGAACGCCCCGAAAACAGCAGACAATATCAAAATATTTACAAAAACAGGACAGGATGGTTCCAGTAGGAGTCCAAATTAAAACACCAGATGACTCTCCTGTGGAAGAAAATTCACTAGAAGTACCTGATAGGGAATTCAAATCTCTAATACTCGGAATTTTCCAAGAACTGAGGCAAAAAGCTGACAAACATGAGGAAAAAATAGACAAATTCATGGAAAATACAGACAAAAAAATTGGAAGAATTCAGGAAGGTGATGCAGGAACAAAATGCCAAAATAAATTCACAACTAGAAATTATACAAAAACAACATTTAGAAATCCAAAAGATAAACAACAAGATTTCAGAAATGGATGATGTCATAGAAGGGCTGAGAAGCAGATTTGAAACCACAGAAGACAGGATCAGTGGAACTGAAGACAAACACTTGGATACAACTCTGTTTCAGGAAAACTCAGAAGAAAAAAAAACAAAGAAAAATGAACAGACGCTGAGAGTTATGTGGGACACAGTTAAAAGCAAAAATTTACAAGTGATTGGCATTCCAGAACAGAGGGAGAAAACAGAAAAAACAGAGAGGATCATTGAGGAACTGCTGACAGAAAACTTCCTCAATACCATGAAAAATGAAAAGCTGGCCATCCAAGAAGCTCAACGAACACCATATAGAAGACACCCCAAAAGAAAATCAGCAAGGCATATCATATTCACACTCACCAAAACCAAAGACAAAGAATCCTGACATCAGCTCATGAAAAACAAGAAGTCACATACAGAGGAGAAACAATAAGACTAAGCTCAGATTATTTGGCAGAAACCACGCAGGCAAGAAGGCAATGGGAAGACATATATAAAATCTTGAAAGAAAAAAATTGTCAGCCAAGAATAATATATCCTCCAAAACTCTTGTTCAAATTTGATGGTGAAATTAGGTCATTTCCAGATAAACAGAAATTAAGGGAATATGTAAAAGTCAAACCAAACTTACAAAAATTATTAAAGGGAGTTCTTCTATCTGAGGTCAAACAGCTTCAGCTCACAGGCAGAACCTAGGCTGCAGGACTGTACCAGCCAGATACCAATCTAGGAAATGAACTCTCGAGGACTATCCAAAACCAAAAGAAATACAACAGGGAATCAGAGCAGTTGATAGATGGATGACAACAACATCAAAACAATAAAAGAGGGAATAAACGGCATAGGTATAGAACCTTCTAATGGAGAGGAAGGCAAGGCAATAACAAGTAATGGTATAAACTTAGAAAGATAAGGGTAAAATTCATGGTAACCACAAAGAAAGTTAACAAACATACTCATAAAACAAAAGAGGAAAAACATAAAGTCTCAGCAAAAACAAAACCTACAAAAACAAAAGAAGTGAAAAAAAAAAAATCCACAAACAAAAGCAACTCAGCACAAGAGAGTAAGAAGAACAAAGAAAACTTCAGCACCACAAAAAAAAGCACTACAAAATGACAGCAACAAACTCACATCTATCAATAATTACACTGAATGTAAATGGACTCAATGCACCCATACAGAGACGGAGAGTGACAGAATGGATAAGAAAACAGGATCCATCAATATGCTGTCTACAAGAGACACACCTTAGAAACAAAGATGTGAATTTATTAAAAGTCAAAGGTTGGAAAAAAATATATCAAGCTAACAACTACCAAAAAAGATCAGGAGTGACAATTATAATATCAGAGAAAATAGATTTTAAAACGAAATCTACCATAAAAGACAAAGAAAGACACTATATAATGATTAAGGGGACGATCTATCATGAAGACATAACCATAATAAATATCTACACACCCAATGACAGGGCTCCAAAATACATAAAACAAACTCTAACAACACTAAGACAGAAATTGAAAGTTCTACAATAATAAGAGGAGACTTCAACACAACATTCTGAGTAAAGGACAGAACAACTAAGAAGAAACTCAGCAAAGATACAGAAGACCTAAAGGGCACAATCAGCCAACTGGACCACATAGACATATATAGAACATCCAACAGCTGAAAAGTACACATTCTATTCCAATGCACATGGAATGTTCTCCAGAATAGACCACATCTTAGGCCACAGAGCAATCCTCAACAAGATCCAAAATGCTGAGATAATTCAAAGTATCTTCTCTGACCACAAGGCCAACAAGGTAGAAATTAACAATAGAAAGAGCAAGGAAAAAAAATCAACTACATGGAAACTGAATAATACCCTGCTTACACATCAGTGGGTAAGAGAAGAAATCAGAGATGGAATTAAAAAATTCCTAGAATCAAATGAGAATGAAAACACATCATACCAAACCTTTTGGGACACAGCAAAGGCACTCCTCAGAGGACAATTTATAGCAATAGATGCACATATCAAAAAACAAGAAAGGGACAAAATCAAAACATTAACTACAGAACTCAAACAAATAGAGAGAGAACGGCAAAAAAAGCCCACAACCACCGGAAGAAAGGAAATAGTAAAGATGAGAGCAGAAATAAATAAAATAAAGAACAGAAAAACAATAGAAAGAATCAACAAAACCAAAAGTTGGTTCTTTGAAAGAATCAACAAAATCGACAAACCACTGGCCAGACTGACAAAAGAAAAACAGGAGAGGACACAAATAACCCAAATAAGAAATGAAATGGGGGACATTACAACAGACCCAACTGAAATAAAAAGGATTATAACAGAATATTCTGAAAAACTATACTCCAACAAATTCGAAAACCTAGAGGAAATGGATAAATTTCTAGAAACACACAGCCTACCCAAACTACAACAAAGTGATGTTGAAACCATAACAAGAGAAGAGATTGAAAAGGTAATAAAAAAAACTCCCAACCAAAAAAAGCCCTGGCCCAGATGGCTTCCCTGGAGAATTCTACAAAACATTTACAGAAGAGCTTGTACCAGTACTACTCAAGCTATTTCAGAGCATAGAAGAGGAAGCAACACTTCCAAATTCATTCTATGAAGCCAGCATAACGCTGATACCAAAACCAGGCAAAGATGTCACAAAAAAAGAAAATTACAGACCAATATCTCTCATGAATATAGATGCAAAAATTCTGAACAAAATTCTAGCCAATAGAATTCAGCATCATATCAAAAAATAATACACCACAACCAAGTAGGATTCATACCAGGTATGTAAGGATGGTTCAACATTAGAAAATCAATCAATGTAATCCACTACATAAATAAAAGGAAAGAAAACAATCACATGATCATCTCAATTGATGCAGAAAAGGCATTTGACAAAGTCCAACACCCATTCTTGATAAAAATTCAGAATAAAATAGGTATAGAAGGGAAATTTCTCAACATAATAAAGGGCATCTATGCAAAACCAATGGCCAACATCATTGTTAATGGAGAGAGGCTGAAAACATTCCCCTTGAAAACAGGAACAAGACAAGGATGACCTTTATCACCACTCCTATTTAACATTGGGCTGGAAGTTCTAGCTAGAGCAATAAGGCAACAAAAAGAAATAAAGGGTATCCAAATTGGTAATGAAGAAGTTATACTGTCCCTGTTTGCAGATGATACATAGAAAACCCTAAAGACTCCACGAGAAATCTACTGGAACTAATAGAAAGATTCAGCAGAGTAGCAGGATACAAGATAAACATTCAAAAATCAGTTGGATTCCTATACACCAGTAAGGAGAACAATGAAAAGGAAATTAGGAAAACAATACCATTTTCAATAGCCCCTAAAAAGATAAAATACTTCGGAATAAATCTGACCAGGGATGTAAAAGACCTATACAAAGAAAACTACAAAACACTACTGCATGAAACCGAAAGGGATCTACATAAATGGAAAAACATACCATGCTCATGGGTAGGCAGTCTCAACATTCTACCCAAAGCAATTTACAAATACAACGCAATCCTGATCCAAATACCAACAACATTCTTCAAAGAGATGGAAAAACTAATCATTAACTTTATATGGAAAGGCAAGAAGCCCCAAATAAGTAAAGCAGTACTGAAGAAGAAGAATAAAGCTGGAGGACTCACACTACCTGACTTCAGAACCTACTATACAGCTACAGTAGTCAAAACAGCCTGGTACTTGTACAATGACAGATACATAGACCAATGGAACAGAATTGAGAACCCACATGTAAATCCATCCACCTACGGTCACCTGATCTTCGACAAGGGCCCAAAACCAGCAAATGGGGAAAAGACAGTCTTTTTAACAAATGGTGCTGGCAAAACTGGATATCCATCTGCAAAAAAATGAAACAGGACCCATACCTCATACCGTATACAAAAACTACTTCAAAATGGATCAAAGACCTGAATATAAAGCCTAAAAATATAAAGTACATAGAAGAAAAAATAGGACCAACACTTCAGGCCTTAATACATGGCATTAACAGGATACAAACCATAACCATCAACGCACAAAACTCAAGAGCTAAGCTAGATAACTGGGATTTTCTAAAAATCAAACACCTATGCTCTTGAAAAGACTTCACCAAAAGAGTCAAAAGAGAACCTACACACTGGGAAAAAATCTCTGGACAGTATAAGTCAGACAAAGTTCTAATCTCCATAATCTACAAGAAAATCCAACACCTCTACAACAAAAAGACAAATAATCCTATTAAAAAATGGGCAAAGGAAATGAACAGACACTTCACCAAAGAAGACATTCAAATGGCCAACAGACACATGAGGAAATGCTCGCGATCACTAGCGATTACAGAAATGCCAATTAAAACCACAATGAGATACCATCTCACCTCGGCATTACTGGCATGAATCAAAAACACTGGAAATAACAAATGTTGGAGGGGCTGCGGGGAGATCGGAACACTTATGCACTGCTGGTGGGAATGCAAAATGATACAACCATTTTGGAAAATGATATGGCGCTTCCTCAGAAAGCTAGAAATAGACATACCATTCGATCCAGCAATCCCACTCCTAGGAATATATCCTAGAGAAATAAGAGTTGTCACTCGAATAGACATATGCGCACCTATGTTCATGGCAGCATCATTCACAATAGCAAAATGATGGAAACAACCTAGATGCCCATCAACAGATGAATGGATAAACAAACTATGGTACATACACACAATGGAGTACTATGCAACGAGAAAGAACAACAATGAATCTGTGAAGCATCTCATAACATGGATGAAACTGGAGGACATTATGCTGAGTGAAATAAGTCAATCACAAAAGGACAAATATTGTATGAGACCTCTAGTGTAAAAACCCATGAAAAAGTTCACACACAAAATGTTACAATCTTTGTTGGTTACCAGGGATGGGAGGGGTGGGGGGGAAATTCTAAACAGGCAATAGATAAGTGGTATCTTGGGTGAAGGGTGAGACAGTACACAGTACAGGGGAAACTAGCACAACCTGTACAAGGAAAGGTCATGGAAGCTCCACAGACTCATCCAAACTCCCTGAGGGACTGAATTGCTGGGTGGAGGACTGTGGGGACCATGGTCTCGGAGAACATCTAGCTCAACTGGCATGACACAGCTTATAAAGACAATGCTCTACATTCTACCTTGGTGAGTAGTGTCTGGGGTCTTAAAAGCCTGTGAGTGGCCATCTAAGATACTCCACTGGTCTCATCCCTTCAGGAGCGAGGGAGAATGAAGAGAACAGGATACAAGGAAAAGATTAGTCCAAAGGACTAACTGTCCACAGCTACCAAGACCTCTACCAGACTGAGTCCAGTACAGCTAGATGGTGCCCAGCTACCACCACTGACTGCTCTGACCAGGATCACAACAGAGGGTTCTGGACAGAGCTGGAGAAGGATGGAGAGCATAATTCTAACTCACAAAAAAAGACTAGATTTACTGGCCTAAAGGAGACGGGAGAAACCTCCAGAGTATGGCCCCCAGACACCCTTTTAGCTCAGTGGTGAAGTTACCTCCGAGGTTCACTGTTCAGCCTGGGAGTGGACAGCCCATAAAACCAATTGAGACTAACGAGGTACAGGAGTCCAGTGACAAGGGCCAGAAGGCTGAAGGGGACAAGGAAACTGGTGATAGGGAACCCAAGGTTGAGTAAGGATATTGTTGATGTGTTGTGAGATTGTTAACCATTGTCATAGGGCAACATGTGTAGTAACTGTTAAATGAGAAACTATTTTGTTCTGTAAGCCTTCATCTTAAGTGAGAATAACAGCACAACTGGAAGAGCGTAGTCAATGTCACTGAACTGTGCATGTAGAAATTTTTGAAACAGTGTATCTTTGGCTATGTGTATTTTCACCAAAAAAAAAAGGTTGAGAATTTAGAGGGTTAATATGTTGTGGGGTTGTTAACCAATGTCATAAAACAATATGTGTACTACTGTTTCATGACAAACTATTTGTTCTGTAAGCCTTCACCTGAAGTACAATAAAATATAAATATATATATATATAAATGTTCGATATTCATGAAAAAATAAAGATCAATTTCATTAGTAATCAAGTAAAGGAAAATTTAAAATATTTGGATTTTTGTTTATTAAGATAATATTTTTAAAGATTGATAATATTTATTCTTTTTTAATAAGGAGAGAAAATATACCCTTATATATTGTTGATGAGAACATAATTAGTAAAATTTTTCTGGAAAATAATAAGCCACTATGTTTCAGTGTTTGATGTACTTTGGCCCTGCAGTTCCATTTCCTGACCATCCTATTTACAATTATATCTCTACCCTCTGACACTTGTATCATCCTTCCATGCTTCATTTTTCTCCACAGTACATATCACCATGTAATAACTACATTTTTTTACTTATTTTTTTTTACTGTCTATTACTGTCATTAGAATATATATAACTTTGTCTCTAGTTATTAAGTAGTATTGATTGTTATTTTATATTTTAAGATAACTCAATTGGTGGCAATCACAATAGTTATATAGCTCTATATCTTAAAATATAAGATGAGCTGTCATTAGGTAGTGGTTACAAATCCTCAGCATTCCCCATAGAACCAGCAAGAAGGGTCTCTGCCTGAAGCGCTATGCTTAGAGCCTCTGCAGATCGCAAACACACAAAGACAAATGTGTTAGAGAACTCATAGGTATCTCGGTCACTTGGAATGCAGTGCTAGGTACTGGCACACCATGAACCATAACATTGCAAGTCCACTTTTGCGACTAACATCGTTTTCCCCTGGGAAACATTTCTCCCCATCTCTTTCCCCCGTGGCCTCAAAGTAAAAGGCAATTCCATTCAAATGAAGTTCTATGATTTGTGCTGCTGCCAACATTGGACACAGAGATGCATCAGAGTGAGGGAATAATTTGAGCAGTGGAAGTGCTGAAGTAAAAGAAGACAAGTTAATTAACTGTCAAATTATTCCTCTCAGGATAAGTATAATAGAGTCTTAAATAAGAAGGCATCATTTTTCAATAGTGCTGACTACCTCTTTCCTTCTGTTTGTGTACCACAAGTTAGTGGGGTTAAGCATTAGGCTGCTAACTGAAAGGTTGGTGGTTCAAACCCACCAACCACTCCACAGGAGAAAGATGAGGCAATCTGCTCCCATAAAGCTTACAGCCTTGGAAACCCTATGGGGCAGTCCTCCTCTGTCCTATAGAGTCTCTGTGAGTCAGAATCAACTTGATGGCAGTTGGTTTGGTTTTTGGTTGGTTCACAATAGTTGCACATGGTGACCCAGGAACATTTTCCAGTATTAACAATTCATATTACTCTTAAATATGTATTAAAAAAACCTGCTGCCATTGAGTCGGAATGAATATGCAAATATAACAAACAGCTGCCAATGAGTAGACTCCAGCTCCAACTCAGGCTGACCCCCAAGTGTGTCAGAGTGCAACTGTGCTCCATAGGGTTTTCAGTGGTTGACTTTTCAGAAGCAGACTGCACGGCCTTTCTTCTGAGGCAGCTCTGGGTAGACTCGAACCTCCAACTTTTTGGTTAGTAGGTGAGCATGTTAATTGTTTGCACCACGCATGTATGTGCGAGTGTGTGCATGCACACAGACATACACACATATAAATCTGACATAACATACATGCAATGTGAAATCATTTCTTTATATTGGCAACTAGATGGACATTGAAAACTAGAATTTATGTGTACTTGCATTTTTATGAAAATATTTAATAAGAATTAAATTTTCAGATTATTAAATAGAACTTTCAGATCTACATACTTTATGTAAGTTGTTGATTTTCACTAGTTACAAGTCACAGTTGTCTTTAACTTTAATAAATGATTTAAAATATTTTAGAAAAATAACTTTTTAAAAACATACATAAAAATAATTTTAATCAAGTTTTTATATTTAATTTAAAATTTTGAAGACTATATAAACATATCTGGTATACTTTGAATGCAGTTACTTTATTTCACAATCCTAGTTTCAATCATTACTGTCAATAGAAGAAAATTATGTGAAAGATTTTGATTATAACAATGTAGTGATTTGGCTGAAATGAAAACAAGAAAAATAAATTTTATGGAATACAGGTACAATAATTTATAAATTGTAAATTATTTGTAGTATTCATACAAACACTGTTGGCTTATCAGTAGATCACTCAGGTGGGCACAGCAGTTAAATGCAGCCATCTTTGTTAACCTCAAAATATAAAGCCATAGTTTTACATATATTTTTTCTGAATTTTGTGGTTATAAAGGTGTATCTGTTAAGACAGGCTGATACAGCATATTTTATTTAAAATTTTATTCATTTGATATATAACTTTAAAAATATTTAGAACTAAGGAATGTGGACTTCTATTTGTAGTCCTACCCTCAGCCTTGAAATTGTTGTGGGTGGGCCTGCAGGTCCCAGTGCCTCCTTTAGGCCCCTTCACCTTATACTGTCTTTGCTCAAGACATTCAATTCATACATATTCCCTGACTAATAAGTCACTTCACGGGCTTGCCTGCAGATTTCAGCTTTATCACATTGTTAGATGTGAACTTAAAGTACTACTTCAGCCAATCCAGCCACTTATTTTCATGGCGTCCCATGAAAGCTCCCATGAAAGCTTAGTTGTGCAGAAACTAACCAACCAGATAACTTATAAAGGAATTGTCATTAAAAGGCACAATTTCAAAAATGTACTAACTACACACTAGGATGGCTGTGATCAAAAATAACAAAAAACAACAACAAACGTTGGCAAGGAGGTGGAGAAATTGGAACCTTTATCCAGTGCTAGTGGGAATGCAAAATGGTACAGCTGCTGTGGAAAACAGTTTAGGGGCTCCTCAAAAAGTTAAACATAGAATTACCATATGATCCCAAGCCATTTGGAGCAAAGGAGAATGAAGAACACCAAAGACACAAGGAAAATACTAGCCCAAGAGACAAAAGGGCCACATAAACCAGAGTCTCCATCAGCCTGAGATAAGAAGAACTAGATGGTGCCCAGCTACCACCAATGACTGCCCTGACAGGGAACACAGCAGAGAATCCCTGACAGAGCAGGAGAAAAGTGTGTTGCAGAACTCAAATTCATGTAAAAAGACCAAACTGAAGGGTCTGCCTGAGACTGGAGGAACCCTCAGAGCTATAGTCCTCGGATGCTTTGTTAACACAGAACTAAAACCATTCCTGAAGCCCACTCTTCGGACAAAGATTAGACTGGACTATAAAACATAAAATAATACTCGTGAAGAGTGCACTTATTAGTTCAAGCAGATATACAAGACCAAGTGAGCGGCTCCTGTCCAGAGGGAGGATGAAAAGGCAGGAAGGGACAGAAGCTGGTTGGATGGACACGGGAAACCCAGGGTGGAAAAGGGGAGTATGCTTATATGGATTGCAACTAGTGTCACATAACAATATGTATATAAATTTTTGTATGAGAAATTAACTTGAGCTGTAACCTTCCACCTAAAGAACAATTAAAAAAAAAAAAAGAATTACCATATGACCCAGCAATTCCACTCCTAGGTATATACCCAAGAGACATGAAAGCAGTGACGCAATAGACATAAGTACACCAGTATTTCGTGCAGCACTATTCACAATAGCAAAGGGTGGAAACACTCTAAATGTCCATTAACAGATGAATGAATAAACAATATGCAGTACATACATACAACATACTGCTCAGCCATAAAGAAAAACGAAGCCCTGATATATTCTACAACATGGATGGACTTTGGAAACATTATGCTGAGAGAAGTCAATCACAAAAGGATAAATATTGTTATAATCTCACTCATATGAAATATCTAGAATAAGCAAATGTATAGAGACCAAAGATTACCAGTGGTTACCAGGGGCAGGAGCGAGGGGAAAGGGAAGTCATTGTTTAGGACGCATTGAGTTTCTGTTTATGGTGATAGAAAATCTGGCAAGGGATATTAGCAATGGTTGCATAACATGATTAATGTAATTGATCTCACTGAACTGTACATATGAAAAGCATTAAATTGGCAAATGTTGTGTTATATATATATTCACAACAATAAAAAAGCAAAAGCAAAGGTACTAACTAAAATAGAGAAACATCCATCTATGAACAGATCTATGACTCTCTGTTAGTCTTTATTTTGTATTTATATAACAGAACAAAAAGGCACCATGTAAACTGTGTGAAAAAATATAATCAAAATTGCTTCTTCTTCAGAAGATGTTACCTTGCACAGAATGCTGAAATACTATAGTAATAACATACATACTTTGTTTATTTTTTCCATTCCAAGATGGATAAAACCACACTGATAGATTTATTCTAAAATGTTCCTATTTCATTACTTCCTTTCTTCCATTTCATGGGCATGCTTTACAAGAATTGGAATGACAATATTTCAAGATGATAAACAAACAGAAGATACCTGCTATAATGTGCTCTGCTTGTTGTATCGGTACCAAATATGATATACACCTATAATCTTTAAATTTGATATTTTATTCTTAAGGGAAAATGTACAGAAAAATTTACCAATTATCTTCAAGTATATGAATCATCAATAACTTTACAACACTAGCTCCACATATATTAAGTTGAATTGGAAACTACTGAGGATCAAGCAGAATCATCTGTGTGTATGCCAATATGTAGAAAATGATATGTCCTACCTTGGTATACAGGAGCCCTGGTGGCGCAGTGGTTAACTGTTTGGCTGCTGACCAGAAGGTCAGCAGTTCAAATCCACCAGTCACTCCTTGGAAATCCTATGAAGCAGTTCGCTCTGTCCTAGAGGATTGGTACCGGGTCGCTACTGGGTCACTATGAGTTGGAATCGACTCATCGGCAACAGGTTGTTTTTGTTTTTGTTTTGTTTTACCTTGGTATACAGCCAGGTATAGATTCTATGAGTCCAAATTGAATCAGCGGCAGTGGTTTTTTTTTTTTTTTTTTTTTTTTTTTGTGACCTTGGTATAGAGCGAGGCATAGCCTGGTAAACTGCAAGGCATAGGGTACAGGTGGAAGGATCAGTACCTGCAGCCAGACCCCTGAGCCACCCTCTTGGCAGGGTAAGTTGTAGGGTGACTGTCCTAGCTGTTTTGCTGAAAGAAAGTTCAATCTTAGAGCACGAAAAAGTTGAGGATATCTCAACAGAGGTCACTTTTCCTGGATAAGAAGAAATGCCAACAGGGGCTAGGCACCAGGCTTGACTAAGACAACATGGACATTACTGTGACACTTTTTGTTACAAGGAGTCCTTAACCAGCCTTAACCAGCAGACTGTACAGAGGATGGCTCATTCTAGGAAATTAATTTTTCTTTAAAAAAATCACAAGACCAGATATTATTGCAAGCATATACATACATATGAGCATGTGTGTACTAGATTGCAAACTTTAAAATAGAAGGGACTAGTTTAGTCGGTGGAAGTATTAAAGAAATATACACAGATATTTACAAATAAATACAAAGGCTGCAGGAGTAACGTTTTAAAAACATAATAAAACCCTAGAGTTTTCTGTCCCTATTATCCTCTTCTACTCCATGTGCTCATCTCTCACTCAGCTGGTTAGTCATTTTGTGTTCCTCTGGAAAAATTAGCCAGCAGAAGAAAAATGAATTAATTAGAATATTTTTTAATTCTCTTTTAATTTCTACAATAAATATTGACAGATATAACTCACATGAAGAAAATCTATTCGGGGGTCATGAATAACTTTTAAGAGTTTAAGGTGGTCCTGAGACCAAAATGTTTGGGGATCACCACTTTAGGAACCAAGGTAGTTCCTTATTGCCACATGGTTGGAACTGTTGTTGTTGTTATTAGATGCCAGGGAGTCCATTTGAACTCATAGTGGCCCTATATGACAGAGGAGAACTGCCCCATAGGGTTTTTTTAGGATGTAGTCTTTACGGGAGCAGATTGCCAGGTCTTATCTCCTGCATAGCTGCTGAGTGGGTTCAAACGTCCAGCCTTTCGGTTAGAAGTTGAGCAATTAACCACTGGGCCATCAGGGATCCCTGGATGGAACTGAAGAATGCCTATAAGAGACCTCCCTTAAAATATATATATAAATCCATTGCTCATTTATATATGCATAGCAAACATCAAAACACGTCTTTAGTACACGTGTGACATTTTAATTGCTATCTCTTTTGAATTGAATATATGCAGGCTTTGGACTAAGTACTGCAAACCATTTAAAGGTGGCTTAATCCAAAGAAGATCTTCTTTCATTTATAAAAGTACACTTTAGATCTCTTCAGAACTGGAGAAGGTTCTACTACATAAAAAGAAATAGTCTTTTATAGGATGAGTCTCACATGGCACTGTGTTCTTATACACTCTCAGGCTTATGTCAGCTTATGAAGCTTGCTGGAAAGCTTGGGGACAAATGACTTTCACTTTTGAAGTAGCTATTTCAGATAAAGCTTTATCTGCACAATAAGGAGAGAAAAATAAAAAGCTTTGGCCTACTATATACACCTTAAAGGTTTGAATGCTAGTTCGCTGATATAATAATGACTATTTTGGGCTTCTGAACAGTCTACCTGAAGTACTGGACATGACCCCCTTTTGTTACATAATAAATAGTAGGGAAAATAGGTAGCCAGAGTTTAACTGACCTAGTGGATACACACTTAAAAGAACTGAAAAAGTAAGCTCTAGCACACTAGTGTATGTTCTGATAACTTGAGACAGAACACATCTATCATATCCCAACAACAATTCATCATAATACGGTTCCTTTCAGCCTTTGACCAGTAATCCGGACATGATCCTCCTAACGGAGAAGGGCGTTTGTGGATGAGTCTTCATATTATTTTGATGGATCTGTTAAATTACATTTTGCCTTGTAGCTATTGAGACCCCTTCCCTTGACAAGAGCTTGTGTGTGCTTCATCACATGCAATTATCAGAACTAAAATACTGCAACAATCCTGTCAGAATTAAACAGTAAATGTGACACATAGTATTGGAGACTTCTTAAACTCCTCCCAGAATGGATGAAAAAAGGTGAGTCCTTTATTTATACCATTTGTGAAATGTATCTACTGTGTAATAGCAACATTCCCAGATCTAGAAGTATTGTTATAATTGTTTAATCCACATGCAGGACAAGTAAAATCTGGTTAGAAGATTTATTGAGCATTTACTCTAGGCAAATCATTATGCCAAGTGGTTTACATGTATTACCTCATGTGATGCCCAGAAAAACTTTAAAAGGGGGTTACTGTCATCATCCCAATGTTATAGATCTAGAAACAGAGGCACCAGGAGAGGCTGAAGAATTGACATAGGTCAAAAAGTTAGTAAATAGAAAAGTCTAGATAATTGAATTTTGCAATTATAATCCTTTAATAGATTATATATATTAAAGATACTAGAGATATTTATTTGGACTAGGGGTTCGCATTCTTGGTCAGAACCACGAAGCCCTTGGTTAAGATACAGAAAATAAACAAAAATATACACATTTAGATGGAAAGAGTATTCTCTGAAAATGATAATCAGAAAATATTTATATGAATGTAAAAAGGACTAAAATGCCAAACTATTGTTCAGATGGTGAAAGATATCCTAAAAGAAATCCACTTACAGTTAGCCCAAATACAGCAATGACTCCACAGGTAGTATAGGTGCATCCCTGACAGTTTAGGAAAATAATTTATAATGTTAGAGGGAGTTCAGTGCGGTGAAAAGCAAAACACAAACATAGGCTTTGGATTAAAGATACCTGGTTTTGTTGCTTATGAGCTGTGTAAATTAGGGCAAGTTACTTAACCTCTCTGAGCCAGTTTCCTTATTAACAAAATTAGAATCCTAGTAAGTGCCTGAATAGCACGGCTTTTGTTAGAATTAGTGGTTGTGTACTGTCATGGATTGAATTGTGTTCTCAAAAAATATGTGCATCAATTTGGGTGGGCCATGATTCCCAGTATTGTGTGGTTGTCCTCCATTTTGTAATTGATATAATTTTCTTATGTGTTGTAAATCCTAATCTCTGCCTGTGGTTAATGAGGCAAGATTAGATTATGTTAAAGAGGATTAGGGTGGGATTGTAACAGCCTTACTAAGGTCACATACCTGACCCAATGTAACAGGAGTTTCCCTGGGGTGTGGCTTGCACCACCTTTTTCTTACAAGAGATAAAAGGAAAGGGAAGCAAACAGAGAGTTGGGGACCTCATACCAGGAAGAAAGCAGTGCTGGGAGCCAGCTGTGTCCTTTGGACCTGGGGTTCCTATGTGGAGAAGTTCCTAGTCCGGGGGAAGATTGATGAGAAGGACCTTTCTCCAGAGTTGACAAAGAGAAAAAGCCTTCCCCTGGAGCTGACGTCCTGAATTTGGACTTCTAGCCTACTCCACCGTGAGAAAATAGATTTCTCTTCATTAAAGCCATCCACTTGTGGTATTTTTGTTACAGCAGCACTAGATGACTAAACCATGGTCAGTCTTCTATCGTCCATAGCCATCATCTCATAGTCTAGATTGAGTTATATCAAAACAATGATTTTACTATCTGACGGCTGAGAATCAGTGTGCCACTGGAAAAGAATAAGCCAAGATTTCAATAGAATTGTACTTGATACAATCTTAATTCCTAAAATGGGGATGCTATCCATAATAAGAACTTCCAGATTTAAAAAAAAAGAAAAGTCATATTAATGAAAAAGGGAGGGAATAAAACCATGGCTAGAGAAAGGAAAAAAAAGGAACACTTTCATACTTCACTTTTCTCAATCCCCTGCTGGTTTTTCTAGGTTTGATCTACCAAAAAAAAAAAAAAAGTTTCAATTGTCTCCGCAGAGCTTTGACAGCAGCAACACAGAGTAGCGAACTAAGAAAAGACCTTGAATTGGAAGTTGCACAAGGAGATTCTAGCTCTAGGTAGCTTTCTACTCTTAGAAAAATCAACTGACTCTGAAACTCAGCTTCTTCATTTATAAAAAGAAGGTTTAGACTATTTGTATGAACTCCACATTCTCTAACCTGTTGCAGTCAAGTCAATTCCAATTCACAGCAACCCTATAGGACAGAGTAGAACTGCCCCCTAGGGTTTCTAAGGAGTGGCTGGTGGATTTGAACTGTCAACCTTTTGGTTAGCAGCTGAGCTCTTAACCACTGAGCCACCAGGGCTCCATTCTGGCTATGAAATCCAATGACATCATACTTCTAATTTTGGTAAATTCCACCAAACAGGCTTGGGTAGAATATATGTGAAAGGTAGCTTCTAAGACATTTGAAGAAGTATTCCAAAATACGCCCCATAAACAGGTGCATGATTTGGAATAACAAGTATAGAAATCAAAGCCACTTTCTCATAATAATTTTTATGTAGTTTTTAAATAAATTACAACGAACTATACTAGGCTAAAAATAAAAGAGAAAATTATACATTGTTGGAGCACTCATGCAAGTATAAGCTGGAATTTGTATAAGTGTAACTGGAATTTGTGAAACAGCTTGTGGAATTAGCTTCTTTCGTATATAGTAATATGCTTAATATATTTTAAATGCATGATAACTAAGTTTTATTAATTTATTTCTAAAATTCTACAAATACTTGCTGAGTGCCTAAAATGTGCCAGGCACCACACTAACTATAAAAGTGATACAAGTGATCAAGTATTTCACATTTTAATGGGAACAGATACTAATCAACAAGAACAACAAAAAGGGAGAGGAAAGAAGATTCAAGAAATGTACTACTTGAATCAGGAAAATGTTTGCTGTTGTTGCTGTTTGCTGTCAAGTAAATTCCATTTCATAGCAACTCTATAGGACAGAATCACTATCTTTACAGAAGCAGATCACCAGATCTCCTTAGGAAAATTTTAGGCATTGGAAATAGAAGGACTATTTTCTTGCTGTTGTAGTTGTTTTTGACCTTCTAAGGTAGTTATCTCTCAAAAGCTGATAAATTTGAGGTGCAAATACATCCTAAACTGAAAATATAAATAAAAACAAATATAATGCAGTGGTATTTCTCTAAAAGCATTATACTAAAATGCTCTATATATAACCATATGAATTTATCCCACAGCATCTTCCACCTGATATTATATGTATGTGTGTATGTGTGTGTATATATATATGTATATACATAATACATATACCTTATATTGCAGATAGTAATATCTCTAAGACAAACTCTCCATAGTTTTAACACAAAATCAGATACAGTGAACAACATCTTTTTAGATACTATTACTATGCTACTATGTAACAAATTACCCCAAAACTTAGTGGTGGTGTAAGAGGAAATTTATTAAGCATTGTTCTATACTGTTCTTTCCCATTTTAGATACTTCTTTAAATTTTCACCATTTCTTAGCAAATGTGTCTTAATGTTTGTTCTCCAAAATTCCAGAGTCTAGTTTTGTTACAATGTAACCATTAAAAATGAAAGAAATAATTAACCAATAATAAAGAAATAGCTACTCCACGTTTCTGAATGTAATCTGAGAAGGGAATGTATTCAGAAAAGAAAGTAAAATTAATAATAAAAAAAAGAAAAAATAAAGTTTTAAATTATCACAACATTGAAAGTGAATTAAAATTAATTTACCATACAAGGTAAAAATAAGAACAAATGAATAAAATAATAATCTTTAACATAATTGATTTTCATTATTTCCATTTTATGAAACATATGCTCTGGGGAACATAATTTTACTAACCTACTTTAATGGCATTTAACAATTTTGAGCTAATAGGTTTATTTAAGAGCCTGATGAAAGTTAAACACACACAATTGCAAATATATAATAGCTGACATTAAATTTCATGGACTGCTGAAAATTCATGGATTACAAATTATAATATACTGATGAATTTACAAATAAAAATTTTCTTTGTATAAGTTCAAAAGTAATTTAAATCTCAAATTGTGAATTGTTACTTTTTTTAATGGAATCAGTACAGGAAAGTGAATCATTATCGTTTACTAATGATTACTTTTCATGTTGTCATTTTTTAGAATGCATTCATATAAAGTCTGTCATGGTAAATCACATCAAATGGGATCATAATAGTGTCTATCTCATAGTATTATTGGGACGATAAACAAAGATAAGGCAGGTGAAGTCCTAAACCTAATGCCTAAACACATTTAACACTCAGTAAATGTCAGCCATTATCATCATCATTACTGTTAATGTGAGCTGGTGCTGAAAATATAGATTATAATTAAACCCATGCTTTAAAATATGAGATGTTACACCAGAGGAAGAAAAAGAAAATTAGCAAAGGCAAATTAAGTTTTAAAAATTTACAGATATCTATAAACTAATTCAAAAGAGTGTAGCTTAAATCATTAATTCAATTCAACAAACTTCCTAAAATTAGTTTATAAGGGAATAGCCAATAACTGGTACAATTTTAAGTATTATACTTTTATAACAAAAAACAAAACTTTTTTCTTTATAGAAGGGCTTCTGAAATTTATTTCTTCTTCAACCATTACAAAGCAACCTTTTGTAGCTGAACTTCAAACTCCTAAAGAGAATATATATTGAACAGATTAAGATGACTTTCACTCTAATATTGAAAGAGTTCACCATCATAATAAGTACAAATCTTTGTCAATGCCAAAGAAAGTTCTGGGTAATTGGCCCTTCTGGAAGCTATTCATTATATCTGAGTGATGTTAGCCTTCTCACCTGCAAGCCTGCTGATTCCTGGAACACATCATTTGATGCTATTCCCAACAGCAGCCTAAAGAAGACAAAACTGAAACTGTAAGAAACCCCTTGCAACGTGGTAAATTTGTAATCTGAAAATTTGCCATTAATTCAATACATAACAATCAAAATCATCATGCTAACACTTAGTTTAAACTACTAATGCTATAATACACACCGTGTACAAAATTTTCTAATGTTGTTCTCTATTTAAATATTATGGCATGAATTAAATTCATTTATATGCGAGAGTATACTTGTTTATGGATAGCATTGGGAAGGATGCGAATTCCAGAACACTTGATTATGCTCATGTAGAACCTGTACATAGACCAAGGGGCAATTGTTTGAAATGAACAAGGGGATACTGCATGGTTTAAGATCAGGAAAGTTGTGCATCAGGGTTGTATTCTTTCACTATACTTATTCAATCGATATGCTGATCAAATAATCTGAGAAGCTGGACTGTATGAAGAATGCAGCATGAGGATTGGAGGAAAACTCACTAACAACCTGCATTATGCAATGACACAACCTTGCTTGCTGAAAGTTAAGAGGACTTGAAGCACTTACTGACGAAGATCAAAGACTACAGCCTTCGGTATGGATTACACCTCAACATAAAGAAAACAAAAATCTCACAACTGGACCAATAAGTAACATCATGATAAACAGAAGAGATTGCAGTTGTCAAGGATTTCATTTAACTTGAATCCACAATCAACACCCATGGAAGCGGCAGTCAAGAAATCAAACGACACGTTGCATTGGGCAAATCTGCTGCACAAAACCTCTTTAAAGTGTTCAAAAGCAAAGATGTCACTTTGAAGACTAAGGTGTGCCTGACCCAAGCCATGGTATTTTCAATCGCCTCATATGCATGGGAAAGCTGGATAATCAATAAGGAGGACTGAAGAAGAATTGATGAATTTGAATCATGGCATTGGTGAAGAACATTGAATGTACCATGGACTTCCAGAAGAAGGAACAAGTCTGTCTTGGAAGAAGTATGCCAGAATGCTCCTTGGAAGCGAGGATGGCGAGTCTTCGTCTGAGGTATTTGGACGTGTTGTCAGGAGGAACCAGTCCCTGGAGAATGACATCATGCTTGGTCGTGAGTCAGTGAAAAAGAGGAAGACCCTCAAGGAGATGGACGGACACAGTGGCCTCAACGATGGGCTCAAATATAGTGATGATTGTAAGGATGGCACAGGACCAGGGAGTGTTGCAGTCTGTTTTAAACAGGGTCACTATGAGTTGGACCAATGCCATGGCACCTAACCACAACAACAACAATCCTTGTTACAGTATGTATCGATACATATGACTTAGTATATTCTGATGGGAAAGTGGGAAATAATTATAATTTTTATTATTCTTAATATACTTAATTTATAATTTATTAGGCACTGCTATATGTCATTTTTTTCAAATGTTCTGCATCCTTTATCTTATATAATCATCACAGAAACCTAAGATGCAGCTACGATTATTATTCCCATTTCACAGATAAGAAATTTGAACTTAGAAACTTAAGTACTTGTTCAAAATCTCTTAGCCAAGGAGTGGAAGAACTAGGGTTTAAGCTTGATTCCACTCACTCTGATTCCAAAGCTCATGTGTTTAACCACTAAGCACGTTGCCTTCCACAAAAAAAAACATTGCTATGGAGTCAATTCCAACTCATAGCAACCCTATAGGACAGAGAACTGCCCCACAGGGTTTCCAAGGATCGGCTGGTAAATTCAAACTGCTGACCTTTTGGTTAGCAGCCAAGCTCTTAACCACTGTGCAACTAGGGCTCGGAGAATGAAATTAGTTACAATCTAATATGTGCCATGAACTTCCTATATTTTCACACTTGATCCTGAGAACAGTGTTGTAAAGTAGATATTATTTTTATTTTTAAAATGAAGAAATTCACAGAGCTTAAGTCACTTACAAGTGCTAACGTTTTATTTCCTTTACTACATAGCTCTTTTTCTACCTTAGTAGCACTTCTTAAAGTATAGTATATGAAATCACACATATCAATGTCACCAGAGATGTTATTTAAAAAGGCAGATTCTTGAGCTCTAGTTCCAAAGGTACAGATTAGAGACACCTGGACAAGGCACTTTTAACAAGCTCCCCTGACTACACTGGAAAGTTTTATGAGTTCTCTACAGTTCTTAACTGTGTGTGTGTGTGTGTGTGTGTGTGTGTGTGTGTGTGTGTGTGTGTGTGTGTGTGTGTGTGTGTGTGTGTGTGTGTGTGTGTGTGTGTGTGTGTGTGTGTGTGTGTGTGTGTGTGTGTGTGTGTGTGTGTGTGTGTGTGTGTGTGTGTGTGTGTGTGTGTGTGTGTGTGTGTGTGTGTGTGTGTGTGTGTGTGTGTGTGTGTGTGTGTGCCTGTGAGAGAATGGGATATTCCATAAACTCTCAGGAAAAATGGATTTTAAACTTTAGGTGTGATGTTAACATGCGACCTTTTTATTGATTCCTTCAGGAGAAAGAATACATACTTAAAATAATAATATTTTTTGGGGAAATACCTTTCAAGTTTTCCAATACTAAAGTATAAGGTCGCCATGAGTTGGAGCCGACTCGACAGCAGCTAGCAAAAATAAGAGGTAATATTTACAAAAGTGAAGATAATAGAACCCTTGAAAAGTCCTTGACTTTTTGTTTCTGAGACTCAGAGATTTGTTCCATTTACATTGATACATTTATGTACTTTCATTGAAAATCAAGTCACAAACTGTTGTTTACAAAATCAGAGAATAAACAAAACCATTTCAGAAATATAAGTTTGCATTTATTATGTACTTACTACAGACCACTCATTGTTCCAAGTCTTATGAATTAGTAACATTATTATCTCATTTTATATGTAAGAGACCTGAGGTTTATAAAAGATTAACTAACCCAGTAAGTGTTAAAGCTGGGATTCAAAAAAGATCTGTTTGATTACAAAGGCTTGAACTGTGCCAGATCCACTGTTTTACCACCTTCAACTTCCCTACCAGCACCAGCACCATCTCCACCATCAACAAGACTATCACCACCACGACTACCACGACTAGTATCAGCATCATCTCCAGCATCACCACCACCACCACCACCTTCACCATTACCATTACCACTACCACCATTATTATCGTCACCACCGCTTTTATACTCAATCTGTGTTGCTGAAGTAGCTGGTTTCCACTGAACACTCGGGTTGGTGGTAGTTGTGGTAAGTACAGTGAGGACCAGAAATATCTACTTGGGTACACTCACCAGGAAATTCTTATACACACTAGATTGAAAGGACCACTGTAATATTTGATAGTGTTTCAATTTATATGGGAGTGTTTCCATTATCAAAATACTTAAAAAAAAAACATTACTAAGGCTACAGAAAATATAAATAAATAAAGAATGAGAATGGGATAATATTTTTTAAAAAAGATGCAATTGTGTGCCCTTTTTTATCTTGTGGCATTTGGAGCAGTATGACCTAATGCAATTTTCAAGCAAGTGTAGCACAACCTCAGGGTGAAAATCAATTAGGTTTATAAGGAATAAATTATTCTCAGAGTACTAATGCATTTCCATAATTTAGGACAAAGAATGAAATGCAGTATAGATTGACTTTCAAAAGTTTGCACTTATACCTGCCAGTAAGGCATGTTAATGAGACAGCCTTATTAGGTAAAATGGTATCACACTTTGATACGGCACAGAAAAATCTTATACTAATAGATTTTTCTCTAACCTTCTTTTCCTTACATTTACTTGCATCATATAACTACATGCCAAGCCAAGCATAACATGGGTATCTTGACACTTTCGTACTTCATACAAGGACAACTCAAGTAAAGAAAAGTTGGAAAATGATGGCAGGTGTCTATATTTCACCATCCTCTCATTACTCTCTGCAGGTCCCCTGATTACCCATTTGAAATTAATTCACTAATTCATTAATTAGTTAATGACTTGTTCACATATGCTCAAGGATACAATGGCAAGATTATTCACGGCAACTTCCTCTGTGCAAGAAAAGAAATTAAGTAAAAACAACCTATTTGCCCCTCAGTAGAAGAATGGAAAACAGTGATTTATTCATACAATAAAGATGTTAACAATCATTAAAGTTAATAACCAAAATCTACATATTTTGAAATGGATACATCTTAAGATAAATATTGAGTCAAAAGAGACATCTGAGAAAGGTTACACACGATGTGAGTCAATATGTTAAAAAATTAAATATGTTAAAGAGTAATACAGAACGGATATTTGGGGATTGGATTTAAGGATAAAGAGGAGGGGAGGCTGTCAGGCAGAAAAAAATGGGTAAGGCATTAAAGGCAGAGGTCAAAACTATAATAAAGGCAAAGAGAGACACAAATATGCCATATCCTGGAAATAGCCAGCAGTCCTCCATAGGAAATTGTGAGGATATAATGCTGGAAAGACAGACTGCTGGCTGAGCTAAGGAATGTGGACTTTACCATGTTGGAAATGAAGAACCAGAAAAATGATTTAATAGGAGAATGAAGTGATCAGATCTAAGTCTTAGAAATAACAGGTGACTGTCAGAGGGAGATTATTGGTAACAGGATAAGGAGTCTGCACAATAACCCAGGAGAAAGATAAAAACTGATTTTCTCTGGGAATAAAGAGAATGGCATGAATGCAAGAGTAGTTGTGGAGATTCAAATTGACAAGGCTTAATGGTCAATAGACTGAAAAATGAAGGAGGAAGAAAGGAAGAATTTACATCAAGATTTCCACTTTGAACTAATGGGTGGGAAGATGAGTAGATATCATGGGAAAAGCCAAGTCTGAGTTACTGGAAGATCATTCAGGTGTAGATGTCAAAAGAAGGCTAGAAACACGTGTCCAATCTGCATAAGTAAAGGAGAATTATCAAAAAAGAATTTTGATTCAGTGCTGTAGAAAAAATTGAGAATGAAAGTATAGCACCTGAGAAGAAAATAAGACAGGACAGAACTCTGGAGAACATCTAGGTGTAGACTGACATTCAAGTGGCAGGCAAAGGTGGAGAGGGCTTGCATCACAGAGAGTAGAAAGAATGATCAGAGAGAAGAAAACCAGGAGAGAGTCTGTTTCAGAAACAATGGGAAGAAAATGGATACTTTGCAAATAAAGAAGAGACTAGCTAAAAGTATTTTAAGGACCTTTCCAGACATTTTGATGTTTATCTAAATGGATTTTAGTTAAGAAAATACTTCATAAACTCTGATCTAACTGGTCAGCATACACTCTTACATATGTTGGTTCATAAATTCTTAAAGGTTACCAATATGCTGTAAGTTATGATGTCACACTCAATATATTAGAAGTTAGGTATATATTAGAAGGAGGTGACTGATAATGCTTCTCCTGAAGACACAATCTTATAGAATCATACATGACAGTATAGTTTGGCGAATGATAAAGAAACAAGAAATACACTGAAAAAAATGTAGCTTTGACTTGCATCAATGATGCTCTAGGTTATTACCATTCTACGTTTTCCTTTGGAAGTTTATTGCATCATATTTCATTGTAAAGTCATTATAATGTTTATGAGCTTACGCATATTAAAGGAGTATGGTAAAATAACTCTACATGTGCAATAGCCATATTTCATATATAACAAATTGGGTTTATTCCCAAAGTGGAAGTGTTCTCATTATAGATAATTGCTCTAAAAGGTATATTTTTATTATTGCTATATTTATAAAAAGAAACAAAGATATCCTTTTTAATATTAAAAATGAAAATTCTACACAAGCAAAAAAGAAAAAAACACTTCATTAAATTGTTGGTAACATTTTGTGATGAGTACTAAAAGTTCCAGTCTTAAGAATTCGTATTAGAAATGTTTTAACATGTACTTGCTGTAACGGTACATATGTTTCACCTCTGTGGTTTCTTACAATGATTTTTTTGTATAAATTCTCAGATGGGTGCTGCTGATTAATTAATATGTGTCATGGTTTGAATTATGTCCCCCCAAAAATGTGTGTATCAGTTTGGCTGGGCCATAGTTCCCAGAATTGTGTAGTTGGCCTCCATTTTGTGATTGTAATTTTATGTTAAAGAGGATTAGGGTGGGATTGTAACACCACCCTTACCCAGGTCATGTCCCTGATCCAATGTAAAGGAAGTTCCCATAGGGTGTGCCTGCGCCACCTTTTACCTTACAAGAGATAAAAGGAAAGGGAAGCAAGCAGAGAATTGGGGACCTCACACCACCAAGAAAGCAGTGCCAGGAGCAGAGCGTGTCCTTTGGACCCAGGGTCCCCACACAGAGAAGCTCCTAGTCTGGGGGAACATTGATGAGAAGGCCGACAGAGAGAAAGCCTTCCCCTGGAGCTGATGCCCTGAATTTGGACTTTTAGCCTACTTTACTGTGAAGAAATAAACTTCTCTTAGTTAAAGCCATCCACTTGTGGTATTTCTTTTGGAGCAGCACTAGATGACTAAGACAATAGGTAATTTTAAAATAAGCTTAAATATATAATTAAAAGCAAATATATTTCCCAGCAGTTCCTGAAATAGTCAATGATTTTCAAATAATTATTTAAATGGAAGGAAAAGTGGTTTGCCATGATTTGATTCATTTATTTTGCTTAAGTATTTAATTTAAATAATGCGTCCACATTGTCTATATAAAGTAATATTTCTTGAAACAGAATTGTAACCTCTTTCTTGATCCAAATAGAGCAACTGGACAAAGTATATAAGTAAAACAATGAGCTTTATAGACTACAAAACATTCTTCCAAAGCAGACTGAGAGCTCAAAGCATGCTATTTTCTCTTACTCTGATAAATTTATTCTTGACCTTGCCTATTATTACATAAGAAACCACTGCTGAGAATTGTAGTTAACACAGCTATGAAACTTTAATATCATCTTCCCTTGTTACAAGTGGTATGATTTTCTGTCATTACTAAGATAGCTTAGATTGAGATATGAAGGCAGATGCACTGAGACATTAGATAACCATACACTGTTTAAAGGACACAGGAGTAGTCTCAAAGGAGGAGAAAGAAGCTTCACAACAGGTCCCATGTCATGTCATCAGTTACAGAACTGTCACGCTAATGACTAAGGAAATGCAGGGAGCAGTGACAATGGGAACATTCATCTTGTTCTTCTCTGGAAGAGGTGCACCTGTATCCCACTGCACTCTGTCTTCTGCTACCTCCCACCTCCCTGACTTTTGCTCTCCACGACGGTGAATGTGATCATGAGAATGCGGCCTATCTATCATCCTTTCTTCCTGAAAGGCACCTTGACTGTGGTTAATGACTGCAATAAGACCAAACAATAGATTCTGTACCCCAACCTCTTATAATAATTCAGTTACTCAGACAATGGGCTCAATTGAGACAAAAAGTATGGGACTATTCCATTGAAAGGCAAATAATATTTTTGTACTACCTCACTTATTTTGCTCTTCTAGCTCATGGCATGTATATATCTACCAATATTTAGACAGGGAATGTGTCTAAATAGTAATGGAACTAATTTTCCTGTGTGGATTATATAAATCAACAGCAATATATGGTAAGTATACACTCTACACACTTACAAACTCATATACACAGGCACTGTATGTACCAATAACTTTTTTATTTTGAATTATATGTCATCAGTGCTTCTCAACATTAAAATGATAGTGATTTTTAATAATCAACTTTGCACCTAGTTTTAGGGTGACGCTAGTCATTCTTCACAAAACACTTCAATTTACAATATAAGGCAGAGAAGGTATTCATGGCAAAAGAAAACAGAAGAATAAAGTCAAATAGATAATTTGACACTGTACAGAGATGACTCATTCAACAAATACTCATTGAACACCTATGATGTACAGCATAGTTTCCAGGGTGGGGCTGCATTACTTTGCCACTCATTACCTGAACAGAATTGGAAAAATTACTTAAACTCTCTATGCTTAGGTTCCACACGTATAAGTGGGCACAATAATAGCACCTACCTCTTAGAATTGTTACGAGGAGCATTTAGACCAGTGATCTGTCCCAGTAAACGCCCTGAACAAATGTTAGCTGCTGCGGCGGCGGCCACTGCTTCTGCAGCTATATGTCAGGCCCTGTTACACACTTCAGATTATTTTAATTGCCACCAAAAAAAGCAGTAGATTGTTGTTATCTCCATTTTGTTTTTGTTGTTAGGTGTCGTCGAGTCAGTTCCGACTCACAGCAATCCTCTGCACAACAGAACAAAACACTGCCCCAGTCCTGCGCCATCCTCATGATCAGTGTTACGCTTGAGCCCACTGTTGCAGCCGCTGTGTCAGTCCATCTCATTTAGGGTCTTCCTCTTTTTTGATGACCATCTACTTTACCGGCATGATATCCTTCTCCAGGGACTGATATCCCTCCTGATAACATGTCCGAAGTATGTGAGACAAACTTTCACCATCCTTGCTTCTAAGGAGCATCCTGGCTGTACTTCTTCCAAGAGAGATTTGTTCCTTCTTTTGGCAGTCTATGGTATATTCAATATTCTTCACCAACACCGTAATTCAAAGGTGTCAACTCTTCTTTGGTCTTCGTTAGTCATCGCCCAGCTTTCGCATGCATATGAGGCGATTGAAAACACCATGGCTTGGGTCAGGCACATCTTAGTCCTTAAAGTGACATCTTTGCTATTTAACGCTTTAAAAGAGGTCTTTTGCAGCAGATTTGCCCAACGCAATGAGTCTTTTGATTTCTTCACTGCTGCTCCCATAGGCATTGATTGTGGTTCCAAGTACAATGAAATCCTTGACAACTTCAATCTTTTCTCCGTTTACCGTGATGTTGCTTATTGGTCCAGTTGTGAGGATTTTTGTTTTCTTTCTGTTGAGGTGTGATCCATAGTGAAGGGTGTAGTCTTTCATCTTCATCAGTAAGTACTTCAGATCCTCTTCACTTTCAGCAAACAAGGTTGTGTCATCTGCATAACGCAGGTTGTTAATGAGTCTTCCTCCAATCCTAATGCCATGTCTTCTTTGTGTAGTCCAGCTTCTCAGATTATTTGCCTCAGCATACAGATTGAATAAGTTTGGTGAAAGGATACAACAACCTTGATGCACACCTTTCCTGACTTTAAATCACATAGTATCACCTTGTTCTGTTCAAATGACTGCCTCTTCATCTATGTACAGGTTGCTCCTGAGCATAATAAGTGTTCTGAAATTCCCATTCTTCACAATGTTACCCATAATTTGTTATGATCCACACCATCGAATGCCTTTGCATAGTCAATAAAACACAGGCAAACATCTATCTGGTATTCTCCGCTTTCAGCCAAGTTCCATCTGACATCAGCAATGATATCCCTGGTTCCATGTCCTCTTCTGAATCTGGCTTGAACTTCTGGCAGTTCCCTGTCGATGTACTGCTGCAACTGCTTTTGAATGATCTTCAGCAAAATTTTACTTGTGATATTACTGATATTGTTTGATAATTTCCGCATTCGGTTGGATCACCATTTTACAGAGTAAGAAAGTCAGTTTCAAGAGGTTAAATTATTTGCACAACTACTAATTCTAAAGTCTTCTCTTTACTTCAGTACTAGGTACTCTAGGGAATATAAAAATGAATACCATCTGTTTTCTAACAATTAACAACCTTACAATACAATAAGGGGAGGGTGTTGTGGTTGTTGTCATTCGATGCTGTGTAGCCAGCCCTGAATCCTGGTGACCCCATGCACAACAGAACAAAAGGTTTCTTGGTCCTGCACCATCCCCAACTTGTGGATCACATCGTTGTGATCTATTAAGGTTTTCACTGGCTAATTTTCAGAAGTAGATGGTCAGGCCTTTCTTCCTAGTCTGTCTTAGTCTGGAGTTCTCCTGAAACTTGTTCAGCATCATAGCAACACACAAGCTTTCCATGACAGATGGGTGACGGATGCACACAAGTTACACTGGCTGAAATTGAACCCGAGGCTCCCGCATGGAAGGCAAGAATTCTACTACCATTGAACCACCAATACCTCATAATAAGGGGGTTAAAAAAAAAACTGTTGCCATCAAGTCAATTCCAACTCATACCAACCCTATAGGACAGAGTAGAACTTCCCCGTAGGTTTTCCAAGGAATGGCTGGTGGATTTGAACTGCTGACCTTTCGGTTAGCAGCCTACCTCTTAACTACTGTACCACCAGAATTCTAGTAAGGAGGGTAAGGGATATAAAATATGTCCACAAATAACTATCACATAGGGAGTAATATAATGAAAGTTTTAAGAGGGGTGTTATACAATTGAAGGAAAGAGATTTGGGGAGTAGATCTCAGGAGAACATAACTGAGTTTATCCTAAGGAGATCAATATGCATTTGAACTTCCTGAAGCAAACAGTTATCTTCTCTAGTCACAGGAACAAAAGAAAAACAAAACCAGTTGCCATTAAGTTGATTCCTACTTATGGTGACCCATGTGTTTCAGAGGAGAATTGCACTTCATAAGGTTTTCAATGAGTGTGATCTTTTAGAAGTAGATTGCCAGGCCTTTCTTCTGAGGTGCCTCTGGGTGGATCCAAACCACCATCCTTTCAGTTAGTAGCCAAATGCTTAACCAGGACTCTTAATCACTGGAAGTCATGTGCTAATGGTGTGTTTCATATGCCAATAGAGTGCAAAAATTCATGCTGAAATCCCTTTTTCATTGAGATTTTTATTGTTCACAACCAAATTTCTTGGGGGGAGGGGACGGAGCTGCTTGTTGCTGGGTTCTATGTGCTGGTTTTTAAATCTAGGAATCAGTGCCTTTTTAAATTCCCCTCAGTGACCTCCATACTGGCAGCAGTTTCCGAACCTGAGTAAAATCCTGCATCTTAATGTCTGAAAAACTCACACTTGCAATGTTTTCCAGAAATTAGTGTATTAGTCACTAGGTTTATTACAAGTAAGCCTGCAGGGACAAAAACCTGATGCGTTCAATCTAGCAAGCAAACTCAATCCACTTATGTACTAGGAAAGTTATAGGAAAAAAACGTTAGTGATTTAACAGATGCTTGACGGTTACAAGTGTGGTAGGTACAACTGGCTTCCAATGAATAATAAGTAGGTATACCACAATAAATATTTTAACATGAAGTCTTCTAAAATAAATATTTATAATTTCACAGTCACAAGTCAATAGCCCTCGGACTTTGAAAATAAATGTTTCAGTATTCATGGAAAGATCTTTGTCCTTCATAGCAAACAGATTTAAAGAAATTTTGGGATTTATGATAACTAGATAAGAAATAAATATAGATTTAATTTAAATATTAGTGGATAAGATACATAAATATTCACTAACCTTTTCTGTATCTAAAACTGGTTATGACTAGTTCAGGGCTTGTCTTCTCAAAGTACTCAGAATCTCCCATTCTTTCAAGATTCTTCATTAAACTGCCAACTGGGGCTTGTAGCCTCTGGCTTCAGTTATATTTTCTACCAGAATTAAATTAAACAATATGAGGTTTATTTTTTTTTCTTTTTCAATATTTGAAGGGTATGAAAAGTATGGAAAGAATTAGAATGCAGAGACATACAATTTTTCTGTCACATTCTATCTCTTCATTGCAGTATATAAAATATTTCTGGCATTTGGCAATACGTATACACAGATATTTTAATTGCATCTTTTTATAATTGTATTATCTGCATACAAAATTTCTCATTTTCTGTTTTAAATTTAAACTCACTTTAAAACATGATTTATTTCATTGTAAATTTAAAATGTCAAGTAGTTTATCACAAGTTTACTCAAAATGTCTATCAAGATATAACATTGGCCCAAAGGTTTTCACACAATTTATCCATCTTTTAATACAGTCTGATTAAATCCTTCAAGCCTAGGCTCAAAAGTTCTCAAAAGTTCTGTTAATTGCCTTAACCACTCACTAGTGATCTCAACCTTCTCTGGCTTTTTCTAGTGCTTATCATTCATGCAACTCTTTTTTTTTTTTAATTTTAACTACTCTTTATTACGATAAATCCTGTCCCTTTAATCAGACAGGAAGATTTTTAAAGGCAGAAGTGCTTTACTTTTTTATATATTCCCAGTTGTAGATAGTAATAGGTCATTCACATAACAGAGGTTCCTGAAGTATTTTTTTATTAATTGATAATAATGAAAAAGGAGAAGAGAAGAAGCAATGACAGAAGCAGAGATTTAAGGAATGTATTATTAAAAGGATATTCAAGATTCAAAAACGTGATTCATAATAACCAGAACATGAAAAGTAGGACTCAAGTAGGTTATTTTGGAAAACTGATACAACAGAGCAGCAAGCTGGTTAAAAAACTGCTAAAGCAATGGTCACATCTTTTACTTGTAAATATTTATCCCACACATGAGTTTCTGTAGCACAAACTTAGTTTTTCACACTTTTAAATAGAACAGCATAATGCAAATACGGTACTGAATCACCTGAAATCAACCCCTTAAAACATCCAGCCTTCTAGAATGGGTGAACACTCAAGTTTCCCTAGCTTCATATGATTGATTTTGTTCCTTTAACACAGCCTCCCTTAAACTGCACGGCATTGTGCTGTTATTGAAAACACTGCTGTCAGTTTTGAAGAAATTAATCAAAGACAGTATTCATTCATTCTCATGTTTGGAACATTTTTTTCAATAATTTTAATCTAAATCCCAAAATTAAAATGTTGCATAAAACAAAATTCTCAATATACTAGTGAGGACATAATACAAACTGTTAGATTAGAAGGAAAACAACTTTAATTTTACCCTCAGTACTGTCACTGACTAACCACTATGACCCAAAGTAAAGTTACTCAACCTATTTTGAACTCGACTGCGTCAATCATATATTAATAGCATTGAAGTATATATTCTCCATGTGGAATGCAGAAATTATTGAGTAATATCATTAGTATCATTCTTCAGTAAAATTATGCTGAAGGTAATTCAAAAATGGTTGCAGCAGTACATGGACAGGGAACTACCAGAAATTTGAGCCTGATTCAGAAGAGGATGTGGAATGAAGGATATCATTGTCGATGTCAGATGGACCTTGGCTGAAAGCAGAGAATACCAGAAAAATGTTGACCTGTGTTTTATTGACTATGCAAACGCATTCGACTGTGTGGATCATAACAAATTATGGATAACATTTTGAAGAATGGGAATTCCAGAACATTTCATTGTGCTCATGAGGAACCTGTACATAGATCAAGAGGCAGTCGTTTGAAAAGAACCAGGAGATATTGTGTGGTTTAAAATCAGGAAGGGTGTGCATCAATGTTGTATCCTTTCACTATACTTACTCAATCCATATGCTCAGCAAATAATCTGAGAAACTGGACTATATGAAGAAGAACGTGGCATCAGGATTAGAGGAAGACTCATTAACAACCTGCAATATGCAGATGACACAACCTTGCTGGCTGAATGTAAATTGAGTCCCAACAATTAAATGTATATATGTAGGATGATCATAATTTAGGTAGAGGCCATTATGTTGTCACGTAGCTTTATCGGCAGACATAGATGGGACTTGAAGTTTTTCTGTTGTGATATTACAGTATCCATGCAGTAGATTTGCACATATCAAGTGGCAGTTGGTGCCGGCAGCTTACCTACTACAGTAGCATTCCAGTTTCCAGCCACCAGTTTTACGAATGTGGAGAGAAATATGTGGCAGTAGCCACAGCTTGGCAAGTTATTTCTGGAAGCCCAGGCTGGGGTTCCTTCCACCAACCTCTTCAACAATATTGTAAGCACCTTATTCCTTGCTTTAATTCTTTTTTCCAAAAACAAATTGATTTTCTTTCTCTATATCTGAACCTTGTATAATACACAAATAAATCAATGACAATACTAACACAATATGGAAAGCAGAAGGAAGAGAGGAAAAAGGGAAGGAGGGAGGGAGGGAGAAGAAGGAAGCAGAGAAAGAGAACACTAGATGAGAAGGTCCGAAAATCCTAGTCCTGGCTTCAGCACTGACACTAACTCATTAATGTGACCTGGCCAGTCAAACTTTCCAGATCTCAGTGCCTCAACTATAAAATGACAGCACTGGAGAATATATTCTCAAGGGTTTCCACAAATTCCAAAATTCTGTGACTTGATAAACTGATCCGGGTTAAATCATTAGTTGTACTGCCACAAGGTTCTGGAACCTTTAGGCAAATGACTTGTTTCCCCCATAACAAGAACAGACAAAAATCTACATTTTTAAATTCACTACTGACTTCTCTCATAGCTTAGCAGTTCCATCAGAAAGTAAGAGCAGGCAGGGCTGCTTTCAAAAAGAAGATAATTACTCATATAAACAACCTTCTGAATTAGATATTTAAATTTAAATCCTTAAGAAATTTAGATTAGTGGTTTTCACTCTTTTTTCAAAATTAAAACAATGAGCTTTTTTTTTTTTCCTTGAAAACCCATTACTGAAGCATTTTAGTCAATAAGAATATTGTCCTCAAGTAATATTCCTAATGGACAGGGTGGTACTATCTGCTCATAAACCATAATATGTTTTTTGCAGCTGAAGATTGTTACCTACCCAGTAAAATGTTTTAAAGGAATCCCAAAATTGTTTGATACATTGAACAGCTGAATAGTATGACATGGCATTTACTGTTTTTTAATAACTCTACCATTTTCTGAGCAGATGATGCAGAACCAATTATAGCTATTATAACAATTTAATCATGAAAAAAACAAATGATGACTAGGTTGTAATAGCCTGACAAATTTTCTATAGTTTATAAAGTCAGATTTAATAGTTGTCTTCAACATTTTTGAGTGTATACCTATATTCTTCAAAATGTATTGTGGTAGAGACTGCTAATTGCTTTATAATATCCCAGTTTTTATCTAGGTCCCCTTATTGCTGGATGTGGCCATGTAATATAAGTGCTGGCCAATAACAAGTAAACAGAACTATTATCCAATTAAAAAAGTTTATAAAAGTAACTTGTGGAAAGTTGGGGATATTTCTTGCAAAAAAGAAAGGGAATACCTTTTCCTTTCCCTTCCTCCTGGCATGTGGAACTTGGATGTGATGTCTGCAATAGCCCTCTTGAACCTGGAGGATGAAGGCCAAATAACTAAGGTGGCTAACTGGGAGGTGGCTGGAGCCCATGTTCCTGGTCACTCCATGGAACCTCCATAGAGTCCTAAACTGCCTACTACTTTTACATAAGAAAGGAAGAAATTTCTATAGTTATTTTAGACTTTCTTTCACATGTAGCTGACCCTAGTCTTAATTAGCACAGGATTTTTAAAAGATTAGGAGATTGTTTTAGTTCTCATTAAAATTGTACATATAAAATTTTCTCAAAGAATCATGATAAATCAATATATATACCATTATTTATAGGAAAGGGAAATTACATAACTTTTTAAAAAATATTTTATGTATGTTATGATTTATATATGTGAATATACTGGGAGAAATAAATAGTAAATGGAAATGCTGTATATCACAGTAAGTATGTTGTTGTTGTCAGGTGCCATCAAGTTGGTTCCAACTCATAGTGACCCTATGTACAACAGAATGAAACACTGCCCAGTCGCGTGCCATCCTCACACTTGTTGTTAAGCTCGAGCCCATTGTTGCAGCCACTGTGTCAATCCACCTTGTTGACGGTCTTCTTTTTTGCTAACCCTCTACTTTACCAAGTATGATGTCCTTCTCCAGGGACTAGTCCCTCCTGATAATACATCCAAAGTATGTGAGATGAAGTCTCGCCATCCTTGTTTCTAAGATGCATTCTGGCTGTACTAAGACAGATTTGTTCGTTCTTTTGGTAGTCCGTGGTATATTCAACATTCTTCGCCAACACCATAATTCAAAGGCATCAATTCTTCTTAATATACAGTAAGTATATACCTCACTGAAAGTACCCTAAGTTCATTTTTAACCATACATACTTTTTAACACATAATTTAGAATTGATATTTAGAATAAATAATATTTTTTCCAGTTTTCTAATTGGAACCACTATGAAGTCATGCCAGTAATGAGCATATAAGACTAATTAATAACTGTATACACTCACTTCTCATTTATCGACATGGTTAGGTTCCAAAGGCCAGGTCATTATTTGAAAATTGGCATTATGCAAAAATGGAGGATGACAACATCAGATCACAAAATAGAGGATGACTACGTTATGTCATAACTGTCAAATTACATCATTACATAGCTGCCAAACCACTAAGAGTCATGGCCCAGCCAAGTTGACACATAACCTTAACCATCACAGGCAGTGTTACTCTCACTTCCTCAGCGTTCGTTACTGAGAGATGTACGTCGTTAATGCGCAAAATAGTAGGATAGTAGGTTTTTTATTATTGTCGTAAATGCAAAATGTCAGATAACGAGATAGTAAGTGAGGAGTAGGTATACTAAATTAAAGATTTCTCTGCTAACATAAAGGATGTCTGGTGGTGCAATGATTACTTGCTCATTTGCTAACTGACAGCTGATGGTTTAAAGAAAACACCTGTTAATTTGCTCCCTTAAATATTACAGCCTAGAAAACCCTATAGGGCTGTTCTACTCTGTTACATTGGGTTGACTATGAGTTGAAAATCGACTTGACGACACCTAGCAACAACAACAATTGCTAACATATAGTTCTAGAAGAGAAACTAAAGAAAAATTCAATTAACAGCAATAAAGTAAGTCAACACACAAACAAAATATTTTGAAATGACTTATATGCACATACAATAGAATTTCAATTAAATATTTACTAACGGGTTAGGTTATACACTTCAGAATGTCTTGTTCTTTAAAATGGCTCCTACTAATGATAAATAAGTATAATTAATGTAATGAGCACTTACTACGTGTCAGGCAGAATACATAAGTTTTTTCATAACTCCCTTATAAGCTATAAAATAGATACTATTATCATCCCCATTTTAAAAATGGCAAATCTGGGTCCAAGAGCCACTCGGTTCTCAAATTCTCTGGGAAAGACCAGGTGCGTCTTATCAGAAAAGGTACACTCCTAACCACTATGCTGTGTTATCTCTGAAGACCTCAACAATAATAAGATAAGAAATTCATAGCTTTCCCTTATGCCTTCCCACCTTCATGATTATCTCACATTTAGATAGTAGGTAGGTAGTAACTAAAATCAAAACTATATTAGGATACAATAAATTATTTAAAAAAACTACATTAGGAATTTGGCTTTAATGAACTTAACATTTAAAGATTCAGCTATTTTGAAAATTTGTTAAAATTCATGATTTGTGATTTTGCTCAAGTATGTATTTGTGGTTTCTGTTACTTTTTTATTTTGGCTCAAGCTATATTTACAACTTATATTATTTCTAATTTTGCTCAATTTTGTTTTTGTGAATTAAGTTATACTGATTTCAGTAGGTTCTGTAGATACTCATAAATTAGTAGCCTAAGTTTAAAACTTAATTTTAAAAGTCTCTAACTCTGTGGAAGATAATAGCACACATACATTTCTCCCATTCTAGTTAGTTGGAATTGATTGTATAAGCAATTCAGTATTTTATATATTTGCATTATCTGTTGTTAAGCTATTGGCATCTGCATTTCAGTTCAAACTGGTTATTTTCTATTTGCCTCTGCATATGCAGTAACATAGTAATTATTAAACCTGTATTTCCTGGAGAAATATAAACCCAAGAGAAACTCATTAGTGCTGATGGAAGTGAAAAGGTCTAAGAAAATCATTATTCTTAACAGCAAAATAGAAGTTTTGGGTAATAAGTAGAATGTCGAACTGAGCAGTAGCTCTGACCTATGATATGAATAGCTCATTTCATGCTGTATATAAAAACAAGAAAAGGAAATTTATTAAAATGAATTTCAGGAAATGATCTAACCAGTGCAAAAAATAGCTTTTGTGGGAGAAATTGTATCTATGGTGGGTATTAGGGAAGCTTCATTTTATAGCCATTTTAGGTGCACAGACTACTGTAAATTTTGTTATTGTGAATTAAGTTATGACTGATTTTACTAGGTTCTGTAGATATTCATAAATTGGTAGCCTAAGTTTAAAATTTAATTTTCAAATTCTCTAACTCTGTGGAAAATGATCGCACATATCCATTTCTCCCATTTCTAGTTAGTTGGAATTGATTATATAAGCAATTCAGTATTTTATAAAAAAGTTGACTTTTTTTTTAATCAAATGACCATCCAGAACTTTACTAGTTATTATCTTCATTTTAGAAAATCAACCTTTGTGTTGAAACAGCATTATGTGAGGGATATTTATAAAAAGCTTCTAGGTGTCCCTGAGTGGCACAAATGGTTAAGCACTCAGCTACTAACTGAAAGGCTGGCAGTTTGATTCCACCCAGAGGCTCCTTGGAAGACAGACCTGGCAATCTACTCCCAGAGGGTCCCACACACATGGGGTCACCATGAGTCAGACTCAAGCAACTGGTTTTTGTTTTTCAGTGTGGCAGAGTTGCTATAATATTATTTAATGTATTTTTTATGTTCTGTTCACGTCCCTGTTTAATTTCACTTTGGTATAACAATACAATTGCATAGTGATCGGCAACACTGGTATCAATTTAATATTTGACAGTGATGGTTGTACTAATATAATCAGTTCTCTAATTTGAGTCAAGCAACCACTGAGTAAAGAACCATTTGAATCAAGTGCCATTGTTCTAAGTGACTCCTAATGAGAAAACACTTGCTTATACAGTATTATAGAAAATGTTCAGGATCAAATTCCCACTATATATATTTGCTATTTATCTACTCTATGGATTTTTTTCCTATAAGTTATTATTAAACCAGAAAGCTCATTTTAACAAGGTTCACAGATTGTATAGGTCATAGTTAGTCTTCTACTAGACATGCAAAACAAAAGCTATAAACCTCAAAAGATACATCACTTATAAAAGAACATGACCAAGACAGTAAAAATCACAACCTCCAAAACTGAACCATTATTCCACCTCTATCATCAGGATGTTATCAGGAGGGATCAGTCCCTGGAGAAGGACATCATGCTTGGTAAAGTAGAGGATCAGCGAAAAAGAGGAAGACACTCAACAAGATGGGTTGACACAGTGGCTGCAACAATGGGTTTAAGCATAACAACGATTGTGAGGATGGCGCAGGACCAGGCAGTGTTTCATTCTGTTGTACATAGGTTTGCTATGAGTCGGAACTCACTGGATGGCACCTAACAACAACAACAATATCATCAGATGGCACAGAGTTTAAGAGTTCAGCTGCTAACCAAAAGGTCGGCAGTTTGAATCCACCAGCAGCTACTTGGCAACCCCATAGGGCAGTTCTACTCTGTCCTATAGGGTCGCTATGAGTCAGACTCAACACGATGGCCAATGGGTTTGGTTTTTTGGTTTCTATCATCAACATGAGTTTACAGACGGAAAATATCCAGAGTGTTCTTTATGCATGAAGAAATATCAAACCATATTTAGTTTTTCTCTTTTTATAATCTGAATTGAATAAACTGAACATCAGTATCATTCTCAAAACATTTAATTATCAATAGATTTTAATAATGAGGTTTATGCCCTGATGTTCTGATAATATTTTTAGGTACTCTTTCATACTGTGAAAGCTTGGAATATTCTTTAACATGCTTCTTTCTCATTGTTGGTGATTGTATCTAAGTTTCTGTTACTTTAAGTTTCTTCCAAAATTTGGGTTTCCAGTGCAAACTTCCACATAAACTAAAAATAATTATAAAAATTAGATCATGAAGACAGCCTGTAATGTTATGTTTCCAGCTTTCTATAACCACCTGGAATTTCACTATACTAATTTCTGTGATTAGTCTATTCATAAGTAAAATAGTATACACTGTTTACCAGTTAGCCTTGGAACTGTTTGGGTTGTGTCGTTGTAATTAGAGAGGTCATGCAGGTAAAACAAGCAAGCTCACTATAAAAAAATTAGGTGCTATAAATATAATCAAACTTTGTCTATTTCAGCAAAATATTCAATGAAATTAAAACCAGTTGCCATCAAGTTGATTCTGACTCACAGCGACCCCATGTGTGTCTGAGTAGAACTGTGCTCCATAGGATTTTCAAGGCTGTGACCATTTGGAAGCAGATTGCCAGGTCTTTTTTTGGATGGATTGGAAAGAGCAGCCTTTTAATTAGTAGTTGAGCACTTAACTGTTTGCATCACCAAGAGACTCCATTATAAAATTGTATGCTATTTAAATATTTAATTCTTACCTTTGTCTTTGGAATTTACTCTGGCTTTTAAATAATATTGAAATTCTGAATCTCCTTATACCAGGTGTCAATAGCAAGTTTTTTAATTTGTGCAATGATGTCAGCATGGCATTTAGTCTTGAATATTTTAATTGAAGGTAACATTTAATTTTATTCCATTTGGAACCAGCAAAATACTTCCAAATATGGGTGGAATCTTTGCACGGTGGTTTTTACATTTAAGACAACTCCTCGATGTTGCTGTTGTTATTGTTAGGTGCAGTCGGGTCCGCTCTGACTCATAGAGACCTTACATATAACAGAACAAAAGTTTGCCCAGTCCTGCACCATCCTCACAACTGTTGCTATGTTTGATCCCATTTTTTCAGCCACTGTGTTAATCCACCTAATTGAGGGTCTCCCTCTTTTTTGCTGACCCTCTACTTTACCAAGTATGGTGGTTTTATCCAGTGATTGGTCTTTCCTGATGATGTCCCACCGTCCTCACTTCTATGGAGCATTCTGTCTGTACTTCTTCCAAGACAGATTTTTTTGCTCTTCTGGCAATCTATGGTATATTCACCATTGTTTGCCAACACCACAATCCAAATGCATCAATTCTTCTTCAGTCTTCCTTTCTCATTGTCCAGCTTTCCCACACATATGAGACAATTGAAAATGTCATGGCTTGGGTCAGGTGCACCTTAGTCCTCAAAGTGACATCTTTGCTTTTTAACACTTCAAAGAGGTCTTTTCCAGCAGATTTGCCCAATGCGATACATCATTTGATTTCTTTACTGCTGCTTCCATGGGCATTGATTGTTGATCCAAGAAGAATGAAACCCTTGACAATTTCAATTTCTTAGCCATTTATCATGCTGCTGTTTATTAGTCCAGCTGTAAGGATTTGTGTTTTCTTTATATTCAGGTGTCATCCATACTGATGGCTGTAGATACACAGATGTATAGATATGCAGATATGTAGATGTGAAAACACACAGATGATACAACCTTGCTTGCTGAAAGTAAAGATGATGTGAAGCATTTACTGGTGAAGATAAAAGACCACAGCTTTCAGTATGGATTGGCAGTCTATATATCTGTGATAATTAGTTAGCTATATTGTTCCTTCTTTTTTAAATATCTGAGGTTTTTTTTTTTGTTTTGTTTTGTTTTTGCAGAATTCCTCAATGGCAGTGATAGTGGCTTTCCTCTAATTTCCCAATGCCTATCACAGGACACAGAGTAGCTTCTCACTTCATTCTTGAAAGAAAGAACCTTTTAAAATCAATAATAGCATATTCCAGATTCCAGATTCTTATAACAGAGAAATAAAGAAGTAAAGTCAAAAAAGGAATCTGAAGTAACAGGTTCAAGGTTGTATTGTCTACTAGCTGTATAAATTTGGACAAGCAATTTAAATTCTATGAACTTATTTTCTTATCTGCTAAAGATGAATAATAATAATCACAATTATTGTTAGGAACAATTGAGAAAATTTCTGCAATCACAGTATTTAAAATTGAAACTCTCATCACAACCTCACTGACACTTCCCAACCCCTTCTTTTCTTTATTTTTCCTCATAGTACTTATCAATGCCTAAGATATAACTTATTTATTTTGATTATTTTATGTCCCCTGCCCACACTGGAATGCAAACTCCATGAAGGCCAAGAGTTGTATATATTTTTTTCACTACTTACTGCTTAGAGTAATGCTTAGGACATAAAAGTCATTCAGTGAATATTTACTGAAGGGAAAAATGAGTAAATGAATTAATCTCTGATTAGGGACGATCTTGCTTAGAAGAGTGTCATTTGTGGTGAGGCAGAAATGTATGTAGATTACTGGGGGTGGGGAGAAGCATTATAGACAAAAGGAACCTCAAGTGCAAATGCTCTGAAGCAGGACTATGTCTGGCATGTTCAAGAAAACAAGGACAACAGTCTGTCTGATAGTGAGTAAAATAGAGAACAGAAAATAGTATTAAGTAAAACCATATGAAATTGCCAATATTTAATCACTGTTGGCCTACAAAATGGTAATTTTATATGCTTGGACCTGAATTATAGAGGAGGTCAGAGAGTAAGAATTGTTCGGGGGAAAGAATGGAAAAAAAAAAACATGTTATTTATTTCAGGAAACAGCACTCAGTCCACCCAAGTACTCCTTACAAAACAAAAGTCCACTGAGTGCTCTCATCTCATGAGTAAACTCTCTTCTCTGAAAATCTTGAATGTTGGATTCTTTTCAAGTTTTCTCCTTGCAGGATTTGTGTGTCCTCCAAGATGCCCTTTCCATTTGTTTTGGCCTCTATCTTTTATATCAGACACTTGCCTCAAATGTCCATTGATCATTGTTGTTCATTCATTTTATTGCCCTGGGACACTGAAACGTTGATTAGAAGCTCTGCAGGAATGGCTGAGACTTGTTGACCGAATCTTATGTCCAGAATGATCTCACTTAGTCATTTCATTACCTGATGTCAGTACCTTTAAGTTGTTTTCTTTTCTTTTTTTTTTTTTTTCCTTTTTTTAATTAAGGGCCATTCAGCTCCTCCACCATCCGTCTTTCAGTTTCTCATACTGTGGTGGCTTGTGTGTTGCTAGGATGCTGGAAGCAATGCCACCAGTATTTCAACTACTAGCAAGGTTTCAGCACAACTTCCAGGCTAAGACAGACTAGGAAGAAAGGCCTGGCAATTTAACTCTGAAAATTAGCCAATGAAACTCTATGGATCACATCAGAACATTTTCTGACATAGTGTTGGAAGATGAGCCCCCTAGGTTGGAAGGCACTACACAATGGCTGCAACAATGGACTCAGCATACCAACAATCATGAAGATGGCGCAGAACCAGAAAACATTTCGTTATGTTGTACACGGTGTCACCATGAGTTGGAGCCAACTCAACAACAACTAACAACAACAATCAGTTCCTCAGAGAAGAATCTTCTATTCTTATGCCTGGAGGTTAGAATCCTGGACGCCAGCCTTCTGCGACTCAGCTGGTAGAAGAAGGCTGATAGTTTCAAGCTACAGTGCATATACATTCATTATTACCCACTTTTTCTGTGTATGACCCCTTAATGTCTCAAATCTGTTTTCCAGTACAGTGACATTTTCTTTTATCCTCTCCAGATAATCACCTCCAATATTCTGACAGGGCTGGGGAGGGAAACGTGTGCCTCTGTGAAGTGAGAGAAGAATCTGGAATGAGTCTTCTCTTAAAATAAAAAAAAAAAAACTTTCAACCAATTATCTTACTTTTGGTCTCACTTTCATCTCAATTTCTAGAATTACCTGTTGATGCTGAAAGAGATTGTGTGGTAAAAATTGGATACCCCACTGCCTGCTTAAAACTCAGCTTTCCTGGAGGTCTTCTAAGATACATTTTCATACATTAAATCACTTAAATATAGATTATGTATAATACCTGTAAAAAAGGATGACCTAAGTGTAAGACCTAATTACATTTGCAAGTAATGTATGTATCATATTAGTGTGGCAAATGTGATAGTTCTTATGGGACCTCTCTTTCCCATATACACACAATATACACACAACCCTTTTAATTTTGATAATATGAAACTCATTGGTTAGCAAATGACCATTTTTCATTCCTTGATGAGTTTTAAATTGTAATTAAATTTTAAATCATTTTTGCAGTAGCTAAGGATATTTTTCCCACTAGATATCAGAGTGGTGAATGTGTGCCACTTAGTTTTACAAACTGATATTTTACTTTTTCTCTAAAACTATTTTTGTGACTAATTTTACAAAAGTAAATATTCATTTTCACTCAAATTATAGACTTAACATTTTGATATACTCTAATTTTATTCACTTATTGAATATTTAGTGTGTGCAAAGAACTAAGCTAGGCACTGTAAAGGATACATGAATAGATTTGTCCCTAGTTGCTCACAACTGAATTGGGGGAGAAAAATACAAGTGTAAAATAAAAAGATAGCAGTTTATTTAAAAAAATCAGAATATATAACAAATTCTTTTTTTTCCATGTAATATGCAAGTTATATTATTCATAACGTTTTCACTGGCTAATTTTCTTTGGAAGTAGACCACCATGTTCTTCCTCCCAGTCTGTCTTACTCTAGAAGTTCTTCTGAAACCTGTCCACCATGGGTGACACTGCTGGTATTTGAAATACCGGTGGCATAGCTTCCAGCATCACAAGTGCAAGCCACTACAGTACAACAAACTGACAGACGGGTGGAAAAAGAAGACTGGAGAAGAACTGACATATCTGAATTACGGTGTTGGCAAAGGATATTGAATATACCATGGATTGCCAGAAGAATGAACAAATCTATTTTAGAGGAAGTACAGCCAGAATTCCCCTTAGAAGCAAGGATAGCAAGACTACTATCATATACTTTGGACGTGATATCAGGAGGGATCATTTCCTGGAGGACATCATACTTGGTAAAGCAGAAGTTTAGTGAAAAAGAGGAAGACCCTCAACGAGATGGTTTGGCACAGCAGCTGCAACAATGAGCCCAAGCATACCTACTCTTGTCAGGATGGTACAACACAGGGTGATGGTACATTCTGTTATACACAGGGTCACTATAAGTCAGAGTCAACTGGAAGACACCTAACAGTAACAACATGATATATTAAAAACACCCTCTACCAACTAATTTTTTTTAAGAAGGAGACTCATCCCTAAGCCTCTCTGCCATTCCATATAGGCAGGTAGAAAGAAAAGCCTGGAAATCTTAAGATGCAGTACATATACTTTCACTTATTCTCTTCTTTCCTCATTTACGTTTTCTCATGTCTAAAATTAAAAAAATTAAATTAAGTAATCTTCCAATACCATTCAACTCTCAAATATTATAATCTAAAATCAATCTTCATATCATACATAACCTATGTAGGTAACTAATACATTTTTAAAGCTAAGAATCTATTATTTTCATATTTAAACTGTACTCTTTATCCAAATATTAGGATATAATTTGAGCAAATATACGTTTAAAACTAAAATGAAGAAATTTTTTAATAAATTTATAAGTGTTAGTTTAGTGAAATCATGATAATTAAAAATTCTAAAAGTCGGCTTGCTTATTTGGACAGATTACATGAAATATAAGTGGAATTTTAAATATTTATCAAAGATTTTAAAAATAATTAAGTTCAACTAGGGCAAGTGCCCATTAAAGGAAACAAGTACATCAATAGAAAAAAAAGCTGGATTCCTAATAAAGTAATACAACTCTCAAAGTAATTGAGAGTTACTTGAAAATGACAGTGATACTAAAGTTCTCAATAAGACAATATATCATCTTATTTAAAAAATTTTTAAAAATGTAGGCCATATATGTCTCTGATCTTTCAGACACCAAGTGAAATTATTAAATATACGTAAATGAAGGTAGTAACACTCTTGCAGAATACTGAATAAAGATTTGATATTAGAGGACAAATTGGCACTACATTTATTCATTCAACAATCATTGACCACTATACACCAGGTATTCCTAATCTAAGATTTTTCCTTCCCTCTGGGCAAAGAGCAGAAAGGTTTTTATAGGATTTTTACAAACTGATAAAAATAAAATAGAAAACTTAGCAACCAGTCTATTTTCTGTTACAAAAATAAAAAATAATTTTAAAGCCTGATTGCTCATTCATTCAGCACTGAGCACTATATTTTGCTCACAGAAAGGGCTAAATGCACATTCACCACATAGACTTGCTTGTTTTTATGATGCAGAACAGATTTCAGCAGAGCTTCTACACTAAAATGGACTAGGAAGAAAGCCCTAGTGATCTACTTCCAAAAATGAGCCATTGTGAGACTTCTGAGCAACATGGCGCTATAGACAGAAGCACTACACTGTCCCTCCACAGCAAAGATCTGAAAAACTAAGTCAGACAGAGAAAACGTCAGTCCTGAATCCCTAAGCATTAAAATGAAGAGACAAAGAACTCAGCCATGCACTAAATGGAATAAGAAACTGACAGAGAGCAGAGAGTGAGGAGACACACATGCAGCGGTCCCCTGTCAGCTAACACAACATGGATTTGCCATCTTCTACTCCTATCAGGGATTGGCGAACAGGGGGTACGGGAAAGCAGCTTTAAGGAGCTTCCAGCAGGAGACAGAACAACTGGTAACCAGCAATATACGCTTTCCCATCCCCTACCCTTCTTCACCCCCACTCAGCCTCCTCTGCTTCCTGCGGCCACAGTCTCTTTTCTGGGAAGCACTGACTTCACTCCAGTGCCACCTGGATTCCACCTGCCCACGCTGGCTGGCTCCCTGAGTGCCACTGTTGGCCTCTACTGTTGCTTTTTTCCACTTCTTTTGATTTCTTCCATTCCTCTCACCACCTCCACCTCCTTTCAACAACAACGACGATGACAACAAAACTAATTTTATACTTCAAGGATATTTAAACCAATGAAAGCAGTTACTGAAACAATAGCACTTTATCTACACCGGCACTTATTAATTATGTTGTTGTTAGGTGCGGTCAAGTTGGTTCCAACTCACAGAGACCCTATGTACATCAGAACCAAACACTGCCTGCTCCTGTGCCATCCTCACAATCGTTGCTGTGTTTGAGCCCACTGTTGCAGCCACTCTATTAATCCATTTCATCAAGGGTCTTCCTCTGTTTTGCTGACCCTCTACCTTAAAAAGCACGTATCTTCATGATAGCACGTCCCTCCTGATAGCACGTCCAAAGTATGTGAAATGAAGTCTCACCATCCTGGCTTTTAAGGAGCATTCTGGCTGTACTTCCTCCAAAACAGACTTGTTCATTCTTCTGGCAGTCTATGATGTACTCAATATTCTTCACCAACACCATAATTCAAAGGCATCAATTCTTCGGTCTTTCTGGTTCATTGTCCAGCTTTCACATACATAGGAGATGACTGAAAATATCATGGCTTGGGCCAGGCACATCTTAGTTCTCAAAGTGACATCTTTGCTTTTCAACACTTTAAAGAGGCTCTTTGCAGAAGATTTGCCCAATACAATATGTCTTTTGATTTCTTGATTGCTGCTTCCATGTGCATTGATTGTGGATCCAAGTAAAATGAAATTCTTGACAACTTCAATCTTTTCTCTGTGTATCATGATGTTACTGATTGATCCAGTTGTGAGAATTTTTGTTTTCTTTATGTTGCAGTGTAATCCATACTGAAGGATGTGGTCTTTGATCTTCATCAGTAAAGTCCTCTTGGCTTTCAGCAAGCAAGTTATGTCATCTGTATATTACAGGTTGTTAATGAGTCTTTCACTAATCCTGATGCCACGTTCTTCTTCATATAGTCCAGCTTCTTGGATTATTTGCTCAGCTTACAGACTGAATAAGTCTGGTGAAAGGATACAACAGTTGCACACACCTTTCCTGACGTTAAAACATGTTATGAGTTGGAATCGACTCGATGGCAACAGGTTTATTAAATACAGCTTTTGATAATTAGGAATGCAAAGTAGTGCTTTACTTTTACAAGGTGAATACTATCATCACCTTTTCTCCCCAGTAAATTAGAGGAATTGACTTTTTTATATTTTACTGACAATAGCTACTCAGTATATCTTACATATTTTAGGCTCATGATAATTAAATTTGAGCTACCATATCAGAATCAATTATCAAGTAATTAATGTTTTCCAGGACACAAAATGGGCTATCTTACAAGACTGTAAGAATGCTGATATAGGAGGTGGACAGAAGGTGGTCCTATATCAGGACTTAGCCTTCAGGATAACTCTGTCAATCTATTTGGGCAAGTCAGAACTAATCTAAGATTACCAAGAGCACAGAATAGGTGGCCCTGTTTATATAAAAACTAAGAAACATTCCTGATGTGTAAGATTATACAAACTGTTCTGGATGGTCTGCTTCAAGGTCCAACATTCTCCAAAAACGCTGAGGCAGACAATCCCTAACATTTCTCTCTACAACATAATGGGAAGCAGAGAGCTCACTCTGAAGGAAGAGGAAGTTTGGTTGCCCAATCTTGTTTGAGCAACCCTGGCTGAATACAGGTGATGTTAGTTTTTTATGTGTGTCTTTTGGTTTATGATTCCATTAATATTTCTTTCTTCCAACTTCTCCTAGAGCTAAGAAACAAAGGTACTAATAGAGGGAGAAAAAAGGACCAAGGAAAATAATATAATTAAAGACTCTGAAAAAATTATCAGTGAAAGAATATATTGTTTTGTAGCCATATACCCTTTTCTTCAAGAATAGAACTGCTGAGCATGATCCTAAACGAGTCACTATTAATTGCCTAAGAAATGACGTGGTTAGTATCAATGACAGAGTCAGTGAAGATGAAACATTACCGTACAGAAGGCCAATACCCCATCAGAATTTAATTAGTGTAGTAACAATTAAGGGAGTGTCTTAAGCTGGGTTCTCTAGAGAAGCAAAACCAGTAAAGCGTATAAATATATATATAGAGAGAGATTTATATCAAGGAAATGGCTCACACGGTTGTAGAGGCTATAATGTCCCAAGTCCGTGGGTCAGGATAGAGGCTTCTCCTGATTCACATAGCTGCAGGGGCTGGCGAACCCAAGATCAGCAGGTTGGAGAGCAGGGATGTTGCTCACAGCCTGTGAATATCGACAAATCCCCAGGTAGTCAGGCAAGACTTCAGGTAAGCTGCTAGCTCAAGTCCCAAGAACTGGAGGTCAGATAAACAGGAGCCAGCTGCAAGATCCAGAACAAGCAAAAGTCCCAGAGCCCTGCCAGAACGCCCATCCACACTTGTTGCAGGCCACATGCCCAAGGAAACTCCCCTTCAACTGACTGGCTACTCACAGAAGATCTCATCATGGGGATGATCACATATCACATCTCAACAGAGAAGTGAACACAACATCACACAACTGCCAAAACACTAGGAATCATGGCCCAGCCAAGTTGACAAACAATCTTAACCATCGCAGTAGGAAAACACAGAATCTTGAGGGACATCATCTTTGGAACTGGTGCTGACTATCAGGAGCAAAAGGGGCCAGAGAGTGTATGCTTTGGCACTTGTCAGAAAATGATTTTTATACACTGTCAAACAGAACATAAGACTCATCCCTAAGTCTTCTGTAGAAGAAAATACTTAATATTTCTAATAATTTTAATGTTGCTCTTGTTGTTAGATGCCGTTGAGTGGGTTCCAACTCATACTGACCTTATGCACACCAGAATGAAACAAGGCAAGGCCTGGTCCTGCGCTATCCTCACATTTGTTGCTATGTTTGAGCCCATTGTTGCAGCCATTGTGTCAATCCATCTCATTCAGGATCATCCTCTTTTTCTCTAACTCTACTTTAACAAGCATGATTTCCTTCTCCAGGGACTGGTCCCTCCTGATAACATGTCCAAAGTACATGAGACAAAGTCTTGCCATCCTCATTTCTAAGGAGCATTCTGAGAGAGATTTTTCATTTTTCTAGCAGTCCATAGTATATTCAATATTCTTCATGAACACCATGATTAAAAGGCATCAATTCTTCTTAGGTCTTCCTTATTCATTGTCCAGCTTGCACATGCATATGATATAATTGAAAATACCATGGCTTGGGTCAGGCACACCTTAGTGCTCAAGGTGACATCTTTGCTTTTGAACACTTTAAAGAGTTCTTTTGATGATGATTTGCCTGATGCAGTATATCCTTTGATTTCCTGACTGCTGCTTCCATGGGTGTTGTGGATCCAAGTAAAATGAAACTCTTGACTTCAGTCCTTTCTCCCTTTATCATGATGTTGCTTATTGGTCCAGTTGTGAGGATTTTTGTTTTCTTTATGTTGAGGTGTAATCTATATTGAAGGCTGTGGCCTTTGATTTTCATCAGTAAATGCTTCAAGTCCTCTTTGCTGTCAGCAAGCAAGGTTGTATCACCTGCATATCGCAAGTTGTTAATGAGCCTTCCTCCAATCCTGATGCCACAGTTTTTTTTCGTATAGTCCAGCTTCTCAGATTATTTGCTCAGCATACAGATTGAATAAGTATGGTGAAAGAATACAACACTGACGCACACCTTTCCTGATTTTAAACCTTGCAATACCCTCTTGTTCTGTTTGAATGACTGCTTCAGAGTCATTGAGGATGGCTTTTTGTACAGGTTCCACACAAACACAATTAAGTGTTCTGGAATTGCCATTCTTTGCAATGTTATCCATAATTCATTATGATCCACACAGTCAAATGCCTTTGCATAGTCAATAAAACACTGGTAAACATCTTTCTGGTATTTCCTGCTTTCAGCGAGGAGCCATCTGACATCAGCAATGATATCCCTTATCCCACATTCTCTTCTGAATCTGGCTTGACTTTCTGACAGTTCCCTGTGGATGTACTGCTGCAACCTTTTTTTAATTATCTTCAGCAAAATTTTACTTGTGCGTGATATTAATGATATTACTTAATAATTTCCTCGTATTCTTTTGGGTCACCTTGTTTGGAATGGGTACAAATACGAGTATCTTCCAGTTGGTTGGCCAAGTTGCTGTCTTCCAAATTTCTTGGCATAGACGAGTAAGCACCTCCAGTGCTGCATCCATTTGTTGAAACATCTCAACTGGCATTCCTTCAATTCCTGGAGCCTTGTTTTTTGCCATGCCTTCAGTGCAGCTTGAACTTCTTCATTCAGTACCATTAGTTCTTGATCATATGCTACCTCTTGAAATGGTTGAACTTTGATAAATTCTTTTTGATAAAGCGACTCTGTGTATTCGTTCCATCTTCTTTTGATGCTTCTGGCATCATTCAATATTTTGCCCATAGGCAGGAGGAGACAGGAAAGCTGGTAATGGGGATCTGAAGGTCAAGAAGAGGGTGTTGACATGTTGTGGGGTTGGCAACTAATGTCACAAAACAATACATGTATAATTGTTTAATGAGAAATGAAGTTGCTCTGTAAACCTTCATCTAAAATACAATAAAAAAAAATATTTTTCCCATAACTCATTGCCATCAAGTCAGTTCCAACTCATAGTGACTCTATAGGACAGAGAAGAACTGCCTCACAGTGTTTCCAAGGAGGATGCAAACTGGTGACCTTTCAGTTAGCAGCCATAGCTCTTAAGCACTGCGACAGGGCTCCTATTTTGCCGACTGTTGTTGTTAGGGGCCGCCGAGTCAGTTCCGACTCATAGTGACCCTATGGGAAATAGAACAAAACACTGTCCGGTCCTGTACCATCCTCACAATCGTTGTTATGCCTGAGACCACTGTTGCAGCCACTTTGTCAATCCATCTCGTTGAAGGTTGTCTTCTTTTTTGCTGACCATCTACCAAGCATGATGTCCTTCTCCAGGGACTGGTCCCTCCTGAAAACATGTCCAAAGTATATGAGATGAAGTCTTACCATCCTTGCTTCTAAGGAGCATTCTGGCTGTACTTCTTCCAAGACAGATTTGTTCATTCTTCTGGCAATCCATGGAATATTCAATATTCTTTGCCAACACCGTGATTAAAAGGCATCAATTCTTCTTCGATTTTCTTTATTCATTGTCCAGTTTTCACATGCATATGAGGTGATTGAAAATAACATGGCTTAGGTCAGGCACACCTTAGTCCTTAAAGTGACATCTTTGCTTTTTAACACTTTAAAGAGATCTTTTGCAGGAGATTTGCCCAATGCAAAGCATCGTAGGTTTCTTGACTGCTGCTTCCATGGGTGTTGATTGTGGATCCAAGAAAAATGAAATCCTTTACAACTTCAATATTTTCTCCGTTTATCATGATGTTGTTTATTGATCTAGTTGTGAGGATTTTTGTTTTCTTTATATTGAGGTGTAATCCATACTGAAGGCTGAGGTCTTTGATCTTCATTAGTAAGTGCTTCAAGTCCTCTTTGCTGTCAGCAAGCAAGGTTGTGTCATCTGCATATCGCAAGTTGTTAATGAGCCTTCCTCCAATCCTGATGCCACATTTTTTTTTCTTATACTCCAGCTTCTCGGATTATTTGCTCAGCATACAGATTGAATAAGTAGGGTGAAAGGATACAATCCTGACACACGCCTTTCTTGACTTTAAACCATGCAGTATCTCCTTGTTCTGTTCAAACTACTACCTCTTGGTCTAAGTACTGGTTCCTTATGAGGATAATTAAGTATTCTGGAATTTCCATTCTTTGCAATGTTATCCATAATTTGTTATGATCCACACAGTTGAAATCCTTTGCAGAGCCAATAAAACACAGGTAAACATCTTTCTGGTATTTTCAATATTGCAACTTGATGCTTGAATTTTTTCTTCAGTGTTTTCAGATTGAGAAATGTGAGCGTGCTCTTCCCTTTTGGTTTACTAACTCCAGGTCTTTGCACATGTCGTTATAATACTTCACTTTGTCTTCTCGAGCCGCCCTTTGAAATCTGTTCAGCTCTTTTACTTCATCATTTCTTCCATTCACCTTAGCTACTCTACGTTCAAGAGCAAGTTTCAGAGTCTCTTCTGACATCCATTTTGGTCTTTTCTTTCTTTCCTGTCTTTCTAATGACTGTTTGCTTTCTTCATGTATGATGTCCTTGATGTCATTCCATAAATCATCTGGTCTTTGATTATTAGTGTTCCATATGTCAAATCTGTTCTTGAGATGGTCTCTAAATGCAAGTGGAAAATACTCAAGGTCATATTTTGCCTCTCGTGGACTTGTTTTAAGTTTCTTCAGCTTCAACTTCAACTTGCATAGGAACAACTGATGGTCTGTCTGTTCTGCAGTCAGCCCCTGGCCTTTTTCTGGCTGATGATTTTGAGTTTTTCAGTTGTCTCTTTCCACAGATGCAGTCAATTTGATCCATGTGTACTCCATCTGGTGAGGTCCATGTGTATAGTCACCGTTAATGTTGTTGAAAAAAGTTATTTGCCATTAATAAGTCATCGGTCTTGCAAAATTCTGTCATGTGATCCCTGGCATTGTTTTTATCACCAAGGCCATCTTTTCCAAATACCAATTCTTCTTCTTTGTTTCCAACTTTCTCTTTCCAATCCCCAGTAATTATCAATGCATTTTGATTGCATCTTTAATGTTGGTGATAATAAAACCTGTTTTCCTTACTACATTATTGATGCCCCACCCTACAACAATGATTCTAATCCATACAACTTAACTTAAAAACAAGAAGCTGTAACCTGGTATACAAAAGTTTATATTTTAGGAGAATAAGAAAATTAAAATATGAGATATTGTGGTAAATAGGGTAAGAATTAAACAAATGTTTTTAAAATTACTGTTCTTGATGACAAACAGTTTTTTATCAGAAAGTTGAAGTTGAAACATTACTTTCCCAAACTAATAACGAAACTTGTACATAGCAATCAGAATCACAGTACAGAAAACCACATTTTCATTTGGGTAAGATTTTTTTCTGCCTTTGTATGCCAAACTGAAATTATGTCTTAGGCCAAAGCATGGTGATGAAAATAGTGATAGCTTAGATAATAGTTTTTAGTATACTGAAACACAAGAAAAAGAACCTATTTTAAAGTAGTTTATTAAAATACCACAACTCAAATTAAAAATAGGTTTAAGAAATATAAATCTGGTTCCATTTCCACTCTCCCTATTTTTTGTATTGCTACATTCAAGTCATTATCCAAGACTACTGCAACAATAATTTATTTCACCTATCTTTTTGACCACAGTCCTTCACTGTCTATGTAAAATATCATTTATTACTTTCCTAGATTTAAAAATATTTTAGGTCGGTAATTCTATACTTAATTTCTATGTCTTAAATTAAGTATACATTTAGGGAAGCAATTGTTTGGTACCTAAGGAGGTTTTCATTTATGACAATTAACAAGGCCAATTCACCGTAGCTGAACTTATGATTTTGAAACAAATGGTAAATCTTCTGAATCACTTTCCTTTTTTTTTTTTTTTTTCTTATACTCAGTTGAAGGCTTACAGAACAAAGAGTTTCTCATGAAACAGTAGTACACATATTGTTTTACGACTTTGGTTAACAACCCCACAACATGTCAACCCTCTAACTTCTCAACCTTTTTCTTTGGTGAAAATATACATAGCCAAAAATACACCATTTCAAAAATTTCTACATGCACAGTTCACTGACACTGACTACACTCTTCCAATTGTGCTGCTGTTCTCACTTAAGATGAAGGCTTACAGAACAAAATAGTTTCTCATTTAACAGTTACTACACATGTTGCCCTATGACAATGGTTAACAATCTCACAACACATCAACAATATCCTTACTCAACCTTGGGTTCCCTATCACCAGCTTCCTTGTCCCCTTCTGCCTTCTGGCCCTTGTCACTGGAATCCTGTACCTCATTAGTCTCATTTGGTTTTATGGGCTGTCCATTCCAGGCTGAACGGTGAACCTCGAAGATAACTTCACTACTGAGCTAAAAGGGTGTCTGGGGGCCATACTCTCGGGGTTTCTCCAGTCTCCTTTAGGTCAGTAAATCTGGTCTTTTTTTTGTGAGTTAGATCTATGTTCTGCATCCTTCTCCAGCTCTGTCCAGAACCCTCTGTTGTGATCCTGGTCAGAGCAGTCAGTGGTGGTAGCTGGGCACCATCTAGCTGTATTGGACTCAGTCTAGTGGAGGCCTTGGTAGCTTTGGTCCATTAGTCCTTTGGACTAATATTTTCCTAGTATCCTGCTCTCTTCATTCTCCCTTGCTCCCGAAGGGAGGAGACCAGTGGAGTATCTTAGATGGCCGCTCACCGGCTTTTAAGACCCAGACACTACTCACCAAGGTAGAATGTAGAACATTGTCTTTATAAACTGTGTTAAGCCAATTCAGCTAGATGTTCCCCAAGACAATGGTCCCCACAGCCCTCCGCCCAGCAATTCAGTCCCTCAAGGACTTTGGACATGTCTATGGGGCTTCCATGACCTTTCCTTATACACATTGTGCTAGTTTCCCCTGTATTGTGTACTGTCTCACCCTTTCACCAAGATACCACTTATCTATTGCATTTTTAGTATTCCCCCACCCCCACCCCTCACATCCCTGGTAACCAAGAAAGATTGATACATTTTGTGTTTTTTCATGGGATTTTACAATAGAGGTCTCATACAATATTTGTCCTTTTGTGATTGACTTATTTCACTCAGCATAATGTCCTCCAGTTTCATCCATGTTATGAGATACTTCACAGATTCATTGTTCTTTCTCGTTGCATAGTGCTCCATTGTGTGTATGTACCATAGTTTGTTTATCCATTCATCTGTTGATGGGCATCTAGGTTGTTTTCATCGTTTTGCTATTGTGAACAATGCTACCATGAACATAGGTGTACATATGTCTATTAGAGTGACGACTCATTTCTCTAGGATATATTCTTAGGAGTGGGATTGCTGCATCGAATGGTATGTCTAGTTCTACCTTTCTGAGGAAGTGCCATATCATTTTCCAAAATGGTTGTATCATTTTGCATTCCAACCAGCAGTGCATAAGAGTTCCCATCTCCCCGCAGCCCCTACAAAATGTGTTATTTCCAGTGTTTTTCATTCATGCCAGTAATGCCGGGGTGAGACGGTATCTCACTGTGGTTTTAATTTGCATTTCTCTAATGGCTAGTGATCGTGAGCACTTCTTCATGTGTCTGTTGGCCATTTGAATGTCTTCTTTGGTGAAGTGTCTGTTCAATTCCTTTGACCATTATTTAATAGTATTATTTGTCTTTTTGTTGTACAGGTATTGGATTTTCTTGTAGATTATGGAGATTAGACCTTTGTCTGACTTGTACTGACCAAAAATTTTTTCCCAGTCTGTAGGTTCTCTTTTTACTCTTTTGGTGAAGTCTTTTGAAGAGCATAGGTGTTTGATTTTTAGAAGATCCCAGTTATCTAGCTTATCTATTGGGGTTTGTGTATTGATGGTTATGGTTTATATCCTGTTAATGCTGTGTATTAAGGCCTGAAGTGTTGGTTCTATTTTTTTCTTCTATAAACTTTAAAGTTTTAGGCTTTATATTCAAGTCTTTGATCCATTTTGAAGTAGTTTTTGTATACGGTGTGAGGTGTGGGTCCTGTTTCATTTTTTTGGCAGACGGATATCCAGTTTTGCCAGCACCATTTGATAAAAAGACTGTCTTTTCCCCATTTGATGGACTTTGGGCCCTTGTCGAAGATCAGGTGACTGCAGGTGGATGGATTTACTTGTGGGTTCTCAATTCTGTTCCATTGGTCAATGTACCTGTAGTTGTACCAGTACCATGCTGTTTTGACTACCGTAGCTGTATAGTAGGTTCTGACTTCAGGTAGTGTGAGTCCTCCAACTTTATTCTTCTTCTTCAGTACTGCTTTACTTATTCGGGGCTTCTTCCCTTTCCATATAAAGTTAATGATTAGTTTTTCCATCTCTTTGAAGAATGTTGTTGGTATTTGGATTGGGATTGCGTTGTATTGGTAAATTGTTTTGGGTACAATTGTCATTTTCACAATGTTGAGTCTGCCTATCCATGAGCATGGTATGTTTTTCCATTTAGATTTTCCATGTAGATCCCTTTGGGTTTCATGCAGTAGTGGTTTGTAGTTTTCTTTGTATAGGTCTTTTACATCCCTGGTCAGATTTATTCCTAAGTATTTTATCTTTATAGGGGCTAGTGGAAATGGTATTGTTTTCCTGATTTCCTTTTCATCATTCTCCTCATTGGTGTATAGGAATCCAAGTGATTTTTGAACGTTTATCTTGTATCCTGCTACTCTGCTGAATCTTTCTATTAGTTCCAGTAGATTTCTCATGGAGTCTTTAGGGTTTCCTATGTATAGTATTATATCATCTGCAAACAGGGACAGTTTAACTTCTTCATTACCAATTTGGATGCCCTTTATTTCTTTTTCTTGCCTTATTGCTCTAACTAGAACTTCCAGCACAATGTTAAATAGGAGTGGTGATAAAGGGCATCCTTGTCTTTTTCCTGTTTTCAGGGGGAATGTTTTCAGCCTCTCTCCATTAAGAATGATGTTGGCCATTGGTTTTGCATAGATGCCCTTTATTATGTTGAGAAATTTCCCTTCTATATCTATTTTATTGAGAGTTTTTATCAGGAATGGGTGTTGGACTTTGTCAAATGCCTTTTCTGCATCAATTGAGATGATCATGTGATTCTTTTCTTTCCTCTTACTTATGTGGTGGATTATGTTGATTGATTTTCTAATGTTGAACCATCCTTGCATACCTAGTATGAGTCCAACTTGGTCGTGGTGTATTATTTTTTTGATATGATGCTGAATTCTATTGGCTAGAATTTTGTTAAGAATTTTTGCATCTATAGTCATGAGAGATATTGGTCTGTAATTTTCTTTTCTTGTGACGTCTTTGCCTGGTTTTGGTATCAGCGTTATGCTGGCTTCATAGAATGAATTTGGAAGTGTTGCTTCCTCTTCTATGCTCTGAAATGGCTTGAGTAGTACTGGTACAAGCTCTTCTGTAAATGTTTTGTAGAATTCTCCAGTGAAGCCAGCTGGGCCAGAGCTTTTTTGGTTGGAAGTTTTTTTTATTACCTTTTGTCATGGATTGAATTGTGTCCCCCAAAAAATATGTGTAGCAACTTGGCTAGGTCATGATTCCCAGTATTGTATGATTGTGTTATCTGATGTGATTTCCTTATGTGTTGTAAACTCTAGCACTATGATGAGATTATATGTGATCGCCGCATGTGTTGTAAATTCTATCACTGTGATGAGGTTATACTGATTTTGTTGAAAAGATTAGTGTCTTAATGCAATCTCTTTTGAGATATAAAAGAGAGAAGCGAGCAGAGATAAATGGGAACCTCATACCACCAAGAAAGCAGTGCTGGAAGCAGAGTGCGTCCTTTGGACCTGAGGTTCCTACGCAGAGAAGATCCCAGACCAAAGGAAGACTGATGACATGGACTTTCTTCCAGAGCTGATGGAGAAAGCGTCCCTCTGGAGCTGATGCCTGGAATTTAGACTTGTAGCCTACTGGACTGTGAGAGAATAAATTTCTGTTTGTGAAGCCATTCACTTGTGGTATTACTGTTGGAGCAGCACTAGATAACTAAGACACCTTTTCAATCTCTTCTCTTGTTATGGGTATGTTCAGATTTTCACCATCACTTTGTTGTAGTTTGGGTAGGCCGTGTGTTTCTAGAAATTTATCAATTTCATCTAGGTTTTCAAATTTGTTGGAGTATACCTTTTCATAATATTCTGTTACAATCCTTTTTATTTCAGTTGGGTCTGTTGTAATGTCCTCCATTTAATTTCTTATTTGGGTTATTTGTGTCCTCTCCTGCTTTTCTTTTGTCAGTCTGGCCAGTGGTTTGTCGATTTTGTTGATTCTTTCAAAGAACCAACTTTTGGTTTTCTTGATTCTTTCTATTGTTTTTCTCTTCTCTATTTCATTTATTTCTGCTCTGATCTTTACTATTTCCTTTCTTCCGGTGGTTGTGGGCTTTTTTTGCTGTTCTCTTTCTACTTGTTTGAGTTCTGTAGTTAATGTTTTGATTTTGTCCCTTTCTTGTTTTTTGATATGTGCATCTATTGCTATAAATTGTCCTCTGAGGACTGTCTTTGCTGTGTCCCAAAGGTTTTGGTATGATGTGTTTTCATTCTCATTTGATTCTAGGAATTTTTTAATTCCATCTCTGATTTCTTCTATTACCCACTGATGTGTAAGCAGGGTAGTATTCAGTTTCCATGTAGTTGATTTTTTTTCCTTGCTCTTTCTAGTGTTAATTTCTACCTTGATGGCATTGTGGTCAGAGAAGAGACTTTGAATTATCTCAACGTTTTGGATCTTGTTGAGGATTGCTCTGTGGTCTAAGATGTGCTCTATTCTGGAGAACGTTCCATGTGCGTTGGAAAAGAATGTGTCCTTTCAGCAGTTGGATGGAGTGTTCTGTATATGTCTATGAGGTCAAGTTGGCTGATTGTGCCCTTTAGGTCTTGTGTATCTGTGTTGAGTTTCTTCTTAGTTGTTCTGTCCTTTACTGAGAGTCGTGCGTTGAAGTCTCCAACTATTATTGTGGAACCGTCAATTTCTCTTTTCTGTTCTGTTAGAGTTTGTTTTATGTATTTGGGAGCCCTGTCACTGGGTGCAGAGATGTTTATTATGGTTATGTCTTCATGATGGATCATCCCCTTAATCATTATATAGTGTCCTTCTTTGTCTTTTATGGTAGATTTTGTTTTAAAGTCTATTTTATCTGAGATTAGAATTGCCACTCCTGCTCTTTTTTGGTTGTTTTTACCGTGATATATTTTTTCCAACCTTTGACTTTTAATACATTCACATCTTTCTTTCTAAGGTGTGTCTCTTTTAGACAGCATATTGATGGATCCTGTTTTCTTATCCATTGTGTCACTCTCCATCTCTTTACGGGTGGATTGAGTCCATTTACATTCAGTGTAATTATTGATAGATGTGAGTTTGTTGCTGTCATTTTGTAGTGCCTTTTTTTTTTTTTTGGTGCTGAAGTTTTCTTTGTTCTTCTTACTCACTTGTGCTGAGTTACTTTTGTTTGTGAATTTTTTTTTTTAACATTTCTTTTGTTTTTGTAGGTTTTGTTTTTGCTGAGACTTTATGTTTTTCCTCTTTTTTTTATGACTATGTTTGTTAACTTTCTTTGTGGTTACCGTGAATTTTACCCTTATCTTTCTAAGTTTGAAGCAGTCTACCATTACTTGGGATCGCCTTGCCATCCTCTCCATCAGAAAGTTCTATACCTATGCCGTTTATTCCCTCTTTTATTGTTTTGATGCTGTTGTCATTTACTGATTAACTGCTCTGATTCCCCGTTGTATTTCTTTTGGTTTTGGATAGTCCTCGAGAGGTCATTCCCTAGATTGGTATCCGGCTGGTACGATCCTGCGTCCTAGATTCTGCCTGTTAGCTGAAGTTGTTTGTCCTCAGATCGAAGAACTCACTTTAATAATTCTTTAAGTTTGGTTTGACTTTTACATATTCCCTTAATTTCTGTTTCCCTGGAAATGACTTAATTTCACCATCAAATCTGAACGAGAGTTTTGCTGGATATATTATTCTTGGCTGGCAATTTTTTTTTTTTCAAGAGTTTATATATGTCATCCCACTGCCTTCTTGCCTGCATGGTTTCTGCTGAATAATCTGAGCTTAGTCTTATTGTTTCTCCTCTGTATGTGACTCTTGTTTTTCACGAGCTGCTCTCAGGATTCTGTCTTTGGTTTTGGCAAGTGTGACTATGATATGCCTGGGTGATTTTCTTTGGGGTCTCTTCTATATCGGGTTCATTGAGCTTCTTGGATAGCCAGTGGCTCATCTTGCATGATATTGGGGAAGTTTTCTGTCAGCAGTTCCTCAATGATCCTCTCTGTGTTTTCTGTTTTCTCCCCCTGTTCTGGAATGCCAATCACTCAGAAATTTTTGCTTTTAACTGTGTCCCACATAACTCTCAGGGTCTCTTCATTTTTCTTTGTTCTTTTTTCCAAGTTTTCCTCAAACAGAGCTGTATCCAAGTGTTTGTCTTCAATTCCACTGATCCTGTCTTCCACCATTTCAAATCTGCTTCTCAGCCCGTCTATGACATTGTCCATTTCTGAAATCTTGTTGTTTATCTTTTGGATTTCTAATTGTTGTCTTTGTATAATTTCTAGTTGTGAATTTATTTTGGCATTTTGTTGCAGCATTATTTTCCTGAATTCTTCCAATTTTTTGTCTGTATTTTCCATGAATTTGTCTATTTTTTCCTCATGTTTGTCAGCTTTTTGCCTCAGTTTTTTGAGAATTCTGAGTATTAGAGATTTGAATTCCCTATCAGGTAGTTCTAGTGCATTTTCTTCCAGAGGAGAGTCATCTGGTATTTTATTTTGGACGCCTACTGGAACCATCTTGTCCTGTTTTTGTAAATGTTTTGATATTGTCTGCTCTCTTCGGGGCATTCTGTAGTTATTTTTCTCATTTATTGATTGTATATTTGTCTGTTTTTTCCCTTTTTTTTAAATTTGACTATGTCTGAGCAGGCAGACTGTGTGTTCTTTGTTGTTTGCTCATCTATGGGCACAGTACTTTTCGCCTCCTTCTCCAACTGGCAGGGTCAGTCACTCAGATATGGTATGGCAGGGCAGGTCTAGCTGAAGAGGAGTTACTGGGATGGGTTGTTTGTGGCACTTACTACAGCCACCAGGGCGGGTCGGTAATCAGTGCAGGGCCGGTTCTAGCAGGTCGTGCCTGTGCTACTTGGTGGTGTGATGTTAAGCACATGGTGCAGGTCGGCAGGATGTAGCGGGGAGATTGTTGTGTGTAGCTAAGCTGGATATGGGAGAGAGGAGAGAGGAACAGAAGCCAAAAACATACAAAAAAATAAAAAAGAATGCTAGGGGAGCTTGCCATTGGAGTGGAGAGATGAGAGACTATGAAATGGAGAAAAATAAAAAGGGGAAGAGGAAGAAAATAAAATAAAAGAATGAACAAATAAAAATCAGAAAGGTTAAAGCACTGCAAAGTTCCCAGGGATCCCACTGGTGCAGCTATGAGGTCTGGGTAAGTTGCTCTCAGGTGTTGCAGTGCAGCCTGCCTAGAAGGCATAGAGGTATACAATGCCAGGTATACAGGGAACAGAAAAAGAAGGAAGATATAGAGATGAGAAACTGAGTAATGAAGAAAGCGAAAAAGGGAAAGAGAGGGAAAAGAAAACAAAACAAATTAAAAAAAAAAAAAAAGGAACAGGAAAAGCCCCCAAAAGAACAGTAAAAGAAAAAAACCAACGAAAAAAGAAATTCCCTCAGGGATCCCTCTGCACGTCTGTGCAAGCCGAGGGGGTAGTCTCCTTGCCACGCAGCACCGCCTGGCCAGAAAGGGCTCCCAGCTCAAGGAAAGGAAAAGAAAACAGACAAACAATTCAAAACAAACAAACGAACAAAAACCCTGGGATCCCACCAGCGTGGCAGCCCAGACAAGGAAGCAGCTCCACACTTGAACGGAGCTCCACAGCCCCTCAGGAAGAAGCAAAGATGGCGCGCAGAGCCAGGTATTTGAGCGAAAGGAGGGGCGGCGTGGTGAGAGGTGAGGAAGAAACAAAAAGAAGCAGAAAAAAAAAGCAACACCAGTAGCCAACAAATGGCACTCAGAGAGCTGGCCCGTTCGGGTGTGTGGAATCCAAGCAGCTGGTGTTTCCCAGACAAGAGACTGTGGCCACAGGAAGCAGAGGAGGCCGCGTGGGGGTGAAGAAGGCTGGGGTGTGGGAAAGCGTATATCACAAATTACCAGTTGTTTTGTCTCCTGCTGGAAGCTGCGTGAAGCTGCTTTCTTGTACCCCCTGTTTTCTTTTCTCCAACAGGAGTCCAAGATGGCAGATCCGCACTGTGTTAGCTGGTAGGAGGGACCTCTGCATGAGTCTCTCCTCGCTCTCCGTTCTCTGTCAGTTTTCTCACTCCATTTGGTGCTTGGCTGAGTTCTTTATCTCTTCATTTGATGTTTTAGGGTTTCAGGATTGTTGTTTTCTGTTCGGCTTAGTTTTTAGGATCTTTGCTGTAGAGGGACAGTGTGGTGCTTCTGCCTATTTGCCAGAAGAAGAACTGAATCTCTTTTCTTGATAGCACCACCTCATGTGGGGTAAGGATTGATTCTCTGTGCTTTCTCTGAATTATTAGTGGGTATTCTGATATAAAAGAAAAGCCTGGCAATCTGGTTCTGTAAAGATTATAGCCAAGAAAACCCTATGAAGCAGCTCTACTCTGTAACACATGGGGTTGCCATGAGTTGAAGTTGACTCCATGGCAATTTTTTTTTCTAATTCTTTTGGTGTTAATCAGTGATTCTTAACGTTTTCTTAAAAGGAGGTGGGGGGAGTGTTATAGCTCTCTTTGAGATATCATGACAACTATCCACAGAAAAACACACAAATATATGAGCAGACAACATTTTACATCTATTAAAGGGTCTATGGACTCCTTAATACTGATCCATAATATATAATCACCCAGAGAATCTTTCTAGGTCCAAAAATTCATCTCTATTACAATAAAATAACTCGCAACATGATTAACCTGAAATTCTCTCAGCACACCACAGAGCAGATTATACTTCTGATAGCTGTCCCAAGGTCTAACAATAGAGGATGAAAATAAATTTTCCAGAGCAGATCTTACCAGGTCTCCCAAACTTAGTAACGTAAAATTACAGGGGAATATCAAAAGCTCTGTACGCAGAAATGAGGGAGGAGAATTAAAGCAAGGTTATATGTTGTCCAGGAAGAGTCAAAGACCTTTTTTAGCAACAGCAAATGACAGGTAGCTTTTAAGCATGCACTTTGGGGTATTAAGCAATGTGCCATAACTTTCACAATTGAAGTACAAAACCAGTTTCTAAAAGTAAAAGTTTAAATCATATTTCCAAAGTATATTACTGTCCCATAAACTTTAAAAATAAAGTATAAGCCTTTTTTTAAAGTAGAAGTTGAAGTCACATTTTTAAATAAATATATTTTACAGCTTCAAGCAAATATTTTCTACAAAGATAGTAAGAGCCTTTGAAAATGAACTTAACGAACCTTCATCCAATGTAAAAATAAGTAATTTAAGTCACTCCATATCATTCTTTATTAGCAATTTATCAAGAAAAAAGTTAAGGAAAAAGATTAATATTTTTAAATTAATTTTTTAATTAACTAGGCTTTACTTTATTTTTATTAGCATATAATATTATAGCGCTAATCAAAACTCTTCAGTGTCTACCTATTGCCAAGAATAGAAAATAAAAACTCTGCGTATCATTTAATATGCCTCATGATCTAATTGCTGTCTACACTTCAAAAATTATCCTGTCTATTTTACATGTTAGTAATACAGATTTGCCAAGAATGTTCTATTCTCTAATGCCTCTTTGACTTTGCATATGTTGTTCTTTTTTACCTAGAAGAGGCTCTCTTGGCTTGTCCAAGTACAAAATTTCCATTCATCTTTAATATTTCATGCAAAAATGCTTTCTGAAGTTTTCCTGACTCCCTTGTACTCACTGAGGGATTCCATACCCCATACATCTTCGTACCTTTTACCTATTCCTCAATTTTCTCTTAATCCAATGAAGCTACCTTTTCCCTACAACTGTGACTTTAAATTTTTCCTTTTTACTTTAAGCAATAGAACTCTTTCTCTAATGTAATCTTATACCGATGTCTAATACATTAAAATGGAGCCACCCTGACTGAAGCAGATATAGGAGGTCTAGACCCTTAACTTTTGCAGCTGGCCATTTGGCACAAATATAGACACTCTAGCGCCCTAGATAATGTATTTTCAATACATCTGCCCTTATGGTACCCTGTCCCATTTTATTTACTGTCAAGATTGTATGTAGGCAATTTTCTGGATTGAAAAATAATCTGGCTAGCAGGTCCTAAAACAGCTTTCTCAACTTTATTCTACAATACCTGTAAGTCCTCCCAAAACTGGAAAAACTGCTGATAATAATAAAAGACTCATGTGTCAGAATATGAGAAAAAATATACTAATATCAAGCCTTCTGGAGTTCATGTGAGACTAACAATTGATAGCAAACATATGTTTTGTCAAGTAACAATGAACAAAATCAAAGAAATGAAGGAATATTTGGAGATATTTTATCTCCCCTCACCCTAGTTGCACTTTTGATTATGGGACTCAAATGGTAAATCTTATGAATCTCCCTCCCAACATGCTTATACATTTTTTGAGTTATCCAGAGAAGTGTACTTCTTCCATGCCATTATTAATTCAAAACACATTAAAATATAAAAAGCAAGAGTGGAATTAAAAATTTGTTGATGCCATTAAAGATCAGAATTAGCTTTATAAAATATCTAGTAACATAACGTGGCAGAAATAAGTTAAAATTCATTTTAAAAAACTGAAAAAATATTTATTGAATCCCTACTATATGCCAGACATTGTTCCAAGCGGGAAACCAGTGGGAAAAATAAATAAATAAATTTGCCCCCATGAAGAACTTGAAGAAGATAAAGCAGTAGGATATGTAGGTATTTTGGGATAGAGAATTCAAGGCACAAGACACAATCAAGGCAGCAGCTCTAAGATGTGAATATGCCAGGCTTGCACAAGAACGGTAAGGAGAACAGTGTGGTTGAATTGAGTGAGAGGGTCTGTGGTAAGATATAGGGCAGAGAAGAAAGGGGACAAATACAAATGGAAGGTGTTGTATAGGGCCTAGTAGATTGTTGTAATGATGTTATATTTATTCTGAAAAAAATAGGAACCAATGGAAGTTTTTTTAGCAGAGGAGTGATAGAATCTGACTTATATTTTAACCAGTTTGCTTTGGCTGCTATGTTGAAAAATAGATTGTAGGAGGATAGAAGCAGCAAGAACAATTAATAGGTTATTGAAATAACCCAAAAGAGGTGATACAGTAAAAAAGAGTGATAATAATGAAGATGAGGGGATTCTGGAAATGTTTCAAAGGTAGAGGCCTTATAATAATCAGAGCTAGAGATGTTGGTAGCTTTGACCATAGCAGTTAACAGTGATCAAATTATTGACATATTTTATAAATAGACCCAACAGAATATGTCTACAAATGGGCTATGTGTTGTGAGAGAACTAGAGGAATTAAGGAACACTTCAAGGTTTCTAATCCAAGCAATTGTTAAAACGGTGTTCCCAAGGATTAGGAAGACTGAGAGTAAAGCAGATACAGGGTAAGACATCCAAGGGGAGATAATGACTAGGAAACTCCATAGATGGAACTTAAGTTCAGAAAAGTATTCTGGACCAAAAACACAAATTCAGGAATTGTTGGCATTTATATTTGCAAGCCATCAGTATTTAAAACCATGATGACTGGATGAATAACTATAGTAATCACAGCAAATATGTCCAAAAATGTTGCTCATACATTTAGAAGTCAGGAGGATGAGGACAAACAAAGTAGACTGAGGAGCAGCCAATAAGAGTGGTAGTTCTGAGGCCCAGTTGGTGATAGGGGAAATGTTTCCAAGAAGGAAGAATCAATTAAATAAAATGCTGCTACTAGATCAACTAAGATGAAGAGATTCATCATAGGATTCACCACAGGATTTAGCAATAAATGTATCAAGGTCATTGGTGACCTTGACAAAAGCCATTTCTGTTGCGTCCTTGGGGATAAAGCATAACTGGTGTCAGATTAGGAGAGAATGTGAAGCGTCGAAGTGGAAACGGTGACTGCAGATTAGTATTCTGAGTAATTTTTTTTTTAAAGAAGGAAACAGAAAAATGTGGATTCAGTTAAAGGAAGAAATGGAACCAAGATATATATTTTTAGCTTAGAAGAAATGAAACGTGGTTGTATACTTACATGAATGATTCAGTAGAAAGGAAAAAAACTAACAATGTAAAGAGGGGAAACTGCTGGCACAATAGCCTTCAGCAAGCAAAAGCAAGCAGTATCTATCACATAATTGGAGGTATTAGGCTGAAGTAGAAGGCCAGGCTGTTCAAAAGGTGTCAGGAGGGTAGGCAGAATATATATGTAGAAATGCTAGTAGGTAAATTGGTTTGGTGATTGGATTTTCTGTAAGTTCTCAGTAAAGTGTCTCAGGACATTAAACGAAAGAGGATGGAGGGATTGGTACCGGAAATTTGAGAACAGAGACTATATAAAAGATTCACCTATGAGAGTGTGATAATAACTGAAATAGGAAAATATATTATGATTGCTGAGTATCAGTCTGGGTCTTCTGAATGGGAATTGGATGAATGATAAATATGATGATTCAAATCGTAAGTGAAAAGAAAGAAAGATTGATGTGTCAAAACTATTACCAAAGTAAACATAAAAGGTACTATAGAATGAAAGAAAAATGAGTCAGTAAAAGCCATACAAAAACCAGAATAAAATATAAAAGAATTAAAATGAACCAATTTGGCTATGTGGAAAGACTTTCTAAGCATAACAAAAAGGTAAAAAAACAGTGAAGAAAAATAATAATAGATTTTACTAGATAAAAATGCAAAACCTTTATGGGGAAAACATCATAAATAAGTTAGAAGACAATTTCTAAACTGGTAAATATTAGTGGTAATGTTAATGTTCAAATACATGGAGTTTGGTCTGAGACTCTATCTTAAATCTATACATTAATGGCGTAGTTGGTATTCCAATGCCAATATCTTTAATAAATGGGAAAAACAAAATATTAAAAATTAAATGAAATGAAACCTAATAATGGAAAGGCACAAAAACATAAATAATAAGGAATGATTTTTTAAATACTATAATTACAGATACAGGAGATTAAAAATAATAAATTAAAATGTAACTTTATACAACATATTTTAATATCTCAACAAATAAATGTTTGCAAAATATAATTTACTAAAATTGACAGCAAAGTAGACAACCAAAATAGACCAATAGTCATTTAAGGAATATGGAAAGTTATCAAAGTATTACCCTGGTATAAAGAATTTCTAGAAAAAAAAATTTAGAAATATTCACTAAATGCCTTAAATAGCCAAGCTCTGGTCCTGTTAAATTAAAACTGCTCTAAAAAATAAAGACGTGTGGAGAAAAGTTATGCGTCAGGGTTGTATCCTTTCACCATGCTTATTCAATCTGTATGCTGAGCAAATAATCCAAGAAACCTGACTGTATGAAGAGGAATGGGGCATCAGGATTGAAGGAAGACTCATCAACAACCTGTGATATGCAGATGACACAACCTTGCTCGCTGAAAGTGAAGAGGACTTGAAGCACTTACTGATGAAGATCAAAGACTACAACCTTAAAATAAAGAAAAAAAAAATCCTCACAACTGGACCAATAAGCAACATTATGATAAATGGAGAAAAGACTGACGTTGTCAAGGATTTCATTTTACCTGGATCCACAATCAATGCCCATGGAAGTAGCAGTGAAGAAATCAAATGATGCATTGCATTGGGCAAAACTGCTGCAAAAGATCTCTTTAAAGTTCTGAAAACCAAAGATGTCACTTTAAAGACTAAGGTGCATCTGACCCAAGCCATGGTGTTTTCAATCACCTCATATGCATATGAAAGTTGGACAATGGAAAGGAAGACCAAAGAAGAACTGACACCTTTGAATTATCGTGTTGGAGAATATTGAATATTCCACAGACTGCCAAAAGAACAAACAAATCTCTCTTGGAAGAAGTACAGCCAGAATGTTCCTTTGAAGTGAGAATGGTGAGATTTCATCTCACCTACTTTGGACATATTATCAGGAGGGATCAATCCCTGGAGAAGGACATAATGCTTGTAGTAGAGGGTCAGTGAAAAAGAGGAAGACCCTCAACGAGCTGGATTGACATGGTGGCTACAACAATGTCAGATATTAGGGTAGTTCTAGACTTGGAAGTCAGACTCGGACAAGCTATGCTGCAGTAACAAAAAAAAACCCCAAATGTCAGTGGCTTAAGGCAAAAAAAAAAAAAAAAAAAAAAGCTTTTTTCTCACTCATACTATATGTCAAATATGTGTTGTTTGGTCTCTCAGGGACCCAAGCTGACAGTTATTCTCATACAATAATTGGCAATTTTAAGTTCCAGAAAATTAATGTAAAGTCTTATCTAAGCCTTAAAAATGCATGTTTTTGGTCAGAAGACTTACTCAAGAAGAGAATGTGGATAAATCAATTAAAACTGGTGATATTTTATATGGGTCTCTTTACATCTATTTTTCTCATTGAGAACTAAGCCAAGGAGTAAATTTTTATTTCTAGATAAGATTAGTGATTTATGAGACAATATTCCTAGAATTTTCCATTTTGTTAATTTATTCAGTAAACATTTGTTGATATACTACTATGTGCCAGCTTCTGTGGTTGAAACCCCAATAATATAAAATTAAATAAGTCCCTGCCCTCAGAGAGCTCAGAATCTACTTTTTGGAGTACTTGATTGGAATCCATAAGTGGGTTCTCACGGGTTAATAAACCTCCTAAAATTGTATGCACACTTTTTTGTTATGGGCATACATACATTTTCCCTCAAAAATATAACCGCAAAATGAACTGGACAAAATTAGGTGTACTGGCATTTATTAGTTGTATATACAACTAAATTCAGTTTTAAAAAGGAGAGAAAAAATTGTTCAGCTAAAGATTTAATATGATCACCAGACATGCCATTTTCAGTAATGATCTTGGTTGAACTCTGAATTCTTTAAACAAAACCAAAGTTTATGAAGCTAAAATAAATATTCTAATTTGTACCTCACAAATAATAAACAATCTTGAGAACAGGTAAATGCAACTTAGCTACCTGCTTCAGGAAATACACGCTCCTAGAAGAGAAGATTATGAAGAGGTAAAATATCTAAGTTATCAAGACTAATAGCCTACTGATTAATACTTGCTTCAAGACCCTGCCTTTACTGTACCCACCAATCCAAAGTTAATAAATCACAAACTTTGCCCAGTCTCTACCAGTTCTCCACTTTGGTTTGCACTCATATTAACTCTTAAATTAATTACTATAAGTCTCTACAAAATATTTCATTTCAATAGTTAGTGTGGATGGGAATGAGGTACCTATTTCATCCTCAGTCTCAAAGGGTCATAAAGGTCTATTGTGAGCACAATTTCTAAAACCTTGCAAGCTTATTTACCTTTTTCTTACTATCACAAAGTCCCCAACTTAAAAGAAACCATTATTCATTATGAATCTAAAGGACAGCATCTAAGTTTACCAAAAGAAAATAAAAGATCAACATTTGATATGACTAGATCCACGGGATTTTATTCTGAGACTGCTAATAAATTCAAGATTTCAATTGATACTCGGAGATTTCAATTTATGTATGTGAACAAGTAAATTTTATAAGTTGCAATGATTTAAATAAATTATATATGTTGCAGAGCTTATTTATAGATAAATTATCAAATTTAAATAATTTTAAAAATGTCAGATTTTATCTTCAAATATGTCTTCCTTAGCCAAAGGATTTTGATTATTCAGTAATATGAATTAAAAATATGGAAAAGACTTCAATGTCGACACTTTTAGTACTTTCTGGAAATCATTCTATTCTTGTGTCATTGATAAGAGAGGAATATTAATGACAAACCTCATATGTTGCTGGGCCAGGAGTTGTCTCTTTAGAGTCTTCAAAACGCTTTGATGTTTTAACAAATAAGGGTATGGTGCATGATTTCTTTAAAATAGGATCGTATGCTGCAGGCCCTAAGAGAAAACAAAAGTAAAAATAATAAATAAAATACCTTTAGGATTATTGATTTTGTTCACATGCATATTATTCTTAGGTTCATGCTCCTAATGAATAAATTCTGCAACAAACGATCTTGTACTCATTCTGTTGGAATGTTTAAATTCATTCCGTTTAGGGCTTTGAAATATGGTAAGTACAAAATAGTAACATCTGTTTACTCAATAATTAAATGTAGCACAGCAATGATTGCAAAAAAGAAAACAGTACCCCTTCAAGATAAATATGCATCACAAAAAAAGATATCTAGTACTTTTATTTCCTAAACTTTCATTTGTATGTTCACTAGGAGGTAGCACTTGAATCTGGAGATCTGAATAGGATTCAAAGAAGCAGAAAGGTTTAACAGCCTTCTGGGTGCTAAACATGATGGAACACAAAGAACGAAGATAGAGTTTACATGAAGCACTTGGAGGTGGTAAACAGATTGGTGGAACAGAAGAGGACCTAATCCAAAATAAGGATTTTGTACATAGGCCAACGATTTTCAAATTGTCTTCTACAATGCCCCAAAATTCCACAAAACTGCCCAGGGGGTTTTGTGGAGGTTAAGCCCAAGAAGAAGCTTGAATTACTTTCATCTGAAACAGCTCTAATCTAATTTGTATATTCTTTGTTTGGGTATCATTTTTATTTAACAAAACCCTTTTTTTATTTAAACAAAAAAAGTTTTATGAAACCACTGCCACGGGCACTAGGCAGCCCCTAAAGTTTCAGACTAAAGACGATTCACAAAGAAAAATAAACTGGCAATATTGTGTAGCATGGTGTGATGGTTAATTTTATGTGTCAGTTTGGCTACGCTATGATGCCCAGCTGTTTGTTCAAATGCTAGTCTAGATGTTCTTATAAAGGTATTTACATGTGATTAATATTTAAATAAGTTGACCTTAAGTAAAGCAGATTATCCTCCACAATGTAGGTGGGCCTTATCCAGTCAGTTCAAGACCTAAGAGGAAAAACTGAAGTTTCCTGAGGGAGAAGGATTCTGCCTCAAGACTGTAGACAAACATCTTGCTGGAATTTCCAGCCCACTGCCTGACCTACCAATCTCAAACACAAGACTTTCAGAGTTTCCAGACTGTCACCTGGATTTTGGACTTGACTGCCCCCACAATAGTGTGAGCAAATTCTTTAAAATACATCTCTCTCTCTCTCTATGTATCTATTATCTACCTATCTTATTGGTTCTGTTTCTTTGCAGAATCCTGACTAAGACAATGGGATGACTTTAAGCTGATATGATTCAGGGGCACTCTGATAAGGATTTTACCAACATTATTAAGGGAAAGGAAGAGCACCTCAGAACATTTTCTAAACGATGTAATGGACATTTAGTATGGATAGTGATTGGAAGAAGATAAAAATAAATAGTGGCTATGAAAAAGGTAATACTGTGACAGAAATAAGGAAACAAGGAAGAAAGATGTCATCTGGAGAACATCGTAAGTTTAGTTTTAAACCAGTTATATTGGAAAAAAATGGCAGTATATCCAAACAGAAATGTCTGGAATACAACTGGAGATGGATGACTGAAGCTCAGGTGAGAATGAGGGCCTAGTGAAAAGGAATGGAGTTATTCATTTAGAGGCAACAGTCGAGGTTTCTCTAAGTGAAACAGCATATGGAGAGAAAACTAAATAACTGAGGACTGAAACTTGGGGCTACATATAGAAAAGGAGGAGAAGACTCAAAGAGAGCGACAGTCAAGTGAACAGAATCTAGCTAGCACAACTTCACCGAGAGAAAATAGAGAGGGGTTACTTTTTTCTTTTTTTTTTTTCTCTCATTCACATTTTAACCAATACTTATTGAATGTGTATAACATGACAAGCATTGTTTTTCAAGAGGGTGTTGGAGATCTATTATATCAAATATTTCAGGGGGAGAGAAGACTTCTCAGAGAGGTCATCACAAAGCATGTAGAATGTAACTGTAGAAGTGTGGGGATCAATGAAACTAAATTAGAAGGCATTAAAGAGATACTGCGTGGGAAGAGAAAACAGAAATTTGGGCATAAAATATTGACAATGAACATAATAAACATGAAATAGTAGATTAGACATAAAGGTATTAGTAAAATACAAAATGCCTCTGCACCTTCCTAGTATACACACAATTCAAAACTATTTATTTGAAAAATAGATTCCTCTTGATGTTTTAAAATCCAATTTTTTTAGAATTGATAGGTTCAATAAGAAATATTTTTAAGCATTTAGCTTCATTAAAATAGGATATTTCAAATTTTAAAGTAAAAAATGGCATATAATCTCTAGCCCAATCATTCCAATATCAGTTCAGTTAATAGTATAGATATTCAAAGTTACAAAGCCTTTGTGGAAAGCTAATGTGTTTTGATCTACCAAATGACAAGTAAAGTGTTGTAGTGAATGTTTTCTGTTATAAAACAAGAGCATACATGACTTTGAATAATATACATACAATTTATATTTACACTGAGGAGAATAAATGCACACACACATTAATATCTTCCCACGTATCCTTTCACACACAAACTATTCATGGGAAAATGTGTTAGTATCCAGAGAAAAGCACAAATTAACATCAGGAACTGGGTGCATAATTCCACAGTCAGCCTAACGGAAAATCACAAATTTAACTTTAAGGACTTATAAAGGTTAATGCAACAGGTAAAGCTATCATCCAAACTCTTGTAATGGTAAATTCATTTTCAGTTATGAAGAAATATAGCCTATCCCTGCCCTTACCATCATGCTACAGAAACTGATAAATATTTACACTCATGGTGATAACTCATTAAAAGTGAAAATATTATTCAAATGTAGTTGTAGTGGATTTCCTTTTATTGGAATTCCTTTGAGAAATGTTAAGTGAAGCAAAACTTCTCTGAATATGCATCTTGCTGCATTTTATCACTTAGCCTGTTTTAAGCTACAGAGTATTGAAAAAATGTTTATTGCACTTTTATCTTAAAATATATTTTCAATTACTTAGCTGCTACTTATATGATACAGGTCAAAGATTTACACTGCTTCACCAGTTTTGATTCACAGCTGGATTATGTAGAAACTATCTTCTATTTATTTACCAAAATGCCACATTTTAATCACACGTCATGGAAGAAGAAAACTTCTCATTTCAAATCAAACACCTATGAAAAGTCTGACTGAATCATGACTAGTATATAATGGGAAATTCAAGAGCAAGTGATTCTTATAATTATATATTTTCCAGCCCTATGCCAATGCACTCTCTATGAAATGTCAACCAATGCTACAGGGCAAACATGGAAGACAACGGGAACAATGACTAATTTAAAATAAAAATCTATGCATCTGGCCCTTTGATATGACCATTTTGGTACATCACAGCAGATTCAGAAATAACTGCTTCTAGAAATAAAGCTTTAAAATGTCATGTAAATAATGGCTGTCTTCATAATGAGCTAAAATTTATGAATCATGTAGTCATTTTTGGTAATTGAATACTGGGTCCTTTTTTCATGTGAAGGTGATAAAAATCTACTAAAAAGTAAATATACAATAAGTGAGCATATCTTTATGAATTAAACAGCATTAGGAAAGTGTTCATTGAAATAGGCTGCATGGCTTCAAAATGTCATTTAGGGAGTTTAGAATTTTATGGAACACATTTTCTCATACTGATTTTATTTCTCAGCTTTACAAATGAAGAAATAGCAAAGACAAAAGATAAGCACATATGGAAGTACTATCATCAATGTCAGAGCCACATTTAGGTTTAATGCCCTTCTACTGCTTCTAAGACTCGATTTGATTTAAATGGCACTTCAGATTATGACCACAGAACTGCATAGTCTGTTAAATTGAGATTATAAGTGATGGGCAAAAACAGAGAGTCACAATGTTGCATAAACTTTTAACCAAAATTTCCATGTATGGTTTACCACCCAGTTAATTTCCCTATCCAGAAACAAAATAGGCATTACATGATTTAAGAAATAAGACTTTAAATATTTAAGGATGATATCCTAAAGTTGTTGTAGACTATCTAGGAATTATTGCCAATGCAGTCCCTATGAAACAGACAGTCACAATGCACTTCAACTTAAGTAGACTGAGAAACGCATTTATTGCAGTCTACCTAAAACATGCATCTGTTAAAACATGTGTTCCAAGCACTAATGAAGCTATAGTGTTGTCACTGTTATGACATAAATACAAAATCACATGGATTTGGCTTGACTGAAATATCTCTTCAGACAGCGGTGTCTGTTTATCTGTGTACCTCTAAGCACATACTTATCAAAATGTGCATCCATAAACCCTGTCAAATGAGGGCTTTGAACTGCTGCTATGAAAAGATACCTTGACTCTCTGATAACATAAGTACGTTGTACAAATTTGAATGACTTCCCCAGTGCTGTAAATGTAAGTATAACACACTTTCCATATGAATTATAGGAACCAAAAGGAAGGAAGGTTAATCACCTTTCACCTAAAACCACTTTGAGGTAGGCAGTATATAAATATGTAACACATGAGAGATTTTTATTAATCAATGAACAAACTTCTCAAATAATCAACAACATATGAAATTTTCTTTAAGGTAGATACCTCATCAAAAAACCCATTGTTTTTGAATTGATTCCCACTCGCTGAGACACCATGCATTGCAGAGTAGAACTGTGCTCCATAGGGTTTTCTTAACTGTAATCCTTATAGAAGCAGATAGATACCTGGCATTTGGCCTGAAATATTAGTTTCTTCTCATATCTGAATTTTGCTTTTTATATTTCACTGTTCTTATTTAAGGAATTGGAACCAGAATGCTAAGAAAATTATTTAGGCAAAAAAAGTAGAGTAAGAAAAAATTAACCATATGGAGACTTCTGGGCAACATGGCACTATAGACAGAAGCACTACTCCATCCCTCCACAGAAAAGACCTGAGAAACTAAGTCAAACAGAGACAAATGTCAATCTTGAAGCCCTAAGCATCAAATGAAGTGATAAGGAACTCAGCCAAGCGCCAAATGGAAGAAGAAACTGACAGAGAACAGAGAGCAAGGAGAGATACGTGCAGAGGTCCCCTATCAGCTAAGGCAGCATGGATTCACCATCTTGGACTCTTGTCAGAGATTGGTGAACAGGAATTACAGGAAACCAGTTTCATGGAGATCCCAGCAGGAGACACAACAACCGGTAACAAGCGATATACACTTTCTCACTCCCCACCCTTCTTCACCCTCACTCGGCCTCCTCTACATCCTGCAGTCACAGTCTCTTGGCCAGGAGGCACCAGTTTCAGCCCTGTGCTGCTTCGATTCTACTCGTCCACACTGGCCAGCTCCCAGAGTGCCATTTGTTTGTTGCTTGTGTTGGTTTTCTCCACTTCTTTTGGTTTCCTCCATATCTCTCACCACCTCCCCCTCCTTTCTCTCAAATACCTGGCTCCATGTGCCATCTTTGCTCCTCCTGGGGGCCCATGAGGCACCACTTGACTGTGGAGCTTCTTCCTGGCCCATGCCGCCATGCTGGTGGGAACACTGGGTTTTTTTGTTTGTTTGTTCATGTTGATTTGTTCTGTTTTGATTTGTTTGTTTTCAGTTTCTTTTCTCTACTTGGGAGCCCCTTCTAGATGGGCTGTGCTGTGTGGCTTAGGAGCTACTTCCACAGTCTGCACAGATGTGTGGTGGGATCCCTGGGTACATTTCTCTTTTCCTTGCTTCTTTGTTTTCTTTTGTTGTTATTGTTGTTTTCTGTTTTGTTTTGTTTTCTTTATTCTCGTTTTCCCTTTTTGTCTTTCTTCATTTCTCAGTTTCTCATCTCTCTACACTTACCTTTTCTTCCTGTCTCCTGAATACTTGGCACTGTGTGACACCTCTACCCCTTCTAGCCATAAAACAAACTGCCAGCCGAGAATAATATATCCTGCAAAACCGTCATTCAAATTTGATGGTGAAATTAGGACATTTCCAGATAAACAGAAATTAAGGGACTATATAAAACCCAAACCAAACTTACAACAATTATTGAAGGGAGTCCTTCAGTCTAAGAACAATGTCAGACCACAGGCTCAATCTAGGGTTCAGGATCATACAGCCAGACACCAACCTAGGAAATGAACTCTCAAGAACCATCCAAAACCAAAAGGCAACAGGGAAACAGAGATGCTAATCTATAAATGACAACAACATCAGAACAATAAAAGAGGGAATAAACGGTGTAGGTATAGAACCTTCTAAGGGAGAGGAGGGTAAGGAGATACCAAGTAATAATAGACTGGTTCAAACCTAGGAAGATAAGGGTAAATTTCAAGATAAACACAAAGAAAGTTAACAAATCTACTCATCAAAATAAAGAAAAAAAACATAAAGTCTCAGTAAAAACAAACTCTACAAAAACAAAAGAAATGAAAAAGAAATCCACAAACAAAAGGAATTCAGCACAGGAGAGTAAGAGGAACAAAGAAAATGTCAGCACCACAAAAAAAAAGCACTACAAAATGACAGCAATATACTCAAACCTATCAATAATTACACTGAATGTAAATGGACTCAATGCACCCATAAAGAGACGGAGACTGACAGAATGGACTAAAAAACAGAATCCACCCATATGCTGTCTACAAGAGACACACCTTAGAAACAAAGATGTAAATTTATTAAAAATCAAAAGATGGAAAAAAATCTATCAGGCAAATAGCTACCAAAAAAGAGCAGGAGTGGCAATACTAATCTCAGATAAAATACACTTTAAAACAAAATCCACCACAAAAGACAAAGAAGGACACTATATAATGATTAAGGGGATGATCCATCATGAAGACATAACCATAATAAACATCTACGCACCCAGTGACAGGCTCCCAAATACATAAAACAAACTCTAACAACACTGAAAAGAGAAATTGACAGTTCCACAATAATAGTAGGAGACTTCAACACACCACTCTCAGTGAAGGACAGAACATCTAGAAAGAAACTCAACAAAGATACAGAACGCTAAAGGGCACAATCAGCCAACTTGGCCTCACAGACATATATAGAACACTCCATCCAACAGCTGCAAAGTACACATTCTTTTCTAATACACATGGAACGTTCTCCAGAAAAGACCAAATCTTAGGCAACAAAGCAGTCCTCAGCAAGATCCAAACGTCATCAAGGTAGAAATTAATAACAGGAAGAGCAAGGAAAAAAAAAATCAATTACATGGAAACTGAATAACACCCTGCTTACACATCACTGGGTAATAGAAGAAATCAGAGATGGTATCAAAAAATTTCTAGAATCAAATGAAAACACATCATACCAAAACCTTTGGGACACAGAAAATGCAGTCCTCAAAGGACAATTTATAGCAATAGATGCACATATCAAAAAAGAAGAAAGGGAGAAAATCAAAACATTAACTACAGAACTCAGACAAATAGAAAGAGAACAGCAAAAAAAGCCCACAGCCACCAGAAGAAAGGAAATAATAAAGATCAGAGCAGAAACAAATGAAATAGAGAATAGAAAAACAATAGAAAGAACAAACAAAACCAAAAGTTGGTTCTTTGAAAGCATCAACAAAATTAACAAACCACTGGCCAGACTGATAAAAGAAAAACAGGAGAGGACACAAATAACCCAAATAAGAAATGAAATGGGGGACATTACAACAGACCCAACTGAAATAAAAAATCATAACAGAGTATTATGAAAAACTATACTCCAACAAATCTGAAAACCTAGAGGAAATGGATAAATTTCTAGAAACACAATTCCTACCCAAACTAACACAAAGTGATGTTGAGAATCTGAACAGACCCATAACCAGAGAAGAGATTGAAAAAGGTAATAAAAAAACTCCCAACAAAAAAAGGCCGTGGCACAGATGACTTCACTAGAGAATTGTACCAAACATTCAGAGAAGAGCTTATAACAGTACTACTCAAACTATTTCAGAACATACAAAAGGAAGCAACACTTCCACATTCATTCTATGAAGCCAGTATAACCCTGATTCCAAAACAGGCAAAAATGCCACAAAAAAAGAAAATTACAGACCAATATCTCCCATGAACATAGATGGAAAAATTGTCAACAAAATTCTAATCAACAGAATTCAGCATCATATCAAAAAAATAATACACCACAACCAAGTAAGATTCATACCAGGTATGTGAGGATGGTTCAACATTAGAAAATCAACCAGTGTAATCAACCACATAAATAAAAGTAAAGAATCACATAATCATCTTAATTGACATAGAAAAGGTCCAGCAAAGTCCAACACCCATTCCTGATAAAAACTCTCAATAAAATAGGTATAGAAGGGAAATTTCTCAACATAATAAAGGGCATCTGTGCAAAACCAAAGACCAGTATCATTCTTAATGGAGAGAGGCTGAAAACATTCCCCTTGAGAACAGAAACAAGACAAGGATGCCTTTTATCACCACTCCTTTTTAACGTTCTGCTCGAAGTCCTAGCTCAAGCAATAATGCAAGAAAAAGAAATAAAGGGCATGCAAATTGGTAATGAAGAAGTTAAACTGTCCCTGTCTGCGGATGATATGATACTATACACAGAAAACCCAAAAGACTCTATGAGAAAATTACTGGAACTAATAGAAAGAGTCAGCAGAGTAGCAGGATACAAGATAAACATACAAAAATCATTTGGACTCCTATACACCAATAAGGAGAACAATGAAAAGGAAATCAGGAAAGCAATACCATTTATAATAGCCCCTGAAAAAATAAAATACTTAGGAATAAATCTAACCAGGGATGTAAAAGACCTATACAAAGAAGACTACAAAACACTACTGCAAGAAACCAAAACCAATCTACATAAATGGAAAACTATACCATGCTCATGGATAGGCAGACTCAACTTTGTGAAAATGACAATTCTACCCAAAGCAATTTACAAATACAACGCAATCCCGATCCAAATACCAACAATATTCTTTAAAGAGATGAAAAAAATAATCATTAACTTTATATGGAAAGCGAAGAAGCCCCGATAATAAAGCACTATTGAAGAAGAAGAATAAAGTAGGAGGACTCACTCTACCTGACCTCAGAACTTACTATACAGCTACGGTAGTCAAAACAGCCTGTTACTGGTACAACAACAGATACACTGACCAATGGAACAGAATTAAGAACCCAGATGTAAATTCATCCACCTACGGTCACCTGATCTTTGACAAGGGCCCAAAGTCCATCAAATGGGGAAAAGACAGCCTTTTTAACAAATGGTGCTGGCAAAACTGGATGTCCATCTGCAAAAAAATGAAACAGGACTCATACTTCACACCATATACAAAAACTACTTCAAAATGGATCAAAGATCTAAATATAAAGTCCAAAACTATAAAGTTCATAGAAGAAAAAATAGGATCAATGCTAGAGGCCCTAATACACGGCATTAACAGGATACAAACCATAACCAACAACACATAAACTCCAAAAGATAAGCCAGATAACTGGGATATTCTTAAAATTAAACACACGCTCATCAAAAGATGTCACCAAAAGAATAAAAAGAGAATCTACAGAGTGGGAAAAAAATTTTGGCTATTACATGTCAGACAAAGGTCTAATCTCTAAAATCTACAAGAAAATCCAAAGCCTCTACAACAAAAAGACAAATATTCCAAATGAAAAATGGGCTAAGGAAATGAACAGACACTTCACCAAAGAAGAAACTCAACCGGTCGACAGACACACAAGGAAATGCTCACGAACACTAGCCATTAGAGAATTGCAAATTAAAACCACAATGACATACCATCTCACCCTGGCATTATTGGCACGAATCAAAAAAACTGGAAATAATAAATGTTGGAGAGGCTGTGGGGAGATCAGAACTCTTATGCACTGCAGGTCAGAATGAAAAATGGTATAACCATTTTTGAAAACAATATGGCACCTCCTTAGAAAGCTATAAATAGAAATCCATAGGATCCAGCAATCCCACTACTAGGAATATATCCTAGAGAAATAAGAGCCATTACACTAATAGACATATGCACACCCATGTTCATTGCAACACTGTTCATAATTGCAAAAAGATGGAAACAACCTAGATGCCTATCAACAGATGAGGGGATAAACAAACTATGGTACATACACACAGTGGAGTATTATGCAACAATAAAGAACAATGATGACTCTGCGAAGCATGTCATAACATGGATGAAACTGGAGGACATTCTGCTGAGTGAAATAAGTCAATCACAAAAGAACAAATATTGTATGAGACCTCTACTGTAAAAAGTCATGAAAAGGTTTACACACAAAAAGAAACAATCTTTGATGGTTACGAAGGATGGGAGGGGTTGGGGGAATACTAAATAGACAATAGATAAGTGGTAACTTTGGTAAAGGGTAAGACAGTACACAATACTGGGGAAGCCAGCACAACTTGTACAAGACAAGGTCACAGAAGCTCCATAGACACATCCATGAGGGACGGAATTTATGGGCAGAGGGCTGTGGGGACCACGGTCTCAGGGATCATCTAGCTCAACTGGCATAATATAGTTTATAAAGAAAATGTTCTACATTCTACCTTGTGAGTAGAATGGGGTCTTAAAAGCCTGTGAACAGTCATCTAAGGTACTCCACTCATCTCACCCCTTTGTGAGCAATGGAGAATGAAGAAACAAGGGAAAGATTAGTCCAAAGGACAAATGGACCACAACTATCACAGTCTCCACCAGACTGAGTCCAGTACAACTAGATGGTGCCCGGCTACTACTACTAACTCCTCTGAGAGGGATCACAACAGAGGGTCCCAGACAGAGCTGCAGAAAAATGTAGAACAAAATTCTAACTCACAAAAAAAGACCAGCCAGACTTACTGGCCTGACAGAGACTGGAGAAACCCGAAGACTATGGCCCCCTGATACCCTTTTATCTCAGTAATGAAGTCACTCCCAAAGTTTACCCTTCAGCCAAAGATTAGACAGCTCCAAAACAAAATGAGACTAATGGGGCACAACAGCCCAGGAAAAGGACTAGAAGGCAGGAGGGGACAGGAAATCTGGTAATAGGGAACCCTAAGGTCACGAAGGAAGAGTGTTGACATGTCTTGGGTTGTTAACCAATGTCATAAAACAATATGTGTACTAACTGTTTAATGAGAAACTATTTGTTCTATAAACCTTCATCTAAAGTACAATAAAAAAAAATTTTTTTTTTAAGTAGAATAAGTCTTAGCATATACTCCAACTTCTCTTCAATTACCTTCAAATGAAAAAAGGATCCAGTATTCAGAACAAAACACAACACCTGATTCATATATTTTAGCTCATTATGAAGACAGCCATTATTTACACAAGGCCTTATAACTTTATTTCTAGAAGCAGTTATTTCTGAGTCTGCTGTGAGGTACCAAAATGGTCATACCAAAGGGCCAGATGCATAGATTTTTATTTTTAATTACTCATTGTTTCTGTTCTCTTCCACACAGATGTCACAATTCTAAAAAGCAAATTGTCTTCAAATCTCCATATTGCCACATTATGAGTTGTCAAGGCTGCCATACAGTGCTAATTTGTAATAATACTGCTATTCGTGTAAGAAACAACAGAGCGGGGGAGAAAAGAAACCTAGGGTTAAATGCTTTTTTCCTAGAATCCAAATAGCCCTAAATCCCATCTTTTGGCGAAGGCTGCCTCTCTGTGGCAGAAAGCAATATGTCATGTTCTCTGAGGAACAGTTTTCTCTCTCACTTTTATTTTTTTAAACTGGTAGAATAAAAAACCCATTGCCATGGAGTCGATTCCGACTCACAGCAACCCTATAGGACAGAGTAGAACTGCCCCATAGGGTTTCCAAGGAGTGGCTGGTGGATTCGAACTGCTAGTCTTTTGGTTAGCAGCTCAGCTCTTAACCACTATGCTACCAGGGCTCCAAACTGGTAGAATAGATCTGTTTAATATAAAAAATATATAGATTTAAATACAGCATTTTTACCACTTTTTTCAGGATCACATTTTTGGCTTCATGTTAGGAAAAGTTTTTGAAACCCAAGGAACAAGTCTCACTCACCAACGCATGCATAGGTAAGAAGAGATGAAAATGATATTTCTACAAGTAACAGAAATCAAGTGGAATACAATTGCTCAAACACTGTGGTCATGTTTGCTTTCTCATTTGAAAGCTAAAATCATTATTCACTTTACAATGAGTCACCTTTGCTGGTCAGAAAGACACTTATTAGTAGGTATCATGTTGTTGTTGTTAGTTTCATTGCAGCCCCATATGTGCAAAGTAGAACTGCTCCACAGGGTTTTCAATGGCTGTGATCTTTTGGAAGCAGATTGCCAGGCCTGTCTTCCGAGGTGCCTCTGGGTGAGTTCGAACTGCCAACTTTTTGGCTAGTAGCCAAGCACTTAACACTTAGCACCACCCAGGCTACATTATACCTACCAGAAAGCAACTGTTATTTAATTTTCTGAATAAATAACTTATAGATACTGCCTGGGCCATAAGATGATGCCTCTCTTTTACTTACAGTACAATAATACAGGGATATATCATATTTCAAACACTGAAAGTCAAGAAGCAAAAGTTAAATGAGCATTTTTTTAAAGCATTAAGTTAACTGTTCTTTCTCCAATGACCATTTTTAGTGAAAACAAAACTAGGTTCAAAAGCTTTACAAGATTTATGTAGGAAGGAAATGTGTTCTAAATTTTTTTTTTAATTGAAGTTTTTATACTTTTAACTACTGACAACTGAAAGATTAACATTTGCACACTTGTAGCTGAAAGGAACAAAACATCTCTCCATCATAAGCCTGTGACTTGTTATATCTCAAAAATAAAGGATTTATTTAATTAAGTAATATAGTCACAAAAATAACATTTACTTTCTCTAAAACGTAACATGATGCCTTATCAGAAACAGTAAAATCTAATTAGGAGAAAATGTCCAAAGGGTCATAGTAAATATGTCTAATAACCAATATTAAGCTTTTTTTTTTTTTAACCTTGGCTATACCTTCCCCTGAAAAAAGAAAAAACACAGAGAAACTGTGCAGATTCTCTTTTTTATTATTTTAATGAAGGTCAGAAGCCTTTGACATTAAGTATACCCATAAAAATACAAAAGCTGCCTGTAAAAATTTCTGATCAAGAGGCTTATTATAAATCCTGGTTGCTAATTATTGCAAAGTTCCCCTCCCCTTTATTTTTAACAACTTCCAGGTGAAAAAAAAGAGACGCGTATTTGGTTTCTGCTTCAGCAAATACTGAAATCTATTTATATGCAAATAGGATATCCATTATTAGTAGGAGAAGAGACTTGGGCATAAAGGGAGAAATAAATTATCACTAGAAACCATTAATGAAGTCTATTTCAAAACATAACATTTTACAAGAGCCCTCACTCATGTAGTACTTGTTTAAGCCTTGAGGGGAAATAGTGAGTTCTATACTATGATGAGACCTGATACTACATTAGTTCCCATGCCAATTTGTTTTATAAAATACATTTATCCCTTCCTTAGAAATGACCTGATAACTGTAACTCCAATGAGTTTTTTAGAGGATTTCATCACTGAAGTTAGAGTCCTACGCGTCTACCATGTAATTGCCAGACTTGGCGGGGTGCAGGGAGGGTGTCTTAATTTCCTGAAGGAATTACTCTGTTAGAATAATTGTTATTCCCTGGTGTTGAAAAACATTAACATGTATTTTTGTACTTTAATAGTAGTGATTTATCATTAAAAATAAATGAGTTTTTAAGAATAAAAAACATGAGTTTATGAAATAAAATGGATTTATATGGAGAAAAATAAAATAGGCTCTAATCAATTAAAAACAAACAAACCCGTTGCTGTCGAGTCAATTCCGACTCATAGTGACAATATAAACAGGGTAGAATGGCCTCATAGAGTTTCCAAGGAACAGCTGGTGGATTCAAACTGCTAACCTTTTGGTTAGCAGCCATAGCTCACTGAAGCTCTTAACCACTGTGCCACCAGGGCTCCACTTTAACCAGTAGAGACTATAAAATAATTTCACATGCTCTGCTCATTTCCCCTCTGAGTTCCTTGTTTTGTTCTTGAGTTCCTAAATGCCTTGTTTAGTCCAGATTTGAGTCCCTGAGAATTTTAGACATTGCAGATATCTTCTGCCTTCTGTCATCTATTTAACTTTGCCAAACGTGCCCGATGTGGAACTGAAATCCTTATATTTATATAATCAAGCTCACACTTTTTTTTTTTTTTTTTTGTCTTATAGTTTTTACTTCTGAAGTTTTTAATAAGAAGTCTTCCTCTACTTTTTAGGTTGCAACCATATTCTCTAATATTTTCTTCTGTTCTCTTTATAGTTTACCTTTTTGTTTGTCTTTAATCCATGTGGATTCCATCTTTGTACATGAAATTTTGTAATGATCTAACCTTATTTTTCTTTAGTTACCTTACTTTTCTTTAGTTAGTGTGTGAGTTTTCCAAGTATGTCCTACTAAATAATTTTTCCTTTACCTTGTGGCTATTACAATAAATTCTCTTCATGTATACCTGGGTCTGTCTTTGAGACTTTTACTCTGTATCTATTTGTCTCTTTTTGTACCAAAACCACGATGTTTTTATTAATGTAGTCTCATAATAGGTCTTAAAAATGGGATGGGAATTTCTCCTTTTTCTTAGCTATTCATGTACCTTTATTCTTACAAAAGAATTTTAGTGAAAGTTTATAAATTTCAAAAAGTCTAAGTGGAATGTTAAGTAAGATTACATTTACAGATTAATATAGGGAAAATTTATGTCTTTATTATATAAAGTCACCCCTTCCAAGAGCCTAGAATAGCTTGTCCTTTATTCAGATCATTGTTTATGTCCATTGTTAGAATTTAAACACTGTCTTTATACCTACTGCCTCCTCACTTAATTCCTAGGAACTTAACTTGTTCCTATTGTCAGTTGTAACTTATTTTTTAACTACTTTTTGTAGATGACTATTGGTATGGAGAGCTATGGACTGTATAAGTCATTCTTATCTCCAGCAAGTGTGCTGGATTTGCTTACTAGTTCTACTAGTTTGGGGATTTTTTTAAAAAATTTCTTGGTATATGACGTTATAATCTGCAATTAAAGATAGTTTATCCCTTCCTTATAACCCTTCCATTTTACGTGTTTTTCTATCCTTAGCCATTGATGTGAACCATCTACTTTGTTAAGCAGGTGTGACAGAAATGAGCATCCTTGTCTTCCTTCTATTCTTAAAAAAAAAAAAAACAATTACTTGATAGTATTCCTTCAAGAATAATATTTAGTATAGGTTTTAGGTTTATAATCACTATCAAGTTAAGGAAGTTTCTTATATTCATAGCTTTCTGAGAGGCTTTCTTTTTTGAAATCAAAATAGGTGAATTAAAAGTTTGTTCTGCAGCTCTTTATTAAAGTACTTCTTTAAAAAGCACAGTATAGAGAAATTTAAGCACCTTCAAATGCACTAGTACCAAAACACATCTTATTGCTGTCCCTGTTTATTTATCTTTGCCCATAGGTGCCGAAGCAGTTTAGGGTGCAATATTTTTCTATGCATCCCCTGCTACCATGCTTCATACTCACTAGTAAGAGAAAAGAACATATGAATGTGAGGATGTATTCTAGTGGGAAGGAAGTCAACTGTTCTACTCATTCATTCCTAGAGCAAAGCCAACTTAATCAGCAAAGCCCTGTCTCTGCAAACACAGAGTTGCAAGTCAGAATTATCATTAAAAGAGAGAACAAGTAGAGAATAGCACCACTTATGTAACAACAAAGAGGACCCAAAATAGACAGGTACTTAATCTTTTTCTTTTTTTTTCTTAAATATGAATGCACACAAAGGTTCACGTCGCATATGAGAGCTAAAAGCACGAAAGACAAAGATAAAAATAAATAGAAAAACTGACCTGTTATGGACTGAATTGTGTCCCTGAAAAATATGTGTCATAAACCCTAAACCCCAAACCCCATACTTGTGAATGTAATTCTATTTGGGAATAGGGATTACTTTGTTATGTTCATGAGGCCATATCAGTGTAAGATGTGTTTTAAGCCAATCACCTTTGAGATATAAATTGAGCAGATGAGGCACAGAGAAGCAAGCAGAAATGAGGGAAGATAGATGACATGTCACATGAAGATCACAGAAGAACCAAGGTGAAAACAGACAAGGACCTTCCCCCAGCGCTGACAGAGAGAACGTCTTCCCCTACAGCCGGTGTCCTTAATTCGGACTTCTAGCCTCCTAAACTAACAGAAAATAAAAGTTATATTTGTTAAAGCCATATACTTGTGGTATTTCTGCTATTGCAGCACTAGATAACTAAGACATGATCCTAGAGGAAAGAGAGAGTTTAGGGAAAAGTAGAACATAAAAAATTAAACACACAATATACTAAAATACATTCACAATAATATTGCATCTATAAAACAAAGAACGAGAATTAATGTATGTTAAGAGCTTATAAATGTTGATTAAAAAATTCAACAAGACAAAAAAATAGCTTTAAAAAAAACTTAGAATTTAGAGCAAATAGACAAAAAATAGAGAGAAAATATGAAAGAAAGATAAAGAGACATTTTAAAAATGCCATTCTGGGAGGTGCAAAATCTAGAGTTTCCAGAAAGAGAAAATAGAAAATGGTAAATAAAATTATGAAAGAAATAATAGATGGCACAAAAAGGGGGGAGAATTCTTCAAATGTTGTTGCTAGTTGCCAATGAGTAGACTCACAGAGATCTTATTTATAATAAGACTTAACATTGCCCAGTCCTGTGCCATCTTCATGATCACTGATATGTTTGAGTCTATGGTGTGGCACTGAGTCAATTCTTTCATTAAAGTTTGCCTTTTTTTTTTTTAATAGACCCTGTACTTTTCAAACATGACGTACTTTTCTAAAGATTGGTCATTTCTGATGATGTGTCCAAAGTAACCAAGAGGATAGTTTTGCTATCCACATCTCTAAGGAATATTCTGGTTGTATTTATTCTAAGACTTGTTCTAAATTTATTCTAAGATTTGTTTATTCTCCTGACAGTCCACAGTGTATTCAAAATTCTACACAAACACCACAGTACCAACATACTAATACTTCTGCCTTTTTTTTCATTGTCCAGCTTTTGCATGTATATGAGACAATTGAAAAGACCACAGCTTGGGTCGGGCTCACCTGAGTGAGCAAAGTGACATCTTTGCTTTTTAAAACTTTAAAGAGGTCTTTTATAGCAGATATGCCCAATGTAATTAGATGTCTTGACCGCTACTTGCAGGGACATTGATTGTTGACTCAGGTAAAATGAAATCCTTGACAACTCCAATTTCTTCTTCATTTATCATGTTGTTTATTGGTCCAGCTTTAAGGATTTTCATTATCTTCACATTCAGATGTAATCCAACTGAAGGCTGTCGTATTTGACCTTCATCAACAGGTGCTTTCAGTTGTCTTCATTTTCAGCAAGCAAGTTTGTGTCACCTGCATATCGAAGGTTATTAATGTCACGTTATTCTTCCTATAGCGCAGCTTTTCAGATTATTTGATAAGCATACGGATTGAATAAGTAAGGTGAAAGGATACAACTTTACCTTTCCAATTCTGAACTACGTAACATTCCCTTGTTCTGTTCAGATGACTACCTCTTGATCGACGGACAGGTACCACGTGAGTAAAATTAAGTGTTCTGAATTCCCATTCTTCCTAATACTATGCATAATCCTTTATGATCCACATAGCTGAATGCCTCTGCATAGTCGATAAAACACGGGTAGACATCTTTTTGCTATTCTCTGCTTTCACCCAAGATCCATCTGACATCAGCAATGACATCCCTCGTTCCACATCCTGTTCTGAATCTGATTTGAACTTCTGGCAGTTCCCTGTTGATATATGGCTGCAGTCTTCAAGTGTAAAAGGCGTAAATTACTGAGTACAGCCATTGGAAAAGATACTCAGCCATGGAGACATCATTGTGAAATTGCAGAACAGTGAGCATAAAAAGAAAGTCATAAATACTTCCACAAAATTAAAGACAAGTCACCTACAAAGGAACAAGATTCAAAATGCCACCTGACCTTATCTGCATTAGCAAAACTGAATACTAGAAGACAATATAGCAAAATAAGGCATTTTAAGAGAAAAATGAAGACATTTTGAAATACTAAGTCCTGCCTCCACCTCAATAAAAGTCCAGAACTAACATACATCAGTCCGAGAGGAAAACCAATTCAGACTAAACTAGAAAAATGGAGCTCCAGGAAAGAAGTCTCCAGTTTAAAAATCTTTTAAAAAGGGGGAGTGGTGATTGAAACTTTGGAAAAACTGACAACCAACTCAAGAAGAAAAAAAAAAGGTTTTATTCCAGATAAGTTTACAAGAAAGTAATGGCCTAAATATGAAATTAATCAAAATGTGGCAAAATTTAAGCAACTAATGGAATGCAAAAGAGAAAATCCATGTAACTTTTTTAGGCCGAGAATATTCCACATTGAGAGGCGCAAAGATCACGGCATTGGAACCCCAGGAAGAAAATTAACCCCTGCATTCTACTTGCCTCAGCACTGAGTAATCAAAAAAAAAAGTCTGGAGGAATGAGAAGGAATGAGGCAAAAGTCTACCTTTGTCTGCAAGCTCTTCTATACAATTTGGTTTGTTATGTGCATGCATCACACACACACATACACAGAATAAATAACTGCAATATACATACAATATACCTGTGTTCCCAGATGTCTCTTCCAACAGTTTCCTCTCACTCAGTCTGCTGTGATGCTTCATAAGCTTGATAATAAGTGTGAAAAACCATATATATTGAAAATGAAAATTATAGTTAAATACTGTTCCATTTCTGTGGCTTCTGTTTCTAAAACTATGTTCTACAGAGATAGAAATAGTTTTGGAAAGACAGGAATTATGCTCAGACTGAAATATCTGAGTTTTTAAAAGTATTTGAAGTTTCACAAAGTCATCAGAAGGAATAGGTGAAAATTAAATAATCATTTACAGCTTAGTTTCTATAGTAAAATACCATTGAAAAGGTAAAATTGTTTAAATGAACGTATTAGACATATACTGTGTGTGTGCATTTATACATTAATGGAGAGTCTATTTCATGCTTCCATATTAATTCTATAGTAATCTTTTTAAACATTTATGATTGAAATAAAGTATCTTTTTTATGAGCGTGATCATCTATAACTAATTTTCCAGCATGAATTGCGTGCGTCTCAGCGAAAAGGTAATATGTTTGCTATATGAACAGGCTATGGACAGTCAAATATAACAATCTCTATTATATCATTGGGTGAGGCCCTAGTGGCGCAGTGGTTAAGAGCTAGGGAGTGCTACACTGCTAACCAAAAGGTCAGCAGTTCAAATCCACCAGCCACTCCTTGGAAACCCTAGGGGGCAGTTCTACTCTGTCCTATAGAGTCACTATTAGTTGGAATCTACTCAATGGCAATGGTTTTTTTTTTAATAATTATATCATTTATAGACACATACACAAAATTGAAACTCTAGCTTTTCTAAGCATTGACACAAAGCAGCCCACCAGGTTTATTCTGAAGAATTAAAATTTTCATAAAAAGTTATTTGATGTCATACAACGTAAGGTGCCCTGTGGCCAAGTAAATTTGGGAAAAGTTAAATTAAACAAGGTTAAATACGTTTCTTGATTGCAGATCTTCTGAGAGCCTTTTACGTGCTAATTGACACATAACAAAGAACCAATACAGTGTGTGCATTTCCAAAACACCTTTGACCATGGACTTCTTTTCTCAGAATCTTCTCAAAAAACTAGTGTTGGTGGCATATACTTTGGGAAATTTGGTTTCCAGGATAGCCATGTTGTTGTTGTTGTTGTTAGGTGCCCTTAGTGGGCTCCGACTCCTAGCAACCCTATGTATAACAAAAAGAAACACTGCACAATCCTAAGCCATCCTCATAATCATTGCTATGTTTGTGCCGATTGTTGTAGCCACCGTGTCAGTCCATCTCGTTGAGGGTCTTCCTTTTTTTTGCTGACCCTCTACTTTACCCAGCATGATTGGTCCCTCTGATAAAGTCCAAAGTAAGGGAGACAACGTCTCGCATTCTCGCTTCTAAGGAGCATTCTGGCTGTACTTCCTCCAACACAGATTTGTTCATTCTTCTGGCGGTCCATGGTATAGTCAATATTCTTCGTCAACACCACAATTCGAATGCATCAGTTCTTCTTCGGTCATCCCTTTTCATTTTTCAGTTTTCATATGCATATGAGGCAATTGAAAATACCACGGCTGGGTCAGGTGCACCTTAGTCATCAAAGTGACACCTTCGCTTCTTAGCCCTTTAAAGAGAAAGCCATGTTAGACCTCAGTTTCTAGTGTCATTTTCAATGTACTAATTCTGAAATTGTACTTTAAATATTAGCTCTGATGCTGGTTAAAAAGCACAAATGAAACAGAGACAGAACTACAATAAAGGCATTTATCCTACTGTTAAAAAAATTCAAAGTAAATTATAGTTAAATAGTTCACATTAAAAAGTCATTTATATCATCTTTGGTTTTGGATATTATGGAATTGTGCCCTCTTAGTCTGCATTATCAGTTATCTTCAGCCAATGCATATTACTGTCTGGTCAGACAATATCTTCATCAGTTTCAGCACATAATATCTCTGGATGACTATGAAGTATGAACCAAAAAGTTCCATCAGTAGTGAATGGTATTGTCTGTAATTGTCCACAGCTACAAGACACTGATCATTTCTATTCTCTTCAACCTCTCTAGCCTCTAATCAAAAAAAGAAAAAAAAGAAATCTCAGCAGCATAGTGGCTATGGTAAGTCAGAAACATCTTCAGTATAATTATTATATTTCACAGTAAAATAAATATGAATCAGAGAAACAAGAGACTTTTGATGTCAAGAAGTTTATTTATAAATATTGATAAAAAGACCTTACATTAATTACATTTTTTTACTTTTATAAGTATTTTTAAAATTTTATATGAAGCAAAAAGAAAAAGTCACCTAAGTAGGTTGTTTATTTGCTTTTAGCTTGAAGAAATGTACATCTAGAAGTATTTTCCAAGTAGTTATTATATCGATTAACTTATTCACTTCCTCTCCTGTGTGACCACAGTATTTTATTCATAATCCTCAAAAACTGAGAAAAATTCAGGATCTAATCTCTGTGGATGGCTTACTTGGACTAGGAGAGTCACTTTCAAATCTGAGGTATATTTGTGGAAGCAGCTGACCAGAGCTGAGAAAAAAAGTTGCAGGAGGAAAAAGCTCAGTTGGAGTAATACACCAGTTTGACCAAATTGAAGAAACCTCTCGGCAGAGCCTGTGGAAATGCTACAGCAGTGTCAGGCTACCGAAAATATCCAAAACACTAGCAAGTGAACAAAAAATACCTTATCCCTAGAAATTTCTGGAAAACTGAACGAACTCTGATAAAAAAGAGATTGTGCATGTGCACATGAGAGAAAGAGAGAGGAGAGTGATAGAGGCAGAGAGAAGGGAAGAGACAGAAATGCATTGATCAGAGATGCGTTTCATGAGACCTTTGAACCATTCATCTTTCTACATATATGAAAATAATAAAAATTTTTCTGAGATGATGGCATCCATTTTTTTAACATCATTTGCCATCAAGTAAACTTAACAACCTCATCCATATTACTCAGAACACGTAATACGTAATATTTTGAGTAATGAAGAAAAAGCTTCGAGAATAATAAGCCCCTAAGTACTTATTTTGTGGCCTCTCCTGATATCAAATGGTTCTTTAACTGTTGGGGAGAAGTAGAGAAGAGCAGAGTAATGATAGTTTCCCTGTATATTAAACTCCCATAAATACTTAAATATACATGTTTTAATTATGTTAAATATTTACCAAAATAGTTACTTTTTTATTTGAATAAGTTTTAACTGGTTGAGCTGATTATTCCTGTTAGACTTTTGTTACTATATTCAGAAAATTAAGTACAATTATAGGGTTCAAATGGAAGCTTCTAGTAAATTCCTTATTCTGCTTGACCATCTGTTTGCCACGTAAAAGAGCAATACAATGCTTTTAAAAGTGTTACTCCAATTACCAATGAGATTTCCATTCTTCTCAGTTATGTCCAGTTAGTACTTCCAAAAACAGTTCAGTGTAAAATTGCGTATTCAGTCAATCTAAAAACAGGCTATCAATTGTTTAAGGTGAAAGAAACGCCGCTGTAATGTAGTGTGATTTGTTAACTTGTATTGACACTTCAAAACTAGGGTCTAAGCCAGAACTGCTTTCTGTCAAATTTAAGTCATCCTTACCTCCTGTTTCAGAGCCCATTGCACAAAACTAAGAGTAAAATTGTACAGAAAAGTGTCCTTAATTGGTCCAATAAATCAAAGTCACATGAGTAAAATGCAATTACGGCATATTTAATTTTATTCCATTTTAAATCAATCTATAAAATTATATGTTAATCTCTGTACGAAAGATATTTAAAAAAAAACTAAATGTATTTTTCTTCCTTATTCATTTCCCCCCTTAGACTATTGATTTCATTAAATCAACTCATGTATTCACAAGGCCTTTTAACTATGCTGCAATTACAAATTTTGTAACTGGATATATCTCGTTAAAATAAACATTTTTACCATGAGAGATCTTTAGTAAGATTAATACTGTCATAAATAAATACCAAAAAACTTGTTACCTGAGTATTTATGGGAAAACACACTGCCTTTTGTTAGAATTTAGCAAAACCTTAGATGAATAAAACAGCCTGATACTGATATATATAAAATTACATTGTTCAAAGAACATGAATTAAAATGTAATTAAGAAAATCAGGTTGAAAGCTGATACCATATGTGTATATAATTTTTTTCATAAATATTTCTCTGAGTCAATTAAAAAGCAGTTAAAAGGGTAACACAGTGAAGGTTCTCTCTATTACACTACATTTCAATAATTGTTTGGAAAATAAAGAGTTAATCTTAACATCTGCATTTCTGTTTTTCTATATAAGATGTAATGTGAGAAGATGAGAGTCATTTGAGCTAATTTATCTTTTGAGCTTAAGTACCTCAACTTTTTTCTAGAAGTTCATGGATTTTCCAATTCCCATTTTTGTGTAATGTTACAACATTTCCACCAGGTTTAGTTTTCTTTATACAGATGGTCATCTGATACTGACAGATGAAGTGTGGCTGAATAGAAAGTCATGAAGCAGACACACTCAAGAGAATTAAAGACTGTCGCATTACTTTATTGTTAAACCTTCAATATCTTGTACACACATAAAGCCACAGCAATTTTTCTTGTTAACTTACTAAATTAAAGGACACCGTAAGAAAGTTTAAAAACAAAGCTATATATAATAACTTTGCAGAAATCATATTCATACTTAAAAAATTTTTATAATTAAAAGTACTCGAAAATTATTTGTTACCAGGCCTTATCCAATATGGGACCCCCTCTGCAACATACAAAGTTATTAACCAGTGTAACAGTCAAACTTCTCCAGTAATTTCTCTTAGCAGGAACAGAAGGGACAAAACTATCCATAAAAGAAAATACTGAGGAGTAGAAGTGTTTCAGTCACAGAGTACATACGAAAGTCCAAAGGCTTGGGTCATGGTTGTGTCAGCATTTAGGAGACAGTAGATAATATCAGGAGCCCTGGTTGCAAAGTGGTTTAGAGATTGGCTGCTAACTAAAAGGTTGGCAGTTTGAATTCACCAACCCCTCCTTGGAAACCCTGTAGGGCAGTTCTACTCTGTCTTATAGAGACCGATGCAACAGGTGTGCTTTGGTTTTTTTTAGATAATATTATGAGATTAGAGAAGACCCAAAATCTAGTAAGTTAAATCATAATGTTATCAATGACTAGTAGTGGGATAAAAAGAAGTGTTTCAAGGGGCTTAAACTAGGTATACTGATTAACTTTTATTTACCCAGTTATAGCTAAGGGCACAGAAAACTCTGCTATCTGTACACCTTCAAGGTATACCACAGATTATCACAGTAATGGGGAACTCATTAGCTCCTAAAATACCCCATTGCATCTGCAGCAATTGGACATTTTATTGTTGTTATTTTTAAAACACTGTTATCTTCTAACTAAACTGGATTGCCTGGTTTTAAAAGGCATGCATAGCTATTTGCCAACATGCTCTGAGCACTTACGTATGCCAGCTATTAAATTAAGCACTTACATCATTTAGAAATGCTTTTGTCTGCAAATAACAGAAAATTCACCTAAGAGTGGGTAATTATCGCTCTTATTTGACAAGAAGTCTGGAGATAATGTGGCTTCTGGTAATGGTTCAATTTTCAGTACTGTCAGAGTCAGTATATATATGGTGCTATCAGATATTCTCTCCTGCTGGCAAAACAAACCAAAAACAAACAAACAAGCCAATTCCGACTAATGGCAACTATACATGTTTCAGAGTAGAACTGCACTCCATAGGGTTTTGTGTGAATGGTTGTAATCTTTCTTCCATGGCACTGTTGAGTGGACTCAAACTGCCAACCTTCCAGTTAGGAGTTTGAGCACAAACCGTTTGCACCACCCAGGAACTTTTTGTTGGCAAGATAGCTGCCACAAATTAGATCTCACATCTGTCTCTAATTTTATCCCTCACTTCTCTCTCCCTCTCTCATATCATTTCAGTCATACTGACTTCTTTATTTGGCATGCTTCTATGCCAGGGCCTTTGCACTGGCTGATCCTTCTACTGGAATACTCATTTCACAGATATCCATCTACTTCACACCCTCATTTCCTTGAGATCTCTGCTTGAGTATAACCTGTCTTGATCATTGTAGTTAATATTGCTAACCCCCTCCAGCATTCTCAATACCCTTATCCTGTTCTTATTTTCCACAGCATTTATGACCATCTTAGAGGCTATTTCATATATTTATTCTTTATTGTCCCTCTCCCCAGCAAGCTTTATGTGGGCAGGGATTTTGACTGTTTCACTTACTGATGTGTCCTCTAGAAGCACCTCCCTCATATTAGGCACTTAACAAATATATGTTAAATATATGAATGAATCTATGCTTAATTTAGGAAAAATATGGGGGTGGGGATAACACAAGCAATCTCTCTCTTTTGTGTAAGAAGCAAAATCTTTTACATAAACATCCAGAAACATGTCTGCTTAGGTTTCATAGCCAAACACAGTTACATAATACACTCTAGCTGTAAGGAAGGATGGAAAAGAAAGTATTTAGCTTTTCCAGCCTCTATAGTAGAGAGAGCAAGGGTTAAAGGGCTTGGGAATAGGTGTGATGTTAGTCATCTAACAGTATCCACCATTCACTGCAATATATTGTTTCAACTAAGTTTCAAAACATCATAGTAGGTACTTTTATTATATCCATTTATTGGATGAGTGAATCAAAACTTAAGAATTATTAAGCAACTTGTCCAAGGTCCCACAACTATTAATAGTGAAAAAGTTGGAGCTTTAATCCATGCTGTCAAATTCCCAACTAACTCTCCTTAACCAAAGTACTCTACTATTGAGAGAATCAAAACAGGTTACTACACGGATATAATTTAATTCCTGTCCAAGTTTTCTTGGTTGTTTGCCCTTCTCTACATCCCTTGTACCTGACCTTTTTACAAATTTAAGGACCTTTCTTTGTTAATTATGGGGTCATGCTGGTACATTAAAATTACTTTCCCTTTTCTTCTCTATTGAGATCATTTTTTAACTCATCCTTGTATATCTTAGGAGTACACCTTTCCTCATGATTTCACACAGCTTACCTTTTCTTACTTCACATGCCGTCTAATTGCAGTTCAAGACAAGGAATGTGTTTTTACATGGAGATTTACCAAAATAGAAATTCATGTTTAGAAGTTGGGGCAGATACCCTTGTGTGGGGATATATGCCATTTAAACATGGCTGCATTATTGACAACTGCAGCCCCCACAGGCCTCTATGCTGCACAACATGTTGAGACTTGTCCCCAACATGTTGAGACTTGTCACGACTTGTTTTCCCAAACCTATTGTCCCTTTACTGATTGGCTTGTTTACCTGAATTCCTTCTCCCTTGCCTGCACCCAAAGCCCATTGTTCTGTTATTTGCTTCACTGCTTGCTGTACTGACTATAAATAAACTCCTGGGACTGAAGCCAGAGTCGACTCCTCAGAGTGACCCTCCTGGTCCCACTTCTCTGTAAGAGTTGTGTTTGGTTACTGTCTCCGCCATCCCGACAACCGTTGCCGCTGCAACAGATGGCGCCCTGTGTGAGGGTGCTGTAGACATCCTCACACTCAGTCCCTGAAGGTGGTAAGTACAGGACACGTCCATTTCGGGCTGTAAGAGCAGCCCCAGGAGCGGCGGGGTTTTTGCGTGGGCAGAACATTCCCGGACGTTCTCATCTCGGGCTGCTATACCCCCAGGAGTGGCGGGGCTTTCTCGTACACTCCCTCAAGGGATTTCAGGCTTCGGGCCAGGAGCTTTCCTTTCACTCTTTCCTTCATTTTCCTATTCCTCCTCGCTATGGGGAATTCCCTTTCCTCTGAACAGCGTCAACACAAAACCCAGTCGTTAGGATTGTTAAAGGCCTCTAAACTTAAGGTGCCAGAAGAAGCTCTTACACAACTTCTGTTTTTAATTGAGTCTGCCTGTCCTTGGTATCCCTTGTGGGGAAACCTTGATGTAGAAGCATGGGAACGTATCAGTAACATCATTCATGACATGAACATCCCAGCTTCAGTTCTTATTGCTTGGCATCACTGCCGCCTCGCTTTACAGCCCCTACAGGCAGCTCCTTCTGCTCCCTCCCCTAGTAAGGAAAATGTTTATGACCCTCCTCTGTCCATGCCTCCCAAGGCTGATTTCTCTCAACATCAGTCTCTTATGGAAAGATGTTTGCGGGAGGGCCGTGAGAAAGAGGGATTTGCTGCTTATCCTGTCATTTGGGGATCAGGAATGCCCCGTCACGATGGCCTTGACTTTCAAGTTTTTAAAGAACTCCGTAAAAGCATGATAGAGAATGGTTTACAGTGTTCCTTTACAAAAGGAATTGTAGAAGCTATAGGACAAAACTATGAGATGACCCCCTGGGATTGAAACGTTTTCATGTGAACAGTCTTAACCCCTGCTCAATTTAGTGTATGGAGTCAAGAATACAAGGAACATTGTAACCTTTATGCCATGGACAATCTTAACCATAATATCCCTGTTAGTCTTGACATGCTCCTGGGTGTTGGTAATCATTCCACTCCCCAGGCCCAGAGTCAGATGAATAGGCAAGCATTCAGTCAAGCCTCCGATGCTGCCACCAAAGCCTGGAGTAAAATCCCTGACTCCAGAACACCCACCGGCTCATTCGCCACTATTTGCCAAGCGGCAAATGAGCCTTACGTTGATTTTATCAACCGCCTCCAAACGGCCATTTCCTGACAGGTAGATAATCAACAAGCAGCTGAAGTTCTTTGTCTCCAGCTTGCTTACGAAAATGCTAATGCCGACTGTCAAGCTGTTTTAGCCCCCTTAAAGGCGCAGAATCTTAATTTAGCTGAAATGATCAGAGCATGTCAAAATGTTGGCACAGAAACTCATAAGGCACAAGTATTAGCGGCAGCTCTCCGTCCATCCACTGCCACCTGTTTTGGGTGTGGTAAACCTGGACATTTTAAGAAGGACTGTCACAGTTTAAAAAAAATGCCAACACTAAATTTCCAACCCAAAAGTGTCCCCGCTGTGGTAAAGGCTTTCATTGGGCTAAGCAGTGCAGATCTCAATTTAATAATCAAGGCAACCCTATGTCGGGAAACGGGAAGAGGGGCGAGAGATTTTGCCCCCCGAAAAATCCAGAGGGCCCCCGAGTGTGGAGTGTGGAGACCACAGAATAGACTCCAAACAGCAATGTTTGCGAGTCAATGATATAAAAGCAGCTACTGAAGGGAATGCAGGATTAGATTTACCCTTGACAGAAGGTATCATAATAGATGAGGCAGGAAAAGTTTTTCTTATAGCAACACAGGTTCGGGGACCCCTGCCTCGAGGATATTTAGGACTCCTAATGGGTTGCGCTAGTATTGCATCTCAAGGTCTGACTGTTCATCCTGGTGTAATAGACTCTGATTACGAAGGTCAAATTAAAATTATGGTTTCCAGTCTCTCTTATTAGAACATTACTCCCTCTGATAAAACAGCACAGCTAATTTTACTTCCCTTTGTAGTCCCCTCCACTCGCACTACCCCAAGACGGGCTGGGGGTTTTGGCAGTACTGACGCTTTTTGGGTTACTAAGTTACAATCTTGCCGACCATATCTTACTGTTCAGGTCAATGATCGCATGTTTAAAGGGCTCGTGGATTCTGGGGCAGATGTAACTATCTTCTCCTCTGATCCCTGGCCCTCTTTTTGGCCCAAGAAGCAAACCGCTGAAACCCTCACAGGAGTTGGAGGACCACAGTGTCCTTTTCAAAGTACACTTCCCATTGTTTGCTATAGCCCTGATGGACAGCCCACTTCTATCTGTCCCTTTATCCTTCCTTTACCTACTATATTATGGGGATGAGATTTACTCTCCCAGTGGAATGTTCAAATTGGCACCCCTCAGGATTTTTCATAGGAGCCACTGCTCAAACAGACCCTCTGCTAAAATTAACCTGGATACCTGGCCCTCCTGGTTGGGTTGAGCAGTGGCCCATTAAAGAGGAAAAACTAGAACACCTTAAAAGACTTCTCCAGGAACAGTTAGAGGCTGGACACATCCAGCCTTCCTGCAGCCCTTGGAATACATCTATTTTCTGTGTACCCAAAAAATCCAAAAAATGGAGGCGCCTTCATGACTTACAGGCTGCTAATCAACATCTTGTCCCTATGGGACCTCTCCAAACAGGAATTCCCAATCCAGCCTGTATTCCTCAAACATATAATATTATTATTATTGATCTTAAAGATTGCTTTTTTACCATCCCACTCCATCCCAATAATTGTGCTAAATTTGCCTTTTCAGTTCCTTCTTTGAGTAATTGTCATCCTATGCAGCGTTATAAGTGGACTGTTCTCCCATAGGGCATGGTCAGTAGTCCAACTACCTGTCAATATTATGTTGATAAGGCTCTTAAGCCAGTCCGAAGGGCCTTTCCCTCATGTCTTGTATATCATTATATGGACAACATTCTCCTACCCCATCCCAAACCAGAACAACTTGATTCACTTCTTGTCTCTGTTCAACACACGTTACAAGGTTTTGGCTTACAGGTAGCTCCTAAAAAGGTTCAGTCTTTCACCCCGCGGCAGTATTTGGGATACTATCTTGACACCCATACCATTCACCCTAAAACACCGGAAATTATAATTCTCAAGGCTTTAACTCTAAATGACCTCCAAAAGATCCTTGGTCATATTAATTGGCTGCTACCTTCACTCAGCATAACAACCTCTCAACTAGCCCACTTATTTGAGACCCTTAAGGGTGACCCTGCTCTAACCTCTATGAGGACACTCTCTCCCCAGGCACGCCATGAATTAACACTTGTTAACCAAGCCACTAAAGAAAAATTTTTGACTCGTTTACAGATAAATCATCCTGTTTACTTTCTCCTATTAAATACTCCTCATAGTCTTACAGGCGTGCTCTGTCAATTTACTCCTGACTTCGGAGCACTAGAGTGGCTTTTTCTTCCTTATCGCCCTCCACAGCAGTTGTTTACATGTTTCTCTCAGTGCCTTAACTTATTAATGCAAGGATGCACCCTCACTCAACAGCTTTTGGGTTCTGACCCTCATTTTATATACTTTGGGGTAACAAAAACAGCTTTTGCTCATGCTCTTCTTAATCCTGAAGAGCTCCAGATCGCTTTGGCTGATTTTACTGGGCAAGTAATTTATTCTTATCCCACTTCAAAGCCGCTCTCTACCCTACAGCTTCTTCCTTTACAATTTTCTACTATGCTCTCTCCTTCACCTCTTGCTAACGCTCCTACCGCCTTTATAGACGGATCAGGAAAAACTGGAAAACTAGTGGTCACTTGGCAAACAGACGGTGCCTGGCAACATTTCATTACACAAAAGACTTCCACTACACAGCGTGCTGAGCTGTCGGCAGCTGTTGCTGCCTTTGAAATTTTTAAATCAATGCCGTTCAATTTAATTGCTGATTCTGCTTACGTTGTTCACACTATTCAACATATTAGCAATGTAACTCTTCGACTTAGTCCCGATTATGAGTTATTTACTTTATTTAAAAGGCTTCAAACCTTGCTTAATAGCTGTAACTCTCCCTTTTTTGTGGTACATGTGCACTCCCATACACCCTTGCGGGGGCCTCTTTCTGATGGCAATTCTCATGCTGATTTACTTGCCGGCTCTGCCTTTTCTGATGCACGAACTTGTCATAATTTCTTTCATCAAAATGCACACAGACTTCAAAACCAATTTTCTATCTCCCTTACTGAAGCACAACATATTGTTCGCACCTGTCCTGACTGCCAATGCTTTTCTCCCACGTCCTTCGCTGCTGGCGTCAACCCACGTGGTCTAATAGCCAATCAGTTGTGGCAAATGGATGTAACACACTATCCTCCCTTTGGGAAACTTAAATATCTCCATGTATCCATAGACACATGTTCTGGGTTTCTTTATGCCACAGCCCTTTCTGGGGAATGTTCTACTCATGCCTATCGTCATTTCACCCAAGCCATTGCGACTATGGGATGTCCCCAAGCTCTTAAAACTGATAATGCGCCTGCATATACTTCAGCTAAATTTCAACAATTTTGTGCCACTTGGAATATTCTTCATTCCACTGGCATTCCTTATAACCCTCAAGGGCAAGCCATAATTGAACGTGCCCATCATACTCTCAAACAGCTCTTAAATAAACAAAAGGGGGGAAATGACGGGTCTAGAGTATGTGACCAGAATGATAGACTTGCCAAAGCTCTCTTTACTTTTAACTTTTTATCAGTTGCCAAAGATGGTCGTACCGCTGCAGAATGACATTTTCCCCCCCAACACCCAACCTCGCCCACAGGTCCTCTATAAAGATCCTCAGAATCCCTCTGTCTGGCAAGGACCTGTAGAATTATTAACCTGGGGGTGAGGGTATGCAGCTGTTTTGTCTCCCACAGGTCCACTTTGGATTCCTGCCCAATTAGTAAAACCATATCATGACCCAGCGACAGCCACCACCCTTCTGCTGGGAACCGTCGCCACCCCCCCTGCTGCAGCTGCCAGAGCCGCCACCCGACCCGACTCCAGAGCCACAACTGACATCATCACCCCCTCCCCCAGGGAAACAGAATGAACAACAGAGCTCTGCAATACTGGTAACATGGGGAGGTCTGAAAGCCCTCTCCTCAAAAGCCGAACATATCCTCTCAACTACAGGTACCCCACCTACACCTAAAAATCTACTCCTAACTTTGGTATGTGTTCTCCCCCTCCTCCTTTCTCAGATACCAGCAACCTCTGCCCCAACCACCTATTGGGCTCATGTTCTTAGCCCCCCTGTCTTCCACCCAGTTACTTGGGAAGAACCAGAGCCCCCTTTCCTCTAATGATACTGTCGTTACTGGGGGACAATATTTGGCCTATTCCAAACCACTTACTAACTCCCCTGAAGAACAATGGTTTGTACTGTCTACAAACTGGACACTCTATGCTGACGCCCTTCCTTTGTGTTTCACTACCCAGCCATGCACTGCTTCTGTGTGCGTGCCTGTACTAGAACAATGGTATATGAATTACATTTACTACAATGGCACCTATAAGCAACCAGCCTATTCTAAGCAATTTTTTGTTAAAGCCATAGGCATTAACGGCACGTTCAGTGCCTATATTACTCACTCACCCCCTTCCATCCCTGTATGTCAACACCCACAGCTATCTCTTACAGACCCTATCGATAATACTTGGGTTACTTGTCGAACTACTACTTTTCTTCATACTCACTCCCTTTCAACATTTCACTAGAAAATTGGGGCCCTCAAGGTTTAATTTTATTACCAAATCGCTCTACTTGGCAGTGGGCAACCCCATACCATTACCTAGGACATTCTAAGTCCTGGAACCCTGGTCTAGCCGGACCCATTCTTCACTTACGTTATTCAACTACTCATTTTTCCCCATTAAAAATCCTTTCTTGGTGATTAGGTCTCCCTTTTTATGAAAGAACTCTCTGTTCAGGAACCTTTCTGAGGGGGACAAAGGATGCCAAGAACCCACTCCCCAAATTACAATGGACCCTCCATGACCATAATGATTCTGTGCTTAGATACACGTCTTGACCATACATTTTTGCTATAACTTCTAGTCCTCCGGTATCATTAAAATAAATGCCTCTTTTCAATTAACATTATCCAGTGGCTCTACTTGGATTACTCCATGTCTGTCCAGGCAAAATGTCTCCACTCTTAACATCAATTCTGTATTTGTTCTTCGACAAAAAAGCCACGTTTGGCTGCCTGTTAATCTTACGCACCCTTGGCAAGATAGCTCCCCCCTCGCTCAGGTTGTTAATGTATTACAGAAAATACAAACTAAAAGTTTCTTGGAATTCTCATAGCCTCTATTATCACAGCCACTGCTATTGCCACTACGGCAGCTACCGCCGCCATAGCTCTCTCCCAATCTATTCAGACCGCCCGGCAGTTTAACACTTATATGCAAAATGTTACTTCTGAAATGCAAACTATGGTACATATTGATCAAGAGATCCTCAAGCGTCTGGGTGCTTTAGAAGCCTCAGTCCTTTGGCTTGGAGAATGACAAGAAGCCCTGTGGGAACATTCTCAATTAACCTGTGATGCTGAATACACTCGCTTCTGTGTTACAGCCCTTCCACATAAAGAGTCCTGGAAGGATGTTAAAAATAATCTTCTGGCTAGCTTCGCTTCTCCATTGAAAGGTGATATTCAAAAATTACAATTTCAATTACAAGAACACCTCTTGGGATTACAATCAGAGTCTAATAAGGCTACACTTAATACACTTAATGATTTTGCCTACTGGCTCAATCCCACACATTGGTTCTCTGGACTCAATCTCCGTGTCTGGATCCTTTTTGCTATAGGATGTTTAATAGTCTTGTGCCTCCTTATAGTCAGGCCTTCTACACCTGGACCATTCGCTACTAGTTACCTAAACAGGAGATGGGAAAAATAAAGACCTCCTCTTAAGAAGGTCCTTCCTATGTTATTATTTTGATAATCAGTAACTACCTGTATTTGGTTAATCAGTAAGTTCCCAATGAAAATCTGTTATGTGTAAATTTCTCTATATTTTCTGCTTCTCCTAGTTAGATGCTTCTGTATAGATAGATTTCTAAGTTAGATGATTCCTTTCCAATTGATAGTAAATTTGTGTAGATCAGTGTTTGTTTGATTGTTAATGAATCTTTGAGCCTTTATAAATCTTTAAGGCTTTAAGAATAATAATTTCAGTGGATGTTAAAAGTTAGTGTTTACCTGACAAAATGAGAGTCAGAGGAAACCCATGAGTCCAACAATCAGGATATTCCTAGTGCAGAGGATTATATTATCCTCATAAGATCATCCTCTATTGTCTTACAACCTAAAAGGCACATTGAGTCCGCTCACTCTGGCTATGCAATTGATAAGAGCATCGCTCTTACTTAGTAACCTGGTGAAGAACCAGATGGTATCCGGTGGAAAACCAGCACCGTGAGTTTAAAGAGCCTGCTACGGCCACCATCTAGGAGACTAAGTCCAGGCATTAAGTAACAACCTGGTGAAAAACTAGATGGTATCCGGTGGAAAACCAGCACCGTGAGTTTAAAGAGCCTGCTATGGCCGCCATCTAGGAGACTAAGTCCAGGTGTTACTCATAGCTATACTACTTCTCCTCCTTAAACATATGGAGTGTGCCCCAGCTGTAGCTGGGCTCACAAGGACTCACTAAGACACCAGGCCCTGAGGTGTGGGGACAGTAGCTGAGATAATCTTAGACTTTATCTCATAGAGAAAATTTTACTTTATCCTACCAGACACTTGCTGGACCAGTGGAAACCCTCTTGATTCTTATTTCATTAACTAAACAAAAGGGGGGAAATGTGGGGGTATATGCCTTTTAAACATGGCTGCACTACTGACAACTGCAGCCCCCACAGGCCTCTATGCTGCACATGTTGAGACTTGTCCCCAACATGTTGAGACCTGTCACGACTTGTTTTCTTAAACTTATTGTCCCTTTACTGATTGGCTTGTTTACCTGAATTCCTTCTCTCTTGCCCGCACCCAAAGCCCATTGTTCTGTTATTTGCTTCATTGCTTGCTGTATTGACTATAAATAAACTCCTGGGACTGAAGCTGGTGTCAACTCCTCAGAGTGACCCTCCTGGGCCCACTTCTCTGTAAGAGTTGTGTTTGGTTACTGTCTCTGCTGTCCCGACAACCATCGCCACTGCGACACCCTTGATTGCTTGTTCTCAACAGTCCTTATTCTTTCTTCAACCTTACTTACAGATTCTTGATTTTATTCAAATATTGGAATATGTTTGCTTCCTGGATCCCTCCACTCCAAAGGGATGAGCTTTGATTAGTTCTATGTAGTACCTCCTGCCAATGGGTTATTTAGATATAGTCATGTTTCAAAATCATGGCTAACAAGGCCGAAGAAAAAGTCTTCTGGGAAAATCTGGGCAATTTGTGCCCTTCTTTAAAAAGTTACAAAACTAGGGCCTCACCTATCATGCTCTTTGCTCATTGTCATGTAAGAACATGACATTTAGAGCTGCTTCAGCACCATGTTATCATGAAGATAAAGATCTAAGGATGTAACTCAATCCTTTGAGGTTGGCAGATCAGAAGAAAGGAAAGCACCTGAGTCCTTCATTCTTCTGGGCTGCTGAATTATCAGAGCTTGAAAGTGCAACAGTATTACTATTACGGAGGAAAATAAAATCTTAATAAATATTAAATATTAAAATATGTCTCATACTTATAATGTAAATATTATTTGATCATTCTTCAAAGAAGTTACAGAAAAATAAATATTAAATGCATACAGGTGCCAGATATTAGAACTGTAAGTTAAAAAGAATACAAAGATTGGTGCATTGAAATAAAATTGAATTGTTCAGTGACTTGTAATACTAACTCAAAGTTTTCCTCACAAGACTAATTTCACTTCTGATATGTGAAAATTTTTGCCAATAAAAGAGAATAAAAAGGGGAAGGGAACTGTGGTGCGATGTATCACTTTTATATGGCCTTTCTAGCCATGATCTTGTAATTCCCACCAAAAGATTGGGTGGACTTACGCAAATAAGGTGCTTGTAGCCCACCAAGGGGATTGGACAGATTGCTAGTAATATAAATAAGGTGTGTGGCACCCTCATGGGGGTGGCACTATGTAAATAAGATGTATGGGACCCTAACAAGTAATTGGTCAGTTTCGCCATCCAGTAGACTTAAAACAAGCCATCCCAGAGGCAGAAAGGGGGGCCCTGACTACCACATAGAAAAACAGACAGGATCAGAACATGTCCTTTGGACCCAAAATCTCTGGGATGAGACCTTCCTAGACCCAGGAGACAGAGAGAGAGAGTTGTTGTACTGGAGAACAGCAAGATGGTGAGAAGCAACAGCAGAGAAACAAAGGCAGCAGAACCAGGAGACCAGCAGGACACAGAGCAGTGAGCCTTCCAACCCACAGAGAAAGAAAGCTGAGAGCCTTTGTGCAGGAGGCTTGCTAGCAAAGTGGGGTACCTCTAGGCACATGGTGGAGCTAGGCCCATTGACCCATGGAGCAAGAGAGCAGAGCACCTTCAGGCAGGAGGCTTGCTCACATAGTGGGGTGTTACTGGGTACTTATCAGTGGAGCTAGGCTTGCCAACCCACGGAGTGAGAGACCTGAGCACCTTTAGGTCAATGCTTACTGGCTGAGTGGGGTGCCTCCAGGCACTCATTGGCAAAGCTAAAGAGCTTTGTAACAGTTGCCCGAGCAGGGCAGAGGCTGGGCCAAGGGGCCAAGGGACAGAGAGAGGCCTGCCTGTGGACATGGCTAAGAAGAGACTGAACTCTATCCTGAATGGTAACCAGTTACTTCCCTAATAAACCCCATAACTGTGAGTATGGCCTGTGAATTCTGTGTGGCCATCGCAATAAATTATCAAACCCAGCAGAGAAGTAGAGAGTGTTGTGGGAAAGATGGCTGGTGTCAGAATTGGTAAAAAGTTTGGAGCGTGGAAGTATGCTTGAGCCCCACCTCATAAGAATAAGCCTTGGGCTGTTGCTCTTGATTCTCCTCTCCGCTTGGGAAGTTAGAGGAGTTCAGATGCCTCTACCATGCAGTTTTTACAATTGGGGACACATTTTTTAAAAGAACATATTATGTTCCTGATTGAATAGACCAGAGGTCAGCAAAATTTTTCTGTAAAGTACCAGAGAATAAACACTTTAGGTTTTCCAGGTCATAAGGTCTTTGTTGCTGCTATTCAACTCTGCTATTGTAACGCAAAAGCAACACGTAAACAAATGATCCTGGCTATGTTCCAATAAAATGTTTATTTATAAACACTGAAATTTGAATTTTATATACTTTGTCATGAAATAGTATTCTTCTTTGATTTTTTTCTTTTTCATTTAAAAATACAAAACTATTTTACGCTCACGGCCATACAAAAATATTTTGGTGGTGAGCCAGGTTTGGTTCACAGACCTTAGTTTGTCAAGCTCTGGAGAAAGAGAAAGAAATCAAGTAGTCAGATTTTATTTCTACCTACTTCCTCAACATCATGAGTAGAATTCTAATTTCATATACTTCAAGGGCCTTAGGAAAGTCTGGTTTTGTATCTATTCTGTTCTCTAGGGAAAGGTCTTCTATAAAGCCATGGTTCCCAATCAGTTGAAAGAAGATTCATTACAAGGGACTTCAAATCAATAATACAGAAAACAGTGTTCATGGAGAGAACAAATAAAATGTTTCACACAATTACATGGAAAAGTAAAGCCAAGAATTCTTCATAGTTCTTAACACTGCTAATTTTATCTTATTTTACTTTAGCCTAAAAAACTGGAAGCTTTGGGCCATGATAAATCTGAGGAAGCAAGACCCTTCAAACCTTATATATTTATTTGCTTATACTGCTTTTAGAGTATAAGTTCCCACTACCTTCTCTTGTTTAACATCACTGTATGCGTGGCTTCTATTCACCCATTACACACAATTTTATTCTATATATTTTGCTAACTAATCATCTTAAGAAAAATTGTATGCAAAAAAAATAATAGCAACATAGAAAGAACTTACAAATTTAAACTAAGAAATAGCTCAGTCTGACTTAATGAAATGGAATAATTTAAATAAGTGTACCTTATTTTATTAATGTGTAGTTAAACTTAAGTATCCAACAGAAAGGTGATCCAACAGAATGTGGAAATTATCAGACAATATCATTAATATCACATGCAAGTAAAATTTGTTGAAGATAATTCAAAAACACTTGTAGCAGTACATCCACAGAGAACTGCCAGAAAGTCAAGCCTCCTTAGAAGAGGATATAGATCAAGGGATGTCACTGCTGATGTCAGATGGATCTTGGCTGAAAGCAGAGAATACCAGAAAGATGCTTACCTGTGGTTTATTGACTATGCAAAGGCATTTGACTCATAACAAATTATGAATAACATGGCAAAGAACTGAAATATGAGAACAATTAATTGTACTCACGTGGAGTCTGTACATAGACCAAGAGGCAGTTATTCAAACAGAACAAGGGGATACTGAGCGGTTTAAAATCAGAAAAAGTGAACATTAACGTTGTATCCTTTCACCATATTTATTCAATCTGTATGCTGAGGAGATAATCTGAGAATCCAGATTATATGAAGAAGACTGTGGCATCAGGATTGGAGGAAGACTCATTAACAACATGCAATATGCAGATGATATAACTTCGCTTGCTGAAAGCAAAGAGAACTTGAAACACTTACTGATGAAGATCAAAGATTACAGCCTTCAGTATAGACTGAAACTTAACATAAAGAAAACAAAAATCCTCACAATTGGACCAATAAGTAACTTCATGATAAACAGAGAAAATATTGAAGTTGTCAAGGAACATGGAAGCAGAAGTCAAGAAATCAAATGGGAGGCAGGGCCAAGAAGGTGGAGTAGTCAGATGCTTCCGGTGGTCCCTCTTACAACAAAAAACCAAAAAAAACAAGTGAATCGATTATATATGACAATCTAGGAGCCCTTAACATCAAAGGAAAAGTTGAGGAATCAAACTGAGTGGCAGGGGGAGGGAGAGATGGCTCAGAAGCAGCGAGGAGTTGCCAGACCTAACCCAGCAGGAGCCAGAGCCCTTCAGGCCGAATCAGCTTGTGGTGAATGATGAGGCAAGCAGCAGTGCTCAGGAGGAATTTTCCACATCGGGAGAGACCCAGCAGCAGAGAATCTACTCGGCCAACCAGAACCAGTGAGAAGCAGCCCTCAATCAATGAAAGATGAGTCCTTGCATCTGGCCTACCACACAGATTAAAAACACCTCACCTGGGAAAAATCTTTCTCTCCCATTTATCTCCCCATCCCTGCTCTGCATTGGGTCCAGGATGCCTTCAGCAATTCCTGAGTCCCCTGGGCCAGTACTGGGACCTGTCATGCACCCTGAGCAATTCTCCTGGCCTTGGAGAGAGAACAAATAAAAAAACTGGGGGAAAAATATCTGCTGGCTCCCCTAAGCCAGGAACTCAGGGTAAGAACAGTTCCTTTGCCTAAGCACAGGCATAAGGGGTCCGTGGACTTTGAGTGCCTTTCCTCCTACATAGCCTTGTGTGGGCCCGTTTCAACAGTGAACACCCTCATTACCACAACACAACAGGGTATATACCTGAAGTCTAACTACAACTGTTTCAGCTGTGAAGTGGTAGTTTCCTGACATTTGACACTGCTCTGCCCTTTAAGCAGGGTCTTCACCTACCCACATCAGGAGCCTGATGACTGGTGGCTCCACCTACATCACCTAGCCACCTGTGACAGTTGCCCAAAAATAAGTGGTGCTCCCCAGTCCTTACAGCCAACAGCACTGGGTGCTCATACTCCAGCTGCAAAACACATCCATCTATGTGCTCTAGGGAACAGGGACAGGCTTTCCTCCCAGACACTCGGGGGTGTCCGTTGGTACCCTGCCTTGCTCAACGTCTGACCCCCTGCTGCAGCTGGATGTCTGTGCCTATACCAATGACCCATGCCTGTCTAGGACTGTATGTGAGAGCCTGCACCACACACTTGGTGGCCAACTACCTGGACACCAGAGATAAATCCATACAGAAGCAGTGGGCAGACTCCTGAACTCACATACTTAGTGGCAAGTTTGGTTCCCTGGTGGCAGGATGTTGGAGCTTCAGGGGTGCCAGTGATTGGGCTGGCTCACAAGAGGAGCCTGTTTGGGCATATCGAAACCAATCAAAACAAGAAGCAAGGACACAGTAAGCAAACATAAAATAAATAAGTATAATAACTTATTGATGGCTCAGAGACAACAGTCAATATCAAATCACATAAAGAGGCAGACCCTGATGGCTTCAGCAAGCTCCCAAAATAAAGAATCAAGAAATTTTCCGGAAGAAGAAAATTTCTTGTAATTACCAGAGGCAGAATACAAAAGATTAATATAGAGACCTCTTCAAGAGATTGGGAAGGAAATCATGCAAAACATACAACAAGCAATAGGAGAACCTAAAAAGATTAGAGAAGAGCATAATGACAAAATTAAAATGCTACAAGAATCTGTAGAGAGAAATCAGAAATCCAGAAGATTAACAATAAAATTTCACAATTAGACAACTCAATAGAAACTCAAAGGAGCAGAATTGAGGCAAGGGAAGTCAGAATCAGTGAGATTCAAGATAAAGCACTTGACATCAACTTATTTGAGGAAAAATCAGATAAAAGGGTTTTAAAAAAGGAAGAAACCCTAAGAATTATGCGGGACTCTATCAAGAGGAATAACCTACGAGTGAGTGGAGTACCAGAACAGGGAGCAAAAACAGAAAATACAGAGAGAATTGCTGAAGACTTGTTGGCAGAAAACTTCCCTGATACTGTGAAAGATGACAGGATATCAATCCAAGATGCTCATCAAACCCCACATAAGGTAGATTCCAAAACAAAGTCACCAAGACATATTATCATCAAACTTGCCAAAACCAAAGATAAAGAGAGAATTTTAAGAGTGGCTAGGGATAAATGAAAAGTCATCTACAAAGGAGAGTCAACAAGAATAAGCTCAGACTACTTAGCAGAAACCATGCAGGCAAGAAGGCAATGGGATGACATATATAAAGCCTTGAAGGAAAAAAAATGCCAGCCAAGAATTATATATCCAGTAAAACTGTCTCTCAAATACGATGGCGAAATTAGGGCATTTCCAGATGAACAGAACTTTAGGGAATTTGCAAAAACCAAACCAAAATTACAAGAAACACTAAAGGGAGTCCTCCACTTGGAAAATCAAGAACATCAGATAACAATCCAAGACTATAACACGGGACAGAGCACCGAGAAATCAACACAGATAGGGAAGTTGCAAAAGTAAATCAAAGCTAAAACACTGACAATAGAAAATAGAGACATCAACATATAAAAGATGACAACATTAAAACAAAAAAGAGGGACTAAAAAATGTAGATAGAGATTTTTCATATGGAAAGGAAATTGAGGTGATATAAAGAAACAAAAGACTCGTTTAAACTTAGAAAAATACCGGTAAATATTAAGGTAAACACAAAGGAAACTAACAAGCCAGCAAGTCAAAATAAAAAACTAGAAAAAAGATTCAGCAAATACAAAACCATCAAGAAAAAGATGAAAAGAAAATACAAAAAAAAAAAAAAAAGACTCAGCACAGAAAATTAAGTGGAACAAAGAAACTGTGAGCAACACACAGAAAAAGACATCAAAATGACAGCACTAAACTCATACCTATCAATAATTACACTGAATGTAAAGGGACTAAATGTACCACTAAAGAGACAGAGAGTGGCAGATTGGATAAAAAAACACGACCCGTCTATAAGCTGCCTACAAGAGACACACCTTAGACTAAAAGACACAATCAAACTAACACTCAAAGGATGGAAAAAAATATATCAAGCAAACAACAATAAAAAAAAGCAGGAGTGGCAATATTAATCTCTGACAAAACAGACTTTAAAGTAAAATCCACCACAAAGGATAAGGATGGACACTATACAATGATTAAAGATTCAATACACCAGGAGGACATAACTATAATAAGTATTTACACACCCAACAACAGGGCTCCAAAATGCATAAAACAAACTCTAACAGCATGAAAAGAGAGATAGACAGCTCCACAAAAATAGTAGGAGACTTCAACACACCACTTTTGGTGAAGGACAGAACACCCAGAAAGAAGCTTAATAACGACACAGAAGATCTAAATAATATAATAAACCAACTTGATCTAATGGACATATACTGAACACTCTACCCAACAGCAGCCAAATATACTTTCTTTTCCAACCCACATGGAACATTCTCCAGAATAGACTACGTATTAGGCCATAAAGTACACCTTAACAGAATGCAAAGCATCGAAATATTACTAGCATCTTTTCTGACCATAAAGCCACAAAAGTAGAAACCAACAACAGAAAAAGCCAGGAAAAAAAAATCAAACACACGGAAACTGAACAACACCTTGCTAAAAAACTACTGGGTTATAGAAGAAATTAATGATGGAATAAAGAAATTCATGGAATCATACGAGAATGAAAACACATCCTACCAGAACCTTTGGGAAACAGCAAAAGCAGTGCTCAGAGGTCAGTTTATAGCAATAAACGCACATATCAAAAAAGAAGAAAGGGCCAAAATCAAAACATTAACCTTACAACTGGAACAAGTAGAAAGAGAGCAGCAAAAGAAGCCCTCCGGCACCAGAAGAAAGGAAATAATAAAAATTAGAGCAGATTAAATGAAATAGAGAATAGAAAACCAATTGAAACAGTTAACAAGACCAAAAGATGTCTCTTTGAAAAGATCAACAAAATTGATAAACCATTGGCAAAACTGACAAAAGAAAAACAGGACAGGAAACAACTGATATAAGACATGAGATGGGTAATATCACAACAGACCCAACTGAAATTAAAAGAATCATAACAGAATAATATGAAAAACTGTACTCAAACAAATTTGAAAACCTACAGGAAGTGGACAAATTTATAGAAACTCACTACATACCTAAACTAATACAGAGGTAGAACAACTAAATAAACCTATAACAAAAGAAGAGATTGAAACGGTAATTTAAAAACTCCCATGAAATAAAAGCTCTGGCCCGGATGACTTCACTGGAAAATTCTACTAAACTTTCAGAGAAGTGTTAACACCACTACTACTAAAGGTATTTCAGAGAATAGAAAAGGATGAAATACTCCCAAACTCATTCTATGAAGCCAGGATAACTTTGATACCAAAACCAGGTAAAAACACCACAAAAAAAGAAAATTACAGACCAATACCCCTCATGAACATTGACACAAATATCCTCAACAAAATTCTAGCCAATAGAGTTCAGTAACATATCAAAAAATAATTCACTATGATCAAGTGGGATTTATACCAGCTATGCAGGGATTGTTCAACATTAGAAAAACAATCAATGTAATCCATCACATTAATACAACAAAAGACAAGAACCACATGATCTTATCAACTGATGAAGAAAAGACATTTGACAAAGTCCAACATCCCTTCATGATAAAAACTCTCAAAAAAATAGGAATAGAAGGGAAATTTCTCAACATAATTAATGGCATTTACACAAAGCCAACAGCTAACATCATCCTAAATGGAGAGAGTCTGAAAGCATTCTCCTTGAGAACAGGAACCAGACAAGGATGCCCTTTATCACCACTCTTATTCAACATTGTCCTGGAGGTCCTAACCAGAGCAATTAGGCTACAAAAAGAAATAAAGGGATCCAAACTGGTAGGGAAGAAGACAAAGTATCTCTATTTGCAGATGATATGATCTTATACACAGAAAACCACAAAGAATCCACAAGAAAACTACTGGAACTAATAGAAGATTTCAGCGAAGTATCTGGATACAAGACAAACATGCAAAAATCAGTTGGGTTCCTCTACATCAACAAAGAGAACTTCCAAGAGGAAATCACCAAATCAATACCATTTACAATAGCCCCCAAGAAGATAAAATACTTAGGAATAAATCTAACCAGAGATGTGAAAGACCTATACAATGAAAACTACAAGACACTACTGCAAGAAACCGAAAGAGACGAACATAAGTGGAAAAACGTACCTTGCTCATGGATAGGAAGACTCAACACTGTGAAAATGTCAATTCTACCCAAAGCATTCTACAGATACAAGGCAATCCTGATCCAAATTCCAACAGCATTTTTTTAATGAGATGGAGAAACAAATCACCAACTTCTTATGGAAAGGGAAGAGTCCTCAGTTAAGTAAAGCATTACTCAAGAAGAAGAACAAAGTGGGAGGCCTCACACTATCTGATTTTAGAACTTATTATACTGCCATGGTAGTCAAAACAGCCTGTTACTAGTACAAAAGATACATAGACCAATGAAACAGAATTGAGAATCAGGACATAAATTCACCCACCTATGAGCAGCTGATATTTGACAAAGGCCCAAAGTCCATTAATTGGGGAAAACACAGTCTCTTTAACAAATGGTGCTGGCATAGCTGGATATCCATTTGCAAAAAACTGAAACAAGACCCATACCTCACACCATGCACAAAAACTAACTCAAAATGAATCAAAGATCTAAATATAAAATCAAAAACAATAAAGATCATGGGAAAAAAAATAGGGACAATGCTAGGAGCCCTAATACATGGCTTAAACAGAATATGAACCAGAAGTGACAATGCATAGATACCAGAAGATAAACTAGATAACTGGGAGCTCCTAAAAATCAAACACTTATGCTCTTCAAAAGAGTAAAAAGACAACCTACAGACTGGGAAAAAAATTTTGGCTACAACAAATCCAATCAGCGTCTAATCTCTAAAGTCTACAAGATACTGCAAAACCTCAACAACAAAAAGACAAATAACCCAATTAAAAAATGGGCAAGGGATATCAACAGGCACTTCATCAAAGAAGACATTCAGGTGGCTAACAGACACATGAAGAAATACTCACGATCATTAGCCATTAGAGAAATGCAGATCAAAACTACAATGAGATACCATCTCACCAACAAGGCTAGCATTAATCAAAAAAAAACACAAAATAATAAATGTTAGAGAGGTTGTGGAGAGACTGGAACACTTACACGTTGTTGGTGGGAATGTAAAATGGTACAACCACTTTGGAAATCAATTTGGCACCTCCTTAAAAAGCTAGAGATAGAAGTACCATATGATCCAGAAATCCCGGTCGTTGGAATATATCCTAGAGAAGTAAGAGCTGTCACACGAATACTTATATGCACACCCGTGTTCATTGCAGCACTGTTCACAATAGCAAAAAGATGGAAACAACCTAGGTGCCCATCAGCGGATGAACGGATAAACAAATCATGGTATATTCACACAATGGAATACTACACAACGATGAAGCTGTGAAACTTAACATGGAGGAATCTGGAAGGCATTATGCTGAGTCACAAAAGGAGAAATATTGTATAAGACCACTGTCATAAGAACTCAAGAAAAGGTTTAAATACAGAAGAAAACACTCTTTGATGGTTACAAGGGTGGGGTGGGAGGGGGAGAGTTATTCACTAACTAGATAGTAGATAAGAATTATCTTAGCTGAAGGGAAGGACAGCACACACTACAGAGGAAGTCGGCACAACTGGACTAAACCAAAGCTAAGAAGTTTCCTGAATACAACAAAACACTTCTTCAAGGGACAGAGTAGCAGGGGTGGAGGTCTGGAGACCATGCTTTCAAAGGACATCTAGGTCAATTGGCATAACAAAGTTTATTAAGAAAATGTTCTGCATCCTACTTTGGTGAGTGGTGTCTTGGGTCTTAAAAGCTAGTGAGTGGCCATCTAACCTGCATCATTTGGTCCCAATCCACCTGGAGTAAAGGAGAATGAAGAACACCAAAGTCACAAGGAAAGCAGTAGCCCAAGGACAGAAAGGGCCACATAAACCAGAGACTGCATCAGCCTGAGACCAGAAGAACTAGATGGTGCCTGGCTATCACCAATGACTGCCCTGACAGAAAACACAACAGAGAGTCCCTGATGGAGCAGGAGAAAAGCAGGTTGCAGAACTCAAATTCTAGTGAAGAGACCAGACTTAATGGTCTGGCTGAGACTGGAGGAACCCTAGAAAGCACTGCCCCCAGACTCTCTGTCAGCCCAGAATGAAAACCATTCCCGAAGCCAGCTACTCAGACAAAGATTAGACTGGACTATGGGATATAAAATGATACTCATGAAGAGTGTGCTTCTTAGCTCAAGTAGATACATGAGACTAATGGGTAGCTTCTGGCCAGAGGTGAGATGAGCAGGTAGAAAGGGTCAGGAACTGGTTGAAGGGACACGGGAAATCAGGGGTGGAAAGGAGGAGTGTGCTGTCACAGTATAGGGAGAGCAGTTAGGGTCACATAACAATGTATATATAAATTTTTCTATGAGAGACTAACTTGAACTGTAAACATTCACTTTAAGAACAACAATAAAGTTAAAATAAAAAAGAAATCAAACGATGTGTTGCATTGGGCAAATCTGCTGCAAAAAAACTCTTTAAAATGTTAACAAAATGTCACTTTGAGGACTAGGGTGTACTTGGCCAAGCCATGGTATTTTAAGTCACCTTATATGCATGCAAAAGCTGGACAATGAATAAGGAAAACAGAAGAATTGATGCCTTTTAATCCTGGTATTGGTGAAAGAACACTGAATGTACCATGGACTGCCAGAAGAACAAATAAATCTGTCTTGGAAGTACACCAGAATATTCCTTGAAGTGAGGATCATGAGACTTTGTCTCATGTACTTTGGACATGTTATCAGGAGGGAGAAGTCCCTGGAGAAGGACATCATGCTTGGTAAAGTAGAGAGTCAGTGACAAAGAGGAAGACTCTCAAGGAGATTAATTGACAGTGGCTGCAACAATGGGCTCAAACATAACAATGATTGAGAAATTGGTGTAGGATCAGGCAGTATTTTGTTCTGTTGTACATAGGGTTGCCATGAGTCAGAATGGACTTGACAGCACCTAACAACAGCAGCAAAATCTAAGTAAAAACCTTTTGGTAATTTATTTTACATAGTGTGACCATACATCCCAGTTGGCCTGGGACAGAGCCAAATTACAGCTCTTGTCCTGTGTGTGATTAATAGTGCCCCATTTCACTCTGAAAAGTATATCCATGTGGAAAACGAATTGCATCGTCACCATAATTTTAGAAAACGTATGAGACTACTTTGCAGTCTCTTTCTGATAATTCTATTTTCTAAAGTTCTTGGGAGAGATCTACTTCTGGTATTTTTTCTTTCAGAAGAATGATATACTATTTCCTTGTAAAATTTTTAATTGTGATTTGTGAACTCATGTTCAGTGGGACTTTTCTCAGAGAACCTTGTAAGGGCTGGGGTGAGGCTAATTCCCTCCAGAAAGGTTTTGCTTCTGTCAAGCACACTAGGTATAGTACCACCACGAGACCCCTTTGTATGTTATTTTCTCATGTTGAAGTCTTCTAAGACCATCAAGGTAGTATAATGCAACCGTTAATCCTGAGTGAAAACAGAATTATGATTATGAACTCTCAACCAAAAGCAAAGCCATCGCTGTTGAGCCGATTCCTACTCATAGCAACCCTATAGGACAGAGTAGAACTGTGCCTTCAGGTTTCCAATGAGCAGCTGGTGGATTTGAACTGCCAACCTTTTTGTTAGCAGCTGATCTCTTAACCACTGTGCCATCAGGGCTCCCAGGGAGGAATAAATTTTTAAACTCAGGCTAAAGAGAATGCTTTCTTATAGTTTCCCTTTGCTAGTGTATTGGATTTTTTTTTTTCCAGCCCAACCTTTCATTGCTAGTGGTGTTGCTGTGTGCTGTTGAGTTGATTCCAGCTCATAGCAACCCTGTGTAACACAGTAGAACTGCCCCATAGGGTTTCCTAGGTTGTAATCTTAAGGAACCCTGGTGGCACAGTGGTTAAAGCTCTTGGCTGCTAAATAAAATGTCAAGTGTTTGCACCCACCAGCCCCTCGATGGTAGAAAGAAGTGTCAGTCTGCTTCTGTAAAGATTTACAGCCTTGGAAACCATAGGAGCAGTTCTACTCTGTCCTATAGGGTCTTTATGAGTCAGAATTGACTCAACAGTAGTGGTTTTTTTTTTTTTTAAATTTATATGGGACCAAATCATCAGGTCCTTTCTCCTGTAGAGCCACCAGTGGCTCTGACCTTTCAGTTAGCAGCTGAGTGCTATAACCACAATGCCACCAGGACTCCTCATTAATAGTGTCAAAAAATCCACCATTGCTGTCGAGTCAATTCTGACTCATAGTGACTCAACAGGACAGAAAAGAACTGCCCCATAGGGTTTCCAAGGCTGTAAATTTTTAGAAGAAGCAGACTGCCCACATCTTTCTCCTGCGGAGTAGCTAGGGATTCAAACTGCCAAACTTTTTTTAGCAGCAAAGCGCTTAACCATTGCGCCACCAGAGATCCTCACTGATAGTGTAGTCCTTAGAAAATCCTGGCTTTATGCATACCTATCACTTTCTAGTCACCAGTTCCTATCCTATACCCTATCCCATGTTGTTATCCAAACCCCAAATCCCACCTCCCACAAGGCAGTCAAGACTTATAATTCAAGAGGTGATTCCTCTTGAAAGTTCTTGGTTCTTGAAAGCTCAGCTTTGCATTGCAAAGAATATTTGCCCATATCTTATCCAGAATTTATTTACAGTGTGAAGATTTTCAAATTATCTAACCAGCTATATTTCCAAAAACCAAATGGGATTATCAGTGAGAAAGAAAAGAGTAAAACTAGCAAAGCGTAGGTTGAAGAAACAGGAAAAAATTTGAAGAGTGGATGCAAGGATGTTATCATCCCTTAATGTTAAGGGAGGAAACATTTTCAAGAAAGACTTGATCATCCATCTGATGTAGTGCCAGGATAAGAAATATGAGCCATGAGGAAAAAAAAAAAATTAGCTTTATATAAATGACAGCTAGAAACTTAAGAAAGTAATTTCTGACCAGTATTTAGATAATGACACCTGAAAAGTGTAACTCTTATTGATTGGAAGAAATTAGCTGAAAGTAAAGAGAGATACAGGGTAGTGGCTTAAGAGGGAACACTTTATTAATGTAATTATTATGAAGATTAAAAGAAACAATTTATGTAAACCATTAACATGCTGCTTTGTAGAAACTTGATCATTACTTTCTCCAACCCCTTCCCCTTCTCCATGAGTAAGTGATACAGATATTAAAGATGCTAAAAGCAGTAACTTTAGAAAACAGAATTATTAGATGTAAACTACTATTCTGGCTTCGTGGTTAAGAGCTCAGCAGCTAACCAAAAGATTGGGAGTTCAAAACCATCAGCCACTCCTGGAAACCCTATGGGGCAGTTCTACTTTGTCCTATAGGGTCACTATGAGTTGGAATCAACTCCATGGCAATGGGTATTTCAGACTGCTATTCAAGAAAGGGTTAACTCAGGGCTGTGTTGCTTTAACTCTGCACATTCCCAAGAAAAACCTGACTTATGTGACTAACCTCAATGAATACCCTGGACATCAAGGCTCAGGTGCTTCCCTGATAGACAAAACTTTACACATGTTATACAGTGTTTCAGGGAGAATTAAGCATATCCCTGAGATAGTCTGTAAACAAATGATCATGGCTGTGTTCCAGTATTTGTTCCTTTTATTTATAGACAATGAAATTCGAATTTCATATAGTTTGTCACAGTGGTTAAGAGCTTGGCTGCTAACCAAAAATGTTGGCAGTTTGACTCCACAGGCCACTCCTTAGAAACCCTGTGGGCCACGTCTACTCTGTCCCATAGGGTCGCTATGGGTTGGAATTGACTCGACGTCATTGGCTTTGGTTTTGGGTTTTCAGTATAGTTTGTCACAAAACAGTATTCTATTCAGTCACTTCCCTTCTTTCTGATCTGCCAACCTCAAAGGATTGAGTTACGTGTATGGCAGCCAGGAACAGTCACCTGGAAGCTTGTGTCTCGTTTCTCCTGAACTTCACCCCATGTACTTTTTCCCTTTGTTGACTTTAATCTGTATTATTTTTATGTAATAAAAGTTAACTGTGAGTATAACAGCTTTTCTGAGTCCTGTGAAACAGCTTTTCTGAGTCCTGTGAGATCTTCCAGAAAATCATTGAGTCTGAGGGTGGTGTTGTGTATGCTGACACAACTACACAACAGTTCTATGTATGTTCTAAAGTTACGGCAATCACGCAATTCGTTTTCCAAATGCATATACTTTTCAGAGGCTAATGAGGTACTATTAATAAATATACAGAGTACAAGGGAAAGGATCAAGGTCAAATTGAGCATATTTCTATTATGAAATTTCTATTAGAAATGAAAATGGAGAAAAAATAATTCAGTAGGGAATTAAGTAATTTAAAGGCAAAGATAAATATTTGGAATAGCCAGTATGAAGAGTACTCACTGAGTCAAGTAGATTAATATAAATGAATTGCCAAAGAGCAGTCAAGGCCTAACTGCATTTATGAGCATCAGTTTGGAGTGGATCATATCTGCCCAAGAAATGAAAATTCCTCCAGAGATTCTCTTCAGTAAAGGAACTGAAGAAGAGGAAAGAAGATCATGAAGACGACTTGTAATTCTTATCAATTACTAAATCCTCTCAATTGTCCTCAGATTTTCTCTCAGATCTCTTTCTATGTGTACATATTACCATCTTCCCACTTTGGGCCTTTAATACATGTTGCCAGAAATATTATAACATTCTTGAAGCCTAAGTTCTTATCTAAAACCTTTTTAATATCTTTTTCTAAATAAAAAGTAGTACATGCTCAGTATGAAATATTTAGAAAGTCAAAAACATTAAAAATTAAAAAATGTCTTATACCAAATCACTTATGATTTTGGGGGCATTTACCTCCATTCCTTTTATGTGCACTGTTGTTGTAGATGTTGTTAGGTGCCATCAGCTCAGCTCTGACTCATAGCGACCCTATGTACCAAAGAACAAAACACTGCCTTGTCCTGTGCCATGCTCACAATCATTGTTATGCTTGAGCCCACTGTTGGCAGCCACTGTGTCATCTCATTGAGGGTCTTTTTTGCTGACCCTCTATTTTACCAAGCATGATGTCTTACTCCAGGGACTGATCCCTTCTGACAACATGTCCAAAGTATGTAAGACGTAGTCTCGCCATCCTTGCTTCTAAGCAGTATTCTAGATGTACTTCTTCGAAGACGGATTTGTTTGTTCTTTTGGCAGTCCATGGTATATTCAATATTCTTCGCCAACACCACAATTCAAAAGCGTCAATTCTTCTTCGGTCTTCCTTATTCATTGTCCAGCTTTCGTATGCATGTGATGCCATTGATAATACCATGGCTTGGGTCAGGAGCACCTTAATCTTCAAGGTGACATCTTTGCTTTTCAAAATTTAAAGAGGTTTTTTGCAGCAGATTTGCCCAGTGCAATCCATCTTTGATTTCTTGGCTGCTGCTTCCATGGGTGTTGATTGTGGATCCAAGTAAAATGAAATCCTTGACAATCTCAATCTTTTCTCCATTTTTCATGATGTTGTTTATTGGTCCAGTTGTGAAGATCTTTGTTTTCTTTATGTTGAGGTGTAATCCATACTGAAGGCTGTATTCTTTGATCTTCATCAGTAAGTTCTTCAAATCCTCTTCACTTTCAGCAAGCAAGGTTGTGTCATCTGCATAACACAGGTTGTTAATGAGCCTTCCTCCAATCCTGATGCCCCATTCTTCTTCATATAGTACAGCTTCTCGGATTATTTGCTCACCATACAGATTGAATAGGTATGATGAAAGAATGCAACCCTGATGCACACCTTTCCTGACTTTAAACCATGCAGTATCCTCTTGTTCTGTTCGAACAACTGCTTCTTGATCTATGTACAGGTTCCTCATGAGCACAATTAAGTGTTCTGGAATTCCCATTCTTCGCAATATTATCTCCATAATTTGTTATGAACCACGTGGTCAAATGCCTTTGCATAGTCAATAAAACCCAGGTAAACATCTTTCTGGTATTCTCTGCTTCCAGCCAGGATCCATCTGACATCAGCAGTCATATCCCTAGTTCCACATCATCTTCTGAATCCAGCCTGAATTTCTGGCAGTTCGCTGTTGACATACTGCCACAGCCACTTTTGAATGATCATCAGCAAAATTTTATTTGCATGTAATACTAATGATATTGTTCGATAATTTCTGCATTCTGTTGGACCACCTTTCTGGGGAATAGGCATAAATATGGATCTCTTCCAATTGGTTGGCCAGGTCGCTGTCTTCCAAATTTATTGGCATAGACGAGTGAGCACGTCCAGTGCTGCATCCGTTTGTTGAAACATCTCAATTGATATTCTGTCAATTCCCGGAGCCTTGTTTTTTGCCAATGCCTTCAGTGCAGCTTGGATTTCTTCCTTCAGTACCATCAGTTTCTGATCATATGCTACCTCTCAAAATGGCTGAACATTGACCAATTCTTTTTGGTGTGATGACTCTGTGTATTCCTTCCATCTGCTTTTGATGCTTCCGGCATCATTTAATATTTTCCCCATAGAATCCTTCACTATTGCAACTCGAGGCTTGATTTTTTTTTTTTTTTTTTCAGTTCTTTCAACTTGAGAACTGCTGAGCGGGTTCTTCCCTTTTGGTTTTCTATCTCCAGCTCTTTGCACATGTCATTATAATACTTTACTTTGTCTTCTCCAGCTACCCTTTGAAATCTTCTGTTCAGTTCTTTTACTTCATCATTTCTTCCTTTTGTTTTAGCTACCCAACTTTCAAAAGCAAGTTTCAGAGTCTCTTCTGACATCCATTTTGGTCTTTTCTTTCTTTCTTGTCTTTTTAATGACCTCTTGCTTTCTTCAGGTATGATGTCCTTGACATCATTCCACAACTTGTCTGCTCTTCGGTCATTAGTGTTCAACGCATCAAATCTATTCTTGAGATGGTCTCTAACTTCAGGTGGGATATACTCAAGGTCGTACTTTGGCTCTCTTGGACTTGTTCTAATTTTCTTCAGTTTCAACTTGAACTTGCATAGGAGTGACTGATGGCCTGTTTTGCAGTCAGCCCGATATCTGAATGATGCTATTGAGCTTTTCCATCGTCTCTTTCCACAGATGTAGTCAATTTGATTCCCGTGTATTCCATCTGGGGAGATCCACGTATATAGTCACCATCTATGTTGGTGAAAAAAGGTGTTTGCAATGGAGAAGTCATTGGTCTTGAAAAATTCTATCATGCAATCTCCAGCATCATTTATTTCACCAAGGCCATATTTTCAAATTATCAGTCCTGCATAATGTTCATTATTACACACATGCCTACGGTTTTATTTTTTTTAAATGGAATCATAGACTATCGAAATTTTTGTATACTTTTTCTTCAATTAATATTTTATTATAAGTATTTTAGCAGTAGATCCTAAATAGCTTTAAAAATATGACCTTCAAATGATTTTATGTTCCATCATAATGAAACATTTAATTTCTTCATTTTACAGATGAAAAACAATGAAATTTAGAGAAGTGACTTCCCCAAAGTCACAAAGCAAGACACGTAAGATTTAGGATGAGAAAAACAATTTCTCCAGATTTCTTGTTTAATATTTTCTGACATTACTGACATTACCTTAATCCATCCTACATATTGCTACTAGTTTAATCTTCCTAAAATATTGGTTCCATCATATCACCTGTCTCCTTTAGAAACCCCACTATGTCCCAAATCCATAGAGGAAAATGTCCAAACTCTTCATCCTAACATTCAAAACCCTTTGTATTATAGTTTTATACCACGTTCCATGTCCTTATCCCATACCACTTTACCTGAATCCTCTGCTCAAACTTCACCTGTGTCATTAACTACCAGAGAGTAAAGCATGCTAACTACAGAATTCAAGACTCATGCGTCTTGTTTCCTTCAACAAAGTTTCATTTCCTCTTCTCTCATATATCCAAATATTCAAATCATCAGGGCTCTATTCAAATCCTGTATTCTTGACAAAGCCTCTCCCACGCATTCTAACCCATTCTAATTTCTAGTTCTCTGAATTCCTAAAGCCTCTTTTATTATAAATAATAGAGTGTCTTACCATTAGACCTCACTTATTCATTGGCATGTCTCTTTCTCCTGCAACGCTAAAGAAAAATACTCAACAATACTGACTGGACTTACTTTAAAGTCATGAATGCAAACCTCAGTTGGGCTCTTAATTCCTAAGTTTATATATCCAATCCAGATTTTCTTCCTATCCCCAGGCTCTGATATCTAACTCCCACAACTATGGGGTCTTAATGCTGCCAATCAATCACACTATGTCTATGTGGTTTATATAGTCTCCCATTCTCCTAAATGACTATTTCACAATTTCTCATCTCTTCTCAATTCCCCAATAGCTCTCACACTCAGCCAATTACAATGCTTCCTATCTTATTGAGAAAATTAAAAGTAATCAGATGAGACTTTCACAGACTCATACCACCATCTGCCCAACTACCAGCATTGGCAGATACAGACTCTTCTCACCTGTTATGATAAATCCATACTCAAGGCAATGAGTTTGTGCAAGATCACAAGGCACAAATCATTGAGACAATCTTAGAAGTCTACTAATACATTCATGAAACAGGGATATCCTGTGCTAGTTTTGCTAACCATGTTTTCTGAAACACTGCTCTGGTTTAATGAGTTACTGAAGTTAACGGCTGACTGAAGCTAAAAAAAGTGATTAAATCAAGGTTTCTGCTTATCTTCAAGCTTCAAAAAAAAATCTTTTTTTGTGGCAAGTTTTAGAGATGCTTTCTCAATTTTATTATTTATCTAATAAATATGTAACAAATATGAATCTTTATAATCTCTCAAATGTAAAATATCTTTAAAAATCTGTGTCTCTTAGTAAGTCAAGCATGACCACTAACAATATATTTATTATTTAAATCAGAGTCTAATGCATAAAATCCTGGAAAACATTCTGCCTGAATTACTGGTTTATGGAAAGCAACATCAAAGTTCAAGGGGGGAAATTGTGCTCATATTGCATGCTCTAGTATTCTTTTCTATTGTAAGCATTTATCAACATCTGTTTTGCAACTGAGTTATCTTTATTTACTCTGGCATAAGCCTATTTTCCACAGATATACTGCATTTTCTTTTGTCTAGTAGTATAAATTGTCCATTTCCCTAAGAAAAAAGCAAAGATGTATTTTATATTGCCTTCATTTCTCTTCATCTTTATTTGATAATTTATAAAATATTTGGCACTCAAAAATAGACCACCACTACATGCATAACTAAATTTGACCAATACTTTCTTAAAAAGATCAACTAAACCTCTATATTAATTTATATGTACTGCCTGAATATTACATTATTCTCCCTGAATATGCTGCAAACGGATTAAAAGTACTCTCTAATTTTATGTTTTAAACATGATACTCTATAAATGAAGTACAAAATCCATTCAATTTTTATGGGTTCCTATCTTTATTCCATGTTCTTTGGGTTTTGAATGTTTTAAAGTCTTAGGGAGCAGAGCCTGGTGAGAGGTAAAATAAACATTCATGACATCTGGCATAGCAATCAAATGAACAACTGAAAGCTTTGACTATGTCATAGATTAACCCTTCAAATTCCTGGTTTCTGGCTTCTGTTGAACCAGGAGCCAGAAAAATTCCATGAGTATCTTTCAGATGATTTCTGGTCAGAATGTTTTCTCTCTCTTGTCCCCTCTCTTTTGTCTCTCTCCTCATTTTTCTTTTTAAAACTCTTTTTTTACCTCCTTGATCTCTCCCCACAGAGTTATTTCAGATCTTCCTACTTCTTGAAGGACATGAATGAATCACTAGACAACATTTCTGCCTCGGTACCTTGTGGTGTTTTATTATTGAGAAATCCTCAGACAAAAATACTAAAAGGTCCAAAAGAAGTATTCTCTTTCTACATTCCTTGTTTCATCAAATGATTTTGCTTCTTATTTTCCAAAGAAAATAGTGTCTACTAGGACTAATTTCCACAATTCCTTGTTCCCTCCTCCCATTCCAAGAAACAGAGGGCATTTCCACTATTTTTATTTTCCTCCTTTTAATTTTAGTGGAAAAGAATTGATAACAGACCAACAAAAAAGTCAAAAATATTTAAGAATATTTTATATAATATTTTCTTAAATTTCTATGTGCTCATTACATTGCTTCCCTCTTCTATTACCTTTCCTCTTTGGGTAAATGTACCCTCTTTGGTGTCAGCAAGGGCAAGGAAACAATCAAGACAGCAAGCTACTATTGCTGATTGTACACACAGCCAATCATTCATAACAGCCATGATAAAAATGTACTGTACCATTTCAAGACCCTAGGACTTTCCTCCAAGCAGTGAAAACACCAGGTGAAAGACATGAGAAAACATGAATTCACAGACATTTTCTTTATTTACACTGACTACAGCGGCATCACATGTAGTGTCCATGAACTTGCAAACTTAGCACTGTCCTTTTTATTTAAAATTCAAGTCCATCTCATTATCTCATTCTTTTATCTTTTATTCCTAATAAAAACCCTTTGCAAACTCCTCCAGACCTTTCCCCAAAATGAAGTTAATTAGATCATGGGAAGCTCTACTTCTAATTAAGCTTACTTCAACTGCATATGCATTTTCTCATTTTATAGTCATTAACACTAGAATGAGTGCTATGGCTAGCAATTAGGTGAATGCTCTGCTCCGTGAAATTGAATTTCAAGTGCAATTCGGGCTTAACTCAGGTTGGTGTTTTACAAATAAGTCCTTCTTGAAATATTCTTTATGCCACTCAATGCTTCTGGAATTCAGTGACTTAACACTTTCAAGTTTTACTCCTAAACTTAAAATATAGCCCTAACCCAAAACAATAGATTTCCTTCTGATTAATATTATCGCTATTACCTTATACACAATAAAATGACCTATGTCAAAAATAACAAGTTTCTAAACAAATGTACATATCATTAATATTACATGCAAGTAAAATTTTGCTGAAGATCATTCAAAAGTGGCTGCAGCAGTATATCAACAGGGAACTGACAGAAATTCAGGCCGGATTCAGAAGAGGATGTGGAACCAGGGGTATCATTGCTGATGTCAGATGGATCCTGGCTAAAAGCGGAGAATACCAGAGAGATGTTTACCTGTGTTTTATTGACTATGCAAAGACATTTGACTGTGTGGATCCTAACAAATTATGGATAACATTGCGAAGAATGGGAATTCCGGAACACTTAATTGTGCTCTTGAGGAACCTGTACATAGATCAAGAGGCAGTTGTTCGAACAGAACAAGAGGATGCTGCATGGTCCAAAGTCAGTAAAAGTGTGCCTCAGGGTTGTATCCTTTCACCATACCTATTCAGTCTGTATGCTGAGCAAATAATCCGAGAAGCTGGACTATATGAAGAAGAATGGGGCAACAGGATTGGAGGAAGGCTCATTAACAACCTGTGTTATGCAGATGACACAACCTTGCTTGCTGAAAGTGAAGAGGATTTGAAGAACTTACTGATGAAGATCAAAGAATACAGCCTTCAGTATGGATTACACCTCAACATAAAGAAAACAAAAATCCTTCCAACTGGACCAACAAGCAGCATCATGATAAACGCAGAAGGGATTGAGATTGTCAAGGATTTCATTTTACTTGGATCCACAATCAACACCCACGGAAGCAGCAGTCAAGAAATCAAAAGACGCACAGCATCGGGCAAATCTGCTGTAAAAGATCTTTTTAGAGTGCTGAAAAGCAAAGATGTCACCTTGAAGACTAAGGTGTGCCTGACCCAAGCCATGGTGTTTTCAATGGCATCACATGCATGTGAAAGCTGGACAATAAATAAGGAAGACTGAAGAAGAACTGACGCCTTTGAATTGTGGTGTTGACAAAGAATATCGAATATACAACAGACTGCCAAAAGAACAAACAAATCTGTCTTGGAAGAAGTACAGCCAGAATGCTCCTTAGAAACAAGGATTGCAAAACTATGTCTTACATACTTCGGACATGTTATCAGGAGGGATCATTCCCTGGAGAAGGACATCATGCTTGGTAAAGTACAGGGTGGGCGAAAAAGACGAAGACCCTCAACGAGATGGATTGACACAGTGGATGCAACAATGGGCTCAAGTATAGCAATGATTGTGAGCATGGTACAGGACAAGCAGTACTTGGTTCTGTAGTATACAGGGTTGCTATGAGTTGGAACCGACTGGACAGCACCTAACAACAACAACAACAAATACATGTGTGCATTTTTAGTGGTCACTGAGTTCACGCTGTTTCTGGGTAGTATATGCTTATCTTGTTATTTTCTTGTATATATTTAATAGGGTGTAGATAGAATAAATAGCTTGAATAAGATGTGAAGTTAGCATCTGTGACTATAATTCATTCGCCCTATACTGACTCCAATTTGCCAGATGCTTAATTTCTCTGACACTCAGTCATGTTCAGTAAAGAAAATACCTACCTTACAAAGTTGTTGGTAAATGTTGATAAATGAGATAAATTGTAAAACGCTAAAGAATTTTAATTAAAACTATTATAGTTATTATTATCATATGTCATTTGAAAGTGTCAGTCTAAGGTTTAGGGCTTCTGACCTTTAATCTTTTAAAGAAAGGAGCCCTGGTGGCACAGTGGTTAAAGTGATTGACTACTAACTGAAAGGCAAACCTACGAGCCGCTCCACAGGTGAAAGGTGTGACAGTCTGCTTCCACAAAGATTTATAGCCTTGGAAACCCTATAGGGGCAGTTCTACTCTGTCCTATAGGGTCTCTATGAGTCAGAATTGACTCGATGGCAACAGGGTTTTTTAGTCTTTTAATGAGAAAAAGCATAGTGTCTTAAAAGGTGATGGCAGGTATTTCAGGAAGGAAAGATTTTGTTTATGGAAGCATTTTAGAGGGTTATTTGTGTGAGAATGGAGAGTCCCTAGAGGGTGATCTGCCAGAACAGTGCAGAATAAAGGGAGATAACCCACCGCCTTCAGTCGATTCTGACTCATAGCAACTCTATTGGACAAAAAGGACTCTTTATTGGAAAATGAAAGACTTTTGGTTTTCTTTTGCTCTGAGATTTCAGACAGGAAAGAGATTTTTAAAAAAAAACTCAGTTAAAGACACAAGGAAATTTTATATGGAAAAACAGAAAAAAGATTTAGCTAGACATCAGGAAGCTGGAGATAATATACATGCTAGGAAGGCACTGCAAAAGACTTAGGAAAAATGTATATGTAATATTTACTTTAAATTATTGAGAAAGACAAAATGCACTGGACAATTAAGGAGATGATTTTATTAATGCTATTGCATATAGAGAACTACATTACTGAGGACCGTTTCAAAGAGAGCCTGCAGGTGTACAGAGACAGGTAAACAAGGGATTCATCTGTGAGTCTTCTGGTCACAAACCCATTGCTGTTGAGTCGATTCTGACTCATAGCACCTTATAGGGCAGAGTAGAACTGCCCCATAGAGTTTCCAAGGAGCACCTGATGGATTCTAACTGCTGACCTTTTGGTTAGCAGCATAGCACTTATCCCCTACGCCACCAGGGTCTTCTGGTAGTCATGAGAAAGGCTGGAGACTGGTTTTGTCTTAGACCATGTGAGCCCAGGGTGGTCCTTTGCTGTTAACTTTCACTCAGAACACAAAAGGGTGGAGGGATTTCTTAACCTTTGCTACTTTCTTGAAGCGCAAAGCTCAGAAAAAAGTCAACACTGTCACTATTCTCCAAAACAGTTCCCCTACTTTATCGCCTACCTTTAGTCATGTATGGTGCTTTGGAATTGAAGGAAAAGAGAGCTGAATTCTATGCTTCAGACTAATGTAGTGAAGGGAAGGAAAAAAAAAAAAAAAACTACAGGTGGTGAGATGTAAACTGATGATCCAGAATTCAGTGAGAAGAGGAAAATAAACAAGAGGTGGTCAGAAAGAATGTAAAGAGGATTTAGCGATCAGCAGGGAAGGAGGGGGCTGAATATTTCAATGTGTCTGGAAAAGGTAACCTCGGAAGTCTGGAGGATTTGAGGATTCCCAGGTAAGGCTAATATTTGGGAAAGTCATATAAAACTAGAAAAACCTGGTACTCATAAGGAAATATGAAGATATTCAAGAGGCCAGCAAAATACTTGTTTCCTGGAGTTTCAGGAACTTGTTTGCTGGAGTTCAGATGGAAGCTAAAGATTAACCCAAAAAAAGATGCAGGATTTCTTTATCTATCTAGGTATTAAGTCAGAGAATTTTAGAGGTGTCAGACTCTAGGAATTATAAATGCAAGAAGTCTATAAATCCTCTGTGTATAGAGTTCCAAAACTGATGAACATATGCCAAATCAGGCCTGAAGACTGATGTGTTTGATCAGCACAATGTCTTTTAAAACACTGACAACCCTTTAACGGTTCAACATGGGCTCAATGAGTAATCGCTGTCTTATATCCCAGCCTTTACATGTTTAGGTTAACTGTCTTCCCCCACCCTCAAAGTCATTTGAATTTGGGACTCTTACTTGCATGTATAAAGTAGGGCTAGGGGAGTGGAGAAGTGTCAAGTACTGATGTCTGAGCACTAGGTTTACTGCAGCCATTTGCCACATAACAGACATACTGCTTTGGGTGAAACAGATACTTTACAGCTTCTACCTATATCACATTCATTCAGGTAGAATGAATGTTTAGCATCTCTAGCAAAGAAAATCAACTGTCATAGTATAGGTCATCAAGAATATCTATGATGAACAATAAGCTAAAGGCATTCTGGTACTTAAGTGTTTCTAATCCCATTTCCATATTCCCAAAGAGACTCTAATACTTCTGAAGACACAGATTTGAAAGATTGGCATAGGTTAAAGTCACTTTCATAGAGATTCACCCCAAGCATAAGTTGTCCATGAAGATTTTGGGGTCAGGCTATAGTCAGTGAACTCTCATAAGCTCTAATCAGTGTCGGGAATTCTTCAAGAATGCTGGATCAGAGACATTTCAATGGTGTTTAGAGTTATTCAGAGTCCTAAGGGATTATAAATCCTTTCTGCCCACTCAGATGTACCAAAGTCAGGCTCACAGGGTCCAAATCTAGAGATCTATAAGTTTTTTCAAGTCTGATATGAACCTCTAGAGAGTTTTCAGGCACTGAGCTACTTCCTTTTCAAAATGTAATAGAAGCCTTGTCTAACAAGATCTGAAAGTCTGTTGTTACACATAAGCACATTCATTTTCTAGCTTTCTGAGATATATTAATGGAGGAGAGGGTACAGAAGTCTGCTGTGTTCAGCAACTCTCAACAAGATTTTCTTTTCTAATCTCATCTATTTCCAGTGGTCAGAAAGCTTACTGAAATTGAAAGGAAGCCCATCATATAGGTTTACAAACCCTACATTTAGAGACTACTTCTCCAAAACTCATAAAGAAATGTTTAGCTTCTATTGCTTTATATTAGAGAACTAACACTTAATCATCCTTTAATTCTTAGTGTTTCCAAAATGGTATCTATAAAGGGTAAATCCATAGATACAGAGATAGATACAGATAGTGTACTTTTTCTGTATATTTTTGTGTTATTTCCAAAATGATATAGTCATTTGTGGATCCAATTCAGGTATAACACGAATTTTGCCTATGCTGATCATCTAAATACCTGGCACTTAAACTTCTTATTATATACCACACAGTGAAGAAGATGATCTAATTCCATTAAAAAAGTAATATGTTTCGTTGACTAAAATACATAAACTAACAATAAACCCACTATTTAAGAATATAAAAATTCACAGATGGCTAAAAAAAGGTCTAACACAATGTAACTTCTTAATTTTTAGCAATGCCTTTGAAGATAGGATAAAGAGATGCTCATAATCTTCAAAAGATAAAAAGTTTCCTATAAATCAGTGGTCTCAAAATTGGCATACTCATTTCCCTATGGGTACACGAAGACTTTCCAAAAGGTACTTGGAGATAATCCATTTCCAGAGCCTCAAATTCCATATGCACTTTTTTGACACTTTCAGGAATGGCTTGCTATTCTTTTCCCTACCTCTTGTTTCATAAAATCCTTCTTCCAGTTTTTAACAGAAAGGCATACCATATCACCTATCCATCTGTGAGTTAATGTTAGTGTCAACTTGGCTAGACTATGATTCCTAGTTGTTTGACAGACATTATATAATCACCTCCCATTTTGTGATCTGAAGTGAGCAGCGATTCAGTTGGAAGAGGAGTTTCTTTGAGGGTGTGGCCTGCACCCATGATATAAACAGATGTTCTGGCAAAGCTCTCTCTCTCTCAACCCTGCATTCATCTCCTTGACATCTAACCTCCTGTTCTGGGGATGTGAGAAGCCTTCAGCCTGCTGCCTGACCTACAGATTTATCATTCACCAGCTCTGCAACCCTGTGAGCCAACAGCCTGCCGTTTGACCCGCAGATTTTGGGTTCTTCAGCACCTGCAACCACATGAGTCAGGGGAAGCCTCCAGCCTGCCATATGAGTCACAGATTTGGGACTTGTCAGCCTCCAAAATTGTGTGAGCTATTTCCTCAAAATAAATCTCTCTCTATGTATTTATATATAAGCTTCACTGGTTTTGCTCCTCTAGAAAATCAAGCCTAAGGCACCATCTTAACATGTATATTCCTCCAGATATTAAAAACTTCAGTTCAACATACAAAGAAACAGTTTGAAGTTTGGTATTAACAATAAAACCCAAATCCATTGCTGTCGAGTCGATTCTAACTCATAGTGACCCTACAGGACAGAGTAGGACTGCCCCATAAAGTTTCCAAGGATGGCTGGTGTATTTAAACTGCAGACCTTTTGGTTAACAGCCATAGCTCTTAACCACTGAACCACATCACCTTTAAATATAACAAGGTACTTTACTCACTCCACTGTCCCCCTAACATTCATCTCATGAAAGTAAGCATTGCCAATAAAATTGTATTATTGTGTTTAATAATTATTTTTAAAGTTTGTAATAATTTATTTATTTTGACTAGTTGAATACTAATAAAGATAGAGCTAAAACGTAGAGTCTTAAGGTCATAATTTATTTATATATTTTATAAGAGAATAGAATGATATGAATAATTAAATCTTTAAATCATAAAAAAATATTACTTTCTTTGTGGGAAGCAGAACAGAAATATAATTCAAAAATGACAAGGGAACAACGTAAAAGTTCCAACAGTTAAATAAGAGCTTCTGAGTGTATTTTATAAATGGATAACATGAAGCAGTGTTTATTAAATCCTATGGAGATTATTTCCATTGGATACATTTAAAATATGTTAGACTAGCCTGGTAACTTACATTATTTGTAACAAAATTTTAGATGCTGACCTATGTTCCATCAAGACACTATTGACCTATACTGAAATAGATATTGATCTATGTTCCATGGGATATATTAAAGTATGTTAGACTACACTGGTAATTTACATCATTTGTAACAAAATTTTAGACTTTGACCTAAAAAAAAAAATGAATGAGAATCACTGCATGAGATCCCACTGAATACACTGGGATTATTTAATATTTATCTTCAGCATAAACTCTCCCATAGAAAAGAGGCTGTAAAAACAGGTTAGCGGAGGCATCTGACCTCCTCTAACTTCACCAGTGGGGAGACAGAATCATTATCAGCATCAACAGCCCAAAGCTGATTCAGATGCAGCGGAGGTCAGACACACTTCCTCTCTCCAATGTCCCTCCCATGGCACTCTCTACTTCTCTGCAGGGTGTGAAAATTCATTGCAATGGCCACAAAAAACTCACAGAAAATACTCATGATTATGTGGTTTATTAGGGAAGTAGCAGGTTAAAATTCAGAATCAGAAATGACTCAGGATACAGTTCTTCAATCAGGATAGCCTATTCTCAGCTATGCCCACAGGCAGGCCTCTCTCCACCCCTCGGCCCCTCAGTCCAACCTCTGCCCTGTTCGGCCCCCAGTACAATATGCACAGGGCTACTGCATTCAAAGCAACAGACTGTGTTTCTTTTTGGCAAATCCTAGTTCCCCTTTTAGCATATCCAATCAAGTATTGGCTGAAGGCAGTTACACATTCTCTGTTACCTATAATACCCAATATTCATTTCTATCGAACATTTAGGTCTGTTTTACATCACTAGGTAGGAGAAACATTCAATATCCAGAGTACATTTAAACAAACACATAACCCTTTTTAAAACATTCCCGTTTCATCTCCCTTTCTCTACACCTTGAATATCCTCTCATTCATATGTACGTGGCCCTGGGCCTCTGGCTGGGTGGAACCAGAAGATCCTGCTCCCTGTCAATAATCTTGCTTAACCTGCCTTTTACCCCAAGTCACTCCAGATGTGGCTTCTCTCCCCTTAGCTGCTGCATAACACCTTTTACTTTCCTTTTAGCCATTACTCTTAACAACAACCAAAGTAAGCATCTAAGAATAAAAAGTTTCACTTCCAATATCACTTCGTTCTTTCTCTTACAAAGTCTTATGCTTCCATGAGTCTGGAGCCATGGCAACTAATTCCACTTCTGACTCCAGCAGTAAATGTCTCATCAACTGTAAAAATGGCGTGGCAGAAGTGTCTGACCTCCTCTAACTTCACAAGCAGGAAGGATAATCAAGAGGAACAGCCCAAGGCTGATTCCTATGAGGCAGGTCAGACATGCCTCCACTCTCCAACCTTTTTACCAATTCCAACACCAGCCTTCCCTCCCAAGGCACTCTCTACTTCTCTGCTAGGTTTAACAATTTGTTGCAATGGCCACACAGAACTCACAGACCTTACTCATAGTCATGGGTTTTATTAGGGAAGTAAACCAAAACCAAACCCACTGCCGTCATGTTGATTTTCACTTACAGTGACCCTATAGGACAGTGTAGAACTGTGCCATAGGGTTTCCAAAGAGTGGATGGTGGATTCAAACTGCCAAACTTTTGGTTAGCCACCGAACAGTTAACCACTATGCCACCAGGGCTCCTATTAGGGGAGCAGCAGGTTACAATTCAGAATCAGAAACAACTCAGGACACAGTTCATCAATCAGGGCAGCTTCTTCTCAGCCATGCCAGCAGGCAGGCCTCTCTCTGGTCCTTGGCCCTTCTGCCCAGCCTCTGCCCTGCTCTTACTAGTGCTATAAAGCTTTTTAGCTCCACCAATAAGTGCTCAGAGGCACCCACTCCACCAATAAGCCTTGGCCTGAAGGCGATCAGCGATCTTGTTCTATGGGTCGGCAAACCTAGCTCCAGTGCCTGGAGGCACCCCACTCCGCCAGCAAGCCTCCTGCCCGAAAGTGCTCAGCTTTCTCACTTCATGCGCCAGGAAGCTCATCATGCTGTCTCCTACCAGTCTCCTAGTTCTGCTGCCTCTGCTGCCACCATTTCTTTGCTGCTCCTTTTCACCATTTTGCCATCTCTGATGTTACAGCTCTCTCTCTGTCTTGATCATATGCTACCTCCTGAAGTGGTTTACAATAGTTTTTTTTTTTTTTTTCCTGGTACAGTGGCTCTGTATATTTCTTCCATCTTCTTTTGATGCTTCTTCCATCATTCAGTTTTTTACCCATAGAATCCTTCAGTATTGCAGTCAAGTCTTAAATTTTCTCCTCAGTTCTTTCAGCTTGAGAAATGTGGGCCATGTTCTTCCTTTTTGGTTTCAATGTTCCTTACAACCCTGAGACTCAACAATTTCATGGATAATAAGTTAGAGAGGAAGCAAGAGAAAGAGACTTCAAAGAAAATATAATACCAAACATCTAGAGAAGGTCACATAGGAAGGGAAGATACTCTACCAAGGTCATCACTATCTACGTATACATCTCTGCCTTAGTCATCTAGTGCTGCTCTAACAGAAATACCATATAACAGAAATAACAGAAATAGTGGATAGTTTTAACAAAGAGAAGTTTATTCTCTTACAGTCCAGTAGGCTACAAGTCCAAATTCAGGGGGTCAGCTCCAGGGGAACACTTTTTCTGTTGGCTCTGGAGGAAGGTCTGTGTCATCAATCTTCCTTTGGTCTGGGAGCTTCTCTGCTCAGGAACCTCAGGTCCAAAGGACACTTTCTGCTCCCGGCACTGCTTTCTTGCTGGTATGACGTTCCCATGTGTCTCTGCTGGCTTCTCTCTTTTATATCTCAAATGAGATTAGATTAAGACATTGTCTAATCTTATAAACTTCATCAGTATAACCTCATCACAGTGACAGAATTTACAACACACAAGGAGATCACATATAACCTCATCATAGTGATAGAGTTTACAACACATAAGGAAATCACATCAGATTACACAATCATACAATACTGGGAATCATGACCCAGCCAAGTTGACAGATATTTTGCGGGGACACAATTCAATCCATGACAGTCTTATTAGTAAAACTCAATGTATTAGATTCTTACTAGTGCTATAACAAATTACCACAACCTTTATGGCTTAAAACAACAAAAATTTATTATTTTATAGATCTGGAGGTCAAAAATCCAAAATGGGTCCCACTGGGGTAAAACCAAGGTGTCAGCAGGACTGTGTTCCTTTTTGGAAGCTATAAGAGAGAATTCATTTTATTGCCTTTTCCAGCTTCTAAATGTCACTCATGAGTAGAAGCATAAAATTTCAGGCACTTAGTTTGTGGAAAAATTGTGACTTATGGCTATGTGCCCTGACTTCATCCTGTAACTTGACATAAAATTAATACTCCATTCTTGTGTTTGATCATTGTCAGGAATCTACATCCACTTTTCTGTCTCTGAAAAACATATTTATCAGATACAATTTCTTCCAAGGAAACCCTTAACATAACTTTTGGTTTATTACAAGAGAATCAGGCAAGCAGAATTAAGCTTGTGGTTTCTTAAAAGGTATCAACCAGTCAGAAACAAAGTACAAACTCATTGTGGTTTCTTGCTTAAGCTACTTTTTAATACATTATAATGTGTATGACTTTTACTATAACTCTGTGAAGTATATCCATTCAAGGCGTGTTTCATGGATTGAACTGTGTCCCCCAAAAATATGTGTCAACTTGGTCAGGCCATGATTTCCAGTATTGTGTGGTTGTCCTCCATTTTGTGATTTTCCTATGTGTTATAAATCATAATCTCTGCCTGTGGTTCAAGAGGATTAGGGTGGGATGTAACACCCTTGCTCAGGTCACATTCCTGGTCCAATGTAAAAGGAGTTTCCCTGGAGTGTGGCCTGTACCACCTTTTATCTTATAAGAGATAAAAAGAAAGGGAAGCAAGTAGAGAGTTGAGGGACCTCATACCACAAAGAAAGCAGTGCCAGGAGCAGAGCATGTCCTTTGGACCTGGGGTTCCTGTGTGGAGAAGCTCCTAGTCCAGGGGAAGATGGATGACAAGGACCTTCCTCGAGAGCTGACAGAGAAAGCCTTCCCCTGGAACTGATGCCCTGAATTTGGACTTCTAGCCAACTAGACTGTGAAAGAATAAATTTCTCTTTGTTGAAGCTATCCACTTGTGGCATTTCTGTTATAGCAGCACTAGATGACTAAGACAGTGTGACTATTACAGTATTCATTGATTTCCCCATAACTGCCCTCCTCATGATTTTTTATTTATTTATTTATTTATTTTTTTAGTGTATAATTTCTTGATGCTGTCCTCCATTCCTGGGAACACTGATTTCACTTGTGAGACTTGCTTTCACTTTGTGAGTTTGGTGTTTCTCCAGTTTATAAACTGTGTCTTGTGTGCTTCAATAAAACCTCTAAAATCATTTATTTTGCAGATTACTTATTTAGCAGTTAAGCAGCTTTGACACCCATATTCCTCTACTCATGGCTCCCTTCCATCTTCAAAGTTAGCAATGTCTGGTTAATTCTTTCTCACATTGCATTACTCTGAATCTGACTCTCAGGCTTCCTTCCTTCCTTCACTTTAAGGACCCTTATGGTCACATAGGGCCTACGCGAATAATCCAAGATAATCTTTCCATCTAAAGGTCAGCTGATTAGCAAATTTAATTCTATCTACAACATTAATTAATCCCACCTTGCCATGTAACATAGCATATTCACAGGTTCTGGGGACTAGAACATGGATATCTTTGGGGACTGTTATTCTGCCTACCACAGTCAGTGAGAAAATAATAACAATAGAGGACTTTGCTCTCTAATTAAGAACGAACAAGATAAATCTCTTTTTGAAGAAAGGAAAAAGATGAGCTTTTTTTCCTTCTAATTTACATAATATCCTGAGGCCTTTATCTTCCTGGGGCTTATATTAAGAATTCTGGTTCACTTAGCAAAATTTTCAAGCACTGATTTTTTTTTGGCTGATTTTACTATTAAGTGAATTAAGTGCTTATTTAGTATGTATAGTTATTTTAAATTCAGTTTAGGCAAACACACATAGCCAAAACATAAACTAGTGAATATGACAGAGCCTAAGTAGACTGGAAAATAATATGTGCCAGCTCAGTGTCCCTGATTTTTAAGAAAAGAAAAAAAAAATGTGTGTGTTTTCGATTTTTTGAGGTTTTAAAGAGATATTTAAACCTGTATTCAGTGCAGCTGGGATCTAACAACACTTTTAGAGGTGGCAGAATTTCTTTCCTTTTTCTTATTTTGAAAGAAATATATATTTTCAAAGATCTTTTAACCCCACAGCAGCAAAATGACTCATTTCCCAATTTTTTTGTTCTGTCAGATTTATCTTCCCCTTCTTAAAGAGTAAGATTAACACATTCATCTTTTGAGATAAGGCACATTCTATGCTGTTCCCTAGTGACCAATCTTTATAGGAACATTAGGTTCAGACCTGTTCTGTCCACATAGCTAGTAGCCAATAACAGGAGGGACAGAATAATGTGACTGGGGAGAGCTAAAAGAATAAGAGCTCTCTGTTCTAACAGGAAGCTTTCTATGAGATGGAGTTCCATTTTCCTTATTGATATGTATACCATTAACAAATATATACACTTACTTCAGTTATGAGGAGCATGTACCTAAAACGCCTCAGGACAAAAAAAAAAAAAAAAAAAAACAGCAATAGAAAACAAAGTCAAAACTACTGTCTCTCTCCTATTTGAAAAATATTTTAGATTAAATCCAAGACTAAATATGTAGTTTAAATATCTCAAATTGAAAACAAAAAATTCCTCAAGACAAAAAACAGAACAAAATCATTCAAGAACACTTCATTTTCTTGTGAAATATTTTCATTTCCTGAGCTATCATTATCAGATTATGAAAAGATATTATTCCTAAAATCCTATGACTAAAAAGAGGAACAATGCATTCTGTTTTTTGCATAAATGTTAATATATCTCTCGTGTTGAAGAGAAAAATTAATAACAGACATCTTACTTTGACTTAAAGGTTTTTCTTACCCACAAAACCATGTATTAACCATAAAAATTCCTGACCAAATCCTGCCAGCAGCTTTTTTTCACCCAAAGTGGATAATCTTTTCTTTCCTGTCGGAAGCAGGCTTAATTTAAATTTCAAAAGATATCATAGCTGCAGGTGGGTGAAGGGCCAAAGACCATCTTTTGACCAGTATCAGTTGACCTCAGTAAAAGGGGGAGGGCAGAGTTCAATAAATCATGTTAAGATCAGCCAATGGTTGATCTTCTATTCTTCTCCCTCCTCTTCTCTTTATAAGCCTCAATGTAACCCACATACTTTGAGCCATTTGTTTTTGGAATCAGAACAGTCTCCCTACACATGTATAGAGTAACTGCTCAGAATAAATCTTACATTTCAGTTTCTTTGAGTTTTGATTACTTTTAACACCTACAAATAACTTCTGCCACCAACTACCAGAGCTGGCCCAAACTTCACAGGTTAAAGGCACATTCCTCCACATGACTGCCCTCACCTCAGACACCAGCCATGAAGGCAGGGGTCCCCAATCCACCCTTACAGCTGACCAATTGGCTACAAATTCAGTGGTTTTCATTACCTCCTCAGGTTTGATAGTTCACTAGAACGACTCATACAACTCACTGAAAGCACTGTATATAAGATCACAGTTTTATTTCAGCAAAAAGATATAAAGCAGAACCAGTCAAAGAGATTCCTGGACTCCTGGGAAGTAAATTAAACTCTTGTTATTGTTAGGTACCATCAAGTAAGTTCTGACTCATAGCCACCCTATGTACAATAGAAACAAACACTGCCCGATCCTGCACCATCATCACAATCGTTGCTATGTTTGAGCCCATTGTTGCAGACACTGTGTCAATTCATCTTCTTATAGATCTTCCTCTTTTTTGATGACCTTCTACATACTGAACTCTGAATGATTAGAATAGGTAGCATAGGGCTAGGTCTGAGGGGCAGGTGTGGTCATGTACATTAAGCTTCCATTATCCTCTCCCCATGGAGTCAGGACACATCACCAACCTGAAACATCTGTATGTGACAATACACAGAATGTTGTCAATCAGGGAATCTCACCCACCTTTTGGGGTCCAAAGTTTTTAGTTGGGATTTTACTATGTAGCATGGTTGATTGAATCTTTAGCAATGTGACTGAACTCAATTTCCAGCCTCCTCCTCTCCCACGAGGTTGGGCTAATGTCATGTGGCTCAAAGCAGCAAATCTCTAGTTACATGGTTAGTTTTTCTTGCATGGCCAAACCCCATCCTGAGTCACCTTGTTAGCATAAACATGTGTTGTCCCAGGGGCCCACCATGAATAAAAATGACATGCCAATTACTCAGGAACTTCCAATGGTTTGGAGTTTACCTCCCAAGAACCTAGGACTAAAGCCAAATGTCTCTTTCGGAAAAGCTAATTCTTTGCTACACATCTCCTTTCTCTGATAGTCAAAGCTTCTTGCTTAAATCTTGCTAATGGTCTCTCCATTTTGACCCTCTGATGACAAAACTATGAATATAGTAATGCACGTTATATTTTTAAAAAGAAAAATTGAATGTGAATCTTAACAACAGAAAATTATAAGAGCCCTCCATCTACCCTAAGCATGAAATGAAGGCCAGCATATAGCATACAGTTATCCATACAGTGCTAGTGACTTGTGTAGCATAAAGATGATAAATGTTGAATTTAAGCATGCTGCCCTAAATTTGGATTTAAGAAAACATTATTTTACATACAAGGATAGGCTAAAATACTGTAAAACAAGAGACTAGTTAAACCCAAAGACAAGGATTTTAGAATAAAGTTTGTGGATAAATTTAAATGTTAATCAATTCTGAATGTTTCTATTACACAGTTTACTAGATTTCAGCCCAAATTTTATGAAAGAATACGTAACTACGGGCAATTATAGGAACTGTAAATAGGGTGACCATATGTTCCAGCTGGATCAGGACAGCCTTATTTTATGCCTGTTGTCTGGGCATTATTAACCTTTCAGGATTAGCAGTATATAGAGCTACCATATACTTTCTTGTACTTCTGGGGTTCACTGGGAAGCTACAGTCTCAGACAGTACATGCTGCTGGCAGGCAAGGCCCTATATAAGAGTTTGAAATGGAATAAAAAGGCGTATGCCATAAATTACTGTTTTTACAGGGTAGTGTATGAGGTGCTGCTGAATCATTGAATTTTTGGTAGGAAAAACATGAATTTGGAAAATTTTTATTTGGTACACATATGTACCTCTGGACTCTAAGGGTACGAATGGTGGAATGAGGCATGAAACAAAAAACATATTACCTACCAAAAATTCATAAAACTCAATGATTCAGCATGCCTTTCATTACTGAAAATACATACAACCAACAAAAAATTAAAACAAAGAAATAATTAAGTCACAATTAATAAAAGCCCCCTTTCACTTTCAAAGGCTTCTTAGATGAGCATTAAGTTATATAGTCACCTTATCCACAAGAATTGAATCAAGAAGGCTAAGCCATAAATGAGTGGTAACGTCTAAAAATAATAATAATGTTTGTTTGCTGTTGTATTTTTTTGTTGTTGTTGTTAGGTGCCATCAAGTTGATTCCAACTCATACCGACCCTATGCACCGCAGAACGATACGCTGCCTGGTCCTGCACCATGCTCACAATCGTTATTATGTTTGAGCCCATTGTTGCAGCCACTGTGTCAGTCCATCTTGTTGAGGGTCTTCCTCTTTTTCCCTGACACTCTACTTTACCAAGCATAATGTCCCTCTCCGGGGACTGATCCCTCCTGACAACATGTCAGAAGTATGTAAGACGCAGTCTCGTCATCCTTCCTTCTAAGGATCATTCTGGTTGTACTTCTTCCAAGACAGATTTGTTCATTCTTTTGGCACTCCATGGTATATTCAATATTCTTCGCCAACACCACAATTCAAAGACGTCAATTCTTCGGTCTTCCTAATTCATTGTTCGGCTTTCACATGCATATGACGCAATTGAAAACACCATGGCTTGGGTCAGGCACACCTTAGTCTTCAGGGTGACATCTTTGCTTTGCTATACTTTAAAGAGGTCTTTTTGCAGCAGATTTGCCCAATTCAATGAGTCTTTTGATTTCCTGACTGCTGCTTCTATGGGTGTTAATTGTGGATCCAAGTAAAGTGAAATCCTTGATAACTTCAATCTTTTCCCCATTTATCATGATGTTGCCTGTGGTCCAGTTGGGAGGATCTTTGTTTTCTTTATCTTGAGGTGTAATCCATACTGAAGGCTGTAATCTTTGATCTTCATCAGTAAGTGCTTCAAGCCCTCTTCACTTTCAGCAAGCAAGGTCGTGTCATCTGCATATCTCAGGTTGTTAATGAGTCTTCCTCCAATCCTGATGCTGTGTTCTTCTTCATATAGTCCAGCTTCTGGGATGATTTGCTCAGCATACAGAATGAATAAGTATGGTGAAAGGATGCAACTCTTGTGCACACCTTTCCTGACTTTAAACCACACAGTATCCCTTGTTTCATTCAAACAACTGCCTCTTGATCTACGTACAGGTTACTCATGAGCACAGCTAAGTGTTCCGGAATTCCCATTCTTCGCAATGTTATCCATAATTTGTTATGATCCACACGATCGAATGCCTTTGCATAGTCAATAAAACATAGGTAAACATCTTTCTGGTATTCTCTGCTTTCAGTCAGGATCTATCTGACATCAACAATGATATCCCTGATTCCACATCCTCTTCTGAATCCAGCCTGAATTTCTGGCAGTTCCCTGTTGACGTTCTGCTGCAGCCACTTTTGAATGATCTTCAGCAAAATTTAACTTGCATGTGATATTAATGATATTGTTTGATAATTTCCACATTCAGTTGCATCACTTTCTGGGGAATAGGCATAAACATGGATCTCTTCCAGTTGGTTGGCCAGGTAGCTGTCTTCCAAATTTCTTGGCAGAGATGCGTGAGCACTTCCAGCGCTGCATCTGTTTGTTGAAACATCTCAATTGATATCCCATCAATCCTGGAGCCTTGTTTTTTGCCAATGCCTTCAGTGCAGCTTGAACTTCCTCCTTCAGTACCATCAGTTCCTGACTATATGCTACCTCCTGAAATGGCTGAACGTCTACCAATTCTTTTTGGTATGACTCTGTGTATTCCTTCCATCTTCTTTTGATGCTTCCTGCATCGTTTAATATTTTCCCCATAGAATCCTTCACTATCTCGAGACTTGAGTTTTTTCTTCAGTTCTTTCACCTTGAGAAATGCCAAGCATGTTCTTCCCTTTTGGTTTTCTATTGCCAGCTCTTTGCACATGTCATTATAATACTTCACTTTGTCTTCTCCAGCCACCCTTAGAAATCTTCTGTTCAGTTATTTTACTTCATCATTTCTTCCTTTTGCTTTAGCTACTCGACATTCAAGAGTAAGTTTCAGAGTCTCTTCTGACATCCATTTTGGTCTTTTCTTTCTCTCCTGTCTTAATGACCTCTTGCTTTCTTCATGTATGATGTCCTTGATGTCATTCCACAACTCGTCTAGTCTTCAGTCATTAGTGTTCAAACCATCAAATCTATTCTTGAGATGGTCTCTAAATTCAGGTGGGATATACTCAAGGTCGTACTTTGGCTCTCTTGGACTTGTTCTAATTTTCTTCAGTTTCAACTTGAACTTGCACATGAGCAGTTGATGGTCTGTTCTGCAGTCAGCCCCTGGCCTTATTCTGACTGATGATATTAAGTTTTTCCATTGTTTCTTTCCACAGATGTAGTCGATTTGATTCTTGTATATTCCATCTGGTGAGATCCATCTATACAGTTGCCGTTTATGTTGGTGAAAAAAGGTATTTTGCAATGAAGAAGTCATTGGTCTTGCAAAATTCTATCATACTATCTCCAGCATCATTTCTATCACCAAGGCCATATTTTCCAACTACCGATCTTTCTTCTCTGTTTCCAACTTTTGCATTCCAATCACCGGTAATTATCAATGCATCCTGATTACATGTTCGATCAATTTCAGACAGAAGAAGTTGGTAAAAATCTTCAGTTACTTCATCTTTGGCCTTAGTGGTTCGTGCGTAAATTTGAATAACAGTCGTACTGACTGGTCTTCCTTGTAGGTGTATGGATATTACCCTATCACTGACAGTGTTGTACTTCAGCATAGATCTTGAAATGTTCTTTTTGATGATGAATGCAATGCCATTCCTCTTCAAGTTGTCATTCCTGGCATAGTAGACCATATGGCTATCTGATTCAAAATGACCAATACCAGTTCTTTTTAGCTCATTAATGCCTAAGATATTGATGTTTACACGTTTCATTTCATTTTTGATGATTTCTAATTTTCCTAGTTTCATACTTCGTACATCCCACGTTCCAATTATTAACGGATGTCTGCAGCTGTTTTGTCTCATTTTGAGTCGTGCCACATCACAAATAAAGGTCCCAAAAGCTTGACTCCATCCATGTTATTAAGGTTTATGCTACTTTGAGGAGGCAGCTCTTCCCCCATTGTCTTTTGAGTGCCTTCCAAGCTGGGGGGCTCATCTTCTGGCACTGTATCAGAGAATGTTCTGCTGCTATTCATAAGGTTTTCATTGGCTAATTCTTTTCAGAAGTAGACTGCCGGGTCCTTCTTCCTAGTCTGTCTTAGTCTGGAAGCTCAGCTGAAACCTGTCTGCCATGGGTGACCCTGCTGGTAACTGAATACCGGTGGCATAGCTTCCATCATCACAGCAACATGCAAGCCCCCACAGTATGACAAACTGACGGACACGTGGAGGTTGTGGTTTTTAGGTGCCATCAAGTCAATTTTAACTCATGGTGACCCCAATCATGCAACAGAGTAGAACTGCCCTCAGAGGCTTTTCTAGGCTGTAATCTTTACGGGAGCAGATCACTAAGTCTTTCTCCTGTGGAGCTGCTGGGTGGGTTCGAATCGCCAACCTTTGGTTAGCAGCCAAGTGCTTAACCACTGCATCATCAGGGCTCCTAAGTCATGTTTACAATTTTTTAAAAATCAAGGAAAGACAGATATGTTGTTTATGTTCAGTGACTTATCGATAGTATTATATTGCCACTTAGAAGTAGCAGATTTTTTTTGTTCTAAATTGGCTCCAACTCTAAGCTGGCTTTCTTATTTCACCTCAGTTAATTTTGGGAATTAAAAACTTCAGGGAAATATATATATTGTCATTGTTGTTGTTAGGTGCTGTCAAGTCAGTTCTGACTCATAGCAACCCTATATACAAAAGAATGAAACATTGCCCAGTCCTGCATTATCCTCACAATACGTTTGAGTTCACTGCTGCAGCCAATGTGTCAGTCTATCTTGTCAAGGGTCTTCCTCTTTTTTGCTGACCCTCTACTTTACATAAATATGTATGTGTATATATAAACGATAATGTACTGATCTGCTCAGAATGAATTCAAGTTTACTGGTCCAGATGGATTACAGCCCAGGAAAGTGAGGTAACTTGAAATTTACATTATGGGAGTATTATCCATGATTTCTGAGAAAACCTAAAGAATGTAAAAAGGGTGAGGAGACAGAAATAGCTTAAAGTGATTTCAATTTTTTTTTTAAATTGGAAGAAGGTGGATTCTATAAATGATAGATCAGTGCTCCATAGTTTATTATGTGGAATACTTGCCATAAATATAGTCTATCTAAATTTATCAAGGCATTTAACAATGTTCTTCATTATATCCATGCACAAAAGGTAGAATATTCTTTAATCTATATGCCTACTTCATGTCTGGCTATGCCATGTACTGCATTTCATTCATCTCATGAGAATCAACCAGACGAAAGCACACCTATTACAGGAAACTAGCTACTCAGACAAAGAGAGATTACACTCAACCTGCAGCCCTTACTCTTTGACCGCAGGTTTGTTTTTATTCCCATGGGAATTTGTAGTTAGATTCATATCATCCTACTGTTTTGGCTTATTGAACTCAGCTTCAAAATTCATTTTGGGGTCTAGTTTCCCTAATGTAAACATTTCTGCCATTCTGGTATACTGTCCAATCCTGGGCACAGTACGTTAAGTGATATACTGAGAAAAACTAGACATGTTTTGAGTCTGTGTGAAATTATATTACTGTTTGGATGTGTAATTTGATTTAACTAAAGAAATATGAGCAAAAGCGATATATACCACTTCTAAGCAAATTTGGCACTTATACATCCTCTGCTAGACTAGTATATCTTAGGGACTGCTCTTTCAGTCTGAGTTCAAAAATAAATATTTTCAGCAAATCCATGGATGACCTGATACGCGAGTGAGAAATAAATATTTATTATTGTAACTAGTAAGGTTACGTGGTTGTTTGTTTCCACAGCAAAACACCAAGAAAGCTGACAAAGAGTCAGACAACCTGAATAATTAAAGACTTTGTGACCATTTCATATTGGGAACAGCTGAAGGAACTGAAATGTTCTATTTGTTGAAGAAAAGATGTGGAGGGACATTGTAACACTTTTTACACATTTAATGAGTGGTCAAGTATAAGACCACTAAAACTGTTTTGAGTATTCTTGTTAGGTCAAATTAGGTTAAATAACTAGAAGCTTTAGGGGAACCTATTTCAGCTTAAGAACTGGCAGAGGTGGGCAAAGATGAAATGGGCAGTAGGGATTCTTAGTTTCCTGATATTTGGAGATTCAAACAACCCAGTATATTTGGTGGAATATTTTTAAACGATTCATACATTGGTTGGGTGAATAAACTGTAAGGCCTCTTTTAAAAACTTAATTTTAATCTTTATTCAAGTAATACATTTTTAAAGTCAAATAATACATGAAGCTTATAACAAAACATAGAAAATTCAATTACTTTCTCCAAGACCCAAAGATTCACTGCCCATTATATATTGGTTTCTCTTCCTGTCATTCTGTACTCGTTCAATCATTATGAACAGTAAATGGTAAGTAGAGAAAGAATTCCTTTTAATTAAATCAGATGCATTCAAAATTAACCATGCCTCAGACTGGGTGTAAGAATCAAATATGAACAACTTATATCATTCACAAAGATTTAAATATTTAAAATAAAAATAATCGAGTTTTAAATTCAAATAGAGAATTGCAAATATATAATTGAGTTTTGTCTTAAATATGATTCAAAAATAAAACAGTCAATGAGTATACAAAGATTTATAAAATGGTCCTCCATTTTCTACATGCAGAATGTGATTTCTATGGTGTATTTCAGTTCTTAGCATGACAACAAATAGATTTAAGTGATTATAATTTTTCCATCCAATAAAACATTTGTAAAATTAAAGACTTTTTTTATTTAAAAATTAAAGAATCACATCTTCAGAAGAATTTGCATGCTTACTTCTATCAGAAAAATAAAGACTATCGAATATATTTTCATTTTGATACTTGTTTTTTGGAAAACAAGAATAAATTTAATATCTTCATAAGTAATTAACATGTTAAATTGTGGCTGCCAACATCTGTTTCTTCTGTATCTTCTAAGTAGTTTTGTTATATTTAGTTTTTAGTTATCATATGTTTAATTTTATCAAATGCTATAATTTCTTTTCCAAGCAGATGTTATACAAACACTTGATAATTATTTATTAAATCCAATAAAACATTAAAATTACAAGAATCAGTATTTTAAAAGCATGAACAAGATCTCATTATCGTGTCTGAATTTTCAAATATTCAGCAGGAATAGCTATCGTACATTTTTTGGAGACTCAGAAGAAAATTTTCTTTGGGCCTCAAATTTAGAAGCTCAGTGATTTTAGGACTTAAAGGGCAAATGAAACTCAGTTGTTGATAATTTGAGAAAAAGGCTTTGTAGTGTTTATTCCATTACTAATTATGTTTGTCTTTTTCTTCTACTAAAATGCTGACTAAATACCAAACACAATGTGTTCTTTTAATCAGCTCTTCCATTTTGTACTTACAACAAACCCACAAAGGAGTGCAGTAACTGAAGCAGGGAAAATTTTATTTTCCCTCCTCCTAGTTAATTTTTTTTAAGTTTTTTAAAGTTTTATCCTTTATCCTCAACAAAATAGATTTCATTTGATAGGAAATAATTATTTTAGAATAGCCTGAGTATCTCTGGTAATTACACGTGACATGTTTTAATAAAAAACTGTAGCTTCTATTTGAGTTTGAATTTTACAGCATTTGCTACATTTAATTACAAATGGAAGGAAATAAATCTTATATAACTCATCCTTCTGTGTAGTTTGTTTTTTATATTTAGAATTCATAAAATTGCAATTTGGACACAATTTTTCATAAAACTATTTACCTGTTTTGTCTTCAAAATTAGGAGATAGCTTATATAATGTCATGGTTTGAGTTATGTCCCCCCAAAAATGTGTATATCATTTTGGCTGGGCCACAATTCCCAGAATTGTGTGGTTGACCTCCATTTTGTGATTGTAATTTTATGTTAAAGAGGATTAGGGTGTGATTTTAACACCACCTTTACCCAGGTCACATCCCTGATCCAATATAAAGGGAGTTTCCCTGGTGTGTGGCCTGTACTACCTTTTATCTCTGAAGAGATAAAAGGAAAGGGAAGCAAGCAGAGAATTGGGGACCTCATATCACCAAGAAAGCAGTGCCAAGAGCAGAGAGTGTCCTTTGGACCTGGGGGTCCCTGTGCGGAGAAGCTCCTAGTCCGGGGAAACTTTGATGAGAAGGCCGACAGAGAGAGAAACCCTTCCCCTGGAGCTAATGCCCTGAATTTGGACTTTCAGCCTACTTTACTGTAAGGAAATAAAGTTCTCTTTGTTAAAACCATCCACTTGTGGTATTTCTGTTAGAGTGGCACTAGATGACTAAGACACATAATGAGCATTTGAACAATGTGTTATTTTAATCAGTTCTTCCATATTATACTAACAAGTCCACAAAGGAGTTACTGTTTGATTTAGCCTTTTCCTAGCATCTGACATTTTTTTAATAAAACAAAAAGTGATTAAAATTTAATAGAGATTAATAAAGAGTCAAGAGATAAGAAGAGAAAATCAGAAATAATGAATATAAAACATAGGCAGGTTCCTTTGACTCTAGGCTTATGCAAATGAGTTGCTTAGGCCAATGAGAACTTTAGAAGACAGAAACAGAGGCTTGAAATGGGCATGCACAGTTTGACTTGCTCTCTGCTACCTTTGCCAATGCCAGATTATATCCAGGTTAACCTGCTGGAGAATGAGAGACACATGGAGTAGATCTAAGGTGCCCCAGTTTCCCCAGTGATGGCCAGCCTAGATCAGCCAACAGTCAGCTGATCCCCAGCTATGTCGGAAAACCCAGCAAAGATGAGCTAAACCTCCTCATCAACCTCGAGCTGTCCCCGTACATATGAACAATAAACGTGTATAGTTTATGCCACCATATTTATAGGTAATTTGTTATGCAGTAAGATATTATAATATCAGATGATTTGTGATTATTAGGTACAAATTTTTGATACTCCAAAGTACAACTGGTGCCCTAACTAGAATAATGTAATGCTTAAATACAAAAGGAGCCTACACTCACAAAATAAGTTACAAAGAAAACCATGTTAGTTTCAAACATGATTTTCATTTTTTATACTGTCATATATTTCATTATATCAATCCATATATGCATTAGGAGATCTGAGAGAATGATTTCACTGAAAATCATGCAAAGGCTTTTGGTCACAGAGAGGCCTGAACTCAAATTGTTTCTCTGCCATTTATTACCATTTGTGTGTTACTATTAGCGATTCATTTATTATTGCCATGGGAAGGGAAGGTAAATTTTCTGTGTTCCAGTTTCCTGTCTGGAAATAGGGATATTACTCCATAAGATTAACACTGAGGCTCAAGTGATACAGGTAGGCAATTCATTCATTAATTCATTTATTCTACAAATAATTATTGAGTATCTACCATATGCTAGGCACTGTTTGGGGTGCTGAGGATACAAGAGTGAAATAACCAGATAAAGTCTTGCTCTTAAGGAGTTTACATTCTAGTGGTGGCAGACTGATAATAAACAAATGAACATGTAAATACTAAATAAGTTAGATGGAAAATTACCACAGATAAAATAATGTGGGGTATAGGGAACTGTGAGTGCTGAGTGTGGGGTTTTCAGGAAAGACTTTTCTGTTAAGATGAGATCTGAATAGAGACATGAAGTAGGTGAAGAAGTTAAGTCATGTGGATGCTAGGAAGAACACTACAGGGCCTGAGGTGGTAGCTTGCTTGGCAACTTCAAGGAACTGCCATGTGTCTAGTGAGTAAGGGAGACAGAAGAAGATGACTCTAGAGAGACAGTAGGGTGTCAGATCCTGTAGGTCCTTGTGGGCTATAATAAGGACGTTGTTTTTTAATCTAAATAAGATAGGAAGATATTAGAGGTTTTGAGCAGAGTAATAACATGAGAATAGATTGTAGGAGCAGAAAAAGACGCAAGAAGACTGGTTAGGAAATGCTTGCCAAGATCTAGCTAAGATAGTGGCTTGGCCCAAAGTATTAGCATAAGAGGTGGTGAAAAGTGGCAGGAATATAGATACATTTTAAAGATACTGCTGACAGGATTTGCTGATGGATTGGATCTGAGTTAGCAAGTAACAGCAGAATCAGGGATGAAAGTTCTACTCTAAAAAATATGAAGAATGGAATTTCCATTATTGAGATGGGGAAGACAGTTGGAGATCAGAATGCAGGAGACAGGGTGAGATAGATCAAGAATTTAGTTTTGGACAAGTTTTTCTCTTTTTGTGTTATGTTTTGTTTTGGAGAGGTCTATTAACCATCTGTATTAAGGCTTCCATAACAAATATCACAAACTATATGGCTTATGAGGACAGAAATTTATTGTCTCACGGTTCTAGAAGTTGTTGTTAGCTGCCATCGAGTCGATTTCAGCTCATGGCAGCCCCACATGTGCAGACTAGAACTACTACATAGTGTCTTCATGGCTGTGACCTTACAGAAGCAGATCACCAGGCAAGCCTGTTTTACAAGGTGCTTCTGAGTGGGTTCAAACTGCCCAGCTTTAGGCTAGTAGTTGAGCACTTAACCATTTGCACCATCCAGGGACTCTTGGAGATTAGGAGTCTGAAATCAGAACTTCAGCACAGCCATGCTCTCTCTGTGTCCACTCTAGGGGAAGATCTTTCCATGTATTTACAGTTTCTGGTAGTCCCAGGTGTTCCTTAACATTGACTGGTTTGTAGATGCATCAACAAACGGCCATCTTCCCCCTGTGTGGCTCTCTGTTTCTTTTCTCCTCTTTTACAGGACACCATTCTGATTGGACTGGGACCCACTCTACTCTAGTATAACCTCATTTTATCTTAACTGATAACATCTTCGGTGACCATATTTCCAAACAAGATCACATTCACAGGTACCAGGGGTTAGGACTTCAACATAAATTATGGTGGGACACAATTCAATCCATAGCAGTCTGCCCTCTGGCCCCTCCAGATTCACATCATTTCTACATGCAAAATACATTCACAACATCCCAGCATCACAAAAGTCTTAACCAGTTTGTGATAATTTTGTATCATCTTGTCTAGGCTACAGTTCCCAGTAGCCTAATAGTAGTCTAGATGCTGTCATGGAGTAGTTACATGTGATTAAATCAATTGACCATGGGTATAGTAGATTACCTTCATAATGTAATGTAATGTAATGTAATCACTTTCCATAATGTGATCTAATGTAATGTAATGTAATCAATCAATTGAAAAGGAAGTTTCTTTGGGTATGTTCTGCCCTCAGACTGTAAATAGATATTTGGCAGAACTCTTACTTGACTCTTCACTCTGCACTCTTGCCATCATCTGACCTACAGATCTTGGGATGCAAGCCTGCAGCCTGTTGCCTGACCTACAGATTTTGGACTTGCCAGCCACTCACAACTATGTAAGCCAACATACAGGTTCTGTTTCTCTACAGAATCCTAACTAGACACCATTCCAGCATCAACTCTAAGTCCAAAATCTCACCTTATAAATCATCTAAATCAATTATGGGTAAGACTCTGGATATAGTCCATCCTGGGGCAAAATTCCTTTTCTTTTGTGAACCTGTAAAACCTAGAATACAAGTTATCTTCTTCCAAATACAATGATGATACAGGAATAGGGTAGATATTTCCATTCCAAACGAGAGAAATTGGAGGGAAAGAATGGGTCATGGGTTCAAAATGAGTCTGAAACCCAGCAGGGCATATTTCATTAGATTCCAAGCCTTGAAAATAATCCTTTATCCACTGGGCCCACCAGAGTAGCAGACCCACATTCTGCACTCTGGGTGACATCCCTGTACCTTGGGCCTACCTGGGTGGTGACACCACCTCCTAGCAACTCTGTCAGCCTCTGAACTGCTCTTGGGATCATCCTTTCCTTTCTTGAGGGACAAAAGATGTTCATAGCTGAGCAGCTCCTTTGGTCCAAGCCCTGCCTGTTGAATCTTGGTAGTCTAAAAGCCTAACTTTTCATTTAATCTTGTCTCTGTCCCCTTCAGTCTTCTAGAAGTGTATTTTACTGAAATGGTTGATTAAATCCATAAGTCACATCCCTAATCTCTTTATCAAATGGTTGTCTAGCTCTTGGTGTCCTCTCCAGATCAAACTAAAACCAAACACATTACCATTGAGTTGACCCTGATCTATAGTGACCCTATAAGACAGAGTAGAACTTCCTCACAGGGTTTCCAAGGAGTGGTTGGTGGATTCAAACTGTGGACCTTTTGGTTAGCAGCTGTAGCTCTTAACCACTGCTCCACCAGGGCTCCCTCTTCAGAGCATGCTCTCTCAATTTCTACAATCTCGACAGTCTGAGAATCTTCCACATCTTCAGGTTTTCCAGTTCCCTTTTTGCACATTTAATTCATCAATTTATTTCTTTCCTCTCTAGATATCTCCTCAGTTAAATACACAAGTTCATCACTTACAAGTTCTACTTCCCACAAAACATTCAAACATAATTTCAGACAAGTTCTTTGCCACTTTATAACAGGATTACCTTTCTTCCAATGTGCAATGACAGGCTCATGATTTCCTTTTAAGCTCTCACAAGAGACACATTTCTACCAACATTCTGTTCATGACAAGATAAACTTTCTCTATAGCTCGCCTCACTTCTTTCAGAGTCCTCACCAGAATCACCTTTAATGTTCATAATTGTACCAAAAGACTCTTCAAGACAATCTAGGCTTTTGCTATTAAACACCTCAAAACTCTTACAGCCTCTACCTATTACCCAATTTCAAAACCACTTCCACATTTTCAGGTATTTGTTAGACCAGCACTCTTCTCTCCAATACCAAAATATGTATAGTTTCTTAGGGTTTCTGTAACAAAATACCATGAACTGTGTGACTTACTTAGGAGAATAGAAATTTATTGTCTCATATTTCTGGAGACTCGTAGTCTGAATTCGGATAGTTGGCAGGGCCATACTCTCTGTCTTCTCTAGGGTAAGATCTTTCCTTGTCTCTTATTAGTATTTCACCAGCAGTATCCAGTGGTGTTATGTTGCATATCTTTACTGCCACATTACGCAAAGAGACATTACCAAAAAAAAAAAACCAAACCCATGGCTGTCAAGTTGATTCTGACTCATAGCAACCCTATAGGACAGAGTAGAACTGCCCCATAGAGTTTACAAGGAGTGCCTGGTGGATTCAAACTGCCTACCTTTGGCTTAGCAGCCATAGCTCTTAACCACTATGCCATCAGGGTTTCCAAACAGACATTAGTATCTTTAAATCTAATCAGATTTAAGAACCAATTCCAGTAACCCTAGAACCAATTCATAAAACTCATTTTTAAGATGTCGTTCCTCTAGAACTAGTCTTTGTATCACTTTCAGTATGTTAAGAAATGCCTGGGGCTACCAGAAGCTGGAAGAGTCAAGAAAGGATCCTGCCCAAATCTTTGAAGAAAATATGTCCCTGCTGGCACCCTGAACTTGAACATTGAGACAATAAATTTCTATTCTCATAAGCCACCAAATTTGTGGCACTTTGTTACAGCAGCCCTAGGAAATAAATACAGCATGCAAATGGAAATTTTGAAAAGACACTTGGATATTCAAAGTCTGAAGTTCAAAGGAGAAATGTAAGCTGGATGTATAAATCTGGAAGTTGAAAGCTAATGGCAGAGTATTATATAACGTCCTTCCTTGTCTGTTATGGTGGATTTTGCCTTAAAGTCTATTTTATCTGACATTAGTATTGCCACTCCTGCTCTTTTGTTGTTGCTTGTTTGCTTGATATATTTTTTTCCATCTTTTGATTTTTAATATATTTATGTCTTCATTTCTAAGGTGTGTCTCTTGTAGACAGCATTATTTTTTTTCCATTCTGTCACTTTCTGTCTCTTTACAGGTGCTGTGATGGTTAAGATTATGTGTCAACTTGGCTGGGCTATGATTCTCAGGGTGCATATGTGATCACTCCCATGATTGAGTCTGCTGAGAGTAGCCAATCACTGCAAGGGAGTTTCCTTGGGGATGTGGCCTGCATCCGAATATAAGCAGACGTTCTGGCTTTTTGCTCGCTCTGGATCCTGAGGCTGCCTCCTGTCGTCTCACCTTCAGTTCTTGGGACTTGAGCCGGCAGCTTACTTGTCGATCTTGGGATTCATTGATCTTCACAGCCCACGAGCAAGAGTCCTGCTCCCCAACTTGCTGATCTTGGGTTTGCCAACCCCTGCAGCCACATGAATCTTGCCTGCCCATCTTGGAAGTCATTGACCTTCACAGCCTGTGAGCGGGAGCCCTGCTCTCCGACATGCCGATCCCAGGCTCGCCAGCTTCTGTGGCTGTGTGAATTGGGAGAGGCCTCTACCCTGATCCAAGGACTCGGGACTTTCTAGCCTCTACAATCACATGAGCTATTTCTTTGATATAAATTTCTCTATATATGTATTTATAAGATTTACTGGTTTTGCTTCTCTAGAGAACCCAGTCTAAGACAGGTGCATTTATTTATATTCAGCGTAATTATCAATAGGTGGGAGTTTATTGCTGTCATTTCGTAGTGCTTTTTCTGTGGTGCTGATGTTTTGTTTGTTACTCTTACTCTCTCGTGCCTAGTTCTTTTTGCTTGTGCTATTTCTTTTCATTTCTTTCATTATTGTAGATTTTGTGTTTACTGAGACTTTATGTGGAACCCTGGTAGCACAGTGGATAGGAGCTTAGTCTGCTAACCAAAAAGTCAGCAGTTTGAATCCACCAATCACTCCTTGGAAACCCTATGAGGCAGTGCTACTGTGTCCTATAGGGTCACTATGAGATGGAATTGACTCAACGGCAATGGGTTTGGTTTTTTCTGGTTTGAGACCTTATATTTTTCTATGATCATTTTGATGAGTAGGTTTGTTAACTTTCTGTGATTACCTTGAAATTTACCCTTATCTTTCTAAGTCAGAACTAGTCTTTTATTATTTGGTATTATCTTGAATTCTTCTCCATTTAAAAGTGTTATACCTACACCATGTATTCCCCCTTTCATTGTTCTGACGTTGCCGTTATTTACAGATGCATATCTTTGGTTCACTGTTTTAAATCTTTTAGTTTTGTTTTCTCCTTGAGAGTTAATTACCTAGGTCAGTAACCTAGGTCAGTATCTGGCTGATACTGATCTGTGTCCTTGATTCAAGTAGTTGTCTGATGTTGTCCTATCTCTAACTGAAGGACTCCCTTTAATGATTCTTGTACATTTGGTTGGGTTTTTACAAATTCCCTTAATTTCTGTTTATCTGGAAATGTCCTAATTTTGCCATCCTACTTGAGCAAGAGTTTTGCAGGATATATTATTCTTGGTTGGTGATTTTTTTTTTCTTTCAAGGTGTTATATGTGTCTTCTCACTGCATTATTGCCTGCATGGTTTCTGCCAAGTAATCAGTGCTTAGTCTTATTGTTTCCTCTTAGTATGTGACTCTTTGACTCTTCATTTTTCTCGAACTCCTCTAAGGATTCTTTCTTTTTCTCTGGTTTTGGCAAGTTTGATTATGATATGTCTTGGTGATTTTCTTTTGGGGTCTATCCTATATACGTTCATTGAGCTTCTTGGGCAGTCAGCTTTTCATCTTTCATAATATTAGGGAAATTTTCTGTCAGCAAATCTTCATTGATCCTCTCTGTGTTTTCCATTTTCTCCCCCTGTTCTGGAAATCTGTTCATGTCCAAATTTTCACTCTTGATTATATCCCACATTGTTCTTAGGTTTTCTTCATTCTTATCTCTGATTTTTCCTCAAACAAGGTGTCATCCAGGCATTTGTCTTCAATTTTGCTGATTCTATCTTCCATTTCTCAAATTTCCTCCTAAAACCTTCTATTGCATTGTCCATAACAGAAATTTTGTTTATCTTTTGGATTTCTCGTTGCTGTCTTTGTATGATTTCTAATCGTTTATTTGACAGTTTGTTCTCATATCATTTTCCTGAATTCTTCTACTGCTTTGTCTGTGTTTTCCTTGATAATGGCTATGTTTTATTTGGTTTTGTCTGTGTTTTCCTTGACCTCTTTTCTTATCTCTTGGACAGCCCTGAATATTAGACTTTTGAATTCCCCATCAGATATTTCCAGTGCCTTTTCTTCTGCCAGAAGGTCATCTGGTGCTTTATTTTGGTCACTTACTTGAGTCATCTTGTCTTGTGATTTATATGTTTTGATATTGCCTGCTATTTCCAAGACATTCAGGTATTATTTTCTTTATTTACTGCTTATAAGTTTGTTTTGTCCTGCTTTTTTGTTTTGTTACTTCTGGGTGGGTTTGCTGGGCATGCTTTGTTGCTTGCTTGCTTGTGAGCATGAAAGTTCTCACCACCTTGTGTGGGTATGCAGGGCCATTTGCTCAGCTATAGTGTAGCAGGGCAAGTCCAGCGGGTTGATGGGGCTGAAATAGGTCGTTTGTCTGCAGCACAAACTGGGCCAGGGCTGGGGGCTGGGAGCTGGACCAGTTCCCCTTGCAGCTGCAGAGCACAGCGAGGTGTGGCTGTTGCCGGTGGTGAGGGGTCTGAGTTCCAGGCCAGTGCGGCAGAGAAGAGAGGCAGGAGGTGGGGCAAAGGCAGGAGCAGAGGGGTTAGATGGAGGAGGGCAATAGGGTGGGTTGATACTGTGGTCCCTTGCAGTCGGGGCTATGGATGGGGTGGTTCTTGCTGCTATTCACCAGAATGGTAGGGGTTATAGGAACATGCTCCTGTGGTTATCAGGTGAGAGAGTCTGGGTTCTTCCTTGACTTGCAGCCAGCAAATGTGGTCTTACATAGCCCTTGGTGTGTCTGTGTCACACCTCTATCTCCTATTGGAAATTCTATGGAGGTGCCTTTCTGTGTTCTTCACGTGGGGTTGTTCACTTTATTCCAAGATGGCCACACTGGGTCATGCCATTTGGCCAGGAACCTCCACTCCTTATCTCTATTCCTTCACTGTTTTCTATCAGTTTCTTCTTCTCAGTGGTTTCTGATCTAATACTTTATCCTTTCATTTAAAGTTCAGGGTTTCAGGATTTACGTCTGTATCTGTTTTACTTGGTTTTTCAGGTCACTGTTCCAGCGGGGTGGCTTAGTGCATCTGACTAGTCTGCTGCCTAGGCTCTGCCTCATTTTTAACACTTTAAAGAGGTCTTTTGCAGCAGATTTACCCAATGTAATATGTCTTTGATTTCCTGACTACTGCTTCCATGGGTGTTGACTGCAGATCCAAGTAAAATGAAATCCTTGACAACTTCAATATATCTTCCCTGTTTATCATGATGTTGCTTATTACTATTAAAAAAAAATAGACTGTTTCCCAACTATCTTTAACATGCATATTACTATTTTTATTTTAAAATAAATTTCATAGCCTAGAGGTTTTAATGTAACATCAACAAACATATTTCTTCCATATGCCTCTCTCTGTTTTATGCTTTCTTAGTTTCAAGTTTGCTCTTTATTTCCTTTCAGAAGTAATATTTCTGTACTTTTCCTTTTACTAAACACAGTACTGAATTCCATGGTTGAAGGAAATATGACTCTACCTTCAGTCATGCATTTATTTGATTTGACAATAAAATTCCAGTTGATGTTATTTCTAGCATTGACATTGAAATAACTATCATTATTATAAGCATATATTCAAAGTCCATTTCATGAAAAAAATGTTCACATACCTATAGAAATTCAGAACTTGAAAGGTAAAATTATTAAATGACAAGCACAATCTTTAGTACACAAGGTATTCTATTTACATATTAAAAAGCAGCAAAGAAAATGGAAATTACTTTTGTTCTTATTTGACCTGTTAACATAGTTTAATTCAGAAAGCAAAATAAGTCTCTAAATATGTCACTGATATTGCAACCCTCAACAAAAAGTTAAAAGCATATATTTCATTACCAGAACTGTTAAATTTATGACTTGTTATAGCATCTATAAATATTAAATTTGAAAAATTCATATCTAACTGGATAATTATTTTTAATAATATATTATGGACTACCACGAGAGTGTTATTTCTTTCTTGCAAAAATAGAGGAGAAATACGCAGTTTAGGATCAGAGTGTTGGCTCTACAATCATAAGGAATCCAGCTCCTTCCCATCTTCCGCTCCCACCATAAACAGATCCTATCTTTTAACCTCAAAGTCATGTCATAGTACAAAAATATCTACTAGATATGCAAATATAACAATATAAGAGGCCATGTATACATAAAACTAACCTGTTATGAGCATCCTAAGAGTCCCTGGGTGGAGCAAATGGTTAAATGCTCAACTACTAGCTGAAAGATTGACATTCCGAACTAACCAGATTTGGCTTGGAAGAGAGGCCTGGCAATCATCTTCTGAAAGGTCACAGCCTTGAATAACCTATGGAGCACAGCTCTACTCTTTCTTTCCCTTTAGGAAAGAAATATTGGAAAGAAGAGTATTTTTAAAAAGTCAGTAATATCTACTTTAAAAATGAAATTAAATAGATCAGTCAAAGAAAGATGATCTCTGTCTGAAATATTTCCGAAATATAAAATACTCTTTACTATTATTATTGTTATTTTTCAGTATAGAGGATTTGGAGAGGCAACACGTCCTTGGGTGGTGCAAATGGTTAATGCATTCCACTGCTAACCAAAAAGTTGGAGGTTCGAGTCTACCCAGGGTACCTCAGAAGAAAGGCCTGGTGATCTATTTCTGAAAAATCGGCTACTGAAAGCCCTGTAAAGGACAATTAACACTCTGACACACATGGGGTGGCCATGAGTCAGAATCAACTCAACAGCAGTTGGTTTGTTGGAGAGGTAACATTGTGAAACCAAAAGGGTACTGGAATACATGCCCAAAACTCTACAATTTTGTGCTTGTTCTTCCATTTACTAACATTAGAGGTACTAGGAGAATAATAATGTCTACCTATCCTGTCTACCTCACAAATTTGTTTTAAGAATTAAAAAAGATAATGCCTGTAAAAGTACTTTGAAAACTACTAAGTACTATACAAATATCAAATAGGGTCATCATCTTTCATCAGTCATTATTCATGAGCTCAGTACATAAAGGTTAGAAGATGATCACAATGCACTTCACACTGGAAAACTGATCCAGAAATAACGCCACAAAAATTCAGAAACCAATATTCCTATTTAGTCTAAGGGGAGAAGGCTGTTAGATCATCAATTTACAACTCATAATTAAGTTGTAACAACAACTGCCTGTATAGGCTAGTCAATTTTTGCCAAAATTATACCACAAAATGTACCCTTCTTATTAATCAAACTGAAAGTCCTAGCCACATCCTACTTAAAAAACTGAGCAGTTGGGCAACTTAATCATGTCTCCTAGGCAGCATAGTAAGTTTAACCAAACATTCCAATTTCTATCAGGGACCTCCTATATGGACACGGTGCTGTGAATAAGGCAATGCAGTTTCCTGATCCAGAATAATATTTTCACAGCCATGATATAATTTATGGCCGTGACTCTAGGAAACCAGAGAAAGAAGTGTAAAATCAATGAAAAGCTTTCAGCTTCTTACAGACTTTCTGCATATAAAAGCTACTCTTTTCCTTGGTTGGTTTTATAGTCAAAATGTAAAACCATTATTAACCCCTATCTTTCTGTTGAATAAAAATATTTAATCAATTAACTTCTCTACTCTACCTTTCATTATTTTAAATTAAATACTTTTGAGCCTCATACTTGCTTTAACTAGGATGAAAATCGTCTCTCTTCTGTTGTTATTCATAAGAGGATTATACATTCTCTTTGATTCCTCATATTATGCTTCTAGTTGACTATCAGCCTAAGATACCAAATTACTATCTATTAATTTTCTGCTTTTAGAAGCTATCAGCCAAAAATGAGGACTTTGTGTTACATCTATGGTCTATTTCTTATTTGTAAAATTAAAATTAAACTGCATAAAATTACATCTAACATGGTAGAATAGCTCTATAATTTGGGTAAATTTCAGTGCATCAGAAATTCCATTTTTACTAAAGGATTGTCTGCTACCTTTTTTGAACCAAACTTTCCCTTTTACATTGCCTCTGCCAATTATCTATGATAATAGTATTTTACTATTAGAGATTTAAATAATGATGCTTATCTTACTACAGTAATATTGTGATATTAAACAAAGGGAAAAAAATCACAAGAGGAATTAAGACATCAAAATATACATTGCCAATAAAGTTTTAATTCATCATCCCTGAACATTTTTTTTCCTAAAATGAAATACCCAGGGATGATTTAAGTCTAGTTCTATATTGAGTCAATGGAAATATACTGGAATCTTGACTCTGGAGTCTGTCCTTCTCTTTTTATTCAATGATTCATGTAATTTAATAACATCATATTATAAATAAAATACACTATAATTTTACATAGAAAATAAGTTTTTCTGGTTCAAGTTATTTTGGATATATCTAAATAATTGGCATTAATTAAAGAGAACTATGCAATGAGTCAGAATCGACTCAATGGCAACAGGGATACAATGAGTTAACAAATCATCTGTGAATGAATCCTTGTTAGTTGTTTTATGGGTATATTCATCTAACTATATTTCCTTATAGAAAAATGTGTTGATGATTATATACCCTGCTGTACTGTTTATAACTATAATCACAGCTATAATATATCTATTGAGAGAGGGAAGGAAATATATAAGTTTATGCACACATTTGTGTTTATGCTTAGTTTATAATATTTATATTATATATATTTTTTCTCCCCAGAAATTTTATAGTACAGTAAAAAGTCCATTTGACTAAATATTGGGAAACCTAGATTTTAGTTTCGACTCTCTCTAATAAGTTATGTGATGGTTTTCACATCCCTTAACCCTGTGCTTTCCCATGCCTGATCTGTTAGCAGAGATTGGATCAGATGATATACACAGTCCTGTCTTGCTCAAGGATTCTACATTCCATGAAATATAATTTAAAGATGTGTCCAAAGCCTTTATCCTGCTTAGATTAAATTCACGAGTCATCTCTCTTTTTCTTTCACTTTGATCAAAAATGACTAAAACTGATAAAAGCAATTTGTTCATTTCTTCATCATGACAAGGCATTCCATCAACTCTGACCTAGACACCTAGCAAATGCAACTTCTGATTTAACAGTTCACCAGTTACATTCTTAACCACCTTAAAGTGCTCATGAATGAAAATTTTATTATAGTTCATTCCACTCCATCCCTATTTATAACTTTAATCTCAGTAATACATATGGCTGTAGCAAGATTTTCCTATGACATGAGACTAATTTCATACATATTTTAAATAATACATTTGAAGGAATGAGTACAGTCAACTTTTCTATCAGTAGTTTATCTGAAGACTACTTTTCAAATATGAATAATTGCCTTTTTCCCTAGATGCTTTGAGTTGAACTTTACTGTGCACCACAGAAAACAACCAAGATGGCTCAATAATAGTATTTACAATATTAAAATCTTAATAAATAGCAAAAAGAGATATACAAGATAGGGAAATTGTGCTCCTTATGTTATTTCATGCAATCAGTTACAAGAACTACAAAAATGAAAGATAACTTTATGATAGATAATAACGTATTATTTTTCAAAACTGTAAATAGCATTGCTAAACAACAAAGGGGAAATGGATGAGGAGTCTTATGTGGATTACATCTGTACATTCTAACAAAACTTATTCTAATTTGATCTTTCTGTACTGTTTCAAAGGGACAATCATCTATAAAAAAGTTTTTAAAGAATCCTTCCTGAGATGCTTTTGAGCTGTCAGATCAAAGATAAAAGAAAATGTTCGCAAGAAGAAAAACAGAGAGGCACTACAAAGTTCTTAATGCTGTCACTTGCCTAGTTAAAAAATATATATATATTTTAAAATACATGTAACAATTTTACTAATCTTTAAAGCAGATTACAACTGTAATGAAGAATCATATAATATTTTTCCAGTAAAATATTTTTAAATTAATGACAATTAGATGATGTAAAAACAGCGTGTGGGCAGTGTCTGACCTCCTCTAACTTCACAAGGGGGAAAGAGAACCAGGAGCAACAGCCGAAGGCTGATTCCTAAGAGGCGGAGGTCATACATGCCTCCTCTCTTGCCATCTTTACCAATTCTGACACCAGCCATCCCTTCCACAGCACTCTCTACTGGGTTCAGTAATTCATTGCAATGGCCACACAGAACTCACAAACCATACTCACCATTATTAGGGAAGCAACAGGTTACAACTCAGGAACACTCAGGATTCAGTTCTCCCATCAGGACAGCCTCTTCCTAAAACGTGCTAGCAGGCACACCTCTCCCTGGCTCTAGGCCTCTCCTCAAAGGCACTCAGCTTTCTCCCTCATAGGCTGGGTAGCCGAATGTGCTGTCTCCTGCTGCTGGGTCTCTGCTGCTGGGTTTCTCTTGTCACCACTTCTCACCTCTTCAGGGTTACAGTTTGCTCTCTCTCTCTCTCATGCTTCCAAGAGCTTCTCAGAGCAGGGATTCCAGGTCCAAAGGACTCATTCTCCGCCCCTGGCTGTTCTTTCTTGGTGGTGGTAGGATCCTCCTCTCTTCTCTGGAATTGGCTCTCTTTTAAGGCAAAAATTGACCAGTCCCCTTGGTAGACCACAATTACCCTATTACACAGTCCCGCCCAATCTCTTAGGTGGAAGTTATAAGACCATGAATAGAAAGGTCACAAAAAAGTAATCAATTACACCACAGATGAAAACCAAAACTTGGCATATACTTCAAAGTGTTTCATCCAGAAGTATATAGAAGTATACAGTACTCTGAAAAGAAGGTATTTTGAAAGGCAATAATAATTCCAGGCCACTTGTTGATTATTACATAAAAAATTAATACATTAGAGCACTTGGTAATGATTAACAGCCTATTTCTAGGAAAGGTTTCCCCTAAAAGTATACTACTACAGATTACCCTTTGCACCATGAAAAGAATGATCGTAAGTCATTGATAAAAGTTTTCCAAGCCCTTTCCATTTCAAGTTATATTTTTGTGGTAGTTATACTAAAATACAATTTTATGTGGGTTTCTTCATACACTTTACTTATTCATACAAGTAAAGAAGTTAGTGATTGGAATAAGACAATACATTTCCTAAAAAGTTTTTATTTAAATGTTATAGTGCTTATGACAGAAAGATAAATCCAAAGGAAAAAAATGAGAGAAGGGTAAAAAGCAAAACACGTATCAGGGTTAAAAAAGAAATAAAAATAAAAAAACACAAGAATAAAACAAAAACAGACAAAATTTTTTTTTCTCCTTCCAGGTGCTAGACTTTTTCTTGGAAAGAGAACTGTTTTAGATTAGAAAAATACTCTAATTAGCTGCTGAGCATGTGGGAGAGAAAACTCAACAGCATAATCTTTAGGGAGATAGCAAAACAAAGACACAGCAACACTGTATATGAGTTTGTGGACTATGGTGAACAGCAAGAAGAAAAAGGGCGAAAGTCCAAGAAGGAAGCTACTCCACTTGGTGTCCTGTGAGAACTGTTGCTGCAGATGTGACTAAAGAGTCAAAGGACACTTAAAAACTTGGGTGTCTAATATTCAGTTTTTAAACATTAAAGTTACTAAGGTACAATTTACATATAATAAAACATGCTACCTCAAGACGTTTTGATAAATTCATACACCAAAAAAGTTCCCTTGTGTCACTTTCTAGTCAACATCTCCTCCTCCCATAGAATTTAGTTTGTCAATTAAAAAAAAAAAGCCTGCTGGGATGGAATTTTGGGTCAGACTGCTTTCAATCTGGGAGAGAATTTTTATGTTAACAATATTTCATTTTCCAATGGACATGGTAAATCTCTCCATTTATTTAGCTCTTCTTATTCTCAGTAATGATTTTTAGTTTTTAGGGTTCAGATTTTACAGATATTTGGTTAAATTCTTTCCTAAATATTTTATGCTTTTGATGTCATTATAAATCTTTTTTTCAATTTCAATTTTTAATTTTTCATGGTAGTGAATCAAAATACAATTGACATTTATACTGACCTTGTATCCTGTAACCTTGCTAAATTTACTTATTAGTTCTTGCAGCTTTTTTACAGATTACTTAAGATTTACTACATACAAGGTCAAGTCATCTACAAATAAAAACAGTTAATCTTCCTGTCTCAATCTTACACTTTTTTTTTTTTTAATGCACTGGCTAGGAACCTTACATACAATGATGGATAAAAATGAGAATGAACATTCTTGCCATGTTCCCAATTTTAGGGGAAAAGCATTCAGCTTTTACCTCTAATATGATGTTAGCTGTAGCTTTACACAGATGTCCATTATGTTATCATGTTGATAACAACCACTTCAATTCCCAGTTTGCAGAGAATTTTTATCATAAATGGGGGTTGAATTTTGTCAAATGCTTTTACAGTATCTATTGAAATGATCATGTATTTTTATTTCCTTTATTCTGTTAATGTGGTGAACTGCACTGATGCATTGATTTATTTTCCAATATTAAACCAACCTTACATTTCAGAGAACAATGACTTAGTCAAGGTGTATGATCCTTTTTTATATCTGACTGGATTCAATTTGATAATATTTTATTAATTTGATAATATTTTTGTGTCTATGTTCATGAGGGACACTGATCTGTAATTTTGTTTTTCCTTTTTTTTTTTTTTTATGTTATAACATCTCTGTAAGCCTTTGTTATCTGGGAAATGATACCCTCATAAATTTAAATACTAGTTTCTAGTTTCCTGAAAAGTTTGTGTAGGATAACTTTTTTTGTTGTTGTTCCTTAAATGTTTGTGCCTGATATTTTCTTGTCAGAGGTTTTTAATCAAAATTCATTTCTTTAAGAAACATATTCATATTTTCTATTTCTCCTTGAAACAGTTTCAATAATTTGTTTTTCAAGAAATGAGTCCATTTCACCTAAGTTGTCAAATTCTTTGGCATAAAGTTATTCATAATATTTAATTTTTATCCTTTTAATGTCTGGAGAATATATAAAATGTCCACTTTTTAATTCCTGATATTATATGGGTGATTTTTGTAAATTTAATTTAAAAAATTTTTATTGTTAGTATATTGAAATACTGTGAGGTATTTTTACATAGCCTTTTGTATCTTTTTAATGTGTATCTTCTCTCTATATTGATGAGTTTACCTAAAGGTTTATCAATTTTTTTGACTTTTCAAAATAGTTTAAACTAATTTTCTTATTTCATTATTCATCTCTTCCACTGGATTTCACATATTTTTTCTTTTCTAATATAAACATTTAAAACTGCTGATTGGCAGCATGATATATATGAAAAATTCCTAATTCTGGAGTTAGATACACTTGAGTTTTAATCTTGATGCTGTTAGTTACTAGCTACGTGACTAGTAGTTTCTTCATCCATAAAATGGAGAAAATGATATATATACTATAGGGTTAGGAGTCATTGGATGGCGTAAACAGTTAAGCACTCAGCTAATAACCAAAAGGCTGGCAATTCAAATTTACTCAGAGGCGCCTCAGAAAAAAAGACCTGGTCATCTACTTCCATAAGGTCACAGCTATTGAAAACCATATGGAGCTCGATTCTGCTCTGAAACACACGGGGTCACCATGAATTGGAATTGACTGTCTGGCAACTAGAGATCATACGGTTATTGAGGAAATTCAAAGGGATGAAAAATGAGTGCCTAGCATCAGTAAGTAGTTATTTTTATCATAGGATTCAAATAAAATATGTCACATCTAAAACTAATATATATATATGCAGACATATAATCAACTATATTTTAATTCTTATTAACTGAAATGTAATGAAAAAGAAGTCATAGCTCATACAGCACTCAGAATATACAAGTGTTTCATCAACTAAAGCATGAAATTTTCCAAAGTCAAACATTAAAAAATTAAGGATAATTTCAGTCTTCTACTTCAAGTCTATTTGATTTCCATTAAATAGGGGAAATCATATTATAATTGCTATATTCTTACATTAAATCCATATTTTACACCTTCACTATACCTGCCGGTGATAAAATGTAAGCACCTTGTATATATATTTAAATTTTATTGATTTTTAAAATTCTAAAAATATAGGGATTATATAAAAATATTTACATAAAAACTAAAATTAAGTCTCACAGTGTTCATGTGAGTAAATGAACATTCTTTACTCATAAAAGAATGTAAAACTTTTAGGTCACTAAGGAAATGAATGACTGATTGCTCACTTCAGTAGCAGAACCCTAACCATAAAATTAGCCATACACAAAAAGTTTTTAAAGGAAAGAAAATTATTAAATAATTGTTAGCCTTTACAGTACCGTTTCAATTTTACATTTGTTTGTCTGATTACTTGATTAACGTTTATCACTCCCAGTACACTAAAAACCCCACGTAGTCAGAGATCTCACCTATTTTGTTCATTATATTCCAACATCTAACAGAGTGTACCTGGAACAAAGCACTCAATATGTCTGTGGTGTACGTTAATCAACTAATTAACTAAAATTAATAACTGAGTCTCTCTCTCTCTCTCTCTCGGGCTCTTTCTAGTACATGTTCAAATATAAACAGTTATTAAAAAAAAAAAAGAGCAACATTTCCCTTTAAGTTCACTTTTCTTCAGGGAAAGTGAAAATTCTCCACAAAACAAACAAGCAAAACTTGAAAACATAGAAAATATTATATTATATTTAACTTCTACAATTGTGAGAGTTGTTGCTGTTAGATGCCTTCAAGTCAGTTCTGACTCACAGCAACCCTATGCACAACGGAAGGAAGCACTGCTGGATCCTGTGCCGTCCTCACCATCATTGTTATGTCTGAGCCCATTACTGCAGCCACAGTGTCAATCCATCTCATTGAGAGTCTTCCTCTTTTTTGCTGACCCTCTACTTTACCAAACATGATGTCCTTCTCCGGGAACGGTCCCTCCTGACAACATGTCCAAAGTACATGAGACAAAGTCTCACCATCCTCACTTCTGAGAAGCATTCTGGCTGTACTTCTTCCAAGACAGATTTGTTTGTTCTTCTGGCAGTCCGTGGTATATTCAACCTTCTTCACTAACACCATAACTCAAATGCATCAAGGCTTCTTCAGTCTTCCTTATTCATTGTCCAGACTTCACACACATATGAAGTGACAGAAAATACCATGTCTTAAGTTAGACGCACCTCAGTCCTCAAAGTGACATCTCTGCTTTTTAACACTTCAAAGGGGTCTTTTTTCAGCAGATACATCCAATGCAATACGTTGTTTGATTTCTTGATTGCTTCTTCCTTGGGCATTGATTATAGATTGAAGTAAAGTGAAACCCTTGACAACAACAGTCTTTTCTCCATTTATTATTATCTTGCTTATTGGTCCAGTTCTGAGGATTTTTGTTTTCTTTATGTTGAGGGTGTAATCCATACTGAAGGCTGTGGTCTTTGATCTTCATCAGTAAGTGCTTCAAGTCCTCTTTACTTTCAGCAAGCAAGGTTGTGTCATCTGCATATCACAGGTTGTTAATGAGCCTTCCTCCAAAACTGATGTCGTGTTCTTCATATAGTCCAGTTTCTCGGCTTATTAATTCAGCATAAACATTGAATAAGTATGGTGAATGGATACAACCCTGACACACACCTTTCTTAACTTTAAAACCTCGTTCTGTACAACAACTGCCTCTTGGTCTATGTACAAGTTCTTCATGAGCACGATTAAGTGTTCTAGAATTCCCATTCTTTACAATGTTATCCATAATTTGTTATGATCCACACAGTCGAATGTTTTGCATAGTCAATAAAACACAGGTAAACATCTTTCAGGTATTCTCTACTTTCAGCCAAGATCTGACATCAGCAATGATGTGCCTCATTTCACATCCTCTTCTGAATCCGGCCTGAATTTCTGGCAGCTCCTGTCAGTATTCTGCTGCAACCGTTTTGAATTACCTTCAGGAAAATTTTACTTGCATGTGATATTAATTATAAAACCAAAAAATCTCAAACCCATTGCCATTAAGTCAATTATAACTTATAGTGACCCTATAGGTCAGAGGAGAACTGCCCCATAGGGTTTCCAAGGAGCAGCTGGTGGATTCAAACTGCCAACATTTTGTCTGGCAGCCAAACTCTTAATTTCTGCGTTTTATTGGATTACCTTCCTTTGTAATAGGCACAAATATAGATCTCTTCAAGTCACTTGGCCAGGTAGCTGTGTTCCAGTTTTCTTGGTACAGACGAGTGAATGTTTCCAGTGTTGCAACCGTTTGTTGAAACATCTTAATTGGTATTCCATCAATTCCCAGCGCCTTGTTTTTCACTGGTGCCTTCAGTGCAGCTTGGACTTCTTCCTTCAATACCATCGGTTCTTGATCATATGCTACCTCCTAAAATGGTTGAATGTCGACCAATTCTTTTTGTGTCTCTGTGTATTCCTTTCATCTTTTGAAGCTTCCTGCGTCACTCAATATTTTACCCACAGAATCTTTCAAAATTGCAACTTGAGGCTTGAATTGTTTTCTTCAGTTCTTTCAGCTTGAGAAATGCTGAGTATGTTCTTCCCTTTTGGTTTTCTAATTCCAGGTCTCTGCACATGTCATTATAATACTTAGTCTTCTCGAGGCACCCTTTGGAATCTTCTGTTCAGCTCTTTTATTTCAACATTTCTTCCATTTGCTTTAGCGACTCTGCATTCAAGAGCAAGTTTCAGTCTCTTCTGACATCTATTTTGGTCTTCTCTTTCTTTCCTATCTTTTTAATGACCTTTTGCTTTCTTCTTGTATGATGTCCTTCATGTTTCCCCACAACTCATCTTGTTTTTGGTCATTAGTGTTCAGTGAATCAAATCTATTCTTGAAAGGGCCTCTAAATTCAGATGGTATATACTCAAGGGCATGCTTTGGCCCTCGTGGACTTGTCCTTTCTTTAACTTCAATTTGAACTCGAATATGAGCAATTGATGGTCTGTTCTGCAGTCGACCCATGGCCTTGTTTGACTGATGATACTGAGCTTATCCACTGTCTTTGTCCACAGATGTATTCAATTTGATTCCTGTGTATTCCAGCTGGTGAGGTCCATGCATATAGTCGCCAATTATTTAGTTGAAATAAGGTATTTCCAATTAATAAGTCACTGGTCTTGAAAAATTCTATCATGCCATCTCTGGCATCATTTCTACCACCAAGGCCATATCTTCCAACTATTGATCCTTCTTTTTTTCCAACTTCTGCATTCCAACTATCAGTAATTATCAATGCATCTTGATTGCATGTTTGATCAATTTCAGACTGCAGAAGTTTGTAAAAATCTTCAGTTGCTTTATCTTTGGCCTTAGTGGTTGGTATGTAAGTTTGAATAATAGTCATATTAACTAGTCTTCTTTGTAGGCATATGGATATTATCCTAACATTGACAGCATTGTACTTCAGGATACATCTTGAAATGTTCTTTTTGAGGATTAATGTGACGTCATTCCTCTTCAATTTGTCTTTCCCAGCATAGTAGATCATATGATTGTCTGATTCAAAATGGCCAATACCAGTCCATTTAGCTCACCAATGACTAGGACATCGTTCTTTATGCATTCCATTTTCTCCTAGAATCATACTTTGTACATTCTACGTACCCATTATTAAAGGATGTTTGCAACTGTTTCTTCTCATTTTCAGTCATGCCAAAAGAAGATCTCAAAAGCTTGACTCCAACCACATCACTAAGGTCAACTCTACTGTGAGGAGGCACCTCTTCTCCAATTGTAATTTGAGCGCCTTCCAATCTGAGGGATTCATCTTCTGGCACTATATCAGACAATGTTCTGCTGATATTCATAAGGTTTTCACGGGCCAATTTTTTAGAAGTCACCTGCCAGGTCTTTATTCCTAGTGCCTCTTATTCTGGAAGCTCTGCTGAAACCTGTCCACCATGGGTGACCCTGCTCTTATTTGAAATACCGGTGGTATAGCTTCCAGCATCACAGCAACATGCAAGCCACCACAGTAAAACAAACTGACAGACGAGTGGTGGAATCACCTGAGTAGGTACATAAAAATGTTACACAGATAAGAGTCTGAGACAGATACAAGTATTCCCTGACTTCAGTCAAATTCAAGTTACCATGAACCACACTTAGGACCATCTTGGGTTTTTTTTGTTTGTTTTTGTTTTCTTCGTACATCTTAACATGTACTACATACAATGTTAAAATACATCTGTAAGTTTATATGTAAAGTTTCCAACCTCCAAAGACAAATAAAGATGGGATTTATAACTATATTGATTTTTAAAAAGGCAAAACTAATCAAAATTTTAAAAAGAGAGATAATCAATTTACCTCAGAACTGACTTATGATGGAGTCATTGGAACAGACTTCGTCTTAAGTCAGGGACTACCTGTATTACAGATATATACAAAGATGACTGATTACTGGAGATTCTCATTAATGATGCCGAGTGATAATGTAATAGCTTTTAGATTAACTAAACTTCTCTCTCTGACACTCTTCTTTTGATAATGTGAAATACAACTACTGGAGTTACAAAGGCTGTTTCTAACTTAAACTTTGAGGAATATGGTTGCAATTTGTATTCATGCAGCATAAAAAAAAAAAAATGACAAAATAAGCCAAGACATAAGAGAATTAAGGTTCTTAATGAAAGAATACTTCCAAATGTGCCTTTGTTTTACATGTATTCTAGTATTTAACAATGGATCATCAGATATTATAACAAAAGCATGGGCAACAAAACCTGTAAACGAAACCTGTTGCCGTTGAGTTGATTCTGACTCACAGCAACCCTATAGGACCAAATAAATAAATGGAACCTCATAAAAATTAAATACATAAGCTCATCAAAGGACTTTATTTAAAAACTGAAAAGACAACCTACAGATTGGGAGAAAATCTTCAGGACATATATCTGACAAGGGTCTAATATTCAAAACATACATGTATAAAACTTCTACAACTTAACAACAAAAAAGACAAACAACCTAATCAAAAAGCGGGTCAAAGATTTGAACAGACATTTCACCAAAGAGTTTATTCAGTTTGCCAACAACACATGAAAAAATGATCATCGTCATTAAGCCATTAAAACCAAACCCAAACCTGTTGTTGTCAAGTTGATTCCAACTCATAGTGAACCTATAGGACACAGTAGAACTGCCTCATAGGGTTTGGTGGATTCGAATTGCTAACCTTTTGGTTAGCAGTCCAACTCGTAACCACTGCACCTCCAGGGTTCCATGCATTAGCCATTGGAGCGATGTAAATCAAAACCACAATGAGATATTACTTCACTCCCACTAGGATGGCTAAGATTAAAAAAAGGAAAATAACAAATGTTGGCAAGGAACTAGGGAAATTGGAACTCTTATCCATTGCTGGCGGGAATACAAAATGGTATAGTCACTGTGGAAAACAGTTTGGTGATTCCTCAAAAAGTAAACATAGAACTACCATGGTGTCGTTGTTAGGCGTCATTCAGTCAGTTCTGACTCACAGCAACCCTATGTACAACATAACAAACTGTATCTGGTCCTGTGCCATCCTCACAATCATTGCTATGTTTGAGCCCACTGCTGCAGCCACAGTGTCAATCGATCTCATTGAGGGTCTTCCTCTTTTTCACTGACCCTCTACAAAGCATAATGTCCTTCTCCAGGGACTGGTCCCTCCTGATAACATGCCCAAAGTACGTGAGTCAAAGTCTCACCATCTTCATTTCTAAGGAGCATTCTGACTGTACTTGCAAGAAAGATATTTTTGTTCTTCGGCAGCCCATGGTATATTCAATATTCTTCACCAACACCATCACTCAAACGCATCAACTCTTCTTCAGTGTTCCTTATTCATTGTCCAGCTTTTGTATGCACATGAGGCAATTTAAAATACCATGGTTTGAGTCAAGTGCACTTTAATCCTCCAAGTGACATCTTTGCTTTTTAGTACTTTAAAGAGGCCTTTTTGCAGCTGATTTGCCTGACGCTGCATGTTGTTTGACTTCCTGACTGCTGCATCCACAGGCATTGATAGTGATCCCAGTAAGATGAAATCTTTGACAACACTAGTCTTTTCTCCATTTATCATGATCTTGCTTATTGGTCCAGTTCTGAGGATTTTTGTTTTATGTGAAGGTGTAATCCATACTGAAGGTTGTACTCTTTGATGTTCATCAGTAAGTGCTTCAAGTCTCTTCACTTTCAGCAAGCATAGTTGTGTCATCTGCATATCGCAGGTTGTTAATGAGTCTTCCTCCAATACCGATGTCCATTCTTCATATAGTCCAGCTTCTAGGATTATTTGCTTAGCATACAGATTGATATGGTGAAAGGATACAAACCTGATGCACATATTTTCTGATTTTAAACCACACAGTATCCCCTGGTTCAATTCAAACAACTGCCACTTTGTGTCTGTACAGGCTCTACATGAGCACAATTAAGTGTTCTTGAATTCCAGAACTACCATATAACCCAGCAATTCCACCCCTAGTTATATATCCAGGAAACCTGAAAGCAGCATCACAGACATACGTACCAATGTTCACTGCAGCACTACAAAAAATACCCTAAAGGTGGAAACAACCTAACTGTCCATCAACAGATAAATGGATGAACAAAATATTGTACACACATACAGTGGAATACTACTCAGCCATAAAAAGAAGTCCTGATCCATGCTACTGTTGTATGAACCTCGAAAACCTTACACTTAGTAAAATAAGTCAATCACAAAATGACAAATATTGTATGAGTCAATTTATTTGAAATTACAAAAATAGCAAATGTATGGAGACCAAAGTTTATCAGTGGTTACATGAGGGAGAGGGAAAAGGGCAGTCCATGTTTAGGGAGCAGTGACTATTTGTTTATGATGATGCGAAATTTAACAATGATTGTGGGGAGTGGTGGTACAATATGATTAATATAATCGGTATCACTAAATTGTACACCTGAAAAATGTTGAATTGACAAATGCTGTGTTATATTTTTACAACAATAAAAAAATGAAATAAATTTAAAAATAAGAAATGTGCTAGGTTTTCTAAGCTGCTAGATTTCCAAACCGTTTGGTGCAGAAATTGTATCTTCTAAAATTTTAAATAGGAATTTTCAGTGCTTACAAGTTAACTACACATCCTAGAGTGTGTATCTTCTTCCACCATAAATAGTTACAAATATAATGAATGCAGAGATATATAGGAATGCAAAGATAAAACCCAGGAAAGAACAAGTAATACCTTTTTCTATATCATTTCAATTTATTTTACATGATGAAATTTATGCCCTTTTTAGAGGTCTCTTATTTTAAAATAAAAACTATTACCAATTTCATTAGTTTTCTATTGCTTCCTTAACTAATCACTACAAATTTAGTGGCCTAAAACAACACACATATATAATCTCACAATTTTTTGGGTTAGAACTCTGGTGGCGTTGGCTGATTTCTCTTCCCAAGTCTCACAAGACCAAAATCAAGGTATCTGCAGAGCTGTATTCCTTTCTGGCAGCTCAAGAGGAGAATCTGTTTGCTGAGACATTCACGTTTTTGCCAGAATTTTTAGTGCCATGTGGTTGTAGGACTGAGGTCCCCATTTCCTTGCTGGCTGACGGCCATGAGTTGTTCTCAGCTAATAGAGGCTGCCTGCGTTCCCTGGCTCATGGACCCCTTCCTCCATCTTGAAGACCAGCAATGGGAAAGCTGAAGCCTTCTTACACTTTAAATCTCTCCTCCACCTCCCTCTTCTACTGCATTTCTTTCTCATTGATCGTTCGTATTTTAAGTACTTGTGTGATTAGGTTGCGCCTACTTTAATAATCCAGAATAATCTCCCTGTTTTAAGGTCTGTTGATTAGCAACCTTTAATTCCATTTGCAAAATCTCTTTGCCATGTAACATTAATATATTCACAGGCTTTGGGAATTAAGGCATGGGTATCTTTGTGGGGGCCATTATCCTACCTACAAAACCAAGGATTTATGGGAATCAATGATTAAGTATTCATAAAATTCTAAATAAAGCAATTACTCAAATGCTGCCAAACGTTGCATACTCTCTAAATAATCCTGGAGCTACAGTTTATGCTCTTACTCTGAAAAAGCAGAGCAGAACTTTGAAGGTGTGTTTTTATTATTTCTTACTGACATTGGTTCACTTCAATTTGTACTTAATAAAACCTTGTGGTTGAGGTACGAGAATTGTTCTAAAAAGGTGCAGTGAGATGGAAAACTGTCTTTCTGAACTTTTTCCTATGCTTAAAAAAAATCATGGTGTAGTTCAGACAGGAATTGTTACAATCTCTGAAAGCATGACCCTTGCAATGAATTTAATTTAATCTTTACAAAGTAACTTGACTGGAAAACACAGTTCAGGAGGCCATGCTGAACAATGAATTTCATTTACAGTGAAATAAAATGACTAAAGTACAACTATAATCTCTGCTTCATACACCACACTGATGTTATGATTTTTATGTAATGCCATTTTTCTGCCTTGCATGGAATGCAATTTTAAAGTTGTCAAAGTCAAAAATCGTTTATAATACAAATAATCTTTGTGAGAAATAGTTTATATCACACTAAATTCTCAAGCTGATAGTTTTCCTGACAAATTTTACAAATATAGGGATCTTATTTTTTCTAACTATATTCAACTTTAATTAAAAAAGATAGGGCAAAATCCAAAACCTCTACTTTTCCTCAGGATTACAAGTCACTTAAATAGAACTGTTGCGGCGTTATGGAGAGAGCAACTCATATAAAAAACTAGTTTTGCAAAGTAACATCGATACACAGCAGCCCATTTTATTCTGCAAATACACATATTATGATGCATCTTATAAATAAATGTGTGAATTATGATTATTTAAATAAACCTGTCTACCAAATCTATAAATTTTGTTTACCTTTATTAATCTTTAAAAATAATACTATATTCAGATTTCCTATCAGAATCCTACAAAAGAGATCATTACATTGCTAGTTGTATGAAGTGTATATAACAAACCTGAACTAATCCATAGACATTCTAGCAAAAATGAATTGCTCCCACTTCTATCATAATGAGTAATGATATGAAATTAACTCTAAAAATCGAACAGATAAAAATATGTCCTAAACAAAAGCAATAATTAAGTTAGTGACTATTAGATTTATGGTACCAATATTGCAATCTCTTCTTCTACCTCAAACTCTACAAATGAAAGAAAACACACACATACCCATATTTAATTCTTGTATAAAAACTCATTGCTATCAAGTCTATTCCAACTTACAGCAACCCTATAGGACCGAGTAGAACTGCCCCATAGGGTTTCCAAGGTTGTAAATCTTTAAAGAAGTAGACTGTCACATCTGTCTCTCATAGAGCAGCTAGGGGGTTCAAACCACCAATCTTTCAGTTAGGAGCAAAGCACTTAACCACTGCACCACCAGGACTACTAATTCTTGTACAGCCACTCATAAAAATAAAACAGAGAATGCATAGCAGACTGGAAGCCATGAAGAATTCCTGAGAAACTGAAAACAGATTGGATTGAAGAAGAAAACCTCAGTCTAAGACATGTAGAGAAGGAGCAATAGGTATGCAAGATATAACTCAGGATGAAGTGACGGTCAGTATCTGAGGTACTTCAGCAAGAAAAATTAGACACAGCCACTTCCCTTTCCCAGGAAGTCATGTAAGAATCTATCCTGGGTTTGGGGCAGGGGGAGGTGGGAGGACGACACACAGGGGAATAGGGAAAGCAAGTGGAGAATTTGGACAAAGACACAGGGGAATGTCTCAGGTGGCTAGTGAAGCACAGTAGGAAAAGACCAACCGTCACTGTACCCCTTTTAGTGGTATATATTAGCTATCTTTCACTTCTTTCTTAAATAGATCACAGCAGCAGCTCCTTCCACTGGCCCATGTGGGCTATACTAGCAGATACAACCTAGAGTTTTGCCATCACTTTGGTTTTTGCTTGCAGTCCTGGTGTCTCACTCAATTTAGCACTTATCTTGAAAATAGTGGCCCAGATGGATGATAAATCATATAAACACTTAACCATTGCTATTCTGCAATTCTGACTCATAGTGACCCTACAGGCCAGAATAGAACTGTCACATAGGATTTCCAAGGGTTTACAGAAGCAAACTGCCACATCTTTCTCCCACAGAGCAGCTCATGGGTTTGAACTGCTGACCTTTTAGTTAGCAGCCCCATACTTCAACGCTATGCCACCAGAGCTATGAGTCGGAATCAACTCTACGGCAAAAGTTTTATAAATACGGATCCACCAAGAAATCTCAGTTACGAAGATAAGTACAAAATCAAGTACTGACAAGCATTTGAGGAAAGACAGCTTAATTAAAAGGATATAACATGCTTAAAAAATGGGAAAAAAGCCTCATAACCAAAGAAACAAACTAAAAGAAATATTCAGAATTTTAGCCTAAAATCAGAATATGTAATGTCCTAGGACAGATAAGCAAACACATGTAACACACTAGAACAAGTGGGATAAAATAAAAACAGATACTTATGAAAAATATCAATAGAGATATTAGAAATAACTTCTAGGATTGTAGAATAAAAACATTATCAAAAATACAAGGTTTGCTGAATGAGCTGGAAAATGGGCCAAATAATACTCCAAAAATGTACTACAAGGGCATAAAGAGTAGGAAGAGGGAGGCAACAGGGCATTATAGACAGAAGCACCATGGCATCCCTCTGCAGCAAAGACTCGAAAAACTAAGTAAAACAGATACAAACATCAATCCTGGAACCCTAAGCATCAAATGAAGGGATAAAGAACTAGATCAAGCACCGAATAGAAGAAGAAACTGACAGAGAACAGAGAACGAGGAGAGCTACGGAGCGGAGGTCCCCTGCCAGCTAATGTGGCACAGCTTCACCATCTTGAAACACAGCCAGGAAGGATCCTGGATGGGTAGTACAGGAAGGCCACTTCATGGAGCTCCCAACAGGAGACAGAGCAACTAGTAACTAGAGATGCACACTTTCCCGCTCCTCACCCTTCTGCCCTGTACACTGCCTCCGCTGCTTCCCAACAGGCCACGGTGTCTCTGCCAGAGAGACATCAGTTCACTGCCACCCTGGGTCAGCCTTGCCCCCTGCCAGTCAACTCCCTCAGCACCTTTTTTTTTTTGTCTCTTTCCCTTTCTCCCTTTTTCTTCTCCCTTCCACCTAGCCCCCTGCTCTGTCTTCACCCATTTCTGATGGGCTGTGCCACACTACTCAGTGAGAGAGACACCACCTCATTGCCACCCCAGTTCTGCCTCATCCCCAATGGCCAGTCCCCTCAGCACCATATTTTTTTTTCTTCTCTCTCTTTCCCTTCCCTCCTTTTCTTTCTCCCACCAACCTAGCCCTGTGTGCTGTCTCCAACCCTTCTTGAAGGGCTGTGCCACACTGCTCAGCTAAAGAGCCACTGGTACATGGCCTCCCCAGGTCTGCCCTGCACCTGCCCACTAGCTCTTGCTGTGCTGCCATTTTTGTCTTTTTTTTTTTTGGTTTTTTTTTGCTTTTGTTTCTCACTCTTCTCTCTTTTCTTTCTCCTCCCACCTAGCTCCACATATCACATTCCCTCCCTTCCAATCAACCCTCAGGTATGCCTTGCCTCAGCTGGCCAGCTCCCGTTGAGCCATTTTATTTCTTTCTTCCCTCTTCCCCTTTCTTTCTCCCTCCCACCTAGCCTAGCGTGCCAAAACATCAAAATAATACAAAGCATTCACTCTGATCACAATGCCATGGAAGTAGAAACCAATAAGAAGATCAAGGATAAAAAATGAAATATACTGAAACTGAATAAAAAAGTGCTTAAAAACAACTGGGTGATAGAAGAAATCAAAGAGGGAATAAAATAATTCCTAGAATCAAATGAGAATGAAAATACATCACACCAAAACCTTTGGGACACAGCAAAGGCAGGGCTTAGAGGTCAATTTACAGCAATAAATGCACATATAAAAAAAGAACAGACTAAAATCAAAATGTTAGCTTTACAACTTGAACAAATAGAGAACAGCAAAGGAAGCCCACAGCCACCAGAAGAAAGGAAATAATAAAGATCAGAGCAGAAATAAATGGAAGAGAGAACAGAAAAACAATAGAAAGAATCAACGAGACCAAAAGTTGCTTCTTTGAAAAGATCAACAGAATTGACAAACCATTGGCCAAATTAACAAAAGAAAAATAGGAGAGAAAGCATATTACCCAAATAAGAAATGAAACGAGGGACACTATAACAGATACAGTTGAAATAAAAAGGATCATAACAGAATACTATGAAAAACTGTACTCCAACAAATTTGAGAACCTAGAGGACATGGACAAATTTCTAGAAACACACTACCTACCTAAACTAACACAAAATGAGGTAGAAAATCTGAACAGAACCATAACAAGAAAAAGATTGAAAAAGTAATTTTTAAAAAAAGAAAAAACTCCCAACCAAAAAAAAAGAAGCCCTGGCCCAGATGGCTTCACTGGAAAATTCTATCAAACATTCAGAGACAAGCTCACACCAGTACTACTCAAACTATTTCAGAGCATAAAAAAGGAAAGAATACTCCCAAATTCATTCTATGAAGCCAGCATAACCCTGATACCAAAGCCAGGCAAAGACATCACAAAAAAAGAAAATTACAAACAAATACCTCTCATGAATATAAATGCAAAATTCTTAACAAAATTCTAGCTGATACAATTCAAAATTCTTCAACATAATAAATAGCATTTATACAAAACCAACAGCTAACATCATTCTTAACAGAGAGAGGCTAGTATTGCCCCTGAGGATGGGAAAAAGATAAGGATGCCCTTTATCATCAGTCCTATTTAACATTGTGCTAGAAGTTCTAGCAAGAGCAATAAGGCAAGAAAAAGAAATAAAGAGCATCCAAATTGAAAAGGAAGAAGTAAAACTATCCCTGTTCTCAGATGATATGATACTATGGATTGAGAACCCCAAAGATGCCACAAGAAAGCTACTGGAACTAATAGATTCAGCAGAGTAGCAGGATACAAGGTCAACATCTAAAAATCGGATGGATTCCTATACACCAACAAAAAGAACTTCAAAAAGGAAATCAAGAAAACAGTACTATTTATAATCGTCCCTAAAAAAATAAAACACTTAGAAATAAAGCTAACCTGGGATGTAAAAGATCTATACAGAGAAAACTACAAAACAATACTGCAAGAAACCAAAAGAGACCTACATAAATGGAAAAACATACTGTTCTCAGGGAAGGGAAGGCTCAACATTGCGAAAATGTCAATTCTACCCAAAGCTATCTACAGATATAATGCAATCTCGATCCAAATACCAACAGCATTCTTTTAACCAGATGGAAAAACTAATCACTAACTTTATGTGGAAAGGAAAGAGGCCCCGAATAAGTAAAGCATTATGGACAAAGAAGAATAAAGTAGGAGGCCTCACACCACATGATCTCAGAACCTACTATATACCACCGTGGTAGTCAAAACAACCTGGTACTGGTACAACAACAGACACATAAACCAGTGGAACAGAATTGAGAACCTAGACATAAGTCCATCCACCTTTAGTCACCAGATCTTTGACAAAGGACCGAAGTTCATTAAACGAGGAAAGGACAGTCTCTTTAAGAAATAGTGCTGGCAAAACTGGATGTCCATCTGTAAAAAAATGAAACAGGACCCATACCTCACACCATACACAAAAACTAATTCAAAATGGATCACAGACTTAATATAAAACCTAAAACTATAAAGATCATGGATGAAAAAACAGGGACAATGCTAGCGGCCCTAATACATGGCATAAATAGGATACAAACCATAACTAACAATGCACAAGCACCAGAAGATAAACTAGATAACTGGGAACTAAACACTAAAAACTAAAAAAACTAAACACTTATGCTCATCAAAAGACTTCACCAAAAGAGTGAAAAGAGAACCTATAGACTAGGAAAAATTTTTTGGCTATGACATATCTGACAAGGACCTAATCCCTAAAATCTACAAGATATTGCAACACCTGAACAACAAAAAGACAAATAATTCAGTTAACAAATGGGCAAAGGATAGGAACAGACACGTCACCAAAGAAGACATTCAGGCGGCTGGCTAACAGACACATGAGGAAATGCTCGTGATCGTTAGCCATTAGAGAAACGCAAATTGAAACTATATTGAGATACCATCTCACCCTGACTGCCTCCACTGCTTCCCAACAGGCCATGGTGTCTCCGCCAGAGAGACACTGGTTCACTGCCACCCTGGTTCGGCCTTGCCCCCTGCCAGTCAACTCCCTCAGCACTTTTTTCTTTTTCTCTTTCCCTTTCTCCCTTTTTCTTCTCCCTCCCACCTAGCCCCCTGCTCTGCCTTCACCCCTTCTTGATGGGCTATGCCACACTGCCCAGTGAGAGAGACACCACCTTGCTGCCACCTGGATCTGCCTCATCTGGCACTAATCAAAAAAAGAGAAAATAGCAAGTGTTGGAGAGGTTTCAGGGAGATTGGTACTCTTATGCACTGCTAGTGGGAATGTAAAATAATACAACCAGTATGGAAAACAATATGACGTTCCTTAAAAAGCCAGAAATAGAAATACCATATGATCTAGCCAACCCACTCCTAGGAATATATCCTAGAGAAATAAGAGCCGTCACACAAATAAACATATGCACACCCACGTTCGTTACAGCATTATTCACAATAGCAAAAAGATGGAAACAACCTAGGTGCCCATCAACAGGTGAATTGATAAACAAATTATGGTAAATACATACAATGGCATACTACACAATGATAAAGAACAATGATTAATCCATGAAATGTCTCACAACATGGATGAATCTGGAGGCCATTATGCTAAATGAAATAAGTCAATCACAAAAGGACAAATACTGAATGAGACCACTATTATAAAAACTCAAGAAAAGGTTTACACAGACAAAGAAACAATCTTTGATGATACAAGAGAGGGGAGGGGTGGGGAGAAGTGGGGAGGGCAAATCATTAGCTAGACAGTAGATAAGTGTTAACTTTGGTAGAGGGAAAAACAGTGCACAGTATAGGAGAAGTCAGCACAACTTGACCAAGGAAAAGTCATAGAAGCTTCATAGACACACCCAAATACTCTGAGGGACTGAGTTACTGGGGCTAAGGGCTAGGGACCATGGTCGCAGGATCTTCTAGGTCAACTGGCATAACAGTTTACAAAGAGAATATTCTACATTCTACTTTGGTGAGTAGTGTCTGGGATCTTAAAAGCTTGAGAACGGCCATCTCAGATAAACCTACTGGTTGCATTCCATCCAAATCAAAGGAGAATAAAGAAAACCAAAGACACTAGGGAAATAATAGTCCAAAGGACTAATGAGCCACAAGTACCACAGCCTCCACCAGCCTGAGCCCAGATGAACTAGATGGTGCCCGGCTACCACCACCATCTGCTCTGACAGGGATCACGATAGAGGGTCCTGGACAGAGTGGAAGAAAAATGTAGAACAAAATTGAAATTTACAAAAAAAAAAAGACCAGACTTGTAGGTCTGACAGAGACTAGAAGAACACCCAAGACTATGGCCCCACGGACATCCTTTTAACTCAGAACTGCAGCCACTCCCAAAGTTCATCCGCCAGGCAAAGATTAGATAGGTCTACAAAACAAACCATAACACATGAGAGGAACATGCTTCTTAGTTCAATCATGTATGTGAGACAAAAAGCAAAACACTTGCCCAAAAGCAATGATAAGAAGGTAGGAAGGGACAGGAAAAATGGACAGATGGAGAATTAGGATGTGGGAGGGAAAATGTTGACACATCCTCAGATTGCAACCAATGTCACAAAACAGAATTTGTGTATAAAGTTTTGAATGAGAAACTAATTTGCTCTGTAAACTTTCACCTAAAGTACAATAAAAAAAAAAATTAAAACGTCCAAAAAAAAAAAAAAAAAGAGTTGGAAGATATTGAAAGGAAAAGCAACCTGAAGGATAACTACTCCAACATAAGCCAAGAAAAAATAAAATAGAAGTCTTGGGAAGCAGGATGGGAAGAAATAATCACTGAGGATTTCTGAGAATGAGAAAGGCATATGTACTCAAATAAAAGGGCCTAGGTAAAGCCAAGCAAACAAACAAAACTCTCATATCTAGTCAAGTTCATGAAAATGAAGCACAAAGAAAAATTCTTGAATGACTGCACCAAAAGGAAACAGCTTACACTGACAGAATGTTCAATACCAGCACGATAAGCAAGAAGACAATTAAGAAACGTGAACGACAAACAGATCTCAAAAACAGGTAAAGAAAAGACAAATTACTGATGAAGGATGACAAGTAATTTGAGGATTGAATTGTCAGTAGCCACAATGGAAGCCTGAAGTCACTGAAATGAGTCTTAAAAACACTAAGAGAAATTAAATGTCGAATGAAATGTTATAGCCAGCAAAACCATATTGAAAGAATAAAGATATAATTAAGAATTATGTTTTAAGAAAAAAAATATATAATACAGTATATACTATATAGTCCTATGCATTTCAGATTTAACTTATCCAAAATTAAGCTCCTGGTAATCCCTCCAAAACTGGTTCCTCTGACAGTTGTCTCCATCTCAGTTAATGACAAATGTACCCTTCTAGTTGTTCAACCACAAAACCTCAAAGTCATCCTTGACTTCTCTTTTTTCTCACAACCTATATCAGAACCATCAGCATACCCTATCAGCTTTTCCTTCAAAAAAATTCCTCAAATATGACACTTCTTACCACCCTCACTGCCAATACTCTGCTCTGAGAAACCATCATCTCTCAACGACATTATGGCAATAGCCTATTAATTGCTTCTATTCTGCTCCCCTTTGGTCCATAATCCACAGCAATCAGAGTGAGCCTTCAAAAACACAAATCATATCTTATCAACTGTCTATTCAAAATCCTCTAACAGCTTTCTATCTCACTGTGAAACATGACCTACCGAGCCATGTATCATCGGAGTATGTGTACATCTCTGGGTATATTCCCTAAATCAGTTGCTGTGGAGTCGATTCCCTTTCAGGGTGACCACGTGTGCTTCAGAGTAGAACTGTACTCCATATTTCCACAGGGTTTTCATGGCTGTGACCTTTCAGAAGCAGATCACTGGACCTTTCTTCCAAGGCGCCTCTGGGTGGGTTTGAATCGCCAACCTTTTGCTTAGTAGCCGAACAAAAGGGACTTCTGTGCCACCCAGGGACTTATCTCTTACTAGTCTCCAAATCATCTTTCTGTTGTCGCCTAACTTCCTTGCTTACCTTGAATTTGGCAGGCCTTCTTGCAATATCTGTTCCCTTTGTCTGCAATGCTTTTTCCTTAGGTACATATGTATCCCCTCAATTCTTTCTGGGCTTGATTCAAAAGTCATCTTCACAGAAAGGCCTTCTTTGACTACCCTGTCTAAATTTTGTATCACATTTTTCTGCTTTATTCTTTTTTCTATGTAGTATACTATATACTATATATTTTACTTTCTATCTGTTTATTGACTGTATCCCCTCCTAGAATTTTAGCTACAATGACAGCAGGGATATATATATATATATATGTTTAACTTTATGTCCAGTATATAATATGTTCTGATTTGAATGAAGGAATGAATGCATGAAAGCATTTACCACTAAAAGTCTATCACTAAAGGAACTTCTAAAAGATATATTTTAGGAATAAGGAAAATGACTTAGAAGATCTAAGATGCAAAACAGAATCATAAAATAAGAAAATAGAAAATGCTAGACAGCAATTGATTGTATAAAACAATTTTATAGGATTAAAAAAAAGTAATATTGAAACATTGTTTAAGAGTAGAGTAAAAATCCTGATGAAATATAAACTTTATTAAGTGTGTATGTATATGTAGTAAAATCAAGGGTATTTACTAAAAGCATATAAATAGAGTATATGTGTTTCCATCTACTAAAACAAATTAATGTGAAATAGGCATTGTGGTGGAAGATGGTGGGAAGGCTCTGAATTCCAAAAAAGCAAGCAAGAAAGAAAACAAACAGAGAATGAGAAAACAGATTTGTAACCTGGTTATCACAACAAAAACTATTTCTTGTATAAATTAGTAGCAAAAGGGACCCACTAAAGACGTATGGTCAGAGAATAGCTGAAAGTAAAAAGATGAAGAATGATACGCCAGATAACTTCTAACAACAACAACAAAAGTTAATATACCACAAAGAGCGAGTAGAAATAAAGGGGGTCATTATGACATGATGAAAGATTCAATTCACCACAAGGCTATAAAATGCAGGTACCTAATATTATTGATTCAAAACTTATTAAGCAAAAATTAAACAGAATCATGGAAGTAATTGTAAAATATATCATTATAGTGGGAGTTTTTTACACAACACTCAAAGTAATTAATACATTAAAGCAGAATATAGAAGATATGAAAAATCCAATTACTAAGCTTGATCCAGCCAGCCTTTATAAACATTGTACCCAACAACTGGCAAATGCACATTATTTTCAAACACTAACAGAATATTTACAAAAATATGAAATGTTAGACTGTAAATCAAGTGTTAAGAGATTCAAACACTGGGAAGCAGGTAGATTATATTTCTTGATTTCAAAGCAATAAAAGTTAAAAATCAGTTACCAAAAGACTAACTTTTTTAAAAGGCTACAAACATTTGGAAATTTGGAACACAATTTTAAATAACTTACACGTCAAAGAAGATAAAGTATATCAGAAATGAATGATCCTGAAAACACTATAATTAAGTACAGCGATAAATAAATAAATAAATAAATAAATTCTGCTCTTTTAAACCACTATGATTTTGAAATTACTTGTTTACAATTTGATTAAAAATATCTCAACTTTTTTTTTTCTTTTTTTGAAGCCAGAAAGGAACAATCAAATTCTGATACCAAAGTCTAGCAAGGAAAATTCAACAAACGAATATTACAGACTATACTCATTCATAAATATATCCGCAACATTCCTAGAGATTATATTGTAGATCTAATTGTGAAAAACAAGACAAAAAAACTATTATTAAAAAAAAACTTCGAGTTCCGGCAAAATGGCACTCTAGGCAGAAGCACCACGCTGTCCCTCCACAGCAAAGATCCGAAAAACTAAGCCGAACAGAGAATACAACAATCCTGAAACCCTAAAACATCAAATGACGAGATAAAGAACTCAGACAAACACCAAATGGAGCAAGAAAACTGACAGAGAATGGAGAGCAAGGAGAGATTCATGCAGAGGTCCCCTACCAGCTACCGCAGCGCAGATCTGCCATCTTGGACTCCTATCAGAGACCAGCAAACAAGAAAGCACCCTCACGGAGCGTCCAGCGGGAAACAAAACAACCGGTAATTTGCGATATACGCTTTCCCACCCCCCACAATTCTTCACCCCGACTCGGCCTCCTCTGCTTCCCATGGCCACAGTCTTTTCACTGGGAATCACCGGCTGCTTGGATTCCACACACCCAAACGGACCGGCTCTCTGAGTGCCATTTGTTGGCTGCTGGTGTTGCTTTTTTCTGCTTCTTTTGATTTCTTCCTTACCTCTCACCACCTCCCCCTCCTTTCACTCAAATACCTGGCTCCATGCGCCATCTTTGCTTCTTCCTCAGGGGCTGCAGAGCTCCGGTAATTTGTGATCTATGCTTTCCCGCTCCCTACCCTTCTTCACCCACACTCGGCCCCCTCTGCTTCCCACAGACACATTCTCTCCCCCGAGAAACACCAGCCTGCACTAGCTGGCTCTCTGAGTGCTATTTGTTGGCTGCTGGTGTTGCTTTTTTTCTGCTTCTTTTGATTTCTTCCTTACCTCTCACACCTCCCGCTCCTTTCGCTCAAATACCTGGCTCTGTGCGCCATCTTTGCTTCTTACCGAGGGGCTGTGCAGCTCCGTTCGAGTGTGGAACTGCTTCCCAGTCTGGGCTGCCATGCTGGTGGGATGCCGGGGCTTTCGTTCATTTGTTTGTTTTGAATTGTCTGTTTTCTTTTCCTTTTCTTGAGTTGGGAGCCCTTCCTGGCCAGGTGGTGCTGCGTGGCAATGACACATCCCCCTTGGCTTGCACAGACGTGCACAGGGATGCCTAAGGGAACTTCTTTTTCCGTTGGGTTTTTTTTTTTTTTCTGTTTTTTGGGGGGCCTTTCCTGTTTCTTTTTTTAATTTGTTTTGTTTTCTTTTTCCTCTTTTTCCCTTTTTGTCTTTCTTCATTGCTCAGATTCTCATCTCTATATATCTTCCTTCTCTTTCCGTTCCCTGAATACCTGGCATTGTACACCTCTATGCCGTCTAGCCAGGCTGTACTGCAACACCTGAGAGCGACTTCCACAGACCTCATAGCTGCACCGGTGGGATCCCTAGGAACTTTCTGGTTCTTTAACCTTTCCGATTTTTATTTATTCATTCTTTTCTATTATTTTCTTCCTCTTCCCCTTTCTGTTTTTCTCCATTTCATAGTCTCTCATCTCTCCACTCCAAAGGCAAACACCCTAACATTCTTTTTTGATTGTTTGTATGTTTTTGGCTCGTCTTCCTCTCTCTTCTGTCACATATCCATCTTAGCTCTACACATAACAATATCTCTGCTGCATCCTGCCTAACTGCACCGTGCGCTTGACATCACATGACCAAGCAGCACAGGCACGGCCTACTGGAACCTGCGCTGCACTGATTACCGACCTGCTCTGGTGGCTGTAGTAAGTGCCACAAACAACCTGTCCCAGTAACTCCTCATCTTCAGCTAGACCTACCCTGGCGTACCATATCTGAGTGACTTACCCTAACAACTGGAGAAGGAGGTGAAAAGTATTGTGCCCACAGATGACCAAACAACAAAGAAAACACAGTCCGCCTGCCCAGACATAGTCAAATTTAAAAATAAAAAAAAGGAGGAAGAAACAAACAAATCTACAATCAATAAACAAGAAAAATAACTACTGAATGCCCCGAAGACAGCAGAAAATATCAAAACATCTACAAAAACAGGACAGGCTGGTTCCAGTAGGCGTCCAACATAAAACACCAGATGACTCTCCTCTGGAAGAAAATGCACTAGAACTACCTGACAGGGAATTAAAATCTCTACTACTCAGAATTCTCCAAGAGATGAGGCAAAAAGCTGACAAACATGAGGAAAAAATAGACAAATTCATGGAAAATACAGACAAAAAATTGGAAGAATTCAGGAAAATAATGCCGCAACAAAATGCCAAAATAAATTCACAACTAGAAATTATACAAAGACAACAATTAGAAATCCAAAAGATAAACAACAAGATTTCAGAAATGGACGGTGTCATAGAAGGGTTGAGAAGCAGATCTGAAATGGTGGAAGACAGGATCAGTGGAATTGAAGACAAACACTTGGATACAACTCTGTTTCAGGAAAACTCAGAAAAAAGAACAAAGAAAAATAAAGAGAACCTGAGAGTTATGTGGGATACAATCAAAAGCAAAAATTTACAAGTGATTGGAATTCCAGAACAGGGAGAGAAAACAGAAAACACAGAGAGGATCATTGAGGAACTGCTGACAGAAAACTTCCCCAACATCATGAAAGATGAAAAGCTGGCCATCCAAGAAGCTCAATGAACCCCATATACGGGAGACCCCAAAAGAAAATCACCAAGGCAAATCATAATCACACTCACTAAAACCAAAGACAACGAATCCTGAGAGCGGCTCGTGAAAAACAAGAAGTCACATACAGAGGAGAAACAATAAGACTAAGCTCAGATTCTTCGGCAGAAACCATGCAGGCAAGAAGGCAATGGGATGATATGTATAAAATCTTGAAAGAAAAAGATTGCCAGCCAAGAATGATGTATCCTGCAAAACTCATTCAAATTTGATGGTGAAATTAGGTCATTTCCAGATAAACAGAAATTAAGGGAATATGTAAAAGTCAAACCAAACTTACAAGAATTATTAAAGGGAGTTCTTCGATCTGAGGACAAACAGCTTCAGCTCACAGGCAGAAACTAGGACGCAGGATCGTACCAGCCAGATACCAATCTAGGAAATGAACTCTCGAGGACTATCCAAAACCAAAAGAAATACAACACAGAATGAGAGCAGTTAATCAGTAAACAACAACAACATTAAAACAATAAAAGAGGGAATAAACGGCATAGGTATAGAACCTTCTGATGGTGAGGAGGGCAAGGCAATACCAAGTAATGGTAGACTGCTTCAAACATACAAAGATAAGGGTAAAATTCTTCGTAAACACAAAGAAACTTAACAAACATACTCATAAATATAAAGAGGAAAAACATAAAGTCTCAGCAAAAATAAAACCTACAAAAACAAAAGAAATGAAAAAAAATCCACAAACAAAAGTAACTCAGCACAAGACAGTAAGAAGAACAAAGAAAACTTCAGCACCACAAAAAAAACACTACAAAATGACAACAACAAACTCACATCTATCAATAATTACACTGAATGTAAATGTACTCAATGCACCCATAAAGAGATGGAGAGTGACACAATGGATAAGAAAATAGGATCCATCAATATGCTGTCTACAAGAGACACACCTTAGAAACAAAGATGTGAATTTATTAAAAGTCAAAGGTTGGAAAAAAATATATCAAGCCAACAACTACCAAAAAAAGGCAGGAGAAGCAATTCTAATCTCAAATAAAATAGACTTTAAAGCAAAATCTACCATAAAAGACAAAGAAGGACACTATATAATGATTAAGGGGACGATCTATCATGAAGACATAACCATAATAAACATCTAAGCAGCCAATGACAGTGCTCCAAAATACATAGAACAAAATCTAACAACACTGAAAAGAGAAACTGACAGTTCCACAATAATAGTAGGAGACTTCAACACACCACTCTCAGTAAAGGACAGAACAACTAAGAAGAAACTCAGCAAAGATACACAAGACCTAAAGGGTACAATCAGCCAACTTGACCGCATAGACATATATAGAACACTCCATCAAACCACTGCAAAGTACACATTCTTTTCCAATGCACATGGAACGTTCTCCAGACTAGACCATATCTTAGGCCACAGAGCAATCCTCAACAAGATCCATAACGCTGAGATAATTCAAGGTATCTTTTCTGACCACAATGCCATCAAGGTAGAAATTAACAATAGAAAGAGAAAGGAAAAAAAATCACTGACATGAAAACTGAATAATACCCTGCTTACACATCACTGGCTAATAGAAGAAATCAGAGATGGGATCAGAAAAATTCCTAGAATAAAATGAGAATGAAAACATCATACCAAAACCTTTGGGACACAGCAAAGGCAGTCCTCAGAGGACAATTTATAGCAATAGATGCTCATATCAAAAAAGAAGAAAGGGACAAAATCAAAACATTAACTACAGGACTCAAACAAATAGAAAGAGAACAGCAAGAAAAGCCCACAACCACCGGAAGAAAGGAAATAGTAAAGATCAGAGCAGAAATCAATGAAATAGAAAACAGAAAAACAATAGAGAGAATCAACAACACCAAAAGTTGGTTCTTTGAAAGAATCAACAAAATCAACAAACCATTGGCCAGACTGACAAAAGAAAAACAGGAGAGGACACAAATAACCCAAATAAGAAATGAAATGGGGGACATTACAACAGACCCAGCTGAAATAAAAAGGATTATAACAGAATATTATGAAAAACTATACTCCAACAAATTTGAAAACCTAGAGGAAACAGATAAATTTCTAGAAACACACTACTACCCAAACTACAACAAAGTGATGATGAAAATCTGAACAGACCCATAACAAGAGATTGAAAAGGTGAAAAAAAAAAACTCCGAACCAAAAAACGTCCTAGTCCAGATGGGTTCACTGGAGAATTCTACAAAACATTTACAGAAGACCTTGCACCAGTACTACTCAAGCTATTTCAGAGCAAACAAGGGGAAGCAACACTTCCAAATTCATTCTATGAAGCCAGCATAATGCTGATAACAAAACCAGGAAAAGATGTCACAAAAAAAGAAAATTACAGACCAATATATCTCGTGAATATAGATGCAAAAATTCTCAACAAAATTCTAGCCAATAGAATTCACCATCATATCAAAAAATAATACACCACGACCAAGTAGGATTTATACCAGGTATGCAAGGGTGGTTCAACATTAGAAAATCAATCAATGTAATCCACCACATAAATAAAAGGAAAGAAAAGATTCACGATCATCTCAATTGATGCAGAAAAGGCATTTCACAAAGTCCAACACACATTCCTGATAAAAACTCTCAATAAAATAGGTATACAAGGGAAATTTCTCAACATAATAAAGGGCATCTATGCAAAACCAACGGCCAACATCATTCTTAATGGAGAGAGACTGAAAACATTCCCCTTGAAAACAGGAACAAGACAAGGATGCCCTTTATCACCACTCCTATTTAACATTGTGCTGGAAGTTTTAGCTAGAGCAATAAGGCAAGAGAAAGAAATAAAGGGCATCCAAATTGGTAATGAAGACGTTAAACTGTCCCTGTTTGCAGATGATATGATTCTATACATAGAAAACCCTAAAGACTCCACAGAAATCTACTGTAACTAATAGAAAGATTCAGCAGAGTAGCAGATTACAAGATAAACATTCAAAAATCAGTTGGATTCCTATACACCAATAAGGAGAACAATGAAAAGGAAATCAGGAAACCAATACCATTTTCAATAGCCCCTAAAAAGATAAAATACTTAGGAATAAATCTGACCAGGGATGTAAAAGACCTATACAAAGAAAACTACAAACCACTACTGCATGAAACCCAAAGGGATCTACATAAATGGAAAAACATACCATGCTCATGGATAGGCAGACTCAACATTGTGAAAAAGATAATTCCACCCAAAGCAATTTACAAATACAACGCAATTCCAATCCAAATACCAACAACATTCTTCAAGGAGATGGAAAAACTAATCATTAGCTTTATATGGAAAGGGAAGAAGCCCCAAATAAGTAAAGCACTACTGAAGAAGAATAAAGTTGGAGGACTCACACTACCTGACTTCAGAACCTACTATACAGCTACAGTAGTCAAAACAGCCTGGTACTGGTACAACGATAGATACATTGACCAATGGAACAGAATTGAGAACCCAAATGTAAATCCATCCACCTACGGTCACCTGATCTTCGACAAGGGCCCAAAGTCCAGCAAATGCGGAAAAGACAGTCTTTTTAACAAATGGTGCAGGTAAAACTGGATATCCATCAGCAAAAAAATGAATCAGGACCCATACCTCACACCGTATACAAAAACTACTTAAAAATGGATCAAAGACCTGAATATAAAGCCTCAAACTATAAAGTTCATAGAAGAAAAAATAGGACCAACACTTCAGGCCTTAATACACAGCATTAACAAAATACAAACCATAACCATCAATGTACAAACCCCGATAGATAAGCTAGATAACTGGGATCTTCTAAAAATCAAACACCTATGCTCTTCAAAAGACTTCACCAAAAGAGTAAAAAGAGAACCTACAGACTGGGAAAAAATTTTTGGACAGTACAAGTCAGACAAAGGTCTAATCTCCATAATCTACAAGAAAATCCAACACCTCTACAACTAAAAGACAAATAATTCTATTAAGAATGGGCAAAGGAAATGAACAGACACTTCACCAAAGAAGACATCCAAATGAGGAAATGCTCATGATCACTAGCCATTAGAGAAATGCAAATTAAAACCACAATGAGATACCATCTCACCCCGGCATTACTGGCACGAATCAAAAACACTGGAAATAACAAATGTTGGAGGGGCTGCGGGGAGATCGGAACTCTTATGCACTGCTGGTGGGATGCAAAATGATACAACCATTTTGGAAAACGATATGGTGCTTCCTCAGAAAGCTAGAAATAGACATACCATTCGATCCAGCAATCCCACTCCTAGGAATATATCCTAGAGAAATAAGAGTTGTCACTCGAATAGACATATGCGCACCTACGTTCATGGCAGCATCGTTCACAATAGCAAAACGATGGAAACAACCTAGATGCCCATCAACACATGAATGGATAAACAAACTATGGTACATACACACAATGGAGTACTATGCACCGAGAAAGAACAACAATGAATCTGTGAACCATCTCATAACATGGATGAAACTGGAGGACATTATGCTGAGTGAAATAAGTCCATCACAAAAGGACAAATCTTGTATGAGACCTCTATTGTAAAAACCCTTGAATAAGTTCACACACAAAATGTAACAATCTTTGTTGGTTACCAGGGATGGGAGGGGTGGGGGGGAAATACTAAATAGGCAATAGATAAGTGGTATCTTGGGTGAAGGGTGAGACAGTACACAATACAGGGGAAACTAGCACAACCTGTACAAGGAAAGGTCATGGAAGCCCCATAGACACATCCAAGCTCCCTGAGGGACTGCATTGCTGGGCGGAGGGCTGTGGGGACCACGGTCTCCGGTAACATCTAGCTCAGTTGGCATGACACAGCTTATAAAGACAATGCTCTACATTCTACCTTGGTGAGTAGTGTCTGGGTTCTTAAAAGCCTGTGAGCGGCCATCTAAGATACTCCACTGGTCTCATCCCTTCGGGAGCAAGGGAGAATGAAGAGAACAGGATACAAGGAAAAGATTAGTCCAAAGGACTAATGGTCCATAGCTACCAAGGCTTCCACCAGACTGAGTCCAGTACAGCTAGATGGTGCCCAGCTACCACCACTGACTGATCTGACCAGGATCACAACAGAGGGTTCTGGACAGAGCTGGAGAAGGATGTAGAACATAATTCTAACTCACAAAAAAAGACCAGATTTACTGGCCTAAAGGAGACTGGAAAAACCCTGAGAGTATGGCCCCCAGACACCCTTTTAGCTCAGTGGTGACGTTATCTCCGAGGTTCACCATTCAGCCTGGAATGGACAGCCCATAAAAGCAAATGAGACTAACGAGGTACAGTAGTCCCGTGACAAGGGTCAGAAGGCAGAAGAGGACAAGGAAGCTGGTGATAGGGAACCCAAGGTTGAGTAAGGATATTGTTGATGTGTTGTGAGATTGTTAACCATTGTCATAGGGCAACATGTGTAGTAACTATTAAATGAGAAACTATTTTGTTCTGTAAGCCTTCATCTTACGTGAGAACAGCAGCACAATTGGAAGAGTGTAGTCAGTGTCACTGAACTGTGCATGTAGAAATTTTTGAAATGGTGTCTCTTTGGCTATGTGTATTTTCACCAAAAAAAAAGGTTGAGAAGTTAGAGGGTTGGCATGTTGTGGGGTTGTTAACCAACGTCATAAAACAATATGTGTACTACTGTTTCATGAGAAACAATTTGTTCTGTAAGCCTTCACCTGAAGTACAATAAAAAAAAAAAAGCCAAAAAAAAAAAATACTTCAAAACCTTAACATACTGAAAGAGTTCTTAAACAGAATGCTAAAAGCAGTAGCTGTAAGGAAGAGATGAATAAAGTATACTATATTAAAATTAAGAACTTATGTTCATCAACAGAAATTATTAAGAAAATGAAAGACAAATCACAGAGAGACAATATTTACAATATGAATAATGCAAATACAACCAGAATATATAAAGAATCCCTACAAATCAATAATGAAAAACGCAAAAGACTGAAACAAGTAGTTTACAAGAAGATATTAAAATGCCTCCCAAAATATTTAAAAAGTTACACTTTACTTTTCATCAGGTAAATGCATATTAAAGCCACAACCAGTGAAATATGCCTAAACCAGAAAGGCTAAAATTAAAAAAGATTTACAAGTCACGTGTTGGAGAAATTGTGGAGCAAATGAATGCTCATACATTGCTAGTGTGAAAACTGTTGGGCAAGATCTATTAAAATTAAACATACAGCAACCTTATAACCCAGAAATTCCACTGCTACCTATATAATCAAAGAAACGTATGCCTCTGTGCACCATGATATATATACAAGAATATTCACTCTAAGATTATTTGTAAAAACCCCAAACTGGAAATAATCCAGATTTCCATCAATAGTAAAATAGATAAAGAAATTGTGATATAGCCTTTTACTGGGAATGAACTGATTACTGCTACCTGTAACAACTTGAATTATAGCTCACGATTTATAAGGTTGAGTGAAAAAGGCAGAAACAAAACACTAAACACTATATAATTCAATTAATACACGACTTGTTGTTGTTAGGTGCCAGAGTCGGTTCCTACATTCATAACGACCCTATATCTATGTACAATGGAAAGAAACCCTGCCAGTTCCTGTACCATCCTTGCAATCATTTTATGCTTGAGCCCATCGTTGCAGCCACTGTGTCAATCCATTTTGTTAAGAGTCTTTCTCTTTTTTGCCAATCCTCTACTTTTATGAAGCATGATGTCCTACTGCAGTGAATGATCTCTCCTGATAACATGTCCAAAATATGTGAGATAAAGTCTCGCCATACTCACTTCTAAGGAGCATTCCTGCTGCATATCTTCCAAGACAGATTTCTTTGTTCTTTTGGTAGTCTATGGTATATTCAATATTCTTCGCCAACACCATAATTCAAAAGCATCAATTCTTCTTCTGTCTTCCTTACTCATTGTCCAGCTTTCAAATGCATATGAGGCGACTGAAAACACCATGGTTTGGGTCAGGTGCACCTTAGTCTTCAAGGTGACATCTGCTTTTCAACACTTTAAAGAGGTCTTTTGCAGCAGATTTGCTTAATACAATGCGTCTTTTGATTTCCTGACTGCTTCTTCCATGGGTGTTGATTGTGGATCCAAGTAAAATGAAATCCTTTACATTTCAATCCTTTCTCCATTTATCAGGATGTTGTTTATTGGTCCAGTTGTGAGGATTTTCGTTTCCTTTATGTTCAGGTGTAATCCATACCTAAGGCTGTTGTATTTCATCTGCACCGGTAAGTGCTTCAAGTCCTCTTCACTTTCAGCAAGTAAGGTTGCGTCATCTGCATATCTCAGGTTGTTAATGAGTCTTCTTCCAAATCTGATGCCCCGTTCTTCTTCATATAGTCCAGCTTCTCAGAGCATTTGGTCAGTATACAGATTGAATAGGTATGGTGAGAGGATACAACCCTGACACACACCTTTCCTGACTTTAAACCACGCAGTACTCCCTTGTTCTGTTGGAACAACTGCCTCTTGATCTTGGTACAGGTTCCTCACGAGCACAATTAAGTGTTCTGGAATTCCCATCCTTCACAGTGTTATCCATAATTTGTCATGATCCACGCAGTCGAATGTTTTTGCATAGTCAATATGGTATTCTCTGCTTTCAGTCAGGATCCATCTGACATAGCAAAGACACCCCTGGTTCCACGTCCCCTTCTGAATCTAGGTTGAATTTCTAGCAGTTCCCTGTCGATGTACTGCTGCAGCACTTTTGAACGATCTTCAGTAAAATTTTGTGTGTGATACTAATGATATTGTTCAATAATTTCTGCATGCTGTTGGTCACCTTTCTTTGGAAGAGGCATAAATATCGATTTCTTCCAGTCGGTTTCCCAGGCAGCTGTCTTCCAAATTTCTTGGCATAGACAAATGAGCACTTCAGCAGTGCATCCATTTGTTGAAATATCTCAGCTGGTATTCTGTCAATTCCCAGCGCCTTATTTTTTGCCAATGCCTTTGGAGCAGCTTGGACCTCTTCCTTCAGTACCATCCAGTCTTGATCATATGCTACCTCCTAAAATGGTTGAACGTTGACCAGTTCTTTTTGGTATATTGACTCTGTGTATTCCTTCCATCTTCTTTTCATGCTTCCTGTGTCATTTAATATTTTCCCCGTAGAATCCTTCAATATTGCAACTTGAGGCTCGAATTTTTTCTTCAGTTCTTTCAGCTTGAGAAATGCTGAGCATGTTCTTCCCTTTTGGTTTTCTAACTCCAGGTCTTTGCAAACGTCATTATAATACTTTCCTTTATCTTCTTCCGCCGCCCTTTGAAATCTCCTGTTCAGCTCTTTTACTTCATAATTTCTTCCATTCACTATAGCTATTCGATGTTCAAGATCAAGTTTCAGAGTCTCTTCTGACATCCATTTTGGTCTTTTCTTTCTTTCATGTCTTTTTAATGACCTCTTACTTTCTTCATGTATGATGTCCTTGATGTCATTCGACAACTTGTCTGGTCTTCAGTCATTAATGTTCAATGTGTCTATTCTTGAGGCAGTCTCTAAATTCAGGTGTGATATACTGAAAGTCACAATATGGCTCTGGTGGACTTATTCTAATTTTCTTCAGCTTCAACTTGGACTTGCATTGGAGCAACTGATGGTCTGTTCCACAGTCAGCCCCTGGCCTTGTTCTGACTGATGATATGGAGCTTTTCCATTGTCTCTTTCCACAGATGTAGTCAATGTGATTCCTGTGTATGGCATGCAGCAAGGTCCACGTGTATAGTTGCCATTTGTTGAAAAAAGGTATTAGCGATAAGGAAGTCATTGGTCTTGCAAAATTCCATCATGTGATCCCCAACATTGTTTCTATCATCAAAGTCACATTTTCCAACTACCGATCCTTCTTCTTTATTTTCAACTTTCGCATTCCAATCACCAGTAATTATCAATGCATCCTGACTGCATGTTCAATCAATTTCAGACTGCAGAAGTTGGTAAAAATCTTCAGCTTCTTCACCTTTGGCCTTAGTGGTTGGTGTGTAAATTTGAATAATAGTCATATTAACTGGTCTTCCTTGCAAGCATATGGATATTACTTTATCACTGACAGTGTTGTACTTCAGGATAGATCTTGAAATTTTCTTTTTAAAGATGAATGTAATGCTATTCCTCTTCAAGTTGCCATTCCCGGCACAGCAGACCATATGATTGCCCAATTCTAAATGGCCAATACCAGCCCATTTCAGGTCACTAATGCCTAGGATATCAATGATTATGCATTCCATTTCATTTTTGATGATTTCCAATTTTCCTAGATTCATACTTCATACATTCCACATTCTGATTATTAACGGATATTTGCAGTTGTTTCTTCTCATTTTGAGTCATGCCACCTGAGCAAATGAACGTCCTGAAAGGTTGACTCTATCCACGTGTTAAGGTCGACTCTACTTTGAGGAGGCAGCTCTTCTCCAGTTACATTTTGAGCGCCTTCCAACCTGAGGGGCTCATCTTCAGGCACTATTTATCAGACAATGTTCCGCTGCTATTGATAAGGTTTTGACTTGCTAATTCTTTTAGAAGTAGACCTCCAGGCCCTTCTTCCTAGTCTGTCTTAGTCTGGAGGCTCAGCTGAAACCTGTCCACCATGGGTGACCCTGCTGGTATTTGAATATTGCTGGCATAGTGTCCAGCATCACAGCAACATACAAGCCCCCACAGTACGACAGACTGACGGATGCATGGGGGATATACGAGACATACAACCAAAAAATGTCGACGGTGACATAAATCAGAAGAGTGATTAGTTATTAGAAGAGGGTAAGTAGGGAGGAGGAGGAGGGTGCTTGTAATGTTCTATTTCTTGATCTAGATAATGGCTACATGAGTGTGTTGACTTTATAAAAATGCATTGAGTTGTACACTCATAATTTGTGCACTTTTGTGTATGTATTTTTTTATTTAATATTTTTTATGTAAAAAATATGTGGTTTGGAGCTTGTTGCTTATAATAAGGTAAAGTCACAAGGCCTCATTGTCTCCTGGAAATATAAAATTTGTTCTTTTTCATTATTGGTTTGTAATATATTTAGAATAAAAAATTACATACAAAATATGATTCCCAAATAGCTACAGCTATTTCAGAGATGGATACATGCAACCCCTGTTGCTATAATTTATCTTGATGAGTAAAAGGTTTCTAAAATATATTTTTAAATATCTTAACATTTCTTAGAATTCCACATTCATTACATTTTCTCAAAATGCAAATCACTCTGCAGTGAAGAATAAACTGCACATATAATCTCAAGTCCAGACAATGAAACCTTCTAACAACACAGAATGATTTTTTAAGTTACAGAGAACTGTAATGTATTCAGGTTAGCAATGCTGACTCTATGAAGTACACTACAAAAATCAATTTTTATCACTTGAAATCTATTGCAATTAGAGAGCAATGCCAAGTCACTGACACACTAATGGGTTTCAAAATATTTCAAAAAGAATAAGGAAATTGTGAAGTGTTTTAATTGAAATGCAGCTTGATTGGATGATATGAGTTTTCTGTAAAGCTAGCATATAAAACTATCATACCATACAGTGTTAAGTTTTAATAAATTTACAGCATTATCTAGCTACACTTTATAGAACAATTATCTTACACTGAACTTTTATTATATCTTCTAACATAAAAGGAGTTGTTTTTCTGTGTTCCAAGTGCTTGACTTTTAATTTCATTTTAGTACAATGTATAGCATTTCCAGAGAGGATGAGCCCTATAAAATTAGACGGGGCTTGCTTGGAAAGAATACTATATCTGACTGAAACATATTTTTCATGTATTTAACTGCAATACTATACCACATGGGCATGATTAAGCTTAAATTAGAAATCAGGTTTTCTAATTTCTGGGGTGTTAAATTACCAGGTTCAAAAATGATAATTTCTGACCATAAAAGCTGTAATAATTACACATAAAAAGTACTACTATTTCAAGAATATCACAATCCTCAGTTTTCATATCTCTTCATATTTTCTTAACTATCCCTTTTAGCTATGCATCCTATGATTCTTCTAATTTCTATGATAATACATCCTGGGCCTGGAAGGAACATCACTACCACCATCACCCCACCGCCCCCCCACACACACACATTTCTACACTTTTTTAATCATTCATGGAGCTCAGGAATATCTATCTTCTTCCTCCCCTTTTCATCTTTCCTTCCTTCCGCCTTCACACCACACCCATAAACCTAATGCAAATATCACATTAATCTCAACAAAACCCTTTCATTCTGGAGTGATATTTCAAGGACTGCATAACTTGTGCCTGGTATATTTAGATTCTTTTTGACCAACAACATAGAAGCAAACCAGACACAAATCTAGAGTTGTATTTTAGCCATGACATGACTGGGTGCTGTTTAGAATGAAAATCACCCCAGAAAAGAACTCATATTAAAACCCAAGGGTGTATTTTGTTCTTTCTTTTTGCTTCCTTTAAGATTCATTTCCCCATAGTACATACTGGTGAAGGGGTCTGGGGATTGTCTCACATTCCTTTTTACTTTCTCCACAGCATGGTGTTCCTATTAACTTACTTAACCATTCCTGTCCTGTCCTTTTATTCTCTGCAATGTCACCAATTAGGGCTGCACTAGTGTTCCAAGCATTAATAAAGGATTAGTATGACTAACAGGAATTACAGTGTTCAGTAGTTCATTAATTTTAGCATGTGTTAGAGTTACCAGAGCTTATTAAACCCTGACTGGTGAATCTCACTCCCAGAGTGGCTGACTCAGTACTTCTAGGTAGGGCCTGAAAATTTGCATTTCTAGTAAGTTCCCGGTAATGCTGATGCTGCTGCTCTACACTTTGAGAAACATTGTTTTAATTCAAGGGAAAAATCACATGATGAGTTAAACTCTTCTGGGACGGTTCCCTCTACTACATCCTTGTTCCTAATTTTGTGTCCCTATCCTCATTCTCAGGTCCACAATTCTCTGTGAGTGCACAAAAACCAAAAACCCCAAACCTGTCACAGTCAAGTCAATTTGATTATGACCCTACACATGTAGAGTAGAACTGCATTCCATAGGGTTCTCAAGGCTGTGACCTTTTTTGGAAACAGATCACCAGGCCTCTCTTCCAAGGCACCTCTGGGTGTGTCTGAACTACCAACCTTTTGGTTAGTAGTGGAGAGCTTAACGATTTGCACCACCCAGGAACTCCCTGTGAGAGCACACTCTTCCTCAAATATTTACCAGATAAACCTCCACCATTTAGGAAAGCTTTTGAGAGGTGTGGTTTTGCCTCAGGTTCATTTCCCCATATCTGAATTACTCACTGTAAAATAATATCTTGAAAACTTAAGATATATTTTTGAGAGAACATTTCATGATTGCTTTTGGTTTGCTCCACCAAATCTCACAGCACAGATTCAGGAGGCCATAGGTATTCCATTCTGATCTTCTTCAGTGTTTTCTCCACAACAACAACATGAGTCATATGTATTACACTTTGCCCTACCACTTTCTCTCTAGTAAATATCAAACCACACACATGTATACACACCACACATAGAGTCACACTACAAACATAAATTCTAAGTGACAACAATAGAGTTAACCTTAAAAAAGAAAAAGATTAAGTCAATTTTTGCAAACTTCTTCCATCACTCACAAGGCCACCTCTGTTACAATGAATTTGGTTAATATATATAGCAGTGTTGATACCTTTCAGTTATCAACCTGTCTCACTTGCCACCCTCACATCCAAATAATGCTCCTGGGCCCTTATTTCACGTCATGCCAGGAATAAGAAACAGGTCTATTAGAGAAAACCAAACCTCAATTTTTGCTTCTAAGGGTATTCAAAATCTAGGCCCAAAACTTGAAATCTATCATTATTATTTAAAGCTCTATTAATTTCTTCAACTATGGCAACTATTCTGTCTAAAATGGGTGTGAGGAAAGAGGCGGTGTTCATTCAGTCACTTGATAATAAATGTTAGAAATTCTTTTTAAAATAGATTCACTGGAGAGGTGGGGCCAGGTTGGTGGAGTAGTCAGATGCTTCTGGCAGTCCCTCTTACAACAAAAACCTGAAAAAACAAGTGAATTGATTATATATTACAATCTAGGAGCCCTGAACATCAAAGGCAAAGTTGAGGAACTGGACTGAGTGGCAGGGGGAGGGAGACATGTTCGGAAGCAGCGAGGAATTGGTGAATCTGAACCGGCGAAAGGCTGGGCCCTTCAAGCTGGATCAACTCATGATGCATGGTGAGGCAGGCAAGCGGCAACACTTGGGAGGCAATTGCCACACTGGGAAAGATCCAGCAGCAGATAGTCTATTCAGCCATCCAGAACCAGTGAGAAGCAGCCCTCGACTGGTGAAAGATAAGTACTTGCAACTGGCCTACCGCATGGATTAAAAACACCCCCCTTTGGGAAAAAATCTCTCTCACATTTACCTCCCCATTCCCTGCTCTGCACTGAGTCTGGGCCACCTTCAATGATTGCCGAGTCCCCTGGGCTGGAAGTAGGACCCATCATGTGCCCTGAGCCATTCTCCTGGCCTTGGAGAGAGAACAAATTAAAAAACTGGGGAAAACATAATCTACCAGATCCCTAAGCCAGGAACTCAGGGTAGGCACAGCTCCTTTACCTAGACATGGGCACTGAGTGCCTTTCCCCTTGCATAGACTTGTGTGGGCCCATTTCAATAGCGCAGGCCCTCATTACCACAGTACAACAGGGTATATATCTGAAATCTAACTTCAACTGCTTGAGCCATGAAGTGGCAGGTTCCCGACATTTGACACTGCTCTGCCTATCAAGCAGGGTCTTCATGTCCCCATATCAGTGGCCTGAGGACTGGTGGCTCCACGCATGCCACCTAGCCACTTGTGAAAGGGGCCTGAGAATCAGTGGTGCCTCCCAGTCCTTACAGTCAATAGCACTGGGTGCTCATAATCGAGCTGCAAAACCCTTCCATCTAAGTGCCCTAGGGAACAATGACACACTTTCCTCCCACTCAGGGATGGCCCCCTGCAGCAGCCGGATGCCTGTACCTACACCAAACACCCATGCCTGTCTAGGACTGTAGGTGATAGCTTGCGCCACACACTTGGCGGCCGACTACCTGGACACCTGAGCTGAATCCATATAGGGAGAGTGGGCAGACTCCTGGGCTCACATACTTACGGGCAGGTCTGAACATCTGGTGGCAGGATGCTGGAGTTTCAGGGGCACAGGTGATCAGGCTAGCTCACATGAGCAGCCTATCTGGGCATATCAAAACAAGAAACTAGGACACAGTAAGCAAACATAAAATAAATAAATATAATAACTTATTGATGTCTCGGAAACAAAAGTCAATATCAAATCACATAAAGAGGCAGTCCATGCTGGCTTCAGCTAGGTCCCAAAATAAAGAATCTAGAAATTTTCCAGAGGAGGAAAATTTTCTGGAATTACTAGAAGCAGAATACTGAAGATTAATATACAGAACTCTTCATAAGATTAGAAAGGAAATTAAAACACAGAACATACAATGGGGAAAATAAAAAGATTAGAGAAGAGCATAATGACGAATTTAATAGGCTGCAAGAATCCAGAGAGAGACAGCAATCAGAAATCCAGAAGATTAACAATGAAATTTCAGAGTGACACAACTCAATAGAAAGTCAAAGGAGCAGAATTGAGGCAATGGAACCCAGAATTAGTGAGATTGAAGATAAAGCACTTGACACCAACTTACTTGAGGAAAAATCAGATAAAAAGATTTTAAAAAATGAAGAAACCCTAAGAATTATATGGGATTCTATCAAATGGAATAACCTATGAGTGACTGGAGTACCAGAACAGGGGGATAACAGAAAATACAGAGAGAAATGTTGAAGATTTGTTGGCAGAAAACTTCCCTGTTATCATGAAAGATGAGAAGATATCTATCCAAGATACTCATCAAACCCCACATAAGATAGATCCCAAAAGAAAGCCACCAACACATAGCACAATCAAACCTCCCAAAACCAAAGATAGAGAATTTTAAGAGAACTTAGGGATAAACTAAAAGTCATCTACAAAGTAAAGTCAATAAGAATGAGCTCAGAATACTCAGCAGAAACCATGCAGGAAAGAAAGGAATGGGATGACATACATAAAGCCTTGAAGGAAAAAAATTGCCAGCCAAGATATTTATACCCAGCAAAACTGTTTCTCAAATATGATGGCGAAATTAGGGCATTTCCAGATAAACAGAAATTTAGGGAATTTGAAAAAACAAAACCAAAATTACAAGAAATACTAAAGGGAGTCCTCCAGTTAGACAATCAATAACATCAGATAACAACCCAAGACTAGAACAAAGGGCAGAGCAACCAGGTATCAACCAAGATAGGGAAGTCACAAAATTAAATCAAAGCTAAAACACTGAAAATAGGGAAACAGAGATGGCAATACGTAAAAGATGATAACATTAAAACAAAATAGAGGGACTAAAAAATGTAGACATAGATTTTTCATATGGAGAGGAAGTCAAGGCGATATAAAGAAATAAAAGACTGGTATAAACTTAGAAAAATAGGGGTAAATATTAAGGTAACCACAAAGGAAACTAACAATCCTACACATCAAAATAAAAAGCAACAAAAATGTAAAGACTGAACAAATACAAAATCAACACCAATGAAAAAGATGAAAAGAAAATACATAAAGAAAAATGACTCAGCACAGAAAATTAAGTGGAACAAAGAAACCGTGAACAACACACAAAAAAAGACATCAAAATCACAGCACTAAACTCATACCTATCAATAATTATGCTGAATTTAAATGGACTAAAGCACCAATAAAGAGACAGAGAGTGGCAGATTGGATAAAAAAACACGATCTGTCTATATGCTGCATACAAGAGACACACCTTAGACTTAAAGATACAAATAAACGAAAACTCAAAGGATGGAAAAAAATATATCAAGCAAATAACACTCAAAAAAGAGCAGGAGCGGCAATATTAATCTCTGACAAAATAGACTTAAAGTAAAATCAACCACAAAGGATAAGGAAGGACACTATACAACAATTAAAGGGGTCAATACACCAGGAGGACGTAACTATAATAAATATTTACACACTCAACAACAGGGCTCCAAACTACATAAAACAAACTCTAACAGCATTGGAAAGAAAGATAGACAGCTCCACAATAATAGTAGGAGACTTCAACACACCACTTTCAGTGAAGGACAGAACATCCAGAAAGAAGCTTAATAAAGACACGGAAGATCTAAATGCTACAATCAACCAACTTGATCTCATGGACATATACAGAACACTGCACCCAACAGCAGCCAAGTATACTTTCTTTTCCAATGCACATGGAACATTCTCCAAAATAGACCACACGTTAGGCCATAAAGCAAGCCTTAACAGAATCCAAAGCATTGAAATCTTACAAAGCATCTTTTCTGACCATAAAGCCATAAAAGTACAAATCAATAACAGAAAAACAAAGGGAAAAAAATCAAACACATGGAAACTGAAAACATGTTGCTCAAAAACTACTGGGTTATAGAAGAAATCAAGGATGGGATATAGAAATTCATAGAATCAAATGAGAATGAAAACACATCCTACCAGAACCTTTGGGAAACAGCAGGAGCAGCGCTCAGAGGTCAGTTTATAGCAATAAAGGCACACATCCAAAAAGAAGAAGGGCCAAAATCAAAACATTAACCCTACAACTGGAACAAGTAGAAAGAGAGCAGCAAAAGAAGCCTTCGGGCGCCAGAAAAAAAGGAAATAATAAGAATTAGAGCAGAATTAAATGAAATAGAGAATAGAAAAACAACTGAAAGAGTTAATAAGACCAAAAGTTGGTTCTTGGAAAAGATCAACAAAATTGATAAACCATTGGCCAAGCTGACAAAAGAAAAACAGGAGAGGAAGCAAATAACACGTATAAGAAATGAGATTGGCGATATCACAACAGACCCAACTGAAATTAAAAGAATCGTAACAGAATACTATGAGAAACTGTACTCTAACAAATTTGAAAACGTAGATGAAATGGACAAATTTCTTGAAACTCACTACCTACCTAAACTAACACCATCAGAGGTAGAACAACTAAATAAACCTATAACAAAAGAAGGGATTGAAAAGGTAATTAAAAAACTCCCAACAATAAAAAGCCCTGGCCCGGATGGCTTCACTGAAGAATTCTACCAAATTTTCAGAGAAGAGTTAACACCACTACTACTAAAGATATTTCAGAGCACAGATAAGGATGGAATACTCCCAAATGCATTCTATGAGGCCAGCATAACCCTGATACCAAAACCAGGTAAAGACATCACAAAAAAAGAAAATTGCATATCAATATCCCTCATGAGCATTGATGCAAACATTCTCAACAAAATGCTAGCCAATAGAACATATCAAAAAAATAATTCACTATGATCAAGTGGGATTTATACCAGCTATGCAGGGATGGTTCAACATAAGAAAAACAATCAGTGTAATCCACTACATTAATAAAACAAAGACAAGAACCACATGATCTTATCAATCAATGCAGTGATACTCACGAGGGGTTTGCCTCTTAGCTCAAGCAGATACAAGAGACTAAACAAGCAGCTTCTGTCCGGAGGTGAGATGGGAAGGCAGAAAGGGTCAAGAGCTGGTTGAATAAACATGGGAAATCAGGGGTGGAAAGGAAGAGTGTTATGTCACAGAATAGGGAGAGCAATTAGGGTCACATAACAATGGATGTATAAATGTTTATATGAGAGACTAACTTGAATTGTAAACTTTCGTTTAAAGTACGACAATTAAAACAAAGACATAAAATGTGTGCAGCTCACCAGTATGGTGGAAAAACAAAAAAAAAAAACAAATAAAATAGATTCACTTAAGTACATTATCGATACAATTTTAAAAAGGATCACATGTATTGAAAATAAAAAAGTTGAATTTCTTTTAGAAACAATATAATTGTATTCGTGAGGATACTACTAGGTTCTGTGACAAACAAATCACAATAAATATTTATTTCTCACTCATATAACCATCTAAAATGGTTCTAGGACAGGGAGGATAGGGGTGGAGATGGGGGAGGGTCTACTACACACAGGTATTCAAGGACCCAGGCTGCCAGCGGCTCTGCCACTTTCAACATGAGATTTCCTAAGTATTCCTGAGTGTAGCTATCCAGCTGACAGATGGAAAAAGAGAAAGCAAAGAAGGAACACTGACTTCTTAATCACTTCAGCTCAGAAGTCCAATTACTTCTAATCAATTCTATGAGCAAAAATGAATCGCAATCTCACACCTAGACTAGGAGTTCTCAGAAATGCAGTCACTCATTGGGCAGCTGCTTACCAGAGACAACCGTTTACTATGGAAGAGGAAGCGCCTATTTGTGATATCTCTGACACAATGGCATCTGAGAGATCCTGGAAGGAAAACAGAGCAATGACCTGATAAATGTGTGGATAAATCTATATGACAAATGACTGCCTGTATAAAACAATAATAGCATCTTCTGGATTTAAGATGTTAAAAAATCAAAATATATGAAAATAATGCAGGAAGTGAGGAAAAGAGTAAATAAAATTGAAGTGTTCTTGTACTGTCCAGGAATAAAGTAAAAGTGACAACTAATAGTTGATTTTGATAAGCCAAGGATACAATCACTAGAATACCTACTAAAATAGATAAAACAGTATAGTTTCTGATCTAATAGAGATAAAAAGATTTTAAAAAATTCTTTTAAATCCTAAAAATACTCAGTTCTTAAAGGCAAGAAAAGAGGGGAAAGAAGAGATTGAGTAGGCACGATAAGTATAAAACACTTTAAAGGTAACAGCTTTAAACCCAATTGCGTCAGTAAAATTATAAATGTGAATTTACTAAAGGCTATAATTAAAAATAGTTTCAAATTGGATTTTTAAAAAGACAAAAATAGTTTACACAGAAACAAAACATAAGGATACAGAAAGGTTGAATGCAAAAGGTTTAAAAATATATATATACCATAAAACCACTAAACTAAAGAGAGCTTATATAGCTTCATTAATATCAGAACACACAACTACATACACACATACATATTCAAGCAAAAAGCAAACACTAGATATAGAGATACTTCAAATTTCTTTTGCCAGTAAGTGAAAACAATTTGTATGCACCCAATAACATAATCTCAAAATATACTAACAAAAATTAATTGAAGTTCTAGGAAACACATAATCTTGGTGGCTAATTTTGAAATACATCTCTCAGTAACAGAGAAATGAAGAAAACAATGTTTTAAAAACACAGATGATTAGACAACATAACTGGAAAATACAAAGCATCTGCATCTGGTAATTTAACATTTAAAACTTGAGTGAAATATAGAAGGAGATAAACACAAAAATCAAATAATGAAAATCGACTCAGCGGCAATGGGTTTGGTTTTTGGCTTAAGATAGAGGTATATCAAGTCCCATATGCACTGAAGTAAGAGATCATCATTAAGACTGAAAGAAGGCAGGACTTACTGCAGTACAGGAATGGATATTGGTAACAAATTCAGCAGGTGTCGACTATAACTGAGTAAACTAATTGTGATAGGCAGAATTATAAAGATGGTCCCCAAGATTCCTATTCCCTGGTTACTCAATCAACCACTAATCTAGCTAATGCTATGAAAGGATATTTGCAGATGTAATTAAAGTCCCAAGAATTGACCTTAAAAGGTGGAGATTATCTGCATGGGCCTGACCTTCTGAAAGCAGAGAGTGTTTTTCTGGCTAGCAGCAGACATGGAAGTCAGAGACTGAGACATGAGAGAGATCTGACTAGTCTTTGCTTGCTTGAGGACAGAGAGAGAGTCATGTGCCAAGGAATGCGGGTGACCTTTAGGAGCTCAGAGTGGCCCACCAGCTTACAGTCAGCAAGGAAGAAGAGACCTTAGTCCTACAACCGCAAGGAACTGAAATCAGCCAACAGCCTGAATGAGCTTGGCAGTAGATTTTTTCCCTAAAGCCTCAGATAAGAGTTCAGCCTGATTAACACCTTCATTTCAACCTTTTGAGAAGCTAAACAGAGAATCCAACCAAACCATTCAGACTTCTTACCTACAAGACTAGGATCTAATAAATGGTTGTTGATTTAAGCCACTGAGTTTGTGGTAGTTTGTTATGCAGCAATAGAAAATGAATATACTAGTAATATATGATATTATGATGTTTTGATCCACAAGATGTCATGAAAAACAATACATCTTAAGAAGACTATCTGCATGTCTAGTATAGTCAAAGACCAAACAAAAACTAATTTTCAAAACTCAAAAACAAAAATAACACAAAAATTAAAGTTTCTGGTCATAGTTTGTGAATTAACTAAAGATGTTCTTGTTGCCAACCACATGTAAAGACTAGATTGGTCACATAAAGAATTAGATCAATGCTCACATTAAAGGAATAGAGAAAAATGATTTGAAACTGCACTTATACACTCACTTAATGGATCTTAAATCCACCCCCCCACCACCCCACCCTGTGTTCCAGGTTCTGGGACACAAACATGAACAGACATAGACCCAACCTTCAAGAGGCTCACAGTGCCTAGCACAGGGCAAATTATTCAATACACCTCTGTTGAATTAATGCATCCTAAATGAAGTGTAACAGGAAGGCAAACACGCATCCCTAAATGACAATACACTATGATAAATGCTATAATTTGAACATTAAGCCATTATTCACATTTATATGAAATATTCCAGAAAGCTATTCTTTACAAAAATTATCACAAAAAGAGAAAGCAGCTTTATTGCTATAAAAGAAAGTATTTAAAACTACCACCAAAAAAAAAAAAACTATGAATCACCAACAAATTTTAAGAACTTGATTAAAGCATACTGCAAAATCCTTATATTTTTTCCCTAAGAGCAAGTATTATGATGGCAAATATTAATTTATATATTCATTTGTTCTCATCTTCAAACGACATGGCTTTTTTAGGGAACAACAAATGTAAATACACATTAATAAAGTTGAAAATTAATCAAATATCCAAGAAATACAATACCAACAAATATCAGAGTCTACATAGTTAAATGCATTGTGAAAAAATGAAAATAGAAACTAATTTATCTTTCTAACCATAAGACAGTGGCAATTATTAAGAATGCAAAGATGAATCTTAAATTGTCTTTTCCTTATACATTTCTTACTTCCTTATATATCATCAGCTTACAATGGTTTAAAAGTCAAAATGTTACTGATGACTTGTTATATTCTAGGTCAAGATTTTTGAGTCTTTAATTCTTGCTTGAATATTTATACTAGTTTATAGATAGACTTAAGACTATTCTCTAAATAATTTTTTGCCAAACTTACACAAATGCTTTTCATAAGGTAAATTATTTTTATCATCTGTTCACATTTATTTCTAAAATTAGAAAGCAAAAAGTAAAATTTCAGTGTATCCAACTGTTTGCTTATAAATATTTTATATAATGGGTTGGAACAAATCATTTGAACATGGGTTTTCCAGTTCACAAAAAACATCAATTGATTTGATTTTAACAGTTAAAAAAGAAAACTTTAAAAGAAAAACTATACAAATATATATATATTTTTAGTCTTTGTCACAGCCCTGGTGATGCAGTGGTTAAGCACTCGGCTGCTAACACAAAGGTCAGCGGTTCAAACTCACCAGCCACTCCACAGGAGAAGGATATGGCAGTCTGCTTCCATAAAGATTACAGCCTTGGAAACCCTATGGGACAGTTCTACTCTGTCCTATACGGTTTCTATGAGTAGGAATCGACTCGAAGGCAATGTAAAAAAGTCTTCGTTAGGTCCTCCTCCTCCTCTGGACCTCAAAAAGTTGTAACACCGTCCCAAGAGCTCTTCCTAGACCCTCTTTTCCTCCATATCAGTACTGTTTCCCTAGAAGATCTCTGACAATATCATAGATTTAATGTCATCTAAGAAGCCCTGGTGGTGCAAACGGTTAAGCACTCAGATGCTAACTGAAAGGCTGGTGGTTCAAACTCACTCAGACACTCTGTGGGAGAAAGACCTGGTGATCTGCTTCCGTAAAGATTACAGCCAAGAAAACCCTATGGGGCAGTTTTGCTCTCTCCTAAAGGGTCACTATGAGTCAGAATCAACTTGACGGCAGTGGGTTTGGTTTTTTGATTGGTTTTTTAATTTTAGGCCCTAACATTTTCCCTCAGTTTGATTTTATATATCTAAATTACTACTTCAAATTCAAAAAGAATCTCATATGTAACATGTCCAAAACATAACACTTAATTTCCCACTCCACCTTACCCTACAACAGTTGTCCCTATCTTAATAAATGTTAATACCCGTTTCTCAAGTCAGAAACCTTGGAGTCATCTTTCCCTCTTATCCATCTCCAATCTGCTGGCAAGTTGTTGCCTGTACCTTTAAATATATCCCAATCTTAACCCTTTCACCACTACCACCTTTTTCTAAGCTACCATTCTGTATTTCCTTTCTGTCCTCCTGCTTCCAATTTTGCCCCCTGTATCAATCAGAGTTCAGTGGCAGGTAAGAGGAGCCACTTCACCTATTTCAAACAGAAGGTATTTAATACAGGATTTGGAATACTAACAAGATCACTGGAAGATTAGAAGAGCAAGATCTAGGTTAGATTTCCAGGAATAACTCCTATGGCACCCCTGAAGAATTGGTCCACCAAGAGAAACCCTACTTCTACTATAATCAGGAAGGTAGAAGACAGGGAAGTTGTTGTCCCATCACTTGGGTCTACATCACTTTAGCTGTAATCTAGTTGTCTTCAAAGTCATGATACACCTGCTAAATCCACATCAGCAAAAATAGCTTGCACGCTGTTGCCTTTGTCTTCAATGAACTGAGCGCTAAACTAAAGTTCATATAAGTACATCATACTGGCAGAAACTAGATCCCACCTGGAACCATAGCCACAAAAGAATCTGATAAATCTAGTGTTTAATTTTCCAGTCTCCGCAGTAGAGTAAGGCATACTGGAAAGGTGTTGGAACAGTTATTGAATGAGTCAAACTACTTTTTCCAACACTTATCCCGCCATGCAGCAGCAGGGGTAACCCTTTCAACAGTAAATTAGATCGTATCATTCCTCTGCTCTATATCCTCTAATTGCTTCCCATTGCACTCCAATTAAAACCTAAATTCCTAAAAGATACTGCAGGATATGGCCCCTGCCTACCTCTCCAACTTGTCTCTTGTTACACGCCGTTGTTCAATCTAACCATACTGTCCTTCTTGTTGTTTTTCAAATACACCAAACTCATTCCTGAATCAGGGATATTGTCATTGTAGTTCCCTCTTGCACCTAATCTTTATATATTTTCTTAACTTTCTTCAGGCCTCCACTTGAATGTCGCTTCCTAAGAAAGACCTTCCTTACTACCTTATCTAAAATAGAGAATCTCACCTACCCATGCTCCTTTTCTATCCTACTTTATTTTTTCTCCCAATCGCTCAAGTTCAAAACTTTAGAAACATCCTTGACCTCACTTTCTTCCCTTGTTTCCTATATTCAACTTGCAGCTTATATTTGTAGATTCTGCTAAGAAGCTTAAAATATATAGACATATGTCTCAGTCATCTAGTGCTGCTCCAACAGAAATACCACAAGTGGATAGCTTTACAAAGAGAAATTTATTCTCTCACAGTCCAGTAGGCTACAAGTCCAAATTCAGGGCACCAGCTCCAAGGGAACGCTTTCTCTGTTGAATCTGGAGGAAGGTCTGTGTCATCAATCTTCCCTTGGTCTGGGAGCTTCTCTGTGCAGGAACCTCAGATCGAAAGGACACGCTCTGCTCCCAGCACTGCTTTCTTGGTGGTATGAGGTTCCCATGTGTCTCTGATCATTCTCTCTTTTATATCTCAAAAGAGATTGCATTAAGACACTAATCTTGTCAACCTCATCAGTATAACCTCATCACAGTGAGAATTTATAACACATGAGGAGATCACATATAACCTCATCATAGTGGTAGAGTTTACAACACATAAGGAAATCACATCAGATAACACAATCATACAACACTGGGAATCATGACCTAGCCAAGGTGCTACACACATTTTTTGGGGGACACAATTCAATCCATGACAACATACAAGTAAATCTGGGGTCAGGTGTACTAAATCAAATTAAAGAGCAAAAGGTTTTAAACTGGCCATTTTTCTGCTTTTTCTCCTCTATGTTCCCTAGTCTAAAAGCCTTTTATGACATTTATGTAACCTTATCTAAAGAATTTCACTCCCATATTTGCTAAGCGAGATTGGACTTCAGTTTAATTTTGATATATGGATTTAAATTGATATGCTTAGCAGCCAAATGTTGACAGCACCTATATACATCTGAAATAATTATAACCTAATTAATGATGTTTTTATCATAAAATTTATAATTTCCAACAAAAGAGGGCAACACCAAGTGTGACTTTTGAAGAATAATAAAATCTCCACCTTGCCAGCGTAAATGGAAAAGTTTCAAACTAGAGGCACTCATGTCAGACATAAGAATGATGGGATCAACAAGCATTCCCAGAAAACAAAAGGTCAGGATGTACAGCATTTGGGAGGAATGTGTCTAGATGTAAACAATTTGTTCCTCCCAAAATCTGTTCATGACTACAATCATGAACTCCTTCCTAGCCAGTGGCCGACATTTACATGTCAAAGGACTTCAGGCTGAAGCTAATCTCATCCACAATCAATCATTAACCCCCTACCTTTCCTTTGTTCTCTATGTATATAGACCCCTGTCTCCACTTGAACAGTTGAATGCTTTGTATTTTGGCCTACTGCAGGCTAGCTCGAGCTGTATTATTCCTCAATAAATCTTCTTTTCATTCACTCCTAACACAGTATGAGATTTTCTTCTTTGAAACAGGCTAGTCTCTCTTGTTAATCACTCTAAATGATCTGAGATGCTAAGCATTTACAGTGATGGGAGAGGTGCTGAAGTGACAGGGTTTTGGAGACAATATTAAAGTATGAAAAAGAACCTAGTCCATAGGTATTGATTTTTCACTTCTTTGAGCAAGTCTTGATAATCAAAATAGTTACTCCCTTGAGGCTTTAGTTACTTATGTGGTTGATAAATTATCTAAAATCATGGAAGCCAGACCAGATTCTATCTTTTTAACATCACCAACATCATTAAGAAAGCCAGATTTCTAAAACTTAAACCCTGGTAACTACAAAATTCCTCCTCCACATGTCATTTGTATCCCTCCTGATCTTTCCACTTCCAAGGCCATTACTTTAGTTCAGGCCCATATAACTTCTTGCCTGATACTTCCTCAAATGTCTCCCTTGCCTTGTCTCTCCCTTTAATTCTAATCTATCACACACTACTGTCAGAAGTGTTGTCAGAAGCAAGAGCTTTGATCATACCATTCTCCTGTTCACAATCCTTTGATAGATTCCCATTAAGTACCACATATAAGGTTGCCCAGAACCCAGCTCTGACCTAAATTTTCAGTTCCAACTCCAACTACTTATCAGCAGCTACTCCAAGAGACCAAACTCCATAGTTTCCCTAAACACAACAGCTCTGATTTACTGCTACAGTATTGCACTTAGTGATGAAGGTGGGATTTATCCACTTTGCCCTTTATTATTACTCCCATTTTATATACAAGGAAATTGAAACACATAGAAATTAAGCAACTTGTTCAATATCACACAGCTCTTAAGTTGTAGAGCCACGATTCCAACTCATGTAAAATGGCCTCAGTGTTATCTTAACCACAACTCCATACTGTACTACAGAGTCTTTAACAATAATATTATTTTTCACAAACATTTGTTGTCTCGCATTGGGAGGATAGTGAGAATGCTGTACATATGCATATGCATTTTTAAAAATATATGAAAAGGAAAATGGGTGTGAGTTGATGTTTGAAGCAAAATGGTGGACTACAGTGGTCAATTTTTGGTTACCTCCCCTCATCGATTCTCTTTTCCCTATCTTCCATATTCTCAATTGAACTTAAATTTCCCATCCATATGTATTAGATGAGACTGATCCCATCCTCTGTTCAGGAGACAAGCTCCATTTCACTTAATTCAATCAGCATATCCTCTCCTCCTGACCAGCCTAAGGTTGAGCATATGACACAATTTAAATCAGTGGAAAGTTAGAAAGGTTTCAAGGTGCTGCTGGGCGGAAATAAAGCTTTCACTCTCATCTGAAAATGACATCATTCTCCCCACTATAGGCAAATAAGAAAACATGAAGTACTAATTACTGCTGAAATATATCTTCAAAAAAAAAAAAATAAAGGAATCTAGCCTTAATTTAAAGCCAACACTATGGAAATCTTTGTGGAGGGATGAAAAGCAACTGCATGCTTAATGACAACATTGAACCACTAGGGGGATCCCTGCCTGAAGCTCATACTCTCTGCGCATTTATTTTTTTAATTACATGAGCTAATACACTTGCTTTATTGTTTAAGACAGTTTAAATTGAATTTTCTGTTATTTTAAACTGAAATATACCCAACTGATAAATAGAATAATAGTCCCTGTCTTCAGAGAACACTATACCAAACAAATGGCCTTTTGTTCTGATTATATTCTCCCTATTGTTAGCAAATGTGTGTTGAATTAGCCTTTCTTTGCATAACAAAGATGCAGAATTGGGAAGAACAGATCTGCCTTAAGTTAAAGCTATGCAGGACAAAAGAGATTAAGGAAAAAAAAAAAGGAATACTCAATTCAACCCATCTTACCAGCTGCAATATCATACACTCATTCTTTCCCTCGTCCTCTCCCCTTTCTTACTTCAGTTGTAAACAAATTTTCCTGAATACAAAAGTTACCGAGAAAGGGAAATGATGTCTTACCCCTGTAATTGCATCAGGGACTCTGCTTGGTCAACCTCAGAAGCTCTGTTACATAAAGTTGAACAGTCACTTCGGGATTGACCTACCTCATGCTCTTGGAAATACAGCCAGACTTCTTAGAAGTAACGATGGTGAGATTTTGTCTCATGCACCTTGGACATGTTATCAGGAGGGACCAGTCCCTGGAGAAGGACATCATGCTTGGTAAAGTAGAGGATCAGCGAAAAAGAGGAAGACCCTCAACAAGATGGATCAACACAGCGGCTGCAACAATGGGCTCAAACATAGCAACAATTGTGAGGACAGTGCAGGACCAGTTGCTAAGAGTTGGAGCTGACTCAAGGGCATCTAACAAAAACCATCACCACGACATACTTTTAGTGGAGCCTCTATGTTATGACTGGCCCATCTTTATAGGTTCTGAAATAATACCAGTTATATAATTTACCCAGGAATAAAAAAGCCCCAAGGAATGAGAATGAACTCATGCTAACTCATAATGGACAGATTTATAAGTCAAATGTCAACTCATTAATTAAAACCAAGGGATGCACTTAGCAAAGGATAGTAGCTAAAAGCACAGGTCTGTGTGTCAAACTGCCTATATTCAAATCTCAGTATACACCACCTTAGAAATTTGTGACCTTGGCCAAGTTGCATAACCTCTTTATGCTTCAGTTACATTTTCTAGAAAGGGCTGTTGTGAAGATTAAATCAGTTTGCGTGTGTGTGTGTGCATGTTTGTTTTGGTATGTATATAGATAGACAGACAGACAGACAGACAGACAGATAGATAGATAGACAGATTTAGTATTTAGTTCATTGCTGTTAGGTGCCATTAGGTACTATGTACAACAGAACAAAACACTGCCTAGTCCTTCCCCATCCTCACAATCATTGCTATGTTTGAGCTTCTAAGGAGCATTCTGGCTATACTTCTTCTGGCTGTTCCTCTGGCAGTCTGTGGTATATTCAATATTCTCTGCCAACACCATAATTCAAATGCATCAATTCTTCTTCAGCCTTCCTTGTTCATTGGCCACCTTTTCTACAGGTGCCAGGCATTTTACAAAATACTATCTATAAATAGTATTTTGTAAAATACGTAACACCTATGAAGTACCTAATTTTTGTTCTCATTAATAATGATCACTATTCAAGCTTTTTTTTTTTTTACTATAAACTGCATTAGTGATGAAAATGGAATTAGACTGTTTCATACAGGTCATGATAAAATCTTAATAATTAGCATGTTTTCTTAAATTGATTAGCTCTGGTATTATTTGCCCTTGAACTAGTCTCTAAAAGTCCAAATTTCCTTCCTAAACACAATAAATTACCTCATTATAGTTATATTACAATTTATATTTTTGCATTTTATGCTGGCTGCCCCTCATTATCTAGAGAATCATTAGACATAAACATGGTGAGAATGGGGTAGACGAAAAAAACCAAACTCATTGCTATCGAGTTGATTCCAACTCATAGTGACCCTATAGGACACAGTAGAACTGCCCCATAGGCCCCATAGGGTTTCCAAGGAGTGGCTGGTAGATTCGAACTGCATACGTTTTGGTTAGCAGCTGAGCTCTTAACCACTACGCCACCAGGGCTGCAAGAATGGGGTAGAGGGTGTCTTAATTATCTAGTGCTGCTATAACAGAAATACTCCAAGTGGATGGCTTTAACAAAGAGAAATCTATTCTCTCACATTCTAGGAGGCTAGAAGTCCAACGTCACGATGCCAACTTCAGGGGAAGGCTTTCCCTCTCTGTCGGCTCTGGGGGAAGGTCCTTGTCACCAATCATCCCCAGTCGAGGAGCTTCTCAGCACAGGGAGGCCGGGTCCAAAGGACATGCTATTCTCTTGGCTCTTGTTTCTTGATGGTATGGGGTTACCATGTCTCTCTGCTTGCTTCTCTCTTTTATATCTCAAAAGAGATTGACTTAAAATACAACCTAATCTTGCAGATTGAGTCTTACCTCATTAACATAACTGCCTCTAATCATGCCTCATTAATATCATAGACATATGATTTATAACACATAGGAAAATCACATCAGATGACAAAATGGTGGACAATCACACAATACTGGGAATCAGGGCCTAGCCAAGTTGACAGATATTTTTGGAGGACACAATTCTATCCACGACATAGGGTTTAAAATTCCTCCAGGTTAGCTTCTCACTTGCTGCAGAAATCCATCTTAATGTTTTCCTGGAAGTTAAATCATCCAGTTTATGCTTGGTGTTATGTGTTAAAGTGTGTCCTCCAAAAAGTTACATTGGAATCCTTATGCCTATACCTGTGACTGAGATCATTTGGAAATAGGGTCTTAGAAGATGTTACCAGATAGGTTAACATAAGATCATACTGGAGTAGGATGAGTCCTAATCCTATTTGATTGGTGTCCCTACAAATGAAGAGAAAATATAGACAGATAGAGGAAGGATGGCATTGTGAGGATGGAGGCAGATGCAGCTGCAAGCCAAGGAATGCTAAGGACTGCTGGGAGCCACCAGATGCTAGAATTGAGGCATGGAACAGTTTTTCTCTCAGAACCCTCAGAAGGAATCAATACAGCCAATACCCTGATATGGACTTCAGGACTGTGACACAATAAACTTCTGTTCTTATGAGCAACCCAATTTGTGGTATGTTGTTACAGCAGCCCTAGGAATCTAAGACGCTTGAATAAGGCCAGTGATAAGAAGCCTCAAAACCCCCTTGAGTCAGAATCAACTTGTCTGCAACTAACAACAACCATTAAAGCAGCTTCTTCTATTGAAAGGCAAACCTAACTATTTTTAAAATTCCTTATATTTTCCTAAAATTTTCACACATTTTTCTTACAACTCTATTTGAATAGCTTCATTCAGATTTGAAAGTGAGTACAAAGCAAATATATTCACAACTACATATACATTTGTAAAAGTTATTTTCTTGTTGAAGTTAGCGTAACACATAATAAGCAAAACATATTTATTATTTTCATTGGTACCAATGAAATGTCAAAAATTTTAAAAAGTCATGCTTTGAACTTCTACAAATTTACATGCAAGCAAAATAATTAGAAGTTTATATGATTTGTTCTAATTAGATTAGGATTCCATGAAAATTTGCTACTGTGTATCTTTCTAGCTTACTGACAGACTATGAACTACACATTTTGAATACTTTGTAACCTTACTTTCTATGTTTAAGAATTTGTATTAAGAACTGTCCCTCCATATTGCTAATAAATTTATATATGATTTTTAAAATAATTGTAGCAGAAACTGCTAACTAAGCTTTATTATAATTATCTGTGAATATATGTCTTCCTTCCTAGGTACAATTGACTTGAGAACAAGGATTATTATTCATAGCACAGGGCCTGATGTGTAAAGCATTTTAGTAAGAATGAATGAATGAGCAAACAAATGAACCATCTAGGTTATGGTCCTGTTTATGCCATTTTCCATCTGTGTAAATTTGAGCAAGTTGTTCTTTTTTTAATTTCCTGAGTTTCAGTTTTCTCTTCAATAAATAAAGAAAAAATAGCTAACTAATAAGCTATTTGTGAGAATTCAGTAACATGTGAAATGCTTCAAAAACTTAAAGCCCCCAATTCGAATATAACATATTTCTATTTTAATTTTGACTTATCTGAATTAACTTCTTTTCTCTTTGTAGCTATTATCTACCCAACTCTAATGTATTCTCCCATCTTAGATGATTTCAAGACATAGATCATTCATTACGCTAGCATTCAAACATTATTCTTGGATAACACTATATTGCTGTTAGTAGCCCTTCTCATCCTGGGCTTGACCTTAATCTTGATTCCATTTTAATTACTAGTATGGCCACATCTTGAACTTATTCATTACATAGCATATCAACCTCCTATTCTTTGATCATGTCATCTTTTAAGAGTCTATACTTAAGCCTTATTTTGCCCAACAGTAAGTTACTCCATATTTTGACTTTGAGCAAACTTTATCTGGCTTTACCTGTCTCCTTTCTCTGCTAGAATGTGTTCTGGTTATTTATTGCTACATAAAGAACTACCCCTAAAACTAGAGGCTTAAAACAACAATCATTTATTTTGTTCATAAATCTGCACTTTACTCATGACTCAGTGGGAAGGGCTCATCTATGCTCTAAACGGCATCAGCTGGGGAAACTTGACAGAAGGCTGGAGGATCCATTTGCAAAGGAGCTCATTCACCTGGCTGGCAAGAGGTGTTGACTGTTGGCTGAGAGCTCAGCCAGAATTGAGGACTAGGGGCCTCAGTTCCTCTTCACATGGGCCTCTCCATGGGCTGCTTGGCTTCTGCACAGCATGGTGGCTACACTCAAGAGTGAGTATCCCAAGAGAATCACCCAGAACTGCATGAAATTTTTTAATGATCTAGCCTCAGAAGTCAGTCACATAGCAACATTTCTGCCATACTCTATTGGTCAAAGCAGTACCAAAGGTCCATCTAGGGGATGGGAAGCAGACTTTACCTCTCAATGAGAGGAGCGTCAACATCACATTGTAAGAAGAACATAGCAATGGAATATATTGTGGCAGCCATCTCTGAAAAATACAGTCTGCCACAGTCCACTCTCTGGTCACAGCATTTCAAATGCAAAATACAAGCGACCCCACTCTGAACACTCCTGAGTTTCATCCCATTAAGGCATCAACTTAAAGTCCAAGATCTTGTCATCTAATTTCGTTTACATGTAGATGAGACTCCGCCCTTGTGGTTCCTCTGGTACAACTCTTCAAATACTGTTCCTCTCAATCTAAAGACCTTGAACTAAAGAGATATGCCCCAGACATATCAAACAAACTAATGAGAGAACAAGCATAGGATATGTAAAAACTGTGCGGGCGATGTCTGATCTCCTGTAACTTTGCACAAGAAGGAAGGAGAATCAAGATCAACAACCTAAGGCTGATTCCTATGAGCCAGAGGTCAGACATGCCTCTTCTTTCCATCACCTTTACCAATTCTGACACCAACCACCTCTCCCACCCGACTCTCTACTTCTCTGCTGGGTTCGATGATTCATTGCAATGGCCACACAGAACTCACAGACAATACTGACAATTATGGGATTTACTAGGGAAGTAAAAGGTTGCAATTTAGGTTTAGGAATGTTCAGGATACAGTTCTTCCATCAGGACAGCCACTTCCCAGCTGTGCTCACAGGCATGGCTCTCTGGCCCTCAGCTTCTGCCTTGCTTGGGCAAGTGTTACAAAGCTCTTTTAGCTCTGCTGATAAGTGCCCAGAGGCACCCTACTGCCCAAAAGGCACTCAGTGTTCTCGCTCTGTGGGCTGGGAAGCTCACCACATTGACCATTGACTTCTGCCTTAGTTTCTCTGCCATCACTTCTCAAGCTCCCTCTTTCTGTCTCCTAGTTCCAGGAGCTTCTCAGTACAGGAATCCTGGGCCCAAATGACGCGCTCTCTGCTCCTGGCTACTCTTCCTTGGTGGTAGTGGAATCCTCTCCCTGCTCTGGAATTGGGTCTCTTTTAAGGCAAAACTGACCAATCCCTTTGGTGCACTACAATTGCCTTCTTTGCACAGCCCCACTCAGTCACTCCTGGGAGTTACAATACCATGTCTAGAAAGGCCACACAAAAGCAACCCATCATCACATCACAGGATAATTGCTATAAACACTCCTTTGCAAAAGGGAGGAAAATAGGAAACACCTAGCATTCACAGGTTCATAGCAATCTAAATCCAGTTGGGCACATGTTGTGAGTTCATTGATTAAAATTCAGTTCTACTTCCTGAGAGTTATTCAGTCTGTTTCTTGGCTTCACCCTTTGGGCTCTTGGTGTTTTATTCTGAGTCATCCTTCCTTTTCCATGAAAAGTAGCCCATGTTTGTAGCTGAGTTGTTTTTCCAGTCTACTTCCTGCCTATAGGGTCTGAAGGTCTCTTTTCATTTTGTACTGTTTGTCCCTTTTACTCAAGCTGGTATAACTCTTTTAAAAACCTTGTGGGCTTTATATGCTATCAGTTTATAATTTATTTCATTAGACAAATGCCAACCCACAAAATGGTTAAGTTCTCTTCTATATATTTTCTTTAATTCTTTATAGTGTACCTCCTATCTCAATAAACAAAGTCCATCTTCTGCTTTAAGGTTAACAACTCTACCTTAGACTTTGACTGTATGACCCTTTATGTTCTAAAATATTGCTCTCTCCTTCCCACTGGCATTTTCAATCTCTCCTTCTCAAATGAAGATTTCCCATAGTCTTCAATGCTTCCTTAGTATTAAAAAGTGAATTTTTGCATTCTAACTCAGAAAATTAGTAATGTTTATATTATATATGGAATAATGTTATCTATAGTATGTGCTTATTAACAATATGATCATTCTCAAATTATGTATAAGGAAAACTTATTTGAAATACATATAAAGTACCCATAGAAACAAAATGATCTGATTTAAAACTAATAAAATTAGCTCATTTTTGATAGTATAATTTCTATCATTTTAAATAAAGATATAGAATCAACAAATCGCCAATACTGATCTAATTGACTTTTTTTGCCTACCCACAGAATTTTACCCTGCATTTTAACAATCAAGAAGCATTTCTAGAAGCTATAAAAAAAAAATTACAAATTTATTGCAATAGGTTAACAACATTCAGTAAGATGGATAAACTGCATTTTTGATAAACTCTATAGAATTTCTGAAGCTATAATATTACAAGCCACTGAGAAAATAGAATAAACAATTAGTTTTAACACTATAGTGATTTTTATATCAAAGGTAGTGCTTATGTTTATTAGAAAAGTGAATAAAATACCTTCGTGGGATATGTTCAATTAACTTCTAAGATAAATTATATTTGTTTCCTAAAATAATTTCCTATGGGAGTGTAACTCAGATATCACAATGTTATCTTCATTAGAAACGATCTATACTTTCCAGGGTAAGTAAGTCTCAGTACCTGATTCAGCACGTTCAGCCTATAAATATTATCTTTTCTACTATGTATTACTGAATCTATCACTCATTTAAATACTTGTTTTTTTAATAAAAAATTGTGCTTTAAACGTTAATTGTTTTTCTTCAACTAAAATTTTTTAAATAATTTTTATCTTAATATAAAGACAGTATAGGTTCATATACAGAAAGCAATAAAAAATTAAAAAGCAAAACAAAAAACAAACTCTTTAACAAGCACAAGGTTGTTACTTAACTATTATTTTCTCAGTGATGCCTTCCTTGATAAAATTTTTTTGAATTGATGCACAACCCACTCTACATTCCCAATTTTCTTTTTCTCTCTTATTTTTCTCCATAGCATTTATAACCACCTAGTATTCTTCCTTTCCCTTTCCTTCTTTCATTCTTTCTTCCTTTCTTTCCCTTCCTTCCTTTCTCCCTCTCTCTTTCTGTCTTTTCATCCATTTCTTAAATGTTCCCTACACCTAAACTTAAGCTCTAAGAAACAAGAATTTTTTGCATCTTGTTCACTACACTATTAACAGTCTCTACAACAATGTTCTACTCATGAGATGCTCTTCATAAACATTCGTTAAATGATTGATTAAATGAATTCTTGTTACTAAGATCTCCCCAAGTATCTTAGTCATCTAGTGCTGCTATAACAGAAATACCACAAGTGGATGGCTTTAACAAAGAGAAGATTATTCTCTCACGGTTCAGTAGGCTACAAGTCCAAATTCAGGGCATCAGTTCCAGGAGAATGCTTTCTCTGTCGACTCTGGAGGAAGGTCCATGTCATCAATCTTCCCTTGGTCTGGGAGCTTCTCCGTACAGGAACCTCAGGTCCAAAGGACATGCTCTGCTCCTAGCACTGTGTTCTTGGTGGTTATGAGGTTCCCCTGCATCTCTGCTCGCTTCTGTCTTTTATATCTCAGAAGAGATTGGCTTAACACACTATCCAATCTTGTATACCTCATAACTGTCACTAATCCATCTTATTAGATCATAGTGATTGAATTTACAACACATATAAGTAGGAAGATAAAAACATACATTTTCTTTAAGTTCTATAAGGCAAAGTACTCAATGCTTCCTAGTTACATCACGATCCAAGTAACAAGGTTGGATATCACACTCTATAAATTATACCAAAGTCTCATGAGTGTCATTTCTATGTATCTATATATACTCATAATAATTCTAAACAATTTCCTCTGAAGTATAAGGAAATTGACATTCAACCCAAAAAGGTCCTGTCCATTGGTATTAAAGTAAAACAAAATTATCACTGACAAATAACAGGGAAAAGAAACACTTCTTTATTTCTAGAAAGATATGATATGAAAAGGCAATATAAAATTCACAGGATAAATACTGACATAAAACATATAACAAATGGAATTATTATCACTGTGTCTTTTGAGCATATAAGAATGATTTATAGAAAAATTCAAAGTACTTAACATATTAATTATCCCCAGCAAAAGTTAGATGCTATTAAGAATCATAAGCAGAAATGGGCTACCTTCATTTTAGAGCAGAGAGATCACATTAGTATACATATGTTAAAATCTTTTGTGACACTGATTGATAGAAAAGCCTGGCCTAAATAAAAATCAATGAAAAATCTACTTAGACAGTTGGTAATATCACACTTCAAAATTTTTTCTTTGTTGGATCAATGTAACAGAGTTTGAACAAACAAATGTTCGTCTTTGATTACCAAAATGAAGCATATTTATTCAATATTGGCCTTGATAACCTACTAAATCTATGCTAGAGCCATATTTTCAACTGTATACCTTATGAAAAGGAGCCCTGCAGGTACAGTGTTTAAGCACTCAGCTGCTAACCAAAAGGTTGGTGGTTCAAACCTACCAGTGGCTCCACAGGAGAAATATGTGGCAGTCTGCTTCTTTAATGATTTACAGTCTATGAAAACCTATGGACCAGTTCTACTGTGTCCTATAGGGTTGCTATGAGTCAGAATCAACTCCACAGCAATGGGTTTAATGTGAATACCTTAATATAGCAGGTTAAATTTAAAATATTGAACAACTTTATAATTAATAAAATATCTGAACATGTCAGAGAAAAAAATTTCATACATCATGGTATCAAAAAATAGCTTGAGTGCTCATTTCAGCAGCACATATACTAAAATTAGAATGATACAGAGAAGATTAGCATGGCCCCTGCACAAGGATGACATGGAAATTTGTGAAGCGTTCCGTATTTTTCAGTTCCAGAACAGGGGGAGAAAATGGAAAACACAGACAGGATCATTGAAGAATTGCTGACAGAAAACTTCACTAATATCATGAAAGATGAAAAGATGACCATTCAAGAAGCACAACAGACCCCATATGGTAAACATCCAAAGAGAAAATCACCAAGGCATATCATAATCACACTTGCTAAAACCAAAGACAAACAAAGAATCCTGAGAGCAGCTCGTAAAAAACAAAAAGTCACATACAAGGGAGAAACAATAAGACTAAGCTCAGATTATTCAGCAGAAACCATTCAGGCAAGAAGGCAATGGGATGACATACATAAAACCTTGAAAGAAAAAAATTGCCAGCCAAGAATAATATATCCTGCAAAACTCTCATTCAGATTTGATGGTAAAATTAGGTCATTTCCAGATAAACAGAAATTAAGGGACTATGTAAAAACCAAACCAAACTTATAAGAATTATTAAAGGGAGTCCTTCAATCTAAGAACAAAAAAACATCAGACCACAGACTGAGTCTAGGACGCAGGATCGTACCAGCCAGATACTAAGCTAGGAAATGAACTCTCAAGGACCATCCAAAACCAAAAGAATTACAACAGGGAACCAGAGAGGTTAATCTGTAAATGACAACAGCATCAGAACAATAAAAGAGGGAATAAACAGTGTAGTATAGAACCTTCTAATGGAGAGGAAGGCAAGGTGATAACAAGCAATAAGAGACTGGTTCAAACCTAGGAAGATAAGGGTAAATCTCAAGGTAATCACAAAGAAAGTTAACAAACCTACTCATCAAAATAAAGAAGAAAAACATAAAGTCTCAGTAAAAACAAAATCCATAAAAACAGAAGAAATGAAAAAAAATCCACAAACAAAAGGAATTCAGCACAGGACAGTAAGAACAAAGAAATGTCTACACCACAAAAAAAGCACTATAAAATCACAGCAATAAACTCACACCTATCAATAATTACACTGAAAGTAAATGGCCTAAATTCACTCATAAAGAGACAGAGAGTGACAGAATGGATTAAAAAAACAGGAACCATCAATATGCTATCTACAAGAGACACGTCGTAGAAACAAAGATGTAAATTTATTAAAAATAAAAGGATGGAAGAAAATACATCAAGCAAACAGCTACCAAAAAAGAGCAAAAGTGGCAATACTAATCTCAGATAAAATAGACTTTAAGACAAAATCCACCATAAAAGAAGGGTACTATGTCACGGTTAAAGGGATAATCCATCAAGACATAACCATGGTAAATATCTATGTACCCAATGACAGGACTCCCAAATACATAAAACAAACTCTAAAAGCACTGAAAATAGAAAATGACAGTTCTACAATAATAGTAGGAGACTTCAACACACCATTCTCAGTAAAGGACAGAACAACTAAGAAGAAACTCAGCAAAGATACAGAAAACATAAAGGGCACAATCAGCCAACTGGACCTCATACACATATATAGAACACTCCATCCAACTGCTGCAAAGTACACATTCTTCTCCAATGCACATGGAACGTTCTCCAGAATAGACCACATCTTAGGCCACAGAGCAATCCTCAATAAGATCTAAACGTAGAGATAATTCAAAGTATCTTCTCTGACCACAATGCCATCAAGGTAGAAATTAACAATAGAAAGAGCAAGGGAAAAAAGTCACTGACATGGAAACTGAATAATACCCTGCTTACACATCACTGCCTAATAGAAGAAATCAGAGATGGAATCAAAAAAATTCCTAGAATCAAATGAGAATGAAAACACATCATACCAAAACCTTTGGGACACAGCAAAGGCAGTCCTCAGAGGACAATTTATAGCAATAGATGCACATATCAAAAAAGAAGAAAGGGACAAAATCAAAACATTAACTACAGAACTCAAACAAATAGAAAGAGAACAGCAAAAAAAGCCCACAACCACCGGAAGAAAGGAAATAGTAAAGATCAGAACAGAAATCAATGAAATAGAGAACAGAAAAACAATAGAAAGAATCAAAAAAATTGACAAACCACTGGCCAGACTGACAAAAGAAAAACAGGAGCGGACACAAATAACCCAAATAAGAAATGAAATGGGGGGCATTACAACAGACCCAACTGAAATAAAAAGGATTATAACAGAATATTATGAAAAACTATACTCCAACAAATTTGAAAACCTAGAGGAAATGGATAAATTTCTAGAAACACACGGCCTACCCAAACTACAATAAAGTGATGTTGAAAATCTGAACAGACCCATAACAAGAGATTGAAAAGGTAATTTAAAAAAAGACTCCCAACCAAAAAAATCCCTGGCCCAGATGGCTTCACTGGAGAATTCTACAAAACATTTACACAAAACCTTGCACCACTACTACTCAAGCTATTTCAGAGCAAAGAAGGGGAAGCAACACTTCCAAATTCATTCTATGAAGCCACCAGAACACTAATAAAAAAACCAGGAAAAGATGTCACAAAAAAAGAAAATTACAGACCAATATCTCTCGTGAATATAGATGCAAAAATTCTCAACAAAATTCTAGCTAATAGAATTCACCATCATATCAAAAAATAATACACCACGTCCAAGTAGGATTAATACCAGGTATGCAAGAATGGTTCAACATAAGAAAATCAAACAATGTAATCCACCACATAAATAAAAGGAAAGAAAAGATTCACGTGATCATCTCAATTGATGCAGAAAAGGCATTTGACAAAGTACAACACGCATTCCTGATAAAAACTCTCAATAAAATAGGTATAGAAGGGAAATTTCTCAACATAATAAAGGGCATCTATGCAAAACCAATGGCCAACATCATTCTTAATGGAGAGAGGCTGAAAACATTCCCCTTGAAAACAGGAACAAGACAAGGATGCCCTTTATCACCACTCCTATCTAACATTGTGCTGGAAGTTCTAGCTAGAGAAATAAGGCAAGAAAAAAAACTAAACGGCATCCAAATTGGTAATGAAGAAGTTAAACTGTCCCTGTTTGCAGATGATGATATGATACTATATGATGAAAACCCTAAAGACTCCATGAGAAATATACTGGAACTAATAGAAAGATTCAGCAGAGTAGCAAGATATAAGATAAACATTCAAAAATCAGTTGGATTCATATACACCAATAAGGAGAACGATGAAAAGGAAATCAGGAAAACAATACCATTTTCAATAGCCTAAATCTGACCAGGGATGTAAAAGACCTATACAAAGAAATCTAAAAAACACTACTGCAAGAAACCTAAAGGGATCTACATAAATTGAAAAACATGCCATGCTCACAGATAGGCAGACTCAACATTATGAAAATGATTATTCTATACAAAGCAACTTACAAATACAATGCAATCCCTATCCAAATACCAACAACATTCTTCAAAAAGATGGAAAAACAAATCATTAACTTTATATGGAAAGGGAAGAAGCCCCGAATAAGTAAAGCACTACTAAAGAAGAAAAATAAAGTTGGAGGACTCACACTACCTGACTTCAGAACCTACTATACAGCTACAGCAGCCAAAACAGCCTAGTACTTGTACAACGACAGATACATTGACCAATGAAACAGAATTGAGAACCTAGATGTAAATCCATCCACCTATGATCACCAGGTGTTCGACAAGGGCCCAAAGTCCATCAAATGGGGAAAAGACAGTCTTTTTAACAAATGGTGCTGGCAAAACTGGATATCCATCTGCACAAAAATGAAACAGGACCCATACCTCACCGATACAGAAACTACTTCAAAATGGATCAAAGACCTGAATATAAAGCCTAAAACTATAAAGTTCATAGGAGAAAAAATAGGACCAACACTTCAGGCCTTAATACATTGCATTAACAGCATACAAACCATAACCATCAATGCACAAACCCCAATAGATAAGCTAGATAACTGGGATCTTCTAAATATCAAACACCTATACTCTTCAAAAGGCTTCACTGAAAGAGTCAAAAGAGAACCTACAGACTGGGAAAAAATTTTTGGACAGTACAAGTCAGACAAAGGCCTAATCTCCATAATCTACAAGAAAATCCAACACCTCTACAACTAAAAGATAAATAATCCTATTAAAAATTGGGCAAAGGAACAGACACTTCACCAAAGAAGACATTCAAATGGCCAACAGACACATGAGGAAATGCTTGCGATCACTAGCCATTAGAGAAATGCAAATTAAAACCACAACGAGATACCATCTCACCCCGGCATTACTGGCATGAATCAAAAACATTGGAAATAACAAATGTTGGAGGGGCTGCGGGGAGATCGGAACACTTATGCACTGCTGGTGGGAATGGAAAATGATACAACCATTTTGGAAAACGATACGGCGCTTCGTCAGAAAGCTAGAAATAGACATACCATTCGATCCAGCAGTCCCACTCCTAGGAATATATCCTAGAGAAATAAGAGTCGTCACTCAAATAGACATATGCACACCTATGTTCATGGCAGCATTGATCACAATAGCAAAACAATGGAAACAACCTAGATGCCCATCAACAGATGAATGGATAAACACAAACTATGGTACATATACACAATGGAGTACTATGCAACAAGAAAGAACAACAATCAATCTGTGAACCATCTCATAACATGGATGAAACTGGAGTTCATTACGCTGAGTGGAATAAGTCAATCACAAAAGGAAAAATATTGTATGAGACCTCTATTCTAAAAACCCATGAAGAAGTTCACACACAAAAAGTAACAACCTTTGTTGGTTACCAGGGACGGGAGGGGTGCGGGGGGAATATTACATAGACAATAGATAAGTGGTATCTTGGGTGAAGGGTGAGACAGTACACAATGCAGCAGAAACTAGCACAGCTCATACAAGGAAAGGTCATGGAAGCCCCAAAGACACACCCAAACTTGCTGGGGGACTGAATTGCTGGGTGGAGGGCTGTGGGGACCATGGTCTCGGGGAACATCTAGGTCAGTTGGCATGACACAGCTTATAAAGACAATGCTCTACATTCTACTTTGGTGAGTAGTGTCTGGGGTCTTAAAAGCCTGTGAGCAGCCCCTCAACTGGTCTCATCCCTTCGGAAGCAAGGGAAATGAAGAGAACAGGATACAAGGAAAAGATTAGTCCAAAGGACTAACTGTCCACAGCTACCAAGGCCTGCACTGGACGGAGTCCAGTACAGCTAGATGGTGCGCGGCTACCACCACTGACTGCTCTGACCAGGATCACAACAGAGGGTTCTGGACAGTGCTGGAGAAGGATGTAGAGCATAATTCTAACCCACAAAAAAAAAAAAAAAAAGACCAGATTTACTCGCTTAAAGGAGACTGGAGAAACCCCGAGAGTATGGCCCGAGACACCCTTTTAGCTCAGTGGTGAAGTTACCTCTGAGGTTCACTGTTTAGCCTGGGAGTGGACAGCCCAGTAAAACCACATGAGACTAATGAGGTACAGAAGTCCAGTGACAAGGGCCAGAAAGCAGAAGGGGACAAGGAAGCTGGTGATAGGGAACCCAAGGTTGAGTAAGGATATTGTTGATGTGTTGTGAGATTGTTAACCATTGTCATAGAGCAACATCTGTAGTAACTGTTAAATGAGAAACTATTTTGTTCTGTAAGCCTTCATCTTAAGTGAGAATAACAGCACAATTCGAAGAGCGTAGTCAATGTCACCGAACCTTGCATGTAGAAATTTTTAAAATGGTGTATCTTTAGCTATGTGTATTTTCACCAAAAAAAAAAAAAAAAGGTTGAGAAGTTCGAGGGTTGATATGTTGTGGGGTTGTTAACCAGTGTCATAAAACAACATGTGTGCTTGTGTTTCATGAGAAACTATTTGTTCTGTAAGCCTTCACCTGAAGTACAATTAAATAAATAAACAAAAGAAAAAACATGTAAACCCCAGAGGAATTGCAGGCAACATGGTGCTATAGACAGAGGCACCACACCGTCACTACACAGCAAAGATCTGAAAAATGAAGTCAGAGAAAACATCAATCTTGAAACCGTAAGCATCAGATGAAGAGATAAAGAACTCAGCTAAGCACCGAACAGAATAAGAAATTGACTGAGAAAAGACAGCAAGGAGAGATACATGCAGAGGTCCCCTATCAGCTACTGCAGCATGGATCCACCATCTTGGACTCCTATTTGAGATCAGTGAACAGGTGATACAAGAAAGCAGCTTTTACGGAGTTTCCAGCAGGAGACAGAACAACCAGTAACCAGCAATATATGCTTTCCCACCCCCCGCCCTCCTACACCCTCACTCAGCCTCCTCTGCTTCCTGTGGCCACAGTCTCTTGTCCGGGAAGCACAAGCTTCATCCCAGTGTCTCTTTGACTGACCTGCCCGCACTGGTCAGCTCCCTAAGTGCCATTTGTTGGCTGTTCATGTTGCTTTTTTCCACTTATTTTGATTTCTTCCTTACCTCTCACCATCTCCCCCTCCTTTCTGTCAAATACCTGGCTCCATGTGCCATCTTTGCTTCTTCCTAAAAGGCTGTGAAACACCGCTTGACTGTGAAACTGCTTCCCAGCCCATGCTGCCACGGTGGAGGGACACCCAGGGCTTTTTTTGTTTGATGGCTTCCTCTGATTTGTTCTGTTTTGATTTGTTTGTTTGTTTTCTTTTTCTTTGCTTGGGAGCCTCTTCTAGCTGAGCAGTACTGCACGGCTTTGGAGCTACTCCCCTACTCTGCACAGACACATGGTGACATCCCTGGGACATTTCTTTTTTCTTCTTCTTTTTTTTTTTTTTTTTTTTGGTATTTTTTCTTGTTACTTTTTTTTTTGTTTTCTTCCATCTTGTTTTCCCTTTTTGTCTTTCTTCATTTCCAATTTCTCATCTCTCTATACTTACCTTCTTTTCCTGTCTCCTGAATACCTCGCTCTGTGTGAAACCTCAACCCCTTCTAGCCAGGCTGTACTTCATGGCCTGGGAGCAACTTCCACAGTCTTAGAAGCTGCACCAGTGGGATCCCTCAGAGCTTTACTTTTTTTTTCTGATTTTATTTATTCATTTCTTTCTCTTACCCTTCTTCTTTTTTTCATTTTTCTTTCTCAATATTTCTCAGTCTCTCATCTCTCCTCTCCTACAGCAAGCTCCATTAACAGACTTTTTTGTTTATTTATTTGTTTGTGTGTATGTTTTGGCTCCTGTTCCTCTCTCCTCTCCTTCCTCTTTCCCATACCCATCTTAACTCCACACTTCACAATCTCCTCCCTCCTTTACTTCCTAGCTGCACTATGCACTGAACATCACACTCCTAAGAAGCACAGGCACAGCCTACTGCAATCTGCCCTGCACTGATTCCCAGCCTGTCCAGCTGGCCCTATTATGTACCACAAACAACTCATTCCAGCAACTCCCCTTCAGCTGGGCCTGCCTTGCAGTACAATACCTGAGTGACTGACTCTGCCCATTGAGGAAGGAGGTGAAAAGTATCATGCCCAAAGACAAGTAAACAACAAAGAACGTACAGCCTGTCTGCTCAGACATAACTACATAAAACAAAAAAAGCAGGACAAAACAAACAAATCTACAATCAATAAATGAGGAAAATAACTACTGAATGCCCTGAAGACTGCAGACAATATCAAAACATTTACAAAAATGGGACAGGATGGTTCCAGGAGGCGTCCAAAATAAAACACCAGATGACTTTCCAGTAGAAGAAAAGGCACTAGAACTATACGATAGGGAATTCAAATCTCTAATATTCAGAATAATCCAAGAGTTGAAGCAAAAAACAGACAAAAATGAAGAAAAAATAGATAATTCATGGAAAAGAAAGACAAATTCATGGAAAATACAGACAAAAAAGGGAAGAATTCAAGAAAATAATATAGGTACAAAATCCTAAAGTAAACTCACAACTATAAATCATACAAAAACAACAATTAGAAATCAAAAGATAAACAACAAGATTTCAGAAATGGACAGTGTCATAGAAGGGTTGAGGAGCAAGTCTGAAACGATGGACAACAGGATCAGCAAAATTGAAGACAAACACTTGGATACAACTCTTTTGGAGGAAAAATTCAGAAGAAATAATGAAGAAAAATGAAGAAACCCTGAGAATACTGAGGGATACAATCAAAAGCAAAAATGTGCAAGTGATTGGAGTTCCAGAACAGAGGTAGAAAACACAGAGAGGATCACTGAAGAACTGCTGATAGAAAACTTCCCCAATATCATGAAAGATGAAAAGCTGGCCATCCAAGAAGCTCAATGAACCCCATACAGGATAGACCCCAAAAGAAAATCACCAAGGCATACATCAATCACACTTGATGAAACCAAAGACAAACAAAGAATGCCAATTGCAGCTTGAGAAAAACAAAAAGTCACATACAGAGAAGAAATAATCAGATTAAGCTCAAATTATTTGGAAGAAACCACGCAGGCAAGAAGGCAATGAGATGACATATATAAAACCTTCAAAGACAAAAATTGCCAACCAAGAATAATATATCCTGCAAAACTCTCATTCAAATATGATGGTGAAAGTAGGTCATTTCCAGATAAACAGAAATTAAAGGCCTATGTAAAAACCAAACTTCCAAGAATTATTAAACGGAGTCCTTGGATCTGAGAAGAAACAACATCAGACCACAGGCTGAATCTAGGACACAGGATTGTACTAACCTAGGAAATGAACACTCAAGGACTATCCAAAACCAAAAGAATTACAACAGGGAACCAGGGAGGTTAATCTATAAATGAAAACAGCATCAGAAATATAAAAGAGGGAATAAACAGTGTAGGTATAGAACCTTCTAATGGAGAGGAAGGCAAGGTGATTCTAAGTAATAATAGACTGGTTCAAACCTAGGAAAATAAGGGTAAATTTCAATGTAACCACAGAGAAAGTTAACAAATCTACTCATCAAAATAAAGAAAAACATAAAGTCTCAGTAAAAACAAAACCTACAAAAACAAAAGAAATTTAAAAAAATCCACAAACAAAAGGAATTCAACACCTGAGAGTTAAGAGGAACAAAGAAACATCTGCACCACAAAAAAAAAAGCACTACAAAATGACAGCAATAAACTCACACCTATCAATATTTACACTGAATGTAAATGGCCTCAATGTACCCATAAAGAGATGGAAAGTGACAGAATGGATAAAAAAACAGGATCCATCAATATGATGTCGACAAGAGACACACCTTAGAAACAAAGACATAAATTTATTAAAAATCAAAGGATGGAAAAAAAATATCAAGCAAACAGCTACCAAAAAGGAGCAGGAATGGAAATACTAACCTCAGAAAAAATATACTTTAAAACAAAATCCAATGACAAGGCTCCCAAATACATAAATCAAACTGTAAAGTCACTGCAAAGAGAAACTGACAGTTCCACAATAATAGTAGGAGACTTCAACACACCAATCTCAGTAAAGGACAGAACAACTAAGAAGAAACTCAACACAAATACAGAAGATCTAAAGGGTACAATGAGCCAACGTGACCTCATAGACATATATAGAACACTACACCAACGGCTGCAAAGTACACATTCTTTTCAAACGCACATGGAACTTTCTCTAGAACAGACCACATTTTAGGCCACAGAGGAATCCTCAACAAAATGCAACATGTTGACATAATACAAAGTATCTTCTCTGACCACAACCTCATCAAGATAGAAATTAACAACAGGAAGACTAAGGAAAAAAAAATCAATTACATGGAAACTGAGTAACACCCTGCTTACACATCACTGGGTAATAGAAGAAATCAGAGATGGAATCAAAAAATGCCTAGAATCAAATGAGAATGAAAACACATCACACCAAAACCTATGGGACACAACAAAGGCAGTCCTCAGAGGACAATTTATAGCAATAGATGCACATATCAAAAAAGAAGAAAGGGACAAAATCAAAACATTAACTACAGAACTCAAATAAATAGAAAGAGAACAGCAATAAAAAGCCCATAGCCACTAAAAGAAATGAAATAATAAAGATCAGAGCAGAAATAAATCATGGTTCTTTGAAAGGATCAACAAAATTGACAAACCACTGGCCAGAATGACAAAAGAAAAACAGAAGAGGACTCAAATAACCCAAATAAGAAATGAAATGAGGGATATTACAACAGACCCAACTGAAATAAAAGGAATCATAACAGAGTATTATGAAAAACTAGACTCCAAAAAGTTCGAAAACCTACAGGAAATGGATAAATTTTTAGTAACACACTACCTAACCAAACTAACACAAAGTGATGCCAAAAATCTGAACAGACACATAACAATACAAGAGATTGAAAAGGTAATTTAAAAAAAAAAAAAAACCCTGGCCCAGATGGTGTCACTGGAGAATTCTATCAAACATTCAGAGAAGATCTTCTATCAGTACTGTTCAAACTATTTCGGAACATAGAAAAGGAAAGGATACTTCTGAATTCATTTTATGAGGCCAGCATAACCCTGATACCAAAACCAGGCAAAGAAGTCACAAAAAAAGAAAATTACAGACCAATATCTCTCATGAATATTGATGGAAAAATTCTCAACAAAATTCTAGCCAATAGAATTCAGCATCATATCAAAAAAATAATACACCACGACCAAGTAGGATTCATACCAGCTATGCAAGGATGGTTCCACATTAGAAAATCAATCAACGTAATCCACCACATAAACGAAAGAAAAGAATCACATGATCATCTCAATTGATGCAGAAAAGTCATTCGACAAAGTTCAACACCCATTCCTGATAAAAACTCTCAATAAAATAGATATAGAAGGGAAATTTCTCAACATAATAAAGGGCATCTGTGCAAACATACAGCCAACATCATTCTTAATGGAGAAAGGCTGAAAACATTCCCCTTGAGAACAGGAACAAGACAAGGATGCCCTTTATCTCCACTCCTATTTAACACTGTACTGGAAGTCCTAGCTACAGCAATAAGACAAGAAAAATAAATAAATGGCATCCAACTGATAATGAAGTAGTTAAACCATCCCTATTTGTGGATGATATGATACTGTACATAGAAACCCCAAAAGAGTCCATGAGAAAACTACTGGAACTAATAGAAAGATTCAGCAGAGTAGCAGGATACAAGATAAACATACAGAAAGTTGGTTGGATTCCTATATACTGATAAAAAGAACGATGAAAAGGATTTCAGGAAAACAATTCCATTTATAATGGCCCCTAAAAAATACAATACTTAAGTATAAATCTAACCAGGGATGTAAAAGACCTATACAAAGAAAACTACGCAACACTACTGCGAGAAATCCAAAGGGATCTACATAAATGGAAAAACATACCATGTTCATGGATAGGTAGACTCAACATTGTGAAAATGACAATTCTACCCAAAGAAATTTACAAATACAATGCAATCCAGATCCAAACACCAAGAACACTCTTTAAAGAGATGGAAAACCTAGTTATTAACTTTATATGGAAAGGGAAGAAGCCCCAGATAAGTAAAGCACTACTGAAGAGGAAGAATAAAGTAGGAGGACTCGCACTACTTGACCTCAGAACCTACTATACAGCTACAGTACTCAGAACAGTCTGGTTCTGGTACAATGACAGATATACTGACCGATGGAACAGGATTGAGAACCCAGATGTAAATCCATCCACCTATGGTCACCTGATCTTTGACAAAGGCCCAAAGTCCATTAAATGGGGAAAAGACAGTCTTTTTAACAAATGGTGCTGGCTAAACTGGATGTCCATCTGCAAAAAATGAAACAAGACCCATACCTTATACCCTACAAGAAAACTAATTCAAAATGGATCAAAGACCTAAATATAAGGCCAAAAACTATAAAGTTCCTAGAAGAAAAAATAGGATCAATGCTAGAGGCCCTAATGCACTGCATTAACTGGATACAAACCATAACCAACAACACACAAACTCCAGAAGATAAGCTAGATAACTGGAATCTTCTAAAAATTAAACAACTACGGTAGTCAAAAGACTTCACCAAAAGAGTAAAAAGTGAACCTACAGACTGGGAAAAAATTTTTGGACATTATAAGTCAGACAAAGGTCTAGTCTGTATAATCTACAAGAAAATCCAACAACTCTACAACAAAAAGAAAAATTTTTGAATTAAAAAATAGGCAAAGGAAAAGAACAGACACTTCACCAAAGAAGACATTCAAGCAGCCAACAGACACATGAGGAAATGCTCGCAATCACTAGCCATTAGAGAAATGTAAATTAAAACCACAATGAGATACCATCTCACCTTGGCATTACTGGCAAAGATCAAAAACACTGGAAATAGGGGGGCAGGGCCAAGAAGGCAGAGTATATATGCTTCCGGTGGACCCTCTCACAAGAAAGACCCGAAAAAAACAAGTGAATTGATTATATATGACATTCTCAGAAACCTGAACATCAAAGGCAAAGTTGAGGAAATGGACAGAGTAGCAGGGGGAGGGAGAGATGGTTTGGAAGCAGCAAGAAGTTGCCAGACCTGACCCGGCGAGTGCCTAAGCCCTTCAGGCCTAATCAGCTCATGGGTGAGCAGTGAAGCAGGCAAGCACCGGTGCTTCAGAGGTGTACCACCAGGAGAGACCCAGTGGAAGACAGTCTACTTGGCCACCAAGAACCAGTAAGAAGCAGCACTCGATCGGTGAAAGAAAAGTAATTGCATCCAGCCTACTGCGTGGATCAAAAACATCCCACTGAAAGAAAGGCCTCTCTCTCATTTACCTCCCTGCTCCCTGCTTTGCACTGGGACCCAGACTGGCTTCAGCAACTGTCAAGTCCCCTGGGCCAGAAGTAGGATTCATCATATGCCCTAAGCCATTCTCCCAGCCTTGGAGAGTAAATAAATTAAAATCTAGGGAAAACATAATCTACCGGCTCCCCAAAGCTAGGAACTCAGGGTAGGCACAGCTAGTTTGCCTAGGCACGGGAATAAGCAGTCCATGGATGTTGAGTGCCTTTTGCCCTACATAGACTTCTGTGGGCCCATTTCAACACCGTAGGCCCTCATTACTGCAGAACAACAGGGTATGTTCCTGAGGCCTAACTACAAATGTTTTGACTGTGAAGTGGCAGGTTCATGACATTTGATACTGCTCTGTGCATTAAGCAGGGTCTTCACCTACCCATATCAGAGGCCTGAGGACTGGTGGCTCCAACCATGCCACTGAAGCACCTGCGATATGGGACCAAGAAGAAGAAGAGGTGCCCCCTAGTCCTTACAACCAACAGCATTGGGTGCTCATAGTCAAGCTGAAAAATCCACCCACCTACATGCTCTAGGGAACAGGGACATGCCTTCCTCCTGGACACTCAAGGGCAGCCATCACCCCCTGCCTTGCTCAGAGTATGTCCCCCTGCTGCAGCCAGATGCCTCTGCCTACACCAACTGCCCATGCCATGTCTAGGACAGTAGGTGAGAACCTGCACCACACACTTGGTGGCTATCTACCTGGGCACCTGAGCTGAATCCATACAGGAGGAGTGAGCAGACTCCTGAGCTCAGATACCTAGTAACAGATCTAACCACCTAGTGATAGGACATTAGAGCTTCAGAGTTGCCAATAATCAAACTAGCTCATACGAGCAGCCTATTTAGGCATATCAAAACAAAACAAGAAGCTAGGACACAGTAAGCAAACATAAAATAGAAAAACATAATAACTTATTTGTCTCAGAGACAAGAGTCAATATCAAATCACATAAAGAGGCAGTCTACGATGTCTTCAGCTAGCTCTCAAAATAAAGAATATAGAAATTTTCCAGAGGAGGAAAATTTTTTGAAATTACCGGAAGCAGAATACAAAAGATTAATATACAGAACTCTTCAAGAGATTAAGAAGGAAATTGAGCAAAACACAGAACACAAAATAGAGGAAACTGAAAAGATTAGAGAATTGCATAATGATAAATTTAACAGACTGCAAGAATCCATAGACAACAATCAGAAATCCAAAAGATTAACAATAAAATGTCAGAACTGGACAACTCAGTAGAAAGTCACAGGAACAGAACTGAGGGAATGGAGGTCAGAATTAGTGAGACTGAAGACAAAGCACTTGACACCACTTATTTGAGGAAAAATCAGATAAAAGGATTAAAAACAATGAAGAAAACCTAATAATTAAGTGGGATTCTATCCAGAAGAGCAACCTACAAGTGATTAGAGTACAGAACAGAGGGGATAACAGAAAATACAGAGAGAATTATTCAAGATTTGTTGGTGGAAAGCTTCCCTGATATTGTGAAAGATAAGAAAATAGCCATCTAAGAGGCTCGTCGAACCCCACTTGAAGTAGATCCCAAAAGAAACACACCAAGACATATTACAATCAAACTTGCCAAAATCAAAGATAAAGAGAGAATTTTAAGAGGGACTAGGGAGAAACAAAAAGTCATTTACAAATGACAGTCAATAAGAATAAGCTCAGACTACTAAGCAGAAACCATGAAGGCAATAAGGCAATTGGATGACATATATAAAGCCTTGAAGGAAAGAAATTGCCAGCCAAGAATTCTATATCCAGGACAACTGTCTCTCGAATATGATGGTAAAATTAGGGCATTTCCAGATAAACAGAAGTTTAGAAAATTTGCAAAAACCAAATCAAAATTACAAGAAAACTAAAGGAAGTCCTCAAGTTAGAAAATCAATAACATCAGATAACAACCCAAGACTACAACACAGGACAGAGAAACTAAATATGACCCCAGAAAGGGAAGTCACAGAAATAAACCAATGCTAAAACACTGAAAATAGGGAAACAGATGTCAACATGTGAAAGATGACAACATTAAAACAAAAAAGGGGATCTTAAAAAATGTAGACATAGATTTTACACGTGGAGAGGAAGTCAAGGCAACAAAGAAATGAAAGACTGGTATAAACTTAGAAAAATAGGGTATATGTTATGGTAACCACAAAGGAAACTAACAATCCTACAGGTCAAAATAAAAAACCAGAAAAATATAAAGACCCAGCAAATACAAAATCAACAACAATGAAAAAGATTAAAAGAAAATACATAAAGAAAAACAACTCAGCACAGAAAATTAAGGTGAACAAAGAAACTTTCAACAACACACTAAAAAAGACATCAAAATGACAGCACTAAACTCATACCTATCAATAATTATGCTGAATGTCAATGGACTAACTGCACCAATAAAGAGACAGAGAGTGGCAGACTGGATTAAAAACACACAATCTGTCTATATGCTGCCTACAACAGATACACCTTAGACTTAAAGACACAAACAAACTAAAACTCAAAGGATGGGAAAAAATATACCCAGCAAACAAGACTCAAAAAAGAGCATGAGTGGCAATATTAATCTCTGACAAAATAGACTTTAAAGTAAAATCCAGAACAAAGGACAAGGAAGGACACTGTATAATGATTAAAGGGTCAATACACCTGGAGGACACAACCATAATAAAGATTTACACACCCAATGACAGGGCTCCAAAATACATAAAACAAACTCTAACAGCATTGAAAAGAGAGATAGACAACTCCGCAATAATAGTAGCAGACTTCAACACACCACTTTCGGTGAAGGACAGAAGATCCAGAAAGAAGCTCAACAAAGACATGGAAGAGCTAAATGCTACAATTAACCAACTTGATCTCATGGACATAAACAGAACACTCCACCAACAGCAGCCAAGTATACTTTCTTTTCCAACGCACAGGGAACATTCTCCAGAATAGTCAACATATTAGGCAATAAAGCAAGCCTTAACAAAATCCAGAACATTGAAATATTACAAAGCATCTTCTCTGACGATAAGCCATAAAAGTAGAAATCAATAACAGAAAAAGCAAGGCAAAAAAAATCAAACACATGGAAACTGAACAATACCTTGCTCAAAAACTACTGTGTTATAGAAGAAATTAAGGATGGAATAAAGAAATTCTTAGAATCAAACAAGAATAAAAACACATCCTACCAGAACCTTTGGGACACAGCAAAAGCAGTGCTCAGAGGTCAGTTTATAGCAATAAATGCACACATCCAAAAAGAAGAAAGGGCCATAATCAAAACATTAACCCTACAACTGGAACAAGTAGAAAGCGAGCAGCAAAAGAAGCCCTCGGGCACCAAAAGAAAGGAAATAATAAGAATCAGAGCAGAATTAAATGAAATAGAGAATAGAAAAACAATTGAAAGAGTTAACAAGACCAAAAGCTGGTTCTTTGAAAAGATCAACAAAATTGTTAAACCAGTGGCCAAACTGACAAAAGAAAAACAGGAGAGGAAGCAAATAACCCATATAAGAGATGAGATGGATGATATCACAACAGACCCAACTGAAATTAAAAGAATCATAACAGAATACTATGAAAACCTGTACTCTAACAAATTTGAAAACCTAGAGGAAATGCACAAATTTCTAGAAACTCACTACCTACTTAAACTAACACAAACAGATGTAGAACAACTAAATAAACCCATAACAAAAGAAGAGACTGAAAAGGAAAATAAAAAACTCCCAACAAAAAAAAAGCCCAGGCCCGGATGTCTTCACTGGAGAATTCTACCAAACTTTCAGAGAAGAGTTAACATCACTACTACTAAAAGTATTTCAGAGCATAGAAAAGGATGGAATACTCCCAAACTCATTCTGTGAGGCCAGAATAACCCTGATACCAAACCAGATAAAGACACCACAAAAAAAAAGAAAATTATACACAAATATCCCTCACGAACATTGACGCAAAAATCCTGAACAAAATTCTAGCCAATAGAATTCAGCAACATATCAAAAAAATAATTCACCATTATCAAGTGGCATTTATACCAGGTATGCAGGGATGGTTCAACATTAGTAAAAACAATTAATGTAATCCATCACATAAATAAAACAAAACACAACAACCACATGATCTTATCAATCGATGCAGAAAAGACATTAGACAAAGTCCATGATAAAAACTCTCAACAAAATAGGAATAGAAGGTAAATTCCTCAATATAATTAAGGGCATTTATACAAAGCCAACAGCCAATATCATCTTAAACGGAGAGAGTTTGAAAGCATTCCCCTTGAGAATCAGAACCAGACAAGGATGCCCTTTATCACCACTTTTATTCAACATTGTGCTAGAGGTCGTAGCCAGAGCAATTAGGCTAGAAAAAGGAATAAATGGCATCCAAATTGGTAGGGAAGAACTCAAAGTATCTCTATTTGCAGATGATACGATTTTATGCACAGAACACCCAAAAGAATCCATAAGGAAACTACTGGAACTAATAGAAGATTTCAGGAAAGTTTCAAGATACAAGACATACATACAAAAATCACTTGGATTCTTTTACACCAACAAAGAGAACCTCGAAGAGGAAATCACTAAATCAATACCATTTACAGTAGCCCCCAAGAAGATAAAATAGGAATAGATCTAACCAGAGATGTAAAAGACCTATACAGTGAAAACTATAAGACACTAATGCAAGAAACCAAAAGAGAACTGCGTAAGTGGAAAAACATACTTTGCTAATGGATAGGAAGAGTCAACACTGGAAAAATGTCAATTCTACCCCAAACGATTTACAAATGCAATGCAATCCCGATCCAAATTCCAACAGCATTTTTTATTGAGATGGAGAAACAAATCACCAACTTCATATCGGAGGGGACGAGTCCCCAGATAAGTAAAGCATTACTCTAGAAGAAAAACAAAGTGGGAGGCCTCACACTACCTGATTTTAGATCCTATTATACCGCCACGGTAGTCAGCCTGGCTCTGGTACAACAAATTATACAGCCTGGTAGTGGTACAACAGCACATACATAGACCAATTGAACAGAATTGAGAATCCAGACATAAATTCATCCACCTATGAGCAACTGATATTTGACAAAGGCCCAAAATACGTTAATTAGGGAAAAGACAGTCTCTTTAACAAATGGTGCTGGCATAACTAGATATCCATCTGCAAAAAACTGAAACAAGACCGATACCTCACACCATGCACAAAAACTAACTCAAATGGATCAAATACTTAAATATAAAATCAAAAACGATAGGGATCATGGAATAAAAAGTAGGGACAATGCTAGGAGCCCTAATACATGGCATAAACACAATATGAACCATAAGTAACAATGCTCAAGCACCAGAAGACAGACTAGATAACTGGGAGCTCCTAAAAATCAAACATCTATGCTCATCAAAAGACTTCACCAAAAGAGTCAAAAGACAACCTACAGACTGCGAAAAAAGTTTTGGCTATGAAATCCGATCAGTGTCTAATCTCTAAAATCTACAAGATACTGCAAAACCTCAACAAAAAGACAAATAACCCACTTAAAAAATGGGCAAAGGATATGAACAGGCCCTTCACCATAGAAGATACTCAGGTGGCTAACAGACACATGAAGAAATGCTCACAATCATTAGCCATTAGAGAAATGCAGATCAAAACTACAATGAGATATCATCTCACCCCAACAAGGCTAGCATTAATCAAAAAAACACAAAATAATAAATGCTGGAGAGGTTGTGGAGAGACTGTACACTCACACACTGTTGGTGGGAATGTAAAATGGTACAACCACTTTGGAAATCGATTTGGGGCTTCCTTAAAAAGCTAGAAATAGAAGTACCATACAATCCAGCTAACCGGCACCTTGGAATATATTCTAGAGAAATAAGAGCCGTCACACGAATAGATATAAGCACACCCATGTTCACTGCAGCACTGTTCACAATAGCAAAAAGATGGAAACAACCTAGGCACCCATCAATGGTTGAATGGATTAGCAGATAATGGTATATCCACACAATGGAATACTACGCAACGATAAAGAACAATGTTGAAGCCGTGAAACATAACATGGAGAAATCCGAAGGGCATTATGCTGAGTGAATTTAGTCAGTCACAGAAGGACAAATATTGCGTGAGACCACTATTATAAGAACTCAAGAAAAGGTTTAAATACAGAGGAAAACATTCTTTGATGGTTACGAGGGTGGGGAAGGAGGGTGAGGGTTATTTACTAACTAGATAGTAGATAAGAATTATCTTAGCTGAAGGGAAGGACAGCACACACTACAGGGGAAGTCAGCACAACTGGACTAAACCAAAGCTACGAAGTTTCCTGAATACAATCAAACACTTTGAGGGACATAGCAGCAGGGGTAGGTGTCTGGGGACCATGCTTTCAGGGGACACCTAGGTCAACTGGCATAACAAAGCTTATTGAGAAAATGTTCTGCATCCTACTTTGGTGAGTGGCATCTGGGGTCTTAAAAACTTGCAAGCGGCCATGTAAGATTCATCAATTTGTCCCAACCACCTGGAGTAAAGGAGAATGATGAACACCAAAGATACAAGCAAAGTATTACCCCAAGAGACAGAAAGGGCCACATAAACCTGAGACTTCATCAGCCTGAGACCGCAAGAACTAGATGGTGCCTGGCTACCACCAATGATCGCCCTGACAGGGAACACAACAGAGAGTCCCTGATGTAGCAGGAGAAAAGTGGGGTGCAGAACTCAAATTCCAGTAAGTAGACCAAACTTAATGGTCTGAATGAGACTGGAGGAACCCCAGATTATCTACCAGCCCAGAACTAAAACAATTTCCGAGGACAACTCTTCAGACAGGGATTGGACATAAAGTGATACTCATGAGGAGTGTGCCTCTTAGCTCAAGTAGATACAAGAGACTAAATGGGCAGCTTCTGTCCAGAGGTGAGATGGGAAGGAAGAGAGGGTTAGGAGCTGGTTGAATGGACATGGGGAATCAGGACTAGAAAGGAGGAATGTGCTGTCACAGTATGGGGAGAGCAATTAGGGTCACATAACAATGTATGTATACATTTTTGTATGGGAGACTAACTTGAAATGTAAACTTAATGTAAACTACAACAATAAACAAAAATAAAAAAAACACTGGAAATAATAAATGTTGGAGAGGCTGCAGGGAGACTGGAACTCTTATGCACTCCTGGTGGGAAAGCATAATGATACAACCATTTTGGAAAATGATATGGCACTTCCTTAGAAAGCTAGAAATACAGATACCATAAGATCCAGCAATCCTACTCCTAGGAATATATCCTAGAGAAATAAGAGCCATCACATGAATTGACATATGCACATCCATGTTCATTGCAGCATTGTTCACAATAGCAAAAAGATGGAACAACCTAGATGCCCATCAACAGACGAATGGATAAACAAACTATGGTACATACACACAATGGAGTATTATGCAATGATAAAGAACAATGATTAAGCTGTGAAGCATCTCATAACATGGATGAAACTGGAGGACATTATGCTGAGTGAAATAAGTCAATCACAAAAGGACAAATATTGTATGAGACCTCTACTGTAAAAACACATGTAAAAGTTTACACACAAAAAGAAACAATCTTTGTTGGTTATGAGGGATGGGAGGGTTTGGGGGGAAAACAAAACAAACAATAGATAAGTGGTAACTTTGACAAAGGTTAAGACAGTACACAATACTGGGGAAGCCAGCACAAGTTGTACAAGGAAAGGTCATGGAAGCTCATACACATCCAAACTCCCTGAGGGACTGAATTGCTGGGCGTAGGGCTGTGGGGACTATGGTCTTGTGGAACATCTAGCTCAGCTGGCATAACACAGTTTGTAAAGACATGTTCTACATTCTATTTTGGTGAGTAGCACTTGGGTCCTAAAAGCCTGTGAGCAGCCATCTATGATACTCCACTGGTCTCACCCCTTCGGGAGCAAGGGAAAATGAAGAGAACAGGATACAAGGAAAAGATTAGTCCAAAGGACTAATGGACCACAGCTACCACAGCCTCCACCAGACTGAGTCTAGTACAGCTAGATGGTGCCCAGCTACCACCACTGACTACTCTGACTGGGATCACAACAGAAGGTCCTGGACAGAGCTGGAGAAGGATGTAGAACAAAATTCTAACTCACAAAAAAAGACCAGATTTACTGGCCTGACAGACTGGAGAAAACCTGAGAGTAAGGCCCCTGGACACCCTTTTAGCTCAATGGTGAAATCACTCCCGAGGTTCACCATTCAACCAGGGATTGGACAGTCCCATAAAACAAAACAGGACTAATGAAGCACAGCAGTCCAGGGACAAGGACTAGAAGGCAGGAGGGGGTAGGAAAGCTGGTGATAGGGAACCCAAGTTTGAGAAGGGACAGTGTGGACATGTTGTGGGGTTGTTAACCATTGTCATAAGGCAATATGTGTACTAACTGTTTAATGAGAAACTATTTGTTCTGTAAACCTTCATCTAAAGTAAAAAAAAAAAAAAAAAAAAAAGAATTATCTACGTGAGATCAAATTGACAACAGCAACTCAAAAGGTTTGATGGGAAGCCTAGGGGACAGTGAGTTGAAGATAACGGTGATGAAATAATTTGGAAAAGGATAGTGAGAATAGCAGCACAACTGGAAGAATATAATTGATGTCACTGAATTGCACATGTAGAAATTTTTGAAATGGTGTATCTTTGGCTATGTATATTTTCACCACAAAAAAAAAAAAAAAAAGTGCTCCAAGTTAGAGAAGGGAGAGTGTTGACATGTTGTAGGGTTGTTAACCAATGTCATAAATCAATATGTGTACTGACTGTATAATGAGAAACAATTTATTCTGTAAACCTTCATGTAAAGTATAATAAAAAAAATTTTTAATTTAAACCCCAAAGTAAATGTTTATCTATTTATATAGTTGCATACTTGAAACTTGAGAAAAATAAAATGTATTCCATAAACTGACATGATGCATATCTTGTATATTACTGGTTTTCCAAACCAGAGAAAGCTCCTTTCTCCCATAACAACATTAGCATATGAAGAAGGTTTGTCCACCCTGAATAGAATGCTAGATGACTTCTTCAGCTTTGGTGAAATTACTTTGGTAAAATTAGGAAATATAAGGCCCCAAATAAGTTTGACATTTGGGGGAAAAAAAAGTCTTAAAACTTTCACTTTTTGTCCTACACACCTAAAGAGAAATAGTCAAATATAAATGTGTGTTTACAATTGTCTGTTTTAATATATGGAAACCTTAGGTTTTCCCCATAGTTTTAAAGGACAGTCTATACTTACCTGGCCCATCTGTCATTTTTTCCCAGCACCGAGGAGCTGCACTAAGAAAGGAGGAATGTTTTCTTTTAGCCACCAAACTGCGGGGTGGCATGTATTTTTGTTTACCCTGTGACACTTCATACGATTTTTGAACATCATAGCTGCCTGGTGGTGGAATATCCTGAAAAAAAATTAAATAGATGAGCATAAACAATCTTACATAGAACATATTCCAGAAGATATTGGATAAATGTTTATATTAAGCAACAGTATAAATAAAATATATAAAAACACTCTAGTTAATCTTTAAAATAGAAACTTAAAAGAGGGTCACTAAATCTGTGCCCTTCTAATAAAAATATAAATTCACTTGTCAAAAAATAGGTAAAATAAACATAAAATCCATATTCTACCAAAAAAGTAGCCTTTACAACATAGAGAAAATGCCCATTTTCAAATTTAATAACATAAATCGAATTTCATACAGGAATGAGAGCAATGATTATTTGCTTCCATAAGCAACAGAACTATTCCAGTTTGACTGTTCTATGTAAGCACACTTAACTTATTCTACAAAATGATTGTTTATTTAATTTTTAATAGATTCCAATTAAGTTAAAAGGCTTTCCCTTTCATCATTTACAGCTCTTTATATGATTTGCAATTATATTAAACTTGCTAATCAACATGAACCAACATGGATATTAATAATTACAATAATAATTCTGAACTATATTAAATATAAAATACCATATATTTGTTGCACAATTAATCCTTAAACCACTAGCTAATTATCTCAATGAAAATTTTTAAAAATTATTTTCCTCAAATTTATGTTAAATATAACATAATCCATTCTTTTGAAAACTATTCATTTCTATTATGCATAAAAACCAAAACTACTTGGATTTTAATTATTTCCTCATTGGCAGGATAATGTTTTGGCTGAGTATGGACTTCAGCACTACACCTCCTAGGTTCCAAATATCTGCTGTTTACTACCTGTGGGACCTTGGGTCAAGCCACTTAACCTCTGTGATCCTCAGTTTCCTTATCTGTGCTGCTGCTGTTGTTGTTTGTTGCCATTGAGTCAATTCCAACTCATGGCAACTGTCTTAGTTATCTAGTGCTGCTATTAACAGAAATAACACAAGTAGATGGCTTTAACAAACAGAAATTTATATTCTCTCATGGTCTAGGGGCTGGAAGTCTGAATTCAGGGCACCAGCTCCAGGGGAAGGCTTTCTCTCTGTTGGCTCTGCGGGAAGGTCCTTGTCATCCATCTTCTCCTGGTCTAAGAGCTTCTCAGCACAAGGACCCCGGGTCCAAACGACACACTCTGCTCCTGGCACTACTTTCTTGGTGGTATGATGTTCCTTGTCTCTGCTTACTTCTCTCTTTTATATCTCAAAAGAGACTGACTCAAGATATAATCTAATCTTGTAGAGCAAGTCCTGCCTCATTAACATCATAGAGGTAGGATTTACAATACATAGGAAAATCACATCAGATGACAAAATGGTGGACAATCACACAATACAGGGAATCATGGCCTAGCCAAGTTGACACATATTTTTGGGGGACACAGTTCAATCCATAACAGTGATCTTCATCTATAAAGTGAAGGAAATAATAGTATTTATGTCATAAGGTTGTTGTGAGAATTAAATGAGTTAATACATGTAAAATACTTAAATTGGGACCTGATTCTATGAAAAGTGTTACCTAATCTTACTAGTCTATAAAAGCAAAATGCAAAAACAAGGTTGAACATGAAGACAATAGATAAATTTGGATACTGAGAAAGCATGCTTTTGAAGCTCCTCTAGGAGCTATACTTTATAAAACATGCTTTCTGCTATTTCTTACATCCACAGACCATCAACACTATTTTCCACTTTCAAAGAATCACTAATTATGGTAAGAGTACTGATCATGACTAGCACAGGAGATTCTTACATAAGATCCCACATTTCAACTAAGAAATGACAACAGCTGTTTTCCTCTTGCCTTCATTAAGAGTATATGTATATATAGTAAGGGTAGTCTGGATAAGTGGAACAGCAGCAGTAGTTCCATAGACGACATGTGTATCTTTTTAGGCTGTTTCTGTGGTTACATGAACGAAAGTGGAAGAGAGGGCAAAAGCATAAAAAAATAGTGAGTACACGATATGCTCAGAGCTTCCATGGGAAAGTTTGTGAAGATCCTGATTGTCCATACTATAAATTTTAATTTTGTTATCAGGAGCTGTTATTCTTACTGCTTCCCTTAACATCCTGCCTGGTGTCACCACCAGTGCCTAGACTAGACATGATTGATGGATTTAGTTACCGCCACAAAGAAATCTCTTTTTTTTTTTTTAATGTCTAGAAGCAAAGGTAACAAACTGCATCAGTAATGATTTTTCTTCAACAGTAGTTTGTTCCTGCTTATGAAAATTTATCAAACTCGTTGCCATATTTCCAATAGATTCATTGGCTCCTCTGTCAACTGACTATGGATTATCCTTGTACCTTTTTCGTGACCTCCTCTTGTTATAGCATAGTTATGCTTTTCTGAAAGCTTATTCCCTGCTTGTCTCCTTTATTGATGTTCCTGGTCTCTTCTCATTCTCTTCAATTCTCATTTTATCTGACCAAGAGATTAATATTTCAAGTATATATTCTAGAATAATGATTAGTAAGACAAATCTAAACTGGTTAAGTAAAGATACTAACCAGATATTTAAAAGAAAAACTGCTAGTACTTTAAGAACTAGTCTTTAACAAAGTAGCACAACTTAAACAATGCCTATCTAAAGTACTGTAAATGAGGAGTACCTACCATTTCAGGGGAAAATAGCATATGTGGATAGGATCATCCTCTGCTGGTGATCTTTTATAAATCACAGAAAATGGGAACACATGGCACATGAAGACTGGATATAATAGGCATTTCTCATGACTTTATTTTTTAATGCCAATATTTGAATCCCCTTCCTGGGTTTGGAAAATTCCATGTTATGCAGCAGAATCTGTGTCCCAATACAAAAGTTAAAAATGCCTGATTTTCATCTTCCTGGCCTCATTTTTAGTTAGGACATGAATCTAGGTCATAGACCTAAACTTTCATCTTTGAACTAGAAGTCAGTCATTCAAGGAAACAGAGCCTTAAAAATTCCACTCTAGGGAGGGAACTAGCAGTGCTGCCAGCTATGTCTAGTTCCCAGAGGCAACAGTGGGAAGACCATCTGAAAGGGGCAATTAGAGTCTCCAGTAAAATGTCAGAAAAAGTCTGATGAAATAAAAGCTATGCTTCAATGCAAATTAAAAGTAAGTCTAAGGTGTCCTGATTTTCTCAGTTAACAAGGACCCCAACTGAAAAGAATATAGCCATAGAATTAAAATAATTAATGTATGCAAAATTCTTAGAAGGTTGCCTGAGATATAACAAGCACTAGTATGTACTATTATTATATTACCCTCATTAGTACTGTGTTTAGCATTATAATTTTTAGGTGTGGGATTATATGAAACCCTCAGTTATATCTCCCTTGCCTGAATAAAGATACTAACTAGATCTTAAAAGAAAAACCTCTAGTATTTTAAGCACTAGTATTTAACAAACAAAAAATAAATCAAAGACATTAAGTTGCTGGGAATCACATGAAGACAGTGTCCAGGCAGTTAAAAAAAAAAAAATCACCAGCTTCAAAGGATGGCAGGTGAGCCTGGTTGTATTTTGGCGAAACCATTTCCTCTCCTTTGTGATTTTATTCATTCTTGTCAAGCAAGAACCCTATAAAATTCTCATGCCCAGTGCCTCTGCATGATTGTTGTTGTTGTTAGGTGCCATCGAATCGGTTCAACAGAACAAAACACTGCCCGGTCCTGTGCCATCCTCACAATTGTTGTTATGCTTGAGCCCATTCAGGGTCTTCCTCTTTTTTGCTGACCTTCTACTTTACCAAGCATGATGTCCTTCTCCAGGGACTGGTCTCTCCTGATAACATGTCCAAAGGATGTGAGACGTAGTCTCGCCATCCTTCCTTCTAAGGAGCATTCTGGCTGTACTTCTTCTAAGACAGACTTGTTTGTTCTTCTGGCAGTCCATGGTATATTCAATAGTCTTCACCAACACCATAATTCAAAGGCATCAATTCTTCTTCAGTCTTCCTTATTCACTGCCCAGCTTTCACATGCATATGAGGCAATTGAAAATACCATGGCTTGGGTCAGGCACACCTTAGTCCTTACAGTGACATATTTGCTTCTGAACACTTTAAAGAGTTCTTTTGCAGCAGATTTGCCCAACGCAATACGTTGTTTGATTTCTTGACTGCTGCTTCCATGGGCATTGATTGTGGATCTGCCTCTGCATTCATCCAATTAAAACTCAAGCTTAGCTAAACTTTAGCCCTATAAACCACCTCCTGACTTCATCTAAATTCAGGATTTTCCCCATCCTTGTTCCCTGATATTTAGACATGTGAAATTTCACGTTCCCTCTGATCTTGGACATGTGAAACTGCACATATATTATCATTTTCCAAATACTCACTATAAACCCCTCAGTCCTAGCAAGGAATGGAGTGTTCCATTCCTGAGTTGTTTCCCATACTGCAGTGTGTTGCAAATAAAGATTGAACTTAAGTGTTAGTTTCAGAATAAAATTTTTTTTTTATCATTCTATGGTAAAAGATCTGGGAATGTCATTATTTCACCTTCATTTCTGATGATAGCTTCAGTGGATATAAAATTCTTGGTTGATTTTTTTTTTTTTTTTCTGTCTCAGCATTTTGAATATGTCATTTCACTAATTTCTGGCTTCCATTGTTTCTGATGAGAACTCCACAGTTAATCATATTGTTTCCTCTGTATGTAATAAGTTGTTTTTTCTTGCTGCTTTCAAGATATTCTCTTTGTCCTTTGGCTGTCTTCACACTGACGACTATGTCTAAGTGGGGTTCTCTATATATTTATCTTACTTGGAGGTCATTTAACTATGATGTGTCTAAGAGTGATTCTCTTTATGTTTATACTTGGTATTCATTGAGCTTTCTGGGTCTATAAATTAATGTTTTTCATTAAATTTGGAAAGTTTTCAACCATTATTTCTTCAAATATTTTTTCTGTTTCTTTCTCACTTGTCCTTCTGTAACTCCCATTATACATATGTTGGAATCCTTGTCATTGTCCCACAAGTCTCAGAAACTGCTAATTTTTAATCTTTTTTTCTCCCTGTTTTTCATATTCAATGATTTATATTGATTCAATAGAAACTGAATTCTATTAGTCAATGTTTCGATCTTCTGCCCTCTCAAGTCTGCCATTGTGTCCAGCTTGTTAATTTTTTATATAAGTTATTGACATTTATAACTCTAGAATTCTTTTTGGTTTTGTATTTGTTTGCTTCTATTTCTCTATTGAGATTCCTTATTTATTGATTCACCACCAGCATATTTTCCTTAATTATTTAAACATAAGTCCTATCAACTCTTTGAAAATATTTATAATAGCTGATGTGAAGTCTTAATCTGCTAAATACAGTGTCTGGTCTGAACCACAGTAAGTCTCTATTGACTGTTTTTGTATTTCCTAAGTATGTATCATACTTACCTGTTTCTTTGTATATCTAGCAAGTTTTAGTTGAAAACTGAAAATTTTAGAGAATATAGCAATCCTGGATTCTGTTTTCTTTTTTTTTTTTAGTTTTTTAAGTTTTCAAATTTCAAATTTATTAAGAACATGAATTATCTTTTTATGCCTCCAGAATCTATAGACATGTTCTTCTTTTCATTCTTGATATTTGTTATTTATGCCATTCCTATTTTTTCTTGATCAGTACCACGACAGTGTTGTCAATTCTATTCATCTTTTCAAAGAATCAACATGTGGCTTTGATATTTCTACCTACTGTATTTTTGTAATATTTAATTTTATTGTAATTATTTCATTTATTCTACTTTCTTTATGTTTATCTTTACTGTTGAATTTATCCTGTCGTGATGTCAATATTTTCTTTACGTATATTTGGAACCGTGCATACAAATTTAACATTACTATATTATCCAGGTAATTTAACCTTTTAAAAACATTGAGTGATTGTTTATTTTTAAATTATTTTCATCTCAACATATTTTATCCGGAACTAAAATAGCTATTCCAGGACTTCCACCAATGAGTAAGTTTTCGTAAACCCCTGCATAAACTTAAAAAAAAGGATTTTTTTAAAATAATGACTTTAAAGATATCAGAGATAAGAGGAAGCAAAAAGGACATTATGTACTAAACTCTAGAAATGGAAGAGTCTTTTCTATGTGAGTGGAGATCTCAAGATGTTTTCTTCCCTATGAACGTTTATCAAGTCTGGGCAAGGGCTAAATATTGGGTTTGTCACAAACAAACAGATTCTTCTACGAGAAAGAGAAACTAGTGGAGCTTTTGAAGGCCACATAGTCTAACATGAGTGACTGACAACTAGGGAAGTCTCAACTCATTAATCGTTCTTTAGTATTGAGTATTTGCTGAGTCCTGGTGCAAAAAGGATAGAAGGCTAGGCTGAAAAGACAGAGTAATATCTAAAGTGAGCCAAAGTCACCCTAGAGCAAGGACTGGCAACAAAAACAAATCTCTTCTTCAAGGTATTTGCCTAATTTTGCAACTGAATGCGATAGGAAGCTAAAGTGTCAAGCTAAAAACTTCTATAGGGTAGAACTTTAAGGAAGGAGGAGAAAGAGATCTCCCAGGATCCCAACCAAAAACCCAGAAGGGCAACATGAAACAGGGTACTGGACTACAATGGCAGAGTGGAAGCTGGTGCTTAAGGGACAAACTCTCACAAGAGGCATATATAACAATTCTAACAACAGTAACTATGTGACAGAAATTCATGCAATTCACAAGAATTAAAATTCTGGGCAATTAAACCAAACCACTTTTCTCTTTCAATTTATGAAATAAATGTTCTTCCATTTCTGTTTCCAATTAAAATTGTATTATAATATTTCCATTTATTTTATTATATTTATAGTTGATATGGAAACCCTGGTGGAGTAGTGGTTAAGAGTTCACTACTAACCAAAAGGGTGGCAGTTCAAATTCACCAGGCGCTCCTTGGAAACCCTACAGGGCAGTGCTACTCTGTCCTGTAGGGTTGCTATGAGTCAGAATAGATGGCAATGGGTTTTTGGTTTTATAGTTTATATGTATTATGTTAGCTATCATAATATGTTATAATAAAAATCACTCACTATGATTTGGGTAAAAATGAACTTGAATAATGTTTTTGGTTAATTTGTTTTAGCTATTATTTCACAGCTAAGTATATTCTACTCTGTAATTTTATTTTAAAATTCCAAATATATTATTATAAAAGTCACTCAGAACTTATTTTACAATGAAGCTTTCATATTAGTGAGATGACTTACGAAGACTTCAAACAAACTTTTAGTTAAAGCTTTCAATCAAAATCTTAAATCAAGTATTACATATGGTTAAAAAAGTTAAAGGCCATAAGTCTAGAGAAGTTTGCCTGAATATGCAGAAAACTTTGAGTAAGGCAATTTAGCAATGGGCTTATTTTTGTCACTAAATTTTCTCTTTACAGAGAAGACAAGCATTTCAGATGATAATCAAATTATCTTTGTTTTTCATATTGAAAATTATAATTACAAATGTTTTGCTCTTGTCATTTTTCAGCATTCCATATTTATCAGTCCAAACACACACCTCTTGAAATATATAACTTAGCAAAGAATAAGTGTTGTTCAAAAATATTTTAATATAGATATGAAATTATAATATTAATTTTAAGTGATAGGTACAAACAGGAAATATTGATTTTATTTCCTTATTCTCTTAGCACACTGAAAAAGACCCTTATACTAATGTTGTTTTATGAAAGGAACTGTAATTGTCAGCTATACTCTGATACTTCAAGGATCGGTAAAGAATAATAAAAAGTACTGGTTGATGAAATCAGGTAAGGAATAAAACCATTGATTTCACCTAGTTTCTACATAACATTATACAATTCACACTTATATTACAAATTTCCAGTTGTTTATTGGACATGTTCACTTCATTATCTTCAGATAACCTTAAAATAAAACTCATTATCTTCCCTCACCCCAACCATCCAACCATCTATCCTTTCTCATCTACCTGTAACAATCTCTTATTTAGCCAGGCTTGAAATTATGAAACTGGCTTCTACCTCTCTTCATCTTTATCTCCCATATCTAAATGGTTGCATCCATCGTAACCTATCTCAAACTCATCCCTATCTTTCCTTTACTACCTAAAAGACTCTAATACGGGCTCTAAAATACTTACTACCTGACAACCATACCGCCTCTTTAATCTTTAGCTCCTCCAATCCCAAATCACCTGCATCCAGGTAACAAATAAGTTATTGTACTAAAATATAACATAAACTCACTCAAATCTCTCATCAACTCCCTGGTGCCCATGGGAAAATTGTTCAGACAACTCTATTTGGCATTCAAAGCCTTTTTTCTCCCCCTTCATTTTGGAGGCAAATTTACAATTGTAAAACCTATTCAAGTGGAACCTCCTACATGAAGTATTCTTGATCACCCCAGCTAGAAGTAATGTCCCTCACTTTTGAATTCTTCTATTACTTATTGTTTGCATAATCACCAGCACATGACAAATATACTGTATTTATCTGAACATTTATTTCTTTGTCAACACAACGGCAGAAAAAGAGGACAAAGCTGTCTAATAAGAGGGAAGACAAGGTTCCCTTAGACAAGATTCTATTTATCCTAGAGATGTGCAAATTAATTTTTTCTCTTATTCTCCAAATAAAAGAAAACTGGTAGTAGGAACCCAGGAACAGGGGGCTTCACAATCTCACTGGGCATGTAGGCCTTTTCATGCTTTCTGCTGTACCATATTTAGATTGTCACCCTCATCCTTATGATCTCAAGAAAATAGCCATAGCTCCTGCCATAATATTCTCATTTCAGAAATGAAGAAGAAGAGCAAAAGACAAAAATGGTGTGTAACAGCTGAAACAGCCTCCTCTGAGGAATTTCCTGGAAGCCCAATCCAGTGGCTTCTGCTTTCATCACAGTGACTAAAACTGTGTCAAACACCTATAGCTATCAAGAAAGCTGAAAAAAAGTATTTGTTTTACCTGGGCACATGGTTCTCCTAAATAAAATTGGATTCTATTAGTAAAAAAGAAAGAAAGAATGAATGTGGGGTAGGCGACTATTAATCGGTCATAATAACCCTTTGGCTTTGAGGGCATGAGCACTGCAAAAACAGAACTTACTTCTTTCCCTGGATATTAGCCAGTATATTGTACTACCTTCGTCAAAACTTTTTTGACCATGGTGTAGTAACATTTTTGCCTAATTCTTGCTCATCCTTTGAATTTCATATCTTCCCTGAATCTATTAACTGTCAGGTCTTCTGTGATATGCTCTCAGGGTACACAGCTCTTAACTTCATGACACATGTTACACTTGGAATTAAACAAGTCTGTTTGTTTAATATCTTTCCTCTCCATAGAATATAAGCACCTTAAGGGTTCAGAAGACCTCCGTTTGGTTCATCCCTGTATCCACAGTGATGACAAGTTCTTTGCACAGGGTAAGCAATCAATGAATATTTTTTAACCAATAAATGAATGAATAAGTAAATGAATTTATCAGCATCTGTATACCTTGAAGTCTTCCCTCCCATATTTTACCTTATCACTGAGTTCCCCCATAACAATAGGGTAAACACTATGCTTTGTAAATATTTTTAAGCCCTCTAGTGCTTAAATTTGCCTCACATATAAGCAGTTCTACACTCAATGTGTGTTGTATAATGGCTGCTCAAGTACTGCTTTCCCTAAACATATTTCTGCTTCTAATAAAGGTAGATACAATTTATAATCTCAGCAATGATGTGAAAGTATGGATATGTCCATTTAAACTTTGATTAAGGACTAACTTTCACAAAATCATTATAGTGTGTCTCCAGATAGTTAAATTTGATTAATATTTTATGTGAAATGCATTTCTTTCTTTTTGCTATCAAAAACATAGATTTTTACTCTGATGCTTGTGCCTTTCATGACCACCTCTGACACTGGTTTCAAAGAAAAAGTGTGTATCTCAGCAGATTAAAATAAAGCACATGAACAGAAATGTCCTGTATAACCTCGGTCTTCCTGAAAATGCTAATGCTACTGAGACAGAAGACACCATCTGAAAAAAAAAGCATCGATTATCACCGATTATAATAGCTGTAATTGATGAGCTATCATTTCTTCAGAGGTTTACCAAATCAATACAAATCCAAAAGTTAATTCTTTTGTAAGTTGAATATAAAAAGGAGGAAAGTTAATGTAAGTGAGTCAAAAAAAAAAAGTGGGGGGGTGGGGGTAGGGGAAGGTGGCAATGTAATTGCTGCCAAAGCCAGTTGGATAGATTTGGATAAGGCATCAAAAATATTCTTGATAAACTCAGAAGTAAATTTTGAACGTGAGATGTACGAATGTGGGGTGTGTCACTTCAGGACTCTGAATGCTTGACTTTAAATAGCAGGGTTGTAAAATTGTTCATTAACCCTAGAGAAATGCCCAGATCAATTTGTTATGTCAAAACTTTTAAAAATCAAATAACCCTTATTGTCATCTACTTATATTCAGTATGACAAAAACTACCCCTTGTAATAAAAAGAGGTATCATTTCAAGATAGTGCTGCTGAAATACCACAGAATTTAAAGTCAGAATTCTTGGATTACATACGTAGCCTCATTATGGACCTGAAGAAGGCCCTCAAGGAACTTTCCTCATTCATTCACTTCCCTTTCATCATGATGTGTGCTGATTATCATGTTCAGAAATATCTGCTAGGTCACTGTGCAGGAGGTGTGGTCTGTCTCTGTTCTCTTCCTCCCTAAGATTGGCAGTGAGATGAATCATACAACTGTTCATATCTTAAAGTTGCCTCTGCTCTAGGAAAACTAAGTGTGGGCAGAACGATCCGATTTTGCTTTTATAAGCTATAAATATCTTAGCATACTGTTACCCACTTCAAAAATAACTATGGTTATATCAGCACAGAGAAGAGTAGAGGTAATAACAGGGAGGAATAAATCATGAAAAAGGTAAAGAGGGAGGAAAGAAAGCACGAGATTACGACAAAGGAGTACAGTACAACAGGAAATAAACATTGTCGAGAGACACAGGTGCAGAGCCCTGGTGATGTTAACCATACCCATTTTATGACACAGAGCAAAACGCAAGTGTGCATTTGAAATATAGGAAACCTAACTGTTCTCCCCTAATGTTCCTATAAATATCTTTTCTGATGAATGAAATATGTTTTAACTATGCCATCTTCTTCCATATTTATAGTGCTCATGTGACACTAAACAATTGTGCAAGTTAGCTTATTCTTGGTGTCAAATTTAATAGCACACTTTACTTAGTGACACTAAATATCTGTTGATTGAATAAGTAAAGAAATAAACCAAGCAGAATAAAACATTATATGAAATAGTTTCAAGAGTGTTATTACTGTTTTCCAGAGTCATACATATTTACAGCAATCTAAAAACATATCTTTAACTTCATAAAGAATCAAGAAAATTATCATCAAAGATAAAAATCTTAATATTCTTACTTCTTCCTTTCCCTTCTTTAGAAGAATCTGGTATGCTATTTTGTCTGTACTATAAACAAAATGCTTTTTAAATGATACTGTTTTTAAAAACTACACTATTTTATTATTGGTCTATTATCCTATTGTCATGGATTGAATTATGTTGCCCAAAAAATATGTGTCACCTTAGCTAAGTCATGATTCCCAATATTATGTGGTTGTCCTCCATTTTGTGATCTGATGTATTTTTCCTATGTGTTGTAAATCCTAACTTTTATGATGTTAATGAAGCAGGATTAGAGGCAGTTATGTTAATGAAGCAGGAAACAATCAATAGGATTAGGTTGTATCTTGAGTCAGTCTCTTTTGATACACAGAAGAGAGAAGCGAGCAGAGAAGACAGGGACCTTATTACCACCAAGCAAGAAGAGCCTGGAGCAAAGTGTGTGCTTTGGACCCATGCTCTCTACCCTGAGAATACCAGGGGAAGATTGATGACAAGGACCTTCCCCCAGAGCCAACAGAGAGAGAAAGCCTTCCCCTGGTGCTGGCACCCTAAATTCGGACTTCTATACTCCTAGACCATGAGAGAATAAATTTCTACTTGTTAAAGCCATCTATTTGTGGTATTTCTGTTATAGCAGCACCAGGTAACTAATACACCTATCAACAAAAATTTACTATGTCTTTACTAAGTGCTGGTATTAGTGCCCATTAGTAGTAAAGAAACGAACTCTGAAACTATTTCCTGGGTACAAGCCCTGGTTCAGCTTTTTACTAGTCATATGATCATGGGAAAATCACATCTCTCAGTTTTCTCATTCATAAAATGGGTATAACAACAACAGTTACTACCTCCTAGGATTGTTGTAAGGATTAAATGAGGTACTATATGAGAAAAACTTAAAAGAGTGTCAGGCCCATATGTGAGCACTACTTAAATTTTAGCTATTAATATACTTCATTATAATATTAAGTCCCTAATAACTCAGATATTTGAGTGGTATTTGATTTTTTTTTTCAAACAACTACCACATTCTTAAATGTCAGAAATATAGTTTTAGAATATGCACTTTAAAAAATATATGTTTCAAATGACAAAACACACAAATACTGACATGAAATTGTAACATGATTATGTGCCAAATGTAATATAACAAATATCTTTATTAGACATGAAATTCAGTAGAAAAGCCTCTATCATTTATTAACATTATTGAAGAAATGTCATGCTAAAAAAATTTATTTTAACCTTTTTCCATGCATTTCAGAGGAATGAATTATTTTTTATATTATTTATTAAACAATTTCAAAATGTCTTTGTTATAGTTATCAAGAATCTATAACTCAGTATGTTAAAGAAAATGTAAATTTTCTAGTTCCCGGATTTGGGTTTTATAAAATTAAAAGCACAAATACTGCCAATACCTTAAAGATACAAACTACCTTCAGAAAAGGAAATTTCTGATTTATAAAATCCATAGTTCATATTAACGCTTGTACAATAAAAAGCGACAGTGAACTAAGCACACAAAGACAAGTGTGAGAGAAAGAAAGAAAATTGCATGGCTTCAGTTTAGAAAGGTATCTAACTCACATCTCTCATGCAGCCTCTCCAAATTTACCAGAGAACTCATGGCAAATACAAAAAAGAAAGAAAAACACAATAAAATAAAAGCAAAATAAAATAAGCAAAAAATCCAACAAACCAAAAGTGGGGAGGAATTTCTAATAAGACTTATAGTCCTATTGAAAACAAAATTGGTATACAGTATTTGCTTTGTTTTCCTGAGATAAATCATCTGAGTGATACAGACCCTAGTTAGACCATCTAGCATAAAATGAGAGAAGAGACACTGCATTCTCCCTCTGCTGTCTGTTCCTGATTCAGAGACCTAACTAAAGTCTATATCACTCAGATTACTGGGTAACTGTCCCGGTATAAGGAATTCCTGGATGGTGCAAATGTTTAACATGCTCAGCTGCTAACTGAAAGGTTGGAGGTTCAAATCCACCCAGAGGCATCTTGGAAGAAAAGTCTCACAATCTACTTACAAAAGGTCACAACCACTGTTAACCCTATGCAGCACAGTTCTACTCTGACACACACGGAATCTCCAATAGTCAAAGTCTACTCAATGGCAACTGGTTTTGGTCTCTTTATGGATGATCTTTGATTCACTCAGGTATTGTTCTCTTTCCTCTCCCATCTCTACACTTCCGTATTTTTAAATAATATGCTCAGTGTAAAAACTTGAAAGTTTCAGAAGACTCTGAAGTAAAAAATAAAGTTCCACTCCCACCAACATTCACCAAAGGCTAACCAAAACCAGAAAGTTTTTTTTATAACCTGTTATCATCCTACTCTGTAACTTTAACCAGCCTTTACTGATGAACATCTGATTCATTCACAGTTTTGAATTGTTATAAACAATGACACAGTAAATTAAATCATAAGTATATTCCATGTACTTCTGTACAAAAGTCAATAAGATAAATTCCTGGAAAACTGAATTGTTAAGAAAAGGGTTATATGCAATTTAACTTGGTTAAAATAGCCAAGTAGCTTCAGAAAGGTTTTATCAATTTGAACACCACATACACTGTGTCTATTTCCCCTACCCTTGAAGACACTAAGCATTATTTTTCAAAAATCTCCTAACCTAAGTGAAAAAATATATTTCCTCTTTGTTCTAATTTACATTTTTAATTTTAAGTGAATCTGATCACCTTTTGTGTATTTATTAGCTCATCTATAGCTCATTTTCTAATTGAGTTCATCTCTTTTCTTTCTTGTTTTGTAAGTTGTTATTGTATGTTAAAGAAAATAGTCTTTAGCTTCCATGTGTTTTTAAAATATAATTTATAATTTGCCCTTTGACTTTATTTACGTTTGTTTTATGATTTGGAAATTTTCAGAAATTTTGTTTATTTTTGGTAAGGTGTTTTGAAGTATTTTTATTGTAATTTTATTATAGGAAAGTGTTTAACTTTTTGAAGTCACATTTACTGACATTTCCATTATGGGTTCCCTGTTTCATGCTTTGTTCAAAAAGTCTTTCTTCAATCACCGATTATTTTTTAATATCCAGATTCTTTTTAATTTTAACATTTAAATATTAAATTCATTAAACATTTGTTTTATAAGAAAAGCAATCGACTTATGTTTATGTAACTATTTGAAACCTGCAACTCTCAGATAACAGAGGTGACCAATAAGGAATACGAGAAGCAGCCACAGAATGTTGTATTCTAAGAGGACGTGTCACAAAAGCCAATATTATAGGCATGGATAGAAAGGAAATGCTGTGAAAGCATCCCTTAATAAGCACTATAGTTTTCCATGAAGTTCATGTGTTCAAAGTACTGGATAAATAGGTCCATGGGGAGTGGGGAGTTTAATCCAGCAGAGTTTCTTTAGAGGAATGCCTAAAATCAAACCAAAGCCATTGTTATTGAGTCTATTTGGATCATAGTGACCCTACAGGACAGAGTAGAACTGACCCACAGGATTTCCAAGGCTGTAAATCTTTACAGAAGAACACTGCCCTATCTTTCTCCAACAGGGCGCTGGTGGGTTTGAACCGCAGACCTTTCAGTTAGCAGTCGAGCACTTAGCTAGTGTGCCACCAGGGCTCCTGAGGAATGCCTATTAGAAAGTAAAAATCAATCAAGGATATGTACAAATACACTTGAACAGCAGCTATAGATTAGATGATAAAATTAAATGATCAACTGTCACTCTAGTCAACAGTGAGTAGTTTAAGAGAAAGCCACATAAGGATCTGAATAGACATTTCACCAAAGAGGATATTCAAACAGTCAACAAGCACAAGAAAAGAAACTGAACATCATTAGCCATTAAACCAAAAATGAAACCCACTGCTGTTGAGTGGATTCCGACTCATAGCGACGCTATAGGACAGAGCAGAACTGCTCCATAGGGTTTCCAAGGAGCAGCTGGTGGATTCAAACTGCCGATCTTTTGGTTAGCAGCTTAGCTCTTAACCACTGTGTCACCAGGGTCAAAAGGTGGAAACAACTCAAATACTCATCAACAGATAAATGCATAACAAAATGTGGTATATACAAACAATGGATTATTACTCTGTCTCAAAGAGATATGCAGTCCTGATATATGTTGAGTGAAATAAGTCAATCACGAAAGGACAAATATCGATATGCAAAGGGAAGAGGCCCGGATAAGTAAAGCATTACTCAAGAAGAAGAACAAAGTGGGAGGCCTCACACTACCTGATTTTAGAACCTATCATACAGCCATGGTACTCAAACAGCCTGGTACTGGTACAACAACAGATACATAGACCAGTGGAACAGAATTGAGAATCCAGACATAAATTCATCCACCTATGAGCAGCTGATATTTGACAAAGGCCCAAAGTCTGTTAAATGGGGAAAAGACAGTTTCTTTAACAAATGGTGCTAGCATAACTGGATATCCATCTGAAAAAAATGAAACAAGACCCATACCTCACACCACGTAGAAAAACTAACTCAAAATGGATCAAAGACCTAAATATAAAATCTAAAACGATAAAGATCATGGGAGGAAAAACAGGGACAATGCTAGGAGCCCTAATACACGGCATAAGCAGAATACAAAACATAACTAACCATGCACAAACACCAGAAGAGAAACTAGGTAACTGGGAGCTCCTAAAAATCAAACATTTATGCTCATCAAATGACTTCACCAAAGACTAAAAAGAGAACCTACAGACTGGGAAAAAAAATTTCGCTACAGCATATCCAACAAGGGTCTAATCTCTAAAATCTACAAGATACTGCAAAACCTTAACAACAAAAAGACAAATAACCCAATTAAAAAATGGGCAAAGGATATGAACAGACACTTCCCCAAAGAAGACATTCAGGTGGCTAACAGACACGTGAGGAAATAGTCACAATCATCAGCCATTAGAGAAATGCAAATCAAAGATACAATGAGATACCATCTCACCCCAGCAAGGTTGGCACTAATCCAAAAAACACGAAATAATATATTTTGGAGAGGTTGTGGAGAGATGGGAACACTTATGTGCTGCTGGTGGGAATGTAAAATGGTCCGACCACTTTGGAAAACGATTTGGTGCTTCCTTAAAAAGCTAGAAATAGAAGTACCATACGATCCAGTAATCCCATTCCTTGAAATATATGCTAGAGAAATAAAAGCCATCACACGAATAGGCATATGCACACTCATGTTCACTGCAGCATTGTTCACAATAGCAAAAAAATGGAAACAAACTAGATGCCCATCAACAGACGAATGGATAAACAAATTTTGGTACATACACGCAATGGAATACTATGCAACGATAAAGAACAATGATGAATCTGTGAAACATTTCATGACATGGATGAATCTGGAGGGCATTATGCTGAGTGAAATAAGTCAGTCACAAAAGCACAAATATTGTATGAGACCACTATTATAAGAACCCAAGAAAAGGTTTAAAGACAGAAGAAAGCATTCTTTGATGGTTACGAGGGTGGGGACAGAGTGGGAGGGAAATTCATTAACTAGATAGTAGACAAGGATCATCTTCGGTGAAGGAAAGGACAACACACAATACAGGGGAAGTCAGCACAACTGGACCAAATCAAAAGCTAAGAAGCTTCCTGAACACATTCAAACACTCTGAGGGACAGAGTAGCTGGGGCTGGGGACCATAGTTTCGGGGGAGAGCTAGGTCAATTGGCATAACAAAGTTTATTAAGAAAATGTTCTGCATTCCACTTTGGTGAATAGCATCTGGGGTTTTAGAAGTTAGCTAGCAGCCATCTAAGATGCATCAATTGGTCTCAAACCGCTTGGAGCAAAGGAGAATGAAGAACACCAAAGACACAAGGAAAATATTAGCCCAAGAGACTAAAGGTCCACATAAACCAGAGACTCCACCAGCCTGAGACCCAAAGAACTAGATGGTTCCTGGCTACCATGAATAATCGCCCTGACAGGGAACACAAGAGACAGTCCCAGACAGAGTGGAAGAAAAGTGCTGAGCAGAACTTAAATTCACGTAAAAAGACCGACATAATGGTCTGACAGAGACTGGAGGAACCTCCAAAACTATGGCCCCCAGATGCTCTGTTAACCCAGAACTAAAACCATTCCAAAGCCCACAAAGATTACACAGGACTGTAAGACAAAAAATAATACATGTGAGCAATGTGCTTCTTAGATCAGTTAGATACACTAGACCAAATGGGTGTCTCCCGTCCGGAGGCAGAATGAGAAGGCAGGAAGGACAGGAACTGGTTGAATGGACACAGAGAACCTGGGGTGGAAAGGAGGAGTGTGCTGACACATTGTGGGGATTGCAACTAATGTCACAAACAGTATGTGTATAAATTTTTGTATGGGAAATAAACTTGAGCTGTAAACTTGCACCTAAAGCACAATTTAAAAAAAAAAAAAAAAGGACAAATATTATATGATCTCATTAATATGAAGTACACAAAATAGGTAAATACATAGAGATCAGAGTTTAATAGCCATTACCAGGGGCGGAAGAGAGCGGAAATAGGGGGAATTGTTGTTTAGGAAGTGTTGCGTTTTTGTTGATGGGGATGGAAAATTTGGCAAAAGACTTCCGTGATGATTGCACAACATGATTAAATACAATTGATCTCACTGAATTGTATATATGAAAAATGTTGAATTAGCAAGTGTGTTTTATATATATACATATATATGTTACAACAATAAAAAAGTAAAAAGAAAAAAAGTGGAAAGCCACAAACCCTAAATAGTAATATCAGAATAGTGAACATTTGAAATGTTTCTGATTATTTGATAACTATAAATTTTAAAAGCAAAACATTCTAAATGAAAATAAATTTACATGGTTGTGAGGGTACCCAGCATAACTTTGTGTGATTTGTTTCATTACATGATGCTAAAATTTCAGATGAATTATTTTTTTATTTTTAATGTTAGTTCAAACACAAATTATATATTCTAAAGCTCTTGGTCATTTGGAAACCCTGGTGGCGTAGTTGTTAAGAGCAATGCTATTAACCAAAACGGTCGGCAGTTCGAATACACCAGGTGCTCTTTTGAAACCCTATGAGGCAACACAAATTATATATTCTAAAGCTCTTGGTCATTATATTATTAGATTTCATTATTAAAAATAAAATATGACTTGTAAAAATATTTAAGTCTGATTCCAGTGTTTAACTAAAGTTAATGTATTTACAAACTAAATAAACTGGATTTAGAGATCAGGTTTTTAAAACATTTTGAAGTCTTCATTTTGGCAAACCAAATGATTTATTTTTTTTCATTTTTCAAAATGAAAGTGCTCAAGTTTTAATAGTCTTTGTAACCCCGTTACTCCTTTCTTCCAAAAGTTAGTAAAAATAACTGCTTTTTCCTTTCCCTTTTTCCAAGAAAAATTTAATCTAATATTACTAAACATATTGTACTCCAAAAGGCTTTTAGGCCAAACAAAATAATATTATCTAAGCTCTCTGGAAATTTGATTATTTGAAGGGAAATTAAATAATGCTTTCATACTAATCATTTTTAATGTACTCCATTAAAACCTAGACAATATAAATTAAAGTTGATGTATAGTGCCACTTGAAAATGCAGGAAAGCTCTAATCAAATTACAGCACAATGTGATGTTCTTAAATGTATTACTTACAATGTTGCTGAAAATCTAATAATTAATACAATATATTTCTACCCCTAGTTTTATGAATATGCAAGGATAAATCACTTTTTTACATTACACTTATATCCTTTTATTCTGTTTTATTGAGTATGAAAAACTGTTCCTGCTTTGATTTTTTTTTCAGATCAATAAAGTTAATAATAAAAAAGACATTTCTTCCTCAGTATCTGCATTCCATTATAGTTTCTGCACTTTCAACACTCATCTAGTTCAAATGGTGTTGTCCCATTAATTAATGATTACATCATAATTTAACGATGTCTCTAAGCTTCAAAAAATACTCATGATATAATTATGTACTTTTTTTCATATATGGAACACAAGAAAAAATCAAAGTATACTTTAGATGAGCAGGGAAGTGTAAGTCTGAATTGGAATATAAATGCCTGCTCCTTATTCTCTCAATTAAAGTTAAAATATGTTTACTTAATCTAAACATATTAAGTCAAGTTATATCTTAGTGACATAAAACAAATTTAGTATGAAAAAACAGTGGCCATGCATCTTAATTTGTAGAATAATGTGTTAGTTTTCTAATAGTGTATAACAAATTGCTACAAATTTAGTGGCTTAAAACAACCACATTTATTAGCTCACAGTTCGGTAGGTAAGAAGTGTGGGTATGCATGGTGGGTTCTATGGTCAGGGTATTCCCAAACCCAAAACCAAGATGTCAGCAGGCCTCTGCTCTTATCTGCAGCTCAAGGGAAGAATCTACTTCCAAGCTAATTCACACTGTTGACAAAATCCAGTCCTTTCAGCTGTAGGTCTGATGTCTCTATTTCCATGTTTCTTGACAGCTAGGGCCACTCTCTTGTCCTAGAGCCTATTTGTATTCTTTTTTTATGTGGTCTTCTCCATCTTCAAAACAGCAACAACCAGCTGAATCCTTCTAATGCTTCAAACCTCTCTGGCTTCTCCTTCTGGCCCAAGATGGAGAAAACTCTGCTCTTAAGAGCTCATGTAATTATTTTGGGTCTACCCAGTTAATCCAGGATAATCTCCCTGTTTTAGGTCAACTATGCCATGTATCATAATATAATTATGAGCATGCTATCTCATCATATTCACTGGTCCCAGGGATTAGGATGAGATACCTTTGAGAGCCATTTTAGAAATTCTACCTTCCACGACTAGCAAATCAAATTTCATTATGCCACAAATAGAGGATGGTTTGTAAAATGAGAATAACCATTGTCGACTAATAGTCACTATATTTTAAGCCCTAGAGCTAGAGAAATTGAAACTGAATAACTGAGCCAAAACCATCTGATTAAGTCTGTCCCTTAATAATGGGTATATTTGCATTAACATCCTGATAGTATTTAATTTTACACTTCAAGTAGCTGAGTAAAGTATTCATTGAAAATCTGTTATCACATAAAGTCATTCTTTTGCCATTCTTATCATTATAGACATGACAAGATTTGAAAGCATAAAGATGTTATTTTCCATCAGTTGTTGGAAGAAACTGTTTCCACTTTGTCCTCAATATAGATGTAGTCATAGTAGATCTAGGTGTTGCAGAGCTCTGGGGGAATATGATTACAAAATTTACTAATTCTAAAACTTTGATTCTGGCGTTATTGCCTTCAACTAACAAATAAAATAGATATCTTTTATTTCTTGGATATGAGTTTTTGCCACTTTTTAAGTTAATGTGTTTTTATAGCAAAACTAATATATACTAAAGAAAATCGTTTATCCTTGCATATCACTATCTCCTTTCTAGGTTTAATGTCTTAAGAAAGTACATTGTTGTAGTTCTTTCAGAAAACCTCTGGTAGGATAAATTCTTTAGTTTCTGAAAATGTATTTGCTTTTCCTTCACTTGTTATGAGAATATAGCTAGGCCAAATTTTAGATTTTCTTTTTTTCTCAGCACCTATAGGTTATCCTATTGTCTCTGGCTTCTGGTTTTACTATAAAAAATTATGCTGTTGAGCTAATTTTCCTTCTTTGGTATATGTGACAATGACTATAGATTGGATCATTATCATTTTTCTCCAACTTTCTTATGCTCTGTCTTCCTATATTTGAAGACTCAAGGGAGAACACTTTCAATACACAATTTGCTTTGAAGATATAAAGCTCATGCACCAAACAGCACAGCAACAAACACTATGAAACAGACAGCAGCAGGAGATGCGAGAATATATAGAGGCACATTTAAAATAGGAGACATTAAAACAACCAGTTCAAACTATATATTTTATTCCACAAAGAAGGTGCCAGTAAAGTGCATAAAGTAGAAATATTACTAAAAAGGCTCCTAATCACAAAGAAATAAAACAAGAAATTACAATAATAAAAATATATATATGTAAAGGCCAATCCACCCAAAACGTAAAGAACCTCGTACTAAACAACTCGTGGGTAGAAAGGAAAATACAAACTCAAACTACAGAATTCATAAAAATAATAATGAAATCGCTACCTTATCAGAATCCATGGAATACACTTAAAACAATGATTAGTGAAATAATCACAGCCTTAAACACTCAATAAAAGTGAAAGAAGGAAACAATTTAATTAAATTCCCACATAAAGGAACCTAGGGAAAAAACAAGCAAGCAAAGCAAAAGGAAGCACAAAATAATAATAATAATAATAAAGATAAAAGCAGGAATTAGTAAGGAAGAGAATATAAAAAAAAAAATCTAATTTTTAAAAAAATACTAAATCCTGGTTCTTTGAAATAATTAATAAAATAGGCAAATCACTAGCTAACCTAATCAAGAAAAAAAGTATAAATTTAAAAAATAAGAATTAACAATTGATAAGAGGGAATCATTAAATCAGAAGAAATTAAAAGATCATATTCATCTAAGATAAAAAAGATAATTTTCTAAGAAGGTACAGTTTACAAAAATTGATTCATTAGAAACATAAAGCTTTAAAAAATAAATTTCTGTAAGAAAAACAAAAATAGTTGTCAAGGAAGAATCAGATCCAGCTGATTTCACAGGGAATTCTAATTTCAAAGTTATGACTAGCTTTAAAGCTAGTCCCAAAGCTACATAAATTATTCCAGGAAATAGAAAATGAAAAACAATCTTCCAAATTATTTTTATAAAGAAAGTATAATTGATGACACCTAACCCGACAAAGATAGTGTAAAAAGAAAATTACAAAAAAAAAAATCACAGATGAAACTCACTTATGAGAACAACACAAAATACTAAATAAAATAATAGTGAACCAAATCCAACACCATGACCAAATGAGATTTATTCTAGAAATGTATCAATATTAGGAAATCTATTATAATGTACCATATTAGTGCATCTAATAATCAAATTATTGTTTCTATAGATGCTGAGTAAGCCTTTGATAAAAGTCTGTATCTGTTTACATTTAAAAAGAAAAAGCACTCAATAAAAGAAGAATTAATGGATATTCTCTTTACACAATAAAAATATATATGCTTAGCTTTTATGCTACACAATTTACTCTACGCGGAAATCAGAGGAAAAAAGGTAAGGAGGACTACTACCTCCACTAATATTTAATATTGTGCTGGACTATGCAAGAAAAGATAAGCAATAACTAGAGACATAAAAATTTTTAAATGAGTAAAACTATCTCTATTTTCAGAAGATATGATAGTACACCTGTAAAATCCTAGAAAAGTAATAATAATTTAAAAATTTAATAAGGTAAAAGGATATAAATTTAACATACAGAAAAAAATAGCCTTCATATACAATTACCAGTTCAAAGACATAATCAGTAGAGGAAACTCCATTTATGATACAAAAAAGAAGATAAAATATTTAGGAAGAAACTCAACAAAAATGTGCCAAACACAAGAAAAACTTTAAGGCATTCATAAAAGACATAAAATTACATTTCAAAATATGGAAAGATATCTCTTATTCTATATAAGATGAATTACCATCATAAAGATGACAGAACTTTCTAGGTAAATTTTGAATTTAATTGAGAAAAAAAAAGAACAATAATTTTTATGAACTTAGTCATGATGACTCATGAATTCCTATTTTATCCATGGGTTATAATTCATTACTATCATTACTTATTTTGATGCTCAAATTATCCCAGATTTCGCCAGTAGGAGCCCCTTCAAGTTGGCTCCTATGTCCTTTTGACATGTTCCAATAATTTTGTTGTTGTCATTCTTAGGTGCCATTAAGTCACTTCCGACTCACAGTGACCCTGTGTACAACACCGCCAGGTCCTGCACCATCCTCATGATCATTGTATTGCTTGAGTCCATTGTTGCAGCCACTGCGTCAATCCATCTCCTTGAGGGTCTTCCTCTTTTTCATTGACTCTCTACTTTACCAAGCATGATGTCCCTTCTCCAGCGTCTGATCCCGACTAAGAACATGTCCAAAGGATGTGAGACGAATGCTCGCTATCCTCACTGCTAAGGAGCATTCAGGCTGTACTTCTTCCGTGACGGATTTGTTCATTCTTTTGGCAGTCCATGGTATATTCAATATTCTTCGCCAACCCCATAATTCAAAGGCATCATTTCTTCTTCCATTTTATTTATTCATTGCCCAACTTTTGAATGCATATGAGAGGACTGAAAACACCATGGTTTGGGTCAGGCGCACTTCAGTCCTTAAAATGACATCTTCGCTTTTTAACACTTTAAAGAGATCTTTTGAAGCAGATTTGCCCAACGTAATGAGTCTTTTGATTTGCTTGACTACTGCTTCCATGGGTGTTGATTGTGGATCCAAGTAAAATGAAATCTTTGACAACTTCAATATTTTCTCCATTTATCATGATGTTGCTTACTGGTCCAGGTGTGAGAATTTTTGTTTCTTTATGTTGAGGTGCAATCCATACTGAAGACTATAGTCTTTGATCTTCATCAGTAAATGCTTCAAGTCCACTTAACTTTGAGCAAGAAAAGTTGTGTCATCTACATAACGTAGGTTGTTAATGAGTCTTCCGTCCCAATGCCACATTCTTCTTCATATAGTCCAGCTTCTCAGGTTATTTGTTCAACATACAGATTGAATAAGTATGTTGAAAGGATACAACCCTGATGCACACCTTTCCTGACTTTAACCACACAGTACCACATGTTCTGTTCAAAGGACTGCTTCTTGATCTATGTACAGATTCCTCATGAGCACAATTAAGTGTTCTGGAATTCCCATTCTTCACAATGTTGTCCATAATTTGTTATAATCACACAGTCAAATGCCTTTGCATAATCAATAAAATACAGGTAAATATCTTTCTGGTATTCTCTGTTTTCAGTCAGGATCCAGCTGACATCAGCAATAATATCCCTCGTTCCACCTCCTCCTCTGAATCTGGCTTGAATTTCTGGCTGTTCCCTGTCAATGTACCGCTGCAACCGCTTTTGAATGCTCTTCAGCAAAATTTTACTTGTGTGTGATATTAATGATATTGTTCAATAATTTCCACAATCAGTTAGATTATCCTTCTTTGGAATTGGCATAAATATGGATCTCTTACAGTCGTTTGGCCAGGTAGCTGTCTTCCAAATTTCTAGGCATAGACAAGTGACCATCTTTTGTTTGTTGCATCTGTTTGCTGAAATATCTCAATTGGTATTCTATCAATTCCTGGAGCCTTGCGTTTTGCCAATGCCTTCAGGGCTTCTTCCTTCAGTACCATTGGTTCATTATCATATGTTAACTCCTGAAATGGTTGAATGTAGACCAGTTCTTTTTGGTACAGTGACTCTGTGTATTCCTTCCATCTTTTTTTGATGCTTCTTGCATCATTCAGTATTTTGCCCATAGGTCTGAATTTTTTCTTCAGTTCTTTAAGCTTGAAAATGCCAAGCGTGTTCTTCCCTCTTAGTTTTCTAACTCCAGGTCTTTGCACATGTCATTATTAGATCTTACTTTGTCTTCTCCAGCCACCCTTGGAAATCTTCTGTTCAGCTCTTTCACTTCATCATTTCTTCCTTTCACTTTAGCTACTCTATGTTCAAGAGCAACTTTCAAAGTCTCTTCTGACATCCACTTTGGTCTTTTCTTTTTGTCCTACCTTTTTAATAACCTTTTGCTTTCTTCAAGTATGATGTCCTTGATGTCATTCCACAACTCATCGGGTCTTCAGTCATTAGTATTCAACATGTCAAATCTATTCTTGAAATGGTCTCTAAATTCAGGTGGGATATACTCAGGGTTGTACTTTGGCTCTCATGGACTTATTTTAACTTTCTTCAGCTTCAACTTGAACTTGCATATGAGCATTTGATGGTCAGTTCTGCAGTCAGCCCCTGGCCTTGTTCTGACTGATGATAGTGAGCTTTTCCATCGTCTCTTTCCACAGATGTAGTCGATTTGATTCCTGTGTATTCCCTCTGCTGAGGTCCATGTGTATAGTTGCCATTTATGCGGTTGAAAAAAGGTATTTGCAATGAAGAATTTGTTGGTGTTGCAAAATTCTATCATGTGATCTCTGGCATCATCTCTGTCACCAAGGCCATATCTTCCAACTACTGATCCTTCTTCTTTGTTTCCAGCTTTCACATTCCAATCACCAGTAATTATCAATGTATCCTGACTGTATGTTTGATCAATTTTAGACTGCAGAAATTGGTAAAAATCTTCAATTTATTCATCTTTGGCCTTAGTGGTTGGTGCATAAATTTCAATAATAGTTGTATTAACTGGTCTTCCTTATAGGCATATGGATATTAGCCTATCACTGCAGTGTTGCACTTCAGGATAGATCCTGAAATGTTCTTTTTCACAATGAATGTAACGTCATTCCTCTTCAAATTGTCATTCCTGGCATAGTAGACCATATGACTGTCATATTCAAAATGGCCAATACCAGTCCATTTCAGCTCACAAAGACCTAAGATATCGATTCTTATGCATTTCATTTTTTAATTTTTTAGTGTGCTTTAATTTTTAACACAGAAAGATATCCCTTCACCAGCCCTGGAAATAGCCATTTTTCCAAGGCTCTCTGGAAACTTTTATTGAGGAATCGTTTTTAGAAACTAGATTTGAGCACTAGGAACTCTTTCAACAGACAGAAACCCATTGCTGTCAAGTGGATTCCAAATCATAGCGACCCTACAGGACAGAGTAGAACTGCCCATAGGATTTCCAAGGTTGTAATCTTTATGGAAACAGACTGCCACATCTTTCTCCCACGGAGTGGCTGGTGGCTTTAAACTACTGACCTTTCAGTTAGCAAGCCAGCACTTAACCACTGCGCCATCAGGGCTTCTTCAGCAGACACTATGAAAAACTACCCACATACACATGCCAATACCTCTATATCTATAGCTATGTCATCTATTTCCACGTCTATACCTATCTATACAAAAATCATAGGCCCATAATGACACTTCCAATTCCAATTTAATACTACAGAGCTCATTCTAGTCTTTCTCTTTTCCATATTTATAGCTCACAGAAAGTAGTGTTAGAATTGCTAACCCACGCCACTTGAAAACAAGACCAATGATATACAGTTCAACATTTCTTTATAGCTTTTCTTTGCCTTTACCCTGAAAGTATTATGTTCAAAATTTGCTTGGATTACTAACAATAAGATACTTTGAACTGCATGCAAATAAAAGGCACTACTGAACATGAAAGATTTCTCTCATATGTGTGCTCTCTTTTTGTAGGAACATTACGCAATCCTACAAAAATATACCATGCCGAAGGAATAACATATCATACCTTTTTCTTTCATTTTAATTGGCTCAAAAATATCTTATCAACAAGATCCTTGTATCTTTACATTCAATTTATTTCCCCAGAGGCCAAAACAGAAAAGAAATCATTCCACGCTAGCATCCTTACCATGTTTACATTTGAGACATTTTCATCTCTTGCAAAAATAAAATTCCAGCTGGTAACTTAACACAAGGATTCTAGTATTGACTTTTTAAATCTGGAAATAGCCCCGGACTCTATTAAACTCACAATAACTTTGAAACTTTCTATTGCTAGAGTATGCCAAGAAAATAATTGTTTAAATCTAAAAACCATTTTTTCTAAATTATTTTTCTGTGATTGTATTTTTTTTAAATAATGGATAAGAATAAATCATGATAATAAAGAAAGAGATTTAAACATTAAAAGAGTCATCCTATTGTCTAGTGAAGAATTTGACATTATAAACAAAAGACTAAAAACATATCAAAAGAAAACTCCATTCTCTTGTCAATCAAAATAGAAAGATCATTTTAAAACCAAACATCTGAAATGAAAATGAGTTATTTAAAACTACATTGGAAACACTTTATGGAAACCATTATTCCCTTGGGTTAATAATTCATACCACAATCATCTTAATGACTTATTTTTTATTTTTCGTTTGTCATTGCTCTTTTTCCTGGTATTTTTATAAATTATATCTCAATTTTATGATCTCTGTAATTTTTTTGCAACTTTGTTAACGCATAATTGACATTCAGTAAATTTCACATATTTAAAGTGTACAATTTGATAGGTTTTGACATATGTACACATGCATGAAAACCATCACAACAATAAAAAATGAATATTTTAATACCCTCAAAAGTTTATGTTCTTTAATATCCATCCCATCCTCTACCCATATCTACAACCACATAAAGAACTGATCTGTTTTCTGTGACTGTAGTTTGTATTTTTTAGAGTTTTATATAAATGGGATCATATGTAATCTTTTCTTTCTGGCTCCCTTCACTCAGCATGATTTAAAGATTCCACTTTGTTCTTCTGTATATCAGTAGTTCATCCCTTTTCATTGTTTAGTATTCCATTGTATGGATATACTAATCTGTTGATCCATTCACTAACTGATGGATATCTGGGTTGTTTCCAGGTTTTGGTTAATATAAAAAACACTGCCATAAACATTCAGGTAGAAGTCTTTGTGTGGATATATGCTTTCATTTCTTTTGAATAAATATCTAGGAATGGAATGTCTGGGTCTTGTAATAGGTGAACGTTTAATGTCAGACTGTTTTCTAAAGTGGTAATATGTGACTATTGTTTTACATAAAATTTACTTATACTGCAACTATATCAATCTTCTTATATTTCTCACTCTGAAGGCCAAAAAAATCTGAAATGTTAAGTTAAGAAAAAAAAGATGAAAGCTAACAGCTTTGGAAAAAAATTTTTATTAGTAAAAAACATTAGGAATCCACCATAACATTAAATTATAGGTAGAACATACATTTGAATTGAAAAAGGAATCATTGCAGATATTTTTTTTAAAAAAAAGAAAAAAAGCACTATATTCCTCAAAATTTTTTCTTTAAAAATAAAGCATTAATTCTGTATTTGAACAAAGCTCTTCCAGAAGAAAAATCATAGCTATCTTTGTATCCCCAGAGTTATCACAGTGATTGGAGAACAGCAAGGCCATGATAGTGGTTTTTAGTATAATGAACTTAGATGAACTTGCATAGGCGATAAATGGACAGAAAGTATAGTTAGTATGTAAAATATAAGAGTCCCTGGGTAGTAAAAACGGTTAATGTGCTAGATTGCTAACCAGAAAGTTGGCAGTTTGAGTCCACCCAGAGGTGCCTCGGAATCAACTCCATGACAACTGGCTGTTTTATATATACATGAAATATGAAGAACTTTCAAAGTAAAATATTTTATGCTACAATTGGACTCTAATATATAATTGTTCTTACGGCTATTTCCCAGCCTTAAACCTTCAAATCAACATTAGTTTGTCTTCATTTTATAGCCTTATAAATTACAACAAAACATTACTAAAATATCTGAGATGTGGCATATTGGAAGGATAGTGACAAGAGAAAAAAAATAAAACAAAGGACACTTTGAGAAACAACCTTATACAAAAGATAAAGAAGCTACATAGGAATGAGAGTAAAAAAGTTAACTTCATTAAAAATTTAGCTTGTACACAGTTCATCTATTTCACTGTTGCAAGTCATCAAAATAATTATGATTCTGTGACTGCAATCTAATCTCAGGCGAATGCTAAAAAGTCTGTCATCCAATTAACACATTAGTAAGACTTGCCTAATTAAATCAATTGAATACCAGTAGAAAAAAAGCCCCCTAACTGTGCACTATGAGACTCATATGAAGAAACAGATGTAATCAGGTATTTACAATGTTACATTAAGAAATTGTTGACAAATGTTTAATACTTGGTTTTTTTCTTTGTATATAGCAAACCAAAGGTCTAGAAAAGGTCTTAAACTCTAGTGAAATGCTCAGATGTGCAAATTCAGATTTTAGAAATCTACTCCATTAATGCTTCTTTTATAATTAAGCAATGATGTCTTTAAAGCATATTTCTAGAATTGGATATGGGACCATAAAAATGGGTAAATTAATTTTCTAAATATAAATGCCATATTATAAAGTAATTAGAAAGTCCTCAGAAACATTTATCACTAAATTACATGCTGCTTCCTTTGTTTTCTAGTGTTTAGGGAGCTGCTTTACTTTTCTTTGAACATCTTTTCCATACTAATCATAACATTCATTAAAAAGTTAAGAATATCTTACTGTATGTAAGTTTAAAAATGCTTTTTAAAAACCAGTTTTGAAAGTTTTTCAGGGTGTACAAAAAAATAATAGAACGCATAAAATCTCCTTTTTCTTTCTTATTACTTCTATTTAAACAATGAAAAAGAGGAAGACCCTCGATGAGAAGGATTGACACAGTGGCTGCAACAATGGGCTCAAACATAGCAACTATCGTGAGGATGGCACAGGTCCAGGCAGTGTTTTGTTCTGTTGTACATGGGGTCACTATGAGTCAGGATTGACTTGATGGCACCTAACAACAACAACATTTAAACAATATTTCATAAAAGCTTTCATTTTCTATGGATGAGAATTCTGAATGTATTTACTTTCTGTAAAGAGACGCTTCTGTTCCCTTAGCCTGGTAATAAGCATGAGAGAACAGAAAAAATCAAGACGAATCATTAGCAGCATTTGAAAATATGAATGAAACCTTTCATAAAAGATCTTTTGTATTTGATATCAATGGCATCAGATTCATTAAGAGCCTCTCTTTCTGTATGCTTGAAAAGGAAAGAAAAGGGGGGAAAAAAACAGAAGCAAGCAAAGGAACAACTAACAAGGACCAAGAAAGTATGCGTCCACAAAAAGGAAATAGTACAGAATGAAAGAAGATTGGCCTTGATGCCTGGGGTCTTAAAAGCTTGCAAGCAGCATCCAAGTCATGACAATTGTTCTCTATTTGCCTGGAGCAAGACAGGAAGAAAGAGAGTAAGGAATAGGAGGAAGATATGGAATGTGTGGCTAATTGCCTCCGTAAACAACTGCCTCCCTTGCCATGAGACCAGAAGAACTGGATGGTGCCTGCTACCATAACTAAACATTTTGATCAAAGATTCTATAGAAGAATCCTGATCAAAAGGGGGAAAATGCAGAACAGAATATAAACCTGTCATGAACTCCAGACTTTCTGGAACCGTGGAGGCTGGACGAACCCCGGAAACTAGTGCCCTGAGATAATCTTTAAACCTTAATCCAAAAATATCCCCTGAAGTTTTCTCAAAACCAAACAGTAGTTTAGCTAAACTAGTAAAAAAAAATCTGCCTTGAGCATTATGCTCTTTTAAAAACTGTCTATATGTGATCAAAGTTACAACAACTTGAAACATTAGATAGGAACCTTAGAGGGCAGTGAGTTTATGTCAATGAGGGAGGAACAACTCGGGAAAGGAGGGTGACAATGGTTGCACAACTTGAAGAATGTAATCAGTGTCACTGAATTGCACATGTAGAAACTGTTGAATGTGTATATATTTTGCTATCTATATTCTCAACAACAAAATTAATTTTTAAAAAAGTGACCTTGATGATTGAGAAGAGATGTCCTTAAGAACTGATCATATATGAGATAGGTAAGGAGTTGACAGTACTGTACAAAGAGTTTCTAAGAAATGCAAGTTACATTATCCACATGAGCACAATATTTTTCTTTTCTGAAACTTGCATTTTGTACTGGGAAGAGGAGCCTTCAAGCTGAGGAGCAGGGATGGGTATACAACACACTAGAAGTAAATATGGTATAACTCCACCAAGACTTCCAAGTACCAGTTTGGAAGAACACAAGGCATTTTTGTTAATATAATTTCAATATTTGCTGTATTTGTTCTTTCATGATTGACTTATTTCATTCAACATAATGTCCAATCACCCATGTTGTGAGATGCTTCAGAGATTCATCATTGTTCATTATTGTTGCAAGTTGCTTAGTATTCCACCGTGTGCAGGTACCATAGTTTGTTTATCCATTCATCTGTTGATGGGAACCTAGGTTGTTTCCATTTTTTTGCTATTGTGAACAATGCTGCAATGAACATGGGTGTGCATATGTCTATATGTGTGATGGCTCTTATTTCTCTAGGATATATTTCTAGGAGTGGGATTGCTGGATCATATGGTATTTCTATTTCTAGCTTTCTAAGGAAACACCATACCGTTTTCCAAAATGGTTGTACCATTTTGCATTCTCACTAGCAACACATAAGAGTTCCAATCTCCCCACAGCCTCTCCAACATTTGTTGTTTTCTGTTTTTTTGATGCATGCCCGTAATGTTGGGGTGAGATGGCATCTCACTGTGGTTTGATTTGCATTTCTCTAATGGCTAGTGACAGCGAGCAATTCCTCAAGTGTCTGTTAGCCACTTTAATGTCTCCTTCGGTGAAGTGTCTGTTCATATACTTTGCCCATGTTTTAATTGGATTATTTGTATTTTTGTTGTAGAGGTGTTGGGATTTTCCTGTAGATTTTAGAAATTAAACCTTTGTCAGATTTGCTATAGGTAAAAATTTTTTCCCAGTCTGCAGGTTCTCTTTTTACTCTTTTGGTGAAGTCTTCTGATGAGTGTAAGTGTTTACTTTTCAGAAGATCCCACTCATCTAGCTTATCTTCTGATGTTTGTGTATTTTTAGTTATGGTTTGTATCCTATTTATGCTGTGTATTTAGGCCTCTAGCACTGACCCTATTTTTTCTTCTATGATTTTTATATAGTTTTTGGTTTTATATTTAGGTATTTGATCCATTTTGGATTAGTTTTTGTGTATGGGGTGAGGTATGGGTCCTGCTTCATTTTTTTACAGATGGACATCCAGTTTTGCCAGCACCATTTGTTAAAAAGACTGTCTGTTCCCCATTTGATGGACTTTGGGCCCTTGTCGAAGATCAGGTGACCACAGGTGGACGGATTTACTTCTGGGTTCTCGATTCTGTTCCATTGGTCAATGTATCTGTCATTCTACCAGGCTGTTTTGACCACAGTAGCTGTATAGTAAGTTCTGAGGTCTGGTAGTTCAACAAATGTTTTTAATGAATTGATTAAGTCTGAGTGTGGGGTAGTGTGAGAATGTAGAATACCAGCAATCCACAGACACAAGGGAAGTTAGCAGCCATCTGCAGATTCTACACTATGGACTGTGTGCTCACAAGAAATACTGGGGACAGGTGGGAAAACTAGAGAAAACTTTATTCATGGTGCAGACCTCGGAACTGCACCTGCAACTACTGGAGAAGGACAAAACCACTGTGAAAAATTCTACCCAGATACCCAGGACATGCATCTACCTAAAACAGGCTGAGCAGGACAATATAGAACAACATCCCATGCCCCACAACACCACTAGCAAGAATTAAGTAACAAGTAAATGAGCCATAACCGAAAACTGAAAGTGGAACAGAAATACTGAGGAAGAACTGGCAACCAGCATTCACCCTAAACATAAGGGAAAGATAGAGGAACATGAAGCTAGCGATGCACTGAGGGAAATCCTAGCAACAACAAAACCCCAAACCAACTCAGTCCCTGACTAGGTTAACATGACCCTCCACCAACACTACAGACCTATCAGAAGAGGCATGCCACTTTAGGCATAAATATTACTTACTTTATTCTCTACTCTCTGGGTTTGGTGCTTTTCTATGGAAAGTTATTTTTTTTAATAGTATCTGCTTTTCTTTCTCTTGTCCAGATAAGTCTTTTCAGACTTTCTGGGTATAGGGATCAATTTTAGTAAATTGTATATTTCCAAAAAAACATTCATGTCTTCTAGGTTTTCAAATGTATTAGTATATAATTGTACAAAATAATTTGACTATTTAATTTGTTTTTGTAAACATTTGTCCTGTCATTTCTAGTTTTGTGTATTTCTGCTTCTTTCTTTTTTGATTAGATTAGCTAGTACCTTGCCTATTTTGTTAATATTTTCCAAAGATACAGGTTTTGGATTTTTTTATTACACCTATTTTCTATTTTGTAGCTTATAAATGTTTGTTTTATCTTTATTAATACCTCTCTTTTGCTTTTTAAAATTTTTTGGTGAAATCTATTTTTTCTAATTGTGTTATCTGTTTAATTCATTTTTTATTTTTCAATATTTAGAACATATTTGTAATACTATAACTGTTCCTCTGATAACTGCTTTATCTCACAAATGGTGATAGATTGTGCTCTCATCATCATTTTTAAGAAATTCTGTAATTTTTTGTATTTCTGTGACTAATGAATTAAGAGTATGCTTTTTTAACTTCTAGAAAAAATAGACTACTGTTTTTTATTGAGTTATTAATTTCTAATTTCATTGAATGTCATCAGATAATATTATTTGTATTTTTCTGATTCTTTAGGATTTACTGAGATTTCTTTGCAGCCTAAGATATGGAAAATTTTTGTGAATATTGAGTGTGCACTTGGAAATACCTCTTTATTATCAAAATTCTGAGTTTCATATATAGATAGACATAGACAGGCAGGCAGGCAGGCAGATAGAGAGACAGACAGATACAGGTCACCGTGACTTGGAATCGACTTAATGGCAACAGATTTAGATTTATGTTATTCAAGTTTTCATTGTTACTATTAACTTTTAGTGCATTTAAACTATCTTGGATAGAAAGCAGTATGTTAAAGTCTCCTATTAAAGTGTATTCAAGTTTATTTCTTCTTGCATTTCTTGTATTCTTTGCTTTACAAAAGTTGTTACTGTGTTAACTGGTTAATAAATATTAATTATAATTATGTTGTAATTTTGAATTACACCTTTTAGCATTTTAAGATGCCCTTCTTTGGACCTGTTAGTGCTCTACACATCTGAATTATAGCTTGTTAGACATCACACTTGCAACTTCCTTTAATTTTCTTTGTCGTATTTTTACATCCTTTATTTTTTTAATTTCTGAAACTCTTCTTTTAACGTGTCTTTTTTATAGGTGATCAGCACGACTTTTTTCTATTGGCAGGTTTAAGTCCTATGAGTCCTCAAATTCTCAGTAATGTATGTATATCACTGAAATAAATGATATTTCACTGTGGGTTTATTTTATTTGCTCTTCCTCTTTTTCTTGAATATATTTTTTGCATTTTAGAATTGTTTGTACTTTTGAGCTAATAGTTATCTTTATAATAACTTTACATATTACTCGTAATCCCTTCCATTTTTTATCTATTGGGTCTCCATTTTAAGCAATATGAAAACAAGTAATCTCTTCTTTCCCATCTTCATTCTCTCCCACAGTATCTGATTTGAAGTAATAACCATTTACTTTCAGTTAATAACCATAAAATAATCAACAAATTTATTCTACCATTCATTTGGTATACTCACCTAATCCCCACATACGCATACTTCTTTTTTAACAGTGGTACTGTATCTAGGGAGTCCTGGTGGTGCAGTGGTCAAGTGCTCAGCTGCTAACTGAAAGGTTAGCGGTTTGAACCCACTAGCCACTTCACAGGTGAAAGATGTGGCAGTCTGCTCCCATAAAGATTTCATCTTTGGAACCCTATGGGGCAGTTCTACTCTGTCTACAGGGTCTCTATGAGTTAGAATTGATTTGATGGCAATAGGTTTGGTTTGGGTTTTGTGCTGTATCTGCAGTGTCAGAGCATACAGCCATTAAGTTTAAATCATAGTCTCTCCCTTAACATCATTCAAATTCAGGCTTAGGCAATTTCACAGTGGCTGTTGTTATTCATTGTGATGAGAAACCTCAGAAAAAAAAATTAATATTGATCTTAGAAACGTTATTTCTGAAGTGTCTAAGAGATATCAAAATGTAGATTGCAGATGAGGAAGAAAATATAGATCTAGAAATCATTAAGATATAGATGATGATTTAAGCCAAATGAAAACTGAGACTTTCCAAAGAGAATATAAAAAATGAGAGGAGATTCTGGCAAGATGGCAGTAATAACAGTTTTAAATTTCCCAGAATTTCCCTATAAAAACAGAGCTACTAGCATAGCAAAATCAAAAACCCATAGATAATATTAACGAAAAACTAACTAACAAAATGTCCCACCAAACCTCAAAATATGAATGACTGGGAACAAACTACAGACAGAGGAAAGAGCAATGACCTCCTATGGCAGACAAAATGGCATCCCAAAGATGTCCACGCCCTGACATCTGGAAACTGTGAATATCTTACAATACCTGGTGTTATGGATTGAATTGTGTCCCCAAAAATTGTGTGTTAACTTGGATAGGCCATCATTCCCAGTATTGTGTGGTTGCACTCCATTTTGTGATCTGATAACCCTGTGTGTTGTAAATCCTAACCTCTATGATGTTAATGAGGCAGGATTAGAGGCAGTTATGTTAATAAGGCAGGAAACAATCTACAGGATTAGGTTGTATCTTGAGTCAATCTCTTTTGAGATATAAAAAAGAGAAGCAAGCAGAGAGGAAAGAGACCTCCTACCACCAAAAAAGAAGAGCCAGGAGTGAAATGCATCTTTTGGACCCAGGATCCCTATGCTGAGAAACTCCTAGACCCAGGTAAGAATTGATGACAAGGACCTTCCCCCAGAGCCAACACAGATAGAAAGACTTTCCCTGCAGCTAGTGCCCTGAATTTATACTTTTTGCCTCCTAAACTGTGAGAGAATAGATTTCTGTTCGTTAAAGCCATCCATTTGTGGTTATTTCTGTTACAGTGGTACTAGATAACTAAGACACCTAGCAAAAAGAACATTGTTGTTGCTGTAAGCTGCTGTTGAGTTGGCCCTCGACTCATGGTGACCCCATGCACAATGGAACAAAATGCTGTCAGTCCTATGCCATCCCCATGATTGGTTGTAGATAGGACCATCATGATCTATGATCTATAAGGTTTGCATTTGCTGATTTTCTCCCTAGTCTGACTTAGTCTAGAAGCTCTAGTGAAACCTTTTCAGTATCACAGCAACACACAACCCTCCACTGACATACGCATAAGGTGCATCAGCCAGGAATAGAACACTGATCTCCTGCATGAAAGGTGAGAATTCAACCACTGAACCACAAACGCCCCTGAATGGGATATTATGGACCATAAAATAGGGAAATTGTCCTGGATTATTTGATAGTTAGGTGGTGCAAACAGTTAATGTGCTCAATCACTAGCCAAAAGGTTGGAGGTTCGAGTCCACCCAGAGGCACCTCAAAAGAAAGGCCTGGCAATCTACTTCCAAAATATCAGCCACTGAAAACCCTAGGGAGCATAGTTCTACTCTGACACTCTTGGGGTCACCATGAGTTGGAATCATCTTGACAGCAACTGGTAACTGGTAATCTAATCACAGGAGGAGAACTTTCTTCAGCTGGTGTCAGAAGAAGTTAGAGAGATTGGAAACATGAAAAGGATTCAAAGTGTCATTGCTGATTAGAAGATAGAGGAGGTCACATGAGAAGGAATACAGATGGCCTTAAATAGTTGAAAGAGCCTTCTGATTAATGGTCAGAAAGGAAACAGGGACCTTGCCCTACAAGGCAAGGAACTGAATTCTGTCAACAGCCTGAATAAGTTTGAAAGCAGATTCTTCCCTAGAACTTCCAGAAAGGAATACAGCCCTACCAACAGCATGATTTTAGCCTTGTGAAACCCTAAGTAAAGAACTAGCTGGCTATGCTGTGCTTGGACTTCTGTCCTACAGAAATTGTGTGGTAATAAATGGGTGTTATTTGAAGCTGCTAAATTTGTAGTAATTTGTTACAGCAGCAATAGAAAATTGATACAAGTTACTGGTCACACTGACTTCTGTGTTATCCCACTCCAACTCATTCTCTACTTGGCTTTCAAAGTAATCTTCCTAAAATTTGAATCTATTTTAATCATTCCTCTGCTTAAATCTCATTATTTTATAAATAAAGTTCCAACTCTTATGCATGGCATACAAGACGCTTACTTGATACAGTCTCTGTTTACCTCTCTAGCCTATTCTCTCTCCATAATCTCCTTGCACTCTCTACTCTAAATATATAGAACTTCTCTGTTCCAAAAAATTATAAAGCAAAGGAGCCTTTGTACAAGGTTAGCATAGCACGGAATACCTCTCCTTCATTTATCTTAGTCTTAGCCTCCAGGGCTCAGTTTAAATATTACTAGATAGGCCTTATCTGACCCCTCAGGGCTGGGTTATGTAGTCTGCCTATGTTTACTCTTAGAAGAGTGTCTATCATTATTTATTGCAATTGCTTATATTTTTCATATCTGCCACTAGCCTGCAAACTGCAGGATAGGAGATTTAGTGTATTTTTCAATGCAGTTTAACAAATGATTACCACATAGGTGCTCAATTAATCCATCACAAATGACGAAAAAAAAAAACTAGAAGGAAGAACTTTAAATAACTTAGTGGTTTGGAATATATCAGAAGATAAGAGGAAAGCTAGTAGTAAGCAGATACTAAAAGCAGTCTTAGTTTTTCTAGGTTGGTGGTACAATTTTCTCTGCCTTCCTAACATTTAAGATAACAATATATTTAGTAGCTTAAAATGACTTTAAACTTACTTAACATTTGAATTTACTTCAAAATCTTTTCCCCTAAGATTATCTCTGAGAAAATATTTACTGTTTTGGGGTTAGGCACACTTTTCTGATAGTAAGATATCAAATTTGTGGTCTCATTTCAATATCTTCAACAGAGTAGTTTATTTCTAGCTAATTTTTTTGTAAAACCCCTCGACCCAAAAGCTTGTCACAGTGCTCTCCGTGAGTTAGCATAGTAACTCTAAGTATTTCACATTCAAATGCTGAAATGTGGTATAGATCAGGTCTATAATGGCAGTGACAAAATCATTGAGAGAGTGATTAATGGACAAAGCCACCTCCAAAGAGTCTGTAAAAATGCTATCATATCTAAAAACTAAGCAACAATATAGAGTGTTATCATTTACAAGATTTGCCAACACTAAATTTTAAAAATAAATTAATTCATTTTATAAAGAGTGAAAAGCATACTAGCAAAAGACCAAGTCTTTATGGCTCTCTTGGAGGCCAAGACTTGTCAAACATTGTGCCAGTAAAAATGATTTGACAATTTGACCATAAAAATTATGAAGAAAGGAGCCAATATGGTGCTATAGACAGAAGCAAAGACCTGAAAAACTCAGTAAAACAGAGACAAATGTCAGTCCTAGGACCCTAAGTATTAAATGAAGAGATAAAAAACTGAGCCAAGCACCAAATGGAATAAGAAACTGACAGAGAACAGACAGCAAGGAGAGATACCAGCGGAGGTCCCCCATCAGCTAATGCAGCATGGTCGCCATCTTGGCCGCCTGTCAGAGATGGGCAGACAGGGAGTATGGGAAAGCAGCTTCACAGAGCTCCTAGCAGGAGACAGAGCAGCTGGTAACCAGAGATATATGCTTTTCCACTCCCACCCTTCTTCCCCCCACACAGCCTCTGTCAAATTCCCACCATCCACAATCTCTTAGCCGGGAGGCACTAGCTCTGGCTCTGTGCCACTTGGAGTCAACCCACCCACACTGGCCGGCTCTCTCAGTGCCATTTCTTTGTTGCTGGTGTTGCTTTTCTCCACTTCTTTTGGTTTCTTCCTTGCCTCTCACCTTCTCCTCTTCTTTTCTCTCGAACACCTGGTTCCGTGTGACACCTTTCCTTCTTCTTGAAAGGCTGTGAAGTGCCACTCGGCTGGGGAACTGCTTCTCCAGTCTGCGCCGCCACATTGATGGGATTCCTGGGGCCTATTTTTTTGTTTCTTTTTGAATTGTTTCACTTTGTTCTGTTCTGTTTTGTTTCTTTGTTTGTTTTCATTTTCAAGGCTTGGGAGCCCTTTCTAGCCAGGCCGTACTGCAAAGCTTGGGAGCCAATCCTTGGTCTGCATAGCCACAACAGTGGGATCCCTGGGAGCATTTCATTTTTTTCCTTCCTTTTTGTTTTTCTTCACGTCTCAGCTTCTCATCTCTCTAAATTTACCTTCTTTTCCTATCTCCTGAATACCTGGCACTGTGTGACATCTCTGGCCCTTCTAACCAGACTGTACTGCACAGCCAGGGACTAACTTCACCACACTGTGCAGCCGCACTGGTGAGATCCCTGGGGCTTTTCTTTTCTTTTTTAATTTTTAATTATTTATTTATTTCTCTTTTTCTTTTTCCCTTGTTGTTTTTCTCCATTTTCTCAGTATCTCATCTCTCCACTCCAAAGGCAAGTTCCCCAGCACTCTTTTTTTGTTTGTTTTTGGCTCCTGTTTCACTCTCTTCTCTATCTTCTTTCTGATACCCACCTTTGATCCACACATCACAACCTCCCCACTCCTTCATGCTTACCTGCACCGTGTGCTGAACTTCACACCCCCGAGCAGCAGAGGCAAGGCCTACCAGAACCTGCTATGTACTGACTCCCAGCATGCCCTGTCAGCCCTAGTACATGCCACAAAAAACCCATCCCAGCAACTCCCTTTCAGCTGGACTAGCCATGTTGCACCAAAGCTGAGCGACTGAACCTGCCCATTGGAGAAGGTGAAAAGTATCGTGTCCACAGATGAGTAAACAACAAAGAATGCACAGCCCGCCTACTCAGACATAACCAAATAAAACAAAAAAGCAGGACAAAACAAAAAAATCTACAATCAATAAACGAAGAAAATAACCACTGAATGCCCCGAAGACAGCAGACAATATCAAAACATAAAAAAAAAAAAGGACAGGATGCTTCCAACAGGTATCCAAAATAAAATACCAGATGAAAAGGACAAGATGCTTCCAACAGGTATCCAAAATAAAATACCAGATGACTTTCCAGTAGAAGAGAAGGCACTAGAATTACCTGATAGGGAATTCAAGCCTCTAATATTCAGAGTCATCAAAGAGTTGGAGCAAAAAGCAGACAAAAATGAGGAAAAAATACACAAATTCATGGAAAATACAGAAAAAAATGGAAAAATTCAAGAATACCAGAACAAAATGCCAAAATAAATTCACAACTAGATATCATAAAAAACAACAATTAGAAATCCAAAACATAAACAACAAGAATTCAGGAATGGGCAGTGTCATAGAAGGGCTGAGGAGCAGGTTTGAAACAGTGGAAGACAGCATCAGCAAAACTGAAGACAAACACTTGGATACAACTTTGAGTAAAAATCAGAAAAAAGGAAAAAAGAGAATTGAAGAAACCCTGAGAATTATGTAGGATACAATCAAAAGCAAAAATTTGTGACTGATGGGAGTTTCAGAACAAGGGAGAAAACAGAAAACACAGACAGAATCATTGAAAAATTGCCGACAGAAAACTTTACTAATATCATGAAAGATGAAAAGATGACCATCCAAGAAGCTCAACAAACCCCATATAGGACAGACCGCGAAAGAAAATTACCAAGACCTATAATAACACTCGCTAAAATCAAAAACAAAGAAAGAATCCTGAGAGCAACGTGATAAAAACGAAGACACATACAGAGGGGAAACAATAAGACTAAGCTCTGATTACTAGGCATAAACAGGCAAGAAGGCAATGAAATGACATATAGAAAACTTGAAGGAAAAAAGTTGCTAACCAAGAGTAATATATCCCACAAAACTCTCGATCAAATATGATGGTGAAATTAGGACAATTCCAGATAAACAGAAATTAAAGGAATTTGTAAAAACCAAAACAAACTTACAAGATATTAAAGGGAGTCCTTCAGTTTGAGAACAAACAACATCAGACCACAGGCTGAATCTAGGATGCAAGATGGTACCAGCCAGATACCAACCTAAGAAATGAACTCTCAAGGACTACCCAAAATGAAAAAAATTACAACAGGGAACCAGCAATGCTAATCTGTAAATGACAACATCAGAACAATAAAAGAGGGAATAAATAGTGTAGGGATAGAACCTTCTAATGGAGGGGAAGGCAAAGCAATACCAAGCAATAAGAGACTGGTTCAAACCTAGGAAGATAAGTGTAAATTTCAAGGTAACCACAAAGAAAGTTAGCAAACCTACTCATCAAAACAAAGAAGAAACAATAAACTCTCAGTAAAAACAAAATCTACAAAAACAAAAGAAATGAAAAAAAAAAAAACCAGAAAGAAAAGGAATTCAGCATAGGAGAGTAAAAGGAACAACGAAAATGTCAGCATCACAAAAAAAAAAAAAGCACTACAAAGTGACTGTAATAAAATCACACTTATCAATAATGACCCTGAACATAAATGGCCTAAATTCACACATAAAGAGAGCGTGACAGAATGGATAAAAAAAACAGGATCCATCAATATGCTGTCTAAAAGAGACAAAGCTTAGAAACAAAGACATAAACTTACTAGAAATCATAAAATGGAAGAAAATATATCAAGCAAATAGCTACCAAAAAACAGCAGGAGTGGCAATAGTAATCTCAGATAAAATAGACTTTACAACGAAATCCACCATAAAAGACAAAGAAGGGCACTAAATCATGATTAAAGGAACAATCCATCATGCAGACATAACCACAATAAATGTCTACGCAACCAATGACAGGGCTCCAAAATACATAAAACAAACTCTAACAGCACTGAAAAGAGAAATTGACAGTTCCACAATAATAGCAGACTTCAACACACCACTCTCAGTAAAGGACATAACACCTAGAAAGAAACTCAACAAAGATATAGAAGACCTACAGGCCACAATCAGCCAACTAGACCTCATAGACATATATAGAACACTCCACCCAACAGTTGCAAAGTACACACTCTTTTCCAAAGCACATGGAATGTTCTCCAGAATAGACCGCATCTTAGGCCACAGAGCAACCTCCAACAAAATCCAAAACACTGAAATAATACAATATATCTTCTCTGACCACAACGCCATCGAAGTAGAAATTAACAACAGGAAGAGCAAAGGAAAAAAAAAAAATCAATTACATGGAAACGGAATAACACCCTGCTTAAAAACCACTGGATAATAGAAGAAATCAGACATGAAATAAAAAAATTCCTAGAATCAAAAGAGAATGAAAACACATCATACAAAAACCTTTGAGACACAGGAAAGGTAGTCCTCAAAGGACAATTTATAGCAATAGATGCACACATCAAAAAAGAAAAAAGGGGAAAAATCAAAACATTAGCTACAAACTCAAACAAATAGAAAGAGAACAGCAAAAAAACCCACAGTCACCAGAAGAAAGGAAATAATAAAGATCAGAGCAGAAATAAATGAAACAGAGAACAGAAGTGGAATGTCATGGTTTGAATTATGTCCCCAGAAAAAGGTTATCAATCTGGCTGGGCCTTGATTCCCAGAAGTGTGTGGTTGGCCTCCATTTTGTTATTGTAATTTTATGTTAAAGAGGATTAGAGTGGAACTGTAACACCACTCTTACTCAGGTCACATCCCTGATCCAATGTAAAGGGAGTTTCCTGGGGGTGTGGCCTGCACCACCTTTTATCTCTTGTAAGAGATAAAAGGAAAGGGAAGCAAGCTGAGAATTGGGGACCTCATACCATCAAGAAAGCAGTGCCAGTAGCAGAACGTGTCTTTTGGACCAGGGTCCCTGTGCTGAGAAGCTCCTAGTCCGGGGGAACACTAATGAGAAGGCTGACAGAGAGAAATAGCCTTCCCCTGGAGCTGACAATCTGAATTTGGACTCTCAGCCTACCTTACTGTGAAGAAATAAACTTCTCTTTGTTAAGGCCATCCACTTGTGTTATTTCTGTTACAGCAGCACTAGATGACTAAGACAGATGCACACATCAAAAAAGAAAAAAGGGAAAAAATCAAAACATTAACTACAAACTCAAACAAATAGAGAACACCAAAAAATCCCACAGTCACCAGAAGAAAGGAAATAATAAAGATCAGTGCAGAAATAAATGAAACAGAGAACAGAAAAGCAACAGAAAGAATTAACAAAACCAAAAGTAGATTCTTGAAAAGATTAACAAAATCGACAAAACACTGGCCAAACTGACAAAAGAAAAACAGGAGAGGATGCAAATAACCCAAATAAGAAATGAAATGCTGGACATTACAACAGACCCAACTCAAATAAAAAGGATTATAATAGAGTATTGTGAAAAACTATACAGCAACAAATTTGAAAACCTAGAGGAAACGGACAAATTTCTAGAAACACACTACCTACTCAAACCAACACAAAATAATGTTGAAAATCTGAACAGACCCATAACAAGAGAAGAGATTGAAAAAGTAATAAAAAAAACCTCACAACCAAAAAAAAGCCCTGGCCCAGATGGCTTCACTGGAGAATTCTACAAAACATTCAGAGAAGAACTTATACCAGTACTATTCAAACTATTCCAGAACATAGAAAAGGAAGCAATACTTCCAAATTCATTCTATGAAGCCAGCATAACCCTGATACCAAAACCAGGCAAAGACACATAAAAAAAAAATTATAGACCAATATCTCTCATGAATATAGATGCAAAAATTTTCAACAAAATTCTAGCCAATAGAATTCAGCATCATATCAAAAAAATAATACACCATGACCAAGCAGGATTCATATCAGGTATGCAAGGATGGTTCAACATTAGAAAATCAATCAACGTAATCCACCACATAAATAAAAGGAAAGAAAAGAATCACATGATCATCTCAACTGATGCAGAAAAGTCATCAAAGTCCAACACCCATTCCTGACAAAAATTCTCAATAAAATAGGTATAGAAGGGAAATTTCTCAACATAATAAAATGTATCTATGCAAAATCAATGGCCAACATCATTCTTAATGGAGAGAGGCTGAAAACATTCTCCTTGAGAACAAGAACAAGACAAGGATGCCCTTTATACCAAAAATATTTAACACTGTACTGGAAATCCTAGCTAGAACAATATATAAGGCAACAAAAATAAATAAAGGACATCCAAACTGGTAAGGAAGAAGTTAAACTGTCCCTATTCATGGATGATATGATACTATACATAGAAAACCCAAAAGACTCCACAAGAAAACCACTGGAACTAATAGAAAGATTCAGCAGAGTAGCAGGATACAAGATAAACATACAAAAATCAGTTGGACTCCTATACACCAATAAAGGGAATGATGAAAAAGAAATCAGGAAAACAATACGGTTTATGATAGCCCCTAAAAAAATAAAATACACAGGAATAAATCTAACCAGAGATGTAAGAGACCTATACAAGGAAAACTACAAAACACTACTATAACAAACCAAAAGAGATCTACATAAATGGAAACACATACCATGCTCATGGATAGGCAGACTCAACATTGTGAAAATGACAATTCTACCCAAAGAAATTTACAAATACAATGCAATCCCAATCCAAATACCAACAACATTCTTTAAAGAGATGGAAAAATTAATCATTAACTTTATATTGAAAGGGAAGAAGCCTCGAATAAGTAAAGCACTATAGAAGAAGAAGAACAAAGTAGGAGGACTCTCACTAACTGACCTCAGAACCTATTACACAGCTATGGTAGTCAAAACAGCCTGGTACTGGTACAACAACAGATACATTGACCTATGGAACAGAAATGAGAACCCAGATGTAACTCCATCCACCTACAATCATCTGATTGTCAACAAGGGCCTAAAGTCCATCAAATGGGGAAAAGACAGTCTCTTTAACAAATGGTGCTGGAAAAACTGGATGTCTATCTGCAAAAAAAAAATGAAACAGGACCCATACATCACATCATATACAAAAACTAATTCCAAATGGATCAAAGACCTAAATACAAAGACAAAAACTATAATGTTCATACAAGAAAAAACAGGATCAATGCTAGAGGCCCTAATACACACATTAGCAGGTTACAACCATAACCGACAACACACTAACTCCAGAAGATAAGCTAGATAACTGGGATCGTCTAAAAATTAAATACTTATGCTTATCAAAAGAAGTCACCAAAAGAGTAAAAAGAGAACCTACAGACTGAGAAAAAAAATTTGGCCACTGCAAATCAGGCAAAAGTTTAATCTCTAAAATACAAGAAAATCCAACATCTCTACAACAAAAATACAAATAATCCAATTAAAAAATGGGCAAAGGATATGAACAGACACTTCACCAAAGAAGACATTCAAGCGGTCAACAGACACATGAGGAAATACTCGCAATCATTAGCCATTTTAGAAATGCAAATCAAAACCACAATGAGATACCATCTCACCCTGGCATTACTGGCACGAATAAAAAACACTAGAAAATAACAAATGTTGGAGGAGCTTCGGGGAGATCAGAACTCTTATGCACTGCTGATGGGAATGTAAAATGTTACAACCATTTTGGAAAACAATATGGCGCTTCCTTAGAAAGCTAGAAATAGAAATACCACATGATCCAGCAATCCCACTCCTAGGAATCTATCCTAGAGAAATGAGAACCATCACACGAATAGACATATGCACACTCATGTTCACTGCAGCGTTGTTCACAATAGCAAAGAGACAGAAACAACCTAGAAGCCCATCAACAGATGAATGGATAAACAAACTATGGCACATACACACAATGGAGTACTATGCAACAATAAAGAACAATGATGAATCTGCGAAGCATCTTATAACATGGATGAATCTGGAGGGCATAATGCTGAGGGAAACAAGTAAATCACAAAAGGACAAGTATTGTATGAGATCACTATTGTAAAAACTCATGAAATGGTTTACACACAAAAAGAAACAATCTTTGATGGTTTCAAGGGAGAGGAGGGATGGGGGGCAGAAAAAACACTAAATAGACAATAGATAAATGGTAACTTTGGTGAAGGGTAAGACAGTATACAATACTGGGGAAGCCAGCACAACTTGTACAAGGCAAGGTTATGGAAGCTCCACAGACACATCCAAACTCCCTGAGGGACCAAACTGCTGGGCTGAGGGCTGTGGGGACTATGGTCTCAGAGAACATCTAGCTCAACTGGCATAACATAGTCTATAAAGAAAATGTTCTAACTTCTACCTTGGTGAGTAGCATCTGGGGTTTTAAAAGCTTGTGAGCAGTATCTAAGATACTCCACTGGTCTCACCCCTTCGAGAGCATGGGAGAATAAAGAAAACAAGATACAAGGAAAAGATTAGTCCAAAGGACTAATGGACCACAAGTACCATTGCCTCCACCAGTCTGAGTCTAGTACAACTAGATGGTGCCCAGCCACCACCAGTGACTGCTCTGACAGGGATCACAACAGAGGGTACCAGCCAGAGCTGGAGAAAAATGTAGAACAAAATTATAACTCACAAAAAAAGGTCAGATTTACCGGCCTGACAGAGACTGGAGAAACCCCAAGAGTATGGCCCCCAGACACCCTTTCCAAGCTCAGTAATGAAGTCACTCCCAAGGTTCACCCTTCAGCCAAAGATGAGACAGGCCCATAAAACAAAATGAGACTAAAGGGGCACAACATCCCAGGGGCAAGGACTAGAAAGCAGGAAGGAACAGGAAAGCTGGTAATAGGGAACCAAAGGTCGAGAAGGGAGAGTGTTGACATGTCGCGGGGTTGTTAAACAATGTCATAAAACAATATATGTACTAACTGTTTAATGAGAAACTAATTTGTTCTGTAAATCTTCATCTAAAGTAAAGTAAAATAAAAATAAAAACACAAGGGAAGGTAAAGTAAATTATTGACTCATATTACTGAAAGACCTAGAGCAATGGTTCTAAACCCTGTCTGCCCATTAGAATCATCTGGGGAGTTTTGTTTTGTTTTGTTTTGTTTTTAATGCCAGAGTCCAAATCTCAGTGGCCTCCCCAAAAAAACTAAAACAAAAACCCTTTGCCATCCAGTCAATTCCGACTCATAATGACCCTACAGGAAACAGTAGAACTGCCCCATAGAGTTTCCAAGGCTATAAATCTTTACAGAAGCAGACTGCCACATCTTTCTCCTGCAGAGGGGCTGGTGAGTTCAAACTGTTGACCTTTCAGTTAGCAGCTGGGTGACTATACACGGCACCTCCAGGGCTCCTTACCCCCTCCCCCGTGATAATGATTTAAGTGTTCTTGGGTACTCCAGATATTTACTTTTTACAGGTTCCCAGATGACCTCTAATGTGCACATAGATTAAATACGACTACTTTAGAAGAAGAGTGGGCTTCAGGTGTGACTTAAGCAGGATTTCTATTCCATTTCTCTCTGAGTCTCTAGGCCCAATCCCCTTCCACGTGTCAACTCCATCTGCAAGCAAGTTTTCTTCATGGTAGTATAATGGCAGTAGCCTTATATCTACATGCTATACCATCCAAATAAGAGAAAGGTTCAATTTCTCCAACCACAGAACACAATCCTAGGCTATTCTCTGGGCCAACTTAGTTCCTATTTCCCCCTGAACCAATCAATGTGGCAAGAGGGAGAGAATGATGCTGATTATCATGTTTAACTTAAATGAAGAAACATAAAATTAATATAAAAATTTATGTCCAGAACTAATGAAGCCTATAACGTCCCAACTGAAGGAAAAGTGTCAACCACCCCTTAAAGATACCTATACAAATCAGGACACACATGAAAAATAAGAGAAAAATCACAAGTAAACAGTATCAAAAGTAAATAAAAACAGATGCCACAGATGTTTGATCTGAAAAATAATTACATAACTAGGTAGAATGATGGAAAATTTTAAAAAAGTAAAATATGGCCAATATAGTTACAAGATTAATATCACTGATGTGTTCTTAAATTGCAGTGAATGGTTGTTGAATATGCATGCATCCATCACTTTATATTTATTCCTATGTGAAAGTTAATATTAAATTAGTTGAGAGTTGAATTATAGGACATCTTAACAATGCATCTCTCACATCAGATCAAAGACTTCTATATTTTGTAGTCATTAAATGATGATAGTCAAAAGTGCTTTCTAACATAAAATGTTAATGACACAGTCTTAATGGAAGACAAGTTTTTAATTATTTTATTATTACAATTATTACAAAAAAATGAATATGAAAGATCTTTTCATAACTAATGTTATAAGAAAATTTATAACACATTAACAGTTACTGCTGTTATAGTTTACTGTGTACACTTTTTTGTTCTCCTTTTCCGTCTACAAAATTTCTTTAATGATCATGTATTACTCTTATGAATAAAAAAAATTTAATAGACCAATAAGTTTCATCCATTACAGAATCAGTAAAAAATATTAAAAGAAATAAAGACTTTAAAAAAACATTTTCACTTCTTTCTAAAACTTGAACCTCTGGACTTTAATTGCTGAATTAACATGCAAATTTAAAAAATTAAATGTTTAATCATAAAATCAGTGTAAAGGTTCATTGTGTAAATGTCAAAAGTATGGTAAAATACCAGTACCATCACTTAGCCCTTGCTTAAAATAATCTCCACAATGAGACATTTAGTTTTTCATGAGACTGCCTACTCTGTAATTAAAAATGTTTAATTATTAGGCTGCAAACTACTTGAGTGCAATGATGGCATCATATACTTAAAATCAAAACACAGACAAACTTCTGGAAAGATGTGAGGCAAGAGAGAAATGGTGAGAAAAAGTTGTTACATTTTATGATTCAATTACATTTTTACACTCATAAAAATTCAATTATTACTTGTATATTTTTAAAATGGAAGGAAAGGAGAGAATATGGAGAAAGGATGGATTCAGGAGTTGAAATTAACCATCAAACTTTTTCATTTTGTTTTAATTTTGAAAAAAGACAAAAGGGAAGTTAAGTAAATGCAGACTGCAAGTTTGAAATTTTTTCATAATTGTCTATGTAACATATAGAAGTAGCAGAAATAAACTAAAAATATGAAAGATTTGGACAACACAGTTAACAAATTTGAGATGACTGGCATATTTAGGACACTGCACCCAATAACTGCAAAATACACATTCTTTTCAGCTATTCATGAAACGCTTACCAAAAGAGACCACGTGATGGTCTAAAAAATAAGTCTCACACAAATTCTGAAAGATTTAAATTATATATATCATATCTTTGACAACAGTGGAATTAAGTTGGGAATCCAAAAACAGAGAATAGAAAATTTATAAACATTTGGAAATTAAGCAGCATAATTCTAAAAACCTATTAAGTCAAACAAAAAATTACAATAGAAAGTATAAAATATTTTGAAGTAAATGATAACGAAAATATGGTAGGACAAAATGTGTGTGGTACAGACAAAGTGAGATTTAAACAGAAAATATGGAGAAGAAAGGCTGAAAATCAAATATCTAAGCAGTAAATTAAGAATATAGAAAAAGAGGAGGTGGGGCCAAGATGACAGAGTAGTCAGATATTTCCTATGGTCCCTCTTACAACAAAGACCCAAAAAAACAAGTGAATCAATTATATGTGACAATCTAGGAATGCTAAACATCAAAGACAAAGTTGAGGAATCAGACTGAGTGGTGGGGGAAGGAGAGATGGTTCAGAAGCAGTGAGTTGTCAGACTAGACCAGGCCAGCACCAGCACACTGCAGACTGGATCGTCTAGCGCACAAGGGGTGAGGCAAGCAGTGGCACTTGGTACACTTTTTCTACATCAGGAGAGACCGAGCAGCAGAGAGTCTGCTCAAGCCTCCAGATCCAGTGAGAAATGGCACTCAATCAGTGAAAGATTAAGTATAAGCGTCTAATCTACTGCACAGATCACCAAATTTAAAAAAAAAAAAAACAAACCCTTTTTGGAAGTGCCTCTCTCTCATTTACCGGCCCGCTCCCCACTCTGCTCCGGGTCCCGGTCCAGCTGCAGTGATTGCTGCACCCCCTGGGCCACAAGTAGGACCTGTCACATGACCTGAGCCATTCTCCCGAATTTAGAGAGGGAACAAATTAACAAACAGGAAAAAATAATCTGCCAGCACCCCTAAGCCAGGAACTCAGGGTAGGCACAGCCCTTTTACCTAGGCACAGGCATAAGGGGTCCACAGACTTTGAATGCCTTTCACCCCTGCATAGTTCTGAGTGGGTCCATTTCAACAGTGTAGGCCCTCATTACCATAATACAACAGGGTATATACATGAAGCCTATTTTCATCTGTATCAGCTATAAGGGGGAGTAGCAGATTTGTGACATTTGACACCGCCATGCTCAATAAGCAGGGTCCTCACCTACACACATCAGGGGCCTGAGAACTGGTGGCTCCACCCACTCTAGCGAACCACCTGTGACAGGGGTCCAAGAATAAGTGGTGCTCCTAGTCTTTATAGCCAACAGCACTGGTGCCCAAAGTCTGGCTGCAAAACCCACCCATCTACGCACTCTAGGGAACAGGGAGTATTCAGCCCCCTGCCTTGATCAGTGCATGACCCCCTACTACAGCAAGATACCTGTCTCTACACCCATCACCCCTGTCCATGTAGGACTGTAGGTGAGAGCCTGCACCACACACTTCATGACCAATGACCTGGACACCTGAGCTGAATCCACAACAGTAAATGGACTTCTGAGCTCACATACCTAGTAACAGCTCTAGCCACCTGGAGACAGGACATGAGAGCTTCAAAGATGCCAATAATCAAACTAGCTCACATGAGCAGCCTAATTGGGCATATCAAAACAAAACAAGAAGCTAGGACACAGTAAGCAAACATAAAATAAATAAATATAATAACTTATTGATGGCTCAGAGACAACAGTCAATATCAAATCACATAAAGAGGCAGACCATGATGGCTTCAGCAAGCCATCAAAACAAAGAATCAAGAAACCTTCCAGAGGAAGATAACTTCTTGGAATTACCAGAGGTAGAATTCAAAAGATTAATATACAGAACTCTTCAGGATATTAGGAAGGAGATCATTCAAAATGCAGAATAAGCCAAGGAACACACAGACAAAGCAATAGAGGAACTTAAGAAGGTTATACAAGAGCATAATGACAAATGTTAACAGGCTACAAGAATCCACAGAGAGACAGCAAACAGAAATCCGAAAAATTGACAATAAAATTTCAGAATTAGGCAACTCAATAGAAAGTCATAGGAGCAGAATTGAGGCAATGGAAGTCAGAATTAGTGACACTGAAGATAAAGCACTTGACTCCAACTTATTTGAGGAAAAGTCAGATAAAAGAATTTTAAAAAATGAAGAAACCCTAAGAATTATGTGAGACTCTATAAAGAACAATAACCTACGAGTGATTGCAGTACCAAAACAGTGGGGGATAACAGAAAATACAGAGAGAATTGTTGACAATTTGTTGGTGGACAACTTCCCTAACATCATGAAAGATGAAAAGATATCTATCCAAGAAGCTCACCGAACCCCACACAAGGTAGATGCCAAAAGATGTTCACCAAGACATATTATAATCAAACTTACCAAAACCAAAGATAAAGAGTGAATTTTAAGAGTGGCTAGGGATAAACCCTGGTGGCATAGTGGTTAAGTGCTACAGCTGCTAACCAAAAGGTCGGCAGCTCGAATCCACCAGGTGCTGCTTGGAAACTCTATGGGGCAGTTCCACTCTGTCCTATAGGGTCGCTATGAGTTGGAATCGACTCAATGGCAACGGATTTGTTTTTTTGGTTTAGGGATAAATGAAGTCGTCTACAAAGGACAGTCAACAAGACTAAGCTTGGAGTACTCAGCAGAAACCATGCAGGCAAGAAGGCAATGGGATGACATACATAAAGTCTTGAAGGAAAAAAAATTGCCAGCCAAGAATTATACATCCAGCAAAAGTGTCTCTCAAATATGATGGTGAAATTAGGGCATTTCCAGATAAACAGAAGTTTAGAGAATTTGTAAAAATCAAACCAAAATTACAAGAAATACTAAAGGGAGTCCTCCAGTTAGAAAACCAGTAACATAAGACAACAACCCAAGACTAGAACACAGGACAGAACAACAAGATATCAACCCAGATAGGGAAGACGCAAAAATAAATCAAACCTAAAACACTGAAAATAGGGAAACAGAGACATCAATATGTAAAATATGACAACTTTAAAATAAAAAAGGGGGATTAAATGTAGTCATAGATCTTTCATAGAGAGAGGAAGTCAAGGAGATATAAAGAATAAAAGATTGGTTTAAACTTCGAAAACAATAAACATAATGGAAGAAAAAATAGGGACAATATTAGAGGCCCTAATACATGGCATAAACAGAGTACAAACCATAACTAACAATCCACAAACACCAGAAGAGAAACTAGATAACTGGGAGCTCCTAAAAATCAAACACTTATGCTCATCAAAAGACTTTACCAAAAGAGTAAAAGACATTCTACAGTCTAGGATAAAAATCTTGGCTACGACATATCTGATCAGGGTCTAATCTCTAAAATCTACAAGATATTGCAAAACTTCAACCACAAAAAGACAAATAACCCAATTAAAAAATAGGCAAAGGACATTAACAGGCACTTCACCAAAGAAGACATTCAGGCGGCTAACAGATACATGAGGAAATGCTCACCACCATAAGCCATTAGGGAAATGCAAATCAAAACTATAATGAGATACTATCTGACAACAGCAAGGCTAGCATTAATCCAAAACACACAAAATAATAAATGTTGGAGAGGTTGTGGAGAGACTGGAACACTTATATACTGCTGACTGCTGGTGGGAATGTAAAATGGTACAAGCACTTTGGAAATCGATTTGGCACTTCCTTAAAAAGCTAGAAATAGATGTACCATACAATCCAGCAATCCCACTCCTTGGAATATATTCTAAAGAAATCAGAGCCATTGTCACACGAATAGATATATGCACACTCATGTTCACTGCAGCATTGTTCACAATACCAAAAGATGGAAACAACCTAGGTGCCCATCAACGGACAAATGGGTAAACAAATTATGGTATATTCACACAATGGAATAATATGCAATGATAAAGAATAACAATGAATTGATAAAACATCTTATAACATGGATGAATTTGGAAGGCATTATGCTGAACGAAATTAGTCAGCTGCAAAAAGGACAAATATTGTATGAGACCACTATTATAAGAACTCAAGAAAAGGTTTAAACACAGAAAAAAACACTCTTTGAGGGTTATGAGGGTGGGGAAGGAGGGTGAGGGTTATTTACCAACTAGATAGCAGACAAGAATTGTCTTAGGTAAAGGGAAGGACAACACACAATACAGGGGAAGTCAGCACCACTGGACTAAACCAAAAGCTAAGTTTTCTGAACACAACCAAATACTTCGAGGGATAGTGTAGCAGGGACAGGTGTCTGGGTCAATGGGCATAACGAAGTTTATTAAGAAAATGTTCTGCATCCCACTTTGGTGAGTGGCGTCTAGGGTCTTAAAAGCTAGCAAGTGGCCATCTAAGATGCATCGATTGGTCCCAAACCACCTGGAGCAAAGCAAAATGGAAGAACATCAAAGGCACAAGGAAAATATTAGCCCAAGAGACAAAAGGGGCCACATAAACCAGAGACTCAATCAGCCTGAGACCAGAAGAACCAAATGATACTCAGCTACCACCAATGATCACCCTGACAGGGAACACAACAGAGAGTCCCTGACGGAGCAGGAGAAAAGTGGGGTGCAGAACTCAAATTCTAGTAAAACCATCAGACTTAATGATCTGACTGACACTGGAGAAATCCAAGGAGACATGGCCCCTCGACTCTCTGTTAACCAAGAACTAAAACCATTCCCGAAGCCTACTTTTCAATAAGGAATAGACTGGACCATAAGACATAAAAAAGATGCTCATGAATAGTGTGCTTCTTAGTTCAAGTAGGTATATGAAATTAAATGGGCAGCTCCTGTCCGGAGGCGAGATAAGAAGGCAGAAAGGGATAGGAGCTGGTTGAACGGACATGGGAAATCCAGGGTGGAAAGCAGTAATCTGCAGTCACATTATAGAGATAGCAACTAGGGTCACATAACAATGTGTATATAAATACTTGTATGAGAAACTAACTTGAGCTGTAAAGTTTCACCTAAAGTACAATAATAAAAAAAAAGAATATAGAACAAGAGCAGCAAATTAAACTTAAATAAAGTGGGAAAAGTAGAATAATAAAGACAACAAGAAAAATGAAACAGAAAATCACCAAAGCCATAAGGTAGTTACTTGAAAAGATCGATAAAATTTATAAAATATCTAGCAAGACTGATCAACCAAGAGAGAAAAAGTATAAATTATCATTATTATAAATAAAAAAGTGGGCATCATTATACATCCTACATACATTTTAAAAATAAGAGGATGTTATGAACAACTTTATGTAAATGTATTTGGAAATGTAAATAAATGGGAAAAAACTGGTGCAAGAAAAAAAAATAGAAAAATCAGAACAGTACCTAAATCTATTAAGGAATAATCTATTATCTAAAACTATCTCATAGAATAAAAAAAAAAAAAAGATAGCCTTATATAGCTTCACCAGTAAATTCAGGAAACATTAAAGGAAAAGCACCAATCTTATGCAAATTGTTCCAAAAAATAGGAAAAGAGGTAACACTTATCAACTTACTTTATGAGATAACCATAACTACTCATTACATGAAGCCTGACAATGAAATTACTAAAAAGGAAAATCACAGCCTAATCTCCCCCCGAACATAGAAACAAAAATCTTAAATAAAATATTAGCAAATAAAGTGCTGAGACATATAAAAAGGATAATGCATGACGAACAAAAAGTTTTTATTCCAAATATATAAGAATGACGCATATTCATATCTCAATCAGTGTAATTTAACATGTGAGAAAAATAAAGAAGAAAAAGGATGAGCATCCCAATAGATGTGGAAAAAATATTTAATAACATTTAGTACATATTCCTAATATAAATGCTTAGCAAAATAAGAGGAGAACCTATTTAAATGATATTTTTTTTTACAAAATTACCAAATATATTATACAACATAGTGAAATACCGAAACGCTCCCCATGAATTCACAAACAAAATAAGGAAGTTCACTCTAATCATTTTTATTCAACATTTGACTGTAGGTCCTAGTCAGCACCAGTACACCAAAAAATAATAAAAGAAGGCAAAGGGAGTGTAGAGGAAGAAATAAAAGTTATTTTCCATAGATTATATGGTTTTATATGTAAATAATCTAAAGTAAACTGCAAATTAACTACTAGAATTAATACATGAATTAGGCAAAATCACTGGATATAAGGTCAATAGCCAATAATGCATTTCAAAAAACCAGCAACAAATAATTGTAAAATAAAATTTTAAAAATATATACTTATATATTAGTATTAAAAAACATCAAATAGAAGAGTTCTCGTTCTGGTTAAGATGGGATAAGCACAATCTACCTCTTCACTTGAGGCATCTAAAAACCCTACACAGACTGCATGGAGCAGCTGTCTGAGAACTGTGAAAAGTAAATGGAGGACTTCTAGACAAGATAGAATAAGCACATTCCACCATAATCCTCCTGCTAATTACAATTATTACAATATTACAAAATACAGCTATCAGAAAATTCTATAAGATGAACAAAATAAAGTGGACTGGCTGGGAAACTCAGGACCCAAGGGAAGACTTGACAGTGACTTCTCTGGGGTTTCTTTCCTCTTATGCCTCCTAGCCTTGACACTAGAGTAGCTCACAACCTGGACACATCAAAAGACACAGAAGGGGGAAAAAAAGGCCACAGAAAAGCCTGTTCTGTCTAACCATAGAACCAGGAAGAAGAAAGACCAGCAGGATTTTTTACTATATCTGCTCTACTCCAGAGAAGCTGCACCCTGTTCCTTCCCTTCTAGGTGCTATGGAGACTGGGGTTGAGCCCTGTTGACCATCCATGCGTGTACCAATGAGACAGCCCCCCTTCCACTCATTATCAGGTTCTGCAGAGACTATGGGTCAGAGTCTTGTCAAACAACCTCACTCTAGATTCAGTGACTGACAGTGAAAAAGTAGGACCTGACTTCCTCCTAGCTAGAGTGTGTGGGTAGTGGAGAAGAATTACAGAAAGGAGGGAGCTGAAGAAAGAGACTGTTTAAATCCATGTATGAAGTTCTCAGTACAACCCCAAGTGGCTTGTGGGTGAAACCAATCAGAATCAACAAAGCAAAAGCTTTGAGAATTGAAATATGATGCAAAATAATGTCAAGGTTTCAAACTGACCACTGTGTAGCACCCAAACAGGACAGGATAAAATATCACAGAAAAGCCTTTAAAAATTAAATTGACATAGAACCACAACCCACAAGAGTGATCCAAGATGTGTGTTCTAAACCCAAATTAGTTGACTGTCTGCTAAAATAGAAGATTTAAGTAGAAACCAGAATTTCATAACATAATACTGAAAATATAAAATGACTCACCAAGAACCAGGAAAATTTCAAATCAAATAAGATAATCAACAAATGACAACACCAAGATGGAACAGATGTTGGAATTATCTGATGATGATTTTAAAACAGGTATCATACAAAAGCTCCAACAAGCAATCATGATATTCTTTAAACAAATAGAAAATTAGAAAGTCTTAGCAAACATCTAGAAGATATAAACAAAAGTCAAAGGAAAATTTTATCATGGAAAAATACAATAACTGAAATAAAAAATGCATTGGATGGGCTAAATGGCAGAATAGAGATGACAGAGGAAAAATCAGTGAATTTGATCAAGAGAAATTATTCGGTAAGAACAACAAAGAGAGAATGGATTTTAAAGATTAACAGGGCCAATGCTCCCTAATGCTAGTGCTATCTCTAGCTCGCTGAGCTCCAGCCAAAGGAGAAGGTGGATAAGTAAGGTCTCAACACCACAGCTCATACAAAGTAGACTGCCTGCAAATCCATTGGTGGTAAAGGGCCCAGGAGCCACTTTCTACAAAAGCCACTTGCAAGAGTGTACTCTCTACTGGAGAGGTGAACAGACCTCTTAGTTACAGGTGCACTGGTTAAAGCACTCAACTGCTAACCAAAAGATTGGTTGTTCGAACCCACCAGCCATTCCATGGGAGAAAGATGTGGCAGTCTGCTTCTATAAAAGATTTACAACTTTGGGAACCGAAGGGGTAGTTCTACTCTGTCCTACAGGGTTGCTGTGAGTCGGAACTGACTTAACAGCAGTGGGACAGGCCTGGTACTATGGCACTCCATGAAATTAGAGGTTATCAGAAGTCCACTGAACTTCTGATTCACAAACGTCCCTTCCTGCGTCTGGGGTAAGAAATTGCTCAGGACTTCAAAACAGATCTGTGCTTCCAGAGCACAGCTATTGGTACTTTGCAAGATTTATGTGAGGCCTATCTGGTTGGCAATTTTAAAGACACCAACCTGTGTCCTATCCATGCCAAATGTGTAACAGTTGTGCCAAAAGACATCCAGCCAGCATGTCGCATAGATGGAGAACATGCTTAAGAATTTACTCTAACAGGAAGTATTTCATTCTCAAAAAAAAAGAAAATTAACTTCTTCTTACTGGTAGTTCTGAACGATAGATATTGTTTTCCCCCATGGAGTCAAAAGGTACTTAAGTACATGATTGCAAATGGAAAAATAGGGGACAGAAATCAGGTATTGGTAGTTATCCCATTTTCATTTGTGTGTCAATTTTTAACATAAATGTAGGGACATAAAGCATCAATATAAGTCAAAACGCCTCAATGAACAAGTTTTAGCAACTCTACAACAATTATAAATAAACCTGCTAAATTTTTCTGAACCATGTCAGAATTTGGATGTTTTAAAAACAAGTAATTTCCTTATTGATGGAAAAAAAAAATTCTCAGAGACCTGTGGGAAAATACCAAAAAGTCTAACATTTATGTCATCAGAGTCTCAAAAGAAAAGGAGAAAGTTCAGGGCTGAAAAATATTTGACAAAATAATGGCTAAAAACTTCCAAAATTTGACAAAAGATATAAACCTATGGTTTAAAGAACCTCAAACAAGATAAACCAAAGTAAATCTAAACTTTCTAAAAATTAAAGACAGGAAGAAAAAATCTTGAAATCAGCCAGGCAGAAATGACACATTACCTTTGGGGGAACATGATTCAAATGAGATCTGATTTTTCTTATGTGAAAGTCACCCATCTGGTTTCCTTTCTGGTCCTCATATGTGCCAAGTCTTTCCTTCCCTCCTCAGAGCTCTGGCACTATAGACTTTTTCTGTCTGGATCAGTTTACCTTAGCTTCTTCTCACCATTGGCTTCTTCTCATTCTTCAGATCTCAACTCAAACATCACTTCATTATTACCCTATCTAAGGTGTCAACCCACGACATATCTAGGCCATTCCTCTTTTTCATGGCATCCTGTTTATTTTCTTCCTGACTCTTAATGCCATCAAAAATTCACTTATTTATTTAGTTTTTCATTAGTGCCTCCTTTCTTCCCTGCAGTAAAATGTTAATTCCATGAGGGCAAATATTGTGTATGTTTTGTTCACTTCTATGTTCCTAGCACCTAGAATTGCTCGTGGTAGACTCTCAACAAGTATCTGTTGAATGTTTGGTTGAATGAATGAATGAATGAGCAAATGGACAAGGTCTTGACATTAAGTTAATTAGAGAGCAAGGGAGGGCTAACAATAATAAAGTTGAGTGTAAATTATAGGATATTTTAAGTCAGTGGTGTTCAACATGCACCTGTCTTAACATTTTCTGGGAACTTTAACAAATGCAAATACTTGGGTTCTACCCCACAACAATAAACTTATAATATCTGGAAGTAGGGCCTTGACAATGGTATTTTTAAAGATTTCTAGATGATTCTAAGTAACTTTTTAAGCCAGGCTAAGAAACACTGGCCTTACCGATTGGCATATAATTTTGGATATACCAGTAAATGGAAAAATCTAGTTGTAATAATGATCCAATAATAAAATGCTAAAGAGGAAAGGAGCACCTTTATGATGAAGTGTGAAAGGAACTCATAACTTCTAACAGATAGCTGTTTTTCAAAATAAATTCACAATGGTGTATACCTTCCAAGAATAGTGACAATATAGCATTTTATAATAATGTTCAAAATAAGCTTCATTCTGAAGGGAATTTGCACAATTTAAGCTTCAAGGAAAATCCAGACAGTCATTATAGCAACAGGATAAGGAAATGAAAAATGATAAGTAACTGTCTGGGAAGTTAACAAATGATTCTTTTTGTTCATCTCTCCCAACTCATTAAATTAACTTTAAGAATAATCTCAAAGTTTACTTCCTTCAAAACTTTCTCTGCATAAGTTCATCACTTGTATTATGTTTTACAAAATTATAGACATTTGTCCTAAATTAAAGCAAACAGACAAATTATAAGGATTGATTGGTTTGGGGTGTAGTAAAATTAGAAATATCTACTAGAAATTCAAGTAGGGATGTCAGCTAGGAAGTAGGGCATGTTGGCAGTCGAGAGAGGGTGGGCTGGAGTGGTAAATGACCTACTGTGCCCTTGACCTTCAGAAGAGTTCCTACTCCTTGGGGGTGTAGTGAGAAGACAGTAGCCTAAAACTCTCAATTAAGGTTACAGTGTATAAAATCCCATTGCCGTTGAGTCGATTCTGACTCATAGCAACCCTACAGGACAGAGTAGAACTGTCCCCACAGAGTTTCCAAGGAGCGCCTGGTGGATTCAAACTGCCAACCTTTTGGTTAGTAGCTGTAGCTCTTAACCACTACGCCACTAGGGTTTCCACACAGTGTATAGTGACAGGTAATTCCAAGTGTTGTAATCTTCCCAAGGGTCATTAATATTGGCTCATTCATCTACAAGCTATGGGATAAATAATGAAAATCTCATTCAATATATAGGCATTCATCATGTTGTTAAATGTAACAAAATAAGACAAACTCATATGTTACAAATTTTTCAAACTTTCTAGTGTATACATAAAACTCAAAAATGTTCTATTAAAAATCTGATGCTAACTTTGAAATTTAAGTGTGAATATTTCAAATTTAATAAGCAAATTTAAATGAACAAGTTAAAGAAAAACTGTAACATTTACAAAAATATTACTTTTAGGTTGCTTCCTGATTTCGAGTGTTTATTTTAATCAAAATAACTAAAATTAAAATTGCAAATCCTGAGAATATTCGAATGCAAATCAAAATTGTACTTTTAGCACAAGGTGCTAAAGATAAAATTTTCAAGTTATAGCAATTATGAGATTAGACCTATACATGCAAGATTAAATCCTTGAAATTATTTATTTGAACTGGGTATACAATACTTGATAAAAACAAGCAAGAAAAGCTCCCTCTGTATGGGGTATTTACATAGTAATCCTTTATCTGAGAGCAAATTCTTATCTCAGATAAGTTAAACTTATGCTTATTATATAGTCCTAAAAATTACTTTTAAGGTAAACAAAACTAACCTAAGGATTCTCTGAATCACAATAAGAAGCACTATAACAATGGCCTACCATCACTATACTGTAGTAACCTACATAAAGCACAGATGAGATGGTCACCAGGAAAATAAAGTGCTAGGTCAGGAAAGGATTTTACAAAGAGCAGAACAAATTAAGAAAATTGCAATACGGGTTCAACACTGGAAAACAATTAATGATTTTCATACTTTTTTTTTCCATTTTTATGTAAGAGCATGATCTATCTCACTTGGCTAAGAAAAATTCAAAACATAATGATGGAAAATTAAAATAACATGCAAACCAGCATTTTCAAATACAATGAATTTAAGATTAAAAGTTGTCTTAGTTATCTAGTGTTGCTATAACAGAAATACCACAAGTGGGTGGCTTTAACAAACAGAAATTTATTTTCTCACAGGTTAGGAGGCTAAAAGTCCAGATTCAGGGTGCTGGCTCTAGGGGAAGTCTTTCTCTCTCTGTCAGCTCTGGGGGAAGGTCCTTGTTCCTTGGCTCCTTGGTGACCTTCCTGTGGCATGGCATCTATCTTCCCCCAATTCAATCTGCTCCTTTTATATCTTCTAAGAGACTGACTAATGCTGCCTCACTAACATAACAGACAACTCATTCCAAAATGGGATTATAACCACAAGCATAGAGATTAGGATTTACAACACATATTTTGGGGGGACACAATTCAATCCACAACAAAAGTGTATATACATGCAAAGATATATCTAACAAGCCATATTGATACAGAGGATAGAAGTTACCTCAACCAGTCCTGGATCTCAGAAATCCTAGGCAAAAATACACCGCAATTAGACTAGGTGCAAAGTATAGATGTATTCTCTAGTCACTTTCATATAAATAATATCAAGTGTTTCGTTTAGATTATATGCCAACTTGAAAAGCATTTCATCTTTCTCTCAGGTGTATTCAGTATTTCATAATTAAGTCTATTCTTTCTTTGAGGTAAGGTACCACTCAAGAGAGCAACCCCTAATTTATATTCTTCTTAAAGATTAAAGGATATACTGATCTGGCAAAACTGTCCTTCAAGAACGACAGTGAAATTAAGACATTCACAGACAAACAAAAGCTTCAAGAATTCATCTCCACAAGACCATCCCCACAGGAAATACTAAAAGGAGTCCTTCAGACAGGAAAAAAAAAAAAAAAAAAAAAAGGACATTAAAAAGAAACTTGAAGCCACATATCAAAAGATCTCTAGTAATGGAAATTTCATGGGCAAAAACATGGACAACTTTTAAGGGATTCTTACTTGATAAGTGAAATTATTTTATATATATATATACACACATACATGCATATATATATATGCATGCATATATATATATATACATGCATATATATATACATATATATTTAAAAAGTATAAATCTATGTTACAGGGTACATGACGTATAAAGATGTAACTGATATAACAACATAAATGGGGGGTAACAGTAGGGGTATAGAGTTTTTATATTTTATTGAAGTTAAGTCAGTATCAATTTAACCCAGGTTGTTATATCACACACACACACACACACACACACACACACACACACACACACACACAAGAAATACAGAAGTGAATCAAAATAGCTCACTACAAAAAAGCAGCAAAATATAAAAATTGGTAGCAACTGAGGTAAGAAAGTTCAAAGAAGACATGAGTCACACAAAAAACAAATAACAAGTAGCAGAAAGAAGTCCTTCTTCCTTATCGGTAATTACAGTGAATGTAAGCGGAGTAAATGCTCCAATCAAAAGACAGAGTGTGGCAGAATAGATTAAAATATATATATGACCCATCTATATGCTGTCTATCTTCGTATCTTCGGCTCAAATACACAAGTAGATTGAAAGTGCAAGGACAGGAAAAAATATTCCATGCAAGTACCAAACAAATGAGAGTGGGGTGATGATCTTAATATAAGACAAAACAGACTTCAAGGCAAAATCTGTTATAAGAGATAAACGAGAATATTATATAATGGTAAAAGGACCAATTCATCAAGAACAGATAACAATTCTAAAAACATATGTACCTAATACAGGAACACCCAAATACACAAAGCAAATACTGAAAGATTTAAAAGAAAAAACAGACAGCTCCACATCAATAGTGGGAAACTTCAATACACCACTCTCAATAATGCGCAGAACATCTAGAAAGATCAATAAGGAAACAGAAGACCTGAATGACGTGATAAACAAACTAGACCTAACAGACATTTATAGAAAACTCTACCCAACAACAGCACAATACACATTCTTCTCCACTGCACACAGGTCATTTTCCATGATAAACCAGATGTTAGGTCACAAAACAAGCCTCAGTAAATCTAGGAAAACTGAAATCATACAAAGTATTTTCTCTGACCACAATGGTATGAAACTAAAAATGAATAACAAAAAGAAAACTTAAAAATAAACAAACGTGGAAATTAAACAACACACTATTAACCAACCAAGAGGTCAAGGAAGAAATCAAAAGGAAAATCAGAGAATATTTAGAGATGAATGACAATGGAAACACAACATATCAAAATCTATAGAATGCAGTGAAAGCAGTGCTCAGAGGAACACTTATAGCTGTAAATGTCTATATTAAAAATAAAGAAAGATCTCTGATCAAAAGCCTAACTGAAAAACTTGAGGAATTAGAAAAAGAAGAACAAACCAAACCCAAAACAATTAGAAGAAAAGCGATAACAAAGATCAGAGCAGAGATAAATGAAACAGAGAACAGAAAAACAATAGGAAAAAAATCGGTGAAAGTAGAGGCTCATTTCTTAAGAAATGATCAACAAAACTGACAGGGCTTTAGCTAAAATGACAAAGAAAAAAAGGGAGAAGACACAAATATACAACAAAACCTCCAAAAGTCAGAACCTGTATAAGGTGGAAACCTGTCAGAGAAGCAAAACTCAAATACTTCCCACTAATAAAGAGCAACAGAAAAAGTGGTAAGACTGCATCCTGTCAAAGGCAGAAGATTTGCAAGACCCTGAAAAACAAGGCAGTCCCGTTGAGTTCCATCTCTCACAGGTTTCACTGTATAAAATCAGAATTGAAAATGGGGACATTATAGCAGACAATAACAAAATAAAAATTATCATAAGAGAATACTATGAACAATTGTATGCCAATAAATTTGATAATCTAGATGAAATGGACAAATTCCTAGAAACACATAAACTACCTACACTGACTCAAGAATAGATTTCAACACTCATAATAAGTGAAGAAACTGAATCCAAAAAACCAAACCAAACCTGTTGTCGAAGAATTCTAACAAATATTTATAGAAGTAATCCCAATTCTTCTTAAACTTCTCCAAAAAATAGAAGAGGAGAAAATACTTTCCAACTCACTCTACAAAGTTAGCATCACTATGATACTGAAGCCAGACAAGGACACCACAAGAAAACTACAAACCAGTATCTCCTATGAATATAAACGCAAAAATTCTTAACAAAATACTAGCAAACCAAATCCAAAAGCATATTAAAAGGATTATACATCAAGTGGGATTTATCCCAAGAATGCAAGGGTGGTTCAACATTAGAAAATCAATCAATATAATACACCACATTAATAAAATAAAGGAAAAGAGCCACAAGATCATCTCATTGATGCAGAGAAGGCATTTGGCAAAACACAACACCCTTTCATGACTAAAACACTCAACAAGCTAAGACTAAAAGGGAAACTCCTCAAAATAATAAAAAGCATTTATAAAAAACCTACAGCTAAAGTCATACTCAATAGAGAAAGACTGACAGCAATCCCTTTAAGATTAGGAACAAGACAAGGATGTCCACTAGCACCACTGCTATTTAATGTTGTTCTAGCCAGAACAAGTAGCCAAATCAGCAATTAGCCTGATTTGATATCCAAATCAGGGAGGAAGAAGTAAACCTATTCCTTTTCACAGACTACATGATCCTATATATAGAAGACCTCAAAGAATCCACAAGAAAGCTAATAGATCTACAAAATTAATTCAGTAAAGTGGCAAGATACAAGGTCAATACACAAAAATCAGCCGGATTTTTATACATCAGCAATGAATACACTGAAAAAAGAAAATTAAGAGAATAATCTCATTTATAATGGCATCTAAAAGAATAAAGTACCTAAGAATAAATTTAACCAAGGAAGTGAAAGACTTGGAAAACTATAAAACATTAGTGAAAGAAATTAAAGATGGCCTAAATAAATGGAAGGACATTCCATGCTCATGTATCAGAAGACTCAATACTGTCAAGATGTCAATGCTACGTAAATAAATCTACAAATTTAACATAATCCCTGTCAAAATTTCAACAGCTTTCTTTTCAGAAATGGAAAAGCCAATCTTCAAATTTATATGGAACTGCAAAGGACTCCGAATAACCAAAGCAATCCTGAAAAAAAAGAACAAGGTAGAAGGACTCTCGCTTCCTAATTTTAAAACACACCTTACACTAATAAGGCCTCATTATCATAACAAATAAAACCCTATTCCCAAATAGGATTACATCACACTTTCAGGGGTCAGGACTTCAACATATATTTTTGGGAAACACAAATCTATTGCTATTGCTGTTGTTAAGTGCCTTTGAGTTGGCTCCAACTCCTAGTGACCCTCTGTATAACAGAACCGAAATGTTGCCTGGTCCTGCACCAACTTTACAATTATTGCTATGTTTGAGCCCACTGTTGCAACCACTGTGTCAATCCATCTCATTGAGGGTCTCCTTCTTTTTTACTGACCCTCTGCTTTACCAAGCATGATGTTCTTTTCCAGCATCTGGTCCCTCCTGATGACATGTCCAAAGTAAGCAAGAGGAAGTCTCACCATCCTTGTTTCTAAAGACAATTCTGTCTATACTTTCTCCAAGACTGATTTCTTCGTTCTTCTGGCAGTCCACAGTATATTCAATATTCTTTGGCAACACTACAATTCGAATGTATCTTTTTGGTCTTTCTCATTGTTCAGCTTTCACACGCATATGAGGCGATTGAAAACAGTATGGCTTCTGTCAGGCGCACCTTAGTTATCAGAGTGCCATCAACGCTTTTCAAGATTTTAAAGAGGTTTTTTGCTGCAGGTTTGCCCAATGCAATATGTTGCTTGATTTCTTGACTTCTGCTTGGGTGCTGATTGCTGATCCAAGTAGAGTGATATCCATAACAGTAGCCAAAGGGGTGAAGTGTAACAGATATTAAGCTACTGTCTCTCATCTCCAAATCTGAGGAATTTTCAAACCATATTTCTGTTTTGTAAGATGGTTCCCTGTTGGGTTTTGCAAAAATGAAGTGTTAGAAGGTGTCTGTAAGGCTGATGGAAAAAGGGACTTGTTCCTTTCAGTCTGCTTCTTCATTCCAGAAGCAGCTGTTCCTTCCCATAGTAGCATTGAATCTAGATGCAATTTTTCCATCATGCTCCTGTTTTATCTTTTTCCTGTGTCACTATGCACCTTCTCAAACTTTATAACATGAATAGTTCTTCTTCCTAGTATCTCTCTCCTTTATACTCCTTTTCACGTCTCTGGACTTTTTTACTATCCTTCCTTTCCCTTCTTTTTCTACTGATGTCACTTTAACTTACATGAACCTACTTTAGTTTTCCAAATTTGTTCTCTGTATACTTGTATTAGTGATACTAATATGATGTTACTTAATGACTACATTTTAAATTTAAGTTATGGAAAAATGCCTTTTATCCCTAAACATCTGTAATGATGAAACTGAACTTTTGTCTGCCCCTAAAAATCCCAAACCAGTCCTTAGACACCCTTCAAACTTGAAACTGAAACCACTCCCAGAGATCACTTTTCAGCCAAACAACAGACAGACCTATAAAGTGAACAATAACACCCGTGACAAATGTGCTCCCCAGAAAAACCAACCATACGAGACCAAAAGGGCAGTATTTACCCAAAAGCAAAGCTCAGAAGGTAAGAAGGGGGCAGGAAAGCTAGGTGAATGGAAATAAGGACCCCTAGGGAGGAAGTGGGGAGAGTGCTGACATATTGAGGGGATAGCAACCAATGTCATGAAACAAGATGTGTATAAATTGTTGAATGGGAAATTAATTTGCTCTCTAAACTATCACCTAAACCACAACAAAATGTTCCAAAAAAGAACAGCATAGACACAAAGAAATGCATACATAATCTAGGGAAGTCAGATGCCATGTGAGGATCACCAAGGAACCAAGGAATGCCTGGGGCTACCAACAAGGAAGGGATCAACATGGCCAAGATCCTGATTTGGACTTTTAGGCTCCAGAACTGTAAGAAAATATATTTATGTTATTTAAAGCCACTTGTGGTATTTCTGTTACAGCAGCACTAGGAAACTAACATAGTTGCTAAATTTTGGGGTCATTTGTTACACAGCAATAGATAACTGACACCACATTGTGAAAATTGTAACCAATATCACAGAGCAATTTGTATAAAAATTGTTAAATGGGAACCTAATCTGCTGTGTAAACCTTCACCTAAAACAAAATAAAATATATATTTTTTAAATCCCTGACAGAGGACCATTAGTATTCATTTTGTATACAGTAACGGCCAGGTGCTCAAAATTTTAATGCTCTGAATTGAGCAAAAGATGACTGTGTTAGCCATATCAGTGACATCAGATTTCTGTAAATGAATCCAGCATTGCAGGCTGCAGCATCAATGAAGGAAGTATTGAAAATAGACATGAATCCTTATATCTTTAAATATATTGAAAAAAAAGTTTTACTCTTAATGAATATGTATAACTTAAGTAAGCTAATCAGGCATTTGAAGTCAATTTTTAAGTGGACTTCATGTTTCATTACTTAGGAATTTATTAGAAAGAAGTTTTAATGGCATCAATATCATCATTACGCCATATGTAAAGGTGGCCTATGTAGTCATTCGTCATCAAGGACCTTAAATGATAGTGCTAAAGGTACTTGACTGATCATCTCCATATTATTTTTAACCTATTTTTCCCTCTTTTAACTCCCACATAAACTACTAAACAATGATTGTTTGACATAAAATGTAGGAATCAGATTGGGATGCCATAGATGTAGCATAATTGAAGTCTCAGAGACAATACAGAATATGTATCATTTTGCTGTTGTGGCCCCTTCAAAGTTAGGACAGATTTTATTCCTAAAAAGCATGGAAGTGGATAATTTTCTTTTTTTTATCAACCAAAGAGTAAACGTAAGATTGTTTCTTCATGAATCTATTGTTTACTTTGGAAATTTCTGTAGGGCAACTAAAAATAACCAAAACTGCAGTTTTAGCCCTCTAATCTAAAACTCAGAATTGCATCCCCTCACAGTCTATAAGTACTGACAGGCAATAGCACCCAATCAAAACGGAGGCTGTTAGCAGCTGGTTTATCACAGTGTATCTTGCTCAATAGTTGCTTTCACCATTCTTTCTCTGTCTTGATGAAGATGGCAGCTGGTAGCATTTGCTCTTGCTGTTTGCTTATGAAACCCATTTTCTGAACAAATGAAGTCAGACAAATGGAAAAATTACGGAGAATTAAAATGCAATGGAAGCACAGGAAGTATGTAAGTCCACTGTAACCAATTCACTCTTTAGGGTGTCGGAAATCATTTGCCTAATTTTTTTCTTTACTGGCATTGATAGGCCCTGCAGTAAGAAAATTTATTATAAGTTTTATCCTCCCCCAACATTAGGTGTATGTTAAGATACCAACAAACTAATCAAGCAATAAAACAAACTGTAAAATTATGCAGGAATCTAAGAAGTTTAATAAATATTCCAATGAGTACTAAATTATAAGAAAACACATGTTAAGGGTAACTTTTATTCTTATGGACTTCAGCTGAAATCCACTTCTAAAATATTCTATTTTCAGGGTCCCAAGAGTCTGTGTCCCATGCCCATGGGGCCCTTTTTTATTTTACTTCCTGAGATACTAGTACCAGCTGAGCTATGCCCGCTCTTCAGAGGTCTGAATCCCAGCTCCATGAGGTCTCTCCAACCTTCCAAGTTTTAATAATTCCAATCTATTCTCTTTGTTCTCCAAAGCCTAAAAATTGTGGCATCTTCTGTGTTACCACCTTCATGATACCTTACTGCTCTCTTTGCCATTCAGTTTTCCAATATCTGTAATTCCTTACATTATATTGTCTCTGTTAAAATAACTAGTGTGCCGATACTGGGGAAACCAGCACAGCTTGTACAAGGAAAGGTCATGGAAGCTCCATAGACACATCCAAACTCCCTGAGGGACTGAATTGCTGGGTGGAGGGCTGTGGGGACCATGCTCTCAAACAACATCTAGCTCAACTGGCATAACACACTTTATAAACACAATGTTCTACATTCTACCTTGGTGAGTAGCGTCTGGGGTCTTAAAAGCCTGTGAGCAGCCATCTAAGATACTCCACTGGTCTCACCACTTCGGGAGCAAGGGAGAATGAAGAGAACAGGATACAAGGAAAAGATCAGTCCAAAGGACTAATGGACCACAACTACCAAGCCCTCCACCAGACTGAGTCCAGTACAGCTAGATGGTGCCCGGCTACCACCACTCACTGCTCTGACCGGGAACACAACAGAGGGCTCTGGACAGAGCTGGAGAAGAATGTAGAACAAAATTCTAACACACACAAAAAAGACCAGATTTACTGGCCTGAAAGAGACTGGAGAAACCCCGAGAGTATGGCCCCCAGACCTCTTCTAGCTCAGTGGTGAAGTCACTTTCGAGGTTCACCGTTCAGGTGGAGATTGGACCACCCCATATAACAAAACAGTACTAATGAGGCACAGCAGTCCAGGAGTAAGGACTAGAAGGCAGAAGGGGACAGGAAAGCTGGTGATAGGGAACCCAAGGTTGAGTAAGGACAGTGTTGACATGTAGTGGGGTTGTTTACCATTGTCATAGGGCAACATGTGTACTGTTTAATGAGAAACTGTTTTGTTCTGTAAACCTTCATCTGAAGTGAGAATAACAGTACAACTGGAAGAACATAATCAATGTCACTGAACTGTGCATGCAGAAATTTTTGAAATGGATGGTGTATCTTTGGCTATGTATATTTTCACAAAAAAAAAAGGTCGAGAAGGGAGAGGGCTGACATATTGTGGGGTTGTTAACCAATGTCATAAAACAATATGTGCACTGACTGTTTAATGATAAACTACTTTTTCTGTAAACCTTCACCTGAAGTACAATAAAAAAATAAAATAACTAGTGTGGTTTCTATTCCCTGACTCATACAGGTCTGGCATATTTATCTGCCTAAATACAGCATTATACCATTTCTATCTGCATTTGCCACCTAGGATTGGGGAAGGAAGGGTATTATTCCAGCACCCTCCCCAGACTTTCAGGGATGGAGTTGATACTCCAACATCCCTAGGATTTCTAAACCCCAGCCTCTGTTTATCCCATCACTAAATTCCAGCCCAACCTTACCAGGTTTCACCCACAATGTGAGAGAGCATGGAACAGACCTCAAACTAAGATCTCAACTCCTTTGCTCTTCTGCCTTCCTCTCTTCTCTCTCCTTCTAGTCCAGGAAGGGCTTTCTCTTTCAATGTAGCAGAAAACTTTTCCTTAGCCTGCAATTTTCCTACTCTCTTTCTTATAGCAAAATTCTTGTGCTTCTGCCATCACCATGAGAAGAATAAGTCCCAGTTATCCCACTGGTACCGAGAGGAGGACATAGCAGAGCCACCCTAGTAAAACGGCAGCATGAAGTAGAATTGGCCCATTGCTTTTGAAGTGTGCTAGTCTAGCTGACCTGAAAACTTGCAAATAAGTAATAAATGCTTTTTATTGTATGCCACTAAGATTTTGTTTATTAATCAGCAATAGCTAACTAATATAGAAGTTGGACCTCATAGTCAGCCAATCTCTAGTTCTAAAATATTTAAAGCAAAACTTTTGAACATGAGAAAACCCTTTACTCTTTTTATAAAGTTTCATTATAAAACTTAGGCCCTCACAACCATTTTCTCTAAAATGTGCTTCAAGAAATGTTGCCGAAGTCAAAAGCTGAACATTTATTTTTTCTGATCCTTTGCATTCCTGACATAGCAGTTCTTATCTTCTGCAAAACATAGGATGCCTCTTGTTTGAAGAGGGTGAATATCATGAGGAATTATGAAAAAGAAAAGCACATTTACCATATTTCAAAATATGTTCTTCATTTATATTATGGAATAATGGAAGGAGCATAGACATTGGTGTGGCAATGACATAGTTTTGAGCCATAATCATGCCATTTACAATTTTTATAGCTAACTTACTTATAGCTCACTATGGGTTACACAATGAAATAAATGTTATAAGCAATACGACACTTAGTTCCTTCCGTAACCCCATCAGGAAGGTGATGCTATCCCTATTTAACAGTCGAGGAAACTGAGATTTAGAGAAGTTGCCTAAACTCAAGAAGCTAGAAAGTAGAACTGAGATTAGAACTAGCCTTTCTCTGACTACAAAGCTTTTGCTTTTAAATTCTAACCTATTTAGGGATGATATTCAAAATATTTAACAAATCAAATCAATATAAGTTAATATGTAAATAAATATAAATCAAAATTTATTTTAAAAATTCCCTTTCATTCTCAACTCTATTATAGAACCATTAATCAAGTGATATGTTGTAGTGTAAATTGTTCACCAAATAATTCAGGAAGTTTCAAGTCCTTTGTTAATATTTAGAAAATGCTGTGTTGTTGTTAGATGCCATTGAGCTAGTTCCCACTCATAGGGACCCTATGTACAACAGAACAAAACACTGCCCAGTCCTGCACCATCCTCATGATTGTTGTTATACTGGAGCCCATTGTTGCAGCCACTGTGCCAATCCATCTTGTTGAAGGTCTTCCTCTTTTTTGCTGACTTTCTACTTTGCCAAGCATGATGTCCTTCTCCAGGGATTGATCGCTCCTGATAGCATGTCCGAAGTATGTGAGACATAGTCTCTCCATCCTTGCTTCTAAGGAGCATTCTGGCTGTACTTCTTCCAACACAGATTTGTTCATTGTTTTGGCAGTGTCTATGGTATATTCAATATTCTTCGCCAACATCATAATTCAAAGGCATCACTTCTTCTTCGGTCTTCCTTAGTCATCGTCCAGCTTTCTCATGCATATGAGTTGATTGAAAACACCATGGCTTGGGTCAGGCACACCTTAGTCTTCAAGGTGACGTCTTTGCTTTTTTAACACTTAAAGAGGTCTGCTGCAGCAGATTTGCCCAATGCAATGGGTTGTTGGATTTCTTGACTGCTGCTTCCATGGGTATTGACTGTGGATCCAAGTAAAATGAAATCCTTGACAACTTCAATCCTTTCTCCATTGAGCATGATGTTGCTTATTGGTCCAGTTGTGAGGATTTTTGTTTTTTTCATGGTAAGACATAATCCATACTGAAGGCTGTGGTCTTTGATCTTCATTAGTAAATGCTTCAAGAAAATGTTAGTATAATCGTTTGTGATATTTTGTGGTATCAGTTGTCTCTAGTTAAATGATACTCCTGAGTCATAAACTGGCCAACAAGAGTACATCAGACTCTTCCAATGACTTTCTCACAAAACTGATTGTCATTGGTTAACTTTTAGTCTCTCAATAACTAGAAGAAAATCATTAACTTCAACAATATTGTTCATGAGACAGAATCCCCTATCAGTTTCTGCTAAACAGCAGTTGCATTAAAAAAAAAGTTCTATCCCTTATAATAATGTCTGAGATCTTAAGACATTCATACCTCTTGTGTTTTAAGTTATAAAACTCATTTATTGTGCTTTCACATTTAATTTAGTCAAGACTAATTCTTCAAGCCAGAGGAAAGTGGCACAAAGAGAACCTGAAGACAGTGGACTCTACTGATAAACTGTTGGGGTTTGAATTCTGGCTCTGCCATTTAAACTTTAAACTCTGTGCCTCCATTTCCTAGTTTTAAAGATGACCATATTCATACTAGTCATGCAAGTTAGCATGCATTTGGAATGGTGCCAGACATTTAAAAAAGCACTATGTGAGTATTAGCTCTTATTTTTACTAATAAAATTAATGTCATTAATATTCATGACAGACAGGTATTTTGTGGTTGTTAACAAATTCATCTCATTAAATGAAGGTGAAATATAACATATTATCAGAGGAGATTCCCCTAACGTACATTCAATACCAGTGTTCAACACAGGCAATTTTCCTTTAAAATCCTCTGGTGGGTAGGCAGGGTAGATTTATTTGCATTTCACCCTTAACCTCTATGGGTTGCCCTTGGGGTGTTAGCTGTATTAATGAATCTTCTTTGTGACTCCCCACAATGAGGGAGTCTTGGGCTTTGCTTCCTTCCCAGGAGACCTCTGAGGCTATAAAAATTAACACTCAAGGTCATCCGGTTCGACAAATGCCCTCAGGGTAAAAGTAGCTTCGGTGTTCCAGTTGCCATTTTGAGTTCCCTCCTTAATTTAGCTTTTAACTTTCTAACTCTTGGAAACATTTATAAATATGCTTTGTTCCTATTGTATCTAGAATTTTCGATGTTTTCAAGAATGGGTCAGTCTAGGTATCTGTACATCATAATGTCATTTCAAACACATATTAACTCATTTGAATACTATTTTATTTTAAAATAATGTTTTCATATGATAAATAAAAATCAAATCATACAGAGTCCAAATAAACAATATTTTCTTCCTTTGATCTCTCCCTGGTTCCATTCCCCAGAAATAATTAATTTTAATAGTAATAATTTTTTTAGCTTCCCTTAATTTACATTAAAACTTTAATATAGGACATTTATGGCTATTTGTCAATTTTTCAAATCTATTAACTCCGCACTAGGAAATGAGAAATAACACATATATACTACCTTGTGAACTTTCATCTCTTAATTTTATCATATTTATTATTACTACTAAAGTTTCTAGTAGTTATATTCTGTTTTATATAATAATTAAATCCTCTGTGATTTATATACATTGATTTTAAATCAATTTTAAAACAACATTTAAAGTACAGTTATTCCCTATAGAACCAACAATTGTGGTCAAATACAAAAAGAAATAAATGAAATTCTATGTCACCAAACCACTGCCTCTTAATGAACGTCCCAAGCATGAGCTAAAATGCATTCCGTTTTCATTTGTTTTCTCTTTTCGTTAGTTCTTTTAGGAAATTCTCAGTTTTTATTCTTTGTGTCTATGCTACTCTTCTTGCTTTCTTTTTTTTATTTTTATTTTATTGGAACAATTCAACGTATGAGAATATATGGGTAATAAGCTTTCTGAGCTTTTTCATGTCAGAAAATGATTTTGTTTATTCACCTTACTGAAATTTTGGTTAGAAGCAGAATTCTATATCAAAAATTATTTTTTCTCAGAAATTTGAGAAAATATTACTCTATTATCTCCTAGCTTGATAATATTGCTAATTTAGGAAGTGTCTGATATTACTATGTTTCTCATCTCCTTGTAGGTAACCCAATATATTTTCTCTGTGGAAGCTTTTAAGGGCACTTCCTATATTTCTGGTCCTCTAAAAATTTGAAACAATGTGTCTAGATACAGGTCTTTTAAAATTCATCCTCCCTGGCATTTTGTCGAGCTCCTCAAATTAAAGACTTATGTCTTTATTCAGTTCAGGATAATTTTAAATTCCTTTACATCATTTACTCCCAACTAGTACCTTAGTGCCTTGTTTCTGGAATGCTAATAAACAGAAGTTTGACTTGTGTCTATCCTCTCTCATATTTTCAATCTTTGTCTTTTTATCTTCAACTAATTCTTAAGATGTGGTTCTTTTAAAAAATATATTTCACTGGAACCTTGTTAAGAAGAAGGGAGGTGCATATATACTTAGTGTTTTATATGAAACCAGAAACCTGGGAATTTTGTGTGTGTTTTTTTTATTGTGAAAATTAAACCATTATATTCTTTAACAGTGCAGCAAAACCATATATACATTTTAAACATGTAGGAGGTAAATTATCTAATATTATTATTTGAAGTGAAAATTACACTATTAATTCCATTATTTCATAGATTTGAGATTATTTCAATTTAATTTTCATTATATACATATTATACACCCACCTATTTGAAAGGTATTTTCATTTGAAGAAGGGATTCAAAAATCCAAGTTATTCTATGTGACTAAATTATTTAGCTTCTTGGCTAACCAGAGTCCAACCAACATTTTTAATTATAAGTGTTTCATGCAAAAACAACAACCCTAAAAGGGAGCTTTCAGATTCAATGAGATACAAAGTTAAAAGAGATCTACATCTTTCTCTTTCACTACAAACATAAAATATTACATATACATATGTGTTCCTATGAGTGTCTTCAGAAGTTTGCAGTTTTTTCCTCTACTAGGTATAATATTATCATATAAATAACTTTGAATACATTTTAAATATTCTCAAGCTTCTAAGTTTATATTAATAATAAATTACTTTTGACACAACTCACAGTGGACCCTGAGTATGTACAGTGACTCACTGGAGCAATAAAATTCAATACTAACATTCTTCAAGACAAAGAAATGCTTTATTAAAACAGCACATTTATTGAATAATTGCTGAGGATCTGCTACATGTCAAGAACACATCTAGATGATTTAAAACTCTTTTAAATTTGTAGCTACAAAGAATCTTGTAGAACCTGATGTTAATTTTGACACTATCACTTATATTCACAGCCTACTAATGCCTCAGAACAAAATAAATCCATTTCTGAATGACTTTTAACAAAGAAATGTAATTCCTAGGACTTCTTACTCATCTGTCAGTTTCTCATACTGTGGTGGCTTGCATGTTGCTGTAGTGCTGGAAGCTATGCCACAGGTAATTCAAATACCAGCAGGGTCAGAATAAGATAGATTTAGAAGAAGGACCTGGCGATCTACTTCTGAAAAAATTGGCCACTGAGGCATCCAGAGTCTTAAAAGCTTGCAAGCGGCCATCTAAGATGCGTTAATTGGTCCCAACCACCTTGAGTAAAGGAGAATGAAGAACACCAAAGAAACAAGGAAAGTAGTAGCTCAAGAGACAGAAAGAGCCACATAAACCAGAGACTTTATCAGCCTGAGTCCAGAAGAACCAGATGGTGCCCGGCTACCACTAATGATCACCCTAACAGAGAGTCCCAGAAGGAGCAGGAGAAAGATGGGGTGCAGAACTCAAATTCTAGTAAGAAGACCAGACTGAATGGTCTGACTGAGACTGGAGGAACCCCGGAAAGCATGGCCCCTGGATTCTCTATCAGCCCAGAACTAAAACAATTTCCAAGGCCAACTCTTCAGACAGGGATTGGACTGCACTGTGGGACATAAAGTGATACTCATGAGGAGTATGCCTCTTAGCTGAAGTAAATACAAGAGACTAAATGGGCAGCTTCTGCCCACAGGTGAGATGGGAAGGCAGAGAGGGTTAGGAGCTGGTTGAATGGACATGAGGAATCAGGTGGAAAGGAAGAGTGTGCTGTCACAGTATGGGGAGAGCAATTAGGGTCACATAACAATGTATGTATAAAATTTTGTCTGGGGAAAAATTAAAATAAATAATTTTTTTTTAAAAATTGGCCACTGAAAATCTTATGAATAGCAGAGGAACACTGGCTGATACAGTGCCAGAAGATGAGCCCCTCAGGTTGGAAGACACTCAAAATACGACTGGAGGAGAGCTGCCTCGTCAAAGTAGCATCGACCTTAATGACGTGGATGGTGTAAACTTTCCAGGACCTTCATTTGCTGATGTGGCATGACTCAGAATGAGGAGAAACAGCTGAAAACATCCATTAATAATTGGAACATGGAATGTACAAAGTATGAATCTAGGAAAACTGGAGGTTGTCAAAAATGAGATGGAAAGCTTGAACATCAATATTCCAGGCGTTAGTGAGCTGAACGGACTGGTACTGGTCATTCTGAATTGGATAGTCACAGGGTTTACTATGCCAGGAATGAAAAATTGAAGAGGAATGCCATCACAATTATTATCAGAAAGAACATTTCAAGATCTACCCTGAAGTACAACACTGTCCGTGATAGGATAATATCCATACGCCTACAAGGAAGACCAGTTAATTCAACTATTATTCAAATTTACACACCAACTACTAATGCCAAAGATGAAGAAATTGAAGATTTTTGCCAACTTCTGCAGTCTGAAATTGATCAAATGTGCAATCAAGATGCATTGATAACTACTGGTGATTGGAATGCAAAAGCTAGAAACAATGAAGGCTCAGTAGTTGGAAAATATGGCCTTGATATAGAAACGATACAGGAGATCACATGATAGAATTTTGCAAGACCAACTACTCCTTCATCGCAAATACCTTTGTTCGACAACATGAACGACAACTACACACGTGAACCTCACCAGATGAAATACACAGAAATCAAATAGACTACATCTGTGGAAAGAGATGATGGAAAAAGCCCAATATCATCAGTCAGAACAAGGACAGGGGCCAGCTGCAGAACAAACCATCAACTGTTTACATGCAAGTTCAAGGTGAAGCTGAAAAAAATTAGAACAAGTCCACAAGAGCCAAAGTACAACCTTGAGTATATCCTACTTGAATTTAGAGACCATCTCAAGAACAGATTTGACGCATTGAACACTAATGACCGAAGACCAGAGGAGTCATGAGATAACATCAAAGATACATACATAAAGAAAGCAATAGTTCATTAAAAAGACAGGAAAGAAAGAAAAGACCAAAATGGATGTCAGAAGAGACTCTGAAACTTGCTCTTGAAGGTAGAGGAGTATTTATGGAAAACGGTGCCTATAGTAAGCACTGAAATTGCACCCTGTCCAAATATCTAGCACCCATCTTTTAGATAACTTTACCATAACATCAGCTAAAAAATACAAGTCAAGCTCATTTTACTTAACACATTGTGGGACTACATGAAAATTACAGTTTTACCTTCCTTGCTTTCACTGATGAAAACTGATCTATGATGTGCTCAAAGCCATTTTTTTCAGTTTCTTCTCTTTCTACACTCAGCAGAGCAAGATCACACAGTCTGCCTTGACCCACAGAGTCTCTCAAAAGAAAAGTACTAATTTTAACTTGATTAATGATCTCTCACATGTGGGGATGGAACTTAATGGTTAATGAAACTGCTCAGTGGCACACAGACCCCCTTCAAGTGGCACCTAGGACACGTGCCATACCTGCCATACCTTAGATACATCTCTGATGCTCAGTGAAAGGAAGAAATGATGAAGTGAAAGAGCTGCACAGAATATTTCAAAGGGTGGCTAAAGAAGACGAAGTAAACTATTATAATGAAATGTGCAAAGACCTAGAAATCAGAAAGCAAAAGGGAAGAACAAGTTTGGTGTTTCTTAAGCTAAAAGAACTGAAGAAAAAAATTCAAGCCTTGAGTTATAATATTGAAGAATTCTACGGGCAACATATTGCACAATGCAAAAGAAGATGGAAGGAATACACAGAGTAACTGTACCAAAAAGAATTGGTCAATGTTCAGCCATTTCAGGTGGTAGCATTTGATCAAGAACAAGTGGTAATGAAGGAAAAATTTCAAGTTGCACTGAAGGCATTGGCGAAAAACAAGCCTCCTTGAATTGACAGAATACCATTGAGATGTTTCAACAAACAGATGCAACACTGGAAGCACCCACTCATCTATCCCAAGAAATTTGGAAGACAGTTATCTGGTCAATCAACTGTAAAAGATCCATATATGTGCCCATTTCAAAGAAAGGTGATCCAATAGAATGCAGAAATTATCGAACAGTATCATTAATATCACATAAAAGTAAAATTTGCTGAAGATCATTCAAAAATGGTTGCAGCAGTACATTGACAGGGAACTTCCAGAAATTCAAGCCAGATTTATAAGATGACGTGGAACGAGGGATGTCATTGCTGATGTCAGATGGATTCTGGCTGAAAGCAGAGACTACCGGAAAGATGTTTACCTGTGTTTTATTGACTATGCAAAGGCATTTGACTGTGTGGATCATAACAAGTTATAGATAACACTGCAAAGAATGGTGTCTTAGTCATCTAGTGCTGCTCTAACAGAAATACCACAAATGGATGGCTTTCACAAAGAGAAATTTATTTTTTCACAGTCTAGTAGGCTAGAAGTCCAAATTCAGGGCGTCAGCTCCAGGGGAAGGCTTTCTCTCTCTGTCGGCTCTGGAGGAACGTCCTCGTCATCATCAGTCTTTCCCTGAACTAGGAGCTTCTCTGCACAGGAACCTAAGGTCTGAAGGACGCGCTCTGCTCCCGGTGCTTCTTTCTTGGTGGTATGAGGTCCCCAACTCTCTGCGTGCTTCTCTTTCCTTTTATCTCTTGAGAGATAAAAGGTGGTGCAGGGAACACCCCAGGAAAACTCCCTTTACATTGGATCAGGGATGTCATCTGGGTGAGGGTGGTGTTACAATCCCACTGCAATCCTCTTTAGCATAAAATTACGATCACAAAATGGAGGACAACCACACAATTCTAGGAATCATGGCCCAGCCAAATTGATACATTGGCAGAGGGGGACATAATTCAAACCATGACAAACGGGAATTCCAGAACACTTAACTGTGCTCATGTGTAACCTGTACATAGATCAAGAGGTAGTCATTCAAACAGAACAAGGGGATACTGAGTGGTTTAAAATCACAAAAGGTGTGTGTCAGTGTTGTATCCTTTCATCATACTTATTCAATTTGTATTCTGAGCAAATAATCCTAGAAAATCGACTATGTGAAGAAGAATGTAGCATCAGGATGAGAGGAAGACTAATTAACAACCTGTGACATGTAGATGTTACAACCTTGCTTGCTGAAAGTGAAGAGGACTTGAAGCACTTAGTGATGAAGATCAAAGACTACAGCCTTCAGTATGGATTACACCTCAACATAAAGAAAACAAAACTCCTCACAATTGGACCGATAAGCAATATCGTGATAAACAGAGAAAATATTGACTTTGTTAAAGATTTCATTTTAATTGGATCCACAATCAACACCCACAGAAGTAGCAGTCAAAAAATCAAACAACATATCATATTGGGAAAATCTGCTGTAAAAGACCTCTTTAAAGTGTTAAAAAAGCAAAGATGTCACTTTGAGGACTAAGGTCTGCCTGACCCAAGCCATGGTATTTTCGATCTCCTCATTTATAAGCAAAATCTTGACAATGAATAAGACCAAAGAAGAATCGATACCTTTGAATTATGGTTTTAGTGAAGAGTATTGAATATACCATGGACTGCCAAAAGAATAAACAAATCTGTCTTGGAAGAATGCTCCTTAGAAGAGAGGATGGCGAGATTTCATCTCACATACTCTGGACACGTTATCAGCAGGAACCAATCCCTGGAAAAGGATATCATGCTTGGTAATGTAGAGGATCAGATAAAAAGAGGAAGACCCTCGATGAGATGTATTGACAGTGGCTGCAATAATGAGCTCTAACATTGTAAGATGGAGCAGGACTGGGCAGTGTTTTGTTCTACTGTACACAGGGTTGCTATGAGTCGGAACTGACTCGATGGCACCTAACAACAACAACATGATTTCTGAGTTATTATTTAACTAGAATTTTCCCTTTCCTTAAATTAGCTCATCCTGATCTTGTACCAGTTATTTTACTATTGAGAATATTATCACATCAATTCTTGGCACTGCCTCACTTAGCAAGCAATGCTACTGCTCTGGTTGATTGACTACATTTTAAAAACCTAGTTGATGATCCTGTTTTCATAATTTGTTATTTTTAATAACATCTTACAATGGTGGTCCAATTTCTACACTAATTGATTTTAACACCTTGTGCATACAAGGCTACATTCTGCCATCATAATTGACTCTAATGTCTTAACTGTAAATTCTATTTTGATCTTTTACTTTTTTATTTGATTTATTTATAAATATTTTCAACAGAATTTCCATTTACTAAATAAGTGACTAATATAACATAAATTGAAAATAGTAAGTGAAATTTAAAAATGAATACTTGACTATTTCATTCAGATTAAATTTAGTAAAAGATCAAAATAAAATTTAAACACAGTTTAAAATACAGATTAACAGGAATGAAAAATTCACTAAGGATTTAGGTTTCCAGATGGATTCAAGTTAAAAATGGGAAAAAATTACATTTATGAGTAAACTGGCTTGAACCTAAAGTAAACCTTCCAAATCATAGACGTTTCAGTTTCCTATATGTCCTTAGAATGAATCTTCTCTGACTCTACAGGGACGTTCCATGTAATACTCTCACAGAGCAACGCTGAGCTTCTGCTTAGCTTCAAATATTTTGTTGAACTTTAAAAATATAGACATATTCAGAATAGCCAAAGATGCCACAGCAGACTACCAGGGTACCACTTACAGGCCTAATAAAATGTTTATGTTATTCAATCTCCTCCAGGATTCTTATATTACAAATAGGTTTGATTATAAAGGAGTCTTCTTACCATATCTAATAGTTTAGTAGTTCTTTCTGTTCTTGACAAGAAAGCAGCATATTGGTTAGTCAAGTTAGGTAGTTCAGGACTTCCACTGACCTGTGAATTACAAAAAGCATGTAAAAAGGAAGAGGAAAAGGGTATCATTTATTATTTTTATCAATACAAGTGGCACTATAAATAATAAGTTTTCAGCAAAGCTCAGCAATATTGTTCCATCATTAAATACTGATAAACATATATTCTTTAAAAGGTTGATTTTTTAAAATAAGATATGGAAGTAAAAACCTTTAAGTCAGTGAGACATTAAAACATAAAAATAGTTAATTCTATGAACCTCTAGGTAAATGAGATGGATCTAAATACATTATTTAAACATATTAAGCATGAATTATTAGCTATATTCTAATGTTAAATTCAGACATTAATTCTTGTTCTGTTTCATAACCAGCAGGCAGTGATCTCAATAATATATGAGTACAAGGTACTTGGCCAATTATATAGTATTATTTGTTAATAACTGATTATTAATACATGAAATAAAAATATAATAATAATTTAACTTGATCATATGACAATCCTGGATTAACAAACTTTCGAAGAAAAATAATAAATACTCTCTTAAATATCAAAATATCTTATATGCGTTGAAGATGTAAATTAATTAGCTAAAGGAGACTGGGAATCTAAAAATTTAATTAGCAATTAATCCTTACAATATTATACTCTTTTTGATTTATCATATAATTTAGCCATTTCTAGTGACTTAAAGTGTATAACCAGCAGCAACATTTTTTGTATACAGAAAAAGGATGAGGATTTATTTTCCTGTTTTAATACACCTCACTGTTTTTATTTCAGAATTTGATATTCATGTTTCATATTTCAGAATGTGATACATAGTAGAAAATAGTTTGATCTCTCTCCATATTTGTTTATATTTTTGGTAACATTAATCTCCTAAAAACTCATCACTCATATACTGTATCTTTGAAACTATCAGCCTCTCTACCCCAAATGCTGAAGCTGATATTTTTCTACTCTTCTCCTCATGATATAATTCCTAATTAGCCACTCAAAAGAAAATAGGTAAATGCTGTCACTGTGAAAGCAGAACAAGCAATCACAGTCAACATCTTGTAAAAATGTGAAAGTCTTCAAGTATAGAGCATCTGAGCCATTACTATTTCACAGGATTGTTATACAAATTTATTGCTGTTGAAAAATAATTGCTTTTATAATAATTTTATTATTGTCATGTAGGTGCTAATATAAATTATAACAGAATTTCTAAAACATTTTGTAATTTTTTACTGTTTAGAGCACAGAAAGTACCAAGTCCAGGAAATGAATAACTCACTGGAAGACTTTGGCTTTAGAGGAAATGAGTAGTTTGCAGAAGACCTCATTTCTACCTAAGTAAAAAAAAAAAAAAAAAAAATCAAATAAAAGTCTGTATTTAGAAGTTTAGAGTTGTGGAAGCATCACAGACCCAAAAATCAACAAATCCGTTGCCATCAAGTCGATACTGACTCATAGCAACCCTACAGGACACAGAAGAACTACCCTACAGGGTTTCCAAGGCTGTAATCATAGATCAGAGGGCTAAAATTCTGGAGAGGGTAGAACTTCTGAGAGGTGAGCTATCAATCTGCAGCTGCTTTTTCCCTGGGGCATTTGTTGGTAACAGCAACGCAGGCTATGATTCTGGGTTTAGGCCTGGCAAAAGGCTAAGAAACTGAAAAACCAACTTATTGTGGTTTTGTTGGGCCAAAAGGACAAAATTGCAGATTTGAGGAGCCTCAAAACACATGGCCTGTTTCCCCTTAAGATATGTGCAAGGGGGTGAAGGCACAGCAAGGCTAGAAATCTAAGCCAAAAAAATCCCGAAATGCCAAGGCATTAAAGATTACAGTTCAGAACCTGCCAGACAGAACTGCCCTGAACATGTCAGGCTCACAGTTGACAGGAGTACACTTAAGACATCGGACAAATCAAAGGTAAATGAAGTCCTAGCAAAACTGTAATTGGTATAACCTGTGATTAGATTAAGTTCATCTCTCACCTCTCTTGGTGTGAAGCCTCTCCAGTGGAAAACAACACCATTTAAATTCTCTACAATATTTTTATACACTATCTGACATTCTATTAAAGATTATGTAGCATGCTAAAACACAGAGGCATGATCAAAAATCAAGAGGAGAAAAACAGACAATAACAAAGACCCACAGATAGTAACAATGACCCATAGGTGATATGTGGTTCTGGTAGTGCAGTGATTAAGAGCTCAGCTGCTAACCAAAAGGTCAACAGTTCAAATCCACCAGCCACTCCTTGAAAATCCTATGCGGCAGTTCTACTCTGTCCTGTAGGGTCGCTCAGAGTCGGAATTGACGGCAAGAAGTTTGTTTATTGTTTTGATAGATGATACAGCTATTGGAGTTAACAAGCAAGGACTTTAAAATAACTATAATTAATATGCCCAAGAAAACAGAAGGAAAAAATAGAAAAGGAATAGTTAAAAACACAGAGAATTCCTCCTGAGAAGTGAAATCTATAAAAAAAATAATTAAATAGACATTCTAGAACTGAAAAATAGAATACAGGTTATCCCCAATATCCAAAAGTAGAACATTCCTATGAAATCTTTCATAAGCTAAAATGGCATAAAGTAAAGAAGCAATTACCATGAACTTACATGGAAAAAAATTTTGCACATTCCAAGATACAAAAAATAACCTACCAAAAGACCATAAAACTAAAATAACACTGACATATAATGTTCACAGACACAGTTCAAACATATGTGGCTTGATGATGAGATGCTGATTGAAGTTCCTGAGGAAGGAGCTTGGTAACTCCACTCTCACTGCTTGGGGTACATGCTGCCTCTTTAATGGCTCATTGCAAAAGAAATCTTGAAAGCTAGTTCTGCCAGTAAAAATGAAAATCCTCTATGGATTTCTCTCGGTTAGCAAAAACAGGTACTAATGTAGGTCTTTTGTAAAAAGTGAAAAGGCGTAAAGCGAACTTTCAAAAAGCAGGAGATACCTATATCTGAAAGTAAGAACTCAATTCTTGTTAGGTGCCGACCAGTCAGTTCCCACTCATAGCGACCCTATGTACGACAGAACGAAACACTGCCCAGTCCTGCACCATCCTCACGATCGTTGTTATGCTTGAGCCCATTGTTGCAGCCACCGTGTTAATTCATCTCGTTGAGGGTTTCCTCTTTTTTGCAGACCCTCTACTCTACCAAGCATGATATCCTTCTCCAGGGACTGGTCCCTTCTGATAACATGTCCAAAGAACATGAGGTGAAATCTCGCCATCCTCGTTCATAATGGACATTCTGGCTGTATTTCTTCCAAGACAGATTTGTTTATTCTTATGGCAGTTCATGGTACGTTCAATATTCTTCGCCAACACCACAATTTAAAGGCATCAATTCTTCAGTCTTCCTTATTCATTGTCCAGCTTTTACAAGCATACGAGGCAATTGAAAACACCATGGCTTCAGTCAGGTGCACCTTAGTCCTTAAAGTGACATCTTTGCTTTTTAATACTTTATAGAGCTATCTTTCAGCAGATTTGCAAAATGCAATGTGTTGTTTGAATTCTTGATGCTGCTTCCATGGGCACTGGTTGTGGATCCAAATAAAATGAAATCCTTTACAACTTCAATATTTTCTCTGTTTATCATGATGTTGCTTATTGGTCTAGTTGTGAGGAATTTTGTTTTCATTATGTTGAGGTGTAATCCATATTGAAGGCTGTGATCTTTGATCTTTATCATTAAGTGCTTCAAGTGCTCTTCACTTTTAGCAAGCAAGGTTGTGTCATTTGCATATTGCAGGTTGTTCATAAGTCTTCCTCCAATCCTGATGCCACATTCTTCTTCATATAGTCCAGCTTCTTGGATTATTTCCTTAGCATACAGATTGAATAAGTACAGTGAAAGGATACAACCCTGACACACACCTTTCCTGACTTAATACCATGCAGCATCCCCTTATTCTGTTCCAATGACTGACTGTCTCTTGGTCCATGCACAGGTTACACATGAGTACAGTCAAGTGTTCTGAAATACCCGTTCTTTGTAATGTTAGCCATAATTTGTTATGATCCACACAGTCAAATGCCTTTGCATAGTCAACAATATACAGGTAAACATCTTTCTGGTATTCCCTGCATCTGACATCAGCTATGATATCTCTTGTTCCACGCCCTCTTCTGAATCCCACCTGAATTTCTGGCAGCTCCCTGTCGATGAACTGCTGCAACCGCTTTTGAATGTTCTTCAGCAAAATTTTACTTATGTGTGATATTAATGATATTGTTCAATAATTTCCGCATTCTATTGGATCACCTTTCTTTGGAATGGGTACAAATATGCATCTATCCAGACAGTTGGTGAGGTAGCTGTCTTCCAAATTTCTTAGCATAGACAAGTGAGCACTTCCAGCACTGCATCCAATTTCTGAAACATCTCATTTGGTATTCCGTCAGCTTCTGAAGCCTTGTTTTTGACCAATGCTTTCAGTGCAGCTTGGACATCTGCCTTCAGTACCATCAGTTCTTGATTACATGCTACCTCCTGAAATGGTTGAACATCAACCAATTCTTTTTGGTACAGTAACTCTATGTATTCTTTCCATCCTCTTTTGATGCTTCCTGCACCATTTAGTATTTTCCCCACAGAATCCTTTAATATTTCAACTCCAGGCTTGAATTTTTTCTTCAGTTCTTTCAGCTTGAGAAATGTCAAACATGTTCTTCCCTTTTGGTTTTCTATTTCCAGGTCTTTGCACATGTCATTACAATACTTTGTCTTCTCAAGTTGACCTTTGAAATCTTCTGTTCAGCTCTTTTACTTCATCATTTCTTCCTTTCGTTGTAGCTACTCTACGTTCAAGAGCAACTTTCAGAGTCTCTTCTGATATTCATTTGGTTTTTCTTTCTTTCCTGTCTTTTTAATGCCCTCGTGCTTTCTTCATGTATGATGTCCTTGATGTCATCCCACAACTCGTCTGGTCTTCGATCATTAGTGTTCAATGTGTCAAATCTATTCTTGAGATGGTCTTTAGATATATTCAAGGTCATACTTTGGCTCCTGTGGATTTGTTCTAATTTTCTTTAACTTCAACTTGAACTTGCATATGAGCAATTGATCGTTTGTTCCACAGTTGTTCTGTTCCCATCCTTGTTCTGACTGATAATATTGAGTTTTTCTATCACCTCTTTCCAAAGATGTAGTTGATTTGATTCCTGTATATTCCATCTGGTGAAGTCCACATGTATAGTTTCCATTTATGTTGGTGAAAAATGGTATTTGCAAGGAAGTCACTTGTCTTGAAAAATTCTACCATGTGATCTCCGGCATTATTTCTATAACCAAGGCTGTATTTCCCAACTACCAATCGTTCTTTGTTTCCAACTTTCACATTCCAATTGCCAGTAATTATCAATGCATCTTGATTGCATGTTTTATCAATTTCAGACTGCAGAAGTTGGTAAAAATCTTCAATTTCTTCATCTTTGGTCTTAAGTGGTTGGTGTATAAATTTGAATAATAGTCATCTTAACCGGTCTTCCTTTTAGGTGTACGGGTATTAGCCTATTATTGACAGTGTTGTACTTCAGGATAGATCTTGAAATGTTCTTTTTCACGATGAATGTGACACCATTCCTCTTTGTCATTCCCGGCATAGTATGCCATATGATTGTCTGATTCATAATGGCCAATGCCAGCCCATTTCAGCTCACTAATGTCTAGGATATCATTGTTTATGGCTTCCATTTCATTTTTGATGACTTTCAATTTTCCTAGATTCATACTTCATTCATTCCACATTCCTATTATTAATGGATGTTTGCAGCTGTTTCTTCTCAGGTTCAGTCGTGCTATGTCAGCAAATGAAGGTCCCAAAAGCTTGACTCCGTCCATGTCATTAAGGTTGCTGCTACTTTGAGTAAGCAGCTCTTCTCCGGTCTTCTTTTGAGTGCCTTCCAATCTGAGGGACTCATCTTCTGGCACTATATCTTGAAAATGTTCTACAGCTGTTTATAAGATTTTCACTGGTTAGTTTTTTTCAGAAGTAGACTGCAAGTTTCTTCTTCCTAGTCTGTCTTAGTCTGGTGGCTCAGCTGGTACCTGTCCACCATGGATGACCTTGCTGGTATTTGAATACCAGTGGCATGGCTTCCAGCATCACAGCAACACACAAGCCCCCACAGCACAACAAACTGACAGACACACGGAAGAACTCAATAGCAACCCTATAGGACAGAACTCAACAGATCATTTTTTTTATTTTAGTAGAAATATATAAAACAAAATATTTACTATTTCAACATTTTTTACATGTACAATTCAATGACATTAATTATGTAAATCATGTTGTACAGCCATCACCACCATCCATTTGCAAAGTTTTCCATCATCCTTAACAGAAACAAAGCACCCCTTAAGAAATGACTCCTCCTTTCCCTCTCCCTCTCACCACTGGTTTTTAAGTTGTTTCCACTGACTTGATCAATTAATAGCATTCCAAACACAACTGAAAGGAAGATTATTGAATTGGAACATAGTTTAGCAGAAAATATCCAAACTGAGGCACAGAGAGAAAAAGGATATATAATACAGAAGGGTATTAAGAGTTATTTGGGGCATAATAAACAGGTTTAACATACATACTATTAAAGTTCCAAAAAGACCAGCAAAAAGGAATGTGGCAGAAGAACTATATAAAGATAGTAACCAAGAATTTTTTTAAACTGATGAAGCACATTAACCTATAGATTCAAAGGCTGTATGAACTACAGGCAAATAAATACCAAGAAAATCACACCCTAAAGCACATCAAATGCAAAACCAAAGACAAAGAAAACTATACATTTCCTTCAAAAAATCAACAAGTCTGACAACTTATTTCTCAATGGAAATGACAGAATGCATAATACAAAGACATGACATCTTTAAAGCACTGAAAGAAAATAACTACCAACCTAAAAATCTATACCCACAAACAAATAATTCAAAAATGACAAAATATATTGTCAGACAAACAAAAACTGATGATCCATCAGCAGACCTGCACCAGAGTAAGCACTAAATAGAGTTTTTCAGGCAGAAGAAAAATAATTCATAATGTGGGTATGTGGGTTTTACTCATTATGAAAGTTTGGAAAAATTTTAGCCATTATTTCTTAAAATATTTTCTATATTCTCCATACTCCTCCTCACTTTCAGGGACTCCAATTACACATATACAGGCCACCTGAAGTTGTCCCTTACCTCACTCACTGAGGCTTTCTTTTTTCTTCTTCTGGATTTTTTCTATTACTACATCTTCAGGTTCACTAATCTTTACATCTGAACTGTCTAATCTGCTGTTAACTCCAAACAATGCACTTTTTCTAAAACATACTGTGATCACTAGAACTTAAATTTGTGTTTTTTATTTCTGCCATTTCTCTATTTAATATGCTTATTCTTTACCTTCTTGAACATATGGAATAGAGTTATAGTAACTTTAATCTCCTTATCTACTAATTCTATCATTTGTGTCATTTCTGTGCTTGTTTAACTGATGTTTTTTCCTCATTATGGGATGTATTTCCCTACTTTCATGTACCTAGTAATTTTTTTACTGGATTCCTGACTCTGGATTTTACCCTATTGGGTGCTGGACATTTTTAATTTCTTATAAATATTCTTGAGCTTTGTTCTGGGATGCAGTAAAATTTCTTGGGAAAAATATCCTTTTAAGACTCCATCTCCTCAACTCACAAGACTGCCAGGACCCACCTGGGTTCCTCTTCTGTATGGTGCAAACTGGAAACTCTATCTAGGCAGTAGGCTGATGGAATCATGGAGCTCATCTCATTTGTTTTCGATGTTGAAGGATCACTGTCCTGTGCTGTCTGATGTTCAATACCTAAAAACTATTCATATATTTGGGCAATTTTTTTAGTTATTCATGAATATATGTAAATCAATCCCTTCCCTGTTACATCATTTTGACCAGGAGAAGTCAAGAATAAATTTTAAAATGTAAATCTGATCATATTATGGCCCTAAAAAAAAAGCAATGGCGAAAAGCAAAAAATAAATTTCAGTGGTTTCTTATTGCCTTCAGATTAAACTAAAATTCCTGAGCATAGAAATTAAACTTGAACATAGCAGAATAAAGTCAACTTCCCCATCTCTTTCTGGATCTCCTCCAGAAAAAAGGAAAAGAGAGAGAGAGGAAGAAAGAAATCACACTACAGTTTTTTGTGAAAGTAGGAGATAACTAAAATCCAAGACTTCCAGAAAGAGCTGCCAAAAGTAAAAAAGATTGAGCAGGTGTAGTATGGGGAAAACTGGAGAAAAGAAATACAGAGAAAAGACAGAGACTCCATATCTCATAGTTAGCACGAACACTTCTCGAACAACAAACTCTGAGGTACAAAATATAAATCCCTTGTTTGCAAACATAGGAGCAAGGACGCACTGACTTCCTTGGTCTCAAAAACAGAAGTGTAATTAAAAGATCACACTCACAAAGCACATACCAGGAAGAAGTCTGTCTCTGTGCAAGCAAGAGAAAAGAGTTTTTACATTATCAGTAATCAATATCACTAATGAAAAAGCGCTATCACTTCGATATTACTTGTTTACACCCTATAGCTATTGATAATTTGTGTGTTTACTCTTTTTTTCTTGAGAAATTTTGCTAAGGGTTAATAAATTCTTTTAATCTCTTCGAAGAATCATTGGCTTTGTTTAATTCCTCTATCATATGTTGTTGATAGGTGCTATCAAGTTGCTTCCAACTCATAGCAATCCAATGTACAAAAGAAGGAAACTGCTTGGTCCTGTGCCATCCCCACCATTGTCTATCAGGTTTCTAACCTTTATTATCTCTTTCTTTTTACTTTATATGGGCTGAATTTGCTTTCCCTTTTCTAATTTCTTGAGATAAACTCTTAAGATTATTAATTCTAAGCAATTTCTTATTTTCAAATATCAGCATTTAATATTATAAATTTTTCTCAAAGTCACTGCTTTAGCCTAGCCACTACAAATTTTAGTATATTTTGGGTTTTATTCTTGGTAAGTCAAAAAATGTTTTCTATTTTCCCCTGTGATTTATTCTTTTACCTATAGGTTCTTTAGATATGTATTCTTAGTTTCCAACTATTTGGGGGTTTTCTCATTATCATTTTGTTATTGTTCCTAATTTAATTTCATTATGGCCAAAAACATATTCTGTTTCATTTCAATCTTCTAAGAAATTTGTGAGTCTTGTTTTATAGCACAGTATATGGTTTATTTTGGCGAATGTTCAATATATACTTCAAAACAACATGTATTCTATGATTGTTAGGTGTAATCATCTATAAATGTCCATTAACTAAATTTGGTTAATGATATTGTTCAAGTCTTCTATAAATTACATATTTTTCTATCTCCTTGTTCCATCAATTACTGAGACAAGTGTTTCAAACCCCAGTTATGATTGTGAGTTTGAATTTCTTTTTTTAATTCTATTAAATCTTGTTTCAAATATTTTGAAGCTATTTTCTTGGGATTGTTATATCCCTTTGATGAATTAACTCCATTATCATTATAAAATGTTCCTCCTTGTGATGGTTAAGGTAGTGTGTCAACCTGGCTGGGCCATGATTCTCAGTGGTTTGGCAGTTATGACATAGTTTGGCAGTTATGTAATGACGTAATTTTGCAGTTATGTAATGATGTAATCAACTCCATGATGAGATCTGCTATGAGCAGTCAATCAGTTAAAAGAGAGTTTCCTTGGGGCTGTGGCCTGCCTCCAGTATATAAATGTATGTTCCAGAAAGGCTCTCGCTCTGGATCCTAGATCCAGCTCATCATCATCTAACTTGAAGTCCCAACCTCAAGTTCTTGGGACTTGAGCCAGTGACCTATCATACTGCCTGCCGATCTCAGGATTAATCGGCCTCCACATCCTGTGAGCCAGTAGCCAGCTGTCTTACCTGCTGATCTTAGATTCATCAGCCCCTGTAGCTACATGAGTCAAGAGAATCCTCCAAACTGACCCACGGACTTGGGACTTACCAGTCTCTGTGACAGTGTGAGCCATTTTCTTAAATTAAATCTTTCACCTCTCTCTCTTTCTCTCTCTCTCTCTGTCTCTCTCTCTATCTTCACTGGTTTTGCTTCTCTAGAGGGCCCAGACTAAGACAATCATTAATTAGAAATAAAATGAACTATGTTTCAATTAAAGGATTATCAGTCTGAATTTTTAAAAATCCATATGCTGCTTATAGCATGTCAATATAAAAATAGAGCGATATTGAAAGGAATATCATAAAGATACAAAAATATTGAAAGTAAAAGAATGGAAAAAAGATACACTAGCTATCAGAAAGGAAGTTCGTGTAGTTACATTAATATCAGACTTCAAGGCAGAATTACTAAAGAAACTGTGATATTTCATAACAACAACAAAAAAAAAACCTTTTAGGTCATAAAGAACATACCACAATACAACATTTAAATTTACCTAATAACATAGATTTAAAAATATATAAGGCAACACTGAAAGCACTAAAATAAGAACCAGACAAAACTTCTTTTTCACCAACTGATGGAATAAACTGATGAAAATTTTAATGTAGCAGACTCAGAATATGAACCTCTACAGATCACTCAGCCCCACCTGTCCCTAGACCCTGGGAAGAAAGACTTGCTAGATAGAGAGCCACAGCCACTACTGCCTTCACCTTCTTCTTGATATGATTGGCTGTCTCAGTTTCCCCCAGAGTAGGAGTCATACTCTGGGCATAGTATCCAGTATTCCCACTGTAGCAGGAGCCTCTGCAGGGTGGGTGCCAGGCCTTATGCAAGAAGACAAACACTTCCCATCACTTCCAGACTTCAATGTTGCACTGTACTGCAGAGTGTTAAGATATGGCAGCTACCTGGAGGGGTTATGTAAACACAAACAGGAAGAGCCTATGGAACAAACTCTGACCAAGAAAAGACAGATGGGAAGGGGTCACCAAATAAATTTCTCTTCCTTCATCCTACTACTGTCCCCTATGAACTGTTCTAGATACCCTTACATGACCCAGAAACTAGTTGTGTTTCCTTGTGGTGCTGTGGCCCACTGGGTAAGGTACCACCTTGATTTTGCCTTCTCTCTTCCCCAGCCTTACTTTTTCCCTCACTCTTGTGGCCCATGGATTTCCTTCCAGTAAAGACTTAGCCCAAGGCAAAGTTTATGGGCCATGTTTCCTAGGGAACCTGGGTTAATCTATTCAATACAACACAAAAATTTTGAACAAGGCAGTTAAAAAACATGACCCAAATGACATATATAGAAAGCTATAAACTAAATATACATTTCAAGCACACCTGAAGCTTCTACCAAAATCAATCATATGCTGGACCATTAAGCAAATTTCAATAAATTTCAAAAGAATGAAATTAATATATACTCGGTCTACAGTAAAATTAATCTATAAATCAATACCTAAATGATAATTAGAAAATACCCCTATTTTCCATGCAAATTTAAAACTGTTTTTAACTGAACAATGAAAATATTATATACCCACTCCTCACTTATCGACGTGGTTAGGTTCCAAAGGTTGTTACACAAAAATCAGCATTATACAAATATGGCATCATTACATAGCTGAAAAATTACATCATTAAATAACTCCAAATTACATCATTACATAACTGCCAAACCACTGAGAATCATGGCCCAGCCAAGCTAACACAACCTTAACTATCACAGCCAGCGTTACTCTTGCCTCACATCTCAGAGTTCATTACTGCTAGACATACATCATTAATGCACAAAATAGATGAACAGTAGACATTTTATTATTGTCATAAATGCAAAATGTCAGATAACGAGAAGTCGGTGAGACGTAGGTGTATGTTAAAGCATGTGGAATGCAGCTAAAAACCATACTTATATTTAAATTTATAGCCCAAAATACATGTATTAGAAAATAAGAAAGGTTGAAAACCAATAAACTAAGCATCTACCTCAAGACATTAAAAATAAAATAATTAAATTACCCCAAAGAAAGAAGAAAGGAAATAATAAAGTCACAATTCCATGAAATAGAAAACAAATATATAGTAAAGAGCATCAACAAAGCCAAAATATGGTTCTTTGAAAAGGCTAAATACTTTTATTAACCCTTCATGAGACGGATCAAAGAAAAAAAAGAGTTAATGCACAAATTATCAATATCAAGAGTAAAAAGTGGGCATTAAAAATCATCATTTGTAGATATTATGAACAACTTCATACCAATAAATTTGAAAAATTAGATGAACCATTCCTCAAAAAACATCTTACCAACATTGATGTAAGAAGATGTAGGGAAACTTATTAATACTAGTTATTAAGTAAAAGAAACTCATAATTCATAACTTCCCACAAAGAAAATTCAAAGTCTGTGGGGTCTACATGGGAAGTACACCAAACTAAAGAGAAAAAAAAAACAAAAAAAAAATTAATCTTTCACAATATTTACCTGTTTTATTGACTATTCAAAGGCATTCGACTCTGTCGATCATAACAAATTGTAGATAACATTGGGAAGACTGGGAATTCCAGAACACTTAATTGTGCTCATGAGGAACCTGTACTTAGACCAGGAAGCAGTCCTTCAAACAGTACAAGGGGATACTTCATGGTTTAAAGTTAAGAAAGGTGTGTGTCAGGGTTGTATCCTTTCACCATACCTATTCAATCTGCATGCTGAGCAAATAATCTGAGAAGCTGGACTATATGAAGAAGAACATGGCATCAAAATTGGAGGAAGACTTATTAACAACCTGCAATATGCGGATGATACAACCTTGCTTGCTGAAAGTGAAGAGGACTTGAAGCACTTACTTATGAAGATCAAGACCACAGCCTTCAGTATGGATTACACCTCAACATAAAGAATACAAAAATCCTCACAACTGGACCAATAAGCAACATCGTGATAAATGGAGAAAAGACTGAAGTTGTCAAGGACTTCATTTTACTTGGTTCCACAATCAACACCCATGAAAGCAGCAGTCAAGAAATCAAACGACATGTTGCATTAGTGTTGAAAAGCAAAGATGTCACTTTGAGGACTAAGGTATGCCTGACACAAGCCACGGTATTTTCAATCATCTCATATGCATTTGAAAGCTGGACAATCAATCAGGAAGACCGAAGAAGAACTGATACCTTTAAATTGTGGTGTTGGTGAAGAATATTGGATATACTATGGACTGCCAGGAGAGTGAACAATTCTGTCTCGGAAGAAGTACAGCCAGAATGCTTATTAGAAGCAAGGATGGAGAGACTACATCTCACACACTTTGGAAATGTTATCAGGAGGGACCAGTCCCTGAAGAAGGACAACATGTTTGACAAAGAAAAGGGTCACTGAAAAAGAGGAAGACCCTCAACGTGATTGATTGACATAGTGGCTGCAACAATGGGCTCAAGCATAATAAGGATTGTGAGGATGGCACAGGACTGGGCAGTGTTTCGTTCTGTTGTACATGGGGTCAGTATGAGTGGGAACTGACTCAAGGGCACCTAAGAGCAACAAATATTGACTCTATGTACACTAACCTGTCTATGCTGAAACCTGGGTGATAGTAAGAATACTACCAAAATACTAGATTTGTACACCTGTCAAGAAATGAAAATGGGGCATGCTCAATGGAAGATCCCAAGTAGAAGACTCTGTTAACTAAGTCATCAAAATTTCCTGCCTTGGATAAAGTTTTACTGTCACCATTCAGAGGCAAAAGGAAAAACAATTTCTTCTCTGGGAGCAATACCTCTTATTTAATATACCTGGTCCATTTTTGCTCAAGTAGTGCCTCTGCTCCATTGAATTCAGCTTAAACCAACATGCTCAGAATCAGTTTCAGCATATAGGATCAAGCTCTCAATAATATTCAGAAAATATATTAAATGAGCCCCATTTGGACAGAAAGAGTCAATAAACTTCAGAAACTGGACAACCTCCAACTTCTAGTGATTAAGACACGATGGAGAACACCTTTTATTGGTTTGGAGACAACGTGGACTGGTGTCTAAATCATCTCAGAGGACTCTAAAGAGCCAAAGGCTGGCTGGAGCAACCTGAGGCATCAGAGAAAGCTCTGACCTGAGAAGAACTCCATTCCCAGAGTGTGTTGAGGCAAAGATGCACAGCAGGCCTGGGAGTGTTTCAAGGAGGAGGAAGATATCAATTATATGGAGTAAAAGTCATATCACTCACTCTGGATGAAGCCAGCTGCCATACGTAGAGGCCAATGTGCTAAGGAACCGAAACCTCCTGGCAACAACCACATGAGTGAGCTTGGAAGTAGATCCTCCAGTGCCAGTCAAGCTAGCCTTCAGAAGACTGTAGCCCTGACCAACATCTTGATTGCAACCCCATGAGAGACTCTGAGACAGAACCACCCAGCAAGGCCACTCCCTGTCTTCTGACCCCCGGAAAGTGTAAGATAATGAATGTCTGTTGTTTTAAGACAAAAAAAATTAATCTGTTAAAAATTCTTCCAGAGATTAAGAAAAAAAGAAATACTTCCCAACTCCTATTACGATGTCAACATAATCTTGATTGAGTGACCAATCTCACTCATTAACAAAGATGCAAAATTCTAAGCAAAATATTAGGAAGCCAAATCCAGTCAAAGAGCAAACTGGTTTTATTCCAGATGGCAAGTTTGGTTTAACATGAGAAAATCAAACAAAATATCTTATCACTTTAAAAGAATTATTTTAAAAATCATGATAAAAATTCTTCACAAACTAGGGACTAAAAGGGATTTTAATAAATGATACCTAAGCAAAATCACAGCAAATACCCTACTCAGTGGTGAAATGTTAAAAGCATTTCCTCTGAGATCAAAAATCCGGCAACAGATTACCATTTCTATTCAAGTGGAGGTTTCAGTCTGTATAGTAAGCCAAGAAAGAATATAAAAAGTGAAATGAATGGAGGAGAAAAAAAAGAGATTAAGCTGACATTATTCATAGATGGCATAATTCTGCTTGTGGAAAATCCAAAAGAAACTACTGATAAATCCACAGAATTAATAATTAAATTTCACAAGAATTCTGGACTCTTTAGCAAAACAAATCTAAAAGATCAATTATATTTCCTTGTAACAATAACAGAAAGCTAAACAAAGAAACATTTAAAAGGCACCATTCACAACAGAATTTTAAAAAACAAAGATGAAAAAAATCTAATGAAAAGATGTGTAAGACTTCCTCCCCAAAATTATAAATCAGAAAAAACTTAAAGCTAAATTTACTCCCACAAAATAGTGAAGCAATCCTAAAACGAAGATAAGTGTTTAAAGAAGTAGGTATGACGAGATCCTCAAAGATATTTTTTTTTTTAAAAGATCCATTTTATTTTAATTATAAAACATAGCTGTGGACGAAATTAATTTTTAGTCTTATGCCATAAGATAACATATGTTGATAATTTCAATAATATTATGACTTATACTAATGAGTCATATATACCACAAGTAATTTCAAGAACAACCCTAAGGACTTGGTATTAGGTTTAAAAACATTATTTTGGTATTCATATACTACCTGATAATCAGCAGGCCCAGGAGTAATAAGAGTTTCTTTCCGAAACAGGAAAAATGTCCGAGGAACAGAAGATCCAAATGCACTTTTCTTTTTTTTCTCTGAGCAGATATTTTTAACATTGTCAACTATAGCGCTGTTTAGGATATTATAAAACCCAGGGCCTAAAATTATGAAGAATATCAAAAATAAGAATAAACATTCCTTTACTTCTTTTGAACTGAGAAATTTTACACTAAGTAATTTTTTTAGAAAGAACACCCAGAAAAATATTAAAATATGTAAAGTTGAATCAATTAGAAATATCTTCTTTGAAATATCTGACATTGCACTAGTCTTACCAGCTAGCGGAATAGTATAACTTTACTGTCAATCATCTGGATATGCTATAAATTAGACATCTTTTTATCAATTTTACTTTATTTAATCATCAGGCAAGGTTAAGAACCATAGCTACCAAGTAGCAAGTCTATACTACAAATATCCAATAAACTTCAGAGCATATGGAAACTTTAAATAACTTAAGTTTCTAGTACATTCACTGCCTTACCTTCAATTAGTTATTGTAAAATCCTCCACTTAATTTTTATTAAATAAAGAGGAAAATATCATGATAAAACATAAATAGGTAGGTTAATTATCCTTTACCTATAATTTATTCCTGAAGAAGAAAACTAAGTATAAAAATCTCTTCTTCACACTGAAAGAAATACTGGAATCAAAATGGCAGAGTAGGAATCTCCACGCTCCCCTCCTCACCCAGAGAAAGTACAAATACAAGCAGAAAACAGCACTGTCGCCTTGCTGGAATGCTTGTGAACGGCCAGGAGATCATGACAGCAAGGTGAAGCCTTGCAGAATAGTAGGAAGACTTTGAGACTTTTCTCTTGATGCTGGCTCGAACATCACCCCTGACCCATTCGGCAGCTGGCTAGAAGTGTCAGCTGCATTGCTGGCTTTGGAGCTGAGCCCCTAGTTCTAGGGTGAACAGAGAGCATTTTATTAACGGGGTATGATGTTTCCCTGCGTTAATCAGTCAAGTGACTACTCAAAGGACAAAAACGAAGTGTTTGTCTCGTTTCATCCATCTTGGAGGTCACTGGGGTGGAAAAACGTCAGACATAGATTGGGGCACTCACTGTAAGGTGAGCAAAGAAGCCCATGGCTGCCTGGAGCAAAGGAGGGTGACAGAGATGCCAAGGTGAAAATGCCAGGGAGAGAATTTCCTTGGGAAATTGGGGCACATAATGTCACCTGTTGTTGTTGTGTGTTGTCAAGTCAATTCTGACTCATAGCAACCTTACAGGACAGAGTAGAACTCCCCATAGGGTTTCCTAAACTGTAATTTTACAGGAGCATATCACCAGATCTTTTCTCCTGCGGAGCAGATGGTGGGTTTGAACCACAGATCATTCAGTTAGCAGCTAAACCTTTAACCATTGCACAACCAGGGCTGCTTTAAAAGCACCTAAGTGTGTTTAATTCAGAGAGTCACAAGCACGTACAGGGCAAGATGCCTGGCCAGAAAAATCAGAGGTAATCCTACATTTTCTCCTTGGGTGGATCTCCCAGCTCAGTGTAAGGCTACATAAGGATTTTCACAGCATAGAGCCAGTCTGCAAAGACAGCAAGAGGCTTTTTTCCCAGTGGTTTTCCCACTGTTTATTTTAACAAAAATAGTTTGAAAAAGTCACTAAGCTAACTGACTACCACAGCCTTAAACAATAAAGAAGAGAGAGAAAGGAAGAAAGAAAAAAATAAAGAAAAACTAGCAAACCCTGAGAGAACTTGAGTTCTAAAACTACTGTATTATACCATTAAAATGTCTCATTTTCAACAACAAAAAGAAAAAAACACAAGACATACAGAGAAACAGGGAAATATGCCCCATCAAAGCAACAAAATAAGGCAGCAAAGACTGTCATTTAAGAAGAGGCCATTGAAAATACCATGGCTTGGGTCAGGCACACCTTAATCCTCAGTATGACATATTTGCTTTTTAACACTCGAAAGAAGTGTTTTGCAGCAGATTTTCATCTGTCACGCGTCTGTCAGTTTGTCGCACTGTGGTGGCCTGCATGTTGTTGTGATGTTGAAAGCTATGCCACCAGTATTTCAAATACCAGCAAGGCAAGGTAGACAGGTTTCAGTGAAGCTTCCAGACTAAGACAGACTAGGAAAAAGGACCTGGCGGTCTACTTCTCAAAGAACTGGCCAGTGAAAACCTTATGAATAGCAGCAGGAAAACAGTACAAAGCTACAGTTAAGACGTATGACATATTAAATTGAAATCTTAATAAAACTGTAAATTATTTTTATCTGTCTCTGTTTAGTGATAAATGGAGAAAATATTGAAGTCATCAAGGATTTCATTTTAATTGGATCCACAATCAACATCCATGGAAGCAGCAGTCAAGAAATAAACGACATATCGCATTGGGCAAATCTGCTGCAAAAGACCTCTCTAAAGTGTTCAAAAGCAAATATGTCGCTTTGAGGACGAAGATGAGTCTGACCCAAGCCATGGTATTTTCAATCTTCTCATATGCATGCGAAAACTGAACAATCAATAAGGAAGACAGAAGAAGAACTGATGCCTTTAGATTATGATGTTGGCAAAGAATATCGAATATACCATGGACTGCCAGAAGAACAAACAAATCTGTCTTGGAAAAAGTACAGCCAGAAAGCTCCTTAGAAACGAGGATGGCAAGACTTCATCTCACATACTCTGGACATGTTATCAGGAGGGACCAGTCCCTGGAAAAGCACATCATGCTTGGTAATGTAAAGGGTCAGTGAAAAAGAGGAAGACCCTGAACGAAACGGATTGACACAGTGGCTGCAACGATGGGCTCAAACAGCAACAACAGTGAAGATGGTACAGGACTGGGTAGCATTTTGTTCTGTTGTATATGGGGTCACTATGAGTCGGAACCAACTCAACAGCACCTAGCAACAAATGTTTAGTGCATAGTCAATGCTAAAAAAAACTTGATTGACTTAAAATGGCAACACTAACTGTATAGAATAACAGCAACAATAACCAAAAAAACTGCACTCTGATGCATCCATCTTGTTAAGAATATTAAGTTATATAAAGCTCAACAGCAGAAATGCTAACCTGGCATTTCCTCTGTCCTGGATTCCTGTGTGAATCGAGCAGCACTTTGACCAAATGCAGATTTTTTCAGTCCTAAAGTTTTCTTTGAGGACTTGAGAGCAGTTCGAGGTTCATTATACGTGCCAGGAGCTGGTGTGATTGATTTCATAGGTACAAATCTCTAGTGAAAAACAGGGTAAAATACGCCAATGACAGACTAATAGTACATTTTGATACTTCATGAGTTAAAAGCTGCCTTCTTAGTAATATAACATCTGGAGTTTAATTTATGTCTTAATGTAGTGAATGAATTAATATCTTAGACCCATCAAACCATAAAATAAATAGCTTTTAGTAAAATCACCTATATATTAATGCAGCAATGCATTTTGTACATTACCTGTGGAAGAAAATCAACACAACATGAACTTCTTGATGATAATGTATGGACAATTTTTACATTTAAAATATTCTATAAGGTATTAAGTTAAAAATTATATGATCTAATATAGTTTCTTGTATGTAATAAAATCACGAGTTGACAAAGCTCCTTAACATATGTATTTAATTAACTCCCCAATATCATTAAATACCTTAATAAATCTAAAATCTTATATTCAAGTAGTTTAGAAATCCAATTTAATTACATAAACGTTAGTATTTATTAAATAGTATTACATGTATATATAGAGAGAATATGAACTCTTAGGAAATAGTGTTTGATAATCTTATTTTTTTATCTTTTTATTTGGAAATAGTTTCAAATTTACAGAAAATTTGCATGAATAAAAATAATACAGAAAACACATGCATAATCTTTACCAAGATGCACCTATTATTAACGTTACCCTATTTGCTTTTTCATCTGCTCTGCCTACTCTGTTTCTTTCTCTATCTGTCTCTCCCTCTCCCTTTCTCTCTGTACACACACATACACACACACATGCACACACACATTCACACACACATATGCAGACACACACATGCACACACATGCACACACACGCGCGCACGCGCACACATGCACACACATGTACACACATGCACATGTACACACACACATGCACACACACACACATACACATATATAGAACCATTTAATGGAATGTTACATAAGTCATAACCCATTACCCCTAAATGCTTCCTAATACTCCTGTATTTCCTAAAAATAGGGATACTTTCTTACATAACCACAATACACTCATCAACTTCAGAGAAGCATTACTGATAGAATGCTTTTATCTAATCTGCCATTCATATTCTAAATCTGTCAGTCAGTCTCATAATGTCCCTATTGCATTTTTTCTCTCCAGTACATAACTTACCCTAGGATCAGGTATTATATTTAGTCATTATGTCTCTTTTAAAAAAAACCCTTTGCCATCGAATCAACCCTACAGGACAGAGCAGAACTGCCCCATAGGGTTTCCAAGGAGCGCCTGGTGGATTTAAACTGCCAGTCTTTTGGTTAGCATCTGTAGCTCTTAACCACTACACCACCAGGTTTTCCATAACTTCCTTTAATCTAGGAACATTTCCACAGCCTTCCTTTGTGTGTTATGACTGACATTTTAGAAGAATACAGCAACATCACTTCCCTTTTGTATAGTAGAACCTTCCTTTTTGGGAGTTTCTGGATGCTTCCCCATGATTATATCTATACTATGCGTTCCCAAACAGAATACTAAATAGCTGATGTTGTGGTTTTCTAAGGGTATCACATCTGGAGGAACACGAAGTCCTTTGTCCCTCACTGGTGATGTTCACTTTAATCAAATCCAATACTCCTTCTATATTTACTAGTCAACACTCAGCATTGTACCCTAAACAAAGGCCCTCCCTTCTCCCCCAATTATATCTTTCTTTATCTATCTATCTGTCTGTCTGTCTCTCTGTCTGCCTGCCTATCTTCCTGTCTATTTATTATAATATGGACTCGAATGCTAATTTTAATAATTTACAATTCATTTCTGTACTTAATTATTTTGGCCCAGAAATTGCAAGTTGAGGTTAGGGGACTCCAAGCTGTCTCCTAGGTACCTATAATATGCCCTAGATTTTTTTTTTAGTACTTCTTTACTTTCCAATATAACAAGATGTTGTGGGCTCATTTTGTACCTACTCTGCCCAGCCCTGGAATCAGCTATTTCTCTGAGGAACCCTGTCTTTTTAGTAGGGAATGAAATTAGACGTCAAGATCTAGGCTCTTTGTATATTTTTCCACAGTGAAAACCCTGGCTCCTAATATTAGTTATTTTGCTTAAACCTGTAATATATCTGAAATACTCTCAGAATTAATTCTCCCATACTGTTACAATATACAAGCTTACTAAAACAAATTCAGAATTTGTTTTTAAACTTCCATTTGGTATCCCCACCCCATCCCATCAAGACTGAAGATGCATAATCAAATATGGTGTTACCAGGGTAATCTGAATTCTTTTTTTTTTTTTTTTTTCATGCAGTGTGGTTAGGGGTATTCATTCAATGACTCATTTATTTCCTTCTTCTTTCAGTTTCAGGTTTTTTTTTAAAACACTTCCCATTATTATTGATTGAATTTTATGTTTTGAATATGTGGAAAACTGACATGCTTCCAAAAGACAAAATATATACTGCCTTCTACCCAATGGTATGCTGCATCTCTAGGGGAAAAAATGTCTTGATTTGTAACATATGCCAATTTTCACAGTGTAAATATATCCAGCATGGAGGCTGATTTCACACAACCAGCATAACATCAACCAACTTGCAAAACTCCTGAAAAATTAACAATTGGCTCTTGCAAGCAAATACAAGTGAGCTGTAGCATACCAATGCTTCCACCTGAACTTCTCACCATCCCTTGTAAGTGACCAACTTCATTATTTTCTGGTTTATTTTTGATAAGTAGTTAGATGCATGTTTTCTTATTTTCCCTTATTTCTTATACAAAAAGTAGTATATTTTATATGTTCTTTTGCATTTTGTCAAGTAGGGAGATCTTAACACTACCAAAGCAATTTATTACTAGAAATACCAAAAAAAATTCTCTAATTTTTTTCCTAAATATTACCTTATTATTTAGATGCTGAATACAGTGTTTTAAAAAATGATAATTTCAACCCTGGTTACATACTAGAATCACTTGAAGAGTTAAAAAACACAAACACTGATGCCTGGGCTTGATTCTGAACAAACTGAATCAATCTCTAGGAAGCAAGGGAGAAGGACAGGTTGAGAGCTGGGTATCAGAATGTTTTAAAATTCCCCAGGTGTTTCTGATGTGCAGCCAGGGTGAAAACCATTCTTACAAAGGAAATCTTATGTTTTAAAAATTAATAGTTGAAGACATAAGGATATTTAGTACATTTAGATAAAATATCAGATAACTCCTTAAATCAATGACTAGAATAAGTATTCTAGAACATAATCTGTCTTTATTACTATATACCAGAAATTCTGTGTTCTAAGTTCATCTTCTGACTTGTTTTAATTGCTTTTTCTTTCATCATCATTAATGTGTCTGTTCATATTCAACTAAACACTAACACTATCCCTAGAAGGCAGTCCTGTCTGATTTTAACTCTTTCATCTTTCACCTCCAAACTACGGATATGTGTGTCCTCTTAGGTTTCATGCTAACACTTCGCGCATTCATTTAGCATGTATATTTGAAAACTCAGGCTAAAACATACAGTTCTTATAAGCTAAACTGAACTTTCACATATGCAAATTTGCTTACAGAAAATGTTTAATCAATAATTTCGATTCTAATACTCATCTTTGTGCATTATTGTTAATATTCTGATCTTATTTCATTTCATTTTACTCACATTTTTGGGCCATATAATTTGCCGAGGCTGTGCGTGTTTCCAGTTTGCTTAAATACCACTTTTATTTTAATAATCTCCCTAAACACCATTGGATTTTTTGCTGGCTTCACATTATGCCTATTAGAATCTGTATATGGAAATGTCTGCAGGCTATTACCTGGGATTGAGAAAGAAAAGCAGGGGATGGCTCATTTACATTTGATATCATACTTTCAGTCTTCTGAAACTGACTTTTAATGTCATATCTTCCAGGCCCTGGTACACCCTAAATTACAGACAGAAAGAAATACACGTTCTCATTAACAAAGGATCTATAGCACCTAAGGGAACAGTTGGCTAAATATCTGAACCAAAGCTACAGGGTTTTTAAGCATATTCCTATATGATATTACCAAATCACTTCATTAAAAGGCAAGCCAGAACACAAGTCTTAAGAGCAGCAAAAAAGAAAAATTTCCTTAGCAAAGCTTCCCATGAACCTAGCAAACACTCCGTGAAACTTTGCTGCCCTCTACTGATATATCTCAGAAAAATTATTCAGCTCTCCACATAATTATACATTACAATGAAGAAATAAAAATGTCTTTTATATTTCTTCCATTTAAAAGAATACAAGTAGCTTCTCCATAAAAAAATTTTTACTATTTCTTCATCTTTAAACAATAGCCTATATTTTTTCCAACAAATAAACTTCAGAAAATATTTTAATTATGAATGTTAGAAGATATAAGACATTAAGCTTTTAACTAGATATTTTACAATAAATAAAAATTTATTCAGTAAGTCCTGGAACTGAGATCTCTATTATATATGTGTGTGTTATCTATATATATATACATACATATATCAAGCAGTCTATTTATTCATCAACAAATATTTTAATTGCCTTGACAGTACTTTTTATATAGTATTATAGTCTCACATATCTCTTCTATCACCACATCTGTCCGTTTTTTCATACTGCAGTGGCTTGTGTGTTGCTGTGATGCTGGAAGGTACACCACAGGTATTTCAAATACCAATAGGGTCACCCACAATGGAAAGGTATCAGCTGAGCTTCCAGACTAAGACAGACTAGGAAGAAGGACCTGGTGATCTACTTCTGAAAAAATTAGCCAGTGAAAACCTTATGAATAGCAGCAGAACATGCTCTGATATAGTGCCAGAAGACGAGCCCCTCATGTTGGAAGGCACTTAGAAGAAGACTAGGGAAGACTTGCCACCTCAAAGTAGAATCGACCTTAATGAAATGGATGGAGTCAAGCCTTCAGGACCTTCATTTGCTGATGTGGCATGATTCAAAATGAGAAGAAACACCTGCAAACATCCACTAATAATAGGAACGTGGAATGTACGTAATATGAATCTAGGAAAATTGGAAATCGTCAAAGATGAAATGGAATTCATAAACATTGATATCTTGTGCATTAGTGAGCTGAAATGGGCTGGTATTGGCCATTATGAATAGGACAATCATATGGCATACTATACCGGGAACGTCAGATTGAAAAGGAATGGTGTTGCATTCATCGTGAAAAAGAACATTTCAAGATCTATCCTGAAGTACAACGCTGTCAGTGATAGGATAATATCCATACACCTGCAAAGAAGGCCCACCTGCCACCTTACAAGGTAATTAATATTTCTAATTCCTGAGCTTTTCTAAAGTGCCTTGGTGGTGCAGTGGCTAAGTGCTCGGCTGCTGACCAAAAGGTCAGCAGTTCAAACCCACCAGTAGTTCCAAGGGAGAAAGATATGGCAGTCTGCTTCCATAAAGATTACAGCCTTAGAAACCCTATGGGGCAGTTCTACTGTGTCCTATATGTCCCTATGAGTCAGAATCGACTCGACAGCAATGGTTTTGGGGCTTTTCTAAGATACTGTAATGTGAATTGGTTTTTTTGTTGACATGCCCCTCTGAAAGCATTTACTTATTCCATTCTACTTAGTCATTTACTATTTACCCCTGAGATTCCCATTTTCTGAAAATTGTGGGCATTTTTTAACTCTTATAATTTGCTCTCCCTTTGTATGTGTGTATGTCTGTGTGCGGCACTGCATCTTATTCTTTTACGATTAATTCCGTGAGGTTTTGGAAGGAAGTTAAGATACATGCATGGGTTAAATTCCCCTTGTTTATCCAGAAGCCCTTCTATCCTTTTCTACAGAATCTACAAATTATAAAGAACTTCATGGAGCTAGGAATGTAGCAGAAGATACAACAATGCTACCAGCAAGTCTAATAAACACTGAGGTGTGGTAATCTTGAAGAGAAGGAAAATGTTAACTTTACAACATTGTTGACACATAATAGTTCAATAAATATTTGTTGACTAGATGGGAATATAAAGAAATGACTATCATCCATAAGACTTGGTTCTTCTGAATCTTTCTTTCAAATATCAGGGATACTTTTCAGGATCTAATAGCTGGACAGAACATAATAGTACACATATCACACCTGAAACTATGCCATTGACTTACACTGTGATTATTCAAAATTAGAACTTAAAATAAAAAATACTAAGACAAGAAATTGTAATAATTATCAAATGGGGTTTGGTGTAGTAAGATACAGAGAGAAGTCTAATTTTGTTAAAATTTTCATTTATTTCTATATACTTTAATTTCACATCTAATTTAATTGCTTGTGCTCTTCAATATGACTTTAAGTAAGTGGCCTCATTCTAAACATCTCCAAACAACAATGCAATGACATTAGAAAAGGAGTGGAGAGGGAGAAAAACAAAAAAAATTTTTTTATTTTTATTTTTTTTTTACTAACAATCATCCAAGTATTGCAAAAACATTTTATTTTAGAGGCTTTTCTTTTTCAGTCTATAAAATTCTCACTTCTGCAATCAATACTCATTTAGATAATGTTTTTAGTTCTCCCTGTCCGCAATTCTTCTTACAAATGAAATGAAGAAACATTAATTCCTAGTATTTATTGACTACCAGGCACTACACTTGGTACTTTACCTATGTTATCTTTAACCCTTAAAATTCTTGCAAGGTAAACAATGTTATTCAAGTTTTCCCAATGGAGAAAATAGGATTTATAGAGATTAGGTAACTTACGTCTACACAACTTCCACTGCTGTCGAGTCGATTCCGACTCATAGTGACCCTATAGAACAGAGCAGAACTACCCCATAGGGTTTCCAAGGAGCGGATGGTGGATTTTTAACTGCTGACCTTTTGGTTAGCAGCCATGCTCTTAACCACTGTGCCACCAGGGCTTCCTACACAAATAGTAGGGGCAAAAATCAAACTAAAGTCTGACTACAAAGGTCCTCTTCTTTTACAAAGAGTATTACCAAACGTGAAATTTTGCAGAGCTTATGACAAAACGAACTGAAAAATATCTTAAATTTTCATTAACCTATTGTATAGTAATAGGTCCTGTTTTATATTTTAAAACAAAATTCCTTTGGCTATCCATTCATTCCCTTTACAAATATTTATTGAATTGCATTAATATGTGTCAGGCATGTTCTTGGAGGGGAACATGATAGAACTCTGCCCGAAAATTCCAGTGAGAGACAACAACTAACCAGACAAATCAAATAATTACAAACTGCAATTAATGCCATGAAAGAACAAAAGTGATAAGATAGAAACTAACAGTGGGAAGCTAGAGAGAGAACATTTATGCTGAAACCTAAACACAAGAAGAAGCTTACCCTGGGAAAAATGGATGGAATAGCATTCCTACCAGAAAAAAGTATATGTGAAGGCCACAGGAAAACTGGTCAGAATAGCATCCCTGGAAGAGTGAAAGGCGTGTGCAAAGGTTCTAAGGAAGGAGTTTGGCATGTTCAAAGAAAAAGAGCAGTAAAGCAGGAGGATAGTGAGTGGAAGAGAAAGGAGGTGATAAAATTGGAATCACAAATAGGGGTCAGATAATGCCAGTCTCTGTAGCCCATGATAAGGAGTTTGAATTGTATTCTAAGTACAGTGGGAACCCCCTGAGAGGTTTAAAGCAGGGTAGTGACAAGATTACATTTTAAAAAGATAAATCTGACTGCCCTGTGCAGAATGGATTAAAGAGTGGAGCAAGATTGGAAGTGGAGATACCAGTCAGAAGTCTATTTCAGAAGTCCAGACAAGGAACAGTGCCTTCTTAGACGAAAGAGTGGCTGTGGTGATGATAATAAAATAACAGCAACAGTAATAATAGCTGCAATAGATTATCTACAAAGATGGCCACCAAAAATTTGTCCTATCCCTATAATCACACGCCTTACCTCCCATCAGGAGATGAAGTCCTTTTCCCCTCCCGTTTAATCTGGGCTGGCCTTGTGACTTGTTTTGACCAATAGAATGCAGTAGAGGTTACAGGGTGCAACTCCAGGCCTAGGCCTTAAGAGACATGACAAATTTCATGTTTGCCCTCTCAGAGCCCTGAGCCCCCTTGTAAGATGTCCAACTACTGAGAAGGAAAGCAATGCCCAGCTCCCAGCTGAGCTCCCAAATGAATGCAGCCAGATGAGTGACCACAGCTGACACCACATACATCAGATAAACTACCCTACTGAGCCCATTCCATCCAGAAAATCATTGTACTATAAGGGTAAATTCTAGTAGGCCTGGAATTGGCCTGAGCCATTTTGCTAAAGTATACACAAGGCACCAACCCTGATGAAGGCATGAAACTACTGATGAACAATCTTGCTTTGTAATTATAGGTCCCATGAGTTTTGTAGTGGTTTGTATCAGCTTGTTAGCACTGTTAAATGATAATAGTAAGTTGACAGTTTGCACCTGGTCTTAGTGAAACCCTCGGAAGGCTCTGTTGTCATTGCCGGTTATGTAGCAGAATATGCCTATGTGGATAGAAGAGTATAAGAAACCCTGGCAAGACTCTATTTTGTGCTCCCTGGTTCTGAGCCATTCCATGCACACGTCAGTGGTTCCTGATCCGAGACAAAACACGTGTCCTGTTACGGCCTTACAGAGGGAACACAATGGAGCTCTCTCCTGGCCTCTTAGGAACCTTTCCTTGCAACCTTTGGCTAAGAAAAATATACTTATTTTAATGCTGTTGCTATTTGTATCCTTGTCCTGCAACAAACTGTAGATTTTAAGTATTTGCATTTTGGGCCCTGAATCTTCTTTAATAATCAAAAACCCTGATTACCACTACTAGCGAAATCAAGAAAACTAATCAATTGTTGTTTCTAGGCACTAAATTTTGGGGTGATTTGCTATGTAGCAATAGATGACTAAAACAACAGCTCACATTTACTAAGCATCTACTATTTGCCAGGCACTATTTCTAAATGCTTCAAATGAAACAGCTCATCTAAATCTCACAACATCCCCATGAGGCAGATACAGTTCGAAGATAAGCAACCTGTGACACAAATTATTTCCAAAAGCAACACAGCAAGTATCTAAGTGGTTGGGACAGATGTCACTGATTGCTAACACATCCCAATTACTAACCACACTTTTCCTAGCTATCTTACAGATAGAGCAGCCATGTGACATAGTCCTGGTCAATGAACGTCAACAATAGTCAGAGAAAATAGGCACCAGAGCAGGGGAAAAAGACTAGTTACATTTTGAACATGTTAGTTTTGTAGCTCCTGTAAAACATAAAAGTGGAGATGTTATGTAGACAGTAATGCATGGAGGATTGAAGTTCAGTGGCAAAGTCAGGGCTGCAGATTTTGAAGTGATCTGTGTATCTGGAAGTGATCAGTATATAAGTAGTATCTGAAGCCATGAAACTAAATGAGATTTTTGAGGACAATGTGTAGAGAAAAATCTAAAAATATTATGTAATATTTATGTGATTCTCAGTACTATATTTACTTAATACTATATTCTTAATATCACTAATCTCCTTTTAATGATCCATATGAATCTATGAATAACTCAAAATCTTTAGACTTATTCTGACCTAATTTTGAGATCATTTACTGTATTTTTCAGCTAATATTTAGGCTGAATGATTTGGCCAGTAAGACTAATGATTATTCCATTTTCCAGAGCTAATGAAAATGTATCAGTCCAATTCCTAAAAATGACATTTAACATCTTTTTCTATTATAAAATGCTATAATAAGAACAAACAAATTTATAAGCAGTAGAAAATGAAATTTTTTAACTTAAAATATTTTCTGTATACATGTATCCAATTTTTGCTGAATTATTGTATTTGGAACCATCTTCTTAATAAAGGAAAATAGACCTCTTATTTAAAATGAAATATATTTAATAAGTATGTCTCAGATGTAGTTAACCCTTTAAGTAACCCAATACTAATGATTAACTAGATAGGGCAACTTCCATTTGGGATGTAGAAAGGACAATATGTCTATTACGTTCATTTGCATAACTGCAACATAAATTTTGGTTCATTTAGAAGGCATAATGCATTCTTTATTTCTGATTTCAGGAAACGACATACTCTATATGGTGTTTTAAAATCTAATTAAATTTAAATAGAACTAAATCAAATAAACATGGTAAAGAAAACCCAAAGTGAACAAAAAGATTTGAAAAGTAACTTTGTATTAATCAATAATAGCATTGTATGTGTCACTGGGTCTCAGATGCAGCACTTAGGTTATAACCATTCAAATGACAGAATTAAACGAGTGACAGCAAGTGTCTTGTAGGATAAATCATGTACTAGTTAGCCCACATACGTTAAGTAACAGAAACAGAAAACAAAAGTGGCTTTTCCATGTAAATCTAGACAAGCAAATCAGGAGAGGCAGAATTTAATTGTAAGATACTAGGTTTGACTATGTATTACTGCTTTGTAGAAGTGAATTGTCTTATTCAGTTTCAAATAGACTAACATGAAATTGAGTAAAACTGTTGAAAACTTACTTAGATTCCATAATACATCTGCTGAAGTAACAGTTTATGTCAACACTGGTATTAGTAATTCAGCTGAGTCAACAATTTAATATAGCAAATCTGAAGCCACGCAGCCAAGTTCTGAGCTAGAGTAAATATAAGTAAATGTTCTCAGCCTGGGAACCCCACCACAATAATCAAAAATTACATAAAATTTTTGCACTAAAAAATTTTTCATCAAGAGGAAACATACAAATAGTTTATATGGTTTCCCTATAACTAGTATATCCTATGTGGTAGATTATCTAGTAGCAGTCAAGATTTATAATACCTATTTAGGTAAATTAATACTATGTAAATATACAGAGCTCATTAACATTTATTACTATACAACGCAATATGAACCTCTGCATAGAGTTACTTAAGGCGAGTATATTCTTCCTGCTCTTTGCAAACCCAATCTGCTTTCTTAAAGGAGAAAAGAAACAATAACATTTAATGAATGATACACAGGCAATTGAACACGCCCAAATGAAATTATGTTAAGGGCTATAAACCTTAAATGAAGCTAAAGGACCCATATAAGATTAATTGATATTATACTCACAAGGATAAAGAATTCAAATGCCTACCGGGGTTAGGTGGACACAAGTGTTGAATGGAAAAGGGTGCATGGTGATCACCCACCTTTAATCCCACGGGAAGCTCTTAATCAGCCCCAACTGACTGTTGTTAGATTTTTTTTTTTTTCCATTTTTAAGAAAAGCAGAAAATTTGGATTTGTAAACGAGACTAAAGGGGCACAACAGCCGAGGGGCAAGGACTAGACAGCAGGAGGGGACAGGAAAGCTGATAATAGGGAACTCAAAGTCAAGAAGAGAGAGTGTTGATATGGCATGGGGCTGTTAACCAATGTCATAAAACAATAAATGTACTAACTGTTTAATGAGAAACTAGTTTGTTCTGTAAACCTTCATCTAAAGTACAATAATAAAAAAGAGTCTAGCACAGCTCAAAAAAAAAAAAAGAAAATTTGGATTTGTATAAGAAATCCCAAAAGTTATAAATTTTGGCAATTAATTCAAATTTTTACAACTATTAATAGGTCATAAAAATACATCTGTGGATTAAATTTATCCCATTGGCCACTAGATTCCATACTCTGGTCTGTAATATCTTAGGCTAAGTACAAATATATTAAGAATATACATCCAGATATAAATACCTGCATAAACCTCCAGATCTTGCAAGTGTAAATCCAAGAGATTTGATAAATGAGTTAGAGGTTTCTGTGCCTAGTTGTAGTATCATTGTGTTGAAATTATAATGTTCATAATTACAAGTGGTCAGCACAAACTCACAATCTTTGTACACACTAATAGCTCTGAAATTGGCTTTGCCTACATCTGAAGATATCTCTGAAATCTACATAGGAAATGAGCTAAATTACTCATATTTACTTTAATTAGATTTCTGTACAGTGATCAGACTACTGAATTATATCAACGACGTTACCTGATGCTGCAAAGAGTCTGATTTTTTTTTCTTTACAATTATTATTGTTATGAGACAGAGATCTAACTTTCTATTAGGATTCACAAGTTAGTGAACACAGTAAATTAGAATTTTCCATTCTCTTCTCTTCTGAGAAGTATATGGGGATGTGTTGGTGGCAATCAAAAACTGAAGTGTGAAAGTAGGATCAGTTGGTCAGATTTATAGATCCCTGAGCAAAAGAATAAGATTGTCTTTCCAATCATCAAGTAATGAAAGTACCAGAATAAGAACTTTCTCTGACTCTATATGATGGAATGTCAATATGAACTTCAGATGGATGGAGAGTCAAGAAAATGATGAGTAAATTTTGAATCACTAAATTGAGGCCACTGGTGATAACCTGAGAGCATGAGACAAACAACATAGCATTTAATACTCAAGATGGAGATTCTTTGTCTGTACCTTCATTAGTAGTTTTCTTAAAGTTTAGCACCTGTACTCTTCTTAATGGACAGTCAGTGCACATGCAGATCATCAATCTGAGGTAAAATTTTTAAAATATTTTTCTTAACTTTTTTGACAACAAAAATCAGTGATAATTTTTTTCTTGTGTTTCTATTTAATTGGAGTTTTGTTTTTTATTGAACTTTTTCAATGATATTTTTATAGGCTGTGTTCAGCAACTCACAGAATTTCTAACAAACTAAAAGTACTTCTTTTCTTTTTTTCCAGTTAAGATGCTGTGTGCCTTGGCCATTGGGGCTTGGATTTGGTGGGCTGGAATTCATTTCATAGGTCAAGTTCACTAATTTTTTTTTTTTTAATTGTGCTTTAGGTGAAAGTTTACAGCTCAAGGTAGTTTCTCATACAAAAATTTATACACACATTGTTTGTTATATGACCCTAGTTGCTATCCCTATAATGTGACCGCACATTCCTCCTTTCCACTCCGGATTTCTGGTGTCCATCCAACCAGCTTCTATCCCTTTCTGCCTTCTCATCTCGCTTCCAGACAGGAGCTGCCCATTTAGTCTCATTTGTCTACTTGAACTAAGAAGCACACTCTTCATGAGTATCATTTTATGTCTTAGTCCCGTCTATTCTTTATCTGAAGAACTGGCTTCGGGAATGGTTTTAGTTCTGGGTTAACACAGAGTCCGGGGGCCATGTCTTCTGGGGTTCCTCCAGTCTCAGTCAAACTATTAAATCTGGTCTTTTTACTAGAATTTGAGTTCTGTACCCCACTTTTCTCCTGAACCATCGTGGACTCTCTGCTGTGTTCCCTGTCAGGGCAGTCATTAGTGGTAGCTGGGCACCATCTAGTTCTTCTGGTCTCAGGCTGATGCAGTCTCTGGTTTATGTGGCCCCTTTTGTCTCTTGGGCTCTTTGGTGTTCTTCATTCTCCTTTGCTCCGGCTGCGTTGGGACCAACTGATGCATCTTAGATGGCCATTCACTAGCTTTTAAGACCCCAGACGCCACTCACCAAACTGGGATGCAGAATGTTTTCTTAATAAACTTTGTTATGCCAATTGACCCAGACATCCCCTGAAAACATGGTCCCCAGACCCCTGTTCCTGCTACACTGTTCCTCGAATTGTTTAGTCGTATTCAGGCAACTTCTTAGCTTTTGGTTTAGTCCAATGGTGCTGACTTCCCCTGTATTGTGTGTTCTCCCTCCCTGCACCTAAGACAATTCTCGTCTACTATCAACAATAATATTTTAAAATTAGCAATAAAATAAGTTTTATTTCGGTGAGAAGGATAACATTGTTTGAAGCTTTTCAACAAGGTAGCTATACGCAACTAAGTGATGGATAACTTATTATTTAGGTTATATTTGCAATTGATTTGTCATGCTAGCATCTACTAAATTAGAAAACTTAAATTTCACAATCACAGATCATTGTAAATGGCACCTAGTGTTCAGTGGTTGTTAGAGAAGTCTGGTAATTCATATTAAATACAAATAGTCCAGAAATTATGGAGAGATAGCTCACTGAAGACTACTTTCAGCATTCTAACAGATGAGAAATTATAATATTTTACAGCCAAAAACTGGAAGGTTGGATGCTTCAACTTGGAAGACAACAGTGAGTGCATTTCTAATCCACTCTTAAGTTGTTTTCAGTCCTGTAAATTATATATTTCTGCTCTGCTGTAGCACTTGGATGTGGTTTTTATTTGAGCTCAATAATACAACATCAGTTTCTTCCTCCAAAGGCTGAAAAAGATCTTGATCTGGGCACAGGTTCAAATCTCAGTCTCAAGTTATTTATATTGCAGTTTGATTGTCTGAAAAACTACTGAATCTCCTCAATATTAAAAATTGCAGTATTTTGGCTTAGAAATGATGAGTTCAGGCCATTTCAAATACCAAAATATGTCACTTGAAAAGACCACATGAAATCATAATGGTCTTTACTGGCATTAAATGTATAATTAATTTCAATAGCTCATATGATTATCTGTCTCCTCATCAATATTTCAGTGTGGTCAAACAGTATTCACTATTCATTTCTTCACTATCTGTCTTAGTTATCTAATGCTACTAAAACAGAAATACCTTAAGTGGGCAGCTTTAACAAGTAGAAATTTATTTTCTCACAGTTTAGGAGGCTAGAAGTCCAAATTCAGGGTGCCGGCTTTAGAGGAAGGCTTTCTCTCTCCAACTCTGGAGAAAGGTCCTTGTCTCTACTTTGCTTCTGCTCCTGGGCAATTTTCATGTGGTTTGGCATGTGTCTTCTCCCATCTAGTTCTTGTTTAATCTCCTTTATATCAAAAAAGACACCAATTTATGGCACACCCTACACTAATCCTATATCATTAACATAACAAAGACAACTCATTCCCAAATGGAATTACAACTACAGGCATAGAAGCTAGGATTTACAACACATATTTTTGGTGGACACAATTCAATCTATAACATTTTACACTTTGACCCCCCAAAATTCATGTCTTTCCCACATGCAAAACATATTCACCCCATCACATCATCCCAAAAATCTTAAATCAGCTCTAAGTCCAAAATCTCATTTTATGAATCATCTAAATCAAATATGGGTGAGACTTTAGGTATATTATCCTGGGGCAAAATTCCTCCCTTCACCTGTGAACCTGTGAAATCTAGAATACAAGTTATCGGTTTCCAAAGTACAATGCTGGAAAAGGCACAAGGTAGACATTTCCATTACAAATAGGACAAATTGGAGGGAAAGAAGGAATAACAGGCACTCAGCAAGTCTAAAACCCAGCAGAACAAATTACATTAGCTCACAGGCTTGAAAATAATCCTCTCTTCTCTGAGATCATCTGGGCAATGGCCCCACCCTCCAGACTCTGGGTATTGGCCACACTCTCTGGATTCTGGGTGGAGGCTCCTCAGCCCTGGGCTTAAGCTCTGCCTTCCAGGCCCTCTGGGACTGCAACTCTACTCCCTTGGCTTTGGGCAACCCCATTCTCCTAGTGGATCTGAGTGGCAACCCTACCCCCACCCCAGGCACCAACAGGCCTCATTCTTCATGACAGCCCCTCCCCCTCAGCTTTGGGCAGCAGCCTCATCCCGCTCCATCTGTGGACTTGTGAACCTAGAAAAATAAGTTGTCAGCTCCTAAAATACAATGGTGGAACAGGCATAGGACACCAGACATAAAATTCCTAGGACACCAGACATAAAATTCCCATTCAAAAACTAGAGAAATGAAAGAGAAAAAGGAAACATCAATCCCAAGCAATTTTGAAATCCTTTCAGGCAAAGTGCACTACATTATAGGTCCTAGGAATAATCCTCTGTGGCTCCCAGCTCCACGCTCTGGACCTGAGGCTCCATTTTTAGAGTCATCCTTCCTTTTTCATGAAGGGTAGCATGTGCTTACAGGTATTTCCTGCCTACAGAATTTTGGAATCCAACAGTCTTCTTTTATTTCTCCTTCTCTCTGTCTCTTTTAGTCCAAATGGCAGTGTTTCTGCTAATATAAAATTCTCACAAGCCTTGTGTGTCCCCTGTGTCGTTCACAAGAATTCACTCCATTACACAAGAGATTCCTCCATAGTTCTCTCCTAGACACCTTCATCTCTATTTTTGGCTTCTGGTGGGTGGCTGTGGGGATCTAGTCACACACCTAATCTCTTCAAAGAGCCCTCTGTATTACTAACTACTCTGAGTTCTTGATCCTTCTGAGATACTAGCAAAAGATTGTTCAGCCACAACCATAGCTTTCTCTCCAGAGCACATTTTCTTTACAATGAATCTCCCAATTTTAGTGTCTTTTGCAATCTGGATAGGCTGAGAAATTCTCAAACCATCAAGTCCTGGTTGCTTTTGGCTTAACGGTACTGCCCTTGATTGTCTGTTCTCTCAAATTTTGCTATAAGCAGCAAGAATAAACCAGGCCATATCTTCAACACTTTGCTTGTAAATCTCCTCAGCTTTCCAAAATATGTATCCAAGGACATCCCTTATAAATTATATTTTCCACATAACTGTAGGACTCATTCAGCTAAGTTTTGTGTCACTACATAACAAGGGCCCCCTTTTTTACAGTTTTCAATAAATGTTCCTCATTTTCTTCTGAGTCCTCACCAAAAGTATCTTCGACATCCATGTTTCTGCCAACATCCTGTTTATGATGATTTAGGTATTATCTAAGATGATACAGGTTTTCTCTACCATGTTCCTCACTTCCTTCTGAGTCCCGACCAGAAAAGTCTTTAACACCCATATTTCTAACAGTCTGTTCAAAGTAATCTAGGCTTTTTCTATCATGCTTCTCATAATTCTTCCAGCCTTTTCCCATTAGCCAATTCCAAAGCTACTTCCACGTTTTTAACTATTTGTTACTGTAGCACCCCACTTACAAATACCAAAATATTTATCAGTTTCTTATTACTGCTGTAACAAATTATCACAAACTAAGTACCTGAAGCAACAAAAATTTATTATCTTACAGTTCTGGAGGCCAGATATCCTAAAATCAAAGTGTCAGCAAGACTGCAACCCTTCTGGAGGCTCTACAAAGAATTTTTTTTTCCTTTCCTTTCCTTTCCAGCTTTCAGAAGTTGCCCACATTCCTTGGCTCATGGCTGCACATCTGACCTCTGTTTCTGTCATCACATTGCCTTCACTGACTAACTCTCCTGCATCCCTCTTAGAAGCACCCTAGTGACTACACTGGACTCACCTGTATAATCCAAGGTAATCTCCCCAGCTCAAGATCCTTAACTTAATTACATATGCAAAGTTCCTTTTACCATGTAAGGTAGCATATACACAGGTTTCAAGATTTAGGATAGGGACATCTTTGTTGTTGTTAGTTGCCACCAAGTCAGCTCCTACTCATGGTAACCTTATATATAACAGAACAAGTTGTTGCCTGGTCCTCACCATCTTCATGATCTTTGGTATGTTTAAGTCCATTGGTGCAGCTATTGTGTCAATTCATCTCACTGAGGATCTTCCTTACTTTCATTGGCCCTCCACTTTACCAAACATGCTGTCCTTTTCTAGCAATTGGTCTTTCCTGATGATGTGTCCAAAGTTGATGAGCCAAAGTCTCACCATCCTTGCTTCTTAGGAACATTCTGGTTGTATTTCTTCTACACTGATTTGTTTGTTCTCTTGGTAGTCCATGGTATATTCAATATTCTTCACCAGGGTATCTTCTGTTGTGGTGGTAGTTGTGTGCTGCCGAGGGGCTGTTATTGTACCTACCACGCCAGGCTTATCTCCATGGGCTTCTTTTCTCTCCATAACATATCTTGTTTGGGAAATTTGTACTGCCTTATTATCTCTTCAACATATTCAAGCTGATTTTTTAATTCAGCTTTCTGATTATTCTTAACTAGACAGTTCATTTGATTATCTAGTCTTAGTGTATTTTCTCAGCAAATTGCATTTTCCAAGCCCTCTGCAAACATTTCAGAGTTTTTCACTACCACAAGATTCCTGTTATCAAAAATATTTTGCTTGTTCTAGCTTTTTAATTTTTGTTTATAAATTTTAATTCTAGAGTGTTACAATCTTTGCATACATTCATTCCATTTACTTCTCAATCACTCTTACCTTAAAATTTCTTATTATCTTCCATTTTTTAAATAAGAAAACAGCATTAAGGAGCTTCTACAACTTGCCCAGTCACATAGCTAGTAAGGAGCAAAAATATTAAACTTTTCAGAAGCATTAATAAATTTATCAAATTTTTCTAATGGATATTTGAATCTGATGTAAAGTTTCTTATTTCCTGACAGGAGTGCTGGTGGTGCAGTAGTTAAGTGATGCCGCTGCTAACCAAACGGTTGGCAGTTCAAATCCACCAGCTGCTCCTTGGAAGCCCTATGTGGCAATTCTGTTCTGTCCTCTAGGGTCCCTATGGGTCAGAATCCACCGGAGGGCAACAGGTTTTTTTGGTTGTTTTTTTTTTTTTTTTTTTTTACAGTATTTCCTTACAAAGTATAGATGTTGCAGAATTTTATTCACCTATTTTCACTCTTTATTTCCTCTCCTTGTTTTAGTTTTAATTTGCTCTTCTTTTCCTATTTCCTAAAGGTGCATTGATTTTACACCTTTTTTCCTCACTCTGCTGCTAACCGAAAGGTAGGTGGTCGGAACCCACCAGCCACTCAGGGGGAGAAAGACGTCGCAGTCTACTTCCATAAAGATTTACAGCCTTGGAAACTCTATGCGGTAGTTCTACTATGTCCTACAGGGTCGCTGTGAGTCGGAATCAACTCAATGGCAACAGATTTGAGTTTTCTTTTTTTTTTAATATAAGTATTAATTCTATTATTCACTAAGGACTGTGTTAGCTCCATCCCAAAAATACCAGTATGTTTTGTTTTCATCTTCATTCAGCTCAAAATATTTTCTAATTTTCTCATGATTTATTCATTCACCCATGGCATATTTAGAAGTGTGTTACTTAATTTCCAAATATATATGAGGATTTTCTAGATATCTTTGTGACTGATTTTTGGTAAAGTCTATAATGGCCAAAGGGTATACTTTCTATGATTTCAATTATTTTAAATGTATTAAGGCTTGCTTTATTGCCCAGAATATAGTCTATCTTGGTGAAGGTTCTATGTACACTTGGAAATATGTGTATTCTGCTGTTGTTAAGTGTATTCTGCAAATGTCTGTTAGGTTAAGTTGAACAACAATGTTGTTCAAGTCTTTTGTAAACTCACTGATTTTTTTTTTTTTTTTTTTGGTCTCCTTGGTCTATCAGTTATTGAAACCAGAGTGGTAAAATCTATAACTAAAATTGTGAATTTCTCTATTTCTCCATTCTATTCTGTAAGTTTTTGCTTCATGTATTCTGAATGTCCATTTCTATATATATATACATTTAGGATTATTGTGTTTTCTTGATGACCTCTTTCTTTTTCATTATGAAATGTCTCTCCATCTTTAACCTTTGTAATATTCCTTGCTTTTATATCTAACATGTCTGATATTAACATAGCCACTACAGCATTTTTTATTTGTGTTTGAATGTTGTATCATTTTTCATTCTTTTAACGTAAGTGTATCTATATATTCAAAGTGGGTTTCTTGGAGATAGCATAGTTGTGTCTTGCTTTTATATGCTATATGAGAATCCCTGCATTTTTAGTTTTAGCCATTGGCCCATGTTGATTTTTTATTGCTAAATGTATATATGTATGTATGTGTATGTATACATGTATTTATGTGTGTATATATGTATGTTTATGTATACATATGCGTGTGTATAAAAACCAAAACAAAACCCGTTGCCATCGAGTTGATTCCGACTAACAGCAACCCCATAGGACAGAACAGAACTGCCCTATAGAGTTTTCAAGGAGCACCTGGTGGATTCGAACCACCAACCTTTGGTTAGCAACCGTAGCTCTTAACCACTACACCGCCAGGGTTTCCAGGTGTGTGTATATATGTGTGTGTTTATATATATATAATTTGCTACATTTCTCTCCTCATGAGTTCTTTGTTTCTTTCTTTTTTTTTTTACCTCTCTCCTTTCCTGTCTTCTTTTGGATTATTTGATATTTTTTTTATGATTCTATTATACCTCCAAGAAGCCCAAACAGTGCAGTGGTTAAAGCACTCAGCTGCTAACCTAAAGGTCAGTGGTTTGAGTCCACCAGCGACTCCACAGGAGAAAGATGTAGTACTCTGCTTCTGTAAAGATTACAGTCTTCGAAACCCTATGGGGTTGCTGTAAGTCAGAAGCAACTCAACAGCAGCAGGATGGGTTTATATGTCATAAACTTGCTAGGCATTATTAGTTTTGCTTTAGACAGTAAAGTACCTTATAAGAAGACTAAAAATTTAAAACATTATTTTTATTTATTTATATATTTATTATATCTGATGTAGTAGGAGTCAATGTCATGTAAATAAATTATGTCTTCTGGACATGCCTGAGTCTGATCTCTTATATACCATTTCCACTTAATGATAGATTACTTTTGTGTACTCTAAATCATAGGGCTAGATTGGTTAGAAAACATGCAGTTCATGATGGCAAGCTCAGGCCATCCTATGATTGGGCACTTAGTTTCTACTAATGCCCAGTAGTAAGCCAGAAGCTGTTTCTCACAAAGAAAACAGTTATCTGCAAAAGAGGACATAGAGTTGCTCCCGAATGCTAGAAGTGTGTGCTCTTATTCTCATAGTGGTACTTGACACAAGCTTTCTATGGAATCCCAATTTGCAACACAAGTTCCAAGAATTAGTGGATCTGTTCAATCATAATGCCCAAGTGAAAGAGCTGCTTTCAGTGAAGCCTAGACTTGCAGTACAGCATTCCCTTACTCTGATACTCACTCAAAACTGGCAGACTTATCCATATCTCAATAGATGGGCTGAAGTCATATTCAAATGTGGTATGTATTAACTGCAAAATCCAGAAAGGGCATCCAAGTTGTTAATGAAGAATTAAAACTGTCTCTATCTGCAGATGATCTGATACTATATATGGAAAACCCAAAGACTCCACGAAAAAACTACTGGAACTGATAGATGTAGCGGAGTAGCAGGATACAAGATAAACACAAAAAAAATCAGTTAGATTCCCATACACCAACAAAGACAACAATGAAAAGGAAATCAGGAAAGCAATACCATTTATAATAGCCCCTAAAAAAATAAAATACTTAAGAATAAATCTAACCAGGGATATAAAAGAACTGCACAAAGAAAACTACAAAACACTACCGCAAGGAAACAAAAGAGATCTACATAAATGGAAAAACATACCACGTTCATGGATAGGTAGACTCAACACTGTGAAAATGACAATTCTACATGAAGCAATCTATAAATACAATGCAATCCCGATCCAAATACCAACAAAATTATTTAAAGAGATGGAAAAAATAATCATTAACTTTATATGGAAAGGAAAGAGGCCCTGGATAAGTAAAGCATTATTGAAGAGGAAGAATAAAGTAGGAGGACTCGCACTACCTGACCTCAGAAACTACTATCCAGCTACAGTAGTCAAAACAGCATGGTACTGGTACAACAACAGACACATCGACCAATGGAACAGAATCAAGAACCCAGAAGTAAATCCATCCACCTATGGTCACCTGATCTTCAACAAGGGCCAAAGTCCATCAAATGGGGAAAAGAGAGTCTTTTGAACAAATGGTGCTAACAAAATTGGATGTCCATCTGCAAAAAAATGAAACAGGACCCATACCTCACACCATACACAAAAACTAATTCAAAATGGATCAAAGACCTAAATATAAAACCAAAAACTATAAAGATCATAGAAGAAAAAATAGGATCAATGCTAGAGACCCTAATACACAGCTTTAACAGGATACAAACTGTAACTAACAACATACAAACTCCAGAAGATAAGCTAGATAACTGGGATCTTCTAAAAATTAAACACTTATGCTCATCAAAAGACTTCACCAAAAGAAAACCTACAGATTGAGGAAAAAAATTTGGCTATTACAAATCCAACAAAGGTCTAATCTCTAAAATCTACAGGAAAATCAACACCTCTACAACAAAAAGACAAATAATCCAATTAAACAATGAGCAAAGGAAATGAACAGATACTTTACCAAAGAAGACATTCAAACGGCCAACAGACACATGAGGAAATGCTCACGATCACTAACCATTATGGAAATCCAAATCAGAACCACAATGAGATACCATCTCACCCCAGCATTACTAGCATGAATCCATAAAACAGAAAGTAACAAATGCTGGCAAGGCTGCAGGGAGATTGGAGCTCTTACATACTGCTGGTGGGAATGCAAAATGGTACATCCATTTTGGAAAATGATATGGTGCTTCCTTAGAAAGCTAGAAATAGAAATACCATATGATCCAGCTATCCCACTCCTAGGAATACATCCTAGAGAAATAAGAGCTGTCACATGAATAGACATATGCAAACCCATGTTCATTGCAGCACTGCTCACAATAGCAAAAAGATGGAAACAACCTTGATGCCCATCAACGGACGAATGGATAAACAAACTATGGTACATAACACACAATAGAATACTATGCAACGATAAAGAACAATGATGAATCTGAGAAGCATCTCACAACATGGATGAGTCTAGAGGGCGTTATGCTAAGTGAAATAAGTCAATCAAAAAAGGACAAATATTGTATGAGACCACTGCTATAAAAAACTCATGAAATATAAAAACTCATGAAATGGTTTACACACAAAAAGAAACAATCTTTGATGGTTACAAGGGAGGGGAGGGGTGGGGCTGGAAAAACACTAAATACACAATAGATAAGTGGTAACTATGGTGACGGGTAAGACAGTACACAATACTGGGGAAGTCAGCACAACTTGTTCAGGATAAGGTCATGGAAACTCCATGGACACATCGAAACTCCCTGACGAACCAAATTACTGGGTTGAGGGCTGTGGGGACTATGGTCTCGGGAAACATCTAGCTCAATTGGCATAACGTAGTTTATAAAGAAAATGTTCTACATTCTACTTTAGTGAGTAGCGTCTGGGGTCTTAAAAGCTTGTGAGCGGCCATCAAAGACACTCCACTGGTCTCACCCTGTTGGTAGCAAGGGAGATGAAGAAAACTAAAGACAAAAGGGAAATATTAGTCCAAAGGACTAATGGACCAAAACTACCACTGCCTCCACCAGACTGAGTCCTGCACAACTAGATGGTGCCCGGCTGCTACCACCGAATGCTCTGACAGGGATCACAATAGAGGGTCATGGACAGAGCTGGAGAAAATGTAGAACAAAATTCTAACTTAAAAAAGACCAGACTTACTGGCCTGACAGAGACTGGAGAAACCCCGAGAGTATGGCCCCCAGACACCCTTTTAGCTTAATGAAGTCACTCCTGAGGTTCACCTTTAGCCAAAGATTAGGCAGGTCCATAAAACAAAACAAGACTAAAGGGACACACCAGCCCAGGGGCAAGGGCTAGAAGGCAGGAAGGGACAGGAGAGCTGGTAATAGGGAACCCAAGGTCAAGAAGGGAGAGTGTTCACATGTCGTGGGGTTGGTAACTAATGTCACAAGACAACATGTGTACTAACTGTTTAATGAGAAGCTAGTATGTTTTGTAAACCTTCATCTAAAGCACAATAATAAAAATAAATACATAAATATAGCAACACAATCACCAGAAGCAGCCTCTAAAAATACACAAGTGAGGCTTCATGCCAACCCTACTGACTCCAATTCAAACCTCAGAAGCTAGGGTTTGGGGTGGAATTATGACAAAGGTATGATCAAAAACAAAACAAAGAAGCACAGTTCTAATGCCCATCCCATGTTAAGAACTGCTCTAGATCAATGTCCATAGCAAGGGGACCAAAGGAGTAACTTTCAAGTTTGGAAAGGATGAAGCAATATATTACAGTCTAGCCCAGTTTCTCTTGACTTTCTCATTTTAAACCACAAGATAAAAGAAAAGAAAATAGGTATCAGAATGTAGAAATGAACTCTAGATTCTTGAGAATAAGAAGATACTGTCCTGGATAAGAGTTCATATAATCAGAGTAGCAGCAAAGCAATTAATCCTAGCTGAATAATGAAGTTTCTCTTAAACTTGAAATGGAAAGAGTACGTGAAGCTGTATGTAGGATTTCTGGTGTGTAAAGCAAAAGAAAGCGCATATTTAAAAGTTTTGAGTTCTTTTTTCCTTAAAGCAGAATTTGTAGAAACTTAAATTTAGTTAAGCAATGCTAAATAAGAATTCAATTCATGGGGTAAAAGAGTAGTTTCTAATGTACACTTGACTTGAAATTTTGGAATAACATAGATCTGGATCAGAATATCAGGCCCATCATTTACTAAAAGTAAAGTCTTGGTCAAGTTAGTTATTCTCAATAAACTTCAGTTTCCTCAGCGGTAGATTAAGTATAATACTAAAAGAACGAGGGCTCTATAAAGAAATGGCTGATTCTATATCTTAAAAGGATGAGCTTGGAACATTTTATACCAAAAGGTAAGAAATGGATCAAGAACTGCTAGGTTTGGATAAAAAGAACTCAGGAGCTAAGTCAAATAGGTTCCCAACTACCAACGATGGAAGATTTCAGGCAGCAATAAGAATATGGACTGAAACATACGTAACATGTTTTAACTCCATGAATTCATAATGATATGTTTAAAAACTCACTGATTACAATTAGAGAATACTAAGCAACAATGCATTATTTTGAAATGTGGTAAGTAAGAAGAAAGAATCAACCATTTATCTTGCTTCTTCTGTAAGAACTATATCCCACAGGGTAATCAAAGAGTTGTGGTGCATTTCAACTAATAGATGAAGTGGAAGTAATAGAATATCACCATTTTTCAAGCCTTAATAAATAATTAGATCAAGATTATGTTCATCAATCGCTACTAATATAACAAAAAGAGCAAGAACAGACAATATATACCTCCTGGTGGAAGTACACAATAAATTTATGAAGCAGTCTTGCTAAAAAGATTGAACTTTAATCTGATTAATCCTGTAGGTCAAAACACTAATTTACAGGAAATACAAAAGGCAGATGAGCATATTATATTGGGATATAATCAACAAAGTCCATACTGTGGAAAACTCCAGAAAAAATATAACCTGTTTTATTCAATAAATATATAAAGAGATGAAAGAGAAGCCTACAGATTAAAAGAAACAAATATATCAACCAATTGCAATATACAGATTTCATCTGGATTCTGATTCAAACAAAATTAACAAACAAAACCTGAGACAATCAGGAAAATTTGAACACTAAATGGCTGTTGTTAGGTGCCACTGAGTCAGTTCCAACTCATAGTGACCCTATGTACAACAGAAAAAGATACTGCCCATTCCTGCGCCATCCTCACAATGTTTGAGCCCATCATTGCAGCCACAGTGCCAATACATCTCGTTGAGGGTCTTCCTCTTTTTATCTGACCCTCTACTTTGCCAAGAATGATGTGCTTCTCCAGGGACTGGTACCTCCTGATAACATGTCCAAAGAGCATTCCAGCTGTACTCCTTCCAAGACAGATTTGTTCGTTCTTCTGGTAGTCCATGGTATACCGTTTGATAATTTACACATTCTGTTGGATCACCTTTCTTTGGAATGGGCACAAATATGGATCTCTTCCATTTGGGTGGGCAGGCAGTCACCTTCCACATTTCTTGGCATGGTGAGCACTTCCAGCGTTGCATCCATTTGTTGAAACATCTCAATCAGTATTCCTTCATTTCCTGGAACCTTGTTTTTTGCCAATGCCTTCAGTGTGGGACCCTTCTGAGTGTGGGGCCCTGCGCAACTGCACTGATTGCATGCTCATTAAGCTAACCCTGAGCACAAAAACATACAGTAAGTCTATAAATAGGAGAATGAATAAGGAACTCAGAAATTAGAAGTATCAATATCAAGCTAGAGTTCATTACATGTAACAGGTTGGGTTAAGTAGTTCAGAACTATGTCTGTGAACTAGAGTACTGGAGGCCTGCTTTTATGTGATACGAATTATACAATAAAGGATCAGCTGCTGTGGGTTTACCTTATGGAAGATCCAGTATGATACAAGTATGTTTGCTCTGGAATGTTTATTTACATGAATATTCTTATTAATCATAGTCCTCTCACTAGATTAACCTATAAAATTAGTCCCAGCAGCATAAGGAGTCCAGGATATCTTGTGGTATACTTCAGCTCCCTATCCTTGATCATTCTTTAATTCTTTCAACAAATATTTGCTGAGTGTCTACTATATGTCAGGTACTTTCCTAAGTGCTGGACATAACAAGATAAAATGTCTGCTCTTGTGGAGTTTCAATTTTAAACAAATACAATTTTGAAAAATACTACATGGAGGTGGGTGATTAGATTGGGTGGTGAGGGAAGGCCTTTCTGAAAAGATGGTTTCAGAGCAGAAGCCTGATTGAAATGAGAGGAAAGCTTTTTAACAGTAAAGGCTATTCTAGGCAGAGGTAATAATAAATGCAAAATAGTTGGAGACAGAAACAGCTTGGCATGTTCAAAGAAACTGAAAAAGGTTAGTAAAATACCTAAGACTATAATGGTAAAAAATGAAGCTGAAGAGGTTAGCAGGTCCAGATCATTATAGATCTTATGTTGTTGTTATTGTTAGGTGCCATCGAGTTGGTTCTGACTCATAGCAACCCTACGTACAACAGAACCATACACTGCCTGGTCCCCCACCATCCTCACGATAGTTGTTATGCTTGAGCCTATTGTTGCAGCCATTGTGTCAATCCATCTTGTTGAGGGTCTTCCTCTTTTTCACTGACTCTTGACTTTACCAAGCATGATATGCTTCTCCAGGGACTGATCCCTCCTGATAACATGTCCAAAGTATGTGAGATGAAGTTTCATTATCCTCGCTTCTAAGTAGCATTCTGGCTGTACTTCTCCCAAGACAGGCTTGTTCGTTCTTTTGGTAAGTCCATGGTATATTCAGTATTCTTCACCAACACCACCATAATTCAAAGGCATCAATTCTTCTTTGGTCTTCCCTATTCATTGTCCAGTTTTCACATGCATATGAGGTAACTGAAAAGACCATGGCTTGGGTCAAGCACACCTTAGTCCTCAAAGTGACATCTTTGCTTTTTTTAACACTTTTAAAAAGGTCTTTTACAGTAGATTTGCCCAATACAATGCGTCATTTGATTTCTTGACTGCTGCTTTCATGGGTGTTGATTGTGGATCTAAGTAAAATGAAATCCTTGACCACTTCAATCTTTTCTCCATTTATTATGATTATAGATATTACAAAAGATGATGAAGTGTATGCATTTTATTCTGAAGGTGGTAGAAACCAGTGGAGAGAGACTTGAACAGGGGAAGGACATCATCAGATTTTCATTTTTGAAAAACACCACTGAACACTACATGTAGAATAGACTATAGAGGATTAAGAGTGGAAGAATGGGGCCAATTTATGAGAATATCAGAATAATCCAAAAAAGGGATGATTATGGCTTCAACCATATAGTGATGGTAAAGGCAGTGAAAAGATCGTGTTAGGGATATACTGTAAAAGCAGAGTTGAAAGACTTGCTAATGGATTCTGTAGAGAGAACAATTAAAATGCCTACATTTTTGGATCAAGCAATTAGTACTATTTAATGTTGACCACCCCAGGCATCTGTCAGTTTGTCATACTGTGGTGACTTGCGTGTTGCTGTGAGGCTGGAAGCTATGCTACCAGTATTCAAATACCAGTAGGGTCACTCTTGATAGACAAGTTTCAGCTGAGCTTCCAGACTAAGACAGACTAGGAAGAAGGAGCTGGTGGTCTACTTCTGAAAAAATTAGCCAGTGAAAACCTTATGAATTGCAGTGGAACATTGTCTGATATAGTGCCGGAAGATGAGCCCCACAGGTTGGAAAGCACTCAAAAGAAGACTAGGGAAGAGCTGCCTCCTCAAAGCAGAGTTGACCTTAGTGACATGGATGGAGTCAAGCTTTCGGGACCTTCACTTGCTGATGTGGCATCACTCAAAATGAGAAGAAACAGCTGCAAATATCCATTAATAACAGGAATATGGAATGCATGAAGTATGAATCTAGGAAAATTGCAAGTCATCAAAAATGAAATGAAAGGCATAAACATTGATATCCTAGGCATTAGTGAGCTGAAATGGGCTGGTATTGGCCATTATGAATTGGACAATCACATGGCATACTATGCCGGGAATGACAAATTGAAGAGGAATGGTGTCGCATTCATCATGAAAAACAATATTTCAAGATCTATCCTGAAGTACAATGCTGTCAATGATAGGATAATATCCATACACCTGCAAGGAAGACCAGTTAATACGACTATTATTCAAATTTACACACCAGCCACTGAGCCAAAGATGAAGAAACTGAAGATTTTTACCAACTTCTGTAGTCTGAAATTGATCAAACATGCAATCAAGATACATTAATAATTACTGGTGATTGGAATGCAAAAGGTGAAAACAAAGAAAAAGGATCCATAGTTGGAAAATATGGCTTTGGTGACAGAAACAATGCCAGCGATCACGTGATAGAATTTTGCAAGAATAACAACTTCTTCACTGCAAATATCTTTTTTCAACAATATGAACTGCGATTGTACATGTGGACCTCACCAGATAGAATACACAGGAGTCAAATCGACTACATCTGTGGAAAGAGATGGTAGAAAAGCTCAATATCATCAGTCAGAATGAGGGCAGAGACTGACTGCAGAACAGACTATCGATTGCTCATAGGCAAGCTCAAGGTGAAGCTGAAGAAAATTACAAGTTCATGAGAGCCAAACTACAACCTTGAGTCTATCCCATAAGAATTTAGAGACCATCTCAAGAATAGATCCGATGCACTGAACACTAATGACTGAAGACCAGATGAGTGTGGCATGACATCAATGACATCATACATAAAGAAAGCAAGAGGTCATTAAAAAGACAGGGAAGAAAGAAAAGACCAAAATGAATGTCAGAAGAGACTCTGAAACTTGCTTTTGAACACTGAGTAGCTAAAGCAAATGGAAGAAATAATGAAGTAAAAGAGTTGAGCAGAAGATTTCAAAGACAAAATAAAGTTTTAAAATGACACATACAAAGAGCTGGAGAGAGAAAACCAAAGGAGAAGAACATGTTCAACATTTCCCAAACTGAAAGAACTGAAGACGAAACTCAAGTCTCAAGTTGCAATATTGAAGGATTCTGTGGGCAAAATACTGAAAGACGCAGGAAGCATCACAGAAGATGGAAGAAATACACAAAGTCACTGTACCAAAATGAATTGGTCAACATTCAGTCATTTCAGGAGACAGCATATGATCAGGAACCTATGGTACTGAAGGAGAATTCCAAGCTGCACTGAAGACATTGGTGAAAAACAAGGCTCCAGAAATTGATGGAATAATTGAGATGTTTCAACAAATGGATGCAGCACTGGAAGTGCTCACTCATCTATGCCAAGAAGTTTTGAAGACAGCTACCTGGCCAACTGACTGGATGACATCCATATTTATGCCTATTCCAAAGAAAGGTGATCCAACAGGATGTGGAAATTATCAAACAATATCGATAATATCACACAAAAGTAAAATTTTGCTGACAATCATTCAAAAGCAGTTGCAGCAGTACATCGACAGGGAACTGCCAGAAATTCAAGCCATATTCAGAAGAGAATGTGGAACAAGGGATATTGCTGATGTCAGATGGACCCTGGCTGAAAGCAGGGAATATTAGAAAGATGTTTACCTATGTTTTATTGACTATGCAAAGGCATTCAATTGTGTGGATCATAACAAATTATGGATAACATTGTGAAGAATGGGAATTCCAGAACACTTAATTGTGCTCATGAGGAATCTGTACATAGATCAAGAGGCAATCCTTTGAACAGAACAAGGGGATACTGCATGGTTTAAAATCAGGAAAGGTGTGCCTCAGGGTTGTATCTTTTCATCATACTTATTCAATCTGTATGCTGAGCAAATAATCCAAGAAGTTGGATTATATGAAGAAGAACGCACCATCTGGTTTGGAGGAAGACACATTAACAGCCTGTGTTATGCAGATGACACAACTTCGCTTGCTGAAAGTGAAGAGAACTTGAAACACTTACTAATAAAGATCAAAGACTACAGCCTTCAGTAAGACTATACCTCTGCAGAAAGAAAACAAAAATCCTCACAACTGGACCAATAAGCAACATCATGATAAATGTAAAAAAGATTGAAATTGTCAAGGATTTTATTTTACTTGGATCAACAATCAACACCCATGAAAATAGCAGTCAAGAAATCAAAAGACGCTTTGCATTGGGCAAATCTGCTGCAAAAGACCTCTTAAAGTGTTAAAAAGCAAAGATGTCACTTTAAGGGCTAAGGTGCTCCTAACCCAAGCCATGACATTTTCAACTGCCTCATATGCATGAGAAACATGGACAATGAATAGGGAGGACCAACAAGAATTAATGCCTTTGAATTATGGTTTTAGCAAAGAGTACTGAATATACCATGGACTGCCAAAAGAATGAACAAATCTATCTTGGAAGAAGTACAGCCAGAATGCTCCTCAGAAGTGAGGATGGAGAGACCATGTCTCACATATTTTGGACATGTTATCAGGACGGACCAATCCCTGACGGAAGACATCATGCTTGGTAAAGTAGAGGGTCAGTGAAAAAGAGGAAGACCCTCAACAAGATGGATTGACACAGTGGCTGCAACGATGGCTCAAGTGTAACAATGATAATGAGGATGCCGCAGGACCAGGCAGTGTTTCGTTCCGTTGTACGTAGGATCGCTATGAGTCAGAATCTACTCGATGGCACCTAACAACAACAACAGTGTTGAACAAGCAATATTTCGTTCTGTTATAAGTAGGTTGCTGTGAGTTCAGCCAACTGGATGGCAACTAACAACAGCAACACTATTTAATGACTGGATTGCTGGGTTAGTGGGTGAAAATCAAAAGTTCTGTTTTGGATGTGGGTAGTTTAAGATGCTGTCTTAGTTTCTTAGTGCTGTTGTAACATAAATACCACAAGTGAGTAGCGTTAACGAACAGACATTTATATTTTCTCACAGTTTAGGAGGCTAGAAGTTCAATTTCAAGGTGCCAACTCTAGGGAAGGTCTCTCTCTCTTGGCTCCAGGGGATGATTTTTACCTCTTTCAGCTTCTGGTCCTTGGTTCCTTGGTGATCTTCATGTGGCATCTATCTTCCCCGTTTGCCCTTGCTTTCTTCTCTGCCTGATCTGCTCTTTTATATCTCAAAAGCAACTGGCTTGAAACACACCCTACACTGATATGCCTCATTAACATAACAAAGAAATTCCTGTTCCCAAATAGGATTATATCCACAGGTATAAGGGTGAGGATTTATAACACATAATTTTGGGGAGACACAATTTGCTCCATAACAGATGCTTATCAGATAATCAGATAGAATTGTTGAATATTCAGTTAAATAAAAATACCAAGAGTGGAGGTGGGGGGCTTCAGATAGAAATTTGCAAACAATCAGAATATAAATACTATCTAAAGCCATGGAATGGTATATATTTGCTATGAAATTTAGCGGTATGAAGGAAAAGGCACAATCTAAACAAGCTGAGCATAGAAAGGAAAAGTGGATATTAAACAGGTAAAGAAGCTGAAAGAACTGGTAATGTGATGCACAATTATTGCTTTGAGTCAACATGAACCAGGAAATCATCTTCAGGTTTAAAATATTTTTTGATTATATTCAATGCAAAAAAAAATTGCTTACTTTATGACAGGCATTGTAATAGATTCTGATAATATAAATAAGCTCTACCATAGGGTTGTTGGTGGGTGCAAATATGCTAGAAGTCAAGCTATATTCTCTCTTAGATGACACCTTTTAGCCTAGATCACTGGTTAGAAAGGTCTTTAACGGTCCTTAGCCACCCAAAGATATTATATGTTATAATGGGATTTGAATCTCCCTGAGTGCTAGCCAGAACACAGGGTAATGATAATGCCAATTGATTAGAAAATTTCAGGAATGAGAAATACAATTACTACTGAAAAGAGTACAAAAGAATGGGTGTGTGGGCAAAGGGTTAACAAAATTCTTTCCCCTTCTGCATAAGAATCTGACCCACTGTAAAGGTAACTCTGCTGCCCTGGTACCATGATAAGGGTAGTATGTCAACGGTGCTTCAGGCAACATTACTTATAGTAAAAATGATCCCTGATTGTACATTATATCTGGAATATGAGAACTATTAATACCTGACAGAGATATTGTTGTTCTGGGTTTCCCAAAATGATGACTCTTGTAACTGGTATGTTGCTTGTGGAGATTCTGGTAGTCATGCCTACGAAGTTGTTTCAAGAGTTACTGGCTCCAGTGAGATATTAGGCTTTTAAGTCAGAGGATCCTACACCCACACAATGTGGATTTTTGCTTGCACCTGAGTTCTACTGTTGTGAGACAGCTGCAACTGCCTCCGACAATAAATGCCTAATGCTGCCCTGCTGATAAGCCAAGTTTCTGTCCTATATTCTTCTGAGTAGACTGGTTTAAAGTGTGATCGTGTGGGCTAGACTTTTAGACCTTTGACCAAAGTGTCTAAGGCATTATGAGAGAAAAAGGATGGGGAGGGATACTAGATTTAAAAAATAAAATAAAATGGGGAGGGATACTAGATTTAAAAAATAAAATAAAATGGGGAGGGATATTGATGACTGGGTGGGAGATCTATTTTCCCTTAGTCTAATGGCAAAAGTTCTGGGGCATACAATAGAAAAATAAACCTTCTGCTTGTGAGGGTAAGTGAAGGTTGGAGTCAGTCCAGGTTTGTGCCAAGAGGAAAGTTTGCTAACTCCCCAGATGGTCTATGAAATGGACCTGGTCTGAAACCCAGCCACGAGTGGACTGGCTAGAATGATGGCTACTGACTAAATCAAACTCTAATAACTGGCTGGGAAATGAAGGTGGGCACACAAACCTGTAGAATCAATATTTTGACTACTCTGATGAAAGGATGGAACCACCAGGTTGGCTATGACCCTCAATCAAGAAATGTTTCTGTTATGTGTCAGACAGCAAAGCCAGGCAAGGTGATTGGGCAGCTTTAGTTGACCAATAGTCTCTGCTACCTCATTGTGATTACCAATAAAAATGAAAAAGCATCCTATAGTAACTTCTACAGTGACTGAATATTTTAGAAGCCCAAGTCAAAAGGACATGGGTAACTAAGCAACCAATGGGGCCAAGAAAGGAATCAAGAGAGAAATAAAAAATACTTGGAGTTAAATGAAAATGAAAACACAACACACCAAAACTAAATGCCTACATTCAAAAAGAAGAAAGATTTCAATAAATAGTCTAACGCTACAACTTGAGGAACTAGAAAAAGAATAGCAAACTAAACCTAAAGTTACTAGAAGAAAGGAAATAGCAAAGATAAGAGCATAAATAAATGAAATAGAGAACAGAAAAACAATACAGAGAACCAACAAAATGAGAAGTTGGTTCTTTGAAAAGATTAATAAAATTGACAAACCTTTGGCTAGACTGACAAAGAAAAAAAGAGATAAAATCCAAATAACCAAAATAAGAAATGAAAATGGAGACATTATAACTGACCCAATAGAAATAAAAAGGATCATAACAGAATACCATAAACAACTGCACTCCAACAAACTTGACAACTTAGATGAAATGGACAAATTCCTAGAAGCACATAACCTACCTAAACTGATTCAAGAGGAAGTAGTAGATCTCAACAGACCTGTAACAAGCGAAGAGATCAAATAAGTAATCAAAAACCTTCCAACAAAGAAAAACCCTGGACCAGATGGCTTCACTGGAGAAGTCTACCAAATATTTAGAAAAGAATTGACACCAATTCTGTTCAAACTCTTCCAAAAATTATAGGAGGAAGGAATACCCCCTAACTCTTTCTATGACACCAGCATTACCCAAATACCGAAGTCAGACAAAGACACTATGAGAAAACTACAGACCAATATCCCTTATTAATATAGATGCCAAAATTCTCAACAAAATACTAGTAAACATAATGCAACAGCATATTAAAAGAATTACGCACCATAATCAAGTGGGATTTATTCCAGAAATGCAAGGACAATTCAACATTAGTAAATAAATCAATGTAATATACCACATTAACAAAGGAAAAGAATCACATGATCATTTCTATTAAGGTAGAAAAGGCAGTGGATAAAATCCAACATCTTCTTCTTTTGACAAAAACTCTCAACAATATAGGAGTAAAAGAGAAGTTCCTCAGTATGATTAAGGTCGTTTAAGAAAAACCAACAATCAACATTACACCCAACGGAGAAAGATTGAGAGCTTCTCCCTTGAAAACAGGACCAAGACAAGGATGCCCACTCTCACCACTCTTATTCAATACTGTACTGGAATTCTTAGCCAGAGCAATAGCACAAGAAAATGAAATAAAAGTTATTTAAATCAGAAAGAAAAAGGTAAAACTATCTCTATTCACAGATGACATGGTCCTGTATATAGAAAATCCCAAAGAATCCACAAAAAAGCTTCTAGAGCTAGTAGAGGAATTTAGCAATCTTGCAGGATACAACTATACACCAGCAACGAGAAATCTGAAAAAGAGATTAAAAAAATTATCCCATTTACAATAGCATCTAAGAGAATAAAATACCTAAGAATACATTTAACCAGAGAGGTAAAAGACATATACAATGAAAATTTTAAAACCCTGATGAAAGATATTAAAGAAGACCTAAATAAATGGAAAGACATTCTGTGTTCATTGACTGGAAGACTTAATATTGTTAAGGTGTCAATACTTTCCAAAGTGATCTACAAATTTAATGCAATCCTGATCAAAATTCCAACAGCCTTTGCAACAGAAATGTAAAAATCAATCCTCAATTTTATATGGAATGGTAAGAGACCTCAAATGGCTAAAGCAATTCTGAAGAAGAAGAACAAAGTAGAAGGACTCACGCTTCCTGATTTCAGAATATACTATATAGCTACAGTAATTAAAACAGTCTATACTGGTGTAATAATAAACATACAGACTAATGGACTAGAACTGAGATCCCAGAAATAAATCCATACATCTCTGGTCAACTGATTTTTTAATTATACTTTAGATGGTTTACAGAACAAACTAGTTTTTCATTAAACAGTTAGTACACATATTGTTTTGTGACATTGGTTAACAACCCCATGACATGTCAATACTCTCCCTTCTCAACCTTAGATTCCCTATTACCAACTTTTCTGTCTCCTCCTGCCTTCTAGTCCTTGCCCCTGGGTTGGTGTGCCCCTTTAGCCTCGTTTTGTCCTATGGGTCTGTCTAATCTTTGGCTAAAGGTGAACCTCAGGAGTGACTTCATTAAGCTAAAAGGGTGTCTGGGGGCCATACTCTCGGGGTCTCTCCAGTCTCTGTCAGGCCAGTAAGTCTGGTCTTTTTTAAGTTAGAATTTTGTTCTACATTTTCTCCAGCTCTGTCCATGACCCTCTATTGTGATCCCTGTCAGAGCAGTCAGTGGTAGCAGCCGGGCACCATCTAGTTGTACTGGACTCAGTCTGATGGAGGCCACGGTAGTTGTGTTCTACTAGTCCTTTACACTAATCTTTCCCTTGTATCTTTAGTTTTCTTCATTTTCCCTTGCTCCCGAAGGGGTAAAACCAGTGGAGTATCTTAGATGGCTGCTCACAGGCTTTTAAGAACCCAGATGCTACTCACCAAAGTAGAATGTAGAACATTTTCTTTATAATTATGTTATGCCAATTGAGCTAGATGTTCCCTGAGATCATAGTCCCCACAGCCCTCAGCCCAGCAATTAGGTCCTCAGGGAGTTTGGATTTGTTCATGGAGCTTCCATGCCCTAACCCTGATCAAGTTGTGCTGGCCTCCCCAATATTATGTACTGTCTTTCCCTTCACCATAGTTACCACTTACCTATTGTCTATTTAGTGTTTTTCCACCCCTAACCCTCCCCTCCCTCGTAACCATGAAAGATTGTTTCTTTTTGTGTGTAAACCTTTACATGGGTTTTTCTAGCAGTGGTCTCATACAATATTTGTCCTTTTGTGATTGACTTTTTTCACTCAGCATAATGCCCTCCAGATTCATCCAAGCTGTGAGATGCTTTGCAGATTCATCATTGTTCTTTACCATTGCATAGTTCTCCATTGTGTGTACGTACCATAGTTTGTTTATCCATTCATCTGTTGATGGGCATCAAGGTTGTTTCCATCTTTTTGCTATTGTGAACAATGCTGCAATGAACATGGGTGTGCATATCTCGATTCATGTGACAGCTCTTATCTCTCTAGGATATATTCCTAGGAGTGGGATTTCTGGATCATATGGTATTTTTATTTCTAGCCTTCTAAGGAAGCACCATATCGTTTTCCAAAATGATTGCACCATGATACATTCCCACCAGCAATGCATAAGACTTCCAATTTCCCCACAGCCTCTCCAACATTTGTTATTTTCTGTTTTTTTGATTCGTGCCAGTAATACTGGGGTGAGATGGTATCTCATTGTGGTTTTGATTTGCATTTCTCTAATGGCCAGTGATCACAAGTATTTCCTCAAGTGTCTGTTAGCCACTTGAATATCTTCTTTGGTGAAGTGTCTGTTCATGTCCTCCACCCATTTTTCAATTGGATTATTTGTCTTTTTGTTGTAGAGGTGTTAGATTTTCCTGTAGATTTTAGAGATTAGACCTTTGTTGAATTTGTAATAGCCAAAAATTTTTTCCCAATCTGTAGGTTCTCTTTTTACTCTTTTAGTGAAGTCTTTTGATGAGCATAAGTATTTAATCTTTAGAAGATCCCAGTTATCTAGCTTTTCTTTTGTATGTTGTTAGTTACAGTTTATATCCTGTTAATGCCACGTATTAGGATCTCTAGCATTGATCCTATTTTTTCTTCTACGATCTTTATAGTTTTTGGTTTTATATTTAGGTCTTTGATCCATTTTGAATTAGTTTTTGTGTATGCTGTGAGGTATGGGTCCTGTTTCATTTTTTTGCAGATGGACATCCAATTTTGTCAGCATCATTTGTTCAAAAGACTCTCTTTTCCCTTTTTGATGGACTTTGGGCCACTGTGAAGATCAGGTGAGCATAGGTAGATGGATTTACATCTTTGTTCTTGATTCTGTTCCATTGGTCAATGTATCTGTAGTTGGTCAACTGATTTTTGACAAGGGTGCTAAGACCATTCAATGGGGAGGAAAGAGTCTCTTTAATAAATGTTGCTGGGAAAATTGGATTTCCACATGTAGAAGAATGAATCGGAATCAATTCCTTACACTATACACAAAACAAACTCAAAAGGACTTAAGGAACTAAATGTAAAAACTAAAAACATAAAATTCTTAGAAGAATATATATAGTCATGGCTGTCAGGCCTATTTTTAACTATAGATTATGTGATATAATAACAAAAGCATGAACAGCAAAAGACAAAATAGATAAATGGGGCCTCATAAAAATTAAACACTTTTGTTCATCAAAGGACTTTATCAAAAAGCTGAAAAGACAACGTACAGATTGGGAGAACATTTTCAGGAACCATATGTCTAATAAGGGTCTAATATCAAAATACATATAAAACATCTACAACTTAAAAACAAAGACAAAAAAACAAATCAAAAAATGGGCAAAGGACTTGGGTAGACATTTCTCCAAGGATATTCAAATGACCAACAAACAAATGAAAAGATGCTCAATATCTTCAGCCATCAGAGAAATGCAAACCAAAACCACTATGAGGTAGCACCTCCCTCCCACTAGAACTGCTAAGACAACAACAACAAAAGAAAAAAACAGAAAATAACAAATGTTGGTGAGGATGTAGGGAAAATGGAACTCATCCATCGCTGGTGGGAATGCAAATGATGCAATCATTGTGGAAAACAATGTAGCGGTTTCTCAAAAAATTAAAAATAGAACTACTATACCAAAAAAAAAAACAAACTCATTGCCATCAAGATGATTCTGACTCATAGTGACCCTATAGGACAGGGTAGAACTGTCCTATAGTGTTTCCAAGCAGTATCAATACTACAGACTAATTGCACAGATGTAAAAATCCAAATAAAACAAAGAACATTAATTCTTTCCTAAAAAGTAGATATTCTGTGTTAAAATGCCAACCACTATAACGCATTATCCATCAACCCAAAACACACAGCAAATTTTTATACAGTAATTACAACCCAGTAAAATGACTATATACCTATATCTATACATGTAAAACAATGTTAAGATGTAAAATGATTAAAACATAGCTTCCTGAAAATCAAACAATTCACATAGCTATTAACAAACAGTTGCTTTGCATGTAATACTATGATGCCTCTCTTGGCTCAGATGAAGATGAATATCCCTTTACTGATAACTTGGTGCACTCTCCAAAACATCTACAGGTGAATCTGATGTTCTGACAAAATTGTATTTAGAATGTACCTAGAGACTTTTCCTGAACATTATTTTGTTCAAAATCTTGTATTAGGTTTAGAGGATGTACATTCTATGACATTAGTTTTCTCTACTGAGAAAACATTAAACAGAGAAAATGCTCTCTGCAGGATAGTCACATACTTGCAAAATTAATTCAACAGTATATTAAGAGAATTGTCTCCCAAACCAAAACCACAAACCAAACCCATTGCCATCAAGTCGATTCAGACTCATAGCAACCCTATAGGACAGAATAGAACTGTCCCATTGGGTTTCCAAGGAGCAGCTGGTGGATTTGAACTGCTGACCTTTTGGTTAGCAGCCAAACGCTTCGCCACTGCACAAGAGTGGCTTAGAATTTTTTAAAAATTTCAATATATCTATCTTGCCAGGTTTAGTGAGATTCTTTACATGATGACCTCAATAGGTAACAAAAAAAAAAACATTAAACACACTTCCCAAATTGAAAACATCTTATCAACCCAGAAACAAAAATATCTTTAAATAATTTTAAAAACAATATTTTTTAAATTAGAGGCAAATATCATGTTTAATGGATAATACTAAAGACACGAACCTTAAAAACAGAATAGGATGCCAGATACCACCATTATCATTTAATATTGTCCTGTAATTTCTAGCCAAGGCAATAAAATATCGAACCAAAAATAAAACTGATGAAAGTGGAAGCCAAGTTATCCTTTTGATGACAAGATTATACATGGAAAAGACCTAAGGTAATCACTTGGAAATCTCCTAGAATTAATAAAAGGAGTTTTGTAAGGGGGTCAATTGCTAGACACCTATATAAAATAAAATCTTTTTTCTACACCAATCATAGACAGCTAGAAAACAGATTCCTTCTACAGTAGTCCTTCCTTGTATTTAGCTGTTTGAATGAATCTAAATAGTCCAGAAACTGATCATAACATATATAAGAATTTAATACATGAAAAATGAATATTACAAACCTATAGGAGGTTAGACTATTCAAAATGAACTTTCATTTGAATTATCCAGGAGCTGAATCACTCTTTTCCTACTAAACTTGAACAAAAGAGAATGTGATGCCATAACTGCCACCACAGTCTTGCCACTATGATTATGGAAAAATCCTATCTGTGAATAAAACAAGAACAAGATAAAATACAGAAGAAGGTGTCCCCAAAATGTGGCTCCGAGTGTGGAAGTAGTGAGCATACCACTACCAGAGTGAAGACGAGTGTTTGAGCACAAATTGAAGGGTATAGACACAATTAAAGAGAACACTTGACAAATTGTGATAAATGTAACTAATGTCAATTACAATTTATCTGAAAATTAAAACCAAAAAACTTGATTGGAGGATATACAATTTTGCAACAACAGTAATAACAGCTAAATAAATATGTGTTTGGTTACACAGATATAAAAGTATGCATAAATATGTACAAGAAGGAGTATATTAATAACTATAGGCATATGTATATACAAGCTTATTTGTGCTGCATATATTTTCAAATATAAAATAAAGCACATGAGGGCACAGTTATGGATACTTCTAGACACAATCAAATACCTCATGAGATTGATCCACTGGGTTTGAGGGCTTAGGACTGAAGTCTCGTGGGGCAACTCAGACAATTGGCATAATATAGTCCATAAAGACAATGTTCTACATCCTAGTTTGGTGAGCAACACCTGGGGTCTTAAAAGCTCGCGAGTGGCCGTCTAAGATACAAGTATTGGTCTCTACTCATTTGGAGCTAAAGGTAAAGAATGAAACCAAAGACTCAAGTAAGAAACAACTAGTCTACTGAACCAATAGTTGACATGAACAATGACATCACCAATCTTGAGACCAGAAGAACTAGATGGTGACTGGCTACCATCAGTTCATTCTGACCAGCGAATCAATAGATGGTCCCAGACAGAATGGGAGAAAAATGTAGAATAAAACTCAAATTCTTAAAAAAAAAACGCCAGACTTACTGGACCAATAGAGACTAGATGAAACCCTGAGACGATCGTCTGAAATAGTCTTTAAACTTGGAACACAAAGCACTCCCAGAGGTTACCTTTCCGCCAAATGACAAACTGGCCCATAAAATAAATAATATCACTATGAGTATAGTGCTCCTTAAAATAATCATCTAGATAAAAACAAATGGTTAACATTTACCCTAGACCAAAGATGAGAAGGCTAGGGGGGACAGGGAAGCTAGACTAATGGAAACAGAACAACTAAAATGGAAATAATGAGAATGCTGATACATTGTGAAGAATGTAACCAATGTCACTGAACAACATGTATAGAAATTGTTAAGTGAGAACCTAATTTACTCTGTAAACTTTCACCAAACCCACAATAAAATATTTTTTTTAAAAAAGGAGTGTCAGAAGTTAAAGAGAAAAACCAGGTCCTAGTGATACCACTGGAGCCTGAAACAATGCCTGAGACAGATCTATCCCAGGATTTACTAACAAATTCCCTTTTTTTTTTTTAAGACAGATTGAGTTGGGTTTACTGTCACTTGATACACCTACCAGAAAAGTATGCACCTACAGGTAGTATTCAAATATTTATTTAAAAAATTTGAATAATTCCATCCAACAAAACAGATAAATCAGAGACTTACATCTTAGTTATCTAGTGCTGCTATAATAGAAATACCACAAGTCAATGGCTTTAACAGAAATTTACTTTCTCACAGTTAAAGATGTTAGAAGTCTGAATTCAGGGTGCCAGCTCTAGGGGAAGGTTTTCTCTCTCTTTTGGCTTTGAAAGAAGGCTCTTTCTCTTTTCAATTTCTATTCCTTGGAGATCAAGGTGATCTCCATGTGGCATGGCATCTAGCTTCTCCCATCTCTGCTTGCTTAATCTGTTCCTTTAATATCTCAAAAGAATTGACTCAAGACACACCCTACACTAATACTGCCCCATTAACATAACAAAAACCCATTCCCAAATGTGATTATAATGACAGGTATAACCAAAAACCAAACCCCTTGCTGTCCACTTGATTCCAACTTGTAACAATCTATAGGGTTTAGGATTTACAACACATATTTTAGGGGGACACAATTCAATTCACAACAACATCCAACCACTAATCTTTCATTTCAACAACACAAAGCTACTCTGCCTACATTACTGCCCCAATTTCTAGCCTATTTCTGCTATCTAGTCACAACAAGGAGCCCTGGTGGTACAGTGGTTAAGAGCTCGGCTGCTAACCAAAAGATGGGCAGTTGAAATCCCCCAGTTGCTCCTTGGAAACCCTATATGGCAGCTCTACTCTGTCCTATAGGGTTGCTGTGAGTCAGAATCCACTCGACAGCAACAGGTTTAGTCAAAACAAAGCAATACAGAGTTTAAACAGGGAAATAACTATTAATTATGAAGTTCACTTATACTGTATTTTTAAACTGTATGCTTTTATAGCTGCAGCTTTATCAGTATAAGCAAATTTGTCAACCTATGTATTCATGTCTCAATTTGGATATCTACATTCAGTTTAGTAAAATACTGTGTTATATCGTGTTTTTGAGTAAAGGAAGTGACATATCTTTAATTTTATTTAATGTTTTCTACTGAACTGTGCTGACTTGAACATACCTCAACAATCTGATGCCTAAGAGTCTTCAGCTATTTTGAGGTATGTGGTTATTGCTGTTAGGTGCCGTTGAGTTGGTTCAGACTCACAGTGGCCCTATATACAACAGAACAAAAGACTGCCCAGTTCTGCACCATCCTCACAATATACAGAACTATAGAAGTATGTATTTGACTATATCTATCAAAGCTGAGGAAAATTTGTTTCATATACCAAAAATATATTGTTTATACTATCTTCAAATGTATCATCTACCTAAGCATTTAAGATTTCGGTGACTAACGATTTTATAAAATTACACAGTTGGTGGAAAATTTAATCCAACCTGATTCTCAAAAAAGGCAAATTCAGAGGCAGCAAAAAGACGGCAGAGCAGTCAGACACTTCCAGTGGATCTTCTTACAACAAAGACCCGAAAAAACAGTGAATCAATAATATATGGCTATCTGGGAGCCCTGAACATCAAAGGCAGAGTTGTGGAACCGGACTAAGTGGCAGGGGGAGGGAGAGATGGTTCAGAAGCAGCAAGGAGTTACCAATCCTGATGTGGTGAGAGCCTGAGCCCTTCAGACCTGAGTAGCTCGGGGGTGAACAGTGAGGCATGCAAGCAGCGGTCCTCGGGAGGTGTGTTTTCCACACTGGGACACACCCAGTGCCAGAGAGTCTACATGGCCACCCAGAACCAGTAAGAAGCAGCCCTGCATCGGCAGAACATAAGTACTTATGTACAGCTTACCACGCGGATCAAAAACACCCCCCTAAGGAAAAACCCCTCTCCCATTTACCGCCCCACTCCCAGCTCTACACTGGGTCCCAGACTGGCTTCAGCAACTGTTGAGTCCCCTGGGCTGGAAGTAGGATCCGTCGCACACTTGGAGCCATTCTCCCCGCCTCGGAGAGTGAACAAATTAACAAACGGGGGAAAAATAAGCTACCGGCTCCCCAAAGCCAGCTACCCAGGGTCAGCACAACTCCTTTGCCTAGGCACAGGCATAAGGGAATCACGGACTCTAAGTGTCTTTCTTCCTGCATAGACTTGTATGGGCCCATTTCAACAGGCTAGGCCCTCATGACCACGGTACAACAGGGTATATACCAGAAGTCTAACTTCAACTGTTTCAGCTGTGAAGTGGCAGGTTCTTGACATTTGACATAGCTTTGACCATTAAGCAGGATCTTCGCCTACCCACATCAGGGGCCTGAGGACCGGTAGCTCCACCCACGCCACCTAGCCACCTGTGATAGGGGCCCATGAATAAGAGGTGCCCCCCATTCCTTACAGTCAACACCATTACATGCTCACAGTCCAGATGCAAAACCCACACACTTACGTGCTCCAGCGAACAGAGACATGCCTTCCTCCTGGACACATGGGTGTGGCCGTCAGCCCCCTGCCTTGCTCAGAGTGTGTCCTCCCCCTGCAGCCAGATGCCAGTGCCTACACCAATCACCCACGCCTGTCTAGGACTGTAAGTGAGAGCCTACCCCACACACTTGGTGGCTATCTGCCTGGGCACCTCAGCTAAATTCACACAGGAGTAGTGGGCAGACTCGTGAGCTCACATATCTAGTAACAGATCTAACCACCTGGTGACAGGACATTAGAGCTTCAAAGATGCCAATAATCAAACTAGCTCATATGAGCAGACTATTTAGGCATACCAAAACAAATGAAGAAGCTAGGACACAGTAAGCAAACAAAATAAATAAACATAATAATTTATTGATAGCTCAGAGACAACAGTCAATATCAAATCATATAAAGAGGTAATTCATGATGGCTTTAGCAAGCTCCCAAAATAAAGAATCTAGAAATTTTCCAGAAGAGGAAAATTTCTTGGAACTACCAGAGGCAGAATACAAAAGATTAATATACAGAACTCTTTAAGAAATTAGGAAGGATTTTAAACAAAACACAGAACATGCAATAGAGGAAATTAAAAAGATTAGAGAAGAGCATAATGACAAATTTAACAGGCTACAAGAATCCACAGAGTCAGCAATCAGAAATCCAGAAGATTAACAATAAAATTTCTGAATTAGACAACTCAATAGAAAGTCAAAGGAGCAGAATTGAGGCAATGGAAGTCAGAATTAGAGAGATTGAACATAAAGCACTTGACACCAACTTATTTGAGGAAAAATCAGACAAAAGGATTTTTAAAAATGAAGAAACCTCTAAGAATTATGTGGGACTTTATCAAAAGGAATAACTTACGAGTGATTAGAGTACCAGAACAGGGGGATAACAGAAAATACACAGAGAATTGTTGAAGATTTGTTGGCAGAAAACTTCCCTGATATCATGAAAGATGACAAGATATCTATCCAAGATGCTCACCGAACCCCACATAAGGTAGAGCACAAAAGAAAGTCACCAAGACACATTATAATCAAACTTGCCAAAACCAAAGATAGAGAATTTTAAGAGCAGCTAGGGATAAATGAAAAATCATCTACAAAGTAGAGTCAGTTAGAATAAGCTTGGAATACTCAGCAGAAAACCTGCAGGCAAGAAGGCAATGGGATGCCATGTATAAAGCTTTGAAGGAAAAAAACTGCCAGCCAAGAATTATATATCCAGCAAAACTGTCTCTCAAATATGGTGGCGAAATTAGGGCATTTCCAGATAAACAGAAGTTTAGGGAATTTGTAGAACACAAACCAAAATTACAAGAAATACTAAAGGGAGTCCTCTGGTTAGAAAATCAGTAACATGAGATAACAACCCAAGACTAGAACACAGGACTGAGCAACCAGATATCAACCCAGATAGGGAAGTCACAAAAGGAAATCAAAGCTAAAACACTGAAAATAGGGACACATATGTCAATTTGTAAAAGATGACAACATTAAAACAAAAAAGAGGGACTTAAAAAATGTAGACATAGATTTTTCATATGGAGAGGAAGTCAAGGCGATATAAAGAAATAAAAGACTTGTATAAACTTAGAAAATAGGGGTAAATATTACGGTAACCACAAAGAAAGCTAACAATCCTACAAGTCCAAATAAAAACCTAGAAAACTATAAAGACTCAGCAAACACAAAATCAACAGCAATGAAAAAGATGAAAAGAAAATACATAAATAAAAATTTCTCAGCACAGAAAATTAAGTGGAACAAAGAAACTGGGTACAACACACAAAAAAAGACATCAAAATGACAGCACTAAACTCATACATATCAATAATTATGCTGAATGTAAGTGGACTAAATGCACCAATAAAGAGACAGAGAGAGACACACTGGATAAAAAAACAGGATCCATCTATATGCCGCCTACAAGAGACACACCTGAGACTTAAAGAAACAAACTAAAACTCAAAGGATGGAAAAAAATATACCAAGCAGACAACAATCAAAAAAGAGCAGGAGTGGCAATATTAATCTCTGACAAAATAGACTTTAAAATAAAATCCACCACAAGGATAATGCAGGACACTATATAATGATTAAAGGGCCAATACACCAGGAGGACATAACTATAATAAATATTTACGCACCCAACGACAGGGCTCCAAAATAAATAAACTCCAACAGCACCTGAAAGAGAGATAGACAGCTCCACAATAGTGTAGGAGACTTCAACACACCACTTTTGGTGAAGGACAGAACATCCAGAAAGAAGCTCAACAAAGACACGGGAGAGCTAACTGCTACAATCAACCGACTTGATCTCAAAGACATATACTGAACACTCCACCCAACAGCAGCCAAGTATACTTTCTTTTCCAATCCACGTGGAACATTCTCCAGAAAAGACCACATATTAGGCCATAAAGCAAGCCTTAACAAAATCCAAAGCATCAAAATATTACAAAGCATCTTTTCTGACCGTAAAGCCATAAAAGTAGAAATCAATAACAGAAAAAGCAAGGGAAAAAAATCAAACACATGGAAACTGAATAACACCTTGCTTAAAAACTACTGGGTTATAGAAGAAATTAAGGATGGAATAAAGAAATTCATAGAATCAAACGAGAATGAAAATGCATCATACCAGAACCTTTGCGACACAGCAGAAGCAGTACTCAGAGGTCAGTTTATAGCAATAAATGCACACTTCCAAAAAGAAGAAAAGGCCATAATCAAAACATTAACCCTACACTACAACAAGGAGAAGGAGAACAGCAAAAGAAGCCTTCAGACACCAGAAGAAAGGAAATAATAAGAATTAGAGCAAAATTAAATTAAATAGAGAATAGAAAAACAATCTAAAGAGTTAACAAGACCAAAAGCTGGTTCTTTGAAAAGATCAACAAAATTCATAAACCACTGGCCAAACTGACAAGAGAAAAACATAAGAGGAAGCAAATAACCCATATAAGAAATGAGATGAGTGATATCACAACAGACCCAACTGAAATTAAAAGAATCATAACAGAATGCTATAAAAAATTGTACTCTAACAAATTTGAAAACCTAGAGGAAATAGACAAATTTCTAGAAACTCACTACCTACCTAAACTAACACAAACAGATGTAGAACAACTAAACAAACCCATAACAAAAGAAGAAATTGAAAAGGTAATTAAAAAACTCCCAACAAGAAGCAGCCCTGGCCTGGATGGCTTCACTGGAGAATGCTACCAAACTTTCAAAGAAGCGTTAACATGTATACTAAAGGTATTTCAGAGCATAGAAAAGGATAGAATACTCCCAAACTCATTCTATGAAGCCAGCATAACCCTGATACCAAAACCAGGTAAAGACACCACAAAACACGCAAAATTACCGACCAATATCCCTTATGAACATTAACACCAAAATCCTCAACAAAATTCTAGCCAATAGATTTCAGCAACATATCAAAAAAATAATTCACCATGATCAAGTGGAATTCATACCAGGTATGCAGGGATGGTTCAACATTAGAAAAACAATCAATGTAATCCATAACATAAACAAAACACAACACAAGAACTACATGATCTTATCAATCGACGCAGAAAAGGCATTTGACAAAGTCCAACACCCATTCATGATAAAAACTCTCAACAAAATAAGAATAGACAGAAAATTCCTCAGCATAATTAAGGGCATTGATACAAACCCAACAGCTAACATCATCCTAAATGGAGAGACTTTGAAAGTGCTCCCCTTGAGAACGGGAACCAGTCAAGGATGTCCTTTATCACCACTCTTATTCAACACTGTGCTGGAGGTCCTAGCCAGAGTAATTAGGCTAGAAAAAGAAATAAAGGGCATCCAAACTGGTAGAGAAGAAGTAAAAGTATCTCTATTTGCAGATGATATGATCTTATACACAGAAAACCCCAAAGAATCCACAAGAAAACTACTGGAACTAACAGAAGATTTCAGTAAAGTTTCAGGATACAAGATAAATACACAAAAATCAGTTGGATTCCATTACACCAACAAAAAGAACCTCGAAGAGGAAATCACCAAATCAATACCATTTACAATAGCCCCCAAGAAGAATAAATGTAACCAGAGACGTAAAAGACCTATACAATGAAAACTACAAGACACTACTGCAAGAAACCAAAAGAGACCTGCGTAAGTAGAAAAACATAACTTGCTCATGGATAGGGAGACTCAACATTGTGAAAATGTCAATTCTACCCAAAGAGACCTACAGATACAACACAATCCCAATCCAAATTCCACCTGCATTTTTTAATGAGATGGAGAAACAAATCATCAACTGCATGTGGAAAGGGAAGAGGCCCCGAATAAGTAAAGCATTACTCAAGAAGAAGAACAAAGTGCGAGGCCTCACACTACCTCATTTTAGAACCTATTATATTGCCACAGTAGTCGAAACGGCCTGGTACTGGTACAACAACAGATACATAGACTAATGGAACAGAATTGAGAACCCAGACATAAATTCATCCACCTACGAGCAGCTGATATTTGACAAAGGCCCAAGTCCGTTAATTGGGGAAAAGACAGTCTCTTTAACAAATGGTGCTGCATAACTGGATATCCATCTGCAGAAAACTGAAACAAGATCCATACCTCACACCATGCACAAAACTAACTTAAAATGGATCAAAGACTTCAACATAAAATCAAAAATTATAAAGATCATGGAAGAAAAAATAGGGACAAAGCTAGGATCCCTAATACATGGCATAAACACAATATGAACCATAAGTAACAATGCACAAGCACCAGAAGACAGACTAGATAACTGGGAGCTCCTAAAAATCAAGCATTTATGCTCATCAAAAGACTTCACTAAGAGTCAAAAGACAATCTACAGACTGGGAAAAAAGTTTTGGCTACAACAAATCTGATCAGCGTCTAATCTCTAAAATCTACAAGATACTGAAAACCTCAACAACAAAAAGACAAATAACCCAATTAAGAAATGGGCAAAGGATATGAACAGGCACTTCACCAAAGAAAATATTCAGGTGGCTAACAGACACATGAAAAAAAGCTCATGATCATTAGCCATTAGAGAAATGCAGATCAAAACTACAATGAGATATCATCTTATCCCAACAAGGCTAGCATTAATCCAAAAAACACAAAATAATAAATGCTGGAGAGGTTGTGGAGCAACTGGAACACTTACACACTGTTGGTGGGAATGTAAAATGGTACAAACACTTTGGAAATCAATTTGGTGCTTCCTTAAAAAGCTAGAAATAGAAGTACCATACAATCCAGCTAACTGGCTCCTTGGAATATATTCTAGAGAAATAACAGCCGTCACACGAATAGATATAAGCACACCCATGTTCACTGCAGCACTGTTCACAATAGCAAAAAGATGGAAACAACCTAGGCACCCATCAATGGTTGAATGGATTAGCAGATAATGGTATATCCACACAATGGAATACTACGCAACGATAAAGAACAATGTTGAAGCCGTGAAACATAACGTAGAGAAATCCGAAGGGCATTATGCTGAGTGAATTTAGTCAGTCACAGAAGGACAAATATTGCGTGAGACCACTATTGTAAGAACTCAAGAAAAGGTTTAAATACAGAAGAAAACATTCTTTGATGGTTACGAGGGTGGGGAAGGAGGGTGAGGGTTATTTACTAACTAGATAGTAGATAAGAATTATCTTAGCTGAAGGGAAGGACAGCACACACTACAGGGGAAGTCAGCACAACTGGACTAAACCAAAGCTAAGAAGTTTCCTGAATACAATCAAACACTTTGAGGGACATAGCAGCAGGGGTAGGGGCCTGGGGACCATGCTTTCAGGGGACACGTAGGTCAACTGGCATAACAAAGCTTATTAAGAAAATGTTCTGCATCCTACTTTGGTGAGTGGCATCTGGGGTCTTAAAAACTTGCAAGCGGACATCTAAGATTCATCAATTGGTCTCGACCACCTGGAGTAAAGGAGAATGAAGGACACCAAAGACACAAGAAAAGTATTAGCCCAAGAGACAGAAAGGGCCACATAAACCAGAGACTTCATCAGCCTGAGAACAGAAGAACTAGATGGTGCCTGGCTACCACCAATGACCACCCTGACAGGGAACACAACAGAGTCTCGGATGGAGCAGGAGAAAGTTGGGCTGTAGAACTCAAATTCTAGTAAGAAGACCAGACTTAATGGTCTGACTGAAACTGGAGGATCCCCAGAAAGCATGGCCCCTGGATTGTCTATCAGCCCAGAACTCAAACAATTTCTGAGGCCAACTCTTCAGACAAAGATTGGACGGGACTGTGGGACACAAAGTGATACTCATGAGGGGTGTGCCTCTTAGCTTAAGTAGATACAGGAGACTAAATGGGCGGCTTCTGCCCAGAGGTGAGATGGGAGGACAGAGAGGGTTAGGAGCTGCTTGAATGGACATGGGGAATCAGGGTGGAGGGGAGGAGTGTGCTGTCACAGTGTGTGGAGAACAATTAGGATCACGTAACAACGTGTGTATACATTTTTGTAAGGGAGACTAACTTGAAATGTAAACTTCATTTAAACTACAACAATAAAAAAAATTTTTTTTAATTAAAAAAGGCAAATTCAATATGGATATAGTATGTATTAATGCAGAAGTTATTTGTCAACATTTAAAGAGAAAGCCACATTTTAATATTTACCCCATTTGTGAAAGAGCTTATGTCACATTCCCTTACCAATATGTAACAAGAAAATAAATCTTCATCTGTAGGAACACTGATAAAAAACAGTAGAAATGGAAGCAAATATATCCTCCTTTCTACTAGACCAACTATTAATGTTACCACTCAGGAGTCAGGAAGATGTAATATCCATAAATCACTTTCACTACTAAGTGTATAGCATGTACTCAAATTGCCTAATTCATCCTCTCTACCTGTAACTATGTAAGTGAATGTTTATTTATTCACAAGTTTATTATTTCTGACGATCAATAACGGTTATGGTTCTTTTTGTTAAATGTATAATGTGTATTCAGAAACACGAGGCAATGCAATTCTTTAAGAGTTTAGCATGTATGGATATCAGAAGGCTCAGGATTCAAACATAACCTCATCAATGACAGCAACACACTTAGGAACTGTTTCTTTCTCACCCTTTGTAGGTATCTACATTCTAGTTTTCTAATAATAAATCATTCTCCTCATATAAAAATACTTACACAGTGGAAATTAGTAAATATTTGGTTATCATATACAGAGAGGTAGGCTTTTTTAGAAAGCAATTGTGGAACAGTATCTCAGATAAGTGTTTAGTAAAAGTCTGAAGTTCCACAACGTAAACATGAAAAAAATTATCTTGGCCTCAAGTAAAATTATAGTAGAATTTTTGATATAGCTCCTATAATATTCAGTCTTAATGAAAATTTCAATTCAATCAGCTAACCAGGGTTATTTAGCTATTAAAAATAAATAGATGATTTAACCTTTTGAATAATATTGTTTATTATTATACATCTGGAAGCCAGATAGCCTCTGGTTCTGATATTAACGTAAGTTTATGTCTGAATAGTCTTCCAGCCAGTAATGTCAAAAAGATTCAGCTGCTCCATAAAGTTCTTAGAGCAGGAAAGGAGGGCAATATAATTATGTAAAATATGTTTGAGGTCTTAATTTATATCTTAAAAGCACCAGCCTCCAGATAGTCTATTAGTTGTACTAAATTATTTAGAAACAAAGTCTTAAGGGACAGAACTACTACAATTTGAGAAAGGTTGTCAACAATGAGCACTGAAGCAAAAAGGGCTTCCTGATAAACTAGTACCTTTTAACTCACTTGTGGTGGTTGAAGTCTTCCTAATGTTATGGTTTACTAAGTATTATGAAAAAGAATCACTCAGGTCTAAAGCCTCTAATATATTTTTTCTACCATCATCCCATCTGTCATTTATTATTGAAGTTAGAACAAAAGCAGTTTTGTTTTGTTTGTTTGTTTTTAATTTTCATTTTGTTGACAAAAGTTTCCATGATAGGGTACTTTAAATAACACAGGTTGTCTGCACATAATCTTTTTTTCTACAACAAGGTGTTGATTTTACACAGTAACTCATAATCTTTTATATATATACAAATATATAACCAAAACCCATTGCCGTCGAGTCTATTCCAACTCATAGCAACCCTGTAGGACAGTAGAACTACCTATACCATAGGGTTCCCAAAGAGCAGCTGGTGGATTCGAACTGCTGACATTTCGGTTAGCAGCCAAATGCTTAACCACAGCACCACCAGGGCTCCATGTAAATATATATATATATATAATGTCAAGAAAAATCTAGGCTGTGCTTCTTTGTCTATCCTGTGCCCCCCACCACCACAGGGCCCTTGACTGTCCCTCTGCTGGGAAAGCACTTCCCTTACCTCTTCCTCTAGTTCATGCTTTCTGTCAGATTTCAGTTCAAACCTCATTTCTAAAGTCGAGTCCTCCTTCCCTGATCTCCAACTAGATCAAGTCCCTTTATTTAAACTCTCAAAACACCGGGCATCTCTCCTCCCTACCATTTGCTTCTGTGATGTTTTTTTTTTTGCTAGACTGACAATAAACTCCCTGAGAACAGAAACCATGTGTCCTTTTGTTCATCATTGTATTACCAGAGTTTAGCAGAGTACCTGGAATATATAGAAGCATATTAAATATCTCTTAAATAAATTAGTGAATGAAGCACAAGTATTTGAAAACGGCCATAAATCTTAATGGCTCCTGAATTTCATGGTAATAGTAAACTGATCATAAACCAATTGTGAGGATGGCACAGGACTGGGCAGTGTTTTGTTCTGTGTGAGTTCTAGCTGTTGGGAGACAAGCCTCCATGAATCCCTCACCTTTGTACGTGCCTTGGCATTAACAGCAAATTTGTTCCAGGACTATCTTTTCAGGAAGGTTTGCACAAGCAAATGGCCCTAGAAAGACGAAGATATGGAATTCCTCTGCAACTTTTTTACATTCTGGGAAAGTAATTATAGACCTTCCCCTACCTCAGAGACATTCAAGGATAATAAAAATAGGCATATGTAAATCCCCTTCTGAGAGTAGAATCACTTATATCCCAGGGTAATAAAGGGCTACCTTGTTTACCAGCAGCACTTACATAAGATTAAACCAGTTAACCAGTTGTCAATTTTGACATACAGTGACCCCATGTGTGTCAGAACAGAACTCTGCTACACAGGGTTTTCAATGGCTGATTTTTCAGAAGTACAGAACACCAGGTTTTTCTTCCAAGGTGCCTCTGTATGGACTCAAACTTTAGCAGCACAGCGCATTTAACAATTTGTACCACTCAGGGACTCCCTATATCCATTAAACAAGTTCCCATCAAGTCCATCTAGTCAGCTCTGACTTATGACAACCCAGTGTTTCAGAGTAGAACTGTGCTGCATAGAGTTTTCAATGGCTGATTTTTCAGAAGAAGGTTGCTACGCCTTTCTTCCAAGGTGTCGCTAGGTGGACTTGTACTTCCAACCTTTTGGTTAGCAGGGAGCCATTAACTGTTTGTACCACCCAGGGACCCCCTACATAGATTAGGGTCTTACTAATTTCAGGGTTTCTCTCGTGTCTCACCCTGTGTGTGCATGCAACACCTGGCCCTAATTGCATTATCCTGTTAGAATAGGAGATCAGGAAACCAATGCCAAGATGTTACTATTATTCTAAGTATTAAATGGTCTAAGTCCATTTGGGCTCATTGTCTCCCTATCTGCAAACTCTATGGTTGAGTGGCAAGTCAATCCAGCAGTTGTCATTGTACCGTTAATTAGAACTGCTTGATCGCTTGATACTAGTTCCACCACTTACTAGTGTTGTGATGTTGTACAAGCTATTTTACCTCTCTGAGTCTCAAGTAATCGTATTTGTAAAATGTATATAGTAATACATCAAAAGACCCTTTTGAAGATTAAATGCTGACTTCCGGGCAACATGGCACTATAGGCAGAAGCACCATGCCATCCCTCCACGGCAAAGATCCAAAAAACTAAGCCAAACAGAGAAAACGGCAGTCCTGAAACCCTAAGCATCAAATGAAGAAACTAAGAACTCAGCCAAGCACTGAATGGAATAAGAAACTGACAGAGAACAGAGAGCGAGGAGAGATACACGCAGAGGTCCCCTACCGGCTAATGCAGCACGGATCTGCCATCTTGGACTCCTATCAGAGATCAGTGAACAGGGGGTACAAGAAAGCAGCTTCATGGAGCTTCTAACAGAAGACAGAACAACCGGTAACCAGTGATATACACTTTCCAGCACCCCACCCGTCTTCATCCTCACTTGGCCTCCTCTGCTTCCTACGGCCAGTGTCTTGGCCGGGAAGCACCACCTTCACCTCAGTGCCACTTGGGTCCCACCCACCCACGCTGGTCGGCTCCCTAACTGCCATTTGTTGGCTGCTGGTGTTGCTTTTTTCCACTTCTTTAGATTTCCTCCTTACCTCTCACCACCTCCCCCTCCATTCTCTCAAATACCTAGCTCCATGCGCCATCTTTGCTTCTTCCTGAAAGGCTGTGAAACACTGCTAGAATGTGAAACTGCTTCCCGGCCCATGCTGCCATGCTGGTAGGATCCCAGGGCTTTTTTGCTTCTTTCTTTTGAATTGTTTGTGTTTTCTTTTTCTTTTCTCGAATTGGGGGCCTGTTCTAGGCAGGCAGTACTGCGCGGCTCAGGACCTAACCCCTCAGTTTGCGCAGCTGCACAGAGGGATCCCTGAGCGCATTTCTTTTTTCTTGTTTTTTTGAGGGACTTTTTTTTCTTTTCTGTTTTTCTTTGGAGGTTTTTCTGTTCTTTTTTATTATTATTTGTTTGTTTTGTTTTCTTTTCCCTCTTTTTCCCTTTTTGTCTTTCTTCATTACTCAGTTTCTCGTCTCTGTATACTTTCCTTCTCTTCCTGTCCCCTGAATACCTGGCACTGAGTGACACCTCTACTCCTTCTAGACAGGCTGTACTTCACGGCCTGGAAGGAACTTCCCCAGATCTCACAGCCACACCGGAGGGATCCCTGGGAGCTTTGCTGTTCTTCTTTCTTTCTAATTTTTATTTATTCGTGTCTTCTTTTCTTTTTCTCTTCTTCTCCTTTTTGTTTTTCTCCATTTCATAGTTTCTCATCTCTCCACTCCACCAGCAAGCTCCCCTAGCACTCCTTTTTGTTTGTTTGTATGTTTTTGGCTTCTATTCCTCTCTCCTCTCTCCCATACCCATCTTAGCTCCACACATCACAGTCTCCCCCCTCCATCCTGCCTGCCTGCACCATGCGCTGAACATCACACCATCAAGCAGCACAGGTAAGGCCTACCGGAACCTGCCCTGCACTGATTACCAGCTCGCCTTGGTGGCCGTACTAAATGCCACCAACACCCCATCCCAGCAACTACTCTTCAGCTAGACCTGCCCTGATGTACCATATCTGAGTGACTGACCATGCCAATTGGAGAAGGAGGAGAAAAGTACCGTGCCCAAAGACGAGCAAACAACAAAGAACACACAGCCTGCCTTCTCAGACATAGCCAAATAAAACAAAAAATCAGGACAAAACAAATCTACAATCAATAAATGAGGAAAATAACTACCAAATGCCCCAAAGAGAGCAGACAGTATCAAAACATTCACAAAAACAGGACAGGATTGTTTCAGTAGGTCCAAAATAAAACACCAGATGACTTTCCAGTAGAAGAGAAGGCACTAGAACTACCTGATAGGGAATTCAAATCTCTAATAGTCAGAGCTATCCAAGAGTTGAAGCAAAAAGCAGACAAAAATGAGGAAAAAATAGACAAATTCATGGAAAACACAGGCAAAAAAATGCAAGAATTCAGGAAAATTATGCATGAACAAAATGCAAAATTAATTCACAACTAGAAATCATACAAAAACAACAATTAGAAATCCAAAACATAAACAACAAGATTTCATAAATGGACAGTGTCATAGAAGGGCTGAGGAGGAGGTTTGAAACGGTGGAAGACAGGATCAGCAAAATTGAAGACAAACACTTGGATACAACTCTGAGGAAATATCAGAAAAAAGAATGAGTCAAAATGAACAGCCCTGAGAATTATGCAGGATACGATCAAAAGCAAAAATTTGCCAGTGATCGGCATTCCAGAACAGGGAGAGAAAGCAGAAAACATAGAAAGGATCATTGAAGAACTGCTAACAGAAAACTTCCCCAATATCATGAAAGATGAAAAGCTGACCATCCAAGAAGCTCAACGAACCCTATATAGGATAGACCCCAAAAGAAAATCACCAAGGCATATCATAATCAGATTCCCCAAAACCAAAGACAAACAAAGAATCCTGAGAGCAGCTCAAGAAAAACAAAAAGTCACATACAGAGGAGAAACAATAAAACTAAGCTCAGATTATTCAGGAGAAACCATGCAGGCAAGAAGACAATGGGATGACATATACAAAACCTTGAAAGAAAAAAATTGCCAGCCAAGAATATATATTATATATATCCTGCAAAACTCTCATTCAAATATGCTGCTGAATTAGGTCATTTCCAGATAAACAAAAATTAAGGGACTATGTAATAACCAAACCAAACTTACAAGAATTATTAAACGGAGTCCTTCGATAAGGCAACAAACATCAGCTCACAGGCTGAATCTAGGACACAGGATTTTACCAACCAGATACTAATCTAGGTAATGAACTCTTAAGGACTATCCAAAACCAAAAGAAATACAACAGGGAATCAGAGCAATTAATCTATAAATGACAACAACATCGGAACAATGAAAGAGTAATAAATGGTGTAGGCACAGGACCTGCTAATGGAGAGGAAGGCAAGGCGATACCAAGTAATAATAGACTGCTTCCAACTTAGAAAGATAAGGGTAAATTTCACAGTAACCATAAAGGAAGTTAACAAACCTACTCATCAAAATAAAGACAAAAAACATAAAGTCTCAGTAAAAACAAAACCTACAAAACCAAAAGAAATGAAAAAAATCCACAAATAAAAGGAATTCAGCTCAGGAGAGTAAGAGGAACAAAGAAAAAGTCAGCACCACAAAAAAAAAGCACTCACGAATCAAAAACACTGGAAATAACAAATGTTGGAGAGGCTGCAGGGAGACAGGAACTCTTATGCACTGCTGGTGGAAATGCATAATGATACAACCATTTTGGAAAATGATATGGCACTTCCTTAGAAAGCTAGAAATAGAAATACCATATGATCCAGCAATCCCACTCCTAGGAATATATCCTAGAGAAATAAGAGCTGTTACACGAATAGACATATGCACACCCATGTTCATGGCAGCATTGTTCACAACAGCAAAAAGACGGAAACTTCCTAGATGCCCATCAACAGATGAATGGATAAACAAACTATGGTACATACACACAATGGAGTATTATGCAATGACAAAGAACAATGATGAATCTGTGAAGTAAGTCGTAACATGGATAAAACTGGAGGACATTATGCTGAGTGAAATAAGTCAATCACAAAAGGACAAATATTGTATGAGACCTCTATTGTAAAAACTCATGAAAAAGTTTATACAGAAAAAGTAACAATCTTTGTTGGTTACAAGGGATGGGAGGGTTGGGGGAGAAATACTAAATAGACAATAGATAAGTGGTAACTTTGGTGAAGGGTAAGACAGTACACAATACTGGAGAAGCCAGCACAACTTGTACAAGGAAAGGTCATGGAAGCTCCATAGACACATCCAAACTCCCTGAGGGACTGAATTGCTGAGTGGAGGGCTGTTGGGACCATTGTCTCAGGGAACATCTAGCTCAACTGGCATGACACAGTTTATAAAGACAATGTTCTGCATTCTACTTTGGTGAGTAGCGTCTGGGGTCTTAAAAGCCTGTGAGCAGCCATCTTCGGGAGCAAGGGAGAATGAAGAGAACAGGACATAAGCAAAAGATTAGTTCAAAGGACTAAGGGATCACAGCTACCACGGCCTCCACCAGACTGAGTCCAGTACAGCTAGACGGTGCCCAGCTACCACCAGTGACTGTTCTGACCATGATCACAACAGAGGGTCCTGGACAGAACTGGAGAAGGATGTAGAACCAAAATTCTAACTCACAAAAAAAGACCAGATTTACTGGCCTGACAGAGACTAGAGAAACCCTGAGAGTATGGCCTCCAGACACCCTTCTAGCTCAGTGGTGAAGTCGCTCCTGAGATTCACCGTTCAGCTGGTGATTGGATAGCCCCATAAAGCAAAATGGGACTAATGAAGCACAGCAGTCCAGGGACAAGGACTAGAAGGCAGGAGGGGACAGGAAATCTGGTGATAGGGAACCCAAGGTTGAGAAAGAACAGTGTTGACATGTCATGTCGTTAACCACTGTCATAGGGCAATATGTGTACTGTTTAATGAGAAACTATTCTGTTCTGTAAACCTTCATCTGACGTACAAAAAAAAAATAATTATCTATGTGAGATCAAATTGACAACAGCAACTCAAAATGTTTGATGGGAAGCCTAGGGGGAAGTGTGTTGAAGACAACTGTGATGGAATAATTTGGAAAAGGATAGTGAGAATAGCAGCACAACTGGAAGAATGTAATCAATGTCACTGAATTGTACATGTAGAAATTTTTGAAATGGTGTATCTCTGGTTTTGCATATTTTCACCAAAAAAGAAAAAAGGTCCTCCAACGTCAAGAAGGGAGAGTGTTGACATGTGGGGTTGTTAACCAATGTCATAAAACAATATGCCTACTGAATGTGTAATGAGAAACTATTTGTTCTGTAAACCTTCACCTAAAGAACAATAAAAAAAAGACTAAATGCTATATGAAAATCAGTTAAAAATGTGGTTCCTAAATTATTGATGGTTATTATTGGCATTATTAATATTCTTTATTTATTTCCTCTGTTCAGGGAGCTTTTTATACTTATTTCCAAGTTTCTTGCTATGTACCACATAGTTAATACTACTGGATAAAAGATATATTCGAATTTTTCCACTTGTCCTTTCTTTTACATTAGGATAGAAAACATTTTAGAAATGGTTTCCCCTACTTCTTTGTAATTCACTGATACAGTCTATATAGATTATAATTCATTATGTAATACGTACTGAGTTTACATACATGTCAGGCACTATACTAGAATTTTCTTGTTTTATAGTATCAGTGTAATTAAGTATTCACTCAAAATATTCTAGCAATGTCCATAACACTGATAATTCAATAATTTTGATGATATAAAATAACAATGAAATTAAGAATAAAATACAACACAAAACTTGACAATGCATTATTTCAAAGCATTATTGCTTTCTTATAAGCATATTGCAAATTTATTTCAAGTAAAATTTGAAAGAAAGCCACACAAATCACTACCTAAAATAAGGAATATAAACTTCTAAAATATGGGTAAAAGAGAATGATATCAGAATCACAGGCAAGGCTGTTTTGAACTATACAAATCCTCTTCTCTCAGATATGCTCCTCTGGATAACTTTGATTTTTATTTTGTAGGTGCTAGGCATCTTTCTGGAGCCCTGATGGCACAGTGATGAAGAGCATGGCTGCTAACCTAAAAGTCAGTAGTTCGAATCCACCAGCCACTCCTTGGAAACTCTATAAGGCAGTTCTACTCTGTCCTGTAGGGTCACTAGGAGTCTGAAATGACTCAACGGCAACAGGTTTGGTTTTTGTTTTTGTTTTTGTTTTTTAGGTTTAGACATCTTTCTAAGGATCCCTGGTGGTGCAGTGGTTAAGCACTCAGCTGCTAATCACAAGGTTGGCAGTTCAAACCCACCAGACGCTCTGCAGGAGAAAGATGTGGCTATCTGCTTCTGTAAAGATTACAGCCTTGGAAACCCTACAGGGCAGTTCTACTCCGTTTTATAGGGTTGCTATGAGTCAAAATTGATTTAACGGCAGTGGGTTTGCTTTGGTTTTTTGCACACATCTATGATAGTTAAGGTTATGTGTCAACTTGGCTAGGCCATAATCCTGAGTGGTTTGGAAGTTATGATGTAGTTTGGCAGCTTTTTAATGATGTAATCACCTCTATAACGAGATCTGATACAATGTGATCACCTCCATGATGAGATCTGTTGTGAGCTGTCAATTAGTTGAAAGGGCATTTCCTTGGGGGTGTGGCCTGCATCCAATATAGGCAGACTTTCTGGAGAGGCTTGTGAGCTTTTGCTGGCTCTGGATCCTGCAGCTAGCTGCTGTTCATCTGACCTCCAGTTCTTGGGACTTGAGCTAACAGCTTACCTGCCGTCTTACCTGCCAATCTTGGGATACATCAGCCTCCACAGCCTGTGAACCAGAGGCCTGCTGTCTGACCTTCCAATTTTGGATTTGCCAGTCCCTGTGACTACGTGAGTTAGGAGAAACCTCCAGCCTAACCCACAGACTTGGGACTCTCCAGCCTCTACAATCACGTGAGCCATTTCCTTGATATAAATCTCTCTGTGTATATATTTATATGCTGCACTGGTTTTGCTTCTCTAGAGAACCCAACCTAAGACAACATCTTTCTAGGTGTACGCTGATATGGTCTTTTCTCCCACCTCCCAATGAAAACCACTAACCCAAAAGGTAACCTACGAATTGAAGTTAATTTGCCTATCATATAACTCTTTGTAGAAAAATGGTTAAAGCACCAATTGCTAACTGAAAGGTAGGCAGTTCAAAACCACCAGCCACTCTATGAGAGAAAGATGTGGCAGTCTGCTTCTGTAGAGATTTACAGCTTTGGAAACTCTATGGGGTTGCTCTGAGTTGGAATTGACTAGACACCAGTGGCTTTGAGGTTATAACTCTTTAGATTACTTTATTAAAATGCAATTGATGCTAATAAAACAAAATACTACTGGTTTTCATATATTAAATTATTGTTTAGTTCATATCACTATGCCTTTATATATTCTTCTTGAAATTTAGCATATGTGCAGAAAAGTGTGCAACTCATAAACGTACAGCTCAATGATTTTTCACAAAAAGAAATTATCCACATAACCACCACCCATTTCAAGAAATAGATTATTATCAGCATTCTAGAAAAACAGTTATGCCCACTCTCACTTTGCCACTTTCTGCCCTTAAAGTAACCACTATTTTGGATTCATTTGTAGAAACCTTTCCTTTCTATTTCTACTTTGCTAAAGCTTGTTATTATGTAAGAGATTTGAATTTTACCAAACGCCTTTTCTGCAGCTATTGAGAATACCTTTTCTGCATCTATTAAGATGATCATATGATTTTCATCTTTATTTATTTAGTAAATTATAGTATTTTTTGGATGCTGAACTAACCACTGGATTCTGTGAATAAAGTCAACTTGATGATATTTTATCCACTTTACAGGTCACTGAAATCTATTTGTTAATATGTTGTTCAGGATTTTACATCAATGTTCATGAGAGGGATTTCTCCTTATTGCATTATCTGATATTAATTTACCTGGTATATCTTTTTCTATCCTTTTACTTTCTGTGCCATTGTATTTAAAATTTTTCTATTTTAAGAAAAGAACATAGACTTGAATTTGGTTTTCTTTTTAATCTAATGTAACAATCTTTATATTTTGATTATTGGATTTAGTTTAGTCCATTTATATGTAATGTAATTACTAAAATAATGTAGTAACTTATTATTTTGTTTTCTGTTTACTCTGTTCTTTGCCTTTCTTCTCGTTTCTTGCCTTCTTTTGAATTTAATCAAATAATAGTTTTTCTCTTTATTAGCTACTATATTAGAGATTACAACATGTATTCTTTACTGACTAGGCATACTATACATTAGAACTTTTACCTCTTCTCAAACAACGTAAAGACCTTAGAAATTTAACTCTATTTACCTTCTCCTGCCTTTAGTGCTGTTTTCAAAATGCATTTTAATGCTACATATGTTTGAAATCCTACAAGACTTTGGTGTTATTGTTTATATAGTCAATATGTATTTAGATTTTATCCTTTACTTTCTTCTTCATTCCTTCTTACATTTATCATTGCTTCCATCAGTGATGGTTTTCCTTCTGCCTGAAGAACTCTTTTTGGAATTCCTTTTAATGTGAGATTATTTGTGACAAATTCTCTCCATTTTTATCTGAAAATGCCTTTATTTCATTTCTTTTTTGAAGGATATTTTCTCAATATAAAATGCTAAGTTAGCAGTTATTTTCTTTTATCACTTTAAAAATATCATTCCACTGTCTTCTGGCTTCTCATCATTTCTGTTGAATAATCACCTTTCAGGTTATGTTTGCTCCTTTAAAGGTAACTGTCTTTTTCTCTGGATACTTTTAATAATTCCTATTTTTATTTCATTTTCAACAAGTTTAACATGTTGTACCTTGATGTAGTTTATGTTTATCCTGACTGAAGTTTGTAGAGATTCTTGAATCTGTGGGTTGATGTATTTCATTACTTTTGGAAAATTCTCAGCCAGTATCTCTTCACATATTGCTTCTGCCCCATCCTGTCTCCTCTCTCCTTCTGGGACTCCAATTACATGTTTCATATGTCTCTTGCACTCTTTTCTGTAACTTCTATTATTTTACTCTCTGTTTCAGTCTCAGTATTTTCCACTGAACTGGCCTAGAAGTTCACTAATCCTCTCTTCTGCTCTAGTCTTAGTAAAGTGACAGAGAAGTATCCCAGTTCTAATCTTCTGTTAAACCCATCAACTGAGTTCTTAATTTCATGTACTTTATTGTTAGTTCTAATATCCCCATTTGATTATTTTTTATGAACTCAGTTTTCTGTTAAACTCTTCATTTCATTCCTCATTGTTGAGATTATTAATCATAGTTATTTTGAAGTCTAAGAAATCAAATATCTTGACCAACTGTGGATCTGATGTTTTCTTGGATTACAATTGAGTACTGAACATTGAATATGGAAAAATATATAAACTCTGAATTATATTATCTTCCTCCAGAAAAGACTTACTTTTCTTCTATCTTGCAGTTGAGTAGGTATGATGGTTAAGGTTGTGTGTCAACTCCGCTGGGCCATCATTCTCACTGGTTTGGCCGTTATGATGTAGTTTGCCAGTTATGAAATGATGTAATCAACTCCATGATGAGATGTACTATAAGCAGTCAATCAACTGACAGGGGGTTTCCTTGAGGGTGTGGCCTGCTTCCAATATATGTCAACTTTCTGGCAAAGCTCATTGGCTTCTGCTTGCTCTGGATCCTTCATCTGACCTCTGTTCTTGGGACCTGATCTAGCAGCTTACCTGCCGATCTTGGGACTCATCAGCTTCTACAGCCTGTGAGCTAGAGGCCTGCTCTCTGACATGCTGATCTTAGGTTCACCAACCTTGTAGCTATGTGAGCCAGGAGAAGCCTCCAGCCTGACCCATGGACTTGGGACTTTCCAGCCTCTATAACCACATGGGCCATTTCCTTGATATAAATATATCAATGCATATATAAATATATTTCCTCGATATAAATATATATGTATATATATATTTCCTTGATATAAATATATACACACACACATATATATATACACGCTTCATAAATGATGCATTACATTGGGCAAATCTTCTGCAAAAGATCTCTTTAAAGTGTTAAAAAGTAGAGGTGTCACTTTAAGGACTAAGATGTGCCTGATTCAAGCCATGATGTTTCCAATTGCCTTATACTCATGGGAAAGCTGGACAATGAATAAAGAAGACCGAAGAAGAATTGATGCCTTTGAATTATAGTGTTAGCAAAGAATACTGAATACACCATGGACTGCCAAAAGAATGAAAATCTCTGTTGGAAGAAGTACAGCCAGAATGCTCCTTAGAAGCAAGGATAGCCAAGACTTCGTTCATCTCACATATTCTGGACATGTTATCAGAAGGGACCAGTCCCTAGAGAAAGACATCATACTTGGTAAAGCAGAGGGTCAGCAAAAAAGAAGAAGACCCTCAACGAGATGGACACAGTGGCTGCAACAATGGGCTCAAGAGTAACAACGATTATGAGGATGGTGCAGGACGAGGCACTGTTTCGTTCTGTTGTACACGGGGTCTCTATGAGTCAGAACAGACTCAACGGCACCTAACAACAACAACATACGCTTCACTGGTTTTGCTTCTCTAGAGAACTCAGCCTAAGACAGTAGGGGAAGATCATCTTGAGTCAATTAGGGAATGAGATGTTTTAATACTGAGTTTAAATCGTGTGAAGGCTAATCTATTTACTATTTGTCCTTATTCCTCAAAATCTGAAGTGTTTATAAGGGCCCCCTTTTTCCGGGTAATACCTCATATTCAATTTCAGTCTCCCAAGCACCATGAGACTTCCAAATCTAAGTTTTATTTTTAGCTACTTTCTACCTGGATTCTTGGCTTCTTGCTTGTACAGCTGTAACATCAGCAAATTCCTCGAGGGGAAAAAGAGCACAGAATGCCAGGGTTGCATTTTTGTGGTTCTCTCTTCTCCAGAATCTTGGTTTCTCATGTCTTCACTACCTTGGTAGTCTTGAATTACAATTTTGTTTTGTTTTGTTTTTGTTCCCCCAATCCTGTGAGACTGCTGAAAGATTTTAGTAGCCATTTCTGCTTAGCATCTCAGCCTTCCTGCCTATGACACTTGCAAACCAAAAACGGTATTGACAAAAAAGCTCCAGAGAACGTCAGGCTAACTTCAGTGGATTTCCCATTCCCTCTAAGATCTCCATCCGTTAAGGCCTGTCTCCTTTGGTTGCTCTACGCTGCCTTCAAACAGGTATTTGGTGATCATATAATTTACCTAGCCTTCATAATTGTTCTCAGCTTGAGATTTGGTTTGATACAAGCTGCTCCATTATAGCCAGAAACAGAAATCTTCATCATTTTTTAAGATACTATGTATATGGCAATACTAAGTGGGAAGAAAAAAGGATACAAATCATGTAATAATAAAAGCCAATTTCAATAATAGGAATATATTCTGGAGACTATGAAAAAAAAGCTCTTTATTCTTTGGAATATCATATGAAGTTTTATATATTTCTGAGACAGTTAACAATGCAGCTTGAAATCCTTGAGGGCACTTCAAAATCGTCAAGGAAAGATTATACAATTTTAAAAGGTGTTAAAGAAGGAAACGGATGGTAAATCCTCCTAACAATCCAACATGAAAAACTGAAAGTAGTAACTGAATATCCAAGAAGAGTTTAATTTTTAAGAAAAAAATCTTTTATATTTGAACTTAAACTAATATAACCATCATCTCTTATATAGCTTGCTGTTTTCTGGCTCATATTTTTAATCACAATTGAAAATGTCAATACGTTTGTTTCCATACAAATTTGATGCAAATTCAAGTAAGAAGATGGTTTTCAAAGTGATAATTTTAAAATCTGTAGAGATTTTAGAAGCACTGAAACAAATGTTGAGATTGACCATGTGTGATTTTTGACATTAAAAGCAGTTACGGGTATTTCAAAGTTTATGTCTTTCCCTAAGACTGCCATTTCAAACTAGTCAATCCTCATGCACCCTGCTGGGAGTATAATGCTGGAAGACATTTGCTATAAGAGCTGCAAATGCCAGCAGTATCCCTAAAGGTCACTATAATTTTACCAGGTATAGTTAGAAAACCTATTCTCAAAATACTGAATTATAATTTTGCTGCATGATTTAAAGAATGTATACAATTTTTTTAAACTAAAAATAGTTCTACTAAAAGCTATATATGCATTGACACATACAACTTTATAACTTATATGGAAATAGAATTTTTGCTACTGTTAGCTAGCATGTATTGTTGTTGTTAGGTGCCGTCAAGCTGGTTCCGACTCATAGCGACCCTACATACAACAAAACAAAACACTGCCCGTTCCTGCTCCGTTTACAATTGTTGCTATCTTCTAGCAATTGCTGCAGCCACTATGTCAATCCATTTGTCACTGACCCTCTACTTTAACAAGTATGATGTTTTTCTCCAGAGACAGACTGGCCCCTCCTGATAATGTATCCAAAGTACATGAGATGAAGTCTCGTCATGCTCACTTCTAAGAAGCATTCTGGTTGTACTTCTTCCAAGACAGAAGGAAATGTTAATCACAAACAAAATGCTGCTACTTCTAATTTCAGAGATCCTACAATCATGGTTCTCAAAGTTTGATCTGGTGATCTAGGGGGATTCCTAATATCTTTTCAGGAAATTCACATGATCAAAACGATTTTCATTTGTTTGCCTATTGTCTCTTGTTCTCTCATGAGTGTACAGTGAAGTACACTTGTTTGTTCCTGTATTTTAAACATTTCCTGGATTCAGTTTCTAATACAATAAAAATCAATAGATAACAACCAATCAGTTGCCACTAAGTCAACTCTGACTTGTGGCAACCCATGTATATCAGATTAGAACTGTGCTGCATAGTGTTTTCAATAGCTGATTTTTCAGAAGTAGATCACCAGGCCTTTCTTCTGAGGCAGATCTAGGTGGACTCAAACCTCCAAGCTTTTAGTTAGCAGCCAAGCGTATTAACCATTTGCACCACCCAGGGACTCCATGAATAGATATAATCCACAAAAATAGAAGTTGTTTGGGGTTCTCAATAATTTTAATAGCATAAAGGGTCCTGAGGCCAAAAAGTTTGAGAACCAGTACCCTGCAACCTAAAATATAAAGAATGAAAATGATAACTAAAAAGCATTGCTATGTCTACAGAACTATTTTCTTAAGTTACACAAGATAAAAATAGTAAAATATTAATTATTACACATTGTGTTAATAAATCCTAAATATCCAAGTATATCAATCAAATATAATAAAAGTTAAATCAAAAAGCAAAGTTCACCAATATTAAAAATTCCTATATCAACAAATCAACAATAAAAAGACAAACAATCCAATTTAAAAAAAGGACAAAGGACATGAACAAACACTTCACCAAAGAGGATATTCAAGCAGCCAACCAACACATGAAAAAATGCCCGTGATCATTAGCCGTTAGAGAGATGCAAATCAAAACTACAATGAGATACTATCTCACCCCTGCAAAAATGGCACTGATCAAAAAAACAGAAAACAACAAATGCTGGCAAGGTTGTGGGGAGATTGGAACCCTTATCCATTGCTGCTGGGATTGTAAAATTATACAACCACTATGGAAAACAGTATGGCGTGTCCTCAAAAAGCAATCCCACTCCTTGGTACATACCCCAGAGATCAAATAACATTGACACAAATAGGCATATGCACGCCTATGTTCATTGCAGCATTAGTCATAATAGCAAAAAGATGGAAACAACCTAAGTGCCCGTCAACAGATGAATGGATAAACAAAATGTGGTATACACACACAATGGAATACTATGCAGCTATAAAGAATAACGATGAATTTGTGAAACACAACACAGGTGAATCTGGAGGACATTATGCGGAGTGAAGTAAGTCATCAAAAAAGGACATATATTGTATGATCCCACTTTTCTAAAAGACAAAAATAGGTATACATACAGAAGTCAACATTTTTTGATGATTACCATGGATGGGAGGGGGAAGGAGGAGGAATCACTCAGTAGACAGCAAACACTTGTTATTTTTGGTAATTGGAAAGGCAATACTGAATGCAGGTAAAGTGTGCACAATTTGACCAAGGTTAATGATGACACCAAGAAGTACACAAGATTAAGGGATGTTATTGGTAAATACTATAACATATACAATTCTGCAACAACAGCCATAACAACCAAAAAATATGTAAGTGGTTACACAGGTAGATATGTACACATACATGTATAAAGGAAGGTATATGTGTATATATACATGTACATATACAAGTATATCTGAAAGCATATGCATATATATGTTTGTGTGTGCTGCACATATATTCATATATGTAGTAAAGCACATAGACGGCACAGTCACAGATACTTCCCAGACATAACCAAACACCTTGCAGGACTGGTTTACTGAGTTTGAAGGCTTAGGACCATAGTCTTGTGGGACAACTAGGTCAATGGGTACAACATAGTTCATAAAGTTTTGGTTTTACATCCTACTTTGATGTCTAGGATCTTAAAAGCTTGCAAACAGCCATTTAAGATACAACTATTGATCAATACTCATCTGGACCAAAACAGAAAGAAGGAAACCAAAGACTCAAAGAAAAAACCAGCCTATGGGACTAATTGCCTACATGAACCACAGCCTCATCCTGAGACCAGAAGAATGAGATGGTGCCCGGCTACCACAACCAATCATTTTGACCAGGGACACAAAATATGGCCCCAGATAAAATGGGAGAAAATTGTAGAACAAAACTCAAATTCTTAAAAAAAAAATGCCAGACTTTCTGGACTTGTAGAGACTAGGGGAACCCCCAAGACTATTACCCTTATATATTATTTCAATGCTCACCTGAAACCACTCTCAGAGGTCACCTTTCAGCTAAATAACAGACTGGCTCATAAAAAATATATATATCTATCACCCATAAGTACTGTACTCCTTTAAGAAAAAAAATCATCTATATGAGACCAAATGGTCAACATTTATCCTAAAGGAAAGATGAGATGGTCAGGGGGAGGGTAGAGGAAGGGAAGCTAGATTAATGGAAATGGAACTACCAGAACAGAAATAATGAGAATGTTGACACAATGTGAAAAATGTAACCAATGTCACTGAATAATACATTTTGTTGTTGTTGTTGTTGTTAGATGTCATCAAGCCAGCTCCAACTCATAGTGACCCTATGTACAACAGAACAAAACACTGCCTGGTCCTGTGTCATCCTCACAATCGTTATGACTGAGCACATTGTTGCAGCCACTATGTCAATCCATCTCGTTGAGGGTCTTCCTCTTTTTCGCTGACCCGTACTTCACCAAGCATGATGTCCTTCTCCAGGGACTGATCCCTCTGATAACATGTCCAAAGTATATGAGACATAGTCTCACCATCCTTGCTTCTAAGGAGCATTCTTAGGAACAATATGTATAGAAATTGTTAAATTGGAACCTAATTTAATGTGTAAAGTTTCACCAAAAACACAATATATTTTTTTAATTCCTACAATCACAATACTAAAGTTTTCATGTTACTCATGTAATCTTCTGCCACTTTGAGCTATTTGTGTGAGAATCATAATGTGGTAGAAGAAATAGATTGTGCCTAAAAAAACAAAAACCCATTGTCATCAAGTCGATTCCAACTCATAGCGACCCTATAGGACAGAGCAGAACTGCCCCATAGGGTTTCCAAGGAGCGCCTGGTGGATTTGAACTGCTGATGTTTTGGTTAGCAGCTGAACTCTTAACCACTATGCCACCAGGGTTTCCATAGATTGTGCAAGTGCCCCTAATTCTTTTATCCTCTTTGCTCCTGGGATAAGTTAAAACTCTATACAAGGAAAGTTTCCCTTGCATAAAATAATTTTTATCTCAGCTATAGAACTTGAATGTCATCTTAAATAAGATCTTTAAAAAATGTCTCTTTCCCCAATTATAGAGCAAGTTGACTATTACCAAAAAAAGCTCATGAAGAAAATATATAGTTTTTAACAAAGAGAAAAGTGGGGTACTGTGTTTCTACTATACCCTTATTAGACTCCATATGAAAAGAATATCATCACCTAAGGATACGATAAAGGGAAAACTGTTGTTGTCGTTGTTGTTAGGTGCCATTGAGTCGGTTCCAACTCTTAGCGACCCTATGTACAACAGAACAAAACACTGCCTGGTCCTGCATCATCCTCACAATTGTTGTTATGCTTAAGCCCACTGTTGCAGCCGCTGTGTCAATCCATCTCGTTGAGGGTCTTCCTCTTTTTCACTGACCCTCTACTTTACCAAGCATGATGTCCTTCTCCAGGGACTGATCCCTCCTGACAATGTGTCCCAAGTATATAAGACGTAGTCTCACCATCCTTGCTTCTAACGAGCATTCTGGTTGTACTTTCAAGACAGACCTGTTCATTCTTTTGGCAGTCCATGGTATATTCAACATTCTTTGCCAACATCACAATTCAAAGGCGTCAATTCTTCTTCGGTCTTCCTTATTCACTGTCCAGTTTTCGTACGCATATGAGGTGATTGAAAATACCATGGTTTGGGTCAGGCGCACCTTAGTCTTCAAGGTGACACTTCTGCTTTTCAACACTTTAAAGAGGTCTTTTGCAGCACATTTGCCCAATGCAACGCATCTTTTGATTTCCTAACTGCTGTTTCCGTGGGTATTGATTGTGGATACAAGTAAAATTAAATCCTTGACAACTTCAGTCTTTTCTCCATTTATCATGATGTTGCTTATTGGTCCAGTTGTGAGGATTTTTATTTTCTATATTTGAGGTGTAATCTATACTGAAGGCTGTGGTCTTTGATCTTCATCAGTAAGTGCTTCAAGTCCTCTTACTTTCAGCAAGCAAGGTCATGTCATCTGCATAATACAGGTTGTTAATGAGTCTTCCTCCAATTCTGATGCCCTATTCTTCTTCATACAGTCCAGTTTCTCGGATTATTTGCTCAGCCTACAGACTGAATAGGTACAGTGAAAGGATACAACCCTGACACACACCTTTCCTGACTTTAAACCACGAGGTATCCTCTTGTTCTGTCCAAACAACTGCCTCTTGATCTACGTACAGGTTCCTCATGAGCACAATTAACTGTTTTGGAATTCCTATTTTTCGCAATGTTATCCATAATTTGTTATGATCCATACAGTTGAATGCCTCTGCATAGTCAATAAAACATAGCTAAACATCTTTCTGGTATTCTCTGCTTTCAGCCAGGATCCATCTGACATCAGCAATGATATCCCTGGTTCCACATCCTCTTTTGAATCCAGCCTGAATTTCTAGCAGTTCCCTGTTGATATACTGCTGTAGCCACTTTTGAATGATCTTCAGCAAAATTTTACTTGTATGTGATATTAATGATATTGTTCAATAATTTCCACATTCAGTTGGATCACCTTTCTTGGGAATAGGCATAAATATGGACCTCTACCAGTTGGCTGGCCAGGTAGCTGTCTTCCAAATTTCTTGGCATAGACAAGTGAGCACTTCCAGCACTGCATCCATTTGTTCAAACATCTCAATTGATATTCCATCAATTCCTGGAGCCTTATTTTTTGCCAATGCCTTCAGTGCAACTTGGACTTCTTCCTTCAGTACCATCAGTTCCTGATCATACGCCACCTCTTGAAATGGCTGAACGTCGACCAATTCTTTCTGGCATAATGACCCTGTTTACTCCTTCAATCTTCTTTTGATGCTTCCTGTGTTGTTTAATATTTTCCCCATAGAATCCTTCACTATTGCAACTCGAGGCTTGAATTCCTTCTTCCATTCTTTCAGCTTGAGAAACGCTGAGCATCTTCTTCCCTTTTGGTTTTCTATCTCCAGCTCTTTGCACATGTCATTATAATACTTTACTTTGTCTTTGCAAGCCGCCCTTTGAAACCTTCAGTTTTTTTACTTCATCGCTTCTTCCTTTTGCTTTAGCTACTCGATGTTTAACAGCAAGTTTCAGAGTCTCTTCTGACATCCATTTTGGTCTTTTCTTTCTTTCCTGTCTTTTCAATGACCTCTTGCTTTCTTCATGTATGATGTCCTTGATGTCATTCCACAACTCGTCTTCAGTCATTAGTGTTCAACGCGTCAAATCTGTTCTTGAGATGGTCTCTAAATTCAGCTGGGATATACTCAAGGTAGTACTTTGGCTCTCATGGACTTGTTCTAACTTTCTTCAGTTTCAACTTGAACTTGCATATGAGCAATTGATGTTCTGCAGTCAGCCCCTGGCCTTGCTCTGAATGATGATATTGAGCTTTTCCATCGTCTCTTTCCACAGATATAGTCGATTTGATTCCTGTGTATTCCATCTCATGAGGTCCATGTGTATAGCTGCCATTTATGTTGGTGAAAGAAGGTATTTGCAATGAAGAAATCGTTAGTCTTGCAATATTCAGTCATGCAATCTCTGGCATCGTTTCTATCACCAACGCCATATTTTCCAACTACCGATCCTTCTTTGTTTCCAACTTTCGCATTCCAATCACCAGTAATTATCAATGCATCCTGATTGCATGTTCGATCAATTTCAGACTGAAGAAGTTGGTAAAAATCTTCAATTTCTTCATCTTTGGCCTCAGTGGTTGGTGCATAAATTTGAATAATAATCATATTAACTGGCCTTCCTTGTTAGGCATATGGATATTATCCTATCACTGACAGCATTGTACTTCAGAATAGATCTTGAAATGTTCTTTTTGATGATGAATGCAAGGCCATTCCTCTTCAAGTTGTTATTCTCGGCATAGTAGACCATGACTGTCTGATTCAAAACGGCCAATACCAGTCCATTTCAGCTCACTAATGCCTAGGATATCAATGTTTATGGGTTCCATTTCATTTTAGATGATTTCCAGTTTTCCTAGATGCAAACTTCGTACATTCCACGTTCTGATTACTAATGGATGTTTGCAGCTGTTTCTTCTCATTTTGAGTCATGCCACATCAGCAAATGAAGGTCCCGAAAGCTTGACTCCAACCACATCGTTAAGGTCGCCTCTTCTTTGAGGAGGCAGCTCTTCCCCAGTCGTCTTTTGAGTGCCTTCCAACCTGGGGGGCTTATTACCTGGCACTATATCAGACAATGTTCCACTACTATTCGTAAGGTTTTCACTGGCAAATTCTTTTCAGAAGTAGACTGCCAGGTCCTTCTTCCTAGTCTGTCTTAGTCTGGAAGCTCAGCTGAAACCTGTCCACTATAAGTGACCCTGCTGGTATCTGAATACCAGTGGCATAGCTTCCAGCATCATAGCAACACGCAAGCCCCCACAGTACAACAAACTGACAAGATACATGGGGGAAAGGGAAAGCTAGTCTGCTTTTACTGTTATAATTTGGGAGTCATGATATATTTCTTTTGGAAACTTACATGAATGAAACTAAAATCACCACTAGCCAGCTGATCAGATTTAAGGAAAAACCAAATTCCTAGTATAGTTAATCCCCATGACCCCAGCCTCCAGATTTCTCAATAACACTAGGTTTAAAGCACCATTTACAATTTTAAGTGAAGAATAACCATTTCATTAAACAGTCTTCATGATTTCAGTGTTCTAGGTATATATAGGTGGGCTGCACTTGTGGTGACCCTGAATGTTAATGAACAAAAGCATCTCAGTAGATATAAAAGAGAATCAGGAGTGCAAAGATAAATGTGCAGTCAATATCACTCAGGATGCTACAACAAAGGTAATTAATCTGCTCTTACTAAAGTGCCTGCTACCACTGAAAGAGATAGACAATCTTTTCAAGGATATAATTCAATGCCAAAACTGTGTATTTTAAGACTATAGACATGATTTTCTTTTTATTTAAATAAATTAGATTATCCGTATGTACAGATCTCTAAGCATTTTAAAATCTTAAATTTGTAATGTAATATCTTATGTCATTAGGTATAGGCTTATTTGAAGTCCATTAGATAATTGGGAAATCTTGAAGTACATTGTATTTCTGATGTAGAAGCATCATCAAAATTACCATATCTCTTACATATTATGTTTCTACTAAAGTCAATATACCATTAAATTCAAATAATCTGAATGAAATTTATAATCAACTTATACCCAGTTTACAATTCAATTATATCCTAGCCTTTTCTGTTCACAATTGTTATATCTTAAATATACATTTAAATAATTTCCCCCTTCTCCAAAATAATTTTTTTTAATAAACTGTTTATAAATATGAACGAATCCATATGGACAGCCTGCTGGTTAAAAATATCTTAATATATCACCATTAGTCAAAATAATTTGCTCCCATTCTAGTAGGTAAATGTGGATATGTGTCCTGTATAGGATGACTTTGCATGTCCTCCAGGTAGGCCCAGAGGGCAGTGTTGGCAATAATGACCCATCTGTTCACTACTGGCAACTAGAAAACTTCTAATGAAGACAGATGTGGGTCACCCTGTACAAGCAGGCTACAGGGTGTTAATGAATCCACTTAATGGTCACTACCTGCCTCTCTTGACTGATTGATGACCTAAAAGGTTTAGTTTGAAAAGCAAAGAAGAGTATTTCAGGTACTCATTAGTCTTATCAGGGTAATGCTTTCACTTTCTCTTACATACTCACTTTTAACTACTTGTCTTTTTCTATTCTTAAAAAAAATTACTAATATTTATTAAATTCAGTCTTTTAAAATAACCTTGCTAGCACTTTTGAGAAATTAATTCTTTCTAAATTTCTCTGCTGACTGACTCAAAAGATATCAGCTCCATATTGTGATCCAACATACACAATACACAAAAGGTAATCTTTTCCTGGGTCACAGAAATCTTTAGTTATCTTTATATATAATTTTATAATTAATATCAATCTCTCTAAAATGTTGCTTTTTAAGTATTTTTAAATGTCATCAGCTACTTTGAAATGAAATTATTGCACTCTAGATCCCAAAAAGGATGTTCTCTTATAGAAATCAATTCATGAAATATTTATCCATGAAAAATGTATAGAGATGGTTATCCTACATTCTGAAAGATGCTGTGCGTGAGACTCAAGAATCATAATTTATGTAGTTGTTTTTCAGAATAAAATCTTTCTTACATTATACCTAAGTTCTTAAAGAAAATCTAATGTAGCTATAAATTGGTTATTAGAAAAACTGATACATATAAAAGGCAAAAATATGGAATGTAAAAGTGAAAACATACGACTTAGAAAAAGCTGAATGCAAAATAATCTTTTAAAATTAAGTTTGAAGGAGCTTCAATAGTTTATAAATTATATTGCTATATATTTCACTTTCTATGTAGAGATTAACGCAACCTGCTGTTGCCTTCAAGTCACAAATGGACAATTTATTCTTACAGCAAATTTACCAGAGTAGGCAACCATGAGTGACTTTTTTTGAGATTACTTGGCAACCTTTAACAGTCACAACTAATATGTGAACATGTGCACACAACGCAACATACACACACACATTCCTTGCCATTGAGTCGATTCTGACTTATAGCAACCCTACTGGACCGAGGAGAACCTTCCCATACGGTTTCCTAGTCTGAAATCTTTAAGGAAGCAGACTGCCACCTCTTTCTCCCACGGAGCAGCTGGCGGGTTTGAACCACCAACCTTTCGGTTAGCAGCAGAGCACTTAACCACTGTGCAATCAGGCCTCCTATATACACACATACTACCCCAATATCTGTATTTAGAGAGAAAAAGTATTCTTTTTAGGCTAATAAATTTAAAATATACAATACAAAATTCCATGTGGATTTTTTAAAAGAAAAAAAGCATAAGACCACTCTATTTAAAATTAGGCAAATTCAAAGTACAGTTCTAGACAACATAAACACATTATGAAGTGTAGCAAATATTAGGGTTTTTTTTTCATATAAAGGCTGTGATATAGCTGTTACAACTTCTATCTATCTTCAAGAAAACAATGTACAAGAATGAATTACATACGGTTGCTTAGTCACTCAAATAATCTTAAAGTATTATATTAGAAAAGTGGAGTCCTAGTGGCACAGTGGTTAAGAGCTCAGACTGAGATGGACTGACACAGTGGCTGCAACAATGGGCTCAAACATAGCAACAATTGTGAGGATGGTGCAGGACCACACTGTGTTTCATTCTGTTGTACACAGAGTCACTATGAGTCAGAACCAACTCAACAGCACCTAACAACAACAACAATATGGTTGACTGAGGGTAACAGACTACCTGATGGATTTAAAGACTAGAAAGTATGCTTTCTTGGAGCCGGTGCCATAATACCATTAGTTTTATGGCAGACAAGAGTTACATAAATTTTCACTGAGCTTCTATGATATCAGAACAGAATTCAAACCTTTAGTCTTCCTTGGAAAATTTTCCAATGATGCAGAGAAAACTCAAGTCATAACAAACTACATTATTTCAATATAAATCAGTGAATCTGTAACTTTAGGACTGTTCAAAGTCCCAAGAGATCTGGAAGATCTTAAACATCTTTCCATTTCAGGTGGGATGTATCCTGGCACAGATAAACTTTATGCACAGGATATATACAGACATTAGTACATGTGTAGCAGGCTATCAACACAGAAGGTCCATTCCAGATGATAAATGGAGTTAAAAACATAGGCTGGCATATGTGTGCCTTTGAAAAGAGGAGATAAAAGGTAAGTTCAGTGAAGTCTAGCTTTTAAGACATTATGCCAAACTTTAAAACATACAATCAGCAGTACATAAAAACGGGCCTCAACATGTTACACTTTTTACAATCTCTATTCTGACTCCTTGTCTAAACAATCTTGTATTATGTTTAACAACCTATTATTGATCTTCCTAGTTCTGAACTGGTGTCTCACTTCTCTACTTATAACCTAGTCTTACTCCTCACACCTGATAATTATACATTCGAACTTCCTGTTTTCCTCTGGATATACATCGTAGGTGCTGCCTTGGCCACTTTTATCCTCAACTCTGACTCTTAAGGCTGCTGCCTTCTAACAGGTCCACTCACCCTGAGAAAGAACAAAATAAGTGCTTGCAAATCGGTTCACTCTAATTGTAAAAATTCAGGTCGGTTCCAGTTTTGCTTCATCAGCCATGACTGAACCGGTTCGAACTCGTCCAAAACCCTGTTACAAAGTTCTCAGATAAAATAACCAATAAAGCAAATGGAGACCTGTGAGAGTCAGGAATTCTGGTTGCCACACAGGATGTTGAGATAGATTTAGGGATTCCAGATTAAAAGGAATAGTCACTAAATTAAAACAAAAAAGGTTCTACTGTGTGGATGAAGAACGACTCAGGTGATTGCAACCAATATCACAAAACAATATGTGTATAAATTTTTGTATGAGAAATTAACTTGGCAAGTCGGGGCCAAGATGGCAGAGTAGACAGACACTTCCTGTGGTCCCTCTTACAACGAAGACCTGATAACACAAGTAAATTGATTATATATGACAATCTAGGAGCCCTGAACATCAAAGACAAAGTTGAGGAATCAGACTGAACGGCAAGGGGAGGGAGAGACGGTTCAGATTCAGCAAGGAGTTGTCTGATCTGACCTGGCCAGCACCTGCACCGTGCAGGCTGGATTGGGTGGCATGCATGGTGAGGCAAGCAGTGGTGCTTGGGACGTGTTTTCCACATCAGGAGAGACTAAGTGGCAAAGAGTCAGCTCAACCCTCCAGAACCAGCGAGAAGCAGTGCTCAGTCAGTGACAGATATGTACATGCATCTAACCTACCTCAGGAATCAAACCCTCCACCTTTTGGGAAGGACCCCTCTCCCATTTATCTACCCCGTCCCCACTCTGCTCCGGATCCCAGTCCAGCTACAGCCCCACTGGGCCGATAGTAGGACCCATCGCGTGCCGTAAGCCATTCTCCTGGCTTTGGAAAGAGAACAAATTAACAATCAGGAGAAAATAAATTGCCAGCTCCCCTAAGCCAGGAATTCAGGACAGGCATAGCCCTTTTGCCTGGCCACAGGCATAAGGGGTCCATAGACTCTGAATGTCTTTCACCCCTGCACAGACCTGTGTGGGCCATTTCAACAGTGTAGGCCCTCATTAGCACAATACAACAGGGTATATATCTGAAGCCTATTCTCATCTATATCAGCTACAAAGGGCATTGGTAGATGCATGACATTTGACACCACCCTGCCAATTAAGCAGGGACCTCACCTATCCGCATCAGGGGCCTGAGGACTGGTGGTTCCACCCACTCCACTGAGCCACCCACAACAGGGGTCTAAGAATAAGTGGTGACTCCCAGTCCTTACAGCCAACAGCATTAGCTGCCCATAGCCCAGCTGCAAAACCCACCTTCCTACGCGCTCTAGGGAACAAGGACATGATTTCCACCCAGAAACTCAGAGGCAGCAGTCAGCCCCCTGCCTTGATCAGTGCATTACCTCCTACTACAGCAAGATACCTGTGTGTACTCCAATCACCACTTCCCGTCTACGACTGTAGGTGAGATCCTGCACCACACACTTGGTGACTGACTACCTGGACACATGAACTGAATCCACATAAGAAGAGTAAACAGCTTTCCAGGCTCACATACCTAGTAACAGTTCTAGCCACCTAGAGACAGGACATGAGAGCTTCAACGATGGCAATAATCAAACTGGCTCACATGATCAGCCTATTTGGGCATATCAAAATAAAACAAGAAGCTAGGACACAGTAAGCAAACATAAAATAAAAAAATATAATAACTTATTGATGGCTCAGAGACAAAAGTCAATATCAAATCACATAAAGAGGCAGACCATGATGGCTTCAGTAAGCCACCAAAACAAAGAATCAAGAAACTTTCTGGAAGAAGATAATTTCTTAGAATTATGAGAGGCAGAATTCAAAAGATTAATATACAGAACTCTTCAAGATATTAGGAAGGAGAACATGCAAGACACAGAACAAACCAAGGAACATACAGGCAAAGCAACAGAGGAACTTAAGAAGGTTATACAAGAGCATAATTATAAATTTAACAGGCTGAAAGAATCCACAGAGAGGCAGCAAACAGAAATCCAGAAGATTAACAATAAAATTTCAGAATTAGACAACTCAATAGAAAGTCATAGGAGCAAAACTGAGGCAATGGAAGACAGAATTAGTGAGACTGAAGAGAAAGCACTTGACACCAACTTACTTCAGGAAAAACTAGATAAAAGAATTTTAAAAAATGAAGAAACTCTTTTTAAGAAGTATGTGGGACTCTATCAAGAGGAATAACCTATAAGTGATTGGAATACCAGAATGGGGGTAATAACAGAAAATACTGAAAGAATTTTTAAAGATTTGATGGCAGAAAACTTCCGTGATATCGTGAAAGATGACAAGATATCTATCCAAGATGCTCATCGAACCCCACATGAAGTAGATCCCAAAACAAAGTCACCAAGACATATTATAATCAAACTTGCCAAAACTAAGGATAAAGAGAGAATTTTAAGAGCAGCTAAGAATAAACGAAAAGTCATCAACAAAGGAAGAGTCAATAAAACTAAGTTCTGACTACTCAGGAGAAACAATGCAGGCAAGAAGGCAATGGGATAACATACATACAAAACCTTGAAGGAAAAACACTGCTAGCCAAGAATTATATATCCAGCAAAACTGTCTCTCAAATATGATGGCAAAATTAGGGCATTTCCAGATAGTTAGTTTAGGGAATTTGTTAAAAGCTAACCAAAATTACAAGAAATACTAAAGGGAGTCCTCAGGTTAGAAAATCAATAACATCAGATAACAAACGAAGACTAGAACACAGGACAGAACAACCAGATATCAACCCAGACAGGGAAGTCACAAAAATAAATCAAAGCTAAAACATTGAAAATAGGGAAACAGAGAGGTCAATGTGTAAAACATGACAACATTATTAAATTATGTAATTATTAAATAATGTAATCATAGATCTTTCATATGGAAAGGAAGTCAAGGCGATATAAAGAAATTAAAGATTGGTTTAAATGAAGAAAAATAAGAGGTAAATATTAAGGTAACCACAAAGAAAACTAACAATCGTACAGATCAAAATAAAAAACAAGAAAAACATAAAGACTCAGCAAATACAAAATCAACAACAATGAAAAAGATGAAAAGAAAATACATAAAAACAACTCAGCACAGAAAATTAAGTAGAACAAAGAAACTGTCAACAATACAAAAAAAAAGCATCAAAATGACAACACTAAACTCATACCTATCAATAATTACACTGAATATAAATGGACTAAATGCACCAATAATGAGACAGAGAGTGGCAGAATGGATAAAAAAAACACGATCCGTCTATATGCTGCCTACAAGAGACACACCTTAGACTTAAAGAAACAAACAAATTAAAATTCAAAGGACTGGAAAAAATGTATATCAAGCAAAAAACAATCAAACAAGAGCAGGAGTGGTAATATTAATCTCTGACAAAACAGACTTTGAAGCAAAATCCACTACAAAGGATAAGGAAGGACACTACATAATGATTAAAGGGTCAATATGCCAGGAGGACATAACCATAATAAATATTTACACACCCAGTGACAGGGGTCCAGAATACATAAAACAAACTCTAACAGCACTGAAATGAGAAATAGCTCCACAATAATAGTTGGAGACTTCAACACATCACTTTCAGTGAAGGACAGAACATCCAGAAAGAAGCTCTATAAAGACATGAAAAGATATAAATGCCACAATCAAACAACTTAATCTCATAGATATATACAGAACACGCCACCCAACAGCAGCCAAGTATACTTTCTTTTCCAATGTTCTGGGACATTCTCCAGAACAGACCACATATTAGGCCATAAGGCAAGCCTTAAAAGAATCCAAGGCATCTAAATATTATAAAGCAAGCCCTAATACCATCCAAAGCCTCAAAATATTACAAAGCACCTTTTCTGACCATAAAGCCATAAAGTAGAAATCAATACCAGAATAAGCAAGGAAAAAAAATCAAATACATGGGAACTGAACAACACCTTGCTAAAAAACTACAGGATTATAGCAGAAATTAAGAACGGAATAAAGAAAGCCACAGAATCAGATGAGAATGAAAATACATCCTACCAGAACCTTTGGGACACAGCAAAAGCAGTGCTCAGAGGTCAATTTATAGCAATAAATGCACACATCCAAAAAGAAAAAGCGCTAAAATCAAAACATTAATCCTACAACTCAAACAAATAGAAAGAGAGCAGCAAAAGAAGCCATCAGAACCATAAGAAAGCAAATAATAAAAATTAGAGCAGAATTAAATAAAACAAAGAATAGAAAAACAATTGAAAGAGTTAACAAGACCAAAAGCTGGTTCTTTGAAAAGATCAACAAAATTGATAAACCACTGACCAAACTGACAAAAGAAAAACATGAGAGGAAGCAAATAACCCAAATAAGAAAGGAGATGGGTGATATCACAACAGACCCAACTGAAATTAAAGAATCATAACAGAATAATATGAAAAATTGTACTCTAACAAATTTCAAAACTTAGAGGAAATGGACAAATTTCTCGAGACACACTACCTAACTAAACTAACACAAACAGAGATAGAAAAACTAAATAAACCTATAACAAAACAAGAGATTGAAAAGGTAATTAAAAAACTCCCAACAAGAAGAAGCCCTGGCCTGGATGGCTTCACTGGAGAATTGTACCAAACTTTCAGAGAACAGTTAACATCACTACTACTAAAGGTTTTTCAGAGCACAGAAACAGATAGAATATTCACAAACTCATTCTATGAAGCCAGCATAACCCTGTGTCATGGATTGAATTATGTCCCCCAAAAAATGTGTATATCAATTTGGCTGGGCCATGATTTCCAGAATTGTGTGGTTGGCCTCCATTTTGTGATTGTAATTTCATGTTAAAGAGGATTAGGGTGGGATTGTAACAGCACCCTTAGCCAGCTCACGTCCCTGATCCAATGTAAAGGGAGTTTCCCTGGGGTGTAGCCTGCACCACGTTTTATCTCTCAAGAGATAAAAGGAAAGGGAAGCAAGCAGAGAGTTGGGGACCTCATACCATCAAGAAAGCAGTGCCGGGAGCAAAGCGCGTCCTTTGGACTAGGGTTCCTGTGCAAAGAAGCTCCTAGTCCAGGACAACACCGAAGAGAAGAAGGCCAACAGAGAGAAAAGGCCTTCCCCTGGAGCTGATGCCCTGAATTTGGACTTTTAGCCTACTTTGACTGTGATGAAATACACTTCTCTTCGTTAAAACCATCCACTTGTGGCATTTTTGTTGGAGCAGCACTAGATGACTAAGACACCCTGATACCACAACCAGGTAAAGACACCAAAACACGGAAAATTACAGACTAATATCCCTCATGAACATTGATGCCAAAATCCTCAATAAAATTCTAGCCAAAAGAATTGAACAACATATCAAAAAAAAATTCACCGTGATCAAGTGGGACTTATACCACGTATGCAGGGATGGTTCAACATTAGAAAAACAATCAATGTAATTCATCACATAAATAAAACAAAACACAAGAACCATATGATCTTATCAATTGATGCAGAAAAGGCATTTGACAAAGTCCAACACCCATTCATGATAAAAACTCTCAGCAAAATAGGAATAGAAGGGAAATTCCTCAATATAATAAAGGGCATTCACACAAAGCCAAGAGCCAACATCCTCCTAAATGGAGACAGTCTGAAAGCATTCCCCTTGAGAAAGGGAACCAGACAAGGATGCCCTTTATCACCACTCTTATTCAACATTGGGCTGGAGGTCCTAGGCAGAACAATTAGGCTAGAAAAAGAAATAAATGGCATTCAAATTGGTAGGGAAGAAATAAAAGTATCCCTATTTGCAGATGCTATGATTTTACACACAGAAAACCCCAAAGAAACCACAAGAAAACTACCGGAAATAATAGAAAATTTCAGCAAAGTATCAGGATAAAAGATAAACATACAAAAATCAGTTGGATTCCTCTACACCAACAAAGAGAACTTAAAACAGGAAATCACCAAATCAATACCATTTACAATATCCCCAAGAAGATAAAATACTTAGGAATAAATCTAACCAGAGACGTAAAAGACCTACACAAAGAAAACTAAAAGACGCTACTGCAAGAAACCAAAAGAGACCTACATAAGTAGAAAAACATACCTTGCTCATGGATAGGAAGACTCAACATTGTAAAAATGTCATTTCTAACCAAAGTGATCTACAGATACAATTCAATGCTGATCCAAATTCCAACAACATTTTTTAATGAGTTGGAGAAGCAAATCACCAGCTTCAAACGGAAAAGGACAAGGCCTCGGATAAGTAAAGCATTACTGAAGAAGAACAAAGTGAGAGGCCTCACACTACCTGATTCTAGAACCTATTATACCGCCACAGTAGTCAAAACAGCCTGGTACTGGTACGATAGATACATAGATCAATGGAACAAAATTTGAGAATCTGGACGTAAATTCACCAACCTATGAACAGCTGATATTTGACAAAGGCCCAAATTCTGTTAAATGAGGAAAAGACAGTCTCTTTAACAAATGGTGCTGGCATAACTGGATATCCATCTGCAAAAAAACATAACAAAACAAATAGCTCACACCACACACAAAAACTAACTCAAAATGGATCAAAGACCTAAATATAAAATCTAAAACGATAAAGATCATGGAAAAAAAATAGAGACAATGCCAGGAGCCCTAGTACATGGCATAAACAAAATATAAACCATAATGTTCACAACAGCAAAAAGATGGAAACAACCTAGATGCCCATCAACAGATGAATGGATAAACAAACTATAGTACATACACACAAAGGAGTACTATGCAACAATAAAGAACAACGATGACTCTGTGAAGTATCTCATAACATGGATGAAACTGGAGGACATTATGCTGAGTGAAATAAGTCAATCACAAAATGACAAATATTGTACGAGACCTCTATTGTAAAAATTCATGAAAAAGTTTACACACAAAAAGTATCAATCTTTACTGGTTACAAGGGATGTGAGGGGTGGCGGGGAAATACTAAATAGGTAATAGATAAGTGGTATCTCTGGTGAAGGGTGAGACAGTACACAGTACTGTGGAAACCAGCACAACTTGTACAAGGAAAAGTCATGGAAGCTCCATAGACACATCCAAACTCCCTGAGGGACTGAATTGTTGGGTGGAGAGCTGTGGGGACCATGGTCTCGGGGAACATCTAGCTCAATTGGCATAACACAGTTCATAAAGACAATGTTCTACATTCTACCTTGGTGAGTAGCATCTGGGGTCTTAAAAGCCTGTGAGCAGCCATCTAAGATACTCCACTGGTCCTAACCCTTCGAGAGCAAGGGAGAATGAAGAGAACAGGATACAAGGAAAAGATTAGTCCAAAGGACTAACGGACCATAGCTACCAAGGCCTCCACCAGACTGAGTCCAGTACAGCTAGATGGTGCCCAGCTACCTCCACTGACTGCTCTGACCGGGATCACAACAAAGGGTTCTGGACAGAGCTGGAGAAGGATGTAGAACAAAATTCTAACACACACAAAAAAGATCAGATTTACTGGCCTGAAAGAGACTGGAGAAACCCCAAGAATATGGCCCCCAGACACCGTTTTAGCTCAGTGGTTTAAGTCACTTCCGAGGTTCACCATTCAGCTGGGGATAAAACAAAATGGGACTAATGAGGTGCAGAAGTCCAGGGACAAGGACTAGAAGGCAGAAGGAGACAGGAAAGCTGCTGATAGGGAACCCAAGGTTGAGTAAGGACAGTGTTGACATGTAGTGCAGTTGTTAACCATTGTCATAGGGCAAGATGTGTACTAACTGTTTAATGAGAAACTATTTTGTTCTGTAAACCCCTCATCTGAAGTGAGAATAGCAGCACAACTGGAAGAACGTAATCAATGACAGTGAATTGTGCATGTAGAAATTTTTGAAATGGTGTATCTTTGGCTATGCATATTTTCACCAAAAAATAAAAAAGGTGAGAAGGGAGAGGGTTGACATGTCATGGGGTTGTTAACCAAAGTCATAAAACAATATGTGTACTGACTGTTTAATTAGAAACTATTTGTTGTGTAAACCTCCACCTAAAGTACAATTAAAAAAAAAAAGAATATAAACCATAAGTAACAATGCACAAACACCAGCAGATAAACTAGATAACTGGGAGCTCCTAAAAATCAAACACTTATGCTCATCAAAAGACTTCACCAAAAGAGTGAGAAGACAACCTACAGACTGTGAAAAAAAATTTAGCTATAACATAACCAATCAGGGTCTAATCTTTAAAATCTACAAGACACTGCAAAACTTCAACAATAACAAAAAATAACAAATAATTAAAAAATGGGTAGAGGATATGAACAGGCACTTCACCAAAGAAGACATTCAGGTGGCTAACAGACACATGAGAAAATGCTCACGATCATCAGCCATTAGAGAAATGCAAATCAAAACTATAATGAGATACCATCTCACCACAACAAGGCTAGCATTAATCCAAAAAACACAAAATAATAAACCCTGGAGAGGTTGTGGAAAGACTGGAACACTTACACACTGCTGGCAGGAATGTAAAATGCTACAACCACTTTGGAAATCAATTGGGTGCTTCCTTAAAGAGCTAGAAATAGAAGTACTGTACTATCCAGCAAGTCCACTTCTTGTAAAATATCCTAGAGAAATAATAGCCATCACACAAATAGATGTATGCACACTCATGTTCACTGCAGCACTGTCCACAACAGCAAAAAGATGGAAATAACCTAGGTGCCCATCAACAGACGAATGGATAAACGAATTATGGTATATTCACACAACGGGATACTATGCAACGATAAAGAAATACAATGAATCCGTGAAACATCTTATAACATGGAAGAATCTGGAAGGCATTATGCTGAGTGAAATTAGTCAGTCACAAAAGGATAAATATTGTATGAGACCACCATTATAAGAACTCAGGAAAAGGTTTAAACACAGAAGAAAACATTCTTTGATGGTTATGAGGGTGCGGAGGGAGGGAGGGAGAGGGGAATTCACTAACTAGATAGTAGACAAGAGTTATCTTAGGTGAAGAGAAGGACAATACACAATACAGAGGAAGTCAGCACAAATGGACTAAACCAAAAGCTAAGAAGTTTCCTGAACACAACCAAACACTTTGAGGGACAGAGTAGCATGGGCAGGGGTCTGGGGGCCATGGTTTCATGGGACATCTAGGTCAATTGGCATAACAATGGTTATTAAGAAAATCTTCTGCATCCCACTTTGGTGAGTGGCATCTGGGGTTTTAAAAGCTAGCTAGCAGCCATCTAAGATGCATCAATTGGTTCCAACCAACCTGGAGCAAAGGAGAATGAAGAACACCAAAGACACAAGAAAGATATTAGCCCGAGAGACAAAAGGGCCATATAAACCAGAGACTCCATCAGCCTGAGACCAGAACTAGATGGTGCCCAGATATCACCAATGACCACCCTGACAAGGAACAAAACAGAGAACCCCTGACAGAGCAGGAGAAAAGTGGGATAGAGAACTCAAATTCTAGTAAAAAGACCAGACTAGTGGTCTGACTGAGACCTGAGGAACCCCAGAAGACATGACCCCCAGACTCTGTGTTAACCCAGAACTGTAACTATCCCTGAAGGCAACTCTTCAGACAAAGAATATTCTGGACTATAAGACACAAAATGATACTCATGAAGAGTGTACTTCTTAGTTCAAGTAGACACACGAGACTAAATGGGCAGCTCCTGTCCAGAGGCAAGATGGGAAGGCAAAAAGGGACAGGAGCTGGTTGAATGGACATGGGAAATCCAGGGTGGAAAGAAGGAGTGTGCTGTCACATTATATAGGGATAGCAACTAGGGTCACATAACAATGTGTATATAAATTTTTGTATGAGAAACTAACTTGAGCTGTAAACTTTCACTTAAAGCACAACAACAAAAAAAAGAAATTAACTTGAGCTATAAACTTTCACCTAAAGCACAATTAAAAAAAAAACAAACGTTGATTAGATTTTCAGGGTTCTTTTTTCTTGTGTACTTTTTAGTGACATCATTTACCTTCATAAGGCTGTGTACATTTCACCCTTATTTGGTGTTACTTTTCCCATCACCAAAAACAACAATTGTCCACTGTATAGAGAGTGAATCCCCATCCTCCCTCATTCCTGGTAACCACTAATAAACATTAGTTTCTGTATATTCACTTGTTCATGTCATTTAATAAAAGTCAGAACATACAATTAAAAAAAAAAGAATGACTCAAACAAAATTCTAGCTTATAGAATTCAACATCATATCAAAAAAATAGTACACCACGACCAAGTGGGCTTCATACCAGGTATGCAAGGATGGCTCAACATTAGAGAAGCAATCAATGTAATCCATCACATAAATAGAAGAAAAGAAAAGATTCACATGATCATCTCAATCAATGCATAAAAGCCATTTGATAAAGTCCAGCATCCATTCCCGATAAAAACTCTCAATAAAATAGGTATAGAAGGGGAACTCCTCAACATAATAAAGGGCATCTATACAAAACCAACAGCCAACATCATTCTCAGCAGAGAGAGGCTTAAAGCATTCCTCCTGATAACAGAAACAAGACAAGGGTGCCCTTTATCACAACTCCTATTTAACATTGTGCTCTAAATCCTAGCTAGAGCAATAAGGTAAGAAGAAATAAAAGCATCCAAATAGAAAAGGAAGAAGTGAAACTAGCCCTATTTGGAGATGATATGATCATATACATAGAGAACCTTAATGATTCCACAAGAAAGCTACTGAAATAATAGAAAAATTCAGCACAGGAGCAGGATACAAGATAAACCTACAAAAATCAGCTGGATTCCTATACACCAACAAAGAGAACTTTGAAAAGGAAATCAGGAAAACAATACCATTTATAATAGCCCCTAAAAAGATAAAATACTTAGGAATAAATCTAACCAGGGATGTAAAAGACCTCTACAAAGAAAACTACAAAACACTACTGCAAAAACCAAAAGTGACCTACATAAATGGAAAAACATAATATGCTCCCGGACAGGAAGACTCAACATCGTGCAAATGTCAATCTTACCCAAAGCAATTCTACAGATATAACACGATCCCAATCCAAATATCAACAGCATTCTTTAACGAGATGGAAAAACTAATCACCAAATTTAGATGGAAAGGAAAGAGGCCCCAGATAAGAAAAGCATTATTGAAGAAAAAGAACAAAGTAGAAGGTTTCAAACTACCTGATCTCAGAACCTACTCTACAGCCACAGTAGTCAAAACAGCCTGGTACTAGTACAATGACAGACACATAGACCAATGGAATAGAATAGAGAACCCAAATGTAAATCCATCCACCTACGGTTAGCTGATCTTTGACAAAGGACCAAAGTCCACCAGATGGGGAAAAGACAGTCTTTTTAACAAATGATGATGGCAAAACTGGATGACCATCTGTAAAAAAAAAAAAAAAAAGAAAGAAACAGGGTCCATACCTCTCACTATACAAAAAAAAAAAAAAACTAAAAATGGATCAAAGACCTAAATATAAAACCTAAAACGATAAAGATCATGAAAGAAAAAATAGAGACAACACTAGGGGCCCTAACACATGACATTAAGAGAATCCAAACCATAACTAACAATGCACAAACACTGGAAAATAAACTAGAGAACTAGGAGCTCCTAAGAATTAAACACTTACGCTCATCAAAAGATTTCACCAATAGAGTAAAAAGAGAACCTATAGACTGGGAAAAAAAAAATTGGCTATTACAAATCCAACAAAGGTCTAATCTCTAAAATCTACAGGAAAATCCAACACCTCTACCACAAAAAGACAAATAATCCAATTAAAAAATAGGCAAAGGATATGAACAGACACATCACCAAAGAAGGCATTCAGGTGGCTACCAGATATATAAGAAAATGCTCATTGTAATTAGCCACTGGAGAAATGCAAATCAAAACTACAATGAGATACCATCTCACTCTGGCATTACTTTCATGAATCAAAAAAACAGAAAATAACAAATGTTGGAGAGGTTGTGGGGTGACTGGAACTCTTATGCACTGCTGGTAGGAATGTAAAATGGTACAAACACTATGGAAAACAATATAGTGCCTCCTTAAAAATCTAGAAATAGAAATACCATAAAAGTCAGCAATTCCACTCCTTTGTATATACCCTAGAGATCAAATAACAGTGACACAAACAGACATATGCACACCCATTTTCATTGCAGCATTATTCACAATAGCAAAAAGATGGAAACAACCTAAGTGCCCACCAACAGATGAATGGATAAACAAATTATGGTACATACACACAATGGAATACTAGGAAGCAATAAAGAACAATGATGAATCCGTGAAATATTTCACAACAGGGATGAATCTGGAGGGCCTTATGCTCAGTGAAATAAGTCAATCACAAAAAGACAAATATTGTATGAGACCACTACTATAAAAACTCAAGAAAAGGTTTACACACAGAAAAAAAAAAAAACTCTTTGATTGTTACAAGGGCGTGGAGGGGTGAGGAGGTGCCGTGTAATTAATTACTTAATATGGCCTTTCTAGCCAAGCTCTTGTAACATCAACCCAAGTGATTGGGCAGGACTGTGTGACAAGGTAATTGTGGCCCACCAATGGGACTGGTCAGTTTTGCCATCCTGCTGGGTTTGAAATGAGCCAACCCAGAGGCAGAAAAGAGAAGACCCCACCACCACCAAGGAAGAATAGCCAGGAACCAGCATGTCTTTTGAACCTGGGATCCCTGTGCTGAGAAGCTCTGGGACCCAGGAGACTGAGAGTGAGCTGCAACCCTGAAGACAGCAAGAAGCAGCATCAGAGAAGCAGTATCAGAGACTCAGCAGCAAAAGACCGGGCCACAGAGACTCAGCAGCAGGAGACAGCATGGTGAGTTTCCCAGCCCATGGAGAGAGAAAGCTGAGTGCCTTCAGGCAGAGGCCTAGGGCCAAGGAGAGGCATGCCTGGAAACACAGCTGGGAAGAGGCTATCCTGACGGAAGAACTATATCCTGAGTGTTCCTGATCCTGAATTGTAACTGTTACTTCCCTAATAAACCCCATAATCGTGAGTATGGTCTTTGAGTTCTGTGTGGCCACTGCAATGAATTATCGAACCCTGTAGAGAATGCTGTGGAAGGGACGGTTGGTGTCAGAATTGGTAAACATGGCAGAGAGAGGAGGCTTTTCTGGCTTCTGCCTCATGGGAGTCAGTCAGCCTTGCACTGTTGATATTGGTGCTCTTTTCCCTTGTGAAGGTAGAGGAGGTCAGACACTGCCCCCATGCCATTTTTACAATTGGCATCAGAAGCAGGATTCTTTGCAATGGCTCCAGACTCATGAAAGCATGGGAGTTTGTAAGAGAAAGAACGAAGGGGCCTAGGTAGTGAAACTTTGGATTCCTGTATGGTTGCTTTGGTTGTTGTTGCCTGTAATGGCTGAAGGAAAGGTTATGCTACACCTGAGGGGAGAAAAGGCCCACTAGGAATGGCCTGGGGCCAAAGCCAGGCCCAATAAGCAGGATGATTGATAGGGGCCAGGGTCTACTGGCTTCACCCAGCCAGAGGCCCAAGGCCATATGCATATGAATGGGAAAAAAGTCAAGTGGAGAAGACTAAATTGGAATGTTTTTAAAATGGTTATGTATTTAAGATTATGTGTTTAATTGAATGTACGATAGATATTGAATGTTTCTCTTACCTAGTGTTGTAAAGCAGACCTAAATGTATATTGGGTGTTATAGATTACAGAGCATGCGTAACTCCACTTTCAGCCAATACTTGATTGGATATGCTAAAAGGGGAACTAGGATTTGCCTGAGGGAAACACAAGTTGTTTAAACGCAGTAGACCTGTGTATAGAGTGGGGGTTTAAATGGAAAACCTGAGCCCACCCAGACTGGCATTTGAAAAGGCATGCAAAAGCACCCAGAACTGCTGAGAGAACAGATTTGCATTTGAAGGCAGGACCTGCAGAGAAAGATTAAAAAAAAGTGACTGTTTTACTTTTTGAATTTTGAGTAAGTGGTTTGCTATTGGATGCATTCCTGAGGCAGAAAAAGTCTGTGCCCATCAGAAGGAACCCCCTTCCAGGACTGGAAGTTAAAGGGAGCAGCGTGTATACAGCTTTGTCTGCTCACTTGTGGTGACCACCTGGGTCCACTCAATGAGTGGAAATGGGGCAAGTGCAGCAATAAAGAGATGGGCTGAGTCTGGACATGTTCCATTGGCACTCGTTGACCTAGCCCATGGGGGCTAGGGATGACAGAGAGAGAAAGGGCTGGTTGGTCAGAAAAAGGGAGTTGTGTGTGGACTCCTGAATTTATGGATGGAATCTGTTAACCTAGCCCAAGGGGGCTGGGGATGAAAGAGTGTGAAGGAGCTGTCTGAAGTGCCAGGAGGTGTGTGTGAATTCTCGAGCCTAAGGCTGCTACCCATTGTGACCTAGCACGGATGGCTATGGATGAGCTCACCAGAACCCAACCAAATGAAGAGAAAGATGTTTACACTGTGAACTGGTGTAGATGGATGCAATTTGATGGTTTGCTCTGGACTGGACTTTGCTTATGAATGCAGATGCTCAAAGTTCCAACCAGAACAGAAGATTCTTCAAGACCAAGGAACATGCTTGTCTCCTCAGGTACTGGTTTAATAGGGATGGGCAATTTAAACATTGGCTATCTAAAATGGAGGGAGATAAAGGCATGAAGTGGCTGGCTTACACACTTTTGTGGGTGTGCTTATACTCAAAATGAGAGGGACAAGGGAGAATCACCACTGCATAGATTCCTCTTTTCCTGATGGGTCTGGGGAAGAGAGGATGGGGGGAAGATGTTGATAAGATTATATAATTCAGTTGTGAGTGATGATTGTTAACAGGGTTAATTGTGATGTTAACAACTGTAATTGCAGAAGCTGTAAGAATGAAAGGGTAGACTAAGGGTGAGGCACTGCTGGACTGGAGTACAGCGGCCGAACCTAAAGTTCCTCAAAAATTTTGCTGTGCTGATACCTCGTGAAGCTCAGAACGAGGGAATAATCTTCTCTCAGTTGAATTTTATCAGAGGCCAGAAAGAGTAAAGATGATATGATTTTTGGAGAACCTGACCAGATCAGATGGACACCTGCAGCACACCTGAATGGCTGGAACCTAAATAACCTCACCCGGTGGACTCTTTGCCCTATTAAAGGACTAAGTGTTGATAACTGTTTTGGATTGATAAAATGATTGTGAGGGGGAAGTTATCCTCCAAATATGAAAGAACCATGGCTAGAAAAGCCAGCGAGTGGTCTGCAGTGTAATGAATTACTTAATATGGCCTTTCTAGCCATGGTTTTATAACTTCCATCCAAGTGACTGTGCAGGACTGTGTGATAGGGTAATTGTGGCTCACCAGTGGGATTGGTCAGTTTTGCCATCCTGCTGGGTTTGAAATGAGCCAACCTAGAGGCAGAAAACAGAAGACCCCAACACCACCAAGGAAGAACAGCCAGGAGCCAGCATGTCTTTTGGACCTGGGATCCCTGTGCTGAGAAGCTCCTGGACCCAGAAGACAGAGAGCGAGCTATAGCCCTGAAGACGGTGAGAAGCAGCAAGAGAGACCCAGCAGCAGGAGATGGCGTGGTGGGCTTCCCAGCCCATGGAGAGAGAAAGCTGAGCGCCTTTGTGCAGAGGCCTAGGGCCAGGGAGAGGCGTGCCTGGAAACACAGCTGGGAAGAGGCTATCCTGATGGAAGAACTATATCCTGAATATCCCTGAGCCTGAACTGTAACTATTACTTCCCTAATAAACCCCATAATCATGAGTATTGTCTGTGAGTTCTGTGTGGCCACTGCAATGAATTATCAAACCCAGCAGAGAGTGCTGTGGGAGGGACAGTTGGTGTCAGAATTGGTAAAGATGGCAGAGAGAAGAGGCATGTCTGGCTTCTGCCTCATGGGAGTCAGCCTTGTGCTGTTGATATTGGTTCTTCTTTCCCCTTATGAAGTTAGAGGATGTCAGACACTGCCCCCACACCATTTTTACAGGAGGGGAAATCACTAACTAAGATAGTAGAGAAGTGTTAACTTTGGTGAAGGGAAAGACAACACACAATACAGGGGAAGTCAGCACAACTTGACCAAGGCAAAGTCATAGAAGCTTCCTGGGGAAAAAAAAAAAAAAAAAACCTGTTGCTGTCAAGTCAATTCAACACATGCAAACATCTTGAAGGACTGAATTACTGGGGCTGAGGGTTGGGGACTGTGGTCTCAGGTGACCAAAAAACCAAAACCAAACCCGTTACTGTCGAGTTGATTCTAATTCATAAAGACCCTATAGGACAGAGCAGAACTGTCCCATAGGGTTTCCAAGGAGCAGCTGGTGGATTTGAACTTCCAGCCTTTTGGTTAGCAGGTCAACTGGCATAACACAGTTCATAAAGAAAATGTTCTACATCCTACTTGTTGAGTAGCATCTTGGGTCTTAAAAGCTTGCAAGCAGACATCTAAGATACATCTATAGGTTCCATCACATTCAGAGCAGAGGAGAATGAAGACAATGAAAGATACAAGGAAAATATTATTCCAAAGGATTAATGGACCACCTGAACCACGCCTGTACCAGGCTAAGCCCAGAAGAACTAGATGGTGCCCGGCTACCACCACTAATCACGCTGAGAGGGATCACAATAGAGGGTCCCGGCCAGAGCAGGAAAAAAATGTAAAACAAAATTTAAAATCACAAAAAAGACCAGATTTATTGGTCTGACAGAGACAGAAAGAACCTCTGAGACTATGGCCCCCGGACACCCTGTTAACTCAGAACTGAAGCCACTGCCAAAGTCCATCTTTCAGGCAAAATTAGACATGCCTATAATATAAACAATAGCACAGATGAGGAATGTGCTTCTTATGAGACCAAACGGGCAACACCTGCCCAAAAGCAAAGACCAGAAGCAGCAAGGGACAGGAAAACTGGACGAATGGATACGAAGAACCCAGGGTGGAAAGGGAAAGGGGGAGAGTGCTGACACCTTGCAGAGATTGCAATCAATGTCACAAAACAATTTGTGTATAAAATTTTTATAATGAAAAACTAATTTACACTATAAACTTTCAGTTAAAACACAATAAAATTTAAAATAAATTATAAAAAATAAATTAACTATATCAAAAAAATTGACTCGACAGCAACTGCTTTTGGTATTAATCAAAGTCTAAGTCTCTTGATGATACTTTTGTCTGTGGGGTCAGTTTTGAATATCAGTGTGTGCTGACCCCTCCTCCTGATAGTGATCCCAGACCCACAACATTCTTCAAGGCCAGAAGATCGGGCCTTTTGCCAAGGAAGCTGGATGAACCCCTGAAATTATTGCCCTGGGATGATCTTTAAAGCTTAAACCAAAAATATTCCCTGAAGTCTTCTTAAGACCAGATAATAGTTAAGCTTAACTAGTGAAAAATATCTGCCTTGGGCATTATGTTCTTTATAGGGCATCAAACTGACAACAACAACTTGAAAGATTAGGTAGGAAACTTAGGGGGCAGTGAGTTAATGTTAATGGGGGAGCAGCAACTTGGAAAAGGAGGGTGAGAATGGTTGCACAACTCAAAGAATGCAATCAGTGTCACTGAATTGTACATGTAGGAACTGTTGAACTGGTGTATGTTTTGCTGTGGGTATTCTCAACAACAAAATAAATTTTTTTAAAGCTAAAAAAATAAAGATAGGGCCTTTTGTTTCCCAATACAATGTAGTCATAACCCATCCAGTTTCCCTTCTTTGAGAACTGTGCATAGGGCATACACACAAATTGATCAATCATAATCAGTGATGATCATAGTACTCACACTCCATTTATAAATATTTTGTTCCAGTATAAAGACAAATAATCTAGGGCAGGGGTAATGGCTCAGAGAACATGGAAAAAAAATTAGAAACTGGAAGAATCATAGTATATCACTTTGACTTAAGTTAATGAATGTCTGTCAGTAAATTCCTAAAGAAAAAATATACACATATTTAAGCTTCCTACATTTTCAGTATCAGAGAAATAATAATAAACTATTTCTAGAGAAGAACATGATATATTTATCACTATAGTAAACACTACAGTAAGCACATCTCTTGCATTATTTAAATTAATCCTCACAACTATGAAATAGTTTTCATTTTCCAGAAAAGCTTAATAACAGTTAAACAATTTGCCCAAAGGCCCACAGCTAGCAAATAGTAGAGCAGAATCTAAACCCAAGTCTGACTTCAGTAAAGGACATGCTATAGTTTTTCAGCATTTATGACTTTAAACCAAAAAGAGGCAAGAAAAGTATTTTTTAAAGTACGCAATAGCAAGAAAGAATGCTCTGATTTTTTTTAAATATGTTAAGATTTATCAAATCAAAAACACAACTCCACAATAACGTATTTTATTTCATTTTTAAAAGAACATAGTTAAACATAGGTCTCTGTCACTATCCAAATACTCACTAACATATTCAACTATTTAAATAATGACTTGCCAAACATTTTACCCAAAATTCAATGTACAAATAGAAATCTGCTATTATGAATATGAAGATGCATGCCAACAGAAAAAGGACCCTGTACAAATCTGGGCAGAGGATCTGGACTGGGCTGCAGTCTTATGTTAGCTGTTGTCCTGATGAGTTCACTACTGGCTTTGTGGAAAGCTCAAGGCATTACTGCGATCCCCCTTCCCATCTCCTCCCACACCTTCTCCATTTCCAGGCTTAACATTTTATTGGTCCCAGTGTTTGTTTTTTGCCACGTGGCTGAGGATACTCTCATCCCAGATACCTTTTGTAACATACTATCTCACTGCTTATTTTCACTATTAAAAAAAACCTCACTGACGTCAAGTCGATTCCGACGCATAGCGACCCTAGAATGTAGTTTTTACACATTAAGTAATATCTGATATAAAACAGTATCATTGTCAACTACACACAAACATATTCACTAAGAAGTTCAATAAACATTTTTTAAAAATTAAGTAAAAGATTTTAAATATCTTGCAGAAACCCTTGGACGATTGTTGTGTGCTTGTGTGTGTGTGTAATAAATAATAAAAGACTGGTTTAAACTTAGGAAGATAGGGGTAAATTTCAAGGTAACCACAAAGAAAGTTAACAAATCTACTCATCAAAATAAAGAAGAAAAACATAAAGTCTCAGTAAGCACAAAATCTACAAAAACAAAAGAAACGTAAAATGAACTATCAGAATAAACAACATGAAAAAACTTCTCTACATCCTCCTACTTAAGAAGGATTATAACAATTTACATTGAATTTGGACATCTCCAGCATTAAAAAGCCCTCCATTATTTCCAACTGCAGGGTTCACAGTACTCACCAAGACAGCCCCTGTGGCCAGACAGGTTTAAGTGCCAACTACACACATCATGTGGTTTCTCCACTTCTACTTAATGAGAAAATGTTCTCATCTGCTACTCTCCATCAGTCTGTTGTCAAATATTTCCTTTAAGAGCCAGTTCAATATAATTTTATCCAACAATGTTTTTAATCTACATGTGTTAGACATATAAAGCTCAGTAAGACTCAGTCCCTGACTTCAAGACGGCATGCTCTGGTGGCAGAAATAGACAAGGAAATAGACAATCGTATTACAGCTCGGCAAATGCTACGATTGAGGTATGCATAAAGTACCAGGGGCTGAATCTCAAAGGATAAGTGGGAGTTAGCCACATGAAGAGAAAAAGGGCATGCCAGGGGAAAGACTTGCTTATGCAGAGGGAGAGAGGTGAGGGACAAGGAAGAGAATGGTAAGCTCAGGAAACTGGAGGTAAGTTCAATACGACAAACGTCTAGGATGCATATGGAAGAGAGGTAAAAAGTGAAGACAGAAAGTAGGGAGTTAAAGTTCAGGTTATAATAGCTTTATATGTCATGATAAGAAGTATTTTCTAACTAAAGTCCATGCCACTCAATCAAAAAAAAAAAAAAAAAAACCTCTGCAGTGGAGTTGATTCTGACTCATGGCAACCCTGTAAGACAGAGTAGAACTGCCCCCGTAAGGTTTCCAAGGCTGTAATCTTCAGGGCAGCAGACTGCCACATCTTTCTCTGCAGAGTGACTGGTGGGTTTGAACCACCAACCTTTTGGTTAGCAGCTGAGCACTTAACCATTGTGCCACCAGGGCTCGTTCATAATACGAGTCTCACTCAATATATCCCTATATTTCACAGACTATTTTTAACCGTCAGAGATTTATCTCATTCCTTCACTCATTCATTCAGCAAATGTTAAGGAAGACACCATGTGTTGTAGTTATCCAGTGCTGCTATAACAGAAATACCACAAGCAGATGGCTTTAACAAACAGAAATTTCTTTTCTTGCAGTTTAGGAAGCTAGAAGTCCAAGTTCAGAGCGCCAGCTCTACGGGAAAGCTTTTTCGCTCTTTTGGCTCTGGAAGAAGGTCCTTGTCTCTTCTGAGCTTCTGCTCCTGAGCAATCTTCATGTATCTTGGCATCTCTCTACCCCTAGCTCTGCTTCCTTCCTTGCTTGTTTAATCTCTTTTATACCTCAAAAGAGACTGACTTGAGATATACTCTACAATAATCATGTCTCATAAACATAACAAAGAAAGCCCATTCCCAAATGCACTTATAACCACAGATACAGGGGTTAGGATTTACAACACATATTTTGGGGAACACAATTTAATCCATAACACCATGTATTTTCTCTAGTTGTTTCCTGTATGTGATTTGTGGCTCCAATTAGATGGCAAACAAAATCCAGAGTTTTGTTTGTTTATTCATTTTTGTTTTTGTTTTTTTCACTTCTAAAGTCCTAAGGCAACTACTATAATGATCATACAATGTTCACTTCAAGGAATACTTGTTGAGTTGAAAAATTAATAACCTAATTATTATAGGATTATTTAAAATCATTAATCTAGTTTTTATTTTGGCAATAATCCTGAATTAGTAAAAGGTAAATAACACATAGAGTTATAGTGGCAAGGACTATGAAGTCTCTCCTTAAGGGAAAAAACTACCAGCTTATCTTTCTGTCTTCCATTTTAGGCAAGCTCCCTGAAGGAATGAGCAGACTATACTCACAGGATCCTCTTCTTTACCATTTAGTCTTCAATCTACTACTATCTGCTGTGTTTCACCCAGTCCACCAGAAATGCTTTGCAAAAATCACCAATGGTACCGAAATTCTGAAATGTCCAGTGGATAATTTTCAGTTCTCATGTTTATTAACCTATCCAAAGTATTAACACAGTTGGCTACTATTTGCTTGAAATTCACTCTTCCTCTAGCTACTCTGAGGTTACGCCTTCCTCATTCTAGTCCTCCCATTTTTAATCCTCCTTTTTGTTTCTTCCTTAGATTCCCCTTCCTTCATTTATCTATCAAATGTCCAGTCCCCCAAATTCAATCATCACTCCCCTTGTATTATCGAATTTAACCCAAAGACTGACTCCTAAATTTCTAGCCCAGATTTCTCTCAATTTTCTGACCACTTACAAGACATTTCTGCCTATATAACAAATAGATGCTTAAAATCATCTCACTCCCCAGCACTACACACACACAAACACGTGCATGCACATGCACACACAATCGAGGAGGCACACTTTCTATATTCTCTCTCAACTCTCTACAACTCCATTTACCTAGTATTCTAAGTTAGAGATCCAGGGGTCATCCTTAATACTTCCCTCTTATTCATCCTCCCACAATAAATTATTCACCAAATAAAGCCAAAGCTGCCACCTAAATTTCTGTCACCTGCTGCTCATCTCCAGTCTCATTTTCACTATCTTAATACAGCCATTCACTGTGGGAACCACTATGTATTACCTCAAGACTTCCCTACCTCTCTTGCTTCCACATTCCATCTATTTAACTCACAAGTGACTGTCCTATTCTTCTGAAATTACAAATTTGCTCATGAATCTCCTACTTAAAACCTTTACTGGCTCATAACCACTTGTAGATAAAAATAAAAATTACTTTCTCATACCTGCATGGTTTTGCCATCCTCATTGCCTGGAACGTTCTGCTCCACTGACAAATGCCTACTTATCCTTCAAAACACAACTCAAATATACCTTGAAAGCCTTCCTTGACCTCTACCATCCCCAAGGTGAACCAATGAATTTTTCCTCAGAAGTCTCATTGTACCTTATTTGTCTTTCATTTTATAATTATTTACATATTTCTATCTTCCATCAAAGTGTGAACTTAATACAAAAGTTTGTCCTAGTCATCATCCCTCCATCCACAACATATAGTAGGCGCTCAACCAGTGTCCATTAAATGACTAATAATAATTATTTACTGAGCATTACTAAGTGTCAGACACCATATTAAGCAATATACCTTGTGTGTGTATATGTATATATATAGGTATATATACATGTGTATTCTCACAATAATCTTTTTGTGGATATTATTATTCACATTTTAGAGGATTTAGGGGAAGAATATTGAGCTTAGACTGGTAAAATAACTTTCCCAAGATCACATAGTTAGTATGTGATAAAGAATTTGAATGGAGTCTAACTGCAAAGACTGAACTGTTTAACACCAAACCATGAATAAATCAAAGAATGCTTTATTTATTTTATATACTTCTTAACATTCCACTATGAATGAGTGTAACTTCAGCATATAAAACTCACTGATAACAGTACAAACTATTTTAAAATCAAACTTAATGACATCAATACTTTTCCAAAGGATACTGAATCATATTTAAGAAATAACCAAATGCTTCCAACCTCTTCCTCATTCTTTTTCTCATATGTAATTTTGTCTATTTATCTTTTAGCACATCGATTCTCTCCTCCCATTTCACTCAACACTTTTTTTCTCCTCTTTGAAACCCATAATTTAAAAATTGAGTTTTCTTAGAAAATTAAAAAACTAAGGACTCACACTTTTGAATACAGTAACTGTAATACAAACAACTAATTAGTATTTTGGGGGGAAAGCACATTTAATTGTGTGCAACTCTTCCTAAATCTTTGTTCAACCTCAAGCCCAAACTCTTTCAAAACAACCACCACATATTATTAACTGCAATGAATTGCCAATTGTCTGGCATAAATAATGCCAAACAATTAATAAATGTTAAAGACTAGCAATAATAAGTGAAAAGGTGAAATTTTTACATCAGAAACAATGGAACAGTCCATGCAAACAGAAAACTGTCTATAATAATATAATGACTGGTTTCAAAAAATATCACAGAAGACTATAAGTTATTTCTGCCTTTTGTGCCCTTAATATTAATCTTTTAGAATATTTTTACTTATTTGAAACTATAACTTTCTACTTAAGATCAGATGTTAGTAAATTATCATTAGGTAATCTTATCCTAGTCCAGAGTAAAACCTAATTCATAAATTACACCTTTAAAATACAACTTGTAAAATTCTAACAATTCTTATAAATTTCTATAGATAAATGAAGAGAAATGACAGATCTATAATGCAGTTTGCAGCCAAAATTTAAATAATATTTTAAAATACACTGTTCCAAGATATTTCCATCAGTCAGAACCTCCAAAAGAACTAAAATTTTTAATTTAGGTTTGCTTGATAGAACTACAAGGCAAATTTTCATATCTTCCCACATAATTTTTAAACCTCTGTTTTAGTAACTATGGGAAATGAATGAATAAATAAGGTTTTACGTCAATAAACAGCCAAAGAATTGGCGCCATCTAGTGAAATTTTACTCAATTTTTAACTGATAATGAAGCTAATACAGCAACTTCATAAATTTTGTTTTGCTAAATCAAAGTACTCTAATAGAAATAATTTTTAAATATTTTTGTATATTAAGAGAGCTCTTAAAGACCTTATTAATATTAGGAAATATATCTAAAAGATTTTTCATTGCCAAAGGAAGATATATTCCTGTAAAAAACATTCAGGTTGAACAAAAGTTAATATATGTGTTATTTAACAGAAATTATCAATAGATTAGAATGTCATAATACATTAAAAGATGACTGGAAACAACACTAGGTAAGTAATAGAATTAAACAGATCTCAAGGATAATTATGATAAATAAAAAACAATTATTCATAAAAATATTATATTTATGTCACTATATTGTATACCAGATTATATTATTATTTTTGCCATCAGGAAATGCTTAAATCTAAAGACATGATAGCACTTACTTTTTAAAATTATTTTACTGCTTTGGAACTTATTCTGCTATTTTTTAAGGTAATAGGATAAAAGGGAGGAAAGAGAAAATCTACAAATTCTCTAAACTCAAGTATTAAAATAAAACTGCTCATTTCTCAATTTCAGCAGTTTTATGTAATCCATTAATTCATTCAAAAAGCATTATTAAACATTATTTACCTCATTCCACTAACATTATGATTTAAAAAAAAAAAAAAGCAGAATGTAGATTCTTATCCTCTAAGAACTTATGGTTTAAATGGGAACATAAGATAAATATACAAAAAAAAAATTCAGATATAAGTAATAAATAATTTTATTCAAATTAATCATAATTCAGACAGAAGCCAATCCATCTGAAAGAACTCTTACAATTCAATAATAAAAAGACAAATAACCCAATTTAAAAATAGTCAAAGGATTTAAATAGACACTTATCCAAGAAAGACATACAAATGACCAATAAGCACATGGAAAGATGCGTGACATCAATAGCCACTGGAGAAATACAAATCAATATCATAATTAGTTACCATTTCAAACCCACTAGGATAGCTATAATCAAAAAGATAGGTAATAACAAATGTTGGCAACGATGTAGAGAAACTAGAACCCTCATGCACTGATGGAGAGAATGTAAAAAAAGACCACCTATTGTATTATTCCATTTATATAAAATGTCCAGAATTAGGCAAATTTTACAGAGACAGAAAATAGATTAGTGACTGCCTAGAAATGGGAGACTTGACAGGAAATGGGAATGACTGCTGATGGGTATGAAAGGTGAATAACATGTTCCAAAATTGATTGTGGTGATGCTTGCACAACTCTGTAAATATACTAAACCATTGAATTATACACTTTAAATGAGTGAATTTTATCTCAATAAAGGTGGTGGTGCAGTGGTTAAGGGCTGGGCTGTTAACCAAAAGGTTGGCAGCTTGAACCCACCCAGCAGTTCTGTGGGAGAAAGAAAGACCTGGAGATCTACTTCTGTAAGATTACAGCCTAGAAAACCCCATGGGGCAGTTCTACTCTGTCCCATCGGGTCACTATGAGTAGAAATTGACTCGACAGCCCCTAACAACAACAAAGCTGTTTATTAAAAAAAGAGAGAAGAAAACTACTAAATTTAGAAAGAAGTGCATTTTGAGGCAACCGCTAAAAGACATGGGGAAAAAAAAGATGAACTTGTTGAGAAACAACTCTGAAAAGACTACACCTCCTCCTCTAGCATGTGTGGGAATTTCCCCCATCATTGAGATATAAAGGGAAGAGAATGCTCTGGATTAGACACACCCAGAGGGTTCTGAGGCAACAACAAGAAAGAACTTTTAAAGATGTGAAAACCAGAGAGGGAAACCAAATTTAATAAGCCAAAAAGAGAAGTCTTTAAAAGGGTCAACCAAGCCACAAATCTGAGATCCAGGAAAACAAGAGAAAGAGCAATGGGCTAAAGACAAGTAAAGAGCATTCAAAGATGATTTCAAGGAATCATTACCTGTAACTAATTTTTAAGTACCATCTCTTATAAGGTTCAGTCATCAGCTGACTTTAAAAAGTCATGAAATGGAGTGAATCCATTAAGCCTATCCCACACCCAATTCACCAACCTTGCCAAGTTGTACTCTCTTTAACTGTTCTTAACATGTGGGAGTGTTATGATTTTCCTGGGGCCTTTAAAGCTAGTTACTTCTTGCTCTTTTTCCTAGCCTGGGTTCCCAAAATTAAGATATTTCTCCTGTCAGTCTACCAGTTACCATCTACTGAAAATTCTGCAGCACTCAACCACTGAAATCCCTTTCCATATTCTCGTTTCTATTCAGCTGCATTTGAGCAGCTAAGACTATGAAAGATATACAGAATAAGACGCAGTTTCTCTATCCTAGCTGAGATAGTGATTCAGAAGGAAAAGTTGTGCTGCATTTTCTAGGTGGTAGGCAAGAAAATGACAAGCCATAGGGTACATCCAACCTCCATCCAAGCCTAGCATGATGTAAGAGCAGTAGAGTTGCAGTGACTGTGAGCTTTCTAAATGGACAGAACTAAGACAATTTTATAATTGTTTATCACCTGATCACTTAATTTATCTCCAGTTTAGATACCTACAGGCACAACACACTTCGGATTTTGTTGTCACTAGAAACAATTCCTTCTCCATGATATTGAACTCTAAAGTTTTACCGTCAGACCAAAACCTCCTATTCTTTCTACTCTTCTATTCCTTCTCTCCTACCTAGCTGCTGTTGACACTATTTTCACCTCTTAATTGTCAACACCCCCCATTATTACAGCCCATCAAGCCCCTTCTGTTTTTCCCATCCCCTTGCCTACACACACACACACACACACACACACACACACACACACACACACACACACACACACACACACACACAGTTACCAAGTCTAGTCAGCTCTACCTCTGTTACCTCCCGCATGAGTCTCCCTCTATCTGACACCACTTCTAATATAGTTCATTATTTCTCATCTAAACTACTCTAGGAGCATAGCCAGCCTCTCTTTTCTCCAATACATCTTATTAGTGCTTGATTAATCTTCTGGAAACATAGCTCAAATACCTTCTGATCAAATTCAGTTAATGACCCTTTGTTGCCTATAAGCTCAAAACAGTACTTCTTTACATGGTGCTATGGGTTGTCTTCTGTCCTGCAAAAAGATATGGTGAAAGTCCTTATCCCTGGTACCTGTGAATGCGATTTTATTTGGAAATAGTGTTTGCATATGTAGTTAGTTAACATGAGTTCCTCCTAGTATGGCTAGTGTCCTTACAAGAAGAGGAGAAGAGACACAGAAACAGAGTAGAGACAGAGGCGGAGATTGGAGTTACGCTGCCACAAGCCAAGGAATACCTGGGCTACCAGAAGCTGAAAGATACAAGGAAGGATCTTCTCCTAGAGCCTTCAGAGAGAGAGAGTATGGCCCTGCTGACACCCTGAATTTAGACTTCTAGTCTCCATAACTGTGAGAGAATAAATTTCTATTATTTTAAGCTATCTAATTTGTGGTACTTTAATATGGCAGCTCTAGGAAACCAATACACCTGGCATTTGAGGTCCTCCAAAATATGTACCCACACTATTTTTCAGGCTTAGATTACCCTTACATGTAACCTATAGCCTATGTCCCATGAATAAGTCCCTGAGTTCCCAGTTCTAAAATTTACGTACTGCTGTAGCTGCTGCTCACCATGTTATTACCCTAGAAGAGAATTTACCTCAGGAATTCTGCTTGAATTTGCTAAGGAACTTATAAATAGAAAGAAACGAACAATGCAGTGTTTTAACACAAAAACCACCCAGTTTTTAAATAGCAGTATCTAACTTCGGTGTTGTAACTTTATTTTTTTTAATGGCCACCCTCACAAAAAGGTTTCCCTTCTTTTTTTCAATGATATAATTTACACTAGGAAAAAAAAAAAAAAGTGGCGATTTAAAAAGTGAATGCAGTATGGATAATATTCATAAAAGTGTGTCAGCGTTTATAGTTTTCAATGTAACAAAATAATAGAAAATTTAATGATTCCCTATGTCATAATAATCTACCATTTAGCATTATGTAAGCAGAGAAATTTAGAGTTTAGGGAGTGAAAAATAGTCCATTTTACCTCATTACCTCGAAATTTAAATTAAATATTTCTACATTTTATAAACAAATATTTGCTGACAAAATAAAGCATTGGGAAATGCCATATATAATAAAGTTCATATGTTTCAATTAGCTCATTCAATTTAATTCTTTATTCCTTTAATTGTTTATAGGGTAAACAAAGAAAAAAGTTATTCCTATGCTTTTATTTGTCTAGTTCCATAATACCCTAATGGAAAAAGTTGTATGTACAAATCTTCATTTTGTACAAGATATTTATTAGTTTCATAATACACTAAATATGCAAAAAATACCAATATTTTCACATTGTCTGCTCTAACTGTACATGCTATTTCATACCAAGATTCTTATTTCATCAGATTTATTTTCACAGAGGTGATGTTTGATAGAAAAAGAGGCACATCACATATTGTTACAACAGGTGAACAAATCCCTGGGTAAACTCACAAATATAAAAGAAAAAAAAAAGCATTAAAAGCATATACATAATCAGAGGTAAATTACCCTTAAATATGGTTTCAAATTTAAACTGTGTATTAGATCTCACTAGAAAAGACCACACCAACAATCAAATCTTCAGCTCTTTAGAGTATTCACGTCTTTTCCCTGCCCACTCCCCCCAAACACCAAGATTTTTAGTTTTATAATTCAGTATCTTTTAGAGTTTTTCCATGTATAGCAAATAACAATGATATACAATAGTATAATAAATCTGAGACAATATTTTAGTGTACAACTTACAATAATTTTAAATGGAAGAGCATTTAAGAGAAAAGCAAAATGGTGGTGGTAAAGGTATCTGAAACTGAGAGAGAACTATCAGATTCAGAAATTATTTTCCTGAAACTGACCTAAAAGTTAAGAGGTCAACATATTAATAATATCTTTGTACAAATAGAGAAAATAATATTTTACATTTAAAAGCTTTATACATATAAAAATATAAAATGATGTTGGTGTTTCAAAAAAACAGGAAATATTTTAGTTACTTCATGTATTTATTAAATAAATACTAACTGAGCCCTTATCATGTTTTAGGGACTGTGTTAAACACTAAAGATACAATGGTAAACGACACATAGTCCTCATTTTCAGGAAACATGCAATCAAGTGAAAATTTTATAGTCAATAAGAAAAGGATAAGAAAAGAAAAACACACTGAGGCTAATATTTAAATAAATGAAATTTATTTCATTATTATTCATTATAATTCCTCTTTATGTTGATATATTAAGCCATCTCACAATTTAAAATAATAATAATCTCAGACGATAGTAATCTCAACAGCAAGGTTAAAAGTGCAATAATACAGACATCATAATATTACTTTAAAAGTCATCTAATATAAACTTCTTTCCCTCTTCAAACAGTGTAGGATATCAGTATGAAAGTTTTTAAAATTACTTACTAGTTAGATTTCTGTATCTCTAAGAAGAGTGTTTTCTATAAAAAAATCAACAAACGAAAACAATTTTCTTGCTTTAATTTTTGCATATTTCTACTGACATTCAACAAGAAATTATATAGTATAATCTATAAAATAAATTCTATTAACAAATAAAACCTTCGTGAGAAGCCAAAAGTTTTTCTCACCTTTACTTCAGTATACATTGAAATAACTGTATCCATTAAATTCTACCGATTCTTAAATTAATACTTTATCTACTTTGAGATTTATAATAGCTACTCTATGAAAACAATTGTACTATTTATTCTGTTACTATGTTTTTTCTAATATTTCCATGAACAATATTTTTTGTTGCTAATTAATATTCAGGAGCCCTGGTGGTGCAACAGTTAAGCACTCACCTGCTAACCAAAAAGTTAGTGGATCAAACTTACCCAGCAGCTTCTCTGGAGAAAGCCTGGCAATCTGCTTCTGTAAAGATTACTGGCAAGAAAACCCTACAGGGCAGTTCTAGTCTGTCACAAGGGGTCACACTTTGAGTCTGAATCAACTCAACAGCACCCAACAACAACAATTAATATTCAGCAGAAGATAAAAGAAATCAAATGCAAGTGAAAATTCTCATTGAAATAGTTATTGATTTTTCAACTAGGAATCATTCACCCTTACAATAATGGATTTATTTTTAGAAAATCATTCTATAATCTCCAAATTTTTAAGTTTAATAATATACTGAAAGAAAAATCCAGGGATTTATTTGCCTACAAGTTCCAAATGAGTAAACTGAGATATAGATACAAAAGAAAAATATTAGTAGTATTTTGGGTTTTATATTAATTAAAAAAACCAAACTCATTGCCGCCAAGTCGACTCTGACTCATGGCAACTCCATGTGTTACACAGTAGAAGTGCTCCACACGGTTCTCTTGGTTATAATCTTTACATAAGCAGATTGCCAAGCCTTTCTTCCACAGTGATGCTGGGTGGGTTCAAACCATCAACTATAAGGTTAATAGTCGAGCGCAAACTGTTTGCACCACCCAGGCACCGTCTTTATATTATAAACATACACTATCCAGAAGAAGGAAGATGAAAATCTTAAAATGTACTGATCAGACTACTCTCAATATTATGCTTAGTTCTAGACATTGTGCAAAAAATGGGGGGAGGGGGTATTCACAAGCTGATGAAGGTACCTAGATGACTTCAAAGGAAAACAAGTTACCTTGAAATTAAATAATGAGAACAACCAAAGATACTTAGAACATTTACCCTAACTAGAAAAGATTTAAAGAGAGATTGAAAAGAAGTCATAGGAAAATAATAAGTAGGCAGGAAGCAGGTAAATTTAGGTTAGTTTAAGAAGGACACTTTACGAAATAGAGTTGTCCACCACTAAAACAAGAAACCTTAGGAGGAGTGAGTTCTATATCACAAGAAGTTCGCAAGCAGAGATAGTGACCACTTGACAGAGATATTTACTATGGTTCCTTCCACAAATACTCATTCAGTGATGAGGTACCAGGCACAGTAGATCCAAGAGAACTTTAACCTTGAGATAACAGGGTTCAATGATCTTAAAAACTACAAAATAGATGAAATAGCTACTTTTCAGCTTACCTTTTTTTCTTCTTGCAATATTATTACATCAAAAAATCGTGGGAGAAATGAGCAATAATTTTGCTGTTGCTCTTTCTTGATGTTAATATTTTCATACTGTGGTGACTTTCCCCTTTAGAAAATTCAGAGAGAAATTGAGACGTACTCAATTTCAAGTATTAAAAAAAAATGTCTATATAAGCAAAGAGAGTATTTTACAGCAACATTTCCTGATTTTAAAAAAAAGTATGTAATAAGATCACCTAGGTGTGTTAGACCGATATATTCTGGTTTTTTTTAAATATACTCATTTATGTTGGTTAGCTCTGCTTTTTCCAATTCATAAAATTATTATAAATCTATTGTAATAAGGATTCCAAAAAGAAAATAGAATATGGGATTTACATTATGAATTGGCGGGGGCGGGGGAAGCTACCAAAAAAGTTCCCTGTGTATTCCATGTACGACAAAAAAGTCTTTAAAATTTCAGAATCCCTTGGTATTTCAACTATTGCAAAAATAAGGGAAAAACAGCCATATGCTATTTATATCATAAAACAATTAGGAAAATGGCATAAAGATTCTTTGAAAATTAAAGTGAAGCTTACCTTCATTGAAGTTTAGACGACCCCAAGAAAGAATTAGAAACTGAATAAGCAGTGATTAAGAGGCCAAGCTTTGGAGGCAGATAGCCTGATGGGAATCCCAACATTAACTACTGGCTGTGTGACCTTAGGCAAATTACTTAACTTCTCTAGCTTCAATTTCTTCATCTGTAACTGGAATTAGTAATAACCAATTCTAAGGCTGCAATGATTAAAGTAGATAACCTATATGTGAATTGCTTAGTGCCATGTTGTTAGTTGTTAGGTGCAGTCAAGTTGGTTCTGACTCATAGCACTGTAATTCAAAGGCATCAGTTCTTAGGTCCTCCTTACTCATTGTCCTCCTTTCGTATGCATATGAGGTAATTGAAAATATCTTGGCTTGAGTCAGGCACGCCTTAGTCCTCAAGGTAACATCTTTGCTTTTCAAATACTTTATAAAGTGTTTTAAAGTGTTAATAAAGTGTCAGTGCCATACATGGCCCATAATAAGCACACAATGACTGTTAGCTATTATTATTATAAGAATCACATTTAAATATGCTATACTGACTACACTATTTTTTTTTTCTATTTCTTCAGCAGAACTGGAAAAAAATCTCATATTCAACATTTCCAACAAACTATACTGAACAAAAACAGATAAAAAACATAAAAACAAAAGTTTAATTAAAGTTACATAATGGCCATTATTTTCTTTGTTCTGCATTGCTACAATTTAAATAGACATTTAGCATCCCAGCTCACTGATAAATGCTGACTTCTTCACTGATTTTTATTCTCACAAAATTGAACAAATGAATTTGTTTTCAAAACCTCAAATGGGCATAAGGATAACAAATTTGTATCTAGGCTATCAGAAGTGTCATATATCATTTAGATGTGTGCCTTCACCAAAAAGAGACCTGTAAATTCATCTTTCCACTTAGGGTGGCCAAGAATCTCCACATTTATACTATATCATCTTGCCAGGATAATTCTGAATCAATCACTAAAACCAAAAGTCCAAAAGAGAAAAAACAGTAGAAAATGTCAGTTGCCACAAGGAAATAAGACAAGTCCAAATAAAGCTACAGTGAAGTTAGTCAAATCAAAGAAAACAAACAAACTATGGAAACGGTGAAATAACTGAAGCAGAACAAAACGCAATGTGTATGAATACATACCTGGAAGCAAAAAAGAAAGGACGAATAGAAGAAATGGGAAATGACAAAGACCAGAAAGAAAGCAAGAACAGGAAAAAAAAAAAACTGGGTGAGAATGGAAGGGGACAGGGTTGGAGAAATAAAAAGGACTGGCAGGAAAAAACTACCAAGCAAATTCAGAACAACACTGATTAGATAGAGTCTCGGTTATGCCTGGGATCCTTAGAAGTATAGTAGATTGGGTAGAAAATAATCATCATAGAACTATACGCCTTAACAAGGGTTGATTTTACATTATGTTAATTACATCTCAGTAAAACTGACATGAATAAGTAGGTAGGCAGGCAGAATGATAATAGATGAATATAGACAGATAGACAGACAGGCAAACACGCAAACTAGTCAATCTGGGGGAAAAAAGAATAGGACAAAAACAATAAACAATGAAAGCTTATGTCAGGAGGGGAACGATCAGAGTTAGAGCATTCTATAGACCTTGTGTTGTTTGGAAAAATGGTAAAGACACTAAATTTAAACTTCGTTAAGTTAAATATACATGTTTAAGTTCTGGTGTAACTACCAAAAGAATAAAACTACAAGGTGTATCTTCTACATTAGAATTTAAAAATAGGTAAGGACAATGGATCAGATTATAAATTCCCAAAAGCAGAGCCATGTTTTATTCTTTTTATCCTCAGTTACTACACTGAGTATTCCTGGCACACAGCAGAAATTCGAACAATGCTTGCTCAGTGAATAAACTGTAGCAGGGGAGTCCAAGTAAAAGCCTAAACTATGTCCATTGCTGATATATAGATATGTCTGAATCTGTCTGGTGAACGAATTGTGTATGTAATCACTATGGAAATCTTGGGGGAAAACTCATCCTATGAGAGGGAAAGAATCAGGCAGACAAGCTGGATCCTTTAAAAAAAAATTTAATCATCAGAAGGGGTGGTTGATTCTGAGGATAATAGGGTATTTTATTCAATTTTGCATTCCATGAACTCATGTGTAAGGCCTTACTGTAGGAGTAGCAGAAAGTAAAGACAAAAAAGAGTTATTTTACCAGAAATGGATTTACTAGCTAAAACTTCATAAATATTGCCTCCAACCGAATGTTATTGTTCTGATCACGCTAACTGAGAACACCTTCTAAATCCATCATGCAGTGAGAAGAATGAAGACAAGAGCCAGGGATAAGGTGGAGAATACTGGGTCACATTCTTTTATTTTTTTATCTGATCGTTTGCCTATTTTATAATTGTAAATTTTAGTACTTAGATACATGGCCTTTGTATTCAAGCATATCTCAGTCTAACTCTGCCACTTAATAGCTGCATGATCTTGAATATGTTATTTATCCCCTCTGATCCTTGGATTTTTCACAAATAAAATAGGTATCACAATAGTTACTAAACATGGTGTTGCTGTGAAAATTAAATAATACACGTAAAGCAGGTAGTACAGGATCTGGCTCATAGGAAAGCAATAGCTTTCAGATAGGTTATTCCAAAATGTACTTGTTGGACTTTTTCATACTGATTTTCCCTTTCGTAACAGCATAGCCTAGTCTAAATTATTAGAATACTTTATAAGCAAGAACTATATTAAAGGTATTACTACTTTTTTACTTACTGGACTATTTGATACTGTCCAGGACCAGGTCCTGCCTTTTGAGGTAAGTCTTGTCTTCCCAAAGAGTTGCCAAAGTGTACCCCTTTGTATTTCAAAGTTGCACTGAAAACATTCTAAAAAAAAAAGTGAGGATAAGATAGTTTAAATAAGTTGTAAAACAATGTTTAACTTTTCTTAAGTCTAAATCTAAAGCAAAAAGAGTCTCAGTCAAGGGGGTTCTACTTTGATAGATCCCAAGCTAGTTATCACTGCTGTGTCACATTCCACTCCGAGTCAGCCAGAATTCCCGAAGAAGTGTCTAGAACTTTTGTGTTTCCTCACCAACATGAATATATTTGCCCTTGGCAGTACATTCAGTAATCTAAAACTATGATAAAAAATAACTTTGTCTAAAAAAAAAGACACAGGAAACTTATGATTTAGGGAATGCCTATTAAAATGACCTTAATTAAATTAGATAAGAAAGTACAAACATCATCAACAGACATCAGATAACATCTAATTACCTGGTATATCATATCTGTGAATATTATATATGAATATAATATATTCACATAAATTTTTCAAACCGTTACAAATAGTCAACAATAAATTAAACATTTTATTGTTAATGCTATCAAAGCTTGGGGTCAGGATCAGTTCATTAATGCCAAAGGCATTATTTGTGACATGTAGATTTCAACAATCATTTTCCTTTATATCCACCACCGTAAATGTCAAAATTAGGCATTAACCATTAAAAACTTCACTTTAGTGAAGTTAAACTACTTTATTTCATCAGAAACTAATAAAATAAAAGTGTATAACATAAGAACAGTAGCTTCTCTTAAAAGAATTCTCTATTAACCTAAAACATTCTAAATTGAGCAATCATTTAAGAATTTTTTAGAAAACTCATTTTTTTAACTGATAGTAAACTCTAGTATATTTAACTTATTTTTAATTAACATTTGTAAAAATATAATTTTAAAACAAGCTTTTATTATTAAAATTACATATACATATCTATAATACTAAATGAAATCCCTAAAACATAAACTTACAGTTTAACTGCATAAAACAGTGTATCAGTTGTTCTAGGTGACTATTACTATCCAAAAACAGTAGAACATCTCAACTGCCGTTATAAACAATATTAACACCACTAATAGCAATAACATATGATAAAATGCATAACTCCAGTTCAAAATGGTAAATTAAACCCACGCCCACCCAATCTCACCAAATTTTTAAGAGTGTATAAAACAGACACAAGTGATCAGTTCTAGAAACTAGGAGGTTATCATTCACATGCTAGAAACATCAAGGAACTTCTGTAGGATATAGCGCAGCAGACACTAGACCCAGAAGACCTCACTGCTTGTGAAAAGAGCCTCAGCAGAACTCTGTAACATCTCCAGGAAGGCAGGAGCTAGAGGTAAGGATGGACTCTTGGTAGTGCGTAGGGAGCAATTCTCAAACCTACTAGCCCCTTTGGAGATTGGCACCAGTGCCATTACATGAAGTAATGACACTGAATGCTATGACCACTTTATTTTTAGCATAGATGGTTGGAAATAAATTGAAATCACTGTCACTGGCCCCTAATGAATACAGACTTCCCAATTAGAGAGTCATCAGTCCAGAAAGCTTTGGGCAGCCGCACTGAAATCCATAAAGAAAGTGGCACAGCACAGAAATAACCTACTGTGTGAAAACTTCTAACTTTTATTTCTCAGAAATTACCACAAACAACTAGCCCTCAGATATTATAAAATAAAAATTCAATAAAGTTAAATTTTCTCTTCAACCAGTTGACCTGAAGTCAGAACCTCGATGTTTGCGTGAAGTAAAATGGGATCTTTGTTGATTTTTTTTTTTCATAGATACAATCTCATACAGAAATTAAATAAGAGTTTTTCTAAAGTTTCCTATGCATTTATTTTAGCAAATATCCTTGTTTCTTCCTTGATTGGGGTATTGAAGGGTAAAAACCTGGGGATAGAGAAACAAGGACTTACCAGCTTGTGCCCAAGTAGGACACAGGCATGTGTTGGAATGTCTGGTGAACGAATAGAACTAACCAATCAAAAGGCAAATGTTAAAACTAATCCTGTGGGAAGTCCCTAATCATGATAACTTTTACCCAGTAAAAAAATCTTAGTGTCCAAAGAGTAGCAATGCTGAGTGTTTTCTGTTGACTGAATTTGCCTCCTAACAGAGGCAATTCCCACTGGATTTACGCCTGTGTCCTGTGGAGTGCAGAGAGGCTTTGAATAAATTCTAAAAGAGCTATTTCATTAAAATACTGATAGAAATCAGCACTACCTTTGGACTGCTCTAATAGAATATAACACAAACAGAGACAGGCATTATCCCCTCCACTTCACTCCAGCTCATCATGCAGCTTTTTCTGTGACAGAGGACTTTGGCGGAAATGCCCAGCAGAGAGCACCATCTGGCAAGAGACTGAAGTGCCTGGTGGAGCAGCAGCTGTATTCAGAGGAAACAGACATGTTTGGGAGCATAGTTAAGACAGCTCCTGAGGTCTTCCAGAAATAACAGGGAAGGGGAACTTTTCAGAAGGCTAGAGGTTCTCTACATCAATAGGTTTAGGCAAGAACCATTGCTATTTGAGTTATTAACATTATTATGATTCTATTTAGTATCCACAGTCCAATGAAGTCTGGAAAAACTTGTGTTATATAAATAAAAAGGATAAATCCTTATTTCATATAGGAATATTTTCTGGCATTGTAAATGGTCTCAAAGTGCTTGGATTACTGACGTGCAGATTCCTTCTAATGAATTATAATACAAAAATCTTCCCCCTTCATTCTGGACATTCAGTTTTAACACTATAAGCAATATAGTCCTATAAAGCACTATATCAAAGTAAGATATTATTATCATCATCATCATTAAGACAAGTAGTAAACTAGTTGATAGATATATCCCAAGCCCACCCCATTTGGTCTAAAAGGAACAGGGCCATGAATAAGAATTGAAAGAGCTATCTGTGATGTTTAATTTTATGTGTCAAGTTGGCTAGACTATGGCTCCCAGTGGTTTGTCCAAACACACTAGTCTAGCTGCTGTTTCATTAAGGTAGTCTAATATGTAATATAATCACCTTTCATAATGTAATCTAAGCTAATGTAATCAATTAATCATTTGAAAAGGGCGTTTCCTTAGGTGTGTTCTGCTTCCAGACTATAAATAGATATTTTGGCAGATCTCCCCCCCCCCCCCCTTTGTCTCTCTCCTTTGCACTCTTTCCATGGCCTGACCTACAGATCTTGGGATGCAAACCTGCAGGAGTTCTCCAGCCTGCACCTGACTATGGATTTTGGACTTGACAAATCCCACAATCACATGAACCAACTCCTTGAAGTAAATCTCTCTCACTGATATTTATATATCAGTGTGTGTGTGTGTGTGTGCATGTATACATATATATATATCCCTGATTGTTTCTGTAAAGAACCCTGACTAAGACACTATCCTATCAATCTCTATAACACATAGGGGTATAAGCAACACTGCTTTGGGACTCCTAACTGTAATACGGAAGAAAATAAGGCAGTTAGACTACCCAAAGGGTTTAGGCCTGAGGGAGCAGAGACAAATGCTATATCACCTAGCAGAAGAGTATAAAAAGCCACACAGCCTGTAACGTCTGTCAGAGCAGCAGGTGTACTAGAAGAGTACCAGGAGAAACTCTAGCATCCACTTAGAGTAGCCAAAAAGCAGCCTGTTCCTATAGGGTCAGTGGCAACTCCAGAGACTGCTGCAACCAACAGAGCTTTAGAAGAAGAGATAGTGCCTAGCAAAGTAACATATTCTCTTGCTAAAGTAATTGTTTTAGACCATCTTTCAAAAGAGATTATCTCACAGAGCCATGCATTTTAAAGTACATATGCAGTTATGATGGAAGAAATGGCAAAAATATCCCATTTCCCATATATTATACTTTATTTTTACTTAGAAATAAAGCAGTAATTTCACAACTGTGCAGATTTGTTCTATTATCATAATTGGCAGTTAAGTACCCAAATGCAGAACTCTGTTTTAATACAACATAGCCATGTTGGACACATTAAATATTTTATATATTTCATGAAGGAGCATATTTAATATATTGATTTACTACAGCCTACAGATGTCAAAAAATCAATATTTAAAAAAAATTTTAATAAACTTATCTTTTACATCAGATTGTTATACCCTAAAAGAGTATCATGTTAAAGTTTAATATCAGTTCTTTTAACACAGCAATTCAAGACCTTGATCAGAATTACATACAAGAAGCTTTCTTCAGGTGAATTCACATTACTGAGACTTCGTGATTCAACCGTTTAACGATTCTAAAGGTAATCCAGTGGTGTCATGGATTGAACTGTGTCCCCCAAAAAAATGTGTGTAGCAACTTGTTCTACATCATGATTCCCAGTATTGTATGACTGTGTAATCTGATGTGATTTCCTTATGTGTTGTAAACTCTATCATGATGAAATTATATGTAATCTCCTTATGTGTTGTAAATTCTGCCATTGTGATGAGGTTATGCTGATGAGGTTTACAAGATTAGATAGTGTCTTAATCCAATCTCTTCTGAGATATAAAAGAGAGAAGCGAGCAGAGACACATGGGAACCTCACATCACCAAGAAAGCAGTGCCGGGAGCACAGTGTGTCCTTTGGACGTGAGGTTCCTGCGCTGAGATGCTCCCAGACCAAGGAAAGACTGATGCATCACAAGGACCTTCTTCCAGAGCCGACAGAGAGAGAAAGCCTTCTCTTGGAGCTGATGCCCTAAATTTTGACTTGTAGCCTACTGGACTGTGAGAGAATAAACCTCCTTTGTTAAAGCCATCCACTTGTGGTATTTCTGTTAGAGCAGCACTAGATGACTAGACAAGTTGAAAGAGAGAATATAAAGAATACTGAAGACATAAATCGTTCAAGACATTAGTAAAATCCTTTCGTATGTATATAATAAAATCTATTTCATTTAAACCATGTGAATTGACAAGTACTTAACTCGCTAACCTCTGCAGTACTCAGGTAAATGTTCCATTTCAAATTAAATTTAAAAGCCTTTTGAAAATACTGAAACAAAATGACGAATAAAATTGATGCACACTTAACTCTAAACCACACTCTCTTTATGTCAAAAAATGTTGACAATACCAACATCAAGGTCACTGTCAACTTGAAAGTCATTAGCAAATAAAATATGACTTAATGGACGCAAACTCAGCATGGAGCTGCACGATTTAAAGTGAATGCTGTAATATAACTTGAAGAAAAATTACTAACTGCCGCTCCCACTGACGATGAAATGAATGAAGAAGGGGGTTTGCACATGTTCCCCCACATCTTTTCCGTAATTAAATATGGAAATGGACTTTATGAAGAATTAAAAGTCCCAAAGTGCATCAATTCAAACACTAATGGAATGCTTTCCAGTATGACAGCACGCAGGTAATTCCCAGCATGTTATCATCAGCAAATATGTCAATGTCATAATCCCACCAAAAACTTTGCTTGAAAATTCCACCTCTGAAAAGGACAATTCTGATCGTTCCTTGGGGTCTTCTAAAAAAAAAGAGAGAGAAGCTAGTTTTTATAATTCAAAGTGTTATACCAAATAATCTATATAGAGAATTTCTCTTTACAGATTAAATAAAGCCAAAATTTATCATTTGTTGGCTACAGTCTTAGACATCTCTGAACTCCAGAGTGGCTTCTGTATATGAACTATATGATTCCTTCAGCAGCTGCTATTCCCCAGTTCAGGGAAGAGCTCCAATAATTCTCCAAAATAATTTTCTTTACTTTCTATCAATGTTTTCATCTTGAAATGGAGACTACATACAATATTATCTTAAATAGCAGATGAATAGCCACAGAGATTTATCAGAAATTTGTATAAGATTTGAGTTAACATTATTACAGTATCACTTTGACAGTGTCTGTGAAGAACCTGTGCTTTTCTGCAGGAGAAACAGAAGAAAATAAAGCTTCCAGCAACTGAGCTTTGTCACTGTCATGGATTAAACCATGTCCCCCAAAAATATGTGTCAACTTGACTAGGCCGTAATTCCCAATACTGTGTGACTGTCCACCATTTTGTCATCTGAGGTAATTTTCCTATGTGTTGTAAATCCTATCTCTATGATGTTAATGAGATGGGATTAGTGGCAGTTATGTTAATGAGGCAGGACTCAATCTACAAGATTAGATTGTGTCTTAAGCCAATCTCTTTTGAGATATAAAAGAGAAAAGTGAGCAGAGAGACAGGGGAACCTCATACCACCAAGAAACAAGAGCCAAGAGAATAGCGTGTCCTTTGGACCCAGGGTCCCTGCACTGAGAAGCTCCTTGACCAGGGAAGATTGATGACAAGGACCTTCTCCCAGAGATGACAGAGAGAGAAAGCCTTCCCCTGGAGCTGGTGCCCTGAATTCAGACTTCTGCCTCCTACACTGTGAGAGTTAAATTTCTCTTTATTAAAGCCATCCACTTGTGGTATTTCCATTATAGCAGCATTAGATAACTAAGACAGTCAGCCTACCTCTCTAGTTCTTCTCTCAAATGAAAGATAAGGATTTCACAAAATATCACAATTCAATTCAAATCAAACTTTCCTGAATCTTCTTGAATATTAAGAACTATGTCTTTAATTCATATGTAAATCTATATTTTACATAACAGATTTTTTAAGATGATCTAGATTTTTATTCTAATAAATACAAATTGGATTGACTTAATAATTACTAATATAGGTCATCAAATAAGTTAGACCTATTAAAATTGTGAAATAAATTTTCTTATTATTATATCTGTTGTGTATGAAAAATAACTCTGCCAGAAAGAAATCAAGTTTTATATGTCAAAGTAACACTTATTCATACGTGAAAATGATTTTGTACATCTAGGGAAGCTTGGAGGCATATTCTAGCTTTCTAACAGACGATATATTGTTATGAAACAAAGAAATAGTATATTCAAAAAATATAATTTTGAACAAAAACTACTTTCTGAAATTTATTAAGCTAAGAATAATCAGAGAATTGTTTAAGCCAAAGCCAAGAATCTATGACTACTGTGAAAAATAAATACTAATTCCAATATACTAGACCAAAGCTTTTTTTCCCAGGATATTAAGCCTTATAACTATTGTAGAAGCTTTGCTATTCATCTAGTTTGAAATTTGCACAAAGGCCCACTAATCCCAAATTTGGTTAATTAACAGGAATATTAGTCATTTTGCTTTTCGTACGGTTGAATATTGAGTATGTTTCTTAGTAGTAAGGAATAAAAGGTACAATAACAAATAAATAGTATTTATTATGTGTCCAGAACTATTCTAAGTGCTTTACATGTATTCACTCATTTAATTCTGACATCAGCCTATGAGTTGCATACTATTATTATCCCCATATTTCAAATGAGGACACTGAGGCACAAAGAGCTTAAATAACTTGCCAACGACATATAACTATTAAAAGGTGTAGCCAAGGAACAAACCAAGGCAGTCTGGCTCTATTACACTGCCTCCCAAAGCTAATTTTAACCTAGCAGAGAATATCCTGATATTAAACCACATGACTTCCATAAACATCACTACAATTTCTATAGAATTTATCATATTCTGCTAAGCATACATTATTTAAATATCTAAAAAACTTGCTACTGTTTGTTGATGAAAACTAATTATTATGATGTTATTAACAGGATGATGGGATAGTCAAGGTCTGAAACACCAGGTATGGCATAGAGCTGGAAAATAAAATACTCCTGGGACAAAATATCCCATAGCCAGAAAGAAATGGGAAGTCTCACAGTGTGCAAAGGAGACATAACTATAACTTACAATTTCTTTAATCTCCATTTTACCAGAGGTAATCTGGTTCTTCATACATTTTACAACATGCAGCAATCCATCAAGGTCTTAAAACACCTCCAACTATTTTACTTGAGCATAAAATGAATCATTTTAGTGCAGACCATAAGCAGTCAGTTGAACGAAATCAAATTATTCTCTTCCCTGATCAGATACCTGCTAAGTCTATTATTATCATCATGATTTAATACTATTGTCTAGCCAAAAAAATGTTTTTCAATTATTTCTATGTTTATTTCCTCTCTTCCTTATTTTGGCATTGTAAAACATTGTTGGATCCACGATGAATTCTTACCTTAGCCCCAGAACATAAACCTATTGGGCCAAATCATCGCACCCACTGAAAACAGAGAGTAAGTAAGGAAATAAAAAGTTATTCAAGGAGGCTCCGTGTGTCAAGTGTTCCCAGATATTTACGTTCATTCAAGTACTCACAGATATCCCAAAGATTCTATTGCAAGTAGAATAAGGAAAACTTTGGCTTAGTTGGGAATTCAGCTTCATTAAAGTTCCACAAAAACATACTAATATTTCTGGTATCTGTTTTATTTCAATAGTTCAAAACCCCAAAAGTGAACCAGCTGAATTGGCAGAGTATGGACCTCTGAAAAGCTGCTCACCATAAAGTAATGAAAACACCAGCAACAAATATCAAAATCAACTTTTTTAGAACTCTGGAAATTAACCAAAGGCTTTTAACAATTGACATTTACTTAAGAAAAATGGTGGAATCTCAGTAAGAACAGCAGAGTTTCTGACATTTTAATCTGCCCTATTCCCATCACTCTCTCCTCAGGTCAGGGTAGCCTTGAAAATGAACAACCTTGTAATCATGGTGAAAACTATCAGCCTAGAAACACCTACAGGGGTCAGAATTGGTTTGGCACTACCCAATACCACCATTCAGAGAAGTGTACTATTTGACCTGCCTGGCAGTACCACAGAAAGCCCCATTTGCAGGACTTGTCTGTATCTGACCTGCCTTAAACCTGCTCAGTGCAAAGAGCTGTTTTATAGCAGTTAAAATAATTGAAGTGGGGAACTTCTAAGTTGCCCAGGTAATGGGAATCATGTAAATGCAAATCTCTCAACCCATCTGCCAAAAACTATATAGCTCAACAAGAAAAATAAAACCATACAAAAGCCACACATTTAGCACAATTAGAAGATAAAAGATCACCAGCAACACTAGAACATAAGAGAAAGGGAAGGAACAGATTCTCCCCTAGTGGCTTCAGAGAGAGCATGGCCCTGCTGACACCCTGGTTTTCAACTTCTGGGCTCCAGAACTGAGAAAATACATTTATATTTCTATTGTTATGGCATCCCTAGGAAACTAATAGAGATTTTGATACTGGGAAGCAAGGTGCTGCTGTAAAAAATACCTAAAAATGTGGAGGTGGCTTTGGAACTAGGTAATGAAGAGAAGCTGGAAAAATCTGAGGCATTTGATAGAAAAAGTCTCAATTGTGTTGAAGAGACTGTTGGACGTTAGAGGCAATTCTGATGAGCTCTCAGAAGAAAGTGAAGAGAGCTTCTATCATCGTAGAGAATATATATACATCATAAACAGAATGTTGCTAGAAATATGAACATTGAAAGTGCTTTTGATGAGATCTCAGATGAACTGAGGAACATTATTGAAAACTGAAGGAAAGGCAATCCTTGCTATAAAGTGGCAGAGAAGTTGGCTGAACTGTGTTCTTCAGTCAGGTGGAAGGTACAATTTGTAAGTGATGAACTTGGACATTTAGCTGAGGAAATTTCCAAGCAAAGTGTGGAAGGTACAGCCTTCTTCTTGCTGGTTATAGTAAAATGTGAGAAAAAAGAGATAAATTGAAGTAGGAATTTTTAAGCAAAAAGGATTCAGTGCTTGATGATTTGGAAAATTCTCAGCCTATACAGATAGCATGCTCTGGAATCAAAGCCAACAGTGTGGCTAGATAACTATTTGCTAAAGAGATGAGATGTGTGATTTATGGATTCAATCAACAATCTCAGTAGAAAAAATACGAGTTTGAGAATCACCATTTGATGAACATCATAGTAAAATTGACTCAGGCATCACTGATGGATGTTAAAACTAGTGGGTGTAATTTTGATGAGAAATAGAATATCTACATGTATTAACCCACTACAGTAACACCCCCCCAAAATATTCATTAATTAAAAAGGGAAAAACAGTAACTTTACAACAAATAAAGCCAGAAGGCACGACCTCAACTTAACATCACCAGTAATGGAAAAAATCAACATCCTGTACTCCTTTTATGATGCATTAAGAAGGATGCAACATCACTTCTGTACTATTCTACCCAAACTGTATAGCCTTTATCTAATCATGAGAAAATATAAACAAATCCAAAATTGAGGAACACTATACAAAATAATTAGCCTGTACTCCTCAAGGTTAAAGGAATTAAATATTTAAGCGAACCTAAAAGATTCTTTTTAGATTAAGAAATCAAATGACATGTTGGATTGGGCAAATCTGCCGCAAAAGACCTCTGTAAAGTGTTAAAAAGCAAAGATGCTTTTAGACGACTAGATGCGCCTGACCTAAGCCATGGTATTTTCAATCGCCTCATATGCATGCCAAAGCTGGACAATGAATAAGGAAAACCAAAGAAGAATCTGAATTATGGTATTGGTGAAGAATATTGACAATACCATGGACTGCCAGAAGAACAAACAAATCTGTCTTGGAAGAAGTACAGCCAGAATGCTCCTTACAAGCAAGGATGGTGAGACTGTCTCATGTAGTTTTGACATGTTATCAGAAGGGATCAGGCCCTAGTAAAGGATATCATGCTTAGTAAAGGAGAAGGTCAGTGAAAAACAGGAATACCCTCAACAAGATGGATTAACACAGTGGCTGCAACAATGAGCTCAAACATAACGATTGTGAGGATGGCGCAGGACTGGGCAGTATTTCATTCTGTTGTACATAGGGGCACTATGAGTCGGAACTGATTCCATGGCACCTTACAACAAAAGATTAAAGGAACCTGAAGAGACATGACAACTAAATGTCTCTGCACACCTAGGGTAGCCATAAGTCAGAGTCAACTCAATGGCAACTAACACCACCACCACCAGATTGGACTTTGGATCAAATTGTTGTTGTTTTTTTTGTTTGTTTCTTGCAATAAAGAATATAATTGTGATTATTAGCAATATTTTTAAATATCTAAAAAAAAAAAAAAAAAAAAAAAAACATACTGCTGTCAAGTTGATTCCAACAGCCCCATAGGGTTTCCAAGGCTGTAATCTTTACAGAAGCAGACTGCCACATCTTCTCCCACAGAGCAGTTGGTGGATTCAGACCACCAACCTTTCAGTTAGCAGCCGAGCATTTAACCACCATGCCACTAGGACTCCATAAAGAATATATTGAGATTACTAGCAAAAATTTTTTTTAAATATCTACAGATTAGATAATAACAGCATTGAATAAATGAAAATTTCCTGAGTTTGATAATTGTACTACGATAAAAGAGAGTATCTTTTTCTTAAGAAATTCACATTGAAGTATTTAGGGGTAAAGGGCCACTATGACTAAAAAGTACTCTCAAATGGTTTAATTAAAAACAATAATACATACAAATTCAAAATTAATCAGGTACTTAAAAAAATTCTTCTGAAATTTTGATGGCAAGACAATGCCTTTATTATTTACCCAAGGAGTATCTTATATTAATTCCATATATTAATACTTCTTTATTTATATCTGGAACTGACTTAGTATTTAATATTTAAGGAAAAATATCAAAAAAGCATACTGGGTTATAAAATAATAATAAATGGGGAGAGAAAATGATAAAACAAACATGCTCAAATGTTAACAATTAGGAGATTTGGGTAAAGGTATATGGGAATTCTTTGTATGAGTCTTGCAACTTTTCTCTAAGTCTGAAACTATTTCAGATTTTTAATCTAGTTTTTAAAAAGAAACTTATATAATTGGGAACAATGAATGTGTTAGATCTAATATATTTATCTGGTTAAATTTAGAAATATAACAATATGTAAAAAAGCAAGCAATGCACATACTGGATGATACATTTATTTTTTTTTTAAGTCACAAAACATATATTGTACTTGTGTATGAATATGTATTAAAGGTTTAGTGCTTACTTTGGCAAGGTGAGAGAGGAGGCAGGGAGGGGAATTAGGGAGGGTGATAATTATAATAACATTTCTTGTAAAAAATGCAAGTATGACAATATTTTGTAGTTGTTAAGTGCCATCAAGTCAATTCCGACTCATAGTGACCCTAAGTACAACAGAATGAAACACTGTCCGGTCCTGCACCATCCTCACAATTGTTGCTATGTCTGAGCTCACTGTTGCAGCCACTGTGTCAATCCATCTCATTGAGTTTCTTTCTAAAAGTTAATTTAAAAACTTGAAGTAGTTTCAGACTTACAGAAAAGTTGCAAGAAGCATACTAAGAATTCCCATATGCACTTTACCCAAATCCCCCAGTTGTTAACACTGACCATATTTGCTTTATCATTTGCTGTCTCCACATATTTTATTATTATTATATTATAACCCAGTATGCTTTTATTGCTATTTTTCCTTAAATATTAAATGCTAAGTCAGTTCCAAATATGAATAAAGACAATACTTTAACATGTGTTATATCTGGGTGGTAAGTACATGGTTATCTGCGTTTTTGTTTGTTTTTATACTATTCCATGTGTTTGAAATATTATAGAAATTACAATAAAAACATTTTAAGCAAAAATCTGTTAGCAATTCAAAGGATTTAAGGACTCAAACTCTCTGTTGCTATGAACCAAATCATTTATGAAGGTGCCTGAAACTGTGCCCAATGATGGAGACAAATAAAAACATATTACTGTAATATTGGCAGTGAGGATCAAACCAATTCCTGAGAAAACCTATTCTTTACCCAATGTCTCTTCACCCTTTCCTTAAGTCTATCCTGAATTTTGCTATTTTTCTCACTAAAATTATTTATTTCAGATGTCATAAAAGTATAAAAATACAACTGGCTCAAAGTACTAGCATTTATGTCTTGTAATTAAGTAAAACGAGACATTTCATCTATATTCATCACCTGTATTCATGGATAACTCAAACATTTCAACTTGAATGAACTCTCAGCTCAACTTTGGCCAGGTCTGAAGTTTAAAATCTGGATGAGATGGATCTGCTATATTATGTTTGATATTCTAATCATATTTTATATTTTTTATAATCATTTGTAGAATAAATCATGCTTATGCTATCAGATTCAAATTCTTTTTATAAATAAAAAGTTCTAATTTGCTTTCAAATGCAAGAAAAGAGCATCTATGTAGTACATATGATTATATATTTTTCACACACTTCTAATAATTTAAACCTATTTCTTCTTCTTCCTAGGGACACAATTGGACTATATTTCCCAGCCTCCTTGGAAGTTAGGTGTGGCTATTGACTGAGCTTTAGCTCCCAAGCCTGGCCCACAAAAACCTCCCACTCACAATCCTCTCTGCACTTTCCCCTCTGTCACTTGGATACACATGACATCAAGATCCTAGGAAATCACAGAAGCATGAATGGACTAAGCCAGGGTCCCTGAATCTCCACATGGAGGAAAGTCACTTGCCAACAGGGAATGCTGGTATGAATGAGGAGAAAAAAAAATTGTACTAAGCCACTTAAATTTGGGGGTATATTTATCATAGCAGTTAATGTTACATTAACTAAAACATGCATAATTATAAATAATCTTTCAACTATCAATATAATGTGCATCATACTTACATACTGAGGTTTGTAGTAAGCTGGACCAAGTGTGCTGTCATGAGCAGGTGGAAAATGTTTTATAATAGTGTCATCCTCATTAATGTGATAACCATATGCCTGTCCACAAGAAGGAATTGAAGGGACATCAACAGTTCTGGAAGCTGTAGGTGCTCTTGAAATTTTCTTTGAGAAGAACATTTTATATTATTTAGTCAAAGGCAAGAAGGCAAGAGAATGAAGAATCAAACAGAATTAATTAAAAGGATTATTAAATATTGATGTAATGAGTTTTATAAACCAAAAAACAGTATAGTATTGAATGGCTTCCCCCCGTTTAGTACTTTCAAAAAATTATTTGCATGACATCAAAACTTTCTCTATCTCCCTCTTCAACTTGGGTGGTACAAACAGTTAATGCACTTGGTCACCCAAAGTCACCTTGAGAGAAAGGCCTGGTGATCTGCTTCAAGAAATAAGATAATGAAAACCCTATGGAGCAAACTTCTACTCTGATGCCCATGGGTCGGTATGAGTCAGAACTGACTCAACAGTAACTGGTTTTTCAGTTCTCCCCACCCTGTATTCCTACTACACTCTCTTAGACCCTACACTACAAACATTCCAAAAATCTTGCTTTTCCCTGAACATGCCCTACCATTAAACACCTCAGTGTCTTTATGCATGTGGTTTTCTCTAACTTGAATGTCTTTTCCCAATCTTTTGACTACCTAATGAATCCTTCTTCAAGATTTAGTTCAGTTGTGATATCCTCTATTCCTTCCAAGTAGAATATATGACACTCTACTTTGGGCTACTAGTGAACATTTCATTATGGCTCTATATCACTTAATCAGTTATACTGTACTGAATTTCATTCATTACTTCCTTGTCAAAATGATAGATCCCAGGAAGTAATGATCTGTCTTCTATGTATTTCTAGTATATCAACATCCATGGAAGCAGCAGTCAAGATTTTGGGCAAATCTGCTGCAAAAGACCTCTTTAAAGTGTTAAAAAGCAAAGATGTCACTTTGAAGACTAAGGTGCACTTGACCCAAGTCATAGTGTTTTCAATCACCTCAAATGCACGTGAAAGCTGGTCAATGAATAAGGAGGACCGAAGAAAAATTGACGCCTTTGAATTGTGGTGTTGCCGAAGAATACGGAATATACCATGGACTGCCAAAAGAACAAACAAATCTGTCTTGGAAGAAGTACGACCAGAATGCTTCTTAGAAGCAAGAATGGCAAGACTGTGTCTCACATATTTGGATGTTATCAGGAGAGATTAGTCCCTGGAGAAGGGCATCATGCTTGTTAAAGCAGAGGGTCAGCAAAAAAGAGGAAGATCCTCAATGAGATGGATTGACACAGTGGCTGCAACAATGGGCTCAAGCATAACGATTGTGAGGATGGCACAAGACCAGGCAGTGTTTCGTTCTATTGTACACAGGGTCACTATGAGTCAGAACAAACTCGACGGCACCTAACAACAACAACAAAGCATTATGTCTGGCCGTCAGTAAATATCTGATAAACCCTTGTGTAAGTAAATGAAAATTTACTCTGTCCACATACATGAAATATCTGATATTTCAGTACACTTATAAACCTGAACATCATTGTCATTGTACTTATATCTAAAATAGATCCCCATAAACAAAGAGAAAACTGATTAAAATTTAATTAGTATGAGCTATGGTGAAGGAGTATAGCAAGAGAAGAAGGAAACTACTCTAAAGAAACCATGACCATATCTGCTGGGTTATACTATTTATTCAAAAGGATAGGCCTTTAGTTAAAAATCATTCATTATATAATACCAATCTACCTTTCCAAACATATCACCTACTAGTCTCCTACACAAATTCTTTACTTCAGTCAAGACAATCTTTTCACTGTCCTTCACACAATCCTACCTCTGTATCTTCACTCATGTAACTCTCCAAGACTGAAATGCATATTCCCATCCTATTCTTCAAGGCCTATCTCAAGACCAACCTTCTCGATAAACCCTCTGCAAATTATACTTTCCCACAGAACAGTGTTTCTCCTATAAATTCCTACAGCATTTAACTACATGACCATTCATTGAGCTCTGTCACATCTTGTCTTGCATTAGTAGCTATCTATGTATCGTTCCCATCTACATCTTAAGCTTTTTTATTATTATTATTTTGGAAATTGTGTTTTAAATTTTATTGTCTTTTAACAGTACTTAGCACAGAGTTTCTAGTTCCTCTATATATAGGAAAGCCACTCAGGTGGTTTTTAAAATCTCCCTTACTTTCTTTTTACCACAGAATTGGAATTGATTACAGATTTATCAGGAGCAAAAACGAAGTCAGATGCTAATACAGTTAAAAATTAAAGTTTACAAACATCACTGAGCATTTATTTAATTATAAACTAACTACAATGTGAATACCAATAAATCTAATTTTTATAGGAAGGCTTTTTAAATGTACTCAGCACATAAAATACGTAATTTTTTTTTCTTCTAACTAAAAGAAATGTATCTCAAAGCATAATTTAAATAGCAACACACCGATTGAAGACACTCTTTAGCCTCCAGTACTTTCTTGTTCATGATATGTATTGTTCTAGGATAAGACTGATCATAGCTTGCAGGTCCCGGAGTATCTGAAATAAACTTCTTAAAACGTTTCTCCCGGTATTGTAGACTATGCCCTCCTTTTATATTATACTATATAGAAGGGAAAAAAAAAAAAAAAAGACTTATGACATAAGGAAAAGAAACATTTTAAAATTAATACCTAGTTGATGAATATTAAATACTAATATGAGCAAATAGTTTTAAAATCCAACCTAAGAAAGTTAATGCTCTTGACTAAAGAGACAGTTCTAGTAAGAGAGGATGATCATTACAGTTGTCAGTTTTAACTTAAAACTTAAACTGCAATTTACCATACTTAGAGCACTCTAAAAATGCAGAAAACTCAGTTTCAAAACAAGAATCACAGGCAAAGGGAACCCCAAAGCTATAAAACGAGAAGAAAAGAGTATATGTTTTATAGGTCCCTGGAAAATGTGTACCTCTGAAATAAGCTTTAAAAGGCTGGTACTCATATTGCAGGGGAAAAGAAAACCTTCCAGGATTGTTTAGCACTTTGTTTTGTTTTTCCTCATGAATAACATCTTTGTCATCTCCCAGGATATTTATGTAGGCTTGTTGGCAACAGCTTGGTTTTATGCATCGTTTATTGCAGGAAAAGCACTGGGAGGATTCTTCCATGGTTCCCCATACCACATTTCTTGATTCTCCAGAATCAGGAAATTATCAAGTGGCCAATAGCCAGTTAAATCAGGTAAAATTCCATCATATTAGTTTCAATAAACAGTCATACTTTCATCATATCCAAGATGATTTATTCTTGGCATTTGACTATTCAAGTAAGACCCAAAAAAAAAAAGTCAATGATATTCCAAAAGCCCTTTTCATGCTGTGTGTACATGTCTGTTGTTCATCATTAACAGTGATTGTGTATGCATTTTATTCAGCTTCATTTAGCTTTCAATAAATACACAAATGAGGTCTTCCTTAAAAAGAGTCAAATCATATTCTTAGATAGTCAATGTGATACTTGATTCCTATTTTAATGAGATCAGAATTTCTATGTTTAAAGAGTTCGGAGCTAAAATAACAGATTTTAATGATTTATTTTGCAAAAACATCAACATTACAAGTTAGGCAAAAAGTAAAATCATGTGAAAATACCTGTTCAAATTCTGACTGTTTGAAAACCATTACTATAGTCCATATAATAATAAAATTCAAACTGCAATTTGAATTTATATTAAATACTTCAACTGAAGACAGTGAAATAAGTCCAATCTGATTTCTTTAACTGTGGGTCAGATTATTTTCTCAAACTATTTATATTACATACCAGTTCTAAAAGGAAATGCCATGTTAGATAATCAAAAATTTAAAAAAACCATTGCCGTCAAGTTGATTCTGACTCATAGCGATCCTACAGGACACAGTAGAACTGCCCCAGAGGGTTTCCAAGGAGCAGCTACTGGATTTAAACTGCCGACCTTCTGGTAAGCAGCCATAGCTCTTAATCACTACACCACTGAGGCGCCATATGTTAGATACATGACCAAAAAAAATTAGATTACCAAGTAATTATACATTTTATATGAAAACTTGTGAGAAAATGATTACTCCTTGAGCACTGCTTTTGTCTATCTGCATGATGAATTACTATACTATGAGCCATCCCCCAACATTAGAAGCAGAGTCTCATCTGAAGGGTCAGGCCATTCGTCGATATGAATGAGCTTGATTACCAAATTTAAACAGGATAGTACTGAATGGCTTTCTCACCATTTTTTTGTTGTGGTTGTTAGGCACTGTTGAGTCGGTTCCGACTCAGCGACACCATCTACAACAGAACGAAATACTACCAGGTTCTGTGCCGTCCTCACAATTATTGCTATGTTTGAGCCTGTTGTTGCAGCCACTGTGTCAATCCATCCCATCAAGAGTCTTCCTCTTTTTCACTGACCCTCTACCTTACCAAGAATGATGTCCTTTTCCAAGGACTGGACCCTCCTGATAACATGTCCAAAGGACATGAGACGAAGTCTCACTGTCCTCGCTTCCAAGGAGAACCCTGGCTGTACTTCTTCCAAGACAAACTTGTTCGTTCTTCTGACAGTCCATGGTATAGTAGATATTCTTTGCCAGCACTATAATTCAAAGGCATCAATTTTTTGGTCTTCCTTATTCATTGTCCAGCTTTCGCATGTAGATGAGGCAACTGAAAATACCATGTCTCGAATCAGGCGCACTTTAGTCTTCAAAGTGATATCTTTGCTTTTCAACACTTTAAAGAAGTCTTTTGCCTCAGATCTGCCCAATGCAATACGTTGATTTCTTGACTGCTGCTTCCATGGGAGTTGACTGTGGATCCATGTAAAATGAAATCCTTGAAGTCAATCTTTTCTCCATTTATCTTGATGTTACTTATTGGCCTAGTTGTGAGGATTTTTGTTTTCTTTATGTTGAGGTGTAATCCCTACTGAAGGCTATAGTCTTTGATCTTCATCAGTAGTGACTCAAGACCTCTTCGGTTTCAGCAAACAAGGTTGTGTTAGCTGCATATCAGAGGCTGTAAATGACTCTTCCACCAATCCTGATGACACATTCTTCTTCATATAGTCCAGCTCCTCAGATTATTTGCTCAGCATACAGATTGAATAAGTATGGTGAAAGGATATAACTCTGATGTACACCTTTCCTGATTTTAAACCACACAATATCCCCTTGTTCTGTTTGAACGACTGCCTCTTGGTCTATGTACAGGTTCTGCATGAGCACAATTAAGTGTTCTGGAATTCCCATTCTTCGCAATGTTATCCATAATCTGTTATGTTCCATATAGTCTCATGCCTTTTCGTAGTCCATAAAAGGTAAACATGTTTCTGGTATTCTTTGCTTTCAGCCAAGATCCATCTGACATCGGCAATGACATCCCTCGTTCCACATCCTCTTTTGAATCTGGCTTGTATTTCTGGAAGTTCCCTGTCAATGTACTGCTGCAACCATTTTTGAATTATCTTCAGCAAAATTTTACTTGCATGAGATATTAATGATATTGTTTGATAATTTCCCTATTCTGTTGGATCACCTTTCTTTGGAATGGGCACAAATATGGATCTCTTCTAGTCAGTTAGCCAGGCAGCTGTCTTCCAAATCTCTTGGCATAGGACAAGCGAGCACTTTCAGTGCTGCATCCTTCCCCACCATCTGGTACTTTGAAAAAATTATTTGCAAGATGTCAAGATTTCCCAAAATATACTCTCTACCTCCCTCTCCAACCTGTATTCTTACTATTCGTCCTTAGACTCTGCACTCCAAACGTTCCAAAGAACTTGTTCTTTCCTGAACACACCATGCCATTAAACACCCCAATGCCTTATGGATGTGGTTTTCTCTGCATGGAATCTTTTCCCATCCTTTTTGACTACTTAATAAATCCTTCTTCAAAATCCAGTTCGGTTGTGATATCCTCTACTCCCTCCAAGTAGAATATATGAGTGTTTGGGCTACTAGTGAACATTTGATTATGGCTCTATGATATTGTCTTATTCATCTAGTGCTGCTACAACAGAAATACCACAAGTGGATGGCGTTAACAAAAATAAATTTATTATCTCACACTCTAGGAGGCCAGAAGTCCAAATTCAGGGCGCCAGCTCCAGGGGAAGGCTTTCTCTCTCTGTTGGCTCTGGAGGAAGGTCCTTGTCATCAATCTTCCCCTGGTTGAGGAGCTTCTCAGCACAGGGACTTTGGGCCCAAAGGATGCATTATTCTTCTGGCTCTTGTTTCTTGGTGGTATGGAGGTCCCCATGTCTCTCTGCGGGCTTCTCCCTTTAATATCTCAAAAGAGATCGGCTTAAAACACAACTTAATCTTCTAGATTGAGTCCTTCCTCATTAACACAACTGACACTAATCCCACCTCATTAACATCATAGAGGTAGGATTTATACCACATAGGAAAAATTACATCAGTTGACAAAATGGTGGGCAATCACACAATACTGGGAATGATGGACTAGCCAAGCTGACCCACATTTTGGGGACACAATTCAATCCATGACAGATAATCATTTAATCAACTGTATTGTACTGAATTTCATTCACTACTTCCCTGTTAAAATTATAAATCCCAGAAAGCAGTAATTTGTCTTCTATGCATTATCAGTACCTAGCTTACCTGCATTTTTCTGCAGGTTTCAACACAGACATCAGTTCTTTCAGAAAGCCTTCCATAATCATTCCTCCAAGGCTTGGTTGTAAACCTCTCTTAAGTGCTTTTTCTAACATAGCACTTGTAATTATTTGTTTCAATATGGAGGTACCGTCTTGTAAGATTAAGTAAATGTGTTAAACAAGCAGCCAATATATAGTTTCCCCAACACCTATAACAAACTGATCTGTGGACAAAGGAGTGGAAGCATGGGTGACACTTCTGATGATTTACCTAATGAACCACTATCTTCTTTTTTTTTTTTTTTTTTTTTTGTGCTTTCTGTCCTCACAGCTCTAGGCTCTAGTGACCCACTGAATTGGAAGTTAAGACTACTGGTGTCATGGTTTGAATTATGTCCCCAAAAAAATGTGTGTATCAATTTGGCTGGTCCGTGATTCCCAGAGTTGTGTGGTTGGCCACCATTTTGTGATTGTAATTTTATGTTAAAGAGGATTAGGGTGGGATTGTAACACCACCCTTACCCAGGTCACATCCCTGATCCAATGTACAGAGAGTTTCCCTAGGGTGTGGCCTGCACCACCTTTTACCTTACAAGAGATAAAAGGGAAGCAAGCAGAGAATTGGGGACCTCATACCATCAAGAAAGCAGTGCTGGCGTGACCTTTGGACCGGGGTCCCTGAGCTGAGAAGCTCCTAGTCTGGGGGAAAACTGATGAGAAGGCCGAGAGAGAGAAAGCCTTGCCCTGGAGCTAACGCCCTGAATTTGGACTTTTAGCCTACTTTACTGTAAGGAAATAAACTTCTTTTTGTTAAAACCATCCACTTGTGGTATTTCTGTTATAGCAGCACTAGATAACTAAGACAACTAGCAATTCCAGTCTCTCAATGCTAAGAAGCAGAATGTAAAACAAGGAGGTTAGCATAATGGCCAAAGTGATTAACCCTAACCAGGATGGAGAAAAAGGACTCATGGGAGTATGGTGGAATGGAACCCAAGGGCACACTGTAGAGCTTCCTTGTATCATAGGGCCCTGTGAAAATACTAAAAGAACACCATTGAAAAACATGAGAAGCAGTATGACTAAGCTCAGATTCCTTAGAACTGAAGATTTTGGTCACCCCATCAAGGCAAGAGCTCCATCATATAAAGTCCTTGTTGAAGATATGGGGAACATAGAATGAGTAATGGAAAAATCTTAAGCCACTCATAGCTTCACAACCAGTTGCGGAAATAAGATCTATGGTTCCCATCTGTACTTTCTTGCTTCCTGCATCATTTTCTTTCACTTTCCCTCTTTTCTTTCCCCTACTATTATAATAACATAAATAATAGCTGAAATTTATTGAATGTTAACTATATTCAGCCACTATTCTAAATGCCTATTAACCTATTTAATCCTCAAAACAACCCTATGAAGTTATTATCTCTAACAAGTGAGAAAACTAAGGCCCAGAAAGAGTAAGCAGTTAAGATTAAATCTCACAGTTAGGAAATGGCAGAGGCTCATTTAGAACCCAGGCAGTCTAGCTCCAGAGCCCACAGGTCTAATCACTTCTTTATATTATTTCATGTTATATTTACCATTTAATAGCAACCCTCTAGGATAGAGTAGTACTACCCCATAGGGTTTCCAAGGAGTGGCTGGTGGATTCGAACTGCCAACCTTTTGGTTAGCAGCACAATGCTTAACCACTGAGCTACCAGGGCTCTATAGGGTTGCCAAATAATGAAACAGATATGTGAAAAAACAGGAGGAGAAATGACCTTAATCTAGAGATCTAGGACTCAGTTTACAGTGACACCATAACATCATCTCTGAATGTTGTAGCTAGACATTAGTTTGGCTCCTTTAGGGCGATATACTCGCAAAGCACGTATACTTTCTTATATATACTCGGGGTACATAAGATAATTGCATTTTTTTAACTATATGTATGTGTAAAAACAATATGGAGGTGGTGTCTGACCTCCTCTCACTTCACAAGGGGGAAGGAGAATCAATATCAACAGCCCAAGGCTGATTCCTATGAGGCAGAGGTCAGATATGCCTCCTCAATCCACCATCTTTACCAGTTCTGACACCAACTGTCCCTCTCACAGCACTCTCTACTTCTCTGCTGGGTTTGATAATTCATTGCAAGGGCCACACAGAACTCATAGACAATACTCACGATTACGGGTTTATTAGGGAAGTAACAGTTACAATTCAGGTTCAGGAAAGCTCAGGATACAGTTCTTCCATCAGGACAGCCTCTTCCCAGCTGTGCTCACAGGCACACCTCTCCCTGGCTCTAGGCCTCTGCCCAAAGGCACTCAGCTTTCTCTTTTCATGTGCCGGGAAGCCCACCCTACCATCTCCTGCTACCAGGTCTCTGCTACCAGGTCTCTGCCACCGCTTCTCAAGTTCTCTCTCTCTCTCTCCACTCCCCCACCCCCTGCCCAGTTCTAGAAGCTTCAATTCACTGGGACCCCAGGTCCAAAGGACTGACTGGCTCCTGGCTGTTCCTCCTTGGTGGTGGTGGAATTCTTTCTTTTTCGCCTCTGGCATGGTTCATTTTAAGCCCAAGAGGATGTCAAAACTGGCCAATCCCTTTGGTGGTCCACGATTACCCTATCACACAATTCAATTGCTTGGGTGGGAGTTACAAGACCATGGCTAGACAGGCCACACAAAAGCAATCCATTTACACCAGGGTGTGGAGAAAACAGTGTGTGTGTTGTGTGATACAGAACCAGGCAATCAAGGGGTGAAATGTAATGGAAATCTACTGTTTTTGTCTGCCCAGCATCCCTTCCATCATCTGCTCATAACAGCATATTCCCCATTCATGGGGTAATTAAACTTCTCCCATACTTTATGGTTTTGAAACAGTTGGCCAATACAAGGTCCCCTACCCCCAGAAATAGGTATGAGTTCATAACCAAACTAAGCCGGTTAGCTTCTCCCTGCTGAGAACGTTAATCTTGACTGAAGACACACATAGAAAATGGAAGGAAATTACAGAATTGAGTTATCGAATGGTAGTTCTCTGTCAAAATGGCCCACAAGCTCTGCTACTGAAATACCTGGAATTGTCTTGGTCCTGTCCTTCCTTGAAACATAATTGTTCTATTCTTCCTTCAAGTCTGTGAACCACCCAAGTACCTTTCCTATAAACTTTTTATTGTCCCACTAGAATGTCTTAAAAATCTATTTTATTGTTTGCAAACAAAAATTACCTGATTGAGTGATTAACATCATTAATTCAGGAAGGCTAATGGAAAAAATAAAATCATCAATGACTCATTCTAGGCCTCCAAATGGAGGAGTTAAAGATCTGCTGGAGTCAGCTAAGAACCACTATGTATGAATGCAAAATTTATGTAAAAGGGTAAAAGTTAATGCTTATGATTATAAAGGTATTGGAGTTATAGCCACTGTTTTTCAAAAGGGATGAACCATTGAGGATATTCTGGTCACAGACTCTTGGAATTATGGAGAAATAGGAGACAGATGAGATGATGGTAATGGTTATACCTTTAAAGTATGGTATACAAACCAGTTCCTTCACTCTATTGTCATTCCTTTTCTACATAGCTTGACCATTTGCACAATTTTCATAAGACATAATTCATTCAAGGGTCCTATTCTCTTATTCAAGAGTCTCGAAGACCCATGCAACACATAGCAATGTTTCGTGTTTTACAGAAGAGTGAAGAACACCCAATCAGACAACCAACACTAAACACATTTATTTTCTATAATATTCTAAGTATAAAATATAGATTGAAAGGAGGAAGAGGATAATATGGGGGGAAAATAAAATACAACAAATAACATTTTGGCCTACTGGGAAAGAAAACACGAGTTTTATTAACTCAGACAATTATAAATTGTCTAAATTTATTTTTTATAAATTGTATAAATACCTGTGCTTTTGAAACATTGTAGTGTCCTGGACCTGGAGCAGCTTTCTCAGTGTTATAGCCAGCAGTAAAAGAACTTTCTCTAGTAGCCAAAGAAAGAAATGGTGCATAACCACCTATAAAAACAAAATATTACTAACAAATAAGATAGGATTCCAAGCATTTCAGATAAAAAGCACTAAAACATATCAAAGCATTTAGTATCCTCAACTGTTGAGACTATATATTCAGAACCAATGGCTAGCTACAGAAGTTGTTACATTTTTAAAAGGCTGATGTGATGCATGTAAGATCTGTGTTCTGGAGGCTTGAAGACCTGAGAGAAGAGCAAGAAATTCTTGCTCTGATGCAAAATCAGAATTTCCTAAGCAGGAGAATTTTCTCTTACATAACCAAGGAAATTCCTGTGATTGTGTACTCTATTATTTCTCTGCTTGTAAGATTTTCCTCAACTTAATCTATTTTATACAACATATGGCACTAGTTACAGATTTGTTTGTCTATGACCACTTTGCATGAGACACATTTCATTCCTGCATATTTTTCAAAGCACAAGTTTCATGTGGGCCATCCTGGGGATCAATAATATTCTCTCCTAGAGGTAATGAAAAGCAGATGACTGGGTGTCCATGAGCCCAGCAATGGGTGGAACAAAAGCAGAGTCGAAGAACTGGCAAGGCTGCTGAGATGTCTGCTACTATCCCCCAAAGCTACAAAATAAGCAGGTCATTCAAAAATACTAGAGAGGTGGATTTACTACAAATGGATAACTTCAGAGAATGAGGCTGCTGGTAGCCAGTGAAAAGAAGGCCAGGCTCTAATAAGTCCTAAGGTAAACACAACTGAATTCTTACGCTTTATTGCTAAAAGATGAGGGAATGACAGAATTTTAAAGAGACCAGCAGAGTTTTGCAAGATAGGGCCTGCTCAAATGAGCAGCCAAGCAGATTTGCTGCTGCAAAAATCAGGAATGACTTCAACTACTCCTGTAGAGTAAAAACTTAGACAAGTCAATGGACTGATATGCAAACCAGACTCTAATTAAGAGGATTACAGGGACAGGATGAATAAGGACAAGGATGAGATCTGAGACCTGGGTTAGATACCTGAACTTACATGCTATCTTGTTCTGTTTTTTGTGTATCAACTATGTACCATTATTTGTCAGCCTGAATAATTTATAAGAACTTTCTAGGCTCATAGGTATGCAGATAATTTGATTGTTGCATTCCTTACGACCCAGTTATCAGCTTCTTTAACCCAAATGTATGACTGAATGTACCACCAGAGCCTGTAATTCTAATCCTTTCCAAGACTGTACAATTAAAATAATGTCTCAGATTCTACAAAACATTTACATAAGAGCTTGTACCAGTACTACTCAAGCTATTTAAGAGCATAGAAGAGAAAGCAACACTTCCAAATTCATTCTATGAAGCCAGAATAACGGTGATACCAAAACCAGGCAAAGACGTCACAAAAAAAGAAAATTACAGACCAATATCTCTCATGAATATAGATGCAAAAATTCTGAACAAAATTCTATCCAATAGACTTCAGCATCATATCAAAAAATAATACACCACGACCAAGTAGGATTCATACCAGGTATGCAAGGAGGGTTCAACATTAGAAAATCAATCAACGTAATCCACCACATAAATAAAAGGAAAGAAAAGAATCACATGATCACCTCAATTGATGCAGAAAAGGCATTTGACAAAGTCCAACATCCATTCCTGACAAAAACTCTCAATAAAACAGGTATAGAAGGGAAATTTCTCAACATAATAAAGGGCATCTATGCAAAACCAATGGCCAACATCATTCTTAATGGAGAGAGGCTGAAAACATTCCCCTTGAAAACAGGAACAAGACAAGGATGCCCTTTATCACCACTCCTATTTAACATTGTGCTGGAAGTTCTAGCTAGAGCAATAAGGCAAGAAAAAGAAATAAAGGGCATCCAAACTGGTAATGAAGAAGTTAAACTGTCCCTGTTTGCAGATGATATGATACTATACATAGAAAACCCTAAAGACTGCATGAGAAATCTACTGGAACTAATAGAAAGATTCAGCAGAGTAGCAGGATACAAGATAAACATTCAGAAATCAGTTGGATTCCTATACACCAGTAAGGAGAATGATGAAAAGGAAATCAGGAAAACAATACCATTTTCAATAGCCCCTAAAAAGATAAAATACTTAGGAATAAATCTGACCAGGAATGTAAAAGACCTATACAAAGAAAACTACAAAACACTACTGCAAGAAACCCAAAGGGATCTACATAAATGGAAAAACATACCACGCTCATGGATAGGCAGACTCAACTTTGTGAAAATGACAATTCTACCCAAAGCAATTTACAAATACAACGCAATCCCGATCCAAATACCAACAACATTCTTCAAAGAGATGGAAAAACTAATCATTAACTTTATATGGAAAGGGAAGAAGCCCCGAGTAGTAAAGTACTACTGAAGAAGAACAATAAAGTTGGAGGACTCACACTACCTGACTTCAGAACCTACTATACAGCTACAGTAGTCAAAACAGCCTGTACTGGTACAACAACAGATACATCGACCAATGGAACAGAATTGAGAACCCACATGTAAATCCATCCACCTACGGTCACCTGATCTTAGACAAGGGCCCAAAGTCCATCAAATGGGGAAAAGACAGTCTTTTTAACAAACGGTGCTGGCAAAACTAGATATCCATCTGCAAAAAAATGAAACAGGACCCACACCTCACACCATATACAAAAACTACTTCAAAATGGATCAAAGACCTGAATATAAAGCCTAAAACTATAAAGTTCATAGAAGGAAAAATAGGACCAACAACTCAGGCCTTAATACATGGCATTAACAGGATACAAACCATAACCATCAACGCACAAACCCCAACAGATAAGCTAGATAACTGGGATCTTCTAAAAATCAAACACCTGTGCTCTTCAAAACACTTCACCAAAAGAGTAAAAAGAGAACCTACAGACTGGGAAAAAAATTTTGGACAGTACAAGTCAGACAAAGGTCTAATCTCCATAATCTACAAGAAAATCCAACACCTCTACAACAAAAAGACAAATAATCCTATTAAAAAATGGGCAAAGGAAATGAACAGACACTTCACCAAAGAAGACATTCAAATGGCCCACGGACACATGAGGAAATGCTCGCGATCACTAGCCATTAGAGAAATGCAAATTAAAACCACAAGGAGATACCATATCACCCCGGCATTACTGGCATGAATCGAAAACACTGGAAATAACAAATGTTGGAGGGGCTGCGGGAAGATCGGAACACTTATGCGCTGCTGGTAGGAATGCAAAATGATACAACCATTTTGGAAAATGATATGGAACTTCCTCAGAAAGTTAGAAATAGACATACCATTTGATCCAGCAATCCCACTCCTAGGAATACATCCTAGAGAAATAAGAGTCGTCACTCGAATAGACATATGCACACCTATGTTCATCGCCACATTGTTCACAATAGCAAAACGATGGAAACAACCTAGATGCCCATCAACAGATGAATGGATAAACAAACTATGGTACATACACACAATGGAGTACTATGCAACGAAAAAGAACAACAATTAATCTGTGAACCATCTCATAACATGGATGAAACTGGAGGACATTATGCTGAGTGTAATAAATCAATCACAAAAGGACAAATATTGTATGAGACCTCTATTGTAAAAACCCATGAAAAAGATCACACACAAAATGTAACAATCTTTGTTGGTTACGAGGGATGGGAGGGGTGGGGGGGAATACTAAATAGACGATAGATAAGTGGTATCTGGGGTGAAGGATGAGACAGTACACAATACGGGAGAAACTAGCACAACTCGTACAAGGAAAGGTCATGGAAGCCCCATATTCACACCCAAACTCGCTGGGGGACTGAATTGCTGGGTGGAGGGCTGTGGGGACCATGGTCTCGGGGAACATCTAGGTCAGTTGGCATGACACAGCTTATAAAGACAATGCTCTACATTCTACCTCGGTGAGTAGTGTCTGGGGTCTTAAAAGCCTGTGAGCAGCCATCTAAGATACTCCACTGGTCTCATCCCTTCGGGAGCAAGGGAGAATGAAGAGAACAGGATACAAGGAAAAGATTAGTCCGAAGGACTAATTGTCCACAGCTACCAAGGCCTCCACCGGACTGAGTCCAGTACAGCTAGATGGTGCCCGGCTACCACCACTGACTGCTCTGACCAGGATCACAACAGAGGGTTCTGGACAGAGCTGGAGAAGGATGTAGAGCATAATTCTAACTCACAAAAAAAAGACCAGATTTACTGGCCTAAAGGAGACTGTAGAAACCCCAAGAGTATGGCCCCCAGACACCCTTTTAGCTCAGTGGTGAAGTTACCTCTGAGGTTCACTGTTCAGCCTGGGAGGGGACAGCCCCATAAAACCAAATGAGAGTAATGAGGTACAGGATTCCAGTGACAAGGGCCAGAAGGCAGAAGGGGACAAGGAAGCTGGTGATAGGGAAACCAAGGTTGAGTAAGGATATCACTGATGTGTTGTGAGATTGTTAACCATTGTCATAGGGCAACATTTGTAGTAACTGTTAAATGAGGAACTATTTTGTTCTGTAAGCCTTCATCTTTAGTGAGAATAACAGCACAATTCAAAGCGGATAGTCAATGTCACTGGTGCATGTATAAATTTTTGAAACGGTGTATCTTTGGCTATGTGTATTTTCACCAAAAAAAAAGGTTGAGAAGTTAGAGGGTTGATATGTTGTGGGGTTGTTAACCAATGTCATAAAACAACACGTGTACTTCTGTTTCATGAGAAACTGTTTGTTTTGTAAGCCTTCACCTGAAGTACAATTAAAAAAATAAATAAGTAAATAAAATGGTAAGGAACACCTACAAAAAAAAAAATGTGATCTGTACAATGGGATATTATTCAGTCAAAAAGAGAAATGAAGCTTTTTTGTGTGTGTGTGCTTTAGAGGAAGGTTTACAGAGCAAATTAGTTTCTCATTAAACAATTATACACATATTGTTTTGTGACATTGGTTGCCAAAACCATGACATGTCAACACTCTCCCATTCTCCACGTTGGGTTCCTCATCACCAGCTTTCTGTCCCCTCTTGCCTTCTTGTCCTTGACCCTGGGCTGGTGTGCCCATTTAGTCTCATACACATGGTTGAGCTACGTGCTTTATTGTTTATGGTACTGTCTAATCTTTGGCTGAAGGATGAATCTCAGGAGTGACTTCAGTACTGAGTTAAAAGTGTGTCCGGGCGCCATACTCTCGAGCTTTCTCCAGTCTCTGTCAGACCAGTAAGTCTGGTCTTTTTTTGTGAGTTATAATTTTGTTCTGTAATTTTCTCCAGCTCTGTCCAGGGCCCTCTGGTGTGATCCTTTTCAGAGTAGTTGGTGGTGGTAGCTGGGCACCATCTAGCTGTGCTGGACGCAGTCTGGTGGAGGCTGTGGTACTTGTGGTCCATTAGCTCAAACTAACCTTTCTCTTGGGTCTTTGGTTTTCTTCATTCTCCATTGCTTCAGACACGGTGAGGCCAGTGGAGTATCTTAGATGGCTGCTCACAGGCTTTTAAGACCCCAGACACTACTACTCACCAAAGTTGAATGTAGAACATTTTCTTTATAAACTATGAACTGAGCTAGATATTCTCCAAAACCATGGTCCCCAGCCCTCAGTCCAGTAATTCAGTCCCTCAGGGAGTCTGCAAGTGTCTATGAAGCTTCCATGACCTTGCCTTGGGCAAGCTGTGCTGACTTCCCTAGTATTGCTTTACACTTCACCAAAGTTACCACTTATCTATTGTCTATTTAGTGCTTTTCCCTCTCCAACTTCCCCCTCGTAACCATCAAAGATTGTTTCTTTCCGTGTGTAAACCTTTTCATGAGTTTTTATAATAGTGGTCTCATACAGTATTTGTCCTTTTGTGATTGACTTATTTCACTCAGCATAATGCCCTCCAGATTTATCCATGCTGTGAGATATTTTGTAGATTCATCACTGTTCTTTATCATTGCCTAGTATTCCACTGTGTGTATGTACCATAGTTTGTTTATCCATTCATCTGTTGATGGGCACTTAGGTTGTTTCCATCTGTTTGCTATTGTGAGTAATGATGCAATGAATGTGGGTGTGCATGTCTATTTGTGTGATGGCTCTTATTTCTCTAGGACATATTCCTAGGAGTAGGATTGATAGATCATATGGTATTTCTATTTATAGCTTTTTAAGGAAGAAGCATATCATTTTCCAAAATGGCTGTACCACTTTGCATTCCCACCAGCCACACATAAGAGTTCAAATCTCCCCACAGCCTCTCCAACATTTGTTTTCTTTTTTTTTGCTTCGTGACAGTAATGTCCGGGTGGGATGGCATCTCCCTGAACTTTCCATTTGCATTTCTCTAATGACTAGCAATCGCAAGCATTTCCTCATGTGTCTGTCAGTCACCTGAATATCTTCTTTGGTGAAGTGTCTGTTCATTTCCTTTGCCCATTTTTAACTGGATTATTATTTTTTTTGTTGTAGAGGTGTTGTATTATCCTATAGATTTTAGAGATTAAAGCTTTGCTGGACTTGTCATAGCCAAAAATTTTTTCCCAGTCTGCAGGTTCTCTTTTTACTCTTTTAGTGAAGTCTGTTGATGAGCATAAGTGCTTAATCTTTACAGAATCCCAGTTATCTAGCTTATATTCTAGTATTTGTGTATCGTTAGTTATGGTATCCTATTTATGCTGTATATTAGGGCCTCTAGCTTTGACTCTATTTTTTTCCTATGATCTTTATAGTTTTTGGTTTTATATTTAGGTATTTGATTCATTTTAAATTAGTTTTTGTGTATGTTCTGAGGTATGGGTCTAGCTTCATTTTTTTACAGATGGACATTCCGTTTTGCCAGCACCATTTGTAAAAAGACTGCCTTTTCTCAATTTAATGGACTTTGTGCCTTTGATGAACATCAGGTGAATGTAGATGGATTTACATCTCGGTTCTCTATTCTGTTTCATTGGTCAATGTGCCTGTCATTGTACCAGTACAAGGCTGTTTTGACTACTGTAGCTGTATAGTAGGTTCTGAGGTCAGGCAGTGTGAGGCCTCCTACTTTATTCTTCTTCTATAGTGCTTTACTTATCCGGGGCCTCTTTCCTTTTCATATAAAGTTAATGATTAGTTTCTCCATCTCATCAAAGAATAAAGTTGGTATTTGGATTGGGATTGCACTGTATTTGTAGATTGCTTTGAGTAGAATTGACATTTTCACAATGTTGAGTCTACCTACCCATGAGCATAGCATGTTTTTCCATTTATGTAGGTCTCTTTTGGCTTCTTGCAGTAGCATTTTGTAGTTTTCTTTGTATAGGTCTTTTACGTCCCTGGTTAGATTTATTCCTAAGTTTTTGTTTTTTGTTTTTTGTTTTTAGGGGCTATTATAAATGCTCTTGCTTTTCTGATTTCCTTTTCGTAGTTCTCTTTACTGGTGTATAGGAATCCAACTGATTTATGTATGTTGATCTTTTAACCTGCTACTCTGATGAATCTATTAATTTCAGCAGTTTCCTTGTGGAATCTTTTGGGTTCTCTATGTATAATACCATATCATCTGCAAATAGAGACAGTTTTACTTCTTCCTGACCAATCTGGATGCCCTTTCTTTTTCCTGCCTTATTGCTCTAGCTAGGATTTCTAGCACAATGTTAAGTAGGAGTGGTGATAAAAGGCATCCTTGTCTTGTTCCTGCTCTCCGGGGGAACGTTTTCAGCCTCTCTCCATTAAGAATAATGTTGTCTGTTGGTTTTGTAGAACCAAAACCAAAACCAAATCTGTTGCCATTGAGTCGATTCTGACTCATAGATGCCCTTTACTACACTGAAGAATTTCCCTTCTATTCCTATTTTATTGAGAGTTTTTATCATGAATGGGTGTTGGACTTTATCGAATGCCTTTTCTGCACCAATTGAGATGATCTTATGATTCTTTTCTCTTATTTATGTGGTGGATTATGTTGATTGATTTTCTAATGTTGAACCATCCTTGCATACCTGGTATGAATCTCAATTGGTCAGGGTGTTTTTTTGTTTGTTTGTTCGTTTTTAATGTTGAATTCTATTGGCTAGAATTTTGTTGAGAATTTTTGCATCTATATTCATGAGAGACATTGGCCTGTAATTTTCTTTTTTGGTGGTGTCTTTGCCTGGTTTTGGTATCGGGGATATACTGGCTTCATAGAATGAATGAAGTATCCCTTCCTTTTCTACGTTCTGAAATAGTCTGAGTAGTACTGGTGTGAGCTCTTCTCTGAATGTTTGTTAGAATTCTCCAGTGAAGTCATCTGGGCCAGGACATTTTTATGCTGGGAGTTTTTATTACCTTTTCAGTCTCTTCTGTTGTTATGGGTCTGTTCAGATTTTCTACTCAGTTTGTGTCAGTTTAGGTAGGTAGTGTGTTTCTAGAAATTTGTCCATTTCCTCTAGGTTTTCAAATTTGTTGAGTATAGTTTTCCATAGTACTCTTGTTATGATCCTTCTTATTTCAGTTGGGTCTGTTGGAACATCCCCCATTTCATTTCTTATTTGGGTTACTTGCTTTCTCTTCTATTTTTCTTTTGTCAGTTTTGCCAGTGGTTTGTTGAGTTAGTTGATTCTTTCAAAGAACCAATTTTTTGTTTTGTTGATTCTTTCTATCGTTTTTCTATTCTCTATTTCATTTATTTCTGCTCTGATCTTTATTATTTCCTTTCTTCTGGTAGCTGTGGGCTTCTTTTACTGTTCTGTATTTATTCGAGTTGTATAGCTAATATTTTGATTTTGTCCCTTTCTTCTATTTTGATGTGTGCATCAATTGCCATAAATTGGCCTCTGAGCACTGCCTTTTCTGTGTTCCAAAGATTTTGCTATGCTATGTTTTCATTTTCTTTTGATCCTAGAAATTCTTTTATTCCATCTTTGATTTCTTCTATTACCCAGCGGTTTTGAACCAAGGTGTTATTCAGTTTCTATGTATGTGATTTTTGTCCTTGCTCTTCCTATGATTAATTTCTACTTTTATGGTGTTGTGATCAGAGAAGATGCTTTCTATTATCTCAGTGTTTTGGATTTTGTTGAGGGTTGCTTTGTGGCCTAAGATGTGGTGTATTCTGGAGAACATTCCATGTGAATTGGAAAAGAGCATACTTTGCTGCTGTTGGGTGATGTGTTCTATGTATGTCTATGAAGTCAAGCTGATTATAGGCCTTTAGATCTTCCATATCTTTGTTGAGTTTCTTTCTAGATATTCTGTTCTTTACTGAGATTGGTGTGTTGAAGTCTCCTACTACTATTGTGAAACTGTCAGTTTCTCTTTTCAGTGATGTTAGAGTTTGTTTTATCTTTTTGGAGCCCTGTCATTCGGTGTGTAAATATTTATTTTGGTTACGCCTTTATGGTGGATTGTCCCTTTAACATTATACAATGTCCTTCCTTGTCTTTTATGGTGGATTTTGTTTTAAAGTCTATTTTATCTGAGATGAGTATTGCCACTCCTGCTCTTTTCTGATTGCTGTTTGCTTGATATATTTTTTCCACCTTTGATCTTTAATATATTTATATCTTTGTTTCTAAGGTGTGTCTCTTGTAGATAGCATATTGATGTGTCCTGTTTTTTTATCCATTCTGTCACTGTCTATGTGTTCATTTAAGCCATTTACATTCAGTGTGATCATTGAGAGGTGTGAGTTTCTTGCTGTCATTTTATAGGGCGTTTTTGTGTGTGTGTGTGAGCTGAGATTTTCTTTGTTCCTCTTACTCTCCTGTGCTGAATTCCTTTTGTTTGTGGATTTTTTTTTTCATTTCTTTCATTTTTGTAACTTTTTGTTTACTGAGACTTTATATTTTTATTTTTCACTTTGATCAGTAGGTTTGTTAACTTTCTTTATGATTACCTTGAAATTTAGGGTTCCAGGATTGACACTTGCATCTGCTTTACTTAGTTTTTGGGCCTTTTCTATACAGGGATGGCATGGTGCTTCTGTCTATAGCACCATGTTGGTTCCACCTCAGAAATGAAGTTCTGATACATGCTATGACATGAATGAACCTTAAAAACATTATGCTGAGCAAAATAAGTCAGACACAAAAAGACAAATATTGTATGATCTCATTTATATGAAATACTTACTATAGGTAAGTATATAAAGACCCAAGTTTATTAGTAGTTACCATAGGTAAGTAGGAGGGGGAAATGGAGAAGTACTGCTTAAGAGATATTGAGTTTCTTATAAGGACCCTAAAAAAATTGGAGATAGATAGTGGTGATGGTCACACAACATGGTGCACGTAATTAATGTCACTGGATTGTATACACAAAAATGGTTGAAATGGCAATTGTTTTGTTATATATATTTCATCACAATAAAACTTATAAAAAAATTCAACTTATACCTAGCAACTTAGCTACATGTTATAACAAAAAACAACAAATATTAAAGAACACAACCAAAGCCAGCAACCAAAAACATAAATTTCACAATGACTGGCATACACTTAAAATTACCAGGAATACAAAGATGCTGGAAAATGTAACCCATAAAAAAGGCAAAAGTCAAATACAAGAAACAGATCCAGAAATGAGATGATGTAACTAACAAGAACACTAAAGTAGCTGTGATAGTCTTCATATGCCCAAAAGGTAGAGGAAAACATGAACATTATGAGGAGATAAATGGAAGATATCAAAAAGATCCTAATTAAACCTCTGAGAATAAAAAATACAACATTTGAAATGAAAATACACTGATGAGATTACCAACAGATTTTACATGGTGTGATGGTTGAGATTGTATGTCAACTTGGCTAGGCCATGATTCTCAGTGTTTTGGCATTTTGTATAAATGTTGTGATCACTTCCCTGTTGAAATCTGATTGTGATCACCCCCATGATGGAATGTGATGAGTGGTACCGGTGGGGGCAGGGCCTGTGGCAGCTCACCGACCCCTCAGCCTTCATCTTTCTTGCCTCCACCAGCTACTTCCTTCCTGCCCGCCTAGCCAAGTTTTTTGGCTTGTTCCAGACCCAGCAGCTGCCTCTTGTCATCTCACCTCCAATTCTTGGGACTTGAGCTAGCAGCTTACCTGTTGATCTTGGGATTCATCGATCTTCACAGTCTGTGAGCAATAGTCCTGTTCCCCAACCTGCTGATCTCGGGTTCACCAGCCCCTACAGCTATGTGAATCAGGAGAAACCTTGTGGTCTTGTCTGCTGATCTTGGAATTCATGGACCTTCACAGCCTGTGAGCGGGAGCGCTGCTCTCCGGCCTGACGACCTTGGGTTCGCCAGCTTCTGCGGCTGCATGAATTGGGAGAGGCCTCTACCCTGATCCATGGACTTGGGACATTTTAGCCTCTATAATCATGTGAGCTGTTTCCTTCATATAAATATATATATATATATATATATACACTTTACCAGTTTTGCTTCTCTAGAGAACCCAGCCTAAGTTACATGGTAAGTAAAAAACATGTTTTCTCATCTTTAATCTCTTTAAAAAATAATTGTTTCAAGAAAAAAATTGTGGTATTATATTCTGTGACAACAGCATGACGGTGAGATGTGGAAATGGAGGCATACTGTTATAAGACTCATATACTATATATGAGTTGTTGTTGTTAGTTGATCCTGATTCATGGTGACCTCACGTGTACAGAGTAGAACTGTTCCACAGGGATTTCAAGGCTGAGACCTTACAGAAGCAGATTGCAGGCCTGTATTCCGAGGTGCTTCTGGGTGGATTTGAACCACAAACCTTTTACCTAGGTTTAACTAGGTGAGACAGTTTAACTGTTTGCACCACCCAGGCACTCTGTGTTGTTGCTGTGTGCCACTGAGTCGATTCTGACTCATAGCAACCCTATATGATAGAGCAGAACTGCTCCATAGGGTTTCCTAGGCTGTAATCTTTACAGAAGCGGATTGCCAGATCTTTTCTCCCATGGAGTGGATGGTGGATTTAAACCACTGACCTTTCAGTTAGCAGCCAAGTGCTTAACCATTGTTCCACCAGAACTCGGTAGCTCAATTATTAGTTGAAGGTAAATTGTGATAAATTAGAAATGTATACTGTAAACCCTAGAGCAACCACTAAAAAAAAAAAAAAATGGTGTAGCTAATAAGCCATTATTGTTGCTGTTGTTAGGTGTCATCGAGTCAATTTCAACTCATAGTGACCCCATGTGGGAAAGCAGAACTACCCCATAGAGTTTTCTAGGCTGTAATCTTTACGGGAACAGATGGCCAGGTCTTTCTCCCAGATCACGAGGTCTTTCTCCCATGGAGCTGCTGGGTAGGTTAGAACCACCAACCTTTTGGTTAGCAGCTGAGTACTTAACCATTACACCACCAGCACTCCTTAATAAGCCAACAGTGGAAACAAAAAAGAATTACTAAAAAAAAAAAAATCCAATTAAAATCAAAAAAGAAAAAGACAACATATGGGATAAACAGAAAACTAATAGAAAGATAGCAGATTTAAACCTAACAATACTGATAATTAAGTTAAATGTAAAACATTTAAATACGTCAATTAAAAGGCAGAGGTTGTCAGCTAGATACAAAAGCAAAAGCCAACTTTATGCTGTCTATAAGAAACCTACTTAAAACATAAAGACACAGAGGTTAAAAATAAAAGAATGTACTCCCGAGACTATCACCCTAAGATACCCTTTTAACCTGGAACCGAAGCCACTCCAGAGGTTACCTTTCAGCCAAATAATAGTTTAGCCTAAAAAATAAACAATAACACCAGTGAGGAGTGTGCTCCTTTAAACAATCAACTACACGAGACCAAACAGTCAACATTTACCCAAAAGCAAAGATGAGATGGCAAGAAGGCACAGGGAAACTGGACGGATGGAAAAAGGGCAGGTCGGGTGGAAATGGTGAGAGTGCTAACACATTGTGGGGATAGTAACCAATGTCATTGAACAATCTGTGTATGAATTGTTGAACAGGAATCTAATTTGCTGTGTAAACTTTCACCTAAAACACAATGAAATATTCAAAAAAATGAAAGAATGCAAAGAGATATACCATTCATCTATGAATCGAAGAAAGCTGAAGTACCTATATTAAAATCAGACAAAGCAGATTATAAAGCAAGGAATATTACCAAGGATAAGAGAGACATTTCATAATGATAAAGAGGTCATTTCATCAAGAGGATTTAACAATCCATAAAGAAAAGCAAGTGGTTAGAATAAATATCAGGACAGCACTTACCTTTAGAAGAAAGGTAAAGGGTTATGATTGAAAACAAAAATTTGGTAGTGTTCCATTGCTTGACCTGACTGTTTGCTTTTTAAACTGTATGTTTATACTTACACAATTTTATGCATAAGTATATCTTATAATTGTTAGCTGCTGTCAAATCCACACCCAGCTCATGGAGGCTCCATGCATGCGGAGGTCAGAAGGTTGTGGTCCATAAGGTTTCCACTGGCCAAGTTTTTGGAAGTTGGTCACCAGGGCTTTCTTCCTACTCTGCCTTAGCCTAGAAGCTCCGCTGAAGCCTATTCAGTATCATAGCAACACTCAAGCCTCCACTGACAAGCCAGTAGCAGGTGCACTTGAGATGCACTGGCAGGGAATCAAATCTGGGTTATCTCATATGTAAGGCGAGAATTCTACCACTGAACCAACACCGCCCCTCATATCTCACAATTCAAAGGTTCATAATGCAGACACTAAAGTAATGTGAGATAAATATATTAAAACTAAGAAAGCTAATCTCAGGCTACTTCTGAGGTCATTGTCATCAGATACAGCAAAGACTCTAACTGAATCTACCTAAACAAATGTAAAATTATTTGTAAAATACTGACATTCATATAAAAATGGAAAAAAACTTACACCTGATAGCCCCATGTATTCAGCATATTATTGATGGTAGAATATATATGTAGGACAGAACTGAGCAACAAAGAGAATCAAGAAAGCCAGCACTCATATAAAATCTTCACTGAAGTTTTTCAAAATTAATTATATCTATTATTGATTAATTATATAGAATGTTCTGTCAATTAGTTAAAAGTACATACGAAATACTGAGCTCAAGTAAAGCCACAAGCAAATTAAAATGTTTATAATGATAAATGTCTACTTTCAGTATTAAAACTAGGATGGGCCCTGGCAAAACAGAGTGGCTGGTCACCCTATCATAGTGCCCTGCATAGTAAACAATAAACATAGAATTAATAAGAAATATTCTAAACTACAGAGCCCTGGTGGTACAGTGGTTAAGTGCTTTGGCTGCTAACCAAAAGGTTAGCAGTTTGAATCCACCAGAGACTCCTTAGAAACCCTATGGGGCAGTTCTACTATGTACTATAGGGTTGCTATGAGTCCGAACCAACTTGACAGCAACGGGTCTGGGGTTTGGGTTTTCGTTTGTTTGTTTGGGTTTTTTGTTTGTTTGTTTGTTTTTTGTTTTTATTCTAAACTACAGCTTTAGTCAGTCATTCAGCAAATACTGAGTGCCTTATAATGTGTCTGAGATAGGCAGTGAGAGTACAATAATGAATAAGATAAAATTGTGGCCTCAGATACTGGGAAGCCAGACAAATAAACAAATAATTACACTATAAACAGTGCTGCCAATAATTAAGATATAAAATACAGGAAAAGAGGGTTCTGGGGGATTAGGGTTGCTGGAGTAGAAGATAAACAGCAGAAGATAAATCAAACTGACATGAAGCAATAAAAGTCAGTCCATTCTGAGAAAGTCGCTAGGCAGCATGTGATGAAAGAACAAGTTCTATAGCCACAACTACCGTCACGAAACAAAGAAGAGGGCATTCCTCACATACAAGCAGTAACCAGATCTTTGCAGCATGTTCTCATATTCAGGGACATTGACATGTAGAGTAACCACATGCATATTATTTATTAAACTTAAATATAGACTGCATTCCCTCACCTGGCTTCCCTATTTTCAGACTGGCTAATAAGAGAAAATCATCACTGTTAGCATAAGCATATAAGCATGAGTACAAGAGCATGGACAGCGCATACCTCTGTGGCAGAACAAAGCAAACCCTTCCCCCACAGAAGAAGAAATATGCTGTGTCACCTCGATAACTAATATAGATAGTTAACATACAGTTAATGTAGAGGTGCCTCTTATTATGTCAATCAAGCTCAAAAAGCAACAAAAGACTCCTTAGCACAGTAATGCCAGGAGCAGTCACATTATTAAAAGGAATATGCTTTCATATTAGACTAGGCTGATTGTCCCCAGGGAAAACTGACTTCGATGAGACACAATACACAAACTTCTCAGTTTAAAAAAAAAAAAAAATCAAGTGCAGCTCTCACTAATCTGGAATTTGAGTATTCACTCTCTCTCCCATTTATGAAGGCAGAGCCCACTCCTGTCCCTTTCAGGCTGCCAATCCTGAGAGCCTCTGAGGAAATGGCCTAAAGCCAAAGCAGTGGAGCTTTCAAATTACTAGAGGGGTCTCAGATCCAGAATTCTTCCTCCTTCTGACGTAGAATTTCCTGAGAAAAACTTTGCAACAAAAGACTAGAGGATTGACCAAGCAGGCTACAGTAAAAGGAGAGTGGGAATTTCAAGGGAGAAAAATTGAGAATAAAGAGTATCCATAGCCTGCTTTTGAAGATCTAAGGTTCTGAGGTCCTCTCCTCTTGTGTAGTTCCAAGTAACAAGTAAGTTACATAAAGTCCCAAATTCTGCTCTTCTCACATCATACTCGGTTAAATCTACTGACCTTTAAGTAAAGTTACTGTGCATATGTCTTCATAGTCCCTGTGTTATTGATCTTAAAGATAGGTGAGGCAGAATGTACCTAAGACAGAAATGGTAGCTACTCTTAAATTATCTTGCCAGGAAATCCAGCAGAGAGATAGCTAAAGAGATACTTGAACCCCTTCTATCAATTATCAACATGTCATCCCTGAATACTGCTAAACACAGCAATCAACAGGCTGCAGGTGTTCATCCCAAGCATGCAATTTTCTAGTTTCCCTCATAAACCAACAAGGCACAATCCTAGAAAACAGTAAAAGAGGGGCCTTGCCACAGCATAGTTACTGCCCTCTAAGCAGAGTTAACAGAAGTCATAAGTATTTTTAACTATGCTATGAGCGGCAAATTAATTTTTTTAGCTTTATTTCAAGAATTAGTTTGTTATTTTTTACAAATTGAGCACTACATGTTATGGCATTGGGCTACAAACTGAGAATAGTGGAGTTAAAGATAATGGTCATTGGCCTCAAGTAGCTCACATTTTATTGGGGCAGCCACATAAGTTAATTGCAATATAGTTTCAAAGTGGTATGACATGGTCATTAAAAAATCTGAGTAGAAAAACCCAAGAAAAAGTAGTCAGAGAACTTCACTCTAGTTGAGTCTCAAAAGAGTAAGTAGAAATTAGTCAGAAAGGAAAACAGAGCACACTAGGTAAAGGTATCAGAAGTACAAAGGAAGAGAGGTGAAAGAGCATGAGTTTACGGAATCTGCAAAGTTGGAATTGCTGAAGCGTAAGTTAAGTGTTGGTGGAGGTATGGGTGCCTGAAAAGGACCAATAAAGTGGGAAACCAGGTCAGGGATAAGATTATGAAGAACTTTATGCACCATGTTAAGAAGTTCAGGTTTTAACCTTAGAGTTAAAAAGGTTTTTTTTTTTTTTTTTTTTTTTTAACATATAACATCATATAACATGATTATGTTTATATTTTAAAAGGATCATTCCAGCCACAAGATAGAAAATGAGCTGGAGACTAACATAGAGAAACCAGTTAATATTTTATTGGTTCAATTTAGAATAGAAATAATAGAGGCTTTAACTAAGTCAAAGGGCAGTGAAATGGAGAAAGGGGGCCAACTGAGAAGATAAAATCAATAGATCTTAATGATCAATGGGAGTGGCAGGTGGGCAGGCAGAGAATTCTAGAATAATTTCAAAGCTTGAAGTTTATGATCAACTGAGACAGGGAATTTCAGAAAAGGAGCTAGTTTTGCTCAGTAAGATAATGAGTTCAAAGCACAGAGGCGGAGATGTACATAACAGTAATTGGCAATGCTGAATGCCTTAAGATCAGGAGAAAGCTTATCCTAGAGACACAAAACATCTACAGCTCTAAAGAGTCTCTTTTAGGAGTCATCAGAATTAGAATATGGGTAGTAGTTGAATGAGAAGATACATGTGAAAAGAACAATAAGCAAAGGATGGGAAGTAAAAGGTGACAGAGGCCTTTAGAGAAGACTGTGAAGGTTGAAGAGGGAAAATATTGTTCCATTATTCAGCAGTTAACAAATGTTGATTAGTTCCAACCATGTGTCAGGCACTGTTCCAAGCCAATAGCTGGAAAAAAAATCAGGAGAAAATGATGATGTTATAGATACCATGAGAAGAACTGTTTCTGATACTGGTCACTTATGTCCAAATAAACTAAGGATTGAAAAGTATCATAGGTACAGGCATTTTGGGTGGTTGTTGATGGCCAGTAGGTTGTTTGGGAGTTAATGCTGATAACATCTTTGTTGTCAACTGCATTAAAATAAAGACAGACATAATGAGCTCTAAGAATACTGGTATCAGATGCTGAAAAGCAGTAAAATTCAAGATCAAAACACTGACAGATGACAAATTTATATTCTGCACAAAGAAACCAAATCCACCCCTAATGTGATCATGTGGCCATAACAATTTTAAAAAATATATAGTGTAAGTATAGGGAAAATGCAAGTTAACAAGGAAAAAACTGTAATTTGGATTATATTAAGCTTCAGAAAATCATCAAAACATAAAAAGTAGAATGCAAAATGGAAATATTTATGAACTGTTTCACCTAACTACAAACAAAAGAAATATCTATTCCCACTCCACCCCTCAAGAGTATAGCTTTTTGTAATAGAATATGGGAAAAAAGGAGTTCTCACTTAGTTCAAAGAAAATGCAGGTATGATCAGATAGGAAGCACCTGGGTGAAAAAAATAGATGGCATTTTCTTTAAATTAAATTGCAAAATATAAATACAAAAGTTGTTGTTAAGTATCATCAGGTGGATTTTTCAACTTATAGCGACCCCATGTGACACAGTAGAACTGTCCTGTAATCTTTAGGGAAGCAGATCGCCGTATCTTTCTCCTGTGGATCTGCTGGATGGGTTCAAAGTTTACATCTTAACCTCTCAGATGAATAGTAAAAAAGGTATGTGAGGCAGACAGGATTACAAAGAAGACACAGCAGGAGGGTTAAAAAAAAAAAAAAAAAAGTACACAGGATTTGGAAACCTACATTTTTAACAAAGCCAGGAATTTAAAATCCTAGATCTAGTCTGTACAATTTAAAATGTGATATGAAAAACCACTGCAGAATTCTTTGCCATATACTTATCAGCCTTGGCAAATGGGATGTTATTTTACCAGTTCTCATCTATAAAATAAGGATAGTATTTTCCCTGCCTACTTCATGTTTTGCTATACCTATGAAGTGCTATTATAAACGGAACTTCGCTTTATTGTTTAACTTACGGGCACACAAAAGCGGAGCAGGCTGAAGGCGAAGTGCCTGTCAGAGGGGAAGGCTGGGTTTCCCCTCCATCTTACCTGTTGCCTGCTGCTTCAGGAAAGGTACCTGGTAGGATCCAGGACCCACACGGTCCTCAGTGCTGCCACCCTCAGTCAATCTGAGCAAGCGAGGGGCCCGATCATACATAATGGTCTGGAGGGGTGGGGCAGGGGCTGAAAAGAAATTAAAAACAGGGTGGCTAGCAGCGTGGAGCAAAAGCAAGCTAATACCAGTCTGAGTGGGCCCTGGGCAGAACTTCCGCAAATGGAGGAGCTATGCCGTAGGGGCTACTTCCCCACACACTTATTAATGTCAGATGTCCCCCAAGTTGGTTTATAGCCTGATGGTAAAGTGGAGGGGAGCACAGCCAGATTAAGGTCTCCCACATAACGGCCCATTAAACCGTGTAGGGCTGAAACGCTTGTCTAAACTAGACAAGCCCCTAGGCTTCCGGCCCTGGCTCCGCCCATTTCTCTCCGCCCCGGAAGCATGGCGGAAAAGGCCGCCCAGGCTCTGGGGAAGAGGGTTGGGCTATTCCTTGCCCAAGGTCTTGGAGCGTGCGCCTGAGTGTGTCAGAGGCTTCCCAACTGCCTCCACCGGGTTACTCCAGCGTCCAGAAGGAGAGGGCGGGCCGGGCTGGGCTTTGGAGTACCCTCTTACCACGATGCTTTAGATCCTGGGGTGTTTTCACTGTGCAGAAAAACCATAGAAAACGCGTTAAAAGGAGTTAGAGCTAACTTGGCCTTGATCTCCCACCCATTGCCGTCGAGTCGATTGCGACTCATAATGACCTTGATCCATCTCCCCTATAAATCAGGGTGGCTGGAAAGAGACTCAGCAAAAACTATGAAAGAATAGTAGTAATGCGAAGCACAGCCTGGTTTCCGCAAGCTTGCTCTCCACTCCTACAGCTACACCTCTGCCACCTCCAGAGGAAAAGCACTTCTGAGTTTATTCTGTAAATTCGGAGGCGGGGGGCGGGGGGTGGTGGCGGAGATGATGAAAAGCTCACCAGCTGGCCGAAGCAATGCAAGTGCAGATAACTGAAAGCTGCTTTTGTTCTCCGGTACCAGGCGGGTAACCAATGGTAATATTTATTCATCAGTGTTTATAAAGCAAAGCAAAGGCATCGAGAAAACCCAGTCAATCCCACTAAATCAGTGAGTCTCAACCTTAGGCAAAAGGAACCTGGCTTCTGCACTGGTCTTAAGAAGTTTACGTCAGACTCCACCTCAAAGTTGGCTCCAGGCAATTTTTTCCAGCAAGAATCCTATCCAGATTCTAAGGCATGCCTAGAGGCTTAGACAAATTCTACCTTGAGTATGCTTTGCTACCCAATGAGCTACAGTATTTTAATTTGTGCCTCCTCCAAATTTTTATAGTGTTTACACTGCCTCCATTCCCTGCACCTTTTACTGTGGTATAATTATGCCATATAGGGAAGCATAATCTCCATACAAGCTACATGCTTCGCAATGATGTATCTGTAATACATTTTATTTTTACTCAGTAGCTAGTCAAATTACTTAGTCACTCAAAAAACACTTAATGATGTATGTATACTAAAGGTCCAGCACCCTGCTAAGTTCTGGGGATACAAAAATATATGAAAGTCTTTACCCTCAAGCATTCTCTATCTAATGAAGAAAGAGACTTTATATATGGATTATGCTTCCAGAAAAACAAGTGATGAGAGAGACATATAGAATGTTTTTGGAAGCCTCTTCTTTCCATTAAGAATCTATATACTGATCATAATCCTTTCTCATATACCTCAATTCTTTCATTCTTGTAGAAACCCTCATAGTTATTTCAATGTTATTTAAACCTTATTTTCCCAAGCTGCCACAGATACCCATTGAGAAGATCTAGAATACGCTTATTATATTTTATGATATATTAGGAAGAAACAAGTCACAGGTAAACAGAGAAAACTACGTATGCTTTAGAGGATAATCTAGTGGTACTTGTAATTTAGCCTTCTGTTGGACATTCCTTAAGGACATTTGCCCTTAATGATCTAAACTAGAATATGAAGCCTGAGAGACATGCAGATCTAGGCCATCTTTGCTGCAGGCCCTGGTGCAGACTGTCACACCCTCCCTCTGGCTCTTCACCTCTGCAGCAACCTAGATTAGCCTTTCTTGAATAGATCTGAGTTTCAGATTAGGAATGGAAATGACAAGCAGGCTATATCTGCTTTCTGTGTGATTTGATTTTTGGCCACTGAACCTAACCTTGACATAAGGCGTTCTTTATAGGGACTATCCTAGCTCATTTATAATTTTAGAGCCCTGGTGGTGCTGTGGGTAAGAGCTTGGCTGCTAACAGAAGGCCAGCAATTCAAATCCACCACCCAATCCTTGGAAACCCTATGGGGCAGTTCGATGGCAACCGGTTTGGGTTTTTTTGTGGTTGTTGTTGTTTTTCTTTCTTTAAAGTGGATTTTGTCACTGAAGTACCAGCTAGGATTGAAGTTTCTTTGCCTTGCTTGCTTCCTGAGTGCATGTACTTTCTTTCCTCAGGAACCTCACAGAGAATAGTAGCTGATCAATGGCAGAACTCCAGTGTTTCTGTGTACTGTGGCTAGATCCTATCTAAATGTCACACCACAAAGGTACAACCTATATACTCTTCATAATTTTGTAATATTTGGTCTGTCAGAATTTTTCATTCTTAAAAAAAGACTTTTTTAAAAAAGTCTTTAGTATGACAATCGTTCCTCTATTTCCTTGATCACTGTAGCTGTTCTCTGCATCTTTCCCAGCTACTATTTCCTTCTTATGGTTCAGTAACAAGAATGGTACATGGTATTTTCGGATTGAAAACATTTTTAAATGAGAAAAGTAAATCTTTTTGATTATCTCTCATTGTGGTAAACACTTCTTGAATAGTCTGAAATGACTGCACTGCTAAAAACAAAACTCTATTAACAAAGAATTATAATTACATATAAGTACAAAATAATTTGGTTCAGCATTTCTCAATTCCTCCAAAACTGTTTTAATGCTAATTAACCACACTATATAACCATTTCCACACTATTAGTAAGAGAAGCAGTGTTTAAACTAAGATTTATTTGACTCTGAAATTTGTGTTCCTTTCATTTCTCCATACTGCCTCCCATCAGAATAAACTTTAAAATGAGGCTTGAACAAGAGCAAGATTCAAGAAATAAAATTGACTTTTTATTGCATATTAGCTGCAGTGAAGAACTCAATACTTACCAATTTTTCTTTATAATACTTTGAGGATTATGTAGATAATGAGATGATATCTGGAGTCTCGAATGAGGGGTGGAAATTCTGCTCTAAAAATACGTCATTACAGGTTTTATAAGTATTATAAACCTGAATTGGTTTTTCTACCCATTATGATTTACTGGTTTTCCATTCTTATGCTTTTCTTAAAAAAAGTAATGAAGCAGGGCCAAGATGGCGGAGTAGTCAGACGCTTCTGGTAGACCCTCTTACAACAAACACTTGAAAAAAAACAAGTGGTTCGATTATATATGGCAATCTGGGAGCCCTGAACATCAAAGACAGAGGTGAGGAACCGGACTGAGTGGCAGGGGGAGGGAGAGACAGTTCAGAAGCAGTGAGGAGTTGCCAGACCTGACCCGGAGACAGACTAAGCCCTTCAGGCCTGAGCAGCTCATGGGTGAGCAGTGAGGCAGGCAAGCACACATGCTCCAGAGGTGCGTTTTCCACACTGGGAGAGACCCAGCACCAGAGAGTCTACACAGCCACCCAGAACCAGTGAGAGCAGCCCTCGATTCACTGAAAGAGAAGTAATTTCATACGGCCTACCGCATGGATGAAAAACACCCCCCTTATGGAAAAACCTCTCTCCCATTTACCTCCTCGCTCCCTGCTCTGCACTGGGTCCCGGATCGTCTTCAGCAATTGCTGAGTCCCCTGGGCTGGAAGTAGGATCCCTCACACTCCCGGAGTCATTATCCTTGGCTTGGAGAGTGAACAAATTAACAAACGGGAAAAAATAAACTGCCAGCTCCCCTAAGCCAGGAACCCAGGGTAGGCAAACCTCCTTTGCCTAGGCACAGGCATAAGGGATCCACAGACTCTGAGTGCCTTTCCCTCTGCATAGACTTGTGTGGACCCATTTCAACAGAGTAGGCCCTCATTATCGCAGTACAATAGGGTATATACCAGAAGTCTAACTTCATCTGTTTCAACTGTGAAGTGGCACGTTCTTGACATTTGACACTGCTCTGCCCATTAAGCAGGGTCTTCACCTACCCACTTCGGGGGCCTGAGGATGGGAGGCTCCACCCACGCCACCTAGCCACCTGCAATAGGGGCCCAAGAATAAGAGGTGCCCCCCAGTCCTTTCAGGCAACAGCATTAGGTGCCCATAGTCTGGCTGCAAAACCCACCCACCTACATGCTCTAGGGAACAGGGAGATGCCTTCCTCCTGGACACTCAGCGACAGCCGTCAGCCCCCTGCCTTGCTCAGAGTGCGTCCCCCCGCTGCAGCCAGATGCCGGTACCTACGCCAATCTACCATGCCTATCTAGGACTGTGAGAGCCTACACCACCCACTTGGTGGCTATCTACCTGGGCACCTGAGCTGAATCCATACAGGAGGAGTGGGTGGACTCCTGAGCTCACATACCTAGTAACAGATCTAACCACCTGGTGACAGGACGTTAGAGCCTCAAAGGTGCCAATAATCAAACTAGCTCATATGAACAGCCTATTTGGGCATATCAAAACAAATCAAGAGGCTAGGACACAGTAAGCAAACATAAAATAATAAATATAATAACTTATTGATGGCTCGGAGACGACAGTCAATATCAAATCACATAAAGAGGCAATCCACGATGGCTTCAGCAAGCTACCAAAATGAAGAATCTAGAAATTTTCCAGAGGAGGAAAATTTCTTGGAATTACCAGAGGCAGAATACTAATATACAGAACTTTTCAAGAAATTAGGAAGGAAATTAAGCAAAACGCAGACCACACAATAGAGAAAATTTAAAAGATTAGAGAAGAGCATAATGACAAATTTAACAGGCTACAAGAATCCATAGAGAGACAGCAATCAGAAATCCGGAAGATTAACAATAAAATTTCATAATTAGACAACTCAATAGAAAGTCATAGGAACAGAATTGAGGCAATGGAAGTCAGAATTAGAGAGACTGAACATAAAGCATTTGACACCAACTTATTTGAGAAAAAATCAGATAAAAGGATTAAAAAAATGAAGAAACCCTAAGGATTACATGGGACTCTATCAACAGGAATAACCTACGAGTAATTGAAGAACCAGAACAGCAGGGGATAACAGAAAATACAGAGATAATTGTTGAAGATTTGTTGGCAGAAAACTTCCCAGATATCATGAAAGATGACAAGATACCTATCCAAGATGCTCATCGAACACCACATAAGGTAGATCCCAAAAGAAAGTCACCAAGATATATTATAATCAAACTTGCCAAAACCAAAGATAAAGAGAGAATTTTAAGAGCAGCTAGGGATAAACGAAAAGTTATCTACAAAGGAGAGTCAATACGACTAAGCTTGGACTACTCAGCAGGAACCATGCAGGCAAGAAGGCAGTGGGATAACATATACAAAGCCCTGAAGGAAAAACACTGCGAGTCAAGGATTATATATCCAGCAAAATGGTCTCTCAAATATGATGGCAAAATTAGGGCATTTCCAGATAAACAGAAGTTTAGCGAATTTGCAAAAACCAAACCAAAATTACAAGAAATACTAAAGGGAGTCCCCTGGTTAGAAAATTAGTAACATCAGATAACAACCCAAGACTAGAACACAAGACAGAGCAACCAGATATCAAGCAAGATAAGGAAGTCACAAAAGTAAAACAAAGCTAAAACACTGAAAATAGGGAAACAGATGTCAATATGTAAAGGATGACAATGTTAAAATAAAAAAGAGGAACTTAAACGTTTTTTCATATGGAGAGGAAGTCAAGGCAATATAAAGAAATAAAAGACTGGTATAATCTTAGAAAAATAGGGGTAAATATTAAGGTAACCACAGAGGAAACTAACAATCCTACAAGTCAAAATAAAAGACTAGAAAAATGTAAAAACTCAGCAAACACAAAATCAACAACAATGAAAAGGACGAAAAGAAAATACATAAAGAAAAATGACTCAGCACAGAAAATTAAGGGGAACAAAGAAACTGTGAACAACGCACAAAAAAAAGACATCAAAATGACAGCACTAAACTCATGCCTATCAATAATTAGGCTGAATATAAATGGACTAAATGCACCAATAAAGAGACAGAGAGTGGCCAGATTGGCTAAAAAAACACAATCCATCTATATGCTCCCTACAAGAGACACACCTTAGTCTTAAAGACACAAACAAAACTCAAAAGATGGAAAAAAATACATGAAGCAAACAACACTCAAAAAACAGCAGGAGTGGCAATGTTAATCTCTGACAAAATACTTTAAAGTAAAATCCACCACAAAGGATAAGGAAGGACACTATATAATGATGAAAGGGTGGCTACTCCAGAAGGACATAACTATAATAAATATTTACGCATCCAATGACAAGGCTCCAAAATACATAAAACAAACTCTAACAGCATTGAAATGAGAGAGACATCTCCACAATAATAGTAGGAGACTTCAACACACCACTTTCGGTGAAGGATGGAAAATCCAGAAAGAAGCTCAATAAAGACACAGAAGATCTAAATGCTACAGTCACCCAACTTGATCTCATGGACATATACTGAACACTCCACCCAACAGCAGCCAAGTATACTTTCTTTTCCAATGCACATGGAACATTCTCCAGAATAGACTACATATTAGGTCATGAAGCAAGCCTTAACAGAAACCAAAGCATCGAAAAATTACAAAGCAACTTTTCTGACCAGAAAGCCATAAAAGTAGAAATTAACAACATAAAAAGCAAGGAAAAAAAATCAAACACATGGAAGCTAAACAACACCATGCTCAAAAGCTGCTGGGTTATAGAAGAAACTAAGGATGGAATAAAGAAATTCATAGAATCAAAAGAGAATGAAAACACATCTTACAAGAACCTTTGGGACACAGCAAGAGCAGTACTCAGAGGTCAGTTTATAGCAATAAGTGCACACAGCCAAAAAGAAGAAAGGGCCATAATGAAAACATTAACCCTACAGCTGGAACAAGTAGAAAGAGAGCAACAAAAGAAGCCCTCGGATGCCAGAAAAAAGGAAATAACAAGAACCAAAGCAGAATTAAATGAAATAGAGAATAGAAAAATAATTGAAAGAGTTAACAAGACCAAAAGCTGGTTCTTTGAAAAGATCAACAAAATTGATAAACCATTGGCCAAACTGACAAAAGAAAAACAGGAGAGGAAGCAGATAACCCATATAAGAAATGAGATAGGTGATATCACGACAGACCCAACTGAAATTAAAAGAATCATAACAGAATACTATGAAAAGTTGTACTCTAACAAATTTGAAAACCAAGAGGAAATGGACAAGTTTCTAGAAAATCACTACCTACCAAAACTAACACAAACAGAGGTAGAACAACTAAATAAATGCATAACAAAAGAAGAGATTGAAAAGGTCATTTAAAAACTCCCAACAAAAAAAAGCCCTAACCCAGACAGCTTCACTGGAGAATTCTACCAAACTTTCAGAGAAGAGTTAACACCACTACTACTAAAGGTATTTCAGAGCATAGGAAAGGATGGAATACTCCCAACCTCATTCTATGAAGCCAGCGTAACCCTGATACCAAAACCAGGTAAAGACACCACAAAAAGAGAAAATTACAGACCAATATCCCTCATGAACATTGATGCAAAAATCCTCAACAAATTTCTAGCCAATAGAATTCAGCAAAATATCAAAAATATAATTCACCATGATCGTGACCATACCAGGTATGCAGGGATGCTTCAACATTAGAAAAACGATCAATGTAATCCATCTCATAAATAAAACAAAAGACAAGAACCACATGATCTTATCAATCCATGCAGAAAAGACATTTAACAAAGTCCAACACCCATTCATGATAAAAACTCTCCACAAAATAGGAATAGAAGGAAAATTCCTCAAAATAATTAAGGGCATTTATACAAAGCCAACAGCAAACATCATCCTAAATGGAGAGAGTCTGAAAGCATTCCCCTTGAGAACGGGAACCAGACAAGGATGCCCTTTATCACCACTTGTATTCGACATTGTGCTGGAGGTCCTAGCCAGAGCAATTAGGCTAGAAAAGGAAATAGAGGGCATCCAAATTGGTAGGTAATAAGTCAAAGTATCTCTCTGCAGATGATTTGATTTTATACACAGAAAACCCCAAAGAATGCACAAGAAAACTAGTGGAACTAACAGAAGATTTCAGCAAAGTTTCAGGATACTAGATAAAAATACAGAAATCAGTTGGATTCCTTTACACCAACAAAGAGAACCTCAAAGAGGAAATCACCAAATCAATACCATTTACAATAGCCCCCAAGCAGACAAAATACTTAGGAATAAATCTAACCAGAGATATAAAAGATCTATACAATGAAAACTACAAGACACTACTGCAAGAAACCAAAAGAGAGCTACACAAGTGGAAAAACATACATTGCTCATGGATAGGTAGACTCAACATTGTGAAAATGTCAATTCTACTCAAAGAGATCTACAGATACAACACAATCCCAATCCAAATTCCACCTGCATTTTTTAATGAGATGGAGAAACAAATCACCAACTTCATATGGAAAGGGAGAAGGCCCTGAATAAGTAAAGTGTTAAGAAGAAGAACAAAGTGGGAGGCCTCACACTGCCTCATTTTAGAACTTACTATACCGCCACAGTGGTCAAAACAGCCTGGTACTGGTACCACAACAGATACATAGACCAATGGAACAGAATTGAGAACCCAGACATAAATTCATCCACCTATAAGTGGCTGATATTTGACAAAGGCACAGAGTCTGTTAACTGGGGAAAAGACAGTCTCTTTAACAAATGGTGCTGGCATAACTGGATATCCATCTGCAAAAAACTGAAACAAGACCCATACCTCACACCATGCACAAAAACTAACTCAAAATGGATCAAAGACTTCAACGTAAAATCAAAAATCATAAATATCATGGAAGAAAAAATAGGGACAATGCTAGAAGCCCTAATACATGGCATAAACACAATACGAACCATAAGTAACAGTGCACAAATGCCAGAAGAGAGACTAGGTAAATGGGAGCTCCTAAAAATCAAACACTTATGCTCATCAAAAGACTTCACAAAAAGAGTCAAAAGACAACCTACAGACTGGGAAAAAAGTTTCAGCTACAACAAATCCGATTAGCATCTAATCTCTGAAATCTACAAGATACTGCAAAACCTCAAAAACAAAAAGAAAAATAACCCAATTAAAAAATGGGCAAAGGATATGAACAGGCACTTCGCCAAAGAAGATATTCAGGCGGCCAACAGACAAATGAAGAAATGCTCACGATCATTAGCCATTAGAGAAAGCAGACCAAAACTACAATGAGATATCATCTCACCCCAACAAGGCTAGCATTAATCCAAAAAACACAAAATAATGATGTTGGAGAGGTTGTGGAGAGACTGGTACACTTATACACTGTTGGTGGGAATGTAAAATGGTACAGCCTCTTTGGAAATCGATTTGGCACTTCCTTAAAAAGCTAGAAATAGAGGTACCATACAATCTAGCTATCCAACTCCTTGGAATATATCCTAGAGAAGTAAGAGCTGTCGCATGCATAGATATATGCACACCCATGTTCATTGCAGCACTGTTCACAATACAAAAAAATGGAAACAACCTAGGTACCCATCAACAGAAGAATGGATAAACAAATTATGGTATATCAACACAATGGAATACTACGCAACAATAAAGAACAATGATGAAGCCATGAGACATCTTACAATATGGAGGAAGCTGGAGGTCATTATGCTGAGTGAATTTAGTCAGTCACAGAAGGACAAATATTGTATAAGACCAGTATTATAAGAACTCAAGAAAAGGTTTAAACACAGAAGAAAACTTTCTTTGTGATTACAGGGGTGGGGAGGGAGGGTGAGGGTTATTTACTAACTAGATAGTAGATAAGAATTATCTTAGGTGAAGGGAAGGACAGCACACACTACAGGGGAAGTCAGCACAACTGGACTAAACCAAAGCTAAGAAGTTTCCTGAATGCAATCAAACACTTTGAGGGACAGAGTAGTAGGGGTAGAGATCTGGGAACCATGCTTTCAGGGGACATCTAGGTCAACTGGCATAACAAAGCTTATTAAGAAAATGTTCTGCATCCTACTTTGGTGAGTGGCATCTGGGGTCTTAAAAGCTTGCAAGTGGCCGTGTAAGACACGTCAATTGGTCCCAACCACCTGGAGTAAAGGAGAATGAAGAATACCAAAGACACAAGGAAAATATTAGCCCAAGAGACAGAAAGGGCCACATAAACCAGAGACTTCATCATCCTGAGACTAGAAGAACTAGATGGCGCCCGGCTACCACCAATGACTGCCCTGACAGGGAACACAACAGAGAGTCCCAGATGGAGCAGGAGAAAGATGGGGTGCAGAACTCAAATTCTAGTAAGAAGACCAGACTTAATGATCTGACTGAACCTGGAGGAACCCCAGAAAGCATGGCCCCTGGATTCTCTATCAGTCCCGAACTAAAACAATTTCTGAGGACAACTCTTCAGACAGGGATTGGACTGGACTGTGGGACATAAAGTGGTACTCGTGAGGAGTGTGCCTCTTAGCTCAAGTAGATATCAGAGACTAAATGGGCAACTTCTGTCCGGAGGTGATATGGGAAGGCAGAAAGGGTTAGGAGCTGGTTGAATGGACATGGGGAATCGGGGGTGGAAAGGAGGAGTGTGCTGTCATGTATGGTGAGAGCAATTAGGGTCACATAACAATGTATGTATAAATTTTTGTATGGGAAAAAATAAAAATAATAAAGTAATGATAAATCATTCAGCACATATCAAAATAGAATAAATACAACTTATCAATGTTATTAGAAGTCACATTGTAAAGTAATATGCGTTCAGGTTAAAATAATGAGGACTTATATATGGGACAGTAATGGTTCAGTGGTAGAATTCTTACCTCCTATGAGGGAAACCTGGGTTCCATTCTCATCCAATGCACCTCAAGCACAGCCACCACCTGTCTGTCATTGGAGACTTTTGTGTTACTGTGATGCCGAACAGGTTTCAGCAGAGCTTCCAGGCTAAGAAAGACTAGAAAGAAAGGCCTGGAGATCTACTTCCAGAAATTGGCAATGAAAACTTTATGGATCACAATAGTCAATCCCATTTTGTGTGGGGTAGCCATGAGTCAGGGACTGACTCAACAACAGCTAACAGCAACAATATTTATATAATGATTTGAAGTTTACAAAGTATATTTTATGTATATTATTTTGTTCAGATTTATGTTTCTCTGAACTGCAGACTGAATATGACTCTGAAATCATACCAGATTTCATGCAATATGTTTAAAAAATAAGTTACACCACGTTAGCAGTGACCACCTGATTTTTTAAACTTACATTTACTGAGCACCTACTATGTGCCAGGAACTGTCTGAAGAACTTTACATGAATATTAATGTCTCATACAGCCAATAAGATAGGTTCTATTAATAGTTCCACTTTATCAATGAAGATGCTAAGGCTTAGAGCCATTAAATATCTTGCCCAAAGTCGCATAGTTAACGAATGGTGGAGATGGATTTAAAGCCAGTCAGCTTGACTCCAGAACCTATTTTTGTAGCTGTTAAAAGGAAAATGCCTCCAACTATGCTTATTTCCACACCCAATGATTTTTTCTCAGTGCTTACTTGGGTTTGGCTGTATGTTTATTTCTCCTTCTAAAAAAAAGTCCAGAGGTAGTCAGTCAGGGATGGTGTTATGGATTGAACTGTATCCCTCAAAAATTTGTGTCAACTTGACTAGGCCATGATTCCAAATATTGTGTGGTTGCCCTTCATTTTGTGATCTCATGTAATTTTCTCGTGTGTTGTAAATTCTAACCCGTATGATGTTACTGAGGCAGGATTAGAGGCAGTTATGTTAATGAGGCAGGACACAATCTACAGGATTAGGTTGTATCCTGAATCACTCTCTTTTGAGATGTAAAAGAGAGAATTGAGCAGAGAGGAGAGGGACCTCCTACCAACAAGAAAGAAGAGCCAGGAGCAGAGCACATCCTTTGGACCTAATGTCCCTGCACTGAGAAACTCCTAAACCCAGGGGAATATTGATGACATGGACCTTCCCCTGGAGCCAGCAAAGAAAGAAAGACTTCCCCTTGATCTGGTGCCCTGAATTCAGACTTCTAGCCTACTAAACTTCGAGAGAATAAATTTCTGTTTGTTAAAGCCATCCACTTGTGGTATTTCTGTTATAGCAACACTAGATAACTAAGACAGATGGTATGGTGGCTCTTTGATGGCAGGGAACAAGGATGCTCTATCATGCTGCTCCACATCACCTCATGGTCCAAAAACAATCTGCTGGAGCTCCAGCCATTATAGACAGCAGGAAAGTGAGAATAAAAGCATGTTCCCTCCCTTTCAAAGAGACTCCCTGGAAGTAACACACAGAATATATGCTTACATCTCACTGGCTCAATAGGAACAATAGGCACATCTGGCTTTATAAAGGAGGCTGGAAATATAGCCCATTGCTGGGCACCAGGTTCCATTATTAAGAAGAAAAAAAGAGTGAGTGTAAAGAAAAGCATCTGTCTTCCATAACCCACCTTTTAGAAAACATTTCCCTCCTTTAGTGTCCAAAGGACTCTGTTCTCCATGTTCAGCTTACATTTTCTCTTGAGATCTCCTATTGTCTCCTTCTCTAAATTTTTCTTTCTTCTTCAGTCTCCTCTTTCTCCCTTGGTAATTGTCTTAGTTATCTAGTGCTGCTGTAACAGAAAAACCAGAAGTGAGTGGCTTTAATAAACAGAAATTTATTTTCTCATAATTTAGGAGGCTAGAAGTCCAAATTCCAGCTCTAGGGAAAGTCTTTCTCTATCTGCAGGCTCTGGGGGAAGGTCCTTGTCTCTTTTTAGCCTCTGTTTCTTGGTTCCTTGGAGATCTCAGATGGCATGTCAGCTATCTTCCCCTATCTGCTTGGTTGCTTGCTCAGTCTGCACTTTTATATCTCCAAAGAGATTCATTTAAGACATACCATACACTAGTACTGTCTCATTAACATAACAAAGAAAACCAATTCCTAAATGGGATTATAACCACAGGTATAGGGGTTAGGATTTACAACACATATTTTGGGGAGGAGGGACACAATTCAATCCATGACACTAATTTTATCTATTTTCATAACTCATCTACCTTCTTTGAATATATTGCTCTCCAATCCTGCATATCTGTGTCTGCTTAACAGCTAAATATAAGGGTTGCATCAACACTTCAATTAGACATTCCCAAACCTTTATTCATTTTTCTCTCTGTAAAGCCTGCTCCTCCTCCTAATTTCCTATTTCTGTTCATAAGAGAATCATCCTCCCAGACATAAGGCCTGAAACCTCCTAGACTGCTTCCACTCCCTTCACTCCCACATCCAAACAGCTGCCAAGTTCTATTGTTTGCATCTTTGTGAACTTTCTGAAATCCACCCCCTCACCCCCATTCTTACTGTCATTATTTTGTTGATCGTCTCAACCCTGCTGATTTAGTCCATTCTGGTAATAGCTCGGCTGGATCCCTTCCTCCAATCTCTCTGCTGCAATTTATCCCACACAGTGCAGCTAGGTTAATCTTCCAAATTATGATTTTGAGACTGTCACTCTCCTACTCAGAAATCTCCTATTGCATGCTAAATAAGTTTGGCATTGAATGCTTCAAACAAGCCAATCTACCTTTCCATTCTTAACTCTTCCACTACTTCCCATTCACATGATGTACGTATTGTTCAAACAAACCCTACACAAAACAAAAGCATCTCTGTTCAAGGTTTTACCTCTGCCTGGAAAAGTTCTTCTCCACTTCTCATCTACAAACGCTAAACGCTAGAGAGCATCACTTTTCAATCCCTTACAGCACTTAGCGCAGCACTTTTTAAAGAGTAGATTTTTAATGTTTATTGAATTAATGGTTGAAAAATAGTAAAATATGTAAAAAAATTTCAGCCAAACAGCATTGTATTTGATATTAGCTTAGTACTTTAAATTTGCTTAAAATAAGCCAATTCTTTTAAATGTTATAGAACAACCAAACATGAATAGCCACTCATTCCAAAAAGAATAAACCACACTAGCTGTAACTAACTCATGTCCTGAAGGTTTTCACAATTATCCATGTTGCTGATAGTTTCTGTTAGCCATTTAAAGAGTTTTGTTCTGTCAGAAAGAAAAAACAAAGAGTGAAGAAAAGTTTGGGGTTTAAAGGAGCCAGGTTTTTGCAGGTGGTATCAAGAATTACAGAGTTCTCTACTTGTTAGAGTTTATTAAGAATGTCTATGCTAGCAAGCACATCTATACTCATTAAATACCAATTTTAAATATGAAGGTACATGCAAAGAGATCATATGTCTAAATAAAAACTATTGTATAGAGAATCAGCTGATAGTATCCATTTACTCTACCTATAATACTATTATTATGAGTCTTACAAATGTAACATGCTCAATAAATGTTTACTGAATTAAATTGAGTTTCTAAGAAGTCCAGTGAAATTATGTAGTTTTAAGAATATGTAATTAAAGGAGTGAATCTTACACTCCTTTAGATTCTGAGAATTTAATAACTTAAATGTGACTTTTCTCCCCTCCACTACCAACTTTAATATACCTAATTCTCTCCTGAGAAAAACAGTTTCTGAGGCCTAAGGAGAAATGGGAGGAGGGCTTTCTTCCATATGGGATAGGCTTCCTTATCTAGCACTTTCAAAAATGCTGTCACTGAGGGTGTTCCAACAAGCAGACATGGGCCATGTTAAGCTATCTGTGAAAATAAATAGAATTCAGAACATGAAATAAAGTTGCTAGAGGAGACAGATAACAACTAATACCATAATAAGAGCATTTGAAAATTCCTCCAACTGGAATGCGTAACCAGTACATCAAGCCAACATAAATGAGGAAAGGGAAATGAAGACTGATATACAATAATGTGTCACTTAATGGCCACGATAGGTTCTGAGAAATAGGACATTATGTGATTTGGACCTTGTACAATCACCATAGTCTTTACTGGTGGTCCTTGGGTTACAAACGTCTGACTTACATACAACCTACAGTTATGAACCAACCCGCCCTCCAAAAGCCTATTATATTAAAAATTTGAAGTACTGTACATATAATGGAGCCCTGATGGTTCAGTGGTTAAGAGCTACAGCTACTAACCAAAAGGTCAGCAATTCGAATCTACCAGCTGCTCCTTGGAAGTCTTATAGGGGTGTTCTACTCTGTCCTATAGGGTTGCTATGAGTTCAAATCGACTCAATGGCAATGGGTTGTTTTTTTCTTTTTTCTTTTTTTTTTGCTACATACGATGGTTCATAATAACAAATGGGGCTACTTTGCTACATGCATCAAAACATTATTACTGTATTATTATTACTCTGATAGAGATTTTTGAACTCTATTATAACCGTATGGGACCACAGACATATATGTGGTCAGATGTTGCCTGAACGGATGTTAGGTGGTTCATGAGTATAATATAAATACTAAAAATTAAAAGAAATAAAATCAACCATATGAATTATTGCATGTGAATTGCATATGAATTAAAGACAGAGAGTGTCAGATTGCATTTTTTTTTTAAATCTTAAAATATGCTATTTACCAGAGTCACTAAAAGCACATTGAGAAAGGTTGAGAATATAGGAATGGGCCCAGAGATACCAGGAAAATGCAAACAAACCTGAAGCAGAATAGCAGACTATGGGAAGCATAAAGCTAAAAGTACCAAACAGGACTATGAGAGACATAAAGTACTAATAAAAACCAAGTTTATGAAGATAATATACAACAATAACTAAACTGTATGCCTCAAATTATGTAACAACTAAATACACAAAGCAAAAGCTATTAAAAATGCAAGGATTACATGATAAAATACAATTATAGTAGAATACTTCAAGGCACTTCTTTCAAAATTAGATAAATCAAATAGAAAATAAAATCATTAGACTTGATATACAAAATCTTCCATTTGACCACAAAGAAACTTTAACAAATCTTAAAATATAAAATTATTACAATAATACCAAATATTTTATGTAGATACTCTCCCCTAAATGAGGTGGTGCATAACTTCCCAGTCTAAATGTGGGCTACATAAAGTGACTTCCTTCCAAAAAGTACAGTATTGAATCAGGAAAAAAGAACAACTTTGCAGTGGAAAAACCTAACATAACCAAAGCCAGGCTATCAAGGTTAACATCAATAGTGATAGGTCATGTTGGTAGTATGGACCTTTGATATGTGATGAAAATGGTGTAAATAAACAAGACATGAACAAATGGGAAGACACCAAAGTTAAATGGGAAGACAGTATAAGAAATGTCAGTTCTCCCAGAATTAATATATAATCTTATACAATCTACATAGAATTACAGTCAATTTTTTGGTGTAATTAATGTGGGAGAAAAAAGAATTATGAAAATGAAGAATGATGAGGAATAACTCCCATCACCAAATATCAGAATATAGTGGCTATGAAGCCACTATAATAAAATCAATGTGGTATTGGCATAGAAATAGACAAATAGATGAGGGGAACTACAGAGAGAATCCAGAAATGATTCCCAATGTATGTAAACATTTCATACAGACAAGGATGATATTTTAATTAAGTGGGAAAGTGATGAACTCTTTAATAAACTCTGCTGGCACAACTGGCTACACATTTATAAGACAGTAGAATTTACCTCTGTACTGCACATTAAGAAGAATAAGTTCCAAATGTTCTAAATACTTTAATGAAAAAAATAAAACAATAATGTTCATACACAAAAATCTAGAAGAATATATGTGTGAGCAAAGGAAATGTTCTTAACTCCAGAGACTTAGGTCTAAGTGAAAATATAGTCATCGTATGACAATATTAAAATTTAAAACTCTTATGATACATAAGATGCATAAATAAAAATCAATAGATAAGCAATAACTTTAGAAAAAATATTTGCAATACAGAGAACAGAATGAGATTTAATATTTACACTATATAATGAAGTCTTACAAATTATCAAGAAGAGAAAGAAAGCCCAGTAGAAAAATAGAAAAGAATATAAAGAAGAAAATAACCAAAATATATATTCAAGCCCACTAGTAGTCAGGAAGTACATATCAGGGTCACAATGAAGTATCATTTTTTACCAACCAGAATGACAAATATTTAAAAGACCAATAAAACCTATTTCTGGGAGAATGCAGGAAAATATAATTGTATAACAGATGGTAGAAATGTGAATTGTCACTTTTGGGGAATGTTAAGGATATGCCATAAATATTCCATAAAAAAATAAATATTCCATCACAACATGATATACATACATACATACATACGAACATCTATATATTTAAACGTAAATTTATTCCAGCATTGTGCAAAATGTCAAAAAAATTAAATGCTTATTAATAAAGGGAATGACTGGGTAAATCATATCACCATGGAATACTATGCAACCATTTTAAAGATTGAATTAAAGTCATTTCAGTTACTTGGCATGTTTCCATGAGATATTGTTGAGAAAAACAAGATTCAAAAAAGTATATATGACATCATTTTTGTAAAACCAAAGAATTATTTTTAAAAAATCTATACAAGTTATATATATAAAAGCGTGGAGAAAATATGGAAGGATTATGCTAGGTTATTAATATAGATTACCTAAAATGGGGAGAAAATGTAGGAACGGGGTGGGAGGGAAGACCACACTAAAGCTTTATATATAATACATGATGACATTTATGCATTATCTGTAAAACTACATGCATATATATAAATATTAAAAAATTTAAATGGAAGATATGTGAATTTTGGACCTAATGAGAATATTCAGAAGAGGCTGCAAATAGAAATTGCTCGCTTGCTGAGTTTTTTATAGTTAACTTGTTTTTAATTGTTGAATGGGCAGATCAGTCAGGAATTCAGAGCATATGGGTATAGGACTGAATGAGAAAAATGTTTCAGGATTATTTAATAAAATTTAATAGATAGAAAAGACAAAACAGGGAAAGAAGAGGCAGAGCTGTGGAATACTTGTATTATTTTGATGCCATGAATGAGGTGAAGCAAGAACACAGTGAGAGTTAAATCAGGGAGAGTTCGTAGTAAAGATTGCAAGATTTCTGCCTTGGGAAAGAGCCCCTCACCACACCCTGATTCAAATGATACTGTAATGAGGAAAATACAAAGCCAAATGAAGTAAACATAATTAGAGGCAGAGCCACATGTGGTCTGGTGTGGTCCATGAAGAGAGGTGTAGTGAGGGATTTGGGAGAGGTTTGCCAGTAAATGTAGGAACATGAAGAGGAAATTTTAAGTTATATAAGACTGGATTGAATGAAGTTTGCACACTTGAGAGTTTCTCAGAAAAAGGCAGATACAATGTTACTCTTGATGGGTCCCTGAATGGTGCAAATGGTTTCTGACTGACTACTAACCTAAAGGTCTGGGGTACGAAACCCACCCAGTGGCACTGCAAAAGAAAGACCTGGTGAACTGCGTCCATAAAAATTACAGCCAAAAAAACCCTATGAAGCAGCTCTACTCTGTAACACATGGGGTCACCATGAGTCAGAATCAACTTGACGGCAACGGGTCTTAATGTTACTCATAACTTTGGCCAAAATCAGTGTAGATAACAAATCACCTGACTGAGAGAAGTGGCAACTGCTCATTCTGGTGCCCTGTGGGTATTGGGTTTGCGATCAAGGCAAATGCATCAGCCTGATTCTTAGATTGCTCTCTCTGCCCTTATCATGAGTTACTATTGGTTGGGTCCTTCTAGAATGGGTAGTGCAAGTTTACCGGTTGACTAGTAATTTGCTTCTAATAATGTGAAAAATAAGAAAACAAAGTGCAGTACTTTCATTTTTTTAAATGTAAATGGAATAGTAAGGCATTTTACTTTTACTTCTAAGGAAACTAAAATGAAGACTAAATGAAAAGTCATCTTTGAATATGGTTTGTGGCTTTTTAAAAAATTGGAGATCAGTGAATTTGCCACTTCTCATCAACTCACTATGCTAAAAAAGAAAATTTTGTGGATATTGAGGTCCAAATCTCATGAGGCTTAACTATAAAATGATTAAAAATTTAAGAACATATTTACATGGCATCGTTAAAAACCTACTGTTTGATATAACAGTCCCAAAGGAGCTTATTATAGTTTTAGAAGATTCTCAATTGTTGGAATTCTGTCTCAGCATTATACAGTGTTTCACTAAGTATATGTAGCCATATTTTTTCACATATATGCCTGTTATATAGAGAGACTATATTAAATTGATTTTTTAATCATTTAGCTAAGTCTTTTGATTACAATTCAAATACTTTAAAAATAATTACTCTAAATTATATGAGTGTTTGTGAAATTTCAGATGTGTTTGATGAGTTATATTTCTTTTCATGGTTGTAATATAAAAAGGATCTGTTGACAATATATATCTATTTGGGCAAAGGAAAATTCTACTGACTTTCAATAAATAAGATAATTGGAATTTATCAATTACCTGCTATGAAGAAGACATTGAGAAGCATGCAAACATTTTTATAATATATAGATATGCATATAGATCTAGTGGAAACCCTGGTGGCATAGTGGTTAAGAGCTGTGGCTGCTAATCAAAAGGTCGACAGTTCAAATCCATCAGCCGCTCCTTGGAAACTCTATGGGGCAGTTCTACTCTGTTCTATAGGGTCACTATGAGTTGGAATCCACTCTATGGCAACCGATTTGGTTATTTTTTTAATATAGGTATAGCTTTTCACACATGTCCTAAAAACATGGTAAGTTAAATAGCAATTCAAAATACAAAAAAATCAAGAATATAATAGATGTCACAGATGGTACATGACTAATAATTAAGTGAAAGTTCCCAGATAAAAGAAATCTTTAGCCTAATTGAATAGTTGTAATAACACAAACAATGTGCATATGTTCCATACACATAGGTAGGTAAATTTAGAAATTTTAACATATTTGTCGCTGAAAGAAATTGATATTCATTACATTGTTATGTTTCTGCACAACTATCTTATAAGGTACCAGCTTTTACTTTTCTTTGATCCTTCCTCCACCTTTTTTTTTCAAGCATATTAAAAAGTAATTAAGTAAGTAAGTAATTAAGTAATCAGGTAATTCCAAATTCACACAAACCCAAACATGGATCAGTGTAACTCCAAAGGTCTGTCAATTAACTTCAGCTACCAGGACACTTAAATACAATCTTTTCTTGTTTCTACCTCATATTCCCCGTTTATCCTAATGAAACCTGTGATTCCTCTTTTCTACTTTTTATCAAAACACACACACACACATGAAATCACACATGCATACACACAAAAATCTCTGATCCCTAGTTCTCAGGGTAGGCCTGAGAATGTTATACTTCACCTAGAACTCCATAGAATTCCACAGAGAATGTTATACTAGATGTAGTAAATAAATACTAGGAAATTTTTGGAATAACCATATCAATTTCTAGGGATTAACTAGAATTCTCTCCCATGCCTGAAATATACTCTTCTTGTGACATATGTTCTAACTTTATCTTCATTTTTTAACTCATATTCCTTATGTGTAATATTTAGAGGTTGGACAAAGAGATTTCTAAACTTGTTTTCATCTGTAACATATAAGATTCTGGAGACTAAAATATTTTTTTTAAATAAAAGTGGTTTATTTTTCAATAAAGAGCACTAGATGGCACAATTTCACCAATTTATGTTAAAGCTATTTGTACTCTGTTATTAATCCATGTATAACATAAGTTAGCGTTATACATCTAGATAATTTAACAGGCAACCTATATAACAATAAAGAGGGAAGTTTTTGAGAATATAGTATTCCCTAGATACTATCTATTTACGTCCTTATTCATGAACACAGTAAAGAGAATTCTAGCATTGGATGAATAATTCTTAAGTAACCCAAAGAAAATCAAGGTCTCTCTATAATGAAATACATCAAAAATGTATAGAAATTAAATATTAATTTCTATGAAATGCGTATACTTTTATATTAGTGCTAATATATGATAAAACTATAATACAATAAAGTGGACTAGAGATTACAATTGACTATAAATGCTTAAAATCAAGTACAGGTAGTCTCTGATTACAACGTGTTCTAGTTACAATGAACTCCACTTATTCCTCTTTTTTTTTTTGTATATCTTATCTTTAGTAATGGAGCCCTGGTGACGCAGTGGTTAAGAGCTCGGCTGCTAACCAAAAGGCTGGCAGTTCAAATTCACCAGCCCCTTTTGGGAAACCCTATGGGGCAGTTCCTCTCTGTCCTATAGGGTCGCTATGAGTTGGAACCGACTCACCTAACAACAAAAATAACAACACCCTTAGTAATACATACTGCATACAATGTTGCAGCATAATTTGCTGATGTTATCATTCACAGATGTTTATATGTAATATTTCCAACCCCTAAAGACAAATAGAGATTGGATTTATAAAGATACTGATAATAAATGGCAATGATAATGAAAAGTAGGGGAAATATGAGGTATTCCGCATGTCAGAGCTGATTCACAATGTAGTTATTGGGACAGAACCCCATTGTATGTCAGGGACTACCTGTACTAGAAAGACTATCCAGGAGCTCAAAAATCTTATTTTTCTTACTTAACTGCTTGGCTTAAGCAAATTATATCCAATTAGGCCTTAGTTTTCTCATTCTTAGAAATGAGGAAATTAATCTAGAAACAACAGAAAAAATGTTTAAGATCCAGCAGATTTAGCATCCAGTTAGCATCTTATTTGCTAGAAGTACCATATTTATACACAAAAGTCCCAGATCCATCCAATATTTTCCCTATAACTTTGTTTCCTGAAATTATTTAGAGTTCAGAAATGTATCAGTTCTTGAGCCTCATCTTGACATTCAAGACAACAGCAGCCAAATAGCAGAACGTACACCACCCCTGGACCATCTCCCAACCTTGGCTCAAGCTCTTGGACCATCCCTGCCTAACCATTATTTGGTAAACTCTTCTGTCAGATGGTGCAATCTACTGTGATAAATGCTTATTTAGATATTCTAATAGAGAAATGCAGCTACCTAGATACTCTTGTCCAATGAAAGTTTGCCTCGTTAAAGGAAATTCCTTATCCTGGGAGAAGGGAACAGCTTCTGGAGGGTAACATATGAAGAAGGGAGTAGGGAAAAGAACATCTACTTTGTTAGCTAGACTGTTCCAAGCCACACTCGATATTAATGGAGTGCCATGCTATAGCCAGATCACCCTTGCATTCCAACAAACTAGAAAAAGCAGAGTGGTAGATAGGCTGAGGGAGTGAAAGGAGAAGAAGCTGGACATCAACTGGAAAGGAATTAGTAGAGCAATACTGGAAACCGTTGAAAGTTGATGAGTTTGTAAATCATTTATCAACCGTAATGCTGACTTTGAGTTATGACATTGGTGAAGAATACTGACTATACCATGGACTGCCAGAAGAACGAACAAATCTGTCTTGGAAGAAATACAACTCAAATGCTCCTTGGAAGCAAGGATGGCAAGACTTCATCTCATGTGTTTTGGATATGTTATCAGTAGGGACCAGTCCCTGGAGAAGGACATCATGCTTGGTAAAGAAGAGGGTCAGCAAAAAAGAGGAAGACCCTCAACAAGATGGATTGACACAGTGGCTGCAACAATAAGCTCAAGCATAATGACGATTGTGAGGATGGCACAGGACCAGACATTGTTTCATTCTGTTGTACACAGGGTCCCTATGAGTTGGAACCGACTCAATGGCACCTAACAACAACTGAGTGGACTGTGCTTTGTTATTCGAAGATGTTCCCAGATATCTAAGGTGGCTTACTTATAAATAGCTGAGCTAATACCTTCTCTATATCTGCCACAATTCTACTTCATCAATAAAGACTTGTAAGAAACCCCAAATCTGTAGCCATAATGCTGTTGTTATCCATCGGCTCAACAAGTTGACAGGTGTTTCTTTTTAAGATAGTTTACCATGATAAAATCCATTGCCTTTGAGTTGATTCCAACTCATGGTGACCCCATGTGTTATACAAAATAGAACTATGCTCCAACAGAGTGTTTTTGACTATAATCTTTATGGAAACAGATCACCAGAACTTTCTTCCATGGCACTGCTAGGTGGGTTCAAACTGCCAATCTTTAGGTTAGTAACCAATTGCAAACTGCTTACACCACTCAGGAACTTTAAGCAGTTACCAATGATTCAATTCCGACTCATGGTAATGCCATGTGTTGCAGAGTAGAACCACACTCCATAAGGTTGTCATCACTGTGACCTTTTGGAAGAAAATCACAAGCCCTTCTTCCTGTGGATGGGTTTGAACTGCTGTTCTTTCGGTTAGTAGTCAAGTATTTAACCACGATAGGATAGGAAAAATAGACTCTATTCTTTTTGTTCTCAAGTGCTAAGCTTCACTTTAAAAAGTCTTTCTTTCCGCTCCTCTAAAATAATGTTTAGCCATTAACTAAAGCATATGCATGAGTGAAAAGAGCATAAGAACACTGAATTAAGGATATGATACAATAAAAGTTAGGGTTTGGGTTACTAACCACAGAAACCTAACCTAAGTAAAATTGGATTTATTGGAAAAATGCAAGAAAGTGTGGGGATGACTGTAGAATTCAAAGAAGGTAATGGGTTATGTTTGGGAATAGAAGGAACCAAGTAAGTTCTGGGAGACCAAAGAGCTGAATAATATTTATGATGGAGTTTGCCTTTAAGCAACAATTGCTTAAACAAATTAGAAGCTTATTTTTCTCTCATTAAAATGTCTGGAGGATGTCAGCTCTGTTCTACAAAGTCGACAGTGACCCAGGTGTCTCCCAGCTCACTGTGTCAATATCCCTAGGGCACGGCCCTATCCTCCTAGTCTAGGACGGCAGCACCAAAAAAGAAAGAATAAAAGGAGCATACGTTTTCTCATAAGAGTCTCCGAAGCTACCATGCACTGCAGATAATATCCATTGGTCAGAATCCAGTCATGTGGCCACTTTTAAGAGCAATGGAAAATGTAGTCTTTATTCTGAGGAGCTATGTACCCCACTAAAAATTCTATTACTAAGGAAGAAAAGTGTCTTAGTTATCTAGTGCTGTTAGAAATACCACAGGTGGGTGGCTTTAATGAACAAAAATTTATTTTCTGAGTTTTCCGAGTCGATTCTGACTCACAGTGACCGTATAGGACAGGGAAGAACTGCCCCATAGAGTTTCCAAGGAGTAGCTGATGGATTCTAACTGCTGACCTTTTGGTTAGCAGCTGAGTTCTTACCCACTGCGCCACCGGGGCTCCTCTCATGGTTTAGGAGGCAAGAATTCCGAATCGACGGCACCAGCTGTAGGGGAAGGCTCTCTCTCTCTGTCCACTCTAGAGAAATATCCTTGTCTCGTTTCAGCTTCTATTCCTAGGTTCCTTGGCGACCATGTCGCATGTATCTTCCCCTCCGTTTTCGCTTGCTTAATCTGCTCTTTTATATATCAAGAGAAATTCACCAATTTGCTCCAATTTGCTCTGTAAACCTTCATCTAAAGTACAATATAAATAAATAAATAAATAAAAATGAAATACACAAGAAAAAAAAGGCACACCCACACTAATACTGCCTCATTAACATAACACAGAAAACTTATTCCCAAATTATAACCACAGGTATAAAAACCAAAACCCGTTGCCATATAGTCGATTCTGACTCATAGCACCCCTATAGGACAGAGTAGAACTGCCCCATAGGGTTTCCAAGGAGCGGCCAGTGGATTCGAACTGCCGACCTTTTAGTTAGCAGACGAACTCTTAACCACCGTGCCACCAGGGTTCCAAACCACATGTATAGGGGTTAGGATTTACAGCACTTGTTTCCGGGGGGCACAACTCCATCCATAACAAAGAATATAATGGGTATTGGGGGACAGTCAACCATCCCTACCGTAAGCTGATGCTAAAACACAGAAACTTCGAATAAGAAAAGCCTCATCAGGATGCTGATGCCCGCCACGTTCCCCACTGCTGCTGGTACTTCTACCACCACTGCTATTCCTCTGGACACTGCAGTGATGAAAAATGGCCTCCAAATATCAACTTTATTCTTACGTCATTTACTCAAGCGTGACATCTCAGGATAGAGTGCTTGTTTGGCTGTGTTTAGATCATATGTCTGCCCTCTGGTTATCCTGAAAAGGTGGAGGACCGTAGACAAAGGCTCCTCTGGCTAGGAGCCAAAGTGAAATTCAGGCTCTGAGAAGCTGGTCCTGGGAATTCCCTGGCCTCCTGCCAAGACTACATAAGGCGTGAAGTAACTCTTTAAAAGGAAATCAGCATGCCATTAAGATAGCGGAGGCTCAGTGAAAGGCCAAAACCCATAAATATTCACTATTGCCACTAGCAGAGGAAGAGTCAGTTGGGGATGCTTTAGGCAAATCTTCAAAAATTCAAAGATCAGAATTCAAAATGTCTTCAGTAAATTAGAAAAATTATTTGAAGTGCCCTTATGGTAGCAAGTTAAATAGAGGCTACTAATGGACAATATACATAGATTGTGACCTCAAGAAGTCAAAGAATCAGAAATTTTAAAATACGCTTATAGTTAACGGATTTATTGGATCTTTGTTTTGTTTTGTTTTCATCAAGATAATTATGATAACAAGTGAATAAAATAAAATATATACAGCATGGGATTCAGGAATCATTTCAGTAAAGTTCACTAGAGATTAAAATTGATAAGTGTTCTGAAGTCACAACTGATATAGCAACATGTTACAGTAAAACCTGCAAAAGCCGGAACCTTGTGTAATGCAGAAACCTGTCAGAGAAGGAAAACTAAAATATTTTCCACTAATAAAGAGCAATAGAAAAGTGGTAAGACTGAACCCTGTCAAAGGCGGAAAACTTGAGAGACCCAGAAAGCAAGGCAGTCTCATCAAGTTCCGGCTGTCACAGATTTCACTGTATACAACTCTACATTTGGATTGCATAATGTAGAAGCCATGAGATAATTTTCTCATTAATATTAGATAATCGTAATGCCGTTGCTTCCAGTTATTCTAAGTATCAATTAATATTATCTATTTTAATTGCTTTGAGTGATGGTGTTGGTGAAGAATATTGAATATACCACGGAATGCCAGAAGAACAAATAAGTCTGTCTTGGAAGAAGTACAGCCAGAATGCTCCTTAGAAGTGAGGCTGGCTAGACTTCGTTTCACATACTTTGGACATGTTATCCGGAGGGACTAGTCCCTGGAGAAGGATATCATGTTTGGTAAGGTAGAGGGTCAGCAAAAAAGAGGAAGACCCTCAATGAGATGGATTGACACAGTGACTGCGACAATGGGCTCAAACATAGCAATGATTTGTAAGGATGGCACAGGACTAGGCAGTGTTTCGTTCTGTTGTACATAGAGTTGCTATGAGTTGGAACTGACCTGACGACACCTAACAACAACATTTTAACATTATGTTGTATATCTATTTAAGTTGAGGGTATATCCTTTTTTAAAAACTTTTTGAGACAATTGTAAATTTGCATGCAGTTGTAAAAAAATAATAGAGTGATCCATGTACCCCTCACCCAGTTTCCTGCTGTTGTAACATTGTGCACAACTATAGTACAATATCGCAACCAGGAAATTGACATTGATACAATCCATTGCCCTTATTCAGAATTCACCAATTTTATATGCACTCGTTTGTGTGCGTGTATTTAGTTCTATGCAATTTTGTCACATGCGTAGAATTATGTGACCACTAGCACAGTTAATATACAGAATGAGTCTATTACAAGAATACCTCTTCACACCCTTTTATAGCCACAGCCAACTCTTCCCCTCCCTAGTCCCTGTAATTTCATCATTTCAAGAATGCTATATAAGTGGAATCATACAGTCTGTGAACTTTTGAAATTGGCTTTTTTTAAAAATTTCCTCAACAACCATCCGAGTCGTTGCATATAAGTAAAATAAAACTAAATTCGCTTAAGAGTTGAAAAGAAACAGATTGAATTATCTGCACTGAGACCAAGTATATTCTTATGAATCCAGAAAATGGAGAGACTTTCTTAGAAATCACCAAGGACCAGTGTGATTTACAAGGAGGAAAATGATAAAAGACTATTACCAGCACATCCACTTTCCCTTCTAGTAGTTTGCACACTGCTCCACTGGCTATGAAGAGAAAATATATATGCTATTTGATAAAGCACAATTGTACAGGAAATGTTGGGATCTTGTGATGATATAGCAACTTGCTCCTGTTCACTGGTAGAGGGTCATCAAAAGAGACGGAGACCGTCAGCAAGATGGATTGACACCGTGGCTGCAACAATATGCTCAAGCATAGCAACGATTGTAAGGATGGCGCAGGACCGGGTGGTGTTTCATTCTGTTGTACATAGGGTCAGTACCGATTGTAACAGAACTTTTGGCAATGTTCAAGGATGAGCTGGGCAAGACGGAAGAGGAAGGAGAGAAGTTGTCAAAACATTTTACAGTGAAAAAAGGATTAACTGGAATTTTTTCTAAACTAAATCAGGGGCTTCCGTTGCTTGAAAACATGGGCCCAAACGCTGATCACTTTGCTGAAGTCAGTAGGCAGATTTGGGAAGCAGTGAGATGTCGCTGCAAAATATATGAAGAAAAAAAGAAAGGGACCATATAGACAACTCTCACTAATTTTCTGACTAGAAACACCATCCCCATTCCCAGGGGTAATTCAGATGATCTAGAGCCTTTCACAGGTGAAGTTATTACTGCAACTGACAAAATGCCAACATCTCAACTTTTCTTCATCGTCGGAGTAAATTTTTATGATTTGTGTACTTTTTTATGTATGTAATAAAATGTATCTGTAAGTTTCTATGTAATGTTTCCAACACCCAAAAACAAATAAAAATTAGACTTACAAAGATACCGATAATAAAAGGCAATGATAATGAAAACTAAAAAAAACGAGGTATTCGACTTATGTCAGAACCGACTTACAACTGAGTTGTTGGAAGATCTCCTTCGTAAACCGGGGATTACTTGTGATTATAAAAGATGGTATAAATGTATATATTTTTCTCCTTTCTTCTCTTAACTGATTTAAAGAACAATTGTATAAATAATAGATATATAATGTATCAGGAAGAACACGCTTTGCATTTCTCAAGCTGAAATTATTGAAGAAAAAATTCAAGCCTCAAGGTCCAATATTGGAAGATTCTATGGCAAAATATTGAATGACACAGGAAGCATCAAAAGAAGATGGAAGGCATATACAGAGTCACTATACCAAAAAGAACTGGTTGTCGTTCAACCATTTCCAAAACCAAACCCGCTGCTGTCAAGTCAATTCCAAGTGACCTCATAGGGTTTGCAAGGCTGTACATAAATCTCTTGGAAACCGACTGCCACATCTTTCTCCTTCAGAGCCGCTGGAAGTTTCAAATCGCCCACCTTTTGGTTAGCAGCTCATCGCTTTAACCACAGCGCCACCAGGGCTCCTTTCAACCATTTCAGGAGGTAGCCTATGATCAAGAACTGATGGCATTGAAGGAAGAAGTCCAAGCTTCACCGAAGTCACTGGCGAAAACAAGGCTCCAGGAATTGACGGAACACCAATTGAGACATTTCAACAAATAGATACAACAATGGAAGCGCTCATTTGTCTATGCCAAGAAATTTAGAAGACAGTAAACTGGCCAGCTGACAAGAAGAGATCCATATTTGTGCCCATTCCAAAGAAAGGTGATCCAATAGAATGTGGAAATTGTTGAACAATATCGTTAATATCATACTCAAGTAAAATTTTGCTGAAGATAATTCAGAAGCAGTTGCAGCAGTACATCAATAGGGAACTGTATATAAGCATTAACATGTATCTAAGTTTACACGGTATATTTACAACACCCAAAAACAAATAAAGATCAGATTTATAAAGAGATTCAGACAAGATTCAGAAGAGGACATGGAACGAGAGATATTATTGCTGATGTCAGATGGATCTTGGTTGAAAGCAGAGAATACCAGAAAGATGTTTACCTGTATTTTATCGACTATGCAAAGGCATTCGACTATGTGGATCATAACAAATTATGGACGACGTTGTGAAGAATGGAAATTCCAGAACACTTAATTGTGCTCACGAGGAACCTATACATAGACCAAGAGGCAGTTGTTCAAACAGAACAAGAGGATACTGCGTGGTTTAAAATCAGGAAAGATTTGCATCAGGGTTGTATCCTTTCACCATACTTATTCAGTCTGTATACTGACCGGATAATCTGAGAAGCTGGACTATGTGAAGAAGCACGTGGCATCAGGATTGGAGGAAGACTCATTAACAACCTGCAATATGCAGATGACATTACCTTGGTTGCTGAAAGCAAAGAGGACTTGAAGCACTTACTGATGAAGATCAAAGACCATAGCCTTCTGTATGGATTACACCTCAACATAAAGAAAAAAAAACCCTCACAACTGGACCAATAAGCAACATCATGGTAAACTGAGAAAAGATTGAAGTTGTCAAGGATTTCATTTTACTTGGATCCATAATCAATGCCCACGCAAACAGCAGTCAGGAAACCAAATGACATATTTTATTGGGCAAATCTGCTGCAAAAGACCTCTTTAAAGTATTAAAAACAAAGATGTCACTTTGAGGACTAAGGTGTGCCTGACCCAAGCTATGACATTTTCAGTTGCCTCATATGGATGTGAAAGCTGAAAAATGAATAAGGAAGATCGAAGAAGAATTGACGTGTTTGAAATGTGGTGTTGGCAAAGAATACTGAATATACCATGGACTGCCAGAAGAATGAACATACCAGTCTTGAAAGAAATACAGCTAGAATGCTCCTTAGAAAAGAGGATGGCGAGACTTCATCTCACTTACTTTTGACATGTTATTAGGAGGGACCAGCCCCTGGAGAAGGACATCATGCTTGATAAAGTGGTAAAGTAGACGGTCATTGAAAAAGAGGAAGACTCTCAATGAGATGAATTGACACAGTGACTGCAACAATGGGGTAAGCCTAGCAGCAATTTTGAGCATGGTGAAGGACCTGGCAGTATTTCATTCTGTTGTACGTAGAGTTCCTGTGAGTCAGAGCCCACTTGATGGCACCTAACAACAACAACAACAATGTATTGTTTGGTCTATAACAAATTGAAATTTAATTATGTGTAATATAGTTGTCAGTAACAGCACATAGGAGGTAGGCAGGAGCAAAGCTGTAATGGGCCAAGGAAATGACTACAGAGAGTGAAGTCATAATTGTAACAATGTATTGTTGGGCTTGTAAAACAGAACTTTTAATAAAGAGAAATTTCCATCTGGCTGAAAAAAAGAGAGAGATGTTTCGATTTAAAAATAACCAAATAAGCATTATTTTATTTCAAGTACTAAGTCCTAGATGTGCCCTAGCTATCTAAGACATATTCTCTGCCCTCAAGGAGTTTTCAGCCTAATCTATGATATTTAAATTTTATTCCATTTCTTATACTTAATAAAGTTTTAATTTTAAGAAAAAGCTACTTTTGTAATAATGATAATGTTAGTATGCACATTCCATTAATTTTCATTCTCAGGTGTGTTGGCTATAATATCAAGTTGAAACTTTAAAAACAGTAAGTTTAAATATAAGCCTCAATATTTGCTTTAATTTAAAGAAAAGAAAAAAGAATTTACCACAGGGTTATTTTAAATAGTTTACTCAAAAAACATTGAACCCAAACCTCCCAAAATGGAGGACAAATTAAATGATCCATGTTACGTTCAAGCATTATGAGTCATTTAAAGCTATGTTATTAATAAAATGGGAAAATGCTACCATCATAATGAAGGAAAATAAGTTGGAAACAAAATTACATCATTACAATAGCTTTAAAAAATCCATAATGAAAACACTGGAAGGAAAGACACCAAATTAATAACAGGGATTGTTTCTGACTATTGAAATTTTATATACATAGGTCTTTCTAATTAATTATCAGTATTTTCTATAACGAGTGTGTATTTTTATAATAAAGAATAAAACAAACTTTTAAAAACAAACAAAAAAAATCTTTGATTAAATTATTATTCACTTTAGCTTGGGAAATTGATTTATATCTAAAGATACCTAGCTGTAGTTACAAACTTTTTTAATTTCTCACAAGGTTAAAAAAGTGTTCAATTTTCTTCTCTTTCTAACCCACGTATCTAATTAAATTGAATAAATTCAAAAGAAGAAGACTACATTAAAGATAACTCTGCAAAGACATTAAAAAATCTACCTAATACCAATATATGTAGTTGAGAAGTTTAAAGTTTGGTCAAAACATTGCCAGTATTTAGAAACTTGTATCTAATAAGCTATATAAGTATGAAAATACAGGAGAGATCAAGGTTGAAATACAGATTTGGAAGGCAGCATACAAGAGGTAATTAAAACCATGCCAGTGGATAAAGTCACCCAACACAAGGGAACAAAGAGAGAAAAATGATGTCTGAAGACAGGAAGAACCCTTAGGAACAATCAAGATTAAAGATTTGGGGGCAAAAAGAGAAATCTGTGGAGGAAAATAAAAAAGATTAATTAGGCATATGTGACTAGAATCAGAATAAATAATGTCAGGAAAGCCAAGAGCATAGAGGATAGAATTGTGAGAAATGCTTGTCCAGAAGCAGCAGGGAGATTTCTGTAGGATAAAGACTAAAAAGGGTTTATTGAATTTGACAATTTGATTGCATTATTTTATTTCAGTAAAGATAATTCCAATCGTGGGGTGAAGGGCGTGGGGAATAGGCAGAAGCCAGATTGCAGTGGGTTGAGCAGTAGGAGGGACACTTCATCTTCTGAGTCAGGAGGGAGGAAGCAAGGATGAGTGCAGATGTTTATCACAATGAGAATGTGCAAATGTGGGCATGTGGAAATAATGCAACAGCAGGGTACCTAAGCTGAAGTGAGTAATTACAAGAAGGAACAATGCTTAAGAGATTTCCTAAAACACCATTTTACACAATCAGAATAGTTATTCATGTCCAGGAAATGGCTGACACATCAGCCTCAAAAGCAGCTATAAGTAAAACATTGATTTTCTTTCTACAATTATCAGTACAGAATGCTACAGTAGGTGGTCTCACAAAAAAATTGAATATTGGGTAAATAAGATTGTCCTAGCAGAGTTAAACTATGTACTGACATGTAATTGATTTATAGGCAAAATCATCTGAAAGACAGAATGCCTCCCAAGTCAGCAAGATTTGACCATACCTTATTGAAAACATAAACATAGCTAATGATATAATGCATCCATAAAAAAGAGGAAGGAGGTACTGATTGGCTACGGAAGTAGAGTAAAAGAGAATCACCAGACAAACCTGATGAGTATGTTTGTCCTGCTGGCAAAGCCCTTCTTGTTGGGAGAATTAATGGAGAAAATGTATGCACAGAAGTTATTATAATACAGGCTATAGACAGAGCACTATAGGAATTAAGAGGAAAAAGAGATGACTTCTAATTGATCAAACACATAAAAACCTTGGGGTAGAGAAGAAGAAAAGTTTTCAAGTGTAGGGAAGACTTTGCTACGGTTTTATAAACCAAATTCATTACCATGAAGTCAATTCCAACTAATGATGATCCCATGTGTTACAGAGAACTGCTCCGTAGGGTTTTCTTGGCCATAATCCTTATGGAGCAGATCTCCAGGTCTTTCTATCACAGCACATTTGGGTAGGTTCAAACTGCCAACCTTTAGACTAGTGTGTGTGTTAGGTATCATCAAGTTGGTTCCGACTCATAGCGACCCTATGTACAGCAGAATGAAACACTGAAGGCTAGTGAAGGCCGTAGTCTTTGATCTTCATCAGTAAGGTTAGCAGCCTAGCACAAACTGTTTTCTCCACCCAGGGATCTGACTATTCTACAATGTTTCTTTTATGTCTGTATTTTGTCTTTTCAACCAGGTTACCAAATTCTTTCCAGTCAGGGATCTATAGTAAAATTGTCATGAAGAAGAAACTTCAACAACACTTGCTCCAGATTAAATCTAAGCTCCAACACATTTACCAGCAAATAGGCAGAATATGCCCTTTCCCATGATCTCATTTCCATTACTTTGAACCTTCTTATGGAATAGTATCAGACCTCTTGCCTCTGATTTTCACAGCAGGCTTACAAGGTACGCATGGCTGATAGCATTATTCCAATTTAAGTGTGAGGTCCTGAGGTCATGGAAAGGAGTAACAACAAACTAAACTCATTACCGTCAAGTTGATTCAGACTCATAGCGACCCTATGGGACAGGGTAGAACTGTCCCATAGGGTTTCCAAGGCTGTAAATCTTTACAGAAGCAGACTGCCATATCTTTCTCCCACGGAGCAGCTGGTAGGTTTAAGTCTGCTAATGAGTGTGTTCATTTTTGCCATTTAAAGGGAGGTACTGTAAGAGATAAGCAACAAAGATAACATTTAAGAGGTTTATTTAAAAGAAATTTATTTGAAAATGGTGAAAAGTTTTACTTGTCTGACTAAAGTTTTTGTTTCTTTTTTTTTCTATAGCTATTCTTTTTTTTATTATTGTGCTTTAGGTGAAAGTTTACAGCTCAATATAATTTCTCATACAAAAATTTATAAACATATTGTTTTGTGGCATTAATTGCAGTCCCCACAATGTGACAGCACACTCCCACTCCCCCCCAACCCTGGGTTCCCTGTGTCCATTTGACCAGTTCCTGTCCCTTTCTGCCTTCTCTTCCTGCTTTTGGACAATAGCTGCCCATTTGGTCTCATACATCTGATTGATCTAAGATGTACATTCCTTATTTGTATTATTTTTTGTTTTAGAGTCCTGTCTAATCTTTGAGTGGACTTCAGGAATGGTTTCAGTTCTGGGTAAACAGAACATCCAGGGGCCATAGTTTCAGGGATTTCTCCAGTCTGTCAGACCATTAAGTCTGGTCTTTTTACCTGAATATAAGTTCTGTTCTACATTTTCCTCTGTTGTGTTCCCAGTCAGGGAAGTCATTGGTGGTAGCTGGGCACAATCTAGTTCTTCTGGTCTCAGGCTGGTGGAGTCTCTGGTTCATGTGATCTTTGTGTCTTTGGTTTTCTTCATCTGCCTTTGCTCCAAGTGGGATGGGACCAATTGATGTATCTTAGATGGCCACTCGAAAGTTTTAAGACCCCATGTCTGACTGAAGTTTAATGGTTTAATTTATGAGATTTTTAGGAGCTTTAATATCAAATAGCATATAAAACAAAGAATTTGGTTTTTCACTGTTACAATAACAAAATTTTCTTTGATTACTGGCTTGAAGAGCTAATTTATTCTTTATGTAATCTGCCTCAGAGGTAAAGGTTCAACCTCTCATTAGAATAAGATTCCTGAGTCGAAAACCACACTACACAGTTTAAAAAAAAAAAAAAAAAACTAAGTTTTTTACCTTTAAGATCTTTGGTTAAATAACTTAAGTACTGTTTCAGAGTGGCCTATAATAAACTCCTGACAACTCTGAAACTTCATGGAAAGCCACACAAAAGAAATTTTATATAAAGGAAAGATTTATTTAATATGTTATAAAATACATGGAACCTGTTGTCAAAATTGAGAGAAGTGCCTGATTCTCTTCAGGTTGAAATTTATGTGTTAGTATTTCCTCTTATGTTTTTACCTAATATTATAGAGCAAATGCATAATGTTATGTCATAATTTTTTAATTACTAACTTGGTCACAACTTTACTTTTTTGAATCAAGCATCATCAAAGCCAATGGTTTGACTGGGGAATTCAAATCATTTACCTATGAAGTTCTTTTTTTTTTTTTTTTATTCAGGTATTTAGAGTCTTGATAACCTTGGCATGTTCTTGGTATATCCTGACTATATGGTATTATGTCTCAAGATAATTATGTATTCATATGAAACTCTTTGAAATTAAGGTTAATCATTATATTTAGAGATATTGTCTAAAGTTAATTATTTAAACTGACTTTATTTGGTCGCTATAAGTTGAAATCAACTTGACAGCAACAGGTTTGGGTTTTTCTGTTTTATTTGTTTTTACATTGATCTTGTAATTAATTTCTATCAGGTCTTTCACTTTTAAGAGTATTACTTTTATAAATCAATCATGGCTATATTAAGTTTTGTCATCTGCAAGTAAGTTTTTACTCTGCTGATTTGCTGAAAACATTTGACCAAAATATCCCTACAAAAAGATGGACTATATCAGACTTGTGAAAAAGTACTGTGACTATACTGAATCAAGATTTCCAGAACTCATACGTAGAAACTAATGTGTTCACAGACCGCAGCTGATCCAAAGTCACGTGGAACAGAAATTAACTACCTAAGACTAAGTAAACGAAAGGTTTACTATTGGTTTTTTGTGGGAATATTGCTGATGTTTTAAGGTGCTACATTCTGAATATAAGAAACCATTTTCCTCCATTCTGTAAATCATCTAATGGGTTTAGATATTATTTTATCTCTCGAATTAGAAGCTCCTATTGGTAAACTTAGCGAAATTATAAATATCATAACCAGATAAGTGTCTAAAGTTTGAGCTATGATTTTACAAAATAGAATAGCATTAGATTTCCTGTTAGTCTCCCAAGGAGCTGTTCTTATATAATACGCAATCTGAGGTTTTGCAGAATGTAGTTGCTGTGTGGCACATAAAAAGCAATTACTGGTGCTGCTTATGTATAGCCAAACACCTCATGAGATTTGTTTCCTTGGTTCAAAGACCTTAGGTCATGGTTTCATTGGTTATTTCAGACAATTGGCCTAATACTATAGTTAGTGTTTCTGTTCTACCTCCTAGTTTGCCATATGGTACCTGGGGTCTTAAAAACAAGATGGTGCCCAACTATCATTTATTGAACTTTTTTGATCAAAGATTCTATAGCAGGATCATGATCCAAAGGAGGGAATGACAAAACAGTTGTAATTCTCCTGGAATTCAGATTTCTGTCTTTCACGGAGGTTGGGGTAACCCATACAGCAAACTGCCTTTGGGTGTCCTTTTGAACCTCGAGGTTTGAGAAAAAAAACTGGTTCCTGAAGCCACTTTTGAGTCAAACAATGGTTCAGATAAACTAGTAAGACTGTTTTGCTCTGAGTTTTATACTTTTTTGAAGAATTCAGTCTGTTTTGGGAAACTGACTCTAAAGATCAGACTGAGAGCTACGTTTAAGGTAAATCAGTAATTAGTTTAGTCTTCAAGACAGTGTCATATGAAATACCTATCTAATGTTTGTAATCAAACTGTCAGCCCCGTGCTATGCAGAAAATTATGTATCTCAAAGAAACTAGGTTCTCAGAGGAGACTGACTTCATGGCTTAGACTCCATTTTTTCTTAGACTCCACTTCTGCTTTGAGAAAGTGGCCCATGACTGTTAATAGGTAAACCAAGGTGAGGCAGCTTGCACTTGGGAAGAACACTTAGTATGTTTTAAATAGATTAACTGAAGACCTCCAACAGGAGAGGTCCATCCTGTATTATCTTGCTTATCATGTATTCTCTAATGGAAACTTGGTTATCACATGTAAATTTTTCTATACCTTCTACTTCCTCTAGACAATCTTTGTATGCTTATTATGGATATATGTTTTTGTGTGGTGAATCTAACTATACTAGTTTAGATGATCCCTTTCCAACTGATAGTGAATTTATGTGGGCAATTTTTTGTTTAGATTCCTGGCAAATGCATGGGCAATGCACTTTGGGAACTTTAGGATTACCTTTAGATATTCACAGGGATGATGCTAGTAAATATTGTAAAGGTAATGTTAATTTGTTACACATTGTAAAACAAAAATCAGAAGAAAGCCCACTAGTCCAAAACCCAGGGTGGTGTCGGTCATTTCTAAGAGCTTTAATTCCTGCTTATAGTATAGTTGAACTGAAGAAATCTTTAAGAAATTTATCAATTACTATGGGACAAATAGCAGACAAAGTGGCTAGTGGGATGAAAGCATGACAGCAATCTCTCACCTCATTACCCAAGGTAACATTAGATAACATAATAGCCTTAGATTTTTCATTAGCCCAAGAAAGTGTAGTCTGTGCTATAGTAAATACCTCTTGTTGCATTTGGATAAATAACACAGGAGAAGTAGAACAGGATATACATAGAATTAGACAACAAGCTACTTGATTATGCACTGTAACACCCTTACAAATACCAGATTTATTTGATTGGTTACCATCAGGAATAAGTACATGGGCTAGATCACTACCACAAGGAATAGTAATATTCTTAGTCTGCATCCTGATGATATTAGGCATAATCAAACTTACCTGCTATTGTCTTATACACTTAAAATGCAGAAGAAAGCCTCAGGCTAAAATGTTGATGTACATTGAGTCAGCTCACTTCGGCAATGCGATTGAAGAGAATGTCGCTCTTACTTAAGATCCTGGTGAAGAACCAGATGGTATCCAGTGGAAAACCAGCACCATGAGTTTAAAGAGCCTGCCACGGCCATCATCTAGGAGCCTGACTAAGTCTTGGTATTGATCATCCATGTGTTATCTCCAATCTCCGATCAAAAGGAGGGAATGATATAGGAAATAATATTGGAGCCATTATTCTCTGTCCTTGAGTATCAAGAATATGGCCCAGCTGGAGCTAGACTCACAAGGACCCACAAGGACTCACAAGGACACATCAACAAGGCCCTGAAGTATAAAGACAACAGTGAGGCAATCATGGAAAACATCTTTTAGGGAACCTTTCACATAAACTAAAAAAACAGAGCACAAAAGACCCACACACTTTCCACTCTTATCTTTTTTCTATTAGCATTTAGCAAATAGTAAGATTTGTTGGACCAATGAGGACCTTCCTGATTGTCATTACTGAAACCTGTACCAATGACTGTTAAGAAAAACTATTCAAAGTGCAGAATCACAGTGACTTAACAGTTTTTAGCCCATCTGTGAAAAGGTGAAGTTTTCAATGGTTGTGCCCATTACTAATGTTAATATATACTGATGACTCTGCAACGTTCCTCAGACTCGGGCAGACATGACTGTGGCAGTATGATTGTCTGTTTTCCCACTTTTGTCTGTTCTGTAATTTCCTTGGACTTGGGCAAATATGGCTCTAGCAGCACACTTGTCAGTTTTCCCAGTTTTGTCTATTCTGTAAAATAATATTCCTTGGATTCAGGTAGACATGTCTCTGGTAGCATGCTTGTCCGTTTCTTACATTTGCCTCTTTGAACACATGCTGAATAAAATCTTTCTTTTAGCTTTACTGAACTTTGTAATATTTTTATCCTAGAACAATTTCAAATCAGAAGACACATGATGTCAATTTGTCCCATTATTGGTGATATTAACTTTGATCCTTTGCGAAGGTGATATCTGACAGTTTTCTCCACTTTACAGTGGAGTTACCAGTTTTCCTCTTTAATTAATTAGTAATTTGTGATTAGATATTTTGATACTTTGTAATATTGCGCTCCTTATCAACAAAATAGTTTTAGTATTTATTCTTACCTGAATCAATTGTCACTGAATAATAGATTTTTGACTATCCATTGTAGAAAAATGAGTCAAAGAGATTCCTTGGACTCATGGTATATCATCTATCTCTGATAGAGAGTTGAGCTAAAAACTTGAGGATCAAAAATAAGAATTAAGTTGGAGATTTTAAAGGAAATAAAAATTTCAAATTTGGAAGAACCAGTTGCTATTATAGGACACAAGGCCGTTAGTGAGAAGAAGTCCACACACTAGTTGAGAACAATCTATCAAATAGTTGAACTCTACCTGAAAGAGAAACCCGCAGATACCACTGACTAGTAAATATTCCTCAGGCAAATCAAACAGGACAGATAGAAATGTTAGAACCAAGCATTTAGCTTAAGGTGTTCTGAGTCTTAAAGTTTATTTAAAAGGAAAAATGAAATAACCACAAATCTAGGGCCAGGAAGAGCCCAATCAAGTCAAGGAGGAGCCCATCTGCAGTTTTCTGGCTCAGAGAGAAAAGGAAGATGCTCTATAAGGGACTAGTTATTCTTCTGGTTCCAGCAGCAGTGGGAATCTTTGAATCCATCTCAAGTTGCCAGGACGTAGTTTTGCCAGAACCCAGCTTTCCTAATAGTGTTGGATGCCAAACTCTATGAGGTGGGCCTCAAAAATCATACATACAGGGCTCCCTTAAGTCATACCCCACATGTTAAATAAAGCAAAGTGCTAGAAAACACCAAAAGTATGTCAAAGAGAAAAATTAATAACAGACATCTTACTTCGATTTTAAGATTTTCTTACCCAGGAAACCAAATATATTAACTGTAAAGAAATTCCTGACCAAAATTAATCCCTCCAGCTGCTTTTCTTTCACACAAAATTACTAATCTTTTCTCTCCTGTTCAAAGTCAGGCTTCCTAAATTTGAATTTCAGAACGTATGGCTGGGTGGAGCAGCAGAGACCACCTTGTGATCTGACATCAAAAACCAGAAAAACCAAACCCTTTGCCATGAAGTCGATTCTGGCTCATAGTAACCTGTAGGACAGAGTAGCTCCATAGGGTTTCCAAGGAGTGGCTGGTGGATTCAAACTGCCAACTTTCTGGTTAGCAACCGAGCTCTTAATCACTGCACCACCAGGGCTCAGACGTGATATTAGTTGATCTCAATAAAAGGGGGAGGGTAGGGTTCAACCAATCATGTTAAGATTAGCCATTGGTTTATCTTCTGTATTTCTTCCTCCTCTTCTCTTTAAAAACCTCATTGTACCTAGTTTACTTGGAGTCATTTCCTTTTTATGGAATCAAAATTGTCTCCCTATATGCATATAGAGTAACTGCTCAGAATAAACTTTATGTTCAGATTTCAGTGAGTTTTGATATTTTTAACAGGCCTGATACAAATGAGAAGCCTTGCAGGAATTCTGATGATAATTATTATTTGTGACTTTAAAGAATTTTTGTAGCTTAATGAATTCCTCTGTACCTGTTTTAAGGCTTTAGATTTTTTTTCTTGTTTCTTTTTTTTTTGGAGTTAATTAAGTAATCCTAACAGTTGGAGGCAGTGCTGGAAAAAAAATTAAACAGTAGATAAATTTCAGATATTGACTATACCATTAATCAAATGACAACTTCCCATGTGCTCAGGAAAGCTGAAGTAAGCATGGATTTTTCTGCATTGATCTTTTCAACCATAACTATAAAGTCAATTTGTACTTAAGCATAAAGGAACATCATAGTAAAAATAACTCCTAGAATAAGAGAACTTATACTCACTGGGTGCATAATGTATGATTTTGCATTATCTGATCCCTTGAAAAACCATGTAAAATTTTTATTTTACAGTAGAGAAAACTAAGGTTCAAAAAGATGGCTAATGAATGCAAGACTTACAAGTTACAGGGCTAAGACAAAAACCCAGATCTGATTCCAGATCTATACAATTTTCACAGTGCTATAGTGCTTACACATTACTTTTATACTAACAAATATTTGAGAAGTAACAAGTATTTGTTTGAGAAGAAAAGGAAATAACTAAATGCAAAATGATTTGTAAAATGATTAAAAGGTGCTATATGCATATCTTTCAGATTTGAGTTTGGATTGTTTAAGAATCTTTGGTCCCTGGAAAGAAATTGTTCAGAATATCACTGCAGTAGTATCTAATAGGGGCTGTAGTATGTAGCTATTATTGCTCCAGAAAATCCAGGAGTGTCTTTAGAGCACAGAGAGAAGAAACTGATTTGAGTGAATTCCCAAACATTATTAGAAGCATCAGGAGCCCTGGTGGTGCAGTGGTTAAGAACTCAGCTGCTAACCAAAAGGTCAGCAGTTCAAATCCACCCAGCCACTCCTTGGAAACAATACCGGCCAGTTCTACTCTGTCCTATAGGGTCACTATGAGTTGGAATTGGCTCAATGGTAACTTTTTTTTTTTTTTAGAGGCATCAAACTCACACCAAGTACACAAAACAAAAACGAAAGAAGCATTAAAAATAATAATAATAAACTAAGACGCATGTTATGGTGGTGGAATTATGGATGACTTAACTTTCTTTTAAAAATAAAAGTTCTTCATTGCTATTATTTTTGCTTTATTATACACTAAATAAACACCAGAAATAGAAATGTTACAGTGGAGTTTGCTTATGGGTTACCTTTCTAGCCTTGTTTTTTTAAAAAAAAAAATTATTTTCCTGAGCCTTAGAGCTGTTTAAATTCTGGAGGAGTTTACTCCATTCTCCAGAATTAATTTTTGGATTCTTTTACAACACCAGTCCTTTGGACTATGCTGAGTCAGTAAATTCTGTTTCCCAGGCAACTTTGTGTAAATCAAAACTGAAGGTCAGACCAAAGTTAATACATTACATTAAAGTAAAATAGGGTTGCTTTCCATTTCAATTTGTGCTACTTGGTCTTGTATGGTTAAAATCCCAATTACTGACGTTGGTTAATTCCAGGTAGTTGCAATCTCTTGTACATTTCAGATCTAAAGCATTTTATAAAAGAAAAAGTAGATTTTTTTAAAAAATTAAATGGTAGTTAAACAAAAGAATTAATCAAGTGATAGATTTTCATCTTCACTGGTAACCAAAGACATTAAAATCCAAACAACAATGAGATAACATTGCTCACCTATCAAATGGGCAGATAGAGAAAATAATACCCAGGACTGGTAAGGGTGCAAAGAAACATTTGCTGTTTTGGCTCCACATTCCTACAACTCTAAACCAAACCCATCGCCATCAAGTCAATTAGATTCATAGCAACCCCACAGAACAGAAAAGAACTGCCCCCATAGGGTTTCCAAGGCTGTAATCTTTATGGAAGCAGACTGCCACATCTTTCTCAGTGGAGCTGCTGGTGGGTTCCAATTGCCAACCTTACAACTGACCACTCTATTTCAGGTCTTCATTACCCCTGGCCTACACAATCTCAACAACTCCCTTCTTACTTGTCTGCCTGAGTCCAGAAATCCAGTCTCCACAGTGCAGCATGAGAAATCAATCCACAATACAACTCCAACCATATCGCTGCCTGTGTTAGACTCTGAGTTTCTGAGGTGAAACAATTAATAATTTATCTATAGAGAAATAGCTAAATGCATGGTTGCAGTTCAATTTTGCCATGTTTAGTACAGACAATACAAAACTCACAAAGTCCAAGGTTTGTTCCTCATATGACCACAGGAAACCAAATTAGAATTACAATGTTGCTTAGTAAGAACAGAATTAGAATAGGAACATTTGTTATACAATTCAGGTGGTTAATGCAATCAGGTTAAAGAAGCATGAGTTTGCACGTCTCCATGACCATTTTCATCAGTCAGAGCATTCTCTGTCCAACAGTGTTTGGGCAGACTCTGTATTAGTTTCCTAGGGCTGTTAACAAAATAACAGAGTGAATGGCTTTGAATAATAAATATTTGTTGTCTCACGGTTCTGGAGGCTGAGAGTCGGAGATCAGAGTGCTGACCAGGATGTCAATCATGTTGATTCCTTCTGAGGCTTTGAGGGAGAATCTATCTCCTAGCTTCTGGTAGGTCTAGGCATTCCTTGGCTCCCAGCTACAGAGTCAGGTGGTGTCCTTCCTCTTCCTCCCTGTCTCTGTGCATCTTCTCTTTTATAAGGACAACAGTTATGTAGGATTAGGACCCACCGTTTCCCAGTATGATGTCAAGTTAACTTATAACGTCTTCAGAGACCCTGTTTCCAAACAGGGTCATATTCATAGGTACAGTAGTTATGATTTCAACATGTCTTTTTTTTTTTTTCTTTTCAGATACAATTTAAACCATTAATAGACACTAACAACTGCTGACCTTTGGGGTTCCGTTTTCTCTACTCCAAAGACAACTCACCTTTTGGTTTACACAGTCTCTCTAAATAAGGCATAATACCATGCTTATGGTTGTACTTATTAAATTGTAATCACATTTCAGATCAGCCTTTTAAAAATGTTGCCCAGGTTATTTCAATTACAGTTTGGGGCATTCTCAAACTCATTAGTCCTTCGGTTACACACAGTCAGAATTCTAGTTTATTCCTGTGAAGTCACTAATTCACTCTGTGCAAAGCACTAATTGATGTTCTGCGGTAACCTATGGACTAGACAGACACTGTTTCTGTCTTTGTTTTTGTTTGTTTTTAAGCCACTAAGAGTACTTTTCCCAGAGGGCAAACTTATTTTATTTCTTGTCAAATTTTTGAGTGCTCTCTCACTGTCGACACCATTACCAAAAATAGATAATTAGATAATAGATAAATCTCCCTCTCCTTTTGTGCTGATATGACCCGTTGCCGTCAAGTTGACTCCAACTCATAGCGACCCTATAGGACAGAGTAGAACTGCCTGACAGGTTTTCCAAGGAGTGGCTAGTGGATTCCAACTGCCTACCTTTTGGTTAGCAGATGAGTTCTTAACCACTGTGCCACTAGGGCTCCAGAGACCCTAAAAGTATATGAGGTGCTTGACCAGAGTAAAAGAATCTGGGATGGGGTCCAGGCCTGGAAATCCATTTTGTGTAGAAAACCTGTAGAATCAGCAAACCAAACTGGTTAGGGCAATTCTGCCTGCTAAGAACAATGTCGTTAGTTTATTCCCAAGGAGGCTTTAAATAGCCTATACATTTCCAGAACTGAATAACTGGCAATGTCCTGTAAAGCCTCCCGATAGTAACTAAGCAGTAACTACTCCACACAAACTCTTTAAACCTATCACCAACTGGTAACTAAGCCATCAAAAACTCTTTAAACCTATCAGTGTAAAGTCCCTGCTTTTGTTATCCTGCCTTTAACAATGACATATCAATGAATAACCAGTCAGGATTTTTCTTAACTTTACTTCCTTCTGTGATAGTATATTAGCTACTCCCTGATTGTAATTCAGTGGATTCTGCTAGTCTCTTGTGCCTGATGCACACTGGAAGATCCCTTATTCAAATGATTGTCTTTGTCTTGGCTTAATAAAAATTTCTTTTAATTACAAAAAGAAACAATCTTTGATGGTTACAAGGGAGGGGAAGGGTGAGGGGGGAAACACTAAATAGACAATAGATAAGTGGTAACTTTGGTGAAGAGTAAGATAGTACACAATACTGGGGAAGCCAGCACAACTTGTACAAGGTAAGGTCATGGAAGCTTCCTAGACACATCCAAACTCCCTGAGGGACTAAATTGCTGGGCTGAGGGCTGTGGGGACCATGAACTCGGGGAACATCTAACTCAACTGGCATAATAGTTTATAAAGAAAATGTTCTACATTCTACCTTGGTGAGTAGCTTCTGGGGTCTTAAAAGACTGTGAGCAGCCATCTAAGATACTCCACGGGTCTCACCCCTTCAGAAGCAAGGGAGAATGAAGAAAACAAGATACAAGGGAAAGATTAGTCCAAAGCACTAATGGACCACAACTGCATGGCCTCCACCAGACTGAGTCCCGTATAACTAGATGGTGCCCGGCTACCACCACTGACTGCTCTGACAGAGATCACAACAGAGGATCTCAGACAGAGCTGGACTAAAATGTAAAACAAAATTCTATCTCACAAAAAAAGACCAGATTTACTGGCCTGACAGAGACTGAAGAAATCCTGAGAGTATGGCCCCCAGACACCCTTTTAGCTCAGTAATGAAGTCACATCCGAGGTTCACCCTTCAGCCAAAGACTAGACAGGGCCATAAAACAAAATGAGACTAAAAGGGCACAACAGCCCAGGGACAACGACTGGAAGGCAGGAGGGGTCAGGAAAGCTGGTAATAGGGAACTCAAGGTCGAAAACAGAGAGTGTTGACATGTTGTGGTTGTTAACCAATGTCATAAAGCAATATGTGTACTAACTGTTTAATGAGAAACAATTTGTTCTGTAAACCCTCATCTAAAGTACAATAAATCAAAAAAATTTTTAAATTTCTTTTAATTAAATTTAAGTCTGGGGTCTTTTCCCCCTACCACAGTGCTAACCACAAAGCACAACCCTGGCTTCGCATATTCCAAGATGTCTCCATCCTTCCTCATGACTCCCATAAAATTGCAGATGACTTACTTGTTCACCTGCCTCTGTAGAATCCCAAACCCCTTCCTTTTCTTTGAGATATTCCTCATTAATAAACACTGTCTCTATTGCAATGGCTAAATAAAATCATCTCCTAAATTGTCTGGTGCATTTTGTCTTTCACACCCCAAATCATAACGTTCAATGCTGCTTTAGTGCAAAGTTGATTTTTTTTTCAATGAGGATTCAATGAGTTAATACTTCCATATCACTCTGAATAGTGCCAGACACCTAGTAAGTGCTCAATAATGTGTTAGCTATAATGCCTGTATACCTGAAATAATGATTATTTTTTTATTGTTGTTAACTCCTAATCAGGGAAGGAGGTTTGGAGAACTCTGCACTACTACATACTCCATTTGCAGTGTTGCAATCTGACCTAAACTGCCCAAAAGAGGAGGAGTAAGAAAAAGGCTATAGGTAGAACAGGGAGTACAGCAAGGGTGGAAATAGAAAAACTATGGTCCATTCCTCAGAATTTATTTTCTCCTAGGTTCTGAACACTACTTCCAGCCAATAGAGCTACCACACTCCTTTTCAGTCTCAATACTGGAAATGTATATCTTCAGTCTAAGTCCCCTCCTTACTTCACAGCATTACAGTTTTCATCTAGCAGAGACCTCTCCTTCTCACTTGATGTCTTCAGCCCACGCCAGTACATTCTTCTTCTACAACAATGTCCTCTGCATCCTAAGGGAATTTAACAACTCCAGTGCATTTAGTTCATACTTCTTTCTTTCTTTGACTCTGTAGACCTCATAAGTCACCCTCCTGCAGAGACTTTAATTTGATCTTCTCCTCTTCCCAGTGACCAACCCACATATCCTTTAAATCAGAAATCCCTCTTTTTTAACAGAATTTTCTTTTTACATACTGCATTTCCCATTTTTACCACAAAGACTAACTTGCTTTTTACATTCATTACGACTTTCAGCTACTTAACCATTCCCCTTTCTCAGGTTAGAAGTTGTTTCTTTGCTTTTCAAGACTCCCTCTGGTAAGACAAGAATGTGTTCAGCTTCAGGAAACAGAAAACTCAACTGAAGGTAGCTTAAATCAGAATTCCCTAAGTACTGTAAATGGTTGAAATTATCCTGAGATATTGATAATTTTAGTCTTTGGGGTGGCCACTAAGGCCTGGGAGGTTGTCTCCAGTCCTAAGTAGCTTTGTCCATTTACCCACATATGACATATGAATGTTATTACTAATATTATTGCTAATGACATATGAATATAATTATAGTAAAACTTGCAAAATCCAGAAACTGTGTAGGGCGGAAACGTGTAAGAGAAGGAAAACTCAAATATTTTCCACAAAAAAGAACAATAGAAAAATGGTAAGACTGCACCCTGTCAACGGTGGAAAACTTGCGAGACCCAGAAAAACAAGGCAGTCCCACGGAGTTCCAGCTTTCACAGGTTTCACTGTACTAGTTACCTGTGTTCTGAGTCATGAGAAAGGATGACTTCATTGAATAGGGATTTATTGTTTCATCTGACAGAAGTCCCAAGGTAGGCAGTTGCAGGCTGGTACTATGACTCTTTCTACCTTTTTGGTCCTTATCATGTTGGCTTTTATTCTTTTACTTGTTGCCTCAAGGTACCAACTGGCTTCAGTGACTCTAGGCCTCAAAATGACAACTCAGTCAAAAGGAAAAGAAACAGTTCCAAATCACATCTGTTTATGCCTTATTGGCCAGAACTGTGTTACAGAGTCACCCCAGTTACAAGACAGGCTAGGGAATTGAGTTTTTAGATTTATATTTGCTATAATAGAGTCGCTATGAGTTGGAATCAACTCGAAGGCAACAGGTTTGGTTTTTTTTTTTTATATAATAGAGTCAATAAAGTGTTGAAAAGTAAAGATGTCACCTTGAAGACTAAGGTGTGTCTGACCAAAGTCATGGTGTTTTCAATCCACTCATACGCATGTGAAAGCTGGATGATAAATAAAGAAGACCAAAGAAGAAATGATGCCTTTGAAAAGTGGTGTTGGTGAAGAATATTGAATATACCATGGACTGCCAAAAGAATGAACAAATCTGTCTTGGAAGAAACTTGACCAGAATGCTCCTCGGAAGCAAGGATGGCGAGACTACGTCTCACATACTTTGGACATGTTGTCAGGAGGTATCAATCCCTGGAGAAGGACATCATGTTTGGTAAAGTAGAGGGTCAGCGAAAAAGAGGAAGACCCTCAACGAGATGGATTGACACAGTGGCTGCAACAATGGGCTTAAGCATAACAACAATTGTGAGGATGGCGCAGGACCGGGCAGTGTTTCATTCTTTCGTATACAGTGTCGCTATGAGTCAGCACCTAACAACAACATAATAGAGTCAAGAAGCCCTGCTGGCACAGTGGTTGAAGTGCTCGGCTGCTAACCAAAAGATCACTGGTTTGAACACTCAGTGGGAGAAAGATGTGGCAGTCTGCTTCTGTAAAGATTTACAGCCTTGGAAACTCTATGGGGTTGCAATTAGTTGCATCTGACTCAACAGCAGTGGACTTGTTTTTATTTTTATTTTTATTTTTTGTGGATGGGTGTTGTATAGTATCTGACATACCAAGATTCCAAAATCACAGTATTTAATACAGCCATCTCTAGCAGAAGTTCCCTACCGTAGTTAGTTCCTAACCATGAAATGAACCTATCAATGATAGGTTCTAACTCCCAACCCTCCATCTTCTCTAGTGTCTGTTTCCATCCTCTAATTGAGCTGCAGGATGATGCCAGAGGAAGAATGAAGTCAATCCAATTACTAATTCTTATTCTCCAATTGACATTGTTCCTTGTCGCAGCTCAGCTTTTCCTTCTAGTAACTTTCTAACACAATCCTAATTGTGATTATTACATATCTTCCTTTTAAATGCCCATCGCTTTTCTTTATAGGAACAAAATTTATACTGAAAACTGTCTTGTGTCACATCTCATGTCATACACTTGATTAGAGTCCCTTTTATACTATTAACAGCAATAGCAAAAGCAGAAAGGGGAGTGGGGCCAGGTCAGAAACCCAATCAAGTAGAAAAGGGCTGAAGACTGAAGAGAGGCTTAAGGGCCATTGAGTTTGTGTTAACGGTGGAGGAATAATCTGGAAAAGGAGGGTGAGAATGGTCGCACAACTTTAAGAACGTAATCAGTGTCACTGAATTGTACACGTAGAAATTGTTAAATTGATGTATGTTTTGCTGTGTACATTTTCAACAACAATAACAACAAAAATAAATTATTTAAAAAAAAAAAGATTGATGAGAGGGCTGCTGTAAGAACTGAACTTGAAAGGAGCTGGTCAAGATAGCAGCTGTTATTTGGCAGGGCAAGTGTAAGGAGGACTTGCTAAGGTCCCCGGATGGTGCAAGCAGTTTGCAGTCAGCTGCTAACCTAAAGGCTGACTCTTCGAACTCACCCTGGGGCACTGTGGAAGATATGCCTGGAGATCTGCTCCTGTAAAGATTATAGCCAAGAAAACCCTATGGAGCAGTTCTACTCTGTCATACGCGGGGTTGCTACAAGTCAGAATCTACTTGATGGCAATGAGTTTGATTTTTATTTTTTGGTTTTGCTGTAGATCCAAGTAGAGCTGTTTGGACTGCATTAAGCTCTAACTTGATCTCTTTTGAAGACTTCTGGTTTGGGCCCCACAAATGTGACTCAACTGTCACGGTACTCTGAACCCACCACATGACAGATTAATTCATCTCTTACCTCCACTGGAATTGCTTCTAAATTTCTATTTCTTTCCCTAACATTTCACTTTGTTTCAGTCCTATATCTCTAACTACTCACAGAATAACCCCGCTAAGATGTTTAAGATCTGCGCAAGAACAATAGCGTGACATCTGGGGCAAAAAGAAAAGTCACCTGCACTGCTGTCTCCTACAGGCTAAAGTTCCCATTTGTAGGGCATAAGCCTGTGAAAAGCTTTTTGCAGACTGCTAGGAGGAAGGCAGCACAAGGGACCTTGAGTTTGAGCTCAGACCAACTCTTGACACCTTGGTTTAGAAGAGTAGGAGCTGAAAAGACCGCCATTTCAAAGCTGCCAACAGTTTTATGTTTCACAAAAACATGGAAACATATTTGGGACAAACAGTTCATTTGTTCTGATTAAATTTCTTAGATTTTTTTGTTATGTAAATATACGGCAAAGTCTACAATTAGTAAAAGAAGGGTTTGGTTTAACTATGTAAAATGTTATTTACTTAGTAGACAAGAGTTGCATTTCCACAGATTTGGGTCCCTTGAGTGAATGTCTCTCCTGAGATTAAGACTCTTTTATACTTGAAAATGGTTGCTTTTCTTGGGAGATGTGAGTTGGAGACAGTGCTGATAGAAGATGAGGGCTTGGGGGACAGAGGTTGAAAGAATTGTTTACAAAAGACATATTCAAAGCCCTGGGCACGAATAGTGCTGCTTCAAAGTCCAGATGGTAAAGCGTTATACCAAGTTGAGGAGGCAGCCTTTCTTCCCTCCTCTGCCCAGAATCTTGCACCAACCAGTCTGCTGAGGAGTGTCAGCTTTTGGAGCCTCATACCTGGAAATGACATTCAATGTTACCTAGTATCTCTCTCTGTCTCTGCCTTTGTCTCTCTGTCTCTCTCCATTTCTACTCTGTTGTCTCTAGTTTTGTCATCTTCCACTGCTAACAGAAAGCCAGAAATAGTCACTGGTCTCCAGCTTCAAAAACTCCCAACACCTGTATTCAAAAGCCATGCCTTACATGCTAGCTCCATCTACAACCAAAACAAACAAACAAATAAACCAGTTGCTGTTGAGTCGGTTCTGATTCATGGTGATCCCATGTTTTTCAGAGTAGAACTACATTACCTAGGGTTTTCAATGGCTGTGATCTTTCAGAAGTAGATCACCAGGCCTTTCTTCCAAGGTGCCTCTGGGTGGATTTCAAAGCATCAACATTTTAGTTAGTAGCTGAGCTCTTAACTACTTGTGCCACCCAGGGACTCTTCCATCTACCACAATTCCAGGGAAATACTGTGACTTGGGTCACATGACCTACCTTACCAGAGGAAGAAGTATTCAGATTGGTCTGGTCTGTGCCACATGCCTGAGGATATAGGCTTTATCACTAGAAGAAAGGTGATGGGAGTTGGCAAGTGATTTGGCCAGTGTACTTGGCAACTGAAAACAATAGCCAGCACTTGCATTATGTGAAAAGCTGAATAAGACTTGTATCCCAACTCTGGGCATATATCCAGAGCTTCAAAGCCCCATTTATCCTGCTTGTATGCTCAGGCCAGCCCTTAAGGAAAGGGGTTGTCCAATGCTTGAACAATTACACCAAGAAGGGCATACAAATACTTGTGAATGAAGAAATGAATGAAAATCCTGAAATACATTCTTCCCCAAACCTGGACCTTTCACATGATACATTTTGTTTACGGGCTCCTTTTCTTCATGTGATGAGGTTACCTATGGCAGGGGATAAAGGTAAGAGCACTGGTCTTATCTACTCTGAGTTTTGACTGGATAATAGGGGAAGACGTTAGAGTGACATAATTCATCTTCAACAATGCATACTGGAAGCGTTAATCCCTATAAATATGTGAAGTAGTAATCCAAGGTCTTGGATTTTTAAATATGTGTTAGTCAGTACGAGCATGATCAAGTTTAAACTCCCCATGGAGTCAGAGTAAACCTTTACTATTGGCCATTTCTATTGAAAAATATCAGGAAAATTAATAAAATAAGAGGGAACTCTGTAACAGAAATACTGTTTAATTGCAATCATTAAAAGAAGTGCTAGCACAACATACCAAAACTTATGGGATGCAGCAAAGATAGTACTCAGATGAGAACTTACAGCAGTAAATGCCTACATAAAAAAGAAGAAAGATCTCAAATTAACAGCCAAATTAACAAATTGACAACTCCAGGAACTAGAAAGAGAAGAGCAAACTAAGCCTAAGCCTACCAGAAGAAAGGAAATAACAAAGATCAGAGCAGAAATTAATAAAATTGAAAACCAAAACAATGGAGAGAATCAATAAAACCAAAAGTTGGCTTCTTGAAAGATCAATAAAATTGACAAACCTTTAGCTAGACCAAAAAAGAAAAAAGAGAAAAGATGCAAATAACCAAAATAAAAAATGAAAGAGGGAACATTACAAGTGATCCAATGGAAATAAAGAGAATCATGACAAAATATTATGAACAACTGTATGGTAGCAAACTGGATAACCTAGATGAAATGAGCACATTCTTAGAAGCACGTAACCTACCCAAACTGACTCAAGAGGAAATATAAAGTCTCAACAGACCCATAACAAGTGAAGAGATCAAATCAGTCATCAAAAACCTCCCAACAAGAAAAGTCCTGGGCCAGATGGCTTCACTGGGGAATTCTACCAAATAGTTAGAAAATAATTTACATCAATACTGTCTAAACTCTTCCAAAAGATAGAGAAGGAAGGAATACTCCCTAATTCATTCTATGAAGAAAACACAACCCTGATACCAAAACCAGACAAAGGTACCACAAGAAAAGAAAACTGCAGGCCAATATCTCTCATGAATATAGATGCAAAAATCCTCAACAAAATACTAGCTAACAGAATCCAACAACATATTAAGAGTCATACACCATGGCCAAGTGGGATTTATTCCAGGAATTCAGGGATGGTTCAACATTAGAAAATCAATCAACATAATATACCACATCAATAGAACAAAGAAATCGAAACACATGATCATCTGTATGGATGCAGAAAAAGTATTTGATAAAATCCAACACCCTTTCTTGAGGAAAACCCTAAAGAAGATTACAATGGAAGGGAAATTCCTCAGTCTGATTCAGAGCACATATGAAAACCCAAGAGCCAACATTATACTTAATGGAAAAAGACTGAGAGCTTTCCCCCTGAAATCGAGAACAAGACAAGGGTGCCCACTCTCAGCACTTCTATTCAGTGTTTTATTAGAAGTCCTAGCAAGAGCAAAGTGGAGCCCTGGCGGTGTACTGGTTAAGAGCTTGGCTGCTTTCTGAAAGTTTGGTAGTTCAAATCCACCAGCTGCTCCTTAGAAACCCAATGGGGCAATTCTACTTCGTCCCTTAGGGTTACTATGAGTCAGAACCAACTTGACGGTACCTAACAACAACAACAACAGCCAGAGCAATAAGACAAGAAAAAGAATAAAAGGTATTTAAGTTAGAAAAGAAAAAGTAATATTATCAATATTCACAGATGATATGATCCTATATATAGAAAATCCCAAAGAGTCCGCAAGAAAACTTCTAGAGCTAATAGCGGAATTTAACAAAGTTGCAGGGTACAAAGTTAACAAACAAAAATTACCAGAGTTTCTATACACCAGCAATAAGAAATGTGAAAGGAAAATTAGGGAAACAATTCCATTTACAGTAGTGTCTAAGAGAATAGAATACTTAGGAATAAATAAATAAATGTGAAGGACTTATGCAATGAAAACTATAAAACACTGCTGAAAGAGATTAAAGAAGACTTAAATAAATGGAAAGATGTTCATTCCATGTTCATGGACTGGAATACTTAACATTGTTAAGATGTTGCTATTACCCAAAGCGATCTATAGATTCAGTGCAATCCTGATGAAAATTCCAATAGCCTTGTTTACAGAAAAAGAAAAATTAATCCTCAACTTTACATTGAACGGCAAGAGGCCTCGAATAGCTAAAGCAATGTTGGAAGAGAAGAACAAAGTCGGAGGACTCAACATTTCCTGATTTTGAAACATACTATATAGCTACAGTAATCAAAACAACCTGGTACTGGTATAAGAATAGATGCATAGACCAATGGAATAGAATTGAGAGTCCAGAAATAAACCTACACGTCTATGGTCAACTGATTTTTGACAAGAATGCTAAGTCCATCCGATGGGGGAAGAAGAGTCTCTTCAATAAATGGTGCTGGGAAAACTGAATTTCCAGATGCAGAAAAATGAAACAGGATCCATGCCTCACACCATAAACAAAGCAATCTCAAAATGAATTAAGGATCTAAATGTGCAAACTAAAACCATAAAATTCTTAGAAGAACAAGCAGGGGCAACACTGTCAGGCCTAGCTTTCAATAATGGATTATCTAATATAACAACAAAAGCACAAGCAGCAAAGGACAAAATAAATAAATGAGACCTCATAAAAATTAAAGCATCAAAAGATTTTACCAAAAAAGTGAAAAGATGAGCTATTGACTAAGAGAGAATCTTCGGAAACCATATATCTGACAAGAATCTAACAACCAAAATACATATAAAACTTCAATAACTTAACAACAAAAAGACAAATAACCCAGTCATAAAATGGTCAAAGGACTTGAATAGACACTTGACCAAAGAGAACATTCAAACACATGAAAAGATGCTCATTATCAGTAGCCATCAGGGAGATGCAAATCAAAACCACAATGAGATACCATTTCGTTCCCACTAGGATGGCTAGGATTTAAAACAAACAAACAAACAAAATAATAAATGTTGGAGAGGATACGGTGAAATTGGAACCTTTATTCATTGCTGTGGAAATGCAAAACGGTACAGTTGTTGTGAAAAACAGTGTGGCATTTCCTCAAAAAGCTAAAAATGGAACTACCATATGACCCAGCAATTCCATTCCTAGGTATATACCCAAAAGACTTGGAAACATAGACTCAAAAAAAAGAGACTTGTACACCAATGTTCATTGCAGCACTATTCACAATAGCCAAAAGATGGAAACAATCTAAATGACTATCAACAGATGAATAGATAAACAAAATGTGATACATACATACAATGAATACTATCAGCCGGTAGGAAAAATGAAGTCTTGATACATGCTACAGTGTGGATGGAGCTTGAAGACATTATGCTGAGTGAAATAAGCCAGTCACAAAAGGACAAATATTGTATGACCTCCCTTATATAAAAAGGCAAATGTATGGAGACCAAAGTTTGTTAGTGGTTACCAGGGATGGGGCGGGGGTGGTTAACAGTGATGGAAAATTTCCATCGATTAAGGGTAGCCAGTTATTACAATTGCTGTCAATAAGCTGTATATCTGTAAAAAGTTGAATTGGCAAAAGTTGTGTGATAGATACATTTATAACAACAGCAACAAAAGAGTAGCTGGTGAGGTTACTTATGTACGATTAAAAACCTCACAAGATTTGGTTCCTTGGTTTGGAGGTATAGGGCCGTGGTTTCACGGGACATCCCAGTTAATTGGCCTAATAACATGTTTAGTGCTTCCTTTTTACCTCCTAGTTCATTGTGTAGTGCCTGGGGCCCTAAAAGCTTGCAAGCAGCCATCCAAGGCACAGCAATTGATCTTTATTCACTTGGAGCAACAGAGGAAAAAGGACAGTCAGGAATAGGAAGAGGATATGGAATGTGTGGCTAATTGCCTCCATGAACAACTGCCTCCTTTGCCATGAGACCAGAAGAACTGGATGGTGCCTGGCTACCATTCCTGAACATTTTGGTCAAAGATTCCATAGAAGAATCCTGATCAAAACAGTGAGTCATAAATTGAATTTTTCCCCAAAAAATGTCAACTTGGCTAGGTCATGATTCCCAGTGTTGTATGACTGTCTACTGTTTTGTCATCTGATGTGATTTCCCTTTGTGTTGTGAATCCTAATCTCTCCCTGTGGTTGATGAGGTAAGATTAGATTATGTTGAAGAGGATTAGAGTGGGATGTAACACCCTTATTTAGGTCACATCCCTGATCCAATGTAAAGGGAGTTTCCCTGGGGTGTGGCCTACACCATCTTTTATCTTACAAGAGATAAAAAGAAAGGGAAGCAAGCAGAGAATGGGGACCTCATACCACCGAGAAACAAGAGCCAGGAGAATAGTGTGTCCTTTGAACCCAGGGTTCCTGTGCTGAGAAGCTCCTCAGCCAGGGGATGATTGATGACAAGGACCTTCCTCCAGAGCCAACGGAGAAAGCCTTTCCCTGGAGCTGACACCCTGAATTTGGACTTGTAGCCTACTAGACTGTGAGAGAATAAATTTTTCTTTGTTAAAGCCATCCACTGTGATATTTCTGTTATAGCAGCCCTAGATGACCAAGACAGGGTGAAAATGCAGAACAGAATTTCAAATTCTCATGGATTCTAGACTTTCTGGAGCCATGAAGTTTGGATGAACCCCTGAAACCACTGCCCTTGGATAATCTTAAACCAAAAATATCCCATGAAGTCATCTTAAAATTGAACAATAGTTTAGCTTAACTAGTAAAAAAGGTCAACCTTGAGCATTGTGTTCTTTTAAGAATTATCTATATAGGATCAAATTGACAACAGCAACTCAAAAGATTGGATAGGAACCTTAGGGGGCAGTGAATGGTTGCATACAAGGAATGTAATCAATGTGACTAAATTGTACATGTAGAAACTGTTGAACTGGTGTATGGTTTGCTGTATATACTCTTCACAACAACAAAATAAATAAAATACAGGAAAAAAAAAGAACTGCTTACCACGGATTCCTAATTCTCTTTCAGGGCAATAACAATTATTCATATCATGAAATATATGTCAAATTTACCGTTAGCAAATTCTATGTGCTTGGAATACTTAGTTCTGAAATGCTGATTGTCAACATTTTGGAGATTTGGGGGAGACTCAACAGACCAGCTGAAAAGACTAATGTTCTTAATCAGGCAGAGGATTTAAAAGCTGGGATTAATAGTTCAAACGTCTGTATATTACTTCCCACTTCACAACTATGAGAGAGACAAAACTTTGGGAGATCTACCCCAGGGTGCAGCACCTTCATTGTCCCCTTTCACAGGGAATTCCTAAAGGGAGTAGCTGTTGCCCCCTCAACTCCCCAGGAGTACAGAAAACACCCGAGCCCTATCTGACACCAATAGACAGTTCTTTTCTCATACCAAAGTCCAGAGTCAGAATATTCTAAGCCCTCCCCCTCATCTGGTACCTCTATCATTTAATTATTGAGTAATTAGACATAGGTGGAAGGAGGAAAAATAAGCCCTTTTTAAAGAAGCCAGTCACTTCTGACTTTGTTCTCAGACATTAAATAGCCTTGAGGAAAAATATCCAGTGAAGCAGTGGCATTAAAAACTTTAATTGGAGTTTAAAATTCAAACTCCCTTAAAAAATCAATAAGAAAATAATGAAGAATAGAATAGGAAACATACATCTCTTCGCTAAACAACAAATTCAAAAAGGGGAGTAGATATAAGAAGTTTCAAATGGAAATTTTAAAATGAAAATTAAAACAATAAAAATACATCTTCTTTCCCCTATTAGATTGGCAAAAATTTAAAAGATTGATAATTCCAATACTGCTGGTAGAAGTAAGTTAGCATTGTATACCAGAGTTTAAAATGTGCACCCCTTTAATGTGGCAATTATACTGTTGAACCTAAGGAAATAATTGGACATATATCAAAGATAAATGTCCAAAAAATATTCATCACAGCAGTGTTAATACTAGTTAAAAACAAAACTAGAAAAACCTGTACTTCCATCAATAAACCTGTTGCCGTGGAGTTGATTCTGACTCAGAGTGACCCTATAGGACAGAGTAAAACTACCCCATAGGGTTTCCAAGGAGCTGCTGGTGGATTCAAACCACTGACATTTTGGTTAGCAGCCATAGCTCTAAACCACTGCGCAACCAAGGCTCCAATTTCCATCAATAGAGGACTTATAATAACTTATAATAACTGATTATGTTACCATAAAATTAAAAAAAATAGCCTTTCAAAATGAACAATACAGATATGTATTTATTGACATGGAATATTGAGCTTCTTACTTCACATTTCCATTTGCATGTCTGTCTTAGTCATTTAGTGCTGCTATAACAGAAATATCACAAGTGGGTGGCTTTAACAAACAGAAATTTATTTTCTTATAGTTTTGAAGGCTATAAGTTTGAATTCAGGATGCCAAGTGTCATGGATTGAATTGTGTCTCCCAAAAAATGTGGGTAGCAGCTTGGCTGGGTCATGATTCCTAGTATTGTAGGATTGTGTTATCTGATGCGATTTCCTTGTGTGTTGTAAACTCTACCACTATGATGAGATTATATGTGATCTCCTCATGTGTTATAAATTCTATCACTGTGATGAGGTTATACTGATGAGGTTGACAAGATTAGTGTCTTAATGCAATCTGTTTTGAGATATAAAAGAGATAAGTGAGCAGAGATACATGGGAACCTCACACCACCAAGAAAGCAGTGCCAGGAGCAGAGTGCGTCCTTTGGACCTGAGGTTCCTGCGCTGAGATGCTCCCAGACCAAAGGAAGACTGATGACATGGACTTTCCTCCAGAGCCGATGGAGAAATCGTTCCCCTGGAGCTGATGCCCTGAATTTGGACTTGTAGCCTACTGGACTCTGAGAGAATAAATTTCTCTTTGTAAAGCCATCCACTTGTGGTATTTCTGCTGGAGCAGCACTAGATGACTGAGACACCAAGTCTGGAGCAAGGCTTTCTCTCTCTGTCAGCTGGAGGAGGGTCTTGTCTCAAGAGAGCTTCTCCTCCCAGGCAATCTTCATGTAGCCTGGCATCTCTCTTCCCCCCACCTCTGCTTCCTAGTTTGCTTGTTTAATCTCTTTTATGTCTCAAAAGAGATTGACTTAAGATATACCCTACACTAATCCTGCCTCATTGATAATAAAGACAACCCATTCGCAAACGTGATTATAACCACAGGCATAGAGATTAGGATTTACAACACATATTTTTGGGACATAATTCAGTCCATAACAATGTCTAATTAGACATATCTAAAACTCATGATCTTCTTCCTTAAGCCTACTGCATTCACATTCCCTCCATCTCAGTTTCTATCAGGCCAAAAACAATGGTCAACCTTGATTCCTCTCTATTTTTCACACACCACATCCAATTTGTCAGCAAATCCTGTTGGATGGTCCTTCAAAATATATCCAGATTCTGACCACTTCTCATTATCCCTTTTCATATTACTCTGATCCAAGACACTATCATCCCTTACCTGTATTTGCATAAACTTCTAGTTCTCCAACAAATTCTGTTTCTCCATCTTTAGTATAGAGTGTAGGTTGTGCACACACTTCCTTAGCCTCCTCTCATCCCCAGTTAGATACTCGTTTTCCTAGTTTCCCTTGAAACAGATGTGGCTATATGATTAAGTTTGGGCCAATGGAATGTGAGCAGAGGTGAACAGTGCAACTTTCAATTCATCTCCAACTTAAAAAGGAAGGCATTTACCCTGAAACCTCTTTTCCCTTTCTGTGCGATCCAGTGAACAATAACCCAGCGAACACAGCAGATACAGACAATGATAAAGGATGGGGGAATAACCAAATAGATGGAATCTTGTCCCAGATTGACTGTGTGTAGCAAAGCCACACTACCAACCTGGCTAACTCATCTCAAAGACTAAACCGCTATCTTATTAAAGCCTCAGTAAATTGGTATTCTCTTTATATCAACAGTAGTTACACGTTTGGCTGCTAACCAAAAGGTCAGTGGTTCTAACTCACCAGCCATTCTGCAGGAGAAAGATTTGGCAGTCTGCTTCCCTAAAGATTGGAGCCCTGGTGGCGCAGTGGTTAAGAGTTCGGCTATAATCAAAAGGTTGGCAGTTCAAATCCACCAGCCACTCCTTGGAAACTCTATGGGGCAGTTCTCCTCTGTCTTATATGCTATGAGTTGGAATCGCCTTGATGGCAACGGGTTTGGGACTTTTTTCGTTTGTTTGTTTTTGTTTAATTCTTTACCATCCAATATACACCCCCTTCAGCTATTCTCAATACAACAATATGAGTAGTTCTTTAAAATATAAGTTAGATCATATTACTCCTCTGCTCAAAATCCTTGAATGAGTCCTCATCTCATTCAGAGTAAAAGCCAGTATCTTAACAAGGCCCCCTTCAACCACAGGACCTTTACCTTTGCTGTTCTCTCTGCCTGAAATTCTTTGTCCAGACATCCACAAGATTAAATCTCTTACCAATTTCATGTCTTTGCTCAAGTGTGACCAACTCAATGGACCTTCCCTTGCCCGTTAAACTCATTGCTGCTGAGTCAATTTTGACTCATGGCGACCCCATGTGTTGCAGAGTAGAACTGAGCTCCATAAGTTTTTCTTGGCTATAATCTTTTACAGAAGCAGATTTCCAAACCTTTCTTCTGTGGCTCTGCTGGGTGGGTTTAAATCACCAACTTTTCAGTTACCAACTGAGCACAAACTGTTTGCACCATCAGGTGATCTTCCCTAACAGCCATATGTAAAATTAACACCAACACTCCTTCACTCCCTATGTACCTTTTCTGTTTTATTTTTCTCTATATCCCCTATCATTTTTAATATACAAATACTTTACTTATTTATTTTATTAAGTATTTCATTTATTAAGTACTGCTGTCTGTGATGGCTGGGATTGTGTGTCAACTTGGTTGGGCCATGATTCTCAGTGTTTTGGCAGTCGTATAATGTCATATAATGTTGTGTCTCATGCATTGTATGTATGCAAAAGCTGAACAATGAATAAGGAAGACCAAAGAAGAATTGACACCTTTGAATTGTGGTGTTGGCAAAGAATACTGAATATACCATGGACTGCCAAAAGAATGAACAAATCTGTCTTGGAAGAAGTGCAAACAGAATGGTCCTTAGAGGCAAGGATGGCAAGACTATGTCTTACATACTTTGGACATGTCAGAAGGGGTCAATCCTTGGAGGACATCATGCTTGGTAACATAAAGGGTCAGTGAAAAAGAGGAAGACCCTCAGCAAGATGGATTGACACAGTGGCTGCAACAATGGGCCTAAGCATAACAATGATTATGAGGATGGCACAGGACCAGGCTGTGTTTTGTTCTGTGGTACGTAGGGTCACTATGAGTCAGAAATGACTTGATGGCACCTAACAACAACAACATAATGTTGTGATCACTTCTCTGTTGAGATTCGATATGATCACCCCCATGATGGGATCTGCTGTGAATAGCCAGTCAGTTGAAAGGGAGTTTCCTTGGTCACGTGGCCTGCATCAAATATAAGCGGACATTCTGGCAAGGCTTGAGTGCTTTTTGCTCCTGCTAGATCCCACAGTTGGCACCTGTTCACCTGACTTCCAGTTCTTGGGACATGAGCTAGCAGCTTACCTGCAGTCTCGCCTGCTATTCTTGGGATTCATCAATCTTAGCAGCCTGTGAGCAAGAGCCCTGCTCTCTGACCCATCGATCTTGGGTTAGCCAGACCCTGTGGCTGTGTGAACCAGGAGAGTCCTCTATCCTGACCCATTGACTTGGAACTTTCCAGCCTCTACAACCAAGTGAGCCATTTCCTTGATATAAATCTCTGTCTATATATATATTTGTATGCTTTACTGGTTTTGCTTCTCTAGAGAACCCAGCCTAAGACACTCTCCCTTCAAAGGAGCCCTGGTGCAAAGTGGTAAAGAGCTCAGCTGGTAACCAAAAGGTCAACAGTTTGAATCTACCAGTTGCTCCTTGGAAACCCTATCGGGCAGTTCTACTCTGTCCTATAGGGTATCTATGAGTCAGAATAGACTTGATGGCAATGGGTTTCTCTCTTCAAAAGCAAGCTCTGTGAAGGCAAAAGAATCTGTTTTGTTGACAGATGTATTTCAGTGCACAAAATAGAGCCTGACACACAGAGGGTGCACAATTAGTGTTTGTTGAATTAGTATGTCATTAAGGATGCTTTTGCTTACAAAAAAACTTAGCTTAAAGCATAAATATCTGTATTGTTTATTTTTTAAAGAGACCTGATTAGTGTCCCAGATTCCCTGCATTGTGTCATCATCAGAATGTTACTGATACGTCCCCTTATTTTTGTAAGGTTGCCCTAAAATATTCTTGATTTTAAAATGTCTGCTTCAAATGATCACATCAAAATATTCTTACTAGATATATAACTTTGGGCATATACTCTCTGAGCCTTCGTTAACATATCAATAAAAGAAGAACACTATACTTAACTCACAGAGCTATTGTAAAAATTAAATGAGATAATGTATATAAGATATTTAGCACAGTGCTCACTAAATGGTGACTTTTGTTATCAGTACTTGGATATATGATAGATGCAAAATAATTCTTTTAATTAACCATATGATTTATTGATTTTACTTAGCCGTATCTGCTATATTAGCTTGTTTTCACTGAGCATTTACTATGTGTCAGAAACTGTTTTGTTTTATCTGTATTAAGTCAATTAAGCTTGAGAATGACCTATGAAGTAGGTACTATTGTTATCTGCGTTTCACAGGTGAAAAAACTGGGGCTTAAGGAGGTTAAGAAAATTGCCCAATATTACATAGCTAGGATATGCTAAAGCTAAGATTCAGATCCAAAGAACTGTAGAATCAGCTGAATACGTTTTGAAACACAACCAAAAATAAAAACCTTATCATTGCAGTTTTCCTAATGATGTTACCCTGGTGCTACATTGAATAATTTCTAAATATTTTACTCTGAATTCTCAGAAAAGTGTAGATTCATGCTTTTTATAAAATATATGAAAAATACAAGTTTTTCAAGTGAATTCATGTACTGATTACAATTTGGTTTAATGAGTCTAGAAAGCTAACATTGCTATACAAAGGAATCAAGCAATCTGTAATGACCTGTAAGCAATATAATAGATGTTGTTGTTTTTGTTAGGTGCTGTCAAGTCAATTCCAACTCATAGCGACCCTATGCACCACAGAACAAAACACGGACCAGTCCTGCGCCATGCTCACAATCTTTGTTATACTTGAGCCCATTGTTGCCCCCACTGTGTCAATCCATCTCGTTGAGGGTCTTCCTCTTTCTCGCTGACCCTGTACTTTAAAAAGCATGATGTCCTTCTCCAAGGACTGATCCCTCCTGACAACATGTCCAAAGTATGTAAGATGTAGTCTCATCATCCTTGCTTCTAAGGAGAGTTCTGGTTGTACTTCTTCCAAGACAGATTTGTTCGTTCTTTTGGCAGTCCATGGTATATTCAATATTCTTCACCAACGCCACAATTCAAAGGCGTTAATTCTTCTTTGGTCTTCCTTATTCATTGCCAGCTTTCGCATGCATATGATGCAATTGATACTCTATTTATTTTACACATATCTGAAGATATTATCCCAGCATAAATATAGATAGACCTTATACAAGCAAAACTCATTGTATTAACTGTTTGCATTCATAAGCACAAAATTAGTAAAAGGAGAAAAGGATGAGTTCTTTAAAAAACTAATTGAATTCATTATGTAAACAACTCATAAATTATCTTAGCTGAATTCCAAAGGACTATTTCTTGGCAATACATTGATAAAAATTTTATACAGTTTTATAACAAGTAGTTTTAGAACACAAATAACGTAAGTTCAGTTAAAGTTAATGAGTTCCTAGTATCTTTCTGTTCACTAGTACAAAACGCAGAACATATGAACAAATACGTATAGTACGAGCAATGATTTTTTTTTAAGTGTATATGAGATACAGAAGTGTATGGAGAAGGAAAGATTATATTTGGAGGTCAATCAGAAAAGGCATTAGATAGGAGATAACGAAATAACAACTTTGAAAGACAAATAGAAAGGTTTTTTTCAGATGATTTCCATGAAGAGAAGCGTTCCTAGTTGAGGGACCAACGTGAACAAAGGCACACAGGGTTTAAAACAATAGGGTGATTTTGAAAACTGCATGTTCTTCAACACTTCTGAATATAAATTTTGAGGGAAGAAATTATATGAGATGGTGGTGGTGAAGCATGCAGTTCATGAAGGATCTTATCTGCTGTAACTGGAGTTTGAGCTTTATCAAAAGGCAATGGGGAGACACTGAAAGATTTGTATCAGTAAAGTAATGTGATCATATGCCATTTTAAATCAATCACTCCAATGGAAGACCCTTGTATCATTATGGAATCTCTCTTTTTCTCTAGTAATATATCTTGCATTAAAACCTATTTTGATGTTTGTATAGCTATACCAGTTTTCTTTTGGTTAGAGTTTGCATGGTCTGGAATTTTTAACCATTTTATCTTCAGCTTTTTCTGTATCCATATATTTAAGATGTTTTCTTTGCAACATATAGTTGTGAACTTTTTCCCATCTGACAATCTTAGTCCTAACTGGAATACTTATTAATTTATATTTAATGTAATTATTAATATTACTATTTTCTTCTATTTATCCCACATGTTCTATATTTCCTTTTCTTTCCATTCTTATACTCTCTTGAATTAGTCAAGTAATTTTTGCTGTTCAATCTCTTTCCCTACCCCATTAGCTTATTAGTTATATAATTTTGTACCATGATTTTAGGAGTTACTCTACAGCAGAGTTTCTCAATAGCAGTAGTATTGACATTTTGGACTGAATAATACTTTATGGGGGTTGGGGAGAGGACTGTTCGTTGTATATTATAGGATGTTTACCAGAATTCAGGGCTTCTACCTACTAGATGCCAGTAGCACTTTCCCAGTCATGGTAATCAAAAATATCTCAAACCACTTGCTGTCAATTCAGTTATGACTCATGGCAACCCCATGTGTGTCAGAGTAGAACTGTGCTCCATAGGGTTTTCAGTGGCTGATTTTTTAGAAGTAGATCACTAGATCTTTCTTCTGAGGCTCCTCTGGGTGGATTCGAACTGCTAATCTTTTAGTTAGGAGCAGAGCACATTAACTGTTTGCACCACACAGGGGTTCCAAAGATATCTTCAGACACTGCCAAATATCCTCTAGGGGTCAAAATCTCTCTGTTGAGAACCGTTGGTTCAGAGCCATGCTGTCCAATATGTTAGTCAGTAGCCACATGGAAGCATTTTAAATGTGGCTAGTCCAAACTGAGATATGTGATGTATTAGTTTCCTAGGGTTGCCATAGGGCTGAAGCCAGGTTCCAGCTGAACCTTCATGCATTCTAACGGAAAGTTTGGATGTTTTCTTTTCTTGATGGACTCTGAACGCCACATTTTGTCTCTTCACCATCATCAGACTTATGAAAACTCTGCTTAGTTTATCAATCTCTTGGCCACTGCTTTCTGGTTGATTTCTAATTCTCTTATTCTGTACCACACACAATTAGCAAATGCCTGGAGGAGAACAACAGTACAGAATATTGGGATCATGTCAATTTCTGTATTTTCTCTCTAGGATCTTGGCTCATCAATTCCTAGTTGCCTTGGTAGCTCTCTGATGCTTTCAAACCAGTTTCTATTTTATTCAGATTTTTCAAAAGCTGATGCTAGTTTCAGATTCTAGCTTAGGACTTGTTTATGCTAGTCCATCATAGCCAGCAGTGAAAATCCTCTAGATCTATCTCCGTAGAGAATGTTCATGAAGAAAGAAAGACTAGAGAAGAAAGACTAGTAGAGAGATAATGAAATTCTGAATTACTTAACATTCTTTCAGTTAATATAAAGACAACAGGAAAAATAGAAATACAAATAAAATTAACTGATTAAATAAAGTAAAACTAAAGATATTAGAATCGAGTGGTTGATTGCGTATGTAAAAAGATGTAGAAGAGCCAAGAGAGGAATCAAAGATGCTTAGATGGTGAATGATGGTACTATCAACTGAAGCAGTACACAGAGACAATAAAATAGGATTGAGCAGGTCACAATGGAAAGGAGTGTGGTCAAGGGGAAGGGATAATGAATTCTAGTTTGATCATGTTTAAAGAATATCTGTGGAAAAGATAATCACTAAGCAACTGGATCTGGGGAGAGAGGTTTGGGTTATTGATAACAGATTTGTGAGTTATTGAATATATATGGTAATCAAAACTATCATGCAGTCATCCAGGTAGAGCTCTGTATGTAGCGGAAGTGAACGAGGCTTAGGATAGAACCCTAGAGAACACAGATACTTAAGTGGGAGAAAGTAAATAAATATCTATTTGGAATCGGTCTCAGTCAGTTATATAGAAGAATAGTAATGAGTCCTAGCAAAGAATTATTAGCCTTCTTTACAATTATTCCATGAAAATAATTTCTTCCAAATGTTAGATCAATTATGATCTTTCCTACTATAATTTTAAATTAAGAAAATTACATTTTCATAGGTCTGTGAGACAGCTGTTAGTCATGGAATTCCATAAATATTTCCATATCTCACAGTATAGATTGCAGACACACTAAAAAGATATAAATAAAACCAAGGTTGTTGTTGCTGTTGTTAAGTGAATTCTGACTCATGGTGACCCCTTGTGTGCAGAGTAGAACTGCTCCACAGGGTTTTCAAGGCTGTGACCTTTTGGAGCAGATCACCAGGCCTGTCTTCCGAGGTGACTCTGGGTGGGTTTGAATCACCAACCTTTCTGCTAGTAGTTGCGTTTTTAACTGTTATGATCACCCAGAAACTCCTAAAACAAAGGTAGCACATATAACTTCAAGCTGGAAGTGGTTTGGTCTTACTGGTTTAGAGAGTAGGCTCTGTAGTAAGTCAGCAGTTACTTAGTTATAGAGTTCAACTGTTTAAGTTTGTATCTTGACTTTTTTACTTATTAGTCATGTGACGTTGGGCAAGTTGCTAATCTCTCAAAGCCTCGATTTTCTTGCTGATAAAATGAAAATAATAGCAGTACCTATTCCATTAGGTTAATGTGACAATTAAATTTAAAAATGTATGTAAAGTACATAGTACAGTGTCAGCCATATAATAAACAATCAATAAATATGAAAACACATAACTTCAGACCAGTTAAATTACATGAATGTAAAATTGCAGTAAACATTCAAATAACTATTGGAGTCAAGTTTAAAGCACCTGTTATGGATTCAATTGCATCCCCAAAAATGTGTGATAAATTGGCTAGGCCATGTTCCCAGTATTGTGTGATTGTCCACCATTTTGTCATCTCATGTGATTTTGCTATGTGTTGTAAATCTTATCTCTGTGATGTTAATGAGGCCAGATTAGAGGCAATTATGTTAATGAGGCAGGACTCAATTTAAGAGATAAAAGAGAGAAGCAAGCAGAGAGATAGGGGGAACTCATTACCACTAAGCAAGAAGAGCCAGGAGCACACGAGTGCTTTGGACACGGGGTCCCTGTGTTGAGATGCTCCTAGCCCAGGGGAAGATTGATGAAGGGCCTTCCCCCAGAGCTGAGAGAGAAAGACTTCCTCTGCATCTGGCACCCTGAATTCGGAATTCTAGCCTCGTAGATAGTGAGAGAATAAATTTCTGTTGGTTAAAGCCATCCACTTGTGGCATTTCTATTATAGCAGCACTAGATAACTGAGACAGCACCTCTTACCTATGTCTAAATTCCAGGTGAAATCAGATTGCAGCATTTTTCACCCCTTTGATTACCCAAACTGGTTCAACTCTGAATGTTTCCTTCCTCTATATTTCACCCCCAAAATGAAAATAAAGATGAACTCCCACATAGAAATGAACCATCTTTTTATTAAAGTATATAAGTGGCTGTGTTCCTTTGATGGAACTGCCTTCGCTCATGTAATTGAAGTAATATATGCTTTCCAAATTACAGAAAGTTAAGAATATAAAAATCTTTGCTATCTTTATCAGGTGTTGGGCTGCAATCAGTCATACTGCCTAATGATCTAAGAACTGCTCTTTTTTAAATCCCACATGACTGGAACACTTTTGGAGAATTAATCCTCCAAAACTAAGTGGTACAGTGGTTAAGAGCTTGGCTACTTACCAAAAGGTCAGAAGTTTGACTCCACCAGGCACTCCTTGGAAACCCTAAGGGACAGTTCTACTCTGTTCCATAGGGTTGCTATGAGTCAGAAACAACTCGACAGCAACAAGTTTTTCATTAAACCAGGTACAAAATTTGTATTTGGCCAAGATGACAACTTCACTCTTGGAACCAACAAACTTTAATGACTCAAAAGATAAATGCTTCCTATTTCATCCAAAGATCACTGTTGTTGTTGTTGTTGTTAGGTGCCAACAAGTCACTTCCAACTCATAGCCACCTTATGTACAACAGAATGAAACACTCGCTGCCCGTGGTGAAAACACCATGGCTTGGTTCAGGCACACGTTAGTCGTTAAAGTGACATCTTCGCTTTTTAAAGAGGTCTTTTGCAGCTGATCTGCCCAATGCTGTGCTCGTTCAAATTTCTTGACTGCTGCTTCCGTGAGCTTTGATTGTGGATCCAAGCAAAATGAAATCCTTGACAATTTCAGTCTTTACTCCATTTATCATGATGTTGCTTATTGGTCGAGTCATGAGGATTTTTGTTTTCTTTATGTGGAGGCATAATCCATACTGAAGGCTATAGTTCTTGATCTTCTCAGTTAAGTGCTTCAAGTGAAGGATTCTATGGGAAAAGTACTGAAAGATTCAGGAAGCATCAAAAGAAGATGGAAGGAATACACAGGGTCACTGTACAAAAAGATTTGGTTGACAATCAACAATTTCAGGAGGTAGTATATGATCAATAACAAAGAAAACAGCAAGTTTATATTCGATACTACTAACTAAAGCATTGACTTGACTTTCTTTTGCCTTCAGAGGTTTTTTTAAACATTTTTAGCTCCGATACTGTCTCTACCTGAATATGCTTCGTTAATGTGCACTAATGCATTCAGAAAACATTCTTCGTCTTTCTTCTTGAAATCCAGTTTACCTGAGTGCGTAGAAAAGAAGAAATTGCTTTATATTCTCATCCTCTTCAACTTTAGTATAGGAAATTTTGAAAATAAGACTCTTACAGTTGTAGGTGATAGAAATGCAATACAAATTAATTCAGGCCTTAAAAGAAATGTATTGACTGGGTAACTGCAATGTCCAGGGACAGCGTGGGCTAAGACACAGCTAAATCCAGAGTTTCAAACTACATCATTACCACCATCATCATCACCTTCGTTGTTCTGTGTGTCTTTCTCTGTTTCCCTCATCTCTCATCTCTCTGGAAGGAGGGTGTATTGATTTTCTTGTTGCTACTGTAACAAATTACCACAACCTCAGGGTTTAAAACAACACACATTTATTCTCTTACAGTTCTAGAGGTCAGAAGTCTGAAATGAGCATTACAGGGCTAAAATCAAGGTGTCAGAAGGGCTTGTTTCTTCTGAAACTCCGGGGGAGAATCTAGTTCTTGCCTCCTTCTGCTTCTACAGGCTTTCTTCATTGCTTAGCTTGTAGCCACATCACTGCAATCTCTGCTTCTATCATCACGTTGCCTTTTACTCACTCTAATCTCATGCCGCCCTCTAACAAGGAATCTTGCGAGTACATCATGACCCCAAGAAATGGCTGGGCTAATTTGCATGTCCACTCCTCCTAGGGGATGGAATAAGAATGTTATGACAACAGTCCCACAAGGATCGTATGTATAATATATATAATATGTATATGTATAATATATATAACATACATCTGGGGATGGATGGCTCCCCAAAGGAAGGATTGCTATTACTAAAAGAACAGAAAAGGAATGATGGGTAGGCAAAAACAGAAAAACAGAGCAAAGCAAACCAGATGCTCACTACATACCCCATTTGAACCACACTGTCAATACTCTTTGGTAACAACAGCAGGACTGTTCTTATTAACAAATTGTGTGTATGAGAATGTGTGCTGGTCTGTATGGTTTTGGCTTAGAAGAAAAAAAGCAGTGAGAAAGGGCATAGGCTTTAGAGTCAAACAGACCCGGATTTATAGCCTGACTCTCCGCATTCTGGCTGTGTAACATTAGAAAACCAGTTGCCATCAATTTCAATTCATGGGGACCTCATGTGTGTCAGAGTAGAAATGTGTTCCATAGGGTTTTCAATGGCTGACTTTCCAGAAGTAGATCACCAGACCTTTCTTTCAAGGCATCTCTGAGTGAACCTTAACTACCAACCTTCTGGTTAGCAGCTGAGTACGTTAATCATTTGCACTATGCAGGGACTCTGTGTAACATTAGAAATGTTATTGAAATTTCTTGAGTTTCTGTTCCTTTACAGGTAAAAGAAGATTGCTTACTCTGTTGAACTCTGTGAATCTTTGTCATGTTTTCTGACTACCCAGCACATTTTGAAGCATCATTACCATAATGGAAAAGGCTCAATCTTAAGGGTCCTCTTTCCACAAGGTTGAATTAAATTCCCAGCCTCTCTTGCAGCTGGGCCTAGGGATATGGCAGTGGCTTCTCCAATTAGACTGACACGCAAGAGAATTTGACTGGTAATGAGCAACAAGAGGAAGGAGGCTCCAGTCAGAATCCATTTTTGCTGGCGTGGGGGACAATAACGCTGCATTCTTTTGGTGGTGACAGCGATGGTGTACACAGTTTCTCAGTGGTTTCAAGGTCGGCTCTTTGGCACAGATGTGGTCTGGGTGTGGAGTCTGAAGTTGGCAGCACCTTCTATAGTGCTCTGTGGGGCAGCAACAGAAGCTGCAGTTTTCTCTTTGAGCAAACTCTGCAGTATGCTTTTCAGAATTATTTTTAGCACCTTAGTTTTACGTCTAGTTTTCCAGGCCTCCCAACAATTCTGCAAGCTAACCAATATCCTTTTAATATACTCCTTTTTGAGCCATCTAAAACGAATTAGCTTCAACTGCTTAAAATTAAGGATGATGACTGATCTACCTCAGAGGGTTAGTGTTTTAATTAAATAGAGTAATATATTGTCATGCAAACAAAGAACAATGACCAGTCATCACACATACCAGACCTGCTACAACAAAGTATTGAGGAAAATTTATGGAGACAGGAGCAGTAAGAAGTATGTGGGTCCCCTCTTGCTTTCTAAGGTAGCACACAGACTCTGGGAGAGGAAGCAATCCCTGGTTGATTAAGGCAGCGTTTGGCCCCTGCCCTCTGATGACTCAAGATCAAAATACTATAGCAAGATAGATGGCATATTCTTGGTTCCAACCCTATTCGGCAAGCTCAGCTTTTATATTTCAAGGGAGCATGAGCCCCTCCTTTGTCATGATCAGGAGTTGTAGAGTAGGTCTTATGGCTAACCAGGATTGACCTCCTTAAGGTTTGGTTGTGATCATCTTTCATGGAGCTTTATAGAAGGCCTCCTCCTTTTTTCCTGGAGACTAGCCTAATGACAAATCCCAAAATCTGCATGTCAGATGGCAGGATGCTGCCTTACATCCCAAGAACCAGAGGTCAGAGGAAGACAGTCAGATGCAGGATAGAGAGAGGGCAAACATTGCCAGAACATCCATATATGTTATATGCAGGCCACACACCCCCAAGGAAACTCCCTTTTCAACTGATTGGCTGCTCACATCAGATCACAAAATGGAGGATAATTATATAATATCTGCCAAACCACTTAGAATCATGGCCTACCCAAGTTGATACATAACCTTAGCAATCACATGGCCCAGAGAAATGCTTGTCTATTGCAACTCTGAAGGAAGGCTTGAAATTTTTCTTAGTTCTTTCAGCTTGAAAAATGTTGAGTGTGTTCTTCCCTTTTGGTTTTTTAACTCCAGGTGTTTGCACATTTCATTATAATACTTTATTTTGTCTTCTCAAACTACCCACTGAAGTCTTTTATTCAGCTCTTTTACTTCATCATTTCAAGCTACTAATTATTTATTACTGGAGGAATAGCTTCTCTCTGATTTTTCGTGGTTCCAAAGTCTTCTCATCTTTATTAACCTGATCTTTTTGTATTCTCTGGCCAGCTCCTTTGCATTTTTCCTATTCTATGTGGTATTTGGAAACACCTGTGGCTTAGCAGTTAAGAGTTCAGCTGCTAACCAAAAGGTTGACAGTTCAAATCCACCAACTGCTCCTTGGAAACCCTGTGAGGCAGTTCTACTCTGTCCTATAGGGTCAGTATGAGTCGGAATCAACTCTCTGGCAACGGGTTTGGGTTGTTTGAGTTTTTTTTTGTTTTATGTGGTATTTTGCCTGTTTTACATTTGTCGTTTGGAATCTGCACTAAAAGTGGATTTTCTTAATCTTTATTTAAACTGAAAAATAAAAACTATGACATAGCCCCTTATTTCACCTAATGTGTTCAATATTGCATGAACAATATTGAAATTCCTATTATAAAGAATATAACACCCAATGCCCTACTACTGTCTTTGCTTTCTCCTACCCTCTGTGAACATATAATGACTAAAACCATGTGACAGACACTACTGATCCCTGCCCACATCTTCGAAGCGCAGCTGAGTCCCCCTACAACTGCAGAGGACAGTTTTGAGCTCGCTGACAGCTTCCCACCTCAAATGCTTATGTCTCTCTTCTCTGCCTAAGGGTTTTCTCTGGCACCATGGGAGTTTGCTCTCCTCAAGTTACTAAAAGCAAGCACAACCAATGGGGGTTGGAAATAGCTGAATAAATGTCCCATCATCCCTAGTCTCCAACAAAATAATTTTAAAGCATGATATACATGAGGAGCCCTGGTGGTGCATTAGTTAAGCGCTTGGCTGTTAACCAAAAGGTCGGCGGTTCAAACCTACCAGTCACTCCACAGGACCTGCTTCCATAAAGATTTATGTCCTTGGAAACCCTATAGGGCAATTCTGCTCTGTCCTGTAGGGTCACTATGAGTCAGAATCGACTCAATGGCAGTGGGTTTGGTATTTCAATTTGTCTTCCTCAATTTGCCTGCCTCCTGGGATCATCTCCTGTCCTAGTTATTCCGTGCTGCTGTAACAGAAATACCACAAGTGGGTGGCTCTAACAAACAGAAATTTATTTTCCCACAGTTTAGGAAGCTAGAAGTCTGAATTCAGGGCCCTAGCTCTAGGGGAAGGCTGTCTCTCTGTTGGCTCTGGGGGAAGGTCCTTGTCTATTTTCAGCTTCTGTTCCTTGGAGATCTTATGTGGCATGACATCTCTCTTCTCCCATCTGTGCTTTTTGCTGCTTGCTTATCTGTTCTTTTATAACCCGAAAGAGATTGACTCAAAACACACCCTACACTAATACTGCCTCATTAACATAACAAAGAAAACCCATTCCCAAATGAGATTATAATCACAGGTGTAGGGGTTAGGATTTACAACACATATTTTGAGAGGACACAATTTAATCCATAATACCTCCCAAGTATTCCATCTGCACTCAAGTCCTTGTTTCAGAGTATGCTTTTGAGAGAACACAAATTAAGACAGACCATATTAATGGAAGCCAAATCTCAAGAAAACAGTGCACATTGACTTTGAACATTTCAGATGAATAGAGTCTAAAATTCTAAAACAAACACCTCAACTAAAAGCTAAATTTTAATTTTTAATCCTTGGGATTATTCCTATGACTTTTTATGCCATTGATGTATCTGGCATGCATTATTTCTTTTCCACAAAAATGCTGCCAAATTCCCTAAAGGGAATAGTCTCTTTACTATATCAAGTCATCTGTTTGTTTATCCCAGAGGTAAAGGTTTACTCTGTGATTGCATTGAAAACAGTGCTGAAATGTGAGAACGCATTTGAAGGAGGAGGAGTGATATGTAGTAATACTCTACTGGCTGAAATGCAGTTTACAAGAAAAACTAATTAGTTGTACAGAGTAGCTGAAAACCCTAGATCTAGAATATATGAATGATTTTCATTTGAACAAATTGAGAGAATTGACTCATCTTTGTTGCAAAGTGATGCAGTTACATTTTGTCAGGGAACATTCACAATGTTTGGGCTCTGTGTTTCTGGAAATCTAAAAAAACTAAAGTACATTTGCCCTGCAGGCTCTAACTTGGAAAATTCAATTAAGATTTACTGATAAAAGACTATGCCAGCTAAAATATATTATCCTAATTTAGGAATCAATAAGCATTTCTACAATTTTTATGCACTATAAATTATATAATTTATGCCTATCTGAAGTCCAAATGTGTTGGTAAATGAGTTGCTTAAAGCATTGTGTAGGGATAGAATATAATTTTGTTAATGTTGAAAAGAGATGGTATTTGTATTCTAATCATAACAGAACTTACGTGGATTGTTTTAACAACTTGCATACAAGACTCATTATATTTACATAGTGTCCCTTCTGTCTCTAGGCTATTGTACTTGGCTGATCCACCCACATACCATACAGACAAACTGAAAGCACCAGGAGACACTTTAGGCAATTGCCTCCACACTTTCCCATTTCTCTCTCTCCAAATTCCCATACCTTCCTCTGGTCTGCTTTGGTTTTTGATAACATGCAGGTATAGCAGAGTCAAGGTGATCTGAACCTAAAACATTGAGGGACAAGCTGGCAGCACTTCTTGGTTTAGGTACATGTAGCCAGTCTCCTTGGAGATCTTCTCTGTTTTCATATATGTAGGATGTTCAGGCACCTTCCTCTCGGGGGAAGGTCTCGTAGCCTGATGTTTTCCTAAAGACTTCTTGGTACACAGAACGTACCTCTAAAGTACGGTGTGGGAAAATTTGCATGCTGATGAAAAAGCCACTTGGGAAAAATGAATTAGAATCTGAATAACTTCCTTTTTGAGGTTTAAAACATTGTTAGAAATTTTCCGACAGATTGCGGTGATTCTGCCCAAGATTTTTCTTTGGAAAATGACACCAAGGGCTTTAAAGTAGAACTCTCCCTAGGTGATTTGAGTTTAAGACCCAGTCAACAAAAGAACCTAGAAGTCTAGAATAAGCGTAGTTTTGGTCAAGAGATATGTGAGAAGCAGGAAACTGCCAGTCACCACCAACCTAGCATACTGTCAGCTTTTGTTATCAATGGCAAGATATGTAAGCGTACAATCTTAAAGCCTAACTGTGGGATAACAGTAGAGGGATGAAAATGTGGGAGCTAGTAATAACAACACAACATAAACTGGACATCTAACTATGAGATCACTGTACAGGGCTGAAGAGATCTGTGGGAGTGGTTGTGGTTCAGTGGTAGAGGAGGCTTGTGTTTTGCTACAATGCTGAACAGTTTTCATTAGAGATTCCGACTAGGAAGAAAAGCCTGATGATCTAATTCTGAAAATCCGTCAATGAAAGCCCTGTGGATCAAAATGGTCTGGGTGACTCAGTGGCAACTAGCAACAACAACACAACATAAATTTGAAATTTAACTCTGGAACAATTGTACAGGACTAAAGAAATCTGGATAAGATAAGGTATCATTCTGCAGTAGATAGATTTTCCTCAGACTGTGCAGAACAGGTATTCAGTAGAGACAACAAGTACAGTAACCAAAAATTCTGGTGCTAAAGACCTTATTAGACTTTTAATTCTCTCTTTACTTCTTTTTGGAAACTGGACTGACCACTGTGGATGGTTTGACGTGGGGAGGCCACTGGAGGCAGACATTGGCTTTTCTGCAAATTAATTTGAGAATGAAGTTGCTAATAGATAAATGCCAAGCTGATGAATTAAGTGTGGTTTCCAGTTCTATCCACTCTTGGGATTTTGGCGGCCTCCCTCTCTTCCTGTGTCTCTGGATATAAGCCATATATATGTAGCTTTACTACATATATATAGTATATATATAATATACGGTATATATACTATACACATAGTAAAGCTTAGTATATATATTAAATATGTAGTAAAACTTAGATCACAGTTCTGTTGATTCCACGGGAGTGAGAAAATTGAGCAGAAAAATATAGTCATAAACTTACTTTTAAAAATCTACATAACTCAAAATGTTAGAAAAGAAAACATAAAGATGTAGAAAACCATATGGAGATTTATAACAGCCTATTTTAAACATCTTAAAGTGTTCAGGTAAATGGTTGGGAGTTGGTTAACTGAGAAAAATGCTGAGATACAAGATTGGCCAAGTGATAGAGAAGGCCATTCTTAGTTTTGGAGTGGGTAGATGGAAAGCAAGAGAAGACCTAGACAAAAACAAGACCAAAAATAGCCCCAAACTGAAATTGTTTCTCTTGTGTCTGTGCTTTCAAATCACGTTCACACTTCCACTCCTTACGTCCTAAGGAAAAAAAACAAGCCTCTGGAAAATAAAAGAAAACATCCCATTCACAAAACCATATACCTAAAATAAAATACTTAGGAGTAAACTTAAAAAGAAAAATACAGGATCTATTTGAAAAAATTTGGGGAGGGGAGACATAAAAAAAAAAAAGGCTTGACTAAACGGAGTTCTACCTTGATCTAGTACAGAAAGACTCAGTAATATAAATATGAAAATTCTAAGTTTAATAGATTAATTCAATGTCATCCCAAACAAAATTCCATAGTTTTCTCATAAAGGAATAGATTAATACATTTGACTACTGTCTTAGTTTCTTAGTGCTGCTATGTTATACATTGAATTGTGTCCTCCAAAAATGTGTGCCAACTTGGCTAGGCCATGATTCCCAGTATTGTGTGGTTGTCCTTCATTTTGTGATCTGATGTATTTTTTCTATGTGTTGTAAATCATAACCTCTACGATGTTAATGAGGCAGGATTAGGGGGAGTTACGATAATGAAGCAGGACACAATCTACAGGATTAGGTTGTATCTTGAGTCAATCTCTTTTGTTATATAAAAGAGAGAAAAGAAGCAGAGAGGAGAGGGACCTCCTATCACCAAGAAAGAAGACCCAGAAGCGGAGCGTGTCCTTTGGACCTGAGTTCCTGCGCTGAGAAATTTCTAGACCCCGGGAAAGATTGATGCCAAGACCTTCCCCTAGAGCAAACCAAGAGAGAAAGTCTTCCCCTGGAGCTGGCACCCTGAATTTGGACTTCTAGCCTCCTAGACTGTGAGAGAATAAACTTCTGTTTATTAAAGTCATCCACTTGTGGTATTTCTTTTATAGCAGCACTCTAAGACATGCTATAACAGAAATAACAAAAATGGGTGGCTTTAATGAACAGAAATTAATTCTTTCACACTCTAGGAGGCCAAAAGGCCAAATTCAGGATACCAGCTCTAGGGCAAGGCTCTCTCTGTTCACTCCAGGGGAAAATCCTTTTTTCTCGGTGTTTCTTGGAGATTTCCAAGTGCCATCTATCTGTCCTCATTCATGCTTGCTGGCTTGTGTGCCTAATCTCCTTTTATATCTCAAAAGTGATTAGCTTAAGACACACCCTACGCTGATATGGTCTTATTAACAAAGAAAACCCTCTTGCCAGGTGGGATTGTTGTTGTTGTGAGGTGCTGTCAGAGATTGAATTGTCTCCCCCCAAAATACGTAACAGCTTGGCTAGGCCATTATTCCCAGTATTGTGTGATTCTCTACCATTTTGTCATCTGACGTGATTTTTCCTATGTGTTGTAAATCCTACCTCTATGATGTTAATGAGGCAGGATTGGAGGCAGTTGTGTTAATGAGGCAGGACGCAATCTACAAGATTAAGTTGTATCTTAAATCAATCTCTTTTAAGATATAAAAGAGAGAAGCAAGCAGAGAGACATGGGAACCTCATACCACCAAGAAACAAGAGCCAGAACAGTTCGTCCTTTGGACATTGTCAAATGTCTCCTGGAGGCTGAACTCACCTCCCTTTGGCAACTACTGATGTATATATATACACAGTGTGTGTATATATAAATATATATGCAAAATATGTGAGGTAATATGTAATAAAGTGATATGAAGAAAAATCGAGTTGGGTGAGGGAGACAGAGTGGAGGGAGGCATGTGCTAATTTCAGTAGGGTGGTAAGGTACAAGTTCTCTCAAAAAGTGGCGTTTGAGCAGCAACCTGAAGTGAATGAACCGTGCTACTACAGTTGTTGTTGCTGTTATTAGGTGCCATCAAGTTGGTTCTGACTCATGGTGACCCTGTGTACAACAGAAAAAAACACTGCCCAGCCCTGCACCATCCTCACAGTCATTGCTATGCTTGAGCCCATTGTTGCAGCCACTGTGTCAATCCATCTTGTTGAAGGTCTTCCTCTTTTTCACTTACCCTCTATCTTACCAACCATGATGTCCTTCTCCAGGGACTAGTGTCTCCTGACAATATGTCCAAAGTATATGAGATAAAGTCTTACCATCCTTGCTTCTAAGGAGCATTCTGGCTGTACTTCTTCCAGTTCCAGGCAGCAGTAACAGCAAGAGCAAAGGTCCTGAAACATAAGCTTATCTGGTATGTCTGAGAAATAGAAAGTCAGAGTGGTCAGAGCAGATCAGAAAGAGAGAGGCTGATAGATAAGGTCAGGGAGGGAGCTACATCTTTTAGGGCCTCGTAGGTAAGAACTTTGAATTTTACTTTGGATAAAATAGAAAACTACTGGAGAATTTTGAGAGAAGAGAGAGATGATCTATATCATATTAATAGAGAAAAGGAATAAAAATAGCTAAGAATCTTATGAAAAAATAATCTACTTCACTTGTAATTAATTCAATGGACTTTTAAAAATGATATACCAGTTTTTTCACCTAGGACATTAGCAAAGATTAAAAAGTTGAAACACCCAGAGTTGGTGAATCTCTGGGGAAACAGATACATTCCTCTGCTTTTAATGGATATAATTTGGCACAACTTCTTTGGAGGACAACACCTATTAAAATTTAAAAATTGACATAATAATTTCCTTTAAGTGGAATTTAACATACAGATCTACTCACATAAATATGCAAAAATATATTATAACATGCCTAAGTGTACACTGGAGCCCTGGTGGCACGGTGGTTAAGAGCTCAGCTGCTCATCGAAAGGTCAGCAGTTCGAATCTACCAGCTGTTCCTTGGAAACCCTACGGGGCAGTTCTATTCTGTCCTATAGGGTTGCTATGAGTCAAAATCACTTGACAGCAACGAGTTTAATTTTTTCGGTAATTGTACATTGTTTGAAATAGCAAAAACTCAGCACTTTTCTGTGATCGCTAATATGGGACTGGTTATATAAATTACAGCAAAAAGTCTACATAATAGAACACTGTGCATTAATCAAAAAGGTTAACGTAGATCTATACCGGGTGATGTGGAAAGATCTCAAAAATACATATATTGTTAAGAAATAATAAAACTGGGTACCAAAGTATCTTATAGTATAATTCCAGTGTTGTTTAAAGAATTTAAAAGGCACGTGTGTGATTACTTTAAGGATATTCCTTTTCTTTACATCTAGTTCCAATAATTTTCATTGAACATAATAAAAGATGATTATTAAATGAATGTTCCTTTTTCTTGCATGCTTCATTTTTTAGAATTTTGCTTGTTTTATAGATATACATTGGGAGGCTCTGCTCGTTGGGAGTATTATATGCCTTACATTTATATTTTAATATAAATTCCAAAATAAAAATAATAATAATTCTAAAAGTGGAATCTCCAGGTACAACCATATGCATAGAAAATTCCTGGAAGGGTACATAATAAACTGTTAGTAATGGTTATCTACTCGAAATGGAGGTGGGAGAGGGCAAGGGAGGGGGATACTTTACTTTCCATTTTATACCTCTATGTATGCACACGTTTAATTTTTTTTACCATGTGCTTATTTTCCATAATATTAATAACCGTTTAAATTAAAACAAGAGAATAAAACCTTCCAGAATGCCAGTGCCATTTTATAAGCTGTCTCTATGCCAGTGGCTCTCAACTGTCTCTTGGGCCTGTCTGCTATTTCTGGTCTAGGATTACCTCTTGAAAACAATAATAAATTTAATTTTCCTGGTTTTGATTGACAATTCTCTAAGACGCCATTTGCATTCACTCTGGTTCTTGTTTCTCCTAGCACTCCAGGTAACCACCTCACGTGATCTACTTTGTGGTCCAGCAGCCTGCTTACCTAGCCTAGTCTTTCATGAAAGGAGGTCAGACCAATGTTTCATAAAACCACTAAGTACAAGCAACACTATCACACAGAAAATGCTATTTTTAAAAGGTGGTAATATTTAATAGAAACAGACGTCATTAAGATGCTCAATAACTATATTGCCTCCAATTTAGAGTTTAAAACAGGTTGTTGTCATAGTTTTATTGTCTGTCTGAAATTGTAGAATTATTATGGATTTTATATGGTTTAAGGCTATATTAACAGATGTATGCCCAGCTCAGAAGAGTCACAGTTACCATAGAACAAACATAACATCACAAAGTAATAGAGGAAGCTGACCATTTTTTTCTTAGTAGCACTTAATATACCGCTTTTCGGAACAACACAAGTCAGGGAATATATGGGAATACTGTTTCAAATCGACTTGGGGCCATATGTGGTTTGCAAAGGTGAGTTTCTTATCCACATGTTTTTTATCCTTCACCCGTCTTGATTGGTCTCTTCTCACTCAGCATTCGTAAACACCACTCTCCTAGCCAGTACGCCCACCCCACAAGACTGGGTTGAGTGCTTTTTTTCCTCTGCTGCTATGATACGTTATCCTAAATTGTTAACATGTAGCCAGTAACCAATGATGACATTCCTGACATTTTCATGAGGAATAAAACATGTACATAGACGTACATGTCAATTTTTTGATATCCAAACTCATTTTGTGATTTTCCTAACCTTTATTTTTTGCCTTTATTTCTAACATTTATTTCTGAGCAGAGTTGTCTAGGTAAAAACTTCCTGGCTTGTTGATATCTTCTGGCTGAATAGCTTGTCAGATTCCCATTTGGTCATTACATTTCTTCAGCTCCAAGTGGATGAACACTAAAGGGGAATAAAAACCTGTATTCAGAACAGCCTAAATAACTTTTTTTTTTTCTGCTCAGCAAATGTCAGCAGTGGTGTTGCAGTTCCAATTAATAAATGTGGTTTGCTGCAGCTAAGACACAGTTGTTATTTTTTTCAGTAATTATATTAAGAGAGCATTAAAATGATTATTCAGTTACCCTACGCTTTAAGGACAGATGGGATTCTATAGAACTGGACGCAATGCTAAATTGGCAAAATTCTATCTGATGTTTGGAGAGATATTGTCAACAAAAACAAATTCTCCAGTTGGCTCAGTTGAAAGCTTTCAGGAAGGAAAAGATTGCTATGGTGATCATTATTATGGTTTGCTGGGCATTGTTAGATGATAGCATGCCAGATTACCATTGCACCTAATGATCAGCTCTTTTTGCCTTCAGTTTTTGAACATTTGGACAGATCTTAGCAATGCCTTACCTACCTCATGATCTACCATTTCATTATTTTTTTCCATTACAAAACCCTAGGAATTTCTGTTTTGCCTGAGTATGTCTAGGTTCTATATAGAATTCTTCAACCACCTATCCTTTTAAAATGTGCTAAAGGACCTGAATACATAGGTGACTAACTCATCATTAAATTCCTTAACTTCAGGGCTTCAGATAATGCTTTAGTTCCCTGCTTTATCGGTGTTGTAAGTTTGTAGTTTCATATATTGAGTAAAGGATATCTTCTATGAACAACGTTCATATGTAATAAATAAACCTCACTATTAAAGTAAAAATGTATGAGATATTAGCAACAGAACTTCAATATTCAACCAGTCTCAGGACCATGTGATATGTAAAAGGAAAAGACTGATTTTTTACTTGTTAGCAGAATAATTATTGGGAAATGGCAATAATGTAAAATCCTTTAAAAATATGATTACACGAGAAATTAAAATGCTTTTAATGTTTTAAAAATAGGTTCTTAAATTTAAGACACATTCTTAATATGGATGGAAAGTTTCATGAAATCAGATTTTAATTAACTGTTCTGTAATCTGTATATTTAGTGATCAAATACAATAATGATGATTACTAATAATAAATAGATAACTCGTTGTCAATTCTCTGCTTGTTTAATAGCTATATAATGTTATCAGCGCTGAGAAAAGTTTCTTATATTACATTTAATTTTTTTCTTTTCAAATGCCTTATAAAATAAGGTGTCTAAAGCTCAAAAAAAAAAGAAAAGGAGAGAAATTTGAACCAGATCTTCTTCCTCTGTATGCCTCATGTATGTTCTGTTTCTAGAACTCACTTTGAAGTGGTGACAGGCTAAAAGACAGAAGACAGAACCAATAGAGAGAAATCCAAATTTCACTACTTTTATTTAATATTATTGTAAATTCGCCAACTTCAAAGGAACAGTGATGAAAAGTAGGGAGAAAAGAGCTCCGGTAGAATAAGTTTTGAATGAAAGACCAAGAAACTTGGATTTAATTCTACAAGCAAAAGGAAGTCAGTGAAAGTTTCTGATCAGGGGATTGAAATAACAGAGATTTATCTTTGCCAAGATTAATCTGTAGTCAAAAGAGAAGGTAACAAAATAATATAGGAACTGTTTATAGTCATCTTAGCCTGAGGTCATGAAGGACTAGAGCAGAGTGGTTGTTATGCAGAGGTAGATAGCATTTAAGAAATACTATGAAGAAGAATAAAAAGAGCTTTGGGAGTGACTGGTATGGGTGACAAAAGAAAGGGAAGAACAAAAGAGACTCCCAGGGAATGGGTTTATTACAGCAGCAAAGTTAACAAATATTTTTAATCTAAGGACATCTTTTTGGAAGGTTATAGCCACCAACAGGAGAGTAATTGTGATTTAAAATCTACTCGTGGAGAAAAGTACATAACAAACAACTGCCAGTAATTCAATAATGCTTTTAGATAAAATTGTACTTTATAAATCTCAACAGTCATGGATCTCTTCACATTGTACATTGCTCGACTCTACTGAATATTGACGTTGATGTAAACGCCACCCCTGGAGTTGTGCAGTGTACAACCTACCCTGGTGCTGTGACAATAGCATCTACATACCTTTGAAAATAATTGAGTAAAACTTTGGAGGCCCCATTTATTCAGTCCTCAGATACTTTTAGTTAAAAATGGCTTCAGGGGCGCTTTACAAAGATTCCTTAATTCCCAAGGGGACAGTCATTCTTCAGATTGGCTACCAAGCGGAGGGAGAGAAACCAGAGGATTGTATCGTTGTGAGCAGTGATGGGAAAATTCATAGAAAGAAGCATTCTCCCCTTACCAAATCCCTGGACATCTGTTTCCTCCCATGAAGTTATTGTTGTTGTCGTGTGCCATCTAGTCGATTCCCACTCAAAGCTCTTAACCACCTCACCACCAAGGCTCCTAAGATGAAGTAGGGGCTGCGAGTTATCTACTATACCGCATTAGTATACTGCCGTAAAGAATTACCACAAACTTAGTGGCTTAAAACAACAGAAATGTATTTTTTCTGATGGCTTTAAGTCCAAAATCAAGGTGTCTGCCAGGCCATGAAGGAGCCCTGGCGGTGCAGTGGTCAAGTGCTTGGCTGCTAACCCAAAGGTTGGCGGTTTGAACCCACCAGCTGCTCAATGGATAAAAAACGTGGCAGATGGCTGCCGTAGGGTAACAGCCTTGGAAACCCTATGAGGCAGTTCTACGCCGTCCTACAGAGTCGCTAGGAGTCAGAGTCGACTCGAAGGCAATAGGTTTGATTTGGTTTTTTTGGGTGCCAGGCCATGAGCCTTCTGAAGGCTCTATGGAGAAATTCTTCCCTCTGTCTACAACTTGTGGCAGCTGCCAACAATCCTTGGCACATGCCTTAGTTCACAGCTGCGTCACTCTAGTCTCTGCCTCCGTCTTCTGATAGCACTCTTCTGGGTGCGTCTTCACCTCTTTTTATAAGGACACCTGTCACTGGGTTTAGGGCCCACCCTAAATCCAGGACGACCCTATCTTGAGATCCTTAACCAACTACATCTACAACGATCCAATTTCCAAATAAGGTCACATTCTGTCGTTCCGGTGGGACACTATTCAAACCACTACATTTACCTATGTGAAAAACTTAAGTATTTCACGGGCATGCTCTCATAACTCTTAAAGAAAATGCTACATTTTTACAGTCTCTGAGTTTTGCAAAAGCAAAAAAGCAATATGTTCTGATCGTGAAGCTCAAATAGGAAAATAGCGGTCACAAGGCTCTAGTGGAGTGGGTTAGCGCAAAAAGGTTTTGATCGAACAAAACAGTACAGAGTGTAAAAGAAACTCAAGACCTCCAAGCTCCTGCTTTAACCTCTTGAGAACACAGCCTTCCCTTCCCTCAAGGGAGTGATGACTTTTACATGCATTCTTTTGACATACCTTCCCCTACTTGTGATAGACAAGTCCTCTATTATTTCATTATGAAAGAAGGAAATGAAGGAAAATATAGGACATAATTTCGCTGTCTTGTTATCTGACTCCTTTCATAAAAGAAAAACCTCTTATTTTATTGCTGATTGATGTTTAAATTGTACAATTAGTTGTTATCTTCATCTTTTCTTTGTCGTTCTAGTCAGCCTATTCATTCTTTAAAGCATGATTAGAATATTTTATCTTAAGTATTCTGATTGTTTATTAATGTAAAATAGAATGTGTGGGATTTTTTGTTTGTTTATAATTATTTTTGACATTTGCGTAAAATGATTATGTTTTCAATCCATCAAAAGTTTTTTCCTAACATGAATTCTTTATCCTGTGCAGGTGGGGAGATATATATATATATATATATATATATATATATATATATATATATATATATATATACATATACACACACACACACACACACATATATATATGGTGTTGTGAGAAAGGATTTTATTTTTATTGAACAATCTTCATTTTTACTGTTTGTTGCCTTCACATTCTGAAGTACCAAAGTAAAGGAAGAATTACATCATTGCAGGAACTCAATAATAGTAACTGAGGAGATATGTTTAGCTAGAATATTAAAGGCTGAAGGTAAAGAAATGAGTAAAACTCTGCCCCTGCTTTAAGAGTACTGAACAAAGCAGTAGTAAAGAAATAATTGTAATATAATGTGATACTTGCTGCAGTGGTGATATATACATGTTGTTAGGACATTTCAGAAGACAAGTTAGAGAAGGCTTCATTGGGGAGGTGACATTTAAGCTAAGTCCGAAAGGATAAGAAAGACTTCGCCAGGCAGAAGATAACTTAGAGAAGGATAATCTAGGCAAGATAAACAGCATGAACTATGTTGTGTTCAGAAAATGGTGAGAGATTTATTGTGTCTGAAGAATAGGGTTTTGTGAAGCAGATAGGATATAATAGGAAATGAGGATGAGATGATAAATAGATAGCAATCGGGTTGTAATGTGCTTTGTCCAAGTAGTAGGGGTAATATTTTGCAAAAATTAAATTGATGCATGTTAATGTCTCCTTTAAAGCATTTTTCATTGCATTCTACTGCTTCCAAAGCCAAGATAAATCTTATCACCCCAACAAAATACTGTACAATACAGTGGACTTAGGGTTAGCTTTGAGTCTCAAAACAGACCTTCTTGACCTCTTTAGAAAGACAGGAGTTGAGAGAGCCGGGTTTTGTAAGAGAGAGAAGAACCCAAACCCGTTTTTGTCGAGTCGATTCCGACTCATTGCGACCTTAGAGGACAGAGTAGAACTGCCCCAAAGAGTTTCCAAGGAGCAGATGGTGGATTTCAACTGCCAACCTTTTGGTTAGCAGCCGAGCTCTTAATCACTGTGCCATGAGGGCTCTAGAGAGAGGAAAGGATTTACTAAATTCCTTGGTTTCTCCCTTAATACTTTAAAAGGCAGTCTATATGTATTTTGTAAGGTCCCTAGGTGGCACAGACAGTTTGCACTCAACTACTAACCTAAATGTTGGCAGTTCAAACCCACACCGAGGTACCACAGAAAAAATGCCTGGCAATCTGTAAAGATTACGGCTAAGAAAACCCTATGGAGCAATTCTACTCTGTAACACATGGGGGTCACCATGAGTCTGAATTGACTCAATGGCAACGGATTTGGTTTTGGTTTATACATTTTGTATAAGGGAATCTAATTCAGACAGGAAGGTTAAGATGGAAGAGCTTGCCTTTATAGTCTTCGTGGATTATAGCAGCAAGAAAAGAGGTAGGGAGAACAAGGAGGGCAGACTCCAGGATCCATGTTTTCTCTCTGCTGATTCATGATTTTAGGCAGCACAGCAATTGGAGGTGAGAGGGTGGGGATATAGGGGGAAAAGAATTTACAAACATCAAAAAAATTGAAAAGGCCAAGAATATTTGGAAACCCTAGTGGCGGAGTGGTTAAGAGCTGCAGTTGCTAACCAGAAGGCTGGCAGTTTGAATCCACCAGGCGCTCCTTGGAAACCCTATGAGGCAATTCTAGTCTGTCCTATAGGGTCGCTATGAGTCTAAATCAACTCCACGGCAATGGGTTTTGGGTAGGGAAGAACATTTGGTCTAGCAACTCATTTTTTTGGAGCAGTGTTGTAAAGGCCACAAGCCTAGGAGAACCCCAGCCTTCACTCAGTGCAATGTCCAACGTGGCATGGGGAATGTGTAGAAGTGGTAGTAGATGACAGTCACAAAAACAAACCTGAAGCACATCTCTTGGCTCTTTGCAACCTGGGTATGTTCTACAGGGATCCCAGAAGTCCCCAAATGCTTCCGGGAGGCAACCTGAAGGTGTTGAGAATGCTGGTAGACTGGCATAGCCTGGGGTCACTAGAGAGAACATTTTGTGAGAGGATTTTAAGGTCCAAGGCAAATGACCAGGCTTCAGAGTTGCTACCACATCACCCCAAATATTGCACCTCCATGGTCACCAGTTCAGGAAGAATACCCATCCAGCCCTCCCAGCATGGATTAGCCAGCCAGCCAACCAATACATACGTATTGATACAGATATGAGCGTGACAGGCAGAGTTTTCTGAAGGAGTGATTTTTTTATTTGAGATCTGGGGAAGATCTGGAATGGGATAGAACAGGGTGAATGAGGAGAACAGTGGCAGGAGATGAAGTCAGAGAGGTAGGCAGAGGCTGGAAGATACAGGGGCTTATAGACCATGGTAGAGAGTTTGGATTTTATTCTGGTTACAATGGGGAGTCATGGAAGGAGTTTATGAAGGGGAGTGACATGATCTGACTTACACATTAGATAGATAATTCTGGCTGCTGTGTGAAGGATGGACTGACTGTAAAAGACAAAAGAGAAAACAGGGAGGCTAGGCATTGCTGGACATCTAGCCTCCTTGGCCTCTGCCCAATAAAAGCGAGTGGTACCTCCCAATCCTTGTGGCAACCAAAAATGCAGCCACAGAGTTGCTAATACCCCTAGAAGATCATACCATTCCCGTTGAGGACCACTAATTTAAAATTATTTTTTAGTTAACAGAGAGCCAATAGAAAATTATTAGCATAGAGATGTTCAGGCATTGGTGTTTTGGAAGATACCAAAGCATTGTATAGATTGAAATGGGTAGAAATTAGTGGTTGAGAGTCCCATTCAGTGACTGATGCAATATTTCAGATAACAGATAATAAAAGCCTAGATTAAGATCATGGTATTTTAATGGGAGACGAATTAGAATCTAAAGACAGCCTAAAGCAGAATGAAAAAATTTGAAAGTCAATTAGACAGATTGAGGAAGAGAGAAGAATGTTCTCAATGACTCTGAGCTTTCTAATTTGGAAGAATAGGTAAATGATAATGCCATTAACCATATTAATGAATATAGGAAGAAAAGAAGATTGGAAGGACAAAGAGAAGATAAGTTAGTAAATTCAATTTCATGGATAAACAGCTTGAAGGATCTGTGAAGAAATTTTGCTTCTTATCCAATTTACAACCATCAATGCACTGAACAAGTATTTATTGTCTACCTACTATTTGTCTAGCACTGGGTATCTAGCAGTGAGCAAGACTGTCATGTTCCATGTCCTCAAGGAACTTATCATCTAATGAAGGTTAAAGACATTTCCACCAATGATTACACACATAATTATTTAACTACAATTTTAATGAATGCAGTTGTGATAAGTGCAAAAAAGAGTTTGGAATCCAGTGAAAGATTAGCCTAATTAGTCTGGATGGTAAGGAGACTCTAGCCCTCTTTATGCCCTAATTTTCCCAATCACACTTCTTTAGGTGCCTCAGCATTGTTAGGGTATGACACTGGTTGGGAATCATTAAGATGATCTATTCTGCTTCTCCTCACCCACTATCTTCTTGTAATGTCTGGGCCAGGCTTGCAATCTTTATTCTCCACGACCTTCATGTAAGAATAGGGCTGTTACATCATCCATGAATACAGAATGCCCACAAATAAACCATTGTGAAAAATAATAAAACATTTTTCCCTATCCAAATCCAAACTTATCCTTTTATTATCAAAAATCCCTAACTCTTGGTGGCGTTGTGAGAGTAACTGACCTTGCGTCCATGTATTGACTTAATATTTCCATGGAGATGGCTCCTTACATCATCTGTGTCCTTATACACAAGAATTATTTGGTATACCTAGAAATGTCTATCTGCTTCTCAATGTCACTTCCCCCACCGTCTCCATGAAACTCCATGTTTGCTTTCCTGATTCCTATCAGCAGCCTATAAAAAAGCTGGTTCTTTAAGAAATTGTATGAGAACAATTTAAAAAAAAAAAAATTAGACTAATGGGGCACAACAGTCCAGGCACAAGGACTAAAAGGCAGGAGGGGACAAGAAAGCTGGTAATAGGGAACCTAAGGTTGAGAAGGGACAGTGTTGACATGCCATGGGGTTGTTAACCATTGTCATAAAACAATACGTGTACTGTTTAATGAGAAACTATTTGTTCTGTAAACCTTCATCTAAAGTACAATAAAAAAAAAAAAAACCTGTTGCCATCGCGTAGATTCAGACTCATAGCAACCGTGTAGGGCAGAGTAGAACTGCCCCATAGGGTTTCCAAGGAGCAGATGGTGGATTCAAACTGCCGACCTTTTGGTTAACAGCCGCGTTCTTAACTACTGAGTCAACAAAATAAAAAGCCAGTCTCACAAAATCTCATATGGTTCCCTCAAAACCAGCAGGTCCTCAGCCAGAATCTTTGTGAGTATTCATGGCAGCACACATGAAGGCTGAAAAGATTACCCAGCATACCCCCTCCATACCACAAAGGAGGTAAAGTCTCAATAATTTTCATAATAAAAAGAAGGGCTAAAAGGGGACTTTGCTGAGTTATGAAACTCTAGAGATAAACTAAGTTTCTTCTTCCTATAATCTTGCCAATTGATGTTCATAGGATTTATCTTCAAATCATTCCTTATTGAGTTGGCCAGGAGTCATAGCATCAACATAAGGGAAATGTGAACATTTTTCCGTGTTTTACGATTTTCATTGCCAATTTTTATAAATAATTTAAACAAATAAGCACTGTTTCACTTAGTTTGAAAAATCAACATTTGTATAAACTTATGAATTTTGCCCCTCAACCCAAACCGTAGTTAGCTATACTTTTTTTCATACATAAACTGAAATAAAACATTCAGGAAATCAGTTGATAACACACACACGCCCTACTTTTTAAAAATAGTTTCATTTTGACTATAGAAATGGACCCTAAGTTGACATTGTCTGTTACATTCTTGAACAAATCTAAAATATTATAATCCAGGCTACAGTGGAAATAAAAAGTTTAACAACTATCTGTATAAATACATCTCAGATCTAAAGGATCATGAATTCATAAAGTCCCCAACTGTCTTAGTTATCTAAGAAATACCAAAGTGGATGGCTTTAACAAACAGAAGTTTATTCTCTCACAGTCTAGTACGCTAGAAGTCCGAATTCAGGGTGCCAGCTTCAGGGGAGGGCTTTCTCTCTCTGTCGACTCTGGAGGAAGGTCCTTGTCATCAATCTCCCCCTGGCCTAGGAGCTTCTCAGTGCAGGGACCCCAGGTCCAAAGGATGCGCTATTCTCCTGGCACTACTTTTTTGGTGGTCTGAGGTCCCCCTGTCTTTCTGCTGACTTCTGTCTTTTATATCTCAAAAGAGATTGACTCTAGATACATCCTAGTCTTGTAGATTGAGTACTGCCTTGTTGACATAACTACCTCTAATCCTACGTCATTAACATCATAGAGGCAGGATTTACAACACATAGGAAAATCACATCACATGACAAAACAGTAGACAATCACATAATACTGGAAATCATGGCCTAGTCAAGTTGGCACACACTTTGGGGGGATACAATTCAATCCATAACACCAATCATCCTGCAAATACATGGTAACTCTGTTAAGAAAACCTAGGTAAATAAAAGGTTATAGAATTTTGATTAGTTAAATCAAGGTGCTTCTAGGAAAGAAAAGGATAATTTTGTGTCTGTAATGTGCTATTTTCCTATCATGACTGATAGTTTGAGGAGTCTCTGGGTGATGTAAACCGGTAAGCGCTCAACTACTGACTGAAAGGTTGGTGGTTCGAACCCAATCAGAGGCACCTTGAAAGAAAGGCCCAATGATCTGCATTCAAAATGTCACAGCCTTGAAAACCCTATGGAATGCAGTTCTACTTTGCAACACATGGGGTTGCCATGGGTTGGAACTAACTCAAGGGCAACTGGTTTGGTTTTTTGGTATTGACAGTTTGAAGACTACAGACTTCTGTATCTCTTTGTAGACTAGACAGGGTCTCTGAAACATACACAGTGGAGTAATTACGGCACTTATTTCATTCCTATTGATGCCTAATTAGGAAATGTGCAGAAAATCGTGTATTAAATTACTCCATGCATTTTTAAGAAGTACAAGTAATACAATGTATACATGAAAGCATAAATAAATAAGTACAAATCACCTTGATTCAATTTCAATTACCGTTCCAGTGAATATAAAATAAATTGCTTTTCTGATATTATAGTTATGTGTCTTTTTAAAAAACATTGTTTCTCTTTTGGTTATTAAAAATGATGTCTGTGGGAAACTTTGAACTACCTCAATAATCAAGGCCAGAAAGGAGATGATGGTAAACAGATTCACATCCTAGGGCATAATTTCAAGCAAATGCATTTAGATAATGAGGTCTCACTTAGCTATAATCTCTCTGGGAGCCTCTATTCGAATTCTCAGAAATGGGAACCCGGGAAACACAAGCTGATGCAATATTCTGAAAAATCCTTCAGGGAAAAAAACATCTACAAAACAAGGACATGAAATGAATTGTGTTCAAGAATTTAAACCAAAATGCTAAAGCTGAAAGAGCAATTCATAAGAAAGCAAAATTATTTCACATTATCATTTTAAATCATGCTCTCTGCTTGGGGACTATGATGATTACTTTCAAGAACATATTTCCTGTATCTGAAACTTGAAAACTATAGTTATTTTGTCTACCACGGTTTAAAAAAAAAAAAAAAGCATTCTTTTTACAATATCATTTGGCTTAATAAAAGTAATAAAACTAAAAACTCCCCCCAAAAGCATGGTATTTTTAAAATAGCTCCCCCTCTGGCCACACTCTCTTGAAAAAATACTAAAGCAAGGTTAATGTCCATAGTAAATCACTTGACATTTGAGAAAATTTTTATGAGTTTGAATATGAAAGTACTTATGAGAAACATTTGCATTTTGCCACTGCATAAAAAACATAGCAAAACGTAAATGAGATAGAGAGAAGTTAATTAAAAACTTTTCTTGTCATTCTTGAATAAACCATTCTACCAAACCATTATGATAATATTCTCATTGACTAACATGAAAAAAGGTTTTTAATTTCAAATAGTTTTCTAGAAGTATAAACAATCCTCACTCTAATCTTGGTTACAGTTTAAAATGTTAATATATGATTAGTAGGCTACTTTTGAATCAGTATTACAAGGTAATCACTGTGATATTTGTTTCCCTACGTTAATGTATCTGTGTTAGTGTCAGAAGAAATCACCACAAGTATGGTGGCTTAAAACAACAGAAAGTTCTTCTCTCACAGTTCTGGAGGCCAGAAGTCTAGTATCAAGGTCTTGGCACGGCTGCACTCCTTCTGGAGGGCTCTGGTGGAGAATCTGTTCCTTTCCTCTTTCAGCTTCTGGTGGCTGTGGGTATTCCTTGGCTTGTAGCCATATCACTTCATCTCTGCCTCCATTTTCACATCACCTTCTCCTCTGCGTGTCTGTGTCAAAACTCCCTTTGTCTCTCATAATGATACACGTGATTGCACTTAGGGCCCAGCAGGATAATCCAGGATAAACTCTTTCTCTCAAGATCTTTTACTTAGTCACATCTTTTGCCATATATAGTTATATTTATTCTTATGCCTTTCGCGGTACTATTTATAGGCTCCAAATATTTGGAGGTGGACATATCTTTTGGGAAGTCATCATTCAGTCCACAGTATCCCATGGAAAAAAAATTAGTTGTATGAATTTAACAAGATAGAAAAACTAGTGATAATTTCTATAGTCAAAATTCTTAAGCATTATCCAGTATTTATATATTATCTCCTTGCAGTGATGCAAACAGTAGTCTCACAGAGTACTTATAAAATTTAGAATCCTGGATAGAACAGGAAAGAATATTACAACTTACCTAGTATGAAATCTACATTAAAAATTTGTTTCTGAATTATAAAAGATGCTCCAAGTAAAAGAAAAAGATTATGTTTGGTACCCATTCATGCTTCTTCTGCTGTCTGTTCAACATCTTTAACTACTTCCATTTTTCTACTGGGTCAGCTGCCTTTTTCACACCGATTTTAAGAGCTCTTTGTATATTAGGCATACTGGCCCTTTGTTTAGCAAACATATCACAATTTTTTTCTCAAATTTGTGGATTTTAGACTGTCTTTTTATTTTATTTATGATGATTTTTCCCTAGAACTTTTTAAATAGTACCTTTAGAATTATTCACTTAGTGTCTTTAGTTTTAATGATATTCCTTAAAATGTCTACCTCACTCACCCATGTCTTCTTCTCACACATTTATGATTTTGTTTAATAAAATGTACCTCTTTGATTCAGCTAAACTTGATTATGATTTAAGGAGTAAAATAGATGTCTCTATTTCTAATTTTCCAAATGACTAGCCACTTATTTCAATATTATTTACAATCTCTTTCTCCCTCTGATTTGAAATTATAATATAAGGGGCCCTGGTGGCACAGTGGTTAAGGGTTTGGCTGCTAACCAAAAGGTTAGCAGTTTGAATCCACCAGCTGCTCCCTGGAAACCTCATGGGGCAGTTCTACTCTGTCCTACAGGGTTGCTATGAGTTGGAAGCAACTCAGACGCAAAGGATTTTTTTGGTTTAAAGATGTCCATGTCCTAATCCCCAGAACCTGTGAATGCATTAGATTGCATGGAAAAGGGGAATTAAGATTGCAGATAGAATGGAGAAAGTCAACAAGTGCAAAAGCTATTTCTTGAAAAGAAAAGGAAATTTATGAAATGCAGAAATCTATTGTGTGATCTAAAGAAAAAAAGAGAAAAGACACAAAGTTCTGAAACAGAGTTTATCAATATATCTACAGTAAAAACAAAAAATATATAGTATTAAGAATAGCTTTATGCCAATAAGTTTGAAAACTTAGATGAAATGGGTAGTTTTTAAGGGAAATATAAATTACTATTGATAATATAAATTATAATTGATAAAAGTTAAATTAACAATGATTAAAGAACTTAATGAATAATCAAAATCCCTTCTTACTCCCACAAAAGACATCAGGACCACAAAATTTTAAAACAAGTTTTATAAAACCTTGAAAAAACAGGTAACTTCTTTATTATACAGAAGATTTAAGGGAGTAGTGGAAACAGAGGAGGAGTGGTTGAACTCTGTTCATGAAGCAGGTATAATCTTAATATCAAGATGGAACAATGAAAAAACCCAAGAAAAGAAAATTATAGGCTAATGTCCATTATTAATTTAGATGTAAAAAAAAAGTCTAAATAAAATTTAACAAATTATATTCAGCAGTGAATACTTTTTTAAAAACTGGCAAGGTAGGGTTATTATAGAAAAGAAAGAATAGCTCAATCTCAACAGGTCCAGAAAAGTATTGAATAAAATTCAGCAGTCATTTATTTACAATTTAAGAAAATCTCTTAGCCAATCAGGAGTAAAAAAAAGCTCTATCAAAAACTGGCCACAAATACCACACTCAATGGTAAAACAGTAGAAACATTGACATTAAAATACATAAGAATTAGAAAGAAAGAGACAACACTGTACTTACAGAAGATGTCTATGTCTGACTATACAGAAGATCTGGAAGAATCTATAAATCTATTTAAATTAAATCTATTAATTTTCCAATCTACTATTAGAACTAATAACAGATTCCAACAAGTTTGTTGGATGTAAAAATATCAGATACAAAAATCGGTAGCATTCCTATATACCTATAATAATGACTTAGAAAATACAATATTCACTAAAGCCTAAGAGGGCCCAGGTGGCACAATGGTTAAGAGCTTGACTGCTAACCAAAAAGTCAGCAGTTCGAATCCACCAGCTTGCTTCTTGGAAACCCTATGGGGCAGTTTTACGTTAAGACTACGGTACACTTGACCCAAGCCATGGTGTTTTAAACTGCCTCATATCCATGTGAAAGCTGACAATGAATAAAGAAGACTGAAGAAGAATTGATGCCTTTGAACTGTGGTGTAGGCAAAGAATATTGAATATACCATGGACTGCCAAAAGAACGAACAAATCTGTCTTGGAAGAAGTACAACCAGAATGCTCCTTAGAGGCAAGGATGGTGAGACTATGGCTCACATACTTTGGACATGTTATCAGGAGGGATCAGTCCCTGGAGAAGGCGATCATGCTTGGTAAAGTACAGGGTCAGCGAAAAGAGGAAGACCTTCAATAAGATGGACTGACACAGTGGCTGCAACAATGAGTTCAAAAGTAGTAACAATTGTGAGGATCGAGCAGGACCGGGCAGTGTGCAAGGATTGTGAGGGTGGCGCACGACTGGGCAGCGTTTTGTTCTGTTGTACATAGGTTAGCTGTGAGTGGAATTAACTTGACAGCACCTAACAACAACAACATAGGGTTGCTATGAGTTGGAATCGACTCAATGGCAACAGGTTTGGTTTTGGGGAAAGCTTAAGAAGACGTATTAGGCCTAAGAATATATACTAGTCTAAGAACATATGAGAAAAAATATCTATCAAAATATACCCAGAATATTTTTTGGAGAAAGTTGCAGAAAATTATTAAAGACTAGGAAAGAAGACTTGATTCAATGCAGAGTTTTATACCATGCACATGTTAGAAAACATTCACTGTTGTTAAGATGGCAAACCTCCCCAAGTCAATCTATAAATTCAGTGAAATTCACATAAAAAATTCCAAATAGAATTTTCATGGAACTTGGGAGGTGATCTAAAAATTCACACAGAAGAGCTAACAATCATAACTAAGATAATTCTGAGGGAGAATATACATGAGGCATGTAGAGTAAAAGTGAGGGCAGTGGCGGCTCAATGGTAGAATTCTCGCCTTCCATGTTGGAGACTCTTGAAGCCACCACTTGTGCCTCAGTGGAAACTTGTGTGTTGCTATGATTCTGAACAGGTTTCAGTGGACCTTCATGACTAAGACAGACTAAAAAGAAAGGCCTGGAAATCTGCTTCCAAAAATCAGCCAGTGAAAACCTTATGGATCACAAGTTCGCTATCCTCAACCAATCATGGGGATGGTGCAGGACTGGGATTGGGCAGCATTTTGTTCTGTTGTGCATGGGGTTGCCATGAGTCATGGGCTGGCTTGATGCAGCTAATAACAACATAAGAACATCTATCCAGTCAAGTGGCCCCCTAATAGGGAACAAATCAATCAACTCAAACACACGTCATTTTTTCTGACTGTCTCTAATTCATAAGTTTTGATTAAAATGCAAGTATAATATGTTTATTTAGCATTTAATAGTTCACCAAGCATCTAATTCTGACTCTCACAACTAGGACATAGACCATTATCCCCATGTTGTAGATAAGGAAACTGAACCCAGGGTAAATAAATGATTTGCCCCTGGTCACTCAGTTACTATATGACAGAGCTATAAATCGAGCAAGAATCTTAAAACTCTAACTCAGTATTCTCTCCACTACATCATGCACAAGGATAAAATATATGCTAATATGAATCTAAAATTGAAACCATGATTGTATCACGCAACTTTGCAATGAAATTACTCATGCTTTTAAATTCAATTGAAGCTGAATGTTCCTGGTGATACAGAGAAGCAGAAGAACCTATTCAGATCTGAAGTTTCTCCTTTAGATTGCAGCCTTTAATTTCAAGGAGTCTTTAATTTTTACTTTCATTGTCTATACAAGCTCATGGATAAAAAAATTGTTAATAAGTTGTTGATATAGCAAGTTTGAAATGTCAAGGGGTGAAAAAGAAACTAATCGTAGAAAGCATGTTCTACTCAGTACTGTCCAATAATGTCGCCACTAGCCACATGTGGCTATTTAAACTTAAATTAATGTGGCTAGTGGCTACCATATTCAACAGCGTAACTATAGAATATTTCTATTGGTAGAAATTTCTATTGGACAGTGATTTTTGTTTTGTTTTTTTCAGAGTGATTTTTATCTTTGAAGATTTACAGTAAAAATGATAAAGAAATTAAAATAAGGAGTCTTCTACATAAGAAAAATCTAGTTACTATGTATCTTAACAATCATTTCCAAAACCAAATTATTTCATACACTACAGCTGGTCAGCTAAGGTAGTGAAGAGAACTTTATCCAAATTTTAATAGAGATGGATTAATGTAAAAGAACATAAAATTTGCATTGGAAGAAGGTCCAATGTCTAATTCTGAATCAGAAATTTAGTATAAAGGTAAACAATGTTAAATAGTTATCTTACCTTTATAATTTTAAAAAAGAAAAGAAAGTGGATAACTGGTGTCATGAATTGAAGTGTGTCCTCCAAAAATATATGTCAACTTGGCTAGGCCATGATTCCCATTACTGAGTGATTGTCCACCATTTTGTCACCTGAAGTGATTTCCCAATGTGTTGTAAATCCTACCTCCATGCTAATGGAGCCCTGGTGCTGCAGTGGTTAAGAGTTTAGGCTGCTAACCAAAAAGTCAGCAGTCCGAATCTACCAGTTGCTCCTTGGAAACCCTATGGGGCAGTTCTACTCTGTCCTATAGGGTCACTATGAGTCAGAATCAACTCAGCAGCAACGGGTTTGGTTTTTTGGTTTTGATGGTGCTAATGAGGTAGGATTAGCGGCAGTTATGCTAATGAAGCAGGACTCAATCTACAAGATTAAGCTGTGTCTTAAATCAATCTCTTTTGAGATATAAAAGAGAGAAGTGAGCAGAGAGACATGGGGACCTCATACCACCAAGAAATAAGAGTCAGGAGAATAGAGCATCTTTTGGACCCAGGGTCCCTGCGATGAGAAGCTCCTCAACGTAGGAAGATTGATGACAAGGACTTTCCCCCAGAGTGGACAGAGAAAAAAAGCCTTCCCCTGGAGCTGGCACCCTGAATTCAGACTTCTAGCCTATTAGACTGTCAGAGAATAAATTTCTCTTTGTTAAAGACATCCACTTGTGGTATTTCTGTTATAGCAGCACTAGATAACTAAGACAATTGGTAAACGAGAAAATAAAAAGAACATTCCATGGCATTCAGAGTTTATAGCAATGCCAGCATAGCAAGCAGATCAGAAAAGTATGCTCAATAACACAGTTAGGACACTGTCGGAATTAGGGTAGAGTAATCTTGCCATTTGATTATAGAAATTACAAGTGCAGAGTAGAAAATCTAAAACAATAAGGCAGAATTTTTTTTTTTTAAAAAGTATTTTATAGCAGGCAAATCAACTCTGATTTAATGTCCAAGAAATGTATTCTTAGTTCCATCTCTGAATAAAGACATATGGTCAGGATCCCAAACGCTGACTCCTAGCCAGGTGCCATACTCAATCCCAATGTGCACTTCTGGCAAAAGCACTCATTACTGGTACTATCTTGTGTCTCTCCCTGATGAAATAGGTTGCACCTACATAAAAGCCTCAAGGACTCTTTTTTTACCCCTTTATCTTAAGACCCATATCAAAGGTAGGCAAACACCGGGTTCCACATAGCCTTCCAAGGTGGGGGGGTCTTAAAAACTTATCCAGCCTTCATCTTATTATCCCACTAATATGACAGGAGGAAAGCAAAGAACAAAAGGAGAGCCGATAAGGTACACAATGCAGAAAAGTGCTGACAGAACATGTGCTCAGTCTAGTGCCATTTATAATAAATTGACTTCTGGCCTGTTGTATCCTTGACCTATATATGAGTCCATGTTTTCTGGTAGATGCTCTAGAGCGGAGAAGAAATATTTTTTCAACAGTCTGGCAAAGACAAAATATATTTACTTGCAAAATATCTCCTCCGAAATCAGTAGAGGAAAACACAAATGATCCATAGTTAGAAGGCTTTGTGAGCAGCTTATTCGGACCTTTTTAACAAGAAAGAATTAGTTGGAAATCTAAAGATAGGTGGTAAAGCTGAAGTGATCACAAGTGTTTCCAAGATGATACCAAGAGGCAGAGAGGTGTTGTAGAAGGAGGACAGGCTCTAGAGACAGGTGGACGTGTGTTCAACTCAAGCCTGGGCCTCTGACGGGCTGTATAGGAGGAGCTGATAGCCATCAAATCAGCTACACTACCTGCAGCTATCTAGGAATAAAGATATCTATCTTGCAGAAAAGGTGATACACAATGAAGACAAATATAAAGAATTTTCAAAAAATTCAAAGTTTCCACTGTTGGGTATCCAATGGGAAGGAAATCAACAAGCAAAGAAAACTAGCTTTTATTAAAAATAGTAGTTTTACATATTCATTAGTAAATTATTCCAAGGATGAGAAGAGTAATTAAAACACAAACAAAAAAAAAAAAACAGAAAAAGCTGGCTAAAGCCTAAAATCTAAAGATAATTGAAACTAACTGCAAAACTGTGGAAATAAAATCTGATCACTGTAGATTAGCATTAGCAGGGGTCTCAGTGCAGATACTGTCAAAGATCAAGGCAGGAAGCATAAACGTGTGAAGCAGCAGGGAGTGGTGGAGTCTGTAGAAAACCAAAGACGCTGCACAAGTCTAAAGGTATTCATATTTTTAAATGTTTAAAAATTGTGTGTGCCACACAAAACAATCTGCAGGCCAAATTTTTCCTGAGTGCTGCCAGCTTGAAACCTTGCACACAAAGCAAAGACAAACTCCAATCTACAGACAAATTATGTAGAATTATGAAACAAAAAAAAAATCCTGTCATCAATTTAATTCACTGTGTGCCAGAAAGAGATGAGGATCTGGGAAAACGAATGCTACCTAACTTCTTCTTCCTTTTTTAAATTGAATTGTGGTCATTACTCATCCCACATCTTTCTCCTCCTGTCCTAATCTTAGGGAAGGATAATAGGAGGCATTAAAGACAAACAATAAAGAAAGGTGTGGTGAGAGAAATATGAAGCCATCCTCAAAATACCCCATACCAGGAACAATGGTAAAGGAGAATCCTTTAGAAAAAGGAAAATGTTCCTGAAAAGATGAGGGAAAATAACTTGCCTAGAATAGAGAGGGTAGCAGATAATCCCTTTCTTCCTCCCCCTTTATTGCCTTGAGTAAAAAGAATGAATTTGAACTTTTATACTGTACCCATTGCTGTCAAGGTGATTCTGACTCATAGCAAGCATATATGACAGAGTAGAACTGCCCCACAGGGTTTCCAAGAAGCAGCTGGTGGATTGTACTGCTGACTTTTTGGTTAGCAGCCAAGCTCTTAACCACTGGGCCACCAGGGCTCCTGAGGCCTTTATAGGAGGATTAAAGGGAGCTGAAGGAGCAATGGATTTTTTGGTCTTTTTGCTTTTGTGTTTAAATACTTTAACTTATGAGTTTTTAGGGTTTTGCTTTTTGGGACAGAGGACATTTGGGGATCTTTTGGGCATTTGAGATCCTGGGGATATTTTGTCTCTTCTGGACTGAGTAATGTTATTTTTTCTTGAAGACACAAAATCAACATGAACCCATTGCTGTCAAGTCGATTCCAACATATAACGACCCTATAGGACAGAGTAGAATTTCTCCATAGGGTTTCCAAGGAGCAGATGGTAGATTCGAACTGCCGACCTTTTGGTTAGCAGCTGAGGTCTTAACCACTGCACCACCAGGGCTCCCTTAAAGACACAAGGGTGGAAAAAGTAAAGAACTGGTTGTTTAGGACTGATTCTGAAACTTAGGCTTAAGTATAAGAAGTAAACAATACCTGTATATGTCTTTTTGAGTTCTTCTAACAGAATAATTGTTATTTCTTTGGATTGCCCAGCATTTGAACCCTTTTCTGTATTTGGGAACTTCCACACCTTATGAATTTGATGGGTGACAAAGTCTCCTTGCCCACTATAGAAGCCAATACTCTCTTTCCTAGTCTCCCTTGCAGGTAAAATAAAATGTACCCAGGTTCCACTTTGATTCAGGAGCTAGTGATACAAGGGAGCAGGGACTGTGCACCATCTAATCCAGAAGCAGCAGTGTCTAGTGTTCTTCATCAGTGGTGTCAGCCATTTAGGATGCGGTGTCTGGGTAGTTGGGTCTTCATGGGACTAGTGACTTCAGACTTAGTTCCTATCTGTGTAGCTTCCAAGCTTGCTTCTCCTGTGCTTCCAGAGATTCTGCAAGGTAGCCGATATGTTTTACTAAAATCCTTTTTTGCTTACACTTGACAGAGCTGGCTCCTACTGTTTACAACTAAAAACTCTGACGGATACAGCTCTGAGGTCCAATCCACCAGGAAAGCAAAGATAGAGTTCAACATATAGGCTCTGTTAGAAACAAAGTGTGCCTTGTGTTGTACCATTGGGAATCTGAGCATGGGAGCACTGGTGAGAGCGTGAAGAATTAATTCAAGAGTTAGGTCTACTTATACTGATATTCTACTGAAACTATACTTTCTGAGGTCACCTATGATTTTCTTCCTGCTAAATCCAGTGGCCTTCTATCACTTCTCAAAGTTGACCTTTCTGCCATATTTGCTACTGTTGACCACTCCTTCCCTTTGGAAGCTCTGTTATACCTCGACTGGGAGCACCTTGAGGACAGAGATTGATCATGATTATGTTTGTATTCCTAGCACAATGCATTTTGCCTTTCACATGGCACTCAATGAGATATCAATGAATGAATGAATATATATTGAATTTTAACTGTGATTAAAAGAGCAAGCCTGATTGACTAGAGAACACAGTAAATATTGACTGAATAGTGAAAAAGTAACAGTAACCAATTTTGAGTGTTTTTAACCCATTTTAATCACAATGATTAATAACAGCATATAAGCAAACTGTACTTTTAATGTAAACAAATAAGACAGGTAATTTTCTTATAACTAAAATGTATCAATGGGATTGGTCTGTTTATTAGCATATGTTGATTTATCAATTAAATTGGAGAGTAAAAAGATAATGAAAGAGCTACAAAATCTGCATGTAGTTGTCAAGATCCCAAGGAACATCAAAAGGCCTGTGGATATTCAGTTAACCATACAAGTCTTTACCTCAACAAAACCAAAAGTACCCTTGATGATTTATTAATACCACTTCACTTTCTGGGTCTTCAGACATCACCAGATCAATGTTCATCACAACTAGATCAAAAACTCTGAAGACAAAAGTAATTTTTACCTGGACAAAACTGAACCAGCTCTGTGAGAGATTTATAGTTCTACACTCACACCAAGATCAAACATATCTCAGTCTAACCAGATAGCAATCTTCTGGGCATTAATTGCTGAGGAATAGTGGTTGGTAATCTTCTGCCCACGTTCCAAATCCGGCTCACTATCTGTTTTACAAATAAAATTTTATTGGAACATAGCCATGCCCATTTATTTACCTATTGTCTACGCCTGCTTTTTGCTCTATAGCAGTAGAGTTGAGTAGTAGGACAAAGACAGTATGGCCCACAAAACCTGAAATACTTACTATCTGGCCCACAAAACCTGAAATACTTACTATCTGGCCCTTTACAGAAAAAGTTTGCTGAGCCCTGATCAATAAGATACGGAGAAAGGGAAGAGATCAAATTTAGATTTCTGGACTTGTATAAAAGGGCCCTGAAAATGGGAATTCTTTTGGGTCTTTTATCCTACCATCAGAACTAAAGCTCTCACCTAACCCCTAATCTTTCACTATTACCAGGGCTTGTAACTGTAATAGTTTATGGTAATTAAACTTTGTGATTAGAGATCTATGGTATATCAGAATTCAATATCCACTTGTAAATTGTCCTAAGTCTTATTCCCACATTCTTACACTGTCCTCACTTTTTCACAAATAATAGTCTCCTTTTTACTGACATTCTTTCTCCTTCTGACAACTCTTGGCCAATCTGTTCCTCTACTCCTCTTTTCTACAACTTTCTTAAAAATAGTACTTCCTTATGTACAGGTTCTGTTCTTAACACTATTTTCTTCAAGCTCTACATTTGCTCATGCGTCATATTATCTGCTTCTACAGCTTTCACTTGTACATTTCATCCTGTGCAGCTAATTCCCCCTAGCCTTGACCTTTCCTTCCTTTAAACCCCATACCTGCATTTCCAAATGCTTTACATCTTCCTGTGGGTATGCTGCTTTCCTACTCACACTTGTCTGGTTTGACATCTAAATCATTATATCTGCCCACAACAACAAATCATAAAATACACATAGAAATGGCACAACTATTTATTACTTACATTCCCTAACTCAGTTAATCGAATTACTCTCCTACTGATTGTCAAAGCTAGAAACAAGGGAACCCTCTCACCAGCTACATCCAACCAAACTAAACACTCTGAAGATTCTTGAGTTTAAAATGTATCTAGAAATTGGCTCCTTCATGTCATTTCCATTACTCTATTTTATATCCTCATCAGTGAGTACCTTTGAAATAGCTGTGTTCCTGCCTTCAGTCGGCTATTTCTCTAATTCATCCCTCCTATGTTCCCACAGTTATCTTTCTTTAATACAAATCGGATCAAGAAACATCTCATTCAAAAACATTCAAATTCCTCATTGACCTACGAAGCAAAGACAACAGTGTTCAGAAGGGCATTCAAGGCTGCTTATGCCCTAAGTTACCTTTTCAGACTTATTTTCAACTAAACCTCATCATGAAATTTAAACTCTAATATCATTGGATTATTTTCCATTTTCCAAACATAGCTGTGACATAAGAGTTGAGCCATTCTCCCCAACCCACACCCCTATGCTGACCATCCTACAACGCACTTGAGGAACAATAGGAGGTCATAGCTTTGCTGACAACTAGATTTTGGTTTGCTGAGAACTCTAGGCAAGCTAGATGGATTTTAAGACGGGGAAGGAGAAACGGAGGACTGAGAAATGTGGTTGGAAAGGCTGCAGAAGAGATTATTGGAAAGAGGCAGGAGGAATAAAGCAATTATAAACCCATTGCCATCAAGCTGATTCTGACTCATAGTGACTCTATAGGACAGAGCAGAACTGCGCTATAGGGTTTCAAGGAGCAGCTGGTGGATTTGAACTGCTGACCTTTTGGTTAACAGTCAAACGCTTAACCACTGGGCCACCAGGGCAAGGCAATTATGAAAAAAAAAAAAAACTTTGCAGAAAGAGCAGCAGTATTTTCAGGAGACTTTTAGGATGTTTTGCTGTATGACTTCCTCCTCTGTTTTCCCATTAAACCTTTAGTAAGTCTGTATTTTTAAGCAATATTTTCAGAATTGGATTTATTTAAGGGCTAAAACTGAGACTTCTGGCCTGAAGCTATGCATGAGGTGGGTCCAAGAAGAATCTGGATTCCATTTAACTCTGTATATTGTGCCTCTACCTTCATATTGTAAGGTCCCTGGGTAGCACAAATGGGTTGCAGCTTGGCTACTAACCAAAAGGCTGGCATTACAAATCCACGAGGAGGCATTTCAGAAGAAAGGCCTGGAGATCTACTTCCAAAAGATTACAGCCATTGAAATCCCTATGGAATGCAGTTCTACTCTGACATACATGGCGTCACCATGAGTCATAATCAACTTGACGTCAAGGGATGTGGTTTACCTTTATATTGTAAATTTTCTTGAAGGCATGAATCATGTTTTATAGTACCCAATCTCTGTTCATGCAATTGATTTGAATTCTAACCAGCTCTAGCCTAGTATATTTCTCCTACACTTTCTATTTTAATACTGTCTCTGTTCTAGCCTCCCAATCTTTCACAATATAATCAGGTGGACAAATGGGTTGGTTCCCTTCCAAAATCTTTTCTCCTATATAATCCTATTGCTGTCATCAGCACAGCACATACTCAGAAGAGCTCCTTGAGTCTATTCATTCATTCCCTGAATCAGAAACCTAAAGCTGTTAAGACTCTTTAGAAAACAGCTGTTCTGTTAGACATCTTTCCTACTACCAAACAACTGTTGCTGGATATTGCCCCTTCTCTCATTAAATAGCATTAGATATGAGATACTTTTAATTAAGCTCAGGATATTCTACCTCAGCCGATCTCTTCAGTGCACTAAATTAGAGCATGTGATTGATGTTTAAAAGAAAATCATGCCAGATAATGTTCTAACAGTGTTAACAAGAAAGACAAAATACTTGTTCCCATTGGAGTTACATTCTAGTTCAGCAAGAAAACAAACAAAGTAAGAAAATATCAGATAATAATAAGTCTACGAAGAAAATAAAACAGGGTGAAGTGATAGAGTGACTGAGTGGCTGCTTTAGATTTGTTTGTTTGTGTATATTATAGAAGTGAGTCAATTGAGTTCTTTTGGGACATTTGAGCTGTGACCTGAATGACAAGAAGGCAGTTATGGAAATATCTGAGGAAAGAGCATTCCTGGCCGAGGGAACAGCAAGTTCACTGGCTCTAAGGTAAGAATTAGCTTGGCATTATCAAGAAACAGAAAGAAATGCAGTGTAAGAGAAAAAAAATTAATGGTTTAAAACAATGACAAAGATGTAAGCATGAACTCGATTGCACAAGGCCTTATAAACTGGGGTAAAGAGATTGAATTTTCTTTTAAGTGAAGTAGGAACACTTTTGGAAGGTTTTAAGCAGGGGATGAGACCTGATTTACATTTTCTTAGGATGACTCTGGCTGTCTGGAGATTAGACAGTAAGTGGGCAAGAGAGGAAGTAGGGACACCAGTTAGAAGACTCCTGAAGAAGTCTAGGCAAAAGAAGATGGTGGCTTGGACCAGGGTGGTGCAAGGGACATAGAAGTGGACAGATGTGAAATATGTTTTGAAAGGAGAAAGAACTGAATGGATTGGGTGTAAGGGTGAGGGAGGGGAAAGAAAAGGATCAATTCTGACTTCTAGGTTTTTGGTTTAAACAAAATGAGTTGGTAAAGATTGGGAGAGGATCAGATTGGGGGTAAGGGGGGCAATCAAAATTTCTATTTTGGCCATATGAAATTTGAATTGTTTATAAGACATGCAAGGGGAAACATCACTGTAGGTAGCTGGATATATAAATCTGAAGCTCAGTGTGAAGATAGGAGATGACATATAGCCTTAGGACTCAATGAAGACATGTGCAGAGGAGTGATGAAAGAGAAAGAAAGGAAAGAAAAGAGGCCCCACGAACACTGAGAGGCCAGGAGAAGAGAAGGTAAAGTTGTGAGTTAAAGAGGCAAAGTTACCAGTTACATGGGCAAAGTTATGAGTTACGAGGCAAAGGAGGGAATGAACTCTTCTTCTCCACTGAACTCCAGGCTCCTACATCCAGTGCCAATTTTGTAACGATTTCCAAACAACCAACAAGATATTCTTTTACTACGTTACTGTTTGGGGCAATTATAGGATTTTCCTGTGAGTCACTGATCAAATGTGCTAGTTTTTTCTTACGAGGCAAATATTTCCATCTATTTTCTTCTTTTGACTCATGCCTCTTCTGCAGCATACCACCAACCAAACTTTTCTAAACTCAGCATATTGTTTCCTAACTTCAGCAACTGAATGTTCAAGCTTTTCCCTGATGGCACGAGTCCTGTCGTGCTTTTTGTTTCGGGAGTATTGTTGTATTTTATCTGTTACTTATTTATACCATTTCATGTCTAAATAAATTCCATTTGAGTAACTGAAGAGCTTTGTAAGAGAAGTATTTTAAATAGAAAGCCTGGGTGCCAGTTTCCTCTGCACCACCAAATAGTAGTGGAATCTTTGGTAAATCACTTAGCCTCCTGGGAAATCAGTTGCCTCGCTTCTAAAATGTATGTAAAAAGTAATGAAAAATGTTAAGTGAGTGAATTAATAAATATATATATTCATACCCGAAAACTAGGCGTTGAATCAGATTTCTTTATCATCTAGTTTTTATTTTATCTGATTTGGTGGTTAAGAATTTTGCATTAGAAAAATAAACCACTAGTATCACTCTCTTCATTCTTCTTCCTCCTCCCCAATTCCTCTCTTTCAGTGTAAAAGTCATCGTTATAATCATTGTTTGACATATAGCTCGTGCTTAATAATTGTGCTGCAGTGAGATTTTTGGCACGAAACCTCTACCAGAGTAAGTGTCATCAGAAGAACCAGCCACCCCAAAGTCACTGTTTTTACTGAGCTAAGTAGTTAGGACAATATTGTTAGAACCAAGTGTCTATCCTCCTCACTGTCCTCGAAGAATGTAGTTTCCAGAGAAGGATGTCCAAAACAAAACAATAGGAAGCAAAAAGAGAATATTAAACTTTACACATATTTATTTTGTATCTAAAAAACCGAAGGATTTTTTTTTTTTTTTTTTGCTTTTCTAATACTTATTGTACTGACTGTGTTGTCCTCACTAGCTCCAGAAGTCAAACACACAGCATATAAAGTATCCCCACCAGTAGGAATTGGCAGCAAGGCACTCAGAAGTTCATTCCCTTCTCATATATTACACTTTTCCATAGTATGTGCTACATAGAATGTTGCCAATGCAGTTAAATTTTATAAAGTAAGACCTTTAAAATAACAGTAGTCTTAGTAAAATTTTGTTATAAGGGATGATCATGAAAATCTTTTTACCACACAGTAACCAGTTCACTGGTTATCTTGTAGAAAAGATTATTCAACTACAAGTTTGGTAACACTTAATTTTTTTTTTTTTTTAAATAGAGAAGTGTCCTCAATTTGCTGACTTTTTCTGTGAATACAAGTGAATGTCAGATATTTTTGAAAAAACAATAATACTCTTAACCAGTTCCTTTGAGGTAAAGGTGACATTTTTAATAACAAAGGAGAAAGCAACTGCTATTCAAAAGACATTTGCACTAAGGAGAGAGTATTTTAAAAATAAATATTGTAGTTGGAAATGTTTCATCGTTATATAATTTTATTCCTGAAAATACTTTAAATGTAAACACTTAATATTTGCACACTAAAATCTTGGACATAGAATTTTTTTTAGATTGTTTTTAAAAATCTTCCAAATGAGTAGTTTCAGTGGGTTCTGAACCCATTTATTAAAAATACAAAATGCGCTACTTCTAATTAGTTTGCAAGAATAACTGACTGACATCGGGGATGATATATATTTGTTAGTTAAATTTCAACAAAACCCTTTGCACAATTGGGAATGGGGTTGAAAAATGAGTACTATGATTTAGTAAGCACAGCTAATGGTGCACTTCCATATGGCTCTACTTATTTTTGTGAAATCACTGTTTCAGCTAAAATAACCATTGAAATTAACATGGGAATAAACTGAACTTAGAATCAGACCTCTGAGCCACTGTATCACAATGTGTTAACCAAGACTTTTTCAACTGATGAGACAGTGTCAACCAAAATTGTTCTCACCAAAAAGGGCAAAAAGGTTGTTGAAACATTAATAAACAAAATAAAATTATTTGAAAACTATTGTTCCTTTTATCTTTATCACATCACTCAATTTCTGTTTTGTACTTGTTTTATGAAGTACGTATTACAGTAGAACATTATTAAATATATAAATTTAATAATTATATAATTATGCATATATGGGGAGTGCTCAAAAAGTTTTAGCTAGTGTTGCATGATCAAAAAGAAATTCAAAGATCATGCTTCAGTAGAACTAGTTCCATCTAGTCTCAAATTCCTGCTTACTCAGTCATCCTTGGAAGTACAAGTCCCTCTGTCATTCACTGCAACTTGTTCTTCCATCCATACTGCCCTGTAATCTCTAACCTGACTAAATCCCCACTTACATTCAAACTCTTCCACTCTGTCCTCTAAACAAATTTCCTAGAGTAGCTGATCTCCATATATGGCTCCCAGTGGATCATACCACCTGGTATTACATCATTGTGTAGTTACCTCCCTTAAATCTGGGGTGGCCCTTTGACTCACTTTAATCAATAGAATGTGGCAGAAGTGATGCTGTTCCAGTTCTGGGTCTAAGTCCAAGAAGGCCTAGCAGCTTCCACTTGAGCTACCATATATGAAGTCTAGCTACGCTGCTGGAGAGTTCCTGGGGAGCAGGGAGAGACCCTGAGACTACATGGAGAGAGAGAGAGAGAAAGACAGAGAGAGAGAAACAAGAGAGACAAACCTAGCCATTCCAATTGAGCCCAGCCTTCCAGCCATCTCCACTAGTGCACCAGATATGTGAGTGAGCCATCTTGAATGTTCTAGTTCAGCCACACCCCCTGATGACTTCAGGCACCATCCAACATCATGTGTATCAGAAGAATCAACCAGCTGGGCCCAGTCAACCCATGGTATCTTGACAGATAATAGAATTATTGTTTTAGATCAATAGGTTTTGGCATGGTTTGTCAAGCAGCAATAGATAACAAAACCTTCCCTTACATATGCAGTCTTCAGAGAATATGCCATTACATTTTTGACTGAAAACTAACCTTCCAGGTGAGGACAACATTTTACTCAAAAAGTGACATCTGCTTTTTCCCTTACACCTAACCTACTATAGGGCCAGTAGATTCTCCTTGCTCTCCATTGTTTGCTTGCAGCGACCTCTATTCTTTTGAAATTCATCTGGCTATACACCTCTCTAAATCTTGTTGCTGCCATGTGCGGATCTCTTGGTCATTCTACTTCACTCACAGATAACCTAGCTCCTGGCTCACACTCCACTCCTACTTTTGTAATCACTCTCTGGGATTTCAAATTTCATGAGGATGACAGACTACACCTATGACTTTCAACTTTCCTGACTTCTTAAATTTTCCTCTATTTTTCTTCAGCCATCTACTCCCACATTCACGCCTTAGAACTTATGAACTGTTGTTGTTGTTGTTAGGTGCCATCAAGTCAGTTCTGACTCATAGCGACCCTATGTTCAACGGAACGAAACACTGTCCAGTCCTGTGTTATCTTCACAATCGTTGCTGTGTTTGAGCCCACTGTTGCAGCCATTGTGTCAATCCATCTTGTTTACATCTTCCACTTTTTTGCCGACCCTCTACTTTACCAAGCATGACGTTCTTCTCCAGGGACTGGTCCCTCCTAGTAACATGTCCAAAGTACTTGAGAGTGAAATCTTGTCATCCTTGCTTCTAAGGAGAATTCTGGCTGTACTCTTCCAAGACACATTTGTTCATTCTTCTGGCAGTCCATCGTATATTCAATATTCTTTGTCAATACCATAATTCAAAGGCATCAATTCTTCTCTGGTCTTCTTTATTCATTGATTAGCTTTCACATGCATATGAGGTGATTGAAAATGCCATAGCTTAGGTCAGGCAGTCCTCAAGGTGACATCTTTGCTTTTTCACACTTTAAAGAGTTCTTTTGCAGCAGATTTGCTTCATGCAATAAGTTGTTTGATTTTTTTTTTTTTTATATTTTATTGTACTTCAGGTGAAGGCTTACAGAACAAATAGTTTCTCATGAAACAGTAGTACACATGTTGTTTTATGACACTGGTTAACAACCCCACAACATATTAACCCTCTAACTTCTCAACCTTTTTTTTTGGTGAAAATACACATACCCAAAGATACATCATTTCAAAAATTTCTACATACACAGTTCAGTAACATTGACTACGCTTTTCCAATTGTGCTGTTAAGATGAAGGCTTACAGAACAAAATAGTTTCTCATTTAACAGTTACTACAAATGTTGCCCTATGACAATGGTTAACAATCTCACAACACATCAACAATATCCTTACTCAGCCTTGGGTTCCCTATCACCAGCTTCCTTGTCTCCTTCTGCCTTCTGGCCCTTGTCACTGGACTCCTGTACCTCGTTACTCTTATTTGGTTTTACGGGGCTGTCCACTCCCAGGCTGAACGGTGAACCTCGGAGGTAACTTCACCACTGAGCTAAAAGGGTGTCTGGGGGCCATACTCTCGAGGTTTCTCTAGTCTCTTTTAGGCCAGTAAATCTGGTCTTTTTTTTGTGAGTTAGAATTATACTCTACATCCTTCTCCAGCTCTGTTCAGAATCCTCTGTTGTGATCCTGGTCAGAGCAGTCAGTGGTGGTAGCTGGGCACCATCTAGCTGTACTGGACTCAGTCTGGTGGAGGCCTTGGTAGCTGTGGACAATTAGTCCTTCGGACTAATCTTTTCCCTGTATCCTGTTCTCTTCATTCTCCCTTGCTCACGAAGGGATGAGACCAGTGGAGTATCTTAGATGGCCACTCACAGACTTGTAAGACCCCAGACACTACTCACCAAGGTAGAATGTAGAGCATTGTCTTTATAAGCTGTGTCATGCCAATTGAGCTAGATGTTCCCGGAGACCATGGTCCCCACAGCCCTTCGCCCAGCAATTCAGTCCCTCAGGGAGTTTGGCTGTGTCTGTGGGGCTTCCATGACCTTTCCTTGTACAGGTTGTGCTAGTTTCCCCTGTATTGTGTACTGTCTCACCCTTCACCCAAGATACCACTTATCTATTCCTATTTACTATTTCCCTACCACCCCTCCCATCCCTGGTAAACAACAAAGATTGTTACATTTTGTGTGTGAACTTTTTCATGGGTTTTTACAATAGAGGTCTCATACAATATTTGTCCTTTTGTGATTGACTTATGTCACTCAGCATAATATCCTCCAGTTTCATCCATGTTATGAGATGGTTCACAGATTCATTGTTGTTCTTTCTCGTTGCATAGTACTCCACTGTGTGTATGTACCATAGTTTGTTTATCCATTCATCTGTTGATGGGCATCTAGGTTGTTTCCATTGTTTTGCTATTGTGAACAATGCTGCCATGAACATAGGTGTGCATATGTCTATTCGAGTGATGACTCTTATTTCTCTAGGATATATTCCTAGGAGTGGGATTGCTGGATCGAATGTTATGTCTATTTCTAGCTTTCTGAGGAAACGCCATATCATTTTCCAAAATGGTTGTATCATTTTGCATTCCCACCAGCAGTGTATAAGAGTTCCCATCTCCCCGCAGCCCCGCCAACATTTGTTATTTCCAGTATTTTTGATTCGTGCCAGTAATGCCGGGGTGAGATGGTATCTCATTGTGGTTTTAATTTGCATTTCTCTAATGGCTAGTGATTGCGAGCATTTCCTCATGTGTCTGTTGGCCATTTGAATGTCTTCCTTGGTGAAGTGTCTGTTCATTTCCTTTGCCCATTTTTTGATAAGATTGTTTGTCTTTTTGTTGTAGAGGTGTTAGATTTTCTTGTAGATTATGGAGATTAGACCTTTGTCTGACTTGTACTGTCCAAAAATTTTTTCCCAGTCTGTAGGTTCTCTTTTGACTGTTTTGATGAAGTCTTTTGAAGAGCATAGATGTTTGATTTTTAGAAGATCCCAGTTATCTAGTTTATCTGTTGGTTTTTTTGTGTTGATGTTTATGGTTTGTATCCTGTTAATGCCATGTATTAAGGCCTGAAGTGTTGGTCCTATTTTTTTTCTATGAATTTTATAGTTTGAGGCTTTATATTCAGGTCTTTGATCCATTTGAAGTAGTTTTTGTATATGGTGTGAGGTATGGGTCCTGTTTCATTTTTCTACAAATGGATATCCAGTTTTGCCAGCACCATTTGTTAAAAAGACTGTCTTTTCCCCATTTGATGTATTTTGGGCCCTTGTCGAAGATCAGGTGACCGTAGGTGGATGGATTTACATCTGGGTTCTCAATTCTGTTCCATTGGTCAATGTCTCTGTTGTTGTACCAGTACCAGCTGTTTTGACTACTGTAGCTGTATAGTAGGTTCTGAAGTCAGGTAGTGTGAGTCCTCCAACTTTATTCTTCTTCTTCAGTACTGCTTTACTTATTCGGGGCTTCTTCCCTTTCCATATAAAGTTAATAATTAGTTTTTCCATCTCTTTGAAGAATGTTGTTGGTATTTGTATTGGGATTGCATTGTATTTGTAAATTACTTTAGGTAGAACTGCCATTTTCACAATGTTGAGTCTGCCTATCCATGAGCATGGTATGTTTTTCCATTTATGTAGATCCCTTTGGGTTTCATGCAGCAGTGTTTTGTAGTTTTCTTTGTATAGGTCTTTTACATTCCTGGTCAGATTTATTCCTAAGTATTTTATCTTTTTAGGGGCTATTGAAAATGGTATTGATTTCCTGATCTCCTTTTCATCGTTCTCTTTACTGATGTATAGGAATCCAACTGATTTTTGAATGTTTATCTTGTATCCTGCTACTCTGCTGAATCTTTCTATTAGTTCCAGTAGATTTCTCATGCAGTCTTTAGGGTTTTCTATGTATAGTATCATATCATCTGCGAACAGGGAGAGTTTAACTTCTTCATTACCAATTTGGATGCCCTTTATTTCTTTCTCTTGCCTTATTGCTCTAGCTAGAACTTCCAGCACAATGTTAAATAGGAGTGGTGATAAAGGGCATCCTTGTTTTGTTCCTGTTTTCAAGGGGAATGTTTTCAGCCTCTCTCCATTAAGAATGATGTTGGCTGTTGGTTTTGCATATATGCCCTTTAGTATGTTGAGAAATTTCCCTTCTATACCTATTTTATGAGAGCTTTTATCAGGAATGGGTGTTGGACTTTGTCAAATGCCTTTTCTGCGTCAATTGAGATGATCATGTGATTCTTTTCTTTCCTTTTATTTATTTGGTGGATTAAGTTGATTGATTCTCTAATGTTGAACCCTCCTTGCATACCTGGTATGAATCCTACTTGGTCGTGGTGTATTATTTTTTTGATACAATGCTGAAGTGTATTGGCTAGAAGTTTGTTCAGAGTTTTTGCATCTATATTCATGAGAGATATTGGTCTGTAATTTTCTTTTTTTGTGACATTTTTGCCCGGTTTTGGTATCAGCGTTATGGTGGCTTCATAGAATGAATTTGGAAGTGTTGCTTCCTCTTCTATGCTCTGAAATAGCTTGAGTAGTACTGGTACAAGCTCTTCTGTAAATGTTTTGTAAAATTCTCCAGTGAAGCCATCTGGGCCAGGGCTTTTTTGGTTGGGAGTTTTTTTATTAGCTTTTCAATCTGTTCTCTTGTTATGGATCTGTTCAGATTTTCAACATCACTTTGTTGTAGTTTGGGTAGGCCGTGTGATTCTAGAAATTTATCCATTTCCTCTAGGTTTTCAAGTTTGTTGGAGTATAGTTTGTCATAATATTCTGTTATAATCCTTTTTATTTCAGTTGGGTCTGTTGTAATGTTCCCCATTTCATTTCTTATTTGGGTTATTTGTGTCCTCTTCTGTTTTTCTTTTGTCAGTCTGGCCAGTGGTTTGTCGATTTTGTTGATTCTTTCAAAGAACCAACTTTTGGTTTTCTTGATTCTTTCTATTGTTTTTCTGTTCTCTATTTGATTTATTTCTGCTCTGATCTTTACTATTTCTTTTTTTCCGGTGGTTGTGGGCTTTTTTTGCTGTTCTCTTTCTATTTGTTTGAGTTCTGTAGTTAATGTTTTGATTTTGTCCCTTTCTTCTTTTTTGATATGTGCATCTATTGCTATAAATTGTCCTCTGAGGACTGCCTTTGCTGTGTCCCAAAGGTTTTGGTATGATGTTTTTTCATTCTCATTTGATTCTAGGAATTTTTTGATTCCATCTCTGATTTCTTCTATTACCCAGTGATGTGTAAGCAGGGTATTATTCAGTTTCCATGTAGTTGATTTTTTTTCCTTGCTCTTTCTATTGTTAATTTCTACCTTGATGGCATTGTGGTCAGAGAAGATACTTTGAATTATCTCAACGTTTTGGATCTTGTTGAGGATTGCTCTGTGGCCTAAGATGTGGTCTATTCTGTATAACGTTCCGTGTGCATTGGAAAAGAATGTGTACTTTGCAGTGGTTGGAATGAGTGTTCTGTATATGTCTATGAGGTCAACTTAGCTGATTGTGCCCTTTAGGTTTTCTGTATCTTTGCGGAGTTTCTTCTTAGTTGTTCTGTCCTTTACTGAGAGTGGTGTGTTGAAGTCTCCTACTATTATTGTGGAACTGTCAATTTCTCTTTTCAGTGTTGTTAGAGTTTGTTTTATGCATTTTGGAGCCCTGTCATTGGGTGCATAGATGTTTATTATGGTTATCTCTTATTATGGTTATGGATCATCCTCTTAATCATTATATAGTGTCCTTCTTTGTCTTTTATGGTAGATTTCGTTTTAAAGTCTATTTTATCTGAGATTAGAATTGCCACTCCTGCTCTTTTTTGGTAGTTGTTAGCTTGATATATTTTTTTCCAACCTTTGACTTTTCATAAATTCACATCTTTGTTTCTAAGGTGTGTCTCTTGTAGACAGAATATTGATGGATCCTGTTTTCTTATCCTTTCTGTCACTCTCTGTCTTTTTATGGGTGCATGGAGTTCATTTACATTCAATGTAATTATTGATAGATGTGAGTTTGTTGCTGTCATTTTGTAGTGCTTTTTTTTTGTGGTGCTGAAGTTTTCTTTGTTCTTCTTACTCTCTTGTGCTGAGTTACTTTTGTTTGTGGATTTTGTGTTCATTTCTTTTGTTTTTGCTGAGACTTTATGTTTTTCATCTTTATTTTTATGAGTTGGTTTGTTAACTTTCTTTGTGGTTACCATGAATTTTACCCTTATCTTTCTAAGTTTGAAGCAGTCTACCATTACTTGGTATCACCTTGCCTTCCTCTCCATTAGAAGGTTCTATACCTATGCCGTTTATTCCCTCTTTTATTGTTTTGATGTTGTTGTTATTTATTGATTAATTGCTCTGATTCCCTGTTGTATTTCTTTTGGTTTTGGATAGTCCTCAAGAGTTCATTTCCTAGATTGGTTTCTGGTTTGTAGGATCCTGTGTCCTAGGTTCTGCCTGTGAGCTGAAGCTGTTTTTCCTCAGATCGAAGAACTCCCTTTACTAATTCTTTAAGTTTGGTTTGACTTTTACATATTCCCTTAATTTCTGTTTATCTGGAAATGACCTAATTTCACCATCAAATTTGAACGAGAGTTTTGCAGGATATATTATTCTTGGCTGACAATTTTTTTCTTTCAACATTTTATATATGTCATCCCATTCCCTTCTTGCCTGCATGGTTTCTGCCAGATAATCTGAGCTTAGTCTTATTGTTTCTCCTCTGTATGTGACTTCTTGTTTTTCATGAGCTGCTCTCAGGATTCTTTGTTTGTCTTTGATTTTGGGGAGTGTGAATATGATATGCCTTGGTGATTTTCTTTTGAGGTTTTTCGTATATTGATTTCGTTGAGCTTCTTGGATGGCCAGCTTTTCATCTTTCTTGATATTGGGGAAGTTTTCTGTCAGCAGTTCCTCAATGATCCTCTCTGTGTTTTCTGTTTTCTCCCCCTCTTCTGGAATTCCAATCACCCATAAATTTTTGCTTTTAATTGTGTCCCACATAACTCTCAGGGTCTCTTCATTTTTCCTTGTTCTTTTTTCTGAGTTTTCCTGAAACAGAGTTGTATCCAAGTGTTTGTGTTCAATTCCACTGATGCTGTCTTCCACCATTTAAATCTGCTTCTCAGCCCTTCTATGACATCATCCATTTCCGAAATCTTGTTGTTTATCTTCTGGATTTCTAATTGTTGTTTTTGTATAATTTCTAGTTGTGAATTTATTTTGGAATTTTTTCCTGCACCATCTTCCTGAATTCTTCAAATTTTTTGTCTGTATTTTCCATGAATTTGTCTATTTTTTCCTCATGTGTGTCAGCTTTTTGCCTCAGTTTTTGGAAAATTCCGAGTATTAGAGATTTGAATTCCCTATCAGGTAGTTCTAGTGCATTTTCTTCCAGAGGAGAGCCATCTGGTGTTTTATTTTGGATGCCTACTGGACCATCCTGTCCAGTTTTTGTAAATGTTTTGATATTGTCTGCTGTTTTCAGGGCATTCAGTAGTTATTTTTCTTGTTTATTTATTGTAGATTTGTTTGTTTCGTCCCTTTTTAAAAAAAGATAATTGACTATGTCTGAGCAGGCGGACTGTGTGTTCTTTGTTGTTTACTCATCTGTGTGCTCAATACTTTTCGCCTCCTTCTCCAACTGGCAGGGTCAGTCACTCAGATATGGTACAGCAGGGCAGGTCTAGCTGAAGAGGAGTTACTGGGATGGGTTGTTTGTGGCACTTACTACAGCCACCAGGGTAGGTCGGTTATCAGTGCAGGGCAGGTTCCAGTAGGCCGTGCCTGTGCTGCTTGGTGGTGTGATGTCAAGCGCCCAGTGCAGGTAGGCAGGATGCAGCGGGGAGATTGTTATGTGTGGAGCTAAGATGGATATGGGAGAGAGGAGAGAGGAACAGGAGCCAAAAACATACAAACAAACAAAAAAGAATGCTAGGGGAGCTTCCCGTTGGAGTGGAGATATGAGAGACTATGAAATGGAGAAAAACAGAAAGGGGAAGAGGAAGAAAAGAAAAGAATGAATAAATAAAAATCAGAAAGGTTAAAGAACTGCAAAGTTCCCAGGGATCCCACCGATGCAGCTATGAGGTCTGGGGAAGTCGTTCTCATGTGTTGCAGTACAGCCTCGCTAGAAGGTGTAGAGGTATACAACACCTGGTATTCAGGGATCAGAAAGAGAAGGAAGATATAGAGAGACAAGAGACTGAGCAATGAAGAAACACAAAAAGGGAAAAAGAGGGAAAGGAAAACAAAACAAATTAAAAAAAAAAAAAGAACAAGAAACGCCCCCCAAAAAACAGAAACAAAAAACAACAATGAAAAAAGAAATGTTCTCAGGGATCCCCCTGCACATCTGTGGAAGCTGAATGGGAGTTCCTTTCCATGCAGTTCCACCTGGCCAGAAAGGGTTCCCAACTCAAGAAAAGGAAAAGAAAACAGACAAACAATTCAAAACGAACAGATGAACATAAGCCCCGGGATCCCACCAGCGCGGTAGCCCAGACCGGGAAGCAGCTCCACACTTGAATGGAGCTCCGCAGCCCCTCAGGAAGAAGCAAAGATGGCGCACAGAGCCAGGCACTTGAGTGAAAGGAGGGGGAGGCAGCGAGAGGCAAGCAAGAAATCAAAAGAAGGAGAAAAAAAAAAAAAAAAAAGCAACACCAGCAGAGAGCCAGCTAGTGCGGGCTGGTGTTTCTGGACAAGAGACTGTGTCCGCGGGAAGCAGAGGAGGCTGAGTGTGGGTGAAGAAGGGTAGAGAGTGGGAAAGCATATATCACAAATTGCCGGCGCTCTGCAGCCACTCAGGAAGAAGCAAAGGTGGCACACGGAGCCAGGCACTCGAGTGAAAGGAGGGGGAGGTGGCGAGAGGCAAGTGAGAAATCAAAAGAAGCAGAAAAAATAAGCAACACTAGTAGCCAACAAATGGCACCCAGAGAGCCGCCCACTTGGGTGTGTGGAATCCAAGCAGCAGGCGCTTCCCGGTCAAGAGACCATGGCCGCGGGAAGCAGAGGATGCCGAGTCGGGGCAAAGAGGGGTGGGGGGGTGGGAAAGTGCACACCGCAAATTACCGGTTGTTTTGTCTCCCACTGCATGCTCCGTGAGGCTGCTCTCTCGTACCCCCATTTGCTGGTCTCTGATAGGAGTCCAGGATGGTGGATCCGCGCTGCATTAGCTGGTAGGGGACCTCTGCATGAATCTCTCCTCGTTCTCCGTTCTCTGTCAGTTTTCTCACTCCATTTGGTGCTTGGCTGAGTTCTTTATCTTTTCATTTGATGTTTTAGGGTTTCAGGATTGTTGTATTCTCTGTTCGGCTTAGTTTTTCAGATCTTTGCTATGGAGGAATGGCGTGGTGCTTCTGCCTAGAGCGCCATTTCGCCAGAACTAGTTGTTTGATTTCTTGACTGCTGCTTCCATAGATGCTGATTGTGGATCTAAGTAAAATGAAATCCTTGACAACTTCAATATTTTCTCCATTTACCATGATTTTGCTTATTGGTCCAGTTGTGAGGATTTTTGTTTTCTTTATGTTGAGGTGTAATCCATACTGAAGGCTGTAGTCTTTGATCTTCATCAGCAAGTGATTAAAGACCTCTTTGCTTCCAGCAAGCAAGGTTGTGTCATCTGTGTATCACAGGTTGCTAATGAGACTTCCACCAATCCTGATGATGCATTCTTCTTCATATAGTCCAGTTTCTCAAATTATTTGCTCAGCATACATATTGAATAAGTATGGTGAAAGGATACAACCCTGACACACACCTTTATTGACTTTAAACCACACACTATCACCTTGTTCTGTTCGAATCACTGCCGCTTGGTCTATGTACAAGTTCCACATGAGCACAATTAAGTGTTCTGGAATTCCCATTCTTCGCAATATTAACCATAATTTGTTATGACCCACAGTCGAATGCCTTTTCATAGTCAATAAAACACAGATAAACATCTTTCTGATCTTCTCTGCTTTCAGCCAAGATCCATCTGACATCAGCGATGATATCCCTCGTTCCTCATCCTCTTCTGAATCTGGCTTGAATTTCTGGCAGTTCCCTGTTGATGTAGTGCTGCAGCCCCTTTTGAAAGATCTTCAGCAAAATTTTACTTGTGTGTGATGTTAATGATATTGTTCGATAATTTCCACATTCTGTTGGACCACGTTCCTTTGGAATGTGCACAAATATGGATCTCTTCTAGTCAGTTGGCCAGGTAGCTGTTGTCTAAATTTCTTAGCATACACTTATGATTACCTCCAGTGCTGCATCCATTTGTTGAAACATCTCAGTTGGTATTCCATGAATTCCTGGAGCCTTGTTTTTCCCCAGTGCCTTCAGTGCAGCTTGGGCTTCTTCCTTGACTACTACCGGTTGTTGATCATATGCTACCTCCTGAAATGGTTGAGCTTCGAGCAATTCTTTTTGGTACAGTGACACTGTGTATTCCTTCCACTTTCTTTTAATGCCTCCTGCATCGTTCAATATTTTTCCCATAGAACCCTTCAAAATTGCAACTCAAGGCTTGATTTTTTTTCTTCAGTTCTTTCAGCTTGAGAAATGCTGAGTGTGTTTTTCCTCTTGGTTTTGTAACTCCAGTTCTTTGCACATTTCATCATAATACTTTACTTGGCCTTTTCGAGCCGCCCTTTGAAAACTTCTGTTCAGCTCTTTTTACTTCGTCATTTCCTCAGTTTCCTTTAGCTACTCTATGTTCATGAGCAAGTCCAGAGTTTCTTCTGACATCTGTTTTGATCTTTTCTTTCTTTCCTGTCTTTTTAATGACCTTTTGCTTTCTTCATGTATGATGTCCTTGGTGTCATCCCACAACTCAGCTGGTCTTCAGTCATTAGTATTCAATGCATCAAATCTACTCTTGAGATGGTCTCTAAATTCAGGTGGGATATACTCAAGTTCCTTTTGATTCTCATGGACTCGCTTTAATTTTCTTCTGCTTCAAAATGAACTTGTGTATGAGTAATTGATGATCTGTTCTGCAGTTGGCCCCTGGCCTTGTTCTGACTGATGATATTGATCTTTTCCATTGACTCTTTCCACAAATATTGTCAATTTGATTTCCGTGTTTTCCATCCAGTGATGTCTATGTGTATAGTCGCCGTTTATGTTGTTGAAGAAAAGGTATTTTCAGTGAATAAGTCATTGGTCTTACAAAGATGTGTGAGATTATAAACTGTACTGTCTCTGAAATATAAATTTCAAACATCCAGTTCTTTCAGCTAACATGCACTGTTACCTGCACTGCAATCATTCTTTGACCACATTGAGATCTCCAATCCACTTCCTCTCAATTTAGCAGTCTCCAGCAACCTTCACTTACCTCTTTATTCAGGTTTGATTCCATGGGCTATCAGTATAACCACTCCTTTACAACTACTCTTAAGCCTCTTTTCTCTCTCTCACTGTCATACCCACCTGGCAAAATCCCAACGCTGGTTAAACTGAACTTTTGGTCTTCTTTAGGCCTGAAAACTAGCAGTGATATGCTGTTGGAGAAAACAATACAACCAGGCTGATATATTACACTTTATGTTGATAATCACAAACCTCAAATAGATAATCAATGCTTCCCAGCAATCCTACTTAATTTCTCATTAGGTTTGCTTTCCACAAATTTGGACAAAACTATTTCATGCTGTCTCTTCTCTCTTCAAATTTCCCATCTCCCCTTATCCTCTCCTCACTCTCCATTAATGATGTCCCCTCATGCTTCAGAAATAAAATATCAAGTATTCTCATATATATATATATATATATATATATATATAAAATCTGTACTATAACCGAAAAAAACCCTGTTGCAATTAAGTCAAATGCAACTCATAGTGACCCTATAGGCAGAGCAGATCTGCCCCATAGGGTTTCCAAGAAGCAGCTGATGGATTCCAACTGCTGACCTTTTGGTTGGCAGTTGTAGCTCTTAACCACTGCACCATCAGGACTCCATCTGTACGATACATTGCCGTTGAGTGGATTCCGACTTATAGCCACCCTCAGGGACAGAAGAGAACCGCCCCATAGGGTTTCTAAGCAGCACCTAGTGGATTCAAACTGCCAATCTTTTGGTTAGCAGCCGTAGCTCTTAACCACTACGCCACTAGATTTCCATCTGTACTATAGGTCTTACTAATTTTTTAAAAATTTAATGGGACAAAATAAATTTAATATTACTGTGAGAGGCAGAATAATGTCTCCCGCCCAAAGATGCCTGTGTCCTAATGCCTAGAATCTGTGAATATGTTACCTTACATGACATAAGGAACTTTGTAGATGTAATAAATTACCGATGATGAGCTGGGGAGATTATCCTGGATTATCTGGGTGGGCCCAGTATAATTACAAGGGTCCCTATAAGGGAAAGAAAGAGGCAAGAGGGTAAGAGAAGGAGATGTGATGATGAAAGCAGAGGTTGAAGTGATGTGATTGCCGGCTGGAAAGCAGCCATGAGCCAAGAAATGTGGGTAACCTCTAGAGGCTGAAAAGGCAAAGGAACATTCCTCCTAGAACCTTGGGGATAAACTCAGCTCTGCCACCACCTTGGAGTTAGCCCAGTGAGGCTCATTTTGAATTTCTGACCTCCAAGACTCTAAGATAATAAATTTATGTTGTTTTAAGCCACTAAATATTTAGTAATTTGTTACAGCAGCAATAGGAAACTAATACAACTACATTAAACAAACTTTATTCAGTCTTTAATACTTCAGAATCTTGTAGTCCCTCAGGACCATCATTATGAGAATCAATTATTATTGAACTGCAGATAGATAGACATGCTGGTTAATGAGACTTTTCTATTCAAAAGACTGAATTAGCCAACTTTTATTATAGAACCTTTATAAGCACTAAGAATTACTTTATCTTGGCTAGATAAAATTAAATCAAAATGTCTCCTAAAGGAAGTAAGTCTTTGAGTGAATTTAAAGTAGATAAAAGAGAACCCCTGAAAAGGAGATGGAAGAGGCTTCAAGAGGATCAAGAAAAATCCTAAAAGTAGGGAAAAATGGGAAATTACTGGTGATTAGGGCTGTACATAGAATATGAAGGAAACAAGATAATCTCATCAGAATTCCTCCTTTTAATTATTTTTATCTAAAAGGCCACTCTTAAAATACATATGTATGTTTCTCAAGAGGAAAGGATGGTTAAGAGCCTACTGATAAGTTTATCACTCTAAAAAGGAAAGCATTCCTTGACAGAAACCAAACCAGACAGGTAACCTTGCCAGTGTAGAGAAGGAGTAAAATAAATAAAGGTAACTCTTTTTCATGGAATGTCATAGTGGAGATGAGGTTATGGGTGAGGAGCAAGGAAGGAGCAATGGAAGGAGCAAGGGCTTAGAAATCAAACCAATCTGGTTCAGATTCCAGCTCTACTTTTTGTTGGTCATGTGACATTAGGCAAATTAATTCAAATATCTTAATTCTCCATTTCCTTATCTATAAAATACTTAACTTGTGGTTATTATTAGATGAGAGTTTCTGACACATAGTAGGTACTCAATAAATAATCCCAAGAGCATCAAAGACTAATCTCAATTATTTCCCAGTTTTGCCTTAAGCCAGTCCAGGGTAAGAGGAATGGAATGCTTGAAGAGTCAGAGGACATTTTACTGAATCTGTGAGAATGCATGCATGTGACTATTTGGGGTATAGGGTGGAGGTAATTTTAAGAAGCAGAACTAATTCCCTTTAAGAGAGCCAAGATGCAATCTAAAAGGATTGCTTACATTTGAAAGACAATTCATGGTTTTTTTCCCTGACAGACAGAAATTATAATCCACAATTTTTATGAAGAATAAATTTGAGAGTCAGAGACAAAGCGGTGAACTGCCCAGAGAGACAAAATTAACTGCCACAGAGGGAGTTAGGAGTGCAATGGGACTCAGCATTCTTGTCTCCTGACAAATACAAATATGATGAATCCCTGCATGTTATGATTTAGAATCCTGGGTGCACATCAAGCTTCTAATTCCCCCTTTAAAGCAATAGAATGGCAAAGCCAATTGAAATTAAAATAGGTTAAATATTATTTCAAGAATAACTGAACCTATATTCTAAACAGAGCCCTGGTGGTACAGTGGTTAAGAGCTAGAGCTGCTAACCAAAAGGTTGGCAGTTTGAATCCACCAGCCACTCCTTGGAAACCCTGTGGGACAGTTTTACTCTGTGCTATAGGGTCACTATGAGTAAGAATAGACTCCACGGCAATGAGTATATTCTAATCAAAAGTAGCTTTGTTAAATATCCATAAATAAAATATTAATGCAGAGATTCTGTCTTTTACACTTGTAAATTTCAGAGAAGCAGGAGAAAAAAATCATATTTTAAAGACAACAAAACTCTTGCTTTAAAAAAGATGTTACATTAATATTTTTTAATCTAATGAGGTCATACAAAACAAGGTACTTTCCCTCAACACATTTATGTACACATTACTGCAGTGAGGGTTTCAGTCATAGAGGCTTAGCTTCTACTTCTACTTCCTTTACTTATTAGCTATAGATCCTAAGTTAAATTATTTAACCCCTCTGAACATCTGTTTAATCATTCATAAAACTGAGATAATAGCACCTAACTCATAGTGCTATAATATTATTTAAAGTAAATAAAACTACACAACATCTTATCAATCACCAAGCCTATACTACTTTCTTAATATTGCATAAGACTGACCATTACTTTCCGTCTCCACTGTATTCAGGTCATATCTAGAATACTATAACAGTCTTCAACAGGTCTCCCATCCTATAGCCTAGATCCCATTCGTAGTCATTTTCTATATTGCAACTGTTAAAATACAAATTTAACTACATCACCTTCAGATTTAAAACCCCATAGGGCAGCTGGTGGATTCGAACTGCCAAGCTTCTGGGTTAGCAGCCAAACTCTTCACCACTGTGCTACCAGGGCTCCCCTTCAAACTTAGTACCCTCTAATACCTCCCCACTGCCTTCAGGATAATGTTCAATGTCTTAGCTCAACTATCAAGGCTCTGTAAGATTTGATCCCTCTTACTTGTCTACTGTTGTCCTATGACGTTCTACCTTTCCTCACATCTTTCCTCACTCTAGCTATACCAGACTGCTTGCAGTTTCTTCAAAGATTCAAATTCTTGCCTCCAGGCCCGTGCATATATACAGGTAATCCCCTGACTGCTGCTGGGGTTTCATTCTGACGACTTCATTGTAAGTTAGTTCTGAGTTAAGTCGAATACCTCATTTTTTTTTTTTTTTAGTTTTCATTATTATTGCCTTTTATTATCAGTATCTAGAAATTCGATCTTTATTTGTCTTTGGGGGTTGGAAACATTAAATATAAATGTACACATATAATGACATCAGCAAATTACACGCTTCTTGTTGTTGTCAGGCGCCATCGAGTTGGTTTTGACTCATAGCGACACTATGACAACAGAATGAAACACTGCCTGGCCTGTGCCATCCACACAATCCTTGGCTATGATTGAGCCCACTGTTGCAGCCACTGCGTCAATCCACCTTGTTGAGGGTCTTCCTTTTTTTTTGCTGACCCTCCACTTTACTAAGCATGATGTCTTTCTACAGGGACTGGTCCCTCCTGATAACATGTCCAAAGTACATGAGACAAGTCTTGCCGTTCTTGCTTCTAAGGAGCACTCTGGCTGTACTTCTTCCAAGACAGATTTGTTCATTGTTCTGGCAGTCCACGGTATATTAACTATTCTTCACCAATACCAAATCAGAGGCAGCAATTCTTCTTTGGTCTTCCTTATTCATTGTCCAACTTTTGCATGCATATGAGGCGATTGAAAATACCATGGCTTGGATCAGGTGCACCTTAGTCCTCGAAGTGACATCCTTGTTTCCAACCCCCCCCCGCAACACTTTAAAGAGTTCTTTTGCAGCAGATTTGCCCAATGCAATGCACCATTTGATTTCTTGACTGCTGCTTCCAAGAGCCTTGATTGTGGATCCAAGTAATATGAAATCCTTGACAATTTCAATCTTTTCTCTGTTTATCATGATGCTGCTTATTGGTCTAGCTGTGAGGATTTTTATTTTCTTTATGTTGAGATTTAGTCCATACTGAAGGCTATAATCTTTGACCTTCATCACTAAGTACTTCAAGTTCTCTTCACTTTCAATAAGCATAATCGTGTCATCTGCAGATCGAAGGTGGTTGATGAGTCTTCCTCCAATCCTATGCTGTGTTCCTCTTCATGTAGTTCAGCTTCTTGGATTATTTCCTCAGATTAAATAAGTATAGTGAAAGGATACAACCCTGACGCACACCTTTCCTAATTTTAAACCACAATATCCCCTTGTTCTGTTCCAATGACTGCTCTTACTCTATGTACAGGTTCTGCATAAGCACAGTTAAGCGCTACAACATTGTATGTAGTTAACAGTAAGGTCTACTAAGAAGTAAAAGGATGATTGTAAGTGTGCTCCATCATAACTCAAAAATGCTGTAAGTCAGGGGCTACCTGTAACCTTCTGTCTGGTTGATTTCTATTCATCCTTCAGTCTCTGCTTAGATGGCATCTTCTGTAGGAAGCTTTTCATGATAGAGTTAAATGTCCTGCATATATTTGTCCACACTACCCCATTTTGGTAGATACAGCACGATATGTGTGTGCATGTATATGTATACATATAGATATACATACATATTTACATATCTGTATTTCAATTTTAACTTTTTTATTTCTTAAAAAAAATTGTGAAACAAATATGTCCAATCACTAAACATTTGTCAAGTGGATCCCAGGAATTAGCATTATATTATTCTTAATATAATTCCTTATATTTGAAAAATTACCCTCTTTTTTTTTTTAATTTCATTTTTGGTGGAAACATACACAGCAAAACCCATTCCCAACAACACCATATTTTAACTGTTTATTTGTCTGTTTCTACCAGTATACTCCTTGATGGCCAATACTATGTCTTATTAACCCTTGGGTTCCTAATTCCTAGAAAGAATGGCTCATACTCTCAATAAATGCTACTTTAATCCACTACTCCTACCCCTATACTATTTTCACCATGTTATACCATTTCTAGGAAACTTTCAATGGTTCCCTACTTCCTGCCTTATCAAGTTTCAGTTCCTCTGCCTGGCTTTTTTTTAGCCCCTCACAATCTGTCCCTCAACTAAATTTCCAATTTTATTTCCCAGTATGCTCCAATATGTACCTTTCTTATGGTCTTATGAATATATTTCTGCCTTAGTTCATGCTGTTTCTCTCTCTTGGAATAGTTCCTCTCTTTTCAGCATCTCTCCAATAAAAAAAAATTCTATCCATCCTTCAAGTGCCCTCTCTTTTACGAAGCCATCTTTGACTACTTTTCTTTACATGTTAGCACTCATAGACTTAGGAGATTTTCTAATAGGAAGGGACTTTAAAAATAAACTGGTCTTACGCTCTCGTTTCCCATGATATATACCTATAGCTACTTCTTATACCACCTAATGCAGTGCTGAGCTCAGAGGAGATGCTATGATTTCTCAACTGATTGATCTTGAAGTGGTTTGTAATATCTAAAAAATGTATATAATCTAGGCCTGTAGTTGTTTGAAATATGTAGACAGTAGTCAGATTGAGGTAGTAGACTATGAAAAAAGAAAATTTAGATTTTGTAAGATTTAGAAAATGGTTAATAAAATAAGTAAATGAAGGGTAGGTGGCACAGGCCCTACAGTTTGTTAGAGGTGAAGATATTTCAGTTGTTCACCCTGGACTAACCTAACCTCACCGATGAAGCCTTTTAAAAATAACTTAGGCAGAAGAATTTTCACTGCCAAATCATTTTTTATCACTGCCGAGTTCAGTTAACTACTCCAGTGAAATTCTCTTAAGTGATAATCAGAACATCATGGGAAGAAGAGGCAATCAGTTCCCTATTATTCTTTTAAAGCACATTCTTGCTTCTCTTCAGTTCCTCTTGCTCTGCCCCTCCCAGCACATTTCTTTTGAAGAATTTAAATCACCTCTAACCTCTTTAAGGCTATACACCAATGAGGTAAGTTAGGTTATAAAACTTGCCAAAATGTACTGCTTCTGATCCTTTCTAATAGACATTTTCCTTGATACTCCCCCTGACTCCCCAACAACAGCTATTTGGCTAATCAAAAACCAATTTACAGCAGACCTTTTTATTCAAATAAATCTGTGATACTTGATAATATTTTCTGGGTAGGCATTTGAAAACCTCTGTATTGGGCCAGAATTTTCCTTTATTTTGTAGCAGGCCAGATCAAATCCTGACCATTTCCTAACTTGCAGCATAGGCACTAGATGGATTTCTGGAAAAGAGTCTCTTGACTTCAGAATATTTTCTAGTGATTCATGTGAGGCCAGAAGCATCATCAAAATAATATTTCTAATATATATGATTCTTGAGGGCAAGGGCTACAGTTTTTTTATATATCCAGTGCCTACCATAATGCCTGGTACATAGTAGACTCTCAATACGGATTGAATGAATGAACAAATTAGTATAAAGACTCTACCTTGTAGAAAATTCATAGTTTCAGATAGAAATAGAACAGATAGCAGTTGTCATCACTATTATATTTATTGAATAACTAATTTTACATGGTGAGATGCTGGAGTTTATAAACAGAATATTAACACCATGCTTGCTCTCTTTAAGAATAAAAACTCTAAAAACAAGCATGAAAAGACTTTAATTCATACAACATACGCTTGCTATGTGCTAGCCACTGTTCTAGCCACTGGGGATATAATTAAAAACAGACAAAACAGACAAAAATCCCTGCCCTTGGAGAGCTTACATTTAAGTGGGGTGACACACAATAAGCAAAATATTATTTTAGATAGTGATAAGTGCTAAGGCAAAAAAAATAAACCATGGAATTGTGGATGTGTCGTGGTAGTTTTGATATTTTAGATCGGTGGCCAGGAAAGGCCTTATGCAGGTGACTTTTGAGTAAATAGATGAAGGAAGAAAGCAAAGACATGAAAAAGAAAGTTATATTCCTGTAATAGCTGGGATAAGAAAAGTAAGGGTGGAAGGAGATAGGGTTGTGTGTAGAAGCGGTAGACCTTACACAGATCCATGTGTGATCTTCTTCAGCATGTAGCAGTCAGTACTGAGTCTCACTGTGGTTACACACCAGTACTTTGGACTCATTCTATGCAGTATGCCTGGACAACCCTGTGGTTTTAATTGGTAGGAAGGCTGAGGGAATGGCTTCTGGATTCAAGCAGAACACAAAATGCACTGCAACTAGTGTCAGGTGGGAGATCACAAAGCCACTTCAGCAGCTTTTGCACGTTTTAATTCATGTAGCCGTATGAAAGATACATAATGCTCTAAGAAATTATTATAATTATTGTAATATAACTAGAAAAAGAAGTAACAGGAAAAGTGAAGCAAGCTGATTTGAGAAATGGAAGAGATTAATGAAGGTTAAGGAAAGAGAAGGTAAAAAAAAACCAAAACAAAAAACACAACCAATAAATAAAAAACAAAAATGAGGAGCAGAAATACCAAGGTCCCAGAGTGGCCTTCGGGATAGGTCCAACAATGAATTTGGAACAAGGCGGTTGTGTGTGTGGTGTGCGTATGGGGACGGGGGAGTAAAAGTGGTGGAGCTTGCATTGATGTGTAAGTTTATTTTGAGGCAAACAGAAGTGCATCCTTAGAGAAAGGGATGGGGGGTAGTAGGAGCGTGAGGTGATTGCCTTGCGCATCAGGAAAGTGTAATATCTTTGACTTCTGTAGTTAAACTGTATTTCCTTGATTTATCAAACCTCTCACTTATTTTTTAAGCATCGTGTTTCATTTTGTTTTAGAAAAGTCACATAAAATTTGCTCTCTGCTTAACAAATGACAGGCCCCATTATGACTTGTGTGCTTGTAGTTATCAGTCATACAAACTGACCTGTGAGTGGGCCACGCATTTAAAAAAAAAAAAGCCCTTTCTCAACATTGTTTTGAAAAAGTTGAAAGGGGAAAGAAATCTCGACTTGGCTATTCAGCTTCTTCCTCCCACAGGTTGTGCTGCTGACTCAGCGCTGATTTCCCCTGCAAATCTGCAGTCTCTGCTGACCGAGGAGAGTGACCTAACTCCTCATCCCAAACACTCAGAAGTCAGGGCAAAACAAGAGTGCAAAGAGCAAACTTTCCCTCTAGCCTACACGCCTGGCTCGGGACAGAAGACTGGCCGGGGCCTCGCGCGCATGCCCAGTCGGGAGGGCGTCTCGAAAAGGCGCGTCGGCGCGGGAAGCACCCCTGCACTGGTTATCCCCGCAGCTAAGGAGGTGACGGCAGCCTCCGCCCGGGTTCCCCCAGAGGTGTCCGCAGCCATTTCGGCCAGCTCCTATTTTCTTGCCTTGGGAGCGTGGTTCCTCCCGCGTTCCACGGGAGCGGGGCGGAGCTGGGCTTTTCTCAGTGGGGTGGAGCCCGACGGCCGAGGGCACCGTTGTTAAAAGAGCTTTCCAAGCGTCTTCCGGGAGCGCGCGCGGGGATTTTCTCCGGGGAATGGAAGGAGGCACTCCTCGAAGAACACACTGCCGGAGAAATTGCTGGGGCAAGCACTCTTCTGCTTCTGCCCTGACCTCTCTGTTTTAAAACTAGCCGCAAGCTAGGGCAGCTTTAACTGCCGTATACGCCCATTAACATTAAGCGCTCTCCCAGCCGCCGCCTCCCCGTCCTGTGCTCCGCTGGCCTACAGGCTTCTCTGAAAATTGGCGCACCCAGGTATCTCCAAAAAGCGTTGGCCTCATCGCCCATACGTCCATTCCAGCTGCTTCTCCGGGAAATTCTCCCCAGTGAGCCGGGCTATCCTGTAATAAATAGAGGCCCGTTTTCTGGGCGTGAGTTGGCGGGGTCGGGGGTGGAGAAGCAAGGCTGAGGGTAGTCGGATGGCAGCAGTTCGAGCTCAGTATGTCCGTGTCCTGCCCTCCCCGGTCCACTCACTACCCCTAGGATGGCCGCCATCAGGCTCCTCCGCGACTGCTGCAGCCAGTCCCCAAACACGCCCAACCGCACGCTCACACTCCAACCTACGGTTTTTTTTTTTTTTAAGGAAGGTACTGAGCATGCTCGGTGGGGAGGGCGGGGTTTTCTCGGGCCGCGCGTCGGGCCCCGCGGTCCTTCGGCCGGCTCGGCGCCTCCGCCGTCAGCCCGCCCGGAACCGCGCCCGGCGCAGGCTGTGCCCGCCGGCTCCGCCCCACCCCGCCCCGTTCCCCGTCGCTCGTCCCCGCCGCGGCCGCGCCGCCTGCAGCAGCAGCAGTAGCAGTAGAACAGCTGCTCCTCCCCGGCGGCCGCCCCCCGCGGGTCCCTCCCTGGCTGCGGGAGAGACGGAGGTAGAGGGAGGACACAGCGCTGCACCGCCCGCACCGGAGACCTTCGCCGCGCCCTGCCGGCTCCTCACCTTCTGGGAGAAACATGGGTAAGTCATCCTTCCCCGTCATCGCCTGACATTTTTCTCTTCCTCGCCGTGTTGCAGGGTAGGAAGCATTTATGGCCCAAAGTTGCCGGATTTCTCAGTTCCATGGGTGCGAGACGGTGGCTTTTCCCCCGGGGAGAGTCGGCGCGCGGAGAACTCACGCCGGGTACCCGGGCTGGGAGGGTCCCGAGTGCGGGGAGGGGTCGGTATGCGGGACCCGACCGCCGCCCGGCTCGGCACCTCACTGCCTCGCCTCCCCTCCTCCATTCTTCCTGCCCGAGCCGGGCACCCCAGAGCCAGGCTCGCCAACTCGCATCATTTACCCCATCCACGTTTCTGTAAAGGCCGGCCGCTACCTTTTCCCCACGTTTCCTGGGCTCGAGGTTCCTGTCCAACCGGGAGAAAGACCACTTAATGGAACTTCCCAGTCAGCATGACATTTTCATATTCTGGGGACTGCTCATCCCGAGGCAGGGAACGTAGGCGCATAGTTGGTGAGGGCGATTTTACAACCTGCATGGACATTTGTTTTCGATGGAGGAGAGCGGACAGCCTCATAGGTTGAAACGATGACTTGTCAGAGGCCACGAGGAGCGTGAGGAAGGATAGAGCCGCTAGATGTTCAATTAGTGTGGGTTAACTACAACGTGCAATATTCTGTGCCCAGTCCATCTTTGTGGTTCATTTGCCTGTTAGCAGGAGACTGCACCTTGTAACATGTTGTTGGTGAACTTACATATTAGTGATTTTTTCTCGCTTTGCTCTGCCTAAATATACCTCATCTGATTTTAGTTATCTTGTATTTATAGTTCATTTCAAGAGGTTGGTTTGGACAAGATGTTTAAAAGCAAATACAAGTTTTATAAAAATACATATAATTTATCCCCCAAATTTTAATCATATTGCTTAACTGTTAAATTCAGTAATTACAGATGAATTCTGTAATATTAATTAAAAGCTAAAGTTGTTTTGAGGGGTGAGTGAGCCGAGGGGATGTATTACTTTGGAATACCATACTTCTGCATGTTCCCCAGTTTGCTTTCTCTCTTGTCAGTCATTGGCATCTATCAGCTGGACTTTCCCCACCCCTTAGTGCAAGTTTTTTAAGCTTGAGATGTGTGGTTCTTTTATCTGTCAATAGAGTTCTAACAACGTATTCAAAGTTAGATTATGGCAACTCAGAATCTTTAAGGAAGTATCTAAATCTAGATATGGTATCACTGAAGATGACTGGAAAAGCAAATGCTCCAACCTCTGATTCAGACCTTTGGCCATATATGAGGAAGAGGCCAGCGTTGCAGGGTGAGATGGTTTGAATGAAAAATGATTGTTGTTTCTCTTTTAATGTAGGTAAAATTGGTATACCGAACAAATTGTAAAAATAGGGTGGCCCATTTATATGTGACAAGCCTTTGTGGTTCAAGAGATTTGAACCCACCCAGCAGCTCCATGGAAGAAAGGCCTGGTGAACTGCCTCCATAAAGATTGTTATTGTTAGATATCGTTGAGTCGACCCCATGTGACAGAGTAGAACTGCCCCATAGGGTTTTCTTGGCTGTAATCTTTACAGAAGCAGATTGCCAGGTCTTTCTCCCATGTAGCTGCTTAACCATTTGTGCCACCAGCGCTCCTCCATAAAGATTACAGACAAGAAAACCCTATGGAGCACTTTTACCCCGTAACACATGGAGTCTCTGTGAGTCTGTGGGCCAACTCCAAAGGCAGCTAACAACAACTACCTTTCTCTAGGAGGAGTTTTAAATAAATACTAAATCAGATTATTGGATATGGTGTGCCTTCCCCTTGAACATACCCCAGTTTTCTTAATTACCAAATCTGGCCTGTGGAATACATTTCCCCATGTTTCAAGGTGAGTTTAAAAAAATCCATTTAATTAAAAATTTAACTTACATGTTGAATCAGCACTTTTTTAGGGTGGAAAAATTCTGTTGTAACATTAGTGAATAAAAATAGTTAAAACAAAATTATTTACTTAAAAATAATTAATTTTGAAAAATTTTGGAAAGGCCGAATATAAACCCATCTTTCACTGTGAGGCCTTCTCAGGTCCCGTTTGATTAAATCTCTCTGTTTCCTCCTAGCACTCTTATTTGTACCTTGTTAGAAGCTTTTTAGCACTTACATAATCTTCCTTACATTAGAGTTGTGTGTGTGTGTGTGTGTGTGTGTGTGTGTGTTTTGCATTTAATCATGAGTGCCAGAAGGTGAAAATCATCCTATTAATCTTTGTGTCTTCACGTTGCTTTTCACATAGTAGACATTCAGTAAATCTTTGTGGAAGTAATTGTTGAACTTAAAACCACATTATCTATTATTTTTAAGTTTTGAGCCTGAAAGTATAGGCTCCAAACAAATATTTGGCTTAGTGGATATTTCAAAGGGGATATAGACGTATAATTGTATTATGCCTCTTTTCTCTTTAAAAAAAAAAAACACGTGGGGTTGTCTTACCCAGGTTGTTTTGAGAAAACCCAGGGAAGCCATTTCCTTCTACATTGCTGCTTTCAATTTTAAGGCGGTGTAGTGTGTGATCAGTAGGTATATGCAATAATATAAAATTGAAAACTTGGAAAGCAGTTTTATATTCTGAGCAAGGAAATTATAAAGATTCATATACACATAGGAGGTGGAAGGCACACTACTAATGGTAGGAAAAAAAGTCACTTTTTAATCTTTTCTTCTGAAGAAATAAGGTAATTTAAAAAATATTCTCATGTGATTGATTTTTCTATATAAGACAGTAAAGGAAACTTACTATATAAGCTTATGGACCATGGCTATTATTTTATGTGTATATTTTATTATAAATTCAACATATATGTAATATTTATTGCATACTAACTATGTGTAGCGTACGATGGGAGACCAAAGATGAATAAGATATTTTTGTTTCAAGTTGTTTATAATCTTAATAGGAAAGATACGATACATGCACACATCTTCCCTTTTAAGATTACAAGCAACTTGAAACAAATGTGTAAGTAATATAAAAGGGCCTTACAGATATTAGAGATTTGGGGATGGAGACAAGGTTTTCAAGAAATGCTGTTATTTGAACCAAATGAAAGGTAGAAGTGGAGACTGTTCATCAGGGTGGGAATGGGAATGAGGAGAAATGACATATGAAGCTAGAAAGGGAACATACCGAGAGTTTTCAGGATATGATTAAATAGCCATGTTTGACTGGAGCAAAAGGTTAAGGAAATAGTGATAGAGATGAGTAAGTATTAATAAAGACAAGATAATAGAGACCTTAAATCCCAAGCTGGACTTGACTTGTTTATTGAGGGACCATTAAACATTATTGTGTAGTTAAGTGATGGGTCAAATCTGTGGTTTAGGAAATTTATTAATTTGTCAGTTGATCATGGAATGGATTAGATGAGAAACTAGAAAACAGTTGAGAGTTGCAATTTGGGTAAAAATGTTTAATGACTTGTGGCAGTGGAGTAGAATTTGCAAATAAATAAAGTACAGATTACTGGCAACTCATTCACTGTGGATTGAGAAAGGTTTTAGTCTGCTCGATAATGAGACTATGGGGTCTGTTAATATGTATTCAGTCCTTTGGAAGAGGAGGCATGAATATTCAATTTTGGACCTGTTGAGTTAGACTTTTTGGTTTGTTATTCAGACGCCCTGCTCCTTGAGGGCAGTGAATTGTCTTACTAGATTTTGCATACATTCTAATACCAATGTCTGGTACATAGTAGCTGTGCAATAAATACTTGTTGACTGGCTGAACCTAGAGAGTTAAGATTTGAAATAGAGATCTGAAAGTTGTCCACACATATCCTGAGATGGTATTTGAAGTTAGGTAGGAGGATGAGAGTCAACAAGGAAAAAAAGAAAACTTGTCCAAGGTAAGAATCTTGAGGAATGCCCCATATTTAGGGAGAAGGAATGGAATGATTTGACACTGAAAAAAGACAGAGAGGTAGGAGTGAAAGACTAGAATCTGCATATGGTTGATTTCAAAAAAGAATGAGTGGTCAACAATGTATATTGCTTCAGAATAGACAGGGTGATAAGGACAGAGAAAAGCCTCCTCCCTAGTTTATATGGTTTGGTTAGGATGGTAACCAAACCAAACCCGTTGCCCTTGAATCGATTCCAACTCATAGCAACCCTATAGGACAAATAGAACTGCCTCATAGGGTTTCCAAGGCTGTAATCTTTATAGAGGCAGACTGCCACGTCTTTCTCCTGTGGAGTGGCTGATGGGTTCGAACTGCTTACCTTTCAGTTAGCAGCCAAGCACTTAACCACTGTACCACCAGAGCTCCTTGTTAATGTCTTACCCAGTATGTTTTCCAAAAAAGCAGCTTTAGGATCTATGGTAGATAAGGAGATCAGTTGTGAAAGGTAAGTAGATGATTAATAAGTGGAAAGAGTTTACTGTGTATACCAAAACCATTGCCATCTAGTCAATTCTGACTCATAGCAACCCTCTAGGACAGAGGAGAAGTGCCCTGTAGGGTTTGCAAGGCTGTAGCTCTTTACAGGATGCAGACTCCCACATCTTTCTCCTACAGAGCAGCTGGTGGGTTCGAACCGCCAACCCTTTCGTTAGCAGCTGAGCGCTTAACCATTGTGCCACCAGGGTTCCTCACTATGTATAGTGTTGCTATATTCCTTACCCTGTTTAAAGAAATGTAAGGTAAGCATAGATTTCTTCAAACATTTTAAAAATGTTACACTTTATGTGGAATGACACATGCTATTTTCTTGCCTGAGAATAATTTGTAATCTCTCCATAGTGCCTCATGTTTCTTTGATGTTTCATTTTCTTATGTCTTTGTAACTTAAACCAAAAACAAATCCATTGCTGTCATGTTGATTCTGACTCATAGCGACCCTATAGGACAGAGTAGAACTGCCTGAGGGTTTCCAAGGCTGTAAATCTTTATAGAAGCATATTGCCAGGTCTTTCTCCTGTGGAGTGGTTGGTGAGTTCAAACTGTCTATCTTTCGGTTAGCAACTGAGCACTTAACAATTGCGCCACCAGGGCTCCTTCTTTGTGACTTACGCATTGCTGTTGCGCCAGTTCTGTCTCAGCGACCCTGTAGGACAGAGTAGAACTGCCCCATAGGATTTCCAAGGAGCAGCTGGTGGATTTGAACTGCCGACCTTTTGGTTAGCAGCTTGAGCTCTTAACCACTGCACCACCAGGGCTCTTCTTTGTGACTTAGTATAGTATAATTTATGTTTTTGCAACGTCTGTTGTACAGAGTGAGTTTAGAAATAATTTTGTAATTTTATACTGTGTTTTGCATATAGAATACTTTTTATTGATGAATGATTTTATCACATTTTATTTACTATCAGACTTTGTGAATTTGGGACTTCTCTAGCTTATATAAAGGAGCCCTGGTGGTGCAGTGGTTAAGCGCTTGGCTGCTAACCAAAAGGTTGGTGGTTTGAACCCTCCAGTGGCTCTATGGGAGAAAAGACCTGGTGTTCTGCTCCCGGAAAGATTACAACCTGGGAAGCCTTATGAGGCAGTTCTACTCTGTCCTATAGGGTCACTATGAATCAAAATTGACTTTATGGTACATAACGACAAAAACTAGTTTATATGCATATGCTTCTAAGTATGCTCTTTAATTCCTCTATGTAAAAATGGCGTGGCGGGGACGTCTGACCTCCTCTAACTTCACAAGGAGGAAGGAGAATCAAGATGAACAGCTCATGACTGATTCCTGTGAGGGGGGAGGTCAGTCATGCCTCCACTCTCCAACCTGTTTACCAGTTCTGACCCTAACTGTCCTTCCCATGGCACTCTACTTCTCTGCTGAGCTTGATAATTCATTGCATTGGCCACACAGAGCTCATAGACCATACTCACAGTTATGGGGCTTGTTAGGGAAGTAACAGGTTACAGTTCAGGTTCAGGAACCCTCAGGATACAGCTCTTCCATCAGGATAGCCTCTTCTCAGCTGTGCCCAAAGGCAGGTCTCTCTTAAGCCCTTGGCCCCTCAGCTTGGCCTCTGCCCTGCTTGGACAAGTGTTACAAACTCTTCTAGCTTTGCTGATAAGTACCCAGAGGCACCCCACTCCACCAGTAAGCCTTGGCCTGAAGGTGCTGAGCTCTAGCTCTGTAGGTTGGAAAACCTAGCTCCACCAAGAGCCTAGAGGCACCTTACTCTGCCAGCAAGCCTCCTTCCCAGAGGCACTTAGCTTTCTTGCTCTGTGAACCAGGAAGCCCACTGTACCGTTTCCTGCCAGTTTCCTGCCTCTGCTGCCACTGTTTCTCTTTTGCCACTTAGGTGTTTCAGCTCTCTTTCTTGGTCTCCTGGTTCCAGGAGCTTCTCAACACAGGGATCCCGTGTCCAAAGGACATACTCCCCTTCTGACTCTTCTTTCTTGATGGAGGTGAGATTCTCTCTTCCTGCCTCTGGGATGGCTTATTTTAAGCCTAGCGGGTAACGAAACTGACCAGTCCCCTTGTTAGGGTTCCATACACCTTATTTGCATGGTCCCACTCCCTCAACAGTGCCATGCCCCTTATTTACATTATTAGCAAGTTACCCAGTGCCCCTGGTAGGCCACAGGCACCTCTTTTGCATAGTCCCACCCAGTCATTTGGTGGGAGTTACAAGACCATGGTGGGAAAGGCCATGTGAAAGCAATCCCGTCACACCACACTCAGTTTTGTTTTTCTCTGTAAATATATATCAGCCTTATAGATAGTCTCTTTCTTTTGCTTGCATCTTTAAGTACAGAAATGGTTTTCATGGATAAATAGTAGGAAAAATACTGTTTTTATTTGCTGTTTGCAATTTCTTTTAGTCAAGATAGGGTGATAAAATGTTTTTGTGAGCTGGTAATCACTAAAATTTATACTGTTAAAAAAGCATAGATAATAGATTGACTATTTCAGTCATTTTCCTTACGTTGTTTTCTTATTCTGTACATGTACACTTTTATTTTTTCATGTGGGAGAAGGGCTAAATTCATTATCCTTGGTAGAGTCCTGTTCTGAAATCTTTAGTCCTCTTATATGCAAAATTATAATAGCCCTAATTCCTTTGGAGAATCAGATAATTTTTACTTTAACAGTAGAATCTAGGAACTTGCCTATTCCTTTGGGGTAAGTAGTGTGGGTATTCTCTCCAGAGATTCCAGACCACCTGAGTTTGTACTTAGCAAATCTGGAGTTATTGGTGGTATGGCCATAAGAATTACCTAATTTATAAATACCCGGACATGAACATCAGGAGGAATGAAGACAGAAGATCCATTCCTTTGAGAACCGCGTATTAACTTTAGATAGTTAAATTTTTTGATAACTGATAAGGAAAATTTTTAATTTAAAATACTTTCCTATGTATTTAACTTGGCAAATAGCTCTTTCTTGTGGAGAAGGAGCAAAGATAAATGAAGACATCAGAATAGATTATTTATAAAGTCTCTTTTGGTTCTAAAATTCTATAATTCTTTGAGACTAAACTTTGAAACATACTCAGTATCATTATGTCTTAAATACATTATGTGCATCCCTGTATAACTATAGTCTATATCCTGTTAGTACCTAAATACGTATCTGGGCTTCAGATCTTTGTATCTAGTAGATTATAAAACATTTCTACATCCGTAGTTAATTCAAACTCAGTGATTTCAATAATACATGATAGGTAGAAATATATCATATAAAATACTTGGTGATGAATAATACAATGAACAACCATAAGTTTTAAACACCTTACATTTTCACAAGCTTTGTAAATTTGTTCATTTAAGCCATTTTCTGTTCCTCACATTTTTACCACCATTGGTTGTAACACATCTTATCAGATTCCACTTCACATTGTACCGAAGTAGTGTTTTCTCAACTTTGCCAGTGTTCTCACCTGTAATTTTTTCATGCAGCATATTCATAGAGATTAATTTTTCAGTCACTTCAAACTCGGCATTAACTCCTTGAATGAACAGCAGCTGAGTAGTATCATTATCTGTCAGCTCATCATTTGCCTTGTTTTTTAGTTGACTGTTGATGTTGCTCCTAACATCCTCAGTCTTCAAGTAACTATCCTCGCTGAGAGGCTAATAGTCTTTAACTAGTTTATTTTTTCTGGAAATAATTTATTTGGTTTGTACAGTCAAATGCAATTGAATTAACTCATCACCTGTTACGGATTGAGTTGTGTCCCCCTAAATTATGTGTTGGAATCCTAACCTTTATATCTGTGGATGGGGTCCTTGGTGGTACAAAGGGTTAAGTGCTCGACTACCAGCTGAAAAGTTGGCAATTCGAACCAACCCAGAGGTGCCTCAGAAGACAGGCCTGGCAGTCTGTTTCCAAAAGGTAACAGCCTTGAAAACCCTATGCAGTAGTTCTTCTATGCACACAGGGAGTCATTGTGAGTCCATGAGGGGGAATTGACTCGATGGCGACTAATAACAAAAGAACTGTGGATGTAATCCTGTTTGGGAACAGTCTCTTTGTAATGTTAATGAGGCTGTATCAGTATAGGCTGTGTTCTAAACCTACACACTTGTGACTTATAAAAACAACAGATTCAACACAGCATGGAAGAAGCATATACTGGGGAGGACATGCTGTCTGAAGAGGAATGAATATATAAGTCCAGGAATTCCAAGGATTGCCAGTTAATAGAAGGTGAAATAGATGAGGGAAGACCTCCCGCTAGAGCTGCGTGTTAAATTTAGAATTTCTAGCCTCCTGAACTGTGAGAGGAACCCTGGTGGTGCAGTAGTTAAGAGCTTGGCTGCTAACCTAACCAAAAGGTTGGCAGTTCAAATCCACCAGCCGCTCCTTGGAAACCCTATGGGGCAGTTCTACTCGGAAACCCTATGGGGCAGTTCTACTCGGTCGTATAGGGTTGCTCACTATGAGTTGAAATGGACTTGAGGGCAACAAGAGTGGTTTTTTGTTTTAATCTTTATAGAAGCAGATCGCCAAGTCTTCCTTCAACGGAGTGGCTGAGTGGGTTTGAATTGCCACCTTTCAGTTAGCAGCCAAGCCCTTAACCGTTTGCGCCCCCAGGGCTCATGTACGGGCGTGCGGATGTGCGCGCGTATGCGTGTATGCGTATATATATATGCATATACACGTGCCCTTCCAGAGGCATAAAATTGCATACACAGAATGCCTCTGGAAGGATACACAAGAAACTGTTAATATTAGTTGTTTTTGGGCAGCCCATTGTTGAGTCGATTCCAACTCAGCAGAACTGGGATATGCAAAGATAATATACACTAAAATAAAATTAAAATAAAAGTGTGTTTTCTGTACCGTGAGAAACTGGAGGACAGTGCTGTGTTGTATTCATCTTTGTATCTTTAGCATCTAGTACAGTGTTTGGTACTTGGTAGGCACTTAGTTCATTTGTTGAATGTACAGAAGTTTGAGAATATCTTAAGCTATTTTTCCCCTTATATAGCTTTCATGACTGTATAGATTATAGTATTGTCCTTTGGAAAGAGCTAATATTCTTAGCTTTTTTTATAACTCCTCATTTTTCTGTGAAAGTTATTTATGTATCTTTGTCAGTTTTGATCTAATCAGGAGACAGAAACCACACAACATGTATCTTGTATGTGTGATAATCCAGGCAGTATCATTTTATGATATTTGATTTTAAAAACTCTTAATGTACTACTAATATATTCCCATGTTAAATTTATCTGTCACATTTATGTATATATATTATTTTTCTCTGGTTGGCATTTTATTACCCAGAAAAGCTGGTATAGCCTAAACATTTGTATATTTCAGCGTATGTTATTTCTCCATGTTACTTATTTGGTTACAAATGAGACTGTCTGCTTTGTACCAATTTTAATGAAATACTGTTTAGTATATTTCTCCACCTAAAGGAAGAGCACTTATTTAGGCCCCTTTTTTCGTTTTTTGGATGCCTGGTGGCACAGTGGTTAAGCATTTGGCTACTAACCAAAAGGCTGGCAGTTCAAATCCACCAGCTGCTCCTCGGAAACGCTATGGGGCAGTTCTGCTTTCTCCTATAGGGTCGGTGTGAGTAGGAATCCACTCAACAGGAGTGGGTTTTGTTTTTTTCATTCTTTAATCTAGTTCTATTGCAAACATTATAATTCAGGGCCTTTACTTCCTTCTCCATCTTTATATTTAATCAGTCACAGTTTTGAATATGTTCTGGTGAAAAATTGTGCCCAAGACTTTTTGAAAGTCTTAAGTAGATAACGCCACATGTTTTTCTGTATCTACTCTATGTGCCACCACCCGTCAGTTTGTCATACTACGGTGGCTTGCATATTGCTCTGATGCTGGAAGCTATGCCACCCATATTTCAAATACCAACAGGGTTACCCATGGTGGACAGGCTTCAGCACAACTTCCAGACTAAGACAGACTTGGAAGAAAGGCTTGGAGATCTACTTCTGAAAATTAACCATTGAAAAAACCCTATGAATCACAACAGAATATTGCCCTGTGCAGTACTGGAAGATGAACCCCCTAGGTTGGAAGGTACTACACAACAGTCACAACAGTGGGCTCAAACTTACAACTATCATTAATATGGTGCAAGATTGGACAACGTTTTGTTCTGTTATACATAAGATCGCTGTGAGTCGGCACCTCTTCAACAGCAACAACGACAACCCCATATAGCCTGTAAAAATTGCAATAAATTTTCAGTTAAAATTTCCTCTTGTTTAAACCATGTTTGTTATCTGTTCATTGTCCAGTGTTCCTCCCTTGTCAGGCATACCCTAGAGTCTAGGGCAGAGGTTGGAGACAGGATATCTCTTACCCTTGAATCTAAATGCCAGGAGCCAAAGTATTTTAGGCAGGTACTTGAGTAGTATCCAGGAGAGTAGTGAAGGTCACAGTTAAGATAGTAAGTCTAAGATCAAAGTACTAATCTAAGGGGCTACATGTAGTATGAGAGCCAAGAAATAAGTAAAATGAGACTTGAGAAATTAGGAAACACTGGATAGTACAGTAAATTAATAGAGTGTTTTCCTGCAAGAATCCTGGCAATAGAATACTGATAGCTGCTTTTTGTGATGTCTCACGTTGGCTTGCAGACACATATAAGGAGCTGGAGCAGGGAAAAATACATTCCATTTAGTTATTTCTATTTTGCTGTTTAGAGAGTTTCTCCTCTGTTATGGACTCAATTAGCTTACCTATATAAGAATGAAATTTGAAAGTATATAGTTGTCAGCATCTTTTGGAGCTACACTTGTGTAAAAAAAAATCATTCTAGCAATTCTTCAACACAGATGTTTGTAATGACACATTACACGTTTTCTCTGACATAGTTCCAGTATAATTCTTAGGTTTCTTTAAAATTCTTTGACAGATGCCATCAAGCTCTGTTGATTTATCTCCAGTGATTTTCTAAGTTGGTTTATTACAGCCTGTTGACCACTATTTCATATGGTAATATCTTAAACCTTTCCATTTTAGAAAACTGTTTAGGGGAGGAACTCACCCTAATATTTTTGGTCAGTTCTAGGACAAGGAATTAATTAGGCTGGATCTCAGTGTGAACTGGTATCTAATAAAAAACACGGTGCATTAACTTATTAGCAACTTGTGTCATTTCATATGTTAAAACTATGTTTGATAGTTATAAAGCAGATAGGTAATTCTCGAATTCTAAGAGAAAAGATCTTTTGGCATGGTGTGAAATAAAATTTTACAAATCGTATCTTGCTCTTATCCACTGTGGTTTAATATTCTAGTTGTGAAGACCATCTATCAGGTCTTTGACCCTTCAATCAAACATGACTAGTAAGACTACAGTGTTTCTGGTTCAAACTAAAATAGACTTTAAATCCATTTAAGGATGAATGAAAAGTGATGGCTTGAAAGTTTTTCTCAGATTTTTTAAACAATTAGAAAGAGGAGAAAATTTATAGTAAATGTAGTTATTGTTTTTACTAAAGCCCATCTTGATAAAAATATTTATATCTCCATCATGTCAACTCACACTGTAATTTATAATAAAAGATACAAGTACAATTAACTCAAAGTAATGTAGTTTGTCAGGATTTGTTAAGTTTCCACTATAGAGAGTGGTGTGAGTATTCTAGAAGAATTTCCTGTCCTTGAAGAATCCCCCATCTAACAGTAGAAATAAAATGAAGGAGTTTTATGAACCTGGAAATGTAAGACTAGTAAAATGAAAAATACAGAGAAATTAGAGCTCTGTAAAATTCTACAAAAATAATTTGTTAAAATTGTTTATGAAATTGAATCTTGGAATTTAATCACTTGACATATAGTTCAGATTGCTTGACATTTAAGGAGGGGTTGATTAAATTCATCTAAGCCTTTATATTTTGTATGAAATCTTAATCTTCTTGTCTGAAGTGAGATGGGTAAATGACATGAGATGTGCAATTATAATGTAGTGAAAATATTATGCGGTGAAAGAGGTATATCCAGTAAGTAGTTGTATAGATAACTGGTTTAATAGGCACAGAGTTAAAGTATCATTGCAGCCTGGAGAACCATGTAAAATCCGTTTGTGTGAATAGGTTTGACTGCATGTTGAAGTAATTAATGAAGATGGAAGCTTCGTTGCTAATTGCTGTTGAGTCAGCTCCAACTCATGGTGACCTCCTCCCATGTAAAACAGAACAAAATGTTGCCTAGTCCTTTGCCATCTTAATGATTGTTGGTATGTTTGAGCCCATTGTTGCAGCCATTGTGTCATTCCATCTTACTGAGGGTTTCCCTCACCCTCGCAGGCCCTCCACTTTACCAAACAGGATGCTCTTCTTCAGCGAGTGGTTCCTTTTGATGACGTGTCCAAAGTAAGCAAGTTGAAGTCTCGGACAATATTCTGTGTTCCATAGGGTTTTCCTTGGCTAGTTTTCCGAAGTAGATCACCAGGCCTTTCTTTCTAAGCTGTTTTAGTCTTAAGACAGATAGAAACTTTGTTATTAGTTGCCATTTAGTCAATTCTGACCCATGGCGACCCCACGTGTGCAGAGTAGAACTGGTCCATAGGGTTTTCAAGGCTGTAACCTTTTGGAAGCAGATTGCGAGACCTGTCTTCCGAGTTAACCTCTGGGTGGGATCAAACCGCCAGCTTTCTGACTAGCAATCAAGTGCCACGCAGGACTCCAGATAGAAGCTAAAAACCCAGACCAAACCTGTTGCCATTGAGTTGATTCCGACTCATAACGACCCTATAGGACAGAGTAGAACTGCCCCATAGGTTTTCCAAGGCTGTAAATCTTTTATGGAAGCAGACTACCACATTTTTCTCCTGTGGAGCAGCTTGCAATTCGAACCACCAACCTTTTGACCTTTTGGTTAGCAGCCTAGTGCTTAACTACTGCATCCCAGGACTCCCTAGGTAGAAACTAGGAGTGCAGAAATTACTGAAATTTAGTTTGGAGTGCTGTCATTAAATAGAATAGTTTAGAACTCTTAATTTTGTTTCTCTTTAATTATTACAAATATTTCTAATTCTCCTAGTGTTGTCGGAATTGTCGTTGAAAGTAAGTATGGCAGATACGAACTTTGAACAGTTACGTTTTTGTTCTTTTTACCAAGTTGAGTGTATATGTGTTCACTAAAAATACGTGGTGTTAAGTAGATTCTTGTTAAGTTGTGCTTCTGTGGAACTTAATCTTGGAAACTAAAGAAAATGGCCCATTCATATTAGCTTCATATTATCTTTCTCGAATCTCTCTTTTTTTTAAATTTTATTGTGCTTTAGGTGAAAGTTTACAACGCAAATTAGTTTCTCATTCAAAAGTTATACACAGATTGTTTTGTAACGTTGGTTGCAATGCCCACAATGTGTCAGCACTTTCCCCTTTCCACTCCAGATTCCCTGTGTCCAGTTGTCCAGTTTTCCTGTCCCTTCCTGCCTTTCATCTTGCCTTTAAGGCAGGAGCTGCCCATTTGGTCTCCTATACAGTATTTAATTGAACTAAGAAGCGTGTTCCTCATGTGTGTTACTGTTTGTTTTATAGGTGTGTCTAATCTTTGGCTGAAAAGTGGGCTTTGGGAATGGCCTCAGTTCTGAATTAGCAGGGTGTGGTGGGCCATAGTCTCAGGGATTCCTCCAGTCTCTGTCAGACCAGTAAGTCTGGTCTTTTTTTGTGAATTTGAATTTTGTTCTACATTTTTCTCCCACTCTGTCAGGGACCCTCTGTTGTGATCCCTGTCAGAGTGGTCAGTGGTGGTAGTCGGGCACCATCTAGTTCTAGATTCAGGCTGGTGGAGTCTCTGGTTCATGTGGTCCTTAAGTCCTTTGGGCTAATATTTTCCTTGTGTCCTTGGTTTTCATCATTCTCCTTTGCTCCGGATGGGATGGGACAAATAGATGTATCTTATATGGCCTCTCGCAAGCTTTTGAGACCCCAGATGCTACTCACCGAAATAGGATGTAGAACCTTTTCTTTATGAACTGTGTTAATGCTAATTGACCTAGATGTCTCCCGAGACCATGGTCCCTAGCCCTCAGCCCCAGCAACTTGGTTGCTCAAGGTGTTTGGATGTGTCTGGGGAGCTTCTGTGACTTTGCCTTGATCAAGTTGTGCTAACTTCCTTTATATTGTGTATTGTCTTTCCTTTCACCAGAGTTGACACTTGTCTACGATCTAGTTAAAAGATTTTCCCTCCCCATCCCTCCCCTTCCTCGTAACCATCAGAGTTTGTTTTTTTCTGTGTGTCAGTCTTTCCTTGAGTTGTTAAAATAGTGGTCTCATACAATATTTGTTTTTTTGTGATTGACTTATTTCACCGAGCGTAGTGTTCTGTAGATTCATCCATATTGTGTTTTGTGGATTCAACATGGTTTTTTATTGTTGAGTAGTATTCCATTGTGTGTGTGTACCATAATTTGTTTATCCATTCATCTGTTGATGGATCATATTCTTTTTAATTTTCAAGTTCTTTATTCTGTGACCAAATAGTAATTGTGAAGGTGATAATAAGTGGTTAAATTTTAAATATTTTGTCAAAGCTCTTTGTTGTTTTTTCCTCTCAGTTAATATTTTGACAGCAAGCATCTATAGTAGCAGCAGTAGCAATTGAGAGGCATGCTTGATATTTTTACTTACGTTTCTAGCTTGCCAGGAAATATGTCTGTTTCTTCTGGTTTCACTGTGTGTATATGTGTGTTTATATGAACATACCCTCCACAACTCCACCCCAGGAGTCCTGGAGGTTTGCAGCAGTATTGAAAGCAGAAAGGAAAATTTTCTGTATTACATTTTAAGCTAAGACAGTGAACTTAATTAGTAGGCCATGAAAGAATAGAGTTTGGAACTATTTTCTTATTTGAGCTTGTCTTGGAGGCTGGTCTAAGAATTAGAAAAGAAGAGATAACGTGATCTCTGTTTGCTGATGTGAACAAAATTAAATACATATATGAAGGAAGAACATGTTTCCAAGCTTTCTAGCATGGATGAATTAGATGTTGGGAAAGTAGACTCAGGTTCCATAAGAGTCAGAAACAACATGTACTCACTCTAGCAATAATAAGAAAATTAGAGGAATTAAAATTTATTTTTAAAAATTTTGGGGGGATAATAATCAGAGGGGGCTTAAATCCTTTGTTGATCTGTGAGTTACTCAACTAGCAGGAGCATTACAACAAACAAATAAATTTTAAAAAGTTTTCTTTTTTTTTTCCTTCATTCATGGTATAGTTTAATGGAAGAAGCAATAGACTAATTTGTTTAAGGTTCTGGATTTTAGACCTGGCTCAGGACTAACTTTGCAAACATATATTAAACACAAAACCAAATTACAATATGCTAAAACTGAAAATATTGCAATTTTTAAATACAGTACTTTACACTGGTCATACTAGCAAGAAACAGTCATTTCTTCCTACCCTACTAAAAAAGCTTTTAAAATAACTTCCATTGTATCAAATTTTAAACCTTTTAGATGAGTACAACATAATATTCAGGAGAGATTGTTACTATTTCTAGCTCCCTAATCCCATTGTCCCAATCGAATTAATGCCATTCATTTTTGAGATGAATTTTAAAATCTCTCTTTCGTACATTGCATGCATTCTAGGGGTTTGAAAACCCCATTAGTATAGGAATCTTTTTTTTTTTTTTACATTAAATGTGGATAATAATGTTAGTATATAACTTTGTTATTAGAAATTCACATGAAAATTTTATTAGCTTCAATAACAAGAAACTCTTTAAGCCTTTTTTTAAGTGAGAGCATTTCTGTTACTGAGTGGCCATATATTTAGAAAACATTGAGCAACATTTTAAAGGGCAGTAGAAAGGTCTTGAACTTTTTTTTTCAGTTTTGCGTCTACTTTTTTCACTTTACAATATATCATGAGCATTCTCCATTTTAGTAATTTGTCTTTGGGAAGCATAACTTTTTATTTGATTGAGTGACAGTCTCCCTGTAGGTTAGCAATAAAAAAACAAACAAACAAAAAACCGTTGCTGTCAAGTCGATTCTGATTCATAGTGACCCTATAGGACAGAGTAGAACTGCCCTACAGGGTGGTCTTGAAGTTTTTTTGTGTGGGTGTGTGTGCTTTAGGTGAAAGTTTACAGAGCAAATGAGTTTCTCATTCAGCAGTTCATACACAAGTTGTTTTGTGACATTGATTGCAATCCCTGCGATGTGTCAGCAGTCTCCCCTTCCCACCCTGGGTTCTCTGTTTCCATCCTTCCATTTTTCCTGTCCCTTCCATTTTTCCTGTCCCTTACTGCCTTCTTATCTTTACTTTTGGGCCGGTGTTACCCATTTGGTCTCGTATACAAGGTTGAACTAATCACGTTTCCTCACGTGTTATTGTTTGTTTTATAGACCTGTTTAATCTTTGGCTGAAGAGTGAACTTCGGGAGGAAAGGTCTTGAACTTTTACAAGTCCAGTTAGTAATACCTTTTCATGCCCTTGTCTCCTAATGGGATTTTTCATGAATACTGGTATAGTTGTGCAAAGATTACAAACACACATTTAGCTATCTATCCATCTATCTCTCTACTAGTATATAGCAAAGTGATAGAATTGACTAACATTTAAAAATATATAGTATATTTTAGATTCAATAATCTTAAAAATAAAGCAGCCATTTCTGGATAGTATCTGTGAGGAAGACAAACTCTGAAAAATATGCTACCACAAATAGCATAAAGAATTTCAGGACTTTCTAGCTTAATATGACACTGTCTTGTGTTGAGCCTGGCTCGTTCGGACTATCTTTTACCCATCGTCAAGTATATTCTTTGATGATGGTGATGATCTTAAGTACTTTTATAGTCAAGCTATTTAAAAATAAAAATAACCTTTTCCGTCACTTTTTCTTAGATTTATATTAAAAAGAAGAGAGAGGAAAAGTTCTCTGATAACTGTAAAAATTTAGGTCTTATTAAAATTTTTCCATAGCAATATACCAGTAAATAATTTGTGTTTCTGATTTATAGAAGAGAGAGGTTGGAATGTAAAGAATCTTTGGTGGCAAATGGTATACAGGATTGTAAGAGAAAGGAATAGAAGTAGTTTGGCAAGGTTGTTTGAAAGTTCTAGCAGCAAAGTATATCTTTATATATCTTTTTTTTAAAAATTGTGATTTTTAGGTGAAAGTTTACAGAGCAAAGTAGTTTCTCATTAATGTTTATATATCTTTAAAAAGGACTTTTAGGAGAAAACATTTGGAATGATGGCTAGCTAAATCAGTGGTATCAACACTAGTGATCAGAGTTATCAGAAGTGGCAATCAGATTTTATCCACAGGAGTCTAAAAAGTGGTGGTTGTTTATATTGATAGGTAGCCGGATAGAAGTAAAGGCAGGAAGGACAGAAGGAAAGAGAGCATACCATCCTGATACTCTAGTGGACGTGCGTATTACTCAGAAAAAGGGCTCTCTAGGCAAAACCAGGGGTCATACAACATTAAAGAAGCAGTGAGAGAAGGAAGATCTGTTAAAGGCTGAGAACAAATGCTCATAGACTGGTGTTTTGAAGTTAAGAGAAGATGTTTCAAAAAAGGAAAAAGTGATTTAAAAAGTCCATTGCTGCAGATATATCAAATGAGAGGATTGAGAAAAATTCATTGAATTTGCCAAGATATCATTTAAGGCCTTTGCCAAAGTAGTTTTGATAGATTTTTAGAGGACTAAAGTTTTAGAGGCTAGATTGTAGTTTTAGAAATGATTAAGTGGTTAAGTGGTAAGAGACAGATTAATAACCAAAGTAAACTTTGCTTTAATCTTTTGAAGATGCCATGGTTTCTTTCACAAGACAAGCTAGATCATGCTGTCCTTATATAGGAAAGAAACTGCTGTTTTAAGAGAAAAATACGTTTATTTTGGTTATTAGTATTTCTTAAGTACTGGAACCTCCGATGGAAGCTACTGGTTTCCCTCTACCAGCCATAAACTGAGAAATTATTTATTAGAACAGTTTCATTGTCTTAATCATAAGTAATATAAAATACAGAAATCTGAATTTACACAAAAAACAATTTGGTGGTAATGATTCACTACTTAAACTTACCGTCATGGTTGGAGGGGGTCTAAAAGTAATACCCTCTCTTTACTCAAGTTCAGAACCAATGGAGATAGAAGCAAATGAGTCATCTAATGGAGTTCAAAATATGTTCTTTAAAATTGACAGTGTAGAGTGGAATACAAGGCTTATTCCTATAGTCACAATGGAATTGCTAATATTTCACTGCCAAATTAAATATATACTGGTCTTATCACTGCACAGCTGGACAACCAAAGGTATGGAAGAACAGAGAATTCTTGCCCCGATAAGCAGACCCGATTGTAAAAGAGCAGGAACCAGAAGGGACTGAGCCATGTACACACATGCATGTGTACTTCTTCCTCCTAAACTTATAATCAGATAAATCATTATTCTCCCAGAGAATGAAGGTGGTGGTGGCCAGTTTCTGAGCTCTATTTTATTAAGTGTTATTGTAATGGAAACTCTACTGTGAAGAAGCTTGAAGCCAGTGGGTATGGGCTTCCTGCCCTAATCATTTTACCTTCCAAAATATTCTTTTAAAATTGAGGTATAATTCATATACAGTAAAATGCACAAATTTTAAATGTACAGTTTGATGAGTTTTGACAAATGTGTATATTCACGTAACCACCACTCCAGTCAAGGTATAGAATGTTCCAACACTTTATTTTTACATGTGGATTCACAGTAAGATTACTGGTGGCATATTGGTTCAGTGCTTGACTGCTAACCAAAAGGTTGGCTGTTTGAACACACCCAGTGGCTCCCCAGGAGAAAGACTTGGTGATCTGCTCCCCTAAAGGTTACAGCCTAGAAAATCTATGGGGCAGTTCTACTCTGTCACATGGGGTTGCTGTGAGGTAAAATCGACTCGATGGCCCCCAACAACAACATTATTTATATTTCTGATAATATGGAGTGCACAGTAGATACTTAACAGGTAACACTTACCTTCCCTGCCAGCACACTTTGGTTCTAAAGTATGTGATACAAAGGATGGTAGCTAAACAGCTTTCTGCAAATAATTCATTCCCTTAGTCAATTCATTGAACAAAATTAAGTCATCTCTTATGTACTAAGTGATGGGGGTATGCAATGAGTATATTAGATATGGCCCTCATAAAATATAGCAGGGGAACGTAAATTAACAATTAAGCAAAATATATATATATAATTACAGATTGTGAATAGTGCTGTGAAGGGCAGGTGCAGTGATAGAGAATGAGCCTGGAGGCCAGGGAAGAGGAGACGACTTCGAATAGGCAGGAATGATCTCCAAGGTGGTGACCTCTAAGCTGAATCTTGATGAGAGGAACCAGTAAGTTGAAGAGCAGGGGAAAGAACATTGTAGATGGAATAAAGAAAAGGAGTGAATTAAAAAAGCCTTAGATGCCAGTGGGAGCCCTAGTGGCGCAGCGAGCGGTTAAGCATTCAGCTGCTGACCAGAAGGTTGACGGTTTGAATCCACACGCTCCTTGGAAACCCTATGGGGCAGTTCTACTCTGTCCCATAGAGTTGCTATGAGTTGGAATAGACTTGACGGCAATGGGTTTGGTTTTGGGTTTAGATGCCAGTGTAGGTGTATTAGTTTTGTAGGGCTGCCGTAACCAAGTACCACAAAACGTGTGGCTTTAAACAGCAAATTTATTACCTCACAGTTCTGGAGACTGAGCGTCCAGGGTGTCAGCCATTTTGATTCTTTCTGAGGCTTTGAAGGAGAACCTGTTCCAAGCTTCTTTCCTGTCTTCTGGTCACATAAGGTCCTTTGTCTATCTTTCTGTGTCTGTTGTCCCTTTTCATAAGGACAGCACTCAAATGGGATTTAAACCCACCCTGGTCTGGTGTGAGGACAGTGGTAGTTCAGTGGTACATTCTTGCCCTCCATGCAGGAGACCAGGGTTTGATTCCTGGCCAGTGCACCTCGAGCACAGCTACCATTTGCCTGTCACTGGAGGCTTGTGTTTTGCTGTGATGCTGATCAGGTTTCAGTGGAGCTTCCAGACTTAGACTAGGAAGACAGGCCAGGCGATCTGCTTCTGAAAATCAGCCAGTGAAAGTCCTATGGGTCACAACCGTCCAATCCTGTTGTATGTGGGGTCGCCATGAGTCAGAGGCCAACTCTACGGCAGCTGACAGCAACAACTGCTACTCTGCTATGACCTCATGTTAGTCTATTTGATAACATCGTCCAAGACCCTGTTTACAAACAATATCATATTCACAGGTACCAGCAATTTAGAACTTCAACAGATCTTTTTTGGGGGGACGCAATTCAGTCCATAACAATAGGTATCTGGGAGGTTAGGGCAGGAAGAGTATCTTTGATAAAGTGAGAAAGCAAGTTGAGAGAAGAAGATTGATTTGGAGGGAAGATGATGTATTTAGTTTTGGACTTACTCAGTTTGTCATATTATGATATATACAATGGAACATAGCCTCACTTAATGATGTAAGACTAGTTTAAAGAGAGAAGACAGGATTGAAATTACATTTGGAGCTATGAGCACTTAGATCAGTCAATGTGTGCTGATTGAGTGACTCATACATGTTGCACTGCAGTTTTCAAAATAATTTCTTTAGAACTTTCTATTCATTTTGTTTTTTGTATGTTATATCTCATGATGTACCAAGCATTACATTAAAATATTTATTTTCAAATTATCCTCTAGTAGAATCTAATACAGTAATCTACAAGTAAGTTCTCATTAAGTACTCTGGCGGAGCAGTAGGGCATATTGATGAAGAGAACCATGGAGTCAGAGTACTTGAGTTTGAATCTTGGCTCTGCCAATTGCTAGCTTTGTGATTTTGAGCAAATTTTGCCGCCTTTCTGTGCTTCAGTCTTAAACTGCATTTGATTAAAATGAGGCAAATAATATTACAGTTTTTGTAAAGGTCAAATAAGTGCTTAGATGAGTGAAATGGGGATAATAAGAATATATTTAAACTTTACCAGAGGATTGACGTGCAGACCACATAAGGCAGTACATTTAAAGTATACAGCTACCCAAACAAAAAAAAAAACCCATTGCCATTGAGTCGATTTCAACTCATAGCAACCCTATGTAGGGTTTCTAAGGCTGTAAATCTTTACAGAAGCAGACTTCCACATTTTTCTCCCATGGAGCGGCTGGTGGGTTTGAACTGTCACCCTTTTGGTTAGCAGTCAAGCACTTAACCAGTGCACCACCACGGCTCTGCAGTAGTACCCACTAAGTCTTAACTGCTTTTATAACTTGCTGACTGATAGTTTTGATGAATTGCTGTACTTTGATTAACATCTTATTTTTTTCCTCAGTATAATGATAATTTTTATCACTTTTAATAATATGAATTTAGTAGATCATGTTATTCTTTATGTCAGAAAAATCAATGTAATACTGATTTAAGAAGATTTACCAAGTATATCTGAGATAGATGTGCTATAACTTCTTTTTAGTGTATAGAAAAAAAGAGATACATATGGATAGTTTTCTTTTTCTTTAGGAAAAAAAATCAATTTCTCCAAAACTATCTGGCCCTTCTTAAGAAAATAATTATAAATGATAACCTGAGATTTTTAATACAGAGTAGGTTTAGGATTACTAGATTAGTCACAGATCGTATTGGATATAACTGGAGCATGTTAGTATTATTTGATGTAAAATTTTAAATTCCTAGATTGACGCAGAAAGTAAGATATCTCTCATTTTTATAACACAGGGTTTCATATTTTAAGAATTGTCATCAGCTGGCAATGTGCAAAAGTCTATTAAAACTTATACATTACTTTGAAGTGAGAAAATGCCCGAAATTCTAATAGTAGAGCAGTGATTATCTATGAGTAGACTGTGGACCCCTTGGAGGTCCTTAATATCTCTTCAGGGCATCCGTGAGGTCAAAACTATTTGCATAATAATATCAAGACATTGTTATTTTTTTCACTGGATTGACATTTGCACTGACATGGTGCAAAAGCAATTGTGGGTAAAAACTGCTGGTGCTTTAGTGTGCACAGATCAAGGAGCCCTGGCAGCGCAGTGGTTAAGCACTCTGCTGCTAATGAAATGTTGGTGTTTCAAACCCACCCAGTGGCTTTTCAGGAGAAAGACCTGGTGATCTGCTTCCATAGAGATTACAGCCAAGAAAACCCTGTGGGGCAGTTCTACTCTGTTACGTGGAGTCACTATGAATTGGAATTGACTTGATGGCACCCAACAACAGCGGGACCAAACTGTGCTAGTAGTCATTGGAGTCTTCACCATCACATATTTGAAGTAAAATAATATGTGTGTCACTTAAGAATGGCTATGAGGAAGCAGAAAAAAATTATTTTAATCTGTGTCATGAAATGGGAAGTATACATACAACACTTCCACTGCATAATGAAGTCTGATGGTTGTTTTGAAGAAAGGCACCTGTACAGTTGTTTAAGTTGTGAGTTGACGTAGGCACTTTTTTCATGGAATATCATTTTTATTTGAAAGAACTAACAGACGTGGTTTTTCTTACTTGGGTATTTGGCAGACATTTCCTCACAAATTAATGAAGTTGTCATTTTAAGGAAAACAACTGAGAGTATTTTTTGTTGCTGATAAAATTGGAGCTTTCGATGAAAAATTAGAATTTTGGAAAACTTTTTCTGTTACCTTGAACTTGATGGCTTCCCAATACTAAAAGACTTTTTTGATGAAATTGGTGGTGATATTAACAAAAGATATTTTGAAATAGTACAATGAGATGTGTCAGCTTTTGGAAGATCTGCAGAACTCATTGACTTAATATTTTGCAAATGACCAGTGTATGATGATAAAATCTTGCATGTATAAAGGATTTAAAATGCAAGAGACCAATGGATATTAATATAACAGTTGCAAAAGTTCATTGATATGGTTTCAGACTTCACATGGCAACCAGCCTTAAGCAGCTATCACTTGCTTTGGTGTAGTATCAAAGAATATCCACAATTATCTGAAAGACTGTTAAAGTACTCCTTTGTTTTTCTTCTGTGTGTATGTGTGAGGCTGGATTTTGTTCAACCAAATTAACACCTCCAAAAAGATTGAATACAGAATCAGATATGAGAACCCAGTTATCTTCCATTAAGTCACACAATATAGAGATTTGCAAAAGTGTAAAATGATGCCACTTTTCTCATTATATTTTTTTCTTTTGGAAATATCGTTTTCACTGAAAATATTTATGTTAACATGTAATGGGCTTATAATTGTTATATTTAAATGAATTACTAAATATATATCAAAAAGTCTCAATTTTAATTTTTAATATGTTAAATATCAATAGGAGTAATTAACATAAATAGAAGCTCTTTGGGGTTCTGAATAATTTTTAATAGTGTCAGGGGGTTATAGAGTCGCTTTGAGTTGTAACTGACTCAATGGCAGCGGGTTTGGATTTGGTTTGTAAAGGGGTTTTGATAATCTGTGGTCGATAGGAGTCTGCTTATAATTTAGGAGGAGAGCATAGCTTTATAATCTAAAATATACAGATTTGGGCTTAAAGCAATACTTTGATTTGGCATATTTCTCAAATGGCAGTGTTGAAGTAGGTTTTTCTAGGCATTGCACACTTTGTATTATTTGATGTCATTTTATTTTGAAACTTTTCTGAACCTTTATTTTCATTTTGTATCTTTAAAATACATAAGTTTTGGAGGACATTTAGTTTTTCTTGATTGGCCTTGGCTGGTTTTCTAAACAAGTTTAATAAGGTATAAAAATGCTGAAAAAGATGTCCTGTCACAGTCTGTGGAATGTTACTGGTGTCTGACACATACAGAATGAATATTTCATACTTCAGTTAGATGGATAAAATTTTGTTTAAAATTTTTTCAATAAATGTAGTCCATTTCCATTTTGGAATACATGTAGGGATTAATTCAGTATAACTGGAGTCTTCTGCTTGGCAGTGGTAACTCTCTATCCTTTTATCATACAAGACAGTATAACTGGAGTCTTCTGCTTGGCAGTGGTAACTCTATCCTTTTATCATATAAGATATGATGTTATCAAGTTGGTGAGTTTTCTGATTTTTCTTTTTTCTATAAGCAGATAATCTCAGTGACACCTTGAAGAAGCTGAAGATAACAGCTGTAGACAGGACTGAGGATAGTTTAGAAGGATGCTTGGATTGTCTGCTTCAAGCCCTGGCTCAAAATAGTAAGTTCCATTATGTTTACTCAAATGTCAAACAAAAGAATCAAATCAGCAAACGTTCAGAAATTGGTAGTTTAGCACATAACTTGAATTCTATCTCTGAATACTGTGGTTGTTTTATATGTTCCAACCTCCCACCCTCTGCCCCTCTCCCCCCCGTACCTCTTTGCCCCCGCAAGGTGTACAGAAAGCCAAGTTGATGGGCGAAAGAAAGAAGGAATTGATTGGTGGTGATGACATTAGTACCAGTCCCAGAGGGAGGTTATTGTTTCATTCCAAGCAGACAAGCATCATAGTTGTTTTTCTTAACACTTGTGTTTGTGCTTTAAAAAGAAAGACAATGTGTTTATGTGTAGGGAGGGGAGAAGAGAGAAGAAGAGACAGGGGGAGCTTAAAACACTTAAAAATTTTTTTCTGAGATCTTACGGTCACTTTTGGTACAACTTTACTTTAAAATAATGTGTTTATGTATAGATTCAGTTGGAAGGAACCATCAGCAATTAAAAAAAATCCATTAAAATTGAGGTAAGACTTGATCTTTGGTGTTTTGGTAAATTATACTAGAGTTAGAAATCATACAGCTCTTTATTGACTAACACATTGTATTATTGCATTTGATGTATCATATTTCTACTCACTAATTTCCGTACTGTCACAGTGAATATAGAAGTACAAGTGATCTTCATTTGTTCCCTTAATTCTACTTGTTCCTGCTATGGTTTGTCCTGTACTTGTGGTTAATTATGCCATTGTCTTATCCTGGGACTAATTATGTATCTGACAAAGAACTCGGGAAAGTATGTATTGTTAAGGTTTCAGTTTCAAGCAGTCAGAGGTATTTGTCTTCCTTCCTCCCTCCCTCCCTCCCTCCCTCCCTCCCTCCCTCCCTCCCTCCCTCCTTTCCTTCCTTCTTACCTCATTCCCTTGTTCCCTCTGATTTAGAATATCTTAAATCCATCAAAAAAACACATTTTAAAGCTAGTTTTTAAAATTTCTAGTAATTCTCTTTGATTGTGAGATTATAACTCTATCAAGCAATTTAATCTTAGTAGTAACAGAAGGGATTTGAAACCAGGAATTCAGTGAGAGCATCTAGATAAGGCTCAAGGTTTAAAAGAAAAAGGAAGACAGGAAGGAAGAATGTCTAAGGCTGTGCTGCCCATTAATGTAGACACTAGGTACATGTGGCTATTTAAAGTTAATAAAATTAAAATTAAGTTTCACAGTCTTATTTCTCAGTTGTTACATTTGCTTTGCCAGCTACCTTATTGGGACACACAGATATAAAATATTTCCATGATCAGAAAAGGTTCTTTTGGATAGCACTGGTCTGGAGGACTAGAAAGAACAACGTAATAATCTGAGTTTTACAGTGCCTATATAGGCAGCTTTACATAATAATGCAGTTAGTCTAAGTAAACTGAGTACCTCAGATTTATATTTTTCAAGAGTTGTCTATAATTTCAGTGGTCCCTTTTTTCCCTCGATGTTAGACAAAAGTAGAATTCCTGTATGGGCCATTTGCTTCAGAATCCGAAAGACAGAGTATTTCCTTGCTGATACGTAGAGGGTTGCTCAGTCTTCTGTTGGAACGACTGGAAGACAGAGATGAAGAAGGAAAGGGAAGAAAGAAGGAAGCAAAAGTTTATAGCTTTTTGAAGAGCAGATTCAAGAGATACTAGCAAGTATACAGTTGCTGGATTAAATTTCAGACCCAGTATGGGAATTATTCCTTGAACCTTTGTATGAAAAATGGTCTTGAAATTGTATGTTATGAAATGTTAAGGTCAGATAACCATGAGGTGTTAATGACAACAACCCACTATCAATTTAACTAATGACTCTCCAGGGGGAAACAAAAGGAATATGTCTTCTTATGAATTTGTTACAAAATCATCAGTGTCCTCGCTAGTTAACATAATGTCTCATGTCAGCTGAAATGAGAATTTTACATAGGATGAAGGAATGTAGTAGTTTCCTAAGGCTTCTGTAACAAAGTATTGCAAATGGGTGGCTTAAAACAACAAATTTATTGTTTCTAAAGAGTACTGGAGGGTAGAAGTCTGACAGGAAGGTGTCAGCAGGGTTAGTTCCTTCTGGAGGCTCTAAGGGAGAATCTGCTCCATGCCTCACTCAGCTTTTGGTGGTTGCCAGCAGTCCTTGGCGTTCTCTGGCTTGAAGATGCATCACGCCAATCTCTGCCTCCATAATCACTTGGCCTTCTTCCCTGTGTCTTACTTGTATCTCTTATAAGGATACCACTGATTGGATTTAGGGCCTAAGTCTAATCCAGTATGGTCTCATTTTAACTTTTTTACATCTGCAAAGATCCTACTTCCAAATAAGGTCATATTCACAGGTACCAGGGCTTAAGACTTCACTGTATTGTTTGAAGGAGGACAGTTCAACCCCATACAGGGAATTGATTTAGACATGTAATTTTGATATAGGAATAATATCTATCACTGACTGTGTACATAGCACTGGCCTGGTTATCTAATTTAATCTTTCTTATAGCCCCATGAGTTAGACATCAATATTTAAAGGATGTGGAAACAGCTTTAGTGAAGTTACTTACTTTGCTCTGGCAGAATCCAGTCGAGATTTGAACTCTTCATTGACAGAATAAAAAAAATCACATTCTGAGAAAAGTGTAATTTTTTGCTGGGTTTATGACTATGAACTTAATTTAAGAAGCTAGATTTTAATATTGTTTGTTAATTTTTTGCTTTTTAAAATTTTTATTATTAAAGATGGGGATGATATGTAAGCTTTTTTTCCCTTGAGCTATAGACTGATCATAGATATTTATTTATTGGTATTTATTGATATCTTTTATAGAACTGGTATCTTGTTTTTAAACAAGTAAAAATATACCAGTAGGATGTTTATTTTCTACAGTTGTCCTTACTTCCCTGAGTAAAGTGATTGATCCATTGCTACCTCTCTTCTCTTCAAAAGGTAAAATTATAAAATATCCAACTTAGGTGAATCTGTTTGTGCTTTTCTTATACAAAACCAAAAAACCAAACCCATTGCTGTTGAGTTGGTTCCGACTTAGTGACCCGATAGGACAGAGTAGAAATGTCCCATAGGGTTTCCAAGGAGTGGCTGGTGGATTTGAACTGCTGGCATTTTCTTTAGCAGCCATAGCTCTTAACCAGTGTGTCACCTTAATTTTAGATTTCCATTACACATATTCCCATCTTATTCTTCTACAGAATGGAGAAATTTTTCTTTCTTGATCAGGTGCAGCTACATGCAAACAATGACATTTTTAGTGTCAGATGTTTTAGCTAAAAATGTCGTTGTTTGCATGAAGTTGCACCTGATCAAGAAAGAAAAATTTCTCCATTCTGTAGAAGAATAAGATGGGAATACGTGTAATGGAAATCTAAAATTAAAATTTGATTTTACAATCTACTAACCTGTCATTGGAAAGAATATTTCTGAAATTAAAGAAATAATGCAATTAAAATATTTATACCATAGAGATCTGGTATATTTGAATTATTCATTATGACTGATTGTAATCTGAAATGAAAACTTCGATTTATGACTTCAGAGTGATTTTTTTTTTTTTCTTTTTGGAAATATTCTATACCAGTTGTCTTAGAATTGATTCGGACTCATGGGGATCCCATGTGTGTCAGGTTGGACTGCAATCCATAGGGTTTTCAGTGGCTGATTTTTTTTTTCCCTGGAGTAGATCACCAGTCATTTCTTTCAAGGTGCCTCTAGGTGGACTCAAACCTCCACCTTTTGGTTTGGTGTTAACCATTTGTACCACCCAGGGACTCCTTGGTAACATTAAATATGGTATTTATTTTATGGACTCTTTCTATTTTATAGAAAACATTACTGTAGGAAAGCATTTTGTTTTAAATCTCTGATCTTAATTAATATAGAGGCATTCGTTCACTCATATAAATACTTGTGATCTCAGTTTTAAAATTTTTTAGTGAATACTTGAAGGCCACCAGCCGGGAAATCAGCCCCTGTTTATTCTATTCTGTTTTGATTCAGGTTATGGTTAGGGAATTCTCAGTAAATGCTTGTGGAAATTGTAGTGTGGTTACTCTATTTCATGCTTATTTGAAAATTTCAAACAATAGGCCACCTGTTTTGTCCCTAGATATTAAGACAGGACTTGGTCATCAAGAATATAGTATCTATATATCACCTACTACTAAATGTAAATCAAAAGCCCAAAGACACAAAAACTTAACATTCTATTCATAATTAAAACTCTGTTCCAGTCTAAGGGAATGAGGACCATGTGCATTGCTGTGGGAACCACATAACAATGCCGGCTTAATCATAGGTACAGCTTTAAACTCTTTTCCTGAAGGAGTAGACTGTTTTTCTCTGTCTCATCATCTCATATACCTTTGTGTTTTAACTTTACTTAGTTACTTGCTTGATGACACTTCCTATTTCGTACAGAAGTCACATAATAGCTTACATTATTTACCATAGAATAATTCTCTAATAGAACACAAGTTTTTTACTTGTCTTTATAGGGAAAAAAGTTTATCTAGGTCCAAAGCTAAAAGTCAGATTCTTAAATGTATATCATAATACCCACTTACTGGTTGAATTGTTGTTTTTTAAGCCCACTTACCTGTTGAATTCTCAGGTTACTGTTTATTTTGTTCTATTGATTTGTTGGCTCCCTTCTAGACTGTAATGCTGAATATGCCAAATAATACTCATAAGCTGCTAATGTAGATTACTCCATGAATGGTCTCTTACCAGTAAAAACTTTCTGTTGTCATTTTCTTTTAGTCTGCTTTATGTCTTCAGTATTTCTAATACAGACTTCAGGTAGCAGAATTACTTCCTAAGTCAGAGACATTGGAACCTGTTATCAAGTGCTTTTTTCAATGTTGTTGTTAGGTGCCGTCAAGTCGGTTCTGACTCATAGCAACCCTATGTACAAAAGAATGAAACAGTACCCGGTCTTGTGCCATCCTCACAGTCATTGGTATGCTTGAGTCCATTGTTGAAGCCACTGTGTCAGTCCATCTCGTTGAGAGTCTTCTGCTTTTTCGCTGACCCTCTGCTTTACAAAGCATGATGTCCTTCTCCAGGGACTGATCTCTAGTGATAATATATTCAAAGTATGTGAGACGTAGTCTCGCCATTCTTGCTTCCAAGACAGATTTGTTTGTTCTTTTGGCAGGCCATGGTATAGTCAATATTCTTTGACAGCACCACAGTTCAAAGGTGTCTGTTCTTCTTTGGTCTTCCTTATTCATTGTCCAGCTTTCACATGCATATGAGATGATTGAAAACACCATGGCTTGGGTCAGGCGCACCTTAGTCTTCAAGGTGACATCTTTGCTTTTCAACACTTTAAAGAGATCTTTTGCAGCAGATTTGCGTAATGCAGTGCGTCTTTTGATGTCTTGACTGCTGCTTCCATGGTTGTTGATTGTGAATCTGAGTAAAATGAAATCCTTGACAACTTCAGTCTTTTCTCCATTTATCATGATGTTGCTGATTGGTCCAGTTGTGAGGATTTTCGTTTTATGTTGAGGTGTGATCCATACTGAAGGCCGTGGCCTTTGATCTTCTTTGGTAAGTGCCTCAAGTCCTCTTCACTTTCAGTAAGCAAAGTTGTTAATGAGTCTTCCTCTAATCCTGATGCCACGTTCTTCTTCATGTAATCCAGTTTCTCAGATTATTTGCTCAGCACGCAGACTGAATAGGTATGGTGAAAGGATACAACCCTGATGCACATGTTTCCAGAGTTTAAGCCATGCAGTATCCCCTTGTTCTGTTCGAACAACTGACTCTTGATCTATGTACTGGTTCATGCTAAATCCATAATCACTAAACATGGAATATTGTTGCTGTTTTAATGGAAATAAAAGTTATTTTATTCTGCTCTTTTGTAGTAGTATCTAGTCTCACTTTGTTTTTTTACCCCAATGTATCATTGCACCACAGAAACAATGTGTTTCTTTTGCAAGCTGAATTCAGTATATTGTTCATCTTCCTTCTATTTTTTTTTTTTGTATTATGTGTCCCTTTTAGTTATTGTGTCTATTTTAGTTGGATCCATTGTCCATGAAAGCTTATGACTGTTGCTCATCTTTAATTACCAAAGGTTCAGTTTTTACCAAATAAAGGTAAGACTTTGAAAGCTATGAGACACTAGACCAAACTAGAGGAAATAGTCAACTAAAAAGACATTGAGAATTTCTGATGAGTTAAGACTCATGAATTACCATAGAATAGTGGCAGCCACCTAAATCTCAGTCTCTTTACACATTGTCTGAAAAACCATACAGATCAACAAAAAAAGCAAATAAAGTTAACTAACCATAGCCTATGTCTTTAGTGTAACTAGAAGACTAAGAACTTTAAACTATTAGAGATAAAAATGAATATCCAAATCTAGCAGACTCAGCTTCAGAGCCTACATGTGTGAGAGAGTTCAATGAAGACTAGAGAGCACATGGAAAAGAGGAGAGAGGAATAGGGAACCAGGAGCCTAGAGGTGATGTTGTAGTTGTTGTTAGGTGCCATTGAGTCGGTTCCAACTCATAATGACCCTTACACAGATTATATTGTCTCTAGAAACAGACTCCCACGTGTCTGTCAGTTTGTCGTACTGTCGGGGCTTGAGTGTTGTGCTGCTGGAAGCTATGCCACCGGTATTCAAATACCAGCAGGGCCATCCATGGTGGACAGGCTTCAGCTGAGCTTCCAGACTAAGACAGACTAAGAAGAAAGACCTTGGTCTACTTCTGAAAAGAATTAGCCAATGTAAACCATATGAATAACAGCAGAACATTGTCTGATGTAGTGCCAGAAGATGAGCCCCTCAGGTTGGAAGGCACTCAGAAGATGACCGGGGAAGAGCTGTCTCCTCAAAATAGAGTCAACCTTAATGATGTGGATGGAGTCAAGCTTTCGGGACCTGCGTTTGCTGATGTGGCACAACTGAAAAAGAGTAGAAACACCTGCAGACATCCATTAATAATTGGAACGTGGAATGTACGAAGTATGAATGTGTGAAGTATGATATCCGTAAACATACAAGGAAGAGCAGTTAACACCACTATTATTGAAATTTACGCACCAACCGCTAAGGCCAAAGATGAAGAAATTGAAGATTTTTACCAATTTCTGCAGTCTGAAATTGATCAAATATGCAGTCAGGATGCATTGATAATTACTGGTGTTTGGAATGTGAAAGTTGGAAACAAGAAGGATTGGTAGTTGGAAAATATGGCCTTGGTGATAGAAACAGTGCCAGAGATGGCATGATAGAATTTTGCAAGACCAGTGATTTCTTTATTGGCAATACCTTTTTTCAGTAACATAAATGGTGACTGTACACATGGATCTTGCCAGATGGAATACACAGGAATCAAATTGACTACATGTGTGGAAATAGACGATGGAAGAGCTCGTATCATCAGTTAGAACAAGGCTAGGGCCAACTGTGGAACAGAGCATCAGTTGCTCATATGCAAGTTCAAGTTGAAGCTGAAGAAAATTAGAACAAGTCCACGAGAGCCAAAGTATAACCTTGAGTATATCCCACCTGAATTTAGAGACCATGTCATGAATAGATTTGACGCGTTGAACACTAATGGCTGAAGACCAGATGAGTTGTGGAATGACATCAAGGACATCATATGTGAAGAAAGCAAGAGGTCATTAAAAAGACAGGAAAGAAAGAAAACACCAAAATGGGTGTCAGAAGAGACTATGAAACTTGCTCTTGAGCGTCAAGTAGCTAAAGCGAAAGGAAGAAATGATAAAGTAAAAGAGCTGAACAGAAGATTTCAAAGAGTGGCTTGAGAAGACAGAGTAAGGTCTAATAATGACATGTGCAAAGACCTGGAGTTAGAAAACCAAAAGGGAAGAACACGCTTGGCATTTCTCAAGCTGAAAGAACTGAAGAAAAATTTCAAGCCTTTAATTGCATTATTGAAGGATTCTACATGGAAAATATTAAACGATGCAGGGAGCATCAAAAGAAAATGGTATAGTGACACAAAGTCAGTATACCAAAAAGAATTGGTCGACATTCAGCCATTTGAGGCTGTAGCATATGGTCAGGAACCCATAGTACTGAAGGAGGAGGTCCAAGCTGCACTGAAGGCAGTGGCGAAAAACAAGGCTTCAGGAATTATGGAATACCAGTTGTGGCGTTTCAACAAAAAGATGCAGCTCTGGAAGTGCTCAGTCATCTATGCCAAGAAATCTGAATGACAGCTACCTTGCCAACCTACTGGAAGAGATGCATATTTAGGCCTATTCCAAAGAAAGGTGATCCAGCCAAATGCGGAAATTATCAAACAATATCATTAATATCACACACAAGTAAAATTTTGCTGCAGATCATTCAAAAGCAGCTGTAGCAGCACACCGGCAGAGAACTGCCAGAAATTCAAGCTGAATTCAGAAGAGAATGTGGGACGAGGGATATTGTTGCTGATGTCAGATGAATCCTGGTTAAAAGCGGATACCAGAAAGAAGTTTACCTATGTTTTGTTGACTGTGCGGAGGCATTAGACTGTGTGGCTCGTAACAAATTATGCATAACATTGTGAAGAGTGGGAATCCCAGAACACTTCATTGTGCTCATGAGGAACCTGCACGTAGATCAAGAGGCAGTCGTTCGAACAGAACAAGGGGTACTGCGTGGTTTAAAGTCACAGTAGATGTGGGTCAGGGTTGTATGCTTTTTACCATATTTGTTCAATCTGTATGCTGAGCAAATAATCCCAGAAGCTGAACTATATGAAAAAGAATGTGACATCAGGATTGGTGGAAGACTCATTAACAACCTGCATAATGTGGATGACACAACCTTGCTTGCTCAAAGTGAAGAGGACTTGAAGCGCTTACTAAGATCAAAGACCACAGCTTTCAGTATGGATTACACTTCAACATAAAGAAAACAAAAACCCTCACAACTGGGCCAATAAGCAGCGTCGTGATAAATGGAGAAAAGATTGAAGTTGTCAAGGATTAAATTAACCTATTCTCAGTGTCTTTACTATAGTTACAGATGTTTGAACTAGAAGCTAAAGATATGGGCAGTATCATGATAGTTTTTACTTTCTTAAGTACTTGATAGCCCAGATGAGTTGTATTTCCTCTAGACAGCTTTTGTATATGGTCTAAATGCCTTTACTCTTACAATTCAGATTTCCTGATTACCTATGTGGGATTGTAAAACAAAGAAAATTAAAGTTTCCCTATGTGGCTGACTTTGTAATCTGTAATAAGACACTTGGGGAAACAATAAAAACTTGGTGGATCATTGTTTTTCCTAATGGAAGCTCTTTGTAAAATACAGCAGGTATTCTTGTTATTGTAGTTTATTTATTCGTTTTATGCTTAATACTTTTTTATTTGATGTATGGTATGAGGATTGAATGTATGTATGGCTGATGTATGGTCGGCAGTTTGAATCCACCAGCTGCTCCTTGGAAACTTTATAGGGCAGTTCTGCTCTCTCCTATAGGGTTGCTATGAGTCGGAATCAGCTCAACAGCAACGGGTTAGGTTTTGATTTTTGTATAAGGTTCTGATTTTTTTTCTAGACAAATTTTGTGAATCTTTTTAAAATTTTTACTGTTTTCAACTGTTCATTATATCAGAAATTTTAGAAATACTTTATCACATTCCTGAAAAATATTCTGTTAGGATTGTGGTAAGCCATAAATTAATTGGGAAGAATTGAAAAGTTCTCAATATTTAGTCTACCAATCAAAAAATAAAGGTTATATCTTCTCTTTTTCAACTCTTCTTTTTATGTCTCAGTAAGATAATATAGTTTGGTTAATATACTTTCAAAACATTTTTTGCTTAAAGTATTCCTAATTATTTCACATTTTTTGTTGTTGTTAATGGATTTTTTTTCCCATTATAACTTTTAAGTGGTTATTACTAGAAATCAGTTTGAAAGCTAGATGATTTTTGTATTTTTATTTGTATATTCAGTCACCTCTTGAACTCACTTATTAAAGTAAACTTTTAGCTAATTCACTTGGGTTTTCTAGATATGAAATTATAACATGTACAAAGAGTGATGTTTTTATTTCCTCCTTCCCTTGTAGCTGTTTAACTGTGACTTATTGTGTTGGCTTGAACATCTAGCAAAAAGTTAAATACCAGGGATATGGTTAATATCTTACTTAGTTTCTGATATTAATGACAAGGCTTTTGATGTTTCACCATTAAATAAAACACCTCTTGATTTAATGTAAAAGTTCTTTTTCATGTTAAGGAAATTGGCTTTTTAGTTAAAGATTTTCTTAGAAAATCAAGAATGTGTAATTTTAAACCATAAATCCCTAGCCTAGTCAATTAATATTAAAAATAGTAAATCTCTACCATTTTTAATATTATGAAACTTGTTTATAACAAGTATTGTTTGTTGGAAGTATTAATGTTAGGGGTAGTTTTATAATTTCAGAGTCAAGGTCATTTAGGCTACTAGTGAGGTTTAATATAACTTATACTTCCTTGGGTATTCAGGGACAAATATTGACCTAATGGGAATTAGTAGATAAAGAATAATTAAAATAATGTGAGTATATATATTTTAGAGTGAATGATTATTAAATGGTCTAATAAGCATTATAGCAAATTTCTTGATTTAGTAGTGAACAAATAGAAAAGTAAAAGTGACTATTTGTCACATTGGAAAGGAAGACCTAGCCTGTCATTTCTAAGAGTGGAATTTACTGATACATCTAAAGAAAAGAGAGGAAGAAAATTGTAGGAAAAAAACCATATACCTGTGAGGGCGACACAAAAAGAGAGAGCGTTTAAATTGTTTGTTTCCTTGACATTTTTTCTTAGTCCTGTATTCCTAAAAACAGTGAAGCAGAGTATGATTAAATTAGAATGAGGAGGAAGAAAAAAACGCAGAGAAGTCCAAGTGACAGGAAGAGGAAGACAGGATGCTAAATAATACTATTAAAATTAGAGGTGGAATTACAGTGTTTGTAGTGTTTTTACTATGATACTTCTAGAGCTGTTTAGCTCCCTTGTCTCAGGGTCGGGGAAGGTGTTTTTAATCAGAGTATCATTTAATCTTACAGTTTGTAAGAACCTTATTAACCCAGTATTCAGGTAGTAATTCTTTCTGTCATATCCTTAGCAAATGGTTATTCAGCCCTTATGAAGAGCTCCATTTTATAGGAGGGGATCTGTTCCTAAGATTAGAGAATAGTTTTTAATATTCAGTTAATTTTTAATATTCAAGGTTTCTGTAAGATGAATTCATTTTTGATGCTTATGATTTTCTTTTCCCATAGTTAGTATTGTGCATCTTTTCTACTCGTTGTACTAAAGGAGCAAACAGAATGTTTTCATTTGGCTCATAATAGCTTAGTTATAGAGTGATCATCTTTTCTTTCTGATGTGTGCATGTGGGAGGGATAATATGAAGATGAGGTAATTTTCTACAATGATTTCTGCAGGTTTAAAAGAACATTTTTGCATGTGTTTGCTTTTGAAAAAATACATTCTAAAACCTGATCAGCCTAATGCAAAGTGAAAACTTTAGTTTTTACATGAACTAGTGATTGGTATTTCTACAGATTATGTCCTTTTTTTTTTAAAAAAAATAATGTTTTGTTGTGTTTTCAGTGAGAATTTACACAGAAAATTAAGTTCCCATTTGACAATTTCTATACGAATTGTTTAGTGACATTAGTTAATTTTTCACAGTGTGTCAACATTCTCTTTATTTTTTCCCTTTTTTTATTGTACTCTAGATGAAAGTTTACAAAACAAACTAGTTTCTCATTGAACAGTTAGTAAATTAGTACACACATTGTTTTGTGACATTGGTTGCCCACCTCACGACATGTCAACACTCTCCGTTTTTCAACCTTGGGTTCCCTGCCAGCTTTCCTGTCCCATCTTGCCTTCTCATCCTTGCCCCTGTGCTTGTGTGCCCATTTAGTCTCATTTTGTCTACTTTCTCTTTAATTGTGTTCTGGTGGTTCCATTTCCAGTGCTCTAGTTTCCCTGCTTCCTCATCTTCTCGTCTTTGCTTTAGAGTAATTGTTGACGTTTTGGTCTCATTCAGATGATTTTTTAATGAAGCACTGTACTCATGGATAATATCCTTTATTTTGTGTGTCGATCTGTTATTTTGCTAAAAGGTGACCCAAGGGGATTGTTTCAGTTCAAGATTTAAAGAGTGATAATTTCAGGGAGTCCTCTAGTCTCAACTGGTCCAGTAAGCCTGGACTTTTTAATAATTTGAGTTCTGTTCTGTATTTTTCTCCCATTCTATCAGGGTCCCTGTATTGTGCTCCTGATCAGAACTGTTGGTAGTGGTAGCCGGGCACCATCTAGTTCTTCTGGTCTCAGGGTAGATGAGGCTGTGGCTCATGTAGGCTGTTAGTGCTGTAGACTAGTTTCTTCTCTGAGACTTTGGTTTCCTTTTTTCTCTTTTGCTTCTAATGAGTAGAGACCAGTAGTTGTATCTTAGATGGCTGCTTACAAGCTTTTAAGACCCCAGACACTACTCACCTCACTAGGATACAGAACGTGAACTTTGTGATGCCAGTTGACCGAGTTGTTGCATGAAACTAAGGTCCTAAGCCTTCAAACCCAGGAAACCATTTCTTGCAAGGTGTTTGGTTATATCTGAGGAGTATCTATAATTGTGTTCTCTGTGAATGTATATGCATGCGCACACATGTCTAAACATTCACATGCATATAGATACTTACGTCTGTGTGCATATATGTGCTCATTTGTATCTGCCTGTATACTTATATGCCTGTACACCTGCATATGTGACCATATACTCGTTTTTTGGTTATTGTTAGTGCTGTTGCCAAATTATATGCGTCATATTGTTTAGCACAAACATCTTTTTCTCTTGTGTACATCTTAATGACATTGTTTACTTCGGTCAAGCTGTGCTTGAATATTTCCATTCTTCAAAATTCTTGATAGAATTCTTAAAATATAAGACACTCAATACATGTCAAAATTATCAGCAATTTGACTTCTAGTTTCTGGTCTGACATGTAAAGAACTTGGAGGTTATCATTCTCATCCTAACAACTAGAAAAAGGCTGAATAAACTGAAAATCAACGGCTCTTGTTAGAGCCATCAAAAAATTGTGGTCATAGGGCAAGCATTACCCCAAAACACTTGTGAGATAGGCAAATACAAAGAATCACAGCTTTACTGGAGCCAGCAACTGGTGGGAATACATAAAGAGTAACTAATTGCTGGAGACTGATCGTGGACTAGCTTGAGAAGTAAAATCTCCTGGGGGCCCAGACTTAAGGGGACTCCCACACTTTCAAGAGTTTTACTTCCAGGAGGCCTATCAGGTTGTCAGTGGGGAAGGTGAGAGAATTTTCTCCTGCTTCCTACAGTGTGAGGGGAAAAGTAAGCATTTGGATAAATGCCCAGAACATTCTATTTTCCTTAAAGGCCTGCCCTCAAGATAAACTGTTTTACCAGAGCCTAACGAACTTGGGTTTTACCAGAGCTTACTTGGCATGGGAAGGTTCCTAGGTGGTACAAATAGTTCACGCTCAACTACTAACCTAAAGGTTGGCAGTTCAAACCCACCCAGCAATACCACCAAAGACAGGCTTGGCGATCAGCTTCTGTTAAAATTATCCAAGAAAACCCTATGGAACAGTTGTACTTTGTGACACATGGAGTCACCATGAGTTTGAATTGAGTCAGCTGCAGTGTTTTTGTTTTTCTGTTTTTAATTTGACTTGGGGGAAGGGAAATACCTAACTCCAGCCCCCGGGAAGCACTTGGGAAGGTGACAGGCCAAGGGCACTGGCCTACTAAAAGACTGAGACCTAATCATAGGATTACAGAACATTTCCCCTCCCCCATACCTTACCACCACCTCATGGAGCTCCTGTGTAGTTAATGAGATTACGTCTGAAAGATCTGCAAGGCTCAGATCTATTTAAAAAGGCGTCTCTAAGGAATCCCAAAGAGAACAGGGGAGACAAAAGCAAAGACACTAGAGGAAATTTTAGCCTCTGACAAGTACAGTTATTAAAAAGAAAACAAAAACCAAACTGGTTGCTATCAAGTTGATTCCGACTTACAGCAACCCTATACGACAGAGTAGAATTGCCTCATAGGGTTTCCAAGGAGAGGGTGGTGAAATTGGTCAATGTTCAGCCATTTCAGGAGGTAGCGTGTGATGAAGAACTGATGGTATTGAAGGAGGAAGTTCAGGTTGCACTGAAAGCACTGGCAGAAAATGAGGCCCCAGGAATTGGCTGAATACCAATTGAGATGTTTCAAGAAATGGATGCAACACTGGAAGTGCTCATTTGTCTATGCCAAGAAATTTGGAAGACAGCTACCTGGCCAATTGACTGGAAGAGATCCATATTTGTGCCCATTCCAAAAAAGGGTGATCCAACAGAATGTGGAAATTATGGAACAATATCATTAATATCACACACAAGTAAAATTTTGCTGAAGATAATTCAAAAGTGGTTCCTGTAGCAGAATATCAACAGGGAACTGCCAGAAATTCAGGCCAGATTCAGAGGATCTTATCAAATGAATCTTGGCTGAAAGCAGAGAATACCAGAAAGATGTTTACCTGTGTTTTATTGACTATGCAAAGGCATTTGACTGTGTGGATCATTACAAATTATGGATAACATTGTGAAGAATGGGAATTCCAGAACACTTAATGTGCTCATGAGGACCCTGTGCATAGACCAAGAGGCAGTCATTTGAACAGAACAAGGGATACTGTGTGGTTTAAAATCAGGTGTGATGGTTAAGGTTGTGTGTCAACTTGCTGGGCCAAGATTCTCAGTGGTTTGGCAGTCATATGATGTGATTTCCACGATGAGATTTGATATAGTGTGATCACCACCATGATGGGATCTGCTGAGTAGCGAAAGGGAGTTTCCTTGGGCATGTGGGCTGCATCAAATATAAGTGGACATTCTGGCAGAGCTCATGGGCTTTTGCTCACTCTGGATCCTGCAGCTGGCTCCTCGTTCATCTGACCTCTGGTTTTTGGGACTTGAGGTAGCAGCTTACCTGCAGTCTTGCCTGCTGTCTTAGTAATCTAGTGCTGCTATAACAGAAATACCACAAGTGGATGGTCTTAACGAAGAGAAGTTTATTTCCTCACAGTTAAAGTAGGCTAAAAGTCCAAATTCAGGGTGTCACCTCCAGGGGAAGGCTTTTTCTCTCTGTTGGCCTTCTCTTCGGTGTTCTCCCGGACTAGGAGCTTCTCTGCATAGGGACCCCGGTCCAAAGGACACACTGTGCTCCCAGCACTGCTTTGTTGATGGTATGAGGTCCCCCAACTCTCTGCTTGCTTCTCTTTCCTTTTATCTCTTGAGAGATAAAAGGTGGTGCAGGCCACACCCCAGGGTAACTCCCTTTACATTGGATCAGGGATGTGACCTGGGTAAGGGTGGTATTACAATCCCACCCTAATCCTCTTTAACATAAAATTACAATCACAAAATGGAGGCCAACCACACAATTCTGGGAATCATGGCCTAGCCAAATTGATACACACATTTTTGGGGGGACACAATTCAATCCAGAACACCTGCCAGTCTTGGGATTTGCCGATCTTTGCAGCCTGTGAGCAAGAGCCTTGCTCTCTGACCTGCTTATCTTGGGTTTGTCAACCCCTGCGGCTACATTAATCAGGAGAAGCCGCTATCCTGACCAGTGGCCTTTGGACTTTACAGCCTCTACAACTGACTGCCCCATTTCCTTGAGATAAGTCTCTTTCTATATATATTTATACACTTTAATGGTTTTGCTTCTCTAGAGAACCCAGCCTAAGACATCAGGAAAGGTGTGCATCAGGGTTTATCCTTTCACTGTACTTAATCTGTATAATGAACAAATAATCTGTGAAGCTGGACACTATGAAGAACACGGCATCAGGATTGGAGGAAGATTCATTAACAACCTAGGATATTCAGATGACACAGCCTTGCTTGCTGAAAGCTAAGAGGATTTGAAGCACTTGCTGATGAAGATCAAAGACTGTAGCCTTCAGTATGCATTACACCTCAGTGTAAAGAAAACAAAAATCCTCACAACTGGCCCAATAAAGAACATCATGATAAATGGAGAAAATGTTGAAGTTGTGAAAGATTTCATTTTACTTGGATCCATAGTCAACATCCATGGAAGCAGCAGTCAAGAAATCAAATGATGCACTGCACTGGGCAAATCTGCTGCAAAAAACCTCTTTAAAGTGTTAAAAACAAAGATGTCACTTTGAGGACTCAGTGCACCTGACCCAAGCCATGGTATTTTCAGTCACCTCATTTACATATCAAAGCTGGATAATGAATAAGGAAGACGGAAGAATTAATGCCTTTTAATTATGGTATTGGCAAAGAATATCGAATATACCATGGACTGGCAGAGAACAAACAAATCTGTCTTGGAAGAAGTACAGCTAGAATGCTCCTTGGTAGCAAGGATGGTGAGACTTTGTCTCACTCACTTTGGACGTGTTATCGGAGGGACCAGTCCCTGGAGAAGGACATATGCTTGGTGAAATAGAAGGTCAGCAAAAAAGAGAGGGGCCCTCAGTGAGATGGATTGAGTGTGACTGCAACCAATGAGCTCAAACATAGCAAGGACTGTGAGGATGACACAGGACTGGCCATTGTTTCATTCTGTTGTGTGTAGGGTTGCTGTTAGTCAAAACTGACTTGACGACACCTAACAACAACAGCAACATGATGAAATATGCTGTGGGCTCTAATGGAAAAAGTGGACAGTATGCAAGATGAGATGGGTAATGTAGGCAGATAGATGAAAACTCTAAGAAGGGAATTTAAAGGAAATAGTAGAAATTTAAAAGTACCATAACAGAAATGAAGAATGCCTTTGATAGGAGGGAGGAATTAGGAATACTCAGTTATAATGAACCTGCACTACCTTTAAAGTGGTATACTGTTATTTGAAAGTAGACTTAGATTAGTTATAAATTTGCAAATTCTCTTGTAACCCCTAAGAAAACTTTAAAAGGAAATATAACTGATACACTAAGAGAGGAAAGAAAGTAAAATCATATAAAGTACTCAGTTAAAACCAGAGAAAGCAGACAAGTGGAAGACAGAAAAGAAAAAAATGAAACAAAAAAGGAAACCAATGAATAGAAAAGTTACAAATATGGTAGATAATAGTCAAGCTATATTAATAATTACTTTAAATGTGAACGGTCTCAGTGCACCAATTAAAAGATAACTGACAGAGTAAAAAAAAAAAAGACAAGTCGCAAGTATGTCTGTAAGAAATCCAGTTTAAACATAAAGACACAAATAGATTAAAAATAAAAGGATGGAGGAAGATATACCATGCTTACACTAATCAAGAGAAAGCTGGTGTAGTTATATTGATTTCTGACAAAGCAGACTTCAAAGCAAAGAAAATTATCAGGGATAAGAATGGGGATTACATATTGATAAAGGGGTCAGTTCTCCAGTAAGACATATCAATCCTGAATGTTTATGCACCTAACAACAGAGTATCAAAATACATAAGACAAAAACTAATAGAAGGAGAAATAGACAAATCCATCATTATAACTGGAGAGTTCAGTACCCCTCTGTCAGTAATTGAAAGATCCAGCTGGCAAAAAATCATTAAGGATATAGTTGAGTTGAACAGCACCATTAATCAACTGGATCTAATTGACATTTATGTAATACTTCATCCAACATCAGCAGAATACACAGTCTTCTCAAGCTCATATGAAACATTTACCAATGTGGACCTCATTCTGGGCCATAAAAGCACCTTAACAAATTTACAAGAATGCATATCATAAAAGTATGTTTCCAGACCACAATGGGATTAACTAGAAATCAATAACAATGGTAGATGGAAAATCCCAAAATATTTGGAGTTTAAACAGTATCCTTCTTAATAAAAACATGGGTCAAAAAAGAAATCTCAAGAAAAATTCAAATATATTTTGAACTAAATGAAAATTAAAAGTTATCAAAATTTTATAGGATGCAGGAAAGGCTTTACTTAGAGGGAAATTTATGTCATTGAATGTATGTATTAGTAAAGAAGAGAAATCTAAAATCAATAATTTAAACTTCCATCTCAGGAAACTAGAAAAAGAAGAGTAAATTAAAGTCAGCAAGAAGAAAAGAAATACTAAAAATTAGAGCAGAAATCAATAAAATTGAAAAAAGGGAATTAATACAGAAAACTAGTGGAACCAAAAATGGTTCTTTGAAAAGATCAATAAAATTGATAAACCTGTAGCCAGAGTAACCAAGAGAAATAGAAGATACAAATTACTAATATTAGAAATGAAAGAGGCGCATAGAAATTAAAAGGATAATAAAGGAATATTGTGAACAACTCCATGCCCAAGAATTTGATAACTTCAATGTAATGGATCAATTTCTTTAAAGATACACTCTATCTAAACTCAGGAGAAATAATTAATCTGAATAAGCCTCTACCTGTTAAAAAAATTTTTGATCAACAATTAATAACCTTCTGAAACAGAAAGTACCAGACCCAGATGCTTCCTTCCAGTGAAGGAAGAAATGATACCAATTCTTTACAATCTTTTCCAGAAAATAAAAGTAGGGAAAATTCTTCCTAAGTTGTTCCGTGAAGGCCTGCATGACTCTCATACCAAAATCAAAGACATTACAGAATAGGAAAATTACAGACCAGTAACTATCATGAGCATAGATGTAGAAATCCTCAACAAAATATTAGAAAATTGTATCCAACAGTGTATAAAAAAATTGTACACTGTAACGGAGTGACATTTGCTCCAGGTACTCAAGGGTGATTATCAGCGCTTGAAAATCAATTAATGCAGTCCATCACATCAGTAGGCTGTGGAGAAGAATCCTAGCAGCATCTCAGTTGTTGCAGAAAAAGCATTTGACAGAATCCAACAAATACTCATAAATCTCTCAGCAAACTAGGGATGGAGGTGAACTTTTCAACTTGATAACACCTCCAAATACCTGCAACTAACATCATACTTAATAATAAGAAACTAGATGCTTTCCTCTAAGGTTGGTAACAAGCCACGGATATTTCCTCTCATCACACCGAGTCAGCATTTTCCTAGCTAATGTAATAAGACATGAAAAGGGAATGGGGGTAGGGAGTATACAAATTGAGAAGGAAACAATAAAACTTTGTTCACAGAGGACAGGGTTAGACATACTTGCAGAAAATCCCAAGACTCTACTAAAAACTATTGGAAACTAAAAAGTGATTATAGCAAAGTTGTAAGATAACAAGGTTAATATAAAAAAATCAGTTGCTTTTCTATATATCAACAATGAACAATTGGAATTTGAAATTACAAGCATACCATTTAACACACAAAAATGAATTATAAACCTAACAGAATATCTACAATATCTGTATGAAGATAACTGCAAAACACTGATGAAAGAAATTAAAGAAGATCTAAATAAATGGAGAGATATTACATGTTCGTGGATAGGAAGACCCAATATTTATAAGATATCATATCTTCCTATCTTGATCTATAGATTTAACACATTCCAATAAAAAATTCCAGCAAGTTATTTTGTGGATAACAACAGACTGATTCTAAAGTTTATATGGAAAAAAGAGCCAACACAATATTGGAGAAAAACAAAGTTGGAGGACTGACACTACCCAACTTTAAGACTCAGTGGTTAAGCATTCTGCTGCTAACCAAAATGTCTGCAGTTCGAATCCACCAGCCGCTCCTTGGAAACCCTATGGGACAGTTCTACTCTGCCCTATAGGGTCGCTGTGAGTCAGAATTGACTCGATGGCAATGGGTTTATAAAGCTGCAGTGATTAAGACAGTGTGGTATTGGTGAAATAATCAATAGATCAGTGGAACAGAATAGAGAGCTAAGAAATCAACACACACAACTACAGCCTTTGATCAAGATGTAAAGGCAGTTCAAAGGAGAAAAGATTGTCTTTTCAACGAATGGTGCTGAAATAAGTGGACATTCACATGCAAAAAAAATGATTCTAGATACAGACTTTACATCTTTCACAAAAATTAACTCAAAGTAGATCGTGGACCTAAGTGTAAAATGCAAAACTAAAATACTTCTAGAAGATCACAGAAAATCTAGGTGACCTTGGATTTGATGATAGGTTTGTAGATACAACACTGAAAGCATGATCCATGAAAGCAAAAATCGGTAAGTTGGACTTTGTTAAAATTCAAAACCTTCTGCTCTTTGAAAAACACTGTTAAGAGAATGAAAAGACAAGCTACAGACTGGGAGGAAATATTTGCAAAACAGTATCTGATAAAGGACTTGTATCTAAAATATACAAAGAACTCTTAAAATCAATAGTAAGAAAACCAGGAACCCAAGTACAGAATCAGCAAAGATCTGAACAGACAGCTCACCAAATAAGATATGTAGATGACAATTAGCATATGAAAAAATGTTCAACATCCTATCTCATTAGGGAATTGCAAATTAAAACAATGAGACCCATTGTACCAAATCCATTGCCGTTGAGTCGATTCTGACTCATAGTGACCCCGTAGAACAGAGTAGAACTGCCCCATAGGGTTCCCAAGGAACAGCTGGTGGATTCGAACTGCTGACCTTTTGGTTAGTAGTTGAACTCTGGACCACTAGAATGACTAAAATTCAAAACACTGACACCAAATTCTGGCAAGGATGTGGAACAATAGCAACTCTCGTTTATTGCTTGTAGGAATACAAAATACAGCCTGTTTGTAAGACAGACTGGTGATTTCTTATAAATGCAAACATAGGCTTACCATGTGATCCAGAAACAGCACTCCCAAATAGATGAAATAGCTCTCAAATTAGTTGAAAACTTAAATCCATACAAAATGCTGCACACAAATGTTTATAGCAGTTTTATTTATAATTGCTAATAATTGGAAGCATCCAAGATGCCCTTCAATAGAGGAATAGATAAACAAAGTCTGGTATATCTCAATATCATTCAGCAATAAAAAGATGAACTATCAAGCCATGAAAAGATTTGGAGCAACCTTAAATGCGCATTGCTGTGTGAATGATGCTGGTCTGAAAAGGCTACGTACTATGTTTCCCAAGTATATGACATTCTGGAAAAGGCAAAACTATAGAGATAGTAAAAAGATCAGTAGTTTCCAGAGGTTCAGGAGGAGTGAGAGAGGAATACAAAAGAAGGACCTTTGTGTCCAGGGCTGTGTTACCGTCTTGGTGCATCAGTGTCTCAAGAAGCTTATCCGAGCTTCAGTGCCCAGAGTTTTTATTGGGGTTTTATTACATAGGCATTATTGATTGAGTCGTTGGCCACATATTGAACCTCAATCTCCAGACTCCTTCCCTCCCCAGAAGTCCAACTGATATCATGAAGTAGATCTTTCTGCTGTGGCCAGCCCCCATCCTGAGTCCATCTCCTTAGCAAAAACTCAGGTGCGGTCTGATATCCTCCACGAATAACAAGGACATTCCAGTTACTGGGGAAATATCTAAGGATTTAGACCTTACCTCCTAGGAACCAGAGACAAAGGCCAAATTCTTGGGGTAAAGTTAATCCTTTATCCCACGGAAAAACTGCCTGAAAATCTCTGCTTAATTCTTTCCTCTCTGTTCAGAATGATTCAGTGCAGTTGTAGTGCTAGATTTCTATATTTTGTACAGAATTATCAGCATTTACCAATTGGTATTTCAGCCATACTCTTGATGTCTTGATTAAGTTATGAGAGACTTTGAGAAATGATAAAATGCTCATTTATAATTTCTCAAGTCTCTCAGTTTATTCAGTAACAATTACTGTTTCATCTGACAAATCTTGTATATTACTTTTCTTGAAGTGTGTGTTATTTTGATATTTCTTCCATTCATTTCTCAAGATAGGACTTTATTCTTTCCTAAATACGTACTTTTAGAAATAATCAATTTCCTCATAATTTATAGTCAACAATTCTTGTGTCATAGCTTGTAATTTAGCCATTCTCTATAATTTAACACCTCTACAAAGAGCTTACTTAAAATTATTGATTCTTTATCATTTCAGCATTAGGCCATCTCTTCTAAAGTGATTTTTACTTCTGGCAAAATTAAAATTAATGTCACATTTTTTCTTGGTGTGTAGTAGCCTCTATTTTGCTCCTTATTCTCAACTCTTTTCTTGAGCTTTGTTTGATAATGAATTTCTATTCTCTCTGTGATTGTACTTAAAAGGAACTTGTAATTTGCTCCCACAAAACTTTATACATTTTCAGCTTTACTTAATACAATATGATTTTACTTGGGTTTACTTGCTTTTTCATTAAGTTTTTAAATAAAGCAAAAGTAAATTACTGTAGATCTTGATCAGTTAGTTTTTTATGCTCTTTATTTTTCAATTTTTTTTTCTTTTTCTTTACTATTTACGATTCTTTATTATACCTCCTTTTTTAAAATCCTTTTCTCTCTTTGACATCTCTTCCCCTTTGGTAAGGCCATTAGATTATAGTGAGATGTTTCTCTGACCTCCTAGGGTCCAGGGATAGATTATGATTAGCATTAGCCAATCAGAATCGTCAACTCCCCAATCTCAGAGATTAGTTGAGGGCCAAGGCAATCAGTACATGCTGTTTATCTGGCCAAAGTGCTTGGTTCATAGTGGTTCAATCATTGTGAAGCATGATCCTTTTGGTCATTTTTGGGGTGGCTTTCAAAGAGAGGGGGAAGCCTTTGTCTTGCTCTGGATTGTGTAGTATGTACCTATAAGACCTGGAACTGCTACAGCCATTTTTTTTTTTTTTTAAACCATAATGTGCGTTAGTCTGGGGCCAATGCCAGCAAACAGGAGAGAGCTCAGAGGATTTTGGAGTAATAGAGCAGGAGCCCTGATGGAAATATTCATGAAACTCACTCTACATCTAGACTTTACAGTTATGTGAGCCAATAAGTACCAAAGCGTTTCTTTTACTTTTGTGTCCTAACTGATACATACAGATTTTAAAATAAATTTTACGATATAAAATAAACATTTTATAGAATTTGGAAAGTGCAGAAAAACAAAGAATTTTTTATTTTAAAATTTGAATCATACCACATAAATGTTTTAGCTTTTTTTTTTTTTTTTACTTATTTTTCAGCATTTATCTGTGGTACTAAATATTCGTTTAAAATGATATTTTTAATGACTGTATACGTTCTTTTGAATGGATAGACCACAATGTGAATATCTGTTGTTGGACGTTATTTATATCTTACTTTAAGATAATACTGTGAGCCAGTCAATTTTATTTCCTTTGACTAAAGTCACAGGTAGTGTAAGTTTTAAGTGACTCCTTACCTTCTTTTGCATTTCTGTTTACATTTTTTGTTTGTTTTCTCAGGGAAAGTAGAGTAAATTTTAACACTGCATTGACTTATAATTTGTGTTAAATCTATTTCCCTAAGTTGGTTCCTTTGATCACTCATTCTTTGAGGTGCTCCAGCGACCATTACTGAACATTTTGATCAAAGATTCTACAGAAGAATCCTAATCAAAAGGGGGAAAATGCAGAATAAATTTTCATGGACTCCAGACATTCTGGAGCCATGGAGGCTGGATGAATCCCTGAAACTGTTGTCCTGAGATAATCTTTAAACCTTAAACCAAAAGTGTCCCCTGAAGTCTTCTTAAAACCAAACAGTAGTTTAGCTTAACTAGTAAAGAATGTCTGCCTTGAGCGTTATGCCCTTTTAAGAACTGTCGATACAACAGCAACTCAAAAGATTAGATGGAAACCTTAGGGGGTAGTGATTTTATGCTAATGAGGAGGAACAACTCAGAAGAGGAGAGGGTAAGGATGCTTGCACAGCTTGAAGAATGTAATCAGTGTCACTGAATTGTACACGTAGAAACTGTTGAACTGGTGTATGCTTTACTGTGTATATTCTCAACAACAACAAAATAAATAATAAAAAAGAAATGACTTGTTTATTTGAGAAACAGTGCATAATCTTACAGGCTCACAGTTAACAGCAAATTAAGGACTTTAGAGAATACCACAGAATCCTATACATACCAAATCTATTTAACTTTATTTACTTTATATTTTACCCCCTGAGTGTTTGACAGAATGCAGATGGGTCTTTTATTGGAATTATGTTCTTTCATTGTGTTTTACTATATCCTCATTCCCCTAGTTTGCAGTGAGGAAATCTGTGTTTACTATAGTGACCATATCTTCGGTAATTACATTCAACTTCTAGGTGAGTACTAGTTATGTAGTCTGCTTTTACCACAACCATTAACACAGTTCTTTTTGATGTTCACTTGCTCAGTAAATATCTTGCATTTATTTTTTAACCATACAACTCTTTATTTTTTAGTAATTCTTATATGATCTAAAAAAAAAAAAAAAAATCCAAACTTGTCCTTGAGTTAATTCTGACTAATAGTGAACCTATAGGACAGAGTAGAACTGCCCCATGAGGTTTCCAAGGAGCAGCTGGTGGATTCAAACTGCTGACCTTTTGGATAGCAGCCAAGCTCTTAATCACTGTGCCACTGGGACTCCATATATGACCTAGTTAGTGGTAATTTTTAAAAATAATAAGCAAACTACTAGATCTCCTTGCTTATTCTAGTAGTGACTTGCACATATAACTTTTCCCACTCCCACAGCTTACATTATCCCTGGAATTGAAATGACTGCAAGACTGTCAAAATTATTTATTGGAGTTGTATAAAGTGAGTCTCACAACTTTATCTTTTAGTAAGACCTCTTAAGTTTCCTTTTAAATTTGTGTTTCTGATGGTGAGTCATTGTGTAAATGGGTCTTTGTTCTGCCCTTTTTCCTTTCAGTAATTGCATGCATCCTTCCTTTTCTTTCCTGCTCCTCTTGTTCCTTTTGTTTCTTTAAGATCCTTATTAGAGGGGAAAATGTTTCCCATAAGGAGAGAAATACCATTTTATTCATTTTCCCTCTCACTTTTTATACTTCCATTTTCTTGTAAAGACATTAAAAGTTTTCATTTATTGGACTCATTCTTTCATCTTCTTACACTGAGCAATTCACCTATTCCTCTTGCGTGTTTTAAATCTGTTTCACTCTCTTCCTACTCTGCACTTTCTCTCTTTTAGTCACTGCCTCAATTTAGTTATCCCAAAATACTGTAAACTTCTTTGTCACTCTGTTGTCTTGCCTCAGTTCTTAGACCTGCAAAATGTAAATAGAAAAAATACATAAAATAAAAATATATTTCACTGATAACTCAGAGAATCTGGTCAAGGTGTTGTTAGGTGCTGTTGAATCAGTTCCGACTCATAGCTATCCTATGTACGACAGAATGAAACTGCCCTGTCCTGCGCCATCCTCACAGTCATTGCTGTGTTTGAGCCCACTGTTGGAGCCACTGTGACAGTTGTCTCATTGAGGGTCTTCCTCTTTTTCGCTGACTCTCTGCTTTACCAAGCGTGATATCCTTCTCCAGGGACTGCTCCCTCCTGATAACATATGCAAAGTACGTAAGACAAAGTCTCACTTCCTTGCTTCTAAGGAGCATTCTAGTTGTGCTTCTTCTAAGACAGATTTGTTCATTCCATGGTATTTTCAATATTCTTTGCCAACACCATAATTTGAGGACGTCAACTTTTCTTCCTTATTCATTGTCTAGCTTTCACATGCATATGAAGCAATTGAAAATACTATGGCTTGAGTCAGGCACACCTTAGTCCTCAAAGGGACATCTTTGCTTTTTAGCAGTTTAAAGGGGTCTTTTGCAGCAGATTTGCCCAGTGCAATACGTCTTTTGATTTCTTGACTGCTGCTTCCATGGGCGTTGATTGTAGATCCAAGTAAAATGAAATCCTTGACAACTTTGATACTTTCTCTGTTTATCATATGACTTTTAAAAATGAAGAGTAGTGTTTGAAAATGCTTTGAAAAAAATTTAAATGCTTTCAGTGTATATTTAAGATACAGTTTTTATGGTAGTTAAATATCATTAAAAAGATACTGAATGGTTTTCAGTCAAGTAGCCTCAAATGAGAACAGTAACTCTGAATAGGAGTTAGCTGAAGTGGTAGAGCGGGAGATGGGGCTACATATCAGAGAGGGAACATTGTATGCAATGAGGAGATATGAAATAAGATGATTAATGTGGGTTACTGTAAGTAATTTAGTGTGGCTAGAATGTAGGATGCCTATGGAGGAGTATCAGGATATAAGATTGGGAAATACGATGGATGGGCTTGAATGTTTAATTAAAAGTTATGGAAGACCACTTAAAAGTTTAAAATAAAGGAGTGGCATAAAATTTGCATTTCCAGAAATGTATTTTGTTGTCATTGTAGATGATAGATTGGGGGAAAACAGGGAGTACAAGAAGTAGGGAGGAGATTGGTTAGCAGGTTACTGCATTTAATAAAGGTAGACAACTGAGAAGAACTTGAAGTATGAACATAGAAAGGAAAGGATAGATGTGAAAAATAGAATCTATGGGACCTGAGTTCTGTTTAAAGTAGGTAGTATAGGAAAGCATTTACTAAAAGAGAAGAATTTGTAATCATTCTGGGGCTTCTGGCTTAGGTGGCTTTCCTGCCATTCACTGAGATAGACTAGAATAAATTTAAGGGAGGGAGAGTAAATTTGATTTTGAATATGTTATATTTGAGTTATTTGTAGTATATCTAAGTGCAAATGTTTTGTTTTCCATTGGGTAAAATAAGAGAGGATTTGGGACTTGTCTCTGTGGTAGTAAATGAAGCCTCGGGTTTGGATGAGATTACCCAGACACAGAACCAGGTCTCTTGTTATACTCTATTCTAAAACTCTGTTACTTGAGAAGTATACATCCTCCAGAGACTTGGAGACCCATGGCTCTTTGAGTCATATTCCTAGTTTTTATAAAAAACCAACCAAACCAAACCTGTAGCTGTTGAGTCGATTCCAACTCATAGCAACCCTATAGGACAGAGTAGAACTGCCCCATTAGAGTTTCTGAGGAGTGCCTGGTGGATTTGAACTGCTGACCTTGGTTAGCAGCCATAACACTTAACCACAACGCCACCAGGGTTTCTTTATTCTTTATAGTCAATCCCAAATCTTAGTCCTTGATGTAAACCTGTCTTTTTCTCACAGTCTGCAAAAAGGATCCCTTGGACACAGAATATGAAGGGATCAGTTCTTTATTGTTCTAGTAAATCTAAGTAAAATTGAAAATATTTTTATTACTTTACAATTGTACCATCAATGTCATCTGAATACATTTTCAGTATAATACAGTGATAGTAACAGCAGTCATTTTTATTTTCTAACTTGGGGTTTACTGTAAATAGGTTATCAAATGCTTTTTATTAATTTATCACCATGAAACCTGTATGTTAAGATAACATCATAAATGCACCTTATTGTAGCAGCATACTTGAAAACCTCCTCTTGGTATTTAACTGTAAAACCAATTATTTTAATGTATTTATTACTTGGCAGCTTTGTTGGAAACCTTAGCCATTCTCAAGCCATAATCTTAAATTATGAGTTCCTTCCCATTCCGCTTACTCCCTCCCTTCTCCTACCTGGTTATTGGCCTTGAGAGGTTGTATGAGTTGTGCTTTAACTTCTCCCCATATGTTGTCGTAGCCTGGCTTCACGTTTCTCTGGCCGAAAGGCCCAGTTTTCCTCTTCTTTCTATCACTGGCAGTTTCATAACTAAGCTTCCTCCTTGCTGTCAGGTCAAATGGAGTGTGGACAAAGGGCTGCAGGGACAGAATGAGTGCTTGCAGGATTATAAGGGCGACTGTGATGGACAGGACTCTTTCATCGTTGCTCCCGCAGATACTGTTTTAGAGTAGCAATTGCCCCTCATATATGGGTCCTTCAAAATTCCAGGACCGCCAGCTACCCATAATTTATAGGCATACTCAAAACATTTTTACGACTGCACCTAAATGTGAAGGGGAAGAAAGATGTTGAGTTGATTCCTGTAAGCATTTAAAATGAGTGCAGGTAAGTTGTAGTTAAAATGTCAATAATAGTCTGGCTAAAGATAATGAAACAGCTACTTTTTTTTTAAGGACTCCTGATCACAGTGCATGATTTTGTACAAGTAGCCATTCATTTAATTTAGACTTGCAAACATCAACCTTTGACTACTTCTTAATGCCCTTATAAAATCATCTCAAGGGTGCTCACAGATATCTGAGAACATCTGTTGACTCACAGGTAAATATACATTTTGAGATGCAGTAGAATGGCAGTGGGAAAGTATTTGTATTCAGTGAGGTTAGAAATTTGTAATTATTGATTAAACAGTAGCATTTTAGTGAGAAGGAGTATTTGGTTCATGTTTTTATACCAAAGGAAAGAAGATAATTCTCAGTTGTTTAATTTAGATTCATATTTATATAGAAATCCACATTAGCAAGTAAATATAGAATTCCTGTTAAATTTTTCTAAATTGTAAATCAGGTTTATATGAAAAGTTAGATTATATTTTTCCCTTTATTTCTCTGCCAACAGCTTTAAAAAATACGATTCCCAAATTCTTAATTCCTAACTTAGTGCAATTATTCTTCCAGTTCCTTGGATTTTAATCTGTGGAAAGCCTCATCAGTCAGAGCACAAGAGTTTTGCATTTTGCTTTCTTTTTTTCCCTTGCGTCTGATGTTCAGTTCTGATGTGAAGCTATTATTTCAGTTATAGTCAGAATGGGACATACATGGGTGATTTGCAGTTAACTGCTCCCCTCCACATACACAAATGCCTCAGCATCACATCTAATCACGATTCATACCTTATGCCAGACTCTCCCTGTCATCCCAGCATCAACAGATGGTGGGATTAGACCCCTGGGCAGTCTGACCCAGCATTCTAAGTTTGCATCTTCTGTTAGCAGCGGTCAGGGAAGGAAGGGTTTCCACATGGCAAAATTGAGGTCAGTTTTTTTTTACTTCTTGGTAAATGGATCTTAGGTGTTGTATTTTCCATGCCTTAAAAACATTTTTTTAGACCAAGAACTAAAAGCAAAAAGGCACATTATATTTTAAAATAGACTTGCTGACAGTATAGTGCTCTGTTGTATGCCCTGTCACGTGTGCTTTACACTTGTAATAATCTGAATTGTAAGAAACAGTAAAGTGACAGCACAGAAGAGGACAGATTTCATCTGTTAGTGCTTAAATAAGTTTTCTGTTAAACAAAATGACACTAGTAGATGCCAGGTGACACGCATGTTCATTTGTTAATGTAATAGAATCTGAGATTTTAGTTTAAGCTCTGTGATTAATATGATTGGTGACTTTAGACAAGTTTACTTCATCCATCTGGACTTATATTTCTTCACTTAATAAATAAGATTGTTTTAGAGTATCTCCAAAAGAGCCTTTTTATTATAGTACATAAAATATCAGAAACTAAAATTTGCTGTATGAAAAGTTACTAGGCTTATGGTAGGAAAAGGAAATGCACGGAAGGAGTTTCAACATTGAATAATCTTGGTTATTATCTCTGTAGTACTAATGCCGTACACACACATTGTTATTTGCAAATGACTTTTTTTTTTTAAAAGATGAATCTATTAAAGCACAATTTTCTCTTGCTTCAGTGAATACAAAGTATTTGACAATTCTGACCCCTCCTGATGGTATTAAAGGACTGCTGTGGTTACTGAGTCGGAATCGCCTCGAAGGCAATGGGTTTTTGCTTTACAGGTATGGTCTCTATGAGCTGGAATCGACTCAGTGGCAGCGAGTTTGGGTTTTTTGGTGTTAACTCATAGTCATAGGTAATCAAGGAATGCATGATACAGTATTCTTAACTTTTGTCCAGAACCCTTACATGCACATATACATAGTCATATCTGCGTACACATTATTCAAACTAAAGTTTCACTAATAATGTTTCACCATACTGTGTTCAAATTTTTTTTTCTGTTGTTTTGTTATTGTTGCGTGTTTTGTTAATTCTGTTTCTCTTTTTAAAATATTTCTGATCCTCCTTCATCAAATAGATGCCAGAGTGCGCGGGCGGGCCCGCCGGCCTTGGACCCCTCGGGCCCCCGGCCCCTCCACCGTCATCCTCTCTCTCTCTCTCTCTCTCTCTCCCCCCCTGTCCCCACTGATGGATTGGAACCCACAGTTTGAGAGCCAGTACACTAAACAATCAGCAGTTAGTAGAAAGAAATACAAGATTTTTTTTCGTGTGTGGACAACCTGTTAAAAATTACTTTCCTATTCTCTATTGATTATATCAGCTGCTGTTTACTTAACAGGAAATCTTCAGGGGTCTTTGTTATTTGTATGTATATCCAGAGGATGTAAAGGAGGTACACATAGAATCAAATTTAAATTGAATGTTTTAATGAGCTTTACAATCCCCGTCTTTAAACATGTTATTTCTCTTCATTGTTCAGAATAAAATGGTAATTTTAAGTTTTATTTTCTTGAGCTTTTCTTTATTTCCTTCATCATTCCAGATATTCCTATTATCTTTTTTTTTAATAGGTTATGCTGTAAATAACAGGTACATGAAGGGGCTTGGCTTTTTTTCTTTTTGTTTCTAATGTATTTTATTGTTGTTGGAAATACACACAACAAAATAACGGATTTAGTTTCATAGCCTATTTGTATTTTTAAGAAAGGAAAGATAAGAAGTAGGGGCCTCTTGAATTTGTGTGTTACCAAATAGGGTTCTGTTTTACTGTTTTCTATTTCCTTTCTTCATTAGTGGTGGTTTGAATGAGTTGTATGTAAAACCGAACAGTCGTGTGGAACTATATAGTCTCTGCAGCTATCCTCATTCACTCCATATAAAATCATAGATGAGTTTCTTCCTCATTATAATTGCCATTTGTTTAAAGAAAAAGTTGCTTTAGGATTATAGGGAACCATGGAGTTTATATAAAATAATTATTACAGATCAAAGAAATCAAAAAGGAATAGACAAATTTGAAACTAACATTGAAAGTAAGTTTGGTATGCAAGTGGTATGCTCAGAAAGACTTCCTTCATAGTCTGACTATAGACTGACAAAAAAAAATTGTATTTTAAAGTGTTTTGTGCAGATTAAAACTCAAGATAAAAACAGTAACGTGTAGTTGAAGGTTATTTTATATAAATACATACATCTGAATGTATACTGAAACTAATTTCTGTTATGGATGGGGAAGATTCTTAAAGAGTTTAAAGTCTTCATTGTAGATAAAGTTGTCAGTGTTAGAGTTGAAGGTTTTCATTGAAACTCTTTGTATGCCTCTCTTTCAGATATGGAAACAAGTGAAAACATCCAAGGAAGTGGAACACTTCAACTCTTTGCGAATCTGTTGACTCCACAGTCTTCCTGCACAGCCAAAGTAGCTAACATCATAGCAGAAGTAGCCAAAAATGGTGAGGTTTTCCTCAAGAACTTTTCTGCTGGGGACATCTTCAGTTTTACACCTTACTTGTCAGTATGTTTTATTCATTTATGTTTTAATTTTGTAGATTAGACATTTTTTATTTCTTTCTGTGTCTCTTTTCTTTGACTTTTTTTCATGTAATTGTTTAAAATGACTATAGTTACAGTCATTCCATCCATACATTTCTCATTTGCTGTTACTTTCCCTCACTGTAACGTTCAGGAGAAGCACTGCTAGTCCCAGCTATACTTGTATAATTTATTTCTTTGGTTATAGGATCCTTGAGTTAAGTCATTTATCTTCATTGTCCTGGGAGGGCTTACCTTTTTTTATGTATATTTTGATTGGTGTTATAACCAGATAAACTCATTGTTTTGTTTTGTTTTTTACTTAGTATAGCCTGTCCTACTGACATTGGCACTTGACTTCAACAGTGCAGTTCTGTCTTCTGCCCTCACTTTATGGCAGAACATATATTCCTTAAAATTCCATGTAAGAATCCTCTGGAAAATTGATAATGGCGACAAAGTTTAGATTATATAATACCTAATCCATCCCATTCTGTTGGTTGATAACCAGTGAGGGATTCCTTGGAAGAATTAAATTGTAGCAGAAGTATTGGTACATTATTTTAATTCAGTCAGCTTAAGAAGAACACTAAATCTTAAAGGAATTTATAAGCATAAGAGAAGGCTGTACTAAATGTAATACCTTTAGTATGCCTCAGTTTGTCAGTTTGATACTGTTTTTAGGCGCTTAATTTTAGTAAATTGCATAATTTATATTTTAAAGAGAAGAAATTAAAATTTTCTTACTTCAATTGTGTAATCACCATGGCAAGTGGCATTGTAAAGTAGCGGTATACATTATTTTTCTGGCCCAGTAAAACAACTTGCTCATATGTGTGTTACTAGAAAGAAAAGTGCATGAAACTTTTTCACTTTTTTTTTTGAGGTTTCCAGAATGTCTTTCAAGTTCCAGTGAGATTCTATAGTGGTAAATCATTTTTTGGTTGTTGTTTAACTGAAAACTGACCAACCATTGTTTGTATGTCACAGCTATGCTGTTATGATTATATAATCACCATGCTGTGTTTTGGATCCTAGCTGGTCTTACATGTCCATGGGTTTCCTAGTGATCTGGGAGTATTCAGTGTACTTCTAAGCAGATTTGCTCTAAGTAGATAGTGATTGCCTTGGGCAGCAAAGAACACCTGAAGCAGATCTGGTTTAAAAATGGAACTCTTCCAGATACTGTTTTATAACCTAGACCAACCCCTGTCTGAATTTTATATACGAAGCAACATGGTTTTTAAGATCCAATAGTTTATTTTTAAACCTGTTGAAGGCACAGTACAGATTTCTAGAAATTAAGGTAGAAATTCAGATTTGATCTTAAAACCCTTTTTTGTAAAAATGGGCAGGCACATTATAGTGTAGATTGAGAAATTTTGGATAATATTTTGCAAAATGAATTGCATTCCTGTGTACTTTTACTTAATAATATCCTCATAATATTTTATCGCAATTTCTGATAACTGCTGGTAGAGGTTTCCTCTAGTCATACTATAATAAAAGCTGTGTTTTATAGACACTAGAATTTTTAGCATTTTTACTTTCAATCAAGAGGCTTGTTATGGCATATCACAAACCATTACTGATTAAAATAAATGGGATACTTGTTAAGAAAGTTTGGATATTTATTACTTAGTCACCACTTTTCTTTTTTGAGTGACTGGCTGAAGAAGTAGATTAAAGCTTTATTAAGTAACATGACCCAACAGAGGGTATAAATTGGGCTTGTATTCTTGTTAGAAACTTGACAATGAAAAAAGATTGAATGAATCAGGGAAAAAAGAGATTGATTTCTTTCTTTGCTCCTCTGTACATATTGCATAACTATTAAAGGAGAAATATTAGTATATAAATTTTAGATTTGGATTAAACATAAAATACAATTATTTTAAAATTTGCACATACAAAAAGAATCTCTAAAAATTAACATACTTGAGTGTATGCTGACATACAAAATCCAGAGGATATTATAAGAAGTTTCATGGAAAAGTTTCATGTGGGAGAACACCTATTGCCCTAAATTATAGTAAAAGATTTTTAGACTTTTAAATGAAAAATATTCCCCCATATAATAGATTTAAGAATGATTTGAGGCAAAGGAGAGTAAGCAAGACAGGAATTATCTATCCATGAATGTTTCTTCCTTTTTAACAATAAGAGTGAAGGTATACTTCCATGGTGGGGAGGGAGAAGGGGCATCACCAGAAGCAGGAAAGTGTCTTGTTTTGTCATTTAAATTTATTTTAATTTTGCTCTCTACTTCGTAATAAGTACCTTTATTTTATGTGAAATGTATGTATGCCCAAGAAGAATTTTTTAGTAAAATCGATACTCCAGAAAAACTACGCCATGTTTGTCAGGTAGCTTAGAATTTCCCTTGGCACTTCAGTATAGGAAGCTTAACCTCATTTTGTAAACATGTTATAGACATGCGTAGTCTAAATCATGGTTATCAGTGTTATCTTTAAAAACAAGGGCAATACAGATAAAGTGTGAATGAAAAATATCAGTTTGACAGCCCACGTATACAAATTACTCAGTCTTTTATATTCAGACCATATAGTTTTCCTTGTTTTTGTAACGAAAAGCATAAAAAGCCAAGAGATAATATAGGGAGGTTATTAGAGAAAATTAAGACTCTGAATGTGCACTATCTATTGAGTCCAACAAACGTTAAGGTAGACGCTCACACTCTGTTTTTATTTGACTTGTAAACTTTAAGTAAAATAGATTTAGTTCCTTCGGGTAGCTGAAATTGGGAAAAATACATTTATTTTTATTTTTTTTTTAAGTAGATATACAAAAAGAGATTTTATAAGTTTCAGTGTATATAAAAAGAAAATTATTTATTTTATGGTCTTCATCACAGCCTGTACGTTGTTGATGATACTGAATGAATATGTAATTCAGGTAGGTTTGGGAAGGAAAAAACAAAAGAGTAAGGAATTGGCACTCTGAATTTAAAAAGGTACAGAAATATTCAATCAGCCAGCAAGCATTTATGTGAATATTTTGCTATATTCAAAGAAAAAAAGGATAGTATTAGAAGGAAATAAGCTTTATATTATTAAATTTGGGTTGTTATTGAGATAGAGTGGTGTCTGTTCTTCAGATTCTTTGTATGAATTTCTACACATGCAAGAAAAGAGATTTTCTGTGTTATACAGACACGTATACAAATACTGGTTTCTGCCTTCTGTGGCCTAATGGCTTCCACTGATTTTGATTTCTACTCACTGTTTTCCTGTATCTTGGCTTCAGCCTCTCCCTCATATTGCCCCCACCCCAGGAACTTTATAGATCTCTGTAGTTCAGACTCCCAGGAGAGGTTCTAATTTTTTTAGTTCGGCAGTCCTTCCACACCAGACCACTTGATAGGCTGTTGGTCAGCCTGTTTATAGGCTGGACTTACGGTCAGAGTATAGTCTGCTGTGACCAGGTAGCAGGCTCATGTGGTGTAAATAGAGGGGTGCGTGTAGTAGGAACCCTTTTTGAATGAGGATAACCACTGTAGCCATTTTGTAGCCTCTCCAATACAATATTTTAAACATATTTCTTATAAATTCCTGGTATATTTTTCATACATATATCCATCTGAAGCATGGTGACTTCATGTCATTAAAATTAGCTAAGGAGGGCTGCCACTCCTCAGTTAAAATAAAGTGAAAAGCAAAGGGTTTTAGAAGGACTTTACTTTCTCCAGGGACTACAAGTATTGCCTTTACATCCGCTAAAAGCCAAGGAATATACTAGCTTTGTTTTGTCTTTATATGCTGTTGAGTATAAAGTGGTTTGGAACAGTTATTAGATTCCACAATTTTCCTATTTAATTATTTACCTCCCATCATTTAAAGAATACCTGAAGCTATTGATTGTAGAGTCAATATTTTGAAAGATAAGTTGTTATCATATGGACAATTAAAACAGAAAGACAAAGAAAAAAAATAATTTGATGTTACCACCATTGGAAAAATAGCAACAACAAAACAAAGCAATAAGATATACCAACAGTTTTCATTTATGAAATAGAGTACAAATCAGAAAGTATTCTTAAATGGTTTGTTTTATTCATCATTGAAATGATCCCATTGTTGGAAACTAGGTGAAAGGATAATAAACACCTCTGTCTTTAATTTGAGATGTGGCATGTTCATTTAATATTTAAAATATAAACTCAAAAACCAAAAAAGAAGAAAAAAAGTGCCGTAGGGTCAATTCCGACTCATAGTGACCTTATATGACAGGATAGAACTGCCCCATAGGGTTTCCGAGGAGCGGCTGGTGGATTCCAGCTGCTGACCTTTTGGTTAGCAGCCAAGCTCTTAACCACTGTGCCACCAGGGCTCCTAAAACAAAAAAGAAAAATTCTAAAGTGGCCATTTAAGAGATAGACAACTGGATTGATTTGTCATCCCCTATAGGTAGCTGTTAAATTCATGCAAGTATATAACATAATTTTTTTTCCCAGTGGGTGGTGGAATATGGAGCCTTGGTGGTTAATAAACCACCAAACCCACCGAAGGTTAGCCTTAGAAGTAAGGACTCTCAATCTTGGAAATTTAAGTTAGAGAGGGTTTCAGTAATATAGTGGTAAGTAAGAGATATGATAGAAATGAAATCCTTTGTTTAGGTAGTGAAGAGCACGTCTGACTTATGGGTATCTTAGATGGGGGAATGAAGTTGGTTCAGAGCTAACAGCTCACTTAACAGCCCTATATGGTGTGCTGTAGGAATTTGAAAATGAAGAGGAAGTGAGGAAGGATTGCTTATGAAGGTGCATGTAGAAAAAATTAAGGAGCGGACCCACTTGAAAAGATAGTGATTTTTTTAGTAGAATTAGTTATGGGTCAAGGTATTAGCTGTTTGTTGAGTAAGTTTATTGGTTAGCAACCAAGCTCTTAAGCCGCTACGCCACTTAGGCTCCTGTTGAGTAACTTTATTGACTGAAATATCCTTGTGGTAAGTCATTTGTCCAAAATGACAATTCAGGTATTGATTATTGATGAACTTTCATCAGTTAGATGTCTTTGTTATCCTTAAATTTTGTAGTAGCCCACCATAAATTACTAAAAAATGTTCATTTCTAATCATGACTCCGGTGGTATTGTTAACCCGTTGCTATCGAGTTGATTCCGACTCATGGTGACCTTATAGGACAGAGTAGAACTGCCCCGTAGGGTTTCCAAGGCTGTAATCTTTACGGGAGCAGACTGCCACGTCTTTCTTCTGCAGAGCAGCTGGTGGGTTCGAACCACCGACCTTTTGGTTTTCAGCCAAGTTCTTAACCACTGTGCCACCAGGGCTTCTTGGTGGTACTATTGGGCATCAATAAATAATGTTTTACTCTAAAGCAAAGGAAAAAAGTAAGTTTGAATTGTAAGAAAGCTTAACCTTTGGTGTTTTTTTAGACCTATGAGTGCATGGGTGCAACAGTAGGTAGAGTGAGCCATCATAAAAATGGAATTAAATAAAGGATAGGAATAATGATAAGGAATAGATGATACTACTAGATCTTACCAATGAAAAGAGCCTACTTTTTAAAATAATTCACTGTAATGTTTTAAAGAAATTTATATTTTGGCTTTTTAGAGAACACATAGTGAAAGAAAGGAGCCCTGGTGGCGCCGTGGATAAAGCCTTTGGCTGCCAACCAAAAGGTCAGTGGTTTGAACCCACCAGCTGCTCAGCACGAGAAAGAGGAGGCAGTCTGCTTCTGAAAAGATTTACAGCCTTGGAAACCCTATGGGAAAGTTCTACTCTGTTCTTTAGGGTTGCTACGAGTCAAAATTGACTCAAAGGCAATGGGTTTGTTTTGGGCTATAGTGAAAGAAGTGAGGCAAGTTGATGGCTTAGTTTAACTGTAGTATATCAGGCTCATAGAACGAATGTTGACAAGATTTCCATCATCACATGTTACTTCCAAAGCACATCCAATTATTATAGAAAGTGTGATACATTTGGTGTAATGAAAGTTAATTAAGAATCCTTTTGGTTTATGGCAGAGACTGTCAGCAAAGAAAAAATATGACCCCATTCATTTCTTGTGTACTGATTTCATGAAGTTTTTTGTAGATTTTAACAGGATACTTTTGAACAGAAATGTACTTGTCAGTAGTAAAACACTGTACACATTTTGATAGTAGGTATTTATTTTATTAAGGGAGTTGACTTATGTAAACTGAAAATCTTTAGATTTTTAATGAAATGTCTTTTATTTTCAGAATTTATGCGAATTCCATGTGTGGATGCTGGATTGATTTCACCACTGGTGCAGCTGCTAAATAGCAAAGACCAAGAAGTGCTGCTTCAAACGGGCAGGGCTCTGGGAAACATATGTTACGACAGTCGTAAGTATTACAATATCAATAATACGCTTAAATTTTTTGTTTAAGAGTTACTGATTTTTAGATTAATTTTTCTTTTGGTGTTAGCACTGACTTTTCGAGGCTGCCTAAGACACTCACATTGTCCAGTATAATTTAGCTCTGCTTGTTTAGCAGAACTGAAATATAGGCCATATTATTCTTAACTGAGAAGTTATAGGAAATGAAGTTTTTCCCTCTGTTATCACAAGAGGAGGATATTCTTTCAGAGGAAAGTAAGTTAATTTGTGAGAAACTGGGGCTTTTAAATTTAGAAAAAATACAGATACCTTTTTAATTAAGTTGTATTAAAGTACCATCTGAATGAGAATGATTTTGAACAGTTTTTTGAAGTTTCTAAGTCTGTCCAAGTACATTTTTAATTACTTGCAATTCAGTAAAACCATTCATAAAATCCATTATCTTCTCAAAAGCTAGATTGGCCCACTGCATTTGCATTGACTCCATTCCAATTAGTCATTATGTCATTGTCATCTTCACCACCTTCTATAATACACTGTTGTATTGGGCAGAGGGAGGCAAGATTTGGGTATGAGTTTATTACAAATATGTAACATTTTCTATTTCTCCTTCCTACCTGTATGTAGACAAAATATAGAAAAATCTTGAGTGTATTCAATGTAATTAGGCTTATCCTGATTTTATTTAGATTTTTATTTTCTGAAACAAAAACACATTTTATCATTCACCTTTAAAGTCTCCTAGAAATTTTAGTTCTGTTTATTGAACTAAGATAACTTTTAATGCTTACTTTCTCCTTGGATTTATAACTCACTTTTCAGAATACACTTTAGTTATAAACACAAAGGATAAGGCCTTTTTATAATACATAATAACTCAAAAAGTCATTTATACACATGAGCTTGATAAAAAATGAGGTCATAAATATACTTACTTATGACATAAAAAGGAAATAGAAAAAAGAATTAAAAATAGAGCTATCAGTTATAACTTATCTGTAGCAATAGTGGTAAGGCTAGCCTCATTTGTTTTTTCTTTGTTTACTTTTTCTGGAACTTTTTCTGAGCATTTGTTGTCTTAATATGAATCTTAAATTACAGTTTCCAATCCCCAGTACTGCTTACAAATTTACCTATCTGCTCCTTCATGCCAATTCTTTTTATCCTAGGATATTAGCTTTATTTATAAAACTCTAGTGTTATGTTTCTAGTTTTGTATTTCTGTAGAGTTTTTATTAAACACCCATAGCTTGTAATCTCAGCTTTCAAGAATGAGCTATTTAATGTATATTTTATATGATTAATCTTAACATTATATATTTTTAAAAAATCTCTGCAAGATTATAGTCAAAGATTGATGGCATGTATGTATGAAGAGTATTGATCATTACTGTTCTCATTCTTTTCCTTATGTGTTTATTACTAGCATTTAAGACGACCACAAGTATTCTTTAAATCTTGTTCAGTTTAGTTATTCTTGAATTTTGTGTATTTGAACATATAAAATATTACCTGTTTTGAGTACTTTTGTCCTAGAGTTTCACTTAATATTGACAAAATAGAAGAAACACAGTGATCTTTTGTCTCATGTTGCTGTGATCTTTATGGGCACAGAGTAATTTTATTTCCTGTGTACTAGAAAGAGGCCTTGAAGTTAGGGTAATAAATGTCTAGTTAATAAGATTACCATTCTTGATGAAACTGAAGCCCATTATTAGTGTTTATCATATACATTTACTCTGTTATTATAAAGTTTATAGTATAAAGTTCTGTGGATATGAAGTTCAAATTTTCTGGATTTCATTCGTTTATAAATGTTTATGAGCACTCCATGATCATTCAATTCAATAGAAATTATAGTTAAATGAAAAGTTAAGCATACAGGCCATCTTTTATACTTTTAACCTTGTTTAAGGGAAATGAAGTTAGCAGTCTTAAAAATGAATAAATATGAGAGGTGATTTATTACTAAAAAACATGTGGTAAAAATAAGTTCATTGTGCCATGCTGTCTTATGCATATAAATTTCATAAGACTGCATGCTTTCTTACCCTTTTATTTGAAATTAAATTTGTGATTTCTCTGGAAGAATGGTTTATAGGAAAACTGCAGTGCCTATATTTGATTTACAAGGATGGTATATAAAAGTCTGTAAATCTGATGCTGTGTGGTTGATTTGTGAATTTACTTGAAATGCATTTCTCATTACATTTTGTGACAATTAGGAGTTTTAAAGAACCCAGAAATTAAATTTCTTTCTTTAAACAATATCTGATGACTTCTTTTTTAATTATGTATCAACCTTCTTTCCTCTCAAGGATATAATGCTTCATTCTTAAAAAGAGAATAGAAGAATTTATAGGGAATCATTTTCTTCCAAATAAAGTGTGTTTTAGAATTCACATGTTGGTGTTTTATCAATCTTACTTGTCAGGCTAATCAGTTGACTTACATTTTACAAATGTACTCCAAATGAATAATTTTTTAGCATGAGTTTATTCAGGATCATATTAAGCTTACTACAGATAGTAAAAGGAATGTATACAGAAAGTACTATAAGGAATTCACCATTGGAAATAAAAGTTTGAGATGTTTGTGTATGTTTTATAAATTTTTTTACTTCTGTACCTAAAAAATAAAGCATTTGCTAGTGTATTTCAGTTAACCTAGTGTGTTTGAAAGGAGAACTTTAGCTGTAAAAGAATTACACTCACCATAAAATCCATGGAAATCTTTTGAGAAAAAAAGTAGGTCAGATTTCAGTTTTACCAGCCTTGACAGTGCCCATTTTAGGAACTCCTCCTAATGGAGGAAGACTGTCTTATATAATCCTAACATCAGGCAACAGTCTGATGTAACTGCTAAATGGGATGGAGTGAGGCTCTGTTACCGATGAACTTTTTGAGTCCCAGTCTCTATCTTGCTTATAGAGATGAAAGAATTACTGGGAGGGACTTTTTTTTTTTTAATTTAAAATGGCTTTTCTCTTTTCTCCCAGAGAGCCTCCAGGGCACTTCAGTTGTGGATTTCTCTTTCGAGATATCCAAATAGACTTCTGTTATAAGCAGTATCAGAAAACTCTTCTGCCCTTTAACTTTGCTAAAATAACTTTTCATGAGCAGCTTGACATCTTGCAGGTCAAAGAAAAGAGAAAAATTTTGTGTTTTAATTTGGAAAGAAAGCAGCAAAGCTGTGTTTGTACTGATTAATTTTGTTTGTACAACTATGCATCTTGTTGATATATTTAAATGACCTTGTATTTTTCAGTAGCTTCATGTTACATTCCTATCTATATTTGGAATTCTTTGGGATAAATTGGTGATTGGAGACTGAATTTTCTCTTTGTGGATGTTACTGCTTGACGTCAGGAAATGATTGGTATTCAGTAGACTGATTAAAATATATTTTGTAGAGGATAGAGGGAAATGATTACATGAAATTAAATTTTTGTGACTTTTTATACTCCAGAGGATGAATAATATATAAATCAAATTAATACATTTTAAAATTAAACCTACATGCCTACTTACAGAAATAAAATTAATGCTTGTTATTATATAATTATTCCTATTATTGGAAAGAAAAATGCACACTTAAGCTTGTATGGTATGCTGTCTTACATGATATACAAAAGAAAATTGTATTTTTGTTCACTGATGAGTAAATAAATACTCAAAATGAGGCAGTAATTAGGCCCACCAAAGCCAGTGTTTATGAAGTGAAATAACTTTTGTTTAAGTAAATGACTTCAAGTATGAGTAGAAATGATGCCCAAATACCTCAGTTTTACGCAAATAACGCACACCTTCTACATCTGTTTGCCAACTGCACCGTTCCCCCATGAGATATTTTCGTAAGCGTGCTATGCTAATTTTTTTTTAACAGCAGCATGTAAAAAAAATTAGGACAGCGGTGCTTATGAAAATACCTTGCGAGCAGAGGGCGCGGTTGGCAAATGTAGAAGGCATGTAATTTTATTTGCGTAAAGTTATAGTATGTATGTGGATCTATTTGGGTATTACCGATCCTCACTATTCTGCACTATTTTTATGTAAAGGGTAAAGAAAGAATTCATAGATCTGACTTCAAAATGTTGAAAAATAATTAGCAATAATTGTACAATGTTTTGTAATGCAAATTGGTTGGATAAGTATGTATTAATGTAATACAGGCATGCTTCAGAATTGCATAAGTAATCAAAGTGTGTTTGTAGCAGTTATATTCAGCAGGGAACTATTTGTGTTCTGGAATTTAAAATAAACGTTTATTTCAGTGTTATAATTTAGGTTATTTGATTACTTATGTTATTAAAAGGTTTTGCAGGTCTGTAGATTTACCTTTTTTTCAGTATTCAGTTTTAGAATAATCAGCCAATAAGTGACATAAAAATAAGATTCCTCCGTTTTTATCAGTCTGTTGTGTTTCATGAATTGGCTTATTATAAAAAGTACCTCATATATACAAGAATAAACAACTATTTTTAAAGATAGTAATTATGGCTTTTATCACATGAAAATACTCCATTGTAAAGATATCCTAAATATATAGTTTGAAATAGATGTTGTTTTATAACATTGTCATAGGCTCTAAAATAAAGATTCATGCCATTTAAGAGCTTTTAACCTGGTAGAAAAAATAAAATGCCTAAAGAAACACAGCTTCATGACAGTTACAGAATATAAGCTACACATATAGTTTCTGATCAGAATAAAAATAAAAGGATACAGAAGGGGCACAGTATCAGTTGGAGGCATTTTTAGAAACTAAGCAAATAGTGTATTGCTTAGAAAAGAAATATACAATAATTTATCTGAAAATTAATTATGAATAACATTTTAATGTGTCCTCTAGAAGCAGATATTGCAAATTGATTTTAGTTCCAGTTCTGCCATTAACAAAATTTTTATTTAATCTTTCTGAATTTTAGCTACCTCATTGGTCAAGTTGGGGTTATGTATGGATTAAGTAAGGTTTATATATTTAAGTACAATACAATTTATAAAGCACTATGCAAAGGAAATGCTATGATCATTATTTCTAAAAAGTGCATGACATAATTTAATACATGTGCTAATGAACCCAAGATATTTAAAATAAAGATATAAAGGCTAGAAATCATGTAAAGATAAGTCATATAAACCTAGTAGGAATCAAGGATAATGTAATTACTGTATATGAACATGAACGTAGCTTGAGCTTCTTGGCAGCCAAGGTGAAAAAAGAACTTGATATGCCACGTAATTTTTATTTTATGCTAAAAAGAAATATTCTAATTCTTAAACAAAAAATCGTTATGACAAAATGCTAAGAGGAATTTAACATCAGAATAACATCAGCTCCCTGGATTAGTCTGTGCACATCCCTAGTTAAAATATGTAAATGTTATTGACTAGCATTATGGACAGTGTCTTCAATAGTGGTGCTACAAAAGCTGCCCAGATGTTCTCCATGTGAATGTTTCTTGTCCTAACCTTTAACAGAATCCAAGAAATAATACTGAGTATTTCAGCAAAGTTTGTTCTGTTTGGGTACTATAGACCAAATTTGTTGCTTTTTGGTGGCTGGACTTGCTTTAAGCATAGAACTTAAAAATTCAAGGTTTTGATTTGAATCTATTCCTAATTCAGTTTTAAAACAAAATACAATTCTACTTTGCATTCATTATACTTGTTCAGTTTCTGTGTGTTGTATAATACACCTAAGCTGTAATTTCTGAGACCAAAAAAAAAGTTTATTTTGACTTAAAAATCAGTTATCAATTTGAGAAAAATCTGATTTGCATGGAAGTGATATTTTAAAGTGCCACATGGTGGTTACACAGATATGCAGTAAAACCTGCGAAAGCCAGAACCTGTGTACAGTAGAAGCCTGTCAAAGAAGGAAAACTCAAATATTTTCCACTAAAAGGAGAGATAGAAAAGTAGTAAGGCTGTACCCTGTCAAAGGCAAAAAAACTTGTGAGACCCAAAAAAAAAAAAGACAGCCCCGTCGAGTTCCAGCTCTCACAGATTTCACTGTATATACATGTGATAAAATTGCATTAAACTATACATGCACACACACACACACACACACACACACACACACACACACTCGTGGGTGCGTGTATAAACCGGTAAAATCTGAATTAAAAAAAAAAAACAAAAACGGTTGTCATTGAGTTGATTCTGACTCATGCTGATCCCATGTGTTACAGAGTAAAACTGCTCCAATAGGTTCTCTTGGATGTAATCTTTATGGAGGAAACCCTGGTGGTGTAGTGGCTAAGAGCTACGGCTGCTAACCAAAAGTTTAGCAGTTCGAATCCATTAGGTGTTCCTTGGAAACCGTATGGGGCAGTTCTACTCTGTCCTGTAGGGTCGCTATGAGTTGGAATCGACTTGACAGCAACGGGTTTTGGTCATCTTTATGGAAGCAGGTCGCCAGGCCTGCCTTTCACGTTGGCACTGGGTGGATTTGAACCACCAACCTTTAGTAGTCAAGTGCAAACCATCTGTCCCATCTAGGGACCATAAAAGCTGAGAACAGTCTGTAAATTGTGTACCAGTGTCAATGTCTTGGTCATGATATTGTACTAGAGTTATATAAGTGTTACTATTAAGGAAGCTAGATGAAGGGTAATGGGACTTTTCTATGCCGTTTTTTGAAACTTCCTGTGAGTCGATATTTATTTCTGAATTAAAAGTTAAAATACACACACACATATTCAGGAAACGTACATAGTCTGTCTTCTGTAGGAAATTTCCTTACTTCTTCCACCCTTATGTGGGTGGGAAATACATATACATAAATTCTAAAGCATGAGTTGCAACAGTAATTTTTTTTTTTTACTGTGTTTGTACAATTCAAGCCGAGGACAGAATTGCCTTTAATTTTTTTTTTTTACTCCAAATTTGACTCTAGGAAAAAATCAACAAAAAACTGACAGCCCCCAAAATAAGATTTGGAGAGAGGGAATTAGTAAGCTTTGGACCTTGGTCAGAGCAGGTAATCAACAGGAAATTACCAGATCCTGCCTTCTCTTATATAACCTATATTGATAGGGTAGGCAGCTCTAGCCTTGGGAGAATTTCTATGCTGGACCACAGGCCTCTACTTCAAGTGATTTCTGGTCAGTCAGGATCACCCTGCAAGTAGTTTATAATTTATAAACCTTTGTTCTAGAAAACCAGTGCAGATAATAATGTTAGGTGTCACTGAGTCCGTTCCAGCTGATAGCAACCCTGTGTACAACAGAACGAAACGCTGCCCAGTCCTGTGTCATCCTCACATCTTTGCTATGTTTGAGCCTATTGTTGCAGCCACTGTGTTAATCCATTTCATTGAGAGTCTTCCTCTGTTTCACTGACCGTCTGCTTTACCAAGCATGATTTTCTTCTCCAGGGACTGATCCCTCCTGGGATAACATGTCCAAAGTACATGAGATGAAGTCTCGCGATCCTCCCTTCTTAGGAGCATTCTGGCTGTACTTTTTCCAAGACAGTTTTGTTCATTTTTCTCGCAGTCCATGGTATATTCAATATTCTTTGTCAACATAATAATTCAAAGGCATCAGTTCTTCGGTCTTCCTTATTCATTGTTACAGCTTTCACATGCATATGAGGTGATTGAAAACACCATGGCTTGGATCAGGCGCATCTTAGTCTTCAAGGTGACATCTTTGTTTTTTCAACACTTTAAAGAGATCTTTTGCCCCAGATTTGCCCAATGGAACGTGTCATTTGATTTCTTGACTTCTGCTTCCATGGGTGTTGATTGTGGATCCAGGTAAAATGAAATCCTTGACAACCTCAGTCTTTTTCTCTGTTTATTATGATGTTGCTTATTGGTCCAGTTGTGAGGATTTTTGTTTTCTTTATGTTGAGGTGTAATCCATACTGAAGGCTGTGGTCTTTGATCTTCATCAGTAAGTGCTTCAAGCCTTCTTTGCATTCAGCAAGCAAGGTTGTGTCATCTGCGTATCGCAGATTGTTAATGAGTCTTTCTCCAATCCTGATGCTGCATTCTTTTTCATGTATCTAGCTTCTTGGATGATTTGCTCAGCATACAGATTGAATAAGTGTGGTGAAAGGATACAACCCTGACATATACCTTTGCTAATTTTAAACCATGCAGTATCCCCTTGTTCTGTCTCTTGGTCTATGTACATGTTCCCCATGAGCACAATTAAGTGTTCTGTAATTTCCATTCTTTTCAGTGTTACCCATAATTTATGATCAGCATAGTCGAATGCCTGTGTATGGTGAAAAAAATGCAGGTAAACATCTTTCTGTTATTCTCTGCTTTTAGCAAGACATCTGACATCAGCAATGATATCCCTCATTCCATGTACTCTCCTGAATCTAGCTTGAATTTCTGGCAGTTCCCTGGCAATGTACTGCTGCAACCGTTTTTGAATTATCTTCAGCAAAATTTCACTTGCGTGTGATATTAATGATACTGTTCAATAATTCTGCATTCTGTTGAATCACCTTTCTTTGGAATGGGTACAAATATTGATCTCTTCCAGTTGGTTGGTCAGATAGCTGTGTTCCAGATTTCCTGGCATAGACAAGTGAGTGCTTCTAGCATTGCATCAGTTTGTTGAAACATCTCAATTGGTATTTTGTCAGTTCCTGGAGCCTTGTTTTTCACCATTCCCCTTCAGTGCGGCTTGATTTTCTTCCTTCAATACCACTGGTTTTTGATCATATGTCACCTCCTGAAATAGATGAACATCGACCAGATCTTTTTGGTACGGTGACTGTGTATTCCTTCCATCTTCTTTTGATGCTTCCTGTGTCATTCAGTATTTTCCCTGTGGAATCCTTCAGTATTGCAACTTGAGGCTTGAATTTTTTCTTCATTTTTTTCAGCTTGAGAAATGCTGAGCATGTTCTTCCCTTTTGGTTTTCTAACTCCACATCTTTGCATATTTCATTATAATACTTTAGTTTGTGCAAATAATGTGAGGGGGGAAATGGTTTTGCTGATAATCTTTCTCTGCCTACTCATGCAACAAGTCTTTTTTTTTTTTTTTTTTTTAAACCCATGCTAGATACAGTTCTAGAAAGCAGCTCATTTGTGTTAGAGCTCATCAGTGATGTTTATGGAGAAGGAAGCATTTAATCTATATTGAATTTAGAACAGTGAATACAAGGTTAAGAGACTTTCCAGAATTTTTTTTTAAAATATGAATAATATGACAGGAATAAATGTCTGGAACCCAAATTGGGGAAGATTTTGTACAGTGAGGAACCATTGAGGAAAAAAGTGAAATGCTCAAATTAATACTACAGAAAAAATTAATTTGAAAGTGATGTAATTATAAAATAGGCGGTCATTCTTGACCATAAATGTGAATCTGAACCACTTTCAGAGATTTTTCAAAGTATATTTTCTTGGCCACACCCTAGAACCAGTAAATTAGAATCTCTGGGGCTAGAATCTAGCCTGTTATGTGTATGCTCATTCTGCAAGAGCTCCCTAGATTGTTCTAATGCACATTCCTAGTTACAGATTATTGGTGGACTAAGTGAGGAGTAACCTCGGCTCCTAACCAAAAGGTTGACAGTTCGAATCTACCAGCCTCTCCTTGGAAACCCTATGGGGCAGTTCTGCTCTGTCCTATAGGGTTGCTATGAGTTGGAATCAAGTTGAAGGCAGTGGATTAAGGCTGTTATTTCTGTTCAGACTTGAACAAATGGAAGAGAGAATGGGAAGGAATAAGAGTGTGTGTGTGTTTAAAAATCTAAGTAGATATCAAGAAAGAGGAAAAGAATTTGAGTCCAAATTTGAATATAGGTATACGTAATACCAATGATAGAAGTAGTGAGATTCTCTACCAGGTAGGTATGTTTGGAGATAAGCAGAACTGGTGGTACTATCAGTACACTCAAGATGACAGAGCTTCGAGATTCATGCGTTTAAAAGTGATGATTGACGTGGGGGTATAAGAAATCTTTAATTGAAAGAGTGAGGGAAACAGCCATACTTGGGGGTAAAAGAAAGAAAGATCTTGTAAAGAAGCACTGAAACATTTGAGGAAAATAGGTTTATTGTCATGAATTCCAGAGTCATTGAATGTCAGGTACTGCCAAGAAGCAAAATACTAAAGTTTTGATGATTTGCTCGAGACAATCATTTAAAAAAAAAAAATCTTTTAACTGAGTCTTATGGAGAAAAATCTAATTTCAAAGGATATGATAAGTGATAAGAAAACAGCAGTAAAGATGATTAATTTTCTAGAAGCTTAATGATAAAAAGAAGAGACAATAGTAGTTTGTGGAAAAGGCAGCATTGTGAGAGTTACGTAGCATGGTGGAGGCTAAGACCCTATGGAAAAGGACAGAATAAAGTTCCTAGAGAGGGGCTAATTGATGAGGAAAGATCAGAGACGAAATATGAAAACGTGAAGTCGTGAACCAGTGTAAACGGGTTGCTGTTAGAATGGGAGGGAACATTTCTGCCTTAGAGAAAAAGAAGATTAGCTGAAAGTGTTGCAAAATTTTGAGGTAGAAACGAGGTAGTAAGGGAGTGTATCTGCCATGACCTCCATCTTCCCAATAAAGTAGGAGTCAGACCCATCTGTTAATAAAAGTCGTCAGCAAGGTGGTGGTTGGAAACTTGGGGTGAGCAGGGAAAGTTCAGAACTGGGGCTGTGAGGCATGTTATAAACAGGAAGCTAAGATACATTAAATAACCAGGTGGTAGGAGAGGTCTTCTGTGGTCAGAGATTTTACATCCATTTATTAATATGCATTCTGCACTTAAAATGTATGTAGCCTGTGGAGTTACTTTGTACTTTGATTTGTGGACAGGAAAGAGCCACTGAAAATAACTTGAATTAATGTTTTCAGTGCATAGTTTGGGTTGCAGTGGGAAGAGATGTGAATCAGAGATAGCAGGAAACTGTTGAAGTAGTCAAGGTGTGATGTGGTAAATAACTGACTCTAGCACAGGGAATGAAATTAAAGGACAAAGTGAGACACAGTACCCAGATTAGGTTTTTTATTATCAGTTTGGTTGGTTCTTACATAGTACTGCACCTGTTTTAAGCAACGTTAAATACTTAAGTAACCCTTCAGATAGTTTATACTTTGAGGAACTATGATCTTTTTTTCCACTTTTGTACTTTGTATCACATTGAAATCCCTCTTGTTTATTAAAATGGTATTAAGAAATCCAAGAGTCTGTAAATTTTCACCTTAATAAAAATTACTGAACACAGCGTGTTACATAGCTGCTTTTTTGCAAATGCTTGATTAGTTTCCAACTAAAGTACTTGCCGTCAAGTTGATTCCGACTCATGGAGACCCCATGTGTATCAGAGTAGAACTGTGCTCCATAGAGTTTTCAGTGGCTGATTGTTTGGGAAATAGAGCACCAGGCCTTTTTTCCAAGGTGCCTTTGGGTGGACTCAAACCTCCAACCTTTCGGTCAGCAGCCAAGAACATTAACCGTTTGCGCCACACAGGAACTCCTAGTTTCCGAATGCTGTATTACAAAAAGCTAATGTTCTGGTAAATAAATGGAATAATAGTTTTTTAGTAATTGTTACCAAGTTTATAGATGAGAAAGAAGGCAACGTGAGAGAGCATTGCACATAACAAAACTATTCTTACATGAGTTCAGTAAGAAGTCGTGTGTGGTTGCCAAGTTAATTTTGGATGGGGGGATCTCTTGGGTTTTTTTGTCTATTAGATATCAGGTTTCCTCCCAGCTTCCAGGTCAAAAGCCTGAATGGCCTTAGGAATTTTCTTTTCTGTGTAGCAAGTCTTAGCTAGGATGGTAAAAGTCTAATAGCAAAGCTCTGTAATAAAAAGAATTCTTTGATTCTTTTGTTTAAATGTATTTTGTTTTTCCTACCTTTAGCACTTTGATTTTACCTGTTAAAGATGAAGTATAAGCTTAGATATATTTAACATAAAATTTCTAGTCTGCTTATTGAAATAGTGTCAACACATATCTTCTGCTCTTCGTAATAGTGTTCTTTTTATTTTCCTTGTTGGGAACAAAGCCCAAGCACTAAAGTACTGAGAACTTTTTGTGGTGATAATTAAAGTTGTCCCTGCTACAAGTTGGAAGTATTTCTCTTGGCTGGAAAGGGATATAAAACACGAATACTATTTAAAGGTGAATAATTCTCCCTGCTGAATCAGAAATATTTATACCCTTTGAGAAACTGTGCTTTCATCAGTTCAGATTAAATTCTAAATTGTAACAATATGTATACATACACACACACACGTATATAGTCTGGCATAAGTTCTTTTAAGTCGGAAGTAGTTGGCACAAAGACATCTCTTATATTTAAAATATTTGGGATAAAATTTAATTTGGATCTTGAGCATATTGGACTAATAAATTAGAATAATAAGTTATTTATATTTTCTGAATGCTACTCAGAAGCCATTTTAGGTAATTTTAATGGAAATAGTTTAATTTACTGTTATTTTATAATTTGTTTATAAAACACGGATTCAGTCTTGCTAATAAAATGATAATATAGAAATGTATAAAGATATGGAGTAGAGAAACTTTAGTGATATCTTTAGCAAATGTATGGTCATTTATGGATGGTCTATTATTATATAAAGGATTTTTGAAAAAGTAGAATTATCAAACAATTTTGAGTGATATGAAAAATTTATGGAACTACAGAAATTAATACTAATACCATCAGGCACACCAAAGCTGTGTCCATCAAATGTGCAATGACCTAATTTTAAACTGCATCTGTGGAACTAGTGCTTTGGGAATTGAAGGATTTTATTCCATTCTTCTTCTCCATATACTGCATTATAAATGAAAATATAAAATACTTAGAGATTTTCTTGTAAGAGCAAAATTAAAATCTGAATGTCATACCATGTCACAGAACTGTAAGTTTTATGCTTCTTTTTTGGTACGTATTTAGTGGTCATGGTGGCTTTTTTTTTTAATGACTCATTTTTGTAATATCACTGATGTAATATTTATAGCTTTTGCTTTTGTATCTAGTCTTTCATGCATTTTACCTGCACTTGTTACGTGAATAAAATTGCTTTTTGAATTTCAGAAAAGATGTTTATGGGTTCAGATTTTTTACTTGAATGTTTAAAACGTATTTGAGTATATCTAAGGTACATAATAGAAATTCAGTATTTTGACAGTTACAGAGGAAAATGTTAGCATCAGAATTTAATTTTCTTCCCTAGTAAAATTCACAAATATCTTTTTGACTTTATCTTTAAAAACCGTGTAGATATGTGTATTTCCTCTACTCCAAGAAAATAAAATAGCACTTGGCAAAATAAAAAGGCAGTATGTAATAGAAAATGAATCCTTTATAATCTTGCATATCAGAATAGCCAGTATAATCATCTGACATACAAAAATGGTAATACTATTAATGATTTAGGTCATCTGTTACCAAACCTTTTTGCATATGAAGACCCCTATTTAACACCAAAAAAAATCTATTCCCTGTTTTGAGGGTATAGCTCACATACAGTAATGATTGTACTTATAAAATTCACTTACTGAGAACATACATTTATACTGTGTGGACTTAAGGGCTGGAATTTCTATACTGGAGGGTAATCCTTTGCCATTTGCAAAATGCTTATCTTGAATCCAAATACAGCATGATACTGAGGATTGCAAATCAAGAGATATGCCACCATAGTGGGCTAATAAAATAACAAGGATTTAACCTATCGCATCTTTCTGTTTTAATGAGCCACTGTATAAGATAGGAAAAAATTTCTCTCTACCAAGTGAGATTAGAATTAGGAATATGCTTTTATGTCATTGTAGACGTGTCATTCCTGCCTACAGAAAGTCTCTATACCTATACTATGGGCTATGTGATTGGAGTATGTTTCTAGTAGTGATGATGAATAAATGCCAGCAAATTCACATTCTGTTACTTATTATTCTTTGGTGTATATGTACACCAATTCATTTAATCAACAAATATGGGTTGAGCCCACTGTGTTCAGGCTACTGTATCAGATGATTGGATCAAGAGAAAATAAGAGCAAGAAGTCTCTATCCTTGTGGGGCTTGCATAGGAGGTGATAGACAATAAATAAGTAAGTGCTTCAAAAACAAGCTATTTACAGATTGTGATCATCAATATCAAGGGAATAAACAAAGTGATGTAATGGAGAGTATCTGAGGGTGGAGGAAGTTCTCTCTGAGGATGTTAATTTGAGCTGAGGTCTAAACAGTGAGAATAAGCTAGCTATTATATATGAGAAGGAGAATAATATTCTACGTAGAAGGGTAGCAATTGCAAAGCACTGAGAGTGGAGGCAATTTGGTGTGTGCAGAGAACCTAAAGGAGACCAGGGTATCTGAGTTGTAGTGAACAGGGAGAGTATTGTGTGATAAAGGCAAGACAGATCATGAAGACTGGGATAAAACTTTTGATTTCTACTCGTTAGGAGCTAAAGAGAAAGAAGGAAAGCAAAATCTCAGAGAAGGAACTAGTCTACAGGGCTAATAGTCTACATGAGCAATGGCCTCATCTACCCTAAGACCAGAACTAGATGATGCCCGGCTACCAGTATTGGCAGTTCTGATCAGGGCCAAAATAGATGGACCCTGACAGAACTAGAGAAAAAGCTCAAATTCTTAAAAAGTCCATACTTATTAGACCAGTTGAGACTAGAGGACCCCCTGAGACTGTCACCCTGAGATACCCTTTAAACCTTGAACCAAAACTATCCCGAGGTCACCTTTTAATGAAATAACAGATAGACACGCAGAATAAAGGATATTAAATTATGGTGCTCCTTTAAAAAACCATCTGTATGAGACCAAAAGGTCAACAGTTACTCTTAAGGCAAAGATGAGAAGATACGGGCAGGGAAACTAAGGCACTAGAAATGGAACAACCAGCACACAGTTAAAGACAATGTTGACACATTGTGAAAAATGTAACTAATGTTGCCGAACAATTTGTAGAGAAATTACCAAATGGGAAGTTAATTTGCTGTGTAAACTTTTAACTGAAAACAAAATAAAATATTTTAAAAAAAAAGATGCAGAGTTTTTTGTAGGTCATTCTAGACTAATGAGAGAAGTCATGAAAGGCAAGGGAGTGATGGCGTGTTCTGATTTCGATTTTAAAAACATCACTTTCACAGCTGAATGGAAAAGGGGTTGAGAGAAATCAAATAGAATGGAAGCATGGAGACCGATAGAAGACTTTTGTAGTAGGTAAGAGATAATGGTGACTTGGATTAGTGTTATGGTAATGAGAATGGAGAGAGTCAGAAGAATTTGAGAGGTATTTAGAGTGATTATATTGGGAATGAGGGAAAGAGAGAAATCAAGAGTTGATTCCTAGATTTGGAGCTTTTGCTGCTAGGTAGACAATGATGTCGTTTACTGATAACAGAAAAACCAGAGTGTCTTTTGTTTTTTCTGGGTTTTCTTGTTGCTGTTGCTTGTTTTTTTCCTGGGGTCAGTATTAAGTCTGAAATTCTTAATAGACAATGGCAGGTGGGCAATTTTTTATCTTTGTATTTTTTGTATACGCCTTGAGAGAAGCATTCAAAAAGTTAAATAATCTCTTACATTTAGCGAAATGTTTAGCTATTGTTACTTGTATAGTAAAGGTAGACCCACAGAACCATGAGAAATTAGAAAGTTTAAGGGAATAAAGCCACCTAGAATTAAAATAGAAGGGATGTTAGAGGTCATGTGATCCACCCCTTCTAAATTTTACAGCTAAGGAAACAGGCCTGAGAGTTCAAGTGACTTTTTCAGGATTAAAAGCTGTATTAATGATAGTGTTGGACTAAAAAGCATGCCTGTAGTGCATTGTCTCTGTAAATTCTACATTTGAGGCACCTTACCACTATCATTTAAATATACTTCTGCTTCAGTATTAATAGTTCAGCTCTTAAAATGGAGATACAGGACTATTTTCTAAGAAATTTACTAAAAGCTAATCCTAAATAACATTTTGTTTAATGTGTTATGAATCATAAAAATAAACTTTACCTAACTGAAATAAAGTGGAGCAGAACCAAGTGATGGAAAAAGAGCTTTTAATATATTTTAACAATTTTAGAATTTCATTGAAAATGTGTGTGTGTATAAACATGCTTACCATGTTTGATCCTTTATTCTTGACAACACTTACTGTAAGTGTAGAGGAGTATATAAAATACTGTCCTTTCTTTTCATTGATTAGGTGAAAAAGGGACATTTTGATTTGATTGAGATTATTAGTAAAATGAAGGAAATTAAAAATAAGATTTTTTTAATATTCTCAGTAAATCGGCTAGGCAAACCTAGGCTTGTTGTTGTTAGGTGCCATCAAGTCAGTTCCAACTCATAGCGACCCTACATACAAGAGAATGAAACGCTGCGCAGTCTGGCGCTGTCCTCACAGTCTTTGTTATATTTGAACCCACTGTTGCGGGCACCATGTCGATGCATCTCGTTGAGGGTTTTCCTCTTTTTTGACGACCCTCTACATTACCAAAGAAGAACTGATGCCTTTGAATTGTTGGCGAAGAATATTGAATATACAAGGGAGTGCCAAAAGAACAAACAGATTTGTCTTGGAAGAAGTACAATCAGAATGCTTCTTAGAAGGAAGGATGTGGAGACTATGTCTCATATACTTTAGACATGTTATCAGGAGGGATCAGTCCCTGGAGTCAGCAAAAAAGAGGAAGACCTTCAATGAAATGGATCGACACAGTGCCTTCAACTGTGTGCTCAAGCATAACAGCCATTGTGAGGATGGCACAGGTCTGGGCAGTGTTTTGTTCTGCTGTACATAGGGTCGCTATGAGTCGGAACCCACTTGACAGCACCTAACAACAACTTCTCTTTCCACAGATGTAGTCGATTTGATTCCTGTGTTTTCTGTCCAGTGAGGGCCACGCGTATAGTCGCCATTTATGTTGTTGAACAAAGGTATTTGCAGTGAAGAAGTCATTGGTCTTGCAGAATTCTATCATGCAATCTCCAGCATCGTTTCTGTCACCAAGGCCATATTTTCCAACTACCAGTCCTTCTTTGTTTCCAGCTTTTGCATTCCAATCACCAGTGATATCAGTGCATCTTGATGTGTATGTTTGATCAATTTCAGATTGCAGAAATTGGTAAAAATCTTCAGTTTCCTCATCTTTGGTGTTAGTGATTGGTGCATAAATTTAAATAATAGTCATATTAACTGACCTTCCTTATAGGCTTATGAATATTATCCTATCACTGATAGCACTGTACTTCAGGATAGATCTTGAAATGTTCTTTTTGAAGATGAAGGCGATGCCATTCCTCTTCAAATTGTCATTCCAGGTAATAGAGCATATGATCGTCTCATTCAAAATAGTCCTTTCCAGTCCATTTCAACTCAGTAATGCCTATGATATCGATGTTTATACATTCCGTTTCATTTCTGACGACTTCCTATTTTCCTAGATTCATACTTGATACATTCCGATTATTAATGGATGTTTGCAGCTGTTTCTTCTCATTTTGAGTCATGCCACATCAGCAAGTGAAGGTCCTGAGAGCTTGACACGAGCCAAGTCATTAAGGTCGACTCTACTTTGAGGAGGCAGCTCTTCCCCAGTCGTCTTTTGAGTGCCTTCCAACCTGAGGGGCTCATCTTCTGGCACTGTATTAGACAGTGTTTTCCTGCTGCTCATAAGGTTTTCACTGGCCAATTTTTTCAGTAATAGACTTCTAGATCCTTCTTCCTAGTCTGTCTTAGTCTGGAGGCTCTGCTGAAACGTGTCTACCAAGGATGACCCTGCTGGTATTTGAAATACCGGTGGCAAAGCCTCCAGTATCACAGCAACACGCAAGCCACCACAGTACAACAGACTGACAGACACGTGGTGGAACATAGGCTTATCCCTCAGTTTTTCAGACATATATTTGTTGCTTTGTACAGTGAATCCTGTGAGATCTGAAACTTGACGGGACTGCCTCATTTTTCCACGTCTCGCAAGTTTTCCGCCTTTGACATGGTACAGCTTACCACTTTTCTGTCGCTCTGTATTAGTGGAAAATATTTGAGTTTTTCTTCTGACAGGTTTCAGGCTTTTGCAGGTTTTACTGTACTGCTATTACCTCTGCACACTAGCTGTACAGAAAATAAAAATTATACTGTCCTTAGTAATTGTCTTAGATAAATTCCTTTTTCTTGGGATGAAGAGTGATATGCAAATTTATATACATCCTGCATATTTTTGTAAATATTATTTTTAGTTCAGTTTTGTTTAGCTTTTATTGATTGATACACACTATTAAGTTTCTCTCACTTATTGGCATAGCAAGGTTAGCTGTTTCTGTTTAGTACCTCTCGTAAAATGTTTTTAATACTGTGCTTTAAATGAAATAAACTGGTGCTGAAAGCAATTAAACCATATTAATCTGTCAAATTAGAAGCAAACAGTTTTTCTTAGTGATCTGAAAACACCCTTGTAATAAGCAGTAATAAAAAGATAAAATAATAAAAACTAACAGGTTATTTTCTTTGGACCACTTGTCATTTGAAGTGAGCACTAATTTATTTTACACCATCATATGTATAATGACCCAAGCCATGGTATTTTCTGTCGCCTCATATAATGCAAAAGCTGGACAATGAATAAGGAAGAGTGAAGAAGAATTGATGCCTTTGAATTACGGTGTTGGAGAGGAATATTTAATATATCATGGACTGCCAGAAGAAAGAACAAATCTGTCTTGGAAGAAGTACAGCCAAAGTGCTCCTTAGAAGCAAGAATAGTAATACTTCATCTCACATACTTTGGACATGTTATCAGGAGGGATCAGTCCTTGGAGAAGGACATCATGCTTGGTAAAGTAGAGGGTCAAAGAAAAAGAGGAGGACCCTCAACGTGATGGATTGACACGGTGGCTATAGCAGTGGGCTCAAACATAACAACAGTTGTGAGGATGGCACAGGACAGAACAGTGTTTTGTTTGGTTCTACATAGGGTCACTATGAGTCAGAACCGACTGATGGCACGTAACAACAACTACAACACGCTTATAGTATTGGCCAGTTAATAAATATTTATTATATGTTATTTGTATCACCTAATCCTCACTAGAGCAGATCAGTATTATTCCAGTGCTTTATAATAAAGAAAAGAGGAAGGAATGGAGATGCGTTAAATGATTTGTTTCAGATTGGTATATATTTTAGGAAGCCACAAGTGAATGAGAATCATGAGCAATTTTTTTAAAGTCAATATTAAAATTGATTGACAGCCACGCCTTCAGATGAAAATATTCAATGATTTCTGAGAGTGGGATCAGTTATACCAGTCTTTATAAAAGGTCTAGTTGCCTCCTTCTCTTCACAGTCCTGTATCATTATAACATAATTTCTTAGTATTCATTCCTAGGAATTTTATTTCTTAACAACCCTTATGTTTTTTAGCCCCAATTTTTTTTTCTCTTTCTGAATGTGGATGATTATACTAGAAAAGTTACACATTTAAAATCAGTTTTTTAATGTGGGGCTCATGCTTTTATAAACTGACTGAGTTGATTTTGGGGAAGCCCTATGCTTATCTAATGTCTTGGGCTGGGTTCTCTAGAGAAGCAAAACCAGTGAAGCTCATATGTATATACATATATATGGGGGGGGGGGAGATATTGATTGATTTAGATTTATATCAAGGAAATGTCTCTCACAGTTGTAGAGGGTGGAAAGTCCCAAGTGTGTGGGTCAGGTGTCAGGCTGGAGGTTTCTGACTTACATAGCTACAGGGGCTGATGGACCAAAGATTGGCAGGTCAGGTGGCAGGCTGCTGGCTCACAGCTGCAGAGGCCGATAAATCCCAAGATTGGCAGGCAGTACAGCAAGCCAGTGGCTCAGATCCCAAGAACCAGAGGTCATATGATGACGAGCTGGATGCAGGATCCAGAGTGAGCAAAAGCCAGCAAACTTTTCCAGAAAGTCCATATGTGTTGGATGCAGGCCACATCCCCAAAGAATCTTCCTTTCAGCTGATTGGCTGCTCATAGCAGATCTCATCATGGAGGTAATTACATTATATCATATCTCATCATTACATCACTGCCAGAGTATATCATAACTGTTAAACCATTGAGAATCATTGCCCAGACAAGTTGACAAACAACCTTAACCTTTATACCTAGATATGAAGCTGTTAAAGGTTCAGTTCACTATTCCATTCTTCAGTATTTACCTAAAAACTTAAACATAAATATTCAAAGCAGCTTTATTCACAATAGCTCAAAACTAGAAACAACAAAGAGGTCCATCAGTAGGTAAACAGAGTATTGAAAAGGTATTGTCTTAGGTTGGGTTCTCTAGAGAAGCAAAATCAGTAAAACGTATAAATATATATAGAGAGATTTATATCAAGGAAACAGCTTAAGCGATTGTAGAGACTAGAATGTCCCAAGTCCATGGATCAGGGTAGAGGCCTCTCCCAAGTCACGCAGCCACAGAAGCTGGCGAGCCCAAGATCGGCAGGTCGGAGAGCAGGACTCCCGCTCACAGGCTGTGAAGATCAACGAATCCCAAGTTCAGCAGATAAACTGACCGCTCAAGTCCCAAGAACTGGAGATGAGACTATGGGAGGCAGCCGCAGGATCTAGAGTGAGCAAAAAGCAAGAACGTCTGCTTATATTCAGATGCAGGACACACCCCCAAGGAGACTCCCTTTCATCTGACTGGCTACTTACAATATATTCAGTCATGGGAGTGATCACGTTAAAACACCGAGAATCATGGCCCAGCGAAGTTGACACACAATCTTAACCATCACAGGTATTAAATCCAAAAAATGGAATACTAATCAGCAATAAAGAACAAAGCAACAAGCCACTTAAACTGACAGTATGAATGAATCTCAAAATCAGGCTGAATGAAAGAAGCCAGGCATAAATAGTATATACTGTAGGATACATTTATATAAAATGCAAACTGATCTGTAGTGACAGAAAACAGATCTGTAGTTGCCTGGGTCCAAAGGCAGGAGAGATGGCCTGCAAAGGGGCACAAGGAATCTTTTGGTTGTGATGAAAATGTTCAGTATCTTGACTGTGGTGTAGTTTCTGGGGCAAATAGTACTGTCAAAAACTCATCAACTATTCACTTTAAATATATGTAGTTTTATTTTACATAAATTTTTCCTCAGTAGAGTAAATAAGGAAAAAAATTCCAATCAGAATTTAAGCAAAAAATCTACACTATTTAAAATCTTTTGATACACAGCAAGGAATTGAAAGACACTGTGAGAATCATGACCATGGATCTTTATCTGACCCCTCCAGGTAAAACTGATTTCTTTATTTGTGCTCTTAGTGCATAATTGCATTTACTGCTTCAATGTTTTCCTTCACATTTCTCTCTTCTTCCCCTCACCCAAATAGAACTGTAAATTATCTTTGTATTTCTAGCACCTAGTTCAGCGTATGTGAAACACAGTTGTTGTTGTCATCATTGAGTTAAGTCGATTCCTTCTCGTGGTGATCCCATGTTTGCAGAGTAGAACTGCTTCATAGAGTTTTCAAAGCTGTGACCTTTTGGAAGCATATCTTCCAAGTTACCTGTGTTCCAGGGTGCCAGTGGGTGCGTTTGAATCACCAAATTTTTGTTAGTAGTCCAGTGTTTAAACACTTTCACCACCCAGGAACTCTGATCCATAAAACCAAAATGAAAACCAAACCCGTAGCTGTTGAGTCGATTCCAACTCGTAGTGACCCTGTAGGACATAGCAGGCCTGCCCCATAGGCTTTTCAGGCTGTAATCTTTACAGAAGCAGACTGCCACATCTTTCTCCTGCAGAGTGGCTAGTGGGGACTGCCTGTAATTTTATACAGTTAAAGAAAAGGTTGTATAATTTTGTTTTTGCTTTTTCTTGTGCTTCTGAGTATTGTTATTTCAAGCATAAAGTTTTAGAAATTTCTGTCACTCTCAAAATGGATCTCATTGAATGGATTTGTGACTCTCCATGAGTTTCGTTATGGATATGAAAATTGTGTTATTGTATTATATCATTTTCATCCCTGAGCCAATTACATGTGAAATATATTTTGCCAGTTGACTTCTCTGTTTAATATGCATTTTGGAAGCTATTTGATCATATAGATTGATCTTAATATTTATTAAGTTCATGGCTACCCTAAAAAGATTTTTTGAGAAAGGTACCAAAGACCTTTTCAGAAGTGAATCCTCAAAAATAGGTTCTTAATTGATGCCAAAAAGGTTCTGTTGTCTTGTTGAACTGAATGGGAAAGGTATTTCCATGTACTTTTTTTTTTGTAGTATTTATTGAGGGAACTTTGAATTAGAATTCAGACTTTCCAAGTACCAGTTTAGAATGTGATATTATAATTCTTTTGTTTTTTTAATTGTAGTTGTGGTGAAAGTTTACACAGCAGATTAGTTCCCCTTTAGCAATTTTTTCTATATGTATTGTTCAGTGTCATTGGTTACATTTTTCACAGTGTGTCAGCATTTTCATTATTTCCATTCTGGTTGTTCTGTTTCCACTTATCTAGCTTCCCTCCCCTCCTCCCCACCTTCTCATCTTTGCTTTAGGGTAAATATTGACTGTTTGGACTCATATAGATGATTATTTAAAAGGAACACAGTACTCATAGGTGATACTATTTGTTTTATGAGCCAGTCAGTTGTTGGGCTGAAAGGTAACCTCCGGAGTGGCTTCAGTTCCAAGTTTAAAGGCTATCCCAGGGCAATAGTCTTGGGGTTCTTCTGGTCTCTAATGGTCCAGTAAGTCTACCCTTTTTTAGGACTTTTGTTCTACATTTTTCTCCCATTCTGCCCAGGACCATGTATTGTGTCCCTGGTCAGAATGGTTGTTGGTGGTACCTGGGCACCATCTAGTTCTTCTGATTTCGGGATAGGTGAAGCCGTGGTTCATGTGAGCCATTATTCCTACCGACTGGTTTCTTCTTTGAGTCTTTGGTTTCCTTCTTTCTCTTTTGCTCCATATGAGTAGAGACCAGTGGTTGTATCTTAAATGGCTGCTTGCAAGCTTTTAAGACCCTAGACATTACTCATCAATCTAGGTTGTAGAATGTTATCTTTATGAACTGTCTCATCCAGTCGACCGAGTTGTCCCCCATGATGATGGTCCTAAGCCTTCAAATCCAGTAAACCAAACCTGGAGGTGTTTGGTTATGTCTAGAAAGTACCCGCAACTGGCCCTCTATGTGTTTTATTATATATATGAATATACATACAGCACACACTAACACATGTATATACATATGCCTGCAGATACACCTGTGCATGCACAATATACTCATATATGCCTTCTATACACATATATGCATACATCTCTACTTGTGTAACCACACACATATTTTTTGGTTATTACTGTTGTTGCAAAATTGTATATGTTATAGCATTTACCAAAATTGTCCCTTACTGTATATTTTTTAGTGTCATCTTTTACCTTGATCAAGTTGAGTAGACTTCATCCTTAATCATCATAATTTAAGAAAAATTTGAGCTGAAATATGAGAAAAAAGAAATAATGGTTTATAATTTACTTTCTTAATTCACTAAACACAGTGTTGCGATCTTGAAACTACATGTACAATAAAAATCATTTGTATCTAGCTCTTTAGTGCCTTAGCTTTCATTTTGGCCTTCAGTAACTTTAAAAAAAAAGCATTTGTAGCTTTAACCCAAAACCCATTGCCATCTAGTAAATTTCAACTCGTAGTGGCCCTATAGGACAGAGTAGAACTGCCCCATAGGGTTTCCAAGGCTGTAATCTTCACGGAAGCTGACTGACACATCTTTCTCCAGCGGGGCAGCTAGTGAGTTCAAACTACTGACCTTTCAATTAGCAGCTGAGCTCTTAATCACTGTGCCACCAGGGCTTCTTTTTATAAATTTATATCCTGTAAAAACGAAACAAAATCTGTTGTCATCAAGTCAATTCTGATTCATAATGACTGTCATGGATTGAATTGTGTCCTCCAAAAATATCTGTCAACTTGTCTAGGTCATGATTCCCAGTATTGTATGATTGTCTACCATTTTATCATCTGGTGTGATTTCCCTATGTGTTGTAAATGCTATCACTATGATATAATAAAATGGATTAGCAGCAGTTATATTGATGAGGTCTACAAGATTAGATAGTGTCTTAAGCCAGTCTTCTTTTAAGATATAAAAAAGAGAAACAAACAGAGAGACATGGGGACCTTATACCACCAAGAAAGCAGTGCCAGGAGCAGAGCATGTCCTTTGGACCTGAGGTTCCTGTGCTAAGATGCTCCCAGACCAAGGGAGGACTGATGCATCACAAGGACGTTCCTCCAGAGCCGACACAGAGAGGTTCTTCCCCTGGAGCCAGCACCCTGAATTTGGACTTGTAGCCTACTAGACTGTGAGAGAATAAATTTCTCTTTATTAAAGCCATCCACTTGTGGTATTTCTGTTATAGTAGCACTAGATGACTAAGACAGTTACCCCAGAGTGTTACAGAGAACTGTTTCATAGGGTTTTCTTGGCTGTATTCTTTACGGAAGCAGATCACCAGGCCTTTCTTTCATCATGCTGCTGGGTAGACTTGAATTGCTAAACTGTGAGTTACGAGTTGAGCGCAAATTGTTTGTGCCACTCAGGGTTCAGTTATAGAAGACAGAGTGAGACAATTCACAAATACATGAAACTTCAAGATGTTGAAGACGAATTCTTTCTACTTGCTAAAACTTTGAAATCAGAAAAGATAATTTATTCAACAATAATGTCTCCACATATGCACTCTTTTTCTCAAGTTTCTCAGTATTAATTTTTAACACAATTTAGATAAAATCATCTTATTAGCACAATCATCTTCTGCTGTTACTTCTCTAATGTCATAATTTTATGTGGTTCTCCATCATAATCATCACCATAGTAACCATTCCTGATGTCACAAAAGATTATAACTTCTGATAGAAAATAAGTAGTTTGAGCAGATGGATGTGTGAGGAACCAAAACTCAAACTAAACTCATTGCCACTGAGTTGATTCTAACTCATAGTGACCCTATAGGACAGGGTAGAACTGCCCCATAGGGTTTTCAAGACTGTAAATCTTTTCAGAAGCAGACTGCTGCATCTTTCTCCCATGGAGTGACTGGTGGGTTTGAACCACTGACCTTTCAGTTAGCAGCTAAGCGCTTAACCACTGTGCTACAAAGGTTCCTCATAAGAAACCAAAATTCTGTTTTATATAAATAATAAAATTATGGGAGGAAAACTAATATCAAATATGTATATAGGTATAATTTTTTAAAACAGAATTTGTATCCGACACTGAGAATTTCTGAGAAAAAGAAAAATCTAGTATTTAAGCCATAGAAGTGGAAGGTAGCATGAAAATTACAGGCTTTTTAAATTGTAAAAAAAAGAACAATATTTAAAAAAATTAATTTTAGATAAAATTTGCTATTTTAGTTTATGGACTTTTATATAATGAGCTTTCCTTCTGGGCCCACTTTCATTTTATTTGTAGTCAAATAAAAGCGACTTTTATTTAAGAATAAAAAGGGAAAGGAAACATTGAGTTCTTACTGCGTCTAGACAGTGTATGAGGGGCTTCCATGTTGTCTTAGTCATCTAGTGCTTCTATAACAGAAATACCACAAGTAGATGGCTTTTAACAAAGAGAAATTTATTCTCTCACAGTCTAGTAGGCTACAAGTCCAAATTCAAGGCATCAGCTCCAGGGGAAGGCTTTTTCTCTCTGTCAGCTCTGGAGGAAGGTCCTTGTGATGCATCAGTCTTCCCTTGGTCTGGGAGCATCTTAGCGCAGGAACCTCAGGACGTGCTCTGCTCCTGGTGCTGGTTTCTTGGTGGTATGAGGTCCCCATGTCTCTCTGCTCACTTCTCTCTTTTATATCTCAAAAGAGTCTGGCTTAAGACACTGTCTAATCTTGTAGACCTCATCAATATAGCTGCCACTAATCCATCTTATTACATCATAGTGATAGCATCTATAACACATAGGGAAGTCACATCAGATAAAATGGTAGACAATCATACAATACTGGGAATCATGACCCAGCCAAGTTGACAGATATTTTTGGGGGACACAATTCAATCCATGATACATGTATATTATTTAATTCTTACTGTACCCCCAGAGATAGAAGAATTATTATCCCCATCTTATAACTGATGAAATGGAAATTCAGAATTTAGGTAACTAATTGTCCAAGTTCACATAGCTGGGAAATTGTTAGGGCTGAGATTTTTTACATCCAGGTCAGATGCCAGTGTTTTTCCCCCAATATCAGACTGTCTCCCCAGTTTTCCTCCTTAGTCTTCCAGGCTTGAACCTTCTGACTTCTCTTTTTGGAATGGTGGTGATAATAGAAATGACTGTATGCATGTGTGTTGATGTTGTTATAAGGCTTTTCTGTAAGCACGTATGTAAAAAAGTTCCAGCATTATTCCTAACTTCTTCCTTCCTTCCTTCCTTCCTTCCTTCCTCCCTCTCTGTTTCCCTTCTTATCTTGAACTGTTGTGTTATTTTTTTTTTCCATGTACACGCTGTATACTCTTGACACTAAATTAACTGCCTATTGAATGTATAGGAAAATGACCTGTAGGCACACCTGCTGTTTATATATTCTGGAAGAGGTACAACCTCACCCGTCAGATTGCCTGAAATTTAAAAATCCAGTAATTCCTGGTGGTAGTGAAGGGCTATAGCAACAGGATCTCTCTCACACTGCTGGAAGGAGCATACACTGTCTTTGGAAACCTGTTTGTCATTATCTAGAAAGCCGAAGACATGCAGACTCTGAATCAGCAGTTCCATTTGTGCATTGTAAGTAATAGCCCAAACCTAGGAACAACTCAAATAATAACAAAAGAATAGACAAGTAGTAATGGTGTAATCATACCATAAGTATCATATAGCACGGAAACATGCCGCAAAGTGGTTGAATTTCACAAACATAATGTTGACTGTAAGAAGCTAAGCACAAAATACATATATATGATGGATTCTATTCAAATAAAGTTCAAAAAACAAAGGTGTAAACCATATTGTGTTGGTAGAAACATAAAGCAAGTTATTTTCATTCATATTCTCATATCTCTGTCCCCCCTCCCCATCCACATATTCATCCTTAGGGTGAATGGTAATTTACCAAAATCTAGCCATAGGCCCTATTCATTCAGTGAATACTGGGTGGTTACTATATACTAGGCGTGTACTGCCCACAAGGTACATATGTAGTCCCTATAAGGAGGGAAGTCTTATTTGGGGAGATACAAGCAAATATGAAATTAGGAAGCACTGTAACACGTCACAATAGTTGTATTCATCAGTTGCTTTTAGGTTCTTTCCTCAGCCTTAGTATGTAACTTTTACCTGATAATAGAATACCCACCTGGCAACATTTTTTTTCTCATAATAACCACGATACAAGCATGTTTTATTGCTTACTGCTATGGGCTACTGAAGAGTAATGGAAATACAGTATCCTTTAGATTTAAAGCCCCACTGGTACCTAGGGTGAAGAAAGGTCATACTTGTACTGGAAACTACTCTGTGAGACAGGTCACCATTTGAAGAATGTAGTAATGCTTAAAGAGTTGGTGGGCTACACTTTCTTCATTGATTGGATACCTCATAATGATGGAAAAGCAAGTCATATTTCTAGAGGTGACAACTCAGGATGGTTCACAAGTTAGACGTTTATTATAAGGAGAGTTAAAAGAACCCACGTTTGGGGATTTTAGAACTTATTTTTATTTGAAAATTATTTTTTAGTCAACAATAATATTTTAATATCATAACATAAAACTATGGAGTTACCTTGATTGTGGAAAAACAAGTTTCCACCCACTCCTTACTTTATCAACATGTTTAGGTTCCAAAGAACAAGTCATTATGTGAAAGTTGGCATTATGCAAAAATGGAGGATTTTGTTTTTCTGTTTTCAGACCATCCATTTGTCTGATTTTTTTAATTTAGAAAATCTGCTCATAAAAATAACAACTAAGATTTACTGATGTCATCACTGTGATGAGTCCATTTATGGCTTATTCCTCTGCAGAGAAGGAGGCTTGGAGGAGACAAAGCTGGATAAAGCCTGGCTGTGTGACAGGAGATCCCAAGGCTTAACCACTTCACTTCCCTCCTGTGCTGGGTCAAAGCTTCCCTCAGGGAACCAGCTCCAGGCTCCACTCCCAACCCTGCAAGTCCTGGTTCACCATCCTGGGGCCTGCTCTGGCTTCTGGGCTGAGGCTTGGGGCTTCCAGCGAAGGGCGCTGGCACTGGCAGCTTGGCCTCACCTGGCCCCACAAACACAGAGACTTCAGGCCCAGTTTGGCTCACTTTGGAATGTCATTAAACTCCCATGCATTTCTTCCAAACACCCTCTCCCTTATCTCTCTATTTCCTCCTCCCAACCCTTCATCAGTTTTGAGCCTCAGGGCCTTAGGCTGCATTAGAGCTGGGAACCCGGAACAGGCACCTGCAGGCTCATTGTTACCTGCGCATCCGCCCGGAGGCTGTGGCCACGGAGGAGGCCAGTTCCTCTAGGCAGCAGGACGCGGCGCCCCTGCTGGCGGAGGCACGGGGCAGCATGGCCCAGCCTCTCGCAGGCCACCCAGAGACCCTCCTCAAGGGAGGGAAAGCTCCACAGCTGTTGCCAGCTTGCCCACCACCTCGTTAATGCGCAAAATAGTTGGATAGTAGATTTTTTTTCACTATGGTGAATGTGAAATGTCAGATAACAAGATCATAAGTGAGAAGTAGGTGTATACAGATTCGTGCAATTACAAATGTTCAAATATGTATTTAAAATGCTTTGTAAGATGCCTTCAAAGATTGATTCTGTCACTGATTTTGGTAGGGGAAAAGAATGCAATATTATTATTTAATCCTTTGCATCCTCATATTCTTTTAAGTACGTTATTAAAATTCTCTCATTTTATTTCCCTGGCTGATTTGTCAAAAGAAAAAAAGCTGCATAAACACTTGTATAATGATAGTTAATATTTTTTCAACTCAGATGTACTGTCCATTACTGTAATACATGCTTTGCTTTGCTTTGCTTTTCTTCTCAAATTTGGTAATGATGTAGTTTCTGGTATAGAGATTAAGTTCATGTTTTTCAGTCTACTCTTGATAATACATGAGTAAAGAGCTGTACTATAGACAATCCAAACAGAGGGGAAGGACAAAAGAAAAGGAAGAAAAACATTTGTGGCTCTGAAACACAGTTATTTTGCCTTTTAATTGTGCTTATATTCTACTTTACTGGCTTATTTGTTGAATAAATTCTTTGAATAAATTTGTATTAAAATTTATTAGAATTATTGAATTTTTGGAACACTGAATAAATGAATGTTGATAGGAAGTCACCCTAGCATTTAAAATTCAGTGCAGCTATGCTCCATGTAGTTTCTAAACCTTAGTTTGGTAGTAAATGAAATTAAGGCTTAGCCTAACTGCTCTCTAAGATTTCTTCTAGGTTCTGAGCATGCACAAGTCATATTTTAAAAGCCATTGTTTACTCAGCAATTAAAGTCAAATACTGTTTGAGCTTTATAATTTAGGGAATGGGATATACTTTACATTTATATTATTGAAAGTCTGAAAATTTAGATTTGTAATCCTAATGCTCAGTTTTTTGTAACATCATCCATACACAAAGTATCCGATAACTTTAGATAATTTTCGTTTATGTTATTGGGAAGTAAGACTTTGGAAATTAGATTTCTAAATGAGATTTGACTGACATTCTTGGTTTTCTCATCTGACAGTTTAGGAATTTTCTGTGATTTTATCATTAACTGATTATCATAGGATCTTACCCTGCACTTATATAATACTACTAAGTGGACATAAGACTGAAATACTATTTTGTTTCATTTTACCAGGGATTGCCTTGAATTTTTTTAAAAGTATGAAACTAGTGTTTCTGAGGCCCTGCTATATATGAACCATAAGAAATGATGTATGTTAAGTTCCATTGTCTAATATGGCTCACCAATGATTGTAAAGATATGACCTGTTATATTAGGAAAATGAAAAAAAAATTTATTTACGTACCGACTCCATAGCTATACTGCTTTAGTGAACCATTTCTTGTGCTATGCTTCTAGAGCTGTGCTGTCCAATATGGCAGCCACTAGCTACATTTGGCTATTGAGCAATTGAAATGTGGCCAGTCTGAATTGAGATGTAAATTCACTTTTGCGCAAGTAAATACGCTTGAATTTCAAAGATTTTGTACAAAGAATAGGATGTAAAGTGTCTCATTAGTAATTTTTATATTAATTACATGTTGAAATGATATTTTGGATTTATTAGATTAAATAAATATATTACTAAATTTTTTTCACCTCTTTTTACCTTCTAAATATGGCTACTAGAAATTTTAAATTACATGTGGACTCATGTTTCTGTTGGATAGCACTGTTCTAGACTGTATGTTATATTTTATATAAGTCAGATTTAGAAATAAATTCTTTCCATTCCTGTGTTCAGGATTAGAAAATCTATTCTAAAGCTAGTCATATATTCCAACACTTAAATGACATCTGTTCTATGTTAGATGTACACGCAATGGAAGATATGTTTGACTATCAATTGACTACTGATTGTAATGATGAAGTATATATTAGTGTGCTTTATGATACAGGGAATAAGGAGAAATGAAACACAAACCATTAAGAATTGAAAAAGGGAACGTACTTCTGGACTATAGAAAATGCCTTTAAGAAGACTAATACTAATATTTAGGAATTACATGTTGTGATCTAGACTTATGCTGCGTCCCAGGCTATTTTCTTTGATAGTAACTGACTTCGAAAGCCAGTAATAGAAAAACATACTTAGTGGCTTCTAGGCTGAGAAAAAAAAAAAAAATTTATACTGATAGAATATCTCTTAGTTCCTGTTTTTTTTTCTTCTTATACAGAATTGTTACTTGTGAAACAAAGAGGAGCAAAATTTCACGTGGTATAAACTCCTAGAACACAGAGAGTTTCCTTAATCTCCTATATGATGCCAATGAGAATAATCTTTGATTGTCTCTTTTCCCCATCCCATTCCCATTGCCATGTTTGTTTGTTTTATTTTGTTTTGTTTTTCCAAAAAGACGTATTTAACGTCCTGCTTAGGTTTATTTTCTACTTATTCACTAAATAAAGAATAACACTGTTGTGTTTTGTATTTGAAATTGTAAGGTACATTTCTTTTTTCTTTTATTTTTAATTTAACTCTTTGTTTTACAGATGAGGGCAGAAGTGCAGTTGACCAAGCAGGTGGTGCACAGATTGTAGTTGACCACTTAAGGTCACTGTGCGGTAGAACAGATCCCGCCAATGAGAAGCTCTTGACTGTCTTTTGTGGCATGCTGATGAACTATAGCAATGAGAATGGTAAACAAAACTGAAAACTTGCTTTTATCTTTAAAAATCATCTTTATTATAGTGCAAAACAAAAATATTTAGAAAAAATGATTAATAAAAACATTCTAAGTGGCATATAAAATTGATAATTATCCAGCATTAAAATACAGTGTTTTAAAAATACAAAATGGTCTAATATACTAAATGGGACTAGGTTTTGAAAGGTTACCCTATATTAATCAGCAACCCCCCCCCCCAAAAAAAAAAGCAATGGTATGGTTTAAGCTTTGCTATCAGTATTTTTTAATAAACAATATTAAAATACTTCATGTTGATTATAGTAATTCCAAGAGTATCTTTTTAACACTCACACTGTCTATATAAGTAAAATTATTTTATCCGAATTATTAGTTTTACTTATTGGAAGAATAAAAAAATCATTACTTTAAAACCTGTCCTTAGAAAAATAAAGTTCAGAGTAATTGCAGATATCTGATTTTGGAAATTTAATAAATACTTGTAAAGAGTAGTTTCTTTTCTCTAAAACATTCTTAGAATCTAGCAACAAATGATAGGTTAACTATTATCAGATAGCCTATATGGTTGTTAATTGAGCATAAAAACAATATTAAGGCCTTTGCTGTACATTAACAAGTATAGTGTATCATTCTTTCATTCATTCATTCATTCATTATCTTATATGAATTACTGCATGGATCAAAAACTCAAATTCCTGTAGGTGCCTGGTTAGCACAAATAAGTCTTTCTGTGGTTTGTTTCATAATGGCAGTTTAAGTTATAGTCTTTTGACAGACACATTTTATTCGCATATTAAACGTGATATGTTTTACTTCCATGTGTTCTAGAAACACATGGCCTTCTCAGCATACTTTTTATTTTTTCACTTTTGGTAGTTGTGGGTCCGAGTAATAATGAAAGATAATTGGAGCCTGGTGGAGCAGTGATTAAACATTCGGCTGCTAACCAAAAGGTTGGTAGTTCGAATCCACTAGCCTCTCCTTGGAAACCCTATGGGGCAGTTCTACTCCATCCTACAGGGTTGCTCAGCATATTTTTCATTTTTTCACTTTTGGTAGTTGTGGGTCTGAGTAATAATGAAAAATAATTAGAAATACTTAAAACAGAAAAGAAGTAAACATAGCTGCTGACATTTGGCCTTGGTGTTAATGACAGTAGGGAGTAGTGAGGACTGTGGGAAATTGAAGAGTCCACCTCCCATTGAAAGGGGAGAGCTCCTGTTCTCTAGCCAATAGTTTCTATGTGACAGTTCGGCCAAGTACTGCCAATCTTTTGATGTGAGGGAGTAAAAGCCGAAAATACAGCTTCTCATGTGCTATGTTCTAATTGCTAAATGTTGGATTACATTTGCTTTTTTAACATTGTATACAAGCTAAATAGAATATAGCTTCAGGCAGCATCCTGTCCAAGGGTCACCAGTTTGAAACCTCTAAATTAAAATTATCCGTAATAATATGAAAAATAGTTTTTGTTCATCAAATGGTTTGCCTGTTAAACTTAAAACCACAACCAAACCCATTGCCTTTGAGTCGATTCTGATTCGTAAGTATTAAACTGATAACAAATGGTAGTCTTTATAGAGTTAATTACTTCTACTTTTCCTGCCCTCTGATGGAATTATTTTTGAAAAGAAAATGTCCTAAAGATGAATAGGAGAAACAAAAAGAGTCTGGATAATCTACAAAATGAGTAACTAGTTCCTAAATAATTGAAATTTGACTCTAAAACACAGATACCTGACTTACATTAAGAAATCATTTGCCAGTTGTTTGTGTTGCTTCCTTTTCCTATCTATTTCAGTTGGGGTTGGACACCTGAGAAAGTAGGACAAGTTCTAAGTGGCAGAATGGTTTAGAAAGATGAATAAAAGAAACTAGTCATAAAGTTGTAGCAGCTGTAAGATATAAAGAATCAGTCTTGCTATGCATTTAAACTAGTTTGTCCTTTGAAGAAGCTGCTCAAAAATTTATACAAAATCATATCAAATGGCCAAATGGTTTTCAAAAGCATCTCTAATTCTAGGATAAAAAAAGTGTAAATACTGAGATGGTAATGATTAACAACACGCAGGGTACACAGTGTAAATGCATAGTACATTTCTTTGCTGAGAGAAGGTTTTTTTTCCTAGTGTGCCAGTATTCCCAAGAAATAACTTAGATACTTTGGAATGTTATATTAACTTTTCTCAGAACATTATTGGACCAGTAAAAAGTGTTTTTGTTCCATTATTCTAAAAGCTACAACTTGAATACAGCTTTCAAAACTTAATAATAAAATAGAAGTACTCTTTAGTATTTTAAAGAAGCAAATGCCAAACTTGTAACTCTTTCTCTTCTTTCCTCTGCTGCCTTATTACATTCTGTCTTTGTTGAGGATCATAGTTGTGTGAAGTGTTCCTTTTTCTGCTTTATGTTCTTTAACATAAATTACATCCTTTGTTGTGTCTGCTTACTCTTTTCTTTAAAATCTATGTTTAAACACTTTCCAAATTAAATATTGGGTCTTTATTGACTTCATATCATTTGGTATTCAATCCTGTGCACCTGAATGAGTCACTGAGACCAAAACAAAAAGAGATTTCTGAACTCAAGAGGCACGTTTTATTAGCAGTGATATATCAGGTTTCTTTTATGTGTATTATTTAATTTTGGTACACAAGTCTCTGCTAGTGTATGAGTAGAATATTTGAATGTTAAATATCTCCTTTCTACTCCAGCAGAAACATTTACTCCGTTCTTGGTCCCAGTAACTTAAGCCTTATTCATAGCTGGGGAGTTATTCTTTAGCTCCTTCAATACAGTTTTTAAAATATGCAGATAAGAAAGTACTGAAAATGATCACAAAGTCTCACCAGCCATTTTCTGAAACAACATTTGCAAATTGATTGTCCTAAAAGTCCTAAGTATATTATAAGTAACGTACAGGTATAGTACAAGTATATTACAAGTTTTCTCATTGATTAAACAGTTAAGAGTTTTTCTACTCAGACCGGTGAAGTATAGAATATCTGAGTAGTGAAAGTTATAATTGGTTAGCCAGAGAAATTGGATCAGTATTTTATAATTAAAATCATATTTAAGTAGAATAAGGCAGAAATTTTTAAAACTCCCCTTAGTAAATAATCATTCCAAATTCATCCTTTTTGGAAAAGCATACCTGTTTTTCACATGGATTAAAAATCACTCTTCAATTCTGTGACTTTCCAAAATAGTCTGAATATTTAACAGTTGTGGCTAGAGAAAAGCATGTTGATGTTTGAGTTTGAGGGAATGTGCTGAACTTCCTCAAGTTTTCTTCACCTAGTTATAACTTTAAAATTTTAGTTTTTCTGTAAACAAGGGACTCAAACCTTTTATTTTAGGTGTTTTTTTATCTCTTAAATTGTTCTATAAACAAGGGATTCAAACTTTTATCTTAGATATGTTTTATTTTTTAAATGGTTCTATAAAGAAGGAACTCAAACCTTTTATTTTAGATATTGTTTATCCCTTAAGTTTCTTGAATCTATTTTTTCCTAGCATTGATTACCCAGTGCCAAATCATTTCAGAGTGAAGACTGAAAATTTGTTCAGTTATCCGGCTGTTTTCAGACATAATAGTATCTTAGGACATAGTAGGATTTTGGAAAGTATGTATTGATTCACTTTCCTGAACACTTAGCATCATCTAAAATTTTTTATTAACAGAATCAGTACTTGGAAGAAAAATAATTATTGTAATGCATTTTCTTTTAATAAAACTAGAAGCATTGTAAACTCTTGCCTGCTGCATTAGTTGATATTCCCTATTTACATAGATGGGCAGAGCCAAAAATGGCATTGAAAACATGCTACTAGTAATTGGTACCAGATCTGTGGTTAAAAATTTACAGTTGGTGATCTACAAACTTGATATATCTGCATACTTGACAGTTAATTGCAAGTTTGACTAAAAGCAAACAGGTAATCTAAATAGTTATCTAAAGCAAAGCACTATAGACCAGAATAATTTAAAACCTTGTTTACAAGTATATTGGTGGCTACCATTATTGTTATATTAAAAGTAACCGTAATTAATAAATACCTCTTTGAAACCCTGTAATTGAAGGTTTAGATTTTCTCTTGATATATCTGTACTAGACATAAAACAGAGAGAAAAGTTTATTATAACTCTAAAAAAAGTTATAAATGACGAAAAACAGTAAAGCAGAGACTAAGGTTATTTGTTTTACAAAAGCTGCGCCATAAGTGAGAAAGGTAGAGGCAATAAACATGTCATCAGGAAAGGAAAAACTAGTTTCCTTCTAAAATTAACGTATACAGTCTGTGACTGATTTCTTCATCTGATCTTTACCATATATATCTACATATATATGTATCATATTTACATATACATAAACATATATGTAGTTTCTGCAAACGAGCTGATTGATTTTTCTCTAATATCTTAATAACTCCTTGTGTGACTGATTTCTACATCTGATCTGTATCATATATATCTACATAGATATATATATGTATCATATTTACATATACATAAACATATGTAGTTTCTGCAAACGAGCTGATTGATTTTTCTCTAATATCTTAATAACTCCTTGTTATCGAAATACTAATTTCTCTTTCTTTGTGGTACCTGGTGTACTGTCTCTGGGATACTCATGATAATTCCCATACTCATTTGCTGCACGGATAACTGAACTATAGTTGAAGGGTGACAATCTATGCTATTTAGGAAATGCAACTCCTAGGGTATGTTATTTAAGCATAACAATTGAATGTAAGTATTAAGCCCAATACTTACATTCAGTTATTTAAAATAGGCCTGTACTGTATCTTCTTTTCTCTAATTTAAAAGTCATTTAATATGTAATTAATTTTAGCTGCTACTTTTCATGCTTTCAGTTCAGCCAACAGCAACAATTTCACAGTTCTAATCATTTTATTCATTTTCCTAGTGAAGACAGTGCAGTGACTTAGTTTATTTGTTCCTCATACTTTAAACGGGAAGAATAGAAACTAATAAGGAATAATTCTAACTGAAAGCACTTCAGCCTGAGTAAGCTACATACGTATTCTTAATGCTTTTATAGTCTCTGTTATAGGTGAGAAAGAACAGTTTCCTAGATGTTATATTTTTTAATCTAGAAAAATGATTTGCTTTGTATGAGTGAGCAACTGTTTCTAAGGTTTATTTACTCTGGGTGCAAGTTAATAACTCCATTTAGTTTCTGAGTACTAAAACCTTACTGCTTAACTCAGAGGGAAAAAAAAAATCAAAGTACAATAAAACCTGCGAAAGCTGAAACCTGTGTAAGGTGGAAACCTGTAAGAGAAGGAAAACTCAAATATATCAGATATCTTTCACTAAATATTTTTCACTGAAAGAAGCGACAGAAAAGTTTTTTGCTCTGTCAAAGGCGGAAGAGTTGCAAAACCCCCCAAAAAAGGTAATCCCGTCAAGTTCCGGCTGTCACAGATTTCACTGTGTATAGCTTATCTTTTTTTATCTTTGCAATTCATTGTATTTTTTATTAATATGAATTTTTTAATATTCTATTTTCTGTTTATGAAGGCATAGGAAATATACTTTTAAGCTCACTTGTTTTTAAGGCTAGTAATCTTTAGTCTCTCTAATATGAAGTGCGCTAAGACTTTTAGTGTGCAGTTGAGAAGTTATTAGGCTTTTTAAAAAAAATTAATAAGATATAAATTATTTACTAACTGTTATTCTCTCTGTAAAAAGTTTCTTAATTTTTACTTTGTCCAGCAGGGCTTTCTTACCAATTTGTTGAAACAGGTTACATTTGTGAAGTTCTGCTACAAATGACATTTTAAACATTTTAACTACTTTACTGAAAGAGAGCTGTTTTGTCTCTCCTGAGAATTTGACCTGTTAGACTAGTTAGTGTTTAGTCATAATCCTTCTGGATGATTATTATAATAATGCTGTTACTGAATGGGCAGGCTTAGAACTTGGTTTTTAGTAGAAGTGCACCAAACACACATTTTAGTCTAGTTTCACATTGTCAAATATTGGAGTTAATATTCAGCTTTGGCCATTATAGAGTGAACTTCTGGATGCAAGAATAAATGAGAAATTTTATCACAAGAATGAAATTATTATTACAATTTCTTTGTTAATGATTTTAGTAGCCTAATATTTGAAGTTTGGCATTCTATTGCAGAAGTAATACTTTCTTACTATTGTCAGCTGTTAGATTGCTCCTGCAATTGTGATAGTACATTTGGCATTATGATACTGAATAGATGCCCACTTTTAACTGAGGGAAATGGAGGAACAAAATATGTTTGGGATTCCTTGTTCTCTAACATGTTTTTCTTTTCTGTATTTGCTTTATGTCTGAATTGAAGATGATTGATTAATCATAGATGTTATTCAATATTATTTTGGGGCTTTTTCCTCCATTGTAAAATTTTGATTTTCTAAATTTTATTTTAATTCATTTTAATTCATCCTTACAAAATGTATAGAATACCCAAACTGGACTGTTTTCTTGGAAGACTTATGGTCTGAATGGAATTAAGTAACTAAAAAAATTTTGAAAGTGTCTAACATTTAGTTTATGTTACAAATTATGAAGAGATTAGATAATCTAATCTCTTATTTTGTTGATGTATTTTTATATATGTATATACAGTTTTGCCATTATTAACTATTGAGGCATTTTAATATTACAGTAATAAATATGTGTTTGTATTTCAGTTTACTGATAAAATGTCACCATATGAAGCACATAAGGAGAGTTTCTCTGTACAAGAATACTTACCTATATTTGGAATGAATATTCAGATAGTAACAATAAATCTGACTTTCACATGTCTGGTGTTTATACTGATGTTACGACATTAGTTAAAATACGATGGTATCCTCTGCAAGCACAAGATCAAGTACATGATCTAATTGTGCACAAGTCTGTAAATGCCAGAAAGGACACTGAAGTAAGCATTCTCCTGTTTGGCACTCTAAAAACTAAACGCCTGAGGTTAATTACAGATTTTAGCTAAATATCAATGCATGCCCAATTTGAGCCACATAAAAAGTTCATTCAGAGAGAAACTACAAGCCGAAAATTCTCATGTGTAAATTAACTTTAATAAAAATAAATAAGTCTGTGCTCTAACTCCAAGTAAAATCCAGTTAACACTGAACTGCTTATATTGTATTGTGTATATTATATTGAAAAGTTTTTAAATTACTGTTTGAAAAACTGGGATATTAGCTGGATATTGGAAATCTTGTAGAGGTGTATCTTGTAATGTGTTTGGTATGTTGCAAATAACTTGTGTAATTTTAAAGTGTAAATAAAAACTAAATCATAACAATGTTACAGGATAACTAGTAATGTTAATTTTTTTTTAAGTCAATAAATCCTTTTGTAAAACAAAGAATTTTTATGTTTTTAAACACATATGTTTGTAAAGTATACATGTTGGGATGTAAATTAACCTGGCATTTAGCTTAATTTGCTATACAGAAATTCAGATTTAAACTTACACTTCCTGTAGATGCTGGCCTTTATCTCAGCAGTGCCCCATGAGAACCGAGACTGGAGTGCTTTCTCCCAGTAAGAGCTGTTTAAGCAGCAGCCGGCAGTGGTTCTCTTAACCTGAAAAGATCAGTTACTCTCTGAGGTAAAAGCATAGTTCTCTTTAATCAAAGTAGACATACCTGGAAATTTTCTTTGTAGTATATTCATTATTACAAGAGTTGATCTGTAGTACATAATTTCACCTGAAGTTAAAGGAAAGTAGGGAAAAATTAGTAGATTAAGACATAATCACTCAAGGTGTTGTTCGATTAAGGACAGTAAATGGGTAGGCCTGTTAATAATAAACCATTTTTCTTACTGCTTGTGATTTTTGCTTAGGGTTTTTTTGCTTGTTGTTGCAGTTGTTTTACGTTACACCCATTCATGTAATTTTATCATTTATGTCTAAAATTTTTACAAGAAGGGAAATTTTGCCCTGTAGAGACTATTTCAGAACTCAAAAAGTTTTGAATTCTCTTTTCCTATTTTTTTGTTAACTTTTAGAAAAGAAAAAAATGTGTAAATATATTATTTTAAACCTTTTATATTTTTAATACTAATGAATTGTTATTCTCTTTCTTTTGGAAATTGCTCTGTGACACTGAAATGTATCACCTGGGGCTTAAATTAAAAGAATAAGTCCAAGACACACAATGCGTGTTTTGCTTAAAAATAATTGATCTAAAGTTAATTTTAAAGACCGTATATATCTCCAGTTTTCTATGCTCAGCACTAGGTTTAGAGTAAAAGTTCTTCATTTCCTGATCAATCAATAAAAATATACTAATAAGAGACTGAAAAGGAAGTCTTTACTTGTACCTGCACTTATCTTTTCTATAAAGTTTTTAACCACTAATCATCTCCTTGGTGGCTTATTTAAATCAGTTTTCAGTGTAATTATAGAGCTAAAAGTTGCTTAAACTCGCAAGCTCTGCTTCACTGTTACATAGTTTCTAATTTTCACATCTTTTTTGGTAAATGTAAATATACCTGTTGTCGTTGAGTTGCTTCTGACTCATAGCGACCCTATAGGACAAAGTAGAATTGCCCCATAGGGTTTCCAAGGAGCGGCTGGTGAATTCAGACTGCTGACTTTTTTTGGTCAGCAGCCGATCTCTTAACTGTTGTGCCTCCAGGGCTCCAAATAAGCCATTAACTAAGGGCAATTTTTTTCAGTCTGTTATTATGCCCAAATGATTTTTAGCCAGTTTGTATTAGAACTCTCATCATGACTTACATTTGCTTGTTTTCATTTTTTTCAGCTATGAATTAACTCCTTTGACTGTAAATGGGATTTTTATACAAGCCTATATTTATAAATAGAAATATTGTTCTGGATATACTCTGAATAGTGTACATACCATATATATATAATGTTACAGCTCTGTATTTTGAATTGTGTGTCTGTCTTACCTTTGACACAATTACATCATTAAGTTCTATTTACCAATAATCTTAATAACCTTATAACATTGTCTATAAGAGGATTTTCTTAGGAATGAGATAAATGTTTTATAATCTCTTAAGAAGTATATTGCTTTTAGTAATTGATCAACATAACTTCAACTGAGTTACTGGAATTCTCTGCATACTTTTCTGGGCCTATAATCTAGTCTATACCAATGTTTTAAACATTAAACTTAAAACTCAGGGGGAAAAAGTTCTTCAACTTTAGATCTTCTCTCCAGATCTCCATTCTTTGGAGTTTCCCTGAGTGTGACCTGAAGAACTTGGAACCATTGAAATTCAAATGTAGGTAGGTAAGTGTTCACACCAGCGCATGTGTTGATTGCCTTATATCTCTTTGTATACGCATCTGTATTGCACCCCCTCAGTGCCTTTCTTCCTCTTCCTCCCATAGATCATGTAGGGCCTGTGCCATCTTGATATTATGTAATTTTGTAATTCAGTATTTTGGTCAGTATTTGTCTGTGATGTGTGTCAGGAGCAATTTTTAAAGTCTTCAGACTTCTACGACATTGTGCTGTCTAAAGACTGTCTTTCACACATATAATTGTTTGCTGTGTATGGGTCTGGGTTGCATTTTTGTGAATTGTTGTGTTTGTTGAGCTCTAATAAACATTCCCCTGGAGTTGCTGGTATTTGTTGAGGATGTAAAAGTCTCAGTCTTGCTGTTTCACTTACTCTTTCAAATGTATTTAGAGGATTAGAACTATTTCTGATGCTAAGAATTTTTTCCAGTTAGTCATTCATTTAAAAATCATATTCCCGATATCACTCACGATAGCATGGGCGTCAGCTGTAATCCTTTTGAAGTCCCATTTCTTTGGACAGTAGGAGAAAGTGATCAAAAGTAAACATTTGCTTCCAGTGATAAGGAGAACTAATATCGGTTTGTACCGCACAAACAGGACCCCATCTTAATCCAAAATAAATTTCTTAATGATAGTATACATAGTTGTAACTGAAATAGGTAAACAGACCCAATCATGGAATATTTTCCTAGGCTTAAGTGTAGAGTTCCTACTAAGACAAAATGAGATATTCAGGTTGTTTATTACTGTAATTTCTCCCAAAATATCTGAGCACCAAAATCTAGGATACCTCCCATGCTTTTAGATTTTCTTTCTTTCTTTCCTGTTATCACATCTGTCAAGAACTTCATCAGACTTCAGAATCTCTTCCATGTTTCTCTCTGTTTTTTTTTTTCAACCTCCGGTAAAAATTAGGCTATCCTCTAGGACAGCGGTTCTCAAACTTTTGGTCTCAAGACACTTTCCTCATAATCTTAAAAATTATTGAAGACCTCAAAGAACTTTGTATATGTATGAGTTATAGCTATTGACATTTACTGTATTTGAAATTGGAGAAATTATTTTAATTATTCAGTATTGCATTTTAAAATAATAATAAGCACATTATGTTAGCATAAAATAACATTTTTTTGTGAAAAATAACTAAATTTTCCAAAAATTTTCTGAGAACAAATACATTTTGTTTTACTGTGAGTATGTGATGGTAAAAAGTATATAATGACTCTGCTAGTACAGTTTGGCGCCACTGTCTTGATTCATGCTAAGGCACCAGCAGTTTTACTTACCATAGGGTTAGGATCCTCAGGGCACATGTCAAGACAGTTAAAAAAAAAACAAAAACGCAGATAATATCCTGCCACTTTTTTGAAAATGGTTCTTGCTTTGTGAGCCTCTGAAAAGTTGTCAGGGACCCCCAGGGATCCATGGACCACACTTTGAGAACCAGGATCCATGGACCACACTTTGAGAACCACTGTTCTGTTTATCCAAGACATACAAATTTTTACCATCTTGTTTAAGTAGAACTTTTTTTCTCCTCTGGGCCTTCATTATCCAAGGAGAATGACTTGTCTTCAATAGGTATGAACAATGTAGAATTGAGTATAATTTTTGTTTTTGTTAGCATCATGGAAGGAGATAGAAAAGAAAGCACCTAAATGGTCCAAAATGAGTGTCCAATTGAATGACTACATATGTTTCTCTTTATTTGTGTGTGGTATGTGTGTTGTATGTGAGTATGTAATTAATTTGGCTCCTGAGTAACTTTAAAACACATTTTCACAAAGTAACATGATTTTCATGAATTACGGCAATTTGCGCCATATGCCATTTGGCTGTGCTACTTTTTCTCCTGATCTGCCACAATATCAAATATTACTGTTTCAGTTTCTGTGCCAAAGATTGTATTAAGCTCTGTTCTGCAAGATTTCTTAATATTTTGTCCCTCTTTTCCCTGGAACCAAAATTTGTAATATTTTAAAAATGGGACATTTGTGGTAGAGAAGTCAAGTTAGGAGAACATGAAGAGTATTGTCTTCAAAGTGGCATTCCCTTGCTGGGTTATCTCTTTCACAAAATTTGTTAATCCTCTGATGTCCCTGGACTGTTGGATTTTTATAATTTGTACCAGCAGTACTGAGGGGGTGTGTGATGCTTACATATATGCAGACATATAGTGGAGTTTGACTCACACTCAATGCATGCGCTAGTGCTCACGCTTACGTACCTAAAATTTAATAATTCAACAGCTCTGCAGTATTTGAAGAGGTAGTCAAAATAAATGAATAACCATATAAATAATAATAAGAATAGTGCTAAAGAACAAGGATCTGCAGGGGTGAATTAGTAATACAGAGCTCTAGCTACTGGTAAGTAATCAAAATAATTTCTAACTTGGTCATTTCTTTTGTGCATGATCATTATAAAATCTATAACCAGTAATACAAGTATTCTGCCAATATAATATTTAAGTATAATACTATATCCTATAATATAATACAAATATCTTGCCTATAAGATAAAGCAAGTATCATGAACCATTATTTGGTGAATTGTGTATTTAAGAAAAATATTTACCATCAAAAGCAGAAAAACAGATCATTTAATGGAGCACATTAAATTCTTTTATTTTTATCTTTTTAGAATTTATGATTCCACTGCAAAATTTGAAGTTGTTTTTAGACTATTCAAACTCTAAATGCAACTTTCCTTTTTCTCAGACCTGTTTTTCATTATTGTTTTAGTAATAGACCTCTTTCTAGTATAGATGTACCCGTATCATCTAACCAGGTAATTACCCATAATTACTCACTCATCAGTTTTCAGGAGCAATAAGCTTCTGTTGGCTGTCTCTTCATACTTCACTCTAAAAGCAGAAAAATCAACTATAAAGACCACCAGACAAGTAATATCTGGCCTGTGAGGCAGCTCAACCCTGCCATAATGTTATTGTCTGATAATCCCCAAACACCTCTTCATCTACAAGTTAACCATGAAAAGTGATGGTAAGATAAGTAGGAGAGAACTCTCTTAAAATGGTGCATGCTATAAAGAGAATTGTCTCGTAAGAAACAGGATTTTGTCTTTAGATTCCTAATAGGTAATTTAAAAGAATTTGGAGAAAACTGTTAGCTTGAAAATGGCATATAATTTTAAAGAGGAAAAAAAATACTGAAAGAACATTCCTGTATCTTTGGATGAAGCAGTTATTGACAGTAATAGTGTTTTGCATAGACTTGTATTTATGTCTTTTTTCTTACCTTCAAGAGGCAATTCTTTCGGTTTTCATTTTGGTTTATTTCCCTTCAACTTTGCTGCAGGTATTTTATCATTGTCCATGAAGAACCATTGTGGAAATCCAAGGCCTGTTTAATACGTTAAAACCAATTAGTTGCTTAGAAAATGAAGGCAAGCAATGATGACAAGGCTATGTTGACCTCATTCTCTTCACCTCTCAAGCCAAATTTTCGTTTCTTTCACTGAGAATATCTGTCAGTATAATTAAATAAAACTATGAATAGAAAAATATTTTAAGTAACTCGCTTTTTTCTCGTTAAAACTATATTCTTCCTAACAGTTATCAAAGAACTCTCTGCTTGCAAGTACTCTGAACCAATAATTTTTGTGTATTTATTGTATACTTTTCATTCTTTATTATGAAGAAACTTTTAAGGGATTCTAAGACTTTTTTCTCCGTTCTTGGTCTTTATTAAGCTTGCTTTTTTCCTATGCTTCTCATATACTCTGTGATTTCCTATAATGCAAATATTACTTTGCCTAACTTTTTCATTTAAAAGCCAGCGATAATGTTTGTTTATGCATTTTTTAAAAGCCTGATATAAAAGGTATCAGACCTTGTTTAAAAAAATAGTAATGATTTGATAAATTGAATTGTTTTTATTTCTAAATTGCTTTGGGACGTTGAAAAGAGTCAAGACTCAACTCATTTTGAACTTTAAAATTTTCAAGATCATATGAATGGACTTCATTTACTGTAATTGAAATAGCACTGAGTTTGCTATTTCAAAATATTCTCAAAAAGGGAAACTAAGAGATGTTTCCTTCTTACTAATGTTCATTCGATATGTGAACTTTTTTTTTTTCTATTTTACAGATTCCCTTCAAGCTCAGCTTATCAATATGGGTGTTATTCCTACCTTAGTGAAATTACTGGGCATCCACTGCCAAAATGCAGCTCTTACAGAAATGTGTCTTGTTGCATTTGGCAATTTAGCAGAACTTGGTAAGTCCTAGTCATGAACCACAAATGTTATTAACTTATTCATGCACTTAGAAATTTTCTTTTGGATGTTAAGAACCTGGAAATCCATATATCAAAAACTTGTTGCCATCAAGTCAATTCTGACACATGGTGACCCTGTAGGACAGAGTAGAACTGTCCATAGTCTTTCTAAGGCTGTAAATCTTTACAGAAGCAGACTGCCACATCTTTCTCCTGCAGAGCAGCTTGTGGGTTCGAACCACTGACCTTTCAGTTAGCAGCTGATTGCTTAACCACTGTGCCAGTAGGGCAGCTTGTGTTCATAATACATTGTTTATTATGGGGTTAGTGAAGCCAGATGGTGTTGATGGGGATAGTGAAACCAAATAAATCAGTTCTGTTAATTAACCCCACTTGATAAATAAAGGAATGAAAGCACTTTTCTAGCTGAAAAGCCCATGCTCCTATGCAGTATACCCTAAAGTTTTGATTTCAGTACTTTACTTTTAATTAAGGGAATAAGGATTATGTATCAGAGTTAATTTTTAAAAGTTATTCATATTCCACGGTCTGTTTCTTGGTATTTGTGTGTGTATGTCTTCTCTCCTCTTCAGCTTTTCTTCTTTTCCACACTAGTCTCTAACACAAGTTTTGTTTTCCATCATTTGAGTGAGACCAAGAATAAAAGAACATGTCTTTACTCTTTCACTAGGTTATTATTTTCCATTATTAAAATGAAATGTAGGTGTTTGTGTACAGTATATTTGATAGAAATAAGACAAATCCTATTATAATACCACACTGATAGTTTATAACTTTGTAACAGAAACATAAACTTGATTGTTTCAAATCTGTCCTAATGTGCCTTCAGTTTTATCAAAGTCATACCATGCAAGTCATTTAATTTTACATTTCTGTATGAGTAGTCCTTAGAATGACACTATCCAGTACAATAGCCACCAGCCGTATATAGCTGTTGAGCACTGAAATATGGATAGTCCAAATTGAGATGTGTTTTAAGTATAAAATACACCCTGGTTTTCAAAGACCTAGTATGAAAAAATAAAAAATATCTCACCAATATTTTTTATGTTGATTCCACGTTGAAATAATAATTTGAGTATGTTGGGCTAAATAAAATACATCATTAAAATTAATTTCTCCTGTTTCTTTTTATATGTATTTTTTTAGTGTGTTTACTAGAAAATTTAAAATTACATCTGTGATTCCCATTTGTGGCTCTCACTATATTTCTGTGGGACGGTGGTGGTCTAGAATATAAACTCTACAGCAAAGTCATTCTTCACTCTAAGGAGATCTCTTCTTTTTTAAAAAAAGTTTTAGGAGAGTATATAAAAAGCTAGGACTGATGAATTTTATCTCACCTTATCTTGAGAAAAAGTAAGCACCAAGCAAGGAAAAAGTGTAGTAGTCCTTGCTCTATGAGAACTTACATAATTGCAGTTGCTCACTGAGGACCTTTTCATGGCTTTTTTGTTTGTGTGCCTAAAGCTTGTAAATGTTCCAACTTTAGGAACTGAAGAACTGCTTAATCTCACAGGAAGAGTTGTTGGTTCATTCTACACCAGTAAACTATGATCATCCATTTCTCAACTGAGAATCAAGGAGAAAGGATTATTGATTATAACCATCTAATGGTGAAATGAGTATAAGAACAATTTTAAAGAAGGGTGAGCTTGAGAGATTTTAGTCATAGGAGTCTTGCTATAAAAAAGGGTCCTGGATCTGTACTAAACCTCACTTTACAGGGGCCCTGTGAGGTAAATAGGGTCCTAATCCTTATAGTTAATCCAGTGAATTAACTAAAAGAGCTTTATGTGCTTGCTTCTGAGGAAGAAGAATTAGGGAGAAGGGACTGGGAATTACGTAAGTATTAGAACTAAATAACTCTTTAAAGTAGATATGTGTATAACTAATAAAATTACAACCTTAGAAAATGAGACTTCTTGCTGATGGCCTGTTAAGAATCCATGACATTTAATTCGGATATTATGTCCAAATTATGCTTCATGCTGTGTTTTCTCTCTGTCCGCCTACAGGATTAGTACAGATTATTTTGTTCTTTAATTCCTGTACTAATCACGGTGCATTATTTCTTGTGCTGGCAAAGAGGGCCTGAGTTACATAGCAGCAGTGATTTTGTTTCAGTTTAATAAATGTTTGGAGGAATAGAATATGGATTGATAAGAGTGTTAACACTATTACTTTAAAGAAGAGTAACAGCTTGTAACTAGATAAGTGATGGTATCTGTCTACTTCACCTATGATTTTATGCTTCTGAAATTCATTTAAATTGAGGAATTGTCTGAAACAGAGGAGCAACTCAAAATGTACAGGAATTAAATCATCCCTATTTGGTTCAAATTAACCTCCTTTTAGGGTAGGGTGTATTAACAATTGCGGGATATGATCTGTGAAGGTTTAGGTAGCTTATGGGAAAAGATCTGTTTTTTATGGCACTAAGGAATAATACTAAAGTATTAAAGTGGATTTTCATCATTTGGGCATAGATCTACTGGTGCATATACGGAAAGTAGTATAATCATAGAGTGAATCAAAACTGTATTGTGTCATATTAAGATTTATGTTTCTCCTTCCACTTCTAAAGTGGAGTTTACAACATTTCTTATCTGATAATTGACATTGAGATTCACCAAACACTAGAGAGTAGAATCTAATTCTAGTATTCATTTATTTTTTCATTCAATCAATAAATTTATTTTGAACACTTGCTGTGTACCAGGCACTATACTGTGTTCTGTGTTTTGGTGGTTAAAGTGTAATAAACACTGTCCCTGCCCTCAAGGAGCCTATATTTTAGTAGGTGACATGGATATTTATTAACTGAATTTACAGTTATATTAAGCATATAATTACACATTATAGTAATTGGTAATCTGAGAAAGTAATGCGTTGTAGTAAAGAACTAAATTAGAGACATAGACTCTAGGTGAGAAAGAGCACTTTCAGACAGGCAAGATTTCAAAATACCTTCTATCCACCTTTTCTCAGGAAGGTCCTGGAGATTGTCTTCACCAAAACAAAACAAATGGAAGAGAAAGGACATAGATAACAGGGTATCTAACACAGTAAAATGGTAAAAGGATCCATCAAGATAATGATAATGGGGGTTTCCAGGATATCAGCAGTGCCCCCAAACAGAGGGAGCAGCCAGTCTAGATTGGATTAGGTCAGAATTCTCTGAGAGAAACTTATCCTAGAAAAATTAGTAGGATACCTGGTGTGGCCAGAGAAATTCTGAGAATTGGAGAGAGTGGAATGGATTCCAGTCCTGTTTTGGGAGTTGATTGATAGACCTTGATGACTCCCAGATTTCTACTGGTGCAGATAGATAGACAGATGGTGTAGTCATTTACAGAGTTAAGGAAGCCTTGAGGAGGAACGGATTTCGTGGATATACCCAAAATTCCATTTTGGGTATACTGAGTTTGGGATTCTAGAGAGATATCCAAGTGGAAATGTGAAATTAAATAAGTAGCCTGGAGTCCAGGGATATAATTATGTATCAACATATAGATGCTTTTTGATGATATGGAAGAGAGATTGCTTAGGGTGAGAATAAGTACTGAGAAGGTAAGAAAGCAAAGGACCAAGTCCCAAGGAACTAGAATTTATAGTGGTCTAGTGGAAAAGGAAACTGAGGGTTAGTTTAGAGATGGACCGAAACTAATTTGAAATGGGCATGGGGATGCATGTAAATTAAGAAAGTAGACAATCTATGAAGACAGGTCTGTCAAGAAATTTGTAAAGTAAACATAGACTGAGTGGTAGTTGAAGAAAGGAGTGGAGTAGAGTGTTTGTTTTGATATTGTTTAATGTGAGAAATACTAAAATATATTTAAATGCTGTTGGTGAGGCTTTAGAGTAAGGAAGAAAGGTTGGAGATGCTAAAGAAGCAAAAAGGAATGAGATCTCAAATACATGTGAAGAATCGGCCTTTAATAATAGGGATGCCAGGAACAGTGCAAAAGCATACCACTTTAATAATACTAAAGATAAGATAGGTCACATTTAATTCAGTCATATAAAATGCAGTCTGTTGTAAGTAATTTTTTTCTTTGACTAAAAGCTTTGAAAGTATGAATTTATAATTTAGTACTTTTATTGTTGCTATGGTTACCATATGTTATACAAGTGAACTTTTTTTTTATACCCTTGAATATAATAGGGTCAGAACTTTTTCTCTAAAGCCTTAGATATTTTTCTGTTTCAAGGGCATTGTATTATGGATTCGATTGTTCCTGTATGAGTAATGGTACAAAATGACCAAACACTGAAAGTAATAGGAAAAAATTTCTGAGTTTAATATTGTTTGCTTACTCTAAGTTTTCTATTTTGCAGAGTCGAGTAAAGAACAGTTTGCCAGTACAAACATTGCAGAAGAGCTGGTAAAACTCTTCAAGAAACAAATAGAACATGATAAGAGGGAGATGATTTTTGAAGTTCTTGCTCCATTGGCAGAAAATGGTGAGAAAACAAATGAACATTTTGATAATTTTATCATGTTAGCTTTTTCAGATGCTTTTCTAATATTTTAATTACCACCTGTTTTACTCAAAACCTTCTTTGTTTTATTAATGATGTGATGAATTTTGAGTATCTCTTAATTTCAACTACATTATCTACTCCATAGCTGTATCTACATTGACCAAAGCTACTTTCCAAGATCTTTTGATTTTAAAATGTTAGGATAGTTCTCTAGTTTTCACATTCCTGTGCCATGCAGAAAAAGGCAGCTGAGACACTGAACTGCATTTTTGCACCCTTGCAGGGATAAAAATTTGAGTGCTGGGCCTGCAAAGAGTGAGGACACTGGTGAAACTACTCCCTTCTTTGGGCCAGAAATCTTAAGGGATGCACCCTAGGAGTAACAGTGAACCAGAATAACCAAGTTATCCCTTTGACTACAGTCTAACTTTGAGTCATATAAGTGGCCCAGATAATCTCAAACTGTGAGAATGGATTAAGATGATCTCAGATTGATACTGTCCCTAGGAACATAATAAAAGTAAACACAAATCCTCTTTGGAGAAAGATGACATCAGTTTAGGCCTCAAGGTTTCAAATATAGTATCTAACACATAATCAAAGAAGACCAGACATTGTAAGCAAGAAGCACCACAGCAAGTCTCCAGATACTGGAATTATTAGACATAGACTCAAAACAGGTATGGTGGTTATGTTCAAAGAGTTAAAAACAAGCTTGAAAATTTTAGACGGAAACGAGAAGCCATATCAATTGGCATAGCAGATTTGAAAAAGAAATGGAAATTCCTGAACTGAAAAGTACAATGAAAATTAAGAATCTAATGGGTATGTTTAACAGCAGATTAGGTATCATTGAATTAGAGGACCACTGAACTGTAAGATACAGGTAGTCCCTGGATTACGATCGAGTTTCATTCCTAAGTCTGTCTTTAAGTCGAATTTGTACATAAGTCAGAACAGTTAGGCACAGTTCACATCTAATGTCAGTTAGTCAAATGTTTGTCTTTGTGTATAGTATACAGTATACTTTTCTATGCATGAAGAACATTAAGGAAACACTTCTAGATACACTAAAACATCTTTAACATGATAAAACAATAATAATAATGTTTTCATGTGTGTTGCAAAGTAGCACCTGATTGTTATCATGAACCACTGTATATACCTCAAAATTTTAATATAATGGGCTTTATGGGGATTGATTTGCACTGTGGGTTGTACATAAGTTGGATATTCGTAACCCAAGGACTACCTGTAGGTTATAAAAAAATTCAGAATGAAGCGTAAAGAGAAAATAAAGAACCAATATACATATGGAAGGATAAATGATACAGAGGATAAAGGGAGAAGCTCTCATATACTTTTTTTTTTTTTTTTTTTTTTTGAGTTCCGGGAGGAAGGAGACAGAAGAAAGGTTAAAGATAGTATTTGAAGAAATTATGAATGACAACTTATCAGAAATTATGGAAGATATAAAAAATTCAAGAAGCCCAATGAATCCAAACCATGATAAACAAAAAACAAATCCACGTCTAGATACATCATACTGAAGTTGTAGAAAACCAATGACAGAAATGGGGAAGTAACCAGAAAAAAATAGATAGCCTTCAAAGGATCAACAATTAGACTGAGTGCTAACATTTCAGCAGCAACACTGAAAGCCAGATGACAGCAGAACAATATCTTCTACAGACTTAAAGAAAATAAGTGCCAATGTAGAATTCTAAGCCCAATGCAAATATCCTTTAAAATGAGGGCATTTTCAGATAAAAGGTGGTCAAGTTCACCACCAGTATACCCTCACTAATAGAAATGATAAAGAGTGTTTCTCAGGTAGAAGGAAGATTATTCCAGATGGGAAGTTACAGATGCAGGGAAGAATACAAAGAAAAAAAAATCCTAGTAAATATATAGGTAATTCTCATGAACACTGACTATATATAACTATAAAAATGATTTATTTTGAGATTTAGAATGTATATGTATGTAACTAAAAATATACCACAAAGTGAGTGTATAAATCATGGGGGAGGTAAAAGGAGTTAGAGTTCTAAGACACTCGTATTATATGGAAGAAGGTATTATTAGATTTTTATTATTCAGTGATTTCAACTTTTAGAGTGACTACTCAAATAATAATAAAAAAATAGTAACTACCAACTAATAGAAGGGTTAATGGGGGAAATTTTTTTTTAATATTCTGTCAATTCAAAAGAATACATGAGAAGAGAGAAAAAGGAACATGGAACAGGAGGACAAATAGAGCATTAAAAATATAGTAGATTTAAAACATAGTATTACAGTAATTGCATTAATTGTAAATGGCCTAAATGTTTTAGTTAGAAACTCAGTTGACTGGGTTTTAAAATACTGATTATACTTTTTTAAAAGAGATACTTGTTAAATATAAGGAGAGATGAATGGATGGGAAAATATACCATTCAAACCTAAAGAAGTCTGAGGTAGATTACTATTAGATAAAATAGACTTTAAGATGAAAGAATTTACTAAAGATAAAAATATGACTTTATAATGATACAAAAGATAAAATAATTATACATTATCTCAAAACATATGAAAAAATAAGTAATCAGAACTAAGAGGAAAAATAAACAAACCCACAAACATTGTGGGAGATTTTAATATACCTCTTGCGGTAATTTATAGAACAAGCTGAGGGAAAAACAATAAGCATGTAGAAAGTTGAACAACATGATTAAGGAAATTGATCTAATGGACATGTTTTAGAACATTGCAGCCAACTGCAGAGCCCTTTCTTTTCAAGTACACATGGAACGTTTAAAAACATTGACCATATACCTGGTATCAAAAAAGTTTCAATAAATTTGAAAGAATTGTAATCATACAGAGTATGGTCTCTGACCTAAGTGAATTATCTAGTGATCAGCAGTAAAATGATAACTAGGAAATCCTCGCATGTTTAGATATTAAGAAATACATTTCCAATACCTCATAGATCAAAAAACAAATCATAATGGAAATTAGAAAATTTCCTAATAATGAAAATATTATATATAAAATCTTACGTGAGGCAGATAAAGCCATACTTACAGTAAAATTCTTTACTTTAAATGCATATATTATAAAAGGAAAAAAACTAAAATCAATGAGTTCAGCATTTGTCTCAGTAAGTTAGGGGGAAAATAACATAAACCCAAAGAAAGTAGGAAGAAGGAAATAAAGAGCTGAAGTTGATAAAATGGAAAGCATGCAGTACAAACGTATAATAACCAAAGTTAAGTCTGAAAAGGTTAATAAAATTGGTAAACCCCTAGTAAGATTAATCAGAAAAGAGAGAGAGAGAGATGATGGCATAAATAACCAGTGCAAAAAAGAAATACAAAAGGAGACATCACAAATCTTACAGACATTAAGAGGATAATATGAACAATTTGGTGTTAATTTTAAAATACAAATGATAATGGACAGTTAGAAAAATATAACTTAAAATTGACACAAGAAGAAACAGAAAGTTGAGTAAATTTATTAAAGAGATAGTATCTATAATTAAAAACCTCCCCAGAAAGGAAACTTCAAGCCCAGGTAGGTTCACCAGTAAGTTTCACTTAACTTATAAAGTAGGAATAATACTAATCTTAAATTTTTCCAGAGAATAGGAAAAGTAGATATGCTTCCTAATTTATTTTAATGAGACTAACATAACCTTTATACCATATCCCAATAAAAGCAGTACAAGAGTGAAAATTAAAGAGCAGTCTCACCATGCACGTAGTTCCAAAATTTCCCAAAATATTTTAGCAAACCAAATCCATCACTATATTTAAAAATTAATCATCATAACCAAATTGGATTTATTATGGAAATGCAAAGCAGTTTAATATTCAAAATGCAGTCAGTATAATTCACCACACTAAGACATTAAAGGGGAAAAATCATATGATCATCTCAGATTCATAGAAGTATTTGATAAGATTAAACATGCATTAATGATTTTAAAGAACACTTAGCACAGCCAGCACTAGGAGAGAATGTCTTTAATCTGAAAAGGGTATATAACAGAAGCCTATAGAAGACATTGTACTCAATGGTGAAACAAAAGCACTCGCTTTGAGATTAGGAATAACAGCAAGATTCCCATTTCTCTACAATATTACATTGTAAGAATTATTCAGTGTAATAGAATAAGGAAAAAAAAAAAAGAGATATAAGACAGAAATAAAACTTAGTATGATTGTGTATGTCAAAAATACAAAATAATCTGTATATCAGTTTTTAGAATTAGAATTTAGATTGCTAGTCCCCCACAAGAATTGTACTTCTATATACTAGCAAAAAAAAAAAACTGTTAGATAATAAATTTTTTAAAATATACTTATCTAGTGCTCCTGTAACAGAAATACTACAAGTGCATGGTTTTAGCAAACAGAAATTTATTTTCTCACAGTTTAGGAAGCTAGAAGTCCAAATTTAAGTTGCTGGCTCTAGGGAAAGGCGTTCTGTCTTTGTCATCTCTGGAGGAAGGTCTTTGTCTCTTTGAGCTTCTACTTCTGGGTGATCTTCTTTAGGCTTGACATCTCTCTTCCTTCAGGGCACAGGATGCTCTCAGCTCAGGAAGCCTAGGTCCAAAGGTCGTGCTCTTCTTTCTTGTTGGTAGTGAGGTCCCTCTCTCTCTGCTGGTTTTTCTCTTGTTTTATCTCTTGTAAGATAAAAGATGATGCAGGCAAAACTGAGGGAAGCTCCTTACATTGGATCAGGGCTGTGACCTGAGTAAGGGTGTTGCATCCTACCCTAATCCTCTTTAACGTAACCTAATCTTGCCTCATTAACCACAGGCAGAGATTAGAATTTAGGACACATAGGAAAATTACATCAAATAACAAAATGGAAGACAACCACACAATACTGGGAATCATGGCCTAGCCAAGTTGACACGTACCTTTGGGGGACACAGTTCAATCCATGACAGTACTGTTTACTGTTGTATAAAACATTAAATGCGTAAGAATGAACTAATAAAAGATGTACAATATTTCTGTAGAAAACTGTAGAACATCACTGAAAGAAATTTAAAAAGATCTAAATAAACGGAAAGCGGTATCATTTTTATAGATTGCTTATCTTGAGGTCGTAATGATGCTAAGTCTCCCCATGTTAATCTGTAGACTCAGTGCAATTCTAACCCAAATCCAAAAGGCCATGGATCGTCAAGATACTGTGAGAGGAACAAGATGGCAGAACTGGTTTTACTGGATAATAGTAATAAAACTTAATTGTGTTGAAACTATAGTAACTAAGAGAGTATGGTATTGCTACAAGGATGGACAAGAAGACCAATAGAACAGAATAGATAGCCCAGAAACAAAGGAGTATATTAATAGATGCTTAATTTATTTTAAAAAAAAAAAAAAGAAGTTAAAACTGCAAAGCCATGGGAAAAGAGCAGTCTTTTAAAAAATTAATGCTGGAAATATGAAAAAATACAACTGGAAACACCCCTCTCCCATGTCATACTACATACAAAAATTAATTCCAGATAGTTTATTGACCTGAATACTGGAGTTAAAACCAGAAAGCTGTCTTAAAAGATAAGATAGGAGAATTTGTTTATGGCTTGGCATACAGAAAGTTTTTGTAGGTCACAAAAGCTGAAACCATAAAGGAAAAGATTAATGAATTTGGTTGCTTCAAAAGTAAAAACTTCTGTTATTCAAAAGACATCATTAAGAGTGAAAAGTAAGACAGTGAGTGCAAGATGATATTTACAACATATATAACTCCCAGGGCTCATGTACAATATATATAAAACTCTCACAAATCATTGAGAAAAATAGAGAAAACCCAGTGGAAAATGTGCAGAAGATTTGAGGACACATATCTTAGGCTGGGTTCTCTAGAGATGCAAAACCAGAAAAATGTATAAATTTATATCAAAGAAACAGCTCATACAATTATAGAGGCGGGAACATCCCAAGTCCATGGATTAGGATAGAGGCATCTCCCGATTCACATAGCTGCAGGGGCTGGCAAACCCAAGGTTGGAAAGCAGGACTCCGCTCACAGGCTGTGAAGATCAACAAATCCCAGGATTGGCAGTTAAGCCAATAGGTCAAGTCCCAAGAACTGGAGGCCAGACAAACAGGAGGCAGCCATAGGATCCAGAGCAAGCAAAAAGCCAAAACGTCTGCTTATATTTGGATGCAGGCCACACCCCCAAGGAAATTCTCTTGCAACTGATTGGCTACTCACAGCAGACTCAGTTATGGGAGTGATCACATATAAACCCTGAGAATCATGGGCCAGCCAAGTTGACACACAATCTTAACCATCACAATGCACTAAACAAAAGATAAAATCCAAATGGCTAATAAGTAAATGAAAATATGGTCAATCTCATTCAGAATCAGGGAACACAAAATATTCTTTAAATAGAAAACTAAAGTATCACCGTATACCCACTGGAAAGTCTGGTAATAGTAAGTGTTGATGAGAGTGTGGAGCAATGGAAATGCTCGTAAACTGCTGGTAGGAGTGTAGATTGATATAATTTGGAAAACAGCTAGTATCTACTAAAGTTGAAGATACACATTCCCTATGATCCATCAATTCCATTCCTAGGAATATACCAAAAAAAAATTGTGTACATGTAATAACCAAACACCCATATCCATCAACAGTAGAATAAGTAAATAAATTGGATATATTCATATAATGGAAAATATATAACTTCAAAAAGGAATGAAGACAGCTATAACCAACAGTATGGATAAATCTTACAATGTTGAAAAAAGCTAGAACACTGAGTAATACACATTGTATGGTTCCATTTATATAGTGTTCCAAAAAAAAAGTAAAACTAATCTGTAGTTTTTAGGAATGAATATTTATTTGGCAAAACAATAAAGAAAAGTAAGGAAAAGATTGCCATAAAGATCAAGGTAGTTATTTGGAAAGGGAGAAGGTGAAGGATTTAAAATGGGAAAGGTGAATGCACAGGGGGATGTCCTAGGTTGTTGGCAATAAATTTTTTGATTTAAGTGGTAGTTACATGGTTATTTGTTTTATAGTAACTGACCAAGCTTAACATGTATGTTTTATGCACTTTTATGCATTTTTAGTTTTTTTCACCATTTAAAAATATTTAAATTTATATGTGTATGTTTATATGTATGTGTGTATATACACACATACATATAGATATACAAACAGTAGCAATTGAGGTAGATGTCTCTGGGCAGAATGGTGTTGGTAGTTGTGTCCTGGGCTGTTTGCTTTGGCAGAATGCCTTGCTACTCCTACTAATTATGGCATTTTAATCCTCCCACATATATGTCTAATTACAGTCAAACTGAGAAGAGAGATCTGCAAACTGTAATCTTTACACATTTTAAATTTTGTAAGTACTTTAGGTCTTGTTCATTAGGGAGATGCTTGGTTTTTATCTCATTTGGTGGTTTGGCCAAATGAAAATTTTATCATAACTTTCAGTCATTTTTTTGCCAGAAAATTACTTGTAACCTTCTTTGAATAGTTCAGATAACAATTTTTATTTTTAACTTATTTCTGTTTTCTCCCGTACCACCTTAACCTTTAATCTGTTTATAATTGTGCAGTGACTGAATGATACTTTTGAAAACTTGCTTCTGGACTCGTCGTTAGCGTATCATTCTTGGTGTTGATGATATGCAAAGGAGAGTAGTTCCAACATTTTAAGTTGGGATTTGTATAGTTCAAGATTTTTAGTAATTTTAAGGCTTTTACATCATGATTTTCAATACCAGTCACCACACATTTCTAGCTCTAGCATTCTGTAACCAAGGAAACGCCCTACTTTCAGCACAGCACAGTGCAAATGTACCTTTTGAAAAGATACTCCAGGTTGAATATTCTGTGTATCCTAAGATACTATTCAAAAGAAGATCAGTGGTCCTGGTGGTAGAAAAAAGCTAAGTCTTTATACTCAAAATTGCCTTAAACAGTCTAAATTAAAAAATATATGTATATCTAATATATTTGTTTCTTCCAAATGGCAAGCTGAAACTGCCATTGCTGTACATGGGTGCATATGCAGCTTAGGGATACCAAGGACTAAAATAAAATCCAACCAAAAAATAAAGTTTAAATTAAAAAATTTCTGTGTAGCGTATGTATTCCTAAATGGTTTGCAATCAGCCTTTATACTAAGCAGTATCAAGTAGACACAGAGCACTTATGTAGACCAGTTTAGGTTAAAATACAAAGATAAATAAGATGTAATAGCTGCCCTAATGGGGGAGACAGATATGGATGTGAATATGAAAACTTAAGCAAAACAAGATGGTGGTGTGAACAGATCTAATATCCCAACCCTTCCCACAAGAACACCAGTAGAAGTAGTGACTAGCACCCCATATTCAGCTGTGTTAAGAACTCTGAAATGGTAGACATAGAATAGCAACAAGGAATTAGAAACTGGAAAAGACAAGGATGAATCATACGGTAGAAAAAGTGCTTCTTCCACCGCCCACCCCCATCCCAGTCCTGGAGTGGTAGATGGACGGCTGCAGGGCACATTCTATACCACCAGTCACTGCATGATCTCCTGTGCAATGGGAAGATCCCCCAATCTCTGGCTCTGAAACTAGTAACACATCTTCTCAGTGGACTATTCAGAGTGTCCCCACCTCCTGCTCCCAGAGTGGCAGATGGCATCAGCAGACCCATAGTTGTTCCCATACCACCAGCCAAAACAGTACACTCCTGTGCACTGATAGGGGCCCTGACCTTTGGCTCCAAAACCAAAAGCACAGATCTCCCGGGTGAACTGTTAATGGTGACCCCACTCTTCCCAATCCCAGCATGGCAGACAGACAAGCAGCTACAGCCCTAGTCAGCTGGTGGCTCTCCTGTGCATGGGGAAGGATCCTGATCTCTGGCTTTGAAATAAATAGAACAGATCTTGCTAGCAGACTGTTCTCAAAGTATATTCTGACCAGTCTGAAGATGACTTGAGAGATGGAAACTGCCGTCTGGCCAGACTCGCATTCCTCACATTGTAAGGAAGGGAGCAGTGACAAAGGACCGATGGCTATACCCATATACCGAGGGTGGTCTATTCAGTGTATGCTTTCCAGTCTTTCTGGGAGCTGCTAAAGGAACCCTTCACAGAGCAGGTGAGGGACCAGTAACCCAAAGATTAAAGGATATACCCCCACCAAGGGTGGATTGATCAGTGTGTGTTTTCGGATCTGTCTAGGAGCTTCTGAAAAACTGAAACCTTGGTCTGGCCTGAGCTGGAGATACATAGGGAGGGAGAGGGAGCAGTAATCAGTCTGAAAATAATGCCCTTCTAAAAGTTTCTTGCAGAAATCTGTGCTGTCAAAAGCACCATATATTTGGAAATTGAGAAAGCTAACACCTTGTAAAACTTGAATGTCTTGGATTCAACAAAAAGTCACAAGGCACGCACACACACAAATGGAAATGATGTCCCATTCAAGTGAACAAGACAGGAGGAGAGAAATCTTATTTATGGGAACCCAAATAATGAATAAATTGAAGAATATAATACAACATTAAACAAGATTGAAATTCTAAAGGAAAATGCCAGGAACTAAAGAAAATTAGGAAAACGATGGATGAACAAAATGAGAATATAAAAAAGGATAGACACTTAAACAGAAATACTGGAATTGAAAGATACAGTAACTGAAATGTTTAAAAAAAAAACCTCATTGGAAGGATTTAAAAATAGATTTGAACTGGCAGAAGAAAGATCAGTGATCTAGAGAACAAGGTAATTGAAATATGGAGACTGAGGAGCAGCAAGAGAAGGCGCAAGACTTCTGAGTATAGCCTTATGGAAATGGTGAGATATCATCAAGCGAGTAGATAGACTCATCATGAGAATGCTAGGAGACGGTAGAGAAAAAAGGACAGAAAGAATATTTGAAGAAATAATAGCAGAAAACTTTCCAAATCTGACAAATGACATGAGTCTACAAACCCAAGAAGCTCAACAAACTCCAAGTAGGATAAACACAAAGAGAGCCATAGCAAGATACATTGTAATCAGGCTCTCAAAACTAAAGGTAAAGAGAGGATCCTAAAAGCAGCAAAAGAGGAGGAAATACATACAAAGGGTCCCTAATAAGTTTAAGCGATAATTTCTCCTCAGCAACCGTGGAGGCCAGAAGGCAATGGAATGACATATTTAAAGTGTTGAAAGAATACTATATCTGGTGAAATTGTCCTTCAAGAATTAGGATGAAATTAAGACAGTCCCAGATAAACAAAACTGAGAGAGTTCATATCCTAAAGGGAGTCCATCAGATGGGAAAGAAAGGACACTAGAAAGTAACTCAAAGCTGTACATAGAAAGAGACACCTCCATTAAAGGTGATTGAATGAGGGAAAGCATAAGGTCAAGTTTTAAAATACTTTTGCTTGATAATTTTAATTGTTATACCCTTCATGCTTTATGATGACAGGTGCTTAAAAAATAAGTATAAATTAATGTTATAGGGCACATGATGTATAAAGATGTAATAGGTGATAAAAACAACATTAATGGGAAAGGGGTGGAATGGTGTAGGTATAGAGTTTTTGTATGTTACTGAAGTTATCATTTTAAAGCAGGCTGTTATAAATATAAGGTGTTAAATAGAACCATCACGGCAACCACAAAGAATTTTTTTTTTTAAATACATACAAAAGGGAAGGCGAAAAAAATTTAACAAAAGTTGTCAGTATTTTAGGAAATAAGGGACAAAGAAAGTATAAGATACACACACACACAGACACACAATAACAAAATAGCAAAAGTAAGTCCTTGTCAGTAATTACTGTGAATAAAAATTGAATAAATGTTCTGATCAAAAGTCAGAGAGTGACAGAACAGATAAAAGAAAACGATCTAATATATTCTGTCTTCAAGAGGTACATCTTAGACAAAAGGACGTAAATAGGTTGAAAATTAAAGGATGGAAAAAATATTCCATGCAAATAGTAACCAGAAGAGATCTGCCATGGCTGTTTTAATATCAAACAAAATAGACGTTTAGTAAAAATCTGTTACAAGAGACAGAGAAGCACATTATAGTATGATAAAATGGTCAGTTCATCAAGAATATATAACAGTTATATATGTACCTAACATTCAAAACAAACCAAACCCATTGCCATTGACTTGATTCCAATTAACAGTGACCCTGTAGGACAGAGTGGAACTGCTCTATAGGGTTTCCAAGGTTGAACTGCTGACTTTTTGTTTAGCAGCTGAGTTCTTAACCACTGTGCCACAAGGGCTTCTACTTAACATTAGAGGCTCAAAATATATAAATCAAACACTGACAGAATTTAAGAGAGAAATAGCTCTACAATAATAGTTGGAGACATGAGTACACCACTTTCAGTAACGGACAGAACATCTCAGAAGAAAATAAGGTTAATAGAGGAAATGAACAACCCTAAACCAACTGTACCAAACAGACAAATATAGAACTCCCACCCAACAACAGCACAGTATATACATTGTTCTCCAGAGCACATGGATCATTCACCAGGATAGACCATGTGTTATGTCACAAAGTAAGTCTTAATAAATTTAAAAAGATTGGAACATATAAAGTACATTCTCCAACCTTTTCTCTTATTAGAAACTAATAACAGAAGAAAAACTGACAAAACCACAAATACATGGAAATTAAACACACCGTTAAACAGCCAGTTCATCAAGGAAGAAATAAGAGAAATTGGAAAATGCTTAGAGGCAAATGAAAATGAAAGCATAACATACCAAAACTTGTGGGATACAGTGAAGGCATTACTCAGAAGGAACTCCATAGCAATAAACACATTAAAAAAGAATAAAGATCTAAAATCAATAACCTAACTCTGCAACTTTGAGGAACTAGAAAAAGAAGAGCAAACCAACACCAAAGCTATACCAGAAGAAGGGCAAAGATAGCTGAAGTAGAGAATGGAAAACCAATGAAATTAGAGGTTGGTTTTTTGAAAAGTTCAAAAAAATTGACAAACCTGTAGCTAGATTGAGAAAGAAAAAGAGAAGATACAAATATCTAAAATCAGAATTGAAGGTGGGGACATTATGCCTGAACCTGCAGAAATAAAAATGATCATGAAGAATACTATGAACAATTGTGCATCAAAAAATTAGGTAACTTAGGTGAAATGGAAAAAATCCAAGAAACACATAAACTACCTACACTGACTCAAGAAGAAATAGCAGATCTTAATAAACTCATAACAAGTGAACAGATTGAATCAGTAATCACACATCTCCCAAAAAAGAAAAGCCTCAACCACATGGTTTCACTGGGGAATTCTGCCAAACATTTATAGAAGAAGTGACCCCAATTCTTCTTAAATGGAGGAACACTTTCTAACTCATTTTGTGAGGCCAGCATTAGCCAAGGAGCCCTGGTGGTGCAATGGTTAAATGCTCAGCTGCTAACCAAAGGGTTGTCGGTTCAAACTCACCCAACAGCTCTGCAGGAGAAAGACCTGTTGATCTACTCCCATAAAGATTACAGGCTAGGAAACCTTATGGGAAAGTTCTACTCTGTCACATGGGGTCACTATGAATCAGAAGTCGATTTGATGGCACCTAACAACAACAATAGCATTACCTTAATACCAAAGCCAGATAAAGACACCACAAGAAAACTACAGACCATTATCCCTTATGAATATAGATGACAAAATACTAGCAACTTGAATCTAAAAGCATCTTAAAAGGATTATACACTCTGATCAAGTGGAATTTATCCCAGAATTGCAAGGGTGGCTCAACATTAGAAAAATCAGTCATCGTAAACACAGTACATTAATAAAGCAAAGGAAAAGAACCACACAATCATCTCAATCGATGCAGATAAAATATGTGACAAAATCCAGCATCCTTTCATGATAACACTTAGCAAGATAGGAATAGAAGGGGAGTTCCTAGTCTGATAATGGACATTTTGAAAAACCCACTGTGAACATCACACTCAATGGGAAAAGACAGCTTTCCCGTTAAGTTCAGGAACAAGACAACGATGCCTGCTCTCACCACTGTTATTTAGTACAGCACTGGAATCCCTAACAGAACAAGAAAAAGAAAGAAAAGGTATCCAAACTGAGAAGAAAAAGTAAACCTATCTCTTTTCTCTGATGTTATGAATCTGTGTATAGAAAGCCCTAAACAATCCATAAGAAAGCTATTAGAGTTAATAAACTGCTGTATTTTTATGCAGACAATGTACACCTTCTACGTTTGTTTGCCAACTGCACCCTCCTCCCACGAGGTATTTTTGTAAGTGCTGCTGTGCCAGTTTCTTTTACATGTTGCTTTAAAAAAAATAGTGTAGCATGCTTATAAAAATATGTTGCAGGGGGAGGACGCAGTTGGCAAACAAATGTAGAAGGTGAGCCTTATTTGCCTAAAAATACGGTAATTTATCAAAGTGGCATGATACAAAGTTAAAACATAAAAATATTTGGGTTTCTAGATATCAGCAGTGAGCATTCTGAAAAGGAAGTTAAGGAAACAATCCATTTACAATAGCATCTGAAAGAATAAACCAAAAAAAACCAAACCTGTTGCCATTGAGTCAATTCCGACTCATAGCAACCATATAATAAAATGTGTAGGAATAAGTTTAACCAAAGGAGTGAAAGACTTGTGCACTGGAAACTTTAAATCATTACTGAAGGAAATTAAAGAAGACCTAAATAACTGAAGCACATTCTGGGCTCATGGATTGGAAAACCAATTGTTAAGATGTCAGTGCTACCCAGTGCATTCTCTAGATTCAATGCAGTCCCCATCAAAATTCCAACAGCCATTTCTGGCTTTTGCAGAAACGGAAGGCCAGCCCTCAGATTTATATGAAACTGTAAGGGGCCCTGAATAGCAAAAGCAATCTTGAAGAACAAAGTAGAAAGACTCACACTTCCTGATCTCAAAATGGACTATACAGCTACAGTTACCAAAACAGTCTAGTACTGGTATAATGATAGACATATTGACAAATGGAATAGAATTGAGAATCTGGAAGTAAAACTGCAGACCTTTCGGTTAACAGTTGATCGCTTTGACCACTGTGTATTCTCTTTAATAAGTGGTGCTGGGACAAATGTATTTCCATGTACAAAATAAAGCTGGACCCATGCCTTACACCGTGTATGTAAATCAACTCAAAATGGGTCAAGGACCTAAAGGTAAGAACTACAGCCATAAAACTCTTAGAAGAAATCATAGGGGTAATTCTTCAGGACTTAGTATTTAAAAATGGATTCTTAGATCTGACAGCAAAAGCATGAGCAACAAAAGACAAGGTAGGTAAATACGACTTCGTTAAAATTAAAAAGTTCGTTTATCAAAGGACTTTATCAAGAAAATGAAGAAACAACCTACAGATTGGGAAAATATTGGGGGGGGGGGGGCTGTATATCTGATAAAGGAGCCCTAATGGCACAGTGGTTAAGCCCTTAGCTGCTAACCGAAAGATTGGCAGTTTGAACCCACCATCTGCTCCGTGAGAAAAGATGTGGCAGTCTGCTTCTGTAAAGATTTACAGCCTTGGAAACCCCATGGGGCAGTTCTCCTCTGTCCTTCAGGGTCACAGTGAGTTGGAATTCACTCAACAGCAATGAGTTTTGGTATATATATGATAAGGGTTAAGTGTCCAGAATATATAAAGAGCTCCTACAACTTAACATAAAGACAGCCCAGTCACAAAATGGGTAAAAAACTTGAATTGACGTTTTCCTAAAAACTACACATTGCCCACAAGCACGAGAAGACGCTCAATGTCATTAGTCATTACAAAAAAAAACCACACCAAACCCTTTGCCGTCAAGTCCATTCCAACTCATTGTGAACCTATAGGACAGAATAGAACTGCCCCGTGGAGTTTCCAAGGAGCAGCTGGTGGATTTGAACTGCCAGCCTTTTGGTTAGCAGCCAAACTCTTAACCACTGTGCCACCAGGGCTCCCGTTAGTCATTAGGGAAATCCAAATCAAAACCACAGTGAAAAAGCCACTTGAACCCCACTATAACATGGCTATGATAAAAAAAAAACAAAAAACAGAAAACAGGTGTTGGCAAGGATGTGGAATAATTGGAACCCTCATCCATTGCTGGCAGTACTGCAAAATGGTACCACCACTGTGGAGAACAGTTTGACTGTTTTTCAAGTAGGTAAACATAGAATTACCATATGACTCAACAGTTCCACTCCTAGGTATATATTTAAAATGATAACAGGAACACAAACAGATCCATGTACAGTCAATGTTTATTGCAGCACTTATTCACAGTAGCTAAAAGATGGAAGCAGCCTACATGTCCATCAATAGATGAATGGATAAACAAAATGTATTACATACATTGGAAAATTGCTCTGCCATAAAGAGAAATGAAGTCCTGATACATCCTATTAGATGGATGAACCTTAAAAACCTTAAGTTTAGAGAAATTAGTTAGCCGCAAAAGTACAAATAAAAATATCCCGTTTATATTAAATATTGAGATATCTAGGATAGGTAGCCAATCATCCATCAGTTTGTTGTACCGTGGTGGCTTGCATATTGCTATGGTGCTGGAAGCTGTGCCCCCCAGTATTTCAAATACCATCAGAGTGCTACCCATAGTGGACAGGTTTCAGCGGAGCTTCCAGACAAAAACAGACAAGGAAGAAAGTCCTGGCAATCTGCTTCTGAAAGTTAGCTAGTGAAAACCTTATGGATCATGACAAAATAGTGTCCAGTACAGTGCTGGAAGATGAGCCCCCTAGGTTGGAAGGCACTCAGAATACACAGGGGCCGCAGCGATGGAATCTGGCATAGCCGCAGTTGGGAAGATGGTGCAGGACTCGGCAACGTTTGGTTCTGTTGTACATGGATCGCCATAAGACAGAGGACTGGATGAGTGCTAACAACAACAATAAGAATAGGCAGACGCATAAAGACCGAAGTTTATTTATTAGTGGTTACCATAGGTGAGAGGGAGACGGGAAGGGAAGTCATAGCTTCTCTATAGGGTTAGGGAAATTTTGGAAATGGATAGTGGTGATGGTTGTACAATATGATAAATGTAATTAATATCAGTGAATTGTACATTTTAAACATGCAGAAACGGCAAATGACTTGTTACATGTTTTATGTTTACCACAACAAGAAAAGGTTAATGAAATTGGTGCTATAATGAAGAATATTCAAGATATTAGTGGCATCATAAAAAATCGATTTGATGTGCAAGAGGAGTTTGCTGTGAAGATAATTTTTTTAAAATATAATTCAAATGTAAATTGTCTCTAAAATTCCTTATTTTGTTGATTAGCCATCAAAGTTTCAAAGATTTTTTCCTTTCAGTTTTTATTATGGAATTTTCAAACATACACAACAGTAGAATGTAGTATAGTAAACCATCATGTACCCATCACTCAAGAAAGCTTTAAATTAATAAAAACCTGAAGCCCTTTTTAAAAACATGACTTTCAGAGTTTATAAAGTTACAGATTTATTAGCTGCCATGGAATAATAACATGCATACGTACATGAATCCAAATATACTTGTGGTATAGATTGAAATTTATTAATAGTGCTCTGTTTTTCAATAAGGAGCCCTGGTAACACAGTGATTAAAGCGCTTGACTGCTAACTGAAAGGTCAGCAGTTCAAATCCACCGGTTCTACTCTGTCCTGTAGGGTCACTGTGAGTTAGAATCGACTGAACAGCAGTGGGTGTTTTTTGTTTGTTTTTGTTTTTGTTTTTACTTTTCAGTAACTTTGTAGCAGATACAAATGTCAAGCCCCATTAGTGGATATCTTTTAATTTTATATAACAGGTGTTATGTGTTTTATTTTAAATTACTATGGAATATTTTACAGTTTGCCTTTTAAAATGAAATTTGTATCTAAAATAACAGTGGAGTGATAATTAACATCCCTTCGAAGCTGAGAATCAATTCGTTTTGGTGATGTGAGACATTGTGAATGGTGGCATAATTTCAAATAGAAAAGTGAAATTAAGCTTTTGTATATTTAAGCTGTACTGTCAGATACTTTCTTTTGAAACTGAAATCTTCCAAGGAATGTTATGTAAATCAAGCTTTTTTCTTGGTTTCTTCTATTCATCTTTATAATGGATTGCTTATATCAGAGTACCTATTTCATCTCAAATTTTGGTTATTTTGTTGACACTGTTCTTCAGATGCTATTAAGCTACAGCTGGTTGAAGCAGGCCTGGTAGAATGTCTTCTAGAGATTGTTGAGCAGAAGGTGAATAGTGAAAAAGAGGATGATATTGCTGAGCTCAAAACCGCTTCAGATCTAATGGTTTTACTACTTCTTGGAGGTGAGTTGTAGTCTATGCTAGCCAAGAACGTGCTAGTGAGATATTTGAAAATGTATTAAGTCTTTTCTGTAGACACTGTGCTAGGCATTTTCTCATTTTCCTATTATTTATTCTTGTTGTTATGATGATTTTGAAACCTTAAACATATCATATGGAGAAAAGTAGAGATAATGAAACTCAAAAAGAGGAGTCTTCGCTGTCTTCCAATCTGTGAAGAGCTGTCATATGTAGGAGGCACCAAAGGACTAACCTAGGACTAATGGAAATTACAGCAAGGCACAAGTTTTGCATAATAGAAGGAAAGCTTTCTGCTGATGAGCACGGAGAGGTTGAGGGGGATAGCTGTGTGCAAGAGAGGAGGCTAATTTTTTATTCAGGTAGCAGCTAGATGGCTGCTTGTCAGAGCATCCAGTGTGACTTGAACTAGAAAACTTCTAAATTCTGTTGTCTGATCTTTACTAAAGTTCATTATAAATAGAACTATTATTTTTCTCCTTATGAATTTGTGGTATGTGAGGAGGTATGTAGTTTATATCCAGTTGGATATTGATTTAGAAACGGTGATTTGTTACTCCTAATTATTTTTCTCTTTTTTAACTATTTGTTTCGTTTACCTCCAGATGAATCCATGCAGAAATTATTTGAAGGAGGAAAAGGCAACGTGTTTCAAAAGGTGCTTTCTTGGCTTCCATCCAACAACCACCAGCTTCAGCTTGCTGGAGCATTGGCAATTGCAAATTTTGCCAGGAATGGTAATTGTATTAGTTCATCCTGTTTAAATCAAGTATTTTATATTGTTTGGTTGTTTTTTGCTTTGACATCACATGTACTAAAACTGGAACAGTTCAGAAGTGTTTGTTGTATATATGTGTGGTCTTAGTTTTTCAGAGATCTGAAATAATTATAATGACATTCTTAGTAAATCATGTATTTTGTGATACTTAACTTAGCTCTGGTAGTTTAAATGGAGCCCTGATGATGCTGTGATTAAGAGCTCGCCTGCTAACCAAAATGTCTGCAGTTCGAATCCACCTGCTACTCCTTAGAAACCCTGTGGGGCAGTTCTATGAGGTCACTGTGAGTTAGAATCAACTCGATGGCAGTGGGTTTGGTTTTTTGTTTTTGTTTTTTTTTTTTTTTAGTAGTAGTTTAAATATATTACTGAAAACTTTCGTAAAATGCTTCTTTTGAGTACTTTGCACTCCCAAGCTTAGCAAACTTGAGTCTCATTCTAACAGACATCTTATCTGAGAGGGCATGCTGTTTTGCCTAGTGCTTTCATTTTGGGTTTAATAATCTGAGTATTCATCCTACGGTTGTTGTACCTCAATTTATACTTTTATGCCTAGAAAACTTAAGTGTGATTAATCCTCTGGTTTAGCTTGATACTAATTTCAGAGGCACCAGACCTCTTATGTTTGTTTCTGAAATCTGGCATCCTGCTGTTCAGTCAAAAAATTCATTATAATACCATGTCTAGGAAATAGAAGTTATTTTTGTTTTTAATTTGACTTTTTTCCAATACAAACAATTGGTATTTCCTTTTTGGGGACCATCTTGATTTCATAAGTTGGTCAAAAATAATGGAGTTAAGGCTGGGGATATGGATAATTGTTGTAAGTAGATGAAGAGTACATAATTCATTATACTATTCTCCCCGCTTTGTAAATATTTGATAAATTTTTTCATTGAAGAGTAAGTATTAACCATGATAACATAATACAGAGCACTGTTACGGTAGTATTAACTTTGGCAGAACACGAGCAGGCTTCACTGTAGATGGAAACTATTAGTGGACATTTTAAGCATTGTGGTTTCTACTTATTCATCCTCTGGCAAATCATCAGGCTCTAAGCTAGGGATTTCTGATTTTTAAAATTTTACCTATTTTAATAATGTTTATGATTAGACATCTTTCTCACTCAGTAAACAGAAAAATCTGTAAATTTAATGGGACAAAGCAATGGAATTAACTCTCTCTATAGCTTCATTTTCTCTAATGTAGATAATGGGTAGGAGCCAGTACTATAAAATACTTATAGACATTTTTAGAGGAGTATTTAAAAAAGTGCTTTTATTTTGTTCAGATGGAAATTGTATCCATATGGTAGACAGTGGAATTGTAGAAAAACTTATGGATCTACTGGACAGACATGAAGAAGATGGAAATGTAACTGTACAGCACGCAGCACTGAGTGCTCTCAGAAACCTGGCTATTCCAGGTAAGGCTGAAAGTGGGAGACAGCTATGTAGGCAATAAAATCTATTGTTTTGGGAAGATATTTACTGTATGTAAATATTAGTTGACCTGCTATAACCAAGAAAAAGAAGTCTTCAAATCATTCACATTTTTCCTACGAATAACTGGAGATCATGTGTTAGATGAATTTTCTTAGACTATATGAACATAATCTTAGTCTGTGTTCACATCATTCGTATATTCTATTTTATTACCTTTTGTGAACTCTTGGATTTTCATCATTTTGATTTAAGCTTTTTTAAGCATCTTCAGTTGATACAGTAGCATCAGTTAGCATTGTCCCATAAAGAACGATTTTTTAAGCTTTTTTTCCTACAAGCAGACATACAACTTTTTAACATTGCTGTAATGTGTCTTTCTGAATTAAAGGCTTTTGATCCATGCAATCACATTGTCATGGGAAATAATACAGAAGATAGTTAAAACTATTCTTTTATTCTAACTCCTAAGTATAAATTTCTGATTGGGTATATAACTATATTAAGATTCAATCTGTATGAATTCAGTTTGGTTCATACAGCAGATTAATACTATTTATTAATGTCTGTAACGTCTGTATTAACACAGGTCAAGGACAGGAAAGCTGAAAAAACTGTTTTCTGAATTAAGTTGCAACATTTTCAGATATCCTTTAGTAATTATTTAAGTAAATATTTTGATAATGCATGTTAAAAAGCTAGTAAATATTATTTTGTATGTTATACTCCTGTAGACATACAAGATACTTATTAAAAAAAATCTCATTTGGAGAAGTGACTTTTCTAAATAGAAGAATATAACATAGGGTCTTACTGATAGTAGACGTCCAATAAATGTGTGTTCAGTTGAGTGTTTATCATTAAGAATGCTAATACCATTTTAACCATAGTTTTTCTTTCTCTCTCTGTAGTTATAAATAAAGCAAAGATGTTATCAGCTGGGGTCACAGACGCAGTTTTGAAATTCCTTAAATCTGAAATGCCTCCAGTTCAGTTCAAACTTCTGGGAACATTAAGAATGTTAATAGATGCACAAGGTAAGAGAAAAGCTTTCCCAAGTTGCATTTTTGGTAGTCTTAATGTGTCTCTACTCGGAAAACGACTTGTTTTTAGCTTTCAGAATTATATAATCATAAAGATAAATAGCAAATAAAGGGGAAGAAGAGATTGGTTTTGGAATCCCCTTCACTAGTTCCCATGCTTGTTGTAATTGGCTTTTCATGGAAATTGTGCTGCACCTCAATCTTGTTTATAGTTTGGTTTATGATACCTGGTTGGGTTTTGCAAATAATTAAGCACTCTACCACTAACCAAAAGGTTGGCAGTTTGAATCACCCAGAGGTGCCTTGGAAGAAAGGCCTGGTGATCTACTTCCAAAAGATCACAGCCATTGAAAACCCTATGGACTGCAGTACTCTCTGAAACACATGGTGTCACCATGAGTCAAAATTGACTTGACAGCAACTGGTTTGGTTTCGGCTTTTAATTAGGAGTTCCTGAAGGGTTTTTCATTTGTTTGTTTTTTGGCATTTCATGCCCATTTTTACCTTGTCTTTAAAATCATCATGCCTGAATGCTGTGACAGTGAATATTTTTTAAAATTAATTTTGCAAACAGGAAAAGCATTTTTCTGTTTGCAGAGATAGCATTGAAAACCACCCCTTGGAATGAATTGTGTTTATTTCTAAATTCTAAACTCCTCTTTATATTGATTGCTTAGAGTCCTTCTTACAACTTTTAGTTACAGTCTGCCAGAGTACTAATAGACTGTCTGGTTTAACCAAGAGAATATAAAGTTGTTTGTTTTTATATTTTGTATGAAAGTTCTCAGCTTTATAGAAAAAGCCAAAGAGTCCATCAGATATGGAATACAGGTAGTCTCCGGGTTATGAATGAGATCAGTTCCTATGTCTTTAAGCCTTTAAGTTGAATTTGTAGGTAAGTCAGAACAGGTGCATATGGTTCTTAGTTAGCCTTACTTTAGTGTAAGAAAAGGAGCTCTGGTGGCACAGTGGTTAAGCACTCAGCTGCTAACCAAAAGATGGGCAGTTTGAGTCCATCAGGTGCTCCATGGGAGAAAGTTGTGGCAGTCTACTTCCATAAGGATTTACAGCCATGGAAACCCTCTGGGGCAGTTATACTGTCTGTTCTGTAGGGTCGCTATGAGTCGGAATCGACTCCACAGCAGTGGGTTTTTTTTGTTGTTGTTGTTTAGTGGGCAAAAAGGGAGCCCTGGTGGCTCAGTGGTTAAAACGCTTGGCTGTTAACCAAAAAAGGTCAGTGGTTTGCTCTGCAGGAGCGAGATGTGATAGTCGGCTTCCATAAAGATTTACAGCCTTGGGAACCCTATGGGGCAGCTCTAATCTGTCTTATAGGGTCACTATGAGTTGGAATCGACTCAAAGGTAGTGGGTTTGGTTTGGTGGTTTTTAGTGCAAAAGACAAGTATTTTTAATGATTTAAACGTTGCACACTGCGCAAGCAAAGGTAATTATGATGAAGAATTTGTTACCAATAGGGGTTGGTTCAGTAGTTTCAAAGTGAGGGCAAGTTTACATAACATTAAAGGGCAAGTAGGAGTTGTCCATAATTCGATGTGTGTAACCCCGATGTGTGTAACTGCCTGTATTTGCAGTTCTTGTTTTAATAAAATTATTTTGTGGTTTTCAGGCGTGTAATTTTCTTCCACACTCTTACATCTTTACCAGTTATTTCAGTTGATTGCCTGTCAGTGATTCATTTCTTTGTGGCTTGCCTTCTTTCCTATAGCAGAAGCTGCCGAACAACTGGGAAAGAACGTTAAGTTAGTGGAGCGTTTGGTGGAATGGTGTGAAGCCAAAGACCATGCTGGTGTGATGGGGGAGTCAAACAGACTGCTGTCTGCCCTTATACGACACAGTAAATCAAAGGTAAGTTCCAGAGAAACTGGTCACTAGTAAACATTGAGTAACCTTTTTGGAAAACCCAACACCCTAGATTGTACATCATAAGCTTGCATTTTTATGTATGTATGTGTATAGTTCAAAGTGATTCCATGGAGAAACCATAATTAATTGTGTTTGTCAAATGCCTACCAAAGAGGGAAATACATTAATCAATGATTGTGAAAAAAGAAAAAAAAGATTAAAGATTGAGCTTTTTAATTCAGTTCTGTTCCATAACATGAATTGACACAGTGGCTTGCAACAATGAGCTCAAACATAGTAACAATTCTGAGGATGGTGCAGGACCAACTGGGCAACATTTCCTTCTGTTATACGTAAGGTCACTATGAGTCAGAGGGGCCTGGACAGCACGTAACAACAACAAATTCCATAATAATTAAGAGTAAGGCTTTGGAATCAGACAGAGATGGGTTCACATTTTATCTCTACTGTTTACTTGGTCAAGTCACTTTATATCTCAGTATCTTAATAATAAAGCTGGAAAGATAATACCTGCCTGAAAGTGTTTTGAGTAGGATTCAATCATGTATTGAATCCTGAGATCATGTATACAAAGTGTTCAGCTGGTACTTGACACATGGTAAGCACTATAAGGTCTGTATTTTGCGTGAGCTTTGGATTAAAACCATTACTTTTCTTACCCTTTTAAAATTTAAATTATTGTTAAATTTGACAAACATTAAAGGGGAATTGATGATTCCTTTTGAATAGCAGTTCTCAAAGTATGTTCCATTAAATAATAATCCCAATAAATGTTCTACAAAGAAAAAGGGTTTAACATGAGTTAGGGAAATAGTGCCTTCTCTCTCCTGCCATTAGGATTCACAGCACACTTTAGTACTCCTCCAAATAAACCTCCCTAACTACTTAATCCACTGACTCAAGCTATTTGACCAAGCTGTTTATCTCACTTTTTTTTTCCCCCCATACAAAAATGTATACATTGTTAGGTGACTCTAATTGCTCTCCCCATACTGTGGCAGCATACTTCTCCTTTCCACCCCTGATTCCCCATGTCCGTTCAACCAGCTCCTAACCCTCTGCCTTCCCATCTCACCTCCAGACAGAAGCTACCCATTTAGTCTCTTGTGCCTACTTGAGCTAATAGGCACAGTCCTCATGAGTATCACTTTATGTCCCACAGTCCACTCCAATCCCTGTCTGAAGAGTTGTCCTCGGAAATTGTTTTAGTTCTGAGCTGATAGAGAATCCAGGGAACGTGCTTTCCGGGGTTCTTCCAGTCTTGGTCAGACCATTAAGTCTGGTCTTACTAGAATTTGAGTTCTGCACCCCATCTTTCTCCTGCTCCATCAGGTACTCTGTTGTGTTCCCTGTCAGGATGGTCGTTGGTGGTAGCTGGGCACCATCTAGTTCTTCTGGTCTCAGGCTTAGGAAGTCTCTGGTTTATGTGGACCTTTCTGTCTCTTGGGCTACTACTTTCCTTGTGTCTTTGGTGTTCTTCATTCTCCTTTACTCGAGGTGGTTGGGACCAACTGATGCATCTTAGATGGCCACTTGCAAGCTTTTAAGACCCCAGACACCACTCACCAAAGTAGGATGCAGAAGATTTTCTTAATAAGCTTTGTTAAGCCGGTTGACCTAGATGTCCCCTGAAAGCATGGTCCCCAGACCCCTACCCCTGCTACTCTGTCCCTCAAAGTGTTTGACTGTATTCAGGAAACTTCTTAGCTTTGGTTTAGTCCAGTTGTTCTGACTTCCCCTGTAGTGTGTGTTGTCCTTCCCTTCACCTAAGGTAATTCTTATCTACTATCTAGTTAGTAAATAACCCTCACCCTCCCTCCCCACCCTGGTAAGGATCAAAGAATGTTTTCTTCTTTGTTTAAACCTTTTCTTGAGTTCTTAAAATAGTGATTTTATACAATATTTGTCCTTCTTTGGCTGAATTCACTCAGCATAATGACCTCCAGCTTCCTCCATGTTATAAGATGTTTCACATCTTCATCGTTGTTCTTTATCATTGCATGGTATTCCGTTGTTTGGATATACCATAATTTGATTATCCATTCATCCGTTGATGGGCACCTAGGTTGTTTCCATCTTTTTGCTATTGTGAACAGTGCTGCAGTGTACACGGGTGTGTATCTATTCGTGTGACAACTCTTATTTCTCTAGGATATATTCCAAGGAACAGGATAGCTGGATCGTATGGTACCTCCATTTCTAGCTTTTTAAGGAAGCGCCAAATCGATTTCCAAAGTGCTTGTACCATTTTACATTCCCACCAACAGTGTGCAGGTGTTCCAGTCTCTCCACAACCTCTCCGGCATTTATCATTTTGTGTTTTTTGGATTAATGCTAGCCTTGTCGGGGTGAGATGATATCTTATTGTAGTTTTGACCTGCATTTCTCTAATGGCTAATGATCATGAGCATTTCTTCATGTATCTGTTAGCTGCCTGAATATCTTCTTAGGCGAAGTGCCTGTTCATATCCTTTGCCCATTTTTTAATTGTGTTACTTGTCTTTTTGTTGTTGAGGTTTTGCAGTATCTTGTAGCTTTTAGAGATTAGACGCTGATCCGTTTGTCATAGCCAAACGTTTTTTCCCAACCTGTAGGTTGTCTTTTGACTCTTTTGGTGAAGTCTTTTGATGAGCATAAGTGTTTGCTTTTTAGGCGCTCCCATTTATCTGGTCTCTCTTCCAGTGCTTGTGCGTTGTTACTTATGGTTCATATCGTGTTTATGCCATGTATTAGGGCTCCTAGCATTGTCCCTATTTTTTCTTCTATGATCTTTATCGTTTTCGATTTTATATTTAATTCTTTGATCCATTTTGAGTTACTTTTTTTGCATGGTGTGAGGAATGGGTCTTGTTTCATTATTTTTTGCAGATGGATATCCAGTTATGCCGGCACCATTTGTTAGAGACTGCCTTTTCCCCAGTTAACGGACTTTGGGCCTTTGTCAAATATCAGCTGCTCATAGGTGGATGAATTTGTCTGGATTCTCAATTCTGTTCCATTGGTCTATGTATCTGTTGTTGTACCAGTACCAGGCTGTTTTGACTACCGTGGCAGTGTAATAGGTTCTAAAATCAGGTAGTGTGATACCTCCCACTTTGTTCTTCTTCTTGAGTAATGCTCTACTATTTAGGGTTATTTGTCCCAATAACCCCAGGGAAAGCCTCTTCCCTTTCCATATGAAGTTGGTGATTTGTTTCTCCATCTCATTAGAAAATGCCGGTCGAATTTGGATCGGGATTGCATTGTATCTGTAAATCACTTTGGGTAGAATTGACATTTTCACAATGTTGAGTCTGCCTATCCACGAGTAAGGTATGTTTTTCCACTTATGCAGGTCTCTTTTGGTTTCTTCCAGTAGTGTCTTGTAGTTTTCATTGTATAGGTCTTTTACGTCTCTGGTTAGATTTATTCCTAAGTGTTTTATCTTCCGGGGGGGCTATTGTAAATGGTATTGATTTGGTGATTTCCTCTTCAAGGTTCTCTTTGTTGGTGTAAAGGAATCCAACTGATTTTTGTATGTTTATCTTGTATCTTGAAACTTTGCTGAAATCTTCTTTTAGTTCCATTAGTTTTTTTTTTGTTGATTCTTTGAGGTTTTCTGTGTATAAGATCATATCATCTGCAAACAGAGATACTTTGACTTCTTCCCTACCAATTCGGATGCTCTTTATTTCTTTTTCTAGCCTAATTGCTCTGGCTAGGACCTCCAGCACAATGTTGAATAAAGTGATAAAGGGCATCCTTGTCTGGTTCCTGTTCTCAAGGGGAATGCTTTCAAACTCTCTCCATTTAGGATGATGTTGGCTGTTAGCTTTGTGTAAATGCCCTTAATTATACTGAGGAATTTCCCTTCTATTCCTAATTTGTTGAAAGTTTTTATCATGAATGGATGTTGGACTTTGTCAAGTGCCTTTTCTGTATCGTTTGATAAAATCATGTGGTTCTTGTCTTTTGTGTTATTTATGTGATGGATTACATTGATTGTTTTTCTAATGTTGAACCATTGCTGCATACCTGGTATATATCCTACTTGATCATGGTGAATTTTTTTTTTTTTGATATTTTGCTGCATTCTATTGGCTAGAATTTTGTTAAGGATTTTTGCCTCAATGTTCATGAGGGGCATTGGTCTGTAAATTTCTTTTTTGTGTGTTGTCTTTACCTGCTTTTGGTATCAGGGTTATGCTGGCTTCATAGAATAAGTTTGGGAGTATTCCATCCTTTTCTATGCTCTGAAATACCTTTAGTAGTAGTGGTGTTAACTCTTCTCTGAAAGTTTGGTAGAATTCTCCAGTGAAGCCATCTGGTCTAGAGGTTTTTTTTGTTGGGAGTTTTTAAATGACCTTTTCAGTCTCTTCTTTTGTTGTGGGTTTGTTTAGTTGTTGTACCTCTGTTTGTGTTAGTTTAGGTAGGTGGTTTCTAGAAATCTGTCCATTTCCTCTAGGTTTTCAAGTTGGTTAGAGTACAGTTTTCCGTAATATTCTGTTATGATTCTCTTAATGTCAGTTGGGTCTGTTGTGATATCACCGATCTCATTTGTTATACGGGTTATCTGCTTCCTCTCCGGTTTTTCTTTTGTCAGTTTGGTCAATGGTTTATCAATTTTGTTGATCTTTTCCAAGAACCAGCTTTTGGTCTTAACTCTTTCAATTGTTTTTCTGTTCTCTATTTCATTTAATGCTGCTCAAATTCTTATTATTTCCTTTTTTCTGGCGCCCAAGGGCTTCTTTTGCTGCTCTCTTTGTACTTGTTCCAGTTGTAGGATTAATGTTTTGATTACGGCCCTTTCTTCTTTTGGATGTGTGCATTTATTGCTATAAATTGACCTCTGAGCACTGCTTTTGTTGTGTCCCAAAGATTCTGTTAGGATGTGTTTTCATTCTCATTTGATTCTATGAATTTCTTTATTCCATCCTTAATTTCTTCTGTAACCCAGTAGTTTTTGAGCAAGGTGTTGTTCAGTTTCCATGTGTTTGATTTTTTTTGCTTGCTTATTCTGTTGTTGATTTCCACTTTTATGGCTTTATGGTCAGAAAAGATGCTTTGTAATATTTCGATGCTTTGGATTTTGTTAAGGCTTGCTTTATGTCCTAATATGTGGTCTCTTCTGGAGAATGTTCCATGTATGTTGGAAATAAAGTATACTTGGCTGCTGTTGAGTGGAGTGTTCAGTACATGTCTATGAGATCAAGTTGGTTGATTGTAGCATTTAGCTCTCCTGTGTCTTTGTTGAGCTTCTTTCTGGATGTTCTGTCCTTCACCAAAAGTGGTGTGTTGAAGTCTCCTACACTATTGTGGAGCTGTCTATCTCTCTTTCAGGTGCTGTTGGAGTTTATTTATTTTGGAGCCCTGTTGTTGGGTGCGTAAATATTTATTATAGTTATGTCCTCCTGCTGTATTGGCCCTTTAATCATTATATAGTGTCATTATCCTTGTGGTGGATTTTACTTTAAAGTCTATTTTGTCAGAGATTAATATTGCCACTCCTGCTCTTTTTTGATTGTTGTTTGCTTGGTATATTTTTTTCCATCCTTTGAGTTTTAGTTTGTTTGTTTCTTTAAGTCTAAGGTGTGTCTCTTGTAGGCGGCATATAGACGGATCGTGTTTTTTTATCCAGTGTGTCACTCTGTGTCTCTTTATTGGTGCATTTAGTCCATTTACATTCAGCATAATTGTTGATAGGTATGAGTTTTGTGCTGTCATTTTGATGTCTTTTTTGGTGCGTTGTTCACAGTTTCTTTGTTCCACTTAATTTTTTGTGCTGAGTCATTTTTCTTTCTGTATTTTCTTTTCTTCTTTTTCATTGCTGTTGATTTTGTGTTTGCTGAGTCTTTATATTTTTCTAGTTTTTTATTTTGACTTGTAGGATTTTTATCTCACTTTTTGCAAGTGACATCTGTTGACATTTCACAGGATACAATTTGAAAAATACTGCTCTGGAATAAGCTTTTGAAATACTTAAACACTAGGTATGAATTTGTTACATTTTTATAAATGAGTTTTTACTCAACTAACTTGTGGATCACAGCTTTCTCCTTGTATTATTAAGCTTTAAAGATCATAATCTTTTTAAAGTCATCCTGAATACTGTCTTGGAGTCCAGTTCTCCAAATGTTTGCACTGACTCAGACTCGGTTTTGTGCTGTCTTAGTCATCTCAGCCACATGTAGCCTGTTCCTGCTTGCATGTTATTAGGTAAATTCACATCTTCCCTTGAAACAGTGCCGTAGGCAAGGACTCCTAACCAGCTATCTGGCCCTTCTGACTCCAGGTACCAAAAACAGGGAAAGAAATACTGTGGTTTGCCTCTACCCTAGGATTGTAAAAACTACACCCTATCAAAGTGTAGGCACTTTTCTTTACTCTTTAAGAATAAAACGTTCTTTTTTAGTTAGCAAGCTAAAACCTGTGTTTAACAAATGTATTTAGTCATTCACTCATTCATCCACCAAACAAATTTAAATTTTATACTAAATCGGACTTTGATGATATAATGTTAAGAACATTTTTATTAGGTTATTCAGTGGCAGCACCAATCTGCAGTCTTATAAATTGATTATCTCGACTCCAAGCCTATGTCAAAACATTCCATTAAAATCAGCACTATTATACAGTTTCCACAAAGTCTTAAGCTGAGTTTATTTCAATAATCAAGGACAAATTGGCTATAAATAGATGAAACTGTTAGCATGAATAATTTACCTTGGTTTTTATATGTACTAAAATTTAGCTTTCCATAAGAAAATGCTTTAATAAATAGGATTGCAAAATAAAACTGTTTCAGACTTTGTAAAACATAGTAAAATATTTCCCAAAATTTTGTAGACTTTGCAGAGACATCTGGGGTTTAAGACTACTCAGAGAAATGCTGCGTTGTGTATGCTACTGCCATAAATGAAATGACTCCAGAGAGGTTAAAATAATCTCTGGATTAATTTTAGAAGTCTGTTGGTTAAAAATTATTTGTAATTTTCTAGGCAAGCCTTCTTGCTGTATGAACTAGTGCTAATATCCTTTTTTTAATATCTTGAAGTTAAAATATAATTCTAAAATACATTCAGTTCATAGAGCTTCAAATCACATTAAATGATTACCTGTTCATAGCAGTATAATAAATTCAGTAGATAAACTTTTGCGTAGGTCACAAATGGTTAAGAACAAAGACCCTGAAGCCAAACTGCCTGGATTTGAATATTGGCTTTACCACTTAATCACTGTATGACCTTGGGCAAATTTCATAAGTGAGCTTGGGTTTCTACATCTATAAGCAGAAAATAACATATAGCTAAATGGGATTCTCTGTGAGGATAAAAATGAACTGATATCTGTAAGATACCCAGTACAGTGTCCAGCATATATAGTTATTGCTCCATGAAGGATAAACCAAAAACCAAACCTGTTGCCATCGAGTCGATTCCAACTCATAGAGACCCATAGGACAAAGTAGAACTGCCCCATAGTGTTTCCAAAGAGCAGCTGGTGGACTTGAACTGCCAATCTTTTGGTTAGCAGCTGAACACTTAACCACTGCTATCAGTATTACTATATTCTCCTCTATTATGATACAAGCACCATTTGTTTGTTTTTTGAATCTTTTATCCCCCACTGTATCAGGCAAAGTGACTCAGTAGAGTAGCTGTTCAATAAACATTTGTTGAAGAAGGAGGAACATTTCCTTTTAAAAGGAAATGTGCAGATGTCTGTTCCAGAAGAGTGAGATGGAAGAGAAGCTATACTTAAGGAGATGCTATTCATTTATGATGTACAAATTTCCTTCACTAATTCCCTGCTCTTCCTTCTACTGTAGTGGACTTTTCAGGGTGGATCACAAAATAGAGGATGAATTGGCATTCTGGGGACCTTCCGTGGGAGATGGCATATGTATCTATGAATCTCGTTTTCTTTGTTAGATAAGCTTCTTTATAATTTTTATCATATTCTTTACTAACTTTAAGAATATAACATCAGTTTCAAATAAATTGCCAGTGAATTAGCAGTATATTGTAGTATATTTGGAGATTTTCCTTAGAAAAGGCCTTAAAATACAGTCTGTCACTTTCTAAAAGAGGTTGATGGGAGAGGATTCATTTGATGCTAAAACACAGCTATTATCAAAATTGATACTTGGACTCCACTGATTTAGAATGTTTGATCGTTCAACAAGTTTGGGCTCAAAGCAAAGCTGCTGTCTCTGGTTTTCTTACAAATGTACATAAGATGAAAACATAGAAGAAACTTTTTCAAAGATTTGAGCAAATTAATTTGAAAAATATTTGTATTTACAGTTAGTTTTATCTCATTGTCTAACCTGGAGATGCTGCTTCTTAAAATATCCAGCAATTACTTCCAGTTACTAAAAATAGTGAAAAGTAACAAAGAAAATTACGTTTAAAATACTCTAATTGAGACTTTGCACTAAGTCATATTTATTCCAAGAGTTATAAGACAACAAAACCCTCAAACCCTCAGTAGGGTGAAGACAAAAAATGGATATAAATGTGACCATTTTATGTATATGTATATGTGTGTGTGTGTAAATATAAAACTTTTGCCAGACATGCTTATAAGCACTTTTCATGTGGTACCGTTTTAACTGTCATAGAAATCTCTGCGATAAACTCGTTTCATCTCGCATTATAGATGGAGTCACTGCTATAGAGAGAGATTCAGTAATTTGCTCAAAGTCAGTGGTAAATGTTGTTGCTGGGATTTATCGAATCTGACGGAGCCTACTCCCTTCTCTGCTTGGAGAGTCCAAAGCTGTAGGCACCATGAGAAATAGGAGGAGACAGAATTCGTATTTAAGTTCTGCTCAAGTCCATTTGTGTGTGTGTGTGTTTCAGTTCTCATATTTGCCAGGTCCAACCAAGGGGTAAAAGCTACCAAAACAAACAAACAAAAAAAACAAAAATAAATTTACTCATAGTATTTGGAGAACAACTACCTGGTGCTGATAGAAAATTTTAAAAGAAGAACATTCTTTATTTCGTATTTTGTTGATCCTGTGGCAAGGCCACATTTGGGGCAGTGGCATTTTTCTTTGGCTTTGGTAGCTTCTGGGACTCTGTTCCTTGCACTGGATATGAACTGCAGTGGTCTTTTCCACTTAGGCAATTTAAGTTGTCATCTTTTGATGAATTTATTTAAAGATGAAACCTTTTTCATCTGGGAAGAGGAAACATTTATGGTTAAATGTAATGATTCATACAGGATACTGTCAGAAAACCACCCAACAGTAAATTAGCTGATTATAATGCAGTTTCTTTACATTCAAAATTAAACTTTATAATTCTGTGATATTTATTATTGTAGGATGTCATTAAAACCATTGTACAGAGTGGTGGCATCAAGCATCTAGTTACCATGGCAACTAGTGAACATGTAATAATGCAAAATGAAGCCCTTGTTGCTTTGGCACTAATAGCAGCTTTAGAATTGGGTAAGTACCTCAGTGACAAACTTATTTTCTCCTATTTTTATCTGGATAAAAAGAAGCACAGGAATGGAATAGCAGTCAAACGGAACCTTGATTGGAAGCATTTTGCCAGTATATGTCTGCACCTTTACCTGCATATATGGAAAATCAAACTCCATATAGTTGTTACCACAGCTGTTTCTTTTGGTTGTGCTTTTGGCAACATTTTAAGGGCAGTGCATTAAGGTTAGTTTAACTTTCAAATATTACCTTAGGTTATAGCCACTTACTTTTAAGACTACATGGAGGTACAGAAAATATTTTCAGTAGGCTTCATGGAGAAATGAAACTGTTAGAGTACAGTAACAAGTATAGCAGTCTGTTATTATTCCAGTGACTCAGCCCTTTTCTTCCATCTCAGCTTGCTGTCTCTACTACTGATTCTCTCCTCTAATCTCTCTTTGCCTGTCACCATGGTTCCTGTTGCTTTGTAGCATTGCCTTCACTCTGAATTCTCAGCTTCTGTGTTATTCTTTTGTGTATTTTGCATTCAGAACTCCCCAAAAGCAGAGCCTAATTGATTCAGTTAGTTTCTGTCTAATAGAGCATTCCTGTTGGGCAAAATTCTTCATGAGACGTTAGCTCTTAAGCGTCTAGCCTCTGGATGGCAACCCTTGACTCAGAAACCACTCTCTGAAACATGGTTAAGACGTAAGGTCACTTTACACAAAGGGGGACTGTAGACTTGGTGTAGGCGGTGTCCTGTTTGGTTCGAAGCTGTTTCAGTAAATACTGTAACTGCTCACCTCTTAATTCCCACTGATGATTTATATCCATAATTCTCAAACTGGGACAAGCAGACTCTCCTAGGAAGGTAAAGATGGTACATCTCCCTCGAGTGTCAGATTTACTCAGATCTGAGGTATGAAAATGGGAATTTCTGTCTTCTTAAAGAGTTTTACATTTTAAAGTAATTTATAATTTTTAAAAAATCATAGAAATACTGTAAGTAGGATATAAAATTTGCTTGGATATTAAAGATAAAATAGAAGACTTCAAGAACATTTATACTTGCTCACAGTGACTTTGATGTTGTAGTGAGAGATGCTTTGGTGGCACTGGTCTGTATGACTCCTTGGGAGATCAGTTCTAGTCCCAGCCTAGTCTACGGTTTCCATCTCCCACGTGATTTGGGTACATTGTGTAAGTTAATCTAGAAGTCCAGACACCTTTAAGAGGAAGTCTGTGAAAGGGTTCGAATCAGTGAGGACATTTAATACCAATCTGGAATCCGGGTCTGATTTTAAATGGCTTAAAGTGATGGATCTATTTCAGAATATTCTTGACTTCCCATCCTCAGATGAATCTGGTTTTGTGCCCTTCATTACTGATATCTTCCAAACAAGCTGTAATTTCATCATCTTGCAAATAGCTGAGCATTTTGCCTGGGTCACTTTACCATAAAACTATATAAAATGGCAGTGCATCTTTATATCCTTTTTAATATACATCATATTTTGAAAACTGTATTTCTCCAACTTTGTATCCTGACTGGCTGTTTGATTAAGGAGCTGTTACAATTTTTTGTAGGATAATAGTATAAAATTATCCTACGAATTATAAAAATACATATTATAAAAATACAGTAGTATATTTTTAAGAGTTGTTATCTTTTATGTGTATGTGATAATTTAATTGTAAAAAATAAGAGAATTCCCTTGTACCCTTTGCTCAGTTTCTCCCAGTGGAACATCTTACAAAGCTATAGTATAATACCACATCCATGATATTGATATGGTCCACCCATCAATCTTACTCAGATTACTCCCAGTTTTACTTGTATTCATTTGTCTGTGTGGTGAGTTACATAATAGTGTCGTCACCTGTGTTGGTTCATGTGTCTCCCACCACAATCCAGACACTGAAAAGTTCCAACTCCACAAGGATCCCTTGTGCTGCTCTTTTATAACCACACCCACCTCCCTCCCACCCTCATTCTCCACTCTGTCCCTAACCCCTGGCAACTACTGATCTGTTCATCATTACTGAAATTTTGTTTTTTCAAAAATATTATATAAATGGAATCATATAGTATGTAACCTTTTGGGATTGACTTTTTTTGCTCAGCATGATAACGTGGAGAATCATACAAGTTGTTTTCTGTATCAATAGTTCATTCCTTTTTATGGCTGAGTAGTCTCTTAAGGTTTGTACCACCAGTTGTTTACTAGTCACTTGTTGAAGGATACTTGGACTGATTCCAGTTCTGGGCTCCTAAAAATAAAGCTGCTATAAACATTCATGTACAGGTTTTTGCATGAACATAAATTTTCATTTCTCTGGGATAAATGCCCAGAAGTACACTTACTGGTTTGTATCATAGTTGAATTTTTTTTTTTTTTTTAAAGAAACTGTCTGTTTTCCAGAGTGGCTATACATTTTACATTCCCACCAGGGTGCATGAGTGATCTTTCTCCACATTCTCACCAGCATATGGTGTTGTCACTATTTTTTATTTTAGCCATTTTGAGAGCTGTGTAGTGATAGCTCATTGTGGTTTTAATTTGCATTTCCCTAATGGCTAATGATGTTTAACATCTTTTTATGTGCTTATTTGGTATCTATATATATTCTTTGGTGAAATGTCTATCATGTCTTTTACCCATTTTCTAATTGGGTTTTTTTTTCTTTTTTTTTTTTTTTACCATTGAGCTTTGAGAGTTTTTTTTTATATATTCTAGATACTAGTCATTTGTTGGATATGCAGTTTACAAATATTTTCTCCCAGTCTGTAGATTGTCTTTTCATCCTTTTCACGTGGGCTTTTGTTGTTACTATTGTTTGCTGTCAAGTTGATTCCGATACACAGTGACCCTATAGGACAGAGTAGAACTACCCCATAGGGTTTCCTAGGCTGTAATCTTTACAGGAGCAGATCACTCAGTCTTTTCTCCAGTGGAGCCACTGGGTGGATTCAGACTGCTATCCTTTTGGTTAGCAGCTGAGTGCTTAACTATGGTGCCGCCAGGGCTTCTTAAACATGGGCATTTACAGAGCAATTTTTTATTTAAATTTTGATGAGGTCCAGTTTATTATAATTTCCTTTTATGGATTGTGGTTTTGGTGTCAACTCTAAGAATTCTGTGCTTAGTCCTAAGTCCTAAAGAGACGTATATGGCCCTCTGCTTTCATAAAGATTACAGCCTTGGAAACCCTATCGGGCCATTCTGTTCTCCTGTAGGGTTGCTATGAATCAGAATCGACTCGACAGCAATGGATTTAGGTCCCAAAGTTTTTTTTTTTTTTAAATTTTACTGTGCTTTAGGTGAAAGTTTATAGTTCAAATTAGTTTCTTATCCAAAAATTTATACACGGATTGTTTTGTGACATTGGTTGCAATCCCTGCAATGTGTCAGCACTCTCCTGCTTTCCACCCCAGATTCTCCGTGTCTGTCTGTCCAGTTTTCCTGTCTCTTCCTGCCTTCTTGTCTTTGCTTTTGGGCAGGTGTTGTCCATTTGGTCTCGTATACTTGACTGAACTAAGAAGCATGTTCCTCATGTGTGTTACCATTTGTTTTATAGGCCTGTCTAATCTTTGAGAAGTAGGCTTCGTGAGTGGTTTCAGTTCTGAGTTAGGAGAGTGTCCATAGTCTCAGGGATTCCTCCAAGTCTCTGCAGACCAGTAAGTCTGGTCTTCTTTCGTGAATTTGAATTTTGTTCTACATTTTTCTCCTGCTCTGTCCAGGACCCTCTCTTGTGATCCTTGTCAGAGAGGTCAGTGGTATCTATTTTTTGTTTTTTGTTCAAAAAGGTTTAGCATTTTATGTTTCGCATTTAAGCCTGTGATCCATTTTGAGTTAATTTTTGTATAAGGTACGAGGTTTAGGCCAAGATTCTTATTTTTGCCTATGGATGTCTAATTGCTCCATCACCGTTTGTTGAAAAGATGTATCTTTTCTCCATTGAATCAGTTTTGCACCTGTGTCAAAAATCATTTGAGCATATTTGTGTGGGTCTTTTTCTGGGTCTTCTGTTCTGTTCCATTGATCTATGTGTGTATCCCTCTGCCAGTACACACTGCCTTGATTAATGTAACTATATAGTAAGCCTTAATATGTTGTGAGGTGCCATAAAGTTGGTCCCCGATTCATGGTGACCCCATGCACAATTGAAACAAAATGCTTTTCGGTCCTGCACTCTCCCCATGATCAGTTGTGGATCGGACTGTGGTGATCCATGCAGTTTTCATTGGCTGGTTTTCAGAAATAAATTGCCAGGCCTTTCTTCCTAGTCTGTCTTAGTCTGGAAGCTCCACTGATACCTGTTCAGCATTATAGTAATGTGCAAGCCTCCACTGACAGATGGGTGGCAGCTGCACGTGAGGTGTATTGGCTGGTAACTGAACGCGGGTCTCCCACATGGAAGACGAGAACTCTACCACTGAACCACCATTGCTCGCACAAGCTTTACTATAGGGTAGAGTAATTCCTTCCACTTTATTCTTCTTTGTCAAGATTGTTTTAGTTATTTTAGGGCCTGTGCCTTTCCATATAAGTTTTAGAACAAGCTTCTCTGTGTCTACAGAAAACTGCTGGAATTTTGATAGGAATTGTATTAAGAGTCCTTATATTTTAAAGATACATACTTAACGTTTATGAATGAAATGACCTGATTTATAGGATTTTTTCCTAAATTATTTGGGATGGATGAGAATGAGTGGATGAGAGTAGAGATGGATTAAAGAACATTGGCCATAATAGTTCTTGAAGATGGTGATAGGTACATAGGGTATCACTTATACCATCTTTTCTGTTTTTGTATATGTTTAATGCTTTCCATAATAAATTTTAATTGCCTCATATTAAAAGCACTGTTGTAATATTGAATATTAAGCCCAAACTCCTGAAATGTCTGCTGAAATCTAGTTCTACTGTTTTCACAAGGTCTGAGTTTAATAGTATATAAGTCATTGTTGTTTTCAGTCCCTTTTGGAAAGTTTTCACATGGTCACTTTTTAGAAAAGGAGCAGTGTTTAGCTAGATTGTACCAGGTTCACACACGTTGATTATAACTTATACTTCATTTGTTTCTTATTTCAGGCACTGCTGAGAAAGACCTAGAAAGTGCTAAACTTGTACAGATTTTACACAGACTGCTAGCAGATGAGAGAAGTGCTCCTGAAATCAAATATAATTCCATGGTCCTGATCTGTGCTCTCATGGGATCTGGTAAGTATTTCCCATCAATATACGGTTGACATTAAAGATAGAATAATATAGTGAACCCTGGGAGAGCTGGAACTCGACGGTACTGCCTTGTTTTTCTGGGTCTCGTAAGTTTTCCGCCTTTGACAGGGTGCAGTCTTACCACTTTTCTGTCACAGTAGATGGTGGCTTTGGGTTTTGAATGTATTAGAAGTTAGTTAATGGAGAATAGAGAATTACTTTTACACTGAAAATACAGAAGATTCTTACTTATGATTATAAAGAACAAGTTCTGGTTTTGTATGTATGATATTAACTAAAGAATTTGTTCTAGAAATCATTGGCATATCTTGGTATATGTTTAATGGACACTTGAATGTGTATTCTGCTGTTGTTGGGTGTAGTGTTCTATAAATTTCGATTGGATCCTGTTCGTTGGTGGTGGTGTTTTTCTGTATCCTTGCTGGGTTATCTGATTAGTTGTTATCAACTGTTGAGAGAGGGGTGTTGAAGTCTCCAACTATAATTGTGGATTTATCTGTTTCTCCTTTCAGTTCCAGCAGTTTTTGATTCACATATTCTGCAGCTCTGTTTTTAGGTGCATATACATTTAGGATTGCTATGCCGCCTTGGTGGATCAACCCTTTTATCATTATGTAATGTCCCTCTCTGTCCTGCTAATTTTCTTTGCTCTGAAATCGACTGTATCTGATATTAATATAGCCACTCCTGCTTTATTGTGGTAAATGTTTGTATGATAGATCTTTTCTGTTCTTTCACTTTTAACTTACAATATCGTTATATTTGAAGTGAGTCTTTTGTAAACAGCATATAGTTGGGTCATGTGTTTTAATCCTCTCTGTCAGTCTCTCTTAATTGGCGTATTTATACCATTTATGTTTAATGTCATGATTGATGTGTTATGGCTTAAATCTGCAATTTCATTTTTTGTTTCCTGTACTTTGTTTTTTTTTTTTTTTCTTTTTCCTGATTTCCTATGAGTTGCTTGGACATTTTTTAGAATTCTATTTTGATATATCCATTTGTTCCATTTCCATTTATTTATAGTGTTTTAGAGTGCTCCTTTTATAGTTTTTCTAGTGGTTGCTTAAGGTATTACATTATACATGCATACTATCACAGTCTATTGGTGTCATCATTTTACCAGTTCAAGTGAACTATAGAAACCTTACTCTTTTTCACTCCCCTTTCCTTGCCTCATTTGTAATATGTCTTAATTTTTTCCTCTGCATACATTTAGAATCACATCAGATATTGTTCTAATTTTTGTTACAACCACCAAATATAATTCAGAAAAGTCAAAAGGAAAATCTATTGTATTTACCCACATTTTTGCTTACTGTGTTCTTTCTTCCTGATGTTCAAGCTTCCTTACTTTTTTTTTAAATCAATTCCTTTCCATTTAGAGAACTTCCTTAAGCCATTTTTTTAGGGTAGGTCTGCTAGCAACAGATTTCTCTTTTCCTTCATGTAGGACTGTTTTGATTTCCCTTTTATTCCTGAAAAAAGTATTTTTCCTTGGTGTAGCATTCTGAGCTGACAGTTCTTTTCTCTCAGCACTTGAAAAATGTTGTGCCATTTCTTTGTGGCCTCTACGGTTTCTTATGAGAAATCCATGTTTTTTATTGGTTTTTCCTCTATAGGTAATGTGTCATTTTTCTCACTGCTTTCAAGATTGTTTTTGTCTTTAGCTTTCAGAAGTTTGACTGTGATATCTGTTGGTATGGGTTTTTTTTTGGTGTGGTTTTTCTTTTTTGTTTTTGTTTTTTTTCATTCAGCTTAGATCTTTGTGTTTCTTGATATGACAGATGATTTTTCTACTAAAACCTGGGTGTTTTGGATATTACATTATGAGACTCTGGATCTCATTTAAACCTGTTTTAGCTGACTTTCTCTGACATCTAGGCAAAGGAAGTAGGCTGGGAGTGCTACGTCATTACTACCAGGAGGGAGTAGAAGTTAGGTTCCCCACTCCACCTCTGTGGATACCTGAGGTGGGGGGTTTCTTGTTATTGTTGGGTGGGGGTGGGGATTCTGGCTCCCCACTAGGCCTCCACTGATACCTTTCTGGCTGGGAAGGGTAGAAGTACCTCATTACTGCTTCCTCATATGCCTCTACTGACACCATAGTGATGGGGGAAAGCCTCATTACTACAGACTGGACATGGAAATACAGCCCCCCCATATGATCTTTACTGACACTGTGAGGGTAAGGGCCTCCTTACTCCCTGGCTGATGAAAGTCCTCGCTCCCTTCTCAGCCTTCTCTGATGCTCACACACTGGGAGGGATTGGAGTACATTATAACAGCCTGGCAAGGGTAGAATTCTAGTCTCCCCACTTGGCCTTCCTGGCGTGGTTGTGGGTGGAGTCACTGCGGGAATAGTATGGTTATTGTCTGAAAGTTTTCTCTGTTTTAGAAAACTGGCGCTTTGGCTACAGAAAAAGGGCTTATGTTGGAGCTTTATTCTTTGCACCCTTTGGCATTTCCATGCTGCCGGCTTTTTCAGTCCAAATTTTGGATATATGAGGCAAAAAGAAAGCCCTGAGTTTTCACCACCATGTCATTCCTCAGGTCCCAACGTCCCTAGCCAGTTTGCCTCCTTTTCTCTACCTTTCAGAGTCTTCTTATATTTGTTGTTTATGTAGTGTTAAATACATACAAGGGTTTTTAGTTGTACTTAGCAGGAAGAATAGGGAAAATATGTCTACCCCATCTTCCGAATTATTGGCATATCGTTAGTTCATACAATTCATGTATCATCATTACCCAAATCTTCCTTGTAAGGATATCTGGTCCTCTCAGCCAAGGCCAGACAGACACTCAAGAATGCTGAAGGGGCTTGTGCAGGGAGACACTGAGGGATTCAGTATTCACAGTCACAGCCAACCTCAGCTAGACCCCCAGTCTCTCTCCTTTAGTAGTCTACCTTCTGGATGGTGAATGCTGTGAAGGAACAGCATGGATATCATCACAGTTTCCTGGCAAGTAGTGAATGCTGCTCTTAAGATAACCACATTCGTTAGAGCGCCTTTGGTAAAGAAAATATTTCCAAGCCCAAATTTAAGAATTATGGTTACTGTGCAGCCAACTTAGACAACAACCAACCTAGATTAGAATGGCCCAGAAAAAGTTTTTTAAAAAAGGGAGTGAAGGAGAGAGAGTGAGAAGAAAGGAAGAGAGGGAGGAAGTGAAGGCAGGAAAGAAAGGTTAGATTACTTGATAGTTTGACTATACCAAGAGTTTTATATTTCTATCATGTGATCTGGGGGAAGTTAATAGATATGTAGAAAATAAAGCAGACCAATAAAAAAAAAATTACTTACTTCAGAAAAATTAATACTTCTGGAAAGAAAATGTAATAATAGTATACTGTGTGGTTCAGCTGAGGTCACAGTTTATAGTCTTAATGTATACACTAAATAGTTAATTAAAATTATGATATAATTGAAAAAATAGGAAAAGAGGTTGGGGATGGTGTACAAATAAATTTTCATCTTCTATAGACATTAGTAGATAATAACTGAAATTGAAAAACAAGTAATAGCATCTTATTATTATTAGAGTAGATTGGGACAGAGATCCACTATTGTTCTCTATAAATCTTAATACTTTTAAACTACATTCATGTATTATTTTGATTAAATAAAAATTAAATTGAAAAACGTATGCTTTAACCAGTGACATTCCCCTTACAATTGGTATGGGGCTGACCCCTAAACCGTTCTAAAGGATTTGTCACCAAGCTAAGGTGATGCTGTGAGGGGTGGGAGATGGGGTAAGCTAGGGCACTCACACATGAACAATGGCCTAAAGTACACCCTGTTGTTTCAGGAGCTTTCAGTATTAGTGTAGCTGCTGTCTTAGAAGACATGAAAGTCCAATTTTGATATTCAAGTTTGCTTTCAAGGAAATGGTAACTGATAAAATTCTCTCTTATAATTAGACCCAGCCTGTACCTTGGGCAACCAGCAAAAATACATAGGCCCAAGCTGTATTTGCTGCTAACTGAGTATACTTTGGTTAAAAATTAGTTCATATGTTAAAAAAGGAAAGAATGAGGATAATGCAAAGTATAAATGTCCAAGTTAAATAACCAGGAAATGCAGAGCACATGGTCAAGGTAGGTACTCTTGCCACTTAGGTGATGTTGCTATAAAAGGAATGAAAGAATAGTTACATCATAGACTTTAGAAAAAGACATTAAATCCCTTAAGAATTGGTCCTAGTTTTATAACTCAGTCTTATAAAAATAAACACGTCAGTTTGGGGATTGTAGATTGAATTGAATTTACTGGACCTGAGTCCTCCCCTGTAGCAGTTCTCAGAGTCTCAAGAGGAGTTCTTTACTTTCCTTTAATTGAGGTTAAATGGAGCAAGAAAGCAGGAAACAGGAGGAGAGGAAACCTGAAAGGGACCCAATGTCACAAATTTGTTGAAAGGATGTGAAGTGTAAACTTTTCATTTGCCACAAAATTAATTTGAATAGATCTTAGATTTTTCTATAAGTGATTGGACTTCATATTTGAACTGGTTATAGGCTTAAAACTGAACCTTGAGATCACACAACAAGCTGTGTTTAAGTATAACTCATTACCCTAATCAACCTTAGCCTGCAGAACTTGACATCTGATTTATCTTTATATAAATATGGCAAGTAAAGGTTCTTTTATTTTTATTATTATTATTATTATACATCCCTAAAAAAGACATTGTTAGGCTGCTGCTGTGTCTTTTTCCAGAATCGCCCCTGATTTTATAACTTGGTCTCACAAAATAAACATTTGGGTCTGTGTTTTAGATAGATTGTACAGTAAAATTAGAATCAACGGGAGCATATCTGTCTTATTTTTGTCTTCCAGAACCTCTACACAAGGAAGTACAGGATTTGGCCTTTCTAGATGTTATATCCAAACTTCGCAGTCATGAGAACAAAAGTGTTGCCCAGCAGGCCTCTCTCACAGAGCAGAGACTTACTGTGGAAAGCTGAGACCTGCCCCTCCCTGATACATGGCATCATCCCATCTCTGATTTCCCCTTTGTTCTCCATCCAGCTGCCTCTTCCGCTTCATTCTCTACTGTATCACTTTGTGCATGCGTGTAATGTTCCAATACCAGTTGAAGAACTGCTGTAGGTACCTGCCCAGTAAGATTTCTAAACCCATAGTTAATGTGAACATGACAAGTCTCCACCCATAACTGTTCTCTTCCTGTTGCCTGAGCTACATTAAGTAGAATGTGCATGTTGTAGTCCTACAATGATGTAAACTTGGTACTACATAATTACTTGCTTCTCACACTAGGTAAACTGCATAATTATGTACTGATAAGTTAGAAACAAAACAGAGTGCAGCAGGATCTGTCTAGCTTATTAAAGATGGAATTGAATAGTAAAAATAGCTCCATTTTTGGTGCTTGGGAAGCACAGTGACCAAAAAACTGTATGGCTGCTCATTCATGAATCTTACCTACCAATGTCAAACCCATGGTACCTAGAGTTAAATAAAATTCTAATGCTCTCACTCTTTACCCTATGGTTTCTCCTTTTTCCTAACTGTGTAGGATATTGAAACTGCCACAAACTTGTCAAGACTTTCTGAGGCTTTTGATTCCGTATTTAATTGGCTGTCATCAGCAGCTTGATGTTGAAAACATTTGTAGTTTTCAGTGTGGAACTAAGGGGTTGAAGAACCCCTGTAAGATTAGTGCATCTTGTTTTTTTAGATTCTGATACGTGTGCGTTTTCACCTCGGAACTTCTCCTGTCAGTTAATTAGCTTGTCCCACACTTGTCTTTAAAAGTCACTTGGCACTTGTTTTCAACTGAGGAAATTGAGTATAGTTCATTGGAGAATGGATTTATTTGCTGTTTTTCATCATTTAGCTTGAAAGCAAGAAATTTTATCTTTCATAGTCCTTTTAAATCTTACATTAATACTAGCAGAACATAGGAAAGATTAATAAATAAATTAAAAAATAAATTTGTGTAGACTAAAGAAAGGAAGGCAGGTTATAAAAGCCATAGTAGCCAGTCCAGTTCATTCTGCAGATGACCCCTTACCAAACAGGTGTTAGAGTTCACACCTCCACTTTCCCACTGAGAACTGCAGAAGGTCTGAAAGGCTATGAGAGAGTGACAGCCAAGACTCAAGAGATGGAGAATACCCCCTTGATGAAATATAGTGTGTTCTTCACTGCCACTACTACCACCAGATGAGTTTTTAGAGCTTTGAAATGCAATCTTTGTAAATTAATCAGAACATCCCTCTGATACCCTTGCCTTCTCCCCTTGCCCAAATCTGCCAAGTACTGGCTTAAAGGCAAGATGGCCTCCAATATGGAAGGACTGCAGAACAGAGAATTGGCTGCCAAGGAGGTAACAGAAGCTCCTTCTTCTCCAGTATGAGATGCTGCACATCTCTGTGGGGTGATCTAAGTTGGACTTTTGTCTCTAAGACAGCTATAATTCAAGAAAGTTAAACTCCAATGGAGGTAAAGAACCTTTTGACTGACTGTTCACCTTGATGTCCAAAAAGGGACTATTATGAGTGCTTACGCTACACTTACTGTAAGAATGCTTTTGTTTATCATCTTCTCCTGGGATGGGTAGTGGACTATATTTTATTAGAGGTTTTGAAAGACATCTGTAATGTTGCATAATAGGTTGTCCGTACTAATAACTAAATAAATAGTATATCAAACTATAAGGGCATCATTTGGTTTCTTTTTATATTTTGCCTTTGTTTCCTGGAACAGTGCTTGTTCATTGTTGGTGCTCAATAAGTATTTATTGAATGAATGAATTCCTAGTTCCATGAGGCTTTCAGACTGCCTAAACTAATTCTGCATTGATTGATTGAAATTGAGATTTAGTTTGTTCAGCTTCAGAATAATTTTTTTTAATGTATGTAGGATGTGTCCTTATTGAATAGCATTATACAGAAAACCTTAGAGCAGAGCATCCTACAATCCTAGAATAGATTTGTGAGAAGCCATCATCTAGGCCAGCTCAGCAATCAATTTGCTGATACACTAGGAGCTCCCAGTCTCCAGCAAAACAAAGTGCAATTTGAATTACCAGTTCTACAGAAAGACCAAAGGCTCTGCCCTTCTGATGACGGGGTCTGCCAAATTAGTTGGCATATTGCTGTGCCATGGCAGTGCATGGGAGTCTACAGAAAATACTATCCCTTACCTCCTACTACTTATTTTTAGTTGCAGAGTTCACCATTAAATTAGTTTGCTACCCACAAGAGTGAATCTTAGGGGAAAGAATGAAAAGTCTCCTTTGTTCTCAACTCCTGGGTCGAGGAATGAGTCGCCACATAGGAGGAGCAGCACAGTAAAGCTTTAAAGCAGAGGAACAGTAAAAAGGCCAAGAATTAAAGGGAAGAAGATGCCTGAATAAAATGCAGTAGTGGGTGTCTCTCCAATAAACCAGTTGTCGTTGAGTCCATCCCAACTCATGATGACCTTGTGTGTGTCAGAACAGAACTGTGCTCCATAGGATTTTCAATGGCTGATTTTTCAGAAGTAGATTGCAGGCCTTTCTTCAGAGATTCATTTGGGTAGACTCAAACCTCCAACCATTTGTTTAGCTGCTGAGTGCATTAACTGCACCCCTCAGGGACTCAGTCTCCCCAGTAGCTCCTTGGAATCTTGCTAACCACCTGCCCAGTCTATAACCTCATTGTGCTCAAAGCAAAATTGATCAAACATTGGCCCATATTAGTGTTTTCCTTGATAAAAAAAAAAAGTTTTGAGCATACTATCTGATAGCAGTGAAGATGTGGAACAAAATTTTTCAGTTTTAAAATGATTTCCCCTTAGATGGAACAGAATGCAGCTCTCATATTCAAGCTTTAGTGTGAAATGTTCTGACAAGCCCTGCACGAGAAGATTTCAAAAAGAAATACTCCGTGGTATTGTTAAAAGGCTTATTATCTAATTCTGTTGAACATACAGGGTGAAGGGTGTAGATGTTAAGACGCTTAACTTAGGTGATCATTGCCTTTTGTATCCAGCTGTTACTAGAATCAATAAGCTTAAAAGCCACTTCTTAGCTCTAGGAAGGCATAACATTTGAATTACACAAGTATCTATTAAAAAGCACTTAATGATAATTGGGACGAATCTTCAAAGCTGTAACCAGGAAAATTGAGGGGTTTTTTTTTTCCCCCACAGATGTGATCTCTAACTTTTCATGTATACCTACATAATTACATGCCATCTAGCGTCATACATGTATGTTTTATAGGTGGTGTCTCACTGAAATGGTGTGATAACTATAAAAGTGATATAGTTGAAACAGTATGGGAACTCTGATCTGTAGTCACATCCTGGTTCTGTTACACACTGGCCATGTGACCATGGGCAATTTACTTAAACTCTCTGGGCCTGTTTTCTTATCAATACGATGAGCTTAATAATCCCAACTTTCTAGGGTTTTTGTGACAATTGAAATATTTACTGCCCTCTTCTCACAAGTGGCTCAAATAGCTTCTCTGGCCCCGACTATTAGCAATGCATCTTTCAAGTAGTAATAATGGAGCAAGTGGGGTGGCTAAAGCATAGAAGTAGGGGCTCAGGTGGGAAGTGACTTAAATACCCTCTGTTGTTAGATGCTGTCGAGTCAGTTCTGACTCTCAGCAACCCTATGTACAACAGAACAAAACACTGCCCCGTCCTGCCCCATCCTCAACAATCATTGCTATGTTTGAACCCATTGTTGCAGCCACAGTGTCAATCCATCTCACTGAGGGTCTTCTTTTTCACTGACCGTCTACTTTATCAAGCATGCTGTCCTTCTCCAGGGACTGATCCCTCCTGATAACATGTCCATTGTACATGAGACGAAGTCTTGCCATCCTTTCTAAGGAGCATTCTTCTGGCTGTACTTCTTCCAAGACAGATTTGTTCATTCTTTTGGCAGTCCATGATACATTCGATATTCTTTGCCAACACCACAGTTCAAAGGCATCAATTCTTCTTCGGTCTTCCTTATTCATTGTCCAGCAGCTCTCGCATGCATATGAAATGACTGAAAATACCATGGCCAGGGTCAGGCGCACCTTAGTCCTCGAAGTGACATCTTTGCTTTTGAACACTTTAAAGAGGTCTTTTTGCATCAAATAACCCTCTACAACCTGGGAAACTAACCTGCCTTTCACTTCAGCCTCTGACCTCAGAACACATTGTTGGAACTTGTCTATGGCTTAACCATCAGTGGTTTTGCTGGTAGGCATGTGTGCAACTTTTTTTTTTTTTAATATGCTTAACCACGTAGAGTTATAACCACATTCAGAGGTATGAAGAACTTCATGGTGCTTGATTAGTGTTAGTTATATAAGACAATTTTCTGTCTCAGGATTAGCTTTTTAAAAAAATAGCTAGATTTTTACCTCAGTAAAATGTAAAGCCTAAGCCTTCATACTTTGAAGCCTGTTACTTTCTGATTTTAGGTATTTTTTAATTAAATAATTTTTAAATATTTATTGGATTTTGATATCTTAAAAATATTTTAAGCCCTAATGCAGGCTTCTAGGGTATAAACAACAGATCTTTAGTTTTTGAAAATATATGATCTATTTTCAGGTATAATTGAAGGATATTACTATTCTAACAGTTACTTTGACATTTATTGATTCCCAGCAATCTTGGACAATCCCGAAGGAAAGAATCTCTGGCTATACCCTCAGATTACTGACAAAAATTACTATATGCACGATTACTTTGAGTTTTGTAACTGTTGTCGTTGGGTGCCATCGAGTTGATTCCGACTCATAGTGACTCTATAGGACAGTGCAGAACTGCCCCCATAGGGTTTCCTAGGCTGTAATTTTTTTTTTTATTGTTGTACTTTAAGTGAAAGTTTACGATTCAAGTTAGTCTGTCATACAAAAATTTATACATACATCGTTATGTGACCTTAATTGTTGTCTTATACCTCGACAGCACACTCCTTTCCACCCCTGATTTCCCGTGTCCATTCAACCAGCTCCTGACCCTCTCTGCCTTCTCATCTCATCTCCAAACAGGAGCTGCCCATTTTGTCTCGTGTATCTACTTGAGCTAAGAAGCACACTCTTCACAAGTATCATTTTATGTTCCATAGTCCAGTCTAATCTTTGTCAGAAGAGTTGGCGTCGGGAATGGTTTTAGTTCTGGGTTGACAGAGTCCAGGGGCCATGCTTTCTGGGGTTCCTCCAGTCTCAGACCATTAAGTCTGGTCTTTTTACTAGAATTTGAGTTCTGCACCCCACTTTTCTCCTGCTCCGTCAGGGACTCTCTGTTGTGTTCCCTGTCAAGGCAATCATTGGTGATAGCCAGGTACCATCTAGTTCTTCCGGTTTCAGGCTGATGCAAGTCTCCGGTTTATGTGACCCTTTCTGTCTTTTGGGCTAATACTTTCCGTGTGACTTTGGTGTTCATTCTCCTTTACTTCAGGTGGGTTGGGACCAATTGATGCATCTTAGATGGCTGCTTGCTAGCTTTTAAGACCCCAGACGCCTAGGCTGTAATCTTTATGAGAGCAGATCGTCAGGTCTTTCCCATGAAGCCACTGGATGGGTTCAAACTGCCAGCCTTTTAGTTAGCAGCAAAGTGCTTAACGGTTGCCCCACCAGGGCTACTTTTTTAACTGTATCTACTTTAAAATAGATCTCAGAGCCAAATGGTTTTTTGTTTTTGTGTTTTGGAAAGGGGCTGCCATGTAAAGGATAGAACCAAGCCTGATAGGAATGGAAGAGGCTGAGAGTTCCTGCTGGGAAGCTAGGGTACACCCCTGCCTTTGGTGTGCCCATGCACTCAAATGAAAGCCCTTTCTCCTCTGGTACATTGCACAGTGCTCACCCAATGTCAGCATCCTCCCACCTTCAGGAGGACCAATGAAGGCCAGCCCACTGCTGACCTTCAGCCCCCTTCGGAGATACTCTGCTCAATTTCGTGGTACTCATTTCCTCCCCATGTCACCATGGGCACATGAGACAAATACGTAAAATTACTTAGAACCTAGGAATCAGGGTGAACAATGGGGAGGAAATATTAACCAGAGTAGCTTTGACTTCAGAGCCATCTCTGCAGGATTTTGAAATAGTCTCTAATTTCAGTTGAACCCAACCATCAGATCAGACAATTCCTTCCTTCCACCTTCCTCTTTCTAAGGTTCCAGAACCATTCCCAACCATGCCTCTCCTGCAATGACTCCTTTTTCGTGTGGGAAAGAAAAGTAGGGGAGGAGTCGCTAATGAATCATGTTCTGCTCTTTTCACCACACCCCTCATGCCCTAGTACCCAGCAGAAGTTGGAGGAAATGACACAGCAGAGTTACAATTTAGCTTCATAATATCACGGAACTAATAACTATTAAGCCCTCTGCCTCCCCCTCTCCTACTCCTTCCCTCTCATTCCCCTATGGGGATAATTGTGAAATGCACTCACTTCCCCTGAGCCAAAAGAAGTGGGAGCAAGATGCGCACCAACCTGAGAAAAGCATCTGGTGGATAGTCATCTCCTGTTAATGCATAAAAAGACATCAATCATAATTATGTTTTAGAACTAGATAATTCATGTTTTGTTATACTGTGAGTAATATCTGATGCAAAGTTTTAGAATGATATTCTGACACGCGTGTTCTCGGGTATTAGGGTGGTTCCTTGACTAAAAGCTATGTGACCTCTCTGTCCCTCTACTTTCTGTGCCTAATCCTAAGTCAAAAGCCCCATTCCTTTCTTCTTCAGGGGCCCTTATCAGTTTCTCAGAGTGGCAGAGTTCCCTCAGCTTCTTTGCCTTTCCTGATCCACCCACCCTTCGTCACCTCCTGGATTCTTTTTACCGTTGCCCAGCCCACATCACTCTCCTAAAGAACCACAGTGGGGGTGGGGGGGAGGGTGGCAGCACCTCACTCCTGGTATCAAAGCATTAAGTTAGTTCTACCCATTCACCATTACCACCACCCCCTTACCAAATGTATCAGAATGGTCTCCTAAAAAGAAGATAAAGAGCAGAGTGGTTAAAACACTTGGCTGTTTGAATCCACCAGCCACTCCATGGGAGAAAGATGTGGCAGTCCGCTTCCGTAAAGATTTCAGCCTTGGAAACCCTATGGACAGTTCGTCTCTGTCCTACAGGGTCACTATGCGTCAGAATCGACTCGCTGGCACGCAACAACAACAAAAAGGAGGGGGCCCAAGCACACTTACAGACACCCACTGGAGCTGGTGTTCAGCTGATTGCTAATTGCCGCTGAGCACTGTCATCGACTGCTGCCAGAACTTTTGCACACCTCTTACCAAGCCTGTGAACCACCACTCTGATTTGTTCCAAGCTGATAAACACTCTCCAGGCACCACTCATGTGGAGAGGGAATAGAAGGGCCTGCAGGCCTCTTCTTTCAGAGAATCGTTATTTAACACTCAGGATTCTATGACCTGGCTAACCTGTTTCTTCTTTTCTAGAACAGAGATGGCAAACTGGCGGGAGGGGGATGGGAATGGTGTCCTCAGATGTGTTTAGTTTTGCTTGCATGGTCTTTTAAAAAGATGAAGAAAGAAGAAAATGAATAGCTGTAAACATTTAAAATTTGGATGATTTTGCATAAAAATCTAGTTCTCTGATATATCTTTAAAAGTTGAGAGATCTGGACACCAGGTCTTTACATTCCAGGAGAGCAGCATGTGGCTGCAGCCACCTTAGACAGGGCATGCCTCTCCAGCCTTTCGGGGGGCCACCTGGCTCACCTCACTCAATGACCCTGACTGCATAGCCTGTGAAAGCACCTGTTGTCTGGGACCCTGTGGAGACCTAGTGTGCAGGCTGCTTTGGATGCAGGAGTAAGAGGAATGGATTTTTAGGGGCAAAGAAACAGCTCTACAGGAAAGGCCATGTCTTACGGAGGTCCAAATATTTGACCCAAGGACATTTTTGTGACCTCAGTAAACTTGTGCCGTTTTTATCCCATCAGGGGAAAGACTCAACATTCAGAGGACCAGTGACAGCTGCAGTGTGGCTGACAAGTAGCAGGAATATGAAAACATAGACAACTGCAAGCCATGCCCAAGCCTGGACACACCCCACCCTGCTAACTGGAGGGAGCCAGTGCTGACCTATCTGTCACCTCACAGGGCTGACGGCACCCTGTGGTGACTGCAGGAATTTAGAAAGGCTCTTCTAAGCTGGCTCAGGAATGTAGTCCTTCTTTTGAAGCCAAAGGCATCTTCACTCTCCCCTTTATCCCATGAGTCAGTAGCCTTTATGTAACACAAGACTCTGCTATGCTAACTCAAGCTGATTCCACGATGCTCTTCGAAAAGGTCTCACTTTGGAGAGTTCCTAACACAGACTGCACCTGCCAACCTCCCGGGACAACCTGATCAACCACACTGTCCTCTTCATAGTCACCCCAACAGAAATGAGCCTCCTAATTTTAAAAGGCTCATACAAATGGAAATTTCAGTGCACCCTCAGCCAAGACCCTGGTGAAGAGAAATCCTGTGCTCCACTGAGTGACTATTCAGTGATGTGCCGAACGACAGTATATTCCCCGTGTATATGCCCCAGAGGGAGTAAGACCCAACGGGCTCTGGGAAGGCCAGGTAATTCTGCATGCCTCAAGCCACCAAGGACCACATAGCTGAGGAGCTGGAATACGACAATAATGGAGGAACAGTTGCCAAACCTTATTTCCTCTAGGAGTTGCCAACCCAGGACCAAAAAATGCCACATCTCCCTGCCCTGCCATATTTGAAGAGGAATATAGTATCAGTAAGAAAGGTGAGTCCCTGGGCAGTGCAAAAGGTTAAGTGCTCAACTACTAGCCAAAAGGTTGGCAGTTCAAACCTACCAAGAGGTACCTCGGAAGACAGGCCTGGTGATCTGCTTCTGAAAGGTCACACCCTTGAAAACCCTATGAAGCACAGTTCTACTCTGCACACGGAGGGTCTTCATGAGTTGAAATCAACTTGAAGGCAACTAATAACAAGAGTTAAAAAAATGTCTTTGTGACTGGAAGGACCCTGGAAGACATGGCCCCCAGACTCTGTTAGCCAAAAACTAAAACCATTCCCAAGGCCAACTCTTCCGACAAAGATTAGACTGGACTATGGGACATAAAATGATACTCGTGAAGAGTGTGCTTCTTAGCTCAAGTAGATACATGAGACTAAATGGGCAGCTCCTGTCCAGAGGCAACATGAGAAGGCAGAGCTGGTCAGGAGCTGGCTGAACGGACATGGGAAATCTGGGGTGGAAAGGAGGAGTGTGCTGTCACAGTACAGGGACAGCAACTAGGGTCACATAACTATGTATAAATTTTTGTATGCGAGACTAACTTGAATTGTCACTTTCACTTAAAGTGCAACAATAAAAAAAAAGGAAAAAAAATTGTCTTTGTGGTAGAAATTGTATCATTTCCCCTTCACCGTGATAAAAAGCCATGCTCTTCCACACTTTAGGAGCCTCAGAGGGAGTGGCTGTACCCTGAAGAATTCATGGCCTTCTTCTTTATAGCAGCCTTTCCATGTGTTGAGCATAACTTCCTCCTGTCTTGAAAAGTTTGGTCTCCCTTTCCCCTGAGGGACATCCGAAGGGTAATATTACCTAGGGCCGCTGCAACTAAGTACCACAAAACTGAGTGGCTTAAAATGACTGAAATTTATTGTTTCATAGTTCTGGAGGCCGAAAGTCTAAATTCAGGGTGCCAGCAGAGCCATGCTGTCTCTAAAAGGTCTAGAGAAAGACCCTTCCTTGTCTCTCCCAGAATCTGAGAGCCCACATGTTGCTTAGCTTGTAGACGTAGCTTCCATGGCCTTCCCTACTCTGTCTCTCTGTCGTCTTCTCTCCCTTTTTATAAGGATACCACTCAGATTGGATTAGGATCCACCGTGCTCTGGTATAACCTCATGTTAACTGATAAGATCTTCAAAGACTCTATTTCCAAACAAAATCAAGTTCACAGGTACCAGGGCTTAGGACTTCAGCTTATTGTTTTGGAGGACTCAGTTCAATCCCTGACAGGTAGCAACCTACTGCAGCACATACACATACAGCAGTTTGAACCTGAACTCCCCATGAGAACCTCAGATCAATTCAGCAATACCACAAGAGTTTTTCTCAGCTTAACCTTGATTCCACATTCAAACAACATAGCTATTCAAAAAGTGGTTGGCTGATCCAAAACATTGCATAATTCAAAGTATCTTCTCTGACCACAATGCCATCAAGGTAGAAATTAACAACAGAAGGAGCAAGGAAAAAAAATCAATTACATGGAAACTGAATAATACCCTGCTTACATATCACTGGGTAATAGAAGAAATCAGAGATGGAATCAAAAAATTCCTAGAATCAAATGGGAATGAAAACACATCAGACCAAAACCTTTGGGACACAGCAAAGGCAGTCCTCAGAGGACAATTTATAGCAATAGATGCACATATCAAAAAAGAAGAAAGGGACAAAATCAAAACATTAACTACAGAACTCAAACAAATACAGAACAGCAAAAAAAGCCCACAGCCACTGGAAGAAAGGAAATAGTAAAGATCAGAGCAGAAATAAATGAAATAGAGAACAGAAAAACAATAGAAAGAATCAACAAAACCAAAAGTTGGTTCTTTGAAAGAATCAACAAAATCAACAAACCACTGGCCAGACTGACAAGAGAAAAACAGAAGAGGACACAAATAACCCAAATAAATGAAATGGGGGGCATTACAACAGACCCAACTGAAATAAAAAGGATTATAACAGAATATTATGACAAACTATACTCCAACCAATTTGAAAACCTAGAGGAAATGGATAAATTTCTAGAAACACACTACCTACCAAAACTACAGAAACAACTACAGAAAGTGATGTTGAAAATCTGAACAGACTCATAACAAGAGAAGAGATCGAAAAGGTAATAAAAAAAAAAAAAAAAAACTCCCAACCAAAAAAAGCCCTGGCCCAGATGGCTTCACTGGAGAATTCTACGAAACATTCAGAGAAGAGCTTGTACCACTCCTACTCAAGCTATTTCAGAGCACAGAAAAGGAAGCAACACTTCCAAATTATTCTATGAAGCCAGCATAATGCTGATACCAAAACTAGGCAAAGACGCCAAAAAAAAAAAAAAAGAAAATTACAGACCAATATTTCTCATGAATATAGATGCAAAAATTCTGAACAACATTCTAGCCAATAGAATTCAGTATCATATCAAAAAAATAATACACCACGACCAAGTAGGATTCATACCAGGTATGCAAGGATGGTTTAACATTAGAAAATCCATCAACGTAATCCACCACATAAATAAAAGGAAAGAAAAAAATCACATGATTATCTCAATTGATGCAGAAAAGGCATTTGACAAAGTCCAACACCCATTCCTGATAAAAGCTCTCAATAAAATAGGTATAGAAGGGAAATTTCTCAACATAATAAAGGGCATCTATGCAAAACCAACAGCCAACATCATTCTTAATGGAGAGAGGCTGAAAACATTCCCCCTGAAAACAGGAACAAGACAAGGATGCCCTTTATCACCACTCCTATTTAACATTGTGCTGGAAGTTCTAGCTAGAGCAGTAAGGCAAGAGAAAGAAATAAAGGGCATCCAAATTGGTAATGAAGAAGTTAAACTCTCCCTGTTTGCAGATGATATGATACTATACATAGAAAACCCTAAAGACTCCACGAGAAATTTACTGGAAGTAATAGAAAGATTCAGCAGAGTAGCAGGATACAAGATAAACATTCAAAAATCAGTTGGATTCCTATACACCGGTAAAGAGAATGATGAAAAGGAGATCAGGAAATCAATACCATTTTCAATAGCCCCTAAAACGATAAAATACTTAGGAATAAATCTGACCAGGAATATAAAAGACCTATACAAAGAAAACTACAAAACACTGCTGCATGAAACCCAAAGGGATCTACATAAATGGAAAAACATACCATGCTCATGGATAGGCAGACTCAACATTGTGAAAATGGCAATTCTACCTAAAGCAATCTACAAATACAATGCAATTCCGATACAAATACCAACAACATTCTTCAAAGAGATGGAAAAACTAATTATTAACTTTATATGGAAAGGGAAGAAACCTCGAATAAGTAAAGCACTACTGAAGAAGAAGAATAAAGTTGGAGGACTCACACTACCTGACTTGAGAACCTACTATACAGCTACAGTACTCAAAACAGCCTGGTACTGGTACAACAACAGAGACATTGACCAATGGAACAGAATTGAGAACTCAGATGTAAATCCATCCACCTACGGTCACCTGATTTTTGACAAGGGCCCAAAATACATCAAATGGGGAAAAGACAGTCTTTTTAACAAATGGTGCTGGCAAAACTGGATATCCATTTGTAGAAAAATGAAACAGGACCCATACCTCACACCATATACAAAAACTACTTCAAAATGGATCAAAGACCTGAATATAAAGCCTCAAACTATAAAATTCATAGAAGAAAAAATAGGACCAACACTTCAGGCCTTAATACATGGCATTAACAGGATACAAACCATAAACATCAACACAAAAAACCCAACAGATAAACTAGATAATTGGGATCTTCTAAAAATCAAACATCTATGCTCTTCAAAAGATTTCACCAAAAGAGTTAAAAGAGAACCTACAGACTGGGAAAAAATTTTTGGACAGTACAAGTCAGACAAAGGTCTAATCTCCATAATCTACAAGAAAATCCAACACCTCTACAACAAAAAGACAACCAATCCTATCAAAAAATGGGCAAAGGAAATGAACAGACACTTCACCAAGGAAGACATTCAAATGGCCAACAGACACATGAGGAAATGCTCGCGATCACTAGCCATTAGAGAAATGCAAATTAAAACCACAATGAGATACCATCTCACCCCGGCATTACTGGCACGAATCAAAAACACTGGAAATAACAAATGTTGGAGGGGCTGCGGGGAGACGGGAACTCTTATACACTGCTGGTGGGAATGCAAAATGATACAGCCATTTTGGAAAATGATATGGCATTTCCTCAGAAAGCTAGAAATAGACGTACCATTCGATCCAGCAATCCCACTCCTAGGAATATATCCTAGAGAAATAAGAGTCATCACTTGAATAGACATATGCACACCTATGTTCATGGCAGCATTATTCACAATAGCAAAACGATGGAAACAACCTCGATGCCCATCAACAGACGAATGGATACACAAACTATGGTACATACACACAATGGAGTACTATGCAATGAGAAAGAACAATGAATCGGTGAACCATCTCATAACATGGATGAAACTGGAGGACATCATGCTGAGTGAAATAAGTCAATCACAAAAGGACAAATATTGTATGAGACCTCTATTGTAAAAACCCATGAAAAAATTCACATGCAAAATGTAACAATCCTTGTTGGTTACCAGGGATGGGAGGGGGGGGGGATACTAAATAGGTAATAGGTAAGTGGTAACTTGGGTGAGAGATGAGATAGTACATAGTACAGCGGAAACTAACACAACCTGCACAAGGAAAGGTCATGAAGGCCCTATAGACACATCCAAACCCCCCGAGGGACTGAGTTGTTGGACGGAGGGGTCTGGGGACCATGATCTCGGGGAACATCTAGCTCAATTGGCATGACACTACTTATAAAGATAATGCTCTACATTCTACCTTGGTGAGTAGTGTCTGGGGTCTTAAAAGCCTATGAGCGGCCATCTAAGATACTCCACTGATCTCATCCCTTCGGGAACAAGGGAGAATGAAGAGAACAGGATACAAGGAAAAGATTAGTCCGAAGGACTAATGGTCCACAGCTACCAAGGCCTCCACGGGACTGAGCCCAGTACAGCTGGATGGTGCCCGGCTACCACCAATGACTCCTTTGACCAGGATCACAACAGAGGGTTCTGGGCAGAGCTGGAGTAGGATGTAGAGCATAATTTTAACTCCCAAAAAAAAAAAAAAAAAAGAAGACCAGATATACTGGCCTAAAGAATACTAGAGAAACCTCGAGAGTGTGGCCCCCAGACACCCTTTCAGCTCAGAGGGGAAGTTACCTTCAAGGTTCGATGTTAAGCCTGGGAATGGACACCCCAGTAAAACTAAATGGGACTAACGATGTACAGGAGTCCGGTGACAAGGGCCAGAAGGCAGAGGGAGAGTAGGAAACTGATGATAAGGAACACAAATTGAATAAGGACACTGTCGATGTATTGTGAGATTGTTGACCACTGTTATAGGGCAACATTTGTAGTAACTATTAAATGGGAGGCTGTTTTGTCCTGTAAGCCTTCATCTTGGGCGAGAATGGCAGCACAATTGGAAGAGCATAGTCAATATCACTTAAATGTGTAAGTAAAAAGTTTTGAAATGGTGTTTAAATAAAATAAAAATAAATAAATAAATAAACAAACAAAGGAGACTAAAGAGGTACAATAGTCCACTGACAAGGTCCAGAAGACAGAAGGGGACAAGGAAGCCCCCTGGTGATAGGGAACACAAGGTGGAGTAAGGATATTCTTGATGTGCTGTGAGATTGTTAACCATTGTCATAGGGCAACATGTGTAGTAACTGTTAAATGAAAAACTATTTTGTTCTGTAAGCCTTCATCTTAAGTGAGAATAACAGCACAGTTGGAAGAGCGTAGTCAATGTCACTGAACTGTGAATGTAGAAAATTTTGAAACGGTGTATCTTTGGCCATCTGTAATTTTCATCAAAAAAAAAGGTTGAGAATTTAGAGGCTTAATACGTTGTGGGGTTGTTAACCAATGTCAAAAAAAACAACATGTGTACTACTATTTCATGAGAAACTATTTGCTCTGTAAGCTTTCACCTGAAGTACAATAAAATATATATTAAAAAAAACAAAAAAAAAAAAAAAAAAAAAAACAAAAAGTGGTTGGCTGATCCAAAACATTGCATAATTCAAAGTATCTTCTCTGACCACAATGCCATCAAGGTAGAAATTAACAACAGAAGGAGCAAGGAAAAAAAATCAATTACATGGAAACTGAATAATACCCTGCTTACATATCACTGGGTAATAGAAGAAATCAGAGATGGAATCAAAAAATTCCTAGAATCAAATGGGAATGAAAACACATCAGACCAAAACCTTTGGGACACAGCAAAGGCAGTCCTCAGAGGACAATTTATAGCAATAGATGCACATATCAAAAAAGAAGAAAGGGACAAAATCAAAACATTAACTACAGAACTCAAACAAATACAGAACAGCAAAAAAAGCCCACAGCCACTGGAAGAAAGGAAATAGTAAAGATCAGAGCAGAAATAAATGAAATAGAGAACAGAAAAACAATAGAAAGAATCAACAAAACCAAAAGTTGGTTCTTTGAAAGAATCAACAAAATCAACAAACCACTGGCCAGACTGACAAGAGAAAAACAGAAGAGGACACAAATAACCCAAATAAATGAAATGGGGGGCATTACAACAGACCCAACTGAAATAAAAAGGATTATAACAGAATATTATGACAAACTATACTCCAACCAATTTGAAAACCTAGAGGAAATGGATAAATTTCTAGAAACACACTACCTACCAAAACTACAGAAACAACTACAGAAAGTGATGTTGAAAATCTGAACAGACTCATAACAAGAGAAGAGATCGAAAAGGTAATAAAAAAAAAAAAAAAAAACTCCCAACCAAAAAAAGCCCTGGCCCAGATGGCTTCACTGGAGAATTCTACGAAACATTCAGAGAAGAGCTTGTACCACTCCTACTCAAGCTATTTCAGAGCACAGAAAAGGAAGCAACACTTCCAAATTATTCTATGAAGCCAGCATAATGCTGATACCAAAACTAGGCAAAGACGCCAAAAAAAAAAAAAAAGAAAATTACAGACCAATATTTCTCATGAATATAGATGCAAAAATTCTGAACAACATTCTAGCCAATAGAATTCATCATCATATCAAAAAAATAATACACCATGACCAAGTAGTATTCATACCAGGTATGCAAGGATGGTTCAACATTAGAAAATCAATCAACGTAATCCACCACATAAATAAAAGGAAAGAAAAGAATCACATGATCATCTCAATTGATGCAGAAAAGGCATTTGACAAAGTCCAACACCCATTCCTGATAAAAACTCTCAATAAAATAGGTATAGAAGGGAAATTTCTCAACATAATAAAGGGCAGCTATGCAAAACAAACAGCCAACATCATTCTTAATGGAGAGAGGCTGAAAACATTCCTCTTGAAAACAGGAACAAGACAAGGGTGCCCTTTATCACCACTCCTATTTAACATAGTGCTGGAAGTTCTAGCTGGAGCAATAAGGCAAGAAAAAGAAATAAAGGGAATCCAAATTGGTAATGAAGAAGTTAAACTATCCCTGTTTGCAGATGATATGATACTATACACAGAGAACCCTAAAGACTCCACGAGAAATCTACTGGAACTAATAGAAAGATTCAGCAGAGTAGCAGGATACAAGATAAACATTCAAAAATCAGTTGGATTCCTATACACCAATAAGGAGAACAATGAAAAGGAAATCAGGAAAACAATACCATTTTCAATAGCCTCTAAAAAGATAAAATACTTAGGAATAAATCTGACCAGGGATGTAAAAGACCTATACAAAGAAAACTACAAAGCACTACTGCATGAAACCCAAAGGGATCTACATAAATGGAAAAACATACCATGCTCATGGATAGGCAGACTCAAGATTGTGAAAATGACAATTCTACCCAAAGCAATTTACAAATACAACGCGATCCCAATCCAAATAAAAACAACATTCTTCAAAGAGATGGAAAAACTAATCATTAACTTTATATGGAAAGGGTAGAAGCCCTGAATAAGTAAAGCACTACTGAAAAAAAAGAATAAAGTAGGAGGACTCACACTACCTGACTTCAGAACCTACTATACAGCTACAGTAGTCAAAACAGCCTGGTACTGGTACAACGACAGATACATTGACCAATGGAACGGAATTGAGAACCCAGATGTAAATCCATCCACCTACGGTCACTTAATCTTCGACAAGGGCCCAAAGTCCATCAAATGGGGAAAAAACAGTCTTTTTAACAAATGGTGCTGGCAAAACTGGATATCCATCTGCAAAAAAAAGAAACAGGACCCATACCTCATGCCGTATACAAAAACGACTTCAAAATGGATCAAAGACCTGAATATAAAGCCTAAAACTATAAAGTTCATAGAAGAAAAAATAGGACCAACACTTCAGGCCTTAATACATGGCATTAACAGGGTACAAACCGTAACCATCGATGCACAAACCCCAAAAGATAAGCTAGATAACTGGGATCTTCTAAAAATCAAACACCTATGCTCTTCAAAAGACCTCACCAAAAGAGTAAAAAGAGAACCTACAGACTGGGAAAAAATTTTTGGACAGTACAAGTCAGACAAAAGTCTAATCTCCATAATCTACAAGAAAATCCAATACCTCTGCAACAAAAAGACAAATAATCCTATTAAAAAATGGGCAAAGGAAATGAACAGACACTTCACCAAAGAAGACATGCAAATGGCCAACAGACACATGAGGAAATGCTCACAATCACTAGCCATTAGAGAAATGCAAATTAAAACTACAGTGAGATACCATCTCACCCCTGACATTACTGGCACGAATCAAAAACACTGGAAATAACAAATGTTGGAGGGGCTGTGGGGAGATCGGAACTCTTATGCACTGCTGGTGGGAAGGCAAAATGATACAACCATTTTGGAAAATGATATGGAGCTTCCCCAGAAAGCTAGAAATAGACATACCATTCGATCCAGGAATCCCACTCCTAGGAATATATCCTAGAGAAATAAGAGTTGTCACTCGAATAGACATATGCACACCTATGTTCATGGCAGCATCGTTCACAGTAGCAAAACGATGGAAACAACCTAGATGCCCATCAACAGATGAAACTATGGTACATACACACAATGGAGTACTATGCAACGAGAAAGAACAACGATGAATCTGTGAAGCATCTCATAACATGGATGAAACTGGAAGACATTATGCTGAGTGAAGTAAGTCAATCACAAAAGGACAAATATTGTATGAGACCTCTATTGTAAAAACCCATGAAAAAGTTCACACACAAAATGTAACAATCTTTGTTGCTTACCACGGATGGGAGGGGTGGGGGGGGGGAAATACTAAATAGGCAATAGATAAGTGGTATCTTGGGTGAAGGGTGAGACAGTACACAATACAGGGGAAACCAGCACAGCTTGTCCAAAGAAAGGTCACGAAAGCTGCATAGACACATCCAAACTCCCTGAGGGACTGAATTGCTGGGCGGAGGGCTGTTGGGACCATGGTCTCCGGGAACATCTAGCTCAATTGGCATAACACAGTTTATAAAGACAATGTTCTACGTTCTACCTTGGAGATTAGCGTCTGGGGTCTTAAAAGCCTGTGAGCAGCCATCTAAGATACTCCACTGGTCTCATCCCGTCAGGAGCAAGGGAGAATGAAGAGAAAAGGATACAAGGAAAAGATTAGTCTGAAGGACTAATGGATCACAGCTACCAAGGCCTCCACCGGACTGAGTCCAGTACAGCTAGATGGTGCCCAGCTACCACCACTCACTGCTCTGACCAGGATCACAACAGAGGGTTCTGGACAGAGCTGGAGAAGGATGTAGAACAAAATTCTAACTCACACACAAAAAAAAGACCAGATTTACTGGCCTAAAGGAGACTGGAGAAACCCTGAGACTATGGCCCCAGACACCCTTTTAGCTCAGTGGTGAAGTCATCTCAGAGGTTCACCGTTCAGCCTGGGAGTGGCCAGCCCCATAAAACTAAATGGGACTAATGAGGTACAGCAGTCCACGGGCAAGGGCTAGAAGGCAGAAGGGGACAAGGAAGCTGATGATAGGGAACCCAAGGTTGAGTAAGGATGGTGTTGATGTGTTGTGAGGTTGTTAACCATTGTCATAGGGCAACATGTGTACTGTTAAATGAGAAACTATTTTGTTCTGTAAACCTTCATCTAAAGTGAGAATAGCAGCACAATTGGAAGAGCGTAGTAAATGTCACTGAACTGTGCATGTAGAAATTTTTGAAATGGTGTATCTTTGGCTATGTATATTTTCACCAAAAAAAAAAGGTCGAGAAGGGAGAGGGTTGACATGTTGTGGGGTTGTTAACCAATGTCATAAAACAGTATGTGTACTACTGTTAAAAAAAAAAAAAAGTGGTTGGCTGAGAAATCCTTCAAGCCTGGTAGAAACTCAGAATTTATTACTAACGCATGATAATTTCTTCAAAGACTGATTCCCCATGCACATTTGCCTTCCCTGTCTGATGCTTAAACAGAATTGAGGGGAAAGACAGGTGCTCTGGGAGCTCAGATTACCTTCAAGACTAGGCATTTGCTGTACTCAGGACAGATGTCTCATAAGAGGCCTACAAGATAGTTGCCAAGGTCAGTTCATCTTTGTAGAAACCATTTTATAGGTAAGTAGAGATGGTTAAAAGTGCATCCTTTAGGTGAGCATATGCTCGCTCTCCAGAAAAAAGGTATTCTCATTCTCTTATGACACGCTCAGAGAAGCAGCCTATATAACATCTAGGTGCTGGAGATTTATATAAAACCAACCAGTTTTCAAGTCAGTTCCAACTCATGGTGACCCCGCGTGTGTCAGAGTTGAACTGTGTCCACAGCGTTTTCAGTGGCTGATTTTTCAGAAGTAGATTTCCAGGGCTTTTTTCCGAGGCACCTGTTGGTGGACTCGAACTTCCAACCTTTTGGTTAGCAGCCTACCGCTCACTGTTTTCACCACCCAGGAGATGCAGAGGTTAACAATACATGGAGCTGGCATTGCAACAGAAAAGGCTGCCATTCAACTTAAGAGTTCAAGTGTGATGAGTTCTTTAAAAGAGAATACTGCCGGAGCCCATCAGGGTTGGGGTGGGGCAGGGCAGGGGGCTAACCCAGATCTGAGAAGACCTCCCAAGAAAGCTACTTCAGGTGAGTCACGAGGCATGAGTAGGGTTTGGGGAAGAAGAGTATTTCAACCCTTTTCATCTTTGCAGCAACCCTGCGATGAGTTGTTGTTGTTAGATGTCATTGAGTTGATTCCGACTCATGGTGACCCCACGTGTGCAGAGTAGAACTGCTCTATAAGGTTTTCAAGACTGTGACCTTTTGGAAGCTATTGCCAGGCTTATCTCCTGAAATGCCTCTGGGTGGATTCGAACCACCAAGCTTTCAGTTAGTAGTTGAGCACTTAACAGTTTGCACCACCCATAGGTAGTCTTACTGTCTCTATCTTTTCTGGAGGAAACTGAGGATGGGTGAGTTCAGTCTCTTGTCTAAGACCATGCAATAAGCAGTGACAGAGCTCTCAGTGGCACTCAGGTCTGATTGCTTAGTCTGTGACTGTTTTACTAGACCACAAATGGGTTTCCTAAAGAGCTCAGTGGTTAAGAGCTATAGCTGCTAATCAAAAGGTCAGCAGTTCGAATCCATGAGCCACTCCTTGGAAAACCCATGGGGCAGTTCTACTCTGTCCTGTAGGGTTGCTATGATTCCAACTATGAGTCCGAATCAATTCAATGGCAGTGGGGTTTTTTTGTTTTTGTTTTTTTTTAATATTGCATAATATCCTTGAGGCTTTAGCAAGTGAACGGCCTCCTAGAGTCTTTGTATAGACCGAGTAACCAAGGCAGATGCTCGAATATCTTCTCTGTTGACTCCAGTTCTTTCCGTGGCAGAGCCAATAATGGAATCGTCATCTCATGAGGCTTCCCTCTGCCCTGCGGTGGAATGAATCAGCCCTGTCTTACTCTTCTTGTTTTCATATGTTCCTGCCCTCACCGTTTTCCCACCCCAGAACCTAGTAGAGTATGCTTTCTCTAAATTAGAACCAAAAAACAAACTCATTGCCGTTGAGTTGATTCCGACTCATAGCGACCCTATAGGACAAAGTAGAACTGCCCCCATAGAGTTTCCAATCCACCAGGGTTTCCTGAATTAGAACAAGGGGATCAAAACACGTGTGTTGAGAGAAGTCAGCGTTAGCAATTATTCAAGGAAGTAGATGAAAGAAAACAGTGAAAATTAAATTAGGACTTGAAACCAGAGTCCTGAGGTGATTGTTCCTAAAAAGGCATGCCCTGCCCTTGATAGTCATTTTCTTATTTTATGCCCTCACACTGTAACCAAGTGATGGGAGGGAGAGGGGGCAAAGGGAGGCATGCAGCTCTGCACTCTAATATAAACATCCCTGGTGATAATCAAATACCTCCATTGCAACAGATTTTGATCTGTGGTATAACTGCCATTCAATTTTGCATTCTCATATTTTATGAACTTAACAAAAATACCAATCTGGAGCAGATAAAAGACACTAATAACAGATTTCCTTTTTTTGATTTAGGTGCCAATTTTGACTTTAAAAATTAACATCTTTCACTTTAAAATCTAAATATCAATGATAAGTTCTTAATTTTGCACAGCTTTAAATGAGGCCTAACTGTAGATGCCACAAATTAGGTGCAGTTAATCCTTTGAACCAGTTATTCCACTATTAGGAGTCTTATCTTAAGGAAATAGTTAAAATGCAAAGAAATATGATGAAGAAGTTTACTGCAACATTATTTAAAAAAGAAAACAAAAACCCAGTTCCGACTTATGGCAACCCTACACGTGCAGAGTAGAATTGCGCTCCATAGGATTTGCAAGGCCATGTGACCTTTCAGCAGCAGATTGCCTTTCTTTCAAGGCACCTCTGGGTGGGTTCGAACCGCCAACCTTTCCGTTAGTAGTCAATCACCCAACAATTTGTGCCAGCATTATTTAATAGGGGAAAATTCGACATGTGCCTAAATTTCCAGGAGTAATGGATTGGTTGGGTAAATTATGGTTTATCTACACCAGCAGTTCTCAAACTTCTTGGTCTCAGGACCCCTTCACACTTTTAAAAATGACTGAGATCCCTAAAGAGCTTTTGTTTATGGGGGTTATACCTATCAATATCTAGCATACTAGAAATTAAAACTGAGAAATGTTTAAAACACAGAAATATAGAAGCACACATTCTATTAGCTGTTGGAGTGATGACATCATCACAGCATGTATGACTTTTTTATTTATAAAGCTCTTAATTACTCTAACAAGTTGCATTTACGATAATTGGCTTCAAATAAATACAGGCTGGAGCACCACGATTTCTAATTATAATGTAATAAAGCACTTCTTATTTTAAAAAACCACTGTACGCTTATCAGAATGATAATGAAAAAGGGAAGTAATGTCTTAGAATTATTACAAACATAGTTTTGATATTGTGGACCCGCTGAAAGTGTCCTGAAAAGCCCATGGTCCCTGGACCACACTTTGAGAACCACTGTTCTATTGAATCGAATTACTATGTAGTCATGAAAGCTTATATTGTGTGAAATACTTAATGACACTGGAAAATCTTCCAATTTGAAGAAAGCGGATTACAATGCATAATATTATAACAATTAAAAAGGAATGGAAAGATACACTGTAAAATATGACCAATATATACCTCTAAATGGTGAAAATAGAGGTAAATTATTTATTTCCCTGTTTGTCTGTTTTCTGCATTGAGCGTTTTTTTCTTTTGTAATCAGAATAAAATGTATTTAACAAACAGTCACCCAGTATTTTCTTTCCCAGATTGGGAAATTTCAACTTAGTAGCTGTAAGAAAAGTATCACCTATAGAACACTACCCATCTATTAGTTTGTTCTACTGTGGTAGGTTGCCTGTTGCTATGATGCTGGAAACTATGTCACTGGTATTTCAAATACCAGCAGGCTCACCCATGGTGGACAGGTTTCAGTGGAGCTTCCAAAATAAGACTAGGAAGAAAGGCCTGGTGATCTACATCCAAAAATTAGCCAATGACAACCCTATGGATCACAACAGAGTATTATCTGATACCGTGCTGGAAGATGAGCTCCCTAGGTTGAAAGGTGCTACACAGTAACTGCAACAATGGACTTGAGCATTCCAATGATTGTGAAGAAAGCGTAGGACTGGGCAGCGTTTCATTCTGTTGTACATGGGGTCAAGCATGAGTCTGTATTGACGCAACGACAACTAACAGCGCCTGTAGAGCTCTCTCAGTCCTTGCCTCTCAAAATGTAGTCTGCAGTATATCACCTGGGAGCTGGCTAAAACCATGGATTGTCCAGCTCCACTCCATACCTACTGAATCAGAACCTGCATTTTTAATATTCCCAGGCGATTCATGTGCACATGTGAGTTTGAGAAACCCTGGCTGCACGTTACAATGGCCTGCGGAGTTTAAAAGGGGTGGGGGGCGGTGAGGAAAGGCTACACAGTATTATTTTTTAACGCTTCCAGGTTCTTATGTGCACCCAGGGCTGAGAACTACTGGCCTACTGCAAGTGCCTGGCTCCAACCTGAAAAGGAATCAGATTGTCACCTCCAACAACCACCTGCATCAGTGCAATGTCACCTGCTGAAACACGTTAGTGATCTCTGTGCCAGCTCCCAGGTTATGGAAATTTCATGGGGACAGTGGAACTGGATGCAGGAAACAGCTGGACTCCCCTACGTCCTCCAAGAATCTGAAGAACAAGGAGAAAATAAGGTATTTTCTGCTGCCCTACAGAGCTCTAAGTTTGATTTGTAGTTTTATGAAATTACGGTGACTGGTCGCCATGAGTTGCAATCAACTCAATGGCAACTAACAACATCGCCTTGAGAAGGCATGGGGTGTTGCTGTTGTTACCTTATTCGCCTGCCACAAAATGCTTTGATGGACAATTCTAGTAAACTTTTTGGGATAATTTTCTAATATTCCCGTCAAATAGCAGAGGTTTTGTACCTATAGACATTTGTCCAACGTTACCAAAAACTCTACTTTTCATCAGTCACCTCTTCATTCCAGAGTGGTTACCAGTCACCTCAATTCCCAGCTCCTTCTATCGGCAAGTTTTGGAATGCCTGGCATGTGCCAGGGGCCGGGACACAATTCTGAGACTCTCTCAACTCTATCTTCTCACTCCTTATCTGCCCTTTTCCCACTTTTCCAGTCCAGAAGTTCTGGGGCCTCCCATGCTCCCCAGCCTGCCCTGGGATGTCTTCTCTTTCCCTTCAAGCCCAGATCCTCTCTTCCTCCTTGAGCGCTCCTTCCCTTACACCCTGTGTTCTTCCTGTTTCTTACCCCGCCCCACCTCTGAGGGTGTCCGCTTAGCTCTGGACAAAGTCTAGATTTTCCATGTATGTCTTTTTTTACCTCCATCGATTTACACTTCCTCAGAAAGTATAACTAGAAGTCACATAAAACGCTTCACGGCATTTCGTTCTGTGGTACGTGGGGTTGGCAGGAGTCAGTGCTGACGCGAGGGCCGCTAACATCTCCTGTAGAGCTGTCAGTCCTTGCCGCTCAGAGTGTGAAACACAGTAAACCTTCAGTACATGTGGCCTGGTATTCCAAGGGGATAGATGATGGATTCACCCCTAGTATCCCGCTTGCAGAAGGGAGCCAGAGAACTTGTGGGCTGACTCAGTCACAAAGTACCCGGACTAAAGAGAGCATACATCACAGAAATATGACCGTTTTGTTTTATAAAGCTCTAATGACTCTAACAAGTTGCACTTAAGGTACCCATTGTTGTCGAGTCGACTCCCACTCATAGGGGCCCTACAGGACAGAGTAGAACTGCCCCATAGGGTTTCCCAGGAACGGCTGGTGGATTTGAACTGCCAACCTTTTGGTTAGCAGCCTGAGCTCTTAACCACGGCACCACCAGGGCTCTGCATTTAAGATAGTTTGCAGCACCACGATTTTTAATCATGTAATAAACTATTCTTTATTTTTAAAAAGCTCCACAAAATGTATGAAGACTGTTGTTCGAGAGCTTAAAGCAGATAGAAAGACCATGTCCCCTGCTCTGTTCAGATACATCCATCCAAAGAATAAGGGGCACAGATGCACAAATCATCCGACCAATGAAAAGTAGCTTGTAAACCTGGGAGCAGGCTCACCTTTTCCAGGCTGAAAACCAGGTGATCAGACTCCTAAAATGTAATTACACTTGGTGATCCCGACCACACAACACCTGACCAAGCTTCACTGCCTTTAAATTCAAGTTTGCAAATTCTCTGGTAAAAGCAAACTCCATGGAATCCACATTGGTGTTTTTACAGGAAATACAAGGAATGCTCTATTCATTGTTTCAGGAGAGCTGTTTGTTTTGAAGAGGGATTGAGATGAAAAGCAGAACACTAAGGAACCCTGGTGGTGCAACGGTTAAGCGTACTCTTCTGCTAACTGAAAGGTTGGTGGTTTGAACGCACCCACCTGCTCCTCAGGAGAAAGGCCTGATGATCTGCTCCTGTAAAGATTACAGCCTAGAAAACCCTATGGGGCAGTTCTACCCTGTCACATGGGGTTGCTATGAGTCAGAATCAACTCGATGGCACTCAACAACAAGGCCTTGGGTTGCTTACACAAATCTCTTACGTTTCCATTGAGGATGGTGGGTCCGACAGCTCGCCCGGCAGGGCGTGCACCACGAGGTGGAGTGTAGACTGCACAGTGTTGCGAAACCGACACCTTTCCCTCCCTCCCCCACAGTCAGCATCTTTATGGTCAGAAGTGCCTACCTGCCTGACATATAAGCAACTTTAGACCATCACCTGTCTTCTGAGACTTTGCATGAGAGCAGTGCCCAGCTTTGACCTGCATGCCCTCTGTGTGCAGTACCCTAATAAAGTCCCAGCAGCAAGATCAGGATATAGTGAAGGATACAAAATGCCCTTTTCTCTAACTTTCAAAATAAGTTACATCATTGTCAGGGGTGTGTAAAAGCAATAAAACACCTATCTGCCCTAAGCATGCAACCTATATAGCTAAAACCAAAATACCAAACTTGTTGCCGTCAATTCCAACTCATGGTGGCCCCGAGTGTTTGTTAGTAGAACTTCTCCATAGGATTTTCTTGGCTGCAATCTTTACAGAAGCGATCGCCAGGCCTTTCTTCCATGGTGCTGCTGGGTGGGTTCAAACTGCCAGCCTTTAGGTTAGTAGTAGCTGATCACAAACCACTTGCGCCACCCAGGGACCGCCAACATATAGCTAGTGTATGTTTTCCACACTATACTCCAAAGCACAAATGCCTCTGAATATATACTGTTTTCATCCCTTTTAGTAATAATTTTAACTCCAATCAGATGTTGTTTTACATATTCGACACTAGAGGGCAGGCCATTAAAACGTTCCTGTTGAAACCAATTGCAAAAGCTAATACAAGACCATAATGCAGATATAAAAGGTAACTTTGTAATTTTCCCCACATAGAAGACAGTACACATTCAATGAATAGCAACAAAACAGGAAGCACTATCTTTTTGCATATTACTGCCCCCACCCCCCACCCCCCGGAGTGTATTTAGGACAGAGTAAAACCCATGAATTAGCCAGCTCTTCCTTTAGCTTCCCTTCAGTTGTGAGTTCCTAGAAGTGAAGGAATAAATTGCAGGGGCCGGTGCAGGTTCAGAGGAGTTGGTTTGAGTTAACCAGGAGTGAAATAAACCAGCCACCCTCTCACTAATGGCAACCTTAAAGGAGAGAACCGCTCAGCAGGAACACTTCAAAGGCAACCAAAACCAAACCAAACCAACTGGCGTCAAGCTGATTCTTACTCATGGCGACCCCATGTGTTCAGAGTAGAACTGCTCCGTGGGTTTTCAGGGCTGTAACCTTTTGGAAGCACATTGCCCAGTTTATCTTCTGAGGCGCCTTTGGGTGTGTTCAAACTACCCACCTTTCAGTTAGCAGTTGAGCGCTTAACCAGTTGAGTCACCCAGGACTCCTACTCCACAAGAAGCTGTATTAAATACCACAAATGAGAACCATCGTTTTATAAACTCTGCCTTTGTAGCAAACTCCTCCAAAACACAAAAGGACTCAGGTCAGTCTAAAGATGGCTTTGGTCTTTGTCCTGTCCAGAGTTCAGCTTCTCTTCCTTGCTCCCCACCCGTGCACCCAAACACACCTCAGTGTCTTGACTGTTGTTGTGTGTAGATTTTTCGATCGATTTTTTAGTGTTATGATGATAGGCCGACAATTAGTACACTTCCAGACAACACTGCATTTCCTTTCTGGTTCAGAGACTAGGCTTCTCAGTAGCAGAGAAGGGAAGCACCTAGAAACAGCCCCATGACCTCACTGGAGAGTGAGTGCTGTCCCTGAAACTCCATTGGCCAGAGTTTATGAAGAGGATTCCAGTTCTTCCTTGGAGGTCTAAACAGGATTTCCCTAGAGAAGAAGGGCTTCGTGGAATAAATTACAGACAGCGCGGGGAGGGCGTGCCAGGTCCCTGTGCTCTGTCTCCTCATTGTTCCATCCACTGTTCTCAGGGCTCCTATCCAAGCGAGCCGGAAGCAGGCGGAGAGGAGCTACATAAAACTGCAAAATTATTCCTTTCCGGCCCACACAGAACAGGGGCATGAATGATAAAACATTTTGCATAATAAGAAAAAGCCAACAGACACTTTTAGGAATCCTCTTGGGGAAAGGAAGGACCTGGGGCATGAAAAAAGCAGGTTTATTCCCTGGTAGAAGAAAGAGGAGGAAGAAAACAAAGTCAATGCATTTTTTTTCAAGTACTGCATGATACAAAATTCTACTTTTTAACTCCTGAGTTCATTTTTAAAAAACTGTATTAGACATTTCTATTGTTTTAGGTGCTGTCTATTCGGCTGTCTTAGTCATCTAGGGCTGCCATAACAGAAATACCACAAGTGGATGGTTTTAATGAAGAAAAATTTATTTCCTCACAGTCGAAGTAGGCTAAAAGTCCAAATTCAGGGCGTCAGCTCCAGGGGAAGGCTTTTTCTGTAGGCCTTCTTCTCTTCCGTGTTCCCCTGGACTAGGAGCTTCTCTGCGCAGGGACCCCAGTCCAAAGGGTGCGCTCTGCTCCCAGCACTGCTTTCTTGATGGTATGAGGTCCCCGTGTCTCACTGCTCACTTGTCTTTTTATATCTCAAGACATTGCCTCAGGACACAATCCAGTCTTGTAAATCAGGTCCTGCCTTACTAACACAACTGCCGCCCATCCTCCCTCGTTAACATCATAGAGGCAGGTTTACAACATACAGGAAAATCACACAGTACCAGGAATCAGGGCCCAGCCAAACTGATAACACATACTTTTTGGGGGACATAATTCAAACCATGACAGGCTCCAACTCATAGCAGACCTTATGTATAACAGAACGAAATGCTGCCTGCTCCTACACCATCCTCACAATTGTTGCTGTGTTTGAGCCCATTGTTGCAGCCACTGTTTCAAACAAATTTTTAAATTATGGAAGCAATAGTGTTTGTGGAAACAGGTCAAACAATAGAGATATATCTTCTTAAACACTGAAGGAAAAAACTTGCAAGTTTTGAATTTTACAGACATAGCATCCTTTTATTTCTGAGTATTTTTTCTCCTCTGTTGGCCTAGAGTTTGCAATGAGACAAGTGGACCAATTACCTAACACAGATAATCTCTACAGTACAGCTAAGAAAACTCAAGAAAAGGGGATTGGTTATTTACAGTTACCACTAAGAAATTTCCTTATAAGTCAAAATAACATTTTTGTTTCAAATACCCAGGGAACTGAGACAAAATGTTTCTCAAAGTCTTAGGACATAGTGTCAGGGTCTGAGCATATTATTGGAACCATAAAATCTTGCATTTTCATTTGAAGACCGTATTTAACCAATTTAAAAGAAAGAAGTTTTCTTCAGCACTGATAGTTCACAATCAGAAGACATTTAGGTTGGTATTTCTCGAATGAGTTTTTTAGATTCCTGCTAGAAGGGGCTGCTAGAAATTATTTTATTGTAAAAAGGGTATGAATATGATCAACATTTATCTAGGTCCATGAGTCCTAAGTCTGAATGTGCATTAAATACTAATGGGAGCTTTTAAAAATACAGATGCTGGGTACCCCACACCAAAACCGCTAGAAGGAAAGCCTTGGGATCAGTATTTTAAATGGTCTCCAGGTGGGTGTGGCCAGCAGACAATGACCTTGGAGATTCCCACACACCCAGCTCAGCACCCCTGTGTCTCCTTACTAGAGTCCAGCAGTGCAAATTTCCCTCTCCAGGCCCCAAATTTTACCTTTATCCTTCCCCTCTTAGAAAACTGGAGTAAAGCAGAGGTTTTCAAGGCGTTGTCCCTGGACACGCAGCAATAGCATTACCTGGGGAATTGTCAGAAATGCAAATCAGAAATTCTGAGGATGAGGCCCAGCAATCTGTTTTAACAGGTCCTCCAGGTAAATCTGATGTATGCTAAAGTTTGAGACCCACTGGAATTAGGGAGTTTCACACTGTCAAGAGAGAAGTGAAGAAAGACGTAACTCCACGTAAGGTAGAACCAAGTTTATTAATGACAGCCTTTATTACAATCACTTTCAAGTGTAAAAAATAAAGAATGATTAATTAAAATTTAAAACTCACTTGGATTTGCTGTTTGGCCTTTCACTGGATATGCCAAAGGGTAGGGGGTCTTGTCTGATTTTGAGTCAAGAGGTCAGATGGAGTTTGCTGGAGAATGAGGGAACAAAGAAGACTAGAGTGCCAAACGGAGAGTTCTAGACTTCTCCATGTTGGAAAGACATTACAAAATGACAACTGTGGTGGGGGCAGAGATGAAATAAGACCATCTGACAGCCAGAATATGGAATGAACTTCTCTAACTATACAGAAACACAAACACACACATGCATAGTCATACACACGCCCAAACTGTGAAGACTGGATTTTAAAAGAATCCTTGTCCTTTCTCTGAGCAGACTGACCGCTCATCAGCCACAGTGATGCAACATCGTGCTGAAATATAAAACCTTGCTAAATTCCCACCAAGTATGCTAACTAGCTGCCCAATTTATGTGTTGGCCAATGTGTCATTGCTGTAAAACATGCTGTGGTTTCCCCAGCATTCCACAGACTAATATCTGCTCCCCAGGAGAGCAATATTCTGGTAGACATATTCACAGACACCAGTTGCATTAAAACCTGGGGGTAAAACTCGTCCATCCCAGATGGAGTGGGGCAGGGGCGGCAGCACCAGTGCCAAGGAGGTGGTTTCCCACCTTGTTGTCACAGAACGCTTGCCCCTGTTTAATGCACTCTACTCCAAAGTATTTGTGCTTTGTTACCATTCCAATAAAAGGAGCCCTGGTGACACAGTGGTTAAGCACTCAGCTGCCAACCAAAAGGTGGGCAGTTTGAACCCACCAGCTGCTCGGAGGGAGAAAGGTGTGGCAGTCTGCTTCCATAAAGATTACAGCCTTGGAAACCCTATGGCGGCAGCTCTACTCTGTCCTACAGGGTCGCTATGGGTCAGAGTTGACTTGACAGCAACGGGTTTTTTTTTTTACCACTCTGATGTTTAGTCTGCAGTAAGAAAACAGACAGAGCTCTGACCATCCACTACTTTCTTTCTTTTTTTTTTTTTTTTTTTAATAAAAGCAAACTAAAACGGTAAGAAAAAACAAAAAGCCACTGGAAGCTTTTTGATCACAGCAACACTGTTTTGGAAGTGGGTTTATTTCCACTCAAAGAGCAAGAGAGGGAGGGTGCAGAAGAGGCCAGGAAGAGGACACTGTAACAAGAATGGAGTCCACGGATGCACTGTGACATCACAGCTGGTCTCTTCCCAGCCAGGCTGAGGAGGACCTGCCATGGCCTCCCAAGGCCATGACTCTCTGAAAGAAATGCGGACCAAATAACACATGTAAATGTCGGTAGAAAGCGTGGCAGGAAAGGGACTTGGCAGATTCAGATTCACAGGGCATGCAGGTCAGATGGTACAAAAGAAAAAATATTTCAACTGAGTAAAAAAACATTTTAAAAGAAACTTTATGAGAAACTATCATAGCTTTTGCCTTTGGGAGATGGAAAAAAGAACCCCAATACAGAGTATTCCAGAGTTTCCAAAGAATCTAACAACTGATTTGGTGGTGGTGATTGGAGGGAGGGGGGCATTTAGCTAATACCTCTTCATTAACCTCCTCATACTTTTCTCCTTGGATTTCATTGATAAATAAAGCTCAGGCCAACTTAGAAAAAGGTCTATCCTGCCAAAATACAACATTATGAAGTCTTCCAGCGCCCTGGCTCCATGCACATGGTATCCACAACTCCTCTTAGAAGGGGACACTCCAGAATAGACCATGTGCCCTCACAGTTACTTGCTGAGTGCGATCACCACCAAAACCTGAACCCAAAGACAAGCTGGTTTCTTCCTGGGATGATCACTGTAACCGTTTCTCGAAATGTACAGTGGACGGATGTTCAAAAACACTGCCCTCCCCAGTGAGGGGCTGAGTTTTAGAAAAGATGCACCTCTTTAGGCCCTGGAACAAAAGGCAGTCCTTCAGATGGTGACGAAGAACCAAACTACCTCTGACAGCCCTCCAGTTACTGAAGTGGAGAACAAAATGGTATTTTTCACAAATTCAAGGGTGTTCCATTTCTATTTAAGTACATTTGGGTCCCCACCCCCATTTTTTTGTTTGCTTTTGGTAAGTGTCCAACCAGCCACAAATCCATGGCTACAGTAGAGATACACAGCGCAAGAACTTTCATACTGGTTATTTTTTTTAAAAATTCTGTCAGTGAGCAGCATTTCCCAGTTTTACTCTCCCCCAAAAAACAAGGTCTTGATAGCTCCATCAGGAGGGGTTGAAGGATGCCTCTGGGATTGGGGTCCACGCAGCTTGGACATCAGTTCAGCACATGAAAAGGTCAGGAAGGCTTGGGTCTGTCCAGTGTCTTGCACAGCTGTTGCAGGTGCTCTACCAGCTAGCCCTGACAGCTTCAATATCACTAACCAAATTCTGGGCCAAGCATATCCCAAAAATCTGAGAAAAGAAGGAAAAGAGAGTCAAACAATGAAACTCTAACCTCTTTAGGCTTTTCCTTGGCCACTGGGCCCCATTTTTTTATCTTTGATTTTTTTTTAATGAGATATAATTCATATACCATATAATTCACTCATTTAAAGTATGTAATTCAATATATTTAGTATATTCACAAGGAAGTGCAATGTTCACCACTAATTCCAGAATATCTTTATCAACCCAAAAAAAAAAACAAAAACCCATCACTCCCATTCCCCCTTTCACGAAGCCCCTGGCAACCACTAATCTACTTTCTGTCTCTTTAGACTTGCCTATTCTGGACATTTCATGTAAGTGGAATTACACAATATGTAGCCTTTTGTGTCTGTCTTCTTTCACTTAGTATGTTTTCAAAGCTCATCCATGCTGTAGTATGTATCAGTCCTTTGTTCCTTTTTATGGCTGAATAATACTCCATCGCATTGGTTGTACCATATCTCGTACATCTTGTTTACCCATTCATCAGCTGATGGACAATTTGGGTTGTTTTTACTTTTTAGCTATTATAAACAATGCTGCTATGCACATTCATTTACAAGTTTTTGTGTGAACATATGTTTTCAATTCTTTTGGGTGTATACCTAGGAGTAGAACTGCTGGGTTTTATGGTAACTCCATGCTTAACTTTTTGAGGAACTGCCAAACTGTTTTCCACAGCAGCTGTACCCTTTTATATTCTAACCAGCAATGTATGAGAGTTCCAATTTGTCCACATCCTCATCAACACGTTTTTTAAATATTATTATAGCCATCCTAGTGGGTGCCAAGTGGTATCTCGTTATAGTTTTGAAGTGAATTTCCCTAATGACTAATAATGTTGAGCATCTTTTCATGTGCTTTTTGGCCATTTGTTATCTTCTTTGGTGAAATGTCTATTCAAATCCTTTGCCCGTTTTTAAATTGAGTTGTCTTTTTATTGTTGAATTGTAGAAGTTCTTTATATATTCTGGATACTAGATCTTTATCAGAAAAATAATTTGCAAATATTTTCTCCCATTCTTTGGGTTGTCTTTTCACTTTCTTGATGGTATAGTTTTGAACAGAGTTTTTAATTTAGGTGAAGTCCTATTTACCTATTTTTCCATGGTTGCTTGTGCTTTTGGTGTCATATCTCAGAAATTATTGCCTAATTCAAGGTCACAAAAATTTACATGTGTTTTCCTCTAAGAATTTTACAGCTTTAGCTCTTACATTTAGGTCTTTGATCATTTTAATTTATTTATTGTGGTAAAATATATATAAAATAAAATTTGCCATTTTAATCATTTTTAAGTGTATAATTCAGTGGCCTTAATTATATTCACAATGTTGTGCAACCATCACCACTACTGTAATTTTTACGCAAATAACGCATGTCTTCTACTTTTGTTTGCTAACTGCTCCCTCCCCCCCAAGGTATTTTCCTAAGCGCTGCTATGCCAATTTTTTTTTTACATGTTGCTGTAAAAAAAAAAAAAAAAATTAACATAGCAGGCTTAGGAAAATACCTTGCCGGGGGAGGGAGCAGTTGGCAAACATAGAAGGCACATGTTATTTGCATAAAATACAGTATTTGTTTCCAAAATTTTTCATCACCCCAAACAGAAATTCAGTACCTTTTAAAAGGTATCTCCCTATTTCCCCTTCCCACTCACCCTTGGTAACCACTAATAAACTGTTATCTCTATACATTTGCCTATTCTAGACATGTCATATAAGTGGGATCATATAGTATTTATTTTTTTGTGTCTGACTTATTTCACTTAGCATAATGTTTTTAAGGTTCATCTTTGTATGCTGTAGCATATACAAGGACTTCATTTCTCATTATGCTGAGTAGTACTCCATTGCATCCATATACCACATTTTGTTTATCCATTCATCTGCTGATGGACATTTGGCTTGTTTCTACCTTTTGCTATTGTTAATAATGCTGCAATGAGAACTGGGGTATCTGTTTGAGTCCTTGCTTTCAATTCTTTAGGGGTATATAACCTTGAGGAGAATTGCTGGGTCATATGGTAGTTATATGTTTAACTTTTTTGAGAAACTGCCAAATTATTTTCCATAGTAGCTGTACCATTTTACATTCCTCAGGAATGGATAAGGGTTTCAATTTCTCCATGTCCTTGCCAATACTTATTTTAGTGTTATTTTTTTAATAATAGCCATCTTAATAGGTGTGAAATGGTTAATTTTTGTATCTAGTATAAAGTAGGGGTCCAAATTCATTCTTTTGCATATGGATATCCAGTTGTTCCAGCACCATTTGTTGAAAATACTATTCTTTCCCCCACTGAATGATCAGGACACCCTTGTCAAAAATAATCTGACTATAGACATATAGGTTTATTTCTGGACTCTTAATTCTATTCCATTGATCTATATGTCTAACCTTATGCTAGTACCAAACTATCTTGATACTGTAGCTTTTAATAAGTCTTGAATTGGACATGTGAGTCTTCCAAATTTGTTCTTTTTCAAGTTTGTTTTGGCTATTTGGGGTACTTTGCATTTCCATATGAACTTTGGGATCACCCTGTCTTGTTTTACAGGGGAAAAAAAACCCAAACCCATTGCCATCGAGTTGATTCTGACTCCTAGCAACCCTATAGGACATTAGAACTGCCCCATAGGGTTTCCAAGGCTGTAATCTTTACGAGAGCAGGCCGCCACATCTTTTTCCCATGGAGTGGCTGGAGGGTTCGAAACAGCGATCTTTTGGTTAGCAGCTGAACGCTTAACCACTGCGCCACACTAGGGCTCCTTTTCACACACACAAAAAAGGCAGTTGAAATTTTGATAGAGATTGCATTGAATCTGTAGATCAGTCTGAGGAGTATTATCATCTTAACAATATTAAGTCTTCCAACTCATGAATGCAAGATATCTTTCCATTTAGGTCTTCTTCCAACCACTGTGCCCCATTTTGAACCCGCCACGGTAAGTATCACATCCGCAAAGCATGAAAAGTCTAGTTCTTGAGACTGCCCAGGATGGAAAGTGGGTGCTTCTTTCCTTCACTAGCACTTTGGCAAGGTGGTCCAGAGAGAAAAAGGCACAGCATCTCTGTGAAAATCCTGAAGCCTCACTTAACCTTGCCACTGAGCCCTACTCTGACCATTCACATCTGCCCCAGCTGTCACAATGCAGCATTATCGAGCCCCTGGACACACAGGAATGCCAGCAGGCAACTACTGACCCGATCAATCTTCAAAGGGAAAAAAAGGTTTCCTAAGGTATTTCAGTACAGTAGCATCTAAAATCAGAGCTATAACAAAATGCAAACAAAATAGTTTTAGGTCTATTCCCCAGCCCTCCAGTGGATTTTAAAAACTTTGACATTCAGGTGATTAATTAAGGTTCCTGTCCTGGTGAGGGCTCTCTCAGGGCATCATTTCCCTGTAACATCCTTGTCTTAAGGTTTCTGGGTGGCACAAGCGGTTTGTGTTTGACTACTAACTTAAAGGCTGGCAGTTCAAACCTACTCAATGGCAACACGGAAGAAAGGCCTGGCAATCTGCTTCCATAAAGACTACAGCCAATAAAACCCAATGGAGCAGTTCTATGCTGTGACACATGGGGTGCCATGAGTTGGAATAGACTTAACAGCAACATTTTTTTTTTTTTTTAAATTTAAAAAAACCCTATGGAGCAGTTTTACGGTGTAACACATGGTATCACCATGAGTTGGAATCAGCTCGACAGCAACGGGTGTTTCTTTTAATCCTTGTCTTACCTGCAGCAATGCAATGCCTATGAAAATACCAGCCACGATGGTTAAATTGTCTTGCAACCACTTCTCAAACTGGGGCACACAGCCTTTCGTGTAGATTACAATCTGCTGATCCACTTCCTTTACAAGGGAAGAGGAGAGCACACTGTCACAGATACTGCCACAGCACCCTGCATATTCAAGAGCTCTTCTAAACGCCCCTTGTGCTAAGTGACAAAATGAGATTCCACTTACTGGTTTCTGCCTGGCATCATAGCCACACTGAGTGTTGATGACATCTTCCTGGTGGAGAAAGAAAACAAAAAAGTGAAATTCACTTTTGTAAGAGAGAAAGCCCACCTAGGAGTGAGCAGAAGACCCTAGTAAGGGTCAGTGGTGAAATGCACATTTGAGCATGGATGTGTCACAGGCACTGTGTCAAGCCCTTCGTCTACATTATCCCAAGTAATTACTCTAACAATCATTTCAAACAGGTATTAAAAATTTAAACTCCATTTTACAAATGAGGAAAACTGAAGCTCAAGGAATATCAGAAAGTGTAGCACGTCCATTATGCAGGAGCCTAACTATACAAAGTTAATAACCTCGAGAACTTCCCGGGAACTGGAGACATAGACAAAAATCACAGTTAAAGGGCGTAATGGCTGTCTTCATTTATGGCCTTTCAGGGGACTTCCACTCTCTAATCTATATACTTCTATATTGTGGATGTATTGTTTTTCAATGAGCATGCATTACTCTAATAGTTAAAAAACAAAACCATGTCCTCACCACATATCACATGGACAACTTGGTATCTCACAGGGTCTGATCAGAAATGTGAGTTCCACTTTTTGGGTTTATTTCACTGCTCTGTGGGTATGGGGTAGATTTTCTTACTTTAGAGCTTAAGGCATGAGCTGTCTCTAGCTAGACGCTCTGTAGTTGAAAGGGGAGGCATAATGCCTTCTGAGGATCTTCAGAATTCTTCTGATGGAATGTTAATATAGGGAAGGAACTGGACACAGAGGAGGACGATTCAGTGTTGGCTGGCCGGTGGCAAGGCTGCCTAGAGTGGGCACGGTGAGCTTCCTGCTGGGCAGTCTCCTGCCTTCCCCCCTCCTCAGACTGACCCAAGGAGAGCGAGAAAGTAGCCGGTGAGAAAGGTTGGTTCCACTTGAGATCTGGCCAGGTCTCAGCACCAGGGTAGCACCCTTCTTAGTGATTCTTAGTCTCCTTCTTCAGACCAAGAGAAACAGCTCAGGTCAACCCTTCAATGAGCAGCTGGCCGAGGAGACCTGCAGGGAAGTTCTGCTTTTCCACCCTAAGACTACTGCCCCTTCAGAAGAGCTCCATGCCCTCTATCTTGCAGGAGGAACACCACAGCTTAACTCGTCAGCATCCACCTGGCACTGCTAATTGGGGGTGAGGGTATCTTCAGGAGGATACCTGGGGACCAAAATGTCAAAGAGAGGCTGCAAAGTCCCTCCCTGAAGGGCTACAGTGTAAGAGTGTGCAGGGCCAAGTGCAGAAGCAACTTCTCACGTGTCATTCTAACACTCAATTCTGGTGTTTAACTTATAACACAGGAGTTGCATGACATTCTGTAAACTAGGCACATGATTTGACCCAAATGCAATCAAACTCATAGTAAAAGGGAGTGGCTTATGGATAGGTTTTATATTTTTTTCTTTTAAAAAGTAAAATACAAACTTTCATTACTATAGTCATTACAACTCCTAAGAGTCTGGGTGACTGTGGTCTTCCTACATCTGAGCCCTATTTTGTCTCAAACTCTTCTACTCCTCATATTTTCCCCAGAACTAAGCCAGGAAGAAAAGGGTTACTAACCCAAACCAATGAAGAGAACTCACATATGAGCCCATCCTTCTTGTAAAGAAGGAGTAACATAGGTAACATAGGCAAACTGTCTGGTTTGAAGCTCAACTCCATCGCTTGCTAGCAGCGTGAGCTTGAGAAAGTTACTTAAAGTCTGTGTGCCTCGGTGTCTTCACCTGTAAAAGGAGGATAATGGTGGTATCTACCAGTAGGAATGTTCTGAGCTTAAATGAGCCAGAGCACATCGAGGCTTAGAACAGGAACCAGCACCTACTGCTAAATTAATGTTAGTAAAGATAACACCTACAGGGAAGATCTAAGCACTACACCCCCTACAGGAGCTACAATTAGACATAAGCGGGTAAAAAGAGGTTTCAAGAAAACACCCACTGCTGAATCCCACTCTTGGTGTGATGCCCAGAGCAGGCCAACAGTTTGCTGGCATTCACTTACCGCGGGATCTTTAGTACAGCAGGAGAATGGCACGCCGCATCGCTCTCGACTTGCATTGGAATCTGTGCAATTGAAGTAAATATTTAGGTTCCAATCATCAGCTCCAAAAGCCCCACAGCACTGCCACTAGAGCAAACAGGACAGAATTAGAACATCTCGACTTGGAGGCAATCAGGCGCCTACACTCACACCCGCCAGTACAACACGCAGCTTCTGCCAGCTCTGTCTCTTCTGTCTCAATTTCTTTTTAAGCCGAAGTGAACCTAAAGGGCCCCTGTAAAAGCTTCAAAGTAATTAAAGCTGAAGGTCTGTAAGGGTATGTTGGCACGTGATTTAGACAATTGATGAGAGGTACAAACCCTGCTACCTACAGTGTCAGTGTAGGAAGGGAAGAGCAGGAGCTGCACAGCAGGGTGTGGTTAGAACAAGAGCTGTCTGGTGTGGGTTCGCAGAGGAAAACTGTAGAAAGATAAGACACTAACTACAGTGGTAGTGTCTGATGGAGGCAACTGGGGTTGTATGTGGGATATCTAGGGGCTTAACTCTGATCTCTGCATTTTAATGCTTTTTTAAAAAATCAGTTTTATTGATGTATAATTGACATACAATAAACTGCACATTTGAAGTGCACAATTGGATAAGTTTTAACCTATGTACACACTGTGAAACCATCACCACAATCAAGATAGTGAACATACCCATTACCGCAGAAGATTTAGACTTACTTCTCATAATGTATCTATTTCTACTCTTTAAATTTTAAAATAGAATTTTAAAAACAAGAGCATGCATTCACATTTTCAATTAAAAGACTATACCATCTGATTAAAATAAGGCAGTACCCAGGTTACAAACACGTGACTTAAGTACAACCCACAGTTACATAGTGACGAACCAACTCCCATAAAGCCTATTACATTAAAAATTTGAGGTACATACAATGGTTCGTAATAACAAATGGTTGTTACTTTGTGATGTACATCAAAACATTATTATCATTATTTTATTGTTATGTTAAAGATGTTTTAATGTATCTGGAAGTGTTTCTTTAATGTTTTTAATGCACAGAAAGGTACATTATGTACTATATACTAAGACAAACATCTGACTGACTTCAGATACAAACCATACCTAACTGTTCCAATTTAACATACAAAATTGACTTAAAGACAGACTTAGGAATGGAACTCGTTTGTAATCTGGGGACTGCCTGTATAATAAAGTAAGCTGTCAACTGAGGGTCTTGAATGGGGTCTATCTGAAGAACTGCTCCATAAACCCTTTCCTCCCTCCCCTGGCTAGATTATCTCTACGTCTCCGAGTTAAACAAACTTCAGGCTTTGACCACTTTAAGGCTTTCAGGGCCAACAGCTACTTCAAAACACTAAACTCCACAACAGAAAAATAAAATCATATGCAGTAACTGTAACATTTCTATATAAAGCAGACAGCATTTCAAGAGAATGTGTACACCCATGTTCATCTAACCGTCTGGTCCTCCTGAGGGCTGGGATTGTGCAGCACAAGGTCTGCCTACAGAGCTCCATCAGATTTGTCATGCAAGCTGGGCAGGAATACTGCTTGGGAAGGTGTGAGCTTGCATCCATTATGACCTAACAACACAGTGAGGGCTGCTGAGGAGATGAAATAGGACTTAATTTCACACCTGACATACAACTTACTCCAGGACAATTGTTGCTGACACTGAACAAAACCAACTGCATAGCATAGCTTGGTTCTGAGAGTCTAACGAGGGAGGATGGCCTCATTCATGGCAAGCAGATACAGCCAGTTCCTTCCTTTATTAAAGGAAACCCCAGCTTGCTCTGTAAAACTGTCCAACGAGGCAGAGGGCCACTGTTCTGCTGGGCTTCTGCTTGCCATCCAGCCTGCGTGTATACGGTAGTATCACTGACACAGCCATCCCTGTCTGCTCAGTTTATCCAGTTTTTCAGTATACGCAAATAAAACCCAGCCAGTTTGTAGGACAATAATACCTTAAGCCTAATATAAAACTATATATGTCTTACTAGAGTCTCATAATGTCCCTGTGAGTTAAAACCAACAATCAGCTGCCACTGAGTCAATTCCGACTCATGAGGACCCTACGTATATCACAGTAGAACTGTGCTGCATAGGGTTTTCACTGGCTGATTTTTCTGGAAGTAGATCACCAGGTCTTCTTTCCCAGGCGCCTCTGGGTGGACTTCAACCTCCAATCTTTTGGCTAGCGGCTAAGCTTATTAACTGTTTGAACCCTATGAGATAGACAGTAGCTATCATTATCGCCATTTTATTATTGGGGAAAGAGGGACGTGCCCAGGGTTACTTAGTTAATCAGATTTGGCACTAGAATCTGTCTTTTGACCCGTTTATGCCATTTTGCGTTTGGAGTGAAAAAGGGAATCTGCTATTTTGTTGCTTGCCCCTGAGCGACGACAAACTATCAGAAGCATCACATAGTAGCTCAGGGCAGGGGTGGGAGGTGGGGGGAGAAGGCAGCACTAGTGCACAGATTCTTTACATATTAGAAACAACTCACCAGTAGTTGAAACTGACTCAGCAGCAACTGGTTTGGTTCCATGATTTTTTTAAGGGCTTACACATTTCTGAATTTTTGGCTTTAACTGCATGAGCTATATAATATTTGGATAGGCATATGTTAGGAGCTCTGTGGATAAACATTCTATTGATAAGTATATTATTCTGAGCTGTAAAGTATGGAGGGTTACCAAAATGGGGGTGGGGTGGGGCAGGAAAGTATCTGTATTTAATTAGCAAATACAATTTTAAACCTGGTTTTCCCTGTTAACAATGTTCTTCCAATGTTGATAGGAAAGAGCAAATGTGATTATAACCTTTTTGCCCAAGAATTTTCTTCTTTGCTCCTCTAATTTAATACAAATTAAAATAATGAAACTAGGATATTCCTGCTTAAGGTACAAAGCCCATAAGTCATACAGCTCATCAGAAAACAAGTGAACAAACAAACATAATGCAGAAGAGTCAGAGGTAGGTTCCAGCTGGTCATACAGAAACCAAGACGAGTGTTCATTGGGGTCATCCTTCCAAGAAGGTTTTCAATGTACAAATAAACCAAATTTACACTTACATATTCCTGGGTGAAGTCTATCAGGTTTTGCAAATCAATGTCATCCCTGTATGCTCTGATGTTGTTGTTTATAAAAAAATACAGCTGGTCTTTGATCCAGTCTTTGAATACAAACGCCAGCACCCCAGCAGTGAGCTCCAGGAAGAAAATAATTCCCAGGAACACAGAAAACTAAGACAAGAGACACAGACACAGAGAACAGTTATGCAGGCTCTTTAGACCACAGATAGTTAAATGGTTCCTCTTGAAAAAGGTCTGTAATTACATTGCATTGTGACACATCTCCAAAGCACATAATCTTAAATTCTTGAGATTCATTAATAGAAAATTACACTCCAAGAAAGTGTTTAAAAAAAAAAAAATCATTTCATAATCACATTTTAGGGGCTCTGGTGTTCCATTTGGTAATTAACCAACAAAGCCCATAAGCAAACATGGATCACAGGAATTTCACATTAGACCCACATTATGGCCTAATGAATTTCTCGTGATTAACGTACTGCCAGATGCTTGAACAATGACCTGCCTCCACCTCCAGTAAGCTTCTGTAACGGTGAAAGATAGATTATCCCAATATTTTAAGATCGCCTGTCATTTGTTAGTGTGTGGATTCAGTCACAGCTCTCATTACCCTTTGCACCTGCTGTACAGGGTGAAACAGCAGACATGTTCCTCTTAGATGGAGCAGTAGTGAGCAGGAAGGTGACTGCAGCATTAAAATAATTTCCCATCATGAAAACAAAATGAAACCACTGGGCTGAGGGGCTTCCTTGGGAATGCTAGCTGTGCTATTCTTCCTTTATGAAGCACTGGTCTCAGGAAGCACTTTAAATAAGATCCCAAAGCAGCCAAACGAAAACTTCTGGCTAATGCAGAACGCGAGAATACAGAAAGGAAAGCTACAGACCATAAGGCAATGTGATAATTGCCACTAAATCTGGAGATATTTCCATTCCCTCTAGAAGACTCAGAAGAGCCTCATCTTAGTCATATCAATGCCCCCAGGATTCTTCCCATCCCTGCATCCTCACCACTTCCCTTTTTTCTTTTTGCTAGACTATGAGAAATGAGGTAAACTGCAGGTAAGCTCTTGGGGTGACCGCAACAGAAAGGGTGTCACTGGGCCACTCCTGCTCAGCGGAGCTCCTGAGGGCTGTGGGAGACTGAGCAGTTGAGGAGGCAGAGAGCTGAAGTGGTCTGCTGTTTTCATATTCAGCAAGCAGACATCACCCAGCCTGCCAAGAGGAAAATGAATTGGGGGCAGGGTACAAAGGAAACCACACGGTTACTTACTGAAATTAGGGAGACCAAAAAAACAGTTCACTCAGTAAACATCTACCAAATGACCCACTGTGCGTCAGGCCCTCTGCTAAATGGGCTTTGCAAATGCCAGGATGGGTGAGATCATACCCCTGCTTTCAAAGCCCCACAGCGGGTGGAATGTATCTGTATGTCATGGGGGGATGGAGGTGGGGGTGGGAAAGCATGTGGGGGGCACTTCGTATTAGATGTTAGTATATCTGACAGTTTATCCAGGGTGTCAAGGCAGTTCTAGGAAGGTGCGGGGTGGAGAAAAAAACAAACAAACCCGTTGCCATTGAGTCAGTTCCGACCCATGGCAACCCCATGTGTTACAGAACTGCTCCATAGGGTTTTCTTGGCTGTAATCTTTACAGAAGCAGATTGTCAGGCCTTTCTTCCTCAGCACCTCTGGTTAGGTTCAAATAGCCAACCTTTAGGTTAGTAACTGAGAGGGAGGGGTATATGACAGTTACCACACTGTAGAAACGATAAATTTCATGGGGCACACGTGCACATCCACACAAAACACGGAGGCAGTAGTCATTCTAAGATTTTAATTAGATTTTCATTCTCACCTCCGTAAGTTAGGTAAGTCCATTTTCCATTTCCTCTGGTAAATGTTCTCATAATGTTTACATAACGCATATCTCAAAAATTGAGTCCAAATTCAATTAATTTCACATATTTGGCAGAAATCTACACGTCCCAAGCCCTGTGAATGAATTTCCTCTATTTCCAAAGGTACAGAGACTGACTCACAGGTCTTGTCCTGGGGCGTCAGTCAAGAAGGAAAATCCTTTTCTAGTTCACAGTTTCTTAGCTCTTGGCTTTTCCCTCAGCACTGCTAGCCTTGTGGCATCAGAGAATCAAGGATGTTTGGGGTCACGCTGACATTTACTTGTGTCATATGTCCTGCTCAAGGAATATTCTAGGTCAGTTTTTATTGATCCATTTCATGGAGAGAGAGGCCATTTTACATATTCTCCAAGACTTAAAAAAAGGCAAGAAATAACACAATCCTCTTTATTTACAACATGGGACTTCATAAGTTAAGGTACTAATTTAGAGAAATATGCAGATTTCTCCCTGTTCAGTTAATCCTGGTATCTTCAACTACAAAACTAATAAACTGTACTAAAGGGCCTGCCCATTATAAGCTAAACTACATTCAAGAAAACCGTATTAAAGGGGATCCTATCTTTTAGGGCATGGAGGCCTGTGTGTGTGTGTGTGTGTGTGTGTGTGTGTGTGTGTGTGTGTGTGTGTGTGTGTGTGTGTGTGTGTGTGTGTGTGTGTGTGTGTGTGTGTGTGTGTGTGTGTGTGTGTGTGTGTGTGTGTGTGTGTGTGTGTGTGTGTGTGTGTGTGTGTGTGTGTGTGTGTGTGTGTGTGTGTGTGTGTGCTTTAGGTGGAAGTTTATAGAACAAATTAGTTTCTTGTTAAACAATTAATATACAACTTATTCTGTGGCATTGGTTGACAACCCTGTGATGGGTCAACACTCTCCCCTTCTCCGCCCTGCGCTCCCTGTTTCCATTTGTTCAGTTTTCCTGTTGCTTCCTGCCTTCTCATCTTTGCTTTTGCGCTGGTGTGCCCTGTAGTGTCCTATGCATTAATTGAACTACGAAGCACATTCCTCACATGTTATTACTGTCCCTATAGACCTGTCTAACCTTTGGCTGAAGAGTGAACCTCAGGAGTAACTTCAGTACTGAGTTAAAAGAGTGTCCAGACACTATACTCTTGGGGTTTCTCCAGACCGTCAAACCAGCAAGCGTGGTCTTTTTGTGCATGTGTGTGTGAATTTGAATTTCTTCTACATTTTTCTCCTACTCTGTCCTGGACCTCCTGTTAGGGCATGGAGGCCTTTTCAAAACTAATAAAATAGTGGCAACAGGTAAGTATGACCTGGGGCCCAGTCAGGCTACAGAAAGACTCAGTGAGGTGAGCTCAGCATTTAGGGGAACCTCATGCCAAGAAGACTGGCAAGTTGGCAGGCCATGCGTAGGAACAGAGCTCTTCTGGTGACTCCATGGGCCTCTGACTAGGTAAAGGATGAAGTATTTGGTTGTGGGGGTGTGTGTGTGTGTGCGTGCGTGTGTGTGTGTGTGTAAGAGGGGAATTAGGAGATATGGCTACTTTCACCAATGGCCTATCTGTACAGAACAGAGACCTCATTAAATTGTACACAAGACCAAGTATCCTTTAGTTTTCCGTGTTAGCGTGAGTCACATGACCTTCCAGGTTAAACAGCCTCTTTCAAAACCTTCTCTGAGTCAGACGCTGCCCAAATTCAGAATAGGATGCCCTGCATAGAGCACAGTGAGGCCTCTCTTAGGGATGTTCAAGAGAAGATGCCAGAGGAAGATGGGGCAGAAATGCTGGGGATGAGAATCCCGTACTCCATGGCTGTTGGACTAGTTCTATTACGTCCTATCGTCTTAAATCAAAATGTCCCTAGACGTTGTTGTAACCATAATGACTAGGAATGCTTCTAGTAACAGATGATCTTACACTAAGATCGTTCTCTAGAAATCCCTATGGTCTTCCTTCACCACAGGATGGTGTGTTCTTTAGATCTTTTTCCCTGTTCTTGGACACGGGGAGTGGAGGCTGCTGTACTCAGGGCTGATGCCCCCCAGAATACCACACTCTGTACTGACAGGCACATTGGCTGACCTTGGGTTACCCCAGCCAAACACGTCAAACCTATTTAAGATGCACATATGTAAGCAAACGCCATTCTGTTCTCCTTTGGAACATTCTCCAAAGGAAAGGCTTTTACTTTTCATTCTGTACTTTCACTTTTAATACTTATACATGGATCTGGGGGAGGATATTATAATCCTTTTTGGTTTTTTAATTACTGAAGCCTCTTTGTTTTTCATTTTTAAAAAACTACATGTGTTATTTATAAAAGTTTTTAAATGAACATATTTATACTTCCTCTTAAAATCTCTCCTCCACAAATATCCAGGCTAACAGTGATCACACCTAACACTCTGAAGGGATCTAAAAATTATGCTGGTTATACAAATAAGCATCATATACTGACAGAGTCCAAAGGAAATTTACCTTCTACTGTTTTTCCCTATTTATTAAAACCTGCTGCTTGACAGATTTTAATCTGGACAGCTCACAGCCACCATGCTTAGGCCTGACCAGAGAAACCAGTTACCTGACCAGCTCTCTGATTACTCTGTGCTTAAAACCAAGCCAAAAAAAAAAACTAAACCAGATTCCAACTCATGGTGATACCACGTGTTATCAGAGTAGAACTGTGCTCTACAGGGTTTTCAATAGCTGATTTTTTGAGAAGTGGATCACCAGGCCTTTCTTTTGAGGCACCTCTGGCTGGAGTTGAACCACCAACCTTTCAGTTAACAGCCAAGTGCATTAACCGTCTGCACCACCGAAGGACTCCACGTGTGTAAAAAAGGAGGGAAAACTGCTTAAGAAAAACATATATATTTCCCTTAGTCCTAAAGGTATTTTAGGGATCAGAATGCATGATATACATGTATAAAAACCTCCATGGAAGGCATAGGGGTGGTATTTATATTATCAAAGAAGTACTTGGGGTGAAGAGGAGGGGCAAGTGAACCGTCTAACAGAAAAGCATTGCCTTTGCCATATTCTTGCCTTTGGTTCAGCTCCCTGTCTTGCCTGTAGACACAGCATCCTCTGGATGTAAGATAAGAGCTTGGCTCTCAAGCTGAGAGCATAAAGTCTGATACTTACAAACTTGAGGAGGAAGGTGTTTTCCCGGAGAGCTCCAATGCACCCTGCGAATCCCAAAATGAACATCACTCCTCCCACCACAAGGAAGAGCCAGACCGGGTCAAAGCCGCCGAGATCAGTGATAGAAGAGATGTTGGACAGAACTCCCTGGGAGCAGAAAAGCACACACAACAGGATGAGGTGTCAGTCTTCTGACATGTGAGGATTATTGCACTTATCTTTTTTACCCTCCCAAAGAAATACTTCACAGTAATTTGATTACCAGGTGTGATTAATACTTGAGAGTCACCACAAAAAAAAGAAGAAAGAAGGAAAGGGAGAGGAGAAAAAAGAAAGGAAGGAAAGAAGGGAGGGAGGAAGAGAGGAAGAGAGGGAGGGGAGGAAGGAAGGAAGAAGGAAGGATGGAAGGAAAAGAAGGAAGGGAGGGAGGGGGGAGAGAAAGGAAGGGAGGAGAGGAAGGGAGGAGGGGGGAGAGAAAGGAAGGGAGGAGAGGAAGGGAGGAGGGGGGAGAGAAAGGAAGGGAGGAGAGGAAGGGAGGAGGGGGGAGAGAAAGGAAGGGAGGAGAGGAAGGGAGGAGGGGGGAGAGAAAGGAAGGGAGGAGAGGAAGGGAGGAGGGGGGAGAGAAAGGAAGGAAGGAGAGGAAGGGAGGAGGGGGGAGAGAAAGGAAGGGAGGAGAGGAAGGGAGGAGGGGGAGAGAAAGGAAGGAAGGGAGGAAGGAAATGAAAACTGTATTCTTTCCAAGGTCTGGATGTGTTCATACTTTTGGTAAGACTATATAAAGCAAAAGAAATGACTCCAAGAAACTGCCATCAGACCCTGAATGGCTATAAGACATAGATGTTACCTTGGCTTTCTATGTCCTCAAATATAAGTGATCCTGAGTAAAAAAACAGGTGTATAAGAAAAACACACCTCACAAGACTCAGGAAGGGGGTCATCTTTAAGTCCTCAGGGAATGCAGATGTTAGACAATTGCCTACTTCACAGCCCTTGTCATCTCTCAGGAAATAAGGGCAGAGCTAGAAGCTGAAAGCTAACACAGAAGCCAGCCCAACTACAAGCACCTATGACTTTGCCAAAGAACTGCACCTCAGGATCCACCCTTGAGTTATTAGGCCCAGATCCCAAAAGTCTATGTCAATAGTTAGTGCTAAAGGTTCCAGGTTTAGTTACTAAGCAAATTTCTTTACCACCATTTTTTTGTTGTTGTTGTTGTTATGCTTTAAGTGAAAGTTTACCATTCAAGTTAGTCTCTCATACAAAAATTTATACATACATTGTTATGTGACCCTAGTTGCTCTCCTTATACTGTGACAGCACACTCCTCCTTTCCATCCTGGATTTCCCATGTCCATTCAACGAGCTCTTGACCCTCTCTGCCTTCTCATCTTGCCTCTGGACAGGAGCTGCCCATTTAGTCTCATGTATCTACTTGAGCTAAGAAGCACACTCTTCACGAGTATCATTTTATGTCCCATAGTCCAATCTAATCTTTGAAGAGTTGGCCTCGAGAATGGTTTTAGTTTTTGGCTAACAGAAAGTCCAGGGGCCACGTCTTCTAGGGTCCTTCCAGTCTCAATCAAACCATTAAGTCTGGTCTTTTTACTAGAATTTGAGTTCTGCACCCCACTTTTCTCCTGCTCCGTCAGGGGCTCTCTGTTGTGTTCCCTGTCAGGGTGGTCATTGGTTGTAGCTGGGCACCATCTAGTTCTTCTGGTTTCAGGCTGATGAAGTCTCTGGTTTGTGTGTCTTTACCAACATTTTTTAACAGTTGAAATTTAAATCATTTACAAAAGTTTCTCTCTCACTTTCAACCCTTTTATTCTCCTAACTCAAGCCTCTACCAAAGGAACCCAGAGTAATTTCATTTCTCCATAAACAGTGCCACTTCTCTACTGAAATTCCTTCTCCCATAAGTGTGAATTCACATCAAATACCACTCAGAACCCATGTTAGAAATTATGAGATTTTTCTTCCCTCTAATATGCAAGGTACATATTTACTATTCATTCATATGAAGGCCAGCTACTGTGATTCTGAAACTGTGGATGGATGTGAATCTTAACTATCCAAGACCACCAATATTTTACAAGCAATACAGAATACAGAAATAATTTCTTATCTTATTAAATTTGTTATTAACCCTCAAAATACTCCCAGAGTATATCATGGTATACTTTACTGTAATGTCTTTATAGTAAACATCTTGTTTTCAAAACGTTCCCCAAAATCTGGCAGAACAGACAGAATTCATCCAATTTTATACTTGATGAAAATGCTCAGAGTGGCTTGGTGACTCGCCCATCAGTCAAACTAGCTGCTCTCCAACCAACTCTGACTCATGGTGACCCTGTGTGTATCACTGTAGAACTGTGCTCCATGGAATTTTCAGTAGCTGCCAAGTCTTTCCTCTGAGGTGCCTCTGAGTAGACTCAAACCTCCAGTGTTTTGGTTAGCAGCCAAGTGTGTTAACTGTTTGCACCACCGAGGGACTCCAAAGGGCACACACTATTGATATTTTGGAACCAGAATAGATGCTCTACTTCAGTATTCTTTCCCTACCAAGTGGAAGCCATGGTGCAATTTGTCCCAGTCAGCACTAATCAACTTCTGAGTTTGGAAGTTTTAAATTTCCCCATTTAAGGCTGTAGGAACATTTGGAGAGTATTTTTTGTTAGTTTTTCGGTTGGAACAGCAACTTAAGAATGATTAAAACAAAAAAAAAATCTGTTGCCCCTGAGTCAGCTCCAACTTATAGAGCCCCATGCATGTCAGAGTAGAACTGTGCTCCATAGGGTTGTCAATGGCTGATTTTTCGGAAGTAGATCACCAGGCATTTCGTCCAAGGTGCCTCTGGGTGGACTCAAACCTGCAACTTTTTGGTTAGCAGCCAAACATATTAACTGTTTGCAGCACCCCAGGACTCCTAAGAACAATCATTAAAAAAAAACCAAACCTGTTGCCATTGAGTCGATTCCAACTCATGGCAACCCTGTGTGTTACGGAGTAGAACTGCTCCATAGGGTTCTCCTGGCTATAATCTTTACAGAAGCAGATCGCCAGGGCTTTCTTTCACAGAGTCACTGGGTGGGTTCGAAGCATCAACCTTTAGGTTAGTGGACAAGCGCAAACCATTTGCGCCACCCAGGGACCTATAGAATGATAATAGGATACTAATAATAGAATGCATATGAGGAAAAGCTAAAGGACTCAAAATGTACAATTTAAACCTAAAAAGAAAATTAAAAAAGTTCATCGGTTTAAATAAATTCACAAACGAAGGGTGGAGAGATTATTAAAGCAGTTAGGAATGTAGGGTGTGTTTACTAACTTCTGAGGTGACGTCACAGAAGGCAACAATACCCTTCACAAGACTGCATAACCTGATGGTATGATCCAGTTTTGTGTTTCTTAGATTTCCAAGCTCTGAACTATGAATATCCAGTCCAGGGAGGAAAGGCTGAAGGAAGATACAGAAATACGGTAGCCAATTCTCAATGTATATAAATGATACTAAAAAAAAAATTGCCAGAGAAGTCAGACAAAACCCAAGGACAGTGGTGAAGGTTCAGTGTTGAAAGGCAATCAACCCCTCCCCTCAGAATGCCTTTAAACACAGACATTATCTGCTTAAAGTCTTCATGATTTTAACCCGCTCAACCAGGGGAAGAGGACTTTGGGGGTAACAAGATAACATTCTTAAAATTTGAAAAGTTGCTTTAATTACAGGAGAAGTAGACTCAATTTACGTGAAGAGATAATAGAGATCGAAGAGGCAGGGTCACATGTCATTTCTATACAAAGAGGCATTTCTTGTACCACTAGGTTATTAGAAATGGATCAGAGAAGGTTGAGGAACACGGAAGGGAAGCTCTTCCCTCAGAAAAGCTGAAGCTGTGACCAACCATGAGCAGTGCTCTAGGAGGGATTCCTGAATTGGATGAGAAATTGGGACTTCCAACTTCAAGACTATTTATGATTTCACCCATTTTTAACAGGCTTTTTATTAAAAGTGACTCACACTCAAGTCTGAGCAAAGATCAGATTGTTCCCAAACACTCTTCCATGATCCATGGTTGTACATAAAGAGCTCAGCGGACAAGAAGGACAGTTATCTGGGGAACTCAGGCAAACCAAGTAAACAGACATACCTGTGCCCGAAATTATCCCTCCTCTCAAAAGGCAAAAGAGTAGCATCCCGACTGCCATGAAACTCTGGATCATTTGTCCTCTCTGGGTTTAATTTGGGGGATGAGGATTTGCCTTTTCAGACAAACTCGTTTTAATATTTTCTCTCCCCAGCCTGCAGGGGCAGTTTTGAGACACCTTCACCTGTTTCCATACAAACCACAATCATTTGGAGGCCTAACTGGACTGCAGATTCTACTCATCTAATCCCAAATTCTGGCAAAAGACAGGGTCGGAAACAAGATAGTGATAGCATGGGGAAATGGTATTCTGCAAAGCATAGAAAAGACTACAAAGAACTTTATTTTTAACATATTCAGAATATACCCAGGTAGTTATCAGCTGAAAACGAATGCAAATGTGAAACACAAGTGTGGAAATCAATGCCCGATGACCAGTTTTCTTTTCCAGGGGATGAGACTGACTTCACCAAGATGGAAATGTAAAAAAAGATTTACTCCTTCACCTGTGAAAAGTTTCCAAATATTCACTGAAGAGCAGCCTTACTGCTTCTGGCTACACAGAGATTGTAAGAGTAGCTAAACATAATCCTGGGACCAACGACTGTGGATGACAAAAAAACCATGGAGAATTGACAGTTCAGTCTTCTGTTGTCTTAAGGACAAGGTCTCTCATCGGACTTCTTAATTCTGTTAGGCTCAATCTGACAAATGAGTAAGAAGCACTAGAACATGTCTGCAGAAGAATAATTATAATTAACGCTTGTAGCTGACAAGAAGCTAGAAAAAAAAAAAAATCTAAGATTACAGTTAAATCTGCCAAGTGATTTAAAATAGGCACTCAGACTCAGAGTCAATCCTCAAGAATGCAAAAGAACAACAGCAGCAGACACCTATTCTGGGAATCTGTAGGTACCATCCTCTTTTTCTGGGAACAGCACCTCCCCTTCTTTTAAGGATCCCTCCCCCCAGAGTTCACTCTATGACCCCTGCAAGGTTGCCACATTCTCACATGACCCCCTGCCCTCATGACAGCTGAGAAGCCTGAACGCCTTCCCTGTGTTTCCAGGACATAAACAGGCATCTCCGGTGGCTGAAGCTGTAAAGTACCAAAGTCAGGAGCTGTGTGCCACCTGTTTTTCACCATGTGGAGAAAGTCAGTCTGCAGTGAGAAATGAAAAGCCAGTGCTTTGGTGGGTTCAAACTGTCAACCTTTCAGTTAGTAGCTGAGTGCTTAACCACTGTGCCACCAGGGCTCCTCTAAGAACAAGGGTGGGGAGGAAAAAGGCTGGCATCATTGTAATCCTTGGTTTGCCAGTCGTTCCTGGCCTGTCCTTGAGTTCTGTGAGTCACTCCAGGATCCTTATAATACATTCCCTTGATTGTTTAAACTGGTTCTATTTGGGTCTGCATTTCCATCTGAGGAGTCTCATACAACAAAAGCTTTGAATAACCTGTGCTTCAGTGCCAGCTGCCCACACACAAAAATGCCAAAACTAAAGCTCACAGTACATGCTGGAAAAAAAAAAGTGGGGGGCAAGTAGAGGAGGGGTGGAGGGAGACACTGAATTTAAAATGGCCATTTTTAAAGCCAACATAGCCATCAAGCCAGGGCAGCAACTCAGCATCATCAATGAAATTAACAGTTCTGGTTGGAACTTTTAGGTGCTTTATCTCTATTACTGATAAACAATACATTGTTTGAGTCTCAATTCTTGGGTTTAAATACAACTTTTTAAAATTCCAACTTCTTGAAAAAAATTAATACAAAATGTCACTTAACTGGTGTCTTCAGTACCTAGAAATGCTGCTTATGCTAGAGGTGTACACACAGGGCCGACATCTGCATCTCAGTAGTAAGCTCTTATCCTTCTATCTGAATCCTACAGGCAAAGCTCTGGGGTTAAAGATGGCCAGGCTACTGGACTTTGTGGATAAAGTCAGAAAAGTTGAGTCTAATAGGAATGAGCATAAATGGACGAAAAGTGACTCTCCTCAAAAGAGAAGCAGAGCAGTTAGCCACATGTACTCTGAATAGTAGTAGCAGAGGAGAAAGAGAGTTGGGATAAGAGAGAGTCAGAGACCAAGATTACAGGTCACAAGAAAAATATATTCAAAAGAGTATACAGATTCAAGAATATAGGAGGAATTCTTATAATATATTCTTTATTAATATGTTAAGATTATAGTAATAAAAACTTATCATATGAAGAATTCTTCATATACAAAATATATGTTCCTATGTTTACATTCTTATGACCCTCAAGTCCCTTCTCCCTGCCTCTAAGTCTGCAGTTCTCACTGCAGCAGGCAGCAGAGGCAAATCAAATTGAACATACCATAAAGTGCTGCTATAAAGACAAGATGCATACAAGTCAATTAAAAAAAAAGTTTAAAGAAACAAGTATATCCAGCAAATTGACCATATGCAAACTGGCTTGTGGACAACCAGCTCATGGCATCTCAATTTGGAGCCTTTAAGAGATGATCCTCCAATGAAAATAAGAGATTTCCATTATCCACTAGGTATGAGACAGTATCTCTCAGAACTCAGTAAGACGACCAATATGTGTCTAAAAAGAAAGAAGACACGTCAATGTAACATGTCTGAGGCAGTATCATTTCAACGGAAGTTTGGAGAGCTGAGGAACAAAAACGTATCGATGGGCATCCATCACAGTACAAGAAGACTCTGATAGTCTAGCCACTTACACAAGCAAGCTCTAGAGTGGGGCGGAGAGAGCATTCAAGCTCAACCACTTACTGCACAAACCATCCTGTACTGTACTCAAGTCCGTGTGGCTCACCTACAATTTTCCCTGGAACCCTAAAACAAAGAAAACTGGGTACCTGGATAAGGGCTAGATGGGGGCAGACAGACAAACAGGATAGTACAATACAGACTACCTTGTCCTGAATCCCAGGTTCCACTATGTACAACTTGTGTGATCTTCAGTAAGTTACCTAACTTACCCTAACCCCAATGTCTACATCTGTTTAGAGCTACCTGATGTCGAAGGTCATTATGAGGATAAAGGAAATAATCCAAGTGAATCCAAACACTATGCTAAGTGCTTGGCATATGATAAGCATGCAATAAAAGTTTATCCCATCTTGATTATTATTACTATCATATCAAAACAAGACGTAGACATAGCAGGGGTATCTAACCCAACCGCACTGGAGATTAATCTGTTTTGCTCTGGTACTTGCCCTGCCTGCATCCCTGTTGTGAACTGAACTCTGTCCCCTAAAAGGCCATATTGAAGTCTTAACTCCTGTACTTGTGAATGTGACCTGATTTGGGGATATAGGGCCTCTCTTTGAAGATACAGTAAAACCTGCAAAAGTTGGAACCTGTGATAAGGCGGAAACCTCAAATATTTTCCACTAAAAAGAGCAATAGAAAAGTATTAAGACTGCACCCTGCCAAAGGCGGAAAACTCGTGAGACCCAGAAAAACCAGGCAGTCCCATCAAGTTCCGGCTCTTACAGATTTCACTGTATTATCAGTTGAGTCATACTGGAGAAGGGTAGGTCCTAGTCCTAAGACCTTCTGAGTGGTGTCTTATCAAAGGAGAGAAGAGACAGAGTCAGGGTCACACACGGGAGAAGACAGGCACATGTGACGACAGAGGCAGATGCACCAATAAACAGTAAAGGAACACCAAGGACTGTCAGCAGCCACCAGCAACTAGGAGAGTGGCGTGAAAAAGTTCCTCTCTCAAAGCCCTCAGAAGGAAGTGACACAGTAAACATCTTGATTTAGACATCTAGCCTCCAGAACTGTGAGAAAATAAATTTCTGTTCTTCAAAGCCTCCCCCCTCACCCCACTTGGTGGTATTTTGTCATGGCGGCCCCAGGAAACGAAGGCAACCCCTTCTAAGGAATGCCATGGCCATATCTGAGGATCATGCCTAGTGGAGGTAGTAGTAACTGATCTACCTAATCAGGCTGTCTTTCTTGGGGAATTGGAAATAATCTGAAAGATGCACAAAGAAAAGGCAGAAGGAGGAAGCCAGGAGTTAGCAAAAGCCAAGAGTAGGGAGAAGCCATGAGTAGGTGGAAGCTAAGAGTACATGGAAGTGACGCAGTGGAGAAAAGAGCATAGAGAAGTTAGTCAACAATGGTAACCCTTTCAGGACTGGCGGTATATATAGCTACCACTTATTTTTTGTACCTCTGGGGTTTACTGGGAAACCACTGTCTCACTGACAGTACGTGCTGCTAGTAGGCAGAGCCCTATATAACAGTTTGAAACAGAAAAAAAAGCATGTGCTGCAAATTACTGTTTTTACAGGGTATCGTATGAGGTGGTGTTGAATCACTGAATTTTTGGTAGGAAAAATATAAATTGTGAAATTTTTTATTTGACACACATATGTACCTCTGAACTTGGGGTGGGTATGATTTGTGGAATGAGGCATAAAACAAAAACCATATTACCTACCAAAAAATTCAGACATACTCAATGATTCACCATGCCCTCCATTACTAAAAACACATGTTAGGTGCCGTCAAGTTGGTTCTAACTCATAGCGACCCTACGTACAACAGAACGAAACACTGCCCAGTCCTGGGCCATCCTCACAGTCTTTGTTATACTTGAGCCCACTGTTGCAGTCACTGTGTCAATCCATCTCGCTGAGGGTCTTCCTCTTTTTTGCTGACCCTCTACTCTACCAAGCACGATGTCCTTCTCCAGGGATTGGTCCCTCCTGTTAATACATCCAAAGTAGGTAAGACAAAGTCTTGCCATCCTCACTTCTAGAGAGCCTTCTGGCTGTACTTCTTCCAAGACAGATTTGTTTGTTCTTCTACCAGTCCATGGTATATTCAGTATTCTTCACCAACACCGTAATTCAAAGGCATCAATTCTTCTTCGGTCTTCCTTATTCACTGTCCAGCTTTCACAGGCATATGAGGAAATTGAAAACACCATGGCTTGGGTCAGGCACACTTTAGTCTTCAAGGTGACATCTTTGCTTTTTAACACTTTAAACACATAGTATCAACAAAAAATTAAAAGGAAAAAATAATTGGGTCACGAAAGGGGTAAGGATACTGTAGCAATCAGCAACAAGGTCACCAAGATGGTGGCACACTCAACTAAGGGCAAGGCCGCTTCTACTGCGGAGCTTTTGACTGGGTACATTGGTTGCTGAAGATTCATTGCTCCCAAATGACCTTCTACTTGCTGAACCATGTTCTATTTCCTGGGAGATGTGGTTGTTTAATGGTTTGATGAACAAAGTATGTCTCTGTAAGTGTGTGAAAAAGTAGCCAACCTTCCCTCAGACCCCGTCTTGCTATCTCTGGAATTTAGGCAGTTTCTCCCTCGTGGTTCTATAACAAAGGAATATGCTCTGAGTAACTATTTCTTCTTGGAAGACACTTCTACAGAAATGCAGAAATGAAAAGGCAAACTTCAGAAGTGTCTCAAGCCAACCAACTTCAGGAGTGTCTTATTTTTTTTCACCACCAGCACAGAGTGCCCGCTGTGTGTCACCTGGCAAGCTTCAGTTTCTTCTCTCCCAACCCACACAGAAAAGAAATGCAAAAATTGCATTAAGAAGCCCCTGGGATCTGGGACTCTTCTGCTTTTGCATATACAAGGACATTTCTTCCAAGTACTGGATGAGAAACAGAGACAGGCGTGTGAAACATTCATCTAAAGCCAGAAAATGCAGCTTCTCAGAGAGGGGTGTCCTGAAGAGTTAGAACCAATGTTTCAAACAATATCCACAAGAAGATCAAGATGGAGCTCACAGGCCCACAGGGAAGCCTGCCCCTATAGTAACTCATCAAAGATCCTCAAAGAAAGTTACAGGGCAAAGACACTCTGAGAAACCCAAAACATCCACCTTGCTCTCTGACAAGTTGCCACAGAGGCCAGAGAGAGAGTGAACAAGAAGAAAAGAGCTTGCTTGGACCCTAACAGTCCAGGGAGATATAAGAGAGCTAAGGGCAGCATAACACCTGGCCAGGTGAAGAGACACGTACATGGACAGACCAGCTCTTGTAAAGGAACAGGGTTTCCCATTCTTTCTTGTAAAAGAGGTCATCATAAAAAATGGTCACAATCTGCCTTTGGTGTGAGAGGAGGAGAGACAGTCATTTGTTAAGCAACCAGTTGCCATTCAGTAGATTTCAACTCACGGTGACCTCATGAGTGTCACAGGAGGACTGTGCTGATTTTCAATGGCTGATTTTTTTGGAAGTAAATGACCAGGCCTTTCTTACAAGACACCTCTGGGTGGACTTGAACCTTTCAGGTAGCAGCCGAGCTCGTTAACCATTTGCACCACCCAGAGACTCCAGTCATCTCTTAGATAGGTCTTGGTAAAATCCCATAATCAAGCAGATATTGGGGAGGCCAGCTGTGCCAAATTCTGTCAGCTGGTGCTGTTCGCAGGCGGGGAAACCACATCACCACACACCCTGGTACAAACAACAGCCTCTAAAAACAGGAGAACACACCCACAGGCAAAAACATCCCATTTCAGAAGCCAGCATTTCCCAGCCACTCTGCAGACATTTTCATCTGTTATTCAGAAGATGGGTGACTCATCCAGGAACACTGCTGTCTGAGTAGAAAGTTTTACAATGAAATAGTTAATAGAGGTTCTGATCCTGGTGCCCCAAAACTAACATGAAAAAAAGCCTGGTCTAGTCTAGTGGCAGGTGATCACTGTGGTTTAGGGCCTCAGAAATATGTAACTCATTCATTCATGGAGCAAATACTTTTATGAGGATCGCCTGTGAGATGCCAGGTATTGTGTTAGTCATGGAGTATTTGCAGTGAAAGACAGGGACCCCCTCAGGAGCCGAGAAAGTTCAGTATAAAATGTGCTGGGGCAGAGTTATTAGCTCTGGGCATTATGGGGGTACATAATTTCTCCAGAGACAGTGGCTGCTGTGCTGTGCTGTGCTACACCGCTCCCCCTCTAGGGGGCAGCTTTCTTCTCACTCTAAACCTAGTGTGAGGCTTCAAGGGGACCACAAGGGAGCTCTGATGTGCTTCTCTGCAGATGAGAGACACAGTGATTAGGGCCTGACTCATGCCACGGAAAGGACCTGCAGGACGAGGTGTGACTCCTGCCCAGGACATTGAGAAACGGACAGAAACAGAAACGAGACGAGAAAAGAAGGACTGGCCAACTGCCCTGGTGTCTCAGCAGGTGAGGGCAATCTGGTGGGACTGGCCTCACTCCCAGATGAGTGTGTCCAGGAGAAAAGAGGAGTGCAGCACAAGAGAGGCGGCTTGGGGTCATCCTGGACCCTGCCCGATGGGGCCGCCTGCAGGGGACAGAAGAAACCTTAAGAGGCAGAGTTCAGAGGTGCAGTAGCTGAGAATGATGACCAGGGCTGAGCAGGTGGCCTTCCCAGAAGGTCACCCAGAATAGAGATACTGCCAAACTCAAGGGAACTGCTGGACAGAGGGACTCAGTAGAAAAGCTTCAAAAAGACCAAGACATCACCCGCTGTAACATCTGCCAAGCCCAGAGAGCAAAGCCGCCAGGCCAAGTAAGAAGTGTCCTATTCCTTTACCTGTCCCCCCTTCCCTACCCCCATTCCTGCCCTGGCAGGAAGTGGGCAGAAGAGCAACTAGTGAGGGCAAGGGTGAGGGTGAGGGCAAGGCTAGGGCGGGGAGAGGAGGAAGCTAAAGCCCACACCCTCCCTTGTCTTCAGTGGGCCCAAGGCAGGTTAATCTGGGAGAAGGTTTTAAAGGAGAAGGTTTTAAAGCTAAATTACGACTGGACGTTCTAATTACTAATTGGGCCTGCATTTGTGCCTCCAAGCAAGAGGAGGGCTGTGATCTCTGAGAGTGAACAGTAAGTCACCTGAATTTTCATCCCTGAGAAACCCCTCTGAATCAAGTGGAAAGGGACACACGTGGGCAGGACAATTAAGGCTTTTTCCAACAGATTCATGTGTTTGTTGGCCATACTGGTTTCAACACATCTGATGAGGAGGCCATTTTTCAGGCACTGAGCAAGAGCTGTTTGGTTTCCAGCTTTTTAGATTCAGTGGAGAACTTGAGAGGATTGTTGAGATGACTGAGGAAGAGAGATGCAGACAAACTGACTATATTTCAGTTGATAAAGTGAAACCATCAGAGATGTAATTTCAGCATCTCAGAAAAGGTCTCCTTAAAGTAGTTTCACACCCAAGAATCTACTTCCTGTTCCAGTTACCTGGGTAACCACTTCCACCTATTTCCTCCCTCTGTCTATGGAAACTTGACCTCTAGGGCTATGAGCTGCCTGAATCATTGAATCTCATTGTGTCTAATTTCCCTTCTGGGAAAACAGGGAAAGTTCTTCCAGAGTGAGCCTATCATATGATTTTGACAGGGAGCAACTGGAGGGCACTGAAATGAGACTTATATTTACAGACAACGGCCAGGGAAAAAGCCTTCAGGGAAAAGAAACATCAGCATCTGCAGAAACACCTAGCAAGAAAAGCAATATGGAGCTAGAGCTCTCCTGACTGCCTGTCTCCCTCCTGGGATCAGTGCTGGGCACAAACTTCTTTCCTTCCAGCTTGCCCCTACAAAACTCAACTAAGCAAGTGTAATGGAGGATACTGGAAGACTGGACAGGGGACCAGGAGGGAGAGGGCCAGAGTTCTGCTTTAACTTCTCTGAGCCTTAGTTTCCCCATCCCTGAAACAGAAGGTCATCTTTCTCCTTAAGTTTAACCTGAGAAGTTCCAGAGATCATGGAAGTGAAAAAGTAAAATCCCTTTTATTAAGTGCTTCCCCCCCCCCCCCCCCCGTGTGGCATTTTACATTTATAAAGTCTCCTTTACATACTGTCATTCATTTAGTCTACAAACGTCTTCTGCATGACCATTGTGTAGCAGGCACTGGACTATGGATGAACTAAGCATAAAAGTGCAAAGGAGACAGGCTCTAGCCCTCAAGGAGTTTTCTGGCCAGACAAGCCAGTCCTTGACCCCTGAACTCATACTGAGGTTCAGGGAAGGGCATTTTTGCGACTCTGAAAAGCAGGGTCCTCCTCCTCACCCCAACAACTCTGCTGGCAACACTCTCACATGCATTATATCACTCTCCCTCCCGCTCTCACCTAAAAACTGAGTCATCAGCATAAAGTTGGGCAAAAGGGAAAATAACTCTTCCAAGGAAAAGGAAATGTATCCTACATTTTTCCATGAAAAGAGATAACCATATACAGATTTCCAGTTTTACAAAAGAAAAACAGTGATTGTTTTCTTTACAATAGCTTATAGATTTTCTGTTTCTAACACTGTACCACTGTCAAACCAGACATCAGAAACTGTTATGTAATTTTACCTCCTTTTATGCTGTAAGAATTGTTACTAGAGATCTGAAGTGACTCTGACATCTATAACTGAATGATACAGGCCACAAAACAGCCAGGGTCTAAAAAAAATGCTTTCATCATTCACTTGCTCATTCCTTCTGTCATAAACAGTATTTCTTGAACACCTACTATGTGCCAGTTAATGTTTTAGGTACTGGAGTTTAGCAGTAAACAGAAAGTTTCTGTGCTCACAGACTCTATTTTCTAGAGGAGAAAGAGAGAAGGCCAAACTACCTGTTAGACCATTAGTGGTAAGTCCTATCATGGGAAGAACACAGGGAAGAGGGAAGAAAGGGCTGGGTACAGGGGCAGGGTGCTACTTTCAATAAGCCAGGAAGGCTTATCGACAAAGGTGACCTCCGAGCAGAGACCTGGAAATAAAAGCAAGCATCAATGTGGGTATCTGGGGGAGTCTGTACCGGGCAGGAGATGAGCAAGTGCAAAGGCCCTGAGAAAGGAGCACGCTTGGGACGTTGGAGGAACAGCAAGGTGACCAGTGGGGCTACAGCGCGGCAAGGGAGGACATAGTAGGAGAGAGAAAGTCATAGAGGTCATGTTATTGTTGTTAGTTGCCACCAAGTAAATTCCGACTCAGGGCAACCCCGTGTGTTACAAAGTAGAACTGCTCCATGGAGTTTTCTTGGCTGTAATTTTTCCAAAAGTAGATCGCCAGACTGTTTCTTCCACGGTACTGCTGGGTGGGGTCAAATCACCAACCTTTAGGTAAGCAGTCGAGTGGAAACCACTTGTGCCACCTAGGCACCTTAGGACAGAGGTAATGCGGTACCATATATGACTTTCACTCTGAATGACTTAAGTGCCCTGGGGGTCTGGAGCAGAGGAGTGACAGGATCTCTCTTATATTTTAAAAGGATTACTCTGGCTGCTGCATGGAGATGGGCCTGGGGTGGGGGTGGCGTGAAAGAGCAGAGGCAGGGAAATAATTAGAAGGCTTCTGCACTAATGCAGGCAGGATATGGTGGTGGCTTAGACGGGGGTATAACAGTGGCAGTGGTGAGAAGAGATCAGATCTTCAATATACAGTAGTTTCAAGGTAGAGCTGACAGTATCTGCTGATGGACTGCACGTGATATGAGAAGAAAAGAAAGAGGGCCGTTAAACGCACCTGAGCAAATGGAAGGGTGGAGCTGCCATTTACTGCAATTGGGAAGAGCAGGTCTGAGGGGGAATCAGTATTGTGTTGTTTTGGATGTGTTAACTTTCAGAAGCCCATTAGTCATCTCAATGGAAATATGCAGACTACTGGCTATACAAGTCTGGAGTTGAGATGAGGTCTGGGCCAAAGATATAAATTTGGAAGTCATCAGTGATAGATGGTAATTAAAGCCCCAAGCCTAGATAAGACTTCCTCGAATATGAGGGTAGATAGAGAAGAGGTCTGGGGGCAGCGCCTGGGGCTCTCCAGAATTTAGAGGTCAGAGATGAGGCAGTACTAGAAAAGGAGTCTGAGAAGGCATAGCCTATGAAGTAGGAAAACGCAGAGCGTGTGATATCCTGGAAGGCAAGTGAGGAAAGTGTTTCAAGAACTGGGGAGTGATGAAGCAAGCTTTACACCTTGCCTAACTGACAAGGGTTTCTTAGGACCTAGAGGAGAAAGTGATGTGCACCAGGACCCAGCATGGGTTCAATAAGAAATTATCAGGTTCATCTGAGTGCCTTGGCTAGCTAACCAGAGAAAAGAACAGGATATAGTCTACTTGTACCTCTACAAAGATGCAGAAAAACAGTCTGATGCGATGACAAGGAGATGGATTAGAAGCTGCTTGACTGATGACACCCAAGGGCACACATAAGTGAATGAGTGTCAACCTCAAAGGAGATTTCTAGTGACATGTCATTGGGCTCTGTCTTTGCCTGTTCAACATATCAGTGGCATTTATTAGTGATAGCTAAACCTGACTGCGATCAAAACGATCTAGGAGCTTGTTAAAATAAAGCATCCCAGCCTCTATCCCAAACCTACTGAATCTGAATTTCACCAGGCAGCACAGGTGATTTAGAAGAAACTGAGGGAGGAGGGTGATCAAAATGTGCAGCCGAAACCAAGATGAGTGGAATGGGGAATGTGCTGGATGACAGCTTCTGACTCTAAAACAATCTCAGCAGGTGAGAGGTGGGCTGAACTATAACTGAGTAAA